>JALGAY010000003.1:9075358-14075358 GCA_029207805.1 Tribolium confusum
TTTTTTGCAGGTATAGATGACAAAACTATTTCAATATGCGTCACTTTTACCAGCGCTATTTTATTCCGGAGCCATTAAACTTACTTCATAGTTTTAAAATTTCGTAAGTCGATTTAAAAATCTTCGGACAATTGTTTAATCGAAATAATGTTTTCGATATTATGTAATTTAAATCACAGTAGGTCTATACTACACAAAAAAGAGATTAGATGTAGTGACAGAGTGTAACAGTTAAAAATAAAATCTATAAAGTATGTTTTTCACTTTTTTCAATTAAAAAATTTGGTGTTTGAACAAAATAGTGAAAGTTTTTTAAAGAAAAATTTTTAAACCAAATTTTTGTAAATCGGGAAAACCATAAATAAAATTTTACCAATATCTATCTATTTTGTTTAATTCTGTGGTAACAAATGTCATTTTTTGACAGCTTACAGAAAAGTGAGAAAAAGTGTAATAAAATTGATTCTTTTTCAAAAGTGTTTAAAAATTTTACTGTTTTGCCACCAGATTCACATTGTAGACGCAATTACCTTTCATTTGATGGGTTACACATGAATAAGTAACGTATATTAAAGATTCTCGCTATAGTAAACTGTTACCTTAAGTTTTAATATCGGTTATAGTTTACTTTAGCTGACCACACTAGAAATGCATGAAAAAAATCGGGGTTTTCGCAAAACTTACGTAAAATGATCCCTAGAACACGAATCCGGTGGCGGAGGTGTGATTTTTTAAATATTTTTTACAAAAAGTCCTTTTTTTGGTGAAAAAATTGTTCGGTTTTTACAACGAAAAAAAATAGCAAATTGAATGTAATGTACATATCTCGTTATTTTTTTACGTTTTCAACCTCTTTCACAATTTTTTAAATAACTTAATCAATCTTAATTACTTTTTTGCATTTATTTTAAAACACAAAGTAAATGTCAACTGTCAATTATAATTTACAAACACACAATCGACAAAATATTCAAGACAAATATATTTTGACAGTTCCTGTAAACTTCAAAACTACAGCGGCCCAGCTACCATAGATGCTTTAGAACACCGTTACGCACAACTTTTGTCAAACACCTTATAAATAAATAAAAGCGAATGTTATATCTAAAATTGAATATAAACTGAATAAAACAAAAATTAATAAAAAGCCGGTCAGCAGTATTAGCCCGAGGATTGACTGGCAGGTAATCGAGGACGTTTCTGCCAGGTAGGTATAGAGGGCGAAGCCCTCTACTACCGAAAAAAGGACCTTATAAAAAAAGGCGGTCAATAGCGTCAGCCCGAAGATTGACTTACTTCGAGGATGTTTTTGATAGGTTTAGAGGGCGAAGCCCTCTACTACCGAAAAAAGGACCTTATAAAAAAAGGCGGTCAATAGCGTTAGCCCGAAGATTGGCTTACTTCGAGGATGTTTTTGATAGGTTTAGAGGGCGAAGCCCTCTACTACCGAAAAAAGAAACTTATAAAAAAGGCGGTCAATAGCGTCAGCCCGAGGATTGGCTTACTTCGAGGATGTTTTTGATGGGTCTAGAGGGCGAAGCCCTCTACCACGCGAAAAAGGTGCATATAAAAAAGGCGGTTAATACCGTCAGCCCGAGGATCTTCTTACTTCGAGGATGTTTTTGATAGGTCTAGAGGGCAAAGCCCTCTACTACGTGAAAAAAGCACCAATAAAAAGTCGGTCAATAGCGTAAGCCCGAGGATTGGCTTACTTCGAGGATGTTTTTGATAGGTTTAGAGGGCGAAGCCCTCTACTACCGAAAAAAGAAACTTATAAAAAAGGCGGTCAATAGCGTCAGCCCGAGGATTGGCTTACTTCGAGGATGTTTTTGATGGGTCTAGAGGGCGAAGCCCTCTACCACGCGAAAAAGGTGCATATAAAAAAGGCGGTTAATACCGTCAGCCCGAGGATCTTCTTACTTCGAGGATGTTTTTGATAGGTCTAGAGGGCAAAGCGCTCTACTACGTGAAAAAAGCACCAATAAAAAGTCGGTCAATAGCGTAAGCCCGAGGATTGGCTTACTTAGAGGATGTTTATAATAGGTCTAGAAGCTACCGCGTAAAAAAATACTTATAAAAAAAAACTTATAAAAAAAGCGGTCAGCAGCGTTGGCCCGAGGATTGACTTAAAATCGAGGATGTTTTTGGCAGGTATAGAGAGCGAAGGTATTTTATTACGCGGTATTTTTATCAACGTTATTTCATTCCGACCCATCTAGCTGGGCGGCTGTAGTTTTGAAGTTTACAGGAACTGTCAAAAGTTTTTCACTAAAAAAAAGATTTTTTAAAAAATATTATAAAAACTAAACCTCCGCCACCGGATTTGTGTTCTAAGGATTATTCTACGTAAGTCTAGTGAAAACCCCGATTTTTTTCATGCATTTTTAGTGTGGTCAGCTAAAGTAAACTGTTACCTTAATATCAATGACTCAAGATTATGAATTGAAAACTATATCTTGTAAATACAAAAAGTAAAATCTTGTTTAAAATTTGTGTATTTAATTTGTTCATACTTAGAAGCAAATTGTGTTAAGTGGTTTTGTTAAATAAAAAAATCCGCAATATCAGCGTTGATTAGTAAGTAGATAAGAATCGTTCGAATTTCAGCATTTTTAAGGCGCCTCGATTCTTATAAGTACCAAGTCTTGGCTCAGCAGTTCCCACATTCTGGACGTGAAGACTTTCTTTACTTTAGCACGCATAATAGAGTAAATAATCTTCCGTGGAATTATAATGCTGATTGTGTGGGTCAGTTAAGACTGCAAGTTCGCTGAATGAAGTTGATTTATTTTTACTATGTTACATTACTATAAGAATGAAATGTTCATGGGTGCTTTATAATGTTGAGTCTACGTTTCTTGGGCAAGTCAAAGCTTAATGTTGCCTTCATCCGCCGCCGTCGGGTAAAAATGACCATGTGGGATCGGGGCGTAGAAGGCTAACGACAGGACTGTTCATGGGACATGTGTTTTCGGCCTAATGAGATGTACTCTGACACTTTCATAAAGTGGAGGGATTTTTTCTTTTTAACTTTTCGGCCTAGACATTAGTCTCAATTAAATTGACAAACACATTGGTGGTCTTTTAATTCAGAAATAATTTGACTAAATTTACATTACATGTACATGAAAAAAGAAACAATATTTTTGGGGGTATGTTTAATTTCAAATTGTCTGTGATATGTTATTCCTCACTGTCCAAACATTTAATAAAGCTGTTATTATATAAACAACTATAAAAATACTACTAATACGACTTTTTTGTCACTTTGTGTATAATAAAATTTTGCCTCTCTGAAAAAGTAAACAAATAAAATATTTTAGTAGATTTTTGTTTTCGGTGTACCTACTTCTCATAAAGTGTCTCTTTTAATTTAAATAAAACTAGTTTGTCTACATTACGAGCAACTTGCACCACTTTTTTTGAATAAAAGTCTTCGAAGTGTCAAAAAATAGCAACTCAACGAAATGATCCAGTCATTGTATCCGGTGTCAAATTATATTGTAACACCTCTTTTTTCTCTAATAGAATATAATCACGGATTGAAATAAAACACTCTACAACTTGAGTTCGTTGTTTATGTAACATTTCCACCTTACACAAAATTCTACAACAATAACTGATAAGTTGTCATTTGTTTATTAGGTAGTAGAATCTTATTAGTTTTTGTCACTGGGTGGTATTTTAAAATTCTATTCGTAATTCTTTTAATTATAGTTTGAATTTTATTTACCACTTATGAATTTGGTTCTTTGTTAAAGATGTTGTTAGATAATTTTGATAATAGGTAAAGGTTCATTTTCGTACAATTTTTTCAAATTTTTCATTTTTACATTCGCTGTTTTACCGGGAAAAACTACTTCGTTTTTTTTATTTTTTATTTATAAAAATATTTTTGTGAATAACCTTTAATTAGAAGCAAAAAATTTACTTTTTATAGTTATTTAATAAACAAAGATGCCATTGAAGTATTGAAAGCGATTAATAACAATTGAAATTGTTTAAAACACGAACGGGCTAACTCGAGTGAAAATTACCTATTAGAAAACCATACATTAATTCTGTAATTGCAATATTTCTGTAATTCTTAAATTTGTTTTATTTCACTTTTATTCATAATTGTTGGTCTTTCTTAACTTGTTAACTTTTTGTTGTTTCGATTTCATTATCTCATTTTAAAAATTTTTTTTTCAATCACCGCTTCTTTTTGATTAGGGGCAAACCCCTAACCTCGGTGCGTTTTTTGAGCTCCCTTAATTAACCAAGTAAAGGTTTGGTAAGCCGAATTGATTGTAATTTTATCACACACCTCTTTTATTACGGGTACTTAAGAAAAATTCTAGACCACAGTTATTATTAAGAACTTTTTCTATTTATTTAATTACTTTTATTTAGATTCCTTACGTTCCTTTATTATTTGACCAAATTGTCTAAGCGTGAAAAGGTTCCATGATATTCGTCTAATTGGTTAAGTGGTATCATAGTACTAAAAACAATATAAAGTATGCGAAAAGTAAGTTTTCTGCTTATCTCAGATGTCAAGATAATTCGGGTTTTGAAGTTTTTCTGGTTTAAAGTAACGCAAAAATGCGCTAAGCATTATGGTGAATCAAAACGTAACCGATTACTGTGCCATCGTAGTTATACCGTTCGTAATCGTAGGTTGCCATTTGAGTTAACAGTGGTATAATAACTTATGTGTAGGTGTCATAGCATTAAAAAAATTAAGAAAGAGTTTAACACACGTTACCACTGGCGCCAGGGCCACTCTCATGAACTTAATTACGTGGCAATGTAGTCATGAGTCATACATCATAGGGTAGACTCACCAATAAACTACTGTTTGAAAGTGTTTAAATTTTAACGCTTTCTTTAAATTCCAAAAGCACGAGGAGATATTTTAGAAAAACTCGATGGTTAAAAGAAAACGGAAAACTGTATTTCGAGGAAAAAAAACAAGGTAGTGTAAAAAAACTTGAAAACGTGCAAAAAAGAATTAAAAAATACGATTAGAAAAGACAGAAGATTTTAAGAAACAACTAAAGGAAAAACAAGAAATTAAAGAAACTCAACAAAGACTAAAGGACGATGAAAATAAAGAATAATTAAAACTACGTTAAATAATAACTACAAAAGAAACTCTAGAAAAACTTGCAAATTGATGATTAAAAGTAGAACTAAAAAACTACGATTAAACAGAGAAAAAGAAACTTATATCTAAAACAGCAAAGGTTGATTTTAGAAGATTTTATAAATAAAGTTCTACTGTTTTTAATATTAGTAAAGTGCCAAATTCCCTAAAATGTGTCAACCTGTGGGGGTTTCAAGACTAATGGTTGATTGTTTCAGAAATGATGGCTTATGCCGTAAATATATTATATACGAAGTTGTCCAAAAATTGTCCTGTGCCAAAGGGCACTATTCAAAATTTTCTAGATATTTATACAGTGTAATTCTTCAAAAAATAGGCTTTCTTTTATGTACTAAAAGTTCAGTTTAATCTCTGTAGCCGTCTTGCCACAAAAAAATAAAATCTATTTGAAAATGCATTGACTCTTATGGGCGATCGCGGATCATTTGTGATTAGAATGGTGCCACATTTAGATTTTTTCTTATGTCGTTTTCTCAAAAATAATATAATAAATAAACTCTGCACAAATTATTTAAATATGATGCCGCATCTATCCTCTCAAGTTGTCGATCCCTCACTCTCGTTTTTCTCATTTGTATAATTATCAATTATTTTCTGATTTTATAACGACTTCACTTGAGTATTTATAAATTTTTAGTGAAACAATTCAACAATTTATGAAACGAAGTAATAATCTAGTTTAAATTACTAGCTACGTAAACCCTGTTTTTGCAGCTAGGAGAGCGCGATAGTGAGAGTGGGGGATCGACAACTTGAGAGGATAGATGCGGTATCATATTTAAATAATTTGTGCAGACTTTATTTAATATATTACTCTTGAAAAAAACGACATAAGAAAAAAATTTAAATGTGGTATCATTCTAATCATAAATAAGGAGACAAAAACTTCTTAAGAGACATATTTTTTTAAATTAAAGTTTAGTTTTTGAGATAATCGTTGAAAAGTGGCGAAAAGCCGTAAAATCAATTAAATTTTTCGGGATCTTGAAAGGAGATATTTAGCTTTGAAGTTGAGAACGCCCATAAAAGCTAATGCATTTTCAAATATATTTTATTTTTTTGTGGCTAAACGGCTGCACAGATTAAACCGAACTTTTAGTAGAAGAAAGCCTATGTTTTGAAGAACTACATTGTGTAAATATCTAGAAAATTTTGAATAGTGCTCTTTTGCACAGGACAATTTTTGGACATCTTCGTATATAATATATTTAGGGTAAAAGCCATCATTCCTGAAAAAATGAACCTTTAGTCTTGAAACCCCCACAGAATCACTTTTTAAAGGGTTTTAGGCGCTCCGTGCACCGTACTATATTGTAAATTAGTGCAAATTGTCAATCTTTTTGGCTTGTGTTCAAGCATTTTTCTGTTATAACTGCAAGACTCCTAATAGACTCAATCATTTACAAAAACATTTTATATTCTATGTTTTTCGTAAAAAAATTATCAATTGTATACAACTCGCTGATTGAAGTCCATATGTTACAAGCTCACTTTTTTTTACTCAGCGTAACATCAAATTTTGCATTTCTGTTATTCTCTATATTTTTTTATCTTTTAAAATCTTTAAGTATATGCTACATACAGAGCTATTCGTTAGTTATTGTAACCCGAAATGTAGCTAAATTTTGAGAGTAATTTTTTCCTGCAATAGTACAAAAATAAATTACAAAAAAGGTAACAAATTTGTGTGCACATATTCTACGCCACCGTTCAACAAAATAAATAATATGTAATACGGTTAGCAGGATCTTATAACCTTGTTTCATATTTGAAATATCTCTCAGGCTAAATATTAATTAAAACTGGGAGTGAGAGCAGTTGATTCTGTACATACCTGCCAGGATCAGGCAAAATCAGGCAAGATGTTGGAGAATGATTTTGCCCTGCCCTTGCGACAGTTAGAAGAAGAAGCTTGTTTCCTTTTAAAAACTTTTCTTTTTGTCTTATGATTCCTACATAATATGAATGTGTGAATGTATTTTTCGGCTCCAGCTAATTTATTTACAGAAGTGTGTAAAGTTGATTTATAACATTGACTAAAATTTATTTCATTAAGAAATTAAAAAAGCTTGCGATCTAATATGTTGGTCCAAGATAAAACAAATACAACACTAAACATAAAAGTACTTTGTAAGTATAAATAACATTGAATAAAAAGCTTTTGCTTGCCTGGACGGTTCGTTACCAGTGATACGATTATAAATGGCTAAAAATCATCCTAATGAAAAAAAATACTAGGAGTTACAAGATTTTAAATATTGTTAAAATTTTGGAATGCTTCATCTCCATTGTTGACCACTGTATTTTCTTTTATCAACTTCTCGTATTATTTGATTTTTTTTTTCTTTCTTGTCTTTTTCGCGCTTTTTAACAATGGAAGTTATTTTTATTTTTTCTCAAAAAGGGTCAAATTGAAAATGTGAATAATTATACTAAACTTTTCCGTTCCTAATTATGTAGAATAAAATGTAGCCTACTTGGACCTTTCTAATTTAGGAACAACAGTTTTAGAGAGGTTCTTGTTGAAAAAGGCTTTTATCGTGTGACTGATGGTTCAGCATGATAAAAAGTGAAAACCTTGATTTAAATGCATATATGTGTATTTTAGTCAAATTTGTTGTAAATACCATTAATAAAATTACAAACATCAATTTACTAAATGCATAAAAGTTTTTGAGATTCAACACTATTGGTAATTCCTAGGCTATACATTAATGGATTTTGGGAAAATCGATTCAATTTGCATGTTTTCAATTAACCCAAGACATAAACCTTTAAATAGATTTTTTTGAACTTTCAAAAACGTCTAAAACGGGTTATATTCTCTCATAAAATCACTTTGGAACATTATTGTTGAACATTTATTTTATTTCCCTCGACTTTGTTAGTTTAATAGGTTATTGCATAAAAGTGATTCTCCGTTCTGTTTCCGATTCACACAGAACCGAGTGTTTTTAATGACCATCGAAATAAAATGGTCTACCCACAGAGAACCATAAGATTCTCTTATAAACACGTTTCTCTCCCAAAGTCAAAAATACAGTTTGGTGACTCGTTAATTGGCCAAAAAATAATCGAACAAAACCGTTTAGCATCTTGTCCCGTAAAAATCATAACTCGCCGTCAAACTATCGCAAGCAGCTCATCGAAATTAATATTTATCGCATTTACATCAAGCCACGCACCTCAGGAGACATTCCCAATTCATCGAAACACCTATTAATTTCTTGTCTCGCCTCTCTGGTTTTTTTATTTTGGTCTTCGACTCCGGTGCGATAAAGACCGTCGACGGATTTTTATGGCGGATGGCAAGTGACATATTAAAAGATAACTCCTATGTCTTCTTGTGTCACTTAGTCCATAGACTTATTCTTTATGTGACAAACTGGCGAAGTATAATGAACCTGCATATCTTCAAATCTTCATTATCGTCACCGAGTACTCCGTGGGTGTTCCTTCTCCGATGATCGCCAACTCGACGAGATGGGGGTGCATTATCACATTAAGGATTTCTTGCTTTCTTTCTCTCGACGTGATTAAAATCTCGACAAATTTCTGAACGCAGAGGTTTATGGATGAAAAATAAAAAATTAATAGACGGCGACTAATTAGCAGATTATTATCACACGACAGATGCGTTTTCTTTTCTCCGGAAATTTTCTAATGGCACGTTGAGTGATACATTAACGAACACTTAACAGCTCTTATAAATATGCAAATTTACAGATTAACCACAATTTGTGTAACCCATAAAATGTACATACTGCAACCTTTTTGCTGTTAGTCGGCGAAAATACTTATAACTTGTAAATACACAGTATTTTAAAGTTTTATAGTACTAGCCTGCTAAGGATGTTTCATTAGTTTTCTTGCTACTTGAGACGTTGATTTATACTTTTTTTAACAATAAAGATAAAATAAATAAATGTTTGGTGGACTATTTATTATTAAGGATATCTTTCATAATGCAGATAATGTAAATAACTCAAATAGTAACATTTACATTCCTAGAAATATAATAATTAACAACACAAATTGAAGCTCCAAAAATTGATGTGTAGAAAAGCCAGAAAGAATTATTCAAACTAAGTATTTATTATAAAATACACACATATTAATTTCTGAGATTATTTCTTAAGACTGAACACAAAATGCGTAATAAAACAAAAAAAATTTCAAAAGAAAATTTTTACACGCACATTTATTTCTTCATTTTTTGACGATCGATAATTTGGGTTTTCCAAACTTCATCAGTTGAATCGTTTTTAAAGTTGTATGTCTACGAAGACTGGGCAAGAAGTCCTGTGTTCTCAGGTCATAAAATTAAACTGGGTTTATATCAAACATTTTTCACAAAATAATTTGTGAAAAAAAGTTTATTGGGTGACAAGTTGATTTTTTGTTTTTAAACCGATTTTAGACCATTTTTAAATGTCCGATTTATTTAATTATGTTCTATCACTCAAAATCCATCATATGAAAAAATAAAAATTAATATACGGCCATTACCTAAAAGGAATGTATTGTACGACTAAAAATATTCTGCGGTTATTGCTTTGACTCTTTAAGTACTTTATAACGGTTGGACCGCAAATCCCCAATAAAAATAGTGCCGACCAGATGTTGACAATAGGCTTAAGAAATATCTACTTTGGTAGGTAAAGAATTTTACAGCGGACTGAGGTTGAGTGTCGTAAAAATTTGAAAAAGTTAATCGCAGGATTATGTTGTAAACGCAGAATATTGTTGGTCGAACTCTACCAAGGTATTTTGTGCAACTTACTATCGAAGAACTATCTCTACAAGAAAATTCAGTTCGAAATTCGATGACGTAGTTTTTTTGTTGTCGCCTCCCAGTCTATTTTGGACTAGTAGGGTGATTTAACCAAACATACTGAATTTTACATGAAAAGGATGCTGCTAAAAGTACAATCCAGCAAGTAATAAATAAATAAACAAAACTTATAAAATAACATGAGGAAAATGGGGTTTAATTTTTATTAATAGGTTCCTACCGTTCTCAGATTCCTCTGCGTCTTTGTCGGTCTTGAGTGAGTTCGCTTAATAAATCAATTACACAGAAAACTATTGTTTATTACTTTTAACAACCTTCCACTTTTTACTTTTTCTTATTCTTTCGCTTTTTTTATTTTTTTATTTCTCCGATAAATTTAATTGCTCTCAAATATTTCAATTTTTCTGTTTTTAATCTTTTATTGTTGGACTGTGGGATGTTTATTTGTGGCAGATATTAAGATTTTTGGTTTTTCTATATTTTTTAGTTTAGCACATTTTTGTTGTTCGTTTTATTCTGTTTGTGATTAAAATCATTGTGTCTTTGTTTCTAAGAACCGTATTGACCACATTATTCCCTCGTTTTGATATTTTTCAACTTCCGATATTGTCCTAAGTTCTTTCCTTGCTTTCTTTACTGCTTCTACTAAGGTTAAAGTAAAGATGAGAATAAGCTCAATATGCTTTATTCCTATAGTTTTTTTAAATTATGTTATATTATAATTTTTTTAAATTTGTATTCCTATCACAATGGAATAACCATACGAATTTGAATTACTACAAAGATGATTTATGATTATGCATTGAGATGATTTATGCATTTGCCCATTTACAATTTGTTCACTTTTTATAAAGCTACCACCTGTTGAATTAGGTTCGTCAAAAGTAAATTTATCAGGATTTGATATTGTCAAAATTTTGGTTATTTTGCACTCTCTTCGTATGCTCCAAAAAGTTAAAAAAATTTTAGTTTTAAACAAAATAAGAATGTTAAAATACAACAAAAGATTTGGAGATTAGTTCGACCAAAAACAGTAGCTAACTGTAAACACGACGCTACAATTTAACAAAAAAAAAATTGCAAATTCAAATGCTTGTCAAAGGGTTAATTTTATTGCAGGTTATTTCGAAAGTTAAGCCTTGTTGCCTGATGTATTTTGGATGTAAATTGCGGTATTTTTAGTTTTTTGAAAAGTAAGCAAAGTGTGGGATTTTTTATTTATTTTAAGAAAACTAAATTTTTTACTGACAAGGATATTTAATAAAACACTAATTTCTTAAATTAGATGAAAGCATTCTTTCTTTCTCGAAGTGGAGTGATTTTCATATAAATAATGACAATAAAAATCAATGTCAAACCCACAGGTTAAATCAAAATTCTTATATAACAATGGCAAAGCGTTTTCGGAAGCTAAATTTCTATTATTAGTGCCTTAATAACAATGTAAAATAAAAAATTATACAAAAAGTTAAAAAATGTTAAAAAAACTAACAATATTTTGTCAAGAACGAATTAACAAACATCAAAGAAAATGTATTCTAAAAATAAAATAATACGTTATTTTTGTCATAATACCTAGTTTAATCTTTACTAGTTAATTGAATGTTTATTTATAATAATGTTTCTATTCTCTTTATTAGGATTTATACCTTTTTAAAATATTTTTTAAAATCAAATATCAAATTGATATCAAATTTTTTAAAAAACACATATTTTAGGCTGTTAAAATTTATTTTTCTTTTGTCAATTTTTCAAATAGCAACCATTTGTTTAATTATTTATTTGATACCTTTAATATTTAATATTGTAGTTAAGTCCAATCTTTTATATATATATATATATATATATATATAGGTACTCGTAAGTGTAACACATATTTACATAAAAATGATCAAATAGGATAAATTTAATAACTTGAGAATTACCCGTTCCCAAAAATTTCTAGACTTAGTTTTATGTCCGCCACTGGAGATTAAAACAGGAGCGAATGTTTAAAGCCCGACTTAGGAGCGCTTTTAATTTTCCGAGGGCCATTAGCGACGATTATGCTTGTAATAAATGTGTATAATTAAAAAAATTAAAAGCAAAAATCTAAATTTTAAAAAATTTTAATCAAAAATATTTAATGTCAAAAGTGATAATTGCGGATAATGAAATGTACATAAAATAATACAAAATACACTGACTGAAGTATATCTGTATATTTTTTGTATATATACAGCTTGATTCAGATAAGATAATGAGCCCGATATTTTGGCGGTGCCACCAAATAAACAAATTTCATTTACGTCTTGATCTAACTTAAATTAAGGTTTTCAAATTGAATCTAAGTTATCATCTGCTTAACCCTGACATTAGCGCAGAAAACAATCATTTGTGCGAGAGAGAGAGAAAATAAATAACTCATTTTGATAAACACCAATACACAATGTATAACAGAATGAAGCATTAAAGGTAGAGAAACAGATCTATTCTAAATCATAATTTGCAAAAATAAACAGGTATACGACACCATTTTTAACTAATGTCAAAGCACTGTCAAAGTAATATAAGATAACTTATTTGCAAATGCAAATCGTAATTAAAAATAGATCAAGTCGTAAATGAAATTTGTATTTTTGGTTGGATCGAAAGATCATCAGGCTCATTATTTATATTTTCATTTTTATATTTTTTTGACAATATTCTTGAAGAAACTAAAAACTTTTCCTTCCATTCAAATATTTAATTGCGATTAACTTTTAATTTGCGATTAAAATGGCTTTCCTTGCGTTTGATTGATCAAAATCGGCATTTAATCGCAAATCAACTATTTAATCCCAATTACAGTTAATGTCACTTTCTGTAAACCGGCCCTAAATTTATAAACTTTGAAATTTTTTGTTGATGGCAATGTTATAGCAACTGCCATATTTGAAGCCTGGCTATTAAATTTACTAAATATTTTCAAAAAAAAATATTCAGAATTACGTTACTCGATCTAATAATATTCGGGCAATTGTTTAATCGAAATAATATATTCGATATTTTGTAATTTAAAACTAAAATTATCGAATAAAATTACTTCGGCATTTTGTTTAATCGCTTATAAGCTGAGATCAAAATGTAACTGAATCAGAGCAGACTATGCCAGCGTAATTGTAATGACGTGTCTAATGTTAATACCCACTTCCACGGCTTGCTCTGATTCAGTTACATTTTGATTTCAGGTTATAATTTTGTAATTAAGTACTTTTAATAAAAAGTTTATTTGATCTTTAGATTTTCGATCCTCTATATTCTAAATTTAGTTTTCGAAACCTTCTATTTCGGAAATATTTCGGCTACCCGATTTAGTTACCGATTCAAGATGTTAAGTACATTTATCACAAATAACTTTTGGTTTATTTCAAATCAATTCAATCAATAGATGCTAAGACAAGAAAAATCAAACACAATATTTAGGAGTGGTTGTTTTTACTAACTGTACGGGAAATTTACTTATACCGTTATAAATTGTACAGATGCGACATCAATATAACTGTCTTCTTTGATTTATTTATCTATTGTTTATTATTTATCTACATTTGTAGACATTATAAAAGAGAAGCCAAAGTTGATGAATATCTTCTTATATTTTTCTTTTAATTTTCTTAGTTTTGTGTTATGTAATTGTTTTTTTTTTCTGTAGATGTATGCAGAATGCAAATACTTATACAAAATGATTGCATATGTGTTAGGCACACTTGAAATATTGTTACAATGTCAATGAGTAAAATGTGTTACAATGTATCAGTTAAAAAATAAACAGGAAAGAAATTATTATTTTTTAAACATTTTGATTGATTCTAATGGATCACAGAACTTTTGGCTATTTTAATTTTGGCTAAGCCTATATATTCCATTTTACTTTGAAATATTCAATTTATTGACAAAATTTCGATCACATTCCAACAGAAACCGTCATAAAACATAAATAATAATCTAAGTCGCAAATTAAAAAGCCCTACCTTACCGCAACATTTATCGTTATTTTTATGTCCAGCGACTTTTAATTTATGGTCGCGACCGGTCAAGACCTCAATATCAAAAAAAAACTTGCCTTTCGTCTCCCCCACAATTTGTCTCGTTCAATTTTAATAATAATTAATGTACGCCAACCGCCTCCAAGCTTACTCGGTGGCGTTGGAAACAAGATAAATTATCTAAAGAAGGTGGCATCTAGAGACTGTATAACTCAAAGACTAAACCCGGAGATGTTTTATAAAGACCAAGCGCACAACTACAGGTGCGATCTTATCTCTTAGTGGAATGTAAAGTCCTGTCTCACTCAAGATTAGTATATCTAACAGCACATAAACATAATTGTCAACAGACCGAAGTAAGAGCACCCCTTCACCGCGCAAAAATACACCCGTTGTGATGTTTTCTTGTAACCTTTTTGCTGAAGGTGTTGTTGACAATACAAAGAGCGGTAGCTGGGCTTTCTTCAGGAGGCCAAATAAGCCGATTACGAAGACGAGGCGAAGACATAATTGCGACAGTGGCGTCCATATCTGATGAATGCCTTTGGTGATTGATCGGTGTTGAAGTGCTAGACGCCTCGAACTCATCATTGTTATTATAACAAAAAATCAGACATATGGGACCGAAACAGTTTCTCATCTCAAGAATAATGGCCAAGACGGGCAAATGTGAAGGTTGGCCAGATGTTAGTACAGAAAATTTATTATTAATCTAATTAGTGAAGTAAAGAAATGTAAACACTACTTTAAACATCATCAGACTATTTCAGGTGCTTACAGTCTTGTGTAGAAAACGCATTGTTTTAGTTGTTTATGTAGATGTCTCTTAACATTTTAATTTATGACCATAAACATTACCGATGCAATCTTTACTTGAAAAAGTCGTAATTCGTCAAAAATATTCATTAAAATAATAAACATCAAGCTCCAGCAAAATTTATTGTTTTTTTGTTATAAATATGTATAATTTTAATCTACAAAAAAATATTTTTTCAAATTGCAAAACTATCTAAATATCTACTTTAATAGTAACTAATTTATTATACATGTATGAAATGGGTAAACTAATATTTCAGGTCAAATCAATACCTATACTCTCTCAACCTTATATATTATACATATATTTTCATTTGACGGCTGCACTGTAGTAGTACCTAATCATTAAAAAAACCATAGCTGTTTTTAGCTAATTTCCATTGGTATTAGGTGTTAGGTAACCTTTACTGAATGAAAAGATTGTGGTGCAAACAAATGTCACTCGATTCTTGTTTCTATGACAATGTAATGCTTTTAAAAGTTTGTCTTTTTATAATCAATTGTCAAAGTTTCTTGATAAACTATACTACCATATGTTTATTATAATTTTTGATCAGAAGCTGTCATGAGAAACAAATATTCTAAAACCGTAGGGCGTAACTTATTTCACTTGATAATAAAATCATTTTACTGTCACTCACAAAGGAATTTGTTTTTGATTGTCCAGCACCTTTCTTCCGATTGACGCTGCCGGTCTCTCGAAAGGACGAGATAGTGTTTTTCAAACTGGTATAAAAATTTGACTCTGTTATGATTTTTTCTGGAAATTTCTCCAGAAACACGTCAAAACAAAGTCTAGATGAGTAAACCCATTCTCCGTTCGCTAAGTTCCCATTACGAAAATATGATTTCACTAAAAAATCTTTTGTCCTGCAGTAAACCCCATAATTCAAATCAAATCTAAATTTTACTTTTGACAGTGACAGGAAAATGACATTTACGAAGTGAATTAATCTAGACGCTACGTTTTTAGAATTTTTGTTTCTCATGACAGCCTCTGATCAAAAATTATAATAAACATATGGCATAACCTTTTTACGGACCAACTTTATAACAGTTTCTCCATGTCCAGTACTGTTCAGTGGTGAAGTAAATTTAGTTTTAAACCCAAATATTATTTTTCACTGCTTGGACCATTCACAAACATTTAATGACACAAACGCAATGTCGCTGCATTTAGTCATTTAGTGCTAGCAACATAATATAGTGAAATTACTATTTGCCATTAATGAATGGAAATACCAATTTAACGGCAAATTGACAATTGATTAAAAAACTAACAAACATTTTGGTATTAAATTTAAAGTGTCATTATTGACGCTATAGTGTTTTTTTATAAGAGAGATATTAAATAATTTGGTTAAAAAAAACTTGGTCTATCGGACATAAATAGTTGGCTAAAACACCAAGTTTTGGTTTTCTTATGCAGATTATTTATAATTATTATTTATAATACTGGACTATAGTAAGTTTTTTCTCTCAGTGTAACTGTATAGAACAATTAGAGATAAATTATTGAGTCAATGAAAACACTTTGGTGAGAAGTAGTGCATTTATGCCCAAAAAAATATGACAAATATGAAATAACAGTAATTATGCGGCTACCAAATGATCAATATAAACAATAATATATGAATAGGGACGTAGGATACAATACAATATTAATAATATTTAAATAAAAACCGAACAGAGCTGTTGTAATTGGTTTTTAATTTTTTTTTTTAGTTTAATACAGTTATACCAGGAACAATCACTAATTTATTCGTTTTAATAAGATTTTTAATATTTCTGATTTTTTAAAACTTGTTTGGCCTTATTTTTTTATTAGTAAACATGAACTCAAATTAATATAAGGAAAGGCCCAATAACACCAAACAATTTTACTTTGCACGTCGCACGTTTCGCAAACAAAATTGTCATCCTCAGGTGGGGAATTAAACTTTTAATTTTAATTAAAATTCCAGTTTAATTTTCCACCTGAGGATGACAACTTTGTTATTGAGTGTTTTTACGTTTCTTTTTACACACCAAGAAGATCCAACAAGAAGTTTAAATATAACGAAGATTACTAGAGTCTGGAAATTACGTCAAGTCAGAAGGATGTCAAAAGTGTCAATAATTTATTAGTTGTTTTTCGCTTATGTTGTGATATTAGAATTTCTTTAATTACGCCTAACTCAAAGCATCCCTCAATACATAAAAAGTTGGGATAGCTATCGCAATATAGTTTTGTTCAGAAAGTGTATACTTTTCCAAATCAATTTTGGCACCTCTGACTTTCAAGAGTTTCAAGGCATGTTGTCTGTTTATTACTAGTTCACTAAAGATTGTATTGTTACCAAACGGAAATAATTTATGGTCATTAAACCCTTCAATGACATTTGAGAAAACCGCGGGCAGATTTGTCACCATTTTTACGTAGATTTGATCTGCCTCGGGCGGTTTTCTCAGATAGTATCGAAGAGTCTAATTACCATAAATTACTTGCGTTTGGTAACAACGCAATCTTTATTATACTAGTAATAAACAGACGACTTGCCTTTAAAGTTAATTATGCCAAAATTGGTTTGGAACAGTAGGTATGCACATTAAGGTGGGTCAAAAAAATCGACTATTTTTTTTTAACTTCCGACACTGAATAATTGGTTTCTAGGCATCTTTAAAACATGCTCTCCAAACATCAGCTCTTTATTTTAATTTTAAAGGTCTTTCTCATTGCAGTTTTCCATTTTTTCTTTAGGTCCATACGGCAAAATCTATATTTCGTCATTACTTGATTGTACAAAAAATTTCGATTTACATTAAACGCTCCACAAATAAGGTCTCTTGTGGTTAATCGATTACTCTAACCATTTAGAAGATATTCGCATTTTAAAAACTAACATTTGAACCTAAAATCTCAAATTTTTCTAAATAGTTAGAGTAATCGATTAACCACAAGAGATTTTTTCGTGGAGCGTTTAATTTCCTACAAAAATATATGTCGCGCATTTTATAATACATATTTATTTATCTACGAGTTATAAAATTTAGAAGTAAAAAAGAAATATTTATTGAATTCTTTAAACTTTGACTTCCGATATCTTTTAAACGGTATAAGTCATAAAGAAAATTGTAAGATACCTTTTTGTACAGCGTTCAATTTTCTACAAAAAAAGTAAATAGAAGTTTTCTGTACGATCAAGTATGTAATGACGAGATATAGATTTTGCCATATGAAACTGAAGAAAAAATGGAAAACTGCAATGAGAACTTTCCTATTAAAATTAAGAGCTTATCTTTGGAGAGTATTTCTTAAAAGTGCCTAGGAACCAATTTTTTAGTGTCAGAAATTTAAAAAAATAGTCGATTTTTTTGGCCCATCTTAATACACGTACGATTGGTTATTTACTAAAAAATTCTAAAAAACGTCGCATTATAAGGTCACTCACTAGCCTTATTGACACAACTTCACTAAAATGATCTAAATCCTCTTGCTTATTTTTCCTGCATGCTAGTGACGTTTTCCACCCATCCGATGAAATGAATTAATTTTTTTGGCTTTCAATTTAAAAATTTGTTGGTTCTGGTTTTTCAGGTTCTTTTTAATTTTTGCGTTTTGTTTTTCAGTTTTATATTCCAAAACTGTTTGTATTTTTCACTATTTTTTACTTGGCCTTTTAATATTCTGTACGGCATTGGAATCACCAGTGTTATCTTTCAATTTTTTTCCTAATATGCCTAGTCAATTGCAGAGTACTTATAAAAACTGTCAATATAAATTTGACTTTCTATTGTTTTTCGCTAAATATCGCACGTACTTACTAGTTACAATTTCCACCGCTAGATGTGAATCATATTTGTTAACAGTCAATAGGCTTCTTGCCTGAATAAGTGATTTTTCTTGTTTCTCTTTTTATACATATAAAAAATAAAGTATGATAATTTATTACGAAATTTGGTGTTACGGGGAAGTGGACGACAAGGCAAAAACAAAAAAAAAACTGTTTTATAAAGCCAACGTTTCGAATCCTTTATTGATTCTTCTTCAAGGCTTCTAATAAATGTCAGATTTGTTTGGCATGGTACCAATTTGTCTCGGTCAGTGGTCGCCGGAAGAAATTGGTACCATGCCAAACAAATCTGACATTTATTAGAAGCCTTGAAGAAGAATCAATAAAGGATTCGAAACGTTGGCTTTATAAAACAGTTTTTTTTTTGTTTTTGCCTTGTCGTCCACTTCCCCGTAACACCAAATTTCGAATTAAAAAATGGACGTAATTCACCAAAATAATTTATTACTTGGCCGTGACTATATAAAGTCATCAGTAACTTCAAGGCCAAAAAAAAACACAACAAAGTTAAATTCGGATTGTTAAAATATTCACAGTTTAATTGGCATTTAATATCTACTACTAATGAAGGCGTTAAAGAAATCGGCACATTAATTTTAAGCGTATCTGTTTGGACCAAGATTGTTTAAGTTTCGAGTATTTTTGTATATTTTTCTTCTTGTTAAACCATTTTAACATGGCAAAATTGATATTATCTTTTTCCAAACCATGTCAAATTTTTGGATGCAAGTCCATCGTTGTGAGCAAGTGTAGAGAGAGAAAAAACTGTCAATGCTGCCATATTTGTATAATTGTTAATTGCGCTTGGATTGTTGATAAAACTAAGAAGGGTGAATACACAGGGATTTCTGTTGTACAAGGAGCAGGATTTCTCATGAATTTCCAGCCCTTCATTTTATCGATGTTTAAACAAGTCCCACTTTACAAAAACCTAGTGATAATTGTAACCATTAACTATTACAACGTGTGATCAACAAGTACTGATTGAGTTGGCAACATTGAAGTATTACTTAAAATTGGCTATTCTGAGCAATCTTCAAATTCACATTTGACATTTCAAAAATTTTATTAATAAGTTGTTATTAATTGTTGCTAAAGTTTTATTAAAATGGTTTTCACATTAGAACATGACACTTTTATTATAATGGCGTACTTCAAAAGTCGAGTCTACAATGAAATTAATGGTTAACAATATTCCCTGAACTCAACGTAAGTACGTCCAATTTTAACAAATTTATTTACTCTGAAGAGGTAGACTGACGGGGTAAGACATAACCTGTATATGTAATCCTAACCATCTCACAACTTGCAAAAGAAAAATTTCTAGTAACTTTATTGCCAACTCAATCAGTATTTTGTTGATCACGTTGTATTTACTTTATTTTATTAATTTTACATAGTAAAAGTAACCAATTTATCTAAAATGCAAATGCTCGAATTTATATATTTTTGATCAGAGGTTGATATGAGAAACAAAAATTCTAAAAACGTAGCGTCTAAATTAACTCACTTGATAAATGTCATTTTGCTGTCACTGTCAAAAGTAAAATATAAATTTGATTTGAATCATGAGGTTCACTGCAGAACAGATGCTTTTTTTGGTAGAATCATATTTCCGAAATGAGCACTTAGCGAACGGAAAATGGGTTTACTCATCCAGACTTAGTTTTGACAAGTTTTGGAATAAATTTCCAGAAGAAATTATAACAGTCAAATTTTTATACCAATTTGAAAAACACTATCACGTCCTTTGAAAAAACAGGCAGCGTCAATAGGAAGGAAGGTACTGGAAAAACAAAAACGGTGCTTTCTACAGAAAATATTGAGAATGATTTTATTACAAAATGAAATAAGTTAGGCGCTACGTTTTCAGGATTTTTGTTTTTCATGGCAATCTCTGATCAAAAATTATAATAAATATATGATAGTTTAAATATTGATACAGAGGGTGAAACAGAAAGAAACAAATTCGTAGTTTTCTATAGAGGTTAAATTTTGTACTTTCTGTTTTTAAAATAATGGCAATTTTAATGGAACTTGCTGTACGTTGCGTTGTTCCCAAACTGGTGTAAAAGTGTACTTTACGATACGTTTGTACATACAGTAAATAAGCATAATAATAATTATAACAAATAAACATAATAATTAAAATATCTATGTTTATGTATGTACGTATTTGAACCTTTGTATAGAAGTACAAATAAAATTCATTTTAATTAGTTCAATAAAATTAAATTGAAAATGTTCATTTTGGCTAATATGAATTGGACATAAACTCCTGGAAGTAATAATCGGCAAGCCATCTGTATTAATCATCTTTTTATTACCTTTGGTACTAGCATCGCTTTAGGTTCCAGTAAAACGGCCATAAAACTTTCTTTTTGTGTATGCTGTTGGTCATTTAGTACATGAAAATCTCGAAAGCTATTGTTAAAGCCTGCGGGTAGTACGTGTTTTTGACAATAGCACAGCGGTACTCATTGCACCCGTTTCCTCAATGGACACACGCACGCCTTCATCCTCGGAGAAATTCGATCGATCCCTTCGAAAAATGTGAGGTTCGCGTGGTTAAACCTCCGTCAAAAAATCGATTTGACGAACTTTTTCTCTGAAAATCTGCTTCAATGAGCAATTAAAAAATACGGAACCTAATCTTGATCAATTCGTTATGGTTGTTTTGTCACATAACGCGCCAGACCTCCTGGTCGCTGTATGCCCTGCCAGCCCACCTACCATCTCTTGTTTTATTATCTCCATCGTTTGGGATTTTTTCTTGTTTTTCGGGTTATTCACACAATCTCGGCAGGTCGGGGATTAGTACTATTACAACTAAATAAAACTGGGTTTTATCGAGGGACAATTTGTATTGAGATAATTGATTGATTGTAGGATAGCCGTGTTTTGGTATTTGGTCCGGTTGATTGATCGAGGTGCTAGGGGACGCGACCGCTTGTGGACAAAACTGGAAATTTATTCATCTTGTCCATTGATGAGTACTATCTTGTATCAACAACAATTTTTATGGTTTTATCAAATTTTAATCTTACAAGACGGCAATTTATAACCGGCCTTAAACATCCATTAACTTAACTAATGGATATGTGTCAAATAAAAACAGAACTGGCTTGTAAGCATTTAAAATATGCAATATTTTCACACTCGGCGAGTTCGAAAACGATTTGGGCGCGTTCCTTTCGGTACTTTTTCCCTGAATGGACGTCCACATAAAATTTGTTTACTTGGTTTTATTTTTTTACGCATTCATTCTAATTATTGCCGTGTGTATACTCGAGAGAGCGTTCTATTTATTCACATACACGTAAAATGCTGCACTTTGAGTGGTTTTTAGTACAGTTTTACAACCAGCCTGCGACCAGCTTGAGTAATTTTTAAAACTTTAACCCTTCTTCTTATTCTTCCACTTCCTCATCACATGTGCTACTCATCCTAAGAGCATTCTTTTCCTTGTTCAAATTGACGTTAACGATACTATTTATTACTTATGCATGCCGTCACTTTTCGGATTGTTCGCAATAAAACGGACAAAGATTGCCACCTAGTCACATCCGTTTGCGAACTTCAAGGCGATGACTCTGAAATAAAATTTGACCAGACTTGCCACCAGTAAAAGCAATTGATGACGCTTCCGGAAAACCAACCCAACAACAAATTCTTTACTATAGGTGCCATCAAAAATAACGTATTCAAGTTTTATTTATTAATTGATTGTCATATGAATAGTTTATAAATAAACTAACTTTATTTAATTTTAAAATAGTTAAAAATTTAAAATTATTTTTGGAAATTAATTTTCAAGTTCATTTTGGTTTGATTTTTCTGCATCAAAAACGTAATTTGTGTGACTTCAAATAGTATTTTATAAAGTATATCAAGGGACTAAAGTGCCTCATTTAATCCCGAGAGTGAAGCTCTTCCTCCAATCACTCGAATATATGCTATTTTTTGCACTTTCGGAACTAAAATTCATAAATAAAAAAATTGTAATTCACATAAGTTTATTATTTCGAATCACTCGTGTTATCTCATTTTCTTTGATCCAGTTGTGTATCCTCTATGTAATACAGATTTGAAATTATAAGAGATTTTTCTATATTTTAAATCCCAAAGGCTTTTAAATATCAATTTTAAATTTGAAGTGATTAGATCGGACTAAAGTTTAGTCTCTAAAGTAAAAAAATAATTTTGTGTGGTATTTTTGAATGTTTAATGAAACCAGAGCCCATATGCAAGATAAACCACGTTTATTTAAAACGGCGACTAGTAGCGTCAGTCCGAGTTTATTCTTAAAGTGGGTTAGGTAGATTTATGTGTTTATAAGAGTGAGTAAATTTCTCTGCCCATTGTATTTTTTTACAAATATGCTTGTTTTTTGGGGTGCTATATAGCTTCCTAATGTAAGGTTCTGATTCATAGTTGTGACTGTGAGCTTTGACATTTTCTTCAAAGTGTTATAGTGCAGTAAATTTAACCAATTTCTATATTTACATATTAAACTTCCTCAAATCATTTATTCAGAAATGCTTCCTTTGTAGATTGATTATATAGAGCTTCCAGAATCCATTTCATTCCTTCTACCCTTTCCACTTCGTTCAAGACATCTATCAAAGCTTTCTGACTGAATTAACTTTAAAAAACAAAACTCTTTGGATTTAATCTGACATCTCGGCTAAATATTTTTTTTTTGAAGCCAATTATGTAGCTGTACCTTTCGTAGCAATAAACAACAACTAACAAATCTTCAATGCTGTTTTTCCTTCATCAAATTAGAATCTTTGCTGTTTCGACAGATGAACAAAGCAACGTGTTCTAAAAATTTACCACAGAAGTTTTTTCATTTTAACGGTAAGTTTCGACTAATATTTAAAGACCATTTCTCTTTTCACCTACTGCTCAACTTATCCTTTTTTTATGAAGCGCTTCTTGCAGTCTAACTTTGTCTTTAACCTCTTTTCAACAATAAGCTAAACATTTTGTAAACATCAGGTAAATACCAAACACTCTTTAAAAATTTTTTGACAACCTTATATTAACAAGCATTTCAATGTCAAGATTTAGATATAGAAAACCATCTTTCTGTTCGTCACATGTTATAAAGTCTTTGTGTCAGCATTTCAAACATTCTTTTGGGGTAGATTTAAAAAAAAAACGAATAAACGCAGAATCAGAAAACTTGTTTCTTTTTCTTTCTTATTTGGAACTTATTTACGTGTCTCTTTAAGTTACAATTATTTCAAATAATAATCTTCTTCTTCTTGTTTCATATACATATATTTTAGTCACATTCTTTGCTTTCTATACCTGGGAATAGGTATAAAGGTCGTTATTCTATTACTTTCAACAACGCCAGCTGTTTCGTTCAACCTAAGTTCTACCGTAGACGATCTTTCTCATAAGAGAAAGTGTATGTTCTGCCTTTGGTTTATATTCTCATTCATTAGTGGATAAAATATTCTGAAGTTAGGGTATTCAGAATCCTATTCAAAAAACTATTCTGGAAGGTTTACATTATCTTCTTTCTAGGTTTCATCTCAAAGTTTAACCAATAACTTCTCAAGATTAGCAATCTGTTTGGCAAAAGTATAGTGGAGTTTCTTATGAAATATTCCAAAAAAATGTTTGAATAAACGATCCTGTTTCTATTCAGTTCTCTGTTCATAATACAATATTATGCAGTTTATCCCCCATTTTCTTAGGTTTTATTGCACATATTTATCAACAGATGGATTTCAAATAATAAACTTGAAACGATGTTAGGCTACCTATTTTTTCTTTTGTGGCATTCTGAAATTTTCAGGCTACCATCCAATTTATCTGTCCTTTAAGTTGGTCAATTTACAACTTTGTCAATAATTATAGCAATTCTAACTTCTTTTCGATTGAACCAGAGCGTATAACAAGAGTACATAATTTTGCACTACATTTTGGACTGGCACAAACAGTTTTTCTGAACAATCGAGTTAAGTAGAGCTATACCCCACATTTCCTGTTAAAAAAAATCGCGCATCAGCTGGAAAATTGGCACATAAATTATGATTACTAAAGTGACCAGAATATAAATAGCACATAATTCTGGGCTACATTTGGGACTGGTATAAACAGTTTTTTCGGAAAATCGAGTCAAGTCGAGCTACACCGAACATTTCCTGATAAAAAAAATCGCTTCACTAACCGGAAAATTTCGCATATAAATTATTGTTATTACCGAAAGGGGCAGCACATAAAAAGCCCATAATTTTGAACAGTGTTGTTAAAATTACTTTAAAATATGTAATTAATTACAATTACTTTCCATAAAATGTGATTATTATAGTTGAAATTACAAAATATGAGATTGTAATTAATTACAATTACCCGCTTTCATGTAATTAATTACATTAATCAATTAAATCTGCTTTTGGAAGAAGATCAGATACAAGTTCACTCGTACTTTGTTGTTTTGACAATAAGACATTGATTTCATTATTCATTATACCTTTTATTATACAAAAACTTACAATTATCTAAATTAATTCTTTACAGTTATTTATGTTTTGAAAATAATAACTTTTACTGTTCATCGGACAATTTGTTTCATTTAGGAGTCAAAATTTGACTACCTAAAATCAGAATTTATCCAATTAAGCTTAATCTGTGACAATGAACAAGTTGTATGGGCGGCTAGATACTTGAGTAAAATCAAAAATATGTGAAAATCGTTTTTTCACATTTGTTACAATTGAGTCTGTAAGTTCAGTATAAAATTTTAAATTTTCCATTTTTTTGTACATTATGAATTACATAATTGAAAAATTGAAGGCAAGACATATCCTAGATACAACTGCTTTTCTCCTTGAAGGGTTTCGATTGCTGTAGCCAATTCATTACTATAAGATATTCTTGCTGAAAATCTAATTCAGCCGATTTAAGTTTGGTAAATTTGATTGCATCACAAATTAAATCCAAGGACATTTGATGTTTAATTTGTGCAAATTTTTAATTGTGCAAATGTAATTGTGAAAAGTAAAATTGTAACAAAACAAGTAATTGAATTACAAATGAATTACAATTGGAGACCAAGTAATAAATTACTGCTTCAATTACAATAAAAGTAATTTAATTACTTATTCAAGTACTTGTAATTAATTACTTAACAACACTGATTTTGAGTTACATTGTTTACTGACACAAACAGTTTTTTTAAGAAATCGAGTCACTCGAGCTACACCTCACACATCCTGATAAAAAAACCTGTATCAGTTTGTTCAAAAAATAATGTATATGTATGTATTATACATACTCGTATTTGTGGAGTACATAAAAAGTAAACAATTCTTATGTAGTTGGTTTTACTTTAAACATTAAGCTTCTCTGTGGGGGGTGTGACTCGATGTCGAGCTGCACCGCCCATTTTGAAAATTAAAAAAAAATATTTTTCTACTGGAGCACAAAAATTTTAGTTTCAGCATATTATTAGCACATAAAGAGCACGTAAATATTACATATTTTTTTACAATATGTATGTGCAATGAAGGGTGCAGCTCGACAGTCAATTATTTATTAATGTAAGGGGGGAACAGTCTTCACAACCTCAAACGTTATCTTTATATCTTTATTCTTTTATTTAATTATTATTTTTTATTAAGGAATAAAAGATATAAAGATAACGTTTGAGGTTGTGAAGACTTTTCCCCCCTTACATTAAATAATACCTCAAAAATGGTCAAAACAAACTATAATTATTTATTAATTATTATCAATTATTTTAAATACTTTTTAAAAGAAGAAAACGATAGATTAGTTTTACGAAGAGGCTCAGTGGTTTCGAACTTAATAGAAAATAGAATTCTATGGACAATGTAAAACTAAAGTAAAGCTTACTCTAAAACGTGAAGTCAAAAAAAACTCACAATTTGGGAAATAGCGGTTTTTAATAGGACTACCAATTAGTATTACAATTATTATTTATGTTATTTTACCTTGATTTTAGTAACTAAATGCTTTAAATTCATGATCATATCACAACATAGACAATTAGGAATTTTTGTAAATGTTGGTCGCGGCGCTAAACAGTTCTAACTTCTAATTGGGACGAGATTTATAATTTGTGTTATCTTAAATTTTGCAAATTTTCAAAATGTTTATTTATCCTTAATTATGGGAGTGTTGAGGTCGATTTGCTAGATAATGACGCGAAGTTATGGAACGATATACATGTCATCTCTACCATCTCATAATAATTACCGCTGTTTGTGTAAGGCCAGCTTCCTAAACTAAAAACTCCCGAAAGAAAATGGAACATAATGAGTATTCTTCACATCGAAAACATGTGTGAACCAAATGGCGGTTCTTTCTTTGTCCCTGTGCTTTTTGTCTTCGTCTATTTCATCTTTGCAGCACCATTAACTCCTCGAGTTGACACTTGTTGTTTTCTATATGTTAAAACCTGTGTCACTCACGTTTTAATGTGTTTTGAGAAAACTGCGTACCGGTAGTTTGTTTATTTGATGATCGCTACCGAAAAATCTATTTGTTCTAGTCTGGTAAAGAGTGACAAGCTTGAAGAAAATCTGGCACGGCTAAGACGAGAAATCTCTGCACGAAAAAAATAATCGGGCATATAATATATTGGACAGGGGACAAAACACATAAATTTCTTGGAAAGACCGGGTCGAAGTGCGGGTGTTGTTGGAGGTTTAAGTCTTGACGGTTTCTCGGGTTGAGCACGAGCGAAAGAAAGACGGATGGAGAATGGGTGTAGGAAATCGAGAAGAATTTTTAAATGACAACTTGCTGGGTGTGACACGAACGGTGACATACGTCTTGTCAGGTTGGCACAACGAGTGAGTTACGGCCGCAAAGCTAGCGAAGGACGAAAGAACTTTTCATTTGAGTCTTGAATGTGTGCGGTTATAAATATTACTGTCCTGCTTATTACTCCATCGATTTATTCGATTTTAATTATTTTATAAGATAAGTATTGTCAATACTTATTTAAGAAAGGAACTGTTTACAATGTCTAAAAAACTGTTGATAATAATTCACTCGGAATTTAATCGAGTTGATCTGATTCTGAATTTATAGCACTCATTGCAATAAAATTGTATTTTGAATTGAAGATATATTTAGATTTTACAATGATTGAAATAATTATTATTTTTATAATAAATTAAACATATTTAATACAACGGCTCTGTAGGTGTGTGCAACAATAATTCTACACCGTGATCAACAAATACTAAATAGGTTGTTATTGAAGTTACTAAATTTTTTTTTGTTTAAAATGTATTAACAATGTATAAATAAAATTATTTGAAATGAAGACATTTGTTATTAATGTGAATGAAAACCATGATTAAGTAGCGGACTAATAGTACATTATATCGGGTGTTTTTTTAAATTTGACGTCAAAGTTGGCTGTGCATTGCCGTTTGTGAACGCACCACAAAATAATATCTAACCTCACTTTTGTAATTATTTGCAAAGTAGCAAAAGTCAATCGTCAAAGTTTGAATAATTTGAAAATCTCCATTTTCGAACGGCCAATACATAACTTGGACGAGTTACGACATCGAATTGTTGGAAGAATTAATGAAATTAATGAACATCCTAACATGCTGATGAACCTTGCTAATGGAATGTGTCGACGAATCCAAATGTGCCTAGATGAAGGTGGTGGACATTTCGATTATTTGTTATAATTTTTTTCGATTAAATTGTAATTATAAACCGTAAGTAGAGCAGTTTTAATTTTAATCACAAAAGTGAGGTTAGATGTCATTTTCTGTTTTGTTCACAAACGATCATGCACAGTCGACTTTGACGTCAAATTTAAAAAAACACCCGATATATTAAAGAACCAAAGTGCTTCACATAAAGGTCCTGAGGGTTTCTAACACTCGAGGTATTAAGTCCTTTCATTTCTGAGTATATAGGCAATTTTTTGAACTTTCGTGACTAAAGTTCATAAATAAAAAAGTCACAATACAAAGAAATAATTTTATTATTTTAAATGACTTTTGTTTTCTCATTTTGTTTCATTCATCTTCTACGTAATACATATTTGAAATGATACTGGATTTTTTTCACATTTTAAATCCCTAGGGACTGAAAGTAGCACTTTAGTTCCGGAGATGCAAAAAAGACCACTATGGGTCATGCGATCGTAACGTCACATTGGCATTCGCTCTGGCAACAATGTAACTCGTCACAATATGGGAACCACTCTGTTACTTTTAATTTTTTTCATGTAACGACCATCTAAATCTTTCGACAGAGAAGCATGGTAACTGCTAATTTTTGAAGATATGGACACAATTATGCTAATTAAAAAATTACCCATTTTGATATACATACTCACACAGACATGCGTTTTTTAGAGTTCCAATGTGTTGAAAATGTGCGCTTCTTTGTTTTTTTTTCTAATTTAACAGTGTGTTAAAAATGTTTATTTTTGGGGCTTATTCTGTAACATTCTGTTAAAAATAACGGGTAAGTTAAAAATTTTATTTTAGCAATTCCGTTAAGAAATTAAACGAATTTGCTAAAATTAACAATGAAGTCTACTAAGATAACACACTAGAAAATAACAACTTTGGTAAAAAAATAAAGTAGCCGTTAATTATTAACTTTTAACAGGATGCGGTACACAATAGTCTTCATTATAATATACAATTAACTAACTTTTGAATCTTTATAATGATTTGAATGTATGTGATAACATTTATTAATTGTTGAATCTGAAGATAATTTACCTCTTCTCTATCGCCACCATTTTTTATAGCGTTCTGCTATGGTAAGGTATAGGTAGTTACGATCAGCTAACAGTACACGCAATCATTCTCAGAAGATGTTTCGTAATGTGCTAATTTTACTGACGTTGTTGTTGTTGAAAGCAATGACGACGAAAGTCACAAAATAGCAAAAAAAAAAGTGCTTAATTTGGGAAAGTTTTTGTAAGCTCTTGAAAATGAAAACTTGCTGAAGCAGAGTAAGATGTGGTTTGTCATATTTTTGGTACTTTCTAGTTTCAACTCTAATTCAACACATTCTTGTTCTCACCATTTGTGTCATTTGTCATTTCTCTTATTATAACTATGGAAGATTATAACTAATTGTAACAAATTTCTAACCATTGATAAGTAATATCACTTCAGGAAGCTTATTCATTCTTACAATGGATTCTATAAAAGTAGATGCGCTTTTAGCGGCTTTTGTCCTCTTCAACAACAATATTCTATGATTATAACTCAAATATTTAATAACCAAATCTTACTAGCAGGACTAAGAATACATTACACGGATCCGCATTAACAAACCATTACTAACTTATACAACTGTAATTCGAAAAGCGGGAAATTGTTTTACTGAGCCCATACTACCTTCAAAAATTCAGTAAAATTAGCAGTTGCACCACTAACGTTTTCAGAAACAGAAAGTGTAATAATTCGCATGTAAATTCTAAAAATGATAACAGAACAGTTGTTTAGCACTTTTTGGAAGATACTGACAGTTGCTGTAACTTTTTAATCATAGACATCGTAAAAGACGTTCTGCAACAATTCTACTACGTGTAATATGAAAGAACTTGAACCGTGAATTGTATTTAATTGCTCTTTTTATTTTAAGTTCCTAAAAAAATAAGGAACGCCAGTGGAAAAAAACAGGTTTAATATAAAAAAAACTTTTAGTTAATCTTAATTGAACCTAACTCACTCAATTGTTGCTATTCGTACCTACAAAAATTTTTCAAATCAGATAAAAAATACAAGTTATTGGATAAAAGGTTATATTTAGTCTGTTTCTGAAACTTTATAATGTTAGTCCGTTGCAATTCTATTTAGTTGCCATAAATTTTACAAACTCCTTCCAAACCGCAGTGATTGAAGTATTCCCATTGTTCAATTTATTTATAAGAGTAACTACCCGTTGTATGCTCAGTATCTATCTTCTTAAATACACTCCGGCAAAAAGGACGACTTATTTTATTAAATTAATAACTAAAAATTGAATCAACTATTCACCATAATAGATTTTAAATGAAACACTGTTTGAAGTTTTTGATGTAATTGTTAACATTTAAAAAATTAGTGTCTTGTTCAATAAAACTGGGTCTTTTTTCTCGACAAATTTGATGAATTTAGTTCAAAAATAGCCGTTCAAAAGTATATCTAAGTTAATCCTTAAATCTTTTACAGCAGATTATTTTTATTAATGCTTTTTAAAGCGTAAAAGTGTTTGCAAATATTTTCAGAAATTTAAGGGAGCTGATAATTTGGGTATTTACTCAAAACCACCTTCAAATTCAATAAGTTTGTCGAAAAAGAAGACAGCTGTTTTAGTGACCAACGCATTATTTTTATAAGTATTAACAATTACTACAACAAAAAAAGCTTACCGTTTCGTTAAAAATATCACCATTGTGACTAGTTAATTATTTCTAGTTATTAATTAAATAAAATAGTTCGTTCTTTTGCCGGACTCCATATAACATTTTTTCCTACCCGCAGTTAAAAACTCATAATGAGTTGCCGAATTGGGTGAGGGTAGATCAAGTACTGCGGTTTTAAACTATTTTGAAGAGGTTTGTAAAATTTTATGACAGCTAAATAGATTTGCAATGTACTTGTAGAATCGGGTATTGAAATATTGTTTGAATTCGAGCTTTTTATTGATTTTAGTCATATATGATGAGATGAAGCAACTTTTCTTGTTGTACCTGAACGTTAATTAGTGTTAACTGAATAATATTTAATAAATTAATTAGCATTGTGTTTTTTATTTATAATTATTACGAGTATACATATAAAATTTTTCAAAATTAATTTGAAGTTACATGAATTTTTAGAACTCGTCATAACATACCTTGAAGTTAATTACCTTGCCAAAAAAATATTTAACTCCTCATTTTACAAACATATGTATTGGTATCAGATATCGCTAGTTTGAGTATGAGTTACGCCAATGTTTACATATAGAATTAGAAGCTACAAGTCATTAATGATTTAAAAAATATAAATGCAGTAGTGTAGTAAATTGAAAATTTTGAAAAAAGTGTTTTGGTATTGAATCAGTAATCTGTTATTTAATCTGTTGTTTAAAAAAAATTTTGGTTTGGTACACACTCTCAGAAATGGTTATTTAGTTTTATTAAATTAAATGGTTTTATTTAGTTTGGGAACTCAAAACAGTTCGTTAAATATCTTCAGTACAACCAATTTTTGCATTGTATTACTATAGTTTTTGCATTATTCTACTGACATACCCTGCTCTTATAATAAATGCTTCTGTTGGAAGTAACTAAATTATTTGTACTTTCGAACATATTAAAAATGGCCGTGATTAGCCGTGATAAAAAAAATGTACCTATTGTAATTTAGTGCTTGGCAAGTACTCCTGGCCAACGATGTTAGGTGGCGCTAGCGCGTGGGCTGTTGTCTAAACTTGATAATTTTGGTTTCATTGTACCTCCATCTTCATAACTCAATAAAAACAGTAAACATAGTAAATAGATTAGCAATAAACACGTGTTGAGTTGTTACAATTTCAGAGTCACTAGTTTTTATTTAAATTTTGTTGTCATTAATTAATAAACATTTTAATTTTTTCTGAATTGTATTAAAAAGAGCGCTTTATACCAAGTGTAGAGGTTCTTAGCAAGTATTAGTTCAAAAAAAAAATACGAAACCGTTTTTTTACTTTACAAAAGCTTCTCGAAGTTTTACAAAACCGAAGAATTTACTTTATTATTTTAAGGTAGGTAATTAACAATTTCAATGAAAGGAAATGTTTATTTAATGGCGTTAAATCTGATTGTTGGTAGTAAAAACGTTTGTCAAATTCGAAGTTAATCGCTTGCAAACGAATTTTTACATTGTTAAAACATTTATAACTTTATAAATTTATAACAACAAAAACTATTTTTATTATGCATACGAATATTGCATTTTGCCTCTGGAGTCCCTCAAAGAAAATCCGGAGAACTTACGCAATTTTTACTCATATCAAAAGCTCTTGCTAAAATTTTATGTAAAAATGTTTATTTTTAGTTTGGCCTTCGCACGTTTTTGGTTTTGGGTAAAAATTGCGAGTTGCAGTGAAACTCAAGTTGTGATTTCTTATTATTAGCTTATTCTAAGTAATTTCTCGAATGAACTTTATATGTACGAAGCAAACTGCCGTCCACTAAAATTGCTTTGTGTTTTTCTGAGTAATTTTGAAATCGCGTTCGGTTAGTATGAAACAATATATTTAAGACGAATATTATTTTCTTTTCGAACTTTTTAGACATTGTATTTATTTCATTTACTTATTTTATTTTTACAACTGGCCCTGCTGAGGGTATTTTAAAGCGTTAAACTGTGAATCTAGAAGTGGAAGCCAATCCAAAAAACTGCCATATAATGCCTTCCAGGCTTTCAACTAATGGACACTTGAAAAATTGGCAGTAAATATAAAATCCACAAAAATTTAAACAAAAAACAAATCTATCTCAAAAAGGCGAAATATCTCGGGGATTTTAGAAGATTTTGCGGACGTGGTACACACAACTTTTTTTTGCAGCCGTAATTATTTACTTCGCGGCAGTTATCCTGACGGCAGCAGCAGTGAAATCAAATTTTAAGAACGCTTGCATAATAGTTACTTACGTTAATCAGTTATGAAAAGACCGATCTTGTTTAAAGAGCACAATGTTTGTTGAAATGAGTAAGCGAAGCGAACAAATTTTTTAACTTATGCAAGTTAAACAATAAAATAAATTATTCTTAACGTATAATTTTATGACAATTTGTCATCATCCAGTCATAAAAAGAAATCTTATTCTCAAAATATTTTTATAACTAGTGATGTAAAGTCGCATTTTATCTAACTAGTGATATAATGAAATTCATTACATAGTGAGCATTACGTAGCGCTAAAAATTGACGTAAATAAAATTTTGTAATAACACGAGTTCTTGTTTTTCAGATTGGCAGTGGGCGAAAGCGCCTGCAGCCCCCAAAGCGGACACTCATCCTCCACCTGCAGCTCACCCCCGGCTACTGCGTCCACTGCCACCAACCACAACGATGTATCCTCAACGACGTCAACCTCCACATGTATACCAACCAACTTCACTTCCTCCTGGTCAATTCTGGGCGAAACAACCGGAATTAAAAGTGAAATTAGAAGTCCCGGCCTAGCCGAAAACGATGTAGCAGCCCTCTCACAAGACCCTCTTTCTTTCTACGGCACGGCGGCGGAACTCAGCAATCTCTACGACAAGGACTACCCCCAGACGTATTCAGCTCAACAGTATTACAACAGGTGGTGTTTATCTCGATTTTTTCATGTCCATATTGAAAGCTTCCCGTTTTTAGCATGCAACAAGCTTACGGCACAACGAACTCCGCCGCGTCAACATACATGAACTCCGCATCCTCATTTTATAATGCTTCTTCGTATCCCTACTCCTCGTTAGGGTCGTCTAGGGGGTTGAATCCGTCGTGTAAGGCGAGCTCGGGGTATATAACATCGCCGTATTCCTCCCCAACGACGCCGTTTCAAAACAGCGGACAAAGCCAATACTCACCGTATGCCTCGTACACTGCACCAGCTTCTTCAACATTTGCACAAGGATTTTCCGCACAGGTAAAGGATAGTTATTCTTGTTATGACCCAATTAATTATTAAACTTGTAATTTATGGATTCAGGGTGTCGAGTATGGGACGTACGGTACAGCTTACAGCGATTCTCAAACTTCGCAATATGCCTCAAGTTATTATGCGTCACAAACTTACTCACCTTATGTTAGTTCTCCAAGTTCGAGTGGTAGTCTGGGAGCTTCTTCATACCAACTTGCAGCAACTTCACTTCCAGGTAAAAGAAAAATATTTATTAATCTAACACACCAAAATGAAGTCGAATCGCAACTTTTTCATACACAATGTGGATACTGTTCGGATTATTTGACAACAGGCATTATTTAAAGTTGATTTGGGGGAATCCTCCAATTTCATAGTCTCATAGATCGTGCTACCTAGTAAAGAGTTATTATAAATTATTGTAGTCCAATGGTTGTGCCTGTGTATTTTAGTTTTTGCCGCTCTACTTAAACATGAAACAAAAACCACGACAATAGGGACTGACAGCTTAGTTATACACTGCAGCTACTCTCAGATTATAGAAAAACATAAAAACAAAGGGCACAAGGGCAAATTTAACATTGCAAACTATGGCCAACTTCGACTACAGTCATTTATAATGACCCTGTATAACAAAAATGTAATACACGAAATATGATGAAAAAAATTAAAAATCGAACTCAAATTGATAGTTTATGCACCAACAATTGTTGAGTTTTTTTCCCAATGACACACAGGTTTACCAGTTCCAAATTACACCACAAAAAAAACACCTCTATTGGACAAATAAGGCTGTGCCACCGTAACTGTATTGATGTGTCTAATGTTAATACCCTCTTCCACGGCTTGCTCTGATTTAGTTACATTTCGATCTCACGTTATAACAATTATTGCACATCTCAGAGATAGTCATGAACACATATAAAATTAAAATTAAGCATTTTTGTGCAAGTTTCTTATAGAAAACATACGTCAGTTTACATTTTGTAAATTGTACACGGGCTCTTTTTTGTACATTTGGAAAAGTTTATCTAAGGGCTTAATTCTAAATTAAATTTACGCCGGTGTAATTTGAGTTGCTAGGGACAAACGTCGTAACGTAACGTCGCCGTCGTAACTTTACTATACTATTTATATTAGATGGCGTAAGTTTACGCTACTCCGATGGAGTAGCGCAGTGACTTAGAATTCCAGCCTAAGTCATTTTTGCCGGATTGCATTTTATTAACACTTTTTTCATTTTGTGAATTATTTTCATGAATAATAGCGTCTTCTTTTCGCGAGTTACTTTCAGTTAATTTTATTTTTTCTGTTGTTTTTTTTTAACCACTGTGCTGCAAATAATGACCCCCTAAATTTAGTTTCCTTTATTAAAAGCATTACGTTATCATAGCAAGAATAACAGAGTAATATTTATTCGCATCACAATGTTTTTTTTTGGGGGGGGAGCGGAGGACGGCGGATTGCGTTTAGTTGCGGAAGCAGGTAGAAGATTACTAATGAAGGACAATAATTCTTATAGTCTTCAGGTGGACTGCGTTCACTTGGATCACGACGGCGACGGGGTGGCATGGCAACTCAATGGAAATCAGTCAAGTACTTCTTTAAAATTTGTTAAGTAGTAAATAATATTTGTTTTGATCAAAATCTTTAAAAAATATTAGTGGAAGAAAAAAAAATCTAAAAACTATCATCATCAACCTCAAAGTTATCATAGAAAAATTGAATTTGTTTGACATCTAAATAAATTTCTTTAAATCTTAGTTTTTAGCATTTTATTTCCTACTTAACAAAATGCCTTATTTAACTGTCCATCTCTTAATTACATACATCAGCAATCAAAAAAACTTGTATTGCAAATATTGTGACATGAATTTAAAGTATTAAACGATAGTCCTAGTAAAAAATGTATTTGTTAATTTCTGTTTTAAGTTACTTTTTTTTATTGACACCGGACTGAATGTTGGCCGCGACTACAATGACATTGACAATGTATTAACTTGGCTTTTCTGATATTTTATAGGTTTAAATGGACAATTAATTTATTAGATATTTAGCGGCTGCTACGATTATCAGCGCGTCTAGCGTCTATATGTCATATAACCAATTTTTTTCCAAAGTAAAATACGCGTTTAGGTCTCTACAAACCTGAACGCAATCCACTTGGGGATTAAAGAAACGCATGCACACAAAAAAGTTGTGAACGCAGTCCACCATAAGGATTAAAAAGATCTGTTCCTACTGAACGCAGTACCCGTAAAAAAATATTAGTTTCTTTTTCTCCAAAACTGATCTCTATAATTTTTTTCCAAAATTTCAGTTTTGTAACATAAAATGTCAAACAAGTCGTCATCGTCTTTCTCTGGAATATGTTGTTTGTGTTTTCGAAATACACAAGTTCTAATTAAACGATTATTTTTTTTCATTTATCACATATGCTAATAGTTATTTATTATATAGTGGTCTACAATTGAAATGGAACACCCTAAAATTTTTACAAAGTTTAAAGTCTTGTAACCTCTAGAAAATTTTATTAATCTGGTTGGTCTTTTTCTTCCTTGATACGACTTCATTTCTTATACCTTAAGATGTTTAATAGAGCGTTTCTTGTGGGTTTGTTATTAAAATTTTACAGGGTATAGACAGGAACTATGGAAAATAAAAAGTTTAGACAGCTCGCATTATACCAAATTTTGTTTTGAATTTTTGTATTAGTTTTTGGAAAAGCATTGGATCAAGCTTTTGAAACGACTTTGCAGATTTTGAGCTAAGTTTTTGAATCAAAGCAAGAGTCTGAAAAAACTGTTTTTTCTGCTATTTTAAGCAATAATTTTGTTAATTGATGTTAATTTTTTTTTTAGCTTATTCTAAACGTAAAAGTTTAAGCTCGAGTTTTAGAAGGCAAAGGTTGACATACCGTTAACATTTCGTGTAACAAAAGGGTCCCAAAAATGACCAAAATAAACAGCTTCAAATTTTAGTGTGGTACAAGAAGGTGGTATTAAACGTGTTTTAGAAATAAGACTCGTTTTTGTATCTCAGGATACTTGTAGCATTGGTTTATTTAGTATTAGTCGGTGGCTAGGTCCGATTTTTGAAAGCATGTTTTCAGAAAAAAATCAAAGCTTTTGCTTATCTGAATAGTTGGTTTCCAATGATACAATTGTGAATAGCTAATAACAGTGTAGAAAATATTTACAGTTTAGCCGAAAATCGCATGGTTCCATAGGTACTTTTGGTTAACTCTGTATATAAATTATAAAGCAAGGAGAGCGCAATGCCCGAACAGTTAAATTATAAATTGAGTCAAGATTAGTAAAGAGCAGATATAAAGTATGTATTATTCAGTTATTAATTTATCGAGTTATTGTTGGGTTAAATAAATACTTTATTAATGTTACAATCTTTATTAACTTACGTCACATTACAGTATAAAACGGTGTTTGTTTGTTAGAATTCCAACTCCTTAAATTGCAGGAATCAGAATTTGGAAGATCAGTTATAAAAATACGGATTTTGTTTAACGAGCCCACTATGTTTTTGCCAAAACGAGTAAACAAAGCGAACGAATTTTGCAAATTATGTGAGTTAAACACTAATAGGTTTTTCATATTATACCCAGTACTTTTTCGGAATTTGATATAAAGTTGAAGAGAGGAACTTGTACTTTATGGCTGATCCGCGAGTTCTGGGACATCCTGTATATTTACATACAGAACTTTTACTCATTTTGTCGTAAAATAAGAATTTATTCTCTGTAGTTATTTATATTAGAGGGAGTGCTTCATTGACTTGAAGGCTGCAAGATACTAATTACACACGAAAGATATATTTAACTTTTTGATCGTGTAAAAATTTTAGTCAAATATAACGTAAAATTCACTTTTTTCCATTTTTTGGTTTTGATAATTGAGTTTATCTTATTAATGTCAGTGTAACTGCCAAAGTTCTCAAAAAATATCGCTTTTATTTTTAACATTAAAATTCTAGATTTTCTATTTTATTGAGTATTTGCGGCATTAAATACAGTGCAAAGTAAAGTTTTCCTTTATAAACTTAATTATTGTAAGCAACATTTATTTTTAAACTTTTTCTAACAACTTGGTGTAAGCTTGTTATTTTTTCGACGACTGAAGTTGAAAGTAGGCTTTTCTAAGTGTCATTTGACATTTGAAAGTTGACACTTGCCGGGGAGCAAGCGCAATCACTAAAATTGCCGCTCTAAAGCGTTTTGCATTGGATGTTAGAAATCGGTTGGGCTGGCAACGGTATAAATAAAATTGATTGTGTTGGCACAGTATAGGAATAAATCAGTATGGACACCTGATAAAAACTTGTCAAAAGCTGGCATCCCTTCACGTAAAATGTGTAAGATGGAGCCACTGATTTTTAGATTTTTAGGCAACTAGTAATACAGATTTAATCTAAAGGGCTATAACTGTAAATTATATAATAAATAATCAAAAGATAAGAGTAAAACAACAATTAAATTTTTTTTTATAGTATTTTATTTACAGTTATAGCCATTTAGATTTAAGTTGTGTATTACTAGTTGTCTAAAAATCTAAAAATCAGTGGCTCCATCTTACACATTTTATGTGAAGGGATGCCAGCTTTTGACAAGTCTTTATCAGCTGTCCATACGGATTTATTCCTATACTGTGGTGTTGACAACAGAATAATAGATAGCCAGATTGATTATTGTTATCAATAAAAAAAAATATGACGTCTCTGATAGTTATTTGAATTAAGTGTGTAATAATCAATCGTCGAAAAAATAGCGTGTATATTTTGAGTAGAATGCATTTTTGCCGCTCTCACATGAAATTTTCATACACGAGCGGCAAAAATGTACTTTCTGCTCTTAATATACATTGCCGCACCGCATATTAATGCTTTTATCAATTCTCAAGACCAAAAAAAAAAGTATTTGCATTGTTCTTAGGACAAACTGCCTCTTATTTCACTAGTTTCCCTAAAACATCGGGGCCTGGAAATCTGAGGCATTGTTTCAATTTACCTTACTATGGCTACGCCACTGCCCCCTGCTCCTTTCGCCTATTAAAATATAAACAAGACGTGTTGGGGAAAATATATAAATTTATTACATCACGTCTTACAACAACAAGCCTTATTTTAAGATGTAATAGTTTTTTTGCAAACGACAGTACATAACCTAAATAAAAAATGATATAGATAAAAGAAGATACGAATTATGAAGCGTTTTTCTTACTTTCACCGCCCTTGCGTTCACTAAATTTAAAAGATTACACTATATTATTTTTTCTCAGTAGGCATTATATCAAATGCCACTTCGGTCAAATGAGAACCACAATGACAGCTGAAAGCAAAACATAACCCAACTTTTACTTTTCTTCCAAAAAAAAATGTTATGTCCCTATAGCGACACAAGTGATTCCGAAGACTCGGATGGTACCCTTTCCCGAGCTCCATTTAAACAAATTACTTTTAAAAATTTCAGACAGTCCCTCAAACGGCATTAGTTTAGTAGACGGTTCCACTTCACCTCTCAAAGCAGACAGCGCTCGAAGATCACGAGAAACCTCAACTTTAGGGACGGAACAAAGAGGGACACGAGGGCGAGGTCGACGAACCAATACAGTATCACCCACAACCCCAGAATCAACCACAGATAGAGTCTTCATTTGGGATCTTGACGAAACCATTATAATCTTCCATAGCTTATTAACAGGAAGTTATGCTACCAAATATCAAAAAGATGCTCAAAGCGTGGTACAACTCGGATTTAAAATGGAGGAGATGGTGTTCAATTTAGCGGACACGCATTTCTTTTTCAATGATATAGAGGTAAGTTAACTTGCACCAGCCTTATTTTCAAATCCATAGCAATGTTGCAAATTTAAGTGTTTTGATTGGTGGTTGCTATAGCAACGGTGCAACTTTAGCTTATAATCAGCTCTTAAATTGGTGGTATTTTTCTATAAAGGTGGTTTTTTCAGGATTGTGATCAAGTGCACATTGACGACGTATCTTCGGATGATAATGGCCAAGATTTATCAAATTATAATTTTAGTTCAGACGGATTTCACGCATCTGCTTCAGTTACCGGAGGAAATTTATGTTTAGCAACAGGCGTCAGAGGCGGTGTTGACTGGATGCGAAAATTAGCATTCAGATATAGGAAAATTAAGGAAACTTACAATAATTACAGAAATAGGTAAAATGCAATTTTTTATTATACCTGCATTTTGAATTCATGCAGATGTAATGAAAAATAATGTATATGATACACGTGGACACTTGTAATTCTTTTTTATTTTTAGTGTTGGGGGTTTGCTAGGGTCCAATAAACGAGAGCAGTGGCTTCAACTTCGGTCAGAAATTGAAGCAGTGACTGACAACTGGCTGACGTTAGCCAACAAATGTCTAACCCTGATCAATTCACGAACAAATTGTGTGAACGTTTTGGTCACCACAACTCAACTTATTCCAGCTTTGGCCAAAGTACTTTTATTTGGTTTAGGAGGCGTTTTTCCCATTGACAATATTTATTCCGCTACTAAAATAGGTAAATTGTACCAAAATCGTAAGTAATTTGGAATAACTGTTTATTTTACAGGTAAAGAAAGTTGTTTTGAACGGATAGTGGCGAGGTTCGGTCGCAAGTGTACATACGTAGTGATTGGCGATGGACAGGATGAAGAAGCGGCAGCTAAAGCAATGAATTTTCCTTTTTGGAGGATAACCAGCCATAGTGAAATCGCTGCATTATACAACGCTCTCGATATGGACTTTTTATGATTTAATTTTTTGCAACTTTTATACTTTCTGTTTTACAAAGAAATTTATATGTTTTATGTATGTATTATAAATGTACATAAATAATAAAAAAATTGTAATAAATGTCAAATATTTTATAAGTTACTAAGAAAATATTACGAAAATCAAAGTGGATTTTTGTAATGTTATCACGTGACGTCAATGTGCTAATAAAGCAATTATTTTATACTTTCTTGGATTAAGTGCACATAACATGTACTCAATACAATTGCATAAAGCAGAAAACATGGCGAATACCAAAACGATATTCATGAAATTAAAATATGCTTCAACAGTAATTTTAGATTGTTTTCATATAAATGTATAAATCTAATAAATTGTATATAATATATGAACATGCCTTTAATTTTATTTCCACCAATTTTTTTTATAAAACAAGAACCGCCCACGCTTACGAACCGCCCATGGTCACTTTCACCTAAAAATCGGCCAATCAGAACGTGTGTGGTTGACATTTGATTTGACAACTGACATTTCTAGGTTAGCTGTCAGATTATTTTAACATTTAGCTAAAAAGTGTCCAAAATGAATTAAAATTATGTTTATATACGAAATAAAGTGATGGAATCACACAAACTAAAATGGTTTTTGAATGGCACAGTTAGTATTTAATATTTATATATTTGGGAACGTTGTAAGTAGGTCACAATGAAGACTGATAATATAGCTCCAGGGGATGTTATTTGGAGCAATAATGACGATTTATTAACCGACGAAGTAAGTATTTAAGTCTTGCAGTTATTTTAGTTAAAAGTGGGGTTATAGAACTGCCTCCCTGTGATTGGTAACTGCCAAATCTCGTCAATTTTATCAACCCTTGACCCAGGGGACAAAAACGAGGTTCCCCCAGCTGTACGTAGCGACAATAACGATTTAAAGTCAAGTCACGAGAACAATTACGTAATACTTAAAGAAAACAGCGATAAAACCGAAACAGTAAAAAAACGAAGCTTTAAAAATGGCAACAATAATTTTGAAGACATGCTATATTTCGTCTGTAATTTATGCCCGTTTTTATGTACAAAAAACTCGAAAATCACTGAGCATCTCGAAAACGCTCATAAAAACAAAACCGTAAGGAAATTGCCCCACTTGAAATGCCCAGCATGCCCTAATGTGTTCTTCCACAAAATGTCTCTACGATCTCACTTAATCCACGATCACGGTGTAGGCAATTCCGACATAAACTCAATAATCCAAGCCGTTGTTTATTACGCAAATAAAGCCAAAAACTCCGAGAAGAAACTTAAAGCCGAATCAAATGAACCTAAAGAAAACAGCGAGTCCCCCAAAAGCATCGATGTATCAAAAGTTGAAACACCAACCGTCAAAACCGAAAACATCTTCAACAAGCATATCATTAGTAAGTTAATCGGGTTGAAAAAAGTCCAGTCGTGTGCAGTTCCGATGTGTAAAGTCACTTTGCAAAGCGCTGATAACATGAACTACCACATCAGCTGTCACAAAGACTCAGGATTTGTGTGTCTTGTATGTAATGAGTTCTTTACGTCTTGGAAACAACTCACGAGTCACTTATGGCGACTGCATAAAATTGATATGGAGCTCTACTCGTGTGATAAATGCAGCTACAAGTCGGTCAGTTTGGCAAAACTGAACAACATTCATAAACTAATCCACGGAGACGTGCGAGCTTATGTGTGCAACGTGTGCAAAAAGGCCTTCAAGAACAGCAAACAACTCGGAAACCACAAAATCACCCACAAAAAGGAATTCGAGCGTTTGAAATTCGCGTGTGAAGTCTGCTCGAAGAGTTTCTCAGATAAGCGCCAACTCAAAATCCATATGAATGTGGTTCATGAAAAAATCAAGCCGTTTTTGTGCAATTATTGTGGGTATAAGGGATCGTCTCGGAGTTCGCTTAAAATGCACATAAGGCAGCATACAGGGGAAAAGCCGTTTACTTGTGATTCTTGTTCTTATGCCACGTCTGATCATAACTCGTTAAGGAGACATAAGCTGAGGCATACTGGCCAAAAACCATACAAATGTTCGTACTGTTCCTATGCTTGTATACAAAGTAGTACTTATAAAGTTCACATCAAGACTAAACATCCAGGACAAGAGAAGGATTTAATGTTTACTTGCCAGGAATGTCAGTTTCGGTCAGTTAATAAAGAAATGTATGTTGCACATATGATTACGGTACATGATCAAAAACCACAAAGTTGAAATAAAGGCTGTTTGTTTTAAATTCGGGCATAAATGTATGAGAAAAAGGGGGCCATTCGGATTTTCTTCAGGTCATTTCGACACAGGAAGGGCGAGGCAAGTTTTACCGGTGCACATATTATGAAATTTATTCAAGAGAAGGACACTGGTCTTTCTCAGTCTAATTATTTTTGATATCAGTGATATCACTTATTAGATTTGAAGCATAAAAAATAAATAATTTTTGATCAAATTTTAATTATTTTTACACAACATACCCGAAAAAAAAAAAGAAATGACGCTGAGCTTTGAAAATACCGATCGGAATTTTAATTGAAAGCGGATTATTCAATTTAAGTCAAAAATTGAATTAAACAAGAATTAAATAACCTTTAGAATTTAACTTTTGTCGTTTCTCTCTTAACAACGCACATGTCCACAAGTTCCAAATTGCACTGACAGAATTTTTTACAGATATACATCGGGTGTAAACGAAATTAGGCTCACCCCTTTTTTTAAATAGAAAAACGAACCTTATTATGTTAGAAAATCTCCATTAACTGAGTAAAAAATTAACTTTTTATCACTTCCAGTTTTACCGGAAACAACCGTAACTTTAGATTTTCAAATGAAACACTGCATATTTTTAGAATCTACGTTATATTCTAGTGGCTACTTTTTATAACTTTTTGCGAAATATTTTTTTTTGTAAAAGGCTGTGATGGTGTGATGGAAAAAAATATTTCTAAATAATATAGGCAACAACTAAAAAATAAAACCAGTCCCATAAATCAGTGCTCCGCAACCGGTGTGCCGTAAGCCGACTTGAGGTGTGCCGCGTTGTAGCGAGACCCGCGAAAAATAAAGCAATCTGACAACAGCGCCGATGGTAAACGTCTATCGGCGCGCGGCGCGGCGGCTTGGTTCTCGAAGGCGACTATAATAAATAAATATATATAATAAATCGTAGAGTGAAGTAAATAGTGAATTGCTATATAAATAAATTCTTGTGCCTTATAAATAAGTGAATATAAATTAGTTATAATAGTTAAGTGTTATTTTTAGAGTTCCTGTTTCCTTTTTTACGTTGTTGGCCATATTGTGTCTAAATAAATTAAATTAAACTGGACTAAGTTTTGTTGCAGTATCTACTTTTATAAATAACTATAGTGATTCAAATGTGGATAAATTTTTGCTGAAATCACGAGCAGATGACGAAGAACCTAGCACAAGCTCCAGTATAAGTGCTGCAAAAAGAGCAAAAAAGGTGCTGAAAAGAAAGTACAATCAAGACTACCTTCGATATGGTTTCACTTGGTGTTGCGACGAAGCGGCTCCAAAGCCTGAATGCATCATTTGCGGTGAACAGTTATGTAATGAAGCAATGGTACCCAGCAAACTAAACCGTCATTTGATCACAAATCATCCTAGTTGCGTCAAAAAAGACATTCAATTTTTCCAACGGCGCTTGGGTCCAAATAAGAAACAAAAGCAGTTTATGAAATCGGCGGTTACGGTTTCTGAAAAGGCATTAGAAGCAAGCTACCTTGTTGCAAAATTAATTGCACAACAAAAAAAACCGCACACTATCGGTGAAACGCTTATTAAACCAGCTTGCATGGAAATTGTTACTTATGCTTGGGCCCAACGAAGTTAAGGAAGTGAGTAAAGTTTCTTTGTTAGCCGATACTGTTAAAAGAAGTATCCAAGATATGTCAAGTGATATTTTGGGAACACTAATTAAAAAAATCATTTCGGCTGGAATTATTGCGCTTCAAATCGACGAATCAACCGATATTAAAAATAAAGCACAACTGATGGCTATTGTACGTTTCGTTGACGAGGACTCCATTAAAGAACATTTTTTATTTTGTAAGGAGGTTCCAGAGAGAACCACCGGTGAACAAATTTTCCAAGTAACTGATATTTTTTTAAAATTCATAATATTCAGTGGACCAATTGCATTGCTATTTGTACAGATGGTGCTGCTGCAATGATGGGCAGTAAGAAAGGTTTTGTATCTCCTGCAAAACAAAAAAATCCGTCAATACAAATTACACATTGCTGCATACATCGAGAAGCATTGATGGCCAAAAATTTGCCCGAACAGCTTTCGATCACAATGAATGAATGTATTAAGATCATAAATATAATTAAATCGAGAGCCTTAAATTCGCGAATCTTTGGAATACTCTGTGAAGAAATGGGAAGCGAATATGAATCCTTACTGTTTTATACAGAAGTTCGTTGGTTATTCCGGGGAAAAGTTTTAGCTCGACTGTTTGAACTTCGCTACGAAGTGCGTGAGTTTCTTTCAAGTCAAGATATGTACGATCTATGTCAGCACCTTGATGATGAATACTGGATAGCCAAACTTGCATACATGGCTGATATATTCGAACATCTGAATGAACTTAATAAAAAAATGCAAGGACGGAATGAAAATATATTGACGTGCTCCGATAAATTACAAGGGTTCAAAAAGAAACTTGAACTTTGGCAGGAACAGTTGTAAAAAGGATATCTAGAAATGTATCACAGGACCAACCACAGTACGATCGAAAACAAGCAGTTGATTGTGGATTTGGCACAACAACATTTAAGTATGCTTCAACAAAAATGTGAATACTATTTCCATTCTATCAACACGGAACAATACAATTGGATTCGAAATCCTTTCGCAACCAATGCAATAAGTTCCTCGGAAGCACTGCCATTGCAAACTCGAGAGGAGTTCACAGAATTAAGTAATGATATGACCCTAAAACTTAAATTCGACGAAGTTCCGTTAGATGTTTTCTGGATTTCCATCAAGACAGAATATCCATGCATCTCCGACAAGGCCATCTTCACACTATTTCCGTTTTCCACAACATATTTATGTGAGCAAAGTTTTTCAACGCTTGTATTAATTAAAAATGATAAACGGTCATGCTTAAAAGATCTGGACCAAGAAATAAGAGTTGCGCTGTCTAAAATTGAGCCGAATATAAAACTTTTGTGTTCAACGAAGCAAGCGCAGGTATCACATTAATCAGCATCATCATGTCAAAATATTTATTAATATTGACGTGTCAACAGAACTAAATTTAGTATACCTACCTGTCCTACCCAGTATTTAATATAGTTCTCATGTATGTACCTATTTGTATTTCTCATTATATCTGAATAATAAAAAAAAATAAAAAAAATATGTATTATGTATTATGTCCTGAGTGAAAATTTTGATGCCCCAAATCTGAAAGGGGCTTCTTCACATTTTTAAACAATAAAAAAAACTAAGGTAGTTTGGGCATCCATAAATAATTAGTATACATGAAGTGAACTGACCCCCGACCTAGCTACGCCACTGCTATAAATATATTTTAGATTTTGGTGTGCCACGAAATTCTAGGGAGCCGTTTGGTGTGCCTCAGATGAGGAAAGGTTGCGGATCACTGCCATAAATGATCTAATTTAATTTAATGTAGATTCAAAAAATGTAGATGTTCCATTTAAAACTCCAAAGTTATAGTTTATTTTTACTTTTTTAATGGGGATTTGCTAACATAACAAGTTTCCTGAGTTTCGTTTTTCTATTTAAAAAAATACTATTAAAAAAAGGGGTGACTCTAATTGCGTTTACACCCGGTATATACTTTGCAACCCTTATTATAGTGGGACCGAACGACCGCATAAATATAATTATTGATAATGTATGTATGTACCTAAGCCGCTAAAACATTTTTTTAATATTTTTTTAAAGGGAGAAAAATTATCGGCAAAAAACTATTCTGAACGAGTAGACATAACTAATCTGTGGTAAACATTAATTACAATAGTTTATTTCACAAATGTTTAAACAAACTGAAAAAAAAAGTGTGTTTTAAAGGGCTTTTATAATAGTCTGTTAAAACCTCTTATAAAAACTTCATTTAATCAAATATTTGTTAGTTTAGGCAGATAAAAATATTGATATTTTAACAAACATATTAAATGTCCCCATATCGATATCGGGCCGACTTCGCGAGATATTCGTGGCGAAAGGTGACGAAGGGTGTTTTTTCTCAAAGATTTTTTACCTTATAATACTTTATAAACAATGAATTAAAAATAAAAAATATTAAAAATGTACATAGGAAACAATCTCTAGAACTACTTTGCGTTATTTAAAACAAACAAAAAGTAGAAAACTATGAGGTTTCTCCTGTTGAGTGAATCCATGATATACAGACGTTATTACTTATTATTCAGAACATTTTTTTTGCGTTTTATTATAAAATATAAACTCTGTAACGTGTTATAATTCTTTTTCTGTTTCCATTTGTAAGAGTCCTTTCGTCAACAATTATTATTTGATGTTGAAAGGTAAAGATAGACATACTAATCAATAATATGACAAAGGTCCGTTTCACACAATCACACCATAAAACACATTTTTGGATTCATTTATTTCCCCTAACGTAGGCTGCTATAAAATCTCTAGTATCCCGAACTTCTTGTGATTTATATAAATTCCAATGATTGGAACCAAAATTGGGATTGAAGGGTTCAGGGTCTGTGTGACGACCAGCTCCAGGTCCTGGCCCTATTATAAACACGAGGTCGCCCTTATAGCACCTAATATAATCCCTGAAAGCTTCCCCATCGTTGAAATAACAAAATAAAAGGGCGTAATTAGAGATAAGAATCTCGGAAGTTGGGGGTTGATTAGGAAAATTGAGTTTAATAAATTGAGGGTTGCTGTATCGACTTGCCCACCACTCTTCATTCACTTCGTATCCAATTATAGGTAACCCTAGAGACTTTTTCTTGATTTTTTGAACAAACTAGAATTGAGATTTACCAGAATACTGTTCCAAAAGCCATTCAAAAAGGCCGCAGCCACAGCCAATTGAAATCACACCTTTTAAATTGAATTCACTAATTGTATTTTTTATCATTTGTAAATTACTTTCACTAGGCCAAACCCACAAAAGTTTACGAGCTGCCACTATATTTTCCACTTTATTTAATTCAATAATTTCTTTCCATTTTTGGTTTTTGTATAAATTTAAAATTTTGTCTAAAAAATCGTCTTCCATTGTTAAAATCAATAAGCTAACTGTTGCCAAATTTTTTTAGACTAGCCTTGAAATTACATAACTTTGCCACATGCCATCGATGGTGTATTTTTATCATAATAAAAACGTGTAAGTCCCAAAATAGTTTTAAGTTTGGGACAAAAAACTTAATGAAATTAAACGAAAATATTTTATTTCTTCTATTAATTACACTTAAAAAAACTTTACACCCTGCTCTTCGTCAGACAAAATCAACTCACATTTTCTCTCATTCTCCAACACTCTGAGTACCTTAACTAAAACATCATTTTGCATTCCTGCAAACTCCTTTTCTTGCACATCTTCCCCTTGCGACAGTTCAAACAAAGTCAAAACACTGTTCTGCAACCCAAGATCGCAAATATGTTCATAAATCATTGAAGCCCATTCTTCTAATGTGTGCCAATAGATTTCCCATCGATTTTTCCCCTTATCTAACGACGCAGCATTGCCAGTCTTGCCCAGTTCTGATAAAATTGAAACAATAACTGAAGGGTCAAGCTTACGGTTCAAAGCTGTGTTGTGGAACAAAGGCAACTGGTGGGCTTCTCTCACATCAATAATGTACAGTTTATTCTTCTGAGAATACTCCAAAATGAGGCTTTTCCATGCTGCTACTTGCTTAGCCCGAGTTTCGGGGTGCGGCTGAAGAGTAAAAAACGGCGGAAACTGATATTGCCAAGGCCATTCACTTGCACTGGTGGTCATTGTAGAGGAAATCGTTGCATTACAGAATGTTTTTACTCGAAGTTATTAATAATTAACAATTAAATAAATTTGGGAACACACAGGTCTGATTTGAGGTTAGAAAACTGTCAAAATGACAAACAGGATGACCAACCTTATTGGATCTTTGTGTTGATTTATACTTATTTAAAATTCGCTGCAACATGATAATAAAACTGTTTCTAATAGAAGTATAGTTAAAATCTTCTATCATGTAACTATTTCTAACTTGTTAGTTATTAATTTATGCTAATTTGAAAATTTCTGCTTCGTGTTATATTATTGTTAGTGTTGGTTGCAGTGATTGTCAACTGTCAAGTAAGAGAGTGACCTGTCAAACGAAATCAAAGCCGGTGAAATACATTTATTTTGATTATTCAAACAAATTAACAAAATAATAGCGTAATCTTCATAATTATTACTTGAAAGAATGGCGGCTTTTGAAGGTATGTAATGTTTTTGCAGTTATGTTATTGAGGTTATGTTTTTTCAGAATTTGGGGTTCTCCCTGAAATTGGAAAAGCCATTGACGAAATGGAATGGACGTACGTCTATCTGCTCCAAATCTCACCATTTTATTCAATTTTGATTTTAGTTTACCAACGGATATTCAAGCTGAGAGTATTCCTTTAATTTTGGGGGGTGGTGATGTCTTGATGGCTGCCGAAACTGGTAGTGGAAAAACTGCAGCTTTTTGTTTACCAATTATACAAATTGTTTGGGAGACTTTGAAAGATATACAAAGCGGAAAAGTGTCGAAAGTTTCCACTAGTTCATGTATTGATTATTTTTAAATTTTTCTTAATTAATTATTGTTTTTCAGCGAAGCCATGGACAATGTCTATGATAGATAGAGGAACGGCTTTAGCTGTTGCTCCTTGTGGTTTGCGTGTTCAGTCTCGGGAGCAACGGGAATGGCATGGGGGCAGATGTACTAGGGGTGTCCAGGGAGGCGGCAAATACGCTTTTGAAGCTACTGTGACTGATGAAGGGTTATGTCGAGTGGGGTGGTCGACTTTACAAGCCAAGTTAGATCTAGGAACCTGCAGGTTGATAATTTAAAAAAAAAACTATTTTAGAAATTGTCTTTTTTTATTAGAAATGGGTTTGGATTTGGAGGTACTGGCAAAAAATCAAATAATAAACAATTTGATGACTATGGGGAACCATTTGGAAAAAGTGACGTAATTACGTGCTTATTAGACCTCGATAATAGTCAAATTAAATTCTGCAAAAATGGTACTGACTTAGGAAATGCATTTACCATCAATAAACAAATATCAAATAATGCTTTTTTCCCCGCTGTTGTTTTAAAAAATGCTGAAATGGCTTTTAATTTTGGTGAGGAATCTTTCAAATATCCACTTCCTCAAGGATACGTCCCTATAAAGCAAGCCTCAAGTGACAAAATCGTTATAAATACAAATTCAGGGGAAAGTGCAGGAGATAATTCCGTAAAAATTAAAAACAATGCTCCTCAGGCTATTATAATAGAGCCCTCACGTGAATTGGCTGAACAGACCTCAAACCAGATAAAAAATTTCAAAAAGTATTTAGAATCTCCAACAATTCGTGAGCTCTTAGTCATAGGCGGCGTTAACGTGAAAGAACAAATTTCCACCTTGCAAAACGTGGGGGCTGATATTATTGTTGGTACTCCTGGCCGTTTAGAAGATCTGATCCAAGGTGGATATTTATTACTTTCAAACTGCCGGTTCTTCGTTTTGGATGAAGCTGATGGTCTTTTGAAACAAGGCTACACTGATTTGATTGAAAGATTGCACCGACAAATGCCCAAGATCACCGCTGATGGCCGAAGATTACAAATGATTGTTTGCAGCGCCACCTTGCATGCTTTTGAAGTGAAGAAAATGGCAGTATGTATAGCTTATCATTTTTATATTGTGACGTGATCTATATCAGGTTTATTGCGATTAAAAGAGTTCGATTTTTAAACGATAAATTTATTTAACATCAAATTAATTTACACAAATAATTTAGTAATTAAACATCTCAAAAACACACTTCTATCGCATTGAATTATCGTTGTTGATTCACTCGTGATGATCCGAAGTCTACGATAGTGCAAGTCCGGATTCAGCTCATGAATTAATGAACTATAAAGTATGAAACTAGTTTCAAATACTAAACATTATTACATAAATACTAGATAAAGTAAAGCCTTTATTTGAGTAGAGTTGTTCAACTTTCTTTAAGCTTCTCCAAGGCCTAAACCATTAAAGATAAAAATATCGCCTCGCGGACTTTATTATGCAAAAATTTTAATTTATACATTTTTTTCTTATAATATTTTTTTTGTATCTTTGACCGTGTTCACAGCGATTTAAAATAAAACCAAAGCTGCACAAATTTTAAACTTTCAATATACATATTTTTTAATATTTTCAAATATGAAGAATTTAATCTTCTATGTGATTGTATTTTTGTTCGTTTTGAAGTTAATTAAAATTTTGACGGCTTTGGTCTCGTTTGTGACGGTCGAACATTCATCCTTGAACTCTTGTAGACTGTCTGAACTGCTTGGCCAACAACCAATCGCTTGTTTATATAAAGCTAACGTCGGCACTGTACTATTTCAGGTGCTTCCAGCTGATCACTCACTTTTCTATAATGCTCAAAAATAACATAACGTTATGCTTCCACACAATGCGCTCTGTATGTGACATTATTCTCTAGAATTTTCCAGAACAACCCGTTGAAACAATCTACAGTGGTTCTGCTCGCTGTCTCTGGCTAAGCCGACCTGCTCGGTCAGCGACCGGTCTCTTGCTTATAACGGGTGTTCCAAGTTTTAATACCGTCTCCAAAATGGCTTTTTGTATTTGAACAAAATTTCACATCACAGAATTAGCTAAATGTAGGGAATCAATCGCTTTTCGGATAAACTATAAACATTTTTAAGATAAAAAAATATAGAGGTTGAATCGCTGTAAAAATGGTACTTTATTTATCATTTTTAGCCTATTTAGCATTTTTTATGTATTTAATTTTGTGAGTTACTCATAGCTTTTTTAACAAAAGTCTATTATTTTTTGTAAAAAAGATTTTTAAATGTAATGTATAAATAAAAAAAAAAACGTTACCAATATAATCTAAAGTAGTTGGAGTGCGGTGGGACTATGCATTGTGAAACACCACTCCACTTCGGCTTGACCTGTGGGGTATTGTAGCAAGCATTTTATCGAATAGATATTTTTTTCTTTTATTTCATTTAGTAAGTTATTAATGATTTTGAATAATTTCCTATTAATCACCATTCTATGCTACACACACTTGGACGTAAAAAAATTCCGATAGGTTTATTCGTAATATTGTCAAGAAAAAAAATTGGGTCTTTTGCGGTCTATCTAGTATGTAATTCAGGTACCTTGGAGGGTAGCTTTTGTGATAGAAATTTGTGACCCACGCACTCATTTCAATGTGTAACGTAATTTTTGATTTTATTTACAAATTAATGATTTAAAAAATAAAATTGCAGATTTATTTCCTTAACTAATTATTGATTGGTTCTTGTGAAAACTGTAACATAGAATCTTCACCAAATCAGTTTACAACCACAAATAAAATGACATGAAAAATCTAAGAAAAAAGACGTTTTGTAGGTTAAACTTGGGACACCCGGTACATTAAGTTGGCATGCGACTATTCCCGGTGTTTCCAGCTGATGACTAACGCTTTTACAGTAGATCCTGTCGCAAATTCGACCAAAATCAAGTTACTAAAAATTCTATAGCATGCTCAATACCCAATAGGTGACGTCACTGTCGAGGATTTTTTAGAACATTCGGTTACAACATGAATTTGTAGCGTTGCATTTTCAGGAAAAACTCATGCATTTTCCGACGTGGGTGGACCTGAAAGGCGAAGACGCAGTTCCTGAAACAGTCCATCACGTAGTTGTAAAGGTGGATCCCCAGAAAGACAGATCTTGGGCGAGTCTTCGCAGACACATTCTCACCGATGGCGTTCATGCTCAAGATGGCGTCAGACCGGGAAATAACAGTCCGGAAACTCTAAGTGAAGCTGTAAAAATGCTCAAAGGGGAGTACTGCGTGCGAGCTATAGACGAGCATCAGATGGAACGAGCGATTATTTTTTGCCGCACGAAATTAGATTGTGATAACCTGGAGAAATATTTCAAACAACTCGATAAAAATAAATACTCTTGCGTGTGTTTGCACGGCGACAGGAAGCCAAATGAACGTAAAAGTAATCTGGAGGCTTTCAAACAAGGCAAAGTCAAGTTTTTGATTTGTACAGATGTTGCCGCTAGAGGGCTTGATATATCGGGGCTCCCATTTAGTATGTGTAGTATTTTTTTATTTGGAAGATAATTGGTTAAATTTCAGTGATTAATGTTACTTTACCGGACGAAAAATCGAATTATGTTCACAGGATTGGGCGAGTTGGTCGTGCTGAACGTATGGGACTTGCTATAAGTCTCGTCAGCTCAATTCCTGAAAAAGTACGATCAAAGTTTTTTAAAAAATGTTTTATTCCCGAGATGATTTTAGGTTTGGTATCATGGCGAGTGGTGTAAAAGCAGAGGGCGCAACTGTTGGAACACAAACCTCGTGGAACAAAAAGGTTGCTGTATTTGGTACAACGAACCTCAGTATTTGGCCGATATTGAAGACCATTTAAATATAACGATTCAACAAATTGAGCCTGATATGAAGGTGCCTCATGATGAATTTGATGGAAAAGTTGTTTATGGTCAAAAAAGGAAACTTCAGACCAGTAATTATGAAAACCATACTGCTCAGATGGCGCCAATTGTTAAAAATTTGACCAAGTTAGAAAGCGAGGCTCAGTTGCTGTATCTAAAAAGACATTTGTCGAAATTAGCGAGGGCGTAAAAAAAGTGTTTTGATAATAATACATGCATTAATTTATTTAACAAACATGTATCAATTGCAATTATTTAAACAAAATAAATGAGTAAAAATTTTTTTATTTTCACTACTATTGAAAATTGTCACTGATTTCAGAAACAAAATTAAAGCCAATAATAACAATTTCATCAAATAATTTTGCGTTGTAGATATAGTTATTTGAAAACTATAATTTAGCACTCAAACACGTGAATCATCAAATGAAATTATCTCTGGTCTACGCCCCTACATCAAAACAATACAAAAAATCATTTATACTATTTACCTATGAACAAAACAATAATTTAAATTTATAATGTGATATGGTAGAAAAATACCTGTAGAAAAGTCTCGCTGACACTGCAAATTTCTTAACCGGAATATTTGATCAAGCACGTGCTTTAAAAAAAAATAGAAATTATTTTTAAAAATCCGTCTTAATGTCAGGTCATCCGTTTAAACCGAGTAATATCAAAATTTCAAGCGTTGACGAACCAGACTACTTTTTCTACTCTTGGAAATCGCAGACCTTCAATATTTAATGTGTGATCAAAAATGAAAGTTTTGTTAGATTTGTAAAACCATACAGAAATTATTATTAAGGGCTTAAAAAAACTCAGTATTGAGGTAATAATGCATACATCAATTTATTTGAGATAAACAATATATAAAATACAATATATTAAACAAATTACAAATTAGACTAGTAAAAATATTTTTATTGTTGCAAAATTCATATAAATAAAAACCCAAAGAATTGCATTGCATCGCTTCCTACATGAAAGATAAAAATTATTTAAATACTTGCTGAAACCATCCAACTATTTCTCAACATCGCTTATTTTTTCCCAATCTCCATCTGTGCTACTGTTACTACTTGTCGTCTCTAAACTAATCGCGGATTCAACTTTAGAAATCGTTTTTGAATCTGAGTTTCTCATTTCTTCTTTTAAATTGGAAACTTTAGAATTATTATCACAAGTATCGGGAATTGTCTCTTTTTTGTTATCTTTAGGTTTGGTGTCCTGTTTGTTCTTGATTTCGTTTTCATACTCCTGAAGCAACTTGATTTGTTCTTCTTCTGTTAATTCAATGTATGGAGCCAAATCTTCTACAAAGTTTTACAATTTTTCTATATATAAGTACTTAGGACCGAGTTTCAAGTGCTGTGCTGGTGGTTACTAAAGCAACGTCCAGACAAATCTTTGTTTTAATAGGCAAATGAGATGTACTAAAGGGCACTACGCAATACAAATGTGAACTATTAGAAGAGTCATAAGCCCTTACTATAAAAATGTTTAATTTGTGACTTGATTCGGGTATTTTACGTATAAACGACTGAGAAGTGTTTTTTTCTCAATGCACATATTATAACCGACTGGTACGTTCTGTTCTTTTTTTTTTTTGTATGGTAAAAATAAAGATAGAACATACCAATTGGTTATAGTATGTGCATTGAGCAAAAAACACTATAGACTAAACGCCACCACGCGGTACAAATGCGAACTATCAAAAAAGAGTAGGTTGACAAAAGCGAATAATAAACACGTAAATGGGTAGATTAGGTTCAGGATCTTATGAACTGCGAGAAAAAGTTGCCCTAACTCACAAAGGAGAGTGGAGAATTCGTTTTACTTGCTATTCTCTTAACTAAAATTTTCGGGCTTCTACTTGTCAGTGAGTTCTCAACCTTTGTTTTTGCTGACTGTCTTGGTGCGCCCCTTGATTACTTTTTCGTTTCATTGCTCTGCCTTTGTTCCATTAAAAAAAAAACAGAATTGTCTTTACTCAGTCGAGGCGAATTTAACGGAATTCCTAGGTTTTCAGACTTCAGACTTTTAGAATTTAGAATCTACCTTCGCGCATCTCGCGGCTCATGAGATTCTGAACTTGCACTAATAAGTTTGATAACAAGTGACTCTTTAAATCAGCTGATTGATGCGAATGTGGCGTTTTCATGGATCTTTTCAGTTGCTAATAGCAACAGCGCATAATTAGCAAGTGTGATTGGTGGTTGCTACAGCAACGCGTCGGTACAGTTTTAACTTGAAATCGGGCCCTTAATTTCGAATTCAAAATTTACCTTGATCCCACTTTACATTTTCAACTGTTAGCGACTTCTCTTTCTTTTCCTTTTTTTCCATTGCCTCCTGGTGAGCGATTTCATCCTCTAACAGCGCTTTTTTAAATAAATACCTAAAAATTTTTAGTTAAGTACTGTATATACCGTGGAGGGAGGAACAATAGGAGTGGGCATAAGCTTAAAATCTTGGTCGATGGCCAAACACCTTTTACGATAGTTTTCACTGTACTCGGGATAGCTTTTTCCCCCACTACAAATTTGCAAACGGTCTGTACCTCGACCAAGAACCTAACATTGTCGGTATAGGGCATGCCAACTCCTCTTATTCATCCCTCCACGGTATATACTAAGCTCACTTTCATTTGGTCCACTATGGTGCAAATGACTGACCAAATGAAAATGAGTCTAATATATCTTCTTTTTACCTTTTCCAAAATAAGGAGTGTGGCACAGTGTCAGGCACGAGTTTCTTGTATTGGTTTCTAAGAACGTTTGAACTGGTTAAATGTTTATTAATTCTGTCTTCCGACAGTTGATCATCAATAATTTCCAGCCAACATTCAAATTTTTTGGCTAATACTTCTTCAGGATCGTTTGTAAAAGTGGTGTCTTCTTTTTGTAATTCATAAATGGCTTTTTGTAGTTTAGTTAAAGTAACGGTTTCTGAATCTTCAACAATTAAAATGGCTTCAGTATCGGAATCATCAGGACTGGGGTTTAGGACAGTGTTCATTTGACCTGTAGTAATAATAAATGAAAGATGGGCAGTAAAAACGCTTTAAGGTTACCAAGAAAAGAGCTGAAGCTTCTTTTCATGGAGCTGGCAGTTGATTCTGGAGAGTCCAACTTAAGGAAAAAAATAATTGTTTAAGTGGGTGATTTTGTAGTTAAACAATGCGAGTATGGTAAATTAAATGTTGAGATAAGACTGAAATAGATTCAACATTCCTACCTTAAATGTTTTTTCAATGACATTTCCTGTAGAGGAAACCACATAACTTGCTTCATTTTTTACAGCAGTACCGAATTCCTCTAAATCTTTTTTAACAAATTCCAGTACTTTGGAGCTCTAAAATCAAAACAATAATTGTCTAATTGACATTTTAACCTTAGGTTATGAATTCTTCTTTACCTTGTCTTTGGCCGCATTTAACCAACTACCGAACCAGTTATCATCCCTGAAATTGCGTAACATTTTGACTTGAAGAATTTATTGTTTATTAATTAACAAACAACACAGTTCTGACTTTTGTTATTACATATGGAGGCAAATAAATACCGTTGTTTATTAATCATGACATGTCAAATGTGTAATACTTACTGTTCTGCCATTACTTGGTTTTTTTAACAACACTACAAAAATTTCACGTGAAATTTTGATTTTTTATCAAGACAAACAGTAAATTTGACGTTTTGTTTTCTTTTGCAACAACACAAAACGCGAGGAACAGTGGCGACCCCTTATGGCAAGGCAAGAAAACATAATACTGAAAAGAATAACATGGCCTCCTATGTCTGAACTTTCTCAGTTGTATTTTTATTTTGTTTCTTTGAGAAGGCCTTAAATCGAAGTTTTTAATAGACTACAGTAACAATATACTGTTATTATATTTGCTAAACTCTGCGTAGTATCGCTTCTATTAAAAAACAAAGTTATAGGAAATTGTATTTTGTGTTGTCAACTTTTAGGGGTCAAATCAACATATGTACACGTAAATTTTAAAAGAAAAATTGAAATACCTCAAAACTCTCACTACTAGAGGTGGGCGATATTGAAAATTAAATATGATATTCGAAATAATAAAATTATTGATAAATATTTATAAAAATCTATACAGGGTGATTTTTTTATCTGTTCCCGCCCAAAACTCCAAAAATAGGCAACACATTATACTTTGAAAATTTAATTTTTAAAATTAAGACTTAGAGTTGAGAATTAATGTCAACATTGTTGACACTACTTTTAACAGTGCTTCCAGAGTCAATTTATTTGGATTATTTGTTGCCACATTATTTAATTAATTAATTTACTTTTTGTTTATATAACGTGTTGCCTATCTTTAGAGATTCGGGCGGGAACAGATAAAAAACCATTCTGTATTTATCGGAATATCGATATATACAGGTTATTTCAGAAATGAATACAAAAATTTTAACCAGTAATAGATCTCACCAATACAAACAACTTTTCTAAATAACATTTTTGCGAAAAATAAAATTTTTTCGAATTTTTTTACTGCTATATCCCCTCTATACGCTCATGAAATTTTGCAAATTTTTCATGAATTTTCTATAGTTATCATGGTGACCATTACAATGGTACATTCTACTGTTTTGACCAGTAGCGCGTATGGAATTTTCGCCAAGCTTTAACTAATTTTATCTTGATAATGGTTGAGATTCGGAAAAAAAATTATTTAGAAAAAACTCTTCTTTAAACGAGATCTACAAGTGGTTAAAATTTTTGTATTTATTACTGAAACACTCTGTATATCGATAATTATTATCGAAATATCGATAATTATATTAATATTTATCGAAATATCAATACAGGGTGACATAAAAGTATGGAATAAAATTCATATTATTTAAGTAAATTTTTTTTTAGAAAAACGCCAAGACAGATCGAATTTATTTTTTTATTGCCCATGTTTTTCAATTATTTTCAATATTTTTTATTTTTGCCAAATCGGTTTTTTGCTGTGACGTAATTGATATATTTTTTTAAATAGTATTCTTATTTTTGGTGTTGAAAATTGAAAATTTCAAAGTTTAAAGTCTTGTTATTCCTACAAAAATGTATTAATCGGAATCATCTTTTTTTCTGGGTAGATAATTTCTTATACTTTAAGGTAATTAACAAAGCGTTTTTTGTAAATTTGTTGTTTAATTTATACAGGGTGACAAAGACGGGCCCTACAAAAAACGAAAAGTTTAGACATCCTCCATTTTAACAAAAAAAAAATTTGGATTTTTTTAATGTGTTCGGAAGAGCGCTAGATTAAGCTCTCGATACAGTTTTAAAAATTTTGAGCTACACTTATAAATTAAAGCAATAATCCAAAAAAACTGTTTTTTCCGCATTAAGCAATAATTTTATTAATTGATGTAAAATTTTACTTTTTTTTTTGGCTTATTCTAAAGATAAAAGTTAAAACTTGAATTCCGTAATGCAACGGTAGACATACTGTTAAAACTCTGTGTAGAAAAAAACTTCCGAAGATGACCAAATTTTTAAACAACTCTGAATTTTAGTTTGATAAAAGAAGCATACAAATTTAAACGTATATTTAGACACATAACTTATTTTTTGTGTCTCAACATTCTTGTAGCATTACTTTACTTGGTATTGGTCGGTGATTAGATCCGATTCTTAATAGCATATTTTTAGGAAAAAATTGAAGCTTTTTCTAAGTTGGTCAGCTCGTTACCAGGATACGGACGCTACTGTTAGCTATCCACAATTGTTCCATTGGAAACAAGCCGTTTAGATGAGCAAAAGTTTTAATTTTTTTCTAAAACATGGCTTCAAAAATCGTATTTAAATAACAACTTACACCGAGTAAACTAATACTACAAGGATCTTTAGATTTAAAACAGAAGTCATGTTTCTAAATACACGTTTAAATTTTTATTATTGTTTTACCAAGTTAAAATTTAGAGCTGTTTAAAAAATTGATTATTTTTTGGAGTCGTTTATTAGACGGAATGTCCACCACTTTTTCCAGAATTAAAGTTTAAACTTTTACTTTTAGAATAAGCCAAAAAATTTTTACACCAATTAACAAAATTATTGCTTATAGTGCATAAAACAGTTTTTTTTGATTTTGGCCTTAATTTATAATCTTAGCTCAAAATCTGCAAAACCGTTTCGAAGATTTGGTCCAGCGCTCTTCCAAAACTTATTAACAAAATTCAAAATTTTGTTTTTGTTAAAATGGGAGCAGTCTAAACTTTTCGTTTTTTGCAGGGCCTGTTTTTGACACTCTGTATAACTTAAACTATAAATTTACAAAAAAAATGCTCTAAAGTATAAGAAATGAGGTACCCAGGAAAAAAGTTCATCTCAATTAATACATTTTTGCAGGAGTTACAAGACTTAAACTTTGATAAAATTTTAGGGTGTTTCATTTCAATTGTTGAGCACTGTATTCCTTTTCAAGATTTAGAGAGTTTGAAAAATAAATTTCAAAGGTGGCATCGTAACAAATTATGTAAGAGAAATACTTGGATACGTTGAATTGTGATTAACGTTTCTGAAAACAATGCAATACAAAAAAGAAATTCTAATTGAGAGTTTAACACTTTCGTAAATATTAATTAATGTAAATAAATATTGAGGGTTAAGTCTTTTTAAGTTAGAACAGCTGTCAAAATACATAAATAGACACACAATTTTGACAGATAAATTTGAAAAGAGTTGTTAAATACTCGTAGTTGGAAGTTTTTAACTTCGATTAAGTAATTACTTTCGGACAAGATTCACTAATGGTTAGATTTTAAGGATATCGGAAGTCTGGATTAAAGGCAGATCCTAAAGAAACAGAGAAATAAGTTGCTACATAGGGCAGAAGAAGAAACATCAATTTCGGGATTATAAATAGGTAGGTTCGAATTTCGAAAGAAGCAGAAGGAGGGAATTCGCCAGTCATTAGTTGTGTCAGAGGAAAATGCTTTTATTAAGACTTTATGTATTTTTATAACTTTGTTAAAATTGTTGACCTCTGTTTTAATTTATAATTTTTTATTCAAAATTTTAAGTTTTATTTGAAATCGATTTTTTTTGGAATTTATTTTTTATGTAGGTATAGTGTGTTTTAACAACCTTTCTGTTTCAGCTTGTAATTCTTTGTTTCGAGTTATAGTAATTTTTTTGTTTTAGGTTTTCCTACCAATTTTTCTGTTTCAGATTTTCGTAATTTTTCTGTTTCAAGTTTTTCTACTAATTGTTCCGTTCCAGATTTATCTACTAATTTTTTTCTTTCTGTTTTAGATTTTCGTAATTTTTCTATTTCATGTTTTCCTATTAATTTTTCTGTTTCAGGTTTTCCTACTAATTTTTCTCATTCTGTTTCAAATTTTCGTAATTTTTTTATTACCTACAAGTTTTCTCAAAACAAATGTTTTTCATAAACTATTAACATCTGTAAATGTAAGGTAAATTGGGTTTTTTAGCATTCTTTTAACAAGAGCTGTCACACAGTGGTTTCAAATCCTAAAAACGTGATCGAAACCCATATTTTTTACTTTTTGTTTGATGCCAAGATTCACATATTTTGTTGCTATGACATCAAAGTTACCTTTGAGCAAAAATAGACTCGATTAAAAAATTACTTTAAAAGTTATATTCGACTAAACTGCCTGCAAAAACGTTTATTTTCTAACATTCTGTTTGGAGACAAAAATACAAAATTTCGTGGGATTATAAGAGCAGAGTGCTTTCTTTAAGCTTTTTTTAATGTGGAAACATAGTTATTAAAGTTGTGTTGTTTTCTTTTCTCCTTTTTTTTATATATATGTGATGATGAAGTTTCTTGGAGTTAGGAGAAAGTTATTGTGAATGATAAGAAATGACGAAAATTTTTTTACGACGTTTCGAGGGCGGCCGCCCTCATCATCAGGTTTATTGATTCTTTAATTACAACTCGGTCCGTATTACATTTCTTTTTTTTCCCCTCTTTTATTTTACAACAAATTGGGTGGGTTGTGTTCGTCCAAAAACAAAAAATCTTTTGGGCGAACACAGTCCTTACATATTTGTCTTAATTTTACTTTGTTTATAACATGTAAACAATGTAATACGGACCGAGATGTAATTAAAGAATTAATAAACCTGATGATGAGGGCGGCCGCCCTCGAAACGTCGTAAAAAAATTTTCGTCATTTCTTATCATTCACAATAACTTTTTCCTAACTCCAAAAAACTTTATCATCATATATAGTTATTAAAGTTGAACAATAATTAAATTTTGATGGTCCAAAAGCGGCATGTATTTTTCATAAAATTGTTAATTTGGGTGTTCATTACGTTTAGTAATAAACGACAATAGGTTCTGGAATTAATGCTAGGCGTTCACTAGAAAGTCTAGGAACATAACGCACGTAAAATTGTTTTTCTACGGCAAGAGTTATTAGGGGTTAATTACTGTAAGATATCACGAGTGTTGTGTTGAAATTTGATTGGTGTGTTACAACCATTGTCTTTTAGGTCATTTTTTAGGTGTTTTTATTTGCACGTTTGTATTATAACTAGGGCTAAAGTACCAATCACGTGGTTACCATTACATCAGCTGATGATGGAGTTTAGAGACAAAACGGTAAAACAACGAAAAAATCGTGTCTTAGAATTTCTAAAGGAACATTTCCTCACAAATGGAACAAAAACTTTTCTCACATTTGTGAGAAATCTTTTTTCGCGCTCTATTCTGAAAACTGAAAAGTGTGGATTTACTACCAATATACAGTGGATATAAAATTAATATTGAGAAGTTTGGAAATAAATAAAAATAAAAAAAAATAAAACAATATTGAAGAATATTGTTTGGAAACAGCTCAGAAGAATGTGCAGTTGTACAACTGGTACTACATGCCTACTTCCGTTCACAAGTTACTAACTAATCCATGGATCCCTAATTTGCCCAGTACGCTATTCTGTCAATAAGTGAACTTTCTGAAGGAGCTCAGGAAGCTGAAAACAAAGATATCAGAAAATACTGGCTAAATCACTCGCGGGAAATCAGTGCCCTAAAAGTGAACGAAGATTTATTTCACAGATTAATATTAAGTTCAGATCCATTTTTAAGTGCCTTCAGTTGTAGCGAAAAAAAATAATGTATAAAGCCATTAACAATACTTCTTGAGGTAGGTACCTCAAGAGATTGATCAAATCCACAAACATCACAAGCGGACAATGACAGCGAAACCGTAGATGATTCTGATGAAGAAGAGCGATGAACTGGTAGAAGTAGAGTACAGTACAGAAGAAGAGGAAGACCTGGACTACGTGGCGTCTGACATAAATGATTAGACACAGCATTTATTATTATTTAATTTATAGTGTTATAAGATGTGACTCGTTTTTAAATAATTTTTTCGCAGATAATTTGACTAATGATTTTTTCAAGTTTACCCTTTCCCGAGAGGGTGAAAACGTACAGGGTGAAAATAAAGCAAAACACAAATTAATTTGTTTAAAAAGCAATACACATTCTTAATCACAAAACATGTAACACTAACATCTAATACAACAAACAAATAACAATTCACTTATGTAATAAAAACACACTTTGTAAGAACTTATCCGTTTACTTTCCATTCGGCATTTCTATTTCCTCCACCTCGTCATCGTCTTCATCTTCAATTTTGGTAGCGTTAGCTTCAGCTGCTTCTTCCGGATAAACGAACAGAATGGGATGGCATCTACAACGAACTCCATAATAAACGATTGCAATTTTTGGAAGTTCGAATCGTGCACCCATTAGATGCGCATTTAGGGGTGTCAACATTAACAAATCTTTGATCAACATGTCAAACTTTGGGCCTGTTGGTAAATCAGATCCATCGACTAGAGAGTATTTAACCTCCCAGACACAGTAGGGTTTTTCAAAAGATTGTATACGTCTTACTCCATCGATTTGGAAAACTTTGGGGAGAAGTCTAAGAAATGGTAACTTCTCGTCGCGGCGTTTATCTGTGCATGAAACGAAAACGGGGTACCTACCTGGAAAAATGAGATGACTAAATATACTAACACAAGTTTATATAAAGTACCAATTTATTACTTTATATACTTATAAAATACTTACCGGACATAGCGTTTGGAAAACGTTTAATTATTTCCTCAAATTTTTCCATTTTTAACTGTTTGAGTTGGTTTTAATACTTTTAACAAAGAATTATTTCGAAGAAGTCAAGCAGCAAATGTTTTGAATTTTGATTTAAAATTTTGATTTAAAGTTGGCGTGGACAACTGTCAATTACGTACCAATCTCAACGACTAAAATCCCTGCTTAACTCAATTTTAAAAGTAAATTTTACTGGTTGCATATAATGTTTTAAGAACATTTATTTGTAATAATCAGTAAATGTAACTAACATACCTAATTTAAAAATTTAAATAAATGGCTTAATTTAAGGTTTAAAAAAGTTATGATTCACATCCTTACATTTTTGTATCGTGTCAAATTAAAATTGGTATATTAAGTCAATGCGACTAAAAATCACCCTAAATAGGATAAAATTTGCTGTAAAACGCATATACTATCCGCGTCAAAATAAACTGAACACCAAATTTTGACATTGACAAGAAGAATTGTGTAAACTGACCATTACAATTTTTTTTGACAGTTCTTCAGTAACATAACGTTGGGAAATGTGAGGTTAGGATAACCAAATCATCATAAAGGTTGCTTCACACATTTTTTTCTGTCAAGGTCAGAATTGGTGTTCAGTTTATTTTGTCGCGGATAGTATCAGTTAGTGGATGGTGGTTGGTTATACAGTGTGAACCATTTGTATGGAGTAACTTCGATAAAAATTCAGGAATTTATTTTTCAGGAAAACGCTTGAACACGTATCCTATTATTTTTTAACCGCGTATTTTTTGACAAAAAGTTAGATATACAGGGTGTCCCAACATCGAGATACGACTCTCAACTTTGAAATTTCAAATAGAAACTCCATTTTTTTCTAGCACATCTGAATTCTACGTATAATTCTGGGTATTTTTATGTAGCACACAACTATGTCGATTTTCAGTTATTTTTGAAAAAAAGGCGTGAACCATTTGAAATGAATAAATTCGATAAAAATTCAAAGAATTGTTTTTCAGAAAAACGCTTGAGGTTGTATTCTCTTATTTTTTGACGCGCATTTTTTGACAAAAAAAATGGATATATAGAGTGTCCCAAAATCAAGATACGATCCTTAACTTTAAAATTTTAATTGAGAACTTCAATTTTTTTTAACGTATCTGAATTCTACGTATGAATCCCTAAATTTTTATTGAATTTATTTAATTGAAATAGATCACGCCTTTTTTTTCAAAAACAACTGAAAATTGAAATAGTGTGTGCTACATAAAAAATTCGCAAAATTATACGTAAAATTCAGATATGCTAAAAAAATTAGAGTTTTTATTTAAAATTTTAATGTTGAGGATCGTAATTTGATTTTGGGACACTCTGCATATCCATTTTTTTTGTCAAAAAATGCGCGTTGAAAAATAACAGGACACAACTCTAAGCGTTTTCTTAAAAAACAAATGCCTAAATTTTTATGGAATTTATTCATTTCAAATGGTTCACGGCTATTTTTTCAAAAACAACTGAAAATCAACATAGTGTGTGCTTTATAAAAATACGCAGAATTATTCGTAGAATTCAGATGTGCTAGAAAAAAATGGGGTTTTTATTTGAAATTTCAAAGTTTAGGGTCGTATCTCGATGTTGGGACACCCTGTATATCTATTTTTTTGTCAAAAAATGCGCGTTGAAAAATAACAGGATACGTGTTCAAGCGTTTTTCTGAAAAACAAATCCTTGAATTTTTATCAAAGTTATTCCATACAAATGGTTCTCACTGTATGTATTATGCAATACATCAACAATTCTAAAAAAACATTAAGCAAAAAATATTATAAAAAAGTTTCGAAACCTATTTGAAAAAAAAATTTGTACGAATAATGGAGGAGTTACATATATTATTATAAAGAATTAAAAAAGATCAAAAACCCCGACCTTTATTTTTAGATCTTCCTAAACAGACTTTCCCTTGGGAAGAAGACGAGTTTAAAAATTCAGATTTTGTGGAAAATTCCGAAAAGTCTTGAATCTTGATTAAACCTAGTACTTCTTGGTCTTCCCGAGTACAAGAAACCTTAGAGTCTCAGAAAATTAGTGACACTCGTAAAAAATATTTGCGAACTCAGACTGAACCTCTAAAGGTTAGAAAATTGGAAGATACAAAAAACCAATTAAAATATCGTTATTCCGGTTTCAAATTCACTCTACAGCAGTACCCCCAAATTTTGGCAAATTATATGAACAGTAAAAATGTTGAAATATCAAATTTGCAATTTGAGGAAAAGAATATGAAACTGGATGATTTATCGACGTTGAGTGACACAATAATTTCGAAATATCCAGAACTGGATGAAGACTACGCCGATGGCGAAGCACTACAAACAGTACAAACACTCTCAAATGCTTCAGAATTACAGTTTACGACAGATTTATTTGTTGAGCCTTCAACTACGAAAAAATCAAATTTGGATTTAACTAAAAATCAGCCAATTATTGTCAAAGAACCAGAAAAAATTGTGATGAGATAAAGACTAAACGAAAATGTTTAAATTGTTCAGTATATAAAATGAAGGTTAAAAATTTGCCAATGCCAAAATCTAAATTTTAGAAGCCAATGTTTAGTCCTATCCAATACACGTCTTCGTTGATGAGGGCAGTTAGTGATAGTTACAAGCCTGACATGGTGCTTCAAGGACCAGTGGTGCCATGGAAAAGCTGTTGCTGTTGTAGCTCACACTGATATTTGGGAAGTGCAACTCATATCAAGTCATACTTTTCTCACAGACGAGGGATCATCAGGGATCAGGATTGGAATGTCTCAGTTAGTTTCAAATATGTTGGAATCTGTGCTCCAAATCTGGAAACTCAAAGTTTCTCCTCATTTTTGTCTCACGCATATTGAGCAAACTCTTCAAGAACTCTAAATCAGATCTAAAGCTCTATCTGAATTATTATTAGCTACAGAGTTTTGCAATGTGGAATAATTGACATCTGCTCTCCAACTTCAAGTTAATGACGAACTCGTATCTCTATTACTGGCTGTAGCTTCAACGCATTTGCTTTCAGCATTCAGTTTTTAAATTTTTCTGTATGGCACAATCTACATAATGCAACAACCATCCAGCAAACTAATATTTTTATTTTACAACAAACTCTACGTTATTTAGAAGTGATTTTTGGTCGCAAAGATATAAATAGATTATAATTTTTGAGCGTTGCAAAATTATAGAAATGTGAATCACAACTTTTCTCAAACATATCGTAGAGAATTAAAGCGCAAACAAAACTGACTTTGTATTGACCTGATCAGATTATCAGTAACGGAAAAAAATTTGAAAAAAATGAAAAAATATTTTTTTTTTCAAAAATAACACGGCTATTTTTTAAGTTGTAGGGCTGAACTTTTGCGAAAATGCTTTATGTGAGTACAAAAAAAGCGCTATCAAACTATTAATTTGGCACAATTGCAACTTAAATTTTCCAGAGGGTCTGCATGCTTTATAGATGGTCTTATTTTAATTTGTCAGACAAATTTTGCTAGCAGAGGTATTATTCAACAAAATGCTTCTTCTTACTTTGTTCTAAAATTTTGCAAAATAAGTGAAAAATGCTTGCAAATATGAGTAAAAACAAAAAGTGGTGAATTAGTGGAGGAGGAAACAAGGGCGTTGAATGATCATTAGGAAATAAATAAAAGGGGAGGGTTATATTCTGTATTTATTATGCCCGGTTGCACAAACGTTTATCAAAATTGATGGGTTGTTAATCTCTCATTAACGTATTTTTAGCCAATCAGAGCACGATATTTATATTTAATCAGAGTTTAATCGTCCGTCAAATTTGATTGTTGTTTGTACAACCTGTTATATTAGTCTGTTATATTTGTTGTAATTGTATTGTATTTATTAGTATGGAAACCAGACTAAAAATACAAAATACAGTCTAATTCAGAATTAATTACAATTTGCATTTGCCTTATATTACTTTGACAGTGCTTTGACATTAGTTAAAAATGGTGACGTATACCAACAACGAAAAAACCAATATGATTTTAACATACGGGGAATAGATCTGTTTCTCTATTTTTAATGCTTTATTCCTTTATACATTTTGTATTGGAGTTTAGGTAAATTAAAATGTGTTTTTTATTTTCTTTCTCTGGCACAAATGACCGTTTTCTGTGCTAATGTCAGGGTGACATAAGCAGATGATAACTTGAATTTAATTTGAAAAACTTAATTAATTAGATCAAAAACGTTAATGAAATTTGTTTTTTGGGTTGCATCGCTAGATCATCAGGCTCATTATCTTATCTAAATCAGGCCGTATAAGGAATCTGGTTATTGTATTTTTTCCTCACTATTTTACCACTTTTTGCTTTTACTCATATTTGCAATTATTTTTCACTTATTTTTCAAAATTTTAGAAGAAAACGAAAAAAACATTCTATTGTAGTATTAGCCCTACAACTTAAAAAATGGCAAAAATAAAAAAAAATCTTGAAATTTTTAGCTTTTTCGATTTTTCTCCGATACTCATGATTCGATCGGGTCAGTTCAAGTTAGTTTCCTTCGTGTTTTAATTCTCTCCATTTTGGGTTTGTAGAGCATTACAATTACCCTATTATTATTAATTAAAAAAAAAACAAACTTAAAATAACGACAATTTTTTGGTTTTAAATCTTAATAACAAATTATCCTATGACAACAGATTAAGAACTGGTCATGCTAGATGTAATTCTTTGTTGTTTAAATAAAATGCTGTAGAAAATGTATGGTCAAGTGGAAGAAACTGCACAACATCTTGTCGCAAAGTGTCGATTTACAAGAAGGCTTTAACAAAATTCATGAGTTGTCGCCAGAAGCTAGAATTTGTTTGTCTACCATCAAAGCTTTATAACTTCTTTTATTTACTTTAATTTATATGTATAAATTAATCAATAGGATAAATAATTATTAATTAATAGGTACTATTAACAATGTTAGAAATCTTAACAGATGAAAAAACCCTTGTTGAAAAAATGCTAATTCTATGACAGTTGCGAATAGAAAGCATAGCAGAAAATAACTACAAATTATTCTTAATGTGATAGCACAGTCGGTTTCCTGTTACTAGATTTGTCTCAATTTTTTTTTTTAATTGGCCTACTAGGAACTTGCAGCATACTGAAATACATCTTTGGTATTTAGTGAAAATATTTGGTAGTTTTTACTAACTAATATGATTTTTGGTAGCAATTGTGTAAAATATTGTTAATTTGATGGTAGTCTTCCGTACGTAAAAATAAGATATTTTTAATGGTAATTTAGAAGTATTCTTTCTCTTTGAGTTTTTGGCATTGCTTTATTTATAGGTACTCTTCGGTAGTCATACGAACTCAAAGGAATTTGAAAGTATTTTTTGTTATTTATTAGTATTCAGTGAAAATCTGTGGTAGTTTCTAAAGATTATGGCAATCTGAGAAATTATAAAATTCTGTAATTCTTTGAGAATCTGGTAGTTCAGTATCTCTTATTTTTGCTTTTGCCTTATCTTTTAAAATTGCATATATAATAGTTGTTAAATTAAACGAAACCACAGTTTACACTGTACCGGTGAGTACGAGGTAATTGTACGAGGGTCTTAATCGAGTCCTCGTGAGGAAAACAGTCAGACGAAAGACGTACGGTAGCAGACCTCCCTACTGGTCGGATAAGGTGGAGAGACTAAGGAGGGTGTACATGTACAAGAAAAGCCTGCTCTATAGTAACAGAGATCTTGCAAAGCTGGACTTCCTGATGGGGGAAATGGGCAGGGCCAGAGCAAGGTTTAAGGGAGAACTGGAAAGGCAGCGGGAGGAGTCATGGAGGAGTTTTGTGCAGGAGAGCCTGGGGCCTAACTCCTGGGGAGTAGTATACAAGTTGGCTGCGGAGAAGTTTAGGAAGATCGGGCCATTGGGGAGCTTTGAAACAGCACATGGCCGGGCTAGGACAAAGCTTGATGCTATGGAGTTCTTGTTGGGAGAGCTGCTCTCGGAGGACTCTGGTCTGGATGACGATCACGGCCATGAGATCCTCAAAAGAGACTTTAGAACCACGGAAGGAACATATACCTACGATATAGATGAAATAACGGAGGAGGAGGTGTGGGCTCTTATCAACGGATTAAAGAATAACAAGGCCCCGGGAATCGACCTGATCAGGGGTAAGACATTGAAAAGGATCCACCCGCATATTGCGCAATTCGTCGTTCACCTGATGAATAGTTGCCTGAGGAGTTCGTATTTCCCGAGGGTCTGGAAAAAGGGGATTCTGAGAGTTCTTTTGAAGGATCCGTGCGGTGACCCAGCGGACACGGGTAATTATAGACCGATCACACTCCTTCCGGAATACGCTAAAATTTTTGAAAAGTTGATTAGAAAAAGAATATTGGGACCGGTTGGCGGGTTCCACTCTCAGAGGCAATTTGGATTCTGTAAAGGGAAATCCACATTGGGGGCTCTAACACAATACCTTAGGGAGGTGGAGGAGGGTGGACAGGGATCAAAATACGTGGCCACGGCTTTTATAGATATACGGGGTGCATTTAACAACGTATGGTGGCCTGCCCTGATTAGCGCCTTAAAAAGGAAAAGAGTGGCTCCGCATCTCGTGTAGCTGGTCAAAAGCTATGTGAATTACAGGGAAGTTCGATATAGGGATGGTGAATTGGAAACGGCGAAGATCTGCACCCAAGGATGTCCCCAGGGCTCTGTCCTGGGTCCCACGTTCTGGAACGTGGTACTGGACGGATTTCTGGATAGGGAGATTCCGGAGGGCATTGGGGTTGTCGCCTATGCAGATGATATTGCTCTTGTGGCCAGGTCCGGGAATAGAGCAGGACTAAGGAAAAGATTGCAGGCAGCTGTCGATTGTCTTGCTGGATGGGTGCATAGGCAAAAAGTTGACCCTATCTGCGGAGAAATCAAAAATTATGGTAAACAAGGGTCCGAAGAGATGCCACAACAGGGATATAAGAATTAAGATTGATGGGAAAGTCTTGAAGGTGGTTGGAGAATTCAAATATCTGGGAGTCATTTTGGATCCGAAGTTGTCTTTCGCGGGTCATGTGGGCGACGCATGTGGCCGGGCAAGAAAGGTGCGCCATGGTCTCCGAAGATATGTCAGGTCGTCATGGGATATTGGGGTCAGGGATTCGATGGAAACAATTTATCGGGGGGCCATTGTCCCAATAGTTTCCTATGCATCGGAGATTTGGATGCACAGACTGAGAATACATAGGATTCGGTGCAGGCTGTTAGCAATAAGTGGGACTGCAGCAAAGGTTATAGCTGGGTGTTATTTCTCGACATCGCATGAGGCTGCCTGCGTATTAGCCGGGATCCCACCTCTGGACTTGGAGGTGGCGAGATTCAACTGTTGGAAGAGGTTGAAAAAGGGGCTGGAGAGAGAATTTATAGGAGTGGCTATGACAAGGGGAAACTTTGATAGCATCGGTCATGCGAAAGAATACCTAAGGCTAATTATGGAAGACCACTGGCAGGCAAGATGGGAGGGATCATCGAAGGGCAGAACAACATTTGCCTTTTTCCCGGAGGTGGCTATAGGTCGCCAACGTGACTATTCATGGCTGTCCTCCCAGTTCCTGACTGGACATAGAAATTTCAGATCACATCTCTTCAGGATCGGAAAATCTGAGAGTGACTTGTGCCTTTCCTGCATGGCTGCGGACAGTCCTGTGCACCGTTTTCTGGACTGTGATCGGTTCGCGAATGAAAGACTTGCGGCGAATGAAAGTCTCGTTTGGTCGGACATGTTGTGCGGAATCTGACGGAAGTTGAACACTTACCTTTGTGCCTCCTAGAACCGTTCGCGGGTCAAAAGGACTAATCGAAAGACTACCACTTTACTGGTTCTGGCCATGGGTCATCGGTGAACACAAGTGATAGGACGCATTTGTGCCGCGGAGTGATTCTAAGGCCTGTATCCCGTTCTGTGCGGAGTGAGTGCTTGCTCGCCGGTTGCTGCGACCAGTGTCGGGTAATGACCTCCTTGGAGAGGGTTACGTTGATAACCGTGGATCAGCGGATACAAGAGATCAGTGCACCTAGATTTAGATAGCTTGGACACAGAATAGTGACCGGACGGAAATTATTAACCTGATTTGTACCTTAATTTTAGTTACCTTAATAGTTGTAGGTGTAGAGTGGGAAGACCTGCGTTACATTCAGATAGTATGGGGCGCTGCCCAGTCGGTCATACAGTATAGTTGGTTGTAATAAAGCTTAGGATTTTTTGCTATAGTCTAGCAGCGCCCAACTGTTTTGGAAATTCTTCTAGTTTAAGAAAATCAAAATTGTGCTTAGTTTAGTCAGGAAGCCAGCAATATAATTAGGCTTTCCCTGTTATTGCAAAATCTTTGTATTTATGTTATTTACCCATGTAAAAATTTAAGCTTGAGAATTACTTGTATGTGCCTCGGCACCATATTTGGTGCCTGTTTTGCAATAAATGCGCCCCTGTGGCGCCTTTTTTTTGTTTTTTTCTACCGGTGAGTATTTTTTTATTTATATATTTTTTGAAACTTTGTACAAAAAGATATTGTGCAGGTTAATACAGCAGTTCTTCTGCTATTTCTGGCACTACATACTTAGATTGGACAAAATGTTTTTTTCTGCTTTTTGGTTACAGTTTCTAAATGTTTGATAAAAAATAAGTTTTTTGTGAAGGTACTAAGGCATTTCGGTGCTTTGGCAGGAAGTATATCGTCTTTCTCAGTCTTAAAGACTAAGAAGACTATTGCGTAATCGTTCTTTCTTTTGCATGCATTTTAGTAAACCAGCTTCAGTCTTGTTAGGGGTTAATTAAGATTATATCATTTTTTATCTTAGTGCTAATTTTTTCCACATACTGTTGTCTGAGGCTGCTCATTTGGAGCTGTTACTTTTAGTCCCGATGCGACCCACCCGACACACGGAGCAATCATAATTAAATGCACGTGTTTAGCCCACGGTCGGCGCATGGTGATTGGTGATCGTGCCAACCAATGAAAAGTGATACACTCGTGTGTCGTCTCTGTCTTGTTATAGTTTCTGTAGCCTGAACTAAATAAAACCATGCTCTTGCGTCTATCTCTTCTTGATGTTATTTTCAGTTAGTACATATTTTCCAAAATTTTTTTTCTGTAACGTGAAATAAATTGAGTCACGTTTAGTTTTGGCCTAATTTAAAGATTAATTTAAAATTGTCTTATTTGGAATAAAAGAAACGTGTTACGTATTACTTTTTTTTTATTTATTTAGCTTTACAAAAATATGACAGTTTTCGCGGCTTCACCAATTTTTAATCAAATTAAATTCTAATAATTTTAAAACCTGACAAAGTATACAGAGTGTTAGGTAAATGTCCGGCCAACGCTCAGCTGGCAATAGCGTTCATCGTGTATGACATAAAAGCTTAGTAACTTTTTACCAAAAAATCTTCAAAAACCATTAAAAAATCGAAAAAGATTTTCTACAAATTTTGTTACCTTATGGATGCCTTATTGTACAAGGATGCCTTATTGTACAATAATTAGAGCTTTAAAAATTGTAGCAACAAGTTTTGTATCTGACAATTATTATTTTGAACAAATGTCACCATAATGTCAGCTTAGACTGTCTCTTGTAATTGTAACCAATTTAATTTTTGGAAAAAAATAACTATAATAACTTTTAATACAAAATACAAAAATTAAAGTAAATACTCAATGTGGCCCCCATTTGAGTCTACGAAAGCATGAGCTCTCCGTACTATTGAATCTTAAATTCGGAACATTCCACGATGATTTCGAAGTCTTCAGCAGCATCTATCACCCGGTTTAAAAGATCGTGTTGGTTTTTAACAGGTGTTTTGTATACCAGGCTTTTTATGTGCCCCCACAGACAAAAATCACATGTATTGAGATCCGGAGATTTGGGGGGCCAAGCAGTAGGACCACCTCTACCAATTCATCGCTGTGGATAAGTCACGTTTAAAAAATTACGCACATTTCTGCTGAAATGAGGTGGCGCACCATCGTGCATAAACATGCCATCTTTAACATGGGTTTGCATCTGCTTAGTAATGTGTATTGTAAAAGTTAAGAATACCATTTCTAGTGAAACAACATTTATCAGTCATTAAAATTTTTGAAACAAACATGGGATTTTGATCGTTTTTTTGTGTAACCATTCGCAAAAATTTTGTCTTCTTGGATAATCCTCTTGGGTCAAACTTTGTACTCTTAGGAGTACTGGATACGGATACAGCAGATTTTTATACAAAATGTTCGAGTGACTAACATTAAATTGGCGACTTAATTCTCTAGTACTACTCTCTGGTGCTTCTTCAACTCGTTGTAGTACAGCCTCATCAATGTCTAGCATCCTTGGCCTTCCTATTTCTTCTATTTCTTTTTATTTCGTTGTCTTTTGGTAAAACAGACCCCGTTTCGTGTAACCTTTGAGCTACCTCTTTAAACGTTTTTCTGTTTGGGTGTCTTCTGTTTGGAAAACGCTCAGCATACTTTCGTATGGCTTCATGAGAATTGCTTAGGCATTCTCCATATATCAAATGCATATCAGCATATTCACTGATAGAATATTGTGCCATTTTATAATCTTGTCATTTTGACAAATTCAAATGTCAATGATAGTAATAAGATACTATTTTTGAATGATAAACTATCTAATAAAGGTGCATTATGGTGAACGGCTCGTCAAAATAAAGGAGGAAAATCAAGGGAAATAATACAAAATAATTTTTGGAATTCGCCAAAATGTTACTAAGCTTTTGTGTCACACCTGATAAATACTATTGCCAGCTGAGCGTTGGCCGGACATTTACCTAACACCCTGTAGAATTTAACTATTATACGAAACATAGATAAATTAAAAAAGCATTACGTGTCATTTATTACCAATAATACATTTTAAGTTAAACTCGAACTAAAGTTTATCATCGTCAAATATTAATATTCTTTTCTGAACACACTGAACTCTCTTATAGTGTCTAGTGTCTTTTTTATAGTTGCACTTTTCTCTTTTAGTTACTTTGCCTTAATATTAAAATAATAACCATTTTCTAGTTTACAGGTTTCTAAATTGTGTGCAAGCCATTTATGATTGCTAATTGTCAATTTTGTTTATTGTCTGGAGCCAGCATCCTATGATATTTGATGCTCCTAGGTCTAACTTCTAATTTTTATTTGCGGATGAGGTTTGTGACTATACAATTTGTTTTTTTTTTGTCGGTGTTTAATTCATACTGTCTTAGAAAGCATTTAGCTTTTTCGCCACTATTTGATATGCACTTCACTACACATGATTACAAAGTTTTTGGATCAAGTCCTTCCAGTTTTTTTTTTTTTTTTTTTTTGGTAGGTACTCTTGTTTTATAGCCACAATATTTTCTTGCCAGCTATGTCTAGAGTTTATTAGGGTAGTGTTTTACTATTATACTATTACACTATATAAGTTTTACTGGTTTAGTAAGCTTGTCTTATAACCCTAATGCTTACTCTTTGGTGAATGTGCTGTTTATAATTTGTAGTATATTTTTATAGAGGACGCAGAATTTTTATTAGAAGAGGGCGAAAAAACAACATTTTTTTAAATTGCTTTTTCCAAGTGCTCAGGGTTATATTTCTTTGCGGGCTTCTATCGTTATATCCACAGCTATTCTAAATGTCTTGTAGTCATTGTCCAAGATCCTAGAGCCGCCAGACCTTACTTATTTTCTGACGAACAAAATATGTACGATAGAATAGTGTTAGCCGTAAGCGTACTCATACCTGCTAGCTTGAGCCGTGAGTCAGTTCTCAGATACCAGGTGCTACAGGTAAGTAAAAATATTACTTACTTTACTTAAGGTCTGAAAGCTGATTTTTACATATGTTTTACAAAATATTGTTAAAAATTAATAATCAATACTACCAGACACTTTCTGTCAGCGGTAATTATCGCCAGACGCTTTAAAGATCGACAAAAAAATCAATCTTACTTAGAGTCTTAGACTTGATTTTTGTATATGATACTTAATTAGAAGACTATTTTACTTCTTTGTAGGCCAAACACAAGACTTTTATTAGATTATTAACAACATAATCTCAATGAAGTTGTGTTAAAAAGGCATTTAATTGATACTCACAGCAACCTTTTAAATGTGACTGGAGGATGTTTGGTCTCTTCGATTGGTGTGGCTGTTTATAAAATAATAAAAACTGTAGTACTACATACATAATATACTTAATGCTGTTTAGTCTTTTATAGTAGCTGGTTACTACTCATATTAAAAGTTATGAAATGTACGTTGTCAGAATTCGTATAACTGTTTTCATGTTATTATGTTGTCTCAGTGGAGACGAACTGTCTTCTTATTACAAGTGAATAATGCACTATCTCCCTCCATTTGCATAAAGTGTTAATACATAATAGATATCTACCATTGAAATAAATTCATTAATTCGAAATGGAAATGCACTTGTACCTACATACAATAAATAAAAGGATGAGCGTACCGTCGATTTTATTACTTTCTCAACCACGTTTGTAATCCATCTCCTGGATTTATGAAGCCACATTTAAATGTTAAATGCGATATTTAAACATGACGCAATCATTAATCCATAATTCATCAAAAAACCTATCCAACAACTGAAAAAAAAGGGCGTACATTTTCCGAAGGCGGAGTATTTGCGAAAAACGCAGATAAGTCTAGCACGGACGAAAATTCTTATGTAAATTTGCATTCAGCATTTAATTATGGTCTCCTTGACATGTCCAATGACTCATAAATGACGACCGAAACGTTTTCGTCGGTTCAAAAGGAAAAAATTCCGATTCTTCAGATTGAGGTTCATAGTATGTATGGATCTGTGGTCGGTACCTGTATATGTATATGTAGATAGTGCGTGGTCAGATGGCAGTTCGCAAGTTATGGTCGCGAGCGATCGCATACCGCTCTAGACTGAAAATCCGATGCCGACACCAGAGACGGACTTTAAACGAAACATTCAAATTTTAACAAAAACAGAAGGGACACCAAAGCGACTTAGAGACCAATTTGGTCTTTAATATCAAGAAAATCAAAAGTAAATGATGTAAATTACGATTTAGACTCTAATACTCTACACTCTTTGTCCAAGGAACCACTTTAAGACTTTGTTTTACACAAATAGAAATTTATAGTAAATAAAATAAAGAAAATTCTTAAATAAATTAATAAATAACAGAAAAAAAAGATATATTTGGAGATGTTTGAATAAAAAAGTTTTGAAGAATTTTACACTATCTGTTAATTCAGTCCTTAATGTTTTCGTCCAAAAACACAAAATATATAATGTTGGTAAAAAATAGTGAACTAATTTAAATATATGAAAATTGTGGCTACGGTCCTGCGCTACTGTCGCGACTATCTTGGACATATATTAGCTCTCGCTGTCACCCGCTACCGTGCTGACATCTGGCGGCCAATAGTTGCTAACTAACTGCATCTTACCTGTCACAGGTTCTATTCTCTTTTTGTACTAAACAGACTCAGATTCCTAAATCTTCCCGATGAGGACGACTAATAGGAATACGGATTTTAATTGCGGTTTTATTTTATCAATTTAAAACTGGCGTTTTCGCGACGCACGTTCTCATAATGAATCACGTAACGGTAAGGACGTAAAAGGTCCGACCGACGAAATTACGTTTGCGTTATCAAATGTATAAAGGGTGCTTAATCTCGGAAATAAGATCGAGTTTGATATTGTGTGGCCGACTCACGGCTTTGAAGGTGTTGAAGCTTGGTGCATGCCGACAGGTGTGCATGGATAGATAACTAAAGAAATTTATATGTATTATGTCTAACTATTCAATTAAAAAAAAACATAATGTTAGCTTGAAGTGTTGGACGTTAGACGCACTTATTATAAAGGCTGCTGTAATTTGCAAAAGGAAGAAGAATATGTCTAGCAGAAGCGTCAATAATAATGTCAATCGTGATTTACCAATCGACAAAAATCTTGAACTATTTTGGCAATTGATTAGAGCAGATTATATATGACCTTAAACCAAAGAAGTCACTTTAACACAAAAGTGAGGTTTAAAATTTATCTACTGTTTAAACGGGGCAATTTCGCTATGAGGTGAAAAACAGTAGGAAAAGTGTTATAAAATGGCATACTTTTTTTGGTAGCATATATCTTAATTACTTATTATTAAACTTAAAACTTAATTTTTTTATGAAATTACAGAGCATTTAATGATGAATACGCGCATTCGAATTCTAAATAACATTGAAAAAAAAAACGTATACGACCTAAATCTAAAACATACAGATATGTCATTTTGCCCCATCGGTGAGGCAAAATGACATATTTACAGACAATTGTACACAAATTAAACAAACACAAATTACAAAATTGTTTTTATTTTATTTATTAAATGCATAATTCACAAATGAAAATTATTGTTTTTAAAGAAACTCTAGCACATTCTAGTGTGCCTATTTCTTGCAGGTTATGCACTGTAGCCACTTTTTCTTTGCTCTAGAATGTTTAAAAAGTTTGTTACAATATAAACATGAAGCGTCGTCGTCGTCTTCGTCATCTTCAAAATAAGGGTCGTCTTCTTTATCTAGATAATTTTTTGTCTTTCTTTGAATTTCGCTAGTAAAAGTAGAATCTGTATAAAAAATTACTCGCTTACTTTTTCCTACTTCTTCAGTCTTGACTTTTTTTTTAGCTTTATGTTTCAACTCAATGACATTTGATGAGCACGTAAGTACAGGAAATTTATTAGAATTAACTTTTCTTTTTCTCGATGTTGCAGAAGTTTTGAGCAAAGGTGAATTTTCTTCGAAAGTTACTCTCTGGGATTTATCGTCAGATGCAATTGGTATTTCTTTTTCTCTCTTAGTTAAACTTCTAAATTTTTTATGTTATTACGTTATTCTTAAATTTTTCTTGTTCTCATCGGCATTATTGTCACTTTCTTTTATAGTAAAGTTTTCGTAAGAATTTCTGTCATTTACTAAATTTTCTCCTTCATTACTAATTAAGATTTTTTTTAAGGTAATATCCCCGTTTTAGCAAATCCACTAGTAGCGTTTTGTATGTACTGTGGCTGCTTTACCATATGTCGAAGCAAACAACTCTCCAATTTGATAAATGCCGACAGACCTCCCTTCGTGATTTGTTATCTAGACTGAACACTCTTGATTGTAATAGGTCTTAGGAAGGCCAAAAAAAGTGACATCTAAGGGTTACATGCGGTGTCTACAAATGCGCTGGAAAGCACATTATGATAATACCATTGGCTCTCGCATATGTCACGGCTTCTAAAGACTTATGCCTACTGTCTAATAGTAACAATACTTTGTTGTCTTGGGACGGTTTTACAAAACTACAAAAATGCTATAACCATTTTACAAAAACATCTGTAGTAATCCATCCAAATTCATGGTAAAGGCCTCAAGTTCCTGTTGGTGCGTTATCAGTAGACCTCGGAACAAAAACCCTTTGCAGTCGTCTAGCTAATTATTCGCACCCGCCAGGCGATAAAACATTGAAACTTAAATTGGTCGATAGCGGTACTAATTCGGTGCTACTATCGACCAATTCAAGTTTCAATAATTTTGTTTAAATTACAGTGACAGGAGCGAGTAGTTAGCTAGACGACTGCAAAGCGTTTTTGTTCTCATATTTCGTGCGAGCTCTAGTTATCAGTGAGTTCATCTCTTCTGTGTTTTCGGAGAAAGATTAATGACGGAGGAACAAAGTTTCCGACAGCATTTATGCAACAAATGGCAGTAACATGTTGCTTCCTTTCTGCACTGGTCAGAGACCCCACCTGTTCTTTACCAGTATCTGCCAAATTCTTGGGAGTTTTTTGGGCGGTGGATAGACCATTTTTGTTCATATTATAAATTGTGTCTGGTGTTATTGAATTTTTCCTAATTACTGTTTCTAAAGTTTCAAAAAACTTAGAAACTTGAACTTTATTGAACCCAATAGCCCTAGCTATAGAAGATGGCTTTGGTTGTTTTAAAGTAATAGCTCTATTTTTTTTTGCGAAAACCGTGAAGCCACATCAACTCAGCAATTTTTCTTTGTTAAATCTGTGAGAGATATTATTTTTTTCAGCAAAGAAATACGCAAGTTTTCTTACTTTTGTTGTAAGACTAAAAAGCCTAGATTTAAGTAATTTAATATGATCTACCAGTTCTTTTTCGGTGTTTTTATCAAAAGTACAATCAAATCTACCCAACATTTCTAAAACTCACTTGGTCTTGTTGTTTGTATTTTTCGCCCGCCGCTTTAACGTTGCTTATAGAACCTCGTAAAACTTCTAAGCTTTAAGCCATCCCATTCTCTTTTCTAAAACAGCTTAGATAGCATCTCCTATACCTTGTTCGTTCCAAGATTGACGATTGGTTTTTCTGTTATATACACGACCAATTTCGTGCTTAAAAAAATGTAAGTTAAAGTTTATACCCATAAGGTATAAATGGTATAAATGACATAGTGTGTCATTTTAAACACATCAATAGTATGTCGTTTTAGCTGCAGTGCTTAAATTTTACAATTCACCATGGGTTTTGTACGTAGAATAGTATCCAAATAATGGCAATAATACTCATAAACAAAACACAAAATACTCTTTTTTTAGATATGTATAAAGTCTGGCAAAAGTTTTTTTAAGTTACATTAAACTCTTATTTAAAACAAACAATAAAAATTTCTTACACACCGAATACAGTTTTTTTGCGGTTATGAAATAAACTACAAACTTGTAGCACTTCTCAGTTGGTGAAAGCCGGCGGCGGCATTGTAGAAGCCTATAAATCAAAGTTATACTATTGTGCAGTAGATGGGGCAGTTAATATGCAAAAAAAATTAAAGTATGCCATTTTAACACTTATGTCATTTTATAACACTTTCCTTACCGGCGTTGACAAATTTTTGACAATTTCTTAGTTGGTGTTTTTCAGGTCCGATAACATGTTTATTGTTTATTCAAATATGTTGAAGGTAATACTAATAAACAATAAATGAAAAAATAGGTATTAATCAACAAAAAATTGACACTTCTTAAAAGAATATGCAACACTGCTTTTTTGTTGGTCATATTAACTAAAAACGAAACTACTGTCTTATAAACCATTCATGGAATAATTTCAAGTTGAGATAATACCAGTAATATTTTTGTTTCCATGAAAAATTGAAAAAAAATCGCTTAAAAGCCTACAATTCAAATCTCCCAAATTTTATATTTTTAATTTGTAATATTTTTTACAAAAACGCATTATTTTCCAAATTTAAAGGCTACGTTGTTTTACTCAAACTGCGTAATTCTAATAAAGTTTTAAAAATTGCCGCTTTATGCAAATGCCTTAATGGCATAACAATTTTGGTCATTCTTCTTGTTGGATCTTCTTGGTGTGTTTAAATGAAAATTGGAAATAAAACACCCACTAACACCAAACGTTTTTACTTGATACGACGCACGTTTCGACAACAATGTTGTCATCTTTAGGTAGGAATTAAAACTCAGTTTGTTATTCTTTATAATCAATTGTCAAAGTGACTTCAGGTTGGTATTGCCAACAGTTAATGATAAATGGTAATTTTGTCATGTTATATTGCTAGCACTAAACTTTTTAAAAAGTAAAAAGACAGAAAAGTTTTTCAAAATTTAGTTAATTTAGGATAGCAACTTAGAATTTTACACTAGACTATACAAATCTTATATTGATGAAAAGTTTGTCGAAAGGTCTTTTGATTGGTACAATAATAAATAGAGAGTGCTATTTAAAAAAAAATTGTTTTTAACATTTTTAATTTGTCATATTTAAAAAATCGTAGGTGGCACATGCCACTGGAGTAAACACTTAAAAGATGCGGCAAACATTCGGAAATCAAACAGCGTTGCTTACTTTAACTTGTATGCAAGCATTTAGAAGGTACGACTTTTTGACAGACTCCTGCATTTCAAAAATTCTGTAAAAAAAGCGCCACAAATCAAAATTGATAACTGATAAACAAAAACAACTTTTATAAAAGTTATTTGTAATTTAGCATAAAATCCAAAAATAAAATCAAATTGAGTAGATTTTATTTACAAAAAAAACATAACTTTAGTGTTTTTCTAAATTGAGACACCTCGAAAAACGCAGCTACAATCTAAAAAAAGAAAAAAAATAATATCTCTTAAAATAAACAAGTTATAGAGCTTTTTTGGACAGTTAGGACAGCCTGTATATAAGAACTAGAAAAACGACTTTTTTGGCAGAAAAAGACGAGCATAGAAATGGTATTTGAACGAACCAAAAAAGATCTAAAAGAGCAAAAATAAATTGTGAAAGAACGTAAAAAACTGTGTTTAGAAAAAAAAATACAAAATGACGATTTGTAGAAAAAGAAGAAGGGAAGTAAATAATTTTATAAGTCGAAAGACGTTGACTAGAGAAAAAATCAATAAACATTTTAAAAAGAAAACAAAAAATTTACAAGAAAAAAGAACAAAAGAAAAAAAAAAGAAAAAAATAACTTTTATAAAGTTTGGAACAATGACAACTAGCAAAACAAAACAATATTTTTAAGAAATTTTATACTTTGTAGAATGCTTTAAAGAAAGACGTTTTAGAGGTTTAGAGGTTTTAGAGGTAAAGGTCAAGTCACAGTATAGAAATGAATCAGTATGTACAGCTGATAAAAACTTGTCAAAAAGAATTTCACGTTAAATGTGTAAGATGGAGCCATTGATTTTTAGATTTTTAGGCAACTAATAATACACAATTTAAATTTAAAGAGTTATAACTATAAATAAAATATTATAAAAATTAATTTAATTGTTGTTTGAATCTTGTTTTTTGATTATTTATTATATTATTTACAATTAGAGGCCTTTAGATTTAAACTGTGTATTATTAGTTGCCGATAGTAAATCTAAAAATCAGTGGCTCCATCTTACACATTTAACTTGAAAAGATACTAGCATTTTAACAAGTTTTTAAATTTTATCAGCTGTTCAGACTGATTTATTTCTATACTGTGGTTCAGCTTTGTGGCTAATATATAGAAAAAACTACTAGGCAGTTGTTGATGTATTGGAAGGACAATATGGAGAGCAACATAAAAAGCTAATACTAATACCTGTATGAAACGCTGCTTAACAAAAGCTTGCTAGAACATAAAACAAAATAGAGAGACTTACCCTACATCACTTGTAAAAGTTCGTCATTAATTGGTGCGTTTATCAATAGAATGCAGAATGAAAAGCTACAACGCAGTCTACATTTTTCTAGTAGTGGAAAAATCGAAAATTTTTATCGATATAACACTTCTTAAAAATACGCTGTATCTATTAACTTGTATAAACAAACAACTCAACCTGTGCAGGATGTGTAGGAAAGTAATCTGCAATTGAGCAAGATTTCTGGGCCGCCAGATCTTACCTATTTTCTGGTGAACAAAATGTGTAGAATAGAGTAGTGTTAGTTTGTACCGTAAGTCATACCTGCAAGCTTAGCCCGACGACCAATTCTAAAGTACCAGGTGCTATAAGTAAGTAATAATATCACTTACTTTACTTAAAGTCTGAGGGCTGATTTTTACATACGTTTTTAAAAATATTGTTAAAAATGAAGAACTCATACTGCCAGACACTTTCTGTCGGCGGTAATTATCGCCAGACGCTTTAAAGTTTGACAAAAAAAACAATCTTATTTATAGCCTAAGACTTAATTAATTAATACTTAAAGGACTATTTTACTTCTTTTTATAAACAGCCAGATCAGTCGTAGAGGCCTACGACTAACACTAAAATTTTACTATTTTTGTAGAAACTATGAACTAATAAAAATTAAGATTGTTTCAAGTTTCAGAATTTAACGATCGGAATGAAGTTCGGAGCAGGACGGTACTGTGAAAGATTTGCAATACGACTCGGTGTGTCTCTGGTTATAATAAATCTTCTTAGGTATCATCACGCACATGAGTAGCGATATATCCTGCAAAAAAAGGGAGTTTTTGAAAATTTAACCAGTATCAATATATAAAAAGTGATTATCAAGATAAATGACGATAGTCTGCCTAAAAAGAGAAAGTCATTTAAAATTTTAATCAGTAATCTTCTAGTATTACCTCTCTTCTAAGAAAGGAAGGGTGAATAGAGCATGGGTATAGTTAAGTGCGCCGATGCGATACAGTTGCTACTGCTATTAGAAACGTCCAGTTATTTATAGGGTCCAAGTGCATAAGATCACTGATAGTTTTACAGTTATTTAGGTATCTATCTCGAAATGGTGTTCACAAGTAGAGAGATGATATCTGAATATTTCCGGTTAGGTCCAAGATGGCGAGTTCACTTTATGCATGGATTGTTTTTAGAGCGTATGCAAATTGAGCGTATGAGAAACGCTAGAATTTAGAAACTAGCTTGATTGCAGTGTTGTCGTTATTTGACGAAGAAAAAAAATCGGGCGTGAGACGCAGGTGGTCACTGATCGAATATTCAACGAAAAAAATGTACATTTCGGAGGGTGCATTAGCATAAGTTCCAAGTAACTCCGAATTAATTTATTATCCGCTCGTACATCCCACAAAAATACAAATGTAAAAGTTGGTTGTCGGTAACGTCTTGTATATCAATTGTAAAAGCGGTGACATTTTGACATATGTTGATTAATATTAATATCAGGAAAGCCCATCCTGTCGAAGCCGTTCCAACACCTTTCAACGAACCTAACACCAGACACATCTTCCTTTTAATTCAACAATCTAACGAATCCATTTCTGGTCCGCTTTGTGCGGATGTAGATCGGCACTCTCTCGCATATCCCACGATACCAACAATTGCCTTCTTCCTCACCCGAGTCTTAATTAACCGTAAAAAATACACTCGTGTCAGTTTTTCTAAATATTCCAACGGAAGTGGAGGTTTTGCAATTTTAATTATACAGTTACGTCGATTTGGGTTAAACTCTCTTCAACTCAATTAGAAAATAATATTTTCGCGAGAGATTTCGACGGGAGATCAGGCGGCGAAACTCGAACACATGTCGATAAAACGCATCAACACTTGGATGTTTTAAACATTACGACGCTTGGTCGCTCTACCGAAAACTCCCGGCTCGAAATTACGCCAAGAAATGACAAGTCCAGAATTAACAATTTATTGTCGATGTGAAATAAAAAACTTCGTGATCTTCGCTGGGATGCGGCGGCTGTGTGCAGTTCTTTCTTCTGCAGTAGGAATAGACTTTAGTAAATTTCGAAGTCGGCGATCGTCTTTAGAGATATTTAAGGAGACCGCCGGCCAAATGGATAATTTATTATTGTAAACTTCCAGTCAAAGTTTCTACATAATCATGCTGCATCTGTAATTTGTTGGAGACGCGGTGACATTCTAAATTATATTGTAAGATTCGTTATTAGATCAGATTGCCCGGATCCATTTTTTATTACTTTGACTTTTTTGATATTTATTTCAACGAATTTATCGTCTACTAAATTTATCACTGATGAGAGTCCCTGTATAATCATCATTAGGCACCCAAATAACGCTTCACTGATCTTATTAAAATTTCCGTTTTCAATAAACAGATTTAGAAGGTCAACGTTAAATTAAAAAAACAACTTTTTTAAATCACTTACACCTAGACAAGTTCGTTATGGTTAAATTCGAGAGTCAATGCATTTGCGTCATAAGTTTTGTTATTTTATTACCGTCATTATTTCTTGTCTTTTTTTCAGCTTAAGCAAAAAGGTCATAATACGTAATAAAAGACGTTCTAAAACTCAATTTCCTTTTCAATTTAAAAAAAAAAATAGGTGCAAGTGACATTACCACACTTATACTTGATGGGATACACATATTAAAAAATCTGACTCTACATTAGACTGGTCGTTAAAAATTAAATTTTTAGGGCTGTCCCTTAAAAAGCTTTCTTACGATAAAGAAACACTAGGCAATTTTTTTTTGAACCAAAATAACACGTACCTCAAGACGATCTAAGCAAATTTTTTGGTGAAATCATGTTTTTTGAAAATTTTCCTAAAAAATACATTTTTATTCGAAATATAAACAATTTGAAAACCAAAATAAATAAAATCTCAAAAACAAAATACAATTTCAAGATTTTTTTCAGTTGATTTATATTCACGACCCGTATTGTGGCAGTTGAGAGGGGAACGCTAATTTTTTTATTTACTGTTCAAAAAATCTGAAACTTTAGTGATATAAATTTCCGATTTTTCTAAGGTGTCCAGCACTATTCAAATCTTCCTACAACATTTTGTTATATAGGTCCATGGAGGTTTATTGTCAGCGAAGGAGAGCCTAAACGCCACTATTCGAAGAAATGATCTTTTCAAATTCTTAAATTAAAGACACGTGGGGGAATTATATTAAAAGTCTGCTTTCTTCGATTTAATATACAGGAGGTCAAATAAATTTTTATAGTTAAAATTTGTAAATGTTGTCACTTTGAGCCACAAGGAGCGGCACAACAACCTAAGTGGTATCTCAACAAAAATGAAAATATTGCTAACTACTGAATAATAATGAAAAATTGTAAATATTTGCTGCAATCATAATGGGTTTCTATAATTTACTTGTAACAACTAAATTATGCTTGAAAAATATTTAAATAAAAAAAAATAATAATAGAAAAACACTTCAACTATTACAACTATTCAAGCAAACATCTAGAGACAGTACACAATTTTGACAGTTTTACAATGTAACAGTAACCGTACGTAAATTTAATTATTGAAATAATTTGGTTAATATAACCGCGATGACTATTTGTTTTTAAAAATATTTTGTCAAAACTCTAGATTGATAGCAATTTTCCATTGTTATAAAACGTCATTCGTTTATCAAAAAGGTGGCAAGAGTCTTCGGCTTTTCATGTCTTAATAGAAACTTTCTTTATTGTTTCAGTTTTTTATTTTCGCAAACTGTTTTTGATGCATTACCAACAAAATTGTTTCCAGTGCTCTAACATTTTTGTTAGAAGTCTAGATTTTCTTTATCTCTAAAAACTTTGTTTTAAATTTCATCTTTATTACTAAAACGCTTTTTCTTTGAAACACTTTGCATGCTATCGAATTTTTGAAGAATATTTACTTGCTCTTTTGGGACACTTTTTTTGGATTTTTTCAGTTATAGTTTTTAAAGTTTTAATTTTTCTTTCATAACTTTTCTTTGTTTTTGCCAAAAACTTTTTTGTTCTATTTTTTTCTACATGTAGTTTTTCTTGGCGTTCTTCTTTTTTTACTAATCAAGAGTATTTAAAAAACTAGTGTTATAATCACCCTCATTGTGATACAAGTAATCTGTACGACAATGAACAACTATTACAATACAGGGAGGTTACATACAGCTATTTGTTATATTATTTTTTTAATGAGTTATTTTAAACGGTATTTGTTATTTTTTATTTGTCAACTGCTGTGCTGTCTCTAGTATGTTTTGCTTAAAACATTTTTTATAGGCAATGTTGCAAAATTATTCGATTTTCTAGTAAAATTAACAAACGTTGCTATGATAATTTACAGTAGTGGTAACATGAAAAGTTACCAAAAAACATTGATACAATGTTGAACATTCTAATATACTGTTTTTTGAGAAAACAGTACTACAAAATTGTCATACTAACCCGAAATAGAAAAAGTTTTTTCTAGAATCGTTTTTTTGCTTTGCTATGTATTTTATGCTCATTCGTCTCGTCCTATCGTCGCTTTTTTTGCTTTTCTAAAAATTTTTGTTTTTCTCACAATGTATCGTAGTATTACTTTCTCTTCCAATCGTCGTTTTTCATGCTTTTTAAAAACTTTTTTTTGTTCTAGAAAATGCCATTACTTTTGTTTTATAGTCACTTGACGCCTTTCAACTTCTTCAGGCTTTTTTGGATTCTGAAACAAAATAATTAACACAGGAAGTTTCTAAAAGTACATCATTTTGAAGAAGTCTAATATAAAAGAAGACGAAACATTGCTTTAATAAAAAACCTAAGAGTGAAATTTTGTTTTAATCTTGTAGCTTTGATACCAAAACCAATATTATAAATATATTAAAGAAATCGGAAAAGTAAAAACTGCTATATTAAGAATTATTTATGAATAATATACCGGGACTTTTATTTAACTCTAAACATAGTTCCTATGTTCAATTTTAAAAGAAACGGATCAACAGTATTATGTAATACTAACAAAAATCAAGTAGGTATTTTACGTCAAAATAGTTTGACAATTAGAATCAGAATTTTATTAGAAATTGTTTTTTGCCATAGATTGGCGTATTGTCTCAAACAGGAAGTTGGCCATGACGGGTTATTTACCATGGTTCAATTGTTAAAACAATTACAATGGTAAGTTACAATGGTAAATAACCAGTAGTTAAAGTTAACCGTCGATTGTAAAACTGGGCCTTAATGATTAACTTTAACTGGCGGTTATTTACTATGGTTACAATGGTTTTAACAAAAGTAACTATAGTTACCAACTTTTGGTTAAATAGGTAAATCGTAAAATCCGGTTTTAAAAACAGAACATTGTAGAGCAATAATTTAGGTACTCACTAATACCTTACGTTGAGATGTACTCTCTGCTCGATTGTGCTTTTTAATACAATAATAAAATATTTGTTACTACGTGATAGTACCCGTATAGAGACCATTCTAAGGTAAAGCGATACCGATGATTGAAACAAGCCTTCGGATCTGTGGGAATAAGGAAAATAGACAGCAATTTGTTTTAACTCGTTGCACATACCACTCTGCCTATTTTTTGTGCTGTTCTTTTTCTTTAGAAAATCTATTTTCAGTTAATAAAGCAAAATTGCCTTATACGAATGTTAATGGTATTTGATATACGATCTAAAACTCCTTTATTTCAAAATTTTGTTTTTGTATAAGGCACGATGTATTATATCACTTTTGTTGTTATACACTGTTACTAAAATGTTTACAAAAATTTTAGCTGGTGATAGTTTTTGTTTAAACAATACCCAAATATGTCTTATAGATGACATACAAACATAGTGTTTGATAGCAATGTTTTTTAAAAAAAATTCTACATGTTGATTCTTAAAAACTATCAACAGGTTAATTTGAGTATAGCTTGGCTTATAAAAAAGGTCCCATAACAAACACGTAAATCTGGGCAAAATTTGCGTGTTTGTTACCGGACGTCTTTCGTGAACCAAGCTATATTGTGCATCCTCTTAACGGAAACTCTGTAGACCTGTGGCTATCTGCTAAAACTTTAATACATTTGATTACACTCTGGTTTCTGTATGATGTATTAATAATAAGAAAAAAAAATGTAATTTTTTTTAAAATAATATTTTTGAAAAATTTCTACATGTAATAGTTTCGCTTATTAAGTTTTTATAATTTTTATTATGAGGTTATTGTTATTGTAATTAATTAACAAATGATACTAGATAGACTAGAAAAATTGTTGTGGGGCTTTAATTTTTATATTTATAGCTTGGTTTATAAAAGAAGTTCGATAACTAACACGCAAACCTGGGCTAAATTTGCGTGTTTGGTAGCGGACTTTTTTCGTGAAGCAAAGCTGTATTTTGAATTCGTTTAACGGGGACTCTGTAGACTTGTAGCTACCTGCTAAAATTTTAACACATTTGATTACATTTTGGTTTATGTATAAGATAATAAAAATAAGAAAAGAAAAAGGTGTAATAATTTTTTTCAAATAATATTTCTAAAACATTTCTACATGTTATAAAGTTTTTATAATTTTTATTATGAGGTTATTGTTATCTTAAATAATTAACAAATGATACTAGATAGATTAGAAAAATTGTTGTGGGGCTTTAATTTGAATTTTTTTACCGTTTGTTTTCCCGGAAGAGATTCTAAATGAAAAATAAGTGCCCCATAATTAGAATAAACCAGAAGTAGGAAATTAATTTATTATATAAAAAAGGTTCTCACGAACCACTGAAAAATGCATGACTCTTTATCAGATTTTCATGCAGAAAAAATGAATATGTAATGTAAACATTCCATCTATAATTGCGTCATTTTCAGGATGTAGAAGCGGTAAACATGAATGACGAAATTGAAGACTCATCCTGGATTAAACTTGTAATAAGATTTTTAAGAGGTTTGTTTGTGTGTATTGGTTGAGGATCGAGAATGAATGAAATAGGCGTGTAATTAAATAATGATATATTTCCCAATGATGACGTAATAACTAAGTATTTACAATTGAATAGCCGATAACTAGAGTACTATCATACATAATTTACAAACTTTGGTTTCTTCGTAAGAAAATCTCTTTCACATAATTAAACAGGTATATAAACAGCTTAACATTAGATCCTATTTAAGGTTTGTGTGAACAAATATTGGTAAAACACTGAGATAAAAGTTTTCATAATAATATTAAGTGACGTGTCTTGCGCTGATTGTCATTGTTTATTTATTGTCTCGACGTTTGATATAAAAATAGCCAGTCTTAAATAATATTGTACAAAATATATATAATAATCATCTCTATGTATACAATAATTTACACTAAAATTAGGCGAAAATTTACATCAACTGTGTATAATATCATGATAAGGCACTCTGCGAATGTAACAAATAAAACATGAGAACAAAGAGTGTCGTCTCCATTCTAAGATCTCGTCGGAGTATTTAAAGCATATCTGTTTGCGCACCACTAAAAATTATTACAAAACCGTAAATTTAACAACCTAATCCGAAATGGAAAATTAAACACAACACTGTGTACAGTAGAATTTACTCTATAATCCGAAATTTTTAGGTTAATTTATCTCGTTGACGTCACCAGAGAATCAACATACTGGCCATAACAACAATTCGAACAAAACACTATCAGTTACTGTAGCACGTTTTCCGGACGTCCGCCAGAATCTCACTGAAATCGTCATCATTTTTCGCAACAACCCCATTCTGCGCGATATCGTACACTTCCGGGTAGTGCCCTAGCAACGGTTCCGGCTTAACACTAGTTGTGGGCAAAATCACAGACGTATGTTGGGCCTGGAAGTTGTACGTCACGTTGGAGTTGATACCGTCGTTCCTGTGGTAATTGTGATTCGAATCGATCATATTCGACTCGGTATTCCCGAATTTGAGGTACTTGTCAAACTCTCGTGTATCTACGTCACTATCAACATCGCTGCGTTCTTCCTGACCCATGTACGATTGCACCAAACCACTGTTGGGGTACTGTCCTGGGTAGGATTCATCCAGACCACCTGATTTGTAACTAGTCATGTTTTCTTGAACCACGTCTGCCTTCATAGGAGGTTGGTAGGCTAGGAACGAGTCAGATTTAGTTTGATCTTGATCATACCCAGTATTGGTACTAGAGTAGTACTGTGGCATTGAAGTGTTGTAGTAATGTAAGTTTGTGTTGTTGGCCATAGTGTTGAGATTGTTTTGGTTAGTACCAAGAAGTTGTTGATCTTGGGATGTTGCTACAGGTGGATAGAACGTTCCTGTGACTACATGCCCTTGTTCTACTGAACTTTTATTAGCACACATCACATACATCCCATTTGCCATTGGTACTGAAGTGAGGGGTTGCGTGTTGGTATAGTTAGTACTATTGGATCTATAGTTTTGTACTCTAGTGTTGTAGCTCTGTTGTGCCGGATTAGTTAAATTACTTGTGTGTTGTATACTTGACACTCTTTTCTCCTCGAACTGTTCATGCTCCATTGGACTCAACTCAGGAGTTGGTAATGATGCATCTTCTCGTGGACTATCCTTGCTACAATCCTGTGGACTATTTGGTCCTTTTTTAGGCTCTGGACTATGTGTAGGCGATGCATCTGGTGTTTGTATCGAATAGGGACTCTTTTGGTAGTTTTGTTGGTACCCTACATAGTTATATTGATTGTGGTACTTAAACGTATCCGGACTGTATCTTTTATCCGGTGGTGTAAACTCATTTCCAGGACTTGGAAAATCCATTCCGTAGTTATTTTGAATGTTAGGTGAAAGACTCGCGTTAGGGACATATCCCGAAAACCTGGGTGACATGTTAGGAAGGCTAGGACTCGGCAAGGAAGTCCCAACTCTAGGTCCTCCGGCACCGGAAGTCGCTCTCTGCTTGTTATGTTTCCGCCGCCGAGGTCTGTACTTGTAGTTGGGGTGTTCAGTCATGTGAATCACTCTCAGTCGTTCGGCTTCTTCGACGAAAGGTCGTCTGTCTTGCGGTGTCAAAGAGCGCCACTTCTTGCCTGTAAACAAAGAATTATTTTTAGAAAAATGTATGTTGGGAGTGGGTGAAGCAGCATCGAAAAAACGCTCGTTAATGAGAAAATATGACCAGCGGGATGACAAATGCGTCGTTAAGAGGACCATTCATTGCATTGGGCGGCCCAGATTCGGGTTATATTTTGATCGGAAGTGCTTCGACGGTTTTATATGAGGATGTGTTTAAACACCTCGTCGAGAATATAAATTCATTGCTCATCATGTTTATGCATGTGATAATTAAGACAACGATTTATTAGTGAAGGTGGTTGTTAACAACGAAAAGTTTCGCTTACTTTGCAACGTATGGAGATCTTATATCTTGTTATCTTTTGATTTATCATTTATTAAGGATTAATAGTGTTGTTTACTAATTTTACACTATCTGCACGGATCTGCTTTGCAGATCTTCCGTGAAATTTGATTTATAGCCGCTCAAAATGAAAATTTATGGATTAAACAGGCAGTTTATTTACTTCGTTGATCACTTAATTTACGAGAACAGCAGATTTTATCCACTGAGATTTGCAAGAACAAAAAAGCTGCTATCTAATAAATTGCAAAACAATAAAGGTTATTTTTATTGAATATGATATTCCTTCTTAGTCTTAAGTGATAATCAACCACATAAGCTTATCAAATTAAATAAATGGATAATAATAGCTATTAACGTGGCAAGCTTAGAAGACTTTATTAATAGGCTGGAAAGTTTACAGGATAAGTATGATAAGCGCAAGTCCTGTAATCCTGTTGACCTAATAAAAGATAATTTTAGGCAAGTCGCGTACAACTTTTTATATTCTCAAGCTCAAAATTATTGAAACTAGTTAATTATTTAATATTGATATCTCTTAAGGTATAAACTGGTTTGCTTGGTTTGAGAAAATTTTCTTTGAGAGCAACAATCACTGTCATTTCGGTGAATTTACATGCCTAATATACCAGCTCGCTGTTTCAAAACTGTAGGAAATTTTCTTTTTATTTCATTTGTATTAATTTTTCAGATCATTTTTACTAGTTCGCTTTGCTCACTCGGGTTAAAAAAAGACTCGTATCTGATGAGATCGGCAATTTCATACCTATTCTTTGTATTACCAACTATTAAAAATTAATAATTGAATTCACTCAAGATGAAGAAATTAAAGATGATTTTAACGGCAATAAATAAAATTAAGAGAAGAATTGACACGGCGAATACGTGTTTGATATCCGAAGAATCAAAAGAACAATATTGCAATCAGTTTCATTTATTTAAAAACTGAAAAAAAAACTTAAAGAGATAATTGATTAGAATGAAAGAAGACAGAATAGTAAAGCAAGGTTAAATTTTAAGATAATAAAAAGAGGAAAACCATAAGAAACATAGGATAATGCAGTGGGAAAAATATTAGCACGAAAGAAAAAACTTGGAAGAAAGCAAAAATAATGGCCAAGGAAGAAAAAATAATTTTGTGCATTTAGAATAACATTTATGTTTCATTTTTGTTCTAAAATTATATGAAGTTAGGTTTAGAAAATATTTTAAAGTAGGGTGATTTACTGTAGCAATCGGGTGACCCTTCCTGTGCGTTGGTAATCTGGGCAATTATTTAACAATATGTAATTTTTGTAATCGGTGGTAATTTATGTAAGCCGTCGATAATCTAATTTTTTTGTAGTAATTTTGAAAAATTTTACTAATCTGATGGTAGTCTCAAGATAATCAAAAGGTAATCCTAATTGTAACCAATGGTATTGTTTTATTTTGGACTTTTTGATAAAATTAGTTTAAAAAAATTTATTAGTAGCCCTAATAATTTATAGCATATTGAAATACATCTTTAAAATTGGTGGAAAACAAAACAATACAATGGTGGTAATCTGTAAGTAATCCAATTTTTTTGTGACAATCTTAGAAAACATTGCTAATTTCATATAGTCTTGTGGTTATCAAAAAGTATTTCCAATAGTAATCTAGTGGTATCGTTTTCTTTTGTGCTTCTTGCCATTGCCTATTTATGGGTATTTTTTGATAGTTCTAGGAATTAGGTACCTTTTGGTATTTCTTAATATTCAGTAAAAATTTTGTTAATTTTTAAAATTATTTTGCAATCTAAAATAATCTTTAAAAAAATCAGAAAATTTAGTATCTTTTATTTTTAAAATTCTTCCTAGTTTTTATAGTCAGGTTCTACTTGATTGTTTCGATTTGATATTATGCCCGTGATGTGGGGCAACTGGGTAATATTTGATTTAGGACCATGGTAATTAAAATATAAAGAAGCAATTTAGCTTCAACTGTTCGTAAAATAATAAATTTTGTCTTTTCCAGATCTTAAAAGTTTAAATTTTGTCCTTATACTGAGAGCAAAAGTTTTTAAAGAAATTGCAATTTATGTGCTTTAATATATGGTCTTGTTTGCTGCGTGTGAACATAGAAGGTCACTTAACATTTTTGCTAAATTTAATTTAATGGTGAAAGATAAATGAAGAAAAATGTTCATAACAGTGACTATCTAATAAGGTAAATATTACGCTCTGCATGAATAGCTGCTTGCAATGCAGCTAATCTTCAAATATTTATTTGCAAAATAAGCATGACATAAAATTTTTTTAGGGGCACCCCTGAAATGAATACCACATATAACAAAATTTTAAATTTTGTTATTTTATAAAAAGTGTCACTTATGACTCTTGACGCCCTATAAGATTAAACTTATAGGGGTTTTTACTATTTGCAATCGTATAAAGTACCTAGACATTAAATATAACTGTACATCCGGTGCAAAAATCAAAAGATTTTAAGAAAACTATGGGACTACAATTTACAGTTAAGTTTAATATTCAACAAGTGTGACCATTTACTTGACCCATTCCGGAAGTCAATTTCTAAGAAATGTTCCAAAAATTTTAAGAATTTCATGTTCAGGTCATGTGAGAAACTAAAATCGGCAATAAAATCTTTTTACACAAAAAGTGACTTTTAGTCTTAGACAAATGAAATTCAAATGTATTCTAATTACGACTACGTAAATGTACGTTGTTCAACTATGTTTATGTAAAACCCCAAGCGTGAATCAGCGAAAGTGGAACCAGTAAGTTTGAGTTTGGAAGTGACACGTGTTTCGTGCTTTTCACTGACATCATCGGAAGTAGTGGCAAAGTGCCGCCAAGCCTTCGTTTTTGGCCGAATCTATTGAATCAATATGTATGATTTTTGCGGTAGCCGCATGAATATTCGCCAACTTCCACGAATGCTAAATAATAAGTTTGGGCGTCTTTCGTCGATCTTGTCTGGGCCATCCCATTTCTTGCATCGTTAATTCGGTTTAGCCTAGGCTTGACCAAGGAGAAAAAAATCGTTTTGTATTAACTGTACATCAGTTGGGCTTAAAAAGTATGTTCCACCAACACGGTTTTGAAAGCATGAATTATTAATAGCAATCATGCACTGCTCGTCATTCCCTGTTGCTGTATGGATGACAGTGTTTTGTTCAGGGTGCGGCACTTGTTCTTGTCATAATCGTTTCTTATGGTCGAAAATAAAGTTATGGCCCGTCTCCCGCGCCACGATTTTTAATTATAGCCGAAAAACGGGTGGCTTCCGAGTGTCACGTTTCAGAATAACGGCCAATAAACGACAGTCTTTACCCAATAAAAGTCGCCTTTTCCAGCACTTGGTGTTTGGTGTGTCAGTGTGATCACCCGCAGGTATGCTACCTAACTAAGGTGGCGCCGTGCCGCGCGCGGAGTATTAACCAGACCCCCCGGGGACAGCCGCATCAATCAATCGAAAAAGCGGGCGACGCAGCGCTCCTCCGCTGGACCGATGCTGTTTCGCGCGCGACGCAAGCGACCTCGGCGGGCCCTACGCTGTCGTTTTTTCGTCTCAGGGGAATCAATAAGTCGGAGGTGGAGATGGGAGAAAAGATAGGGCCTAAACATGAGGAGAATGAGCCGGTCCGGCATACGCCTTTAGATAAGTGCTATAACTATGTTCGAGCATGATTAATTATTAAGGGGCGTGATTGGTGATTGACAGTGCGATTGCAACGCTGCGGGTGGCCGAACGAACAACTAATACGCCACGGATTTACTCGAATCTTGAGGTAGTCTGCCCAAAAGGATTTCTAGAGCGACGAAATTTTTTTTAGGATGAGATTGCAACTTTTTTCGGCAGAGATTAGTCATGATGGGAAGAGAGGAAGAGATAGAAAGCGTCCAAATCAAAACGTTACGGGTTTAGCCGATAAATCCGCTTCACGAAAAAATTAACTTAATTATTCTATGAGGTCAAGAGGTGAAAAAGACACATTTTTTATATGTAGGTTGGGCCATTCCGTCACAGATTACGTCAATTTTTGATAGGTTTGGATTGGTGTGAGATATAATGATCCTAATGAAATTTAATTAAGAAAGGTTCACAGTCCAAATCTCTTATAGGATTCCCAGTACATATATTGTCTTCTTATATCAACAATCATAAATATATTTTTAAAAATTTACTAACTCTAACAGAGAGAGGAAAAAACTATAATTTTCCCCGAAAAAAATCTTAAAAAATGTAATTAATAAAAATAAATTTTTTTTAGGAATCTATCTAAAATCCATTTGAATAATTTATGAAAAAAAGTGTCTTGTTCTTTCGACAAGCACGTGTTGAAAGGCTCCACCTTTTAAAATATAAGTTATATTTTAGAAATGTTTTGGTTGAACATTTATTATTATCGTACCTATAGAAATGCCTGACGATGGCCGAAAATAAGTTTTAACAAATTATAAAGAAATTAAGAACTAAATTAATTTACAAAACTGAAATCTACTTTTTTTATTAATAGCTTGCCGTTAGTCAAATTTGTCTAAATAAACTTTACATTTGATGTTACATTTTAAATACTGTAATAAAATTTTAAATTACTATTTACAGCTTGGTTGACAATAATTACAACTGTTTTACATTGAGGACAATGATAGAAATGATTTATTTTTTATCTACATATACCTGTAGATACAGGAGTTACAAAATTGTAAGATGCAAATTTATTTTACGCTTTATTATCAAATAGCCAGAAGTTTGGTAATTTTAAGAAACATCTGATTGTAAGCCAAATTTAATTAAATTTGCTTTGCTAATGTATTGAAATATTTTTCTTCAAAACACACGTCATTTGAATTTTAAATAGAATAGAGATTTTTTAAACAGGAAATAAACTGTAACAACAAAACAAATATATCTAAAATTGAAATGTAACACACAAACAAAACCTAAAAATAATAAAATAGAAGCTTTTAAGAGCATCAACTGAGATACTGTTTTGGGCTTTTATCTGCCTTTTACTTACAAAAGTAAAATTTTGGAATTTTGAGCAAATTGTTATAGAGACTGACAAAATGATATAACATTGGAAATTAATTTTTTATTTCCTTTTGCGATTTTTTAGTAATGTAACTGTCGGTGGAGAAGAAAATTAAATTAAAAAATAAAGAAGAAATTATGGTGGCGAAGAAAGCGTAATTTTCATCAAAATATGGTGTCTTGACTTCTCCAGGTGTAAACAGAAACATATGACGTAAGTATCAATTGACGTGTTTTATGTATAATAATTGTACAATCTTAAAGAATAATTAGAATATTTTTTTTGTTTACGTTAGTGCAGTGAAAATTTTTACATAATTACTAATTTTAGACGATACATAAGAAATGTAAGACTTTTGAACAAACGTAAGTTCTAGGTTAGGTTTTTTGTTTAGATCAGAAAAAATCAGGCTTTAGCATAATTTCTGGTACATTCTACACAATATTTAATCTGACTAATGTTTACCTCAGGCTGCAACTAAGATTAGTATTACTTGTTGATTATTATAATTATAATAATTGTGTGTGATTTATTTTAGAATTTTTATACATAAGTTGGTAGCATTTCAAGCATTATAATTAATTACTATTTTATGATGTCTCTTTTTTTATTGTTTAAAATGACTCATAATAAGCAACTATCTCATGATCTCAATTGCTTATTTCCTTAGAGGTTTTAACCTATTTTCTTTTTAACTGTGATAAAATATAAAACAATCAGAATATTGAACGTATTATATAATAACATAGATTCAGAGATTCACAAATATTACAAAAATTACTAGTGCTTTAAATAAAAATCTATAATTTAGTAGAAATTAAAATTATCTAAATATTACGTAAATTATTAGATGTTAATAATTAATCTCCTCGCAAAACATATAATCCTTCGGGCCTAACCGCCATTGAGTCCGTAAGTGAGTCCATTGCCCAGGGGTCAAAATTTCTATATAATTTTTTGGGCACATAAATAACTACGCTTCTTAATAACCAAAATAAGCAAATACGGGTTTACACGATTAAAATTTTAATCAAATATACTGCTTAAAACGAATTAGGGATCACTTAATTGTACACAATAATTGTAGCAAATTTTATTTTTAACTTAAATATAATATACTGTCACATAATATATAAAGTAAATAGTATTTTGTCTTTGCAGTCATATAAAATAATCAGTAATGTAAAAATTTATTTATGGCTTTTAAGGAAATTAAACAAATTATATTCAAATAGAAGCTATAATTATTTTAGTATCAAGTATGTCTTTCTCAAGTTCGTATTTCATTTTGTAACTGATAAGGCATCCTGTTTATTAGATGCTGTATTGGTTTTTGAGGTACTTGTTTCCAGTTTTTCTGTAAGACTTTTTTTAGTCTCTCAAAAGTTCAAGCTATTTCTCGTTGTCGCAGATGTCTTACTGGTGCGTTTCAAAAATATTGGATAAGATTTATATCTAGATTGTAGATTGACTGTTTGATTCTGTGTTAAATATACAGAAAAAATGGGAACAACTAAGCTAAAAACCAATACAACATCTAATAAACAGGATGCTCCGTCAGTTTCAGGACAAAATAGGAGCACTAGAAAGACATACTCAATACTAAAATACCAATAGCTTATATTTGAATGTAGTTTGCTTAATTTCCTTAAAAAACATAAATATTTTATTTATATTACTGATTATTTTATAAGACTGCAAGAACAAAATCCTATTTATTTTATATATAATATGACAGAGCAAATTATATTTAAATTTAAAATAAAATTTTCTACATTATTATTGTATAATTTTAGATGATCCTAAATTCGTTTAAAGCAGTACATGTGCAATGCTTTTTGTATTAATTATTATTACTGAGTTATAACCACTCTAAAAAAAAATAATAAATAAGAAAACTTTAAAGATACTATATACATTTTATTGTCAATGTGACTACAATAAAATAAAAAGTAAAAATTTAAAATTTTTACAAAAAAGACCGTTAAAATTATGCAAAATTTTTATTTGAAATTAAAAGTTATAAAAACCGGAGCTCTTCTACAAATAAATCTAGATACAAAAACCGTTAAATAAAATTATTGCATTAGAATTATTCAAATCAACTTTAACCTAATGAATATATTTACATAAATAATAATATAAATCAAAATTTCACAAATGCTATATTAAAAAATATGTGTATACCTACTAGCATTTTGTTGCTTATGTTATGAGTAGGTATTATCAATTTTTTTTATTTGTTTATTCTATGGGATCATTTAAGAAATCATTGCACTTTTGTGTGGTATGTAATAAGGTCAAAAATTTCCTGTTTGACTCATTCCAATTTTTTTTTTAAATATAGACTGACGCATGCATAATATCTAACAATTTTTCTGTTATTAATTAAATTATGTTTTTGTTAATCTACAACGTAGTAACAAAATAACAGGTATAAAAAATGATGACTTGATCATCATTATACACTTAAAAGTCAAAAAGGTAAATGCATTTGAAATTCCAATCCGGACACCCATACAAATAACGATTCGGCATCTTGTCATCAAAATGACATGCAATAATGCAACTAAATTGACATTTGGACGTATTCCTCGTCAATGTAAGAATATGACATACGGAATAGTTGCAAGGTAAAAATTCCGCCATGACCTGTTTATGTAATAAAGCAACATTTTATTATAGAAAGCGTCTGGAAAATGCATAATTGCGGTTTGAACTGACGTCCACGAATACGTTTAATTATGTAAAACACGTTAGTAAAGAAAAATGTAAAACAACAGTTACCACTAATAAAACAATTAAAAACAATTTGGTCTAATTAGGAATTGTAACTGTTGTGTGTGAGGTAAAACAAATAAATATCAATCTTTTTAATTAGAATTCTCTGGAGGAGTCCAGATGGTTGGGTAAAAGTGTCAGTGGGTGTTAATTTTCGGTTGTTTTTTTTACGTTTTTGATGAAAAGTTGGGTATCGGAGGTTATAAATTTATAATGTTGGCTAAACGAACGGACAATGTGAGGTATTAGCAGTACTTAAGAGAGCCGCACCCAGGCCAGGCGGGCCGACACGCGTTAACAGACCCACTCTGCATCACAATCACAGAGTCGCGGGCGGCCCTGGCTCATGTCATGAATCTTAATTATATACCTATTCCTCAAAAATAGACATCGCCAGTCGGCCCTCCTCTATACCTCAAGATTCATTACTGTTATAACAGGATTCAATGACCAAAAATTATTAACATTGGCGGCGACGTTTGCGTCACCGAAAAACGACGACGACGGTCGGATGTTATGATACAGAGTGGCCTTGAAAATAATAACATGCATTGTTGCATTATTGTTATATATGCAGCACGTTCTCCCGCACCTCCGGCAGGATTTCTCCGACTTGATGGTGTTGAGTCATGCCGAAGCAAGTGGCTCGATATTCATGAACCGTAAATTTATTTTATTCCTCGATATCTAATAATGAGATTTTATTAATCGATGATTATGGATGAATATGACAAGGAATGAATAAACTGTCGTTAAATTAAAGACATGAGGATGTTTATTGAAAATTTAAGCGTACTTTCAATTTAATTTTTTGATGGGCGAAGACAGTTATCTATGAATAGAGCTATAAGTTAGTAATGTCTAAAGGAACTTCTTGTATTACTTATTAGTTTTTTAAATAAACTTACAATAAGTAGATATACAGGATGACCAGTATTAAGTATATATATATAGATACCATTTTTTGAATAAAAGCTTTGTTAACAATTGGAGCAAAAAAAGTCCATAAATAACTATGGTAAGTGTTATGTAAGAACATATTCAGAGGCTTTCAAAGTGATTTCCTTTTTTTCATGAATACAGAGTTTTAAACTTTTGGCTGCAACTATTTTAATGATATTTTATGACTTATTCAAAGTATGTTTTAACGCTTTCAAGTTTTTGTAAAACTTAGTCTAAATTCTTACTTCTAGAATTGACTAGATGTTGCAGTCCGTAGAATGCATAATGTACAAGGTAATCAATATTCACTTTAAAATATCAGGGCAATGAGTTCTGCAACACTTTTTAATTATGTTCGCTCTGTGAGCTGGAGCTGAGTCCTGCTGAAAGATTCATTTCTCATTTCTATCAGGTCAACCCCACAAAAATTTAAAGCTTTAGAACAAAGATTATAAGTATGTGGCAAGATATATTTAAAAAATTGCGGCGTGAAAAATTTTGTCAAAAATTTATGATAATACATCAATGCATAAGGGAGCCATTCAATATGTTGTTACACAATAATTGTTCCTTCAGTTACCTATTAATATATATATTTTTATTTCTTAGTAAAAATTTTATACATTCTTTTTTTCAATTTTTTTTTGTATTTAGTGGTCTTCCTGCAAGTAAAACAAAGTTAAAATAATTTCTTAAAATGTTTTTGCAAATTATTTTTAATTTATAGCATAATTCAATTTGTAGTTAAGAAGATTAATAAATACGAATTTTATTGAGTATTTTTACTGGATATTCTTGGTGTATCGAAAAAAAAGGTAATATACCTATGTATTTGTATACGTTCTCAATGACATCAAATACTTTATTTTTCGTAATTATTATTGTTTTTCGTTCACCGTTTATTAATAACAATATTAGATAATGTATAATTTTTGCTAAGAAAAAACGTATAGTTAATTAATAAAAGATTTTGAAATATTAAAATGAAATTGCTGGGAATCCTATGATTAAAATGGTTTACGGTCAACGAAAATGTTTTGTAATTAACTAGTATATTAATGGGTGATTATTAATCTCGACAATTGAAAATATTTATCACTCTCTACTGCTAGATCTTGCTTTAAATATTCTCAATTCGTTAATCGCTTTTATTTTTATCCTTGTTGATTAAAAATCTATTTATAATTTAATAAAATCAAATAAATTATTAAAAACGCAAAGACTGGAGTAAAAACATAATTTATGTTGATAGACCTAGTCAGAAATATATTAATTTAAAAACATGCATGAGTTTAAGGTCGTTTTATAAGTAGATGTGAAATAACATCTCAAAACATTATTGACAAGTATAGAAATAGCTGAATCTTTAAATAGCGATTTACCATTTTAAACCAACACATCATTTTCAACGACAAAAACGAATACAACTACTCCTCGGACAAGAGTGTTAACACATATTAAATTACTCCACCATCTAGTGTGCCTACGGGTGGCGCAATTAATAATAATAAGAAAGTGTTCAAGCCAAAGACAACTGCATCAAACTGAGACACTGAGAAAGAGGCAGCAAACCCGCAACCGGTTTGTAGTTTCCTGGTGCTGCATTTGGCTTGAACGCTTTTTCACTATTATGAAAATTATTATATTTTAAACAGAGTGTTTTAAAAGTAAATTTTAGAATAACTGTTCTTAGTTATTACCAATCTAAATTCTTGAGATTATCGTTTACTTACAAAAACACCTACGTATTCTTATATATTTTTAATATTTTTTATAGTATTATTAAACTTAAGTTCAACTTACAATTTAATTTGCTACGTTTCTCAATATTTCGTTTAATTTCAGTGATATGTATGCTTTTGAAAGATTTAGGGCCGGTTTACAGAAAGTGAAATTAACTTTAATTGCGATTAAATACCTAATTCGCGATTAAATGCCGATTTTGACCAATCAAACACGAAGAAAGCCGATTTAATCGCGAATTAAAAGTTAATCGCAATTATAGTATTTAATTTACTTTCTGTAAACCGACCCTTAGAATTGGCCAACCTGTAGGATGTCTTCTATAAAATTTCCAGTGGATTAATTAAAATAACATTAAAAAATCTTGAATCACCTGTAGGTATTGTGCGGAGCATTAATTTCGCGAACTCCTGAACGTTCTTCTCATTAGTTTGGAGTGAAAGCGTATTTTTTCTGCGATCATGAATGTGAATTTGGTTGGGTGATTTATTACAATTTGTAGACTTTTCAAGTTGAGAAATAGTTACAACAGTGTCATATTGATACAGAGAAATTGATAAATTTAAAAGATAATTTTGAAACCAAGCATCCACAAATGAATAATAAAACTAAATTTAATTTAGCAGAAGATAATAATGCACAGAAAGCACAGATGTCAAGCATATAGCCACTCCAAGTCATAGTGCACAAAGCCGTTCCGCTGTGTCAATTGTGGAGAATTTTACGACTCTAAACTATGTACAGTATTTGTATCTTTAAGTGTTCTGACTTTTTAAGACCCTTCTATAAACCGAACAATAGCCCCATTGTACACTATAGACAAGGGATAATCACCGTAAGGATGGATCTTGATTTATGACAGTTCCCTCAGATGTTTCTGGCAGAGGGAACTGTCATAAATCAAGATCCATCCTTACGGTGATTATCCCTTGTCTATAGTGTACAATAGAGCTATTGTTCGGTTTATAGAAAGGTCTTAAAAAGTCAGCCCACTTAAAGATACCAATACTGTAAATAGCCCAAAGATACTCCTGCTAAGTGCGCACTATGCAGTGGTGACTACCCTGCCAGTTATAAGGGATGTAATGTCTACAAAGAACTAGAGGCATCTAGGAAAAAAATCACACGATATACTTGATGTCAGTAGGTTTCTCTAGCTTTTTCTTACCATATTTTACACTGAAAATCACTCGTCACCAGTTTCAGAAACCGCCAGCAGCGTTTTAGAAGACCTACTTGTAATGTAGTCACAATGTGAGGCAAGAAAAATAGTGTCTAGTTTGATCCTCGTTGATCAAACACTCTCAAAATCTACATCAGCATTGCAAGATTCTACGAAGCTAGTTTAACAATTCAGTGACTTTTCAAACAACGAGCCCTCGAATCACAAATTCTGTTTTTTGCTAAAATTAACCATGATTTTTAAACAAGCACATCAAATTTCAATTAGATATGTTAACCGAAACTGTGTGGCATCGTCTGAAACAAAAACAAGTGTTTTGTGCCACGAGCAAAAGGGAATTTCGGGTACGAATAAAACATTTTTTTTGCGTGTTAAACTATTAAAAAAACTGAAAAAAAGTTAAGGAAACGTTACTAGAAGTCTGTTTCTTCGCATGGTACGAGTATAATCCACAAGTGGTTTACTGAATTTTGTTGTGCTCGTACCAGCACCAATGATGCTGCGCATCCCGGACGTCCAAATGAGATTACAACCAAAGAAATGATCAACAAAATCTATGAACTTTGTATTGGAAGACCATCGAATCAAGACACGCAAGATAGTTAAGATAACAAACATCTCAACTGAACGCGTACAAGTATAGTGTGCATCAACATTTAGATATAAAAAATTTGAATCGTGTGACTCTTTCAAAGCACTGTTTAGTTAAGTTTTTGAGACGATATGTAACAGTTAATGAAACGTGAGTACATTGCTATCAACCCGAAAACAAAGAACTGTCTAAACAGTGAGTTTTTCCTGCTGAACGTGCGCCAAAGCCAGAAAGGTCATGGCGAACATCTTTTGAAATTCTCATGGCATAATATTTGTTGACTATTTCAAAAAGGAAAAACAATATTAAGGCTTTATTACGCGTAGCTACTCGACAAATTTCATAAAAAATTGATGGCAAAACAATGACATTTATGGAAGAAAAAGATTATTTTCCACCACTACAATGCACATTTGCATCTGCTGTTGTCGTAGCCAAATTCTCCGAATTAAACTACGGTAAACTACGATACGAAACACTATCTTATCCGGCCCATTCGTCGGATTTAGCTTTTTGTGACTTTCTCCTTTTTGAAAATAATGAAGAAATGGCTTAGTGGATTTGTATCCAGACTGTAGATTAACTAATTGATTTTGTATTAAATATACAAAAAAAATGGAAACAAGTAAGCTAAAAACTAATACAACATCTAATAAACAGGTTGCTCCGTCAGTTTCAGAACAAAATAGAAGCACTAGAATGACATATATTTTCTTCTTCTTCTGCACTTCAAGGATTAGCTTTGCAGCGTCTTCATGTTTGCCATCTTCTTCTGAGCCTACCTAAGTCTCTTTTTCCTCTTGGTCTATAACGTACTACTTGTTTTACCATCCCGTCGTCGTTCATTCTTTTAATATGTTGTTTTTATACTATTGTGTTTTGATGTATTTTATCATTCATCGAGAATATGTTCAATTAGGTCCTTATTTTTTCGTTTCTTATTTGGTCTCTTATTGTGCAACCTTTTGTTCTTCTTAAAAATTTTATTTCAGTAGCTTGTATACGTTGTCTGTCTTGTTTTTATATAATTTATAAAATTTCATTTTTGTTTTTTTACTTGTCTTATTTTGCAATGTTCTTTGTATGGTGCCACATATCATTTATTTTATTTGCAATGTCCTTTTAATAATCGTAGCTTATGTCGCATCCTAGAAAATTAAAATGTGATACCTGTTCTATGAGCACTTCGTTTAGTATTATCTTGGGACGTATGGGTTGCTTCCCTATAAAAGCCATAACTTTTGTCTTTTTTTCTGATATTTTTAGGTTGTAATTTTTACATATAACCAAATTCTACGAATGAAACTACGTTAAACTACAATACGAAATACTTTCTTATCCGGCTCATTCGCCGGATTTAGCTCCTTGTGACATTTTTTTTTTTGGAAACATGAAGAAATGGCTTAGAGATTTTTTTTTGATTCAGATGAAAAGATCATTACCGAAACTAATAGCTGAATTGCAGGCTTCAAGAAAAGCTATTTTTTGGAAGGAATAAAAAAGTTGGAAAAACGATGAGCTAAGTGTATAGAGCTTAAAGGAGATTACATTGAAAAATAAATATAGCTATATTAAAAAAAATTTTTCGTGCTTAGCAAAGTCACTGAATTATCAAACCACCCTTGTATATCTAATTTAGATAACTAACCCCATTCTTCTGTTAAGCAAACTTGTAATTTCATTGTAATGGCACACACTGCCAAACACCCTTTTTCCACTTATAGAATAAACAAAAGTGCAGTTCTTAAGCGCTTTTTGGGAAGTGATATCAAAAGCAATAATTTTGGATTATCAAATTTTGACATTGCCATAAAAAATTGTTAAAACATTTTTTTTTTAATTTCAAGAAAATCATTCTTTCTTTGCAGTGTAGTCACAGTACTTATCAATCACGATGAGAATAACAACTAGAGTGAATTAAAACAAAATTACCTGAAGATGGCCGTGGTAAATTAAACGCCCAAAATATGCAGCTAGTTTATTCGTAAATACCTAATAAACATTGAGAGAAAAGAACCTCTTTAAATCTCTTTTACAATAATATCAAGTTATTCCCTGTAGCCATAGGTTTACTATCGCAAATTGAATCCATATTCACTTGACATTCTTTTAATTATTGTCATTTTCTCTCCAATTTTGAGTAGTACATTTTTTCCTAGAAGTGTTTATTGACTCTAATTTTTAATAATTTTTTTACAAAGTTAGAGAATACATGGAAAATGGCTTAGAATAGCAATGCCATCTTCTATTAGACGTTTAAGCTTATGTTTTAAACAATTAGTTAATTAGAGACACTTCTGTAAAACATGTTAAATTAAAAAAGCCTTTAATATTTTAAAAGTCGCTTAAAATAAAATTTTTATTCGGCATGGTTAAATTTAAACGTATTTTTAAATCAAACGACACGCTAAAATTTTTACAGCTGTTTAAAAAAAACATCAAAATGATAATGATAGGGGTACATTTTTTTATTTTTTACGCATTCGAAATACTGTTAAAAACTGAAAAATACCTAAAAAAATTAGATTTATTTAGCTATGTTTTGATATGTGTACAATTATTAATTATTATTATTAAAATTTGGAGGCTTAAAACTTGTCTTGACGTAAAATCATATTTTATAAGTAATAAAATAAGGAGTGGTCATTGCAAACCCGTCAAATTTATTGGTATATCAACTGCCCATCTATATTTGTATAAGAATCATTTACAAAATGTTTGTTGGATGATTCACAATCAATCACAAAATCGGATCAGAATCAATCAAAGCCGATCCTGCCCGCAATCCCGTCTGAATTCTTACCATGTCTTTTCCTGTTCCATTAATGAAAACACACGTGTGTAGTTTTGTACCAACAATAAAGTACATAAACATGTTGATAAGGTAGATTTTTACAACAGTTGAACCCACATGTATTTGCTCAAAGTCGTTTAAATATTTAGTTAAAGAAGCCGTCGTCGTTCGCCACGTTTTTCAAATATGCTGTAGTAATTTATTTCTTTCATGTACAGGTTGGTACAAGTGAATAGTTAAATCTGCAATAATATTAATTGCAACGTTTTAAAGCAGAACAACCGGTAATAAATTTTATGAGCGCATTACTGTTAATTATCTCCGAATGAAAATGTTGCTCTACGAACATGGGCGAGTGACGAGAGACCAAGTTTCAAAATTTCTGATGTTTATTGAAATTTATTATAATAATTATGATGATTACGAGAAAATCATGTCGTGTTGTTAAGGGAAAAACGGTCACGATAATAACATCACGACGTTTTGTTTGATAGTTGTTGGACTAGAAAAATATTACAAAAATATCACGCCCACGGTGGGTCTCCTCAATTTATAACGTAGCGGGGCTTTTACATAAGGCGGTTGATTAATATCTCAAAATCATTTTAAAACTTAATTCGGTTAACCTCGTATTAATTAGTCAAACATTTTTATGTGGGTCTTAATTAATTGAACATCTCACTTTATTTATGGTGAAGCGGTCGGCAACGCTACCACAATGCCATATCAGTTACCAAAAATTTAACCTGCGGCTCTTTAACCGCTTACAGCTATGCCAAAATATTCCGTAAATTGATACTTTACAAATAGTTTTTTCATGTACAGTTATTCGTAACAATTAGTCACTTAACTCATAACTCATATATTTTAATAAACCCATTATTGTAGCCGCTTTATAAACATAATTAAAATAATATATATCCATTTTTCTTAAGTTTATTGCTTTATTGCAAATATTACTATCAAAATTTATTTAGAAATAATATTTACACATATTTTTGGCATTAGAATGTAGTGATTTGTTATTAACAATCTAAAATATTAGAAGAGCTTTATACATTTACATAAATATTTAATTTTAATTATTAGATTTCTAATTTTACTACTATTAATAATTTTTAATTTTTATTTTCTTCACCATTTTCACTACACTGTGAAAGTTATATCTTACTATACCTGATGATGAGTGATGACAGTTGCCAATTTATCTTTCTGAATTTTTGTGCAAAAATCGTCACTGGAACATGAAATATCTTATATATTCAAAATGAACAAAATGCAACTATAAGTTTACTTTTGTATCGTAATAACGTTGATATGTCAAAACTCTAAGAAACAGTATTATTTTTATTTGCAATTTTTATTATGTATTAGGTTGTTCTTTCAGTTATCTAAGAGATACTGACTTTGGTTTTAAAATAATTTTAACAATAGATAACCATACAGATATTTCTTCTACTACTTTACACGAAAAGTAAATATGTGACAAAAGGTCATGTTTAAAACTGTTCTGGAGAGAAAATTTTCATTATTATTATTTGACATTTGTATAAGATTTGTACCACAAAGTTTTGTCACAGTTTAACATTTTTGATTTAAGTAGACGAAAAATGGTTGTATGTCACACAGACAAAAAAGCACAAAGACTAAAAGCAAGTAGTCTTAGCTTGATTTTCTGCCCTCGCTACGCTCAAGCATTCTACATAACCCGAGCTACATCTGCGTATTTTATGCTTTTTCGATCTAGAAAAGTTCATTTAAGTCTGTTTTTTAAAAAACGGTGGGACCTGTTGATTTGTTTATTGTGAGAGAGAACATCTTTTTATGGTGATATCGACGCTGGTCTTCCACCCCCAAAACGAGACCGGCTACCATCACCAAAATTTTAAATAGCAAACGGTGTCTTATATTTTTCAAAATCCGCCAATTCTTTAAAAAAACTTAAAATTAAATTTGCAAAAACTTCAGTTAAAATTTATGTAATTATTTTATTTATGCTGTAAATTATGTTTAACGTAGGTATCCTTGTGTTAAATTAGTAAGTTATTACCGAATTACAATTATTTTCTGGAAATATGCACGTTTTTACATAAAAAATTATAGGAATATAATATCATTGCGCGAACGGTAATAAACTAAATCAGAGCAAGCTCTGGTCTGTTATTTTTTAATAGTTCGGTTAAATAAAGTGCGCCCAGTCAACTTAATTATAGTGCTTCAATGGCTATAAAAGCATCCAAATAAGTTTTATAACAGATTTTTTAAAGAAGCAAGTTATAAAAATGTAAGTTTATTTTACTAGTACTTACAATAAAGAGCCGCAAAACTGTACAATATACGATGATTTACGTATCTTTAAGTACGTTCGGTTCATGGTTATAACATAACAATAGAAAATTTAATAAAACACTTCACAGGCATTTATAACTGAATGAAAACTAAATTATTAAATTTCTAAAACTTGCCTCGTATATCTGACAACGTTTTTCTTTTCTATTGAACAACTATTTTTCTTCAGTAGTAGTAGTAATAGTAATAGTAGTACTAATAGTATCAAGTCGTGAAAATTTTATAAAGAATGTTCAATTATTAAAAAGTTTATTAAATTAACTTTCATGTGTCAAATTTCTTATGTATTCTTATGTGAGATTTGATACCTCACAGTTAACCTGATAAACTTTATAATTGATCACCTCTTACCTAATAGTAAAATTACTTCAAATTATAAATTTTAGTTGTTGTTCTTGTCAACAATAATTATAACGATAAAGAAACATTTATAAAAATAAAAAAAACAAGAAATAATAGAAAATAGGTTAACAAAATGTAAACTTTAATGAGACAATGAAATAGAAAAATGTTTAAAAAAAAAATGTAGAAATATTATTTAGCGTTCAAATATGTACTACGATTAATATAGAAAACTACAAAAACAAAACAAAAACACTACAAGAAAAACTAAAAGTAGTAAAACTTTTAATAAGAAAAAAGATAAAAACAAAAATTTGTGTAGTGTATTATGACTTGATAACCAAAACTTTTCATTTTTGATTTTTGTATACGAAGTTTTGTTTGGTTATATTAAATTATGCATTATGTTTGGCCTTAATAGTGATAACAGTAAAGATAACACACGTAGATCATTTTACTTTGTGTTGGGGTTGAAAATGTTGGCACCTATTACCTTAATTTTAGCGCCAATGTTCTAACTCTTTTTTCTTTCCGATTCCGAAGCCAATTTCTTTTAACATGCACTAGACCTATGACAAAAATTGTCTCTCACAGACCAACATTATAATCCAATATAATCTTTTTAATTATTGATAATCTTGTTAGTTTATTCTAAGCATTACTACAAAACTTAAGTTACTCCATATAAGCAAAAGAAGCACAAAAATTTAGGAAAAGAACTATTAATATTTCTATAGCAACTACTTAAAATTTTAACATTTGTTATGTCTAATTAGACAAATGTTTCTATAAAATTAGGTTGAACTCTACTAAATATAAACTATAAAACTGTAATATAGCCTAGTATAAACTCCTTGGTGTGATGATCTTTTATATTTAATTAAAGATAGCCTGGCCAGAATATCATTAAATAGCCTTTGTACAATGTATGTATTATCTTTTGAAAAAAATACATCTTATTCAATTAACAGATGAGGGTAGTTATTATAAGTTGGGATCTTAGAGTATAAGGATATATTAACTGTGCCTGGAGCAAGATTTAGTAATCCTACGAGTTTCTTTTAATTTCATAGTACTTACCATAATGTGTTCAACATAGCTTTGTACTCAAAATATCTAAAAATGGGCTGACTTTTTAAGACACCCTTCTATAAACCAAAGGATACTCATTGTTCAATTTATGGAAAGCCAACCACCTAAGAATAGATCTTGATTTATGACAATTTCCTCAGATATGTATATACTAGCGTGCGACACATCTGGCAGAAACAACTGTCATAAATCCAGATCCATCCTTATTCCTTAAAGTGGTTTGCCTCTCCATAGATTAAACAATGGCTATTCTTTGGTTTATAGAAGGGTCTTAAGAAGTCAGCCCAGTTTTGGTTATTTTGAGTATACTAAAGTCATACCAAATGCTTTACTAAAGACGCAGGATGCCATTTATCTAGCATCTTTTTGATTTATTTCTCTATAAATTTTCTCTAATGGATGTTGCCCTGCTCTGTTAATAAATTTATTTTTTCTATATTTATTTTGTAATCTATAAAAGTGCCTATTGATTATTTTTTTAAAAAAGTACAAATACATTGTTTTTTGGTCTGTACTGTACCAATTATCATTATGCAACTTTTTTGAATAAAAAAGACAAAAAAAGTTTGGTATTATCAACTTTTAGTTTTAGAAAATTTTTCCTATGAACTACTGAACAGTCAATTTCCCAATTTTTGAATAAAATACGTTCACATTTATTGTATCAATCAATGTTCTTTAAATTTAGCTTTTTTTAAAAGAATTACGAGTGAAAAGCCTAAACTGACAGTAAGCAAAACAATAAATTTTTTATAATAAGCGGTAAGGATAGGTGAATTTGATTATATATGTAGTTTTCTTTCCTGATTTCAAGTATGCCTTTAGGTCTAATCTGTTAGATTTATCTTCCAACCCAAATAATACATTTATACATTTAAAATATATACATTCGCAGAAAACTGTTAACCTCTACTGATTTACTCTGCAAATTTTTAAAGCGGTTAACAAGTATTAAATTAGAACATTTAGTGCGCATCTCGAAAAGACAATCAACAGAAATAAATCAGAAATCAAAATGGGTTAAAAAAAATTTAAAACAAGCTTATTTTAAAAATTTATAAGAATGAATTTATACATGTTGATGAAGGGTATAAGTTAAAAAAAAAAGAATAAGTGAAATCAGTGTTGGTTGCAGTATGCGCAAATTGTTTCGTTGGCATTGAATAAAAACAATCTAATTAATATCCCATTATTAACAATAAATTAGAGTCTAAACTTTACAACCTATAGTTAAGTTGTGCAATTTAGCAAATAACGTACATGTTCCGTAATTATCAATTTAGTAACGAAACGACGTATAAACCAAAGGGAGAAAATGGCTTTTTACATGTATGCCGCGTAAATTATGTCCGTTATACGGGCCGCGATGTGGTACAAAATGTTCAATGGTAATAATATTCACACAATGATGAATGTTATTATTTATTACATGTTTGTCTGTCAAGTTTATTGATGTCTTTAACCTCCACAAAAGTTGAAATCTCGTTTAACCGAACTTTGCCGTACTAATCGACGGATTATTTAAACCGATTTTTTCTTAGAGAAAAAAATAATCTGATGTGGACACGGCCGGTCCCATAGATTTCAATATAGATACAGTAGCTGGTAATATATTTTTGAAGCGACTTCGTGGGGTGTATTTCAATAGACATAATGCATTTTCACGAAAACGTACCGGATACGTGACGTCATAGGAAACGTCCAAGTTATGCGTACTCATTGCCTTCGACACACCTTTTCGCGGTATGGTTAATGATTTTTACAGGTAACCACAATTTCGGAACAATGCGTTTTCGAAATATGGGCCGATATTAGTATGGATCAGGAACAGGGGTGACGACCGGATTTATGAATTTTCCAAAATTGACTTGTAAATAAAAAAGAACACTAAGTAAACGGGAGATAATTAGAAGTATCTTATTTATTTGTTTGATTATTGGAGCAGTGGAGCAAGGTTTATTTTTCATGTGGTGTTTTACTTGTGATGTCATTGTTGTCTTCTAAAAGGGAAAAATTTCTTGACCTCGATGGATCACACCCAATTTAGTTAATTTGGTTACAGTTCGGTCACATACCGGCTCTTATATATTATTATGGAGATAATTGAAGTGGGCAAAAAATACCGCAATTTCAGACATTTGTCACGACCAAATCATTTCTCTTCAATTTTTCCACGGACATTCCGTTATAAATAAATAACCAATTCTTAAAAATTAATTTGTTGACAAAACCTGACATCAAGATCAGTAATTTCTTTGAATTAAAAGCGAAATTAATTCAAGAACTGTCGTGGTTGTATCAATACTTGTTTTAGATCCTATTTACCTAATTACATTCCACCTCCCATTGTTTGCTTGCGTTGATATCATTAAAAAAATATATTTCTAAGACATTTAATAATTGTAAAAATTTAATTGGAAAGCTATTATAGTGTTTAAAACACTAGGAGCAGTATATTTGAAAGTCCATTATACCAGATCAGTTCATCAGCTTATCCCGATCATTTATAAACCATTCGAAGTATATCTCAAGCTTCACAATGTATAGCTGTAATACATATTGTGATCGAAACTTAAAAGAATTTGTTGTTAAAGTCAAACTTAAGACCAAACTCAGGATACAAATTTTAAACACTCATTTACTGAAATGATACATTTGAGGTCAATAATCGCAGGTCCGTATAGACTTATTGATAAAATTTCTTATTCTACCTCTCGTATTATAAAAAACTGTAATATAAAATTTGCTTTTTATTTAAAAGATAGTCTTTCAACTTGTCTGGTACGCAAGAAAGATCAATTTTTTCCTTTACATCATTCAGGCGTCTACCACATATCTTGCCGTTATAAATGAATATGTAAGGATAATAGAAAATACAAAAATACTGGTATAACCAACACTTCTTCTGCTTTTGTTTTTCATATTCAAGTCATTCGATTTCTCCTACTGATAATTTTAAAATCCTTCGCATCTACAATAAAAATTATTCTTTAAATTTTTTGAAATCTTTATTTATTCTTCAATCCACCCTTTTCAACAAGTTCTAAATGATCAAATTACTTTTGATTGTTTTATTCTAACTATACTAATTGTTTGTTGATAATCTTGACTCCTTACTCTTTATATTAGTATTTACAACTTGTTTAAAATTTTTTTTTTTTTAATTAAATATTAAATCTTTAAAACACACATTTTTAGGCGAATAAAATTTATCTTTTTTTAGTCAATTTTTTAGATTGCAACCATTTGTTAATTTATTTAATGTGTCCTACCGATTTATTCTATATGTAGTATACATTTTTATTTTTTATGTTTTGATTTATTATTGACAAAGTATAAGTTTTTTCTAATATTTTCTAACTTCTTATAATTTTCATTTCCACATTATTAATTAGGCACTGATAATGAGAGATATATGTAACTCTCGAAAGCACTCTGCAAATTTTATGTAAGAATTTATTTGACTAAACTTGTAAAATTGACTTGGATTTGTAATTATTTTATCATTTATATTAGAACATCCCACTTTGAAAAAAAAGAACGCTTTCATCGATTTTTTTTAAATAAGAATTTATATAATTTATAATTTTCTTTTAATTTAGCTTTTTTAGTAATTTGTGACTTATCTGATTACTTCATTGGTCAAAATTGATATTTCATCGTGAATTAACTATTTAAATATAATATCTTTTCTAACAACGTAAGTTTTATTTTATGATAAATAAAATAAATTTTATTTATTTAAATAAATAAATCGAATAAATTTAAATTTCTGAATTTACGCCAATTAGGTATTTTATAACTTTTTATTTTAAATATTGATGATTATGAGACTTCAACTGGAACGTCTTAAACCAGACTCATGTTATAAGCTCTGTCTCTGGCATGAGGTTAGGCTGAAAGAAGAAAACAGCTAGTAGGATATGATGATATTCGATTTTATGTTTGTTTCATCATTTCTGATAATGACGCAGTATGAAAATGTAACAGGAACGTACATAGTTCTTTAATTACTGTTTGTAAGATTTTATGAGAAATTGAGATAGGCTAGTAGAATGATCACATTAATCCATTAAGGGAGAAAAAGTGTTTTCAATTTTTTTCAATAGAACCAAATAACCAAATAGGTTTTTAGGTTTTTTTACGTAATTGTTCAATTGGGAAAAAAGTTTCAAAATGAATTTAAATATGAATAAAATGATTGAATATTGTGCTGTTTACATGTCTAGACTTCCACGTCAAATGTATCATTTTGGCTAATTGTAATTTATGGTGATTAAACCGTGGCATCATTCACGAAATAACTTGAACGGCATGCGATGGACACATCAGGAATAAATCTTAAAAATATTACAACCGGCAAACATTATAAATTATTCGTCCGTCTGTAATAAATTGACAGAAATCGCTTCATCATCCTGGACAGGCTTGGCAACCTTTTCCAACGACATCGAATTTTGGTGGCACCAAATCATACCACACGCGTCTCATATTTTTCTTTTTGCCTTTACAAAACTATCCATTTTCTTCCGATTACCAAGCATTTTAAAATATGCGCAATAAAACGGCTTATTGGTATACGTGACATAAAAATTCCATAAAACAGTGGTAAGGCCGTAACAAAGAGAAATGTTTTGTTTACGAGTTGTGTTTTCTATTCCAGAAGTAATAATTATTTTATATATCGATAAATATTGCCACACGCAGTAACGATAAAACTACAAAAGCTCCAGGAATTTTTCCGGGGGTGAGGGCTTGGAGTATGAGCTATATGTATCTGTCGGAGTGGTTTGACACTGCATTCATCAGCTGTCCGAAGGAATCGTGTCCGTGTCCGAGCATCGATATCATTATTAATACCCGTCCATCACGAACTATGTGTCGGTTCTAGACCGTGTATACGTCTTGAACTGGCGGCCAATTCGTCATTTTTCAAGGCTTGACGGAAACTTACAACTTTAAAACGAGTGCTTTACCGGTCGACGCAACACCCAGTATTTTATTTAAAGCTAAACGTTTGCAAATCGAAAAAATTCAGGTTGTTAAACTGTTTACGGTACACAGAGGTCACCGATGTGCGAATTAACGAGAGGCAAATGAGTTGCCAATACGACAAATTTTGGATTGTGTGGGTCGAAGCGGCTTTGTCATGGTAGGTCCAGGTGGTCTTAAGAAGTCGTGAAGGTTTCCATCGTGAAACTATAGATATATTTATTTCTATAAACAATAATTTTATACACGGTGGGTCACCAAAAACAAAATATAATAGTTTTTGAGCAAGTAATTTTTTGAAAAAAGAGTCAAACTTATATAAAGTTGTAATTTACACCAAAATTTATTCTAAATAATTAATGATTAATTGAATAATGTTTTAGGACCTCAGAACTGATCTATTAATCGTTAAATGCAAAATTTTTTACCAATTTGCCAATTTATTTTAAAACAAATTTTGCTTTGGAAATTGTTTTATGTTTTTAGTTTTTAATTAAGATAATTTTTGGTTAAGTAGTCAGTAATCACACACCCTTTTTGATAATAATTATTCTGCTAAAAATATGTGTTTCTTAAGAAATCATTCTGAATAAAACTAATTAAAGTGTGATAAAGTATTTGGCCAACTTTTATAAATTTTTCAAGTTTGACAGACATATATGATATAAAACAGAATACATTAGAAAAATATTAAATTCTTAAACAAAGTGCTCAAATTCTTATTAGTTGACCATCCCTACCATTTTGTAACGTGTCCGATGTTAGCAATCCTAAAGTTTTCCCAAATTCTATTATGTAATATTTCCCTAATACATGAAACAGCGTTTAATAAAAGGTTTTCGGCTCAACGCGTATGACTTACGATTAAACAACAAGACAAAAGTAATATGTATGTCAGTCAACTCAAAAACATAAAATATATAGAAAAATAAAAATACAGAAAAAAAAAACAAATCAAATCTATTAAACTGTATTTTACTTATAAACTTGTAGATACAAGAAGTAGCTAGTGACAAAATCCATGATAACAATAAATCAATTCCCAAAATATAATCTGAAGATACAATTACGTTATTGACAGAGCGAAATCAAATGCTGTAGAAAAATTTTAACAGGTGACAGTTCTCGTTGAAAGGATGCTATTTTAATTTAAAATTTATTTTTAGTTCTTTAAGGATTTGATGCCTATTGGGAGTTGTTGAATAAAATTTTGTATACCAGCTCGTGTCTTGCAGCCCTAAGTCACTCAAAAAACAATTGAGTTTCACGCCAGAATTTTACATGGTGAACATAGGCGACCTTCTCTCCAGTCTTATTTATTTATTCCTCCATGGCAACAACACTCTACTCTTGTAACATAAATGACTAGACTGTGCACAAAAAGTTAGGAATATTGTAAAATTTGAACAAAAGTTTGGTGCAACCCCAATTTTTATTTTTTATTGTAAAGAAAATGGCAGTATTAATCGCTTTTTGTTATTTATAATAAGTTTTTAAATTTAAAGTTTAGATATTTGAATCAGTTTGGTTTTTATCGTCGTCGTATGCTTATTATTGTACAAAATTTAGTGATTTTAGAGCAAAACATGGAAAGACGAAGAATTTTGGCTGAAGCTGAAGTCAACAGAGCTGTTGGAATGTTGCAGACTGACATGTTACTCTCACCCTTAGAGTGAGTCAAAGTGTTATATGTCGCTTATGGAGTCGATACCTGGAGACAGGATCTGTTCGGCATAGACCCAGAAGAGGAAGACTTTGGTATACAATCCGAAATTAAGACTGTTATATATGCTTAGTGGTAAGAAGAATCCCAGCAATTTATGCAACGACAGCACGAAATGCTTTTCACGCTGTGAATGAACCAAGATTAAGCGTCTAATCCATTCAAAATTGATTTCGGGAATATGGGTTGAGAAGTCATCCACCATATCAAGGCCTCAATTATCACACCAAAACCATACGACACGTGTTAGATGGGCCACCTAATAACAAATTTGGGATCTGAAATGGAACTCGGTTTTGATTGCTAACGAATCCAGATTTGGTCTTAGAGGTGACAGTACACGTACTCGAGTATAGAGAATGGTTGGTGAACGGTATCAGCAACAATTTATCTAAAAAACCGTTCCATTCTATAAGAGGATCAATTATGGTATGGGGAGGAATCCGTGTTGGGGGTGGCACTGACTTGTACATTTGTCATGGAACTATGACTGTCTACATATACGTAACTGACATTATAAGCAAACATTGTTGTCAATTTTCAAGCTGTTATTAGTCAAAATTTTGTTTTTATTGACGATAATTGTCGGCTTCACCGTACCGCGGAAGTGTTAAATGCACTTAATTTCGATAGAATTGAACAAATTGTACTTCCTCTACGTTTACCGGATTTAAATCTAATAGAGCTTATATGGGACCTTTTTGAAAGAGCATTACATTCTTACAGACCTCAACCCGAAAATGTAAGAGAGCTTGTGCAGCTTTTACCCATTCTGTGGTTGCAAATTCCACAGGAACAAATTGATTTTGTCATAAGCAGTATGTTTTGTAGAATTCTGGAAGTTTTACGTGTTAGAGGCCAAAATACTCACTGTTGACATTAAAAATAGATTCTTTTATGAACCAGAAATATATTTTTTATTTTTTTATTTAGTGACTTAATTTTTGATTTATTCTTATAAAAACATCAAAATATGTTTTAAAATTAGTAAGTAAAATATTTTGTTGTGTTATTTTTTTAGTTTTATACGATTTTTCTAAATATCTCTAGTTTTTTATGCACAGTGTATTATTTATTTCATCTTAATTCAAAGCCAGGAGTTTTCTTTATTAATAATAATCAACCATACAATTACATATCGGTAAGTATCATTTTTTATTAATTTACTTTAAATGTATTCCAAATGTTATCAAAAACGAGTGGTTTAACTAATTATTTATATCAGACTTGAACAGTGTTGCCAAATTGCCATTAATATTTCATGGCTTCATCAGTTTTTATGTCCAATATAACATCACTTTTTATGTTACAACTTATTATTTTATACTACTTTATTGTACGAAAAAAACCGATTAGAAATGGTTAGAACCACTTATTAATCAACAAAGTATAGAGTCTGCAAAAATATATAATGTAATTTATTTAATTAATAATTACTAATTTTATCATCTTTCTTACAATAATATTTTTAAACAAAACAGTTTTCTTTAAAGTTTTTGTTATAATTGTTAACATTTATTAAAATAATGCATTGGTCAACATAACAGCGCTCTTCTTTCATATTTAGAAACTTAAGGGTGTGGACATCGCCGCTTCAAATCGTCATATTTAGACACTTTGTAGTGTCATTTTAGACACTTAAGAGTGTCTAGGTATTTTAGGCAATAATGGAACACTAATTTTTTTTCTAAGTAGAGAAAATATTGAAGCATATAGTGATCAATTTTTATTGAAATGCACTGTGTTGTTTAAAAAAAAAGATAAACAGCAAAATGACCAATATTTAGTTTCAAAATTACGTCAAATATAATTGTTTTTAAAAACCATGATTATAAGAACATTGTTTAATCTTTAGTCTTAATCTATTTTAAAACTATTCTACATTAAGTGGATCATTACTGTATCAGATACAGTAGTGTCTGTAATCTATTTTCTACGATCCCTTTGTACCACGTATTTTCGTCATAAAACTCATGTTGTCTTGTGTTGGCCTCTTTCAATTTAATACGATATACAGGATGTTTTTAAAGTAATGTTAAGGATTTTAACAAGTGATTAGCCTCGTTAAAAAAATGTTAAAAAACCAAAATTGTCTTATAACGTGAGGTGAAAAAGTTTCAGAGTCAAGTTACCTTTGGTATCATAAACGTAGGGCTTGGATTAAAATAATAGAATTATTTGTCAAATTCATTTTATAAAAACGTCATAAACGTCAGATAAACTTTACTACTTTAAAAGTAATTTTTTAAATAAGTAAACCGAAGTTAATATCATGCTGACCTGACACGACCACTTTTTCCACCACAATACCTGCAAACTCTACTTTCTTAAAATTTTTAGGAGAGGCAAAAAACTTTGTTTGAAGCTGTTGTTTCAACTGATGGTCACTAACAATTATGTTAGGAAGTTGTGCTGTAAATTCCTTCCTACAAGCTGCTGCAGAGTACTGCCACACACCATCTACAGCTTGTTCACCATTACGAAAATAACTTTCTATCAAAAATGCTTTTTGAGCAGTGTGTGTGATTGCAAAATATGCAATAATTTTTCCTGGTGATAGTTCTTCTTTTAGTGTTAAAATCAGATATACAGGATGTTTTTGAAATTTTTTTAAATTGATATCAACTTGAAACCAGCAAGAACGTAGATATTCGTGTATTAAACTGAAGAGATTTCTTGAGAAAAAAACTACTGTTGTGTTAACCGATTTTTATAAAAGTCTTAACAATTACAACAAAATCTCCATAATATACTGTTTTATTTAAAAATTACACCACTTGAATAATTGATAAATTTAAATTATTATTTGAATAAATTAGGTCGTACTTTTTGACGGACCTTGTATATTTCTCTTATTTAAAAATAAGTAAAACATTTGAATCATTTTGAGTGGTCAAGCTAATAGAAAATGTTGACGTTTGGCACTCTTAGCTTCATTGTCATTCCGTTAACCTTTTGTAACAAGAACCGTCTTTAGAGTAGCTCCAACAAAGTCCTTTGTGCGCGTTTAGCCGCAGCAAGTTAGCAAGAAACAAAGTTGTCATTTGAGGTCCCATAAAGCTTAGCGTGGAAAAGGCGTACGATGATGGGCAGTTCGTGGTCCGGCACTCCGGCGGTAAAAAACCGAAAAAAAAATAATAATAAATTTTAACGATCGGACCGTTATGCATCGCTTAGGCGAGAATAAAATTGAGAGAAATCAAATGACAAACTTTACACCCTACAATCAGAGAGAGTGTGTGCGGTGATGTATGGGCAATGGGCAGGCTGTCGGGCCTTAATAACAGAGCGGCATAATAATACGTCTCGCGGCCAGTGTTGGTATTGCGCTCGCGCTCCGGCATCAAAGTGAGCCATGCCGGGGGGCCAGTGCGACCCGATATGTGTCAATTGACCACACAAAGCTCGCGAAAAGCGCTCCGGAAGTGAGGCGATTTGCGGCTGAAGACTGTTAAGCATTTTTGAACACTTGTAACACCTCTTGTTGGCAATCAGGCAAAACTAATCAAAATAATTTATTGCGAGGCTTTACGATATGACGTCATTTTATGCGTTTTCTGGCCGTGCTTGTAGTATAAACAGTGCTATTCCATCGTCGCCTGTAAAACATTTTTTAAGCATAAACCTCTAGTGGTTGACTATAAATGCGGCAACATGTTGGAAACAACACATTTTCTGCTTCCTTTTCATTCTGATTAGTATGGTTCGATCTAATCAGTTCCATGACACGAATGTCGATATTACTTTACGTTCACGCTACTTTCCTTATGTGGGATATTTTGGAAACAACGATAACTACTTCTTATTAAACTGGAAACGCACCAAGTAGGAATTCCTTCAATGAATTGCCTGATTCATTGTAGAATCACATACAGGGTGTTTTTGAAATTCTTTTACACATTTTAACTTGTAGTTGGTAGTAGTTCCTGGTGAAATGATGCCAAACACTCAAAATTGTCGTACACAAATGTTGATAGTTCTTGAGTTAGATTCAACGTAACCACTTTGTTTACAAAACACTGGTTTATATTTAAATTTGGCGCTCTTAGTCACGACAACCAATAAAAACATTATTAAATAAATAATAATGTTACAACAACAACAATAAATTCTAATTGGCCAAGTATAATCATTTAACTTTTATAATAAAAAACATGGTCCAACAACAGTGTTGTCATAATAATTTGCCTACGTCCTTGTTATAAACTTTTGTGAGAGCACGAATTTACAGCTTCAATTCTTCAATAAGTTGTCTGCACCACTTGTTTAAGTAATTGGTGGTAAAACACAGGTTAAAGATCCAAACTCGTAAAGTCCAACCCCCGGTCTTATCCCTATTTGTAATAAAACCATCAACGCAAGTATTGATTCACTACTTATTGCTATCTCTTTCTACATCATGACCTAAAATGCAAGGAACACAAAACGTATTATATTAATAATGTTACACTTTTCATCTTTTTTCAGCTTAACGCGACGACAAAGACAATGCTTCTAGGGTAGTATTAGAAACTCGAATGCAAACTAGATGGCCACGCAGTCAATGACCTCAGAGTAATTCAATACCTAAGAAATTAAAATTTTGGGTATAAGAATATAATTATTTGTATTCAGTCAAAGGTTTCTGCAATATAGTTTGCAAAATTACAATATCCTTGTCATTTCAGTGTTTGTTTGTGTTTTGTCAAATGTCAATTTCACAGGAAGCTATACGTCGTAGACTGAGTCATACTCTAATCATTTTATTACAAATGGGGATAAGACGGTTAGACGGACTATAGTCGGACTACGACGTCAGTCATTCCTAGACGCTCGTTACAATAACATATATATTTAAATTAGAAAATTAACCCAAAACTCGCAAAACTTTTATCACAAATAACAAATAAAAAACAATATTTAGAAGTTAAAATGTAAACACGTCGGCTAGAGTGAAAATCTGCTAATTCCACTTTTCGCCGAAAATGAAATTTTGATAAAATTAGATAGATAAATAAACGTCTTAACGTCTACAAAAAGTAGAAGATTCAAAACTTAGTAACAATGGGTTAAATCGCTGGCTAAAAAACCTGCTAACTTCAAAAAGTTAAAATTTTCCTGCTAAGTCCACTAGTATTTTTTAGACAATAGTACTCACATGCCAAAAAAAATGTACTTGTTAAAAAACTGCTTAATTTCTATTTGCATTGTTTAGTTTAAAAATTAGAAAACCTGCTAACTCTAAAAAATTAGCTCAAAACTCGTATTATTAATAGAACCTACAAATATATTTTACTTTTATTAGTGTTAACACACACATAAAAACTAAAATAAAAATCAGGATTTTTGTTTTTTATTAGATTTGGGTATAACAGTAATAGAACAGTCTTTGGGCTTTTCGGAAAAATTTAGAAAAGTGGAGTTAGCACTTTAACACTCTAAGCCGACCAACACTTATTTACCGCATATTAAATAACTTCTGCAAAAAAAAACCGAATTTAGAACTTGAGGCGCATTTTGCACAATGTCATTCTAAAGCGTGAGCAAATTAACTCGAGATTAACTTGACTTTTGTATGAGAGTAACTCGCGTTTTACCACAATGTGTTAAACAGTGAAAAAATGTATGCAACTTATTAAAGATCACTCACAAATATTTTATAACAAATACGTAAACACATTATTAAGACAACAATGTTTTTAAAATTGTCTGTTATTTTTTAAGTTAGATGATCCTTCTCGGGCAATTAGAATTCAAAAGCGCCAAATTTAAAAATACACCAGCGCTTTAAAACTGCTTCATCTGTATCTCAAAAACTATCAACATTTATATAAAGCAATTTTTGGTATTTAACATCATTTCAAGAAGCTGAAATTTGCAATAAAATTTCTTGCATAAGTATAATACAAGATCTTGGAAAGGTCATAAATAATTAATTTTTAATATTGCTAGATACTATACACGTAATAAGTGGGACTGTTATCTAACAAAGTCAAAATAAATATCGTTAATACTCTCGTACTAAAGCCATTAAAATAAAGGATCGAGCATTTACCTGGTAATATTTCTGGTTGGAAAAATGCTAAAAACCCAAACTTGCCTTATAAAGTCTTCAGAAAGGTATATCGTGTTTACGAGTTAATCCAATATTTAATTTTCACTAATTTTTATGAAGGTCTAACGGCAAACCATCATTTCTAGACCCCAATAAAGAAAGGTAAACAAATTTTGTTAGTGCTGCGACAGGCCCAGCACGTGCTAAGCATGTTTCTGAAAAACTTTACAAATGTTTTACAAAAAAAACATTGTTGTCGTACATCGTGTGTCTCAAAAAAAAAAAAATTTGGAAAAATTTTTGCACATCGTATGTCTTAAAAATGCATTTTTTCTTATTCAAACAGTTTTGAAAATTTCCAAAAAGAACAATCTTACATACACAAGCCCTACTGTTTTGATAGGAGTAGCCATACAGTACAAAACTTATTTCAGTTGTAGTAAGACATATGTGAGCTTAATTTTACTTTGCGGGTTTATTATGTATAGATCTTGATAAAAGATGGCTTATAATAAACGTGTTTGAGTGACTTTAATTTAAAGTCCTTTATTTCTTCTCAAAAATTAGTAAATCTTCGAGATTTTTTTTTAGTGAAAATACCTTGAAACTCCCATCTTTGCCAATCTTCCAAATGCCAACAATCTGGAATGAAATGTGTTCAACACGCCTACATGATCTCATGTCCATGAATCTCATCTCATTACTTTCAAATTGACAACAAAATTAAAGTCAGAAGGTGCAAGATTTTGTTAATAGAGTGATTGAAAAGTGTCGTGAAAGCGTCCTTTCCGAATTAGAAAGCATGAGATTCAACGAAGATTAATTAGAATTTTACAACGAACGCACGCCTATGTCATTAAGCGGAATTAATTATTGTGCACTTAAGTACACTGAATTTAGATGAGGCGTAGATTCGCTTCTCCTGTCCCAAATTGCCCAAATTTCGACACACTCGCTTTCCAAACTAATAACCTCCTTGTAATGGTAATATGTAACGGGAAATAATTAAAACTATTCTAAGGATTTTCATCAGTCATTACTAAATCAATAAACAAGGTACTCGTAATTACCAGGGGTGTCAACTAATTTACACATAATCCACTTTTTGAAAAAATAAAACATACAAAATTTGTACTTGTAAACAAAAAACTTGTTTAAAATGTAAAAAAAACTTTCTTATTTAGAAAATATTTTCTGTTTTTGTTTATTTTTAACGAACGATCCAAAATCATTACCTGATTAACTGGTAGAGTGCGATCGATCTTATTGACAGCCTTGGTATATTTTACGGTACACATTTAATTGATTTTTTTCGAATAAAATTTAGTTTCTATGTTCTCAACTATACCATAAATACCTTCACAATGACATTATAGTTTAAAAAAATAAAGGTTACGACTTCTTAACGCTGTTTCTATTGCTCTACCTTCCCATACCTGTTTATATGACATATTTAATTAACTGTTACCTAAACTTTTATTGAAGGTGTACCTATAGTTACTACTCTCTTGTGTATGCTATTTAAAAAAATGAATTTGGTTATACATAGTGTGCAAAAGTTCTTATGATTCATAAGAAGAGAAAAACTTAGACATTCAATAATCGATCTAAGTTTTTTGTTTTTCTAGGAGCGTAAATATTTAAAATGTGTTTTTTTAAACGGATAGAGTGTTGCGTAGTCGTAGGCAGCGAAGCTTTGGCGCTTTGAAAAGCTTGCATCTGTCTTTTTCTAACCTAACTGTATCGTTTTCCGGTGAGTGTTGGCCCGGAGTATTGAGCTGTGAAGATGAAGCGGGCGGGCAACGCGCTCCAAGTACGGCGCACCCCAGACAGGATGGGAGTTCCGCTTGACCCCTGCCCCCTATGCCCCCGAGGTCTCCAAAAGAACACGAGGGTGTGGTTATTTAAACCATTTCGTAATTCATGATTACACTCCACGCACACACGAAACCGCCTTTTTCCCCGTTCGGAGGACGACACCTGGTGCTCGTCTGCACAAACTCCACGGTTGCGTATTCGAGCTACCGACCGGATTACTCCACATAATCCTCTAATATAGAGTGTGGGAGTATTCTTATGGGAATGTGACCCCTCGACCTCTCACCGGGGCGTTCCCAGCATTGTGCTACCTGTGTCGGAGTCCGGAGGGGTCCGCTAATTACCCGGTAATTGAGGCAGGAAGTTGAGAAATCACCGCTTGTGTGCTTGTTGTCAGTCTCTCGTGTTTTGCGTTCTCCTCAAATATGGGACGGACGAGAGGTAATCATTCGAAATTTGGCACACAAAGTCCAAAAGGAGCTTTGGCCCCGCTTCGTGATTTGCACCGGAAGAAGGATTTGTTTTTTGCACGGAAATTTATTGTTATTAACATTAGACACCGTTCAATTGACCATTCCACTCATGTGGGCAATTAAAGGTCTTCAAGGTCAGTACCGAGAACTATTGCCATATAGTCGTCTTTACGGACATTTATCGATTGCCTTTTCTTCTTCTCATAACTGAAGAAATAACTTGTTCAAGTCTATAGTTTTGCAGATAATTGATAGTTGTTGAAATAGCAGTTATTGTTCTTAAATTACCAACGCGCCATATCTTGCAAAACTTTTGCTTACAAACTTTTCTTAATTAAATTAATGGCTTACAAAGGTGACACTTCCGTTTCGCAATAACATAATCCACTTTTAATTTTTGGCCAAATGTAATTGAGTTATTTCCATTGTTTCATAATGACAATCTCGACAGAAAAGTTCAAAGACGAATGTTAAATGGTGCTTCTGATCTTGCAAAATATTTGAGAAATTGCAGAGTATCTAGGTATTAATTTGTAAAAAAACAAAACCTTATATTTTTTAACGTATTTTAACAGAATTTGAGCGTTTATAATTTAAAAGCTCTGTATAGTTTTTACATATTTTCAAATATAGCAATGTTTCTTCTTTTATAATAACATAAAAAGATAATAATAATTTTCTAATAATAAGAGTTCTTCACTGGAGGTCTTACAGATCTATATGGGGTATAGCAGGCACGGTTGCTACTTTATTAGCCAGCGACACAAGAGATTGGTAGGGTGGTTAGCCCCACGCAACGACCGCTTTTTATTTTCTTTTTTAGGTACTCATTTCATCAAACTGAGTGACCTATTTTCTGATAAAAAATTGTTCATATGTTTTGGCACTACATAATAATAACATACTTATAGTTTAACGTCCCACATGATAATCAAAATAAGATAAGAAGATGGGGACCTGCAAAACAAAAATCCTCTGTTGATAGCCTACGTTTCGAAACCTTTATTACTGTTCCTTCATCAGGGGTGGTCAACAGACACATTAAAATTTATGGTATGTTGGTGTAGGTCATGGTGTAAACTATTAATAATAAAGTTTCATCTTATATAGAAATACGCTTTTACTAAACAGCAGTATAAATAATAATAATTATACTTCTGTTAAAACAAAAATGTATTTTTGTATAAATGTAGATATAGGAAGTTGTTAAGTTTTTTACTCTTTTTGATAAGAAACACACTATACAAAGAAACAAATTAGGATATATTTTATCGTTAATATAATTAAAGTCGTTATATGTATAAAGTACTCGTAATTATTCGCCCTCTGGCTATAACTCTCATATCAACAGGGAAAATCAAACATTTCTTTCAATTTATAATTAATATATAATACCTATTTAAGATTTATTATCTAATAACAAAATAGAAGTTGTTGTTAAAAAATAAATTTTAGCAAAAATTTGATTTAAAAAAAATAATAAAAAATGAAAAAAGTTCTTTGCGACTGTTATATAAAAATTTTGATTAATGTTGTGGGTTTGACTTATGGTATCTCTTAAAATTTATTCTAAACAAAACGTTTAAGAAATATCTAAAGTATACACGTTAGCACTTGTTAAATACTTATTATCACCGGCAAGTGGCAAATGCTATTATCTATTCATTTTAAGTCAATTTGCTATTTGCATATGTCTAGTCAAATAAATATTAGCATAAATTTGCTCTATGTGCACGATGCAGGTATATAAATAATAATTTAATTTGGGAAATTCCTTTTCGACAAAACAACTTTATTAAAAAGAATTGTCCAAAATATTTTGTAGATTACACACCTTTAAATTAGTGATTCGATGTAACTTTTTTTATTGTTTAGATATTTTTTTAATCATTGTACCACTATTTCTAATTAATTAATAAACCTTAAAGCATAATGTATTAAATTTTTTCAAATCATGACCTGTATTAAAGAAAGGTTTACAAAATGATCATAAAAAGTACTTAACATTAAATCATAGAGGATATTTTTCAACAGAGATAGATTATATATTATAGCTTGCTTTAGAAAAACAAACAATAATTAAAACCTATCAAATTACCACTATTGTACAACAATTGACAAAGTGTCGTTGGGTTGGTTGAGTTCACATATCAATGTTGTCTATCATGAGAAGCGCTAATTTTGAATTTGTCAAGACTAATATTTAATGTTAATTATTTTTTATTAGTAACTAAAGACTTACCTATTTAAAATATTTCTCCAGTAAGAACAATTTTGACTCTGCAAAGCTTAAATACTATCAAATTCTCATTTTAAATTCCTAAATCTACAATTACATAAAACTTAAAAATAAATACTCCGACTAACATCAATTTACCTAACATTAATTTTCAATTTATGTAACAGATGTCAAAGTTGGTATAAAATGTTTATACAGACGGTCAAAAAGAATAGCTTTTAGAGTAATGCAGTCTAGTTTTTTCTCTAATTTTGACATTGATAATTGTTTTTAATGTAAAATAAATAACAGATGCAATGGTTTGCACTGTAGGTTATTTTAAATGTCAGAAGAAAATTACAATTTTTTCACATTTAACTTTTTACTGATAAACTAAAATTAACTTGCTTTTGCTTAATTGCTATATATTCCTTTTCTAATAGCACAAAACGCAAAATTCTTGTTCAGAGCTTGTTCTACAACGCTCCAAAAAAAGATTTTCATCTAGTTACCTTTGAAATTATTTTACATGTTAATTTTTTTGTGCCGCTCTACACTTTAAGGTTGAACTAATTTATTCTGTCACCTATCAATCAAATGTCAATTTAGATTTGAAGTTTGGCAAGGGGACTTTGACCTTTAATGAACATCCAAAGCAGGAAAACTTTTTCTTTAAAAATTGCCGCTTGTAGAGAGACCGAATACATGGGGTTTTTCATTTTTCTTGTTACAACCTTAGTGACATTACTAGGTTTACTCGTAACCCCTATTTGCTAAAGCGGCATTTTTTATTTTACATGGGAAATTCACAGGCGATTTTTTTTTGGGACCCTGTATAAAGGATCGACTAAAAAAATTTCTATTTGTTTCAATTTTTAAGATAACTATAGTAACATTTTTGTTTTCTTGTAAAATTTATTTTTATTTATTTCAAAACAAGCTTTTTAAAAAAATGTTACTATATTTATTTTAATGTTTTTTGTAAATAAGAACAACTTGGTATTAATATACAAAATAAAATTCGTTAGGTCTTGTCAGGTTATTAAGTTATTTTAAAAGTGGGTTTTTAGGGGTAAAGTAGGTGAGTTATTGCACAATCACATTCTAGACCTAAATGTTCTCCATGATATAAAAATCAACTGTTTTTTGAAAAAAATAATTCGCTTCAAAAATGCTAGCCGCCTATGAAAATAATCATCTGGAGAAGAAAATATCAAATGAAACAAAAATAAAAGCAAATCAGCAGAAAAAGCATTCAAAGACCTTCAAAATGAAGTATCGTTTAAACTTTTTTACCCCAAGGGAATAAAAATAGAAAACCCTGTGTTTAAGAAGGTAGTAATGTGTGTTCGTTTAAAAAAAAACTCGTAGCAAGCCATGACATTGTTACGTATGTCGTACATGATCCCATACAACAACCTCCATGACAACAAAATTTTTATTATTTACATTATTCGTGTATTGTTGGTTGCCTACTATGCAATTTTATCCGTCACAAATTATCCTAACGTAAAAATGTCTCCTCTTCCCGCCAAAGCGGGCTTGGTCTTGGTGTGTTTTTGTGTGGTTGCCTTCGTGGTGTTTTAGGTTTTCAAACATTCGTTAATTTATTTATCAGTATTTTTCAATACTAAATTTTGTGTTTTCCTTGATTTGTAATCATGGTGTACACCAGTAAACAAAAGACTTTTTTGTTGGAAAGTTATTTCCGAAATGGAGAGAAAGTTAACGGTGTTTGGAAATATTCAATTCAGCCGTGCCTGGAGGAGTTTCGAGAAGCTTTTCCTGACGTTGTTGTTGTGTATGAAAAGTTTAAAAACACTCTCCACCGAAGTGTGAATCTGTTCCGTGAAATTGGCGCCATTACACGTAAAGAGGGCAGTGGAAGACCAACTAAACGAACAGATGAAGTTATTCATGCTGCACAAGAGATTCTACAGCAAGATCCAAAAACGTCGATTAGACATCTGTCTCAGCAAGTTGAACTTTCTGTTAGTACATGTCATAAACTCCTACGAGAAGATTTACATAATGTACCCTTATTGTCTCCAAGCCGTTTAAGAGTTACGACCCGTAGATTTTCCTAGAAGATTGCAGTATTGTCAGTGGTTTTTAAATAACATTGCAAATAATAATGAGCTCCTTCAAAAAACTTCCTTTACGGATGAAGCGTGGTTTTACCTGTCCGGCTACATGAATTCACAAAACATGAGAATTTGGGCAACAGAACATCCTTATGAAATTGTAGAAGAACCTCTCCATTCACAAAAAGTTGGTGTTTGGGCAGCTATCAACAGTTTTTGTAGGTAATAAATAAATATATTTATAAAAATGTATTTTTGTTCTAATTGTCGAAAAGTAAGGTTATGAGATCTGTCAGTTTGACAAGTGTGTAAACGATTAATCACAGACATACAAAACAATTGTTTTTTAGTTTCAAAGCACTCTAGAGTTTTTTTTAAAAAAAACACACGATACAATTAACGTAATTTAACCACGAAAACATGTTTCTCTGGCAACAGAAATCAATCTATTTCGTTTTTTTTTAATCAAAATTATTATCAAAAAAATTTGGATAAACTGTTTTAAAAAAGTCACCCTGTTTAACTGTCTTGTCGTAAATTCGAGGTTAATTTGAACCGACGGCGACGGTTATTGGCTTCCACATAGATACAATAACTGTAAGAAACCTGCATCAAACGGGAAGAGTCAAAGAACAATTTGATTTGCATGGGTTTTTAAGACCTGGACCAAAACCTACGGACGCAAGGCGTAAATGTGCGCAAATTCCAAGTGAAGTGACAATATTAAACTAGAAAAGCTAGAGTATGTGATGTAAAGCCAAAGTTATTCGATCAATATATATAACTGCGATGTGATCATTACTAAAAAAATAATCGAGAGCCTCAAGAACACACCAACTCTATCTAAAGCTAAATTAGTATGGATAATCTTCATGGTAAAGCAGAATTGTATAAAAAAAGACAAATGCATACTATTAATTAGAACTGAATAAACAAAAATATTTAGCTTGCTTTAAGAAAGAATAACAATTTTTTTTATGCGAAGATTTTGGCATCTAGAAATAAAAATAGCCTTGGTCAATGCAGAAAGCAGAAGAGCTGTACACATAAAAGAGCTAGCTGCTACACGGGGAAGAAAACTAGCAACGAAGATAAAAAACTAAAATAAAATTTCCAAGTAATGATGGAAAAGCTACAGACATTGCCCTAAAATCCAATTTTGACTAACCAAACTATAAATACATGTTGTAGATATACCAAAATATACATAACAACTTAATTTTTTTAATTTCCTTATTCCATTGTAGACACAAAAAAAGTAGGTTTGACTTTTAATAAATATTGTAGGTATCACTGCGCAAATAAAAGTTTGTTCGGCTTTGCCACTCAAAGTGCACCTATTCTGTCTTTGTTTGTCTTATTCAGGGCAGATAAATCTGTCGCATTATTTGAATTAAGGATTTACTAATATAAAGACTGTTTTCATGACAACGTATGCTCTTTCTGCCCCATCTAATAACTGGGTGTACAAAGAGCGTGTGTTGTTTTAAATACAGAGCCAAAAAGCATCAGGTTTTGGTCACCGGATAGAGATAGTGATATATGGATTCAATGAATTAGATAAGGAAGGAGGCGGTGCACTAGGAGTGGCAAAGTCGAACGCAGCTTAAGTCACGATACTTTCTCTCTCGTAGAGTGAGGTATTTCTAGACTACTGACTAAAATTTTAAAAGTCTCTTTCTTTCTATGCAGTCTGTATCGTTATTCAATTGACAATTCAACTTACTTTTTCTCAATGAATCAAATCCACACATATTGACACTCATATCATTTAGGTTTAGGACAGTTGTAAAAACAGAGTGTTTTGGGTTCTATTTCTAGTTTTATTTTAGTTTCATGGAGTTCTAGTTGTAGTTTCACTGAGTTCCTAGTTATACAGTTATAATTATTTCAACCTACAAGAATTGTTTTTTATTATATTATAAAGTCCTAGTTAAAAAATTCTTAAAAAGAAGCGCAAGTTAAAGACAGATGAACAATAAGCTGCTGGATGTGACTTACTATTCAGATAAAGCGTAGTTTTATTTGTTTGAATACATAAATTTTCAAAATATTAGAACATGAAGTGCTGAAGATCCTCAGGTCTTTGTCCAAACACTCTACTAAAGTAGGAATTTGCAATGTCGTGTAGAAGATTATCGCGTAGAATTGCACATATTTTTTTCCATAATACCATTACTTTTAATTTAATTATTTTAGGAAGAGCTAGATAACCACCATTTCAAAAAAAGCTGTCAAATGGAGATTTATATATCTCCACGAAATTGTTTAGATAAATTCGAGTAGCATGTCAATAAATATTAATCGGAGGTGTAGTTCTACCGAAAGAAGTGTCACGCAAAGCACCGAAACCCGATTAATCTTTACTCTCCACCCAAGCATCAAAACTTGTTAATCACTTTACATTGATTATCTACAGTATGTAGGCGTCCAAGTGGCGGTGAAATTATTACAAACTCAACCATACCAAATAATTTTATTGAATTTAATCAAAATTATAAACTCAGTCAAGCATTTCCAAGTCGCTAATAATTTTTCGGAGGGCGATTATCGCCTCCTCTGCCAACAGAAATTTATTTTCACGTCCTCGTTGCTTTTATGATGCCAGGGCGAGCGACTTTACGACCTGTTATTGATAATGAAATTGCAAATGTAATGAAGATTTTAATTTAACTCCTTTACTGCATCTTTATCTTATCCGGTGTGGGTGAATTATCAATCGTTCTTATCCGATGATACGGTTTTAAAATCCGTCAACTCACAGATGCTGGATTTCCTTGTATTACGGTCGCGAACCGTAAAAGCCTTATCAGTGAGGCCTTATCGAGAGGAAACGGTCAGTTGTGCCGATAATTTTACTGCATTTTTTGATCTCCTTGCACAACGCAACTGAGAAATGTTTCGATATCGCAAACAACTAGTTTTGCAAAATTCATGGAAACAACGCCACAAGGACAAGATAAATTAATTCATTTTATCTTTTATCGGGTAATTTGCGATGGAGTAGGTACTCGACCGAAACACTTTATGATAATTTCGAGACAAAAAACTGTTTTTCGAACGATTTGCAACAGCCCGGAAATTTCCATCTTTCAAATCCGGACGATTTTTCTCAGGGATTGTACGACGAAAATACATTTGTGATAAGGAGATAACAACTTTTCCGTTCATTGAACCACATAGAAAGCTCGGGTTTTGTTATTAAACGAAATAGAAGTTCAAGCAGTATTTAAAATTGAATTTTGAAATTAAACAAAATACAGACTTAACCAAAAGTATATTCAGTGACATTAGAAGTATCACACCCAGAAAAAATAACTTTTGGTAGATGGGATTTAAATTCGGTGAACGAAGTGGCTACAACAAAACATTAACGCCTGCTTCATAGAGGAAATCTATAGTTTGATAAGCAATATGTGGAAGTGCGTTGTCTTGCTGATAAAGGACATGTTAACAGCCATCTAAATAAACCAGTAACGTGGTTAGTAGAACGTCATCAACATAACGCACAGTTGTCATATTGCCTCAAATAAACACAAGAGGTGTTCGCCTTTCATAGGCAACAGCTCCCCAAACCATTACTCCAAGAGTCTTTATACACATGCTTCTCAACAATAAATCCAATATCACGTCTTACCTTCCGACGGCCATCATGCATGTCTAGGCAGAATAGCGATTCGTCACTAAATATTACATTATGCCATTCGGGCTTCCAAATTTGTCATTCTCTGCACCAGCTCAAACGTTGACGACAGTGTTTCGCAGTTAAAGGAAGCATTAACCGTGAATGATAGGAAAACAGTCCAAAAGATTTAATGCGACGATATAACGTTTGCATATTAACAAGGCAACCTTTTTTTTGCAAAGCATTAGTCACCAAGTTGTCGCGTAGTAGCAAAACGGTTTCAAAGAGTTATAGTTGTCTGAAGCGCCTGTCTTGACGTTTTGTGATACGCCTCGGTTGACCTGTTGGTCTGTTTCGTGTACCTCTACTTTCTTCTGTCAATACCAGAAACACACACATCGCGGTAGAACAAACCAACTTCTCGAAAAATCACAATTCTACTACATCTGTCGAAATCACAAAAATAATTTATGATGCCTTCCCACTCGAGGCATTTTGTTACCCTTAAACAAATAGTCGGAGACACAACACCTGCAAATTCTTTTACTCATCAGCTCTGATAAGCCTTTTTCTTAACAAAAACTAAGAAGTTAAACTTTTTTTTGTGAGAACTCCCAAAAAATAAACCGTTGCAATGTTTACTATAACTAGGTTTAAATGTATTCATCTTGTTGCCAAAAAAACACTTCTAAAAAATTATTCCTTTTGAGTATGACACTTCTAGTCTCAGAATGTCACTTAGTATATAAATTTTTTTAAATACACGATGTATAACAAAACTGTTTTTGAGCATATGGATTTGAAGATAAACAATGTAAAAATTTTTGCTTAAAAACAGTATTGTCATACATCGTGTATCTCAAAAATAATATTTTTTACCGCTCGTCTTGTGAAAAATTGTTTGGTGTTATTGAGTAGATTTTTCGATTTATCTGACACAACAAAGAGATTCAACAAAAGGTTTGAAAATTATTTTTTGTGCCATTTCCGAAAAAAATCAACAGTCAATACAACAAATTTTGAAAGTTTTAAATAAACATTTTTTATTATTTGCTTATTTGACATGTAATGTTATGTGAATCACCCTGTGTATTTATACAAAAATATGAAGTTGCTTTATTATTATTTTTTATCGTTTTGTAAATATTCACAAAGATAGTATCATTATTTACAGAATAGAAATTCGAAGATAATTGTCAATATTTTTTTTATCTACAGGTGAATCCGAATTCAGGAAAAAAATGTTTCTACAAAAATTTGTAGCTTACACTTTTCACTTAAAAATTTCGCCAATAACTGTAGATTTTTGGATAAACAAATATTTTTTTCTGTAAGTGGTATGCAACATTTACTGTAAATTTTAGTTGAATTAAAGTAACGCCCATGTGATGATAAAATTTTGTTAAAACCAAATTTCGTTCAATTGAATGTTAAAATACTTTTTTCAAAAACTTGTTATCGCTTCCTTCCTGTAATAATTTAGAATTGCTTTCAAAGGCCTTGTCCTAAGAGTTTAGGCACTCGACCATCGCAGATGTTATTTTCAAGAATAATTAAATAGAAACAATTGCTTTAAAAATGCTTTTCAATTGCTTAATAAAAACATATTAAAGCTGTGCGTTTTATGTGCTCAATGCAGTTCATCAAAGCATCACTAACACAACAATTTTTTACCAAACGACATTAAGAATTAACTAATTTTGGAATTCGGTAATGCAGTTATTGCCAATCTTGCTGCAATAAAGTTCACCGTTTTTTGTAGGGTCTTACTGTAAATCTATGGCCAAGTAAGACAGTACTTATTGCTCACTATTAGCTGATGGGGAAGCTATACGATATAATTCATACGATGTAATTCCAAGCAAGGCTTGTGTAGGTAGAGTAGTTGTATTTATTCTACTCTTTGAGGATAGTGTGTTATGTTTAGGTAAGTATCAATTTTATTTACAGTAAAGTTGTAAATGACCTATATTTTCACGTAAAAGTAGTTTGGCTAACTTAGACTTCATTTAAAATAAAATAAATTTACAAGTAGAATTTTATTTACTAGCAACTAAAAATATTTTTCACTAGATCTAAGTGATAAAAGTGAATTTACCTCTTACTGAATTTTGCTCATATTATGCGAATGTGTGTACACCTACTTGTAATAATGTTACGCTAGTTGATTAATTTATTATGATGCAAAAGCATTTATCTTATATTAGTCACGATTACAGTAATGAAAACATTTAAAATTGTAATTTTAGTTTTATTTTTTTTTTTTTAGATTAAAAATGTTTCAGACTTGAAAACTTTGATTAAAAGTACAGAATTATGTAAAGAATGCTAAATAATTCAAAATGATTATAAATTCTAAGAAAAAACTGTTACAATCAGTTAAATTCTAAGCTAAATTTTTTAAGAGCAACAAATTTTTGACGTAGTAAATGGTTTATGAAACATGTTGTCTTTGCAGTTTGTCAAAGCAAAGTTGTTGAAAATTGCGTATTAATAATATTTTGAAGTTATCTAAAATAACAAAAAAACACCAGAAGAAAGATGAAAGCCTTAACAATCAACAATAGCAAAAAACAAAGCAACCGAAAATACTTGATCAATTTGCAATCATGTTTCTCTTTCTCATGAAATGCTACAAGATTTTTTTTTAAACATTTGCATTGTATGCTTTTACACTATTACGGAAAAACTTCAATAATCTGAACTAGCAAAAAACAATTCGAATTTTCGATTTGTTTAGATTATCAAATTGTTCAAATTGTTATATCGGGGATGTCAAAAAGTGCGCATTTGCTGTTAACTAAAAGTTGTTTTAAGCAGACAGATAATAAAAACGAAACAGTTTTTGTAATCAAAACCTTGGTTACAAAGATAATAATGTAAAGTCAAATTAAGAAAATTTGCATTACTGGAAAATTTATGTTTTGTCATGATATGTGCAGTACAAATATAAAAATTAAAATGTGATATGCAGGAAAAAAGACGTCAATTGCAGTCTGAAGTAATCAACTTTGACGAAATTCTTCAACACCAACACGAAGTTATTCTCCCCTTCTATCACTGGCAATGTAATCCGAACGTAGAGTATAGAGGCATGCTAGAACTATAATAGACGTGTTAATCCAACCACTGACAAAAAAAATATCAAAATTATTTAATTAGGATTTGTCGACGCAGTTTTCCGAATGTTATCTTTTTACGTACCTAGTGCAAAAATAACTAATTTAACATCCAATCAAAAGAACGAAGTAATCAAATCTAAACAATATTACTTACTAGAAAGAATATTAACTGGTGCTTTGAAGTATTGTTTAATTTTTATTTAAACAATTTGCTACTTAAATATTTACTACTAATGTGAGACATTGTCATGATATAACATGACGTAAATTTTGAAAGCCCAAATTCGCGGTAAAAATTTTTTTGTGTTCAACAACTACAACAATTCTAACAATTCTCATTGCCAAAATTTTCAGGTTGATACGATTTTGTTTAATAATATAAAAGTAATCCGAGTTTATGTCCGAGACATTTTATTGTAGATCAATGCATATTTTTTTCACTATTAAGAGACATATACATGACCCCATTTTTTTAGTATTTTTGAAAAAGTATTTTGTAGAAAAAGTTATAAGATAGCGAAACTCTAGAAAGAAAGTGTTTTAGGAAATTAACTAAATCTTAAATGGTCATAACATTGACAAAAATAAAAATTTTGAGAAATCAAAAAAAAACTTGGCTTCAACTCGTTCTTATTTCCAACAGCATCAAAAGTATTCCTTCAAAGTAATCAAATATTATGGGAATAATTCGTGTGCTAATTCGTGTATTTGGGAGAAGCAGCAAGAAAATTGTATAAAGCCAAAAAAGTGACAGATTTTTAAGAAAGTATTAAAATATTCAAAAGACAAGATTTTACGTTTAAAACATGTGCTAATAAATTTGTTATCAATATTAATAATCTGTAAAAAAATCATTACTTATGTAAATAAGTGTAAATTTTTTGACATCAGTGATAATTTTTGACGTCAAAAAATTACCGATAATTTTCATAGGCTCTATGAAAACTACAACAAATAGAAGAATTTTATCAACATAAAGAATCAATGATTATGCGATTTTTAAAGCAATAAATTAAATTTGCAGAAAATAACCAAACATTTTTCTCTTAGCAAAACACACAATTTTTAAAAGACGCATAACTACATATGTTTACATATAAAAAAATAGACTTAAATTACTGATTTCTTTAAACAAATATTTTTTAAACAATTTATAACATCAAGTTTTGACATAAAAAAAATATTTTTATTACTATTTAGAATAATCATTATATCAATTATTACAATGACAGTAATAATTATTGTTAACAATAAATATTGGTTTGTACAATTTCTCTTTACCATTTGATGTTTCAAATATTTTGTGGCAGTTATGGAGCTACCTAATTTTTTTGTATGTTGTTGTTATGCTTCATAAGTAAATCAATACAGGCTATTACTATTTTGCAATTTTTTTAATATCCTTTTTTCAACGACGTTTGATAATAGTTATTTACATTAGAGTGTGGTAAAGTCATATTTTACAGCGCGACTGCTTCGTTTGGGAAACGAGCCCGTAGGGCGAGTTTCTCATTAGCTGGAGCGATGTAAAATGACTTAACACACGAAGTTTGTATAACATTTTTTGTCCGACAGGTTTTTTTAAATTTTAATAAATCTAATAAACATACATAACCCCAAATTTTAGAGCAAAATAAAAAAACTTTGATAATTTTTTAAAAATTATCAAAATACTAGAAAGAAAAATGTGTAAATTATCAATACAAATGATTCAGTCTCCAGAAATATTACCACTTTTGTAAAATTGAAAAATCACGATCAGGTCCTCATCGTCACTTTGAATTGAGAAGAAGTAATAAGACATCATTGATTTAAGCTGGGAGGATTTGGAAGCAGTAGAATAAAACGGTTTTAAGTTTTTCTTGAATGAGTTAGATTTATAAACTGGTCATTACTAGAATTTACAACAGTCCTACAAAATAAACATCAACTAAGGTTAGGTAGGTACCTAAAAACTACAAGCACAAACTAAGTCCCAGCCATTGTAAATTGTTTTTCTTTATACAGCAGTGTTTCTTATAACTATAACTATGACTATTATTGTTAATAAACTGAATAAACTAAAAAATACTTCACGTGTAGCTGTATTTTTTATACCCTATGAAAATATTTGACATTTGGTCGGGTGTTTGGTCGGTATGTCGGTAATACAGATAATTATAAACTTACTTAAATTCGCATAGATGTCGTCCTAATTTTATAAAATAAAAAATAGAATAATAAATTTATTTCCTTTTTTTATTTATTGCTTATTATGTAAAGTAAAGTTTTGTGTAATTAACTATATCGTCGTATATCTAACTTATTTTTTAAACATCTTCTAAAACTTAAAATTTACTGCAGTTTTTGTCGCACTAGTGCGTAAAGTGACACTTTGAGTTAACGTTTCCAATACGTCAAAGTCAACTTTACAATTCAGGAGGTCAAAAATATAATTCTAGACTAATGAGTTATGATGATTGATGGCAGACTCCTCTGTAAGACGGATAGAATTTCTGTCACCATCTATGTCTGTTTAGGGAAGGTATCTGTTAGGAGACCTGTAATAATCTACAATACCTACAAGGATATAATAGAATAAAGTTCCACGAAATTATTGTCTTCATTTAAACAATCCTTATTCATCCGAGATAATATAAATTAAACCAATATAAGGAAAACTTATATTTAGTAAGTGGAATGCTAATTTGTGAGTCAAATCGGAAACGAATAAGAATTAAGATCTCCCCTAAGTGGGTAGGTCCGTAAACACCAAAACTGACTTAAAATATTGTTCAAATATTGATACCTAGTATAAAAATTTCTTCAAGTGGATATTTGGAAATAGATGAACTTTACTATTGGAAAGTTACAAAATATGTAGTTATCTTTTCAGATAATTTATTTAAAACACATTTGTTTACAAAATAACATAATAAAGTGTAAAAAGTACATTATGGCGCTTTTTTATATAACTCTGTTAAAAATGTCTGTATTTTTTTAAAAACACTATTACTATAACCTAATAATATATAAAACGTTATTGTTTTTTATTTATTGTCAAGGAATACCCAATGAGACATTAACTACACCTTATTATTGTTTTAAGTAAAATAGTTTATTTGGAATTTGGGATTAGTAATAAACACCTGTGTCTTTGATAGTAGATATGCTTCGACAAAAAAATAAAATAAAGAGTTATTGTTGTTTAAATGTTCCAATTAGATTAATTAACTAATGAGAAGTAATTTTTATTTTTCATAAAAGTGTGTTTATTATTATAATTAACACATTACAGACAAATTTTTATAATGAGTACCTAATGATCATAGGTAGGTACTAGCGAATGGCCCAAATTTATCGTCACTTGAGTTACTTTTGCCGGTGGAAACGTAGAGCTTGAATAGATTGCTACAAATTGCTACAAACAATTAAATAAATTACTTATATAATTATGATTAAATGTAGTAAAATGTTTAATGGAGTAGATAGTACTACATATATAGTATTATAAATATATAGTTAGATAGTGATAGTAGTATACCAAAACTTTGATGCAGTAGATAAATAAAAAGTCTTCTATAAGTTCACATAAAGAATAAACGATAAATTAAGTACAGATTAAAAAAGCATAATTTGACGTTTCTGAAGATTTAAAAATTAAATTAGTCAACCCAAGCACCTCGTTTTGACAGGCAAAAGTATCTCGATGACGAAAGAGTTGGGTCGTTGTTATGTACCTATCACTAATTAATTTTTTGAGATATAAGGCTTTCTTTATTGTAAAAAAATCACTTTTTTGATTTGTTTCGTGTAATTTTCCATCTTACTCGAATGTGACATCACTAATCAAATTCCTGCATTATCTGTACAACCGATAAGCCGATACAATCTCAGATCGTCTACTACAAACTTATACCTACACATCCTATAAAAAAAACCATTTTTATTAAAAAAATATAATAGAAGTGACAATAAAAAAGAGCTAAGTTACGAATGGGTTCAGTCAATTTGCAACACCTTCGCGGCCCTCACGCTCTTTGGAGGATCTATTTCGTGTTTAAATGATAAAACAGAATCTCATTTACAATCCGTTCTCGAATCAAATCAGGCGAAAAATTAAAACGACAAGAAATTAACGCGCAATGCCAATGTTAATTTATCTCGTTATTATCTAGTAGGTTGTGGGTAGTAAGATGAGATTTGTGGTCACAGTTGGCCGGGGGTAAAGCACAATACGGGCAACTTATCGATTACATAAATCAAATTAATAGAATTATTTTTATAAAATTTTTGCACGTTTTTATTTTATAAATAGCAATTTTCTGGGCGGGACCTTAAAAACGAATTGGTGATGTATGAATACATCGAACATAAATCAAGTGTAAAAAAAAATCTTGTCAGAGGTTGGCTCCGTTAGAAGTCGAAATGAATGAATAAGAGTGAATGAACGTAGAGAGTCACACGTTCGAACAATAGGCCCTCGGATCTGAATTGTTTTACTTCTAACTGGCTCCTTTACAGTTATATACTCGTTGTTTATCTTCGACATAGCTCATCAAGTGGAGATTCGTTGTGCAAACACTCGTTTATAATAAATTAAAAGCATTTGTATTCAAATCGTGAAGAAAAATTGCCAAATCTAAATAAGTCATCGTTTTGAAAGTCATGAATTCGCGGTAATTACACGGTTTAAAGGACGATGATGGGTCGGATTACAGGTTGGTACCGATAATAGCGCCGTGATTACAGGTTCTTGATCGATAAATAAAAATTTTATTCGTCTGATGTTATTGAAAATGATCGGTGTTTTTTTAGAACGCATCGCTAAATCAAGACACGAACCCTCTTTTGGTCACGTGTTTTTCACATCCGCTCAGCGCGACATACTGACTTATAATAACGGAAAATCGACGGCTCCGAAAACTGTTAAAAATTCACCATACATAACCTAACTCAACAAATATGTTAAATAAAAAACGTCTGGCTTCAAAGGGGTGAAGCTACGGTTTATGGACCTCATCTCAAATTTTTAAAGAGCCAATGATAAAATTTATGACAAATTTGTAACGCTATTCTTCCTTTCGTTTCAAAATTTGCTATAAAATTTTATTAACAGTGTTTTGTTCGTTTTTATTGCTGTGGGAGTTTTAAAACTCGGTTAATTAGGAAAATTTATGTAGGCTATTATCCTAAATAATTCACTCATTTCATACGTGTAATCACAGATTTTGTAAATTTTTTATTAATTCATTAATTGTTTAATCTATATTGATTAATTTTTGTAATTTGTAAATCTTTAACAATTTCACTATTCGTCAACTCTATATTATGTTAATATAAATGACATTTTGTAATTGACATCTTGATAGCTTTACAAAAATTTCTCAACCACAATTCATTTGTGTTGACGGATGTCTTTCTGGAGCTTTCTGGAACAAACTTTAATGGCAGCTTACACTGAAATGTGGTAAGTCACATTTTACAGAGCGACAACTTGATTTAAGGCACAAGCCTACAGGGCCACGTTTTGTTAGAGCACTGTATATATAAATAAATTACGACCAAATTTTTAGAAAAAAATGTTGTAATTGTTAAAATTTAACATAAAAAGAAGTTAATTTATTTTGTCTGTTAATAAAAAGATAAGAGTTAAAGTGTGTAAAAAAAGAAACTATGTATTAAATTTCAATGGCTGCATCTGTTTCCTATATGTGTATGTATTTCAAAAAACAACATATTATTTACACAAAAAGAGTGCTAAAGGCCCAAAAATGGTTGCTTTGTCGGCATAAAAGTCCATTCTTTTGTTAAAAATTCAATCAAAGGAGAAAAACTCTAAACGTGTCACATAATAGATAAATTTTTTTAACTTATAAAAATAATTGTTACGAATCAGAGCAACTTAAATTTTTTTGTCACAAATGATACTTACTCATACCATTTCTGTTTTAGGCGATAGTAAATTTTTGGTTTTACTTGTTTATCAAGCTTGGTAACAAAATTATGACCGTAGGTATAACAAGACCTTAAAACATAAGATTTGTATAAACGCTTTAAACGATTGTTATTTGAATATTTTAATATTTTTTTATATTGCCATTTAAATTTATAATTTGTCCAAAAAGGCTTAAATTGTATTGTTATGGCATACAAACAAGTTTATAGAAGCTATAAGGATGGCTGTGAAGAGAGAGATGCACTATTGTCACCAAAACGGCCAGCTGGACCGTTTAAAGGACCTTAAAAAAGCTGCAGTTATTTTATTGATAAAGGCTTAAAAATTAATAATTACCTCGATTGCTTCGTAAAATTCAACCATTTATAGACAAACTAAAACAATATTTTAATTTTTAAGTGTACGAGTAAATTCTGCTAAAACAATTTAGATTTTATTTACTAAATCAAAATAACTATTCTTAAAAGTTTTGTAGATATAGTAATTCAAAAACGCCAATGATAACAATGCAAAACCTCAATAAAATAATTTAACTACAATAATAAACAAATTACTTACTGCTTCTGGTTTGCCTATTATACAGGGTGTTATGGAAATGAGTGCAAATATTTTAACCTGAAATACAGCACCACAAATAATAAAAATCTGTAAAAAAATTTTTGTCCTATCTCAACTAACAACAAAATTACAGGCCGTCAAAGTTGGGTATAAAAAAACATCGTTTTGTTATATCTGGAAAACCGCTTAACCGATTAATACCAAATTTGGTACACAAATGAAGTTGACTGTACTCTTTTTATTTCTACTAGCAAAATTTTGCTGCACATCTCAATTTCAAGTTACGGCACTTTTTTTTTTCACATTTTGGGTAATTAACCAATTTTTGTAGCAAAAATGAATATGCCAGTAGATTCTACATAAAACTGCAAGAATGCAATATTTTGCTAAAACGTATCGTTTTCGAGATATTTACGTTTAAAGTATAAAACTGACTTTTCATCTTTAACTTTGGCGTCCTCTAGCTCCTAAACGGTGCAACTTAGTATAGAGGTAAATTGTGTAAGATCGCTTTATTTTGACCTGAAAAACCTATGATTGCCCTATGTTAAAAAAAATGTTATACGATTTGTAATAATTAATTTTTAGTTTATAATTTTGTTATCAGTTGAGATAAAACAAAAATTTTTTTACAGATTTTTATTATTTGTGGTGCTGTATTTCAGGTTAAAATATTTGCACTCATTTCCATAACACCCTGTATAACAGCACAATAATCATAAATCTGTTCTAAAAATAGGTTAAAACGTTGGGTAGAATTGTTTTGAATTTTTTATTCCGCTAGGACAATTTGAAGTATTTTGTTTTTATGAATAACAACTATCTTTTATACCGGGTGAGTCTGCTAAAAGTGTTTCTTAACGTTTCTCAAAAACTAGTTATCCCAGCAACTTCAAAGTTTGGCATTAAAAACTTTGTTTTTTGCGCTACACAGGTGAATTATTTCAGAATACTTCTAATATTCCTTCTAATTAATATTAATTAATTTGTTCAAAAAAATCTAAATATTTCCAAGTAAAAAAATAAAGTAAAAGTAAAGTAAAATGTAAAGTAAAAAGTAAAATTGAACAGGTAATGTAAAAGCACCTAAGAAACTTCAATCGTGTAGTTTTAGTATTAGTAAAAAAAGTATCCAAATTTTACTTTTAAAGATTACGTTTGTAATCTTGAATAAACAATACATTTAAACGTTGTTTTTAATTGCTATGACACCTAATAGCTAAAAGTTACATGCTTTTTTGACTTATACCAAAACTACGTGATTGAAGTTTCTTAGGCGTTTTTACATTACCTGTTCAAGTAAAATACAACAAGTAGGATATCATTATAAAGATAATTTTGTCATCTTTAAAACGATGTGTTACTCGACCCCACTTCATATTTAAAATTTTAGAGGTGTGGTGTACTCCTGTCAGGGGGTTAAAGATATGAGTTGCAAAATATTCTTAAAATGTGTTCCTCTTCAAAAGAAAATCGACCTGTCCGAGCATTTCTGCATTAAATTTTACAAAGATAAACTAGGTGCAAACTTTTTATTGGATCAGTTTGTATAGTACTTATTACTAAAAATAAGTTGAAATAACCTCTTAGTAGTAAATACGTATACCTGTATTTAAAAATATGGTCATCCGCTTTGAAACACCTGAACTCTTGTGTGACTTGATTATTAAGTTTAAAGAAACTTAGGTAGATAAGTAAATATATTTTGACTAAATCCTTAAACACATATATTAACATTTTTATTATTTGTAACATCACTTTTATTTGTTTTTTTAAGTAAGTAACTGGTGTCGCTAATAATACTTGTCATATTACACAACAATGTTATAAAGACAACTACCTACAATGTGTCTGTAAATTATTGGATTACTTGACAATCCTGAAAAATGAGTTCCTTATTTAACACTCTTTTGGCAAAAAACTGCTAGTAAATTTTTATATTGTTTCTAACCGAAATTAACTCTTGTAGATGTATAAATATAGAATATAGGTATCAACAACCTGAACAACAAAATAATATAGTTAGTAATAAAGTTACTAAAAATTTTTATTCGAAACGTATCAAATTAATAAATTTTATTCTTGCAACTATTTTATTGATGTTTTGTCCGATTCAAAGTTTGTTTTAAAGCTTTCAAATTTTTATGAAACTTAGTGTGAAGTCTTAACTCTAAAAATAACCAAATGTTGTAATAATTATAATAAATAATTTATATATAAAGTAATCATTTCCCACTTGAAAAAATCAGGGAAGCAAGTTTCACAAGACTTTCGAATTTTGTTTTTCTCTCTGAGTCCTGCTGGAAAATTCCTTCTCTGTCTGATCAATTTTAGAAGCAAGAGTCTGAGATAAGCCCAACCAAAAATTTAGTAGGTTTACAACAAATACTAAATACTGCTTTTAGTATGGAGTCGAAATATCAGCAAAAAAGTTGCGCCATAAAAAATTTTGACAAACATTTGTAACCTACATTCTTGCACGAGAGGGCCACTTTAAAACCCACTGAATATTTTCTTACACAAAAGTTTTCCTTTAGTTATACTAAGCCAAAATCAAAGTGGTTTTATGACACTGCAATTGTCATTAGGACTGTCATAATGATGCTATTAAAAAGGTTGTCAGAGTTTGTTGTAAATCAAATTCGTTTGCCTGAGTTGAGGTCTGGGTAGGACTAGTAAGAAAATTTATGTCAATAATTTTATTGCCCAGCGGCACCTTACCTTTGTTACTACATTATTATTACCTTTAATACAATAAAACTCTATCATAAAAACCACATTAGATTTGCGTAAGTATATCTATTTATTAATATTTTTTGCTTTATTTCTTGATAAAAGTTTCAGTCAATTTTTTTCAAGAATATGTTGTATACACTTAATACTAGTCATCCTGTAATATGCTATATCTACACTTTACTACTAACTTAACTTTTGTTTTTACTTTCATTTTTTATGATATCATTTTATGTGTATAAGTGTATAATGTAGCATTTAATAGGAAAGTATTACGTAGGTACGTGTACTGATGCGAACCTATAATAAGACGTCTTATATCGCGATATAAAATTACAAATAAAAATTTTTATAGCTATAGGTAGGTACAAAAAATTAAAGTATTTATTTTTATAATTTTATAGTTTTTTTGCCTAACGAAAATAATTTATAGTGGGCTTAAAAATGTGTCAGAAAGTGTAATTTGTCGCCCTGGGGCAGAAAATTTTATGCCAGCCAGCATTTGTCATTTTTTGCCGAGCTTTTGCTCTTTTAACTTTTTTTGAGAAGCTTTTGCCGTTTAATTTAATACTTCTACTTTATTTATTTGAAGATAGGCAAAAAACATTGACATTTAGACAAAAAAATAGCATCAGGCCTTAGCTTTATTTGATGGCCTCGCTACGCTCATACACAGCCTCGGGCTACACAGTTTAGTTTGTGCCTTTCGACATAATATACTATGTTTTTTAAACACAAAATTAAAATAATTCAAAAATATAATGAAGCAATTTGCCTAAACTCTTTTAAGAAATAACAAACGCTTATTACTCTTGTGTCTTTTTTAGTGGAAATGAAGTGAGAAGACAAAATAACAGTTATTATGTTATTTTAAACATTCCCTACAGGTACATAATGCCCTACTACAAAAAAATTAATTAAGCAAATGTTAATAGTTATTTATTTATACAGCAAGGTGGTGAAGAATGTTATTATTGACCGAGCATCAAGATTATTTCGCGAGGGGCTTTGCCCCGAGCGGAATAAGATGCGAGGCCTATAAATGTCTTCACCACCGTGGTATATATACTATTTTTTCCACTACTAACCAAATTTAAGGCAAAAATTAAAAATAAAAATTTTTCTTGGAAAAATCAAGTAGCCTTGGAAATGCAAATTTGCCTTTACACTAATAAAACAAAGATCAAGTAGGCTGGTGCATGGGGGTTGGAAATCTGCAACGGTAGCAGAAGATTACATTGAGGAATCACTGGTACTCAAAAGGTCAATCGCAGATATGCTCCAAGGGCCTTCTACATCTTCGACTTCTGCGGCTTTATCAGTCAAATCACAGCGTTCACCCTCATCGGCTGCATTTCCGTCAACCTCATCTTCAGCGCTTGAAGTTTCACCTAATATCATCAATGAAACCAGTACTCTACATAATACGGTTATTAATTTACCAAACACAGCTCTAACAAACACATCGGGTGCAACAATTAATTTGACTTGCCACAATTGCACAATTAATTATAACTTTGGGAAACCATAATTAAACTCAATTCCCACCGGTAATAGATAATTTGTGTTCAATGTATTAATACTTCTTTAAATAAAGTTTTGTTGTTTACATAGTTTTCTAACATAACATAACCTATATTGTAGTTACTAGATCCGTCTGTCAAATTCACAGATGTCACTATTGGTTGAGCGCGAATTTTAAACTATTGGCATTTCTTTTAAAATAATTTGGTCGTAAATACATTAAATACATTCGCAAATACGTTAAAGACAATCTCCTGGGTATACAAAATCATGTTGCACAAGTTTTTGTTGAACAACTATCCCTAGATTTTCAAAAAATTTAAATTTGTCCATTATTAACCTTGGTCAACAATAGGAAAATTATTAACCACTAGCTGAAAAATTCAACTTCTCAGTTGGCTAGGAGACGCAATAATAGTCAACTTCATAGCTAGTAGTGGAAAAATATTTTTATTAGGTATATACAGATGGTTACAACTGAATTGCTTTTTTGTGTAAATGCATTTCTTTTAGTTCCGTTTTGTTTTGATTATTATGCACCATTAAAACAATAAAAATCGTCTGTCTTATTCACGCATCACGTGTCCACTTCGTACCGGAAACACAACAGCCGACTCCGTCATTAAATCCAATCCTTGATTCAGAGAGGTAACAAATTTAGCTAATTATTTCTCGCCGCCCATAAATTCAATAATAAAGCATGCAAGAGTCGAAGCTCGCCGAGTCTGATCGTCCGGTCAACACGATATCGTACCGAGCTATCCTATCATTAGATATAAACAAGTCATTCAGCCATTTTCTATGCTGGATGACCTTAAAACAAAATAAAGGGGAATAATTGGAGAGTGTCGTGGATTGGCTGGCCGGTCGGTCGAAGCCAGACCGTATCCAATGAGCGGTGAGGGCAGGCCGACCGGTACTTGAGCCAAAACCCCATTAATCCATGTCTAATGAGATGCACAAATCTTGCTTGGCCGCGGTACTCGATTACCAACGAACGCACAACCAACACAGCTTATTTTATACCAAAGAAACGACCACCATAACTATCAAGCACCTAGATTTTTTTCTTTATCTAATCACGTCTCCTGAGAGTAGTATTCCATAATAAATTAGTAAATTATATGATTCTAAGGATGACGCTTAAGAGAAAGTTACCACCACTACCATTGGCTCATTTAATTTTGATTTTTTATGTTTTTAAGTATTTCATCAAAATAAAAAATAGATTAAATATAAATCTAAATTTTTCAAACATTTTCAAGCTTAAAACTTCATTTTTTGTTCAGAATGATAGAAAATTCAATATATTAAATTTTGAACAGAGCTATAAAATGAAAAATAAAGGTAAAATACACTCCTTACCAAAATACGAATCTTTTAAAATACCGTAAGATCAGTTAAATTTACGGTCAAGTAATCCATGATTTGTGCTTTTCTGTTCTTTTTCTAATTTTTGACAACTGCTGACAATTTGTCAAACAAAGTGAGTACGATTTTTTAAAATACGTTTTTCTTTCATTTGGATAGAAGAAATCAATTTGAATACTTACCTACTAATACAATTTCATAATAAACAAATCCTTTTCGTCTCCATTTCGTAAAATTTTTTTTCAAATTTTGTTAAATTTCTTAGCGAACATAAATTCTACCAACAAATTAAATAAGTTGTGAGTTATCAATTTTTTAATGCTACCAAATGCACTGAAACTCATAGAAAACTTGACTATAAATTTAAATAACCTCACGGTAGTAAATATAGAAAATTTAGAGACGAAGAAATTGATTGCTAAGATTCCTATAGTTTTGTGATGAGGAAAATGCAGTTTACAACTGTAGCTAGAGGTTGATCTTAAAGCGGAATATGTTTTGTAAATCTAAAGAGCTCTTTAACGTTCTCAAAAAAAAAAGATTCTGGGACAATAAGTAATCAAAAACAGTTGTAAATGTCTTTCACAAGTGCCTATTTTTTTCAGCATTATATAAAATCACTAAGCATAATAAATAATAATAAAACCAAAATTATTTCTCGTTCTGCGTCTAATTTTGTAAAATTTTATAAAATTCTCAAGTATTAAGTAAAATACTAATCTTACACTAAGTACTGCGGACTGCGGGTAACATATAGGTGAAAATGTTCTTAAAATTGTTTTGTAAATTTTTACCAGGTGATAGTCCTCGTTAAGGTGATGCTAAATACCCAAGCTTGCTTCACACCTTTATCTCGAACTTACCTAAAGCAAATTTGGGTATTTATCATCCTTCCAACGAGAACTATTATCTTGTAAAATTGGTAAAACAATTTCAAAGGCTCTCTGTATACGGATTTATTTTATAAATATGAGTATATTTTGTTTTTGTTCTCTTCGATAAAATAATGGTATGGACTTAAACAAACCTCTAACATTTTCATTTTATCTTAAACCTTGATTTATAGTCAGTCATATTATTAGTAATTTGTGATTAGAAATGTTTAAAATACATGTACTAACCTATAAATAAGCATCATTAAAGCAAACATTTTAAATAATTTTTTCTGTTTTTGACCTTCTCGGTAATTCAAAGTGAAAAATTCATCTCAAAAATAAACTTTTTTTTTAAATAATTATCTAATTTTTTTTAAATTGTCTACACTAGTTCATCGTACAATACAAGGCAAGTAAATAAGTTGGGAGACAATCTCAAAAAATTTGTTCTATTACTAGTTAGAAGATTGAGAAATTTTGAGAAAAGATAGATTGTGCCATCGCACACATATAGGTTATCTATATTTGGATGAATTTTATAAGGCGATAAAGTAATTAATTTTTCGGTCCTTCACCGATAAATAAACCCCAGCCCCTGAATTTTAATACGGTTCTGTTTAATGGTAGCTTCAGTTACAATAAGGTTCACTTACCTTTACAACCATCCTTGTTAAATCCCTCATAAACTAGTTTGTAAATTCATCCAAATATAGACAACCTTTAGGTGTGTTAACAATACACTCTTCTCTCGTCTTGAAAGAGGTAATCTTAGAAAGCCCCTGACTGAAATTTTCAAAGACTCTTATTGTACACTACAAAAAACCTATTAAGAAAGAGTAAAAAAAAATGCTAAAACATATCCATCCAAATAATTTGGGTAGAAAAACCAAATTACTGGCTTTATCTGGATATACTAATAATCCGATTGGGTTAATCCAAAATCAGTTTTATTCACGTTTTAATTCTTTACAATTTTTGTCTTTGAAGCATTAAGATTGCTTTATTAGTTTTAAGCAAAAACTTAAAAATAACGATTTTTTGGTTTTAAATGTAAACAACAAAGTAACTTATGACGGTTGCGAGTACAAAACATAGCAGAATATTACTACAGACTATCCTTAATGTGATATTGCAGTCGGTTTCTTGTAGCTAACAAGTAGACTAAATCTTTCTTTTTAGACAGGTAAAGTTATCTTTACTTGTCAAAATGTTAGGTTTAGATAGCTTGATAACGTAACATTTTTGATTAATTTAAGTTTAGAAACGTGAGAAATGTTAAATTATGCTTCTTGAAATAAGCAATAAAGATTTCATTTAGGTATTTTTCAGGTAAATTTATTGTGCATCCTTGTTTAAATGTTTAAAATGCTTCAAATTTTTGGTATTATTGTGGTTATTTTGCACAATTTGGTAAAGATTTTATTAGTAGTTAGTAGCAATCTATTGAAGTCATATGGTGTACGGTGTTTTTTTAAATGTTTATTTGTTACAAGAGTAACAAGCGCAGGCCAGCGCTGTTAACTCAGTAGTAAAAAAAAAACACTAAATCATCCTAAATGTAATTTACTTTTGAAATATATTGTGTCATTCGTTACAAAAAATGTAGTACCTAACTATTTCGGGAAGAAATTTTCCCTACACGCACTAATGCAGCATTCCTTTCGCTCGTGCTGCTCATACGGGAAATTTATCTTTCCGAATGCGTTAGGACGTTAGGTAAATAACTCTTACGAAATTAATTATTTCAACAAGCTTTTTTTAACTCACTTGAGTCCCTCAGCAAATTTTCGCATAATTTTTGCTCTCACGGTACATGTTTACAAAATTTCTTTTTTATTATTAATTTCACCGCCTTGGCAACTTCTATAATCAAATTGTAAAATAAAATAAGTAAATTGGTACAGTACAATTTATTTATACTGATTATAATTTTTAACTGGATTTAAAATAAATAGTTTTTGTTAAAAAAATTTTTTTAATGTTTTAAATCACAAATGAGATTTTCAAATTCACAACATTAACTGGTTTCTTGTTGGTAAAGAAATAGACCATACTAAATAATCTGGCATTATTTTGAATGATACAGTCGAACCTCGATAGTTGCCTTTCTTAAAACCACGGTTTTAACACTTCTTTTAAAAGTATTCCATTTATACAAAATTTTAATTATTATCCAGGTTGTTAAAGTTGCATGTACTACCAATAAAAGAAGTTTTAAATTTTCTGGAAATACGTACTTTACTTATAGAGGTATAAAGTATAAACTATCCTATTTAAAAGACAACGAGGTTACATCTATGATTCAATTTATAGAGGTAAAAACAATTCAGTTAAAGAGTTTATTCGATGTAAAAATAACTGGACCAAAAGGTTTTAAACTTATACAGGTATCTTATTTTATCAGAAAATAAGAATTTAACAAAATCATAAATTATTTAAAAAGCAAACGTAATTAAACTCTTAGTACCTACTTTTGTCAATAAGTTTGCAATTTATGACACTATTTTATTAGGAGTAAGTATAAATTTTGGGTGAGGAGCTGATTTGTGAGTGCAGTTACCTGATGCAATTTATTACTTCGAGTTTAAGCCCAGTAGTAGGTGGTAACTAACAACTAAAATACGGCAGCTTTGTTAACAATAATTTATTACTTTAGTCAAATATTTTTAGTCAATATCTTATTTCATGATAAAAATACTAATATATATCACAAATCCAGATTTGACTGTGCCAAAAACTTATCCTAATTGTAACTCATCGTTCAAATATGTAAAACACTCGGTAATGCAATTTTTTAAATTTTTGCCACTTAATTGTCAATTTTTGCCAGTTGTAACGCAATCTACGCTTCTTCGTCAATTCTGAGACACCCTGTCCTTTTTAAAACCGACATAACGATAATAATTAAAATTTGAGTTTGTTTCCAAATTATAACCAGATGCTAATTTTGCTTAAACTTTAATTACTTGAAAATAGTACATTAAAAAAATTATATTTTGTTTAAAATTATTAGTTGCTACATCCGCTTAGGGCCAGTTTCCAGAAAGTGAATTAATTATTTAATTACTATTAATTGACTTCTCTCACAATTGATTGAACAAAAGTAACACTTAATTGAAAATTAACTACATATATAAGGTGGCCTTCAAAAAAAGCTTCATTCAAGCTAATTTCTAGACTTTCTTAAATAGTATTCAGTATACTATTTTTATAACTTGTTATCACAATAATTTGCGTTAAAATGTACCTCGTATTTTTCTTTCATCGTATTTGTTGCATTTCTTTAAAAATGTATGACAATAAATTAAATACTAAATGTTATTAAAAAGGTAATTGAATGCTCTTTAAAAAGATGTATCACACGACCTATGTTCCCTATAATGATATAAGTAAGAGTTGTTACCCTGGCAATGAAAATGTATTTTTTGTGGTTATATTACCTCTTAGTTTTTCCATTGCAAACAAAAACGACCTGTCGAAGCAATTGCGATTTTTTAAAAAAATAACAGAAAAATACCTGTCTAAAATCCAAATCTAAACAAATTTCAGTGGGCAACCCGTTATATTAATTTAATCGCAATTTAGGTTTTTTATTTTTATTAGTTAATGTTACATTATGTAAACTAGGTCCTAGAGCATAAAAATGTTTAGTTAGATATAGTAATACAAAAAATAAGTTATTACTAGAACACTCTGTTGGTATCATCATCCAAAAATTGCAATATTTTTCAACAAATTTACCTCAATTGTACAAAAAGATCTAGTTAGTAATGTATTTCAATTTTTGAAAGATATAACAAAAAATTTTTCCTGAACAGCAGTAGTTTTTTTTTTAGTAGCTTGAAATACTGTTACAAATTTTTAGCATAATTTTAAATTAGCCTGTTTAAATGTATATTAAATAAAAATAAAACTGAAAACGTATACCTAATAATGTGTTTGTAAATAAGTAAGTCTAATGCTGCTAATAATCTTATAGTTAATTAACTATCAATTTAATTATTAACAATTAATTAATTTGTTACAGTAATAAAATGTAATAAATATGCCCCACCTGACGTTTCCTGTGACGCAACTCACAATATCTACAATATTAAAATTGTTTCAAATTAATATATAGTTACAAAATCAGGATTGCCAACAGACTCAATCATTTGCAGACACTTATTGTTAAAATCACATATTTGACCGTTTACTGAAGCAAGATAAATTGTTTACACGATCGGTTCACTCGGTTTTCGTATTACAAAAAGTGTAAAAAAAAATACATAATTTGTTTACGTAAATCATATTAACTGGCCGACTGGATCATCTCATCCAACACCTCCAAATTTTTTTCTTACATGGCGCTATGAAAGAAGTAGACGACAAAAGACAACATTCCGAAGTTAATTCAAAATGATTTAAATCTTGCTCAGAGAGTAATAAATAATATTTAAGTTTAATCTAAACAAGAAGGCATCGGTTTGATCGTAATAGCATATTCTATTCCTAGTTTATAAATGATAATTAAGGCTTTAAAACACAAGGAACGTATTAAATGCACAATATTGCGAGTGATTCAACAAGTATCATGGGCCAATTTTTATTACGCCTATTATACCGTGATACTATAAATGATTAAAGCAAAGATAGTGGAGTGGTACGCCTGAGTAGTTGGTAGCGGTATAGTAGTAGTGGTTTTGCCACGTTTTTAGGTTAGGTACATAAGGTTCAAATAAAAATATCGTGAATGAAAATATGACAAGCTTGTCAAATTTGAATTTTATTATGACATTTAGTATGTAGTACCAACAGAAAAATTTTAATCTGTTAACAATACAACAAAAAAAAATTACATTCATAGAAACCCAAGTTCAAAGGAAATAAAATTTTAAACTAACGGGCCTATTAAAACCATATCTGAATATGAAGATACCAAAAGGTATTTTTTTTTTAAATAAATTTGTGCACAGTTATCTAAGCTCTGCAGATCTTTTTTTTATGTCACATACATAGATATTTTTATGTATAAATTTACGAATTCAGCGTTCAAGTGTTAGAAATGTTGCCAATTTGAGCATTGAAATACATAAAGTTTGTCTATATTTAGAAGAATTTTATTTTTTTGACTTACAAACTAGTTTATAAAGTATTTAATAAAGGTGGTTGTAAAGATAAGTGAACCCTATTGTTACCAAAGCGACCAGCTAGTGCGTCGGTAAAACCTCGAAGAAAACAAACCAACAGAACCGCATTTAAGCTTTTCGGGTGCCACGCGCCGGATTTTACAATCCATTTAAAATTCAGGAGCTGAGATTTCTTTATCGGTAAGGGACCGAAAAGTTAATTCTTCTATTGCACCCCAAATATGGACAAATTATAGTAAGAGGTAAAATGATTATCGCTCACTACTAACCAAACATAAATAGGTATAATTTATCTTATTGTTAGATAAAATTTGAACAATTTTTTAATTATATACAATAATATATTATATTAAAACTATTCTAAATACTACATACATAGTTATGTACATTTAAAATTGTAAAACCTCACCTTGCTTAAGACAAATGAAGGTTCTCGTAGGTATCTACTTGAAAATGAGATTCTTTTGGATTGTGTTATCAATTTATTTATGATCGATGAAAGAGAGACAGAAATAAATCTCTTAATCTGTAAAGTCTCAGGGAAACGATATATAGTTATATCAGTGATGTGATATTTTATAATTGACATCCCTAATTATTTGTTGACCAATTAAAAATCAATCAACATTTTGTACACCGTTTTTTCTCATTGAAAAACAAAAAATCAACTTACCCAACATTTTACTTAAATCAGCATTATGCAAATCAGGATTTTCATCAGCCAATTTCTTCCTTTCGACTTTAGCCCACACCATAAACGCATTCATCGGCCGTCTTATCCTCGCTTCTTTCGGCACTTTTTGTCCTTGTGCACCTATTTTCGGCACAAAATTAGTTCTAGTTTGCGTAAACACGGGCATAGTTTCCGCGTAACTTTGCCGAATATAATCGTTGTTAAATCGGTTTGTTTCGTACCGGTAGTCAGTGTAAATTCCCTGACTCATATCACCCCACATCTCCTGACTTTTCGGTAACACTTGAGGAAGCACCTGCGATGCGGGAATCATGTCTTGGTCTTGATAATCATACCGAGGGGTGAGATGGTACTGGCTTTGCAAAAGGGGCGATGGAGAACTGGACGGGGACAGACAATTGCTGTAGTGGTTGGCAGTCGTAGGAGACGATGTTGCGTCATCCATTATGCTGAAATCAAAAGATCACACTGAGTACCAATGGACTGATGACAAAGCAAATTTAGCGAATTAATTTCTTTTCAAAAAATTTTGACGTAAGTATATTGCGAGTATATTATATTTTCCAAAAACCACCTCAACAAATTTTTTTTTCAATGTACTTAGGTATATTTCTAGATTGCAACAAGCAAAAAAATTGAAAGCAAAATTATTTTGTAATTTTTGATCTAAGAAGCTACATAGTGAATTTAGAAAGGGTTGTCTTTATAGATTTGAAAGTGATAAAACATGAGCGAATAGAGTTAAGAGAGTAGAAAAAATAACGAAAGGAGACAATTTGTGTGAATTTGACTGAAAATAAATTTTACAAACTTTTCAGCTATTTTATGGAAAGTTTTCACAACGAGTGCACCCACACACGATTATGTTAGTCACTTTTCACGCTCTAGATCAAAAGATGATTTAGGATGAATTATGTACACCACCTAAGTAAAACATTTTTGTATAGTACTACCTTTACCTACTAGAGGTTAATTTTTTCAAAAATAATAATGTTATTAATTCTGCAATAAGTAAATGTAATATCAAAATGTCATCTGATAAGGCTTAAATTTTTGTAAAAGTGGTATTGTTTAATGGAGAATTTTTTTAAATAATTTTTTGAATTGTACTTACATGAATCACTCCATTTATTGACCCATTTATGTGCACGAGTCAACCGGTGACGTTTCTAAACTAAGACGGTAATAACAAATATTTTGAAATTCTGTTTATCGGAAAGGTAATCAATAAAAAAACACAGTGATAAGCACGTGTCATAAAGCACTTAAGTTAATTGAGTGATGTCGATTAATAGTGAAATGAAAAATCAAAATTCACCTATAGTGCTATAAATCAAAATTTGGTTCTATTTTTCTATTGAGTCAGCAATGGTCTAGAAACATGAAAAAAATTACAATTTTACTGTAATAACTAATCGTTCGTAAATCTTTGCTCCTGTTATAGACAAGAGATTAGATAAAAAAAAATGTGTTGGCTCTGATTCAAGTACAAGGATTGAACTTTTTAATTTATCTAAAATAAAAAGGGTTTTAAATATTTAATAACTTATAAATCTATTTACTCAATTTAGAGTATTTAGATTGAATTCTGTTGCAACATTACTGCCATATCACCTTGATAATGACTTTCTTATAATTAGCTCGATTAAGTTGTCTAAAGTGCGATTTGATTTGGCAAGATAAGCGATTAACCAGTTTGAAAAAAATCTATTTTTCTATCAACATTCTCTGAACGTACATATCACCAATCGTCATGCAAAAAGCAATCATTAAAGAGAGCTGCCAGGGTGAAAAATAATCCTTTACAAAAGATGCGGATAACAAACCTCGCTATTGCATGAAATGCCGTCAATACGTTTTTGAAACAGCTCTACTCTTTTCTTGTCTTCTCGTTGAAATGACTAAAAATTCGTAGTTTCTACAGATAGTTTAGAATTTTAACCAACTAAGGTTCATTGATAATTAAACACCTATTATTAATATCAAAATACATAAAGTTGGTTTAACGTAAATTATTGTACAATTATACAATTGTTATAAAGTTAAATTGGATCGTAAATTGCCTTTTTAAATCAAGATAACCGTTACATAAAACATACACATTATTGACCTCAGATCTAGACTAATTATTAACAATAAAAATATTGTCGTAAAATGCCCGATTTTTATGAGCTCGATACTTTACTTTTAAGAAACAAAATTAAAATTTAATTTATGTTAATTATTTTGATTTTTTTAATTTTAAAAGTGTTTTTTTGTATTTGTATTCACCCCAGCGAATAAGTGGTTAGATCGAATTTTCCTTCTTTGCAGGGCACGACTTCAAAATATTGTACAGTTATATAAAATTGGATTTTGGTATTAAATTTTCTTAAATCTTTATTAAATATATTTTAATATTAGTAACTGGTAAGTTCTCCACTTCTTAATAATAATAATAAATGCTCTTTATTTGAATTGTGAATACAACGCGGGAGGCGAAGTTTAGCAGTTGTTATTCAAACTCAACCCCCTTAACAAACATTACAAAATAAATAAATAAACAATAAGGAAAACATAAAAAGTAAAAAAAAATATGATTAAATAAAATATAATAAAATAAAACATATTGAAAATTGTACTAAGTCAAAACTACAAATAAATATTACAAAAATAATAATAAAAAGCAAAAGCAATCCTGACAAAAAAACTAAGAATTAGAAAATATACGTCTTTATTTTTTTTATTTTTCTGAGAAAATTGTTCACTGAAAGTTTTTCTTTAAAAAATGATAGGAACTGTACAATTTTGTCATATTATAGGAGAGAGATCTTTCAAATATTGCCGTTTTAAACTTGGGCATTGAGAAGCAATGAACAGACACTTGATGGCAATCTTGCCTTGAATGAAATATGTGACGGAGATAAGGTGGCGAAGAAGTAGCAAACATTTTATAGGTAAACACTGTCAAAAAATAATTATATAGTTGGTTGATAGGCAGCCAACCAAGTTCTTTTATTTTTTGCGATACGTGGTCAAATTTTCTTAATTTATAAATAAAACGAAAACATTAATTTTGTGTTTTTTGTAATTGATATTTTGATCTATAATCTAAACATAAATAAAAAATAATGAAACCATAGTTGAGGTTGGAAAGCACCAAAGATTCGCAAAGTTTTTTTCAAAGTATAAAATTCTATTTAATTTAATAACAGTTTTAAAGCAATGTGAGATTTTTTTACAATCAAATTAATATGTTCTCTAAATCGTAATTCCAAATCCAATATTATTCCAAAAATTTTTACATTGTTAGAAACGTCTATTTGTATATTATCTATTTTGAGTTTAGTTTTCCAGTTTACCTTTTTGTTTCTTGTGGAAATAAAAATTGATAAACATTTGTTGGCATTTAAATTTAAACCAGTATTTTCAAACAATATTTTTTTTTATTTAAATTTTGATTAATAACATTGCAAGCTTGCTCTACATCTTTAAGATCAAAATGATAATATACCTGCAAAAGGTATGGGTATTTACGTAATTTACAGATTCTAATATTTCCGCGCTGTATACATATTATTAGAAATAGAAGTGGTCCTACAAATGAACCTTGAGGAACACCAGATGTAATATTTCCTGCTCTTGATTGTGAGTTGCCTATAGTAAAAATTTGTTTCCTATTACTCAAATATGAGTAAAAAAGGTTAATCAATTTTCTTATCAAAACCATATAAAGTTAATTTTGCACATAAAAGTGAGTGATCTAAGGTGTCGAACGCCTTAGAAAAATCCAAAAGTGTTATAATGGTGACTTCGCCTTTGTCCAAACCTCTAAAGCAATCGTCAAGAATTTTCCCCAGGACTGTAATAGTAAATGATTTTTACGATATCCTAATTGTTTATTTGTAACTATCTATCTAATCTAATTATAAACTAATCTAATTATAAATTACTTTTTTTTTAATTTTTGATAAGACAAGTAATATGCTAATGGGTCTCAAGTCGCAGCATGCAATGGGATATTTAATTTTCGGTAATGGACGCACTAAAGCAGTTTTTCACGTTTCAGGATAATATCCTACCTCGATGCAGCAGTTAACAATATGTGTAATAAATTTCATCAATATGGGTGAACATAATTTCAACATCTTAGCTGATATGTTGTCAATACCGAGAGCATTTGATTTTTAATTATCAATAATTATCTGTTAAATTTCATCAATAATAGCTAGCTGAAGACGAAAACAACTCTTTTCTGCTTGCCTTAAAAATTATTGTAATTTCGAACAAAACTTAACTTAATCACTATTCACCTGCAGGGTGATTTGTTTGTTTAAAAAATAATTTGGTTAAGTAGGTAATTAATTTTAGTCAAAATTATGATGAGTTAACTTATAGATGACTGAATTTTATAGTCATTTAAAGAAATTTCCTGTTTTCAAAGAAAATTGTCAGAACAACTCAACTTATTTTATTTTCCATTCAGTTTTTGATAAACGTTTGCGTTTCCGATTTCAGGTCAAACAACAATTTCATTCGTCATAATTGTCGTCCTAACTGCAGTAGGTAATACCGTTACTATTTTATTATTGTTATTCTTAGATAACGCATTCGATTCCAAAGTCAATTTTTCATCGCTTGTGATTAGGTGATTAATGAAAGTAATCGCACGAACAACTTCCTAATGAAGCAAAATGTTAAACAAACTTTTAAAACCTAATTTCTTGAAGAAAAAAATCAATAAGTCATCGAATTCAGTCAACCGTGATGCAAAAACAAATCGCACACAAATTCTCTCTCATAAACGAAACTCGTTTGTCATACATCAACGTTTTTAAGACCACAGTCAGAGACATAAGTATACTCTTTTAAGTTTTTTCCGCTTTGCGAATTATTATATATTGAAACAAAATGGGACCTAAAGTAGAGCTTTGCGGAATTCCCATTTGCGTTTGTTTTGTTTGTAGAGCATGATTTTCGGGTCTTGATTATGAATTTATGTAGTTGGTCGAGATATTTTCGATTTTTTTGTCATTACAGTGTGCAAAAACAAATCTGGTACGAATAAACGAAACTCGTTTGTCATACATCAACGTTTTTGAGCGGTGAACAGTCGACATAAGCGCAGAGTGTGTGCGTTTTTCCTGTTGTCAGTTTCAGAACACATCTTCTGAACATAGATAAAATGCCGCAAATAATTGCGAAAAAGCATCTCCCCCCTTGGGTTAAGTATCGTCCATTAACATAGTTGCCGGTTGATTTAAACGTGATATCGTGTAGCAAATGTCTTAATTATTGACCAATGCGACGGCGCGAATCTAAACGGTCTGCTAAAGCCTTTTCAGGAGATCCCAGTTAGCCGGGTCCGAGACAAAAACCGGAGCAGTCTTGGGATGGTGCACGTGAGACGACTGCCGAGAATACATTTTAATGTGAATTATTTCCAATGAAAAACTGTCTCCTTATCGGCTGCCACTTTTTGCAGCGGACGCGTTTTAGTGTTGTGGAATTTTCAGAGGTTTTCGGGTTTTGAGAGCCGTCGTTTTTTTTTCTACGGAGAGACAACGCGAAACCGACGAGACAGAGGATTGCAGGCATTGCTGGCGAGCTAAAGGTCGCACACCAAGCAATTATCATAATTAATTCCAATTGGAAATTTTGAGTCCAAGTAGAAACCTATCTATTTACTCAAGGATTACCTAACTTGACATGGAAAATTTTGAAAAACCTAAATTCCTAATCTTTGATTGTTACCACTTCAAATACTGAAGGTAAGACGTTAAACTTCAATCAAGTCACTTTCAAAAGTTCAAAGACAAAGATTTTGTTTATTTTAACTATAGACGTCAGAACGACTTACAACAGTCGTATGACCAAAAAATCCTCAGATTAACAACATGTTCACAAAGATTAGAAATAACAAACAAAAATACTTAAATAAACAACGAAATTTTGCTCAAATAACTACTTTTAATCTCAGTGATTTTACATTTTTTGAATGAAGCCTAGGTATCTAAACAGAACGACAAGTTTCTCATCAGTTCAGTGTACCTTGGATTTGAAAACTCACGTCTTTGATACATTCAGACTTTGATAACTTGCAATCTACAGACTTTCAATTAACCGTTGCTATGGTAACGCTTCTATATGTCATTCTTTCACAAATTTTAAATTTTTCATTACTGCTGAAGAAGTTAAAACGTTACTTACATGATGATTGGTAATTAATACTTTCATGAGTTTCTTACAAGAACTCTCTTAATAGATTCAAAAAACAAGCCATATTAAATCACATTTAATATAAATCTCAACTAGTTTTCTAGTGACAAGTTGCTACTCTTCTGATGGCTATTTTCACTTAGATGATTTTAAAAAATCTGACCATAATTTCATAATTACTAATTATATTGATAAATTACCACTGCGATGAAGCTATAAAGTGAATTTAAATAGTAAAACCACCAGTGCTAATTCTATTAGATGATTACATCTATTTAATTACGTTTATGGAATGGAATAACAATACCACAAAAAGGAATGTTCTCTCTAGTAGCTTCTAAAGATTTCTTCCCTAGCAAAAACCATAAATAAAAGAGTTTTTGTCAAAATTTTTGAAAAAAATTACTAAAATATCGAAGTATAAGAGGAAGTAACAATAAGTAGAAAGTCAGGATATAAAGCTCCATTTGAGATTCCTCTTGTTTTGTTGGTTTCCGCATCTTAAATCATTTTTAGTATTTGGGTACTGCATTAATTGATCCTCATAAAGTTAAGAATCTTGGAAGAAAGACCGGAAGTGAACCGTAAGATACAGTAAAGAAAGGTAGTACGCAAATATCCGTCTTAATTCCTGCGTGAAAAAGAGGGTGTACGATTTGTTTTGGTATTCTTTATTTGGGCATTTACATACAATAAACGTCAACCAACTCTGAAAAGTGGATCATTTTTTTCGCACGAGTTTGGTACTTTGTAAATAATTTTTGGCCTATGTCAACACGGTTGGATTGCGGAAAAATGAATTAGTTATAATAAAGCTAAGTCAAGGCAGTACCACGAAACAATTGAATAGTCTATCCCAAAACAATGGTACCCATCGCGACTTAGTCTTGAATTCCTATGATCGCAGTACCTGACCAAAATAAATTTATGGATACTTACGGATAAGTGAAGGAACTACTACAATCTTCATCAGAGGCCATTTTTTAATCTTTAATTGCTCACGTAACGAAGTCACTTGTCTTTGTAAGAAAACTTTATCACTAATACTTGATTTGATATGTCAGTTTCGATTGCTACATTCTACGATTTGCTTTCCGTACGGTTTGATTAAGAAACTGGTGTTTGCTCGTTTATTTAACAAGCAAACAAAATCCTCCTGTTTACATTAAAGACACTTAACCCGGAGTGTCACCGTAGCACCAATCGATCACTTGGACCCGTCATCACTCGAGGCTACATAGCCGACGTCCGCCGTGTTCGCCGCATTTGACACCAACAGAGCGATCGAATTCACATCTAAGCACACTTGTTGGTTCCGACGGGCCCCGATGGAGAGACAAGACACGCGTGCAAACTCGTACTCGCGTTCGGAGTTACTGAACAGTGGGCTGTGTACCCGCCATACCTGGTAGGTAGGGTAAAGGTAAGGCTTACCTGAGAGCAGCGCGCGTGGTTCGAGGCTCGCGTGGCCGTTGCTTGTACTACATGAACGATAGTTCGGTGTCGTTTTCAGTTTCAGGTTTCATACTACACTAAAAATACAACACGGACGTTTTATGACAGCCGCTGGAACAATAACTAATGCATAGGGTACTTTTTATTGACTTGGTGCTAGTGTTTGCTATTGACGATCACGTTTGCAGAAAGGTATGCCACTTTCAAGAGATGCCTACGAACACCAAAGCTCCTCCTAATAATCCTAGCTCTGTCAATCTAGTCTAGCCAGTCCCATCAATGTTTCTTCTAAGGATAATTATAATTATATAAATACTGTAGTCTAATTTTACAGATAGTTGTTTGTTGTTTCTTAACAAACAAAACTAAGATATCTACTTTATAATATTTTATGACAAACCAAAGGAATAAAAGAATATAATAAATCATAATAATATTTAAAAAAAAAAGAAAGCTATGAAAGCAAAGAAATTTTTTGAAGAAACTGCATAAGACTAATGGGAGGACATAAAAGAAAGGATTGTTGCAATTGCATCTCATGCTATGACAACATCAATGTCACCTGTCCGTCACTCTTCTATTTACATTTGTAATCAAGAGTTAAAGGTTTCAGAAACAATTTCTGCCATATCCAAAGGCAAATGATTATCTTTTACTGATGTAAAAGAATTATCACTCAAAAATTATATTTTCACCATAGTAATGTTTTAAAATAGCAAATAGATACCCAATAGAAACAAAATAGTTTCTGAATCAGTCTAAGTTAACAATCATGAAATAATGTATTTAGAAGCTACTGATTATTTTATTCAACAGTTTATTAACAACGAAGAAATATGAAAAAAGTTATTACTAGGCAACCCTTATACCTAATTGCACAGACTTAATGGCTATGTGTACTGTAATATTCAAATTATAGTGTGAAAAATAACTAAGATATAAAAAAAAGTATTAACCTAGTTGAAATGGTGGTAAAACTTGCCTCACTCTATATATTTCCACTGCAGAGTGAGAATGAAATTCTGTCGAATATAAACATCGCGTCACAGATTTTATAATCAAATATGAGATAGCTGATTTCAGAATACCTTTATTTGTTTTAACTTTTAAAAATAGTATTCATACAAAGAAAAGGTGATATATTCTAAGCAGTTTTTTCTAGTCTCAATCAAAAAATAAATTAAAGAATACAATTTTTTAAATTTTATTTTATTTTGTAATAATTACATAAAGTGGTGTTCTTCAAAAGTCAACAACATTTAAAGTAATTTAGAGTTAAACTCGGTTGTTGTCACAATTAGTGGTGGTTGTCACAACAGTCACATTATTAAACATATTTTATCTTTAAAAAAACTTTAAAGATTTTTGAAAATAATCACTTGGCTCTTTTGACTTTAAACCATTGACATCTTCTTTTATTTTTCTTAAAAAGAAACAAGCAAAATATATCTTTGAATGTATTAGGCAACATTGTAGTAAAGTACACAAAACCAAGTAGCAAAGTATTAGGTACCAAAAATTATCGAAAATGTTTGGTAATAACCTTTGACTGATGCGACGGACTACAAAGCGTGCAAGCAATTTTATTAGCAATCAGGAGGTACTGACTATTGGCAACTAAAAATTAAAGTTTGTTTAAATTTTCTTATTTTGCAGCAGAGGAGGATTTACATGCAAATGCAGTCTTTCAATCGCATTTTGTACCTACCAAATTGAGACAACAAATTGAAAATTATGAACCTAAACAGCAAATCAAAGTTAACTCAAGACAGTCGTCATTAAATGGTAACAAGCACAAAAAAACATTTACATCGTGAGTTCGTGACGCGAACACGGATTTTCGCGATTTCGGATTTTCGCGATTTCAAGACAAAACAAATTATTTTTTAGGCAGCATACATAAAAAGAGAGAGATTTAAATTTTGTAACATTTTTTTTTTAATTTAATGTCATAATAATTATTATTGTGTATGTGCACTACAAACTTTGTAGACTCATGACTTGGTAGGCAATTTTTCTTTATTCTTTCTTATTAAGAGCTTTTTTTTCACTGTTTTATGTATAGTTTTTGGAAGTCGTCTTCTACTTTTTTTTCTACTCTGTCTTTGGTTTGCCTTTTCGTCTGTTGGGTCCTAGTCCTGTTTCTAATATCCTTTTTGTGATTTAACTACTCCTATTATACCTGTGTCTTTGTATAATGTTCTTAATTCTTCGTGTGTTTTTCTAATTCAAGTTTGTTTTACTTTTTTTTTCTCCATAAATTTTCCTCAGAGTCTTTTTTTTCCACATCTGCAGCATGTGTTTTTCTTTTCTTAGTGTCCATCCTTTGCAAGCGGATGTTAGTACCAAACGTATTATAGTTATGTACACTTAAAGAAAGTTTTGTTGCTCTTGCTACGGCTTTTAAATTTAGTATAGAGTGTAATGCATAGACGCTTTGTTTTCAGCTGTTATTCTTGCTTTTATCTCTTATGTATTTGTTGGTTTCTTTTCTGTTACACTTTTTAGGTAGACAAATCTTTTAATTTTTTGAATTTTTATCTTTTTTTTTATTTATTTTTGCTTCTAGATGTTCATCTTATTTAAATACTTAGATAATCTTTCCATATCATAAATTTACTTTTTTTCTACATTTATTTTCAATTCCATTTTTTTCGCATTTATAGCGTTCTTGTTAATTTTGATAGCTCTTTTTTGGTTCTTGTTATAAGTGTTACGTCGGCGTCGTCTGCAAATGCAAGGCACTGATGTTACTAATGGAAAAGCAAACTTTCTCTATACAGGGTGTTATGGAAGGTATTGCAAAAATTTTAACAGGTGTTTTAATTTGTTGTGAAGATGTAAATTTCACAAATTTTATTTGTGATATCAAAAATTTAATTTTACATTTTTGTAACCCCTAATTTAACACTGCGCTCATGATGGCATTTTCAAGTTCAAGCAAAGGGATAAAAAATTTAATCTTGTAAAAACTTGAGCGTTTTTTCTGGAAAAAAACACTGATAACGGCAACCGGCTATAACCTTATTTCACATTGTGTCGTTGTGATCAACAGTATTCTAATAATAAATTGCGGTAGTACAACAATAAATTTATATTAATAGTACTTTTTTCTAATATGGATATGGTCCCATGTCGCGGTAATGCGTCTGCAGCTCGGCGTTTGTCCCAACGTTTTCCGGAAGTTGTAATTGCCATGATGCCAACGTTCACAAGTATTGTAACAACCTCAAATCATCGAGAAGGACGCCGAAGAAGCGATCACAATCTTGAAATGAAGCCGAAAATTCTCTATGTGATTGAAGATGAGCCAGATCTAAGTATTCGTAGACTAGCGCTATAATACATGAAGGTGTTTCTGCCTTTATTGTGTATCGTACCCTTTATGAACAGGGTTAATAAAGTTTTATTTTGCCCTACTAACCTACCTAAAATCAGCTGTGTTTACACTTTTCTTTGGTAACTGTAGTTGTAATTCTTAACTTTTTCTGGTGTGTTTTGATCGCTGCGTTAACACATAGGCGGGTATGGTTTTTCGTGGTCTACTTACTTTTAATTTTAACTCGATAAGAGTACGTTTTTGACAAAAATGCTAAATAAATATTTTGTTTATTTTTGTGAGTTCTATCTGTGATTAAATTTTTTGCATTTACTTCCATAACAGTCTGTATATATTGCTTTGTTTTAATATTTTTTCTAGGGCAATTATAAACAATGTTCTAAAATATTATTTATTTCAAATAATCTACTGCAACTCTTCTTACTTTTGCAATGTCTTTTAATCTTTGTCGTTGATAGCCGTGCTTATACCCGTTTCGCTACGAGCGCCACAGAAATCGCGTCTTCTTTACCGGGGGTTAGTAATTTCGGTACCAAGTAATCGTTAGCGTAGTAATCCTACTAGTAATTTTGGCATCACACTTTTAAGAACATGCAAACCCCACCGGTAATTTCGGCAGTGTGCTTTTCAGAATCTCCACTTGCTTGATGTGATTAGCGGACGAACGAGGTAGGTCATTTTTTTGCCAATTCCACCAAAAAAAATTAAACAAATGTAAAATTATATGAAGAATATTTATTTTTAGATGATAAATTTAACATTTTAAGTAAATAAAGTAAAACAAATAAATTTATTTATTGGGCAAGGGGTTGGGTAACCTTTCAGAAAAAAATTGTTTTTAGTCTTTATTATACGACTATAGTTTCAAACAATATGCTAATAGTAGCTGGCTCTATTGTAAGCGTGTTATTATTCTAAACTTTTTTGTTAAGTATTGTCGAATATGTCAGTTTCATATGGCGGTTTCTATAAAGTTGTTCTAAGACGTCGATAACTTTGTGGTAATTGCGATGGGTTTTTTCTGACATGCCCCATCTGAAGATTTTGCTCTCAAGAAAGCTGTAATTTTTTCTTTATAATTTTTGGCTCTCAAATATTAAATGTTTTACTCATTGTGACACTGGTGCTTTTAAATCTTTAACTTTTAAAAGCTTTTTTCAATTATTTTTTTTTTACTTCTAAAATGTTTTTCTCTTTAAAGCACTATTTTGCAAACCATCGAGTTTAACAAACATAAATTTTGTTTTTTTTTTGTTTTTTTTAATCGTAGTTTTTTTAGTTTTTTTAGAATTGTTTTTCATTCTTCTAGAATCGGCCTTAGAAATAGATCATTACTTATAATTTCTTAGAAAAATTTCTAGAATCGATTTCTAGAATACTACTTTGGAATATATTTTGAGATTATTCTATAACATCATTTGCTGCAAAACAGTAGTAAACAAGTTAAAATTATGTCAACGAAAAATTAAAAAATCTTTACATTTACTTTTCATAAGAAAAGTACTTTTAAAGAAATTAAGCTCAAACTTTCTTGATTTGCCAAAAACCGAAAACAAAAATGAATTTTTTTGAATAAAAATTACTACGTTATTTTATTTATTATTTACTTCGAGATTAGTGGTTTCGGCTTATAAGCCAGTTTCAGCTGTATACAATTACAAAATAATTATTAAATAAACATATTAAAAACTTTTTATATAACATAATAAACTCAATAACATAAATCCAAACGTGGAATGGAAAAGGACAAATTAATTTTAACAAAAAAATTTCATGGAGGTGGCGTTATCTGGCTGTCAAATTAAGGTAATGTCAAGTGATTGCGTTGGTTGTTGGTTGCTTTTCAAAATCGTTAGTGGAAGGGGTTGGTGCTACATCAATGGAAGTGGTCTTTGTCAAATCCAGTATTTCAAATATTGGTTTAAAATGGAGTTGTACAAACTCGTTGCAATTTTTTAAAATTTTTTTTGTTTGTATTGATATTTCGAACATTTCCCTTAGATTTATTGTGTAACCTTTTTTTATTATGTATAGAATTTTTGAATTTTTTTTTCAAAATTGTGTGTTTGTGATACTTGAGATGTTTAGAAAAAATAGTGTATGAGTTTTTGATTTTGTGTTTATTTACCCTAGTTTATTACTCTCTCCCTGTCTGACCAACACATGTGGTTTTATTTTTAATCTCTGTAAACTCTACTTTGTTTAAATTTAGATGTTGTTTTTTTTTGTTAAAAATTCTTTGTTTGAGGTGTTAATGGGTATCGTCGGTATTTCGTAGTCATTTAATATTCTTTTTATTTTTTTGGTAGTATGGCCGTAATATTAAGAGGGTATCTTCTTTGATTATTGTTTATATTCTTGGTTTTATTTATGAGTATCAAGTGTTTTAATCCATTGTTTTTTTTTGTTTTTAATTTTTTTAAGAATTTTTTTATTAAAGTCATTTTCTTGGTCTATGTGTGTTATTATCTGGTGTTTTCTTCTTTTCCTTCTATAATGGTTGTGATTCTTTTGTTTCTGTTTAATAGAGCCCTGTAGGCGGCTTCTTTGTAGCTTTCTGGATGTATCAAATTTTTTGAAATTGTGGTGGTTGGCATCCTTGTTTTTCTGTAGACTTCAATATCTACAATGTTATTTTTATTTTTCTATATGTTCAAATCTAAAAAGTTGATCACAAATTAAAAGTAAAAAAGTTTAGCTTGTCGAATCATAAGACACTGAAAAATTACTACGAGACAAAGATGACAAAGAAAATACTAACATGGCTAGCTAACAAGAAGAAAAATTTCTTAACAGAAAATAAAAAAATTAGTCAGAAAAAGCCTTGTGACAAATAAACAACTTTTCAAAATAGCAAATGCACTATACCATATACATTTTTGACAAAAAAATTCTTAAAAAAGTTAGGATACAAATACAAAAATATTAATCATTATTTTCAGATACGAGTACTTACCGAGCAAAAACATATTTATATCCTCGTATAATCAATATCCTCATTTCTAATGTAGAAAATATGTAAGTCAGCGTAAATGTAGTAGGCCTGCTGATAAACCAAAAGGGCTAGTTTGTAGTATATCTGATGTATCGACGAGAAGCAGTAGCGATAAGAGGACACTACTTTGAGGTACTGCGAATTTGATGAGTTAGAAATTACATTGTTAGTTTAATGTTACAAAAAAGTAACTCGTTGTTTTTCCACAGACATTATTTTACTTCGAGGAGTAGACCTTATCAAAAGCGTGTAAAGTATGTATCTAGGAAAACCGTACGTATTGCAGTACATATTGCAGTATATTTTGTCGTTTAGAATTTCGTTTATTAAGTTGTAAAATTGCCTAATGGGCAAGTGATGTTACCGAAATCTAAATGAATGATTCGTTATAAGCTGTGAGAGTTTAAGACATTTTAAATTCTTTTCTAGATAGGCCTTTCTCAAACTTTGCTAACAATGGTTAGTGTTAAGAAAATCATAGATTTACGTAGCAGTTGTTTCAATACTTTTAACTTTTAGTTTTAATTTCTGAGGATGACAACATTGTGGTCAAAATGCGCGTTGTGTCAAGTGTAGTGTTTGGTGTTAGTGGGTGTTTTACGTTTCACTAGACAAACTATGACGATCAAACAAAAAGATTTTGATTCTTTTTGTTTACTTGTTAGGTCGTATCTAGGTGCATTTTAAGTATTGAGTTTTATTATTGGTTTTTAGTTTAACCTCTATTTCAAAAAAATATTTTATAGAAAACGACATTTGACAAGGGTATTAATAAAGTCTTCTACTTCTTGATCTATTTTATTGGTTTATTTGTGAAAACTTTTGTCGGTAATGGATAGACTACAATTTGCTTTTGATCAAAAAGAAACCTGTAAGCGTTGGAAATTTGAAACACTCATTTTGGGATAGGTTGATTTTTAAAATTAACCAATCACAAATGAGTATTTTAAATTTTAAGTTGTTTTGTGTAATTCATTTAATAATTAGTTTACTTATATTACTAGTTAATGATTTACTTTTATCAAAAGAAAATCTAAGAGTTCAGAAAGCTGACAGTTGGGTAAGGTTAATTACCAATATGCTGCGACTTTGCTCAATAAGTTTGTTTCGCATTCTAATTACCCCCCAGGACCTGTAACAAATTAAAAATAAAAAGACAATAAAAATAAAATTAAAAGAAGTTAGCTGATTTAGTATGGCTACGCAAGCAGAATACTAAAACTTAAAGTAATGCGATAGTATTTGAATATAGAAGCAAAAAGAAGACAAATTAGAATTTGGTTAGAAAGTAAAGAAAGTGATAGCGAGAAAGTAGAAAACTGGGAGAAGCCAAGACCACACAAAATACAATAATAACGAGCGTCTAGAAATAAATGACGTCGTAGTGTGCTGTGAACCTGCAAACGTAGGGCTCAGCTTGGCGCACATACTGACATTATTAGTTTGTGAATTTAGTCATTTACCTGTTTTTATTTTTTCAAATTTAACTAAAAATGTTTTTACTAGACCACAAAACACAAAACATTTATGAATTGAATCGTATTTCTGTAATGAACAGCGTGTCTAGGGAAAATAGCAATATTCTTTTCCACTGTCTTGAAGATTTTCGCCAAAAATTTCCAGTCCTGGAATTTTGACAATTGGCATTGATGACAATTTACAAACTAATTGTCACTAATAATGTCACTATATGCGTCAAAGCTAAGTCCTACGTTTGCAAGCCCACAGCTTACTACGACGTCGTTCACTTCTAGACGCTCGTTATATATAACACATCATTTCTAGGTTTAATTAAGTTATGAGAATATTAGAAATATCCTTCATAAGTACTTTCTAAAATCAAACTATTATTTTTTATACCTAGTCATTACTTACTTTTTAAAATAATATATATTTTTCTAAGAAAAATTGTTTAAAAAGGTGCTTTATTACTAGAGAGTTAAAAGTCTTTTGTGTGGTATTAATATGTTATAAAAATAAAGAAATAATAGAAATAAATAAATAATGAGTTGAAAAACTTTAAATCTTATCAGTTTCGTTTAAATATTTCATCAAACATTGTGTTCGCACCTGCTAACAAAGATTAATCTTCTGTAGTTTTTCAAACAAATGAAGTTTTATCTGTATTAAATTTTTACGACAGATACCACTCAAATATACATTATGCAGTCGTAATCTGTCCTAATTTGTATACTAAAACACCAAATGGAAATTTTCTTTTACTAGGTACAGAAACTTTCACCAAGGCAAAAAATACAAAGTGATCAACCAGTGGAAAATAATTTAAAGAGACTTGCCATCAATTTCTGATAATCTTATGTTTTATAATAACTAAATTTATTAGCAGACAGAAGTTGTAGTTCAATTTGTATCTATTTATTTAATATAGGTGTATGCTTCTAGTGAATAGATTTTGATTTAGTTTGAGATTTAACGTTTTGTTAATATTTATACTCATAATAAGAAGTATAAAGAAACCTGCTACTTCAGGCATTTCAAGCTTCCTGTAGAATTTTGCAAACACCTATCTTATCTGAAATCTTACAAAATTCAAACGATTCAAGCAGAAAAATGGTATAAATTTTTGCCAGTCCAGTTACTTTAATAAATTTTCGTCAATGATGAGCAACCGTTATCCGCGTTCTTTGTTTGATTTTCCCTTAGTATTTTCGTCGGCCCAGAAAATTCAAGGTACCGAATGTTAATTAGCTCGGTGTGCGGTGACCCGCGACGTCTAGATAGTAAAAAGACGGCACTATCGGCGAGGGATTATCAAGTCATCTACAAACGGCACCCATCTACCGGAACCGGAAACAGCCCAACACAACACAAGCGTTACCTGGCGATCCCTGCTGGCCAACTTATCCACAGCCATGGAGACGTTCACCAGCTAATCCCCGACTTCCAGGCCAGATTGAGAGGATCGAGTTCAAAATCTCCTTGAACATAATGTTAATTGTGAAGTTTCCGCACTTGCCATGGGAGAATTTTGAGTGTGGGAGCCTTTGTTTCGATGAACGCAAGGTTACCAAGTCTGCTAACAGTTACGTACTCTAGGAAGGAACTTCGTTTTAATTCGCAATTAACAAAAGTTCACACATATTTAATATATAACTGCGTTTATGGTTTTTTTACCATTATAGTACACGAATTAAGAACAGATGGAAGATAAGAAGGAAGTGGAACACGCAATTATTTTTTCAACTTTTAACAACCAACACATGACATAAATTAATGCTAATATTGCTAAATCTGAAAAGAAACATTGCCAAAAAATTACTACAAAAGCTCAAGAAGGCGAAATTGTAATAAATCCCAAAGCTAAAACAAAGAAAAGGAAATGTTAAATACAACAAAGTAAAGAAGTGACTAAAAATAAGGTTTAAAATGATTAATTATTTAGGTTCATAATGTTTTAATATGCATTATAATAGTTAATTTGCAGGTAATTACAGCCAAAAGTTTTTCTTCACAAACTCAACAAAATATGTAGGTACCTATTATACATATTATATACAGACTGTTACTGAAGTAACTTTTCAAATTTTATCAACAAGGTTACAGCCCCTGTTGAAAACACACTAAAAAACCAAAATTGCTTTATACAAATGTTTATAGTTTTAGCGATATACGATGTAGAATTTTTTGCTTAATATGTCATACAATATTAAAAAATTGCTACAGCATCTATCTCAAAATCAGAAACATTTAAAAAAGCAAGTTTGGATATTTAGCATTGTTTTAATGAGGACTATTACCTGACAAAATTTCTGCACATATTTCAATCACACTCTGTATATCAAAAAAAATTGTTACAATACATAGTATCTTGTTCAAAAACGACTTTAAAAAAATGTGATATTCACGCCAAATCCTGATTCTGCTTAGGCGGGCATGATGGTCGTCGTAGGGTAAGACGCCGTCATAAAAAGCGAAGTCATATTGGATTTGCTAATGAAAGGCATGTGCACAGGTCAGTAATTTTTCCCTCTTGTGTTTATTGGAGGCAATATGACAGCTGTGCGTTGTGTTGACGTCCTACAAACATCTCTTCCGTTTTATTTAGATGGCAGTCGACATGTCCATTTTCAGCAAGACAAAGTACGTTCACATATTGCTTACCAAATTATGGACTTCCTCCAAGAGGCTAGCAAATTTTTCTCTCAGTGCAAGCACAGCTACTATTATAGTCAACTAACGGCACACAAAAATAGTAGAGTACCTTGCCCTACACACCTACACACTTCCGAATATTTACTTCTTTTAACAGACTAATGGGCTGATTTCAGGTTGAGATAATACCCGTAGTATCGCAAATTTTAATACTTTTTCACCAACCAATCACAGACTTGTATTATTTTAGTTTTGCCTAGAAACAAAGATACTACCGGTATTATCTCAACTTGCAATCAGCCCATAAGTCGCCCTCGAAAAGTATGTAAATTATTTGAGAAATACTTTTTTGATGATTATAGAAAATACTGACAGTAATAAAACCAGACGATAGGTTTTTTTTGAATAGGTATTAGTTTTTTTTAAACAGATAAGAAAAACACTGAAACTTAAGGTTTACTCACAAGTTTGTTAGTAATTTTTAAAACTAAAGATAAAACTTTGATAACACTGAACGAACATATTCGATAAATTTCTTTTTGACTTACGAAATTAATTTCAATACTGGCAGTGGGGTACACATTTATTGAAGCCACAGTAGATACATAGATTATTGCTTGGTCAAAAATTCTAATTTAATTGAATGATTCCAGTAGAATCTGTAAATAACGATCTCGAGGAAGATTTTTTCAATGTCTTGTTTTGCCTTGTTGTTACTTGTCCGATGCAACATAACTACACAAATTTGCCATTTGTCTCTTCTTTAAGTGGTGAAAACTGACTTCATTTGTCCAAGACGTGTTAAGCTCTTCAAACTTAATGACAAATTTGCCGCCATTTCCGACACACAAAAACGTTACAGTATAAATCCTTCACAATCAAAAAAAAATATTTGAAGAACCATTTTGTTAGACGGAACTGCCATATGTTCAAAGATTGGTAATCACTTCTTCTTCCACTATCTTTATCAAGAACATATTTTCACCTATAGTTTTATTGCTCAAGTTGTAAAAATTTTTTCTAAACCGAACATTTTAAATCAAAAAGACGAAATTAAAATTTTTAACTAAATACCTAATGACGTTTAAAAATTATTAAACTGACACTAAAATTTATTACCTTCTTGATCCAACCTTTACTTTTTCCTGAAATTTATGTTTCATCAAATATTTTTTTAAAAATCTCTCATTCTTAGCTCACTGCTTTCTGAGTATTTTATGATTTATTTTTTGTCTTCAAATAATTTGCACATTTTCTCCTACAACTAAGTAGTTTTTTTTTCTTTTTTTACACCTAAATGTTGTTTGCTTTTATATTTTTTATATAGTTATTAACTTTTTTGTAAATAACTTTGTATAGAGGATTAACTTTTTGATAATGACTGTTTTGATTATTGTTTATTAGAACTAGCTACCATTAGCAACCAATTGCCAAAATGATAAAAATGTCTATTTCGTGTTCTTCTCGCTACAACGTTGTTTACACAATTAGTTTCAACGCTACCAGAACAATTTTTTGAACATGGCAAATTAATTTCAGCCAAATCCAGACCACAGACTAAAGGATCACTACAGTTTCCAACATTTGTTGTTTTGCCATTCTCTTAGAAGTTTATAACAACCTTTTTTATAGAGAAACTTAGCTACTCGCACAGCCAGTTGCGTATAATTTTTTTATGTACTAACAATACTCAAATTTTATGTCTCAAAGTTTTTGCTACATATCCAAATAAATAAAAATTAAGAGGTAATAAGTTAAGACATCATCGGATGTAGAAGTGTTACTCAGTGTAGTTTGGTCAAAGTGTCTTTGGTTAAAAGACGAGCGTTTTTTAACCTGAATCACACTCTTAATTAATCGTTTTCGTGGATTAAAGAAGTCATGCGGCAATCCAGCTTTTTATTAAGAATCCAAACAACACACGCAGTAAATATCTCATGTGTCTCAACGGAGAAAACTTCAGCTAGTGGTAGGCTTGTACACAGGACACTACCTACTAAAAAGACATATGCTCATCAACGGTCTTAGCAAACATCAGAGATCTACACCTTGGCTCCCAAAAGTACTGAATCTTATTAGAAGCACAGAGCTGCTGCAGTTGTTCTATTTCGAGAGGTTGCACACAATGGGAGTAGGTCTAGGTGTGCGGCTCGATTCCCGGAGCCGTCTTGTACGAGGTGTTTATAAATGATTATAGGGTCGTAGAAAACTGTGAAAACAATAAAAAATGTTTTGCTTTTTAAAGACAATGATTTTAGTAATTATTATAATTATTACTATACAACTGAGTAACTCTAGAAACCATTCTCTAATATTCCGTTGCGGAAATAGGACATTACAATGAATATTTGTGATATCGAAAATTTCCACAGCTTCTTCTTCTGTGGAATCTCTCAAAATGGAACTACTGCGGAATTTGAGACATCCCATCTCCAAGTCCAAGTCTCATTATATAAGGCCCAGACGGTGGCTCTAAAATCTCTGTGTTGCGCGCTGGATACAGCATTGCGAGTTCCGCATCTTTTTGAAGGTGGAAGCAAATGTATTGATAATCTATGCTCTGTCGGTACGTGCTTCTTTTAGATGTTACGGGTAACATTTATCGTTGCCACTGTAATGTCGATGACTTCTTGTCTCATCGAAGTAAGACCGTCTCCTAGAAGTGCTTTCTCTCGAGTCTTAACGTCTGAGCTGTCCCACACAGTGTAGTGTCGTAGCCCATGATGAGGGGCCTACTCTTCGACCTGCAGAATTCAACAACTTGTATCTTTTGTAATGGTGGAGAAATTGAAGAGTCATAGGGAAAGTACATTAAGAACATAGCAACTGTGCTCAAACGTCCATTCTCTTTGTAAGTGACCTTAGCTGCTACAACATTTGTAGAGCAGAGTTCTTTTAACTGCATAGCCTCTACTCTGTTAGGGATGAAGAAACATGCTCTCAGTCTGTAGTGCAAAGAACTAGTTAAAATTGAAATTTCTTAGGCATGTAAATTTCTTAGCCGTCCCTTCTACAATTCAGGGTTCTTGGAAGAAGCCAATATTAATAATAGACCAAACATCAGCTCTTTTGTTTAAACAACCGTAGGCTTTAACGCTATAGTGCGTTGATTCGGACAATAGAGAGACGGTCACTAGCCATGTCTAGTTTGCTCTGTATATCTATTTATCTATCTGTCTCTTCTTTCATATTTATATTGTTTCTAGCAGCTTTACAGTCGCCCAGCCCAGAAGATAAAATGGTTAAAATTGTAGTGCTCTAAGAAGTTCAAGAAAGCGTTTACAGAGTCCTACTATGTAGATTGTTGTAAACTTGATTTTCTCTGACCTGTGGACAAGCCAAGATTGGCTGCCCAAACCAGAATTCTGTCTTTTTAAACAAGCCAAAGCTACATACAGGGTCATTTCTGATCTCAAAAAGTAGACAATTGCTTGCCTAGATTTAGGAATGTCTACTGCCGGACGCCGAAGAAACATTTTCTCGAGCTGAATTAAGGTACCAGCTCGTACAGCTAGTACAGCTCATAGTGCCCTCGTTCTGACAATTTACAAAGAGTACCCCCATGTCGAATCTGAAAGTTATGGAATCTTGGAATGTGTCCTTTTTTCGAGTCCTTCTATGGTCCTGTCCATAGCTTCTCCGACCCTGCAACATATCGTTCACTTCCGCATCTATAAAATTTTTTTGCAGAAAGCCATCTTCAAAGATGCAGACGCGAAAATAAGAGACCACTTCTGGCGAGATATTGAGGGTCTCGGCTTCGTCGCTCTCTGTTTGACGTCCGGTCGGGTCTACTAGGTCCCCGAGAAGAAGCCCAGCAGGCAGGTTCTAAGTTTCAGAGAGAATCCGTAAAGCTGACCTCAGTACCACTCTTCTGGGATGAGGTTCCAGCAGCACAAAGTTGAGCCCGGTGAGCTCTCCTCCGTTTAGCGCCGCTGCGATTTTTTCGTTTGGGAAGCTCTTTCACGTTTTCGGCAACTGAGTCCGAGGGCTTTTGTTTATTTGGTTTTTTTTCCATATAAATCCCACAAGTAGCGAAAAAATGACGGTCACTATGTGCAGAGCTTCATACACGTAGAAGGCTATTTACAACGGGGTGCTTCGAAATTTGTCGCTGGTAGTCAGTCTTTTCTCTGGTCAAGCATTTTTTCGGCGCGCACATTACCTTAGAATTTGAAAGGTTTTTATAGTAGTGTTTTATTCACGCGATCTGCACAATTAAGCCAAGACCTCTGTGTTCCTGTTGGTACTACCCAGAAAGTGCCGAAGCATCTCTTAGTGTTTTTATACACTCTACAGCGATTTATGGTGAGAGTCATAAGCTGGGCTGTGGCCAAAACTGTAGTTCAGAAACGCGCAGGTTTGAAGCCGCAATCCTCCTCTATAGTCCTTACTAACCAACAGTTGGGTAAACCATTGACCACTCTCCTATCCCCCATCGGGAGACGCGCCTGATAGGTAGCTCAACCAACGGAAAGACAACCTTTATTATTACAAACATCTTTTTTAAAATGTCACCGTCTTGCTGGTTTGCCACAAGCTTTCACACAATTTTTTTAAACCTTTTTTATTGACGGTAATGAATATATATTATATATTTTCTTATATTATCTATCTACCAAAGTTAAAACACTAAGGTCTTCCTTCCCTTGCAATTTCGTATCTAACAAGTTACTAATTTTAGTTGGAATTTTCTTCATAAGCTAAACGATTTAGCATTCGCTTTTTGTTTCACCTCGTCTTTAAGTTCTAAAACGTATAGAATAACAACACCAAGAATTTAGAGTTGTTCCAATTACAAAAAAAGTTGTAAATTTCTATCTTGCAGCTCATCTATAAAAGCACCTTTTGACGAACTTAGTAGATTATTTTTCGTTTTTTTTTATTTTATCTTTATATTCTCACAAACTTTTGTTATTTTTCTAGATTCTTCTATTAAGTATAACCAAATATGTTAGCTTTATATTCTGGTCCAATAATCTCCATATTATCATTTCATTACATCGATTACTGCGTAGTAGTTTTTCTGATCGCTGCTGGTACTATTCTCAGAATTTACTCTGTTTCCAATATTTTAACTCTATTTCCTAAAGCTATAACTTCCAGAAGCTTTGCTTCAAATGATTGACATTAAGACAATTTTTTTGATAACGAGACCGAACATTTTTGCAACAGCTAGAACTGTTTATTTATTACTTTGCGAAAACCGCTGCTGAAAGAAGGTCTCATACATATGAAATGTAACACTTGAGTTCTGAAGAATACTAGGCAGTTGATGATAACGTGATGCTTGAGCTTAAAATAATGAATAAACATGGTTTTGCGCTTGACATCAAAAATCAAGTGCCGCAATTAAAAAATATTTTTTAAAAAATTTTGCAACTTGCTTCTTTAGATCGCCTAGAAATAATCGCTTCTGAATTAGTTTGCCAGTTTAAAAATTTCTTTTCTGAGAATATCAAAAAAATTTTGAGAGATGTTAAAAATGGAATTTGTCAACAGAGTTGTGAGAACACAAAATAGGCATTTTGCTAGATTTGCTAGATCTAGCTTCCAGTGACTTCTATCTGTTTCCTCAGCTCAAGGAATATCTCCGGGGCGCAAAATTTAAGGACGATAGCGAAATGATGACCGCTGGTGAGGCGTTTTTGGAGAGTCAAGAAAAAGATTTTTTTAAAAGAAAATCCTGGATTTAGAAAAAAGATGGACTAAGTGTGTCGACTTGTTAGGAGACTATGTAAAAAAATAAATTATTTTTTTTACTATAATCAACGTATTTTATTTTCATTATCATTACTTTTGGATCACCCCTCGTATGTATATCTACTCTGACTTCAATGAACTTATACCTCACTAATGAGCTATTTTCAAGTTGAGGTACTACCAGTAAGTTGCAAATTTAATACATTTTAATGGCAACAACCAATTACAGCTACGAATTCTTTTATTTTTCATAGAAACGAAAATACTACCGGTATTATTTCAAGTTGAGCTTAGCCATAACAGTATTGAAATTTTAAAAGTTATCTCTCGAAAATGTTGATCTGGTGTCGACCAAGTTTCACCATTGGTTTTAAATATTATCAGCGAGCTTGTAAGTAAACCTGCTAATTAAGCATGAGTTTTTCCTACCACTTTAAAAAAATTTGAACTTCATACATTTAAAAAAAAAAAAAATAAAAAGCAAATTAACAACTATCATCTAGTTTCTATATTATAATTTTCTAAAATTATCGGAAAAGTACGTATTTTTCAAACGAGTGACGACGTTTTTTCTCTAGGCCGACTTAGCTTGGTCCACTGATTAAAATATAGAAAAGAGTCTTCTTTCATGAGCTAGGAACCCATATAGGAATATGCCTGAGAGAGACATCATTGATGCTCAACCTTGCAGTACATTTTAAATAAAAAATTGCAAAACTAATTACACGAAAAAAATTAATTACATAAAAAATACACAAAGTTAACTCTTTAATTTAGTATTAAGTGAAGTTTAATAAGTCACAAGAACGTTACCACTTATACCAACGCCCTAGTAATTGTATAAAATTATAAAATCTCAAAATTTTCCGGGTGACAACAGAGGGGTTGTCAGCCTCAGTTGGTTACTCACAACAACACTAAATGGAAACTATACTGTGTGTATAACAATTTCGTTATAGTCTCGAAATAATTACCCTAGAACAGTACTTTATCTCTTTCCAACTAATACTAACTGAATGAGACAAAAAAATCTCAGATTTTTGAATGTCCAGTTTTAAAACTTTAATCGTAGACGTCAAAAGTGTCAAAAATGTCAATAATTGGTTTTTGTAGCACTGACAGTTTGAAACAAGTAGAAAAGTGACTTTGTCTTTTTTTTTATTACAGATTTCCCTGTTTAAATGTGTTTGTTTTTCGCTTTTATTGTAATATTAAATTTTTTTGACTTATGTCTAATTTAAGGCGACCCTCAGTTAACTTAAAATAAGTAGGGGAGCTACAAAAACGTGCCTGTGTGAAATAAGTGAAATAAGTATAGACGTACGACAAAGTTACTAAAAAAAGTCACATTATAAGATTGCTGACTAGACCTATTGCCATGACTTTAGTTCCCAAAATTTCAGTAAGAACCTTATATACCTTAAAACAGTTTTTTTGTGAGTATCATATAAATTTAAAAATAGCAAAGCAACGGAAACACAGGAAACAAATTATAGAGATAAGATCTGATAAGTACACTAATAGTAGCCCTAAGGTATGCGGTTGTTTCATGAATAACTTTGAAGTTGATAAAAAAATATTAAAAACACAAAATGTTTTCTAATCAATGTAAAATTAAGCAGATGATGAGAATAAGAACACCAAAAATAAATAATTACACAATACATACTTTCAACTTTTATACAATTACAATTAATTATGCCAAACTAATAGATGTTTTTCTCAATTTTTTAGTTACTTTTTGTTTATAAAAATTATTTATTAAAGAATTTATTATTACTATTGTTTTTTTTTTTGATTCAGTAGAAACTTCGGATATTTAAAGCAGTTTTGAAAACAGAAACAGAATGATTGGGGGAAAGTTTCGTGTGATTTTGTACCGTGTAAAATACGCTCTACATGTCACACTAAGCGCGTTCATGGATTTTTGATACTTATCCTGTGTGACAGTCATGAAGAGTGAAAAATGAAGAAATTGCTTCGATATAAACAAAATCAAGATCAAAGCTAGTAAAATTGCCATTCCATGATATACAAAAGTATGAAACAAATTTCCTTTATTAGCATAATCCTCGTGATTGAATATGCATGACCGAACCAGTAGGAGAGCCGATTTTGAGACCATTTGACCGGAAATGACGGTAAAAGGTCACCGGAAGTCAGGTTAAAAGTCAATTGTATGCCGGTGTCATCACACTCAACGAACAAGCAACAAATAAAATAGAAAAGAGCAATGAAAGTGAAGTTCGCCCTTAATTAAGACTACACTCTGATTATTAGGTAAATAAAAAGTGACAAAATGCACACACATGTTTTCACTTTTGCTTAAGGTAGCCATGCGCGGCAAATTCGTCTTCAAGTTTAATTTACCGAAACGGCTGTGTGTGTCTCAGAGACGGACTTCTTGCGCCCCAATAACTGAAAAGATGTGACTTCTAATCAACAACACTGTGAAAGTTTACCGGTCTTTACACGCGAAAATGGATCACGACCAGCAAATTTCAAAACACATCGAATCTATTCAAATTGCATAAATATGAACAAAATTAAATTTCTTTTTATTTATTGATATCCACTCTTCGCTTAATTTTTTTCCTTTAACTGAAACTTGACAATACACTACAAAATAAAAATTTGTGGCTAATAAATGTATTCATATTTTAATAATCTTACTTTAAGAATTTTTTTTTCGTATAATTTTAAATTCAGTAATTTATAGAAACACATATAAGAAAATTATACTATTAAATTACAACAAAAGTTCTTAGGATTTAATAATAATAATATTATTGTTATATTATTTAAAAAAAACTTAAGCAGGTAAAATTATATTTTCGTAATTTAAAGCTTTGTAAATACTCGTATAATGATAGTTAGGTTAAACATGTATTTCAATATTATATCAATGATGCAAATAAAAACATATTTTAGTAATAATTTAAAAAATAATTGACCCAATTCTCACATTTTTTATTCATAATTTTTAAAATTTATATTTAAAAAGGTAATTACTAACATTTTAGCATCTATCGTGTTTATAATTTGATAGTAATTTTCCCAAATTTTCTTTATTTTCAAACATTATGAAGAAATACTTTAACTACTATATTTTCCTGCATGTTCATGAATAAATGTGCATATACTAAAATTCACAGCTATTTTTACACCACCTGTTGATTTTTCTGAAAATTCGGCATTGTACAGATAACTTAGTTTGGTGTGAACTAGACTATTGGTGACGTTTCTTAATTCCAGTTACATCTGATGTCATTTTTTGACAAATTTTATTCTAATCTCTACGAATGCAATAGCATGGGGGTTATAAGTAAGACATGGATGGATACAATTTCCTGATCTCTGGTGCAGTTAGTGAAAATAAAGTGACAATATCAAAATAGTGTTATATTTACCTCATTTTCTGAGATATCAATTATCTACCGCATATTTACCAAATGATGAGTATACGCAGCTCGTATACACGCAAGTGCCACGTTCAAATAGAATTTGTTACATGATGTATTTTGGCTTTTAAACAAACTGCAGGTTTTAATACTATTTGCTTACTTAGAAATATTTCTGCCACTTCTTGCGAGATTTTTCGCTTTGACAACTCAGGATGATTTTTGGAAAACTTTTCAAACATTTTTATTAGTGCTGCCTTCATTTGGGCGAAGATAAGAACTCTTGTTTTTTTCTGCTTTTTCTTCATTTTTAAGAAAAGCGCAAGAATCTATTGTAATGCAAGATCAAATTTAAACATTCAAATAATAATTTGACTTTTGACACTTTGCAATTATAACCAACTTTGTTTTTAAAAATTACTACATAGGGGATTTTTGGTTTCCAACTTAAATCAACAGGTGGTGTAAAAATAGCTGTAAATTCGATTATATAATAACGTAAATATATGTATATTTATTTAGAATAATGATGCCACAATGCTGGGATTAAACATTTTTAATGCAATTTTTAATGTTTTTTGACATGCTTGGATCAAGTTGAGTTAGGTCACGTCAATACAAACAAAATATGTACTATAAAACTTGCATAAGATAAATAAAAATTTAAATCAATGCAAAATTAGTTTTTAGATATTAGCTAAAAACGTATGTACTAAAAACTTTTGTTATCAAGTTATTTTTAGTGTATCAGTTATTACCTATTCACCTAACATCCGAATTGTGTCATTTTAACAAAAAATTATGCTATTTTGAGCTATTTGCAAACTAGCAGACTAGATAACAATCATTTTTTTGTATATTTAAAAAAAAATGCAGTGATTCATTGAAGTGAAAAGGAGACGGTGATAATAACAATAAAGAAATTGTAAAACAAGACATCTAAAAATTAATAAGTTTTTTAATGCCTACTTTTTAAGTAGATATATAGATAACAGCAGAAAATATGTATTATAAAAATACCAAATATTAAATTATTTATAATTTATTTTATTTGGAGCCCTAATCGTCTTTATATGCAAAACGCAAAAGTTACTAAGCAAAATCAGAAATAAATACCACTTTTTTAATTCCAAAAACGTCAAACGAACAATGATGGCATTGTAGGATATCATGTACTAGCGAAATGGCGGAGTACTTATATCAAATTTTACAGTTTTCGTTAAATCGATCATAATGTTAAAACTTTTTTCATTTAAAAAACGAGGACAATGCAAAATAGACATCGTGACTAATAGAGTGGTTCTTGGAAAATTAATAACCACCGGGCATATTTCTTGTGTCATACTCCCTTTTATTATGCCTTTAAGCATAAGTAACTATTAGCATATACTAACTATACAGTATATTAACTGTACAGGATCTCTTAACATCTGTACAAAAGGAGAGACATTTAGGGTTAAAATAAAAATATTTTAAGTTAACAGATATTCCAGGCAAAATGTTACCTGTGTTCAAAAATTTGAAAACTAAAAATAACGTTTCAAATAATAATAGTAATTATACATCAAGGTAGAGAAGACATTTTTTTAAGCCGAGGTAGTTTATTCCCCGAGAAGCAAGGTTTAAAATTGTCTCCTCTACAGTGGTTTATATATTATTTTTTTCACTACTTGCATTTTTATTTGGGTCTACACACTCACTTTTTTACACTTTTAACGACGATAATCATGAAATTTTTGAAAAACATACCCATGTAATTTTCAAGTTCGCTATGGATTTAACATTTTAAATAAAAAATTTTGACGCAAATGTGTTCAAAAAAAAGTTGAAGACGAAATAGAAGATTAGGCGGTTGCACCCCACCTAAAATACGAGAAGCGGCAAGGAAGCTAACAGAAAACAAACTATTACCTGCAAAATTCAAAGAGTTCTACATGAAAACCTAGAGAAGTTTTAAAGATTAAAAAGTTAAAAATATTTATTTATCCACGAGTTATAAAATTTAGAAGTGAAAAATCTATTTTTGCTAAATTCTTCAAATTTTTGACCTCTGATATCTTCTAAACGGTAAAAGTTATAAAAAAATTGTAAGATACCTTTTTTAGAGCATTCAATTTCCTACAAAAAATGTAAATAATTTTTTTCTGTACGATCAAGTAGTGACGAAATATGGATTTTGCCATATGGAACTAAAAAAAAAATGGAAAACTGCGATGAAGGGGTCTTTCCTATTAAAATTAAGAGCTCATCTTGAAAAAGCATTATTTAAAAGTGCCTAGGAACCAATTTTTCAATGTCCGAAATTAAAAAAAAAATAGTTGTTTTTTTTGACCCACCCTAATAGACAGCAAAATATTATAGGCTTATTGCATGTCTCAAAAAGAAAAATAATTCGTAATATCTAAGAAAGCGGCAGTGTTCGAAAAAGAACATATTAAAAAAATTCTTGCTGAAGCACCAGATGAAACATTTCTTCCTTTCAAGGTGATACTTATAATAGGTATTAGCCGGAACCTGCAAGACTGATAAACTCTGCGAAATTAGCTGATCTTGACGTCCGGGATGACATTATTTTAATAAACATCCCGCATACTAAAACACATATTTCCATAAAGTTTGTTATTGTAGAACCATCTTGAAGTGGCAAAAAAATACTTGAGAAAAAGACCTACACCAGATATGGAACGTCTTTTCATTGGGTTTACAGAGGGCACAGCACAATTAGCATGGCTTTAACTAAAATTGCAGAATATTTAACACTACCAAATTCAAACCTTTATACTAGCCATTCTCTAACGAAGAACATCGGCAACGATTTTGGTAGATAGTGGAGGCGCCATCTTATCATTTAAAAGACATGGAGAGTGGCGCTCTAGCTCGGTCGCAAAGGGGTATATTGAAGATTCTTTAACTGAAAAAAAAAAGAATTGCTACAATGTACAAACGCCTTCTGAACTGAGAGAGATTTTTGGTCTAAACGGTCCGAGAAGACATCAGATGAAATTTTTGATCGAATATCTTTGGCTTCATCGTCATTATCCAACAAAACAATTGAGATTCCAGAAGGAATGTTAACATCTAGCACGGGTCTAGCAGCTATTAATATGACTTCCAATAATTACACTATAAATTATAATTTTCACAAATAAGTTTTGTTTGTTGCAAAATAAATAAACAACTAATTAAATGAGTTTGTTGAATTCTAACCTCAAAATTTTTATTTTCATTTTCAAATTTTAACATTACATAATTATGCAACCAGTACAAACAGTCAGTAAAACATATCTAACGCAAGATGTCAAAATATTAGTTTCATTTGTTCTGTTATTATCTACTAATAGTAATCTAGTATTAGTATTATAATATCAGTAGTATTTTTAGTATTAGTATTTGTATCTAGTATTATCTAGTAATAGTACATAATAATTATTTACTAGTAGTAGATAATTATTTGTTATATTCCTAGGTAACAAAATTTAACTTCTCAGGATCGAAAGCATACAATACTATATAATAATGTTGACTTCTAAAACAAGTAGTGAAAAAAAGTATTAAAAAAAGGTCTATTTTGTCTAGATTGTTTGGGGTCGAGTACATGTGTTGAATTTTTAAGAATTTTAGATAAATCTTTTAAGATAATTACCGTGTTGCTGTTTTACAGTGTGTATTTCTTCCAAATCACCTGATTGCAAAATCGCCAGACATAAACATCTTAGATGCTTTTCTTTGGATGTTCATAACTTTTAAAGCGTACTCTGTACCTCTCAGTTCTTCTTGACCACAAAAAGAGTACCTATTTGTGAAAAGTTAAATTTGATAACGACTGAAATTACCAATTTGTTATTAACGAATGGTAGTATCAAATTGACAACATTTTGACAATTGATTATAAAAGAACACCGCGTTTAGATACTTTTTCCGGGCCACCTAAAAATGAATAACATCATCTGCTAATCACCATGTTTACATTCATACTCAGATTGCTAGAAGTGAATAATAATAATGTTGACGGGCAACAATGTTGCCCTTTTGGTTGTCTCTCAGCCATCAACATAACCAACCTCCACGATTAGGTAAAAACATTTACTTTGCGGACTAAAGCCTCGACCGGCATTGACGTACATCACCTAATCGACTAACTAGCTGTACACTGAGAAGCTGTGTAACTAGAACTAGCAAAAGATGTTCCAAACGAACAACAACGTTAGGAAGCTGTATACCAGTTTTGGAGTATTTGCCCCTCATTAGTGCAGCGTATCCCCGGCCGTTGTGTTTAATTAGAACAGGTGCAAAAACTCGCTTATATCAAGCGGAGTACAGCTTGTAGTCGTGTAGATAGACACCATGTGCCATCTAACAGAGATTGCTGGAAGGTAGCGAGTGTTGGCAAGCAACAATGTTGCCACTTTGGCTTTCGGTCGGTCAGCAACATAATTAGGTGACCTCAAAAATTAGGTAAAAACAACTACTTCGCGGCTTAGAGCTACGACCAACATTAAATTACATCATAATTTACATGATGAGGAGCAATTACCCCAAAACCGGTATACAGCTTCCTGACGTTGTTGTTCGATCAAAAAATCTTTTGCTACTGGAAATAGTGTTAGTATTTTTTAGAAAATCTTGACAGTTTTTTCACAAATTTACAGCAACTGTAACTCACTAAAAAGTTTATCAAAAATGATATCTAGTGCAAAAAAAGGAAATCAGAATGTTATTTGAATAAATTTGAATACTAGTAAATAATAGTCTACATATGTGATTTGATTTATTAGATTTTGAGATTGTGTTCAATCACTGTCATGAAATTAGCTTATTAGGAATTGCGCTAATAAACAAGGTCGAAAAGCAGTAAAATTAGAAAAAGCTCGTGATCAACCGCACCTTCCAGCTGGTGACCGGTACGAAGATAGTGGTGATCGCACGTGACAGGCATAAGTTAGACGGGCGGCCAAGGCATTCCGAAGCACTGGCTGTCAGTGGCCGCTTTGTGAAGCCGCTTTCTGCTGGAGAGTACGACACCGTTGCTTACGACCACCGTTTACTATCACTGACTCCTGTCCCAACCAGCCAACCCCGCAGTTGCCGTTTGTCTTTGGTAGAATAAACCGAACACAAACGCAGACCAGATACACAACCAATCTACACTTTGTGTATGCGAATGCGAGCCCATTGACCATCGACTCCTTACCTACCACATTTTATTGCTCCATTTCTACACTCCAAGCTGTAATTTCAAGCGCTGACAAGACAACGTGAAAATACGCAAAAGGGAAAAACTAACAACGATTAGGTATCAATGAGAAACTAAGAAATGTTCAAAGTTCCAGGATTTTTATATCAAATAAGGAACTAAATTTTATTATACTTACCAATAAATATTTTTATCAATTTTTTCCTAATTTTGTTCTAAAATATTTTTCGAAGAAATATGAAAAAATTTTGTACATAATACGTTATAAAAAAATCTGTTATCGTTTAACTCGCATAATTGCAAAACTTTTTCGCCTCGCTTACTCATTTTGGCAAACATTATACTCTTTAAACAAAATCGCTCTTTTTATAACTGGTCACGTAAATACAGTACGGCAAATGGTATAGTGCTATTACAATCTTGTCTTTTTAAGTAGTTTACAATGACCTAACCACAATCCGCAGTAAAAAGCAATAAACCAACAATAAGGGTCTGTCCTGTTCTGTTTTCAGATGTTAAAGAAGGATAAGCACCCAATCGTTTTAAGATGCCTAATTGTGCAACGTATTAAAAAATTGTAAAATATTAAATACCAATTATGTCGTAATCGCACTAAATCGTTGGTGCCACTCTATTTCATTATGTAGGTATCTTATTATTTACTTTATTATTACTTTTCTTATTTTAGTAAGTGGGGTGCTCATAAATATGAAGAGTTGAAGAAATAGGTAATTTGATGGTACTAATACTAAAGATTTATAAACAATTTTTCATCACGTCACTACATTAATTTAATGTAAAATTTTGTTCACTGCTACTATTAGTATAGAGCTGAAGTACTTAGATTTTTACCAAAAATATAACAATTCTAAATAGTTCACCCGGTACAATTATCGCTATTACAAAAACCATGGTATTAATTTGCTCTTTTAATGTTACTACAAAAGTAACATTAGGAAATTTAATACCAAATTTTTAAGGTATTCCCGATTTCGGATAACTAAAGCGACCTCTGGTGGCGTTTGGAACAAACAGATTGAAACGTACCATTATTATTGTTGTTTGGGACTTAAACGTCGAAACTCGCCGTTTCGTTTTTAACTTTTGTGTAAAATGTCTGAGACAGCAAAAAATACAAGGAAAAATAAGACCAGCTGTTGTTTTTATGGATGTCACACACTTAAAAGTAAAGAACCTAGTGGCAGTTTTTATATCTTTCCACCGCAAAACAGTACTAAGGTTCAAGAAGGCATGCGGCAATCCAGGCTTTTTATTAAAGGACCGGACAAGGCACGCAGTGAAAACCTGATGCGTCTCAACAGTAGTGACCTTCAGTTAGTAGTTGCCTACTGAAAAGATACCTGCACGTCATCGGTCTCAGCGAGGACGAGATTTGCAGAGGTTTTGGTGAAGATGAGGAAACTTCTCTTTATATTCTCTGTTACTGCTCTGCATTTACAGGCATCGAGATTTACCCCTAGACTCCCGATATCTGAAGCCCAGTGCTATCGAGGAGGCTCCTACAGACAGGGTACTGAGCTTCATCAGAGGCACAGGGCTACTGCAGTAGTGCTATTTCGAGAGGTTGCACACAATGGGCGTAGGCCTTGGTGTGCGGCTCGCGCTTCAAATCTCTCTCGTCAAAAAAAAAAAAGAAGATTAAGATCGTTAATTTTTACGGTACTGAATAATTTATGAAGAGAAGAAAAGCTTGGAAAAGAGCTTTATTGATAAAAATGGTTCTACAAAGTTTTTGAGAGTGTGTACAAAAACATTTTGCTGCTAAAGACTACATTTTTTCTCCAAAATTTTGCAATAAACCACGTTTAAAAATTTAAATATTACATCACTTACCCTCAAAATAAACTCTTAAGACACAATTAGTTATTAGTTTACCTATAATATACTAAAAACTACTTACGTTTATGTAAACACACGTTAAGCCGATAAAGGCTATCCCATGCCGTATGCTTTCCAGAATCCAGACCAGTCAACTGTCAAACATCAGCTGTTCGAAACTGCAAATAGTACACAAAAAATCAGAGTGCAGTACCTAAAGCAAAACTATCACTTCTTTTTTAAATTTTAAAAAACATTATTTTCACTATTCTCACACTTCCAGTAAAATAAAGTTGATAACAATGTTTTTGAGAAAAATGGTACATCTACTATCCCTACCAGCTGCTAAAACTTGCAAAGTAATTTAAAAAACTTTCTCTACACAAGTTCTTCTTCTATTATGTGTGTATACGTCAACGCAAAAGTAGAAAATCAAAAATTTCAGGAACGTTTAAGTAATCTTAAGAATCCTCAAATCGCTTAATTATTACTTATTAGTAAGTTAGTGGATGAACTACCAATTTTTTGGCAAACTGCAGAATGTCACTTAACTATCATGACATTCTGCAAACTAACACATTGTAACAAACTGTTCTAGAAGATTTCGCTGTTTAATTTTAAGCGAGTTTTCAGAAATACATATGACGCTGCACCATACACTTACATACCTTATACAGCGTGTTTCTGAGACATATTAGTCACGGCCATTGATAGCAGTCGAGAATTCTTACGTTCAGTTTAGACTAATAGAGAATTTACGAAAAAGCGGCTTGACTGTTAATAAAGCGAGAAGAAAGCAATGACCAGACAGTCAAATTCCGAATTGAAACAGGTAAAAGAGTGGAGATATAAAGTGTTATGGAGTTGTTTATTTATCGAGTTGTGTCGTTCGTGTAAATAGTTCCCTGTGAAATATTATTTGTTTTTCATTTAAAAATCTACTAACACCGCAATTTATTACAAAATTCATCTGGCAACACTAGATAAAAATTAACTTTAAGAAAATTTTTGTTTAGGTTATGTTATTATGCACAAATTTTTAAAAGTTTGGAATAATTACACAAAATAACGTTAAACGATCATACATTTGAGTACGTAAACCTATAATTTTCTTTCGACTTTTGTTTATAACATAAAGACTTAGATGGATTTAGTGCTTGTATAATTTCTCTGATAAAGTAATAAATTTCACTAAGTTTTAATAAATTCTACACTCAAACAAAAAATAGCTATTTACATTCGTATGCGGTAAGTTGAATTACGGGCGACAATTTTGTTTCGGGCCACACTTAAAAGCGAAAACTCTGATAGTTGGAGCCTGTAAAATTAACTAACGTATAAAATTTGTATAAGATTTTTTGTCCGAAAACCTTAAATTCTGTATTTTTGTAGAAACAATTTATAATTTTGAAAAAAATAAATAACTTCAACATAGTGTGCTTTGTTTGACTGTTTGACATAAGACTAGTGACGTTTAAACGTTATTTTTTTAATTTTCTATGTATATAAAGCTATAATTTTAAGTATAACTAGTTATTTACATTAAAAGTCATGAAGAGTTCAATTACATGACGCGAAGGCAAATTGAAAAGTACGAACGAGTAGCTTCTGGGTATTTTTTTAAAGCCTCCAAGTGTAACGTGTGATATATAAAATTTTTCTCAAAACAACGAAAATGTTAAAAAAGCCCAATCAAGTCGAAAATTTAAAACGTTAAACTGACTAATTAACTTAAAATTTTGTCACTTTTACTTCTGGTTTATTTATTTTATAGATTACAACACTAGTACTAGTCACTTTAAATAAAAAAAACCTCGGTTTAAGAAAATTGCTTTACCAAGCGTAGAGATGACTGTGAAGGGGCTTCTCAAAAGGAATATGAATACATATAATTAATTAAAACGTTGATTGTATTATTGTTTTTTTTTATATCAAAAGATTTTTGTAGCATTGAGGCTTACTAGGTAATAGTCGGTCATTAGATCCGATTTTTAAAGGCAACTTCCTAAAAAAAATCAAAGCTTTTGTTTACTTGAACGACTCGTTACCAATGATACAATTATTGTGACTAGCTAACTAGCGTCCGTTTCATGATAACGGGCCGTTCAGATAAGCAAAAGCTTTAATTTCTCTCTAAAAAATGCTGCCAAAAATTAGATTTAACCGCCTACGACTACTGAGTAAACCAATGCTACAAAGATCTTCAGATACAAAAAACAAGTTATGCTTCTAAATACAGGCTTAAATTTTTTTTGTTCTTTTACTAAACTAAAATTCGGAGATACTTAAAATTTGGTCATTTCTGGAAAGTATTTGTTACGCGAAATGTTAAAGGTATAGCCTCTGCCCTTCAGAGATCAAGTTTAAACTTTATCCTTAGAGTAAGTTAAAAAAGAAAAACATTTTACATCGGTTATAGCTATTTATGTAATAAGTATATAATTTAGGTCTTTATTGTACAAGCCCTACGGGTTATCTACGAGCGAGTAGATAAGTAGGGCGCGTACAAAAAGACCTAATTATATACGAATTGCATACAAAGCTTTATATCTGACTGCAAAAATATAAAAAAAATTATAAATCTAATAAAATAACTCAACTAAGTGTGCATGTTGTCTCCTTGGTTACGGAGAGTTTGTTATTTTGTTTGTAAAAAATTTTGGCATATACTTATTTGACAATACTTATTTTGACAGTTCTGAAAATAAAGTTACTTTAGTTTACTAATACAATAAAGAGGTACTTTATGGACGGATCATTGTATTATAAAGAATAACTTATATTAAGCAGTCGGACAAAAACAAAATTAGTGCTTATAGCGCAAAAATCAGTTTTTTGGATCTTTGCTTTAATTAATAAACTTAGTTCAAATTCTGCAAAACCGTTTTGAAGACATGATCTAATGCTTTTCCAAAACCTATTAAAAAATCAAAAATTTTGTTTTTTGGCAAAAAAAATATTCCGGTGAATCAATTTTTCTAGAAGTTGCAAAATTTTAAACTTTGTTGAAATTTTAGGTGTGTTCCATTTCAATTGTTGACTACTGATTATGCACTAAAATCGAAGAGAAATCTATTTAAAAAATGTAAATGTTGTTTTTTATGAGACGGAAGTAATAATTGTAAAAGTATATATGTTCAGGCTTTTTAAAGTTTATTTATTCAGTGTAATTCCCAGAAAATAAATAGTTAGTTGCATATATTAAATTTAATATTTTTTTCAAAATTTTTGTTTTTTTTATAAAATTGTTTGAAATGTGTAGAGTTTGTCCCGCTCTCGATCGACAGTGTACCGGTTTAGGGAATTGCAAAAATCGGTTGACATAACTTAGTATATGCCGAAAAGCGGTCTGCTACGGCTACCGCAAGTACAGTGTCCACTCTTGGTTGTGTACAGTCAATTCAAGAACGTTGCAGCATTTCCATATCAGAGCCTGCTATGCAAATCTAGAATCAAAGATGCCGGTGCCTGCACGTTACCATGGTTACCCCGACGACGCAATTGTTTATATCCCTCGTTTGTAGAGAGCTGCCTGTGAGCTTTTTTGTCTCCGATGCGTTTTTGTCCGAGCTGAGATTTTTGCTTGTAGGCTTCTTCTGGTGTGCCGCAACTCTTAAGTTATGGACGTCTGCCGCTGACCGAACGGGATGTGTACCTAAGCTACCCGCGGACCAAGAAAGTGATTTAGGTATGGAGAAGATGACTGCGTCAGTTTTTTCAGAGATTATTTAATGAGACCTATCGGGACGAGGAAGATTTACCGGTCACGACCGGACCAACAGATCTTATCGCTTTAATAAGACTATGCGACAACAATTAGAACGCTGAGGATTTTCTGGACACGACACACGATTCCAGGATATCTCCCACAAATTTACAAAAAAACTTAACAACAATCTTCAGTAAAACTAAAAAAAGTCGAAAAATTACAAATAATAAAATAAATTGGCGGTTTAAATTAATTTTTGTTCTGTTTCAGTGATAAAATTAAAAAGGCTAATAAAAGTTTAAATTTTAATAATTGTACTCATAAATTAAATTTTATTAATAATATAAGAAAATAACATGTTATTATAATAATGTAGGGTAAATCAAAGATAGGAGGTCATCGTTTTAATTAGGTGCAGTTTTTTTAATTGACACTAATTTAAACTCACCTATATTATAAAAATTTAGATTATATATTATTTTAAAACTAAAGCTATATGTAGTACCCACGAAAAGAAAATCAAGGTTTTCATAAGTGATTGTAAAGTTGTAAGTGACTGTGGAAAAAATAAAAAATGCCATTAAAAGGCAATAATTTTAGCTATTATTATAATTATTATTATTGACAATTGAGTAACTTTAGGAACCATTCTCTAATATTCCGTTGTGGAAATAGGACATTACAATAAATATTCGTGATATCCAAAATTTCCACAGCCACTTACGACCTTAACAATCATTTATAAAAACCTGGTATTTACATATTGAAAGAAATTTATTAATCTACATATAATTAAAAAAAACATATTATAAGTTATAACAACAAAAACAACTGTTGCGTAAATGTATATAAAGCATCAGAGTAAAAACAGCGACAAAATTGTCATCCTGCTTTCTTTCTATTCTCTATTAAACCAATTATCTATTTTTTTTTAAAATTAAAGACTTTTTAACATAATAAAGAGGCTGAAACCTAACTACTATACAATCCACTGACAGAAATTTATTAATACGCGATTCACTGCAGTCAAAACCTACAGTTTAAATTTTAACTAATATTATTACACCAAAATTATTAAACTAAAGTTATTTTAACAAAAAGACTATATTTAATATCATAAATCAAAAACTTATTGGCAATAGTAGAAATGACTGTTCCAATAAAAAGAAGCCATCTTCAATAAACTCGAAAACTAAAAAAAATTGCAAAATTTTTGAAATATATCAATTTTATTTTCAAAGGAGCATTTTCTGAGGCAATTTTCAAAGCACCACCTCCAATTCTCATGCACCAAAATTTCGAAAAAGTAACACACTTCTAATATTTTAAATAAAAGCTCTTTTAACATGCTTTTTAAAACTTTTTAGCGAAGATGAATCGAACCATCCGGTTATAAGTTATCCGCAAAAGATAATCTTTCCAATCAATAATTACTCTTACAAAATAAATATTACAAAAAGTTTATAATTTGATTGAAATAAATTATGAAAATAAAGCCTTTTTAGATTTTATACAAAGATGAAGACAAGACTCAAATGCATTTATCCGATTCGAAAATTTGTCAATTGCCTACGCACTGATGGGCGATTTTGCGCCGCGGTTTTTTTAATAAATCCGGTTGAGCTTTATAAATATTTTACTTTAAATAAATAATTAGGTAATTTATTATGAAGAACTTATGGGCGCCAAATTGGGCGCGTTTACAACAATAATAGTAAGTACTAAATGAGATAAAATTATTTATATTTATATATTTATATATTCATATATAAAATATATAAATATATAAATATATATTTATATAAATATATTTATATTAATATATTTATATATTTTTTAATTAAACAATTAAAATTAAAATTAAATTAATTTAAGGTAATTATAAAAAAAAAACCATAATAATTTACTGCATTAATGGCGTTACATTATGATATTTAGAAATTAAAATTGTAAATTTCTATACTGGTGAAAAGCAGAAAGATAGCAGTAATTATAAATTAAATAAAAATTAAGAAAATAATAAAAGTATAGAATGACAACAACATTAAAATTCTGTTGCCATAAATACAATATTTAATTATTAAAATAAATGAAATGATTTGATGAAATAAGATGAGATAAAATCATGTTGATTTACGAAAGTGGCTTAATGAAACACGTCAAAGTCTATTAATACTAATTTTTGTTTTTCCTGATAAAGGTAAGTGTCTTAGATTAAAATGTGTACAACACTTTTATCGGTTAACAGGCCATAATTCACTCCCGCACTTTTGAAGAAATAAAACTTCAAGAAAGGTTAGCGAAAGACAGGCCCTAGCACTCCCGCACTATTCAACACAGTCCTTTCTAGATGAGCAGGAAGATGTAGTAGGGCAGTTTTCATAATGATTCTGTCCAGTGTAAAAAACAGTAGATCTATTCATAATGTTTAGAAAATGGAATAATCAGATCATTTGGTAATAGTGGAATAGAGGTAAGGTCAATGGTGTTTATGTTAGTGTATGTTAAAATTCTAATTTTGTGTTGTGTGTATAATGGACATTCTAGGATTCGGTGAATGGGATCATCAACCTGTTGACAATTTTCGCAGTTAGGAGATTCTGATTTGCCTATTCGATGGAGATGTTTTGTAAATTGTCCATGTCCTGTAATAACCTGACAAGCTTCAAATGTTAGGTGAAGATTTCTGTTTGATTTAACTGTAGGTAAGAAATTGTAAGTAATTCTTCCTTTTTGAGAAGAGTCCCATCTTGTTTGCCAAGAGTCTTCCAAAAGAGTTGTAAGGTGTTCTTTTAGCTTTTTTGTAGAAGTAAAATCAAGTTTGTTAATTTGATTGTTTAGGTAAGTGCAGGAATTATTTTTCTTTAGTGTTTTCAAACAATATAATTTTAAGAGTTCTAGGTCAAGAGGAGGTATACCAGCAATGACGTTGGCGGCGTCATTGGAGACAGAAGAGCAACAGCTAGCAATGCATCGACATGCAGTACTTGATAAGGAATTTAATTTATTTTTTAATTTGACAATGTTAATTCTGTTTATCCAAATTTCAGAGCCATATGATATGATAGGGATAATAGCATTGTTATATATAGTAGTTAATGATTTAGAAGAAGGTATGTCCCAATTGATTTTAAATTTCTTCCTTAAAGAAAATAGGATTTTTTTGGCTTTATTACATGAGTAATGAATGTGTGCGTTAAAATTAAATTTAGGGTCCTAATAATATTTTACTTTAGGTGTCTCTACAGAAATAAATCTAAAGGAGAGAGATTTGGAGATCTTGCCAGCTATCCGGTATGGCCCCTTCTTCCAATCCAGTGATCCGAAAAGTTTACATTCAAAAACTTCAGCTTTCTTAAAACCAGCAGATTTACGTCGCTATGCCCTAAATGTCGTTATATTCAATATCACTATAAGTGATACTGACTGTATTTAACTGCAAGACGCAACATGCAAAAGTAAACTATTTCATTTTCGACTAAGCTATTACAAATAAAGATTTTCTTACTTACGATAATCATTAATATAAACTGGTAAGCATAACTATAACCCCACCCCCAGTTTTGACTGTATCTGCCTTAAACTTTAAGTAAAATTGTTTTTGGGTACTTTAATACAAAGTAAATTAGCGCCAAGAAGTAATTTCTACGTCATTTTAAAACACTTTTTTTTATTTTTTCGACAAAATTTGATAAATCATAGGTGCATAACTATAGCGCCTATAGGCACAAAATCATTTTCAGCAAAAAATAATAAAACAAATGCCATTTTTTTAAAAGTTGAGCCATAAATTTTCTTAATTATTGTTAAAATGACTCGCGGGTCTTACTTGTCTGAGGTTGAAAAGAGCAAAATTTTGGCTTTTTAAAACAGAGAAAAAAGCCTACGTAAAAACGCCAAAAAAATTAATTGTTTGAGAAAATTAGTGTCAAATTATTGTAAAAAATAGCGCACATAAAAAAGAGAGCCAATAAAGACAATTTCACCTGGGACTGCAAGAAGAATTGTCGCAAAGTCGCAACTGCAAGTAACAGTTTAAAAAGTTGCAAACGGATAGCTGAAGAATATAGAGCAAATATCTCAAGATGAACTTGAAGGACAAGATGGAAGGATTTTACGTGGAAGTAAATAAATATTGTGCGGCAAAAATTAAAAAAGGCTCCAAGGCTTCTCCAGCGCCACGTAACTGCAAAATTGGAATTTACTCAACGGAATATGAACCGGATCTGAGATCATGTAAATTATGACATTTACATCAGTTTCATTTTTATTTCCTCCTAGGTTCTTCCCACATTTTAAATGTTTTTAGGATATTTTTTTTTAATGGTTTAGATGATTTTAATTCTAATTGGCGAAATTTGCGTAGAGAACCTCAATTTCTGAGTAAGTCACTCTCATGGTGTAGGGAATTTACCAAAAAAGAGTCATTAAATTTGGCTTATTCTACAACGAGAATGAATATAAGGGAGTACCTTAATGTCTTAGAAAATCGTGTATTAACCTTTTTAAACAAAAACAATCACAATCGATTGATATTCCAGCAACATAATGGGCGAATACATGTAAGCTAACAGGAGATGATATGGTTTGGGAACAAAAATATTAAAATATCAGAGTGGCCAACCAGCTCTCTCGATATAAACTCTATATGTAGAAAACCTTTGGAGAATCGTGGTACGTCGACTCTACAGAGATAACAAACACTATGCCACAATTAACAAATTAAAACACTCTTTGGAGGAAGTTTGGAGTAACTTGGAGCCTGCGATGATAAAACTGATTGACAGTATGCAGTTCCGTATTTTCGAATTAATTAGAAACAATGGTTGACAAACTCATTATTAATTTTAATTATGTTTTTAATTTTTAATTTAATTTTATTTTTTTATTTTTATTTTATATTTTAATTTTAATTAATTATATTTTTAATTATTAACTTTATTATTTTTTTAAGTTGAATGTCTAATTGAGGTCTCGATGCGCTTCCGGTGCGATATTTTTCTAATATTTTCTAGAGCTATTTATTCGAACTTTTTTTCTTCTTGTTATTTTGAATTGCTTGTAACCATATAGAAACAAAAACAGAAATATAAAAATATATGTGTATGCGTATTTAATTTAATTTGAATTATTATATGTATATATTTCTACGCCCACATGTGCAAATTAAGGCTATTTATCCTACAAAAAGCTATGACTTGTTTCTTTCCTTATAAGTTACATTAGAAAAAAGCATTTTGCAACCATCTACAAGACAATTTTTTTTAACATATCGTATTTTTCTTGTGTTGTACCCTAATGTACAGAAAACGTAACAAACTAATAAGAGTTAACGTAAACACATACCGTAAAAAATAAAGCTGTTCTACTCAAAAATTAAAAAAATATATATACAATAATAAAATAATTTTAATTCAAAAGCTTTTTTGTTTCTCTAGACAGGTAGGAAATAATTATTTACCTAACTTATTCGGAAAGATACTTTTCCCTGAGCACTTTGTTTGTAGCTCGAGCAAAGGGAGTGCTTTATTAGTAAAAATGACAAAAAAAAATCCTGAGATAGTTAAAAAAAATATAATTTAGTTGAAAATTTAGTTTATTTATTAATGGGTTGGTAGGACTGCTTAGATATTAAATTTGCTATTAAAAGTCTAATTTAAAGTTGTTGCGTTACAATTACAGCCTAATGATTTAAGCACTATTCACTATTTCCTTATTGGAAATAAAAAACACTTTGGTTCGGAAAAACCACTTTTCTGAGTGTTAGGGATGACTTGGAGATAGTTTCTTAAAAGAGACGAGTACAATAGTTATTTATGATACCAGTGTTAAAAGTAAGATTATATTTTGGGAGTGGAGATGATTAAAAAACGAGCATAGCGAGAGCAGTCGTGATTTTTCGTTATAACTGACACTACTACAGCCGAATTGAACTAAGACATAATTCAAAATGTTTTTGTTTTTTCATAGCACACTTGACAACTTTTTTAAATAAACACTTGTTACCACACAGATTGCAATTTTTATGAACCAAAATTTTCGTAGCAACCAGTGCTATTGTTAGTTACAAAAAAAAAACGCAAAAATATTGACAGCATTTTCTGATAATATTATAAGTACATACTTATAATAAATAATCTCGATAATGAGTGTAACGAATCCATCCCTGCTGAAATCGAAGAAGCCGCCAGTCGAGCAACATTGGGATTATTGCCGGCGAAATCAAAAGAACAGTACGAAATCGCTTATAGACGCTTTTCGAAATGATGCAACATTAAAAAGGTTCCTGGGAAATGTAACTAAAGTGTTTTACTGGCATATTTTGAGGTAAAAGCCAAGATATGGAAATCGTCAACGCTGTGGGCAAATTATTCCATGATTAAAACTATGTTAAAAATAAAGCAAGATCAAGATATAAGCATACATTATAAACTTATTGCTTTTTTAAAACGGAAGGATAAAGGATACCAAGCAAAAAAGTCAAAAGTTTTGATGAAGACGCATATCGACAAATTTCTCACAGAAGCATAAGACGAAAAATATCTGATGATGAAAGTCGCAGCAATAGTGGGTGTCTTCAGAGCGTGTCGCCGGGAGGAATTGTGTCAGATGGCCATCGACAATATCGAAGATTTGGGCACTTCGGTTGTGGTGACCATACCAGATACCAAAACGAAAGTGCCTCGGACTTTCAGTGTTGTTGGTGAATTCAATTTAAACTTTTTTAGAAAGTATATGGCACTTCGGCCACCCAACTCTGACCATAGACGACTTTTTCTTAAATATATGAAGAATAAATGTGTGAAGAATCCCGTTGGAATTAACATGTTTGGTAAAATGCCTGCCGACATTGCAGAGTTCTTAAATCTACCAAATCATCAACTCTACACCGGACACTGTTTTCGTCGTTCGTCGGCGACATTGTTAGCAGATTCTGGTGCAAATCTTACTACCATCAAAAAACATGAAGGATAGAAATCTTCGACAGTAGCTGAAGGCCACATTGAAGATTCACTGGAACAAAAGAAGAAAATTGCGTGCCAAATACTTTCTACAGCTGCAACTGCAAGACCACCAGTACTAGTAGTAATATTTCTACAGAAAATAGATGTGCACACATGTTGACAGTAAAACCAGGTTAAGTATAATGGCTCCGCAGAAATTCCAATTTCAAATTGTTCTAATTTTACTATAAATGTTAATATTAATAACTATGTTAAAATGTTGGTTTTTACTTATGCTGGGTTTACACATGCATACATTTCATAGCGCCAGTTGAAACTGGCGCGCCAGTAAAATGAAATTGCATATGTAAACTGTGTAAAATTGCATGCAAGTTAAAGTTTACACATGCAATTCCATTTTACTGGCGCGCCAGTTTCAACTGGCGCTATGAAATTTATGCATGTGTACACGCTCCTTTATTTAAAATAAAAAGTTTTTCATGTGTTTGTTAAAACGTTTTATTAAATTTTAAAACAAAATTTAAATAAACTTTGAATTTCTTTTAACACTAGTGTTAAATGTAAATTACTTTTAAAAGTAACTTACTTTTAAGTAACTTACTTTTAACACGCGTGTCAAAATATGACACTTAACATCAAAAATGACAATTAAAAAGCCCACTTTTAACAGTTTTCTAGAAAAAATAGTTTTTGTAAAGTATGAAAGGCAACATTTCACGAAAAATAATGTTTTCGATAATTTAACATAATTTGGTTAAAACTTTAGTTTTTTACTAATGGGTTGGTAGAACTGATTGGTAGATTTTAGCAACAAAAGTTCAACCCAAAGTCGTTGCTAAACCAACGTTGCTATCATAAAGTTGCTTTAACATTAACGACTAATGGCTCAAGCAAATTTTGCTTGTTTTTTGTAGAAAATAAAATACACTCCGGTTTGGAGAAAACGATTTTTTCATCCTTTGAAGACGTTTAAAAAGTAGCTTCTCAAAGGCGATAAGTAAAAATCATTTTATTTTTGAGAAAATTTTTGTTTTTCATGTGCTAGAAAACCTAAAATCTAGACAAATAAATAATTAAACACTAAAAAATGTTAAGTAATTTATTAAATTTAGAACATCAATATATTTACTTTTTAAATGATTCTCTCACACTTTGTTATAAACACACTGGGGTCATATGGAATGTTGTTTATTGAACAGGTAGCTAATAAATAATATGCATATAGGATACCTACATAAAAACAAACATACATGCATATATACATATATAATGTTCATATCAAATACATTTTATATAAAAATAATACTACAAGTAATTAAAAAAAAACGTTCTTACCTTCTGGCTAGCATCGAAAATAAGTTAAATAAGTAACTCTCATTTATACTTACAAATTTATTAGATATTTATTACTGAGAATATTTTTTGCATAGAAAATTATCAAAGCCCTAAGCAAATTATTGTTAATTACTAATTATGCTAAAACCTTTTTAAATTGTTTTATAATTAATTGAATTAGATATTGGAGTAGGTAATGTTGGTTGCATATTAAAGTTTTTATAATTTTTCACATCTTATTCAGATTCTATTATTTAAATTTAAATATCTTACAATTTGGACAGGCCACCCAAGGGCTACTCTGCACTTCAAAGAGAGTAAAAAACAGGTGCAGCTTACTTAGTAATTGTAATTCACGCTATGCCCTTTTAATAATACGGCACACGTGTCTCTTACAAGAATAATTTCAATACAAAAATCCGTAAAAAAGACACGGATCTTGTAAAAAGGTGATTCACTTCTTTTCATAATAGTTCCTAATTGAATATTCTAAGCCGAAAAACGTGTACAAGCAGCCACCGCTTTACCTGATATAAATACAAGTATATTATACCGAGTGTCGGTTTTAATTGACAAATACGTCTCATTTAACCGGTGACACATCCGAAATTTTGATAAATAAACCCATCTTGTCGCCGAGATCGGATGATAAGCTGTGGGTCGCCCCCACTGTTTGACAAATGTTTGAAAATTATAAACGAGCTTTGTTTACTGCCACCGGGTAATGCAACAATTATAAATTCGAGACACTGTCTTCAGGAAAATATTCAGGCAGTGTGCCAGACTGGCGCGTGCTCAAATATAATGGAACTTTTCCACCCACTTGTGCATATTGAAATTTTCCGGACGATCGGGATCAAAGGCGGGGTGCAGACCCACCCAATGCAAGAATGAAACTTTATGCCAGACCCATTATTCGATATTGAGATTAAAATATTTAGTTTGATATACATTATATAAACAGTGAGGAGCTACATAGTGGGTGAAATTTCAATTAGAGTGATAAGTTTAAAACTTGAATAAAAATATTTTTCTCCAATTGCATAATGGCGAAAAAAATTAACTATAATAATCTTTATTATAATTTTGGCACATTAGATAGAATTATAGATTTGATACTTTCATAAGAATAAATTGTTAAATTTCAGAAAACCGAACTGATTAATTTAAATATTCTTGTTTTCCTTTAAATTATAGTTTAGTCAAAATTGTATTTAATAGATAATAAAAATTAACTTAAATTGGGCTATTAATATTAAGACAAACATATAATAGGTCAGGCGAACTAGTTCAATTTACTTACAACTTTTTACAATTACAAGTTTGATTCCAAGAACATTTTTTACATATGTAGAATGATAGCTTGACATTTATGCATCTAAGTGGTAATAAAGCTTACATTCTCTTATATTTGGAAAATATACCTCTCCTATCGACCCACATAATAGTTTTTTTTAATAAACACCTACCTTTTGTTATACATACTTCAAAGAAAAGGTAATTTTATAGATAATAAATATATTGAAATCATGAAATAATTGAAACTAAAATCGCCTAGAAGATTTAAAAAAAAAATAGATTTTAGATATTTGATTACTATAAACCAAAATACAGTGCTAAAATATTTAATCTTATTTTTTTATTACTGTTGAGTGTGGTATATGCATACAACTTGTTTTTTAAAATTTTTGAAATTTTTACTAAACAAGATTTGAGGTTTAGAATACGATTTTACTCTAAACTTACGACCGACACTAAAAAACGTAATTCAAACCTAATTGTGATTGTTTTAGCAAAGAGTCATTCATTCCCAAACTTGTTAATATTTTACACGATTATTTATTCTCCTTTATGCTTTCACGTCTAGCAATGATAAAAACTAAGTAAAAATAATGTTAAATACTAAATTCCGTGTGTCTTAAAACAAATTGAAGAATAACACTCTGCTTATGTTTTAAATACGTTTTTTGTAACATTTTCTTACAATATAGTAAATGAATGTTAGGGTTTTGGTTCTAAACATTGTTTTTCTGTTACTTATGATAAAAATTTGTAATTTTATTGCGATCAGTTTTTCACTTGTCTGGTAAGCGATTAGTGTAAATAAAAATGATTTACCAACGCACCCTAGAAACTCTATCTAGAATATCTTTAAGACAACGCAATAAAGATCTATTCTAATTTACAATTTTGCATAATCAAAAGTTTTCATAATAATTTTAGTGCTTCTTCTTGATGATATTTTTGACAACATTTCAAAGCAGCTAAAACAATCAAATACAAGGGCAAATATCACAATAATTAAATTCTTATTAAAGTAAGGACTTGAGTTTATTTATACTAACAACTAATATTTTATTAGACTTATCATAAAGAAAATCAGAAAATAACAAAAACTACACATAGTATAGTATAGTTTAAGATATTTGACAAAAGGAAATGATTAAAAAATTGATCAAACTTTAAGATTATTATTACATGTAAGAAAAAATAGTATTTAAAAATTTTGTGACTAAAAGTCTAACTTTTGTTCACTATATTTTGAACAAACTTTTAAAAAAAAACGTATGCAAAACTTAATTACGATATTGATATTCTAATAGGTCGAAGTTAAGTTTCAGTACTTTTTATTATTTAATGGTTGAATAGCTGGTCAAATAAACGTAATACGAATACTGTTTAACAATCATCTTACTTCGTTTATATTATAATAAAACAATCCAATAATTTTTTCAGTAAGCAATTGCATGTTTTCAGTAAACGAACTCTCTTCTGATAGTTTGCCTTTGTTCCGTCTGGTGGCGTTTAGTCTATCTTAATTGCTTATACACAAAAGAGACGATATTTTGAAAGTTGTTTTTTTATAAATAACAAAAAATACATAAAAGTTAGTTAACAATTAAAGAAATTAATTACAGAAAATACAAATAACTTTTACGAAATGGCGGCGGTTAGAAGGATAAATAAATTTATGTAATAAATCCTAAAAAGTTTATCAAATACTAAGTGTAAAAAATCGACTCGGTTCAAGTATATGTAATTTTTAATAAAAAATTTTTTGACTCTTTTTTGATTTGTTTTAAAAATAAAAGCATTAATTCTAAGCAAAAACACATTTTTTTTTAAATTTATAACGTTTATTAAGTGATAAAATTAAAATAATATTGACAACAAATTAAGATTAGCTTTAATTTCAAAAATAACAATATTTTTTTGCATTTTTTTGTTTCTCTCTTTCGAAAAGATTAAACATCAAAAATTTGTGTACTCAGTCTGAGATTTCTGTCGCAGCAGAGAGAAAATGCGCTGCCAACAAATCGTACACCGTTTACAAAGCAGTTTTAGAGAGATTTTATAAATAGTGTATGTAAAAGAAACAGTGTATTATTTACTGTGAAATTAAACATGTACCCTTCTACACAAATTTATTTGTTAATTTAGTTAAATCCACATTCTACAGTCTGTTTTATATTAACAATTTGATTCCAATCTCTTCGGCTTCAACTAAACACCTACCGCTTGAAGTAAATTTATCCAAAAATTGCCAAAATGTGCATACTAAAATTATAGAAGTTTAACTATGGTAACACAGTTCAATAATGCCAAATTTCCCTGATATTTAAAAAAAATGTACATTTCTATATTAGGCGGAGAAGTTATACTTTTTGTACCGAATTATGACACAACAATTTGAGGTTTGAAAATTTTACTTTATGCTTTGTAGTTTGGTATGTTAGATACTGAAAGAGGATTTCTCCTGGCTTAAAATTCCAAGTCAACTACCAGTCTAGTCTATAACTAAAATTAAACATTTATTAATTGATTAAAGATTCTGTAGAGACATAAAACAACGATTGACATATTTGCAAATAAAAAAATGCGCGATGGACTTTGTGCATCATGCATTTTAATGTAGTTTTATATTAGTGACTAATACATTGCAAGAAATAATTTAAATGTATAAATTAATTAATTGGCAATATTTTTTCATTAAAAGTAGTAAATTAACAATAAAGGTTTTGAAGAAGAAAATGATTTTTTTTTAACCTGAAGGTCTCAGTCCAACCCAGTCGCATTTGAAGAAAAAACTCTGTTCCAAAGTAAAATAAACAATTAAAGAGAGGACATTAAAGCATGGTTACAAAAACAAGAAAAAAATCTTATTCGAACCACTCCTCTTAGCATATAATGTTTTCTCTAATAACTATAATCAGGCGGGTAAATATATAATCAATTTATTGTTAGGCTCTGCTTTAACTCCCACACGTTCACTGAGATATTCTTCGCTACACTGTTAAAAACCTGCTATACCCCAGTCAATCGTCAATCAATTAGTTGGTCGGAACGGCCGATTGATTTATTTTTCTGCGTTCAGTTTGGGTCTTTTTTGAATATGTTGCCGTTGGTACGTGATGAAAGCCCAAACGCACAATTTTCGTCATCGTCGCTCAAAATTTCCTAAAATTACTGTAATTACAGTCTGTTAATATTTGCAGTGTAATATTAAGTATTTTAGATTATCTCGCCGGTAATAACATGGTTGGGGACCATTAAATTTCATAAGTAAATACGAGATCTTGATGCACGACATTCTAAATCAAGGTAAGACGGCCGGTCACTCGCTCCCTCCGCAAATCGACGGAAAATGTGCCGCTTTTCATCGACTCAACTAAAACAACATTAATTTTCCGCTTTTTAAATTTTACATGCGCCAGGTGCTAAAACTGGACCTTATATTGAGCTCTTATAAAGGAGCCTTTTACATTCGTACACATTACCATAACTAAGCAACAGTGAAATATCTGCATTGTTCTCCTGATAACCATCTCCATCGCTGCTTAATTAAATGGGTAATTGTTGTTTATAGGCTACTAATTATTAAGCTTTATATTTAATATATAGCCAAAAGCACAGTTTTTATTAATCATGTTATTCGTCTAGTTGTGGCACCTCTTTATTCTGGATTTCGTGGCACCATCGAGCCAAACAACGGCTCATTAACTTGCCACTCTACATTTCCTGTGTCTTTCCCTGTTTTACTCGGAAACGTAATTATACGTTTTATATGTTTATTCTGACAATCACAATTACAAGATTTTTCTGTAAACAATAAAGTTCAACTTGCACATTTACAACAATTGCTATTTTAACTTTTCGATCATGCTAGTAGTAAAATTTATTGTTCCAGTTTTTTTTTGTTAATTTGTTTGTTAGATGTGGGAACTAGTTTTAAATTCGTTTACGACCATGTTTGTAGGTAAACTGCATTAGGTAAAAGATAGAGAACCAACCGATATGGTTTTTTAACCGGAATTAAGTAGATAATAATTACTTTTGCAAAAGATAATAACATATTTTTTCTCAAAAATTTGAATGTGTTACCTTTAAGTCTTAAATAGATATACATTTTTGGTTCTACAAATATTTGTTAAAATCAATATGTCTTTTAATAACCGACATATAATTTTCTTCAATAACAATTAAAATTAAAAAAAATGTTTTTAATATAACGTAAAATCAAAACCGATTGCTAAACTTTTTTTTATTAAAAATTAAAAGTTGATAACAAAAAACAGCTAAATAAGACATGAGAAAAAGTGTCTAATTTAGATGCAAAAGACAGAATTTTTTTGGTAAATCTTGAATAATTTTTGGCCGAATCATGAATACCAAACCGCCTTAACAACTGCAATAACGTCAATGACTTTAACAAATTTATTGCGAGAAAATGGCATAAGCCAAGACAAAATATACAATCATGAAAACAAAATCTTGGTGGTTAAATTAATTTTTGAGAACAAGAAATATGCTCAAGTATGAGCATTGTTACTCTTTCAGCATTGAGTAAACAATTCTTTTAAATTTTTCTTTTGTCAATTAGCTCAAAATTTTTCTGACGGCTATAAACCTCTTACTTAAAAGTACTCAAAAAATTTTAAAAAAAGAAAAAGTTATTATTTATTGTTAGATTACATATTAAAAGTTATATTCTTTTAAAATGTATTTTGTATCATGTATCAAATGTATCACTGTATTTTGGCCAAAAGCACTGCCGCTTTATTTAATTATTGATCTCGCAAGTTTAAAATTTTTCCAGCACTGGTTTATAATTGAAAACACTAAGCACACAGCCAATGCTACAAAAAAAAGATAAAAATAAACGTTGTAAAAAACTAAATTTTCTACAATACAATCTGCGAAGCTGCATTTTTGTATCTAACAGTTTAGGCACTAGATGTAGCTAAAAGTTGAACAACTCTTATTATACTCTCATACTAATCAATTTACATCATCAATCAAAATTATATTAATATTTTTTGATGACGTAAATTTATTAGTATGTTGCTTAGTTATATAAATATCTATTTTCAAAATTCGATTATACTGTTTAAAGAAAAGAAAATAAGGAGCCAAAAGTTTCTTTGCTCTCGGGTCTTCTTATAAAAAGAAAAGCAGCCCTGCTTACGGGCTCACTATATTAAAATAAGTTAATTTAAGTTATTGCAATACGTCTTAATTACTTAAGTCAAGTTAATTCACGCGATTGTAAACAAGACTTAGGTAGAACAATCTAACATTACACGAATAAAACAAGTCGTCAATTTGACAAAAGAAGTGTAGCATTGCATTGGTGTCAAGATTAAAAATATCAAAACAGGCGCAAGTCGTGTTCTGTGTGAAATTCAGACTGCGGAAATCCGCAATTAAAAAAAAAACAAAGTGTTTACTAAAAGTTGGAAAAACAATTTACAACTACATTTTTGTTACAAATTATTGCAGTCTAAATACAGGGTAATTTTTTTATTTGCTTCTGCCCGAAACTCTAAAAATGGGCAACACATTATACTTTGAAAATTTAATTTTCAAAATTAAGACATAGATGGTTGTAAATTAATGTCAACATTGTTGACTTTACTTTTGACAATGCTTCCAAAGTCAGTTCATTTGGATCATTTGTAGCCACATTAATTAATTAATTAAGTTGCTTATCGTTTGTATAACGTGTTGCCTATTTTTGAAATCTCGGGAAAAAGCAAATAAAAAATCACTCTGTATATGAAGTAATTTAAAAGTACAGAGTAATATTTAACAAAAAAACACAACTTGCCTTTACACCAAATTGCATCGGTTAGAGGCACGGGCCCGCCAAATTTAAATATTAAAACTTGTTTTTATATTTGGACGTAAACATCTTGAAAACAGTACTTTTTCAGCAAAATTTTGCGTTCCTGCATTTTTAGTCAGAATTTATAGACATATTCATTTTTGTTATAAAAATTAGCAGTTAATAAAGAAAAAATTGAAAAATAACCAAAAATTTGCAACGGAAGTAGATACCTGAATCAAAATTTGAGATGATGTAGAACTTTTTTTGTTTTATCTACATATTAATGAAAAAGAGAACATTCAACTTTGTTTATGTACCAAATTTCAAAATAATTGCTTAAGCGGTTTTTAAGATGTTTCAATAAAATGTTTTTATACCCAACTTTGAAGTTTGAACACCCGTTGTTTAGTTGTTTTATCACACAAGACAACACAAATTTTTTTGCCGATTTTCATCATTTGTAGTGCTGTATATCAGATTAAAATTTTACTCCTTACTTTTGACTCACTCCATATACAAGCTGTATCACATACTCAAACAACATAATCAAAATTTATGTTGTGTAGAAATTTTACCTAATAATGGAAAGACTGCCAAATAACCAAACTTGCTTTATCCAAATGTTTATAATTTTTTTTGTAAAAGTTTTATACATCGTGTAAAATGTATTTTAAGAAAAAGTTCTTACAGTACGTAAGTAATTAAAATACTATCAACATTTGGTAAAGCTAATTTAAATATTTAGTATAATTTTAACGAGGACTATCACCAGGTAAAATTTCTGTTCAGTCACACAGCATATCAACAAAATTGCTATAATATAATAGTCCCCAGTACAATGTCCTTAAAAAAAATTTTTATACGTACAAATGTAAAACTTTGTGAGTGCTTTTCTTGCAATGAGTCCGACAAGCTTATCTAATTGGAAACTTTCGGTGCTGCTGCTTTTTCGAATGCCGTCATACTAACATCTTCGGGGTGGTGACACTCCATACGCAGCATGATTTTTGTCAGACAAGTTGACCAAAATTTTTAAATTTTAAAACTATAATAGTGGTCAACTTGTCCGACAAAAATCATGCTGCGTATGGGGTGTCCACCACCCCGAAAATGTCGATATGACTTCGACATCTCCGGGAGTCATCCCCGTATATCCAATTTTGATTTCTTGAAATTTGTTTAGTAAAATTAATTTATAAATTGTGGTCAACTTGTCCGACAAAAATCATGCTGTGTATGGAGTGTCCACACTCTGACGGTGTTGCTATGACGGCATTCGAAAACGCAGCAGCGCCGAAAGTTTTCCATTAGATAAGCATGTCGGACTCGTTGCAAGAAAGGCACTCACAAAGTTTTACTTTTGTATGTAACAAAAAAAATTTAAGGACGTTGTACTGGGGAATGTAACATGTGTCGTATCTCTCTTTTCTAGAAGACAAACATGGATATTTTAGTTAGCTTCCTTTTAGCAAGAAATATTACCAAGTAAAATTTTTACAGAACATTTGATTTCACCTTGTATTTATATTTTCAGTTAACCATTAAGACAAACCGAAAGAAAACCACAAAAAATTCTAACAAATTCATTTATTTACACAGAGAAATGCATAAATACTGACAGTTGTAATTAAAGTTCCAAGCTGAAAGTGGGTAAAAAAATAAAAGCTTCTTTCAAAGATACAGCTTCTGCTTTCACTATGTATTTACAAAATAAGATTGATACAAAAATAGAAAAAATAATGCGTTCTTCGAACATTTGCCTTTTTGTTTAGTACTTTGACTAAACTAGTGTTTTTTGCCGTTTAGTTTGATGTTTAGTTTGTTGTTCACCGAACTGTTCATGTTTGTATCTTGAAGCTTTAGATAGTAGAACAAGTCTAGCCATCGTTAACTTGTCTAAAATTGAGAAACAAATTTTTTCTATGTAGTAGCAAGTTGATTAATTCCAAAATTTTCTAAAGTTTAAAAGCAATTTCTGGCATGGGTAACAGTTTCCATTCTTTCATTTTTTAGTATCTTGCTGCAATATGTTTGGTTTAAACTCTATGTTGTCTTTACTTTCTAGATAGCTTTTTTCTAAACTTTTAGTATCCTTGCTGATAAGAACTTGAAGACCAGTTTATCTTTTAATTCTTTAGGATTAGAGCCTATATGAACATATTTGAAATTAATTATGTATAACTACTACAAAATAATGTAACGAATGTGTAAATTCAGAGTTCTTTTTTAAAAAAAATCCATTAATAACGAATAATTTATTTCTACTATAAACACGAATAAACACAACAATAATTTGATAAATAAATAACTCGATATTCACATAGTAATAACGCCTACGATTTAATAATGTAGCATCCGATAAACTATCAAAATGCCAAGCTCGTTTGTCAAGTTATATACTAACTTCGTCATTGTCTTCGCGCTGCTTATATAACGATACGTCATTTTAGCCATTGTTCGAAACTATACGCGATTTTTCTTCATTTATTCGGAACGATGACCTCACTGTTCTCGATTGGTTCAATGATTTTGCAGAATTTTGCGCTATAGTGTAACTCACAGTGCGATGTCCTTCATGTTATGTATTCAAGCTATTTACTCTCTAGAATTGTTTGTAACAATAAACTAACGTTAAAATATTTTTTTTGTATAACTACGATAGAAAATGTTTTTAAATTTTATATTTTTCTTTAAATTTAAAAATTTTTTTGAAAGTGTTACAAACTTTTCAAAACAATATTTTTGTATTTACGGTATGGCACCTGTCTTATGGTATAAATGGTGTACTTGTAAAAATTACAGCCTTTATTGTGTGAAAAGAAACCGTATACTTTCACTAATCTCCTCAACAGACATCCCACTTCATTATGTCCTTTAAGTTTTAACTCAATTATCTCTAGATCTGACACTTGTTGAATCCATCACCTTTTCGCCGACTTTCAAATTTTAAATTTACCCTTATTGTCGAATTTGTAATGTTAAAACAGCAAACGTCGGCAAGTAAGTAAATTAATTAAATTCTTACAAGTCATTATTCAAGGCTGAGCACCATAATTTGCATATCTAATACCTCGAATACTTAGTTATTCTAATTTTTCCTCTAAGCAAACGTTGATCCTTTATAAATCTTTATCAGTGCGTTGGTTGTTTAATCACTTTGTTTAACATAAAAACGAAAAAATGATAAGAGTCTCCGCAAGCTTCCAGTGAAGGAAGAAAGAGTGCGATGTCCGCTCGGATGTAATTATTTCGGCGCGATGAGATCTCGTGAGAACAGGAAGTTAGACCTGACGTCACGGAACAGGTGTAAGGGTTTTAACCTGACACTCGTTGCATATAATTGTAGTGGTGTCTTTATGGGTGGTTGATGAGCGGCTACCGACGTTTTGACTACAAGGAGAAAGGACGCACAGTCGCACATACAGGAATCAAACCATAAATTCATTCTTGATGCAGACGAAGAGGAAGTTGATTTTTTATTCTGCTTTAGTGAATTCTGTCAGGCGTGAAATGAAGGCAAATTGTAATTTCATCAAACCTTCAAGATGTATACGGGATTGTGTAACAGAAAAGTTTCCCAATATGTAGAAAGAAATGGATATTCTCTTATTACAAAATTGAGACCAAATTAAAAAAAATTACATTTTGTGATCTCAATGTAAACTTACTGCAATCATATGCTACTGAGACCTAAATAAAAATAAATAATTTCCTTAAAATTTAAGAAGAATTGTTTGTATAAATACCTAACTTTAATTAATAAAAATAAAGATTTTATCTCTTAATAAAAAGTTATATAATGTTATGTTAAAGTAAATTTTAAATTCTCATTTTTTTAAATTTGCATCACAAAGAAGAACGGCAAAACAAGTAGCTTATGTAAGTAGAAATGAATTAATTTTTTGCCGATCAACACTATCTAAATGATACAGCTTAATAAGTTAATAACAATTGAAGCACACTATAGTGTCACATTACCAGGATGTAAAATGTTACTTCTGGATTAGATGATGTGACATCTCAAAAACATGGCAATAATGATAAGCTCTTTTCCAAAAAATAAACAACCAAAAAAAAAACCAAAATCCTTTAATAATTACAAATTTTTATGCACTCCAAAAGTATACATTACACATGTGGACCACCAAAAAAGTACACGAAAAAAGTCATAAATCCAAAATTATGCAAAATGGCTTTTTATTTCTAAACCAAGCCATTTAGCGCATGCAAAATAAGGAGAGACAACCCAAACCAAAAAGCGACAGTACCAGGATATTTGAAGTCTTAAAAAAACAAGGCAAAATCGTAAAAATTTAGATGTTTCCTAAAACTAAAACAACAAAAAAAATTTAAAATTTTTCAAAATTTATTAATTTTTATGGGCCTCAATAATACTCAAAAATCTATCGACTACCATAAATTGGACACATGAGAACATCCTAGAAAATCAACTAAAATCAAACATAATTACCTCAAAAGCACTTAGAAAACCCTTAAAAAGTTTGTTGAATTTAGACATTCCAAAATTAATTTTTAATTTCTAAACCAGACCAATTGGCGTATGAAAAAATCATTTGCAAACGATTAAAAAAATATATAAACATATAAAATAACTGAAAAAATTATTATTCAATTTTATTTATTTCTGGATTAAGATGCTTAAGATTTTTAAAAAAATTCTTATAAATACTATAAAAATTAGTCCTAAATAGTAGTCGTATAGACAAACACAGTGTGCCATCTAACAAAGAGTGCTGAAAGGTGCGAAAGTTGGTATAATTGACTACTAGCCGGACTTCGCTTGATATAAGCAAGTTCTCCCACCCGTTCCAATCGAGCACAACGCTCCGAGATACACTGTACTGATGAGGGGCAAAAACCCTAAAACCGGTATACAGTTTCTCGACGTTGTTGTTCGATTGGAACACCTTTGCTAGTCCTAAATAGTTATAAAAATAATTGAAGAAAAGATCAAAGTTCTTCATGTTTAGATACCTGCCCCAAAATGACTTTTTATTGATAAACCAGAATAATAATTGGTAAAATAAAAAAATCGTGTGATCAGTCATCTTGACTGAATATTTCATCGATTCCAGATAGAACCGCTACAAAATTAGAAGATCCGCTACAGAATTAGAAAATACAGAATTAGAAGAAGAAAAAAGTTTACTTAGACCAGGACAATTAGACACTTTACAATTCTAGTAAAACAACCTACAATTTTTATTTAAATCTCTCGGTTTTTAACACTTCAATAATTACTGAATTATTAAGAAAGTACAAACCGTTCATCGTTTTCGTTTCGACTACAATCAGATCTATTCTTACAGCATTTTTTCTTTCACGACAGCTTATTATACTGCTTATGTGTCTATCGAGGAAAATCATCAGCACGACTATCAATCTTGAGTTAACAGGATATTATTATTCAATATTACTGTAAGTCCTGAATAGATAAAAGAAACCCAAAACCAAGAAATTTCGAGAATATTTGACAGCACTCAGTTGTCTTTCAATATTCATGAATCATCAATCTCTATGACCATTCGAGATCTCACCAGCCCAACAACTGCATTCGCAATAAAAAGGGCGGCGATAGGAATCGAACCCAAAACTTTTTAATCAGTCAAATTCTTGACTAAGTGAGCTATTTAAATCTTGTCTATATTAATTTCTGATTAGCTATAATAAATATATCGAATATTGTGATATATTAAGATTCATAATTCATAATAATTTAAATGACTTTTACATTTGACAATTTATTTGAGTTTATTTTAATATTTTGTCAAATCATTTGTTTCTTTTTTTTTTCAAATCAAAATTACTTTTAGTTTCTATTCAAAACATGCAATGAAAAACTTTTTTAATAATTATTTATTTAAAAAAAAGGAAATTATTTGATAATTTGATTTTTTGATCAAACTGTTTGCAATTATTTTTTACAGTATATCTTTTGTAACGTTTACGGGAACCTTTTTAAAATTAAATATTTTTTTTTTAATAATAAATAATTATTAAAAACAGTCTAATGTATTTTATTTTAAAAATCAGGTAAAAAAAACACTGGCATGGAACCCCACCTGGGGTGCCGTTGCCTGAGGTTATTCTGTTTCTTCGGGCTTTCAAAGCATCATAAATTAGCATAACTAAAAATTGCTCAATATGGATTTTTTTGTTAGGGTCATTTATGGTTAAAGTCAAAATCTTATTCTTGGATAAACCAACTATACAAGTATATAAGATGCAGCGAAGATGAATTGAAGCATAGTGAAGTTGAGACCACCTAGGTTTCATTAGCTTTTTAATATATACAGCCAACAATACAGCGACATGATTATAATATAGAAATGAGATAAGGTTTTACTATATTTTTTGAGCTTTTTATTTTGCAATTGCTTTTAGTCAAATTTGTTGTGTACAATTTTACAGATAGACATTAATTAGTCTATGTTCAGTAATACTATCTTTCTATTCACAGTTGCAAATTGTTTATTTATCTCGGACCCTAGTGTTGTAATTTATTGTTTTTACTTTTGCAGATTTTTTTTAGTCAAGCAACCCCGGAGTGGGTTATTTATCAAGCTTGAAGTCGTGAAAACATGATATTTAATATAACTAATTGTTTAAATGTTACAACAGAGGCAAAATTGTTTATATTTTAGCTAAATTAAGAACTTTTCATTACCTATTCCTATTACAATAATTATATTTTTTGAGACAGAGTAACGTCCTGTAGTAACTTTAGTTTTAGTTAGAAATAGATTGGCAACACTGACTGTCAACCTGTCAACTGTGTTTTATTTAAGAGTGCGGTCCGTTAAGTTCCAGACACAAGTTACAAACAATTCTCGCATATTTGAGAAATTAATCGAAAATAGAAATTACTGTACATGCTTCGTGCTGTCAAACTCACCCGAACAGCTGTAAACCAACTACCGAAGATGGCCGAGTACATACAAATAACAAGTTGCGCGGGCAAATCGGAGGGGATTTGCTCGCATTCGGCATGGTTCGCTGGAATTCGTTCATATTGGACCTGCGTTAAAGCTTAGAAATGAAGGAAATCTGTGCATCGAACATTTTATTTTCCATTAAATTCTTTATTAAGTGTAAATTTGTTGTAATTCGTGACATATCAATAAATTATAAATTATAAATAAATAAAGATGAAAATATCATTCTTCCGGCGACCACTGACCGAGACAAGTTGGTACCATGCCCAACGAATTTTGACATTACTTATAAGCCTTGATAAAGAATCCAATAAAGATTCGAAACGTCGGCTTTATAAAATAGTTTATCTGCCTTGTCCACTTCCCCGTAATAATAATTTTTAACTATAAAAATAATGGACGTAAAACATCAAAATAATAGCTAAAAACTTCGTCTCTAATTTTTTCAAATCATCGGGATCTGAGGTACTTAGTTATACATTTGAAAAGATAGGCTAAGAATGGGTGTCAAAAAAGTTTAATTAATCACGTGCAGCCCAAACTAATTAATAGTGACATTTTGAATTGCACTTCATTCAGGAAATAATCAAAGTAGAACTTGTAATGTTTAGTACTAATAATTAATAGCGTTGTTTTATGATAAAATAAAATTTCTCGTAATTGAAGCAAAATTAAAAACAAATGTGGTGTCGCGAATTAGATAAATATATTTTTAGTAAAATCCTGAAACGTCCTGCTCTTCAAATTAAACTAACTTGAAGAAAATTGTCATAAAAATTCGAACATTTTTCAACATTTTACAGACCTACTGCCCAGAAGTCTTAATTTTCTTTTCAAGATTCAACCTCACTGTCAGGCATTCATTTCGAGTTACGTTGTAAAGTGTTTCTGGTTTCCGTGTTTCTATCCTAAATATTGTTTGGCATGGTATTATTTTATAGACCGTTACGTATACAACCAGTGATTCGCTTCCAGACAGTTTTACCCCAACCCGTCTTGGGGCAATCTTGTCAGCGGCCAACGCGCAGCCTGTTAAAGACATCAACAAACCCCTGTCTACATTCGGCCTACATAATTTAAGGATTGACTGGCCGCCGAATACCTCCACGCTGAAACGGCCTTAAGCCTCAGCGGTGTATATCAAATCAAGAAATTATTGTAAATTAGTTTTAAAGGTTTGTTCAAATAAAATGTAATCAGCAATACATAGCCTGTCACAAGTTATTTTAAAATGTAATAAATAGCTTAATTTTTACTACAAAACATGTGATACTTTGAAACAGCTAAAAAACATTATTTTCTTCCTTTGCAGTAGTAAGTAACTTATCTTTAAAAAAGTTTTAAAAAATGCATTTTAACGCAATTTATTATGAGCTTTGTTAACGCGGTCGTAATTATCATGCTAAATGTTTAATACATAATTTTTATTCTCGAAAAAAAATGTTAATTGTAAAATAAGCTTTAAAGAATCGACCTACATTTTAAATTTTTATCATTCTGTTCAGATTCCAAAACAAATCTTGTCAGATACTGCAGATTTATTGTTACAATCTCAATCTATTCATCAAATATAAAACAATAAAAAAAAATTGAGTTGTTAAATTCACAATAGCACTTCTTTTTATTTATTACATTAACTTTTAATAAAAATATTGTTAATAACAATTTTCTTAATTATTTTTTTTTACTGTTAACAACACTCTTTTTTGTAGGTGTTCCCAAATTTTTGTTTCAACGATTTGGTGTATTATCCGATATGAGGGAAGACTCTTCATCTTAAAATTCGGGCTCAGAGTCAGAGGCAACACCACGAGCCATGTATGTATATGCATGAACACCCGGCTTTTGGTTTTTAGAAGTTTATGCCAATTGAACGGTTGAATGATTTGCACATTTAAAACCCGATCGAGGATGCAGAGGGATGCAGTGCTATCCCGGCCACGTACAAAGAGTTTTATCTTTAGGCAGCAGGAGGAGAGCTACATAGACATCAACCACCTGATGGCGCACATTCAATAATAAGTTCGCGAGCATTTGTGCGTTGGGATAATTGTCTACAGATTGTCCGTTCGACTCGGGATGGTAAGCTATGTACGTAGGCATATTTGATCTTTAAAACATCCAACAATTCGGGAGACGTACGACAGCAAGTCAGTAAGGTTTGAGGCTTCTTTTCCAGGGCCTGATAATACGAGAGTGATGAAATTGAACGGTTGAATGATTTCTACATTCAAATTCCGATCGAAGATGCAGAGGGATGCAGAGCTATCCCGGCTACGTGCAGGAAGTTAGATCATTACTCATTAGACAACAGCAGAAAAGTAGTTTAGGAACTACAGGGAATTTAAACAAGATTCATGTGGTTGCTTGGTGAATACCAGACTGGGGTTCTGCCTACATAGACTTCAACCAACTGACGGCGCACATTCAATAATAAGTTCGCGATAGGATGGTGTCAGGAGGCAATTAAACACAATATATGGGGTTGATATTCCGCACTCCAATTTTGATTTAGTGGATGAGACTGTCAATACTTTACATCTCTCACACCAGCGAGCAGTTGTTGTTGTTTTACTGAAGAACTATCAAAAAAAAAAAAATGTAATGGTCAGTTTACACAATTCTTCTTGTCAATGTCAAAATGTGGTGTCCGGTATATTTTGTCGTGAATAGTAGTAGATATTGCAAGATCCACTGTTTATATCAGACCTTCCATTACTAAATACTTAACGGAGACTTTTTAACATGTGTAGTAACGTATTATTTGTACTTGTACTTACGCTTTCGGCTCAACTCTTTCTTGAAAGAAAAAACGCGTGAGAAGATGAATGATAAGATTATACCATTATTTGTCATGATTGAGCGATTCTACAAGGGAGGTATTAACCTATTAATAGTGGGGGATAGATCTGAGACTATCTTGCATCGGGTTAATACAGAGAAAGATCTCGAGGTTAGCTCCCATAACCAGTTGCGTCCATTTCATAGGCGTAGAGAACATAGAAGATAAATGAGCAAGTATATGATAGACTGAGTGAGCATGAATGGCTTCTTGGTACCACTAATTAATAACGAAAACCACGAGTGGTACAACTATACGACAAACATATGTGGTGTGATACCAAACAACGGTTTTCTACGGATAAGCCGCAAAATTGGTCTTTTGGAATTCTCGACTAGCGTTTGGAGATAACAACAATAAATTACCGACCTTCAATTTATAGCGGGGCAAGAAGACTAAACATTCAAATAGAGACTTTATTTCCGATTAACGCATGTATACCACGCCAGCCACCTCCCTAAGTACAATAGTAGGGCAAATTTTTTAGAACTATTAAAACTAAAATAAAAAACTATTAAAATTTGTGCTCTTTTTTTACATTCTTTTTGCACCTTCTAAGCTCTTTGCATTCAATGATATTTGTTATTTTTTCCTAAAGTAAAATTGCAAATATGCATAAAATTTTGCCATGTTGGCTAACCAATTTGTAAACTTCAGTAAATCATAAAAATTTCAAAGCTTTTGCTCCTTTTAATATTAGCAAAGTGAAAAGTGCAAAGTGATAGTTAAGAAGACATTCGTACTTCAATTTTTAATATTTAAAACACTGAAGTAATTAAGAAGTTATTAAAGAAAATTAAAAGCTGTATCTCCAAAAATTAAACGTTTAAAGTTAAAAAGTTCTATCTCCAGACATGAAACTTTACAGTTGTAATTCTTATAAAATTTCTGTATCCATTTCTAAAGATAGAACCTAATAAATTGTACATTTTATAATTCTGTATTTAAGAATTAAATAATAGTACATTATTATACGTGTTTTATAAGACGATTATTGTGACACGAGCTCTGAAACATTGAGTTTTGAGCACGACGAACGAAGCGAGGAGTGCTCAAATAGAATGAGTGTCACAAGTCGTCTTATGGAACGAGTGTAATATACTATTTTTTCAACTTTGCGTTTCAAAAAAAAGCATTCAAAAAGTCTCTTTTGAAGAATTATCACAACTTGGGATTTTTGACAAATTTGGTTGACACTAATAAAGTAATGACATTTGTCAAGTTTATTAAGGTTTTCACCTGATTTATTATTATTTTATATTTTGCTTCAATATTTTCGACAGCTCGCTTATGATTTTATCAACTATTCTATATCATCTCCATTGCGTAGGCGGTAGACGTACTTTTTACGCTTACGATTACGGTGCAAACATAACCAATGAAAAAGTTACTGTTTTGTGTGTTATAGTCAAAATTTTGTGTCGTTATTGTTAACGCAAAGTAGAAAAAGGATTATTTTATTCAAGTGTTCTAAGAACAAGATATTTATTTTAATGTTACATTGTATTTAATTTCAGATTTAGAAAGATCCATGTGACATTTCTTTTAAAAACTTAGTATTTAATGATCTTCTCTATCTTATGTCTATGACTTTCAATTAAATTTATGTATATCTACCTTTGCATAATTTTTCTTAGGGAGCAGTAGAACACAGCAGTTTAGTGGTAACTGCTTCCTATTGTTTGTATATTTTTATACTTATTATTATTGTGTTGTACTTGGTAAAAGGATAGAAATCATTTCAACAATTAATTTTCATTCAAAAATTAATTTATAAATAATCCCTACTTCTTTTACACACCACTGACCCAACAGTATAAATTTATAGTCAGGCAAGACAACATTACGGAAATGATTATCAAGTAATGATGCTAAAAAATAAATTAAATAAAAAATATGTAAGAAACAAATTTCTTTACTTGACGTCAGCGTGACTACAAATCGTTTGCCACGCTACTTTGTTCTTGTTGTGTTAGTGTAGTGTCATTAATATTAAAAAAAATTCTGAAATTCCAGTTACTAAATTTGAATTTGGAACCGCAATGTCAATTAAATATGCCTGTTTATTCATCTTGGAAATTAAAATTAAGTCAGGACGATTAGCAGTTATGTTTAAATCAGTGAGAATAGTTCTATCCCAATATAATTTATAATTATCATTTTCAAGCTTTAGTTCATATTTGAAATAAAGTGACCTATTTTCAATTAAACAAACCTGAATTAAACGCCAATTCTAAATAGATAATTTTAGCCATATTATCATGTCTCTTTTTATATTCTGTTTGCGTCAACACAGGACAAGATGAAATAATGTGTTAAATAGTTATTCTTTTTTTATATGTGATTCTTTTATTATAACAATTGGTTGGATCAAATTTACTGGATGATTTTTAGACAGTCCCAGAAGCTTAAATGACAATAGAGGTTCGGTAAGTACCTTGTTTCGAACATACTGCACAATTTGTTTTATGTCTGGATAGCAATTTATGAAATTACAATTTGTTAGGTATTTTGAGGATTCTGCGTTTTGCGTTTTTTTTTTTTAATGTTTCTTTCAACAGAAGTAGCAATGCTAATTGCAGAAACCATGTTAGAGCTCAAAATATGGCGGTAAAGCTGCTTCTTTTGCAAATTCATAAACCCTTTTATTGATTTAGTATTCGTTTGAGCACCGAGGCACCCAAACAAGTTTGAACACACTTCGAACACATATAGTGAGTGGTTCATTTTGGATACCTACCAAAATCTGTTGCAAGAGTTAAATGTTCAATACACTACTGTTTTCCTTAAGAAACCTTTTTGCAAAATTTAATGATTAGTAGTCTAATCTGTTTAACTTTTTAACTCAGATTATTATGCCTAGTCATTTTTCTATTTTTCATGCATGTTTTTTTTTTTCAACAAAAACCTGTACTTTTACCAAAACATCAAAACCAGCGTTAAATTTAACGTTTTACCCTTATTTTGAACCTCTTTTTATTAACTCAGATTTTTAAGTTTTATTAGAGAATAAAAATTTATTGTCGAAACGTGCGTAGAGCAATGTAAATTGTTTTGTGTTATTGGGTGTTTTACGTTTACATCTACACACCAAAAAAATCCAACAAGAAGTTAAAGATGTTAGAGAATAGTAAAAAAATAGTTGCAAATTTTAGACGAGATGTATAAGAAAATAAATATTCATTTGTTCAGTATTCAATATTTAATTGTTATGACTTTTATAAATTTTTTATTATCCGCTTTATATCAAGCACCATATCATCGAAATACCACATGGTGTTGAAATACTACATAGTAGTAAGTTCTACATTAATTGAATGCGGTCGGACTGAGGCCGTAGCCCGTTGGGCCCGCGCTCATGAGTGAGATATTGTTCATTCAGTTCAAAACACAGTAGTCATCATATTTTGCTTTAAAGCTCAAAGTAGAATTACTTGAGACAATGTTGGAAGGCAAAGAGTTCCACTTGTCAAAGATTTGATTGAAGATAAACGATTGCCTGACCTTAGTTTGAAATTTTCCTTTGGTCAACGAGGGTCACCTCTGGTGCGACCAGTTGTGGAAGAAGATACAAATAATAGGAGAAGATGGGTTATTGAGAGCTTGGAAGACTGTGATTAAGTCACCTCGTATACAGGTTGGACAGAATAAGAACAGCCAATAATTAATTCATGATTTTTATTTATTTTTATAGGTAGTTACTTTTCTTTGGTTGTTATATAGGGCCATCTGAACAACTGCACCCTTTTACAAAATTTTGAAGATATTCTGAAAAGTGATATCTTTGTTGATGAAAGTGCGTTGATTTTAGTAATTTTTGTAATTAGTAAGCCTATCGCGTACCTCACCGCGTCGGTTTGGAAAAACTGTAAACTTATCTATAATACAACGATTCTTGGAGCTGGAAGTAGATGGAAATAGAAAGGAAAAAATAACGGTTTAGAAGAAAAAGACAACTATAATCTGTTCATCAAGGTTAAAGTTAAAATTTATAGACAATAAGAAGTTTGTAAAACTCATTTCGGACAATATCCGATTATCAAGATAAATTTTCTTTGTAGTCATAAGATCAAAAGAGAATCTGACGCAGTGAATATGTGTAGAATAACTATATTATCATTGTTATAAATGAAAATTGGAAATGAAACACCCACTAACACCAAACTTCTTTACTTGATATCGACAACAATGTTGTCATCCTCAGGTAGGAATTAAAACTAAATTGTTTACAACCATTCTTAGCTTATATACTAATCGTGCCGGCTTCCACCAACTTTCACTTCCCCCTCTTATCAACCAATGAGAAGAGCGAAGAGGTGGGGATTGGACCAAAATCGGCGTTAATTAGACGTCCTTTGTTTCTATGTATTTCTAGACTCTCGAATGCGTCAAGAAATTTACAATTATTGATTGTTCTAATAATTCTAATATTATTTTTGTCAATTCTGTGGTCATTCTCAAAAATATGTTGGGCAACACTAGATTTTTCTATTCTATTGAATTTGAGATGAGCCATGTGTTCTTTAAATCTAGTGTAAATTGATCTACGTGTTTGTCCAATATATTTTTGATTACAGTCTTTACAATTAATTTCATAAATCCCCGACTTTTCTAAAGGCCCTGTTTTATCTTTAGGGTTACCGAGAAGACTTTGTAGACTTGTGCCCGCGTTGTAAACAACTCGGAAGTCTAAATTTTTGAAAATTTTGCTCAAACCTCTTGTGATTGAAGGAGCATAAGGTAATGATATAAAAGTTGTTTTCTCTGGTTTGTTTTCAAAAGTCGTTGAATCAGTGACCATTTTCTTATATTTAATTTTTCGAACTATTTTATCAATAATTCCAGTCTCAAAACCATTATACCTGGCTACATCTTTGATAATTTTGAGCTCCTTTTCAAACCTCTCTTTACTCAAGGGAAAATTAATGAGTCGATGAATTAAGAAATTAAAACTTGCCATCTTGTGTTGGGGACAATGATGGGAGTCTGCAGTAATGTAGCGAAGCGTACTGGTATTTTTCCTATAAATATCAAATTCTAATCTATTATTACATTTAATTACTAAAGTGTCTAAAAATGGTAACTTTCCATCTACTTCTTTTTCCCAAGTGAATTTAATGCTTTGAAAGCGATTATTTAAAATTTGGACAAAATCATCGATTTTGCATTTTTTGGTGTCGAAAATGGCAAAAATGTCATCCACATACCTTAACCAAACTTTTGGAAAATATTCGAGCTCACTTTCAAGATCCTTTTCAAAACGGCAATTGGGGCTCCAACTTCGAAGGTTTCTAAATGGCTAACCAACGAATTTAACAACTTGCCACTTCAGCAACCTAGCTTTGCAGTCAAAAATTCTTTAGAATTTATCAATAAAATTAAAAATGTTCAGTTGCACGAAGACGAGTTATTAGTTTCGTTTGATGTAAGCTCTCTTTTTCCAAGTGTTCCTATTCCACAAACTTTAGTCTACCTTAATGACTTACTGGTTCAAAATAATTTGGATCAGACAGTTATTAACGAATATATTCGACTCACCGAAATTTGCATGAAACAAAATATTTTTCAATTTTCCGGGAATTTTTTCGAACAGCAAGAAGGTACTGCAATGGGTAACTCATTGTCACCTTTCTTAGCTAACCTTTTCATGAGCCGTTTTGAAAAGGATCTTGAAAGTGAGCTCGAATATTTTCCAAAAGTTTGGTTAAGGTATGTGGATGACATTTTTGCCATTTTCGACACCAAAAAATGCAAAATCGATGATTTTGTCCAAATTTTAAATAATCGCTTTCAAAGCATTAAATTCACTTGGGAAAAAGAAGTAGATGGAAAGTTACCATTTTTAGACACTTTAGTAATTAAATGTAATAATAGATTAGAATTTGATATTTATAGGAAAAATACCAGTACGCTTCGCTACATTACTGCAGACTCCCATCATTGTCCCCAACACAAGATGGCAAGTTTTAATTTCTTAATTCATCGACTCATTAATTTTCCCTTGAGTAAAGAGAGGTTTGAAAAGGAGCTCAAAATTATCAAAGATGTAGCCAGGTATAATGGTTTTGAGACTGGAATTATTGATAAAATAGTTCGAAAAATTAAATATAAGAAAATGGTCACTGATTCAACGACTTTTGAAAACAAACCAGAGAAAACAACTTTTATATCATTACCTTATGCTCCTTCAATCACAAGAGGTTTGAGCAAAATTTTCAAAAATTTAGACTTCCGAGTTGTTTACAACGCGGGCACAAGTCTACAAAGTCTTCTCGGTAACCCTAAAGATAAAACAGGGCCTTTAGAAAAGTCGGGGATTTATGAAATTAATTGTAAAGACTGTAATCAAAAATATATTGGACAAACACGTAGATCAATTTACACTAGATTTAAAGAACACATGGCTCATCTCAAATTCAATAGAATAGAAAAATCTAGTGTTGCCCAACATATTTTTGAGAATGACCACAGAATTGACAAAAATAATATTAGAATTATTAGAACAATCAATAATTGTAAATTTCTTGACGCATTCGAGAGTCTAGAAATACATAGAAACAAAGGACGTCTAATTAACGCCGATTTTGGTCCAATCCCCACCTCTTCGCTCTTCTCATTGGTTGATAAGAGGGGGAAGTGAAAGTTGGTGGAAGCCGGCACGATTAGTATATAAGCTAAGAATGGTTGTAAACAATTTAGTTTTAATTCCTACCTGAGGATGACAACATTGTTGTCGAAACGTGCGTCGTATCAAGTAAAGAAGTTTGGTGTTAGTGGGTGTTTCATTTCCAATTTTCATTTAAAAAAACACACCAAGAAGATCCAACAAGAAGATCATTGTTATAATTTATTAAATGCGGTAGGGCTGAGGCCGTAGCCTGTGGAGCCCACGTTCATGAGTAAGATATTGTTCATTCGGTTCGAGACACAGTAGTCAACATATTTTGTTTTATGGCACAAAGTAGAATTACTTAAGACAATGTTGGAAGGCAAAAAGTTCTACTTGTCGAAAATTCGATTGGAGTTGAACGATTGTTTTATCTTAGTTTAAAATTTTCTTTTGGCCAACTTAAAACAGTGACCTCTGGTGCGAGCAGTAGTGTTAAGGGAAAAGATGTAAATGATAGAAGAATGTGGGTTATTGAGGGCTTAAAAAACAATTATTGAGTCGCCTTGTATACGTCTGTCTGGCAGTGATGGTAAATTCGTCATGAGAATAATCGAAGCAGACACGGCCAAAATGCAGTCTGGTAGCCCGACGCTTAACACTCTCTAAAAGTAGAATATCTTGTTGCAGTACGGGTACCTACACAATGTTGGCGTACTTTAGAATTGGTGAAACGTATGTTTCATAAACGTTTGCAAAAGATCTGATGTTTGGACTGGTAAAAGGTCTTACTTAGAATAGAAAGAATGTTATTAGCCTTCTTTCCATGAAGGAGAAGATGTTACAAGCACTCCCAGATCGACACAAGGCAAAAGATTGTGTTTTATTTTATAAAGAAATTTGAAATTTGTGTCGCCAATATTCGGTACATTTATCTACATTGAGTGGAAGAAGCCCCAGTCGAGACCATTTATAAATTAGTTGTAAATCAGATGCAAAATCTGTATATTTGCAGCTATTATTGTAAATATCTTAATGTCATCGGCATACATTACACACTGTGATTTTAATCGTCTTGGAATGTCGAAGGTGTGGATTACAATTAGTAAAGGACCAAGGTTAGAGCTTTGCGGAACACCACTTAAGACTTGTTTTTGTGCACTACATAAGTTGCTGACTTTGACTAAACGTACGATTGCTTAAGAAAGCGTCTATCCATCTGAGCAGATTGCCAAGCAATCCATGCTCGAGTTTATAGAGGAGACGTCGCTTAGGTACTTGTCAAAAGCCTTCGAAAAGTCAATAAGTATGCCACATCAACAGAATTACCAGCATCTAGTTCCTTGGTCCAGTACCAGTCTTCAAGACAACACAAAATTGATAACAATCGATTCAGATGGCACAAAACCGTGCTGACTAAGAGGTATTACACGATGACAATTAAGAAATTCCACAATTTGGTCGTATACTACGGCTTACATGACTTTCACAAGTTCATCTTTATCATTTTTTTATATATAGGTCTATCGACCGCGGTCTTCCAGTTAAGTGGCAAGACACCGGCTTCAAATGACTGCTTCATTAATAATTTGCTAATGGTTTGCTCAAATGTTTTGCACAATTTTTAAAACACTGGCAGTAATATTATCAGGTCCGAGAGATTTCATAGCACCTAATTTCTAGAGTTTTGCCTGTATAGAATATTCAGAGATGTCGACATCACAAAGTGTATAAATTTGGTGGTACCACGTGGTACCTGTATTAAAGACAACTGCGATAAAGGTTTGATTAAGTATATAAATACCTGCAAAACTATATGGAAAAGCGTTGGCGACCCCAGCGTCGTCTACAACAATATTACCACCACCATCCCTAATACCAGGCGTCTTAACCGAACCAGAAATACAAGCCTTAACATATTTATAAAAACATTTAACCTCTTTATTGTCAATAAAATGATTTTCATATTCAGTTCTGGCTTTTTTAATGATTGAAGAAATATTGTTGGAATAGGCTCTATAGACGGAATAATCACATTCATTTAAACTCAGTTTGTACTTTTTCTATAACGATCTCTTTTTTCTAATCATTTTGAGAATACTTCGATTAATTCAAGGTTTTATTAAAGATACCTCGTATAATACAGTTGACAATTAGCAGCAACTACGTTCTGAAGATGAGTTTTGAATTTGATCCAGATATTATCGACTAGTCAACTCGAGAAGAGACAATCCCAATTAGTTCAAAATAGTTTTTTATTTACCCTATTAAAATCGATAAATACTTTTTCGATTTTGGATATTTTATTCTGACAGGTGAAGCCAATCTACAACTCACTTCTTAATACAATATAAATCAGACTTGCTTATAGGGCAAGATATTCAACTTTAGATAATATACTTTCGTCTGATGTTATTATTAAATTTAGTACCGATGGTTGCTGATTGTTTATGTATCGAATTGGCTGAGAAATAATTTGTGTTAAATGACTGTTTAACAAAATATCAAAAAATTGTTGAAAAGAGCTTGAGACAGAAAAAGATAAATTTAAAGACCATACGGCATATTAAAATCTCCAAAAATAAACATTTTTTTATAGAATTTAACATTTTTTGATAAAACGTTACAAGTAGAGAGTCATTAGCAAATGAGGTAGTCGGAGAACAATATACACAACCCAAAATAAATGTTAGAGACTTGTTACAGATTTAAACAAATGAAACTTAAATTTTTCCGACATCAATGTTAAGTTCAGTTAAAGTAAAGGTGATAGATATTTAATCAGAAACGTACATAAAGACACTTCTGCACCCTTTCTAATTAGACGTTCTTTTCAAAACATTAAATAACCATTCAATTCAACAAGTAAATTTGGGATGTTAAGATTTAGTCTTAACTCAGATAGCAAAAGAAAATAAAGTTTATCAGGAATAATGTTTGCAGATAATTCACTAAACTTTGCTACTAGGAAATCTATGTTAGTATAGACGATATTGATGGTAAAATAAAACGTAAAAACGTTCTACATTCATTCTTTCTATACACCAAAAAAATCCAACAAAAAGTTTACTACTAAAATAGTTTTGAGTTATGTTGTTAGTGTTAAAATTAAAATTAAAAATTAATATGAGTTAAGGTAAAGGACGGTGACTGAGGTTTACAGTCTTCCTATAAATCTTCTAATTTTTCAAGAACTTTTTAAATTTTTTTTTAGATTTTTGTACATCTATTTTCGATGTTACTTTGTTAAACTATTAGACAAATGTTAAATAACATAAAAACAAAAGCGTTGAGATCATCTGTGTAATTATTGGCGAAAGATATAATATTCTTTTCATTAGAAGGAACCGAGAGAGTACTGTGCGTTATCTAAAAGTGGTTTAGCCGGCTCTAGCAGTTCTGACGTCGATGTTAAACTTTCAGTTGAATCGAAAATTTTTCTCTTAATTTTTGCTTTTTTAGCCAGTGCACTATTTGGCTCAAGCAAAACTACATCCTGCTCGGGTATAGATTTACCTGAGAGTTGTCTTTTAGTAGATGTCTCAGTGAAATTGTTCTCATTGATATCAGTTGGGCTGTCTACGATCATTTCTGAGCAGTCGCTAAGAAAATGGCCAGTCATTCTGCACTTAAAACAAACATCATTAAAGCTTAGAAAAATCCGAAAGTTAACTACTTCATATTTTATAACAATCGAGGAGGAGAGAGAAGAGAGGGAGGAGAGTTCGGTTGCACATAAATTAGACAACGATTTGTAAAAATATGCTTGAATTTATCACCCTTGATGATGGGTTTCATGTAGGATATTTAAGAGGCCGTAAAGAAGCCCAAGGGCTTAATCAAGTTTTTAAAGACAGCGTAAAGATACAGAAGGACACTACATAAGGACAAATATTGGATATAATAAAGCGACTTGCGGGTAATTAAAAATAACCCAATGTTGCAGTTGAGTCATTGATTTGAATAGAGGGATGTTCCTCAACAATTTTATCAACCAAAAATTTAGAAGTCAAAAAAACACAAACTCGGCTATTTGAAATTCTCGAAATAAAAGTGACATTCTTTGGCAAGATTATCTTACCGATAGCCTTGACGTAATCCGTTATTATTGTTACGGATAACAATTGATATCAAAAAAAGTTACAGAATAGGCCTGAATGTCCTTTATTTCGATATCGAAAAGTTGGCAACCCTAACTATTTGCTTGGTAAAAAAATATTAGATTGAATAAGTTTCGATTAAACACATAGCAGTTACTTTAAATTATACGAATTAAAATAGACTTTTCCATAAATTCAGAAACAAATATGCTTTAGTACAGGGGTCGGCAACCTGCGGCCCGCGGGCCGCATGCGGCCCTTTACAACTTTTTGCGCGGCCCGCCAAAGCAACAATATAATTTATTTTTAATAATATTTATACTCGGATATAATATAAAAGCACAATTTACAAAAAAGATTTAAGTTACATTTGAATGTGCGGCCCGCATAAAAAAAAATATTTTGAAAATGGTCCGCAGTTCGGAAAAGGTTGCCGACCCCTGCTTTAGTATATTACATAATTTTTCTTCGGCATCTCCTTTTATAAAATTTTTCTATTCTCTTCATTAGCAAAAGGTCTCTTTCTATCTATCATATTTTAAAAAACTATAATATAGAAGTTACTTTTAATTCTAAAAATAGTCTTCCAACCTAACTCCTAACTCCAACACAACGAAGATCAAATTCTTGCTTTACATCATTCAGGCGTCTACTGTAATGACTGCAATCAAGAACTGCAATACAGTTCATATCGGTCAGACAGGACAAAAGATTGAAACCAGAATTTGTGAGTATGTAAAGACAATCGAAAAATACAAAAATACTTATATAACCAACACATCATCTGCTTTTGCTTTGCATATTCTTTCTTTCGGTCATTTCTTTTCTCCTACTGGTAATTCTAAAATCCTTCATTTCTGCAATAAAGGTTATTTTTTAATTTTTTTTTAAATTTTATAAATTCTTAAGTCTGCTCACAAAACTTCTCTACAAACTTAAAATAACCAACTAGTTTAATAATTAGTTAATTAAAACTTATTTTTACTAGTTTAATAATTAGAAAAAATGTGAGTGAGATATTGTGCGAGCAGCTTGTACATTGTATTGTGGTGAGCTCTTCATTTCCCATCACTTTTGGTGAGACTTTTCATTTTTTTTAAATTTTATCTTCATACAAAATCTACTTGATCTCTTTTGTGTCGAATAATGTTATTTTTTCACTAATATTAGTTGCGTAAAATCGATTTTTGTTCAAGTTACCGACCGGGTTAGATCTTGCGTTATCGTTCCTGTTTTTGCGGCTCGAGCGATAACTAACATTTGTGGTCGCGGATGGCAGCGGCAGAGTACACGGCAGAGGCATCACAGTTATTCCTAAAAGGAGATCAGGCTATTAATGCTATAGGCGGGCTAACTCTAATATTGTCGAAGGAATATCTATGTAGAATTGTTTTTTATGGAGTGAAAGGAGGGAAACTTTAGTAGTAAAATGACAAAAATAAAAGTCTACAAAAGAGTGTCATAAATAGGAGTATTGCAAGATGTAGCATCTATACCCAAATCTTTTTTCTTCATCCCGCTTGAAGGACCATATAGCATTAACTTACAATAATAAAAAATTAAAACTTTTGATCATCTAAACGGCTTATTTCCATGATACAATGTGAATAGCTAACAGTTACGTTCATTTCGTGGTAACGAGCTGTTTAAATTAGAAAAAGCTTCAATTTTTTCCTAAAAATATGCTTTTAAGAATCTGATCTAATGACCGACCTATACTAAATAAAGTAATGCTACAAAGATGTTGAGATACAAAAAACAAGTTATGTGTCTAAATACACCTTTAATTTTTTATCCTTCTTTTATCAAATAAAATTCGGAGCTCTTTAAAAATTTGGTCATCTTCGGAAGTTTTTTTTTACACAAAATGTTAACAGTATGTCTACCATTGTCTTTCAAAATTCAAGTTTAATTTTTTATCTTTAGAATAAACCGAAAAGAGGTGAAATTTTACATCAATTTTTTTGATTAAAAATTTACAAACAGTTTTCTTGATTATCGCCTTAGTTTATAAGTATAGCTTAAAATCTGTAAAACTGTATCGATGGCTTAATCCAGCACACTTCCAAAACCCATTTAAAAAATAAAATTTTTTTTTTGTTAAAATAAGAGATGTGTAAAGGTTTCGTTTTTTGTAGGACCTGTCTTTAGAACCCTGTATAACTTAAGCAACAAATTTACAAGAAACGCTTTATTAAATATCTGAAAGTATAAGAAATGATCTACACAAAAAAAAGATGATTTCGTTTAACAAATTTTTGTAGGAGTTACAAGACTTTAAACTATGTTAAAATTTCAAGGTGTTCTACACACATCGTCAAAAGTCTTAGACTCCCTAATAATACCTAAAAAGTAATTAGCACGGCCATTGAACAATATATAAATTTGAGGTAGAATTATTTTTAATCATATGCCAAAAAAAATTGATTATTTTAAAAAAGTTATCTCCCGATAAACCACGAAAGTCTAAAAAGTGTTCAATAAGTGACTAAACTCAGTATCGCAAATTTCACCGTCGTGTTAAATTTCTTTTCAAAAATGCGCGGAAATTCGATTTCATTGTTTAATAGAGCCAGAATAGTAGCTTTACATGAAGAAGGCCTATAGAATCATCAAATTGCAGACAGGCTCGACATTTATAGAAGTTCCGTCATTCGGATTGTCCATTTGTACCAACAAACTGGAGGCGTCATACGAAGACATGGAACTAGCCGTCTTAAGGTTACAAACGAAAGACAGGATCGTTACTCAACAAATTTTGTGCGTCGGAATCGAAATGTTTCAGTAACAGCGATTCGTGAACATTTAGAAGAACACTTTTCAGAGGAGAACATAGCTTACATAAGGAGGACTGTACCCCTAAAGGAGGACGGTTGGTCACCTTAAAATAGTGCAAATTAATGCCTCCAAACCAAAGGTATTCATTCTTTTGCGTTATTAAAAACAGTATCTATTTTTAGACATTTTTTATGAAATTTTCGATTGATAGAGTTTATTATTGTTCTATTACTATTGACATAATCCATACTTAATTTTTTTATATAATTTTTTTTTAATATTTTTTTTTATATCTTACCGTGCGAATTTTAACCTGTCTTCTGAGTCTGTTCGTTGATTATTTTTAGAAAATTTATTTTTGACCTCCTGATAGGCTCGGATAAATGTCAAATTAACATAAATTTGACATTAATAGAATCACCGTATAAACAGACGGCCGCGTATTTGTGCGGTAAAACAGTCAGAAAATTATTATCTCCAAAAATATACGTTTATAAAAATAAGTGCTTTTGTACGATGATAGTATCTTTATTGAAACGCCAGATACAAATGATACAATCCGCTGGCGCGTCGTGTTTCAAATTAATTTCGCGCTGTAAAATTACCACACGTAAACGTAAATAACTATTTCGTGCACTTTCATAACAAAACATAGAACATAGCAACATAATAAAACGTTATAAAAATTTCATTCAAAAATTTACGATCGTATGTCAAAATCTGAAAAAAATAATAGTCAACAGTACACGAAATACACGAAATGATAATCTGTTGGTTCCGGGTCGTCAAAAATAAAAAAATTCATCTGACCTTGTGTCCTTTTTCACACTCACATCCTTCCTGCAGATTTTGGTTGGAAGGCAGATGTGATGGACGGTCAGGTGATAATGGAAGAGATCACTGTAGGCGACACGTGGTTTCCAACAAACAATTAAACTCCCAAAACGTGTAAAAGAAGAATCAAAGAAAGAAAAAAAGCTCTAAAGAAGAAAACTAGAGATATGTCAAGAAACGAAATTACACTTACTCTGATGTTGTGCGGCCTTGAGTTAAATTTTTCTCTCTCGGGAAAAAATCTTGAATTTTGATCGTGGCCCAAAATCCGGCTATGTCGTTCCAGTTAAGTTATTTTCTCCAAGCTTAACGTAACAAATTTAACTTAACTTGTGAGTGGGCTAAGCAAACTCTATACGAATACGAATCCCAAATGGACAGTGAAAATTTTACACTTAATAACAGAGTGAAGCTACTCATGATCGAACGAAAAGTGATCGAGAAAGATGACAACTACCCTAAAATTTTAACCAGAACAAGTGGGGTTCAAAGGTGCGAAAGCAGTCCATAAGTAGTCATGCATAAGAACTTCAAGAAATTCGAATTATAAGGTAGGGGCATGTAGGGGTAAACTCGCGAATAATTCCAATGTCGATGCGCGATACTAATGTTTACCGAAGTAACAACTATTCACTTAAAAAAGTTGTCAAGAGTATTATAAAGAGTTTTTTCTATGATAAATTTTTACCACAAACACGTATAGTCTTTACTGGTAAATAGTAAATTACTTTCGTAAATTACCGCTAAGTTTTTAATGACTGGGTAATTTAAACAGGTAAAAAAGTGGTAATCTACTGTAGTAAATTACCAAAATTATAAATGGGGTGTAGAAGCCCTGACGTCAAATCAGCGCGAAATTTTAAAACACTGTCATTAGATAAAAGTACCTCGACCTTACTGCACATGTAAATAAGGTTGAATTTACAAAGATCAAATTTTAAGCTATCAATAAATACACTAAATAAAATAAATAACACCTAAAAATGCCGATATTTGATACCCTAAACATTTCATTTATTGATAAGTCACAAATCACAACAGATTCACTCCTAATGAACAAATTAATGACAAATAAAGCGTTCAATGCACAGATTTCCTTAATTTCTAATAAGTTTCAACGCAGATCTAACATGAGCGAATTCCAGCAAACCATGCCGAATGTGAACGAAGTCCCTCCCGTTTAAATACACAGATTGCTAATTTTATGTACTCGGCCATTCTCGGTAGTTGGTTTACAGCTCTTCGGGTGATTTTGACATCACGAATCTTGTATTGTAATTTATATTTTAGATTAATTTCTCAACTATGCTACAATTATTTGTAACTTGTGATTGGATTAAAACTAGAATGTCTAGAGTATTGGAGTAGAGTGTTTTTATGCCTTATTTGAGTTATTTGTGTTTCTATATGTGATTTTTATTCGGTCAAATTGTAGCTATTAGTAGAGTGCCAAATGCTCTCAAATGTGTCACTCTGTAAGGGTTTTAAGACTAAAGATTGATTTTTTCAGAAATCAAGGGTGTTTAATTCAATCTCTGTAGCTGTTTTACCCTAAAAAAATTAAATATATTCGACAATGCATTGGCTCTTATGGGCATTTGCAACTTCAAAGCTGAATATCTCTGTTCAAAATTCCGAAAAATTTAATCTATTTTACGGCTTTTCGCCACTTCTCAACGATTATCTCAAAGCTAAGCCTTAATTTAAAAAATATGTCTCTTGAAAAGTTTTTGTCCTATCATTTGTGATTAGAATAGTACTAAACTTATATTTCTCCTTTATGTCGTTTTTTCATAAATAATATAATAAATAAACGCTGCACAAATGATTTAAATGTGATACCGCCTCTTTACCCTCAAGTTGTCGATCTCCCACTCGCGCTCTTCTATTCTCCTAGCTGCAAAATCAGAATTTACATAGCTAGATTCTAGAAATTTAAACTTGATTATTGCTTGTATAAAATTATTAATAAGAAAAAATTGTTTCACTAAAAATTTATAAATACTCAACTGAATTTATTATAAAATCAAAAAATAATTGTTAAATATAATTATAAATATTAGTTTTATTTTTTAAGAAACTAAAATGAATCTACTGTTTAAAATTTAAATAAAATACATTTATAACAAAATTTGATGGAAACATTCTTTCTCAAAGTGGGATGATTTTTATGTAAATAATGACAATATAAATCAATGTCGAACCCACGAATTTAATTAAAATTCTGATGTAATAGTGGCAAAGCGCTTTCGGAAGCTGAAGTTCTATCTTCAATGCCAATCTTTTGTCAAAACGAATTAAAACATTAAGCAATAAAAATGTATAGTAAAAATGGTATTAAACGTTATTTTTAGTCCAGTACTTTTTGAATGACTCAAAGCAAAAAATATAAAAATAAAAATACATTTGTATTTTTTCTTTCGAGTTTTTGAATTTTTGTGATATGCATTAGCAAGAACCTATACACTTCAAATATTTTTTTTTACATCTACAACATTTTGTTGTGCAATCTAAGAAAGTAAAAGTTTTAGAAGTTTTTGCAAAATTAGTTAAACTTTACCTTTTTACATTTAAATGAAGTCAAAAATGACACATATGGAAAAAGCGGTAACTTTGGAAAACTAGAACTAATTTTGAATCGGATTCTTGCCATCCATATTCCAAATAGGTGAGGTTTGATTAGGATGTAAAGCATTAAGCCAAATATTACACTAATGGTAGTGCACGTAAGCGAAGTTGATAAAGACTAAATTCAGTTGGTGGTAATTTATCAATGGTTTTGATTTTGGAAGCAGCTAAAATTCCACGAAGGTGGTTTATAGATTTTATATCTTTATTATCTGAGTACAATAATAAGACAAAATCTTCTGTATTTTTAAATACGTTATGGTCAAATTTTACTCCAAATTTATCTTAAAAGTTCATGAAATATTAGATTCTTTTTCCAACAGATTGTCTTTCCCAAACCAAAAGTTAGAGGCAAATAAAAATTTTGGTGTTTTTGATACTTATTATTTACATTTTATTTATCTATTTCTTACTACATCAATATAGCCAAATATTACCTTAGTTATGGTAACCATTATGATACTCGTAACTCCCGAGAGAGTTATAGAAGGGAGTTAAGAATTCTTAATTCCATCTAATTTGCATATTAAAAAGAGTTACACATATGGCGCTCTAAAGTTACAAGAAGAGAAGAAATGTTATTAAATAACAATTGTTGGCTTAAATTTTTTTTTTGTAATTCTTCTAGAATTTTACCATTTTTATTCAATTTTGCAATCCACAAATTCAGAAAAAAAAATTGGCAACAAATATTTTCCATAGCAATCATGCTCAGTTAACTAAGTAAATCGTCCACAAAACTATATTTATTCACAAAAAATACGTTAATTAAGAAATAAAATTATTTATGAATCACGTGAATTATTAGATGTTAATTACCTTGTCCTCTGTAATTAACATTCTTATAATTCCCTTGATACATAAATAACTATTATATCTAGTACTACAACATACTCGTAATGTGCACTACAAATTAATAAAAAATTAAGAAAAAACACACTATTTTTTATTGTTAAATTATTAATTACTTAAATAAATAGATTTTTTGTAACTTTTTTAAAGAACTGTGGTTATCTCTTTAACATGCACAACTTGAATTTACTTAACATTTTGTAGGTTTGGCAAAAATCAACGATAATATTCAGTAATGTTTAATTTTTTTATTGAAAATTTATAAAGTTAAGATTAAAACAGTTAACAACACAGCAACATTTCTTTAAAAAACTTGTTAAAAAAGAGAGAATCAATTTTACAAAAAAAATGTTGCTAGTTATCTAAAATTTAAAACAAATAATTTTTTTAAACACTCAGGCTTTTCTCAATTGTCTTATAAGGTAATTTCAAGTTAAGATACTACCGGTAGTATCGCAAATTTTAATACTTTTCCATGGCAACAACCAATCACAGCTCCGAATTCTGTTAGTTTTCCATAGAAACAAAGGTACTACCGGTATTATCTGAACTTGAAATTAGCTCATACTGGGTAGATAGCATTTTCCTAGCCATTTAATACCTATATATTGTTTTTCCAAATTTCTTTATAGTTTAGCCAAAAAACGTTCCATACATTTGGTCCAACCTGCATTTTTATTTAATAATCCGATTTTACTGGTCCGTAAAATTTGATTGACATTTGTGCAACCGGGGCACAGTGGGTCCGATTCCTCCATTTCCGGTCAAAATAGCAAAATTTCAACTTTTTCAAATCCCTTTAAAATGACTTATATTAAAAAGATAAATATCTGAACTTACTGTATACACCTTTTTCGTAAGGGTTTGCTTCCTAATTAGTGTATTCTAAGTACCTGAAGTAACAACTTCGAAGACGCCGGGGTCTACTACGTAATCACTGCGAAAATAGTGGCTGTTTAAAGAGCTTTTTCCAGGTTTTGTATTAAAGTGAGTTAAAAAATCATAGATGAAAGATATAACTCAGAGTAAGTACTTTATTTTGATACCTAAATTTAATAAAAAACATTGCTTTATTATGCAAAAATCAGCTGTTAAGGACGTTCCGTGAAAAATCACTTTTCTTACAATATCTTTCAATTTTTAAATACACATACTTCTAACTGTTCTTCATATGCAGGTATTTTTTTTAATAGTCCTTGCGGTACTAAATTTCGAAATATTAACAATTGAAAATCGTATATTTAACATGTATTCCCTATCCCGACCGTAGTTAGAATAAGCATTTAATTTGGTAGGTACCGTACTTTTCTTAGGATTTTTTTTTAAACTGAGAATAATTAATTGAAGATATAACAACATTTTTCAAGAATAACATAAGCAATTAAAGTTTGTTGAAAATCTGACAAAATAATTATTACATTTTGTTTAATTACATTGGGATTCCAATTTAGTTATAAAGAATTACTATTGAGACGAAACTGAAGGCTACTGCTAAAGGGAGGAAACACCATTTTCAAAAATCAAAGTTCGCAAATTTTTTTTGGCAATAGCCTTCAGTTTGGTCTCAATAGTAATCCTTCATAACAAAATTTGGATCCCATGCCCCATTTTCAAAATACAGAATTTTAAAAATCACCGGCCGCCACTGGGTGGAACAACCTTAAAAAGCACCGGAAAAATTGCTGCGTAAAAGCACAAAATTTATGTTTGACTAGAGCTAAGGTCAAACATCCGATAACATCCGGATACCTTTAAAAAAAAAGCTAGCTAAAAGCTTGTTCTCTCAATATCTAAAAAAAAATTGCCCGTTTTTGCCCCTTTTAAGCACCGGAAAAATCGCTGCGTAAAAGCACAAAATTTATGTTTGACTAGAGCTAAGGTCAAACATCCGATAACATCCGGATACTTTTTTTTTTAAAAAAAAAAGCTAGCTAAAAGCTTGTTCTTTCAATATATAAAAAAAAATGCCCGTTTTTGCCCCTTTTTCCGATTTTCATATTTTCTTGTTACCATATCAGTTAATTTATATTTATTAAAATTCTAATTATTGTATTGAAACTCAATTTTTGAATTTTTTGTAAAACATTACTAGTATTATTATTAAATTAAAAATTAAAAATTTTTAACATTATTAACAATTAATGAAAAAATTAGGTCCTCAAATCTTCCCAATATTTATACCTTAAGAGGTTTCCACCCCTATTCTTCTTATGGGAAATACAATATCTAAATCTGAGCTGTCCAAGTGTCCAAAGAAAATTAAATTTTTAGATAATCTTCATTTTCTTACCACCGTTCATACCATTTCCTGTCATTACCACCCTTTTCACAGATCTTATGCATAAACAAATCTAATTTGAAATAACTATTGTTAACCTTACGCAATAATTTTTATCGACATTACTAAAGTTGGACATATTTTCACCCTTACTACTAAAATAATTTATACACATTTTTTTATATATTTTTTTGGTTAATATTTTGTAATTATTTTTAACCTTTTACAATAATTTTTATCAAAATTGCTTCAGTTAGACAAATTTTTACCTTTACTACCCCAATTCTTGATGCAATTTTTTTTTTTTAATATTTTTCTGTTATTATTTTTAACCTTTTACAATAATTTTTATCAAAATTGCTTCAGTTAGACAAATTTTTACCTTTACTACCCCAATTCTTGATGCAATTTTTTTTTTTTTAATATTTTTCTGTTAATATTTTTAATCTTTTACATTAATTTTTATTGATATTACTTAAGTTAAAAAAAAATCACTCCTACAACACCAAAAAAAAGTAAAAATTTTTTAAATATTTTTCTCTTAGTTATCATTCTATTGCAAATAAGTAGTTTCTAAAGGTTTCAGAATTTTGGCCGGAAACTTCGCATTTGGACCCACTGTGCGAGGGTAAGATAATCAAAATTTTTATGATTTTTATCCTTGTTTTTATCATTTTTGGTGCTGTACATAAGTATTTCAGGTTAAATTTTGCTCTATACTTTTAAATCACATTTATATATTTCCACACTAGTTGTGTGATATACTATTAGCAATCATACTGTCAAAATCAAAACGTCAAATTTCAAAAAGTGGCAGGACAGGAAAGAAAATGTAAAAGTGAAAAAGGAGTGAAATAAGCCGGTTTATTTCCTCATAATTTATTTAAACAAACATATTTGTGGAATAAATTTGTAGGAAATAGTTTATCTGATTAAAAAGTGCAGCATCATCCACTTTTTTTTGTCTTCAAACATTTATCTGGAATCTGGAATTGTTATCAAGCAATTAACTAACCTCAAAGTAATTTGTTGCGTCTTTTTCACACTACGCAAGTCTTTTATACAATAATAATTGAGTAAAATTGCGTAATCATGACATAAGTGGATAAATTATCATACGTTGTCCTGGTGCACTTCAGTAAATTTCATTTCTGCTGAAATAACAGCAACACTATGGAGTTCGGGAGTGTGAAAAAATGCATTATAAACACGGGAAATATACTTTCCATTAATGACATCACTAGGAAATCCGGACAAAACCCTACAGAAGAAGTAAGTTTAACATTCCATCAAGTTTTCAGTAATTAACCCCAAAAAATTTCAGCTTATTGAGGCAATCAATATCACAGTTAAAGAGTATAAGAGTGCTAAACCAGCTTTAGGTCAAAACGGCAAATTGTTGATTAACAGACCCTCAGATGACTTGAAAGCCAAAATGGATGAGCAGTCTCTCTCTGATCTCAAAATTGGATTTAAAATTTTCATAAATAATGACAACAAAGCTGTAATTCAAGAAGCCATAGATGAAGGTGTGGTTTTATTTATAAAAAATCAGGCTAATGTAGTTAAATTATAGGTCTTTCAACTTTGAAAGTGTCTTCTGTACAAAACGTTGTTTTACAATACAAAAAGGACAAACTTATTGAGGCCGGTGATGACATAAGCAGTTTGAAAAAAATCTGGAACATTCTTGAAGAATACGTCAAAAATGAAAAAATCAGCCAAATTGGACTAGCAGATGTTGAGGAAGCCACTTTCAGAAATGTTTTTGAATGGGCGACAATTAAACCAAGTATAATTCAAATCAATTTGGCTACTTGCTGTGTTGTACCTCCAACATTACAAGAGTTCTGTAAAGATAATGATGTACAACTGTTAACACACAGTGATCCTAGTGGTAAGTCTTATCGTAAGTTCACATAACGTATATTAATAACAATATTTTAGATATTCTTCCTACTAATGCAATCCAAGATAGTTTGGGTATTCATTTGCCTACCCAGTGGGTATCAAGATTTCTGGTACACATTAAATGTCGAGGAGTTCTGTGTATTAAAGGATATTTGCTTGGCTTAGGTGATATGTCAGATATGTAGATTTTTTGTTTTTCACTGTGTTGCATTTATATTTTAAATCAAAATTTTATAAAGGTATTAAAGGTGTGCAGTATTATTATCGTTGTGATATGCACCCAGTGTAGTAATTTGCCAATAATAAAACACTATTTTTTCTAAAAAAAATTTTTTTAAATAACCTCCAAATGTCAAATGTCAAACAAGACATAACCTCAACAACTTATTGCCGTTTTTTTTGGGTTTTCTTCAGTTAAAATAGTGCAGAATCATTTCCGAAATTACTTAAACACTGATTAGATAACCAAATTAGGTAAGCGATTTTACTTAACTTGTTTTTATTATTATCATAAAATCGTCTGTCAAACCGACTTGTCATTCTTGTCAAACGCAATAAATTTCTCTAAAAAGGCTCCACAAAACTCGTTAAAAACTTGTTAAATTTGCAATGCCTGTAGATTTTCCGGGCTTCCTTTACGCGGGGGCGGTGGCCGCCGGCGGTGTTTTGGGTTATTACAGGGCAGGTAAATAATTTGAGGTTATGTAGAAAAAGACAGTCATGATTTGTTTATTTAGGGTCGATACCGTCCCTGGCGGCAGGTCTGCTGTTTGGGAGTGCCCTAGCGTATGGGGCCTTCCAAGTCAGTCGAGACCCTTCCAACTATTCTGTTCAGTTGGTCACTAGTTCCATTCTGGCTGGGGTAATGGGTTACAGATTCTACAATTCAGGCAAAATCATGCCTGCGGGGGTTGTCTGCGCGTTATCAGGGGTTATGATAGTGCGTATAGCTCTGAAAGCGGCTGGTTTGGTTGATAGGAAAGTTTCATAAGCTGTTATGCTTCCAAGTAGGGTCTTCCTCTTGTCTCTTGGTGTAGGTATTAAAATGTGGCAAATCCATTATATTTAAAGTTGTGTATATGTTTTTAATGATTTCTTGTTTTGTTTAAATAAATAATTATATGGCTGGTCGGTATTTTTAATTGTGGCAAATTTATACAATTTTTTTACAAAGTTTACAATTTATGTCTTTAGGAACTTAACTATGATTTTTTGAGGGGTTTTATTGGTTTTTTAAATAACAAACAAATGTAAAATTTTGACTTAAAAATAAATTGCACTCTGCCTTTGATAATTATGGTACAATATTACATAAATATTTCATCACAATGTTCTAATGATGCTATGAGAAATTGGCAGTATATTTTTAACGTACAAACTATATACATTACAAATATAAAGTAAATAAACTATTTGTTCACACTAAAACTACCATTAATTTAACAATACGTTTCTGTAAGTCCATCAAACAAACAAAAAAATTCAATTAAATTACTTTTCACTTCCTTAAGGCACAGAATTTCCATTATTGGTTCATTCTTAATCACACCTTAAATTTACGTATTGGTTGAGTGTAGCTTCTTTTCCCTTAACTGAAAAAAAAAATAGAATATTAATTTTTAATTTTGCAAAAAAATACCATGAAAGAAAGAGACAAAACAAACTTAAGGTGGGGGCCACTCCGAGCGACGTGAAAAATGATCGCTAGGTGGCGCTGTATCACCCGATTTTAATTTGAAATTGTAGCAACGATGCAACATTAAACGCTGTGATTGATGGTTGTCATAGCAATTTCAAATTGAAATCAAGCTCTTAGTGGAGTAAAATTAGCTTGAAATAACTATAAGTTGGAAATAATAAAAGAAAACTAAGTATACCATCTTGTAGAGAACATATAGAGGCATAAGAAATGGAAATTGCAATATTTTGTAGTCGGTCAAAATCTTTTAAATCTGGTTTTTTAAAAATATTTGAAAAAATATGTTTTTTATAACATTTATTTTAATATCTTATTTAATCGACCTTAACAAAATATAACTTTCATTTTTTGTGTTATGAATGGTGCTTTGAGAAATTTAAAAAAAAAATAATTTTTAAAAAAATTTTTAAAACTTTTTTATGCGAACAGCTATCTGAATCAATAGGATTTTTTTTGTATAGAGGGTGTCTTGTTTAGTTAAACCATTAGAAGTATATAGTAAAACAAAAATATTTTAAGTTGAATTTTTGCATGTGTTTTAAATGTTGATATCTACTAGTGCAAAATATTTTCACTTTGTGGCACTTTTGGTTATGCCGGAAACAACGTTGATTTAAATGGCAACATATATTTTTTTACCTTTTTAGGATTGCCTTTAAAAAATATCACTTTACTTTTTAATGGTACCCTTATTTCAGTTATTTCTAACAGTTTTCGATATTTTTTTTACTAAAATATTTTAAAAAAATATATGTTTGTGGTTTGGCATTGAAGGCCGGGCACTGACAAATTGTGTGAAGGGGATTTCATCCACTTCTCCACACTTCTTGCATTCAGAATTTCTTCTAGTTTCTTATATCAATAGATCAATAGATTTACATCAACATGTAAAACACATATGCAAACATTCAAATAAAAATAACTTTTGGTTCTCTGTACAAACTCTTATCTTTTCCGTAAGAAAAGTAATAGAGGTTGCTATTTAAAAAAAATATCGATTATGTCACAGCAAAAAACCAGTTGGCCAAAAAAATTTGGAAACAAGTGAAAACGTGCGCAATAAAAAATAAAAATATAAAATAAAATCGACCTGTCTTAGCGTTTTTCCTAAAAAAAAACATTAACTTAGAAAATATGAATTTTATTCCATACTTTTATGTCACCCTGTATATATCATAGTTTTTTATTATTACATATTTGAATTTCATATTTTATGTGAGTCATTCTATAGATTAAATTTGGCTAGGAAGTTAAGGGGAATACATTTTGTTTTTTAAATCATGAAAATAAAATACAAATTATATCGATATTTTGTTGCCAACGTAATCAGTTGATTACTGTGTATAGTTTATTTTCTAAAATTTATTCTTCCAAGGAGTTATTTAACAAAAAACTGGGTATATTCATCCTCTTTAAGAATGTTTGAGTAATTGAGTAACTTGCCACTAACTAAAAAAGTTATAATACTGTTTTGCTCAAATGGCCACTGAAGCAATAAATCTTATTTTAAATAATTTTTTTAATTTAAGATTTTAAATAAATTTTAAAATTAAAAAAATAAGTTATAAAAAAATATTATAAAAAACATGTTTTTTTAAAAAGTGTCCCTTAAATATATGGTACCTAGGGCCTATTTTAAAATGTTTTGGATTACTAAAAAGGTTACGATTTTCGTTTTTGGTTATACCTCTTGTGTTCCCAAGTCAAGGAAATTATGTTTTAGAGTGATTTTACTCCACTATTAGTAAGAACAATAGAACACAACAAATGAGAATCGGTGTTTTTTGGTAGTACAAGGAGAAGGAGTAAAGTGTAAGTGTAATAAAAGTCTGTATGGTTTGTGTTAATAGCGTCATATATCGAGATAATAAATTGATATAAGATTATCGAAGGGGAAAGTTTGACTTTCACGTCTAAACAAAGAACAGAGATTGAGAAAAAAGCTGTGAACACGTAAATATTGCCATGCTGATTAATTACGACGATAACAGGGATGATTAGAAAATCTTACCCTTATCTTCCCCTATTAAACACGGCACTTTTATTTCTTACATTGCTACTATCGCTGTAATAATTGGCGGCATTATACGACCGCTTTAAATAGTTATTGTTAATGTCGTAATTATTTCTTCCAAAATTAGCGAAATCATATGGGTTCTTAGTGGTCTGTTGTATCAACTGATAATAATTACCGACATACGGGTTGGGGGTGGTTTGACTGTAATAATTCTGAGTGGTCTGATAGGGATTTTTGGTTGTGTACTGATTAGCAAAATTATTAAAATCATAAGGAGATTTGGTGGTCGAGTACTGAAAGAACCCGGGTGGTCTCTGAGGAGTCGTGTAAGGGTTGTATGAGGGTGGTGGGTTCGGGTTGTAAGGGTGTGTCGTGTAATCGTAATAATTCGGTGTTCTAACTTCTTCTTCGTCCTCGTGAAACCTGTCGCAAGTGTAAATCATGTTAATCGTGTCACAAATAACCGGTGTTAATCGGCAATGAAATAAACTTACAAAGGCCGACCCTGGTTGTTTCCGCTTCGGATGTAAGACGGCGTGTTTTGCGTATAATCGGGAATTATATTTTCGTGTTCAGCCACGCATCGACCGTTCAAACAATACTAAAAAAAAATTCCATTATGAAGAATTCGAAAAATCTCGTCGGGACTCACTTGGCCATCACCGCAAGGTGAACCTTCAGCCGCGGGCCGATAAGCCACGCAATACCCACTACTGGCGTCGAAACAGAAAAGTTGGGCGCAGACACGATCGTCTTTCTGTAATGCAAACTCAAAAAAATTATTAAATTAGAAAATTACTTACAAAACAGGCGCTTGTTCCTCGATCTCGACGACATTGAGCGTCGAGTGTTAGGAGTTTTCCTGGCAGGACGCGAGGCAGACTATCGTCCTCGTGGGGCACATTGTAGAGACAAGTAGCAGTGTCACCACTAAACAAAAACAAATCAATTTTGTTAAATAATAACCAAATAACAAACGAGTGAGAAAATTCGTTATTAAGGTGAAGCCTGAAAAGATTTAAGGACATCTTTCACTTTTCAACTTATTTGAAAAATATATAAAAAAGTCTTCAGTTGTCATATTTTATAAGGTGAGATCGAAATGTAACTGAATCAGAGCAAACTGTGCCAACGTAACTGTAATGATGTGTCTAATGTTAATACCCACTTCCACGGCTTGCTCTGATTCAGTTACATTTCGAGCTCAAGTTATAAGATACGTAAGGAATGAAATAGTAAAAATATCGACAATAGTGGCATCCTTCCGAGTATGCAACGGCTTCACTTATTGAGTATAGTATTACCAGTAAAGCACAGAAATCACTTTCTTTCACATGCAAATACGTAGCAGATTTAAGTAGGTTACATCAAATCTGTTCTATACAGAACTCTTTCTGTACAGAAAAATTCTGTAAAGAAATTTTCAAAACCAGTTTCAAAAAATCGTACAATGTAAAAATAGATAATTTTTTTCAAAATGGCCGCTGGGAGTAAGTCCAAAACACATTTTTTTTTGTTAAAAATAATCGTTAAAGTAACGAAGACCATGCAATTTTTGGTTCATCATTTGATAAAAATATTTAATCGAAAACAACACTACGAAGTTATAGGCGAAAAATGTGACCGATGAGGGCGCTACGTACAATTGACGTTTGACAGCAATGGCGGATATAATACGTATACCACCCGGTAAACAACGTGTTGCGTATTTTTGTCTTCAGTGAATTTGTGTCGTGTTTGTGTTTTAACCATGGTGTTTGTGAGTTTTTTAAGTGTTTTTGACTACTTGGAAGCTGTGCCTTCGTCGCAGTGCGTAAGGGAAGGACAAGAAGTGTTAAATGCCAATCATTTAATAATGATTGGCGCTAAAGAAAAAACTTTACATAAAGTGGTGTTGTTTGCCCTGTGCCTCAAAAGCAGTGGTTTGAAAGATAACCCACATGAGGTTCAGGGTACTTTAGAAATTAATGACAATGAAGTGACTATTCAGGAATTCACCTGTAGTTGTAAGGCTGGGCAATCTTCGCGTTGCAAACATGTTGCAGCGCTCCTATTTTTTTGCACAAGGTACTATTGTTTCTAGTTTTAGAAATCTTTATCATGGTCTAGCAATTTGATACTACAATTTTTGTTTAATTTTTAGTTTTTTCTTTTTTTTATGGCGTCTCTTTTTTTCAGGTCCAACATTGCGGAATTAGAGTTGTTGTCAACAACAGATATGGGGTGTTATTGGAAAAAGGAGAAAGACAAGGCCTTAGAAATGTATGAGCCTATGCCCATTTCAGAAACACCCGAAGTTTTAAACATCAAAACTTTTGGGAATGTGGCAAAACGATTAAAAGTGGCATTTACGAGTGATGAAACGCAAAATATTTTGGACGGTTTTTGTGCAGCAGCACCAAATGCAACACTTAGTAAACACAGGTTACTCCCAAAGCCAACATTTGTTTTTATTTACAAATCATTGTTGTAGAATTGGTCGAAGGAAAGCCGCAAATTTAGTGATCATACAAGATGTGGCAGTACCGGATGTGATTGCAAATTTGTTGATATGGGCAAATGGCTCAGAAATATTGTTGAGTTTACCAGTTATTGAACCTGTAAGTGTATGTTGCAGCACCACTTTTTCAGCCATTAAAAGTGTAAATTTTCTAAAAGTTGCATTTGAATCAGCTAAAAATAAAACTTTGTGGTGTGCAGAACGTCAATTTAGAGTTACTGGAAGTAGGTGTTACAATTTGTACACTTACAGTAGAAATAACTGGGAAATGAAAGCAATGAAATATTTCTGGCCCAAAAGCTGGTTTTTAAGCAAGTGAGTGTATTCTTGTCTTTAAAAAATGTAAAGTAAACTCCTACACATTTCAGCAAATATATACAACACGGTATTGCAAGTGAAGGTGAAGCTCGACATGCGTATTGTACAACTACCCAATCAGAAATATTGGAGACAGGACTGATCATATCAGAAAGGCATCCTTGGATGGCATTTAGTCCAGATGGAATTGTAATGGCGAATGGTCATCCTGTTAAGTTGTTGGAAATCAAATGCCCGTTTCTTGGTATGATATCTTGCATTATTAAGTTAAGTATCTTACGGCTTTAATACTGAAAATTTAGGAAAAACTAAAAGTATCGAAGAGGTAGTTTTGGAATGTAAGTATGTTGAAATTGATGAAGAAGGCATTCCAAAATTAAAAAAGCGACATCAGTATTATGGACAGATTCAATTTGGTATGGCTATTTTAAACCTTAGCGAGTGCGATTTCGTTATTTATTCTACATTTTCAAAGTCATACATTGTTATTAATATAAAATTAGACATAGGATATTGTATAGAATTAATTAAAAAACTACAAAATATTTATTTCAACAATATGTTACATGAAATCTGTAAAAATAAAAAATAAAAATCCAAAACATTAAAGTATAATTTATAACTCTGTCGTAGTCGTAATTGTAATTTTAATCATTATTGTAACCATCGTAATGGCAACAACCCGTTTTATAATAAAAAAATCGGGTTATGAAATGTCAAATGAGTATTCTACATGTTAACCTTCTTACGATTAAAATTACGATTACGACAGAGTTATAAATTGAGCTTACAAAAACCTACTGTCATCAAATATAGAATTTGTTAGATTAACAATTGCACAAGCAATGGTAAAAATATCGTCCACTCTAGGCCAAAGAGAAATTGGCAATGGTTTTTTAAAAATTTCAAAAATTTTTATTCGTTGATTCACTCTTTCTATATGAACTCTGGCCTTTGCAATTTTTTGATTCCTCAAAGCATCATTCCTCGAAAATTGTTTTTGTTGTCGCAAAAACGGTGGCTGAACAAGTTTTACAAAATGAGTTTCTGTATAATTTTGAATTAAAAACCCCTTATCAACCATTATCTCATCCCTAAACATCTCTAATTTTTCTAAGAGCTCACTCTGCTCAAAAATTGCTTTATCAGAATGTCTACCACCATATCCTTTACTTACGAAAGCAATGAGACCTGCAGGAGTTACAGCGGTCATAAATTTTATTGTGTAAGTTTTCTTATAATTTGAGTATGTCATTAACCGACTCTTTAAACTTTTGGCTCTTTGCACTGGAATTTCTGTACAATCAATAACTATTCTAACTTTTTGGAAATGTTTAAAGCAAGTGGGAATATTAAGTTTAATTTCTTCAATGGAAGGTAAGTAAATTACAGGTTTTAAAATTGTTGCCAACATTACAAGAGTTTCATGAAATATTCTCCGGCAAGTTGATTCTGTAACATTTCCAAATAAAATGGCCAATACAGCATAAGAAAATCCATGCTTCATTTTCATTAAACATAACATAATGCAACTTATCAAATTTAGCTTGTGTTTGTTGGAAAATTTGCCATAAACACCGTCACACACTGACACTATATAATTAAATAATTTGTAATTAGGTACTCCCGTCATAGTATTCAGCTGTTTATCACTATTAATTTTGTTAGAAAAACACTCCATCAACTCTCCACTTGAAACTTGTATTTCTTGATCTTTTTTCATTGACATTTCTTCAGTTATAAAGTCTCCAGATGAAACTTGAGTGGTTTGGTCCTTTTTTGTCACAAATTTTTCATTTAATGGCAGTGATAAATTACATAGTGCATAGGCAGCGGTTGTTTCCAAATCTGAAACTTTATTAAATTGAAAACAAATAAAATAAAATGTAATTTGTACCTGTAAAAATTTCTGGTCGTTCCTGGCATAAATTTGTTGATGTGGTGGGAATTAGGTCACTGTCACTCATTATGTGATTTTCAGTTTTGTCCCTCACTGTTTGACACCTCTGTGATTCTTTTACTTCATAATACACTTTTCGTTCTGGCAAATTTTGGGATGGCACAGCATTGCGTTTCAATCGTGGTCTTTTACTTGGAACGTCTGGAAACAATGTTCAGGAATTAAATTGTTTTTGCTGCTTTGATGACATTGGGGATGGGAATTGTGTATTTAGATTCAAGCTACAAGGACCAACTAGCTCTACAAACCTGGTAGAAAAAAGTCTTCTTGACGAAAGTGTGAAGAGCAAACTTTGGTAAATTTGGTAGCCGGTTTTCCCATTTTTAATTTAAACATCCATGCTTTATGTTTATCGATTTTTTCTTTTAAACCAAACCTGTATTACGGTAATTAATTAATAAAAGTTAAACTTGTAATTATGAATTATTTGGGGTTATGTGTAACTTACCGGTTCGAAATGTAAACACATGATTTACCCTTTGGCGGAAACGAGTGGAATGATATGTCTTTATTTCTGCCTTTTTTATTATGACAGCCGTATACACAACAGTTTATGTTATTAACACTAGTTTTTGCCATAATTAGATTATACAAGATTACACACAAACACGCGTGACAAACTAAACTATACGTGTTTCGATAGTTCCTGCAAATGACACCAGACGTCGCTTCAGAATTCTGCGATCGCCTATAGATAAGGGATTTTGGGGTTTTATCCTTCATTATAGGCAGCGATTGCAAGTGGAAATCAAAAGAAAACTCATACAAACTACTAAAATGTTTCTTCGAAGTAACTCGGATTGTTGCTATCATCGACTGCCTCCGAAAAAGTTATAGAAATTTTAGTGGTCTATAATCCCTACCTTCATCTGTTCTCTGAATGAGATGTAATTTTTATAAAAGATGATACATATACTAACAAATTGTGTCTAGGTTGTCTAATCATATTTTAACCAGCCAACCTTTAAAAATAATACAGTGATGGGCTAATTTCAAGTTGAGATACTACCGGTGGTATCGCAAATTCTAATACTTTTCAGTGGCAACAACCAATCACAGGCCTGAATTTTTTCAATTCTTCATGGAAACGAAGATACTACTGGTATTATCTGAACTTGAAATTAGCTTATTAGTATTATAAGAATCGCAGCACTAAGAAGGAGTTGATAGGTTTTCAAAATTTTAAGTTTGTAGTTGCTGTAGAAATAATTTTCTTTACAATTTTTTTTAACAGCAAATGTGAGTCATTTAATCGTTTTCCTAATTTTTTTTTGTTTATTTTGCTTATTATGTTGGGTTGTTTAAGTTTTGTAATTATGCTTAAAATAAAAATATACTCAACTTTATCAACGATTACTAGGATGGAGGGTTGCAGTTAAAATTGATTGCGATGCGAGAGTTAATTATCAAAAAGAGGAGGCAGCAAACGCATCTGAAATTGTAGTGGTCGATTTGGGTCTTTGAATGGACAGACAGTATATCTCAAAGAAAAACGCAGAGACAAATAGGGAACAATTTCGGGATAGGACAACAAAGATTATTAGATGAAAGATCTGGATCTACGCGAGTAGTTTAGTCGCCCGGACTATCTAAAACAAAGTTAGTTTATACTACTAAAAATTGTACTTTATCATGGATTATCCGAATAATCCAAGTACCATTCTTCAAAAAAAATTGCAGTAGCCGATATTATCATCGGCACTGAAAAACAAGATTTGAGTTTGCTTCAGAAAAGAAAGAGCGAAAATTTTATGTGAAGATTTCGGTATTAAGAATGAAAATATAAATTTGGTCAACGCAAAAGATAAAAGAGATATCATGAAAAAATTTAGCCGTTTTAAAATAGACACTTGGGAGATTTCCGTAGCAAGACAAGAACGTAGTCGATAGTAAGTAAAACGACAGCTTTTCGCTTATTTTCACAAATTGCAATATTTAGAAAAGGTTACTGCAAAAAACGGAAAAGAAAGTCAAAAAACATTTTGGCGTAAACAATATGAACAAACCTGGAAATTTATGTCAAATTTAAGGGGAAGATCTTGAACATTTTTTATTGAAAGGACCAGATTTCTTAGTTAACACAATTTGGCAGTTTCGTCGAGAAAGACTAGCTTACACTGCAAACATCCAAGAAATCTGTTTCAGCAGATAAAGATAAAAGTAGAACACCTAAATGCTAGTACAGGGTTTTATATAGGCTAGAAACAACGTATACTATCTTGAAATAGTATGAAACAAACAATCTTTAGATGGATGATTACCTCACTAGCAAAAAAAAAGATGAAAAAACTATAGTTACGATCGTACATGAAGTAATAATATTGATAAGAAAGATGGCCGTAAGTTACTACCACAAAGATTTCTTACTAAATTCATATGAAGTTGAAACAAGTATGCTTAAAGAACACGACTTACCAACGAAACGAGATATTATTGAAAATTACTGTCACTATGTGATCTTCTTGGTTTATTGGCAAAAGTTAAAATCAAGATTATTATGCGAGACATTTGAAAGGATAAATATGAAACGAATCACGGAATTCGTTTCGCTATGAAACGAAGCACGGAACAAAGAAGTGATTTTGAAGGTGTTGTTTGCGAACACAGAACTTGTAAAGCATAAAAGAGTAATAAAATTAACAATCCCATGATAGAATCATAGATTATTGGCAAACGTGTAATCAGTTAATTACATACATTTTGGGACGCAAGTCAATATGCACTTGTTGTAGCTTATTTCCGTAAGAGAAAAGTATTCCAAGGTTGGAACTGCAAGAAGCCGCAGAGGAACTGCAGGATGCTGTAGAATGACAAAGAGAAAGAATATATATAACAAGAATTGGGTATCTAGCAATGTATTTGAGATATAACAATTAATTGATGTAAATAGTTGTGGTGGTTACCCTCGACGCTCAATTTCACTGATGACGCAACAAGGGATGATAGAAAACAGATGCAGAAATCAAGTTAGTTCATGGTTCCATAGTTTCTTATGATGAATAAAGATAGGTGGATAAATGAGAAACATATCAATATTACCGAAAATGGAGTCGTAATACTGACTGCGACGAAATATTTCGAGTATTTTTCGTATATAAACAGATCTTACAAATGGAGTTACTTAATTAGATCGTCGGCTATTTAATGAGGTTTCTAAAGAGAGTGATGAAAAAGAAAAATTAAACGGTGAACTTAGTCTTAAGGAGTTGGAAAAGGCTAAAGATTTACTCCGTTAAAGAGCATAAGCAGAGGTAGATTTTTAAACTGTCTCTAGCATTTAATGATAGACTTTTAAAATTAATGAGAAGGTTGGACAATTTTATCGAGAGTGAAAAACCGTAATATTGGGTGGTGAACATCGTTACACCAAACTCATTGCACATTTGCACTTATAGATAGATACGCTGTACTTACTGAATTAATTACGTCAAAATATTGGATAACAGGTGCAAAATAAAAACAATAAATAAAATAATAATTGATTGCAACTACTGTTAGAGAAGGAAAGGTAAACCTAAATAATGAAATGCTGATCGTCGATTATGTTTATTAAGGGAAGCGTTGCGTATTCTGAATAAGCACGTCGATATTTCTGATTTATCTGTCCGATTTATACTTTCCTCTACAGAGAGAACTATAAAAATACGTAGTAATTAAATTATGGCTATTTTATTTTTGTTGGATTTCTGCAAAATTGATTGAAAAATTAAATACAAAATTGTGACTTACTTGAGGAAATGATGAAAACTAGAGACACTACAGGGAGACCACCTGAACCCTCGTTCTGTGTGTCTTAAGTCAGACATGATGTATCCATCAGTCCATTGGCATTTTTCGGCACCAGGTCCTCCAAGGTACGATGGGGGAGGGCTTCCATCATGAACTGCTCCCAATCTGTATGAAAAGTATTTGTTTATATAAATATAACACTCTTTTTGTTTTGGTCCTTACAAATGTCCCACTTCGTGCGCCGCTACAATAATTCCACTGAACCCGCCAGTGTCTTCAATAATTGCAACAGAATTAACCTTTTCGAGTCTTTTGTTGACCACACAGGCTCCTCCAACGTAAGCGAACCCTATTTGGTAAAGAGCACATTAGTCGTAAGTCAAAAAACTAAAATTCCCATCACCAGAAGAGCCTGAAGCATCAGTTCTGTGTAGTCCACAAAACTTGTAACCACCATCAACAACACAAATTAGTTTTGTTAAATGAATTAGTCAAGTTAGAGTAATGTGTATTTTGTAAATGTGGATGGGGTTATAGAGCGGGCGTGGTATAAAAATGTCGATAGAAATAAAACGTGGGTGCCAAAAACACTACATCAATTCGGAAAACAACTACAGTGATCGTGCCTTTTTCGTACCTGCCGTGCCACGATTGCAAACATCGTTGGGGTACGACCTTCTGCACATGTCTAGTCTGTAAAAAACACACCCGGTCATAATTTGGTTAAATGTGTAAATTGTGTGTTTTGTTGTTATTTACTCCTCAGCTCCAGAGCGACTATATACCTAAGGAACAATTAACAAAAACATGGACGCCTAAACACCACAATTGTCAAAATTTGCGTGTCAGACATTTAGTTAGAACGATTAGTCCGGATCTGGATGTTGTATACGATCCGGGTTAGTAGCAATCAGCAATTTACACGCGTCTTTTTTAGTCTGAGACGATTTTATTACCAGCAGTTCCTTTGGTGCAGCGGCCGCCTTTTCGACGTCGACACATGTCGTACCTAATTAAAATTCATTAAAATTGCTCCAAAAACAAAAAATATATAAGTTATTGCGCTATACTGACTTTGTAATCGCCACGGCGATATCGTACACTGGAAGCCGACGCTCTCGGAACAGGTACTTCCCCATATCAGTCAAAGCCGCCGCTGAGTCAATGGCATCCCGACCAACTCGATTCCGCTCTAGATAAGGAGTTGCATCCCGACCCTAAAAAATCAAAAATTTGTTTCAGAATCATGGAGAAAGTCCTCAAGTTCTTGTCGGACCACAACCGGCCATTCACCATCAACGATGTAGTCCAAGGACTAAATCAACTTGGTAAAAGTCAAGTCGTTTCGGCCCTTAATAAGCTAGTAGAGCAAAATTTAATAATAGAAAAGACTTGCGGCAAACAAAAAATTTATTGTGTGCTTCAAAAATCATCAGTGCCTTTAAAAGAATTGAATTCGAATGTGTTAGAAATGGAACGTCAGAGTAACAGTCTTGCTCTAAAGCTCAAAGATGTCGAGAAGGAATTGCAAAAGAAAGGTGCCCGTTTGAAGGAATTGGAGGGAACATTATCGAAGCAAGAGCTTCTGCAGAAAAAGGAAACACTAGAAGATGATATAAAAGAAATGCAGTCGAAATTAGAATCCTTTGAATGTAAAAGTACCGAGTCGCCATTAGATAAAGAGAAAATCGAGAGGGAATACCGTGCTGTATTGAAAGAGTACAATAAACGGAAGAGATTGTACACGGAAATGATTGAGGCCATTTTCGAAAATTATCCAAAACCTAAAAAAACGCTTCTTCAAGATATTGGTATAGAAACTGATGAAGATGTTGATTTCAAAATAAAGGTTTCTATAAAGTAACTCACCCTACTTATTATAATCCCCGCTATTGATACCCTAATTTTCGGTCCTTTGAGAAGTTTGTATCTCATATCCACTCCATTCCAAAACGATACAAAATACCGTTTAATTTGCAAATTATCACCCCCGTGTAATCTGTAACCGTCATAATCTACAATAACCAAAATTTCAGGATATATCGTATATGGTGCTTCTCTTTTGTTTCTTGATGTACTCCTTTTATGTCTTTTGGCCAAATGGTCGGGCTCCATGAAGGCTAAAAACACAATGCATATCGCAAAATATGCAAATGAGTGATTAGTTACCGTAATCGCTCATTGTATCTTCTTGATTTCCGTTCCTTTTGTACACTATGTGTCGATGGCCTTGGATTTGCTTTTTCCTCTTAATGGGCAACCCCGTATCGATTGCAACTTCCGAGCTGAGTTCGCCATCCACGTCCAAAAACATTTCGTCATCGTCGTCTGTTGGTGTCTTGTCTTTTGTGCCTAGCAGTCTGGGAGGGATCGGTCGTATGACCAAATCGGCTCCGATGCTACCCTCCTGCAATCAAACAATGCTCATCAACTTGCGCAAAAATGTCGAAAAGAGCGTTTCCTAACAATTACCCAACTAATAACATAAATAAACAATTATGGGTCAATTGAGGCCGTTTGCAGACGTACACATACGTTATTCTGGTCAAGGTGAAGACACTAAAAATCGCATTGTTGAAGATGTTTGAAAAGAAAAAACTCAAGACAATAACGCACCAAGACCTTCACTTACTAGCCGTGACTTTTCTCGCCCGCGTATTCTAATTTATCGAGTTTTGAGCGCCGAAAGAGTTCAAGATTGCTGAGGTAATCTCGACCCTTTAGATGGTCAATGACGACCTTGAACTTCTTGGGATTTGGGATGGACGGGAGGTCAATGATGAGCAATAAAACAGCCGGATAAATCGGTCAAGAGACATTTCGACGTGTGAGAAAAGGAACAAGATATGCAAGGTTTCTGGTAATTATTATGCGAGTTTTAAAAGAGTTTTCTTTTGATTTTGTTGTGTGATAAGCTGTAATTATCGAAACGTGTTTGGCATTATTTAAATTGAACGTTTTTTAAATGCAAAGTTAGTTTAAGTGATTGGAATTATTGCGAAAACAAATCTTGCACAGATTTGTAAAACACACGTTTCTTCAATTAGCGGTTGTCTATTGTTTTTTTATTTGGATGGAAATGACATTCGTATTTAAAAGTCTCATTTCTAAACGCAACAGTTTCTCATATTGTTTATGGTGTAGAAATAATTAAAACGGTGTAAATGGTTTGAATAAAATAACATAAATTGCCCAATTATAGAGTCAAATTTGAATGAAATATTTTGTTCACTTTCAAAATAAATTGTAAATGAATTTAATTAGAGCCATTAAAATTAATTCATAATTTGTAAAATTATAAAATAAGTTACCGGAAAAATTACTGAGTCATACATTATTGTCACAAATTAAAAACTCAGTTAAATACATCTAACAATATAAAAATTAAGTAACCATTAATTTTGTTAAGTTTATGCAAGTGAGCTTTTTTATATTTTTAACTGAAATTAAATGTAATTATAGCATTTTTTAATAAACTCGCTAATGTTACAAAAATTGAAACGCTACACTGAGAAAAAAACCTGTTTGGGTAGCAAAAAACCCTTTTAGCCTAAATATTTAATTTGGCTAAAAAGCAAATCAAAACTTGGCGTTCAAATTAATTGTCTGCTAGCACGTTTCGGATTTGTTAAAAAAAAATATTTAGGATGGATGTGTTTTTTGTTACCCGCACTGATTTTTTCTGTGTAGCAAGAAAATATAGCTTAAATATTATCGAAAATAAAAAAAAGAATATTTCGAGGTAAGAAAATACATTTGGGAGGTTATAACGCATAGCGGGCGGCAGCACTATTTACCAACAATGGTAAAAGTTTAGAGTACCAACCTAACCCTGACAAGCAAATAAAGAAAGTACAGAAATCGAAAAGAGACTTGCGAGGGCTTCTAAGGCTGTAGTCTGTGAGGCGAATATTGAAGAGCAAAATTATTTCAAAAAAGACGGAAATAAGATTGTATGTACAAAAATTTTGTACAACCATGTTCTACAACAAATGTTCTACATTGTTGTGAAACATGTGTGTTAAGCGTACGTACAGTAGAACTAGAAACATAAGAACTAGAAACATAAGAAAGAAATGTTCTGCAGAAGATACTTATATATGGAGGTGTGAAAGATGTAGAAGGAACTTGGAGAAAATAATATGAGTACCCGAAAAAGAACAGAGCTCGCAGGGCACGGTGGTTGATAAACTCCGGAAGAATGTTTGACGAAAGGCATCAAATAGAAAGGAAAGGCTCAAAAAACAAGAAACCTAATCAGAGTTAGTGTACTGAACTGTTTGGAAGGCAGTAAAAACAGTTGGAAGAAAGCTGTTGACAAAATTCAAGTTAAGTTTTGAAGTGTAATAATAAACTGCCTATAGTACACGTGAATAAATGCCCGCTTGGGCTTTACGTCGTGTCATAAACTCGTGCTTGTGTCATAATATATACTATACTATTTTTTATTCCACTACTAGTAGACAAACAAGTTTTAATTTTTAATTATACAATATTATAAACTAAATTACATCGAGAATAAAAATTAACGTCATAAAATAAAACCGGTATTAAGACAATATGTTGAGAAATTGTATGGATTTATATAATTGCTTTCGATTTTTTTTTGCAACTCAATTCAAATAGATTAAACGAATATCTGTTATTAGATATTATTATATTAGATAGTTTTATTATTATAGTAATCAAGTGAAAATTAGTTTTAGACCTGAGGGCGTGCCTAAGCCTCATTATATCTAGATCGATGTAATACACGAAGTTTTTTTATCTTTGTAAATCTGAGTATAATTAGAGAATTAGTAATGCTATGTATGTACTTGTACTAGAAGGTTAAAATCATAATTTTGTACTTAAATTATTTCACAAGATTAATTTCTTAATCAAATTTTCTTTTTTTTTCAAGTTTTATCATTGGAACTGAAAATGATGATTGATATTTATCTCTTTAATAAGTAGGTATAATGTTTATCTAGGATCTGAGAGTGAAGCAAACAGTGTCACTTTTATTAAAACGAATTTTTTATTTCTGATAGTTTTTTAAAAATACTCTGTGAACTTTACAAAAATTATAAATATTTATGAGTTGATATCAATTAGTTCTGAAAGTCATCCAAAAACGGGTTGACAGACAATCTTTGCTACTGAATTAATTGCAGGCTGAACATATTTCTTACGAGAAAAGACGTTTTCGTCGATTAACGGAAAAAATTCCCTGGAAGCGACTGGGTGAGACTTGGGTAAAAGACTATCCATAATAACAATAAATCGTCGAATTTGCTCATACGGCTTCTCTTCATTCCGGCCTTATCTTTCATTAGCTTCGAAATACAGGACTGCAGGGATGGAATGGTGTGCTTAGCTTAGAGGTGAATTGGAATGATAAATATGGCACATCGTCATTAGTGACGAATCAAGGTTCTGTTTATGGAGATCTGATTGACGTCTTTGGGTTAGAAGACGACGAGAATAGTGACAAAATTTGGATCTTGTTCTAAGAAAGCACACTATCTTGTATATGATTTGGGACTTTATCAACCATGGAAGTCGTTTGCCTTTAGTTTTTCTTAAGACCGTTTAAACGCACGTTACTACATCTACCACATCTTACAGACTCTTGTGTTACTTTATCTTCCAAACACCACTTTTCAGCAGGATAATGCTCCACACAAATTACCTTAAGGTTTTTGGAATAAAATGGGATTCAAATTTTGTCATGGCCTGCAAAATCCTTTAACTATCGTTCATTGAACATGTGTGGGATCTGATGGGTAGAAGAATAGGGCAGTTAACACATCTTTTAAATAGTTTAGGAGATCTTAGGGAGGCTGTTCAGAATGCTTCGGGTGAGATACAAGACGAAATTAACTACCTTATTGAAAGTATGTCACTACGTACTAAATAATATTTTTGTTTGTGTTTTTTATTCAACGCTTTTATACTATAATAAGCTCATAACTTTGCTCATTTTAATATTAGTGAACTATAAGTCACTAGAGAAATAAAAAGCCGTTTAAAATTCACTAGTGAGAGTAAGCTTTTCAACTTCTAGCATGGCAACACAACTCACTGAAATTTGTTTTTGGAAAATCATCAAGAAAAATACTAAAATTTTAACATTTTGAGTATTTAGACTTACAATTGCTGCCTTCAATTTAGTGAGGAAACTTATTTACACTGTATTTTGCCTTGTTTTACTTCTAAAAATTTGCACAATTGAGATTGTCATCTGAACTTCTAAATTGTCACCTGAACGTGACAGAATGTTCGATTTTTAAGAGAATTAAATTAAATCAAATATATTTTAAATTTTTTAAGAATTTGATGGCTGTTGGGAGATGGTTGGAGTGTTCTTATTTGGTCATCAACACACTTTGTAGCATAAATAACTACTTATTAAACTTCAATTAGTCTTAGATAGAAAATTTTTTTTTGACAAGTTTAAGCCAAACTGACAATAAGTAAATGTTTGCAATAACGTGTATTTTTGTTTGTATTAAGTTTTTACCAAATGGGTTGAGATAGTTCAAAGGTTAACTAAAAAATCGTGATCATTTGGCCACCTTTTAAGAGTATTACTTTCTCATTTATTTTGATCAAGAAACGCGCTTCCAAAATAAAAACAAAACCCAACATTATGAATCTATTGCTAGTTAATTTAAAACCGACAGTTCGAAACCAGATATAGACCCGGAGATTCTTCAATTTAACATAAATTGACCTTTTTGTTTGGTAAATTATCACGATTTTATCTATTTAACTAATTTACAGCAAAAAACAACTTTCAATCTTCAATCATAAGTAACTTATCCGATGAAGTAATTGGAATCAAAGCTTGATAAGTTCAAACGTCCAAAACCGCTGCTAATTGACGAAAACGCTATTATTTGGCCCATCACCATCGTGAGAACGTTTCTCCTTATGCAACTTCGGTCTCATCATGAAATGTCAATAAAGGATCTAATTCCCCGGTTATAAAGCTTAGAAATTACCCGTACCAAATTGTCCCGATAAGAAAAAAATCTCGTTGTTTTCACTTTGAGCGACATTATTTTGTCGCAATGCATTTCCTGTACGACGTTTATTACCTTGCTTTGACCAATAAATAGCTCTTGTTTTTCCGATTTTTTACAATTACTCTGTTGTATTTTCGCCTTTCGATTGCCAGTATGGAAATTTCGGCCCACTTTATCTTGACCGCAACGTTGGTAACGAGTTGGCCACTGGAACCGATCTCGTTGTGCAATATCATGCTCGATTAATAATTTTAATTATCGCAATTTGCCGTGGCTGTTACTTGCTTTTACGCAAAACGTCATAAAGGCCAAGGTTTTGCATAGACTTACCACAATCACGGTATCGTTAAGGTTCCTTAGTAAAATGGCAGCTTGGTTTTCCTCGTCTTGATAGATATCGCCGATATCTTCGTCAGTCTGAAAACAGAAAACATTTATTCAGGCTTTGTTTGCTTGCTTTGAGTTATTTCCGATATTGTTGAAATGTGGCCCAACCAACGCATAAAGCAGCAACAGGAATGCAGAAACAAACAAGAGGATTTATGCTACATCCAGAATGTTATATTTTATTGTGACAAGGATTTTAAATTTAAATGTTACTGTTGTTTATTTATTTTTTTAAAACTAAATACCTACTAAGTACAAGGAACAAAACGTTAAAAAATAGTTTTCTATAATTGTTAAATAAACATGACATTTTGTTACACCATAGACAATGCTAAATATTTACATTTTTGAATTTTGCCTGCGGCACAAATGGTAAAATGTTTACAGGTGTCAATACATCAGGATAACACTTCACAGAGTAAATAATACATAATTAAACAAGTAAATCTAAATACCTTAGATTTTTTAATAACACGTTTTGTATTTAAAAAATGAAACAATTTACTTGAATATACATAAAATATTGTATAGTATTATTGAAAAAGTTACAAAAAATTTAGAATAGTATTATTTATTATAAGATAAGTCTCAGATAGTTAGATTACTTTTGTAAATGCCTTGCAATTTTTTATGTATTGTCATTATTTGGAAATAATTAAATAAAAAAGTATCTGTTTCAAAATCATTTTGTAGCAAAAAAATAAATAATAAAATTTTGGAATTAGATGAGCCTTGTATGGCTCAGCCTTGTTAGTTAGAACATCATTATTTGTTTCGCAAATTCTATTGTGTTAAAATTGTAGATCACTAGTTTCATATTAGCATAATCTACATAGATCTTATGTTCCAAATTATATATGTGTATATAATTATTTAGTACAAACTATCTACAATCACTTTGCATGACATAGTAAAACGGATAGAAAATTTTGTATAGTCAAACTTAAGCCTATTACAAATAATTGTTGAAAAATGTTTTTTTTTGTTGGTTTCTGTTCATTAGAAAAAAGGTTGTATCCAACTATATTTCGGGAAGAAATTTCCCGCATTTGCACTAATACAGCACGAGCGAAGTGAGTGCTGCAAACAAAGTGCTCATGCGGGAAATTTATCTTTCCGAGTACGTTAAGTAAATAACTATATTCTTTCGAGTGATACTAATAAATGACTTTTATTTTAACATCTCAAGAATTTGAGTACCATCTGATGGTTAATATTTTAGCAATTAAACACAGTGGTTCTTCTGTCTCAGTAGTCTAACTTTACCGGAATTACCCTATTCAATACTTGGAAAAAATACAGTTTATAAAAGAATAGTTTTTTTGAGAAGAACTTATTGACATAACCAAATTTATAATCAGAGGAGATTTGAAGACAATAAGAGTACCTAAAAAACAACAACCAGCAATGTATGAACAATAATGGCAAAATAACAATTTATTTCTGTTTAAGAAATAAATTTTATAGAGAAAAACATCCATAACTAGCGAAAACTATTAACATTATTCTTCAAATTTTAACATTCTGGAGATTTTAATGCCAGGCTAAGAAACAATAAACAGGGAACATAATTACAAAGAATAATAACGGCGAAATAACAACTGATTTTGGTTTAGAAAACAAACTCTGAAAAAAGACGTAATATACAGGGACTATTGAAGTAATGTTATAGATTTTTTCAGGTGATTGCTTTTTTAAAAGGATGCTAAATAACCAAAATTGTTTTATATAAAATAATGTTTACAGTTTTCGAGATATACAATGTAGAACATTAAAAAAAATATTTTTAAACGGGATGCGATGAATTATAGCAATTTCGTTGGTATACAGTGTGTGATTGAAATAGAGGTAAAAAAAATTGTTTTTAAATTTTTTTTTACAAATTTTAACAGGTGATAGCTCTTGTTAAAAAAAGGATGCTAAAAACCTAATTTGCTTTATACAAATGTTTATAGTTTTTGAGATATAGGCCTTAGAAATTATTATTTTTTTTAAATAGGTTATTTTCCGGTTTTTGAGTAAAAACTTCTATATCGTATATTTCAAAATCTATATGTTCAAAAACGGTATGTTATTGTCATTCATCGTGTATCTCAAAAAATAATGTTCTTTGAGAAAAAAGTTCTATATCGTGTATGTCGAAAACCATCGATATTTGTACAGGGTCCCAAAAAAAGATTTTCATCTAGTTACCTTTGAAATTATTTTACATGTTAATTTTTTGTGCCGCTCTACTCTTTAAGTATGAACTAATTTATTCTGTCACCTATCAATCAAATGTCAATTCAGATTTGAAGTTTGGCAAGGGGACATTAAGGGGACCTTTAATGAACATCCAAAGCAGGAAAACTTTTTCTTTAAAATTTGTCACTTGTAGAGAGACCGAATATATGGGGTTTTTCATTTTTCTTGCTACAACCTTAGTGTCATTACTAGGTTTACTCGTTATCCCTATTTGCTAAAGCGGCAATTTTTTATTTTACATGGGAAATTCACAGGCGACTAGATGAAAATCTTTTTTTGGGGCCCTGTATAAAGTAAATTTGGGTATTTAGCATCGTTTCAATGAGACGTATTACCAGTTAATTTTCTATACAACATTTGATTAGGTACGCCCCATATACAGTGGACTTTGTTGGACAAAATTTGGATTGGACATTAGTTGATCAAAAAATTAAAAACAAAATTATATTTTGAACATTTTGAAACATTTTTAAGGTTTATTGTCCGATTTTATGTGTTCTTTTTTAATAATTTCGTGTTTATACTAGACCCGATGTATTATATCGTCCGGATCACCAAACAGTGCACCTCTGTTTTTAGAATAAACATTTCATCAGCTCTTTAATATCTCTTACTATCAATAAAATAGAATGCTATCAACTAGAGCTGGGAAACGTATCGATACTTATAGAAGGTATCGATACCTGCTCAGGTATCGTACACCGATTCCGACTGCAATCAGATATACTTCCGATACCTCCGATACCTCAATCCCTCCGATACTTTAATACCTCCGATACCTCGATATCTCCGATACTTCGATACCTCCGATACCTCCGATACCTCGATACTTACGATACTTTGCAGGTATCGATACCTGATACCTAAAAACAGGTATCGCCTAGCCCTACTATCAACCTGAAATCAGCTAGCCAACTGCAATGTATATTATTAATACATAAATACCGAACGATTTAAAAATCATGGAATCTCAGTTAACGCTGGGACAAAGAGGTGGCCATGGCTGAGAATTGAATGCCATCCAGAACTGTCAGTATTGATTTTTATTTTTTCTAAATTTAGTTCTCTACTGAAAGACAAAAATTAAACTGTTCTTATTGTAACTGCTAGTGATTTCATTTTTATCACTAGACACAGACTTTTCAGCTTATTTTGTTATCACGACTTTTGAAACGCTCTTTAGATACTATGTGTTGATTTGAAACCTCTTAATGAAAAAAGTTTTCAGCATTGTAGCATATATGGTTATACTGAAATAGCTTCAAAGAGATTAATTTTTGATTTAATGATCTAAAAGATTTAACAGTCACAAGTCAAGATTTCTTATAAAATTAAAAAAAAAACTTCATTTTTGGAAAAACATTACAGCTTAATTCACTCTATATAATTATATTTATTCCAAAATTGTAGAAGTTTTTGAAGAATTATATTTATATTTATTCCATTTGAAAAAAACATAACTTAATTTATTATTGTTATAACATATTACAAAGAAATTTTTTGTTATCCAATATTTGTCGTTGACATTTTAAATATGTTATTACACCGATGACACACAATAAAATGACTTTATGACATGTTATATAAACATTATAGGCATTAGTTGTACGAAATACAGCAATTTAGAATTTTAATTTTTAGGGCTAATTATTTTCTGACATAATATTATTTCTAAATATTTTATAACACTCTTTGAATCATTAAAACTGTACAGGAATTTTTTTGGTTATCTGGTCTTGGATTAACAAAAAAAATGACGTATTCAATTTTTGATGCACTCAATCATGATTATTATTATCATTATTATTTATTAATTAATATAATACATATTATATATGTATTAGTTTCAGTAGTGGATATTTTACGATTTGCATATTGTCATGCTTTTCTTTTTGCTTTTACTTCAAAAAAATATTCTAAACGAGTGAATGTAGGCGTATTTTATTATAGATAAATAGTTATTATCTAATTCCTAAATTATATAATAATCAAATTGTTTTATTCACATACTGCATTTAATTAGAATGGAAATCTTTAACATAAAAGGAGCATGCAGGTTTGAAAGGTCATCAATTATTACCGTATAAGTGTTAATCTCTATAGTAAGTATTTGAAGGTTTTTAAACCTAGTTTAAAATTATAAATATTAAGATAACTGTTGTACAGAAAGTATTAATGGTTTTATGGAGGTTAATCATAAAAATCTGAAATTTAGTAGATAACATCTAGAAGTTAAGTGCGTTTAACACCACTTAACATTTTATTTAGTCGTAAATTGAGATTTAAGTTTTTTATGTCGTATTTTTTATTATTAATACAGAAATCAATAAATGTTGATGATTCCTCGAGTATAACGAAATTGCATAGTTAGAGAAAGTTTTTCAACAAGGTTTGTGCCGCTATGAACCCAAATAAATTTTATGAAAAACGCAAAAAACACAAAGAATTGTTAAAGGCAACATGTTTAAGCATACCTACTGATATTTTGCTATTATACAATTGATTATAATTGCAATGATCTTTGTTACATTTTTGAAGCTATTTTCAAGGGTATTTGCTATTAATTTTTTTGTCATCCGCTGTCATCTATATAGTAAGTTAAGTTTCATGTTAAATATTTTTTATTGGCAACATTGAAAATTTTTGGATTTTTTAACGAAAAACGTAATTTACAGTGCTGGTAACATAAAAATTTACAAAAAATAATGCTGCAAAGTCAATAGAACACTGTGAACCCCTTTTTTTATAAAACAGTACTACAAAATTGTCATTGTAAACGCGAAATAGAAAAAAAATTTAAAGTCATTTTTGGATGAAAACCGTTTGGCAGTTTTCACCAAAGACACACTTTGCTATACAGAGTGACATAAAAGTGTGGAATAAAATTCATATTTTCAAAGTTAATGTTTTTTTTACAAAAACGCCAAGACAGGTCGATTTTATTTTTTTATTGCGCACTTAAAATCAAAAATATTTGCAACAAAATCAAGGATTTAAGAGAAAAAATTACAAATCAGTACCGCTTAATTAGTAAAAAAATGATAAATAATGTGCTAACGGAGTTCGAAAATTAGTTGTACTATTACTAAGAAATGGAAGAACGTCAATTTTAGACTCTACAAGTATTATACAGTCATACGCAGAAAAAAAACAACGATTACGTCACAGCAAAAAACCAGTTGGCCAAAAAAAATTTGGAAACAATTGAAAAACGTGCGCAATAAAAATATAAAATCGACCTGTCTTGGCGTTTTTCTAAAAAAAACATTAACTTAAAAAATATGAATTTTATTCCATACTTTTATGAGTTTTATGTCACTCTGTATAATACATTTCAATGTAAAATTAGTTGTTTTACATGTTGCCTATGCCTGTAAACCACTTTGCACATTGAATTTTGATTATGGCACAAATAAATTCCGATAAATGCGTGCACTAGAAAAAATAAAACAAGTCGTTTACTTATTTTTTGTCAATTAACGTTGTCGGCCTATCGTAATAATAAATATTAATTTAACACAAATTGGTGTATTTTCTCTTGCTTACATGGTAATAAAATTCATCTACTAAAAAATCTAACAATTAACCAAAGTTATTATGTAGTTAATAAATTTGTAAGATATTTTAAATTTTATACTTTTAGGATCTTCTTATGCTAATAAGAAAAAACCTAATTGATTTTCATTGTCGACACATGTAACAACCTCTGACACGATAACATAATTTTATCATAAAAATTCGATTCTAAAACTTGGCTTGCTACATTTTTAGCAATCTTGTATCATGTTTTTAGATAAAATATTGTCGTTTTTATTGAAAATGTCAAGATCACGGCTATATCAATTAGGTGTTGGTCACCTGTCTCAGATATTTGATACTAAACCTACATCCTGTAACACAACTCCTGATTACCACACATTAGTTTAAAAAAAATTGAATAAATCTCTTGTTGGAGTCCTAATTTGTGTTGATGTAAGATTTACGTAAAACAAGATACAAGAATCATAACCAACACCCGTCTGATTTTAAAGAACATACGCCCCCAAGCCACCTGTAATCGTACATTTGGGGCCTCGTTTCGAAACTGGGTTTATTATTTTCGTCATTAATTAGCCGTCAAAATTTCAGAACAATGGATTTCGTCGTGTGATTGTAATAAAATCCGTGACAAAGCTCGCATTATTTCAGTGACCGTTTCAGAAATGGAGGGTGTCGACAAGACTGAAATCAATACGAAATCGAAGGTCTGTCACACCTCCAAAACAATCAGCGAAGACAAAAAATTTTACAAATCCTTGACCGAGCCCTGAGCTATTTTCGTTTTCCTCTCGGATAATGTTGGGTATCGTTGCGAACAGAATTCCTACGAGAGTGAAAGCTGTTAGCTAAGCGTTTGACCTAGTTGAATTTCGCTCATGGGATTTACTAGTCTGACATTGGGACGAAATGTACGAAATCATCAAATAACAACAGTTTATTTATGCATCAAGGGCGACAGAAGGATTATAATGCCCTGAGGAAGAAGATGATGCCTGAACTCAAATTGCAACTGTTATGTATATATCAAGAGTGTTATGAGTACGATAATGCTTACATCAAAAGTGTTAAAAAAATTATAATGCTCCGAAAAAAAGGACAGATGACACTTGGTGGTAACACTTATAATATGAGCTATAGTGCATGACAAAGTTATCTAATAAAAACTCTGTTGACCACTGTTTTTTATTTGTGATGATATGAAGATGATAATCATCGTTGATAATGCATCAAGGCATTACGAGGATATAATAATCGGAGAGAAAAACTGGCACCTGATAGTAGTTCAGGGTATATACAATGTTTTGTACGACAAAGTTAATAACTTAATCAAAAAACTCTAATGAAAACTGTTTTTTATGCATCAAGAGCGTTATGAGGACTATAATGCCCAATGAATTTATGCATCAAGGGCGTTAGAGGAATTATTATACTTGAAGGGAGGAGATGAGATGATTTTTATGAGAAAGATAATAATTGTCTTAAAAAATTCAATTGACAACTTTCAATTCAAGAACTTTCTAAGGAAGATATTGCTGACTTTATTTAAAAGCATGAAGAGCTTTATAATGACGATAATTCACGTTTTGTTTGTGCGTCAAGGGCCTTAGAAAGCTTATAATACTTCGTCAGAGAAGATAACGTGTGATGGTAATGCTAAGGTAAACACTATCTTTTTATGACAAATGATTAGTTTCATCCAAAACTCAACTGACAACTGTTATTTGTGCATCAAGAGCGTTATAAGGATGATAATGCATCTTTTATTTATGCATCAGGCATTAAGCCTAATCAGGCATAATATTCTATAGGAAGATGACGGCTGCTGATAACACTCAGGGTACATACAACCTTTTTAATAACTAACTTAATAATTATCTATATTAAAAATTCAATTAGCAATTTTTTGCATTAAGAGCTTTATGAGGGCGATAATGCTCGCATTAACACAAGTGCGTTATAAGGATTATTATGCCTGAGGCCTGACGCCTGTTGATAAGGTTCAGAGTTCGTTTATAAATTTCATTAAAGACTTAATTGACAACTACGATTTATGCGTGAAGAGCTTTAGGAAAAAGATATTGCTTGCTTTATTTGTGCATCAAGGCCGTTCGAAGCATTATAATGCCCGGACAGAGAAGATGATGTCTAGTTGTAACGCTTAAAATATATATAATCCTTTTGACGACAGTTAAGAGTTTTGCTAAAAAACTCAATGGATAATTGTTATTTATGCACCAACAGCGTTATGAGGACAATAGTGCTTACTTGACTCACAGATAAGGAGCATTAAAGTGTAAATTAAATTAAATATTTGAATGAATTTTATGGCCCAATAGAGAAATTAACTTTTGGGTTTCTTACCGATAAAGAAACCCCAACCCCTGAATTTTGGCCCCTGAGGTCTGGCGCGTGGCACCCGTTGTTTGTTTCCTTCGAGGAAGTAGCCGACTGCTTAGGTAACAATAGGGTTCACTTATCTTTACAACCACCCTTATTAAATCCGTCATAAACTAGTTTGTAAGTCAAAATAATAAAATTCATCCAAATATAGACAATTTTTAGAAGGATTATAATGCTTTGTAATAACGATAATACTTGCCTTATTCACGCATACGAAGCATTAGAATCATTATAATGATAGGAAAGAGAAGATGACGCCCGCGCTCAGGGTACATATTCGTACAATCTTCTTTGTAACAAAGTTAACAATTTCATTAAAAAACCTATGACTTATGCGTTAAAAGCTTTATGAGGACGATTATACTCGCTTTATTTGTGTATTAAAGGCGTTATTAAAAGGTTTATAATGCTCAGAGGCAGAAGATGGAGTCTAGTGATAACACCCAAGGTACATACATACAATTTTTTTACAACAAAGTTGATTAGTTTTATTAAAATCCAAATTGATAATTGTTATTTATGCATCAAGTATATTATGTGAGGTATGTAACTAAATATACAGGGTGTTATGGAAATGAATGCAAAAATTTTAACCTGCAATACAGCACCACAAATAATAAACATCTGCAAAAAAAATTTTGTCCTATCTCTAAAAACATTTTTTTGTTATATCTCGAAAACCGCTTAACCGATTAATACCAAACTTGGTACACAAATGAAGCTGACTGTACTCTTTTTATTTCTACTAGCAAAATTTTGCTGCACATTTCAATTTCAAGTTACGGCACTTTTTTTCACATTTTGGGCAATTAACCAATTTTCTTCTTATTAATCTCCAATTTTTGTAGCCAAAAATGAATATGCCAGTAGATTCTACATAAAAATGCAAGAATGCAATATTTTGCTAAAACGTACCGTTTTCGAGATATTTACGTTTAAAGTATGAAAATGACTTTAATCTTTAACTTTGGCGTCCTCTAGCTCCTAAACGGTGCAACTTAATATAGAGGTAAATTGTGTTAAATCGCTTTATTTTGACCTGAAAAACCTATAATTGCCCTATGTTAAAAAAAAATTTGTTATACGTTTTGTAATAATTCATTTTTAGGTTATAATTTTGTTATCAGTTGAGATAAGCCAAAAATTTCAGGTTAAAATTTTTGCACTTATTTCCATAACACCCTGTATAATGTTTTTCAGAAATATGTTCTCATAAAGTAATCTAAGATTCTTGCGGTCAAAAATAGACAATATCGTTTAAGTGGTTAAAGCGGTAAAACTACGCCAAGTGACGCATGTGCAAGAAACTCGAATCCTAATGTTTATAAAGTGTGAATGACGTTTAATTAAATTTTATTAAATCAAATTTGTAAAAAATGAAACCAATTAATTAAAAAATAATGTAATGTGATGTGTAAAATAATCCTAGATAAAATAGAGTATACAATTTACTATAACGGCATGCAGTTGTTACCTCGAATGATTACAACCTTCGCTCGCTTTGTTCGCTCGCGTTCAAAACTTTATTCTTCACATATCATAGCATTGGATTGTACAGTATTGTTATTTATTGTGTGTATATTTTTAAACGAAAAATGACACAATAGTGAGAGAATAAAATTATGCTTAGGTAACTGAGGTTCGTCTCTATTTCACCAGAGGTGAACCACATCGTCAATGTCATTGTCGCCGGTTCATTTATTCAATTATAAATCAATAAGGAAACTATTTACAAGGATCAAAAATTTGTAAGCGATGATTTAACTCGAAGGAAACAATTTTTGTAGTGGTTTTATTTAGCCAACAAACATCACGCTCGATTACACATTATTTTTCGATTCAATATAAAAATTCACTTCTTTACAATGGTACACCAAGAAAAAAGTACGACCTTTACGCCATGACATGAAATAATTGTCCTTCAAAAATCGAAGCTGATGTAAACAAAAATTTTTGCCATAACCATGCTATAAAAAAATGTCCTTAACAGGTTTTTCGTTTGAGGAAGCAGATCAAACTTTCTTTATTGCACTTTTTGGTTATTCAACGAATTTACGAAATGATTTTAAGTAATTTTATTAGCATAGGGTTTTTTTTATTGTAAATTGCAATGACTCGATAATGTGATGGTTATGGTGGTTCAGCAGCGATTTTTGACGGTTTTGGTTGCAAATTGACCAGGTCTAAGGCTAAATTATTTCAAATTAAATAACTGTGCAAGTCTTTTATTTCCTAATCGATTTTTTCAATTATTCGCTTTTATTTAAATTTATTTAAAAGTAAGAGATGAAATGGTGGTTGGGAATCTAAAAAACTTAGATTCATTTTTGGAAATTTTGATTTAACTATTTCAAAAATGCTGAGTTATTTTTTAATTTAAGTTTAATTTGTTTACAGACCGGTACACTAAAATCTTTTTGTATAAGGACAATAGCTACAAGTAAGGTCATATTTTTTTGAGTTACCATGAGACTCGAACATTGTAATATTTCTTGATTGATTTATTATTGTTTATCATCGTCTAAATGTCAATTTAGTAATTTTTGTTTACAATTATACTTTTCCATTTATTAAATTCACTTTAAGGATAATTTCATAAAAGTAAAAAACTTATAAATAATAGAGATTTCCATTAATATAGACATGTTCGTATTGTCTTATACAAAAAGGTGGTGTTTTATATTTCGTAGTAAAATAGAAATTATTCTACTTAAAAGTTAAGAGCGGTAAAATTAAGTAAATATGTAAGACAAGCTCATTTGTGTAAAAGTAGCTCAAATTTAAGCCCGCACTTAACTTTATCAATAGATATTGATTTTTTTACAAATTATTTTGTTTGCCTTTTGGGGTACTTGCAAACGGATAATAGGGCGTTTAAAATAGCTTTACCATCTATTTTATTTTTTTCTGTATTATTTAATTAGAGATAATTGAGATTTTAGTTTAAAGAATTACTTGAAACTTGAAACTTTACATTTCTTAAATGTATTTCAAGTAACATTTAGAACAAATAGTTTTATTATTTAATTATTTTGAAAAATATTTAGTTGTTTTACCACCAATTGCTTGAACAGCTGATTATTTGCACGCAATCCGTTTCTGTTGTATTTGTGGTTAAATTTTTGACATAGTATTTGACAACTGATAGTGTAATAGACGACACCCATGTCAGAATATCTGTGGAGTTTTATTGAAATGGAAAAATTTTTTAAACAGGAAATGCTAAAATTATGCATAAATCTATTAAAATTATTTGTTTGTTTTTTCGAATCTTTGTTTATTGTAAATGAATCACAGAGTTAATGTTATTGCATTTTTATTGTGGTAAAACCAACCTTTTAACTTGGAATTACTTTAACAAAGTTATTAAGGCCATAGAAACCTTCTATGGTCAAAACTAAAAATTCTCTCTCTATAATAATTTTATGCGTCAAATATTTAAATTAAATTAGCTATTAGAATGTTTTAGCGATTACTTCCCCCTTTACTTAAATGACTTGTCATTATTTTACATCCGCAACAAATGCTATTATTTTGAAAAATTTTCGTTTTCTCTTGTTCACCACCAGTTTCTTGAAAAATAATCAGTGCAAAGTTGACGAGATAATTGTTTAATTTTATGCATCTTGCTGCATTTCTTATCCGGAAAATTATTCGCGTTTCAAAGAAAGGTCATGGTTTAAAGACATTTTTATTTAAATGAGAATATCATGTGCCCAGTCATCATTTACGACTATTTATAAAAATTCGACACTAATCTATTGTCAGTGAAGCTATTTTTAAGATTAAAATCGGCGGAGACAATTTTAAATCACATTCGGTTTATAAATATTTATTTTACTTTATTCGGTTTTTTCCCCAACAAGGACATCAACTTTTTTAAAGATAATTCAATAACCCGACTAAAGACAATACCATATGGTACTGTATTTACAAATTCGATTTTCTCACCAGATTTCATTGTTAATTGATTAATACGGAAATGGCGTCATTAATTTGGTGGAAGTAAGTGAAAGGTGGCACAATTTATCACTATACTTAAATATTTTAAAAACTCATGTGTAAATAAATGCAAAAAAATTACTTACCTCAGGGAGTTCAATGTATTCGACTCCATGTTGAGCCGTAGCGTTTGGTTCCACCGACCAAATTTTCAATTTATTTTTCTTGTAAAGTCCTCGATTTGGTATAAGAGTTAAGTTTAAGTGTTTGCCAAAAACTTTCAATTTTAGTTCAGTTTTCGTATTTTCTTTTGGGTTCTCATCAGTGTCTATCGAATTTTCAGAGTCTGGAGGTACGTCTAAGGAGATGCTACGTCTTATTTGGTGGTGAATATGTACCACTTCGTATTCGGGAACTGAAATTCCGGAAATAAAATTAATTAAAAACCTATTATTCAAATTTAATTGAAGAGCAAGGGTATTTTATTAATTATTATTCTTGTCATGAAACTCATGCATAGTTATAAGGTAATGACAGACAAGTCTAACAGATTTGGATTTCATTAGTATCTATTTTAAAATATACGACGGATCATTAAAAATTATTGTAGAAAGTTGTGGTTATTCCGCAGACAGCGTAAAAAATTACATAATGGATAAAGACTAGAAATACAGTTACTAAATAATTATCGAAATTGTGATCATCAAGTGTCGCTTAAAAATTGAGTGGCAGATTTAGACATCAGTGACCAAGACCTAGATAAAAAATTTTTTAGATATGGTTGCAGCATTACATATTGCGCTAAAAATTTGTGTATTAGTTATTTTAGGCTTCATCTGCCCAAAAATTTATTTAAAAGCGGATTTTTTGCATGTTTTTTAAACACATTAAAAGTTCTCATCGATGTCGAGCGCGCTTCGTGAGATATTTGTGGTCAAAGATGAGAAGAATAGTTTTTCTCAAGAATTTTCTTTATTTTTTGTTAAAAATAATAAATACTGTAATTTTACTCCAAAAATTAGAAAAAACATGTTGATATAATTATTATTTTTCACCCTCTCAGTTAAAATCATTTTTTTCTTTATTTTAACACACATTTGATGGTTGATAACCTTTTGGGCAAGCAGTAGACTCTAGTTCTGAGCTATGGATATCGTTCTTAAAGCCCAAAATTTGTAGTATCAAAAAAAAACCTTAAGTTTCAAAAATTGAAATGTGAAAAATTGAATGAAACTTTTTATGAAAAATTATGTAAAAGCACCGCTTTCTAATACATTTTCGGAAAATTGTCCAATTTTTTTTATCTAAATTTACTGTACTATATAAAGTTGTGGCAATAAGACTAGTCAGAGATCTCATAACGTGACTTTTTCTAGTGACCAATCGTATGTATATAATGTCGTGGCAATAGGGCTAGTCAGTGACCTTATAATGTGACTTTTTTGAGTAACTTATAATCATTGACATCTTTGACAGCTAAATTTAAAGTTCTAAAATTGTAGCATTCAAAAATTTAGAATTTTTTATCTCATCACTAGTTAAAATTAAAATGAGATAAAAGACTGACCTGGAGTAAACATTATTTACTTTTCAAAAAACCACCAATATTGCAGTTTACACCTAAAATACATCTGGCAACATGGCGCAACTTTTAAAATGACGTACAATAAAATTAACCTAAATTTGACAGGCATTTGGAGCTGCAATTTATTCTTTTAATAAATTGTAACAACATGTTACAGTTAGCTGCAGTTGTTGGTCAAACAAATCTCTAACTATTTGTAGTACATATCTTAATATTATTATTTTAATTGAAAACCAAAATTTTCAACTCTTTTGAGCATAACAGGAGAGTGACAGATTAACCAAAAATTTTGACAACGTCAAGTTCTAGTAAATTTAATTTTGACAAACCTAATTCAACAGGTGGTGGTTTTTTGATAAGTAAACAAACTTTAGTTCCCGTACTATACTTATTTTACATAGATACGTTTTTATAGATACCCTAATTGTTTTATGTATTCAGGGTTGTCTTGAAAAGGGCGTACCTAAGAAAATTCTAACATTACAATAAGAGCGAAAAACACAATCAAATAAAAAAACTGTAATGAAATGAGGAAATAAAGAAGTCACTTTTTCGCTTGCATAAATTGTAAGTGCGATAAGAGTTAATAAATTATTAAAACTTTTAATAGCAAAATTTAAAGTTTCAAAATCGTGAAATTAAAATATCTGGTGATTTTTGTCTCGTCCAATTAACATTACTTGAAAAAAGATAAATACTGACCTAGGGTAATTCCCAGGCTATAGAATTGGTAATATTGCTCTAGTTTAGTGCATTAAATAATGAATATTTCTTTCTGTCAAAACCATAAAAATAAAAGTTTCAGTTTAAAAAATATCTGCTTACTGTTTAAAAAATATGACCACTTTTGTATGTTGATAATTATTGGTAAACATGGTAAACAAAACTGTTTAATAATACTTATATACACACCAATTTTTTTTCAATTTTTAGCATTGTTTTTTGTAACTTTTTATGTTACTTATTATCAGAATTGTACATTACCATAGTAAGTAACGCTTGTTGATTTTTTGCCCGCCTAGAATAATAGTATCCTAACTCCATTCTTAACAAATTTTACAGAAGAGACGTCTATGTGTTGCAGGTAATTAAAGAACCAACAAATACATTTGTTACCATAGATACTTGATAGTTTTTAAGGAGCTAAAACAAGAAATAGATTTGTTATAGCACTCAAAACATGTAAAAGTGGAAAGCGTAAGGAAAACGTAAAGAAACAAAAATCTCAATTTCGGAAGAAAATGGAGTTAGAACACTATTATTCTAGGAAGGTGTTTTATTAATTGTATTAAAAAATTCAAAAATTTATCATTGTTGCCAACAAAAATATTTAACACAAAACACAGCTGATTTCAGATAAAAAAATTAATAACAAATATTATTTAAAATAGCTCAATAGAAAAAAAAGTATAAAAAATATGTGTAACAACATCCCCACTGGGCCATTGTTCTTTGTAACACCGCCATTTAGTGTCTCTTGTCCCAAACCACTCGTATCACAAAGAGGATACTTATAGTACTTGTTTTTTAAAAAAACATTATTTATTTATTTTATTAAAATTCATTTATTAAATTTATTTTATTAGATAGTCTAAATTTTGTTATTTATGAATAAAATTGTAACAGTCTGTACTACAATTTTGCTAAAAATTTTTCAGTAAATATGGTGCTTTCGTGCCTTCTTTAGAAATACTTAATATAAACTCACATGGCCAATTTACCTATAAAATCATACGTATGGATACAAATGATATTATTCTACGCAAATGTTATTAAACGTTTACCTTTTAACTTTACGTTTCATCAGTCAATGAGGTGATTTCAAAAAAATGTTCTTCACTTTTCTACCCACTTATCTAAATAAGAAGTAACTACCTTTTAAAGAATTGTAAAGTTTTCAACCGTCAACGCATGTAATGAACGTGGTTACTGTAATTAGCGGCTTAGCTAAAGACCTATCGATTTAAGATTTGTGATCTTTTTTAGATAGGCCTTTAAAAGTATTGGGCGAGTGTTAGGTGCTTTCATATAAAATAATCTCACCCAACGTAACCAATTTGCTTGTGAAATCAAGGACAAGAATGCACAGTTGATGTTAACACAAATGTTATTAAACGGTTACTCTTGTTTTCAATTAAAGCTTTACTTAAAAAAAACAAACACAATTTTATAAACATAGACTTTATTACAATTCTTAATGTTTTCTATGGGACTTCATTTTCCGGCAACATTTTGGACAATACATTCTGCAAGTGTTGAACCTGCTTCTTCGTCTCCGTTTGGTTGTTGTACCACATTCATCATAATAAGTTCTACGTTTTTTCGACCTACTTGTAAATTTAGTAGCCCTATCATTTGTAAAACTGCATTTCTGAGAGACTTTGGTCAATTTCTTACAAGCGTCGCACCTAAAGTAATCACGTCCCGGTGTGGAGCGTCTTGGTATTCCTTTTTGTTCCCCTTGTGTGCTGGTCTTTAAAAGTATATACTTTCCTACCTTCTCAATGATGTTATTCGCACAGCCATATTGAATGGCTGCATTTACAATAGCGCACGCTTTACCTCTTGTGTCTACCTCATCATTATCTGAATTTTCTCTTCGGCGCTCATGATCTGGGTATCTTTCTTTTTTATAATATGGGATCTTTTCGACAGTTTCGGGTGACTGAAATATGCCTTTCAGTTTAGACAAATAATGAAGAACAATATTAGCATAACTCTCTGCAGTCGTTGGTTTTCTTCGCTGTGCTGTTGGCCTAGACTTGGCAAATTTAACTTGCTTTCTATATGAAGGATATGGGGCCATAATTTTGAAACGAAAAAATTTTGACAAAAAATAAATAAATATGTCAGTAACTTAGAAACATGCCTACTACTTTTTTTACCCTAAAGGGTAAGAAACAACTATCCTAAAACATAAAAAACAACTTTATTTTACCCTAATTAAAAGGTTAATAAAATCATTGATCTTAATATCAACTGGTTCTTTTCTTAAATTTATAATAATAGTAGCACCTTGTTATGATATGCAATTGCAAGTAGGTAGTAGGTGAAAAATCAAAAACGGGAACAAGATGAAATATAAACAATGACCAAAATAGACGGAAGAATGGACAAAAAAATAACAAGCAGAAACTCGATACAAAAATATTTCAAAAAGTTGCGGGAGTGACCAAACTAAACAAAATAAAAATTGAAAAATACTAAGCGAACTAAACTTAATAGATGTAACACAAAAAATTGAACAAAAACAAAGATTGTTCTGGCACATAGTAAGAATGAGGAGAAATAAGACAATTAAAATAATATGGAAAGTAAAAAACAAAGAAATAAAGGAAAAGCCAAAAAGAAAATGGAAGTCGCAGAATTAATTTAAAAAAAGACTAACAATGTGCTAAACTCAAGCGAAAAAAGTGGGTAAAAGACAGAAAGGATGAAAAAGGATCATCGTATAGTAAAAGAGGTTACGAATAAGTAACAAGTAAGTAAACAAATTATTACATGCTGTTTAATATATTTATTGTTAAGGAGATTGGAGGCTAGACCAGCTTTATTTCTTTAGGACCGCCACGAGGACCGCCATGAGTCTTTTGAGAAATTGAAATGCACAGTTTTGCTGTACTGATTTATTTATAAAATTTAACTTTTTGTTTATGCTACCTAACTTAAAAACCTTAAAAACCACACCTTGATGCTGCATCTTGAGAGCCTATTTCACACTTAATTACTTTACAGTCTTTTTGGTTTTTTCGCTTTTTGTACTGTTTAGTCATTTTTATTTTCCCAACTGAATTTATTCGAATTTTTTTCATTTTCATTGATCTTTTTCCAGCCAGCCCCATACATTTCCTGCCAAAGCTTTATATGCCAGACTTCTTAATTTAAGTACTTAATCCATTGCTAAAAAATTTTTTTATAATATATTTTTCTACTTATACATTTTTTTTCTATATGTATATTTTCTTTTTTTTTAATATTAATTTATTAACGAGATTATTATTTCATGACACCTTCACTATACACTTCAAACAGTCCAGCTTCTGATTTCTTCTCGAGATCACTTCTTTTTTTTTTCAGAATCTTTTTTTTTAGTTGTCACCCTACCTCACACTTACAGTATTTTTCGTTTTTTTACCAATTTCTATTTACCCACATTTTGTAATAGAACTTAATCACATTTTCTGTGATTTTTGTCGAATTTTTCTGTCCACTTAATCCTATGCATTTTCGAGTGCATTAGCTAATATAATATGAACTTAATACAAATATGTGGTTAATAGTGAAGATATATTTACTTATAGTTAAAGATGCATCAACTAGTCGGATAAACTGACTATTCGACCACTTTTTTAGTCAACAAACAGTCAACAAATAGTCGTCGAATTTAAATTTTCATTTAAAAAACTATAATTAAAAAATGTTAAAAAACTGTAGCAGAATAAACTAAGATAAAATAAAACGCTTATAAATTTACCTGTTTGATATTAGAATATGTTTTAAATTTAAATACATGTTTTTTAGTAATATAATTTATATTTTCAACTAGCAATTATATTTTGGTCTAATTGTTTTATATTATATAAAATTGAAATCGAGCCACAAAACTGATTTTACGAAACGCTTTCTTTAATATATTATTTTATAATATGCGTCTTTAAGAAACCTATCATAACCTCATTTGGGTGGTTATAGTTATTAAAGCATTAATGTTTTAATAAGCTTATTATAGCACACTAAATTTTATTTTTTTTACATAAAAATAAGTAAAAATTGCAAATGTAAAAAATAAAATACAAGTATGTACGGGTAGGTATTACCTACAGTTACTGCATAAGACGAGTTGTTGCACTCATTTTGTTTTTTCCGAAAATATATAGTGTGTATTTACTCTCGTTATATGATAGTTTTGAAAATACAATGGATTTTACAATATATACAGCCGCTTCTGATTTTGACATATATGATTTTCAGCAAAAGTACTAATTTAGAGACTGTTTTAATTCACTTCATTCACTTTCCGGCCTATCTTGTTTATTTTACTGAAGTTCTCAAAAAAAAAACATTTTTAATTGTTTTAGCTGAAAATTTTTGTAATTTTTAACAATAACATTATTTTTGTATCAAAGACGCATTTTTAAGCTTATTTTTGTAAAAATTTAGAAAAAAACCAAATTATTCTCAAAAAATAAAGTTGGTCTTAAATACTTTTATTTATAAGAACTCTAATGAAAGTAATTATCCAAATCTCAAAAACGCCGTTATAAAAAAAATTTAATTATCTTTATTTAAAATTGTAAATCTAAAAGTAATAGCCACCTCTGTTAAAGAGATATATTTAAAAAATTATAATAACTGTACATTTTTCCTTATAACTTACACAACTTTATTTGAAATTAAAATTTTTTTACTGTAATTTAACAAGAAATTGTCGTGGATTACTTACTATTCTATTTTTATAAAAATTTTAGGATCAGACTTGACTGACCAATCAAATTGAATTTTTTAGATATTGTTCGGAAACTCTTGAAAATACGGTCGTTTCGTATAGGTACCTACTGTTTATTCGCATACCTATTATAAATCTGTCTCTATTATTAGTAATATAGGTATTGAAAACTATATCAAGATATCTTTAGAATTATGTTATAAGAAGATGGAGCGAAAAGAGGATAAAATGATAACCGAACCTAAAAGTTTTGACAAGTATCAACTGTGAGATTTGTTAGCGTTGTTTGTTATGATTATTATCTTTAGAGCCGCCAGTCCTTTTCAAAACTTCTGGGTCATTTTCATGTTATTTGGGTTTGGAACGAAACAACACTTGTTAGTTGAAATTACTGAAAATGGTTTGTTTGATGCAGTTATTCTCAGAAATGTTTTAAAATGATTGGCAGATCCAAACGTAACTTGATGAACTTTTCAACAGAACACCAATAGATTATAAATTAGTTATTGGACAAATATATTTAATTTTTTATCATTGTCAAAAACATTTTTGTTGTTGTAATGTAGACAAAATAAATTTCTTGACCTTATTGTGGCAATACATCACGTCGTTTACTCACCTAAGTCATGTCTATCTACGTGAAACGTGCTCTTGATTTCGTCCTCTGTCATAAACTTATGAATCTGGAACAAAGCAGAAAAAAATGTATCAAACTCCATTCTGTGAGTTTGCCATACAGACACCGGAAATACTTTTCAACAATGGAAACAGCTAATGCATCACATGTTACGGCTTGAGTTTTATTAAATTTCTTTTTTGTAATTGGAAAGTAGATGATTCTCATGCAACAATTACCACGCGCGTAATGATAATACTTTAAAGTTTAACATATAATTATTCATTTGCTAATTTCCTTCCGTTTTTAGTTTCTAAAATACGAATAAAATTGATCTTCATATTCGGATCTACTTCCTGTCTGACCGAGCGTTGAAGTCCCCAACCTTCAAATTTGGATATTCGGAGTGGTTTCACGCCTTTCGACCAAAACAAATATTGATTCAACAATGATTAAAACCATCTGTTTTTACATGTAATTTTTTGCAATTTAAATGTCTTTTGTCCGTGGCTAATTATCCGGTACTTTACACGTTCTCGACTTATCAACAATGAAAGCCTGACATCTTGAGCCCTGTCTTAACTTCTACCAAGGCCGTCCGGATTGTTTATTATCATTGTTAGGCGTGTCATGTACATACACACGTTCATTTAAACTCGATTATGAATAACAGTTTTTGTTTCGAAAGTTTTTGACATTGAAACTGTTGCAACTTCCAATTGAAATGCTACGAAAGATATGTTTTGACTACTTACATCATAAGTGGCACATATGCTCATCAGTGAGGTGAACCAGAGTACGATTTGGCAGTTCATTCTGTCCTGAAAAAAATAAAAATAAAATAAAATTTTTAGTAATGGAGGTGTGAATTTGTGGATAAACAAAAGGAGTTTGCGTCAATTACTGAGAAGTTTAGTTAGGCGGGACATCAAAAGAACTCGGAGAAGTAATGTCACGTACGAATTTAAGAATTTTGACTGGGCAGTTCGTTGCTTGGATATGCTGACATTAAACATAAACAGAAAAAGAAAAACAAAGAGGAAATGGCCCTTAATAAAATGAATACAAAATTATTTTGATTGTAACATTTATATTTTAGTTCTTTTAATATTATTTTGATTTATTAAATACGGTGTTTGTATTTTAAATTATTTATCTATTAATATCAAATCTATTTAACAATGTTTTATACTAAAGTTTAATACACTGCTCAAAACAATTAACGGATAATTGTGCTTTAAATTAATTCTGTAAAAACTAATTGTCTATTCTCTTTTACATATTCTAATGTTATCAGTAAAAATCAAAAATAATACATTTATCATTTACGTATTGTGTTATAACTACAATCGCAAGAAATAAATTTAATTCTGAGATTTACTTAAGGTTACGGCATTTAGCTGTCAACTTTTTCTTAATTTGCTTTTTTTATTAATTACTTCAAAATTTTGCTTACCGCTACTTGAAAATAAAAAAAAAATTCAAAAAATTATTTTGTAACATTTTTTGATAATTTAAAATCAATATGTCCAAAATTTTCTTCATGACTGTACTTTACACCATCAGACCGAAGATAACTGCGAAATTTATCTACTTTTGTAATATTGGTATGTAAAGTACTTATTTAAAGATCTTTACAGAAGGTGATAATTATTTTAGCAGTTTAACAAATCAAAGTCAACACACCTGAGACAATTCAGTTTATCAAAAAAAATATATATATGATAGTAAAATATATAATGCGACGTAATCTGGACGTATAGTTTGTCTATAAATGCTTGAATTTTATGGTGCAATAGAAGCAATTAACGTTTTGCGCTTTTGCTTTACCACCATCTCTACTAAATTCTTTAGAAAGTAGTTTGTAAGTGAAAACCATTTAATTCAAGCATTTTCAGACAAATTAGAACTATGCGTAGTACTGGTAGTTTACGCTTAAGAAGTAAACAAGTACCCAAAAGTTTCAAAAGAAAACTCCTCAATGACTCATTGCGTGTTTTACATGAAAAATTTTTTGACGGACGGTAAACTTTATATGATTTAACATTTATCAGAATATTAATATGTGGTCAGTAAACGGTTCAGAATTTTTTTACAATCAAAAGATGCAATGTGAATCAAAAGATGCACAGACAGAAGAATTAAGTAAGGTGCCAATTTTAAATTGAGATAATACCACCAGTTGAATCGTGCTTTTTAATACTTTGAGAGTTTCTCTTTTTTAATTTTTCGTATAAACGAAAGTGCTATCAGTCTAAAAGTATCATTGATGAAGTTATCATTTCTGTTGTATAATCAACAAACCAATGGTTTAATTAGGTTTAACACAAAGTTATATCTATTAGGGAAATTTGACAATGATATGTTTTCCGTGGTGTGATTGGTTGTTTTGCTGATTACTTTTTACATATTGGTAGTGGATTGGTAGTGGCCGAGGTTAAAAAAACCTCTTTTGTTATTTTATAAACTAACCAAGGAGAGTCAAAAAACCTTTTTTTAAGCTGTTGTCTCAATTGATGATCACTAACAATTATGTTAGGAAATTGTGCTCGAAATTTATTCATACAAGCTGTTGCAGAGTACTGCCACACACCATCTATAGCTTGTTCACCATTACGAAAATAACTTTCTATGAAAAACGTTTTTTGAACAGGAGTACCCGTTTTAACGAATAAACAAAACAAAAACGAACGAAAGTAGAATTAAATAAAATGTAGAACCAGATCAAAGAAGAAACTAATCGCAAATTGTAATAGAAAACCCTCCAGAAAACCAAAGTTTAGTATGACGTCAAAGATGTTTTAATACAATTAATTTCATAATGCAAGCCCTACGTTTATGATACCAAAGGTAACTTGACTCCGAAACTTTTGGTCCACTCGTTAGAAAAATAGGAACCAGTCAAGCTTTATATTTATTATAGTATAGTTATTTACAATAAACACGGAAATATTTGGCCACTGAAATATCAAGCTTGCAATAAACCAAACAACCCCGGACCATTTTAAATTAAAATGCTTCATCATTGTAAATTACCTTACCATTAGATTTAACAATGGCCATTTTTTTATTGCAAGCTTAAAGAGACAGTGGTCAAATACTTGCATATCCACTAAATGTTTGAAAGGAATTATAAGTGTTTTAATGATGTTGGGCAACGGAGTTACAAACCCGAAGACGGTTAGGTTCGAGTAAATAAGACAATATTTAGCTATTAGTTGTTTAGTAGAAGATAAAATTATTTTTATGATTTTACACAATGATATAAAATTATCGTCTTGTGAAAAGTTTTTAAATGGTATCAAAAAACTAAATTTCCATATCCATAAAACTGGAACATTATCGTATATAATAATTTATAAACATGGAATTATTTTTATAGTGTTAAAATATAATTTTGCACGATAAATAAAGTATTAAAATACTATCATATTACTTTCTTAACTTTTCAGATAAAGGAAAGAAAAACTTTTTTCTAAGTGCCCCACATAATGTATATTACATTTGCATTTTTATAAAAAAAAATAGCGATTTTCTCACAGCACTCTTAAGTTTAATTGAGTCATAGGTATATACTTAAAAATCAGAACAATCTCTTTGAAACAAAAGGGTTTAATGTTGGTTAAAAACAGAAAGACATCATTTTGGCTATTTTCACTAAAGAATAAAGTAAAAATTGGAAAAAAAACTTATGACCAGTGTGTTTTACATAACATATAAGAATTTTTTTGTTGCGTATTTTGCATAACTTAGAGTCGGTTTAGAGAACGTGTCATTAACGTTAATTGCAATTAAATATTTAATTCACCTTCTGTAAACTGGTCCTTAATGTTTTAATAACATAATGAAATTTTATCTTTCTCTTTAAATTTATTGTCTTCACAAAAAGTTTAGCTTATTTTTACGAATAGTTTTGGAAATATAATTAATAAAAAAATAAAAAAAATATTTATTACCAGACAATGCCAAATGTCAAAATATTGAGGTGCAAATAAATGTCACTCTATTCTTGTTTCTGTGCCAACGTAACAATATTATGATTCTATTTTGCTTTTGCTATGACGATTTTGTAGTTTTTTCAAAATACAATGTTACAATGTTTAGTTTTGTAGCATTTTTGGTAACGTTTTATGTTAACATCGCCGTTGATAACCATAGTAGCGCTTGTTGGTTTTGAGCAGAGACAAGTTAGTTTTAGAAAAAATTTTAGTTAGTTTTCTAAAACTAACTTCTCTCTGGTTTTGAGTAATTTTATTAAGAAATCAATTTCACAATTTTGCCAAGACAAAATGTGTAAGGCAAAACTTACAAGACAGATGACAGCAGATGTCAAATAAAAAAATAATAAAAAATTTCTTTAAAATAGCTCAATAGAACAAATAGTATAAAAAATGCGTGTTACAACCTTCCCATTGTGATACTTGTTTATTGTAACACTCGCCAATGAGTGGCTCAAGTCGCAAACCACTCGTATCACATAGAAGATGAATAGTATGAGTTCTAGAAATAGTTGTTTTTTAAATAACTATTGCACAGAAAGGTTTATTGAAAAAAAAACAGATTTATCTATTTCTTAACGACGCCACTGTTTTAAATTCAAATTTTCAGTGTTGACATCAGTAGAAATCAAAGTTTGCAAAATCCTAAACCAAAACGTAATAGTACCTAGAAAAATTTAAAACTCTTCTTCAACCCTTAAGGGTATGTAATGAAATTTCTCAATAATAATTTTTTAGTGTTTTACACAAAATATCTTAACGGATGGTAAACTGTTAACAGTTTACTATCAAAATTAAGATATAGTTCAAACAAAAATTTCACAATTTTAAACCATCAGTCATCACAAAAGATGTAACACGTGATAGTCTGAGAGACCTGTTAAAGCTACAAGCAAAAAATGATATTCAATAAATTGGAAATAAGGATTGTATATTTGTTTTTTTTAATCAACAAACCACCAACTGATAATGTGTTTTCTTTGCTGTGAATTTCCACGCGCCCCTGACAATAAAAGAAAAAGAAAATTTTGAAAATTAAGAGAGATATGATTATTAAGTAAATTATTGTTAAATATAAAACAGAAAAATCAAAATTCGAGAATAAATTTTTAAGTCGATAACTAATGCTGATTGTAAGACGCTGTTACTTCTAGTAAAAGAATTAGGCGTAAATATCTATCAAATGCATGTTAATTTCATGTTGTCAGTTGTACATACTTTGGGTGTAAACTGCAATGTTAAAGCATTGATTTTTTAATTAAAAAGAGATATCTAATAGGCGCGATTTATTAAAATTGACAATTAACTAATTTGAGATGCATTCTATCGGTGGAATTTGAAACTAGTGATCACGTGCGTTACTAAGGGAGAAACAATAACTTTAGTTTACGATTATGAATGGCTATATCATTACTTTATTTTAGTGGTCAAAGAAGATAGTGGTCAAACATTAGGTATCGTTTTCTGAAATTATTGTGTATAGAAAGTATTATATGACAAACAATTTTACAAAGAATTTGCGACTCTATATCCGCAAATTGATTAAATATGTTGAAGGCTATTGTTATTGTTCAATACATTTTTTTATTTACGAGTAACTTTACCATAAGAAAGCAATGGTATACTTGTTACTTTGCTTTTAATAAATATGTGTTCATTTTTAGCTATTTTATTCAGTTTAGTTGTTTCAGCCCCGTTCTAATTTTTGACAGATGCTAATAGTTATAATTAATATTATTTGTTGATTACGCCGTATTACCTCCATACTGAATAAGGAAGTGCTTCCTTCATTGTAAAAAGCTGAAATGCAGCAATTCTCTTGAAGCTTACAATTACTATTACTATTACAATTGTAATTTAACACACAAAAAAGGAGGTGAAGTATCAGTGTTAATATTACCTTAGGTATGTATTCCCCTTCTAAGCAAAATCAACCAGTTCAAGCGTTTTTTTTTTTTTTAAATAAATTAAAATGTCAAAATTTTGCTTGTGCGTTTTTGCTGAACCAACCTGTATAATAAATAAAAATATAGATATTTTTTTCATTATACAAATTGACAAATTGCAGAAAACAAGAAAAAAGATCCTAAAAATTTTACGCACTGTAGAATTGAAAATTTGGTCAAAGGAAGAAGAGAATTAACATTAAATAAAAAATGTTTTTTTTTACTATTGTTATCAAAAGCGAGCAGCAGTGCAAGCAGTTTTTCACGAATGAAACTTCTCTGAACAATTATTCAACACAAGGTCTTAATTTGTTAAATAAACAAAGGTTTTTCAATCTATTAAACGATTATTCAGTAAATCTTTATTTCCTTTTTCTCAAACATAAGTAACAGAATAATTTATCGTGGAATATTATGTGTGAGATTTTTTAATATTGTACAATGCTGCCACAATTATTTTCATTGTATAGCAATTTTCTCGAAGGGAAAATTTCCAACAACCTACGTTTATTTATTACTGTAAACTTATAATTTATATTTGTATACGGATTGCACAGAACTTTAACTTAAACTGTTATTTAAGGTCCCCCTGTAGGTGATATTTTTTATGTTTTTCAATTACAGAGTTCTGACACTTCATGTAATTTTCTTTTTTCTTAATAAGAACTACATAGAATCATATTTTGTGTTCTTTTATCACGCATTCCTTTATTAGTTTAAACTTATTAAATTAATAATATTACAATTTATTTTCATAGCAATAACAACTTTATCATGATATCTAAAATACGTGTATTTCAAAAAAAACTTTTAATAATTTACTAACTCAGCTTCCACAAAAATGACGGTTTGTAATTCTCCTAGTATCTAATTAAAAAAATTGTCAACATTTGTTTTAGGTATTTATATGTATAAGCACTAGAACTCTTATTCGCTGTGAGCGAAGGCATGGTAGGGGAAATGAAATCGACCGAAGCGCTTGCAGTGGTCACGTTTAGCAATTCGGGAGGCTATTATAGCCGATACTGTATGTAAACACACGCGGAAATATTTAATTTGTTTTAATTTTAATAAATTAAATAAAAATGAGACACCAGAGTTGTTGTGTTGTGAATAGTAAAAATACTAGCAAAAAAAATCAATGCAAATTTTATAAATTGCCGATCGCTGCATGGAAAATAAATCAACCGAATTGGTGGATAGCTGCAGTTAAAAGGCTAAAGTAAGTAGTACCATAACCTTATAGTTATCAAAAATAATAATTCAGAGTATTGTAAATCTTTAAAATTTAGTTAAAATGTAATTTTGTAGCGTTGATGGATCACCGTCACTGCGCATTTTTTTTTTAGAATTGTACAGATAAGACAGGCAAGACATGTCCGGAATGTCATTTAAGGGTCTCCTTTCTTCGATTTCAAGTTTAGAGGTTGAAATTAATTTTTAATTTTTTTTTGTTTTTAATTTTTTTATGTTTCTTTATAAATGGAGTAATTTTTTTTTAAGTAATAGGTATAGAACCTCATTAGATACCCCTATAAAAAAATCGCATCATTTTAGCTTCATTTAAAAATTTTCAAAATTTTTGGTAACTTTGGAGGCGGATGGGGGCAGTAGGGGGAGTGGTACAGAGCAATTGATATTTTACTTCTTTATTGTACGTTCATGTGTATAAGATACAAAAAAAAATTAAAAATCTGAGAAATTTTTTGACCTCACATCCATCTCAAGATCCCTATTAGAGATCGGAGGGAGGGACGAAAACTTTTTTATTTATGACCTTAAAAATCTGAAATTCTGGGATTACAAAACATAGATTTTTTAAACATTCCTGGCTCTATCAGAATTTTTATAGGGTATCTAGTTATCGAGATCTACAGACGTTTATTGGGAAATCGGGGGGAGCCCACACGGCATTGCACATGCACAAAATTTTTGTAGATTATTAAAGCCACGATATGTCCGGGATTTCATTTGAGGGTCTGCGTTCTTCCATTTTAATTTTAGAGATAAAAATTTTTTTTGAATTTTAAGAATTTAAAATTTACCACTTTTTAACCCTTTTTGAGGGAGTAGGAGTAAATTTGAAGAAACAAAATTGTCAAATTCGTATTTCCCAGATCAAAATACGTCGGGACTGTTAAATTTACCAGCCTGAAGTTTGGTCTAGTACCCATTTTTCATCTCTAGTTATTGACATACATATTGTGACGCGAACGACTCAATTCTAAGAAGCGGTGAATCAGAGTATCGAGTATTGTGTTGTGGACCGCTCACTTCTAGGAACTGAATAGAACTTCGAGTATTATTTACGTTTTGAATGGGTTTATTTTATTCTTGTTTACGTCGGCATTGTTTGTCGCTATTGTGATTGAATTCCAATCATCTTGCCGAATTGAAATAATTCAGGAGAAACGCGAGAAAATACTCGAAAGTTCTGGAAAGAGTCCATACCCCTATATATATGCGAGACAGCGAGTCAGTCAGTCAGTCTGGTTTTGGGAGAGCGACATAAAGGCGAACTCCGGCGATATCCAGCGAATTTAGAAAGCGATAAATTAAAGTGTTTTGTGTTCCGTTAGTGATTTAGAATATTAGCTGTGTTAATTAGTTGTAATTAATTTGATTTGTAAATAAACTTGCCGAGAAATTATCTCCAGCTCTTTAAATCAGAAACCCACATATAATAAACGTCACACTGGTGTCAGGAGTGGGATTTAAAGAAGCTTGGTGGACAAAGAAAAGTTTATGTCTCTGGAACCTTCTGGAAGAACAACAAGAAGTCAGACAAGAACCATGGAGGAACAACTTCGTGTATTCTTCGAGAAACTAGAAAAACAACGCTTGGAAGATAAAGAAGAACAGAAGAAATTTCTGGAAGATCAAGAAAAACGAAGAATGCAAGAAAAAGAAGAAGAAGAAAAACGTCGAATGGAAGAGCAAGAAAGAATTTTCGAAAAATTCGATACCTTACAAGATGCTCTTAAGAAAGATGTCGAAGAAGTAAAAAAGGAATTTGAGGAAAAAGTTTTCGAAGTAAAAGAAGAAGTAAAAGAAGAGATAAAAGAAGTTAGGGAAGAATTAGAAAAGAAAGTTTTAGAATTGGAAAGTAAAATGAAGAAACTTGGAACAGGACAAATTTTAGGAAGCGAAGTAACATCGCAACGAGTAAAACCCCCAACTTTCGATGGTCAGTCTTCGTGGTCAATGTATAGGAGGCAGTTTGAAGCAGCGGCGGAGATAAATTGCTGGAATGATGAAGATAAAGCCACAGCTCTGGTGTTAGCACTGCGAGGACCAGCTCTCCAGCTGCTTCAGAATGTATCTGATCGTGATCAGAAAAACTATCACGCAGTGGTCAACGCCTTGGAATTGCGCTACGGAGACCAGCACATGGACAGAGTATACCAAATGATGCTTAAGTCCCGACATCAGAAAAGCAACGAAAGTTTGCAAGAATATGCCGCGGAAATAGAAAGATTGGTTAATTTAGGTTATCCTTCCGCACCTGCAGACCTTCGCCATGAGATGGAAGCCAGCGCATTTATTGATGGTTTAAGAGATGGCGATTTACGACGTTATCTACGTCTACATAGATATAAAACCTGTGCTGACGCGCTTATCCACGCGTTAGAATATGAGGCGGCAAATGAAGACTTTTCACGACGACCAGCTCAACGCGTGCGATTGATGTCTGCAGAGGAAACTCCAACAAATAATTGCTGCTGCGAAGAACTGAAGAGTATGTTGGAAAAGATGCAGCAGACACCAGCACGCACTGGAGGACGGCCTAAGTGTTATGGTTGTGGTAAGATAGGCCATATAAGAAGGGATTGCCGCCAACGGGGAAGGTCTGAGGATGTAAGGAGGGGTCAGGAAGATGTCACAGGCCCCTCAATTTCCCGGCATCAGGAAAACTAATTTCAGCTAGCACTTTGGGGCGTGTGCTAGCTGATACGCCCAAAGCCCCTAGGATCATCTCCGTCTCGCAGCTAGGAAAAGGAAATGATAGTCTGTTGCTGGATGGACGAATCAACGGTCGAGACACCAAGATGACGGTTGACACGGGAGCAACACTTTCTCTAGTGAGACGGGACATGCTGGAAACATCTCAAAATATCTACATGACAAGATGTAACTTCGTTTTGAAAACCGCTACTGGTGAAACAGCACAAGTACATGGAGAAGCTAATGTCAAACTTGAGATAGGACCATTCAATATTGTACACCGAATGGTTGTAGCTGAGATAGTTGATGAAGTGATCTTGGGTTTGGACATTATGGACAAATATGGATTTGTGCTGGATATTAAGAACAGGATGTTACAAATGGGAAACGAAGAAATCTTGTTACATTCTGCGACCGCTTCATCTGACCATGTAAACATCATCGTCTCAGTATCAGTTCGTGTCCCCGGCAATTCTGAGAAAATTGTGCTGGCAGAGTTGGAAAAAGATCCTGGGGGATACCGAACGGGAGTTGTTGAACCGGACATGACGAAATTCACGAATGCGACACACAATAAACAGATCTTGGTAGCTAGAGCACTCGTTGAGGCTGGTGGAAAGATTCCTATTCGCATAGCCAATCTCAGCGAAAATCGAGTTACGTTGCAGAAAGGGGAACAGATTGGCTTCTTTCAGCCTGCATTACGAGTTGTTCGTTGTGAAGAAAAGGACAACAAGAGTTACCAGGAAGGAGAAGGTAAAAATAACCCGGAATTGGAAAATTATTTTCTGGAAGAATGGCAACACTTATCAGAAGATCAGAGGAAAGCAGCCACTGCTTTTATTCGAAAGGAACAAGACATTTTTGCAATAGGGGACAAGATTACGGGAAGAACTAATTTGGTACAGCATCGAATTAATACGGGATCAGTACAACCTATTCGTCAGCCCCCGAGAAGACTCCCCTTTGCGAAACAGGAAGAAGTGGCTCGAATGATCGAAAAAATGAAAGAAGATGGCGTCATTGAAGATTCGTCAAGTCCCTGGTCTTCACCAGTTGTACTAGTAACAAAGAAAGATGGGTCAACTCGTTTCTGCGTTGACTATAGACGGCTCAACGAAGTAACGAAGAAAGATAGTTACCCACTTCCACGCATCGACGATACACTGAGCATGTTAGCTGGTTCCCAATGGTTTTCTACTTTAGACTTGAAGAGTGGGTATTGGCAGGTTGGAATTCACCCTGAGGATAAGGAGAAAACTGCCTTCTCGACTGGAACTGGGCTCTACCAGTTTAATGTTATGCCTTTTGGACTTTGTAATGCGCCAGCTACGTTCGAGCGGCTAATGGAACTTGTCCTTCGAGGGTTGACTTGGAGAACTTGCCTTGTGTACCTTGATGATGTGATGGTTATTGGGAAAACTTTCGAAGAACATCAAAGTAACCTGCAAGAAATTTTCAGCCGATTGCGAAACGCTCGTCTTCAACTTAACCCTAAAAAGTGTTGCCTTTTCCAAAGAAAAGTCAAGTTTTTGGGACACGTTGTTTCATCGAATGGGATACAAACTGACCCTGAGAAGACTGCAGCCGTACGGGAATGGCCCCGACCTAATGATAAGCACCAACTACGAAGCTTTTTGGGTCTTTGCACCTACTATCGCCGTTTTGTCAAAGGATTCGCCGATATTGCCAAACCTCTTCATAAACTGACCGAAAAGAAGACGCCTTTTATTTGGGACAAAGAGTGTGAATCGGCCTTCAAAACATTAAAAGTTACACTCTGTACGGGACCAATACTTGCTTACCCAAGGGCAAAAGGTCAGTTTATTTTAGATACGGACGCCAGTAATAATGGAGTTGGCGCAGTATTAACTCAAGTACAGGATGGCGAAGAGAGGGTTATCGAATATTATAGTAAGGTTCTTTCTAAACCTGAAAGGAATTACTGTGTCACCCGAAGAGAACTGTTGGCTATCGTGAACGCGGTAAGCCATTTCCACAAATATTTATACGGCCAACATTTTACAATAAGGACAGATCATGCCGCTTTAAAGTGGCTGTTAAATTTGAAGAATGCTGAAGGTCAAACAGCGAGATGGATTGAGAGACTTCAGCAGTATGATTTTGAAATCAAGCATCGCTCGGGAAGGTCTCATCAAAATGCAGACGCCTTGTCCAGAAGACCGTGCAGAGCCGACTGCAAACATTGTAGCCAACGAGAACAAGCTGACCACCTGTGCAACCTTAGAAGGCTAGTTTTGCAACCTACTGACGGATGGACAGCTGAAGAAATAAGAACAGAGCAACTGCAAGACGATGAGATCGGACTGATTTTACAAAGCAAGGAGAACGGAAATGTAAGACCGCAATGGCATGACATTTCAAATAAGAGTCCTGCTCTGAAGGCGTTGTGGGCACAATGGGACTCCCTGAAAGTCGAAAATGGGCTGCTCAAAAGGGCTTGGGAAAGCGCGGATGGAAAGACGGTAACAATGCAGCTAGTCCTACCGAAGAGTCGTGTAAAGGAAGTCTTAAGGGAAATCCATGATGGAAGATCTGGAGCTCACTTCGGCGTCAACAAAACCTTGGGGAAGGTTCGCGAACGCTTTTATTGGGTCAATAGCCGAGAAGATGTCGCTAATTGGTGCCGGAAATGTACAACATGTGCTGCGAGTAAAGGCCCGAAAACTCGTAGCCGGGGAGCCATGAAGCAATACAACGTTGGGGCTCCGTTTGAGAGGATTGCGTTTGATATTGCGGGTCCATTTCCAGTCACCGACTCGGGCAACAAATACATTATGGTTGTTGCCGACTATTTCAGTAAATGGCCTGAGGCATACGCGTTACCAAACCAAGAAGCTATTACTGTGTCTCGTGCTTTGGTGGATAATTGGATTTCTCGTTATGGGCTTCCCATGGAAATGCATTCGGACCAAGGGCGAAACTTTGAGTCAGGGGTTTTCCAAGGAATTTGTGATCTCTTGGGTATTCGGAAAACCAGGACTACACCGCTGCATCCTCAGTCCGACGGAATGGTCGAGCGCTTTAACAGCACCATGGAAGAGCACCTATCGAAAGTTGTAGAGGCCCATCAAAGAGATTGGGATCGCCATTTACCGTTGTTTTTGTTGGCTTACAGAGCGGCGATCCATGAAACTACAAATCAAACTCCAGCCAAGATTTTGTTTGGACGGGAACTCCGCTTGCCTTGTGACCTTGTGTTTGGGACACCCACTCAAGAACCCAAGGAAGTTAGAAGCTATGTAGAAGAGCTTCAAGAGACGATGTCCCATATCCACGACTTGGCTCGAGACCGAATTGAGATTGCCAGTGACAGGATGAAGACGCGGTACGATTTGAGGGCGAATTCGGTAGGGTTTCAAGAGGGAGATTTGGTCTGGCTATTTAACCCTCAACGGAAGAAAGGGCGATGTCCGAAGCTTCAGCCGAAATGGGAAGGCCCTTATACCGTACTGACCCGACTTAACGACGTGGTGTATAGAATCCAAAAGAACCCCAGGGCTAAGATGAAGGTAGTGCATTTAGACCGTTTAGCCCCCTATGCGGGTTCAAATGACGATGAATGATTGTTCGAGACGAACAATTCTTAAGAGGGGGGTAGTGTGACGCGAACGACTCAATTCTAAGAAGCGGTGAATCAGAGTATCGAGTATTGTGTTGTGGACCGCTCACTTCTAGGAACTGAATAGAACTTCGAGTATTATTTACGTTTTGAATGGGTTTATTTTATTCTTGTTTACGTCGGCATTGTTTGTCGCTATTGTGATTGAATTCCAATCATCTTGCCGAATTGAAATAATTCAGGAGAAACGCGAGAAAATACTCGAAAGTTCTGGAAAGAGTCCATACCCCTATATATATGCGAGACAGCGAGTCAGTCAGTCAGTCTGGTTTTGGGAGAGCGACATAAAGGCGAACTCCGGCGATATCCAGCGAATTTAGAAAGCGATAAATTAAAGTGTTTTGTGTTCCGTTAGTGATTTAGAATATTAGCTGTGTTAATTAGTTGTAATTAATTTGATTTGTAAATAAACTTGCCGAGAAATTATCTCCAGCTCTTTAAATCAGAAACCCACATATAATAAACGTCACAATATAAAAACATACTCTGACAGCCTCCCGTAGTTCATATTTTGTCTGGCGCTGGAGTCACGCTCGGAGCGAATAGGCTTATAGCGTGACAGATACTCTTTCTGATTCTGTGCTTTTTTTCTACTAATTTATTCTTAGTTGTTGAACATTGTCTTTCACCGTTTGTTTCCATTTTGTTTTGGGTCTGCCTCTTTATTAATGGGGTTCACAGCTTGAGCCTTAATCCCTAGTTTCTAGTATTTTTCTGGGTAGTCTAATATATTTCATTTTTTCTCTTTATTAATATTAGGCATATACATAGCCCACCTAAAAGGACCGCACCTTTATACATTCGCTATTTTTTTTACTTCATAAAATAATCATGCTTGTTTGTATTATTCCATTTTTTTTACTTTTTTTCACTTATGAAAAACTTTCTTATCTTCTTGTTTTCGTACACTGAAGAGAGAAAACACCTGCTGGGGAAAAAAAACCGGCAGTAAATAATTTAGTTAAGAAAACCAAAATTTGGTGTTTTTAGCAAATTATTTGTCTGCGGAAGACTAAAATTTGTTTTTCTAGCTTAATTATTGTTTAGGATAGTCGTATTGTAGTAAATCTTTTTTTTCCAGTGCATTTGGCTTCAATTATCGTATACAGGGTGTTATGGAAATGAGTGCAAATATTTTAACCTGAAATACAGCACCACAAATAATAAAAATCTGTAAAAAAAATTTTTTCTATCTCAACTAACAACAAAATTACAGGCCGTCAAAGTTGGGTATAAAAAAACATCTTTTTGTTATATCTGGAAAACCGCTTAACCGATTAATACCAAATTTGGTACACAAATGAAGTTGACTGTACTCTTTTTATTTCTACTAGTAAAATTTTGCTGCACATCTCAATTTCAAGTGACGGCACTTTTTTTTCACATTTTGGGTAATTAACCAATTTTCTTCTTATTAATTTCCAATTTTTGTAGCAAAAATGAATATGCCAGTAGATTCTACATAAAACTGCAAGAATGCAATATTTTGCTAAAACGTATCGTTTTCGAGATATTTACGTTTAAATTATAAAACTGACTTTTCATCTTTAACTTTGGCGTCCTCTAGCTCCTAAACGGTGCAACTTAGAACAGAGGTAAATTGTGTTGAATCGCTTTATTTTGACCTGAAAAACCTATGATTGCCCTATGTTAAAAAAAATGTTATACGTTTTGTAATAATTAATTTTTAGGTTATAATATTGTTATCAGTTGAGATAAGACAAAAAAATTTTTACAGATTTTTATTATTTGGGGTGCTGTATTTCAGGTTAAAATATTTGCACTTATTTTCATAACACCCTGTATACGTCGAAAATAGTAGAAAGAGAAGACATTAAAAATTTACTCCAAACTATGTAAGTACCTAAGGGGAATGATCTTTGACAATCGATGCAATAGTAAATCAAGAAATAAACATAAGACACATAGAGAAAAAAGTGCTCTAACAATGCAGAATCCTAGACTATGAGATAACAGCATTAATATTTGTAAAAGCAACAAAAAGAAAATGTAATTATTAGACAAGATGGCAGAATCAGAGTATAACTTTATGCAGCGCTAAAATGACAAGAAACAGTCAACTTTTGCCTATTGAAATAGATTTTCTAAGATGGAATCGAAAAAGATCAAGGTTAGAAAGAATAAAAAATACAACTAGATATAAAGCAAAAGATAGAAATAAAAGCATGTATTACTGAATTGGAGAAACGGCAGTCTAGCATAGTTCGGTCATGTGAAAAGGATGGGCGATTTAATGTACCAATAAACTCATCATTATTCAAAGAAAACACAAAATTCAATTTTAAATTTTTTAAATATCTTTATGTTCGTTAACTGAAACTTAAAAAAATACTGATAAGGTTTGTCTTTAATAAAATCTACATAACTTCAGGGTAATTTCATTCCGAGCTTATTCAACGTTAAATCCTAAGCTGGCAGAAGTTAATAGTTTTCACAATGACCACCTACACAAATTCATTCGCATATTTAAGTCTTCCATACAGCTTAACGAGCTTATTATAATACGAAGATTAATTCTTTGGTTCATAATAAGTTAAATTGTGTGAAAGAGTATGTTTTTTCTAGTAGAAAAACCATGCGAATTAACTTGTTGGTGTGTAATAAGCAGGTTTAGTCATTCTCAAGAATTCATAATTTCGCAATACTGTTACCTGCTGATAAACTGTAATTTTCCTCAACAAGCAACAAAAAAGATATGTTAGTGATTCAAAGTAGATCAAATCCTTTTGGTAAAAACAAAGGGAGGTAGACAAATTGTTAAATTTTTTGTCAGTTTGTTCTGCTTTTCATTTAATTATAAATTTCACAGCCGCTGGGAAAATAACATATCCAAAAACAACAGTATATTAAAACTCGCCGGTGGTCTGCTTTGAATTCAGTAATTAATTTTGAATTAGTTAGTTTATGTTTTGACATTTATATTTTTTTGGAATGTGGTTAAAAAACAGGATATAAGATTCGTGACTGAATAAAACTAAAAACAAAAGAAAGATCCGCTTTTGATTTTAAGATTGTTATCAGAATCGGCAAGTTTTTTGGTGACATACAGTATATCCTTTATAGGTATCTGGGTGTGACATTCGGTCCACTCACTCTGTTGGCAAATTAAATGTTGCAACAGAGCGCAAATAGACCAAACACAACAATCCGGTTAAAATTTTTAAAGAAAATCCAGATTTGTGTTGGTAATGGTATACTACAATACGTGAAACCTTCATATATCTGTCTCGTGACCTGCAAATGAGTATGCAAAAATAGGGCGTGGTCTCGATTAATGTGGTCTTTGAATACTTTAACCGTTTCATAATCGGATTTTATAACAGTTAAAAGAAACGGAAATGTAACAACAAGACCCTGACAAGGTCACTATGTGGAATAGGCAAGGCGGTTTTCTGCTCTAACCGGGAAAACAACAACAAAAAGTGGAACGAATAAAGTACAATTACAAAATATTTTTTTGGTGGTTGTTATAATTAATTGTGGTTTCGAATCGACCCAAACCACTTTTTTCTTCTAATTAAACATTTCATTACCATTACATCCGAATTTAAATTTGAATAGCCAATGCCAATGGCGCTCTTAATTGATCACTTTTGCTTTTCAACTTTCATATGAGAGTCCGTTCACTTTCGTTTAGATTTTCTAAATCTCGAACTGTTGTCGTTATTATTTCCTATATTATAGCAATCGAGCGATTGACACATCGAAAAACGAACAATGGACTTGGAGGCAATAAACAACGGTACCGACAATTACAGGAAAGTGTAAGTTCACTCATTGTCATAAGCCTTGTATTAATTATGTTATAAGCGAGTTTCACTTAACGACTCTGTATGTAAAAAAACCGTAAAGCGTTACAATTACGTTTAATAGCGGAGGATTAGTTAACAACGTTTAATTGTAAGTGAGGTAATAATACAGTTTGAAATATTTTGTAATGATTTGACGAAGAAATTCGGACGTTTTCCCAAACTTTCGATTTTTGTTTTCCAATGGAAATAGAACGCGAAAAGTGGAAATTTAGTGCGGAATAAGTATAACTTTAAAAAATTAAATGTTAAATAGTTACCATGCATTCCGGTTATTCTACTAATTTATAAATCATGGTGAATTATAAGCAAATAATTTTTTCCATATTTCACCACAACTGGGGTAAATATGTATATTGATTTTCTTTATAACAACACAACTCTCAATTAATTTTATTTATTACTTATTCACAGAGTACCGGTTTCGGCTTCTTGCCTTCATCAGCCCTACATCGAATTAAAATCACTTTAAAAGTTGTACAATACCTATACAGATTAAAATGCAACAAAGCAAAATAAAATAAAATGGCGGAGAAATGAGACGTGAAATAGAATTTTTTAGCATGACTTTAAAAATGTCAGATTGCAGTGCCTATTAATTTTAAATCAATTGACTTTTCTTAAATTTCTTACATCAGAGATAAGAGTGTTTCGAATTGCAGTTAGAGATGCGCTGAGTAATGGTAATTGCATAAGAGGAGAAAGATTGATTGAATAAAAATTTAAATGCTTCTCATCTGCTAAAAATTTCAGAAATGATTTACAGTATAATCTCGTTTATTCGTCATAATAAAAAAACCGCAACAGTTTGTAATTTTTATTTCTTCGATAATTTTCGTTATGCACATATTGGAATATTAGTCCACAATGAGTTTATATAGGTATAGCTTTAAGATGAATTAAAAAAAATGTATCTCTATTATTACTTATATATTTTTTTGTAATAATAATGGAAAAATAGCAATTAAACAAATTTTTTAAATCCTGTTAATTCAAAAAAAATAGACATTAATAATAGTTTATAAACTCCCTACATCACATTGCGCATTATCAAAAATCCTCGATAGTGCGTTATAACGTTAATAAGCTTTTTGTTCCTTAGGGTTATGAATTATCGGGATTACACTGTATTACCACATTTCACTATAGATACCTAGAACAAAATTCAAATGTCTTTCGGGCCATTACGATTACAAGCAATTTAGAATGTTTTTCAGTTTTAACGGTCAATGAGATTATAGACATTTTTAAAAATAAGAAGTGGGTAATTAATAAAATTGGAATTACGGAAATATTTTTAAATACCGGAATTGAAAGCAAAGAAAGTGAATATTTTAATATCGTCTTTATCACTCATCAGTTTATTTTTGTTTTAAAGGGTGCGTGTACAGGTTTTTGTAAAATTTGAATTGTATTTTTAAATAGTTAAAATCTTCTAAAATTTTATTTTTAGATATTAACCTGATTCACCATAAAACTTTTAATTTTTTAACAAGTGTTCAGTTGAAAAGTTCATCAAGTTAACTTTAATACGTCAAATCTCTCATGTATTCTTATGAGAGATTTGACCCGTCAAAGTTAACTTGATGAACTTTTCAATTGAACACTTGTTATTTACTTTTAACACACCCTTTAATTGTGAGACTATACAGATTAGTACTCTAGAGGCTCTTGAAATATGTTACAACATTTGTAGATCAACTACACAAAAGGGGTGCGTTTGAACAGATTTTGAAAACTTTAGATATTACAAGGTACAAAAGTAAAAAGATACAAAATATCTGGAAAAAATATTTAAAGCTCAATACTTCAAGAAAGCAAATGGTTTGAATATAAATATAATAAAATTAATGAGAATCTAGGTCATTTTATAATTTAATACCGTTGTCTGTCTCTGTTTAATATATAATCTATATGACATAGCAACATACACAACAATGTGTTGAAAAGAGACAGACAACGGCATATAAATAAAAAATAGAGTGTAGAAAATGAGTAAATTAAAAACACCTATGGTCTTCTTTTTTTACCATAGAAACACTAGTAGGCGTTGCAAATTTGAAATACTGATTTGTTATTAGTTAATTTTTAAAATAAATTAATAACAAATGAGTATTTAAAATTGGACAAGATTATTAGTGTTTTTTTGTTAAAAAAACAGACCATAATACAAATTTTTTCTGTTCTAATATCGCTGAAAACATTGCAAAATGTCTGCATTTTTAGTTCAATATTATACATTCATTCAAACTGCATCACCCTATAGATAGTTACAAGTACAATTACAATTTATATAGTTTGCTTTATAAATACCTAATGTTATGCAAGGCAAGTTTTAAATCTGAAATTACTCAGAAAAATTAATTAATAAAAATTTTTAAATTACTTATTTTTACCTACTACAGAACTTTGCAACCAATAGTTAACCCTAACTAGAAATAATTTGCTACAATAGCTAAAACAATTGCAAACCCTGTAAAGCATCAAATTAAAGTTATCCAGTGTAAAACACTTCACCTGCTCATTTCAAATAATCGGAAAGACATTAAGGATTATTTGGTCCGCATTTAGGATTTATCTTTTCTGTATTCTTATATGCCTACTTAAGTTTTGAGAAAAAAGAAATATTTTTTAATATGTGTAACGAGATTTGTTTAATTTACCACTTTACCAACATTTTACCTAACATCTTTGTTAATTAAATCTACATTTAAAATAATTACAAAAAGCTCTGGTTTTTAATGGTAGCAATTTTGTCTAACATCTCTCTTCGTATTTTAGGCACTGAATATATCAATTTCTTTATTTTTTTAAAGATAGGTTAGACTGAACGGTAATAATGTTATAAACAATTAAATTATAAAGTTATCAAAACAAGGTCGAATTGTTTTTGTTAGTTTGACCCTGTCAAAAAAGGAGAGTATTTCAGTCTTATGGAAATCGTAAAGTCAGTCAATTTTAATTTTTTTTTTTTGATACACACTAATGGGCTAATTTTAAGTTGAAATAAAACCGGTAGTATCTTCGTTGCTATGAAAAATTAAAAGAATTTAGGGTTGTGAGTGGTTTTGGAAAAGTATTGAAATTTGCGATACTACCGGTGGTATGTCGACTTAAAATTAGCCCATAAAACAGTTAAAAAACAATATTTTGTCAAGTTATTACATTTACAAATCTTGTTGTGTTAGTTCTTCCATTAGATTGTAAAAACCTTTTTAATTTTTCATGAAAGGTTATATATTTACACTATACTGCACTACTGTACATTTATTATAGGTCATTATTTAATTTAATACCGTTGTCTGTCTCTGTTTAACACATAATCTATATGACATAGCAACATATACAACAATGTGTTAAAAAGAGACAGACAACGGCATATAAATAAAAAATGGAGTGTAAGTACTAAGAACGGTGAGAAAATTTTAGAGATAGATAAAACGATAAATGATAAATGTTTTGTTCGATTGGTTTTTATTAAAAAAATAAAATATCTAATTAATTTTGAATAAATTTACTTACCGTTCTTCTTATCATTTTCTTAGACTAGTAAGTATTGCTTACTATCGAGTTTTCATTGGCAACAAGCAAACGAAATACAACGACTTTAAGTTAGCAACAAATAAATCACCCATACTGACCTTGAAAAAAATTAAATAAACAATCAAATAAAGTTAAATAGTACAAAAAATTTATTAGCACCAATTAACAATCAACACTTTTACTTTATAGTATCATATGATACTTTTACTTATTTTTGGAGTAAACATTTCTTTATCTGTGTTGCTTATATGAATTTTATTTGTAAATCATTCGTTTACGCTCTTACATAGTCATGTTTCGTTATTACGTTGCTTTGTTCTTACAAAGTTAGCCGATAATCGAAGGAAGCAATTCTTCTTTCTGGTATGGTATTTTATTAAAATAAATATTAAAAGACTATCAAAACTTATTTAAAAGTTGTTTGTCTCTTTATCCATTTTTAATGGGAAACTTATTGTTTATAAAGGCGAAAATTCAGGAAACAAACAGTTAAAATTCTGTAAACTTATAAATAGATATTTGTGCATGATAAGGCCAGGTGGCTTAAAAAATTAATAAATCATAGAATTACAATAATTTTAGAGGTAAAACTAAACATAAAGACGTTCACACCTTTACGTGTGACTGCGTATTAATAAGACCGTTTATAATAGAATTAGAAGAATATGATTTACAACTTTATCTATAGCTGAGCTGCGTATTAATCAAAAACTATTTTTTATTCAAATTTTATATAAATAAGCAGACGAATAACAATTAATTTAAAGCAATATATAATCTTTGCGACATTTGCTTAAAGTCAATTAATGAATTAATTTTTTGTTTTAAAAGTTCATCGACCTAAATTCGGGAATTTTGCTAGTAAAAGCTACATTAAAAAAACTTTTAGTATTTAATTTATTCATCTATAAATCATCTAAAAATAGTGACCACTTACGCTTTTTTACAAAGTTAAAAATAAAACAAAACAAATAAAATATAAAGCTACTATGACCAAATGCATTTTTTAACATCGTTATTTCTTCCTGGAGGCATGCAATATCCTTTCTATTTCTATTAACCCCCCACATACTTATCCTTTTTTAGACAAATAAAATTAAAAACCCAAATGAATATTAAACATGCAGCACATAACAATAATTTTGTATTAGTGACTTGCACCGAAAAAAGACTTTCTCTCGAATTCGAATATTATGCAAATAATGTGGTTCAAAATCTCCATTTTCCGCTAATAAACTACAGTTACGTAAGGATGTGTTGTTGCAAATTGCTGACCTTTTCCATGTAGGCAGTCTCCGATTTGCATACAGACAAAAATGGACATAACAACCAAAAAATCGTTAACCCGGCAAGGTTTAACTTTATACAATTCGGAGAAAGCAATCTATCTATTTTCGATTTTTGTCGTATAGCCTTCAAATTTTCGGGTCAACTTTAGAAATTAATAACTAGACGTAGGTTGCAATAAAAGAAAAATGCAGGGTCGAGAGTGGCCGGCAAGGTCTCCACACTTTGTCATATTGATTTCGTTTTGATTGACGAGATGAATAAGTGTAATGTCAACAACGCAACTCCGCCCATATTTTGCGCTCGTGCAACTTATGCCACGCACCATTGTCATATTACGTAATTCTTTACGGTATTTAGAAAACTATACGTGTGCTTATTAGCGAGATTAATAAGCGGTTGCCAGATTACACTTTCATCCACCGTAAACCTACTAACATTTTGCGGTGCATTTAAAAATTTTTTCAAATTTTTGCACCTAAATCTTTAACATTTTTTTAACTTTTTTTCTGGTTATTTTTGGTTATCTTTCATAATTAAAATATTTGTAGTTAGGTATACAGGATGTTCCAGTTTAAATGTAAAATAACAAAAACTTTATCAAAAAATAATTTTGACTCGCAGTGGTCCATAGAAAATTAAAATTGTGAACGTGTCACAATTGGCAATATCTTAAATGGCATTTTTTGTTGCTCGTTGACATATGAGGATTATTAATGCACTCCAAGCCATTCAAAAAAAGTTGGTTAAACACCCCTATTAACGACCTGTTCACACCAACCATACAAACCAGAATTTTAACATTCATAAACTGTCATAATCATAAAAACATAACAAAATGGTATGTTTGAAAATTCATTGGCTTTTTCTCGTATCTCTGGTGGAATGAAATTTAAAATTTCTTCCATATTTTAACAATAATACCACTATCAAATAATGGCAGCACTATGAAACTGATTATTATTAATGATAACTGAAAAATTTGTTTGGGTGTTTTGTAGCTAGGTAACAGAAAACAGTCTAGATGTGTCACTAGAGATGTGTTAGTAGAGAGAGGCAAGTTGAAAAATTTTGGAATAAAGTTTTTCAAATTTATTGCAGAAAAACATTGTAATCAACGCTTTTGTTAATGTGCGATTAATAATCTCAACTTCTATTAACTATATTCATTCTAAAATGTCTCGATTATTAATCGCCTTTATTAACAAACTTGTTGGTTTAATAATAACTATAATAGACTAAACTCATTTACGATTTTCATCACAAGAAATTGTAAAACTAAGTTTAGGTATTTGTAGTTAACTAAAATGTGCTTTTTTTTCAAAGTTTTAAATAACTATAGGTGTTTGACATGACAGTTATTGCCAATCGTTAAGTAGGTATAAATAACTTTGTTACGCATTTATTCTGTCTAAAAAAGAAGCGACCGCAAAAAAGTGGGTTATTGATTAATTACCACCTGATATTTTGAAAAAAAATTGTGTGTATTGTGACAAACATTGGGGGTTAATTAGGTTAATTAGGTTAATTAGGTCCAAGAGACACAAGAAAAATATTTAAAAAAAAACATAAATCAAATAATGATGAGATTTCGTATAATAAAAGTCTAATTAATATGCCTTAAATAGTGAAGTTTAAAAAGTCGTTTTCAAATATTTTTTTAAATAAAATTAAGAACAAAACTATTTCTGTAAACTGCAAAGGTAACGGTAAAGGTTAAAGGTAAAATCAAATTTTGCTTTTAAATATATTATTTGTTACTTCTCCAAAAATGTGAAAACCCCTTTTTTAGAAATAATTGTGCTTATAACTAAGAAAACAAATTTTAAAAATTGAAAAATGTTCTTTGTATTGTAATAAGAAAACTTTTTTCTTATTGTTAAAAACACGTGGTAAAAAATTTTTGAATTTAGTTCTCCTTTGTTTTTAAGGATTTATTGTTGTGGTATTGTTGTAATATAAGTCAGAGTGACAATTTGAATAAATAAATAATTAAAATTAATACCAAAAACACTTTCAGCAACACGTGAATTTAATCAATCAAATCAAAAGTCTTCTTATTACGTCATAACTGAAAAATTGATTTTTTCTGTTTATTAAACGTGACTTATTTAGAAAAAAAATTAATGTCAAATATTTTTTCAACTATTTTGCAATAGAAAAAACGGTTAATGAACCTAATATCTAAATTCAAGAATTTTAATGCAAAAATCTTAGTATCAAAAATTTTTTTCACTTGTATCTTGAAAACTGAAAAGGTTGGATTTACATGAAGTTTTTTCTGGAACTCCCCAAAGTTTAAGAAAATGTGTAGTACTTTTTTGGTACGAATTTTGGTAAAACATATCAATGCCTGTATTTGTGGATAGGCTCTGGGAAGGCGCTGAATCGTTTGTCATAACAATCCATGGAGAATCTACATACGTGTATTATTTTTGCTAAGACACAACGAATGTTTGGACATTCTGTGCGCACGAATGTACTCGCAATGAATGTCTAAATGATATTGGTAGTATTTTCTATTATGATAAGTTGTGAAAAAAAGACAGTATTATGTAGCGTCATCCCAAATTAAGAATTTTATTGCTGGCTTGTTATTTTCTGAATTATAATAAATTCTGATATAGATAGTTAGAGGAAAATAATTGATAATTAGACTTTTACCACACTCAATTAATTAGATATAAATCAGGAAATATTATCTTTTAATACTGATATAAAATTTTATTATGAATAGATTACAAATCATATTTATGTGTATACTAGAAAACCAATCAAAATTTCTCTTTTTGAAATGGCTCCTAATAACCTCTAGACTATAGTAAACAAATTACTTTTGCAACATAGGTATTTAGGTATTTGTTTAAAAAAATTAAATTACAAGTTTCGTGATTAGTTCATGTCACTAATTAACCTCCCCCTAAATACAATTTACAATTATAAAATTTATTAAAATGCCCTTCTTGTAAACAAAATTGACATACCTGAGAATTTTTGGTCAATATTAGACACATACCCAAAAACTTGTTTGTTTTGTTTTCGAATGCTCAGCTTGTTTAGCCTAAAATTCGATCTAATAAATTTTAAAAAATATTTTTATTATTTATTTATTTAGTCACTTGGAGTATTTTTTTTATTTATAATTTTTTAGATAAACCGAACTATGTTGTCAATCATTTTTCATAATTCTACATACCGTAACACAGCACAAAAACAAATAAAAAATAACAAACAGGCTAGTTCCAATTACTTGCACCCAATCGAAAAAGCAGATTTTTTAAAAATTTCAATCAAATTACTCCGCACTTCCCGAAAAAAGTCTTTATTTTTCTGATTACGTGTTCACATTAATAACATTTTTGTTATAAATAATGAATCTGTGATTTATTAGAAACCCGTACCCGCTTCGTACCATTGAAAAAAGTGCCGCAATTAATTTTTTGGCGGCAAAGTTCGAACCGCGCTCAATTAAAATCAAATCAAGTCAGGTCATCACGAATTTCTCTTGCACAATCTCATTGATTTCGTAAGTAGCATCTTCGGTCCGGAAGAGCGATTCATGAGGGCAAAAGGTCACACGTTTCTCCTTTTTCGCAAGGGAGAGTCTTGTGTGGGTGCGTGGTACCCTTATAGTCGCGTTCTTGCAGTTACAAAACCTGCAACTGTTATCTTGAGTTGATTCGAAAGTAAAAGTATTTCCTGCGGGCACTTGACACTTTATTTACCTTCTAGTCGGCGCGCCAGTGATTTTCAAAGATTTTGTCTTTCTAGTGCATATTTGGGATATTTTCGCGCAAAATCTTAATTATGTATATATGCCAGCAAAACGTCTAATTTCCCTTTCACTCAACTTACTTTCGAATCAAACAAGTGTAAAATTCGGAAGTTTTCGTTACGTAAAGGGTTCCTTACCTGGGGGTGTTTCTCTTAAATTAAATCCCAAAACAGTCACTGGAGTATCACAGATCACGGTACTACACTAAAATCGAAGCACTTTTTCTTCCGTCATTGTCACTGGGATTTCGAACTTTCCTACACAAATCAGGAATAATCAGCAAAGAGCGAAATTCGAATTAGAAAGTTTCGCATTCGAACTTCTTGCAACAATTAACGCTTGATAAACCAGAGACGAGAGTGAAATGGGCTCGATTTTGACTCGACTGTTGTCCAATTTGTGTAGAAAAAATTCGTCGCTTTTGCCCCTATTCTACATACTGTTGATTACTTTAAGAATGTCGCGAGTCGTACTGTAGTAACTTAAGACAACTTTGTTTTAGTATTGTTAAAAGAATGCGCACGCAACGCTCATAGAGAGGGAAAGTACGGTGAAAGGAACTAAAGGACATAACACCATACCGTACCGGTGTTACTCGACCAGCACCGGAGTCCGGAGTCCCAATTCTCTGCACTCTGACATTACTAGACACCCTAAAATAGAAGGTCCCAAATAATGTCAATAACAGATTTTGGTGATTTTAATGATGGACTGTGACCTCACTGACCTGGATGACTACTGCTGTCGGCAATCTACTTGTCTTATTGATGGCCAGATCGAAGATTTATGGACTGTTAAATGCGAATGGGAGTGCTCCTTAACGTTTACCTAGTAATTACATTATGTAGGAACAACAAGATATTGAAATAAATAAGACAATTTAAATACAATAATATTGTTAAAAAGTAAAAATGTTCAACAATGGTTTCAGCCAACATTCTTTCTCAATTAAAAACAAAACTTTGATGACGAAATATTACAAAAGTAAAACATGAATTAAATGGTTTATAAATGACTGTGGAATGTTTGGATTACAAATAACCACTTTTTTATGGCTGATTGTTTCATTAGTGTCAGTTAAAAAAGTTTTTACAAGAGAATAGTTTTATGTTTACCTACCTATTCGGAAGTTTGTCTAAATTGTATGTAAGAGCAAGGATCAAAGAAGAATGTAACTGGCTGCAGGAAGATCTTTACCACTGATAAAATGCAGTATACAGAGTGACACTAAATTACCTATTTTTTGTCATAAGGCTGCTTACATAAATAAGAAAATAAGAAACAAGTACTTACATTTTTTTATCTGGTGTTGCGATCATCAAACAAATGACTTTTAAAACAATAGCATAAAAAACAAAAATTTAAGTTTTTATAGATTCATTTTTTATTACGTACTTATTAAGTATGGAAGTAATAATAATAATCCAATAAATGTCAAACGAACAATAGGTAAAATGCATAAAAATTCAGCAACTGCTTTTGCTTGATTGTAACAAGATAAACCTATGCAATTAGTATTTCTGAAATTTACAAGCTAGTAAAAGTTTTTGCTACTCTTTATGCATATTATCCAATGTGTTAGTAATTCTTATGACTTAATTAAAATGAGTAAATATGGCTGTTTTGTCTTAGTATTGAATATTATGTAACATCAAAATATAGTTAAAACAATAAGTTGTTGCATATTTTCCAGTAAAACTCTAATAAAAATGTTTTATAATAGCTATTTATGTAGTAAATACTAAATAAATAATTTAGGCTTTTATGGACGTGTCCAAAACTCTAGAGACGAGTCCGCGCAGCGGACCTAACGCAAGAAATTTATGGTCATAGACCCTTCGGTGGCATCTGAGAAAACCGCCCGCGGCAGATCAAATCTACATAGAAGTGGTGACAAATCGAGTAACACACTTGTTTCTCCTAAACGTCTTTGTGGTCATAAAACTCATCTACCTATTTTGAAATCTTCCAACAGAAGATACACCCCGATTAGGTTCCTAATAATAGTGTGGTTTGGTGGTTATTGCCCGTCTTTGTTAAAAAAACTTTGACTTAAATTATTTACAATTTGTAGGAACAATTTCGAAAATTCCGGCAGGTCCGTTTTGCGAACCAGCGACGATTGGGTCCTTGAAATATGTTCCTTTTGCGGACCAACCTCGGGATTAGTGCTACTCTGTAGGAAGTGGTTTACAGATTCAACGCTTACTTATTAATTAAGTTAGATTTTGAAAATATTTGAAGCTCAACACATAAAGATAAATTGATAATTTAGAATATGTATAAAATTAACGAAGATAATAAATATGTGTGTAAATTATAAAAAATACTCTCTAATTTTTGCTTTTAAATAAAGGGTTATTTTCAATACTATGTACAATTATGACATCTTATTAAGGACAAAAAATGGGATAAAATAATCAATGCGTTTTAATAAGCACTTGAATTGGAAAAAATACTTTATCTGTTATTAGTATTAAACAAAAAAAATACTTTTGTTTTTTTAATAAATTTTTATCAAATTTACAAATATGGGACACAATTTACAAATTGAAATCTGCTTTTTTCTTTATTTTTAAACAAATTTCTTTTTGTAAAAGATTTTGTTTCATTGACGCGTTTATCATTTATCGTCGTCTCTCGTTTGAAAATATCACCATAATTAACAAAAATTAATCATAAAATAATTTATCAGTTGTCTACTTGTTCTCATTAAATATGTAAACTTCTACAAGAAAATATCAATGTAATAAACTGGCCAAAAAAAGTATCGAGAAGAAGACAGCACTTTCTTACTATTAGAGTGTTTGAAACTACACATTTCTGATAATACACCTTAAATGCCTTTCTGTTATTTATTTATTTGTTGTTTAAACCCTTCTACCAAGACCCCAATTTTCAGTTTGTAAAATTTTATTTTATTGCTTTTTTATTTATTTATGTTATTTTTTCGGTTTTATTTATTTTTATTTATACAGTTTTATACACGATTTGGTCAAGAAGAAAAGTAATTAATTTAATTCAAACTTAACCATTGTCACAATATTTAATATTTAGATATCTTACGTGAGTTAAATATGTAATGACGTTCAGATATTTTTGTAAAAGTAGTGCCATCAGAACCATTTCATCATCGGTTTGTCTTGAATTTTTTTTTTTTATATATATTTATTTGCGTATTTGCAATCTACATCAAAAAATAGAGTATTAAGCAAATTTGTTGAATTAGTTTTGCTTGGAAGGGAAGCATCCAGTGATGCATCTCCTTATGGCCGGGTTACTTTTTTTTTTTTTTTCATTGTTGTAGTACAAGATCGTGGGTCCAGGTGCGCTGGAGTCTTCTCACTTGTGGTCCATTAGCAAATAATTCGTCTATTAGGTTGTTCTCGTGGTTTAACGTTTGTAGATTATATGACGAAGCCATACGAGTGATCTCGTCTTTAACATAGGGCACATGAAGGTCAGTGTGGAGAGTGTGGTTGCTGACGAACCAAGGGGCGTCGGCTAGACTTCTTAGAACTTTTGATTGAAACCTTTGAATTATATTGACGGTTGACGATTTGGCACATCCCCAAAGCTGTATACCGTACAGCCATATAGGCTTTAAAACTGCTTTGTACAGTAAGAGTTTGTTGGATAGAGAAAGTTTTGATTTTCGTCCAAGGAGCCAATACATTTGCCGGAATTTGAGATCCAGTTGCTTTCTTTTAGTCTCGATATGTTTTTTCCAGGTTAGTCGTTGATCCAGATGTAGACCAAGATATTTAGTTTCGGTAGCAGCTGGTATTCTCTGGTTGTTCATAGTTACAGGAGGACAGGTGTTACGCCGCATGGTGAAGGTAACTTGTACCGACTTGGTGTGGTTGATCTTAGTTCTCCATTTCGTATACCATTCGTGGAGTTGATCAAGATGATTTTGTAAATTGTTCGAGGCGACATGTGGATCATCATGAGAAGCTAGGATAGCTACATCATCAGCAAAAGAGGCTATATCGGTATTGTGAGTTACTGGTATGTCTGCTGTGTAGATAAGGAAAAGCAGTGGCGCAAGGACACTACCTTGGGGAACTCCAGATTTGATAGGGTAGAAAATGGATTGCTGGTCTGAGAATTTGACAGAGAAGTGTCTATTTGATAAATATGATTTGAGGAGAAGGTAGTAGTTGCTTGATAGACATTTTTTTAGTTTCAGAAGTAGACCCCTGTGCCACACTTTATCAAAGGCTTGAGAGATATCAAGGAAAGCTGCGTGACAGTACTTTTTTTCTTCGAGTGATTTGGATATTTTGTTTACTAATCTGTGGACCTGTTGGGTGGTTGAATGATGCTCTCGAAATCCGAATTGGTGAGTCGGTATTATTTCTGAGAGGTTATGGTCTTTATGTATCCTACTTTGTATAAGTCTTTCCAGGACTTTGCTTATTGTTGGTAGCAAACTGATTGGTCTGTAGGAGTTGGTTTCATTAGGAGTTTTCCCTGGTTTTTGTATCATTATTATCTCTGCGTATTTCCAGATTGTTGGGAAATAGCCTATACTTAATATGCGGTTGAATATGACTGTTAAGAGAACTATAGCTTTACGTGGAAGTTGCTTCAATATTTGTCCATTTATTAGATCAAATCCAGGAGTTTTCCGAGTGTTGAGTTTGTCTATTTCTAGTTTGACCTCTGTTGGAGAAAAAGATTTTATAGGAGGAGATAATTGACAGGGCGAATTAATAAATTCTTCAACTTCCTGATCTTCGTCTTCTGGTTCAGTTCTAAAAACTTCATACAGGTGCTTAGCGAATAAATCAGCTTTTTCTTTGTCTGATCTTGCCCACCCGCCGTTTGGTTTGCGTATGGGGGGTACGGGAGTTTGCGGTCTTTTCATGTGTTTTGTTGCTTTCCACAACGTGTTGTCATTTACCGATAGCTTGGATAAATAATTTTCGAAGGAGTTGTTTTGAGCTTCTCTGAGTGTCTTTGTTAGTTGCCTGCTCAGTCTGTTGTACGCGTGCTGGTTAATAACGTTTCTAGTCCTTTGCCAAGTTCGTCTAGCATGCCTTTTGTCGGCTATAAGTTGTCGAATATGCAGTGGCACGTTTGTGGACATTTTTGCGGACTCTTTACTTTGCGGTGTGGCTTTCCAGGCAGCTTCCTGTATCAGATTTGTGATGTATTGTGCAGCTTTGTCCAGATCTTCCGGATATTTTAGTGGTAGGTTAAGTTTAATATTTTCATCTAGACTGTTGCGAAAGCTAGTCCAATTTGTATATTTTGTGGACAGTTGGGGCCGCAGCGTTTTTTTGATAGTTTTGGTACTTATACTCGTTATAACAGGAGTGTGGTCAGAGTTTAAGTCGTTATTAGCTTCTATTGTACAATTATTTTTTGATATACCGTTTATTATGAAGAAGTCTAAAAGATCAGGGAGTTTTCTTGGGTCGCTGGGCCAATAGGTAGGGCCACCGCTGGAGAGGTAGTCGTAGTTCTTTTCTGTCATTGCTTTCCAAAGATTTCGCCCTTTTGTCGTCGTGAGTCTAGAGGCCCAATGAGTATGTTTGGCATTCCAGTCGCCACCTGCAATGAAACGATTACCAAGAGTTTGTAAGAAATTTTTGTAATCTTCAGTAGTGATCGTATGTCTTGGAGGACTGTATACTGCTGTAACAACAAAATTCCAGGGCAGAGCTGATATTTCTACACTGGCTGCTTGAATTTTGTCTGTTTGATATTTTTGTAGTTCATGGTGTGGGATAGACTTGCGAATTAATATCGCTGCCCCACCATGAGCTGTTCCATCTGGGTGAGGGGTACTGTAAGTGAAGTATTGTGGAAGTTTAAATACAGTTAGATTGGTGAAGTGTGTTTCAGAAACTAGCAAAACGTCTATCTTATTTAAGTTAAGGAATAATATAAGCTCCTGCTTATGATTTAGCAGACCGTTGGCGTTCCAGGTGGCAATACGCAGTAAGTTTATGAACTTAGCTTATTGATCAGTGTCGTGAGAAGGTTCATCATCATGCTGTTTTGACTGATTAGCTGGGAGAACATACTTTTGAATTCGTTTAAAAATGATGTTAACTGATTTTCTATATTGTATGGCTGTTCCAGCGTCCGCGTGTTATTAGTTGTATTGCTAGCTTGGGTTGCTTGGGCATAAGAGTGGTGGAGGTTTGCGTTATTTTGTACAGGTGGGAGTTGAGCTGGGTTTATTTGGGGTAGATTTTGTTGTCGATATCCTCGTGCAGTGTTGTTTCTAGATGCAACTAGTTCTTTGTAGACTTTGCATCCCTTATAGCTGGCAGGGTGGTCTCCATTGCATAGTGCGCATTTAGCAGGAGTATCTTTGGGCTTTTTGCATAGTTTAGAGTCGTGGAATTCTCCACACTTGACACAGCGGAACGGCTTAGTGCAATAGGATTTGGAGTGGTTATATGCTTGACATCTTGTGCACTGTATGGCATCACGCTTTATTTTTGGAGGTTCTACAGCAATTTTAGTGTTACATAAAAACTCGGTTTTATATATGTCTTTGTTGTTTTTTTGAGGTTCGAGATCAATAAAAAATAGTGCTAGTGGTTCCTTGGTGACTCTATGTTTCACATTCATTATGTTACGAACTTTGTGTCCTGATTTTTCCAGTTCTTCTTTAATATCTGCGGGAGGAGTAGAGTGATGAAGGTGCCGTATAACAATTCTGTATGCGCGTTCTTCCTTAAGTTGATAGGTATGGTGAATTATGTTCTCTTCTCTCAGATGTCTTATTAATTTCCGATATATTTCGACGGAGTTGGCAGAGATTTTAACAGTTTCGTTTGGTAGGGCTTTACTGTAGTATGTTTCTTCTTCTGTTGCTGCAGATAAGCTGTTGATCATTTCTTTAAAATTTTTAACGCCGTATATAAAAATAGGGGGAGGCTTTAGTGCTTTTTCTGGTCGAATTGTTTCGTCTGGTTGAGTTTGATCGCCTGTGTCCATTTCGGACAATGGGTTAAAACTGTTTTGTAGCTTAACTGGCGAGGATAACGGGGTGTTGGATTCGTTACATAGTTTGGCTCTTTTCCGCTTGTTTCGAGGTGAGTATTGTTGCCACGGGTTTTTTTTATTGGGATCTTCATCGTCAGGGTAATTTTCGAAGTCACTGGGGTCTACATCTGCTGATGTGTTTGATGGGGAATTAAAGTGTAGTTTAGGTGGTTTAAGAACCTGTCGCGGATGATTTGGGTTGTTTAAATTTTGGCCTGGTTGATATGTTGGTGGATAAAAATTCTGATACGTTGGTTGCATGAGTATTGATGGTTGTTGTGTTTGAGGGAGATTTTGCTGGGTCTGCAGGTTCATTTGCACTTGTGATGGATTTTGTGTGAAAAATTGTGAATTTTGCCAGCATTGTGAGTTTTGGGGGTTAGATTGTGTGTATCCCAGAGGCGGGTATTGCTGACTAGGAGGGAACATTTCTTGGGGGATGGAGCCCCAAGGGTAGTTTTAGGCGGCCAAGCTGCTTACCTGAGTTGTCTTGAATGAAACAAAATATATCGGTAGGTATACGTTTCGACACTCGGACGAAAAATGAGCGAAAGCACTTTGCATCATTGCTCAGAGCAATGATGCAAACTACAAAGTGCTAACATTTAATTTTTTTTTTTTTTGTTTTAAACTGGGTTAAAATGTATACATTTGATTTTTTTTTTTTTAAATAATTGAAATATGTAGTTCAATTTATTGCGAATTTTTTATTTCAAAAATTAAATTTTAATTTAAAAATTAAAGAGTATTATAAACGTTGATCAATTTTTTATTAATTTTTATTAATTTTTTTCATAAACTATATTTAAAAACACCAATTAAACAAAATATTAGTTATATTGAGATCAACAGCAAAATTTTTCACAATGCTATTATTAGCATTTGAAAAAAGTATTCTTTTTCTTAAAAATAATTTTTACCATTATCAAAATCATGTTTATTAGTTGCGCTAACAGGATTACAAAAAATTTACATTAGAGATTTATAGGCTAATTTCAATAGAGATTCTACCGGTAGTTTCGCAAATTTCAATACTTTTCTATGGTAACAACCAATCACGGCCCCGAATTTTTTAATTTTCCATAGAAACAATGATACTACCGGTATTATCTCAACGTGAAATTAGCGCATTAGATAATAAGATAAATAAGTTGTTTCTTATTAAATTTTTGTTGTTGGGCAGGAGGTGTTAATGTATGAGATATCTGCAGATATTAAACTCTGTAAAAAAAAAATGCAATTCAATACGATTTTAATTGTCCGAGAAAGTTCAGTTACAAAAAATGAGTTTTTATATAGATTTTTCTATATATTATAGTTTTCGAGATACCCGACTCTATAGATATCACGTCTACATCTTAAAGTTAGACTGAAATTTTGACTATAAGGTCTTGAATTTTTGAATGATTATAAGTTCTTTTGCAATATTTATTCCACAGTTTGTTTCAGAAAGGTTTTTCTTTGTTAATCTTGCCTGAAAAATCATCTGAGATAGTTTTTAATCTATTAAAACATGGATGAAATTTTTTGGTAATTTCTCCCGCTTTTTAAACCTTTATTGACAACGTATCAACAATTTGGCACGCCTACTATATAACTATCATTGCATTAGTCACCTTTTCTCTTGGACAGACAGCTAAATTGCAATTATCTATTTCTGCAATACAATTGACTAATCGGAATTACGATCAATTTCTTCTTTTTTTTTAAGACAAAATTACTCTAAATGAAAACAGACTTATTCTGAATTACAAGTGATTTTATCTGCATTAACTGGAAACGGGGTGTACTAGTAGAAATACAATTGCATATAAATAATATTGTTGTTGCATTTTATTATACCGTAAATAAGATATGTTTATATGCAAACACAAATACCTTAGATTTATTTGTATATGCGAATATACAAAATATTAATTTGGCATTGCTTCTTTTTAATTTGTGCTTAAACAGGAAAGGTTGTTAGAATAAAATATGTACAGCAAATATTTTTAATTTATATACTTGTAGGTATGTACTTTATTTTGTTAGCCTCAATTGTATTTCTTATTTCCAAGGATTGAAATTTTGTTCCTTGATTTTAGAAAAACTTTATTGATTTATATTTAAGTCATTACATAATACAATACTACGTATTAATTTTTTTTTTGATTTCTAAACATGCCGTAGGCAGTATTAAAGTTACTGATTATTTTTTAATTTTTAAAAGCCGTAGGTATCTCTCAATATTTTTTTTATGTATCTTTTTTAAAAGTCTTGTCTTATCTACAACTTTATTATAAAGTCTTAATATTATCTCAACTTAAAATAACCCTTTGACACGCTTTTAGATTTTTTCTCTAAACGCTTTTTTACATATAAAGTAAGATCGAAATGTAACTGAGTCAGAGCAGGCTGTGCCAGCGTAACTGTAATAATGTGTCTAATGTTAATACTCACTCCCACGGCTTGCTCTGATTTAGTTACATTTTGATCTCAGGTTAGTAAAAAAAATATTTTGTAAATGTTTTATTTACTTACAAGTTTTTAAACAACGATCTAAAGATGGCTGTTCGTCAGATGATTGTATAGTGCTTTTTTGCAAATTTTGCCCACCACAAACTTTATTGTCATTGAAGTCAATTAAAGCTCAACCTAATCATTTAGAGACGGTTGCTCTATTGAAGCCCAGATGGTCTGATGCCCAGACGCAAATCGTTTTTATAAGGGTGATATTTCCACAAAAGATAAGGGTTTTCATCAGATACATTTACCAAGGTTTAGGTAAACATTAAAAAGTTGAATGAAATAACGAACCCAATAAGAGAAATACGAATCTACACAACTCTTTGCGCTTGAGCCCTAATTGACTTTAATTGACTTTAATTTACCAAAAAAGTTTATGGTGGGCAAGATTTGCAAAAAATATTTTATTTTTTGAGTGGCAAAAAAGCTACATAGATCAGCTATTCTTTAGTCAGATCAGGTTAGAAGACATTAATTTTGAGAAGCACGGTGCCGAAATTACCAGTAGAATTATTACAATAAAAATATGCCTAATATGCCGAAATCACCAACACCAAAAAATATATGCCAAATCATCTTGTAGCTATTAACTAAGCTTTTAGGCAAAGTTCTAATAGTTTTAAATAATTTGTTTGCTAACCTAAATAAATTCAAACATTTGGCCAAATTTAGGTAATTATACCTGTCAATCAAAGAACAAAAACTTTTACATTTGGTTGAGCAAAAACATGATTAGTTAACTTTAATTGCTTGCTGAGTATTTATTACTTACAGCTAAATGCTAGGTAATTAATTAAAATTAATATTTAATAATTATATTTTGTTTAAATACAAACCGAGTGATCCAAAAGTTCTGGAATCTCAATTAACTATGAAAAAAAGAGGCAGATCAAATATAACGGTCATGACTCATTTAAAATGTCATAACTGGATTTTTATTTTTCAAATTTAGCTTGCTACTGTAAAGACTGTAATTAAAATGTTCTTATTGTAACTGCTGCTGACTACATCTTTAACATAAAACACAGAGTTATTAGCTTATTTTATAACAGAATCTTGCATAGCAATTTCTGACAACTAAAATAACAGTGATAACTAATTTTAAGCAAACAAACAATAGGTGAAATGCATAAAAAATTAGTAATTGCTTTTGCTTAATTGAAACAAGACAAACCTATGCAATTAATATTTGTTAAAAAGAGATAAATAGCTAATAAAAGCTTTTGCTACTCTTTATATCTCACATCACCCCTTATCTTGGTCTAAGCCTGCTTTGATTCCATGTCTTCTAAAATTAAAACTATATCAAAGAATACCTAATTGTTAAAAAATCTTTAAAAATGGTAATGAAAACATTAGTTAATTTTTTTTTTGTAGAGTTGGTGTTACAATTAAAACTAAATAGTGCTAACTTTTATATAATATGTTATTTAACACACAGCAACCGGATATAACCTTCAAACTTATTGGTTTTATTAAAAAATAACTTTATAATGATCTTAAATTGTATCGTGGAAGTAAACCACATTACATAAATAACAATATTGTGTTGTTAGATTAATATTTTACAAAAGAAATCAATGAAACATAACATTATTGTGAAATATTAAAAAATTAATTAGAATCGATAACTTCAATTATTCTGCAAATACTTTAAAAAGTGTTAAATTTGTTTACAATATCTTTCCATAAAAAACATACAATTCTATTTTTAACTTATAAGCTTTTAAATTTCAAAAATTATTTTTAATTCTTATAGGTCATAAAATCAGGAACAAACAACAAGCAAAGATGACACCCCTGCTATAAATTAACCGTCCGCAATAAACACTTTTTTTCTCTCAAAGGTAAACAAACACACCTTATTCTTAAAATTCATACTTGCTAGCACGAATCTTCTTCGTTCAAAATGACGGAAACTTGTCCATAAACACTTCATTTTTATTTGGAAGCCTTGATACCAATGTAGAAATATCGGCGAAAGGATCATCAAAACCGCAAAATCGTTTAACACATTTTGTGATGAAAAACTGTGTCAATTTATTGCCCACCAAATGAATCAGAAATCTCCATTCTTAAGACAGAAACCATTCAAGTGAGACCTTTTCACACTTTCTTACTCGACCAATTGACATCGTAATGTAATAATATTATATCAGATATTACGTTAGGAATTTCAGTGTGTGCGTTTATCGGCGGTTGATGGTTTTAAAAAATTTTCATATTGTGGAAGCTCTTTTGTTGGATTTATAGCGATCGATTGTGTAATAATTTAACGGATGAATGGACCCGAAAATTCCGTGTTATTTAATGGAAAATTTTCTTGATTTGAATGTCTTTTTTATTTTATAATGACAAATATTGGTTGGAAGCTGGTTTTCGTGAATGTCAAAATTAAAATTTCGCTAGTTTTGTAATTTTTCATGATGACAGTTTGTCTACAGGTATAGACTATCTCTGATACAAACTATTTGTCAATATTTCCAAATAATTAAACCTAATGACTAACATAAATTATAATCATTTTTTTTATTTATTGTGGTTTGTGGTAAAATAATTTACAACTTTACTTTTTCTTTTATTATATTGATTCCAGCTATTCTTTATGACTAAAACTTACGTACATGTAAAACAAATATGGAATTTATAAACATATCTAAATAGCAAAAAATATATATCCTGAATAGGTTCAAGATACTCATATACCTACTACGAACTAAGCTACGTATAAATGGGTATGAAATTATTTTAATTATAATATATAAAATCAGAAAATAAATATCAAATAAGAGATAAAAAAGTGTCTATAACTTAGTTGGATATTCTCTTCTACTTTTATGTAAATATGTAAATAAATCAGACTTAATAATCTAAAAATCTAATTGAATAATGTCTCTAGTTTTTAAGTACAAATATTGTTCTTTACACTTATATAGAAAATGTTGGGTGTAGAATATAGAAACTCCTAGACATAAGTGAGTAGTTCCTTTTACATCCTATTACGCTGTCGGTGTGTTTTTCTTCTTTTTTACAATTTTTTTTCCACTTCTTTTGTTGTTTATTATTTTTTTACCGAGTTTAAGTGTATTTTTTTATTATTTTTTTTTATTGAGATACCTATTCTATTTTTGGCTTGGTCTTTTAGCCAAGTGGTCGTTTTAACTTTACTGCGTCTGGGTGGTGCAATTTTTTTGTCACGTAGTTTATTTACAATCGTTTGAAACCCCTTTTTAGATAGAAAGTCTGGCTTAGGTAGAAAGTTTAAGTACCGTTCTTCATTTCGTCGGCTATTTCTTTATTCTCTCAACATGAATTTGTTACTTCTCTTTATTTTTCTTTTTATTTGTTGTTTTATGTATTTTATTAGTTCCAGTTTTAGTACACTATTTAATTTTTCCGTTATAAAAAAAACGTCTACTGTCAATTGGAACCAATAAATTATCAAGATGAAAAATTCGTTTTTCTTTAATTTATAATACAATATGTGATCAAAAAAGATTAGAATTATTCTTTAGGAGGCTGTAAAATGCTTTTTAAAAATGGAAAATATATAGAAACAAAAAAAAATCACAGACTTCTAGACGATAATATTTTTTGATCATATTGTACATTTATTAGTACAACAAGGTAAACCGTAAACGGATGACTGTAGAAAGAGCAAACTTGCGCGATAGCATAGTAGAGTCTAAAGATTGTCTATATTTGGATAAATTTTATGGTTTTGACTTACAATCTAGTTTATGAGGGATTTAATAAGGGTAGTTGTAAAGATAAGTAAACCCCATTGTTACCAAAACGACAAGCTGGTTACTCGAAGAAGACAAACAACAGATGCCACACGTTGGATCTTTACAATCTACTTAAAATTCATGGGCTGGGGTTTCTTTATCTGTAGGGGACCGAAAAGTTAATTCCTCTATTGCACTATAAAATTCATCCAAATATAGACACACTTTACACGTTTAAATTCGTTGCAACAAAATACGAGTTTTCGCAGCTTCTTCTACAGTCATTTTTTTATGACTTACCTTGTATGTATCATCTCACATAACCTTAAATATTTTCTTATTAACTGCTCACTTAAAAACGATTTATGAAGTGCAACGAAACAACAAGATTTTAAGTAATTCTTTGTTAAATTCTGCTTCATTCGTATTTAGTTGTTAGTGGTTGTTACAACTGTCACTATGTCATCATGGGTCAATGATTTCAAGCCTATTTTATGAAGCTAGTAATCCCAAAGCTCTTTACATATAACTTTATGAAAATTATTCGAAATAATAATAAATACGCACATAATGATAAAAATTATGTGGCAGCTTTTTGTTTACGTCTTCTCCATGGTTACAGCGTTATAGTTTTTTTTAAATATAGCACTCTAGTGTACTTTTTAAGCGACTATTTCCCTCACAACAGTTAAGCCAATCAAATCACTCAATATTTTGAAATCAAGCCTATCACAATCGAATTATGCGATAATTCTGCACTAGTGCAAATTATCAAAACTATTGTATTAGTGCAAATTATCAAAGAACAAACAATAAAACCTTATGTTCAGTGTGATACAGTGTGAAAATATTGAAAATATGTTGGAAACAATATGCCGCCGTGATTATTTATTCTTTATTTATCTTTATTTATTATTGAACCTCGATTCAAACCAAATCTAAAAATTCCTATTTTTACTTTATTTCTCGCAAAGCAAAGATATTCAAGAGATTTAAGGCTTAAGTTTTGTTCGGGAAATAGTCGTCCGAATATTCCTTGTGCATGTCTCATTGTTTAATTTGACATGACTCGGGATATTATATATAAAAATTTAAAATTTAATTATAAACATGATCATCTAGAATTTCTTTACTGTCACTGAGTAACAAAATTTGTTTAATTTCTTAAAAAATTCGACAAACTTGTTCTTATCAAGATCATTAATTCAGATCCAAGTTGAATTTATTTATTACCCAATACGATATTCGAACCGATTTGAATAAATTATTTCAAAATTTATTTCCAGATCTTCTTGTCGAAAGAAGTTTGAACATTATGAAAGAATTCTAGATTTTTTTAAATTCATTAATAAAATCTATTCAGACAGATTCTTATTCATAATTCTTTTGCCTGTTTTGTTGTTTGTGGGGGGTCTGTCTACGGTAGAAAAAGAAGCGTTTTCTAGTTTATTATAACCAAATTAATTCAAAATGGCTTTATACGTTAATTAATAAAATGTTTACATTTTTTTGAAAATTATTTTTCGGCTTCATTGCACAATTCATCAAATAAATTCTTGTCAAACTCGATTTAGAAAATGTAATTATGTTTGTTTAGGTTAATAATTGCCGTGATTTTTGAAACCAAACATTATTAATAGAAACTTGAATGTTTATGGTAAGAACACGTTTTTCATTAATTTTTATTTACGTATTGTATGCGCAACACCACCAATAACCACCATTGCTTGCACCCCACGAAATAGTAATATAAATAATTATAAATTTAACGAATTACTCTAACACACCAACCCAGAAATATAAAACTGACAACCCTTACTGTCATTACAGAAATCTATCAATATTTTATAATCTATAATATTTTATATGAACCATTATTAATAAAATACTATAATAAAATTGTTGTACTCTGAAGAGGCCTATAACCAAATGATAGTATGTAATCATATTGCATTTATGATGTTGATCCTATTAAGCCCCTGAACAACAAATAAAAAAGCATTGCAACTACCAAAAATAAAAATTAATTTTTAGTTTTGAAGCTTTGCACAAAAAACATTTGTTACTTTTTTACTCTTACGTCACGATTATGTATTTAAAAGAAAAATTGTATGGTTGTAATTTTTATGCCGTAAATAATAGACACGTCACGACTTTTGTCGCTAAAATGTGTGTTATTATTTTCAGATTTCTATATTATTAAGTTTCAGACAACTATATATTTTCTATTTTTTGTTATAATAAGGCACGAAGTGATTGTGATTTACATGAAATTTTACTTCCTAAAATTAAATTTTAAAAGTTTTCGAATTTCCGAGTATAATTATGAGAAACAATAGTATGTAAATAAGGTATAAACCTAAAATTTTTCTATCTGATACATCATAGGTGGAATCAGTAAATTACGGAATAATTGTTTGTAAACAGAAAATTTATTCCAAAAATTTGAAAGGTGTGAAGGTCGCATCAAAAATTAAATTTCTTGTTTTTTAATAATAATTCATTATTGTTTAGGTTTTATTGTTTAAACTACTATGACATAATTGACATAATGTATATTTGGTAGATATACTTCTTTACATGAAAAATCTATAGTCGTGGAAAAACCCCAAGCCATCTCTTTGTTAACAATTATTTTTAAGATTTTTAAACACCGTAATTTTGTAACTTTAAATTTTATTTAAAAAGTACTCAGTTACTAAAGCTCTTATGTAAAGTCAAAAAAATATTTTTTTTGTTTCGACTGATACATCGCGAAGATCAAATATGTTGAATGTACGCTATCTTAACCTCGTTTTCGAATTCCTCTTGGCCTTTCATCTGTTCATCCCCCAAGCGGTTATCCCTACTGTAATTTAAGTTTTTTTTAGTGCATATGACGACAGACGAGACATGCTACATGCTGTTTTTTCATTTGTGTTAGTCCATTTTTGCTGCCTGGCACCGGATAAGCCGAGGCATCCTATTTTTGTGCACGTTTTTCAAGCCCGATTACACCAGATGTGATTATTTAAACTTTTTTGATTTATCATTTAAAATCATCTAGATTTCCACCCGGCATTGCTCATTCATCATCATGACTTACAGTCTACAGCTCTGGCCAGTGAGAAATAAAATAAGATAAATAAAGAAAAAGAAATGTTTTTTGTCTTTATTTGTGCTTCTAAATATTTTACTTGTTTATACTTTACTTTTTTATTGTGATAACACCATTTTATTATTTACACCTGAACCAAGACTTAAAATTTGAGGTAAGTTAGGCCGTTAGAGCAACAATTTGAAATAGGTATACTCGAACCAAAAATATCTCCACGATCATATATACTAAAAACACAAACTCTAAAAATAGTACCTATTGATGTTAATTTAAGATCTATTAATGCATAATATGTTTACAAGAATTTAAACATAATATTTTTTTGAATGTTTTCGAAACTAAAATACATAAATTATTGTAGAACTTGACACGGAAGGAGTCAAAAGTGATGCAGATAAAATTTCCAAGTTGTAGAATTACCTAATACTCAACAAAAGTTTTAAAACTAAAGTGTTGATTAACAAATGTTTAAAAGCAAGTATAGTTTATATGTGGATATAGAAATTGTAAAATTTTAAGAAAGGAGCAACAGTGACTGGGTACATGTTTTCGAAACAAATAAATATTGTTTCACCTCATAAAATGTAATTAAATTCTTGTTATAACGGTGTCTAAGTTTTGAAAATTAAATAATTAGTCTTATGAATATTGCCGATTGAAATCTGCAAAGTGAGTCAAATAGTTTGATTTGTTGCAAATTTTTCTTAAAAAGTTTTTGAAATATTATGTTGTTGTTCTCTTTTTTATAACTTTATTCAAATAAAGTTGGTTTTATTTAATTTGATTTTCGTGAAAATTATTTTTTTTTACAACCACTGCTGAAAGTAGCTAATTTTTGCATTTTAACAAGTCGACTTTCTTTTCCAAACAATTAATTACCAAGTTGTCGTGTAGTAGCAAAACGGTTTCGAAGAGGTAGTTGTCCGAAGTGCCTGTCTTGATGCTTTGTGGTATGCTCCGGTTGACCTGTTGATCTGTTTCGTGTTTCTCTACCCTCTTCTGTCCTAACCCGAAACACACGCATTACCGTCATTGCAGTAGAATCAATTTCGTTGGGCAATTACGCGATAGGACAAACTAACTTCTCGTAATTCTATTTCTATTAAAATTGTTAAGATGGTAATATCGTTGATGCTTTCGGATTGAGCCATTTTGTTAAAACCTTAAAACAAGCAGTCAGAGACACAACAACTGCAAATACTTCTACTTAGTAGCTCTAATAAGCTTTTTTCTTAACAAAACCTAAGAGGTTGCAAACTGTTGCAATCGCTACTATAACTACTTCACACTTCTAAAAATTATTTCTTTTGAGTGTAACTTTTCTAACTTCACTGAGTATATAATTTTTTCGCCGATTCTACCAGTTTAGCTTTTTTTTTTAGAAAAATTTGCTATTTTTCGAACATGTAAGCTCAATATTTTTGGTCAGCTAAAAAATTCTAAACGCCTTTAAAGTGTTTGCTTACTGCTTAGCTTATAAAAATACTGGCATTTTGCCTAGTCAACAAATGTGATAGTTTAGTGCGCTTAAATTATCACTAAAATGTGGTGTTTACTGTCGATCGTCAAAAAAATATTTTTATTAACACTAAGTAATCTGGTGTTTGATTCGACTCTCCAATACGTGTGAAATCTGTGGTCAAAAATTATACAAGATCAAACTATAGATTCTTGTAAAAGAAATGAGAAATTTGAATTTAAACTATTGATGAAATATAGTGTTATTTCTGGAAATTCAAAATAATGGTTGAACAAAATTATCTAGAGACGATAGCAAGAATATTTAGCAAAAAGGACCAGAATTCACTAGAACAGTATCAACATCTGCTCTATCTTCCCTGCTCTCGAAAGCGATTGATGGCAACTTGTACCATCCATCTCCAGAGGATATTTAATAAGATTTGTTTGGTAACATATGACAACTATTGTCATTTTACTCTTCCCCAAAGTTTATTATAAATTTGGTGAAAAACCCTAAATGATAAAAGTAATGTAGCGTCTACTGTTATTTTAACATGCCGGTCTCAATCCACCACAAAGAGTAGTCACAATTAAAAAATTAATGAAAACCATTGAAAGCTACTGTAAGATAGTATTTGGTAGAGAAAGCATTGACACAAGAGTTCCTGTTTCTATTAATAGTACAAACGTTTATTAACTATTCCTTCGAATGACGAGTGATTTGAACAAAACTTTAGAAAATCTTAACTGAAGGTTACTTGAATTTAGACAATAAAATGGTACTAATATTGTTACTTCGTTAGTAATTTTAGTAGTTAAAAAAATAAAAACCAAAAACGTTCCCCCTAAAAAGCACCATTTTTAGAGCTTTTCGCCTTAAAACCAATGTTCTACCAATTATAGAAGGTAGAAATTTTGAAAATTTCTTACATTCATTATTACTATCATATTACCAAAGTGACTAAACTTTACTAAAAAGTTGTTAACGCGACTGTGTTTTCCACCGAGTCTCCCACTAGTTTTTTCACTCTTTCTGTAGATATGTGTTTTATCCTTATTCTTATTGTTTTTTTTATTTTTTTACCGTTGTCCATTGTCTTGTGTTTTCACTTTTTCTTCTGCTCATGGTTTTTTGTTTAAATAAATATTTGTTAGTTTATTTATTCACACATATTTATAACCGCATCATTCTTGTTTCTTACCTATCTTTTATTTACTATAATTTCTTTTTTTGTAATTTCTTACACTTTCTTTTATAGATCAAGAAACAAAATATAAAGAAATTAGAATATTAACCAACATGTTTTAATATATTTCATATACAGTGAGAACCATAACTTCGATAAAAATTCAGGGATTTGTTTTTCAGGAAAACGCTTGAACACGTATCCTGTTATTTTTTAACGCGCATTTTTTGATAAAAAAGTTAGATATACAGGGTATCCCAACATCGAGATACAACCCTCTACTTTGAAATTTTAAATAGAAACCCCAAATTTTTTTAGCATATCTGAATTTTACGTGTAATTTTGCGTATTTTTATGTAGCGCACATTATGTTGATTTTCAGTTGTTTTTGAAAAAAAGGCGTGAACCCTTTGAAATGAATAAATTCGATAAAAATTCAGGGATTTGTCTTTCAGGAAAACGCTTGGAGTCGCATTCTGTTATTTTTTAACGCGCATTTTTTGACAAAAAAAGTGTATATACAGGCGTTCCGAAATTGAGATACGATCCACAACTTTAAAATTTTAAATAAAAACTCAAATTTTTTTAGCATATCTCAATTCTACGTATAATTTTGCGTATTTTTTATGTAGCACACACTATGTTGTTGATTTTCAGTTGTTTTTGAACAAAAAAGGCGTGATCTATTTGAAATAAATAAATTTGACAAAAATTTATGGATTTATACGTAAAATTCAGATATGCTAAAAAAATTGAGGTTTTCAATTGAAATTTCAAAGTTGAGGGTCGTATCTTGATTTTGAGACACCCTGTACATTCATTTTTTTATCAAAAAATGCGCGTTGAAATATAACAGGATACATGTTCAAGCGTTTTCCTGAAAAATAAATTCCTGAATTTTTATCGAAGTTATTGCATACAAATGGTTTACACTGTATTATGTTCAATAACATATTTTCCATATTTCAATTTTGGTCCGTCGAGAACCATAAAATCCTTTCTTTCCCTCTTCTCCATTTACATCCCTCTATCATTTAAAAAATAATAAATATTGATACTGTTAGTAAATTAATATGAAAACTTTCTGTTTTTCCAAAATTAAGAAAATTATCGCGTTCTCTTTTAATAATAAGAGTCACATAGTGTGAAAACCTTGTCATATAATAGTCACATTATTTATACATGCATACATGATGTGTAATAAGTGCAAATTAGTAGTTTTTAACCTTAGTTTTTGGAAGTCTCTGTTTTTGTAAAGTAATCTTTACATTATCAGGTAATGCCAAAGTTCCATGAAAAATATTGTTTAGAGGAAGAGATAAAGTCTCGTTTCCGGTTACAACGGAGTTACTCCTGTTACACCTTGAGTGTGATTCATGTTAAAGAAGTACAAAATATGTATTTTACGTAAAAATTCCGCGTTAAGAAGATTCTAGAAAATTAATTTGCATACTCCCGCACTTGTTGGCTCAATAACACCACAATTGATGCTTAAAGCTGAAATAAAATGAACGCCATTGAGCATTAATGGACGTTGAAGGCTCATGGTCGTCGTCAATGAAATTTTGTCCGGTTATTGACAACATTATTAATCATCATAATAAACACAATAAGAGTATAATTGCCGATTTATGAAAAATATAAGAAAATACATGTTGGTTTTTTACGTGGGAACACAATCGAAATTCCATAAATGTCCGGATCTTCATTACGGATTCAGCAGAGCTACAATAAAATAGTGTTTTAGTGAAATATCAAACCATAAATGTCTGACCTGGCACAGGTGCGGACTCGGATTTTATAAATAAAGTAAATAAATCACGCTTTGTTTTATCTAACCGACTTATTGGATGTTCGGAGACATTTCGGCTGGTCACCGTAAGGTCACGGTCAAAAAAACCTAAAGACTTGCCACTTTGGCTTCTAACAATTTTAATAATTTGCTCGTAAATTTTCCTGTTTTTATTGCTAATTTAAAATACTTGGAAAATTCGAGTCAGGTGTGCTAGTTATTCATTTTTTAGCGGCGAACAACCACCTTCGGGGAAAATAAGGTGAAAATGAATTGCAGAAATGATGAGTGACCAAAATAACCTTCACATTTCTCTCAGCGATTAGATATCTCGACAGATTCGCTTCATCTTGTTCTTTGAATGTCAGGTGAATAAAATAAGAAAATTTAGTTTATTGCACTTCTTGGGATTGCAAGTTTACTTATTTGAAACTTATCTGATGGGTAAATAATCATGTAAGCGTTGTGTTTGTTATTTATTTAATAACAAATATTGAGCAAAGTAATCTGTTGATTCAATAGAAAATTATACACACAATTTATATCAATCCGTAGGTATACGTATAGGGAACAACAGGGAAATAACCCTCATGAGCAATTATGCTCATTACGATCTTACGTAAATTTTTAAATTTGTACCTATTGTAAAACAAAACTTGACACTCCAGAACTCTACGAGTATACACAAAAGTGTTAAATTTTTAGAATTTTTTGAGTAGATATATCTCTGTATTTGTAACTTTGATAAGTTTTTATATAACTTTTACTTTAATAATTTTTAAAATACATTTAAAAATGTAGGTGCCTAAGAATTTTAATTTACTATTGTTTATACCAAAGTTAAAAATATCAAAAATAAGGTATATTTCTAATTAATCTAGCTATTTACATACATTACGTTATTTTAAATAAGTGTAAGGTCTTGAATAAATAAGAGGTTGACTAAATATTTCAGAAATACTCAACCTTTCAAAAACAATTTTTAAAGTTGTTTTTATTTATTTATTTCAACTATATGACATTAATTTCATTATGGTTATTTTGCAAATATTACATTATCGTTACAGTTTAAATTCAAAGAAAAATTTCTGTATTTTCTACAGAGTGAAAAAACTTTTGTTTCTACTAACAGTTATATTTAAAAAAAAATCAAAATATTACAAATATAATTGTAGAAAGCTGTTTTCAGCGGTTCAAATAATTTTTTGTCCAAAATTTTTATTTAAAACTTTTTATTCTTTTCCATCTAATCAGGGTCCAAACTTTTAGCTCGAGCTTAAAACAAAGTTATCGCCCATTGATCAAAAAGTAAAAAAAAAACTACTTGAAATACAGAGTGCCCTAAAATATTCAAAATACAACATACACTTTCAATTTATATTATAGTATTTACACAAAGACTCTTAAATAATTAATATGTCTTTTTACAGCATTTAATCTACAGTTTATTATTTTATAACCAAACTTCTCCTAAAAGTTCAGTTTTGCTTTTTTTTGTATTTTTCGTAGTCTAGATCTTTTCCTGTGGTTGGATACTGATACTTTCCTATTCGTATTTCTTATCTTTTCACATATTTTGTCTGTTTACCATATTCTATTTTTCTTATGTCGTTTCTGTTTTAAGTATTTTTGTATTTTTTTAGTATTTTATTTATTTATTTTTCTTCTTCGTTTTCTTATTTTTCCTGTTTTTTTCTTTTTAGGTTTATTTATTACTAAATTGTAGTCACTTCCTATTTCTGCTTTCCTTTTTGCTTTCACATCTTTTATTCTATTTCATATATTTTTATTCACAGGAAGGTAATCTGCTTTTTTTACCTTTTCTTAGCAAAATTTTATTTTATTATATAAAATATGGATAAAAATAATGAACTGTATAAAATAACATAAAAAATTTGTTTTATAAATTATAAGTCATTGCGAGCACCCATTCTTTGTAAAATTCGCGTTTTGCCCTCGTGTTATAAACTTAAACACGTGCCACAAAACTGACTTTATAAAACGCGTTTTTTAATATATTATTTTGTTGTTTCTTTCGCATTGTTTCGTATTTATATGTATATTTTTGAATTTGTTATAATTACAATATTTTTCATGCACATTTCTATGGTTTTCTCTTAATTGTTGTTTAAGATTTCTTCTTCTTTTTGGCTTATAAGTATATTCTTCTATATGGCAATTTAACTGCATAACATCTATAACATCATAATGACTGACTCAAGAACCGACTTTAACAAAAAACATAAACTGGCACGAGTGGACCACAGTTTTGTTCACAGATGAATCTCGTTTTGGTTTGCGACAGAATACCAGAATTGTGAAGGAGGTAACCTGGCAATGCAGAACGGTTGTTTCAGATTTTTTTATTTTATTTTTTTAATTTTTTTGACATTTTTGTTTGTTCCAAAATATAACCTTTAACAGTTGCTATTTGTCTTGTCTCTTGCCGTAAATACTTGCCCCCTAGATTAAATATTTTGATATGTGCATTACATTTTTTTTTGTTTTTAACATTTTAATGACTAAAGTATAATTTTTGAGGATTTCCGTTGTTTCTGAGTTCTGATGCAGTGGAAATATAAAATTGCTTAGGACACAAAGGAGATGCTTAATAATAAAATTTAATTACCAGTATGCAAAAATAGAGTCGTCTAGGTACCAAGAGCCATATTTTTTTTGCTTCTTCCTTAATTTATTTGTTGATGTTTATTATACTATTTAATGGTTACAAATAACAGAGCTAAGAGAGAGTCAAGTTCAAATAAGTGGTTTCCAGATTAAATTAGTAGATAGATAGGAATATTTTTCAGCGGAAAACTACTCTAATTTTATTTAGAGAAAAGATTACTTTTTAGTAAATCAATTATAAACTTAATAAAAAAATTTCGAAAACAAATTGAAAGGCTTAATTTCAAGTTTTTTGTGTGAATATAACGCAATTTTATAAATTGTTAGGGACTGACTAACTACATATTTAGTAGGTAAGTATTGGCAATCCCCTTAGTCATTGAATGCAGTTAAATTTAATTATTATTATTTTTGTAAACTTATTGTTAGTGATTAAAATTGTATTGGAATACCTACCACTATAATTAGTCAAGAAATTATTTAAATATACATACAGTCAGGGTCAGTTAAATGAAATGTTATTATTTATCGAAAGCAGGCGTGTTTCAAATTTTTACAAACTTTTTAAACATAACTTGAGTTTTAATTATATCTCTATAATTCAATTAAACTTAAAAGAACTGATGTAATACTATCCGCGTCAATAAATCTGAGACATCAAATGTGACAGTGACATAAAAAAAATGCGTAAAGCAACCTTAATTAATATTTTTGTTTTCATTAACTACAACGTGATCAACAACTACTGATAGAGTTAGAAACATTAAAATGTCTTTTAAAATTGGCTATTGTGACCAAACTATAAATTAAAATTTGACATTTCTAAAATTTGATTAACTAGTTGTCATTAGTACATAAGTTGTTGCTAAAGTTTTGTTAAAATGGTTTTTAAATTAGAACATGACACTGATACTTTTATTGTTATGGTTTACTTCAGAAGTGGAATCATTAAGTTCGTCCAATTTTAACAAACTTACTCCGAAGAGATAGACTCATAGATGCCAGACTTTGGCATAACCTGTACATGTAATCTTAATAAACCGACAACTTGCAGAAGAAAAATTTCTAGTAACTTGTTAGGGTTTTGGTATTTAGACCACAAAGTTCTTCTGACACCACTTTATTTAAGAAAAATAAAGAACCATTTAATTATGGAACCTTTCGTACAGCGATTTATCTCACAAACAATCTCGAAATCAACTCGAAAATCTAACTAACTATAAAATCTGCTCCTAATCCCTTATATTAACTTTCTTATTGGGTTGGGCTAAAACATCCCTCTTCTGTCTTAAGAGATTTCATTGGTTTTTATCTGTGATGTGATTGGTTGGAAATAGCGAAGGGTTTTCCCTTAAAGTTATGATTTACCATACGGTACCAAATGTATCCATACGTTTAAAGTTATACAAAGTAGGGATGTTATTCCTAAACATTGCAGTTTTAAATATTATCTCTAAAACTTAAAATAATACAAGTGTTTCCAACAGTTGCTTGCGGTTTGTACAAAGCAGGTGGTTTCTTGTATTATCAATAAATAAGATGTACGGCCTAAACAGTGGTGGTACATAACAAACTTTATTGACAATTTAATCAGTATTTGTTGATCACGTTGTAGGTACAATTACGATTTCAGTCATGATGACAAAACAAATGTCAAAATTGATGAGAAAAAGTTGGTTTATACGACTTTTCTTGTCAGTGTCACAATTTGATGTCCTTCATTTTCTATCGTTAATAATTTTAAACACTCTTATTTAAAAAAAAAACGATATTTTATTTTTATATTGTAGTCGTCGGAAATTTTGACTAGAGACTCTTTTTACATACTAAAAGTATATCAGTATCGAATGAATATACTTGTATATCAAGACAAAAGTAAGCACCATTACGAATTGTTCTTATTACTTAATTTATTTTATTACGCATAGATTTTCAAAAGAAATTTTTAGCCTCGTGAACGTTAATCATATTATTACTTGGCGGTTAAACGTCAGTTAAATGCCAATTTACAATACCGATATTGTAAAATGACAGATTTATGTACTGGTAAATTTTTCGTTGGCGGTTAAACGTCAGTTAAATGCCAATTTACAATACCGATATTGCAAAATGACAGTTTTATGTACTGGTAAATTTTTCGTTTACGAGTTACTATAAAATTAAAGTATTCATATACATATAAATTTAAAATGGTTAAAAATAAATTTACAGCTAAAAATTTTGCAATAAATATTTTCTTTAATTTTTAATAACGAAAAATTGTGTTGACAACATAAAGTAACTTTCCCCAGTTACATAAAGTAACTGTCAGGGTAATAATTATAAATATTGACTTTTAATAATTTCTTCAGCCAAAAAATCTAATACAGTTGTGCGGTAGAAAATTTGTAGTGCTTAAAAAGTCTGCGCAGTGTAAATTTTAGCTACCGCACTCTAATGTAAATAACTATTTTCACTCATGACCACACACGGAAAAACGATTTCTTGGCCACCCGAACTATAAAAACTGGGTGAGCCTGCGGTTAAGACACTCAAAACATTAAGGTCCGATTTACAGAACACGTCATTAACTTTAATTACGATTAAATAGTTAAGTCTCAATTAAATGTCAACTTTGATCAATCGAATGTCAGAAAAGCCGACCTAAAAGCGACAAAGTTACTGGCGTAGTGCCAATAGTGGTAATTAAATATTTAACTTACCTTCTGTAAACCAACCCTCAGCCTTTAAAAGACATTTAAAAAATTATATATCTTTGCCCTAATTAAATCTTTTACTTTACGTAAAATATTTTTATAATAGTTTTCGATTTAAAATCGAAAAATGAAAATTTAAGCACTTCTGAACGTTGCGCGTTACTTTGTATAGACAACCACCTTAGCTCTAGTGGATAACAATATTTGCACTGCTTCTTCGGTGGACCGGCCGATGCTCAGAGTCATAAATCTGACGGTTTGTTATCGGTTTTATATGTGTTAAACAACGTCTCCCAGATTAACTAATCTTCCTAGATAATAATTTATATGATCTTTGTCTCACGCGGCATAAAAGCTGTTACATTTGAGTCTCTGAGTTCTGAATTTGATATATAATTATAAAGAGTGAAAAACCAGAGTCCCTCTCACACTTATTACACCCCACGATTGGGTCTATTATACCACTTCTTCTAAAAGTAGACCCCACGACGTTTCCTCCTCAAGCCAACCGACCATATCGATGAACCTGAAGAGCATAGATCTTCGGATAGATGAGAGCGCTGGACAGTGACAAAGCAAGTGCTCCATGCATCCATCATCTTCATTGCATCCTCGACATGTAGGGTTGTCAACTTTTGCTTTATCACAGTACTGAGGACGGTGGCAGTTAGCGCAATTCTCGGCGACGCGGCGGGAATTGTTTGCTGCGATGTGAAGCGCGCCATCCGCCGTTACACTATTATGATAACCATTCGTATCCTTTGATCCAGCAGATCTCGACAGTATTTTGTTTCGATAAATGCACCAACGATAAATGACACTGCAGTCCGAAGGATATCTTATACTCTGCCAAAGACAGCAGCGTCGCTCTACTGTCAGCCATTATGCATAATTGTTTGTTTCTGACCCGTAAGTTATTATTAAATTATAAAAAATTTAACGTGTGGATTATGCGTGTTTTCATTTATCGAAGTTAGTAGGTTTAGTACCATTTTTGCGTACCCATTTCGCGTTTTGATGAAAATATTCCCATTTTGTGCGTTCTTCTTAAACCCTTACCTGTTTCTAGTCCCAGTTCGTGGGTCAACTTTTTTTTACCTTTTTACTGTTACCATTTACCTGTTTCAAGAGGCATAATCTTATCGAGAATTCCACAAAATTAACATAAGTAATTTTTATATTTTTATTTTTAGAATTGGTAAAATTTATTTATTTGTAAAAAATTGGGAGTTTCCGTATACTTCAAATAATAGAAAAGTAAAAATAAAAAAATAGGTATCTATTTTTTTTATCTTTTATATAATAAAATCAAAAACATATCAAATAATGTAATTTTGTTATCTTCATTACTCGTAAAGTGTTGTAAACTTGTTCAATTAATTGTTTACTGCATTTATTATTTACTTTTATATCGTTTTTTCCCAAAAAAATTTGTGTTTTCCTTAGGCTGATTTTTTTAGAAATTTTTTCTAAGGAATATTTCGGCTTAATCAAACTGTGATTGGTTGTTATGCAATCAAGTCGAAGTTGTGATTGGTTAATATAAATCATGTGACATTTGAGAGCGATTTTCAATTTTAAATCAAATTTGAATAAAACTAAATACAATAGAACTTCGACAATCCGACATACGTTTTGCAGGGCGGTGTCGCACAATCGAATTTGTCCGACTACAGAGTATTGCCATAGACACCCTATAGTCCGGAATTTTTTGCAAGGAAGTACCTTGTAATCCAACAAATTACAAATGATAAGATTCTATCTTAACAACAAATCATACTACACATGTTTATACATATAATATGTAGAATTTGCAGTAATAGGCGTGTCGGATTACAAGGGGCGCCGGATTAGACAGGGGCCGGATTAACGGAGGTCCACTGTATTTCATTGAATACTTTTTATTTTCTAAAAGGTACATTCTTCCAAACTGTACTTGAATAAGGACAACTGTGTTATTCCATTGAAAAGTTTCTTCTAGGTTTTTATAATAGGTTAAAAAAAGTTTTATTTATTTAAGCCGGAAGATTAACCTTTTATTTTTAAAAATTTTCTTGATAAATACATTGCGAATATTTTCTTGACCAATTAGAACAAAATTTTCTTTCCACTTAACTGAGGTAGTACGGTTATGAAGTGTCTTTATGCTTGATACACGAACTGGGACTAAAATAGGTACAAACCCCAGAAAGCACAAAATAGGAAAGCATGAAATGGAAATTAACGAAATGAAAGGATACCCTTTAATAATAGCAAATAAGTAATTTTTCGTTTTCGAATGCCCAGCTTGTATAAGCTTTACCTGTAAATATTTATGTCGCCATAAGAATTTGATAATCTCTTGTAGGGACAATATCTATATTTTTTCAAAATAGATAATTTCGATTAACATCTATTTGATGTTCTATTTGTCCTTAAAATATAGGTATTAGAAATTGCTTTAAAATTTTCAGCTCTAAAAATTCATAAATGCGGTAATATTCTTTCTACAAACTGATGTTTTAATGTTACATAACGAAAATAGAGACTACTAAAATCGCTAAATTAACCATAAATTGGTGTTGTGAGCAGCTGTAAAAAACCACCGTCAACTTAATAAATTTTTAGAATGGACTGTGAAACGATTATTTAAATTATAACTACTATTAATTTTTATCAGTGGGGTACTTATTTAAATATATTGGAGGCACTTTATAGTTCGTATTATTTATTATCTTCATAATAGTAAAGCTACAATTTAATATTTAATAATGACCGTAGAGACAACAACTGTGAAAAAGCGGATCTACTAGGCTCAAAACTATTTGGCCTAACAACTAACACTGACAACCACAATAAATGAAAATGCATCGGCAATTAGTAGCTCACTTATATGATCAGGTGTATTCCGTATACAGAATATACCAAAACTCGCGGACTAACTTGTTGATACGTTGTCAATTAGGAAATTAAGGTCTAAAGATCACAAGAAAAATGTTTAAAAAATACTATCTACTTTGTAAAAAAATAGTAAAATAGTGAAGTAAGAAAAATTTTATTGTCAACTTCAAATGAGTTTTTAAACAAAATTATAATAAAATAATTTCTAAAAATGTAGTAAACTGTAAACTAAATGCTTCAAAAGGATTTATAATAATCATTCAAGATTATATGTAAAGTAACCAAAAATTTATGTTTGGGAATTAAGACTTTGCCTCTTAATAACTATAAAAGAGCTATATTTTTTAGAAACTTTTCTAGCGCTCACCACACTCTAGGCGAACGCAAACCATTTTTTCGGTTCTCGAATTTTGAAACACCTGTATTATAAAAATCTTTTGCCACCGCTTCGATTTCGAGATATTTAAGATCTATTAAATCGTTCAACCACCGCATCCGGCATAGGTCACTACTGCATAAGAAAAAAAAAATTCTACATGGCTGATTTAATTGGAGACAAACAAAAACTCAATTTCTTATTATTATTATTTTTCATTTTTTGGCCACTATGTCAAATTCCATAAAAGGTATATTTAAGCATTTTCGGATGTTACAAGCAAATAAGAAAGCTAAGTTTTCTACAAAAGAGCTGATCCAATTGCTCTCGGACGAAATCTATTTTTTTGCAACCTTTACAGATATTAATACAGTTTATTCTTCCTCAGGCAGTCAATTGAAATTAAAGATTTGCTCTGAACAGCATTGTCCAAAATGTTTACAATTCCAGAGCAAATCTTTCATTTCAATATTAATACACGTATTTCTGATTATTTCTTGTTAGTATCTATCTACAAAGTGACCAGTATTAAGTGTATACAACATTTGTATAAAACTTTTATTATGAACAGCTATTGTGTACCTAACAACATATTCTGTCGGTTTTAAAGTGACTCTCTTGTACATATACCTATATAAAAAATTTCGTCACAAAACTTTTGACGGCTAGCTTTTTTACTGATATATCTCATACTAAAAACGTTTGTTTTAAAAACTCCAAATTCTTCTGGAGCACACCGCAGATTCTTGCTTCTAGAATTGACTAAATAGAAACACAAATAGGTCTTCCGAACTCATTTACCTAATTTTTTAAAAATGATTTTTCCAAGACAAAATTTCAGTAAAATAGCTGCGGCCTGTAGTGATTAATTCTACAAAACGTTTGATTCTTGAAAAAAGAGGCCACTTTGTAATCCTCTGAATATGTTGTTCCTTTTTATTTTATTCAAAAAAATATTTCTATACATTTACTTAAAACAGGTCACCCTGCATAAAAACCAGGCTTCGGCGAGAACAAGCTCTTTGCAGTGGCGTGGTTTGGCATTATTTTCACACCATATTTGGCATTCTTTAAACGCGGTACAATTAACGGGCACATGGACAGTCACTCACTGAATCAATACATATTTGTTTATTTTCAACTACACTCAACCGCAAAATTAACCGGACACTTGATTTCTGTCCTGTAAATTTGCGAAAACGCTCTCTACATTGATTTTATTTGGCTACATATAAAAAACAACTAAAATAAAGGATATTCAAGTTTTTTGGGTTAACCCCTATAACACACTTTTTAATACTACTTTTTGTACCTATTTTCTTACGCGGCTTCCAATCAGAAAGGTTTTGTTTGTTTTTCACGTCTGTCAAATTTGTGTCGATAGCTGGTTCCAGGTTTGTTTAATTTGGCTTTTTGGGAAAGAGATTTGTTGTAGAAGTGATTCATATTGTAATGAGTCCCGAAGAGGCTGCCCAGGCTGTTGTTTTACATAATGATGGACGCAGCATACCTACGATTTATTGCAAATGTGCTTGGCTTTCCTAAAAGCACGGTATCCGATGCGATACAAAGGTTCAGGCAGTTCAGGGCAACTGAACCTATTCCAAAAGACCTGGACAAGGCAGAAAACGAGTAACAAATGAAGTGGAAGACCGATTTCTTCGATTACAAATGCTGCGAAAACGGACTCTTCCTGCTACAGCTTTGGCCAGGAGACTGGCGGATGTTCATGGGACCATGATTTCTCCTGATACTGTTTTAAGAAGGTTGAAGGAAAACAATTTGACATCACATCCACCTGCTACTGGCCCTAAGTTGAACGCAGAGCATCGCAGACAGCGATTGGAATTTGCGCGAAATCATGTTGATTGGAATATGGACGAATGGGGCTCCGTTCTCTTTACGGATGAGTCGCGTTTCACTAGGTATTCACCTGATCGTCGTCAACGAGTATTTAGACGCCCGGGGGAACGGTATGCCCAGTGTTGCTTTGCGCCTAGAGTAGCATTTGGTGGTGGAGGTGTAATGGTATGGGGAGGGATTTCTTTGGAGGCTCATACAGCTCTTGTAACGGTGCGGAGAGGTAGCATTAACGCTGACTGGTACATTAGGGAGTGTTTACAAGAGCATGTGGTTCCTTTTGCGCCATTTGTAGGGGAACAGTTTCTCCTAATGCACGACAATGCGCGCCCTCACCCAGCCCAGATTAGGCGTTAATACCTTCACGACGTTAATGTTCAGGTGCTAAGGTGGCCACCCATGAGCCCTGACCTAAACCCCATTGAGCACATATGGGACAACCTGGGGAAAAGGATTAGGCAAAACTACGGCGAGTTTCATACAACGGTTGAGCTGGAATAGGCGTTGCTGAATGAGTTGGAGCTAATAGCCCAAGATGAGATCGCAGACTTGATTGCAAGTATGCCTCAACGAATGAGAGCTGTAATTCAAGCGCGAGGAGGAAATACTCGCTACTGAAACCATTTTTTTCGCAGTTATCTTAATTTTGTTTTGCTCTGATTTGTTACTTGAAATCAAATTTTTGTTTAATTTGTAAATAAATATTTATTTTTGAACATTATTAATCAAAATTATCTTGATTTCAATTTAAATGTTCATCATTGCACATTTTCAATTAAACTTATTTTGATTCAAATTTTCGTCACTGAAATCTCGTCCCGATCGTAACTTGAAAGAAAAATCTAGATCTGGAGAAAATCTGAACGGATTTCAGCCTAAATTAAAATGAAATTACACTCATTCTTAGCTTTGTGTTGTTTCGCAATCTATCCAACAAATCTAGTTATTTTATTTCTATTTCAATTTATTTGATTACTACGTGCGCAAATGTCGTTTGACAGCCGTTGTCAAATTGTGAATCAAGGGAATCGGTTACAGAATGACGAGATATTGACTCAGTTGTTTATTTTGACATGAAATTCTGACTTAATTCAATTAAGATTTAAATTTTGGAACAAAACTGCATGATTCCAGTTCCAAGTCGATCACATTCCAGGCACAGCACACATTTGTAGCATTTCAGAGGTGTACTGCCGATAGAATTCGGTACTTATGAATGTTCTCCTCGAATTCACTATCCACGGCCACAATAAACATGTAGAATGATTACTCAAAAATACGTTTTTTCATTCTTACTTTGTTTACACATTTTCAACGGCTTTTAACAAATTCACAAAACGATCACAAAAAAATATTGAGATTTGGACTAAGCAGTAATATGTATATGTATCTGTTTTGTCTGCTGATGCTCAATATATTTTTTTTTTTGTTTAAAAAATTTATATATTTCAAAACTCGGTAAATAAAAAGTAAAAGTCAAATTCAATTTTTATTAACTATCTGAATTCGAAAATTGAAATGGGTTTCAGCCTGGACGTCCCATTCACCTGCCAAAATATAAAAACATACAATTTTTTTAAACACATAACTATTTGACCAAAACCGATTTAACAATAACAAATCAATAAGAGATCTATTTAATATACAAAACATTCATAATACCAACGGACTGAATAACTGCTCGTATAAAAATAAAATCACACAAAATTATACTTAACTTATATACATACAATATGTACATACTACTATTTGGTTACATAGTATGTTTATCTACCAGTTCTATTTGATATTACAATTAATATGAAATGCCAATAATACGTTGCAACCTGCCGAATTGACTTAATGGGAATATGAAATCAATTACCAAAAACAGTTTCAGGATACTGAAGCATTTGAACTAGACGGATCATCATCATCAGTTTCAAAATGTAGCGATTGTGCCTGAGTTGAACTACTTTGCTTACTCCTCCCTGGAAAAATTACACTCTTACCTTTCAATTTAACCAACCTTATACCAACCTGACGGCTTAAAAGGTCCTTTGATTCGACAGGTATTATACGACCCGCAATGAATACACTTACATCCAATTACGTGAAACTTAACAGTCCCTTCCTAAACACAAAATAAAAGTTATTAAATTATGAAAGTTTAAAGTCTAAAGTCACCTTATGACAATCTTTACATAAGATTTGCACTAAATAACAATTATACTGTGGTGGCATTGGTGTATGAGCAACTTCATTATCAAGATACTTCCATAATTGGGTCATATCCATGAGGGACGTTTGACATATAGGGCATGCATAATGACCCGCTTTTAATAACTGATTGAAACACGTGCGATGCAACAGATGACCACACATTGGAATGTGGCATGGAATTCGTGAAGTGTGTATGTCTTCGAGACAAACAGGACAATTGGCTCGTGATACGTTTTCCACACACTGTAAAGCGACAAAATATTAATTTTTAGAAGAAATAAGCAAGGGTGGTTTCTGCTGAAGCCCCCCACGTAATTGTTTTTGTTTGTTTAGTCTGATTTGTCATTCTGGAATTTTAAATTAAAAAAACTTGAGCCCCCCTTAAAAAGTAATCTTGGTAGACCATTGAAATATGTAAATCGACAGAACAATTTACAATAGTTGTCGCCTCCGGCACCCAAAAATATGCAAGTCTTTAACATAATTTGGAAGCCAAAAGCCACAAGTGTTATTTTTTATTTAAAACATTTGTACTATATTTATAATAGTTGTCATCTTCAGCTCCCAAATGGACTCATAAACCGTGTTTGAAATTTCGTTTTTAACCATATCACTAGTTACTTTTTAAAAAATGAGAAGACCTGCATTTTTTATTGTTATCACTGAGATAACAAATTTTAAGAGTTAAAATTTTTGCTTGTGATGTAATAAAAGGACTTTTTTCTTATTGGTTACAAAACTCGTGCTAGGTACGTATTTCGAATTCGAATCTTATATTTATTCAGTCAAATCCTTTGACATTTGATAATAATAAATTAAATTTTTTGAAACTTCTTTATTTTTCAGTCATTTAATTATCAAAATGGGAAGCGGATATGATAAAAACAATGAAAAATCCGTGTATTCTGACGATCTTGATGTTACTACATTAGACGACTGAGAAGATTTTACTTCCAAAAGAGATAAACTTCTTTGAGATCTAGTATTAGCAGTATTACTAACATTATGTGATAATGCTTCTGTGGAACATGTCTGATATTTATTATCAATAACAATATTTCTGGAATCAAATTGTCTTCCAATATTTGTGGTTTTCGTTTTTTGTCCACTTCCTAAAATTGACTGCTTTGACTTGTGGATGGCTCCTCTAAATGGCGATGTGGAACATCAGGGTTTAATTTCAAACGACTTCCTATTGTTTTATAAAATATCGAATCTGCTGCCAGCTGAAGTGATAAAAACAAAGCATTTAAATTATTTAAATGGAATGTCTTTAAGTCTTTTAATAAGTAATTATTTCAGTAAATACTTATGTTTATGCAATACTTACATCAAAGTAGTCTTCACAGACTATATACTTTGCATTATCAGATATTTTATCTTGTGGCGACCTCTCGTAGCCACCAGCAAGTGACGACCTTCCGTAGCCACCATATACGTATTAGATATATACTAGCAGCTTCCACCCTGGCCCGTGTGCGCTTTCGAGGCTAGAGAAGTGAGACACACTATCTTTTGTCTTCATCACTCAAGGTACGCACAAACGTTTACGAAGCCCTTAAATCAAAATCCAAATGCCTAATTTGTCTAAAAAAGCTCTACAACTGCTTTATTATATTAGACATCAACTTTTTTTTAATTATAGCTGTTTTTTAAATGCTCGTTTTAAAATTATTTTTTTTATAGAGTGTCTTAATTTGAAAAAAACACGATAAATGCAAACTGAAGAAACAATGCCACAACAATGCGCTTACTTAATGTTTTTCTAGTCATTTTTATAAAGAATGACACTTTAGAGCCTATATTATAAATTGTATGAAAAAAAAACTAAAATTGTTAGATTTTTCGAACCTAGTGACCAATCGCGGGTTAATTTAATTACCAGAGCCACTTGTTATAAACGATCAAGCTAACGCTAAACAAGCCTCTGCGACTGCCGTTGACCCACGCAAGCGTATTTAGGACGAGTACAATACGGCGTAGCAATATATATCTGCACTGTTGCTTGTGATACGTTTGCTGTGGTTTTAGTGCTTGTATATATCTAATACGTATATGGTAGCCACCAGCAAGTGGCGCCCTCGCGCAGCCACCCTTCCCTCGCGCAGCCACCCTTTCAGCCCGGAGATCATAACTCGCTCTCTTCTCTGGTGGCCGTCGACGCGATTAGACCTCTCTTCTCACATGGCTTCCGACACGACAACAAGTCCCGCGTGGTTTCGATTCCTTAGTGTATTATTGTAAATAGTTTACGTTATGTAGTGTTAGAATCTTCTGGTGTTAATAAATCGCTTACCCAAAGCAAATCTTATTCATCTATAACCCAAATTCCACAATCTTTTTTAAGGGCCTCAGCTCATTTTGTTCGTCTCTTTTCATTTTTTGGTATACTAAGAAAAATTTTCTGAGAGTGAACACAAATACGAAGGACTATAACACGAACTAACTACACGCACTTTTTAAAAACCATTATTTGATTGAAATAGAGGCAAAAGCTTTCTTTCTAAAAAATTGCAAATTATTTTCTGAAAACTGTCATTAGTTTGAATCAATCTATAGCAGACGTACGTTTTAGCAATACGTGCATTTAGCCAATCATTTCAAAGTCCCCTTATCACGTCATAACCGGAGTATCGAATTTTTAACATTTTTTCTTGTAGTTAAACCTGGTCTATTATCTGAACTAAAAAATATGGGTCAAATATTTTTTAAAGTACTTTCTAATGGAATATTTCCAAAAAAAGGGTTTATGAGCCCATTGTATTAGAAATTTTATGGTCCTTTGAGCCGGATAAAGAAATATTAATAGCATACCCAGCAAAAAGGGGGCATAGGAACATAGCAAAAAAAAAATAGACAAATCGACCCCCCTCTGAAAATCAATCCTGAGTAGGCCCTTGCCAATAAGCTTGTTACAAATGAAAGAATTTGACCTTGTTTTATTCTATATGTTTAGTGTATGTACCCCAACCGTGCACCAAAATTATTTAAACAAATGTTTGTAATACGCCTATTAGTTTGCATAAATGTAAATTTGTATCTCCGGAGAAAACAAACATTGTTTATTATTCAAAATCATTGTAAAAACTTGTTTGTATTTAGCTTGGGGCTTAGGTAAAATCCTTTACTCACTTTGTGTCCATTTTTGAGTTGAATGGGTAGACACATGTTGCATTTTTCGCAATGGAAAAACTTGTCAGAGCCCCCAATTCTGCAGATCCCACATCCTGAGCAATGAAACTGATTCTTGTCCTCATCGTCAAACAAATTGCACTCTAAACAAGTATACTGAAAACACCAATTACAGCCACTTAAAAATAAATTCCCAAAAGCGTACTTTGCCAAATCTGATCCCACAATTCACACATTCTGCTTGTACAGGCTGCCTCTTGTCACAAATCGTGCATATTAATTCCGTGACTTCCTTCCTGTTAACGCTGTGGTCCTCCTTTTCGTCATGACAAAATCGACAAGTGTACACTTTTTTACAGCAAGGAGTCTTGAAAAGAAAATACGACGACATTGAGTCGGTAATTGGCGCTAATTCAATTAAATCCAGAACAATAAAAAAGTTCAAGCTGACCAAATCAATTCTAATAAAATCTTACCACGAATTTGGATTTTCGTTTGTAGTGGGAACAACCAATTGGCTTAATTGCCTCGTCGGGGGGGCCCTCTGCCACAGGGGTAGCTGCCGCCTCCATTATACAAAAAAGTTGGATTCAAAACTGCCGTATGACGGTGCAAATCTTCAAAAACTGTTATTGACACTAATTTTAGAAATACGACAGCATACGGAATAATTTTCAGACGATCTTGAACTAAATAAATAAACGGGTAGGCAACACGGGTTGCCTGACAACTGTCAAAAAATTTAGGGAGAAAGTTAAAACAACGAAATGTCACCAGATAACTAGGTTGGCCAACACGCCAAAATTTCTGCGTAATTTAAAAAAAAGATCAAATAATTAATTAATCGAATGATAACAACCATTAAAAATGTACATCTTGCAAAATAATTTGATAAAAAATTTTAATAAACAATTATTGTTAACTTTTTTGATATTAATTTTGAGACTACAAGACGAGTCGCCACTGATCTGTCAAAAAGTATTTTAATTTGGAATATTTAGGCCACATTAACCAAATACATGTATTTTTTCTAAAAAATAAGTTTTGAAATACAAGAAACTAGCACTAAAAATTTGCTAAAGGTTCCTTTATTTAACTTTGGTTAAAGTAGTTTTACATAACCTCACTTTCTGTACAAATGATAATGTAGTGTTTTCAGTAATTTCACTTTAATTACGATGGCTGAAAAGGAAGAAATTGAAAGGGCTGCTGATGTGGTGACTGATCAGGAACAAGAATACGCACAGAAAGCTTTAATTGAATTTAAAAAGTAAGTTATGTGTGAAAGTAAAACAATGTAATACCTTCTCTTGTTTTAGAAATAATTACATCGGAGCCCTACAATTTATTAATAAGTTGGATAACAGAAGCAACGATTTTAAAGTAGCCCACAATAAGGCGCTTGTAGAATACTGCAAAAGTGAATTTAAAAAGAACGACACTTTTCAAAAAAACCTAACCTCAATTTGTAATCAAGTAATTGTTTTAAAAAAGGGTAATTAGTGTTTTAATTATTGGTAATTCTAGTTCAAAATACGAATTGATAAACTAGACGATGTGGACCAATGTATTGTACATTATAACCAAGCAATTATGTTATATCACCAACAACAGTATACTAAGGCAATTTATATAATGGACAGAGTTTACAAATTTATTGAGCCGATGGGTACATTTCTAAACATAAAAGTCTTGAATTTTAGTATATTTTTTTTTAGATGACGCACTGGCTAAACAAGTTAGTCTTTTCGCAATTGAATTGCAACTGTGTGTCCGTCAGTCAGATAAAGCTCTCAGTCTAATAAATTATTTAGAAAATCAGTTAATTAATGGTACCCCCAATATAAAACTGTTGGATAAAACTATTAAAGAGAAAGATAAGAAACCTCTAGATCCGTCAATGGTAAAATTCAAGAAAAAGCTCCTCAGATATAAAATTCGTTGTCATTTAATGAATCATAACTTTGAAGTCGCAATTAAGGAAATTAGTCTGTTTTCAAAAGATAAACCATTAGAAACTATGTTTCTGGGGGCTAATTTAGAATATCTCAAGGGGAATTTTATTGAATCTCAGAAGCTTTTAGCTGCTGTACCCCCAGATTATCTTGTTTACAAGTACTTAAAAATAGGTGTGTTTGTGTTATTTTTAATTTATTTATGTTTAGTGATTCTGGCGAATCGTCAACTTTAATGTTTTACAATAATATGGGTGTCATCCATCATGCAATGGGCAAGCCCAATTTAGCTTGTCACTATTTTCAGTTAGCTTTAAAAGAGGATTTAGCTCTAACAAGTAATTTGAGAAAAGACAAGGGTTTGGATGATAAACCCTTGTATACTCTTGGTGGATCAAAGTATCATGAATTAATGTATAATTTAGGCGTTGCTCTGCTTCATGCTAAGAGGCCAATTCAGGCTTTCGATTGTTTAATAATCGCAGTTCGAAGGTATCACAGAAATGCAAGGTTGTGGATGAGGTTGGCTGAGTGCTGCATTATGGTCAACAAAGAGGTAAGCAATTCAAAATATTTTATTTTTTACAACGAGAATGAACTGCGTGGGTTGTGTAGGCCTTGCTTGATTTGAAAAGCAGTATAAAAATGATAGAGCAAAGATTCAGTTTATTTTCATTCGCACGGTACAAAAAAGGTATATTTTGTTTTACTGAAACCCGGTACCAGCATATTTTGCACCATAACGGCAAAAATTTTTGCTTTTTTTGTTCTCTTTGTGTATTTGCTATATTCCTAGACGTATATCGAGTGACTAGAAAAAAAAAACATTTAGATCAAGCCATGAGGTCGACTGTGACTTTAACCACTCACAATCTATCAATAAAACATAAGCATATATGTTTTTTATGGGCAACTCGCAAGTGGTTTAAGCCACAGTGAAGTCATAAGTTACGCTTCAACCTTCGTTTATTCCTTAATTTTGCACACAAATTAATGAGACTTGTGAACAGAAAATTATAAATCAGGTGCTCTAATCTGATTATATGTATTTTCGACATTACTTTATTTACGGCTGCGAATTTAAAAAGCACCTAATTTTGCGAAAATTTCAATTACACATTCGAAAACGAATTAAACTAGTTTTTGACTGTTTTTTATTTGTCGTGATGTTATTGAGGGGATAGAAAATTTCGGGCAATTGCATACCCACATGTATTATTTATGAAAAAATATTTTTTTATTTATTACTGCGTTTGCTATCAAACAAGCATTTACAACTAAGATAAAAAGAATTGACATAGATCTTCAGCACTTTCATTCCTATTTGTTTGACTATCGTTATCAAGGCGTATAATTATTGGTGGTTCCTGTTTTCATTTTTGTAATGTACTTTAAGTTCCCAACAGTTTATAATGTCCTTTTCAACTCAACGTAATTGATTGTTTTAGATTATATTTCTGAAGTAACTAATTTCAAGGCTTTATCGTTTTAAAAGCATTTTTTCTTATGTGTTTATTACAATAGTTTTTACAAAATCTCTAAACCATGTCTATCGGGTTGAATTTACAGTTATGTGTATGGGGGTGTTCAAGGAATACGCTCATAAACCGTTTTAGGAAAAAAATGCCATTGCAAAGTGCTTGAAAAAATATTTGCCCTGTTTTTCTGTGATTAGGTCATTTTTATACAGAGAAAAAAAAATTATCCGGATATGACGTAATAAGGACACATTTGATTTATTTAAATTGTCAATCTGCTGACTTATGTCGAAAACTACGACATTACAACAATTACACAACAATGAATCTATAGAAACAAAGAAAAATTTTGTTCCAAAATTCTTTAGGGTGTTTTTTTTTGACCAATAATAAAAAGTCTCCTTATTACACCACAAAGAAATTTTTTCAACATTTAAAATTCCTTTTCTCGGATATTATAACAAAACCAGTTTAAAAACAAAATATACGGGTTCCCTCATTTTTAAATAAGTAGGAACTGTATACATAGAAAAAAAATTTGAAACATGGTTTAGGAACCCATTGCAGATATGTATCATACCATCAAAATTTCCGTTAAGACAATGTGAATACCTCTTTGTATAAAACCGGAATACCATTATTTATTACAGAATCACAATACTTTATTTGGAGAATTTGAAAAAAATATGATAGGTAGATGCACCAAGTAATTGTGCATTAATTTGAAAATGAGAATTTGACTTAAATTATGAATTATTTATCAAAGCAAGCCTACTTAATCTACCAGTACTTCTATTGTCAATTACAGATTTCTACAGTTTTGGTGTTTATTGAAAAAAATTAAATTAGGTATGTTTCTAATAATTTTCGATTTTTTAATAAAAGTTGCTCAAAAAGTTATGTATTAAAACACTCTTTTGCATGTCTTGTTTCAAATTAATTTCGCAAGTGTAGTGTTTGGTGTTAGTGGGTGTTTTTCGTTTTATTCCACACACCAAGAACATCTAATAAGATGATTAATTTTATTCTGTAAAAATTAAATTACCTCAGTCACAGTAAATAACAATTAAGATACTAAATAAGAGCTTAAATTGTGCACTGGATAGTAACCATTAGAAAACGCGCGAAAAAAAAAAATAGTGACTTCTATTTTCATACAGGCACTTAAGTAAAAGTTCTTGCAACTCGTTACAATATTTTTCTTTAATTAAAAACTTCCAAGTGTAAATAAAGGATATTTTTTAACTATGTTCTTTCTGCTTGATTTCACAGGATACGTCTGGTATGTGGCGATATAATAGTTATTTACGTAACCAGTTATGAAAAGACCGATCAATAATAGAATTTTCATAACGCATTACATACAACTTTATTTTTATTTCGTCAAAAAAAGGAAAAATTTAATCTCAATATACTATTCATAATTAGTGACGTGAAGTTGCACTTTACGCAACTAGTGTACTAATGAAAGTCATCATTACGTAACTAGTGTAAAACTATGTAAAAATTAACGTTAAAAATTTATGTAAAATTAACATTTTATAATGGAATGAGAAAAAAACAGCTTTGCATACAAAAATTTAAAATTGTGAATGCACTATATAATTGCCACTTTTCTATGTGACATTTTTTGTTTTCAATAAGTTCGACAATAACTTATAAGAGGCATTCTTGCTCTTTTCAAAAAACGTTGTACGTGCCGCCACGAGACAATGCATTTACGTCTTTAATTTTTAGTAAACTAAAATAACTATGTAATTAGAAATTAGAACGCATTATCCTGTGACACAAAGTACCACCGCTCGCACAGTATTTATTTTTCATTCTCTTTTCCCAGTCAAATGAAATAGATTTCGACATTCATAAGACACAAAGAGAGATTGTAATTGACGTGATTGGCTCTAAAGACAAACAAAAAGTCATCCTTACATCAAACCTATCAAAAGATAAAAAATATAGGTAAGAAAACAAATTTTCAGAGTAAATCCTGATTTCTAAATTTTTAGTTCGGAAAGTCAGTCTTATGCCGTCCCTGTCCCCTCTCTCGAATTCGCTTCTTTATGTTTACGTAACGCTTCAACTTTACTCCCTTCTGACACAGTTTCGTCCCCTATTCCCCTTTTCTTGATACCTGGAGGAATTCCTCCTGTTCCTTCATGTAGTCCAAGTCCTGCTCCTTCCCCTCCTTTATCTCGCGAAAGTGTAATGAGTCTCCGGAACAGTATCTTAGCAGCAAGTTCGTACGTAGCCCTTTGCCTAGGAGACTATATTGTAGCACTGGAACATGCACAGAATCTTCTACAGCAACCTCGATTATCAGGAGCTCACAAGTTTGTTTTTACCTTAATAAGTTTATTATTTACAAAAACTAAATTTTAGATTACTTGCTCATTTGTATTGTGCTGAGGCATTGGTTTTGCTGGATAAAATTTCAGAAGCACTCGATCATTTAAATCCGGAAAATGTCAAACATGTCAAATTAGAATTACCAAAAGCAGATGATGAGGAGAAGAGGATCAAGACTTCACCACCTCTGAGTTGGTTTTAGTTTTATTTTTTGAGTTTATTTGATGTTTTTTTTAGTATGGTTTCCTCATAATCTGTCTACTGCACTTATAACAATGCAGTATAATATCGCAGTGGCTAAGACAATAAGAGGCCAATTAGATGAAGCTTTGGCAATTTTAAAACAAATTTGGCAAATGAGTAGTAAATATCAAGTGCCTGGTCACATACTCATGCTACTTTTGTATATTGAACTCAAATTAGGTAAGTTGATTTCACTTCGTGTTGGATCTCCTTGGTGTATAGAATGAAATGTAGCAAGCACCCAATAACACCAAACAATTTCACTTTCCACGGCTCACGTTTCGACAACAAAGTTGTCATTCTTATGTGGGGAATTAAAGTGTTTAATGTAAACGTGCAAAGTGAAATTGTTTGATGTTATTGGGTGCTTGTTACATTTCAAGTTGATTTCAGTTATATTAAAATTATTTTTAATATTTTTATTTAAAGGGCGACCGGAAACTGCAAGGAAATTAATTAGACAGTACTTATTTCAAAATAGGACGTAATTTTAAATAAATTGACTGAAATAATAGATTTTTGTTTTATTTTTATTTCCTAATTTTAAGAGAGTGATGCAGACAATTGAATTAATATAATGATGTAAGTGGTGACTCCCCCAATAATCTGAAAAGAGAAATGCGTTAATTTTATTGCACACCATTTATTGTAAAATTAATTGTAATTTTATGAATTAAGAACAAAACGGTGGATGCACCGGGGCAAAAGTGTGAATATATTGACATAAACTCAGTTCGTGTTTCTTGCGATTTAACGAGTTTGGTTTTTAATTTACACAAATAACTTAAAAATAATAAGTCTTCAATAATTAAACAACTAAATACTCGAAACAGGCTTCTACCGTCTTGAATAATTCCTGTTCGTTTGCTCGTCAGAACCGCTCTGTTTTGCTAATAAGTCTAATCACTCTTGCGCTCCTTCCGTTTTATATATAGTTCAACGAAAGATAAGTGAGCTGACTTTTTAAGCCCTCCCAACAAACAGAAGCATAAAAATTATTGCAGTTACCACAAACCTTAAATAAACCATAAAACCATTCATAAAATTTGGTTTATGAGGGTGCACACTTGCACATTTAACTACGACCTTGGCCGGGTTTGTTTACATCTTTTAATGGTTTCATTAAATGGGAACCTTCATAAATCAAGTTTTACTTAAGTTTAGTTTTATCTTTATCATATGTAAGAAGGGAAAGGAAGAGAAATAGATAAAGGTTAACAAAAAAAAGCTGTATTGGTAAGAAAAGAATTGTCAACAAGAAATGGTTCAAGAACTTACCACTGATTTTATGAGTCTACCAAACTATAGTAGGACTAACGAACTATAAAGCGAATTCAGAATTTCGTGAGCCGCGAGATGCGCGAAGGTGGAATCTACAGTTTGAAAACCTAAAAGCTCGGTTAAATTCGCCTCGGCCGGGCCGAGTAAAGACAATTCCGTTTCGAAAAAATATTGATTTAATATTTTTAATTCATTATGATGTAACGGTGTTTTTTTCGCGGGGGTCCTGGGTGACGTGGAGAGAGAGAAAGACGTAGCTATGATGGGCTTTTTTTAAATATAAAGTTATGTACAAACTAAATCCTGTCTCGATAAAACATTGACACTGCTGAAGTTGACACTCCGGCCCGGTCGTCTTCGGCAGCTTGTAGTCCACGTCGGTCCTTAAAAGTGTCTCGCGGGTTAATGCGCCGCGAGCACTTGTCGAGGAGGAGTAGGTAGCGATTTCAGAAAGGAGGAAGCCACTGGGTTGATGCACCAGTGGATGACGGGGTCTGGGGGAAGTGACTTACGAGGTTAATGCTCCCATAAGGGAAGTTCTGGTGGCGGCAAAGTGCAATATAATATACCCTCGACTACATAGACGAAGGAAACGAGAGGAGAAGAGAAGAGTAGGGAGGCGTTGGTGGTGGCCTGTCAGTAGTGGGAAGCATGGTATTTGGATGACGTCGCGGTTCGATATCAGCCTTATCTTGCTCCGTTTGATAAATATGGAAACGTTTCTTTACAATGATGCAAAAATTTGACAAATTAAATAGCAGAATTAGATTCATTTATCATTATTATCAGAATTAACAAAATAAAAATACTCGAAATAATTTAATTTTGGTTAACTGATAAGTAGAAGCCTGAAAATTTTAGTTAAGAGAATAGCAAGGAATACGAATTCCCCACTCTCCTTTGTTGACGTGTGCGCAACTTTCTCTCGCGGCTCATAAGATTCTGAACCTAGTTTACCGATGTTTGACAAAATGGACGACGAAAGGAGTATTACGTAAAAAAAGGAAAATATATGTGATAAAATGAAAATAGATGGATTATTATTAAATGGACAAGGAACAAATAATAACAGACTGTTAAAAGATTGACTCAAACAGCCAACTACTGTCCAAATGGTAAGGAGACAAAAAATAAAATGATCGGGACAAGAATTCAAGAAAAAATGAGGATCAAGAGAATATTATGAGGAGAAGTTAAAAGCGGTTAAAGAAAATCTGTGTAAATTTGATGTTACAGTCAGCACCGAGATTTAAAGAATCTCTTATACGAAAATTCGCATAAATTTAATTGAACTTACAGAAAATACTAAAGTATAATTGATGGGAAAAAACCCAGCAGCATTGAACTCCACTTGTTCATTAGCAATTTGGAGAGAAAACATTTCTATTTCATCTCTAATATCGTGATCTTCTGTATCTATTTTATGTATGAGCTCACCTGCTTTATTTGCCTAAAAACACTCATTTTACTTAGGTTTATAAGAAAAACCACTTAATTACCTCTTCTATAGCAGAATAACTTACATCACAAACATAAACAGCATCTATTACAAAGGTTATATTAGAAAGTATGGGAATCATCAAAGTCAAAAAAGACAATTCACCCGCTTGTATTATAGCCGTAAAGAAAAATATACTTATAACAGTAACAACAAAACTCACACCAAACATAAAAAGCAAACTGACTCCAAAAATATCATTAAACAGTTTTACCAATTTAGACAAATGATGATGCAAAGCACAAATCTTATTCAAAGTGTTTAACTGCTTGCTTGTATTTTTTATCTGAATGGCATTAATATTACTTTTTTGAAAATAGCTAATCAAGTTGAAAATCTGTTTATTTAATATCACAAAACGGATTTTTATCAGTTGAACCAATTCAATAGCTTGATGACAAACAGCTGAATTCATTAGAAGCAGAATGTACGCCATTGATTCAACAATCATTATTTCTCCCCTCATATATGCCGCACTTGCCAAAACACCGACAATTACAACCAAGACACCAACTCTGATCAAGGACTGTATCATTATTTTTTTGTAAGTCATCTTGTAATTCACTTTGATATTCATAGTTTGCAATTTCGTATCGAAGTCAACAATTTTCAACAAAAATTCAATAAAGAGATTGCGTTTTAAAAGAGCACAAACCCATGATGTTGTAACATAAACCACATTCACTCCCAAAATAATTATATTTGTAGTTTTGTATATCACCATGTATTCGGAAAAGGCCGTTATATAAATGCAATACAAATTAGCTGGAAGATAAACAAAAATACATAAGAGATTGAGAAAAAAACGAACAGTTGAAGGGCGGAAATTTAAATAGTCAGGCGTAAAAGTGACAAGCCCAAAAATTTGGCTCTGCAACAGTAAAATTCTAATTGAGTTAATAAATTTCTGAAATAACTTTTCTCTCGGTTTTTGGAAGTCAGACATTTTCAGTGTATTGTTGTTCTCGGAAAATTTGAAATAAACGGGAAAAGTTTTGTTTTGTTTTAGCTTATGTATTTAAATTAATTACAATCAATATGTTTAAATCATTCATGCCCACTTCTAATCTACTGCAAACATTGTTTTTGTTTTAGTTATCAACAAAAATTAATACCAAACTACTAAAAGCAAGATATTTTATTAAATATTTTTTCGCTCTCTTTAATTTGATTTATTAGCGTATTGCAGTTGTGTTGCGAATATCCAAAGTAAAGTAGCACACAAGGAGGGGATAAGTTATTAAATAGAGCCTAAAGTCGGAGTCAAATTAGTGTTCGTGGGGTACGGAGGTACCTCTTACTCAACAAGGAATCTTTGAACTTATGTATGTACCTATTTGTGAAATGTTATTTAATGTAAGTATAATTTTCTTATTTATTGATATTATATTTTGTTACCAAACCAGATTTATTGTTTAATTTTATTTAATCCTCTGAGTTACAACCCCCAATCATTAATAAGATACAATTTTTTATTAAGATGCGTAACAAATGGGAATTGGAAATGTTATATTACAGCAATATTCTGATAATTAAGGATCCCTTTGATCGTCTAACATTAGTTCGCAGTGATTTAAATTAAAATGAGTGAAAATGTATGAAATGTATGCATTTAATGGTTAGTAATACAACTATATTTGTTGCGATACTCGCAAAGACTCGTGTTATAATTTTTATACTCGCGTCGTAATAGCCATCATTAAATGTTCGCTGCATACTACCCGGCGCATCCACCATATGTCACGGGCTTTGCCTCGTGAGGTGGGGTTGAGATTAAAAACAGGTCTTTATTAACAAAGATGATTTAATTGCGTAGATATACATAATACGGAATATACAGCTATACAAAATAAGATAAAAGCTACTTACATTGACATCGTGACAAACTGGAAGGGTCGGGTTATATGTCACACCTTTGACTGTTCTCCACCAGACTACTACTCGACTCCCCGAGTTAACGAAACCCGCCAGTTTGCCAACTCCCCAGATACTGAGCCAGCTATTGCTGATAAGGTGATTTAGTCGACATCAGCAATAGCCCATCCGCACCAGAAGGTTCTCGACCTAGCAGGCTAACGAACTTCTGTTTCGTGACAGTATACTATTGCTACGGTGAGTCATCAATGGAAGTTTCAGGAAGGAACAGATGACACATCACAATGACTCAATTCAGATGATTTATCATAGGAACGGGTGGAACGTAACGCTTTTAGAAGAGTCTTCTTTGATATGTTTCTAGAATTGACGATTATGGGGTTAGGTGTAGTCAGAGGCACGAAAAAATTAGAATTTTCAGTTATTTTTTTTTGCTATTAAATGATGTTATTTTACAAAAGTAGTAATATGGCATTATTATACAATGTTTTGACTTGACGTCACAAAAATTTCAAAAAAAAAAATTAATTTCTAAAGTTATAGCTGTCTGTGTTGACCCAGTTCCAAAAAAAGGTCCTTGCGGTGACAATCATAAGTCCTTGGAGATTTATCTAAAATTAATCGGATAGAAAAAATTAGTTTTATAAATAGATAATCCTGGGCCTGATCGAAGCTTTTTTTTTTTTTTTCAAAAATTAACAAAATGGCGGCTTCAGGAATTTTTTTTCTAGATTTTTGGGAAAAAATCAACAGTTAATTGGTCTTAAAAATCGAAATTTTTGAAAAAAAAATATCCTTCGATCAGGCCCGAGTTTATTATGTATTCTAAAAGCTGTATAAATTTCATTAAAATCTACTAAGCGGTTTTCGAGTTGCAGTTGTCACCAGTTCAAAAAACATAGTTTTGAGAAAAACGCATTTAAAGTTTCACACTATTTTTACGTACATATTCCCGACCGCTTTGAAGTGCCCGAGCGCTTTTTGTTATTTGTCGAATAACTCAAAAAGTAATTATTGAATCAAATTGAAATTTTCAGAGAATATTTTCAAGATATTACACTTAACGAAAATGCAAAAAAAATAATTAATTTTTTAAAAATTCTGACTACCCCTAACCCCTTATATAAAGTGGGAGTCTGACCGGGCATAAAGTTCAGTTCAGTTCAATTGAGAAAGTGACAACGGGTCAAGACAGCTAGTGAAGTGTGAACTCTGAACAGAATAACGAAGCAGTTCGAAGTGATTTACCATTTACTGTGTTAATTAAGTTTGTCGTGTATTTATATTAGTTCTGTAAAATAAATTTAAGTTTTGAAATTTAGAACACTAGTTTAAATTACCCAAAGTCGTAACACTCTTTTGGTATAAAACTTTACTACACACATCAAAAGAATCTAGGGGACAAGCTTAATAATGTAAAAACAAAATATCGTACACCGTTTTAACGAGTATTTTTTAAGCTAAAGTTTTAATTAAGCATATGTCTATCTAGTGCTAACTTTCGGTTGACGAAAATTTTTGAGATTAGAAACGCTATTAAAATGATTTTTATTCAGTGGGACTAAAAACATCACTTTTACTATCGGGTTTAAATTATGATAAGGGTAAAATTTCTTTGCATTTTATTCAGTATGAGGTCGGGTAAAGATGGAAAGACATCATTTAAACCGTGATACCCAGTTGCGTGTTATTGGAGTGCTCCAAGGGGGTTTGTACCAACGAGCAGTAGGTGACGCTCTCAACGTCTCAACATTAGCAAAAGTGTTGTTAATCGACTTTGGTTGAGATATCAGCAAACTGATGACGTCAAAGAACGACATATAGGACGTACAAGAAAAACAAATGCTATTGAAGACCGATTTCTCCGGTTACAAGCTTTAAGGAATCGCAGCACAACAGCTACAGAACTGGTAATTCGATTAAATAACACTCACAATGTTATAGTGAGTGACCAAACTGTTAGAAACCGAATTCATGAAGCTGGTCTAAATGCTAGACGTTCTTTAAGAGTGCCTAAATTATCTCGAGGAAATCGGGCAATCAGATTACAGTGGGCGCAAGACGTGAACTGGCAACGGGAAGATTGGGCCAGAGTTTTGTTTACGGATGAATCTAGGTTTGGTTTACGTCCAGACACTAGACGAACAAAAGTCTGGAGGCAACCTGGAAACGCAGAACGGCTGGCAACCGCTCAAGAGGTCTCCATTTACCAAGGAGGTACGGTGATGGTTTGGGCTGGTATCACCATTGGTGGAAGAACGCAGCTCGTTTCCATATTCTCCAACCTGTTGTTCTTCCATTTGCTGAAGAAATGGGAGAAAATTTTATACTGATGCACGACAATGCCCGTCCACATTCGGCTGGGGTGATACGCGAGTTTTTGACCAACAACGAAATTAACGTTTTACCATGGCCTGCCCAGTCATCTGATTTAAATCCCATTGAACACATATGGGATATGATGGGCAGACGTCTTTTACAGCATAAGTCTTTTTAGAAACAAGAGAGCAGCTTACAGAATGCCTCAGAGAACAATGGCGCTCTATACAGTTTCAGGAGATAGACAATTTAATTTTAAGTATGTCTAACAGGTGTAGAATTTGTTTTTATTTATTTTTTTTGACATTTTCGTTTCTTTGTTGTAAGATTTTGTTGAAAAAATAAAACTCTTAATAATTCGTATAAATTTTGTACATATTTTATTAAAATTTCTTGCCATACATAGATTCTTTTGATGTGTGTATTTTTTTACGTTTTTGTTTCATTTGGAAACAAAGCAGAAGACAACTGAACTAATATAATAAAATAAGTTGTAACACCGCCAACAATCTGAAAATGATTATTTTTTAACTGCAGTTAATTATAAAGAAGAACCTTAACCGTAAACAGTAAAGTATGGTCAATTGGAAAAAACCCAGCTGCTGAAAAACAGATTTCATGACTTTCAATTTGCAGTGAGTACATTTCAACTACATCAGCAATGCGAGCATCCTGAGTTTGTATTTTATGAATAATTTCTTTAGTTTTGTTAGCCTGAAATTTATTTGTTTTATTTGTGTTTTAACAATAAAAAAAAATACCTCTTGTACTGTATTATAACACTCATTACAAACAGATAAAATATCTACAACAAAAGTCAAACACCAAAAAGACATCAGTGTGATTTCTGACCACTTGACCGGATTATTAGGTGTATAAGCAGCCAAATAGAAAATGGCGAGTACAATGACAAGGAAAGTTGAACCAGACATTAACAAAAGTAAAAAGCCGAAAGTTTTGTTAAATTGTGTAATCAGTTTTGAGAGACGATGATGTAAATCACAAGACTTACACAAATTAAGTAGTACTTCATCTCGGAATTTACTGATCATGCAATCAGTGTAATTATTTAAAGTCTTATATCTGTTTCTAATAATTGAAATAAACTCTATTGTTTGAAAGCAAACACCAGATTTCAAAATAACGAAAATTAAAAGAATCAAATGTGAAATCAGGTCATTTAGTTTATGCCAGGGAAATGCCAAAAAAAACGCTAATAAAATTAAATTTCTTATAATAAAGTGTACTTCGATGCGTTTTTTTTCTTTCGGTCTGTTTATTGGTAAACCTACATTATAAAACTTTTCTTCTAATTTTATCATGTTGTTGAGGAAATCAGAAATTTTTGGATAGTTGAATACTCCAGTCATCCACACTGTGATAATAAAAGTTGAGTGTGTGAAAATTTCTAAAATTGCAGTGCTTTTGAAAACGGTGGTTAAATTAATAATTGTATATAAATATACGTTGTAAATGGCAAATGGCAATAGAATTATTGACGCCGTCAAATTAAAAAATAAGCGAAATTTGGATAGCTTAAAATTGGAGTCAGTTATGTTGAATGTAATCAAGCCTATTAGTTGATTGTGTAGTAAGACTAGCTTTATGGTGTTGATAAATTTTTTATGCTGTGTTTTGTTCATTTTTAAAACAAAATACACCACTATTTTTGCATCAAATTTGTCTTAAATTTGTATTAAAGTCATTTCTTAATAGAACAATAATAAGTGATAGAAATAGTTTTTGTCTGCGAAATTTACTTAACATTTTTAGCAGATATGTAGGTTTAGAAAATCAATAATGTAATATAAATTAAAAAGAAATGACTGTTATTTACTATATAAGCACTAATTAACTAAACATATTTTATGTCACTAATACATTTATTGTATTGATACATACATAACTAATATATTCGTTTGTATAATGTTAGAAATGTTTATTTCTATTAGTCTCAAATAATTAAATTGAATGACAAGCGCTATACTATAAGACATAGTAATTGATAAAAATATAAATGCGCACTTTACTTATCATTAATATTGATCACAAAACGTTCTATATATAAACTAGTGAAATAAAATGATGTTTTTACTATTAAGTTGATTTTTATTTTGATTAGATTTTAATTTTTTTCTTATATTGCAAATTTTTTCATGTATGATTTGAAAGAAAACAAGAAATACATACATTAGGTGGATGTAAAAACATAGCACGACCATATAAGCTATTTAAATCTTCACATATATTTTACCAAAAAAATTTATTTAGTGAGTATAATAAAACAATAATTCAGTTTATGTCTCTCAATTGTTGCAACAGGTTTGCAATTTGTATTTGGCTAAAAATAATCTCATTACCTCTTGTATCTTTAATAACTTTTAAACAGGTGAAGATAAAAAAATAAGGAAAAAACCGTTTCGACTGTATTAAGGAGGAAGTAGCATGGGTATGTTATTTGGTCTGTAAGTGTTGAAGTATTAGCACCTCAACCCAAAGCTCCTACAAACTTTAATAGGACTATACTATTTGTGATATATTAAATGAAAGGTAAGGATCGAGAGAATGCGTCACAAAAAATTCAACGTAATATATGTATCAAAAACGGTACAGTCCCATTATAGTCTGTAGGAGTTGGTGTGTCGGTATTAATACTTTACGGGTTTTTCCTTATTTTTTATATTCGCCTGTTTAAAAGTTTGTAGAGGTAGAAATTTTCAATGTTAAAATTTTGTGGCACAATTTTCATTTGAAATACAGCACTACTAATTATGAAAATCTATAAAAAATATGTCTTTTTTTATCTAATAACAAAATTGCAGGCTTTGAAAATTGGGTATAAAAAATATACTGAACAATTATTTTATTTTCTCCACGAGCTTTGCTATTTATTGTAAATAGTTATTGTTTTAACAAAGTTTCAAAGTATTATGTTTATTAATCTTAAGTCTAACTAATATTTATCCTGTCATTGTGTCATGGAACAGCAAAACTTTTCTATATCTTCTCAATTTTCGATTGAGTATTTTTGTTGTATCTACATACATTTTTTATATTTATCTAATTTTTTGGGTTACTAATTTCAATTTTTAATATAAAAATAAATATGAAAATGGATTTTGAATAGATAAGAAAAATGCAAAATTTCGCTAAAACGTACCGTTCTTGAGATTTTCTTTTGTGTTTTATTACAATACATAAGCTTTACACGGTGCTATACTATGTTCAGAACGGAGAGTCAGTAATACAAGTGCGCCCTGATGGCAAATTGAGTGTTTGACAATGGGCGGTAACCCACTCCAGCTTACACCGACAAAATTTCCCAATCACTTCATTTCAGTTATTCGTTATTGGTTCTTTGCACAGTAACAGTGAATTATCGTATTGCTCATACCAATGGATAATACCAAGATATCACCACCAAAGAAAAGAGACAAAAAATGCTAGTCTTGAATCGAGGTAAATATTTCAAAGTTCGTTTTAAGCTCTGTGAAACAGTGTTAAAGCCGTATAGCTCCTCCTACGACCTGCCTCTGCGCGCGTTACTGACTCTTCGTTTTGAACATAGTTTAGTGAGTTCTTTTTCTTCTTCTACTTCTTCCTCGCAATTTTAGTTGTATATATTTGATGTTTAAAGATTAATGTAATACGATTCATATGAGGGTAGATATATATGATGGTATTACTTGTTATTCTAAATATTCTTTTGCGTTTTATTAAAAAACATAAGCTTCACATGGTGTCAAAAATTTTTTTTTCCTTTCATTTCTAAGAGTTTTTTCGTCAACTTTAGTTGTATTTGATGTTAAAAGGTTGATGGAATACAATTTGTTCTTGCTTGGATATTGTTTGAAAATGAATCTGTCTCAGAAATAGCATTGAAACAGTTATTAAAAGCATAAAACTTAAAAAAAAAACTTTAGGCGTTTGCCGCCATCGGTGTTTAATATCAATAAGCCGATAGTGAATAGATAGTTTGTTTTTTTTAAGGGGTCCGGCTGCCCGTGGCGTGCCCGACTTACCGAGCCCAGTAGTACTGTGCCCGACCGAGCCCACCACATGTGAAGGGTTCTCGGTGGCCTTTGTTGCCGGACTGTTCACTGAGGCAATACCCATTGTGAGCTTCCCTTTATACGCTCACAACACCCATGGTTTCAGCCGGGCTCGAACCGGCATCGGTTTTACACTAGAGGCTCGGAGTGTGCATCTGTTACCGCTAGACTACTGCCGATCCTTAGTGAATAGATAACTTTACCAGATGTTGGTTATGTATTTTTATAAACTTCTTAAATAGTCAGGTTACACATTGTTTTTACATATTTCTATATATTTTTTACTTATTATTATTTTTTTTGTAAAAAGAATATAGCAAATAAAAGAAAACATTTTATTTATTGCTTGGAAATTAAAATATGAAGATTAATTTACTTAAAAAACTCTATTACGATTGCGAGATGAAAACAGCACTTGAAAACCAACCATTCTCAACGGCCAGGTTGAAACAACTAATCCAAGGACTTTTATCACGGCGTAAGAAGTTTAGATGATACAAGTATTCTGTCATACGAGTACTCTGAAAAATCGTTCAGGTGTTCTGAGGTTTGAACCCGTTACCTTTTATTTTGTAGTGAAAGTTTGTAGTGCTTTCTACACTACTAGGAAAAATCCCAAACTTTTAAATTAATATTAACAACAGTGACTACCCAAAAATGAAAAGTCACACTAGTTTTGCGGTTGTCAGATGAACACTCTTAGATAATACATCATATAATTTATTGAGTGTAACTTTCTGTGAATTTGAGTTTATTATTATTGCACATATTCAACACTTTACAAATATCTGATTTTGTGAATACAATTACGAAAATGTAATAAAAAATTATATACTCTTTGAAAGTGTGGCTGAAAGTTGGATCAAAATTATAATGTATGTAGTAGCTCCTCCAATTATCTGAAAACAGACTTCAACGCTCAATTTCTCAAAATTAGTTTGGATGTTTTACCGAAAATAACAATGTATAATTGACAGCAAAAAATCCAGCAGCATTAAATTCAACCCTTTCATTCGCAATTTGTAAAGAAAACATTTCTATCACATCTGTGACATCATTATTCTCAGTTTCAATGTGATGTATTAATGCTCCTGCTTTATTAGCCTACAAAGAAATGGAGGTAAAATTGAAAAAAATTATTTTTTGTGCTTCTCTTTTATTTTTCTCAAGTTTTCATGCTTATAAATTGTTCAAAAAGGCGAATTTTTAGCGATCTAGGACCACAGAATTTAGGATGTCAACTTTGTCTACGTGTCACTTTTTAAACAATTTTTTTAAAATAATATTTGATTTTATATATAACTAATTTATTAAATAAATAGTTATATTTAATTTTGATGTAATTTCAGGGCGAAAACTATTTCATGCTTAAAAATATTATTAAATTAATTTAGAAACAATTCATTGGTGTTATTGTGACTAACCCGTTACTATGGTACACCATTTGCACCACAATGGACCCTTTCAAAGTGCACTTAGTTTAATTTTTATTAGTAAGTCTTACAAAAAATTTACAGCGTAAACCATTAATAGGTAGCATTAACTGTCACTGTGAAATGTTAATGTCAACAATAAAATAAAATCTGGAGATGAAAACGGAATATGATATTGCATGAAAATTTGATAAAAAAATACGTAGGCACAAAAACTTTTGTGTATCACACGCTCGGAACCCATTTTGCGAGTACTCGCGCAATACTGCGTTCGCCATAGCGCTTCTACTCGCAAAATAGCAGTTTCTAGGTTTGTAATATAAATTACTATTATTTACTTCTTCAATAGTTCCATAACAGCAATCGCAAACATAAATAGTGTCTAATACGAAACTTAAACTCAATGCAAATGACCAGAAAAAATTCAACCATGTTATTCGACTAGCTTGAAGCTCAGCTGCACAATAAAATAAAGACAAAACTATTGCTACAAAACTAACAGCAAACATGAATAGCAAAATTACTCCAAAAATTTCATTAAATATTTTAATTAATTTAGATAAATTGTGATGTAAAGAACAAATTTTGGTTAACTTCATGAAATTGCTTGTTTCGATTGTATTTATATATCTTCTGAAAGCAATAATCAGTTTGCTTATTTGCTTATTAAGAATAGCAAATCTCGATTTTATTATTAAAATCAATTCAGCTAATTGATGACAAACCGCTGAATTTACAATCATGATTACGAAAGAAGATCCAAGTGCTAATGTTTCATGATAATCAATGTTTAACATGACATAAGTTAATAAAAATGATATCAAGAAAAATAAAATAGTGTAGCGGACCACCATTCTGAAAATAATTCTTTTTCGAATTTTTCCATAGTTGATGTCAGTACTTTGCAGTTTATTATCAAATTCAATGATTCTGTGCAAGAGAGTAATAAATTTGGTTCTCTTTACCAGTCCAGCAATCACAATGCTGCCAATATAAGCACAGTTAATTAATACGATTAATAAATCTGTACTTTTGTATACTATTGAAGTATTTTCTGTAGTTACAGTTCTGTAAAGGGCAGAAATTCCTAATATTAAGTAACAAAAAAATGCTACAAAACTGTAAACACATTTTACTTGTGATGGATGGAAATGTTTTTCCGTATAGTCAAAAGTAACCAAACCGAAAATTTGACTTTGAAAAAGCAGAATTTTAATAGAAGCGATAAAATTATTGGATGTATTTTTTTCTTTTGTGGATTTTGTAATCATTCTTTATCAGTTTAGTAATTCAACTAAAGTGAATTAAGTGAGTAATCGATATTAAATGAAAAAAACACATTATGTAAATGGATGTGTTTAATTAATTAAAGTCGTTACGTACACCTACACATCATTCATTTTCATTATCTAAGTTAAGAAAATAGTGAAAATTTAATTTTTTAAAGAATATGAACAAATCTACTCATACAATGCTAGCGAAAATAAACCGATAAACTGAGCGAATAGATTTTGATTTGTTTTGTATTTATTTCGTCTTTGCTTTCAACTCTCAAAAACTATATATGGTAGATCGTTAAAGGATTTGGAATTTCTATATTTTTACATTAATTATTTCAACATTATTAAGAAAATAATTTTTATTGTATGTTACTATTTTTAAATTTGTATAACTCGAAAATTATGAAAAAATATTTTTTGTATAACTGTGCGTGAAAAGTGCATTTTCCGTACTAGCCATTTAACCAAAAATTTATAAAACGCATATGTCTTAACTCTAATGTTTGAATATTTAATAAATAAAAGGCAAGTTGATTGAAAATCTCAACTAAACATTATCATTTTCACGAAGAATATATGTAGTTGCTTTACGCTCTTAATACAAAAACAACAATTTAAATGCAACACTATACTTGACGTTGATTAAAGTGGAATATTTGGGTTTGTTATGGGTGTAAAAAGAGTTAGGGGAAAAGAGTGTTCGCATATAAAAATTTCTAGTATCTTTTAATAACATAAGGAGAGTATTTTGCTAAATATTGTTACGACTTTGGGTAATTTACCATAAACTCATGATCTGAATTTTCAAACTTAAAATTTATTTTACTAATAGTATTACATGACAAACTTAATTAACACAGTAAATGTTAAATCACTTCAGACTACTTTGTTTTTTTGTCCACTGTTCACCCACATGACACATCAGCTTCAGGACAACGTTCCCGTTGCTTCTTAAGGCGTAAAAATCTCAAGAATTTTTAGAAGTCCACTTGAAAATGTTGTTGAAACTAAATTTTTTTCGACTGTTTTATGTGAATTAATAATTATTAAAAGAAAAAGGCGGAAAAATTTAAAATTTTACTGTGTTTCAGTGTTTGACTTGTTTTTGACATATTCCTTTTCAAAATTTTGGAGAGTTTAAAAAATAAATTTTGACCGATAAATTTTAAAAGAATTGTTATCAATTATTAATAATTATTATTATAATTAATTATCAATTAGATTAATTAACAATATACAATATATTATAAAATCAAGAAGGTAGCTGGCGCTTACAATAAATGCTAACCGGATAAGTGGCCCTTCGATTACACAAACTTAGAAACTAACTTAACTACTACCTTTTTTAATATACTTAAGTTAAGTAAGATGTTAGTGACCAAAGTAAGCGATATACTCGTACATGCAAAATATCCCCAATATGTAAAAAAATTGTATACCTTGTAAGTAATACCGGGAAAAAACAATTTGATTCCGAATAACAGAGAAACACCTGAAAACCTGAAACAGAAATTAAAATTAGGAAAATCTCAAACAGTAAAATTAATAGGAGAACTTGAAACAAAAAAATTTGTAGAAAAACTTGAAATAAAAAGATTACGAAAATCTGAAACAGAAAGAGAAAAATTAGTAGAATAACTTGAAATAGAAAAATTAGGAAAATCTGACCCAGAAAAAAAAAATAGTAAGAAAACCTGAAACAGAAAAATTACTATAATCCGAAATAAGGAATTACCAAAGCTGAAACAGAAAAGTTGTTAAAATACACTATACCTACATAAAAAATAAATTCCAAAAAAAAAGATTTTAAATAAAACTCAAAATTTTGAATAAAAAATTATAAATTAAAACAGAGATCAACAATTTTAACAAAGTCATGGACTATACATAAAGTCTTAATTAAAGCATTTTCTTCTGGCACAACTGATGACTGGCGAATTCCCTCCTTCGGCTTCTTTCGAATCTACCTTTATGCCAGATTTCCAATGATGTGTTTGGAACCTATTCTCCAAACCCTAATATAACAAAAGGAATTTACTTTAAATCTTTTTTTTTAAAGGGGAGTGGAAATAAATTCTAAATAAAACGCGTGAATTTATTATTAAAACAATTACAAATAAAAATAGTATTTAAAATTGTTTATCTCTGTGATATTTTGTAATTTTAAAATGAAAAAATGTATTTGTTTAAACAAAACTGCGATATATTCCGTTTAATATTTAATAATAAATAAAAGTACGCAGCTTTAGAGCGGCTGTGATGCGTTCTGTTTGAGAGGTAGTGCTTGACTGATTCAAACAAAAGGTAATATCGGTAAATTTGCAAAAAACAACAAAAAATGTCTATTATATCACCGAATGTCGAAGCGCCTTTGTGTTTTTTAGTACTGAATCATCGTATTATGTAAGCAATTAGCTCAAACAATAAACCAAAAATGTATTTAAATATTTAGGTACAGAAACAAGATGTTTCGAGTTTTGTTTCAATTCATATTTAATCACGAAAATAGCGGCGACAAGACGATAGTAAATTTTATTTAAACAAAGTGTCAACATTCATTTTATGCAATCACAGAAAACTGTTTACATTTTCTAAAGTCTCAGTTTATATACAGCATGTCCCTTTTCATCCTATTTTTTATCGGAAAAATAATGAAAGAAATAGAGTGGCCTTTAACGAAAACCTACTTCAGATGTATGTACATACCTATGTATTTTTATAATATCGAGTTTTTTGTGACAGTAAATTTCGCAAAAAATAATTTAAGAAAGCGGTCAGCGATTGTATTTTTTCTTTTAATGGTTATTTATGTATCAAGGGAATTATGAGGGTGTTAATTACAGACGGTAACTACTGTCCAGAGGGCCGTTAGGCCCGAGGGACAGTAAGTTGCCCAACGTAATTAACATCTAATAATTCACGTGATATATAAATAATTTTATTTTTTACTTATTTTTATTAATTTATTAATCGTATTAATTTTATTTATTAACGTATTTTTTGTGAATAAATGGAATTTTGTGGACGATTTGCTTAGTTAACTGTGCATGGTTGCTATGGAAAAGATTTGTTGTCAATTTTTTTTCTGAATTTGTCGATTGCAAGAATAAAAAGAATAGTGAAATTCCAGAAGAATTACAACAAAAAGCCGAAATTTAAGCCAAAAATTGTTATCTAATAACATTTCTCTTCTCTTCTTGTAACTTTATAGTGGGCCGGATTTGTAATTCTTTTTAATATACAAATTAGAGAGAATTAAAAATTTATAACTCCCTTCTATAACTCCCAAGGGAGTTATGAATGTCGTAATGGTTACCGAAACTAAGGTAATATTTGGCTATATTGATGTAGTAAGAAATAAAGTAATTTTAAATCAAGCAATTAAATTCTATTCTTGGAAAAAACCATTTTCTGCTTTAGTGAAACTTGTCCGAAAGTAATTAATCGAAGTTAAAAACTTCCAACTATTTAACAACTCTTTTCAAATTTTGTCTGTCAAAATTGTGTGTCTATTTATGTATTTTGACTTAACTTAAAGCTTAACACTTCAATATTTATTCACATTATCAGTATTTACGAAAGTTTTAAAATCTCAATTAGTATTTTTTTTGTATTACATTGTTGGCAGAAACGGCAATCACAATTCAACGTATCCAAGAATTTCTCTTACATGATTTTATTCCAAGTGTTACAAAGCTACCTCTGGAATTTATTTTTCAAACTCACCAAAATCTTAAAAAGAAATATATAAAAAAAGTCAAACATTGAAACACAGTAAAATTTTAAATTTTCCCGCGTTATTACTTCAATAATTGTTAATTTACATAAAACAGTTAAAAAAATAGTTTTAACTACATTTTTAAATAGACTTCTAGGTGCACTTTATGCCACCTTGAATAATAATTTGAATATCGTTCGCTAAATAATTTTAAAAAAATTTTAAAATTTATTCGCCATAAGAACCACCAGGAATGTTGTCCTGAGCCTGCCGTATGACGTCAAGTGAAAATGGTGGATACTCTTTTTTTATTTATTTGACAATTACGCATGCGCCGAGTGTTGAAAAAATCCCAAAAAAAATCATGCATTAATAAACTTTTTTCTAAACAATCAAGGGAAAATAATTCTACGCCACTGAAGCCCCCAACCACGAAACAGATTACTTTCCGCCCTGTTTTACCGACTACTTTCTTCCCCCAGATGCCAGCACAATTCTTTCAGGTCCATTTTATCAATCGGCCGCATTCGGTATCACCGGCGCCACTGCTCTTTTCAGAGAGGGGAGATTTTGTAATAATAGAAAGAAAACACACGAGAAACGAGAGCAATGTCGTAATGGTGGAGGTTTGTTTGGGAATCGCGATGTAATCGGTTCATTCTCCACATTTCCGAATTGATCGTGTCCGAAATTTCACGCAGATCGCGCCAAAAACCGCCCCCACATCTCCTCGTGCGTTCTTATCGCAGATTCGGCGAGGTTAAGTGAAAAACTTTTGTGAGTGGTCTGGTGTGTGTGCAATGTCCGCGATGTTTGCACCCGAAAAAACCAAAATGTGCTGATTTTCTAAACGGAATTGTCGTTGGCTTGAATTAAAAACGCGTTTATGTTTAGTGAGTTGTAAGTTTTTGCCGGAATAATGGAGGGACATATCGAACGGGAATCGGGAGCCTTAGGCGGACTCTTCCAGCATATCATTCAGGATATGAAGGTGAGGGTCCTGGGATTTAAATGGGAAAACTCGTGGGAGATTTATGGATGAGGGGGCTTTGAGATAAACCAGTTTTTAATTACACGGAATTGGCTTTGGAAATGCTCAATTATGGCATTTTTGCGTAGTGAGGGGTTCCATAAATGGGACGGTTTGGGTCATTTAAATTTGGACGGTTTCGTTTATTCGGAGAAATCAAAATGAGGTTGAAACGGTTTATTCGAAATAATAATAGAATTCACTGAGTAAACCTAGACAAGTGTTTGCTTTAGATAAGGTTTTAAAAAACGTGGGTTAGCAAAAAACAGTAATAATGAATGATTTTGCAATAAATAATAATGTATGTAGTAATAAAAAATAATGCAACTGATAAAATGTCCTCAAAAGTAATACCAAGATAATATTTTTATTTTTGATATCAGCGGCGTACCGAAAATGTTTAGGCTGTAACATATGATGCTATAGTTTGTCTATAAATGCTTGAAATGTTTGGCGCAATAGAGGCATTGACTTTTTGGATTTCAGCAGGTCGCTTCGGTGACAATACTATACACTTACTATACTATATGTACAGCCAGGGTCAAAGCAAATGCACAGGTCAGGTAGTCAGGCCGCTAATACGCTCACATTCTAATACTTGTGTTTAGAGCCAGGCCGATAACCCAACAGGGTTTCGACTCAATTCATTGAAAAGCTGCATTTGTGAAAATATAAAATAAATTAAATTTTAATTTAGACTAATTCAATTTTGAGGAGAATGCTCAAAAATTGCCTTGAACATCAATTGAAATTTAATTATGTTTTAATTCTTATTTTTAGTCATTTTAATTATTATAAAAGTCGGGTGATAAATTAAAAAATTATTGTGACTTTATATTAAGTGAATTGCAAAAAAACTGTTTAAAAATTACTAGTAATTCTTTTAAAATAATATATTAAATATTGATTTTTACAAACAAATAAATTATTAAAAACTCTTGTTTTAAAAAAAATTAAATTTGTAAAATAGAGTGGTATTAATTGTTAAAAATAAAACATTTAATAAAATATATAAAAATATTATCACTTTGTTCTAAATTCATTGTTTTTATAAAACCCTGCTTTCATTATAACAAGTTAATAACGGTAAGTATACATTAAACTTTTTATAACATATTGCAATATTTGAAACAGGCCAACACTGTGCAAATATATATTTATAAAAACAAACTAATAAACACTTAAAATAAAAATTAAACCTATAAATTAAGAAACCAAACTTTTAGAGACTATGATTATTACCTTTTCATGAATTAACATCTTATCGTTTCTGGCTCGAACACTTTCATTACAGTAACCTCTTGCAGTAATATTTATTTCTTGCAAAATTTTATATTTCAATAACATAATGAAAAATTGCTTTGAACATCAATTGAAATTTAATTATGTTTTAATTTTTATTTTTAGTCAATTTTAATATAAAAATCGGATGATAAATTAAAGGATATTTATAACTAGATAAATGTGTTTAAATAGAGTGTGCACTAGGGTGGGCCAAAAAAATCGATTATTTTTTTTAACTTCCGACACTGAAAAATTGATTCCTAGGCACTTTTAAAACATGCTTTTTCAAGATGTGCTCTTAATTTTAATAGGAAAGACTCCCTCATCGCAGTTTTTTTTTTCAGTTTCATATGGTAAATTCCATATCTCGTTATTGCTTAATTGTACAGAAAATTTGTATTTATATTTTTTGTATAAAATTGAACGCTCTAAAAAAGGTATCTTACAATTTTTTCATATCTCTTACCATTTAGAAAATATCGGAGGTCAAAGTTTAAAGAATTTAACAAAAATTCCTTTTCTACTTCTGAATTTTATAACTCAGATAAATGAATATTATAAAATGCACAACATATGGCCATGTAGAAAATTAAATCCTCTATAAAAAAGTCTCTTGTAATTAATCGATTACTCTAACCACTTAGAAGATATTCGCATTTTAAAAACCAAAATTTGATACTAAATCTCCAATTTTTTTAAATGGTTGAAGTAATCAATTAACCACAAACGACTTTTTTTGTAGAGCGTTTAATTTTCTACAAAACCGTATATTGCGCACATTATAATATTTATTTATCTACGAGTTATAAAATTTAGAAGTGAAAAAGAAATTTTTGCTAAATTCTTCAAACTTTGACCTCTGATATCTTCTAAACAGTAAGAGTTATAAAAAAATTGTTTGATACCTTTTTTAAAGAGTTACATTTCCTACAAAAAATGTAAATAAACTTTTTCTGTACGATCAAGTAGTGACGAGATATGAGATTTCATATTAAAATTAAGAGCTCATCTTGAAAAAGCATTTTTTAAAAGTGCCAAGGAACCAATATTTTAGTATCGGAAGTTAAAAAAAAAATAGTTGATTTTTTTGGCCCACCCTAGTGTGCACACTACATAATACACATTAATATTTAACGTGCACACTCTATTTAAACACATTTTTTAAAATTGAAAACCGTTTTTTTAAGAGCTAAAACAGTTACATATTAGTGATTAAAAAATATAACTTTAATAATAACACAATATATATTAATACACACATTAATATGTAATGTGCACACTCTATTTAAACACATTTATGTAGTCACAAATATTCTTTAATTTATCACCCGATTTTTATAATAAAATTGACTAAAAATAAAAATTAAAACATAATTAAATTCCAATTGATGCTCAAGGAAATTTTTAAGCATTATGTTATTGAAATATAAAATTTTGCAAAAAAGAAATATTACTGCAAGAGGTTACTGTAATGAAAGTGTTCGAGCCAGAAACGATAAGATGTTAATTCATGGAAAGGTAATAATCCCTTTACTACCTGACGGACACCCAAGCGATCATAGTCTCTGAAAGTTTGATTTCTTAATTTATAGGTTTAATTTTTATTTTAAGTGTTCATTAGTTTGTTTTTATAAATATATATTTGCACAGTGTTGGCCTGTTTTAAATATTGCAATATGTTATAAACAGTTTAATGTAAACTTACCATTATTAACTTGTTATAGTGAAAGCAGGGTTTTATAAAAACAATGAATTTAGAACAAAGTGATAATATTTTTATATATTTTATCAAATGTTTTATTTTTAACAATTAATACCACTCTATTTTACAAATTTATTTTTTTTAAACAAGAGTTTTTAATAATTTATTTGTTTGTAAAAATCAATAATGATTATATTATTTTAAAAGATTTACTAGTAATTTTTAAACAGTTTTTTTTTGTAATTCACTTAATATTTTTGCAAGTTTAATTATAAAATTTGTGTTTTAAAAGTAAAGTAACTATTTGTAATTTACTTATAACAATATTTTTTTAATTTATCACCCGACTTTTATAATAATTAAAATGACTAAAAATAAAAATTAAAACATAATCAAATTTCAATTGATGTTCAAGGCAATTTTTAAGCATTCTCCTCTAAATTAAATTAGTCTAAATTAAAATTTAATTTATTTTATATTTTCACAAATGCAACTTTTCAATGAATTGAGTCGAAACCGTGTTGGGTTATCGGCCTGGGTCTAAACACAAGTATTAGAATGGGAGCGTATTAGCGGCCTGACTACCTGACCTGTGCATTTGCTTTGACCCTGGCTGTACAATACACTTCTTTTTACAACCTCTCTCATTAAAGCCCCCATTAACTACTTTGTAAGTCAAAACTATAAAATTCAGGCATTTATAGACAAATAGTATGAAAATTTACCTGGTAATAGCCCTCGTTGAAAAGACGAAAAAAATCAAACTTGCTTTTGTACAAATGGTTTTCGAGATAGGTATATGATATAGAACTTAAAAAAATGTTTTTGTATACAATTCCAAACCAATATTGGCATCCCTGACTTTGAAGCAAGTCGTCTGTTTATGACTAGTACAATAAAGATTGTATTGTTACCAAACGCAAAGAATTTATGATTGTTAGACCTTTCGATGCCATCTAAGAAAACCGCCTGAAGCAGATCAAGTTCAAGTAAAAGTGGTGACAAATCTGCATGCCCCGGACGGTTTTCTCAGATGGCATCGAAGGGTCTAACGACCATAAATTACTCGCGTTTGGTATCAATACATTGTTTATTGCACTAGTAATAAACAGGTGACTTGCCTTTAAAGTCAGATATGCCAATATTGGTTTGAAAGAGTATACGAGACACATGTATTTTAAAATATACGAGTATGTACAGAAACTTTCCCTTTTAATAGTTCTTGTTAAAACGATAGATCCCCAAATTTGCCTTACCAAATGTTGATGGTTTTTGAGATACACGCTGCAAAAATTTTTTTCTGAAAAAACTTTGTCCACATATATGATGTTTGGCATCAATGTTAAAAACTTTTTCTGAGCAAGTTTGGGTTTTTAACATCCTTTCAACAAGGACTATATTATAATCCTTTTATCAGAAAATGGAAATGTGATTTAAATTATAAATTATTTAACGAAGCACGCGTACTTAAACTTAAAGTGCAGGCATAAATTTTGCGTTAGGGGCTGTTTTTGAAATGACGTTGTCTGAGGCCATTTATTACTTCAAGTTTAAACCCAAAACCCATCAATAAGATGGTGACAGCTTAAGTATGTACATACGGCAGCTTTGTTAACAATAATTTATTACTTTAGCCAAATTCTTATTTGTTACTTCTTCAGACTATATCTATTTTAGATGATACAAAATGTTTGTTTTTGCTGGTTTGTATTAAATTTGAGAACAAAATTGTGAGTATGTTATAACTTATAAGGTCTCAAAAAGCACTTGTGAGCAAATATTCGAATAATTAATTAATCAACGTTTAAACCAAACACAGAATTAAAGTTCAAAAACCCACGGAAAAATTGTAAAAACTTTATTTTAAAAAATACAAAAGGCAGACTAGTTTTGAGACAAAGTTCATCGTCAGTGCGAAAATTACGAAAAACACTAGAAGGGTCTTTATCCTGATAGAATAGACATTAAGAGGTATGAAGACCTTTTTTTCTAATTTATAGTATAAATGAGAGTTTGTTTTTGAGTTTTATTGCTTAATTTACTCTTGAATTATTTTTGTTCAATATCGTAAAAAATATTTCTTCATAACAATAAATAATTGGTTTTGCATGCAGGCAGAAAAGTGAAAAAAGAAATTGCGAATATTTGTTTTATTGACTGAATACAGTTTCACACGCAAATCTAATAAGTGAAAACAGTTTCGATTTTCCGCTTTTATGAAAAACTATGTTAAGACATCTCTTTTCTTTGCTCAGATATGAAACAAACGTTTATTGTTTTGTTGAATAAATATATACTTTCATAACATTTGTTTTAGTTTCTTTTTTACCAAAAAAAGCCATAAGCAACAGTTTTTTCCGCTTTATACAAGTACATATACATTTACACGTATATCTCATTGTGAGAAGCATCTTTTATGCAAAATGTAATCATTCACTGTGGTTGCAATACATATAATTTGTTATGTTAAACTTGTTGCACTACATTTTAATTTTAGTTAGATATGTATGATTAGAGTAACACAGTTACTGTTGCAAATCTATGATTTTGTTGTAGTGACTATAGAAATATCAAATCAGTTTAACACATTAGGTTCCGTACTAGAATGAGCTAATGCCGAAATTGATGGTAATCTGAGAAAAATGAAAAATAAAGGGAAATAAGTTCGTATCAGCATCAAAGAATACAATTATTTGTAAATTTTGTCAAAAGAGAGACCTGTACGCTTCTGTTATAAGTTAAATACATAGGTTATGCTATGTGTTTAATTCAAATTGCAGGAATAGGTCATTACAAAAAAAAGGAAGTACACCGTCTAAAATGGAAGCGAAATGAATGTTAATTTAGGTAGGTCGTGGCCACCTATTTTTATTGACTAGAATTTATATGCAGCTCCACGACAGCAACAAAATATAACGGAATACTTTTTTAATAAATAGTTTTCGTGAATTAAAAGGTCAGTTCAGAAGTCTTACAGTGCCGAGCGAGAGCTTTTTTACAATTACTAGGTATGCAGTATCTTTCATTGGCTATTTAGACTGCGAATTTTGCCGCACGCTATATATTTACGTACCGTTTTTGTATACATAGGCTAATCCGAGAATTAATCTTAACATTTACTGATAAATTATTCTTATAATACAATCTATAGGAAACTGAATACATTTTTTAATTATGTTAATTCAGCTAATCCACTAGTAGACATAAAACAACGACCTGTTAAATGGTTTACTTTAACTCAAACCTTACAATCCGTACTGAAATACTTAGTGAAAATATAATAAGATTTTATGAGGATTACTTTTTTTATTGACACCTAAATCAAAAATTGTTTTTTGGCCTCTAGACAGGTAAAAGTCAAATTAACGTACAATTAACAGTTATGAAAACTCTGTATTTGCATTAACACATTACACACATGTTCCGTACATTTTTAATCCTGATTTGTTTACAAGAAAAAGTCCTGTTGTAAAACCAGAAAATATTTATTGAAATTCCATTTTATACAACATTCAATTATTGTCAAATAAGGAATAATAAATTATTTTACACGATTTTTAACTCTATTTGAATGGCATCATTACGTGTTCTTTTTTACGTTTTATAATTTTTTTTATTATATAATAATTTGTGTTTTTTTCTAATAATAGTCGTCAGCTAAAAAGTTTAAAAAAAGTTAATCTTGTGTGCGAAATTAATTCGAAACACTACTCACAGCGAGTAAATAATAATTTTCTGTGTTTTATTTTAAAAATGAATCCGGTGAGACACTCCCCAGTATTGCATTAATTTTTAATACAGTTCAAATGGGGCACGAAATAATGTTGCACCTCTCAAGAAGTAAAGCAAAAACAGTGACGCTAATAGGAAATTGTAGAATGTTTGAATTTAAATAAACTTAGTTTTAATGGTTTTTTTTTGCAATCATCTAGGAAAATTTCTAAATAATTATTTTTTGATGTAGTATTGTCTCGTTCAAACATTATTAACGGTTGTTACATTGTTTTCTTCGAAATGATATTTTCTTGTTACCATCAACATTATTATTATCATTCGTTATTTTGTGTTTTCTCTCGTTCTGTTCTTTGTCCATTCGCTAAAGAGTAATTGAACCTTTCCTCCTTGAAAAAATATGAAAGTATCTACAATGTAATACCTAATTTCTTCATGGAAGCGTTATTTATTTATGAAATCGTTGAACAGCATCAAAATGCCGCGCTTCCTGGTGCTGTCAGCATCAAATTCGCTTTAATTATTGTTCTTTTTATAGACGGAGCAGGTCATGTTGAAAGTTTAAACTTGGTGTCAATGTTTTCCAACGGAAATATTTTGAGACCATGCACGTTCAGTGGGATATTTTCGTCAATTTAATTAACAACGGAAATTGGCCGTTGATGTTCCACTTTTCCGAATTGCAACACCTTGCAATTTCGAAAACGATTTTATTTTTAGAATCACACAAGAGGTCTTCAGGTTAATGGGGTTGAAGAATTTTAAAGCAGGCGAAATCCATAAAGTTTGAAATTTTATGAGATTGAAAGCACTTTCTTTGGCATTTATGTAAAGTGGATGGCGGCAAAATGTACAAACATAAGCAACTAAGTATTTATTTATTGTTACATCAAATTGTCATTCATATTATCACTTCTACATTTATTACAAGCAAACAATAGTCATGCGACTTCTGTTCATTAATATTCATTTAACGACCTTTGTATCGCGTATTATTACTTGTGTCTCATATTGTTGTTGAATATACTTTTCTGTACAATAGGGGGTTTAAATAAATTCATTTCAAAATACTGCAGTCGTAAATTTTATCAAAACGAATGGCAACAGTTTAACAATTTATGTATATAGATTCTAGTGGATTTATAACCGACCCTCGCCAAATAAACACTTAAAAGTTCACGTGTATTAAACCTTATCTTATAACTCAATATAAGATAAGAAAAAAAAAATTGGCAGTTGTTATAAATCGGAATTGACATCGTCATTTGTCAATTGATCGATTGCAAATTCAATTTAATAGAGTCGTCTCTTTTATGGTTTTACGAGTTCTACTTAACTAAAGCCTAACTTTTAGTGAAAGAGACGAATGACAGACAGTCATTTGGGGAAATCTGAATTTAATGATAGGGAAACAATCAGATATCACTAAATCCAAATTGATTGTCTACTCGTAAATAACATACCTACAATATGTAATGAATGTTTTGACTGAACTACTTCTTATCTATTTTTAATATTTTCAAATAATGTCGCTCATTTACAAAATTTTATTGAAAAGCATAATTTGCGACAAAGTTCACATCTTTCAGTCAGTTGTTTTATGTAATCCTATTACATCAAAACGTTAGTGAAAGGGGAGATTATACAATATAGAAAAAAGTTTGGAACACGAGAAATAACCCTCATATTAATTTGGGTCGTGTTAGGTCAGGTCAAATGAGCTCAGTTTCATAATGGCTTTAATTAATTAATAACTTTTAAAGACTGATGATAGTGTTAACAGTCTGACACTTTAAAGTAATGCATTTCCGGTTTATTTGATTGATAATTATGTAAATATATATTTATATCTGTACCTATGTATTTAAATAAGAGTGATAAAACTGGCTTTTCTAGAATTCATACGTTAGATGTTTGCTATAACTTTTATTCTGATTTAAAATAGTTTTGGATTAATTTTTGGTGAATTATAGGTACAGCTTTAATTTTGAAGTAGTGTTTTGCTAAAAACGTAAATGATAACCTAAAACGGACAATGTGTCTTTAAATTATTAAGTCTATTGACAATTTCTTGTAGTTAAAATTTACCCCAAGTTTTTCCTGCGTCTGAAAAATTTTTGTTTGATTTTTTTTATTAAAAGAAGCAGTATACAGTTTTTAAGAAAACCTAATTGTGTCTGGAATGTAATATCAAATTTTCACAAAATACCTATTTGTGGAACTGATCTTTTAAGGTGTTTTATAGTTATTTAAAATTTAATATTACTTTTAAGGCTGGTTTAAGTGTGCCCGCGCTTATGGAAAAATAAGCGTTTTGTAAAACGAATAGCATTTGAGTTTACTAGAACCAAATTAAATAAAGTTATACGCATTTGAAAGTTAACTCTTTTCTTACAGGATTGGCAAATTTTCTTTATTCCTGAAAAGTTGTATAAGCAAAAGATAATTCACTTTAAAAACTAGTCCAAAATAAAACAAAGTTTAGCAATTTTATTGTCTTAAAAATACTTGTATATATTTATATTAAAATAATTTCATCTCGGGGTTTAGTACATTTAGGAATGGACAACTAAAAAGGCAAATGTGTTAACTAAAGTGTTTGGATTTGCTATGGATCTGTAAAATAATTATTGTCAATTTCATTTTTTTTGCATCATTTACTATTTGATTTTGCTCAATTTAATTCTAGCCGATTTACGAAATAATAAAACACCCAAAAACCTGCTATTTAGTTTTCTGATGTCCACTCTGTATGTATAAAACAAATACACCTAATATTTCCAAGTGCATCTTTAATTTAAATTTATTTTTAAGTCACGGTATCTTTTCCTTATCAGCTCAAGGCACTCGAATTCGAGGAGTTAAGTAGAATAGCTTGAAGCTAGATTTTTTCTCCACTTTTTTTATGTTTTTCACAAAAAAGGTGATAATAAATAAATAAATTCGGGACCACATCTTATCAGATCAAAAAGTTTAATTTCTTATTAGCTACAGGTATCTTTATAAGTTTATAATAGATTTTTAAAGAGATAAAATTGATTCAATATAAAATTGGTTTTGTCCTTATGTTACGCTTATAATTATCAGGAGAAAAAAAGGTGGAGGTCTTTATATTTCCATACAGTTTATTATGTAATTTTGCGACTGGTTTCGTATTTAAAGCTTCATCAGGCAAGAGATTTTTACAATAAATCTAGGAATAACCCACAAGTTAAATTTTGTAACCGAATTTTTTATTTTTCGGGGGCGAAAAATAATTAGCAAAAAAGAGTGGATGCACAAAAAGACAAAAAGAGAAAAGTGTCAAATAATAGTAATTAAAGAACTAAAGAAAGTAAAAAAGGGTATTTTTAAATCTACTACATATTATGTCTTCGTTATGTGAGATGACGACCCATTAGATGACAACATTATCATTATATTAACAACAGTTAAAAATAATAGCTTAATTTAGAAATACAAAAAGTAAGAAAATTTTTTTTGTATCTTTAAAAGTTAAAAAAGAGTACAGTAAATATTCAGTCGAAATATGAAAAGACATAGCTGCGCCTGAGGGAAGCAAACCATTGGGTTGCTGTAGGCTAGCCGCAATCGATTTAATATCGCTAACACTTTTGGAGTTAATCAAAATGTTATAAGTTGTTTATGGAATCGATTCGATACCTAGAGACAGGAACTGTTCAACCAACACACAGAAGAGATAAACTTTGAACTACAAGCAGAAATTAAGACCCCTATAGACGCTTAGTGGTGAGAAGAACTCAAGTAATTTATGCATGACGAGCGAGAAGTACTCTTTATGCTGAGAATGTCAAAATTCACAATCAATTTTGGGAATTTGGACTACGTAGTCATCCACCTCGAGCATGTGGTACGTGTTAGTTGGAGGACACTTTATCAAAATTAGGTGATAAAATTTGCTGATGAATCTTGATTTAGTCTCAGAAGTGATAGTAGGCGTTTTTGAATGTGGAAGATGGCTGACTGGCTGATGAAGGGTATCAACAATAATTATCCAGGACACCGTTCCATTTCAAGAAGGTTCAGTAAAGGTGCGAAGAGGAATTTGTGTTGGTGGTTGGCACCGATTTGTATGTTTATCAAAGAACAATGAACGGTCTGATAATATGCTACTGCTTCTTCAACAACATTTTTATACTGCTGTTGGTGAAAACTTTGTCTTTATTAATGATAATTTTTGACCTCACCGCACAGCAGAAGTGTTTAATGCCACAAACAATCGTGGAATTGAATATATTGCTCTCCCTCCACGTTTGCTAGACTTAAATTCCATAGAGCATGTATAGGACATGCTTTGGAAGAGCGTTACATGCTTATAAACTCCAGCCTAAAAACCAGCGAGAACTTTCGGAGCTTTTACCGGTCTTTTAGTTACAATTTTCCCAAGGGTCAGTTAAAAACATCATTCGAAGTACGGCACGAACAATTCGTGAAATTCTAAAGTAATAAGTTCGTGAAGAGGAATAATTTCACAATTTTAATGATGCTTAAAAAATTGGTTTTGTTTTTTTTACTTGTGAACTTAAGTTTTTTTTAAAACAAAACAAGTTATGTTATAAATAATGCATTTTGTTGTGTTATTTTAATTTGTTTAACTTTTTTGTATGAAATTTACCAATATCTCTAATTTTTTGCGCACAGTAGTTTATGAGTACATAATGTATGTATATAAAAAATTATCTTAATTTCTGTTTTAGTTCTGTATGGGAATAAATATACCTACTAGAACCCGCACTGATTCGTATCAGCTAGTTGGTTTATTGAAGGGTCGATTTGGACCTTATCTTGATCTGTAGTGGCGGAATAACCTTTTTTTTTACCACAGCTGCTTGAATCAACGTCTACCTTCTCTTATATTTTTCGGATCAGGATAAAGTGATTTATTTAAAATAATCTCAGAAATTATAGAACAAAAATAATATTTACTATCTAGAATTAGTAAATATATTTATATCTTCAAGTTTTTTAAATATTTTAATAAATGTATAGGTAGTTATTTTAGCAACAAGGAATGTAAACCCATGTTAATATTTGAGGTAAGCGAGTATGGGCCGAGCCGAAGGCGAGATTTGTCGCGCGCCGAGGATGTTAACAATCGATGATGATAATAATAATAATAATAACCGATTTTGCTAATTTCGAATTGACACCGGTTATCAAAGTTATTTTTATTTCAATCCCTTTCGTGGGTCGTGTTATCTTATGTTGATGTAACATTATATCACAATTGATTCGAGAAAATTATTGATAATTTATTGAAATATTTAAAAAGCTGGAAATTAATTCAAAAAGTACGTTCGAGATAAAATTTCAGAAGTTTTTTTCAGATAATTTCATAAAATATTGATTAAGTGTATTTTTTGGAAATTCCAAAACAGGTACTACGAATTTGTAGGAAACGTTTTATTTTTGTTTTTTTTAATGCATATAATACTGAAAATATTGTATAATATAGAGTCTATCTTCATGACTAGAGAGTACAGTGCAAATTTAAAAACGATTTAACTCATGATAAAGTTTGGAAAACCAAGTAATGTTAAATGAACTATTTACATTCCGCCGTCAAGAGAAATTAATAAATGAATGATATTGAACATTTATCTGTTTTGTATCTAAGCTTTTGTATGAGTTATTTACAATATCGGTAGCAGGAAATTAATATTTTAAGCAAAGAATAATATTTTTTGATATCTTAAAAGGAATTAAATAAAACTTTACCACCGGAAATTGTCAATAATTTATTAAGTGCTACTAAAAGCAAATACGAGCAATTTTGCAACATATACGATAAAAAAAGCTGCATATGCTCGTGTTCAATGCGCGTTGCTTTATCAACAGATACTAATTAATTCGGAACGTAGTCTCATCTGGTAAATATCATGGCAAACTAGTTATTTTTTAATAGCGTTTCCTAATACAGAAGATAATAAATCCACATTTTGTTACTGAAATCATGTTACAAATAAGGTTCATCAAAAATTTCCAAAAGATTTTTGTGTAAACGTAGTGTAAAAGTTTATTTTTTATGACGAGCAATGTATTAATTGGAATTTTGTCTTAATTGTAATAATAAGCACTTGATACTATTTTGCAGTATTATTTCATTTATGTTTCATTTTAAGACTATCTTTTAAAGATCGAGATTGAGTTTAATTATAAAAAAAAGTTACAGTTACCTAAATCAAAATGTCAAGGATTACAATTTGCGATACCAAATTCTTACATATTTGGTAACAGTTAATATTTTAAGTAATTTTATTTTTGTATTTATCAAACAAAGAGTGCATTAAAGTCACATGATTGTTCTTATTGCATCGTGAATTATCATAAAAATAAAACAGTCACAGTTATGCAGAGCATAACCAGATATCTTTATTTTCGCTGTGAATAAGAAAATTGCACAAGAATCTCATTGTTTAATTTTTTTCTTCTTGTGTCACATTTGAAAGATATCGATTCAGAATTGAGCACTCCGGTGGGACGTGCATTTTACAGTCACTTTTATGAGTGACTGTCTTAGGTCAAGATACCGCTACACACACCAATCAGTGATTCTAAGTACGTGATTTCGCGGAAAACAACAAAAATAAGCGGACATGATGGTAATAATAATTGAAATTGAACAATTCGAGCCATTACACTGTTAATTGCTCCAAAAATTGGGTATTTTTTATAAAAAAAAAATTGGATAATTGTAGGATACACCGTTAGGTGGTTATACTTTATCAAAAATCTTTGAAACTACTATTACAAGGTCGTATAATGGTGCATGTGGGTGTTTGTCTAACCCAAATCAGCTTCCGCGTGGGCACATTTCATGAATGGAGTACTTTTCAGCAGAAAAAATAAAGAAACAAGAGCTGTCCTCTGGGCTCAAGTTACGACATTTTCACTCGAATTATTTTACTACGTCCTCTTAAAAATTAATCCAAGTTTAGAATTTCAAAAAAAAGTCAGATTGAGTAACAATCTGTTTCTATTAAGTCAGTAGGAGCGTCTCTAGACACCCAAATGTTTACACGAGACGTGTTTATTTTTTTAAATTTATAAACAGTAGCGGAACAGCTTAACTCAAGGGATTTAACAATCCGATAAGCCATAAATAAACGCGACAAAACAAAAGGATTTTAATTTATTTACGAGGGATGCTAGGGAATACTAAGCACTAATTTAGGGGGTAGATTTCTATATAAATTTTATTGTTACAGAACGGAATGCCTCTCTGGGAGGACCTCATCGCCAAGGCGACAAAACTTCATTCTTCGCTGAAGTAAGTGTGAAGGCTAAATTTGACTTTTAATTGCTTTTTTACCTTTCTATTTGGTAATTTCCAATTGTGTATGTTTTTAGGGCGACAATCTTGGCGGTCACAGCCTACTTGGAAGCATTCCAGAAGATTGCAGATTCGGCCACCAGTGCCAGAGGTAATGTATAGGTGTCAAGATGACAATCTAGTCTATGTTCGGTTGGCACGCATGGAAGCCAAATCTGTTTTATTGTGCGAATTCAGGAAGTAAATCAAGGTTAAATGCTTGTTAATTTTTATAGACAGCTTATTAAGAACAGATTCACATAAAAAAAATCGTTAATATCATATAAAAACAAACACCATATTGAAGATACAACAACAGATTTTATGACATTTTGGGGCTTCTTGTCCTTATTTCAACATCGTTTTATGGCCTGCTCTTGATGTAGGTAAATAAAATTTAACACACCGGCCTGAAATGGATTTTCTAAGTACTTACATGTAAACATATTTTCAAAAATAGGTTTTTATTTAACCTTTTATCTCTTATTGATCTGAAAGATTTGTTTATTTGCCTAACATTTTATTGTATATCGGGAGTTCCAAGTTTCACCTTCACACTGAAATAATTCTGAAAAAATTACATTATGTATATGATTATTAATTTAAATTATTTTTTGTCCATATTTGTGTTTTGTTACATTTCACCGCAACATGTTTTTAAACAATTTTAAAATGACTGATTTTATTTTAATAGTCATTTTGATATAAAAACTTTTTATTCTGACGAATTTATGGTACAGTTATAAAATTAGTTCACAAAAGAAAGTTTATTGGGTTGTAGATTTTGATTTTTATGGTACCAGTTCTAAAATTGGGTACGTCTGCAGATGTTTGGTTGAAAAATTCCAGGATAGGATTATTCAGTTTTTGGCGTTGTTTTAATTTTTTAACTCAAGAAGGTTACACACTCAAATCCAAAGTGGTCTTTATGACAGCGCCCTATTGTATTAAAGGTAACGGTGGTAACGAAATAAAGGTACCTCTGGGGAATAAAACTAAACATAAATCTTCTCACTACAGCTAGCCGGACCTCGATTTTGGCAAACGAATTTGATTTACAACAGACTTTGACAACCCTTTTACTAGTAATATTATGACGGTTCTAATGACAATTGCTATATCATAAAAACCACTTTGAATTTGGACAAGTATATTTTTTTGAAGTCACTTTGAATATAACATTTTTTTTTATTTTTTTATTTTTTTATTTTTTTCAAATAAGGTAAAAATATAGCATGTTTACTTGTGAATAATTGTAACTTCAATAAAAATAATTCCAAAGTGTTCAGTACGGTTCTGTTAATCTTGGATTGTGTCAGAAATCTGGTCAGGTAGGTGGTTTTTGTAAGTCAGTTTTCTATAGACATATAGAAATATACGTAGGTACATAAAATTTTTAAAGGTAACAAATTATGATATAGGGTTTGTTCCAGCAATAGTTCAGAATAGTATTGAGCATGCGCAATAACGTTTTCGGACGAGTAAAGCGCTACTGTGCATGCTCAGTACGATTTTGAACTGTTGGAACAAACTTATTGTCGACTAAAATAACTATTATTATCCATGATATTTTAAGTGAAATGTGCTGTTGCTTTTTCAGCTTCAATTTTACGAATTTAATATCTGCGATGATACCACTTGTTATATTGCATGAGACAATATAATGAATGAAAATGTAAAATGGTGGTGAAAACCATTAAAAATTGATTTGCCAAATTGAAACTTTTTTTGAAATCACAGCAACGAAAGTAAATAAGATAATAAAATACATATTTTTTAGTATTCGCTATAAAGTATTTAATATTCGCATGTAACTTGGAATTGCATGCATTTCAATTGGATCATTTATGGCCCAATTTGTTCTTTTTTTATAGTACAGAATTTTGGGTTTAGAACGAAGGCTTCCACCGCCAGAATGATTGTGAAATTTTATTTTTTCGGGATTGGACCGTATCAATGGAGTTTTTAATTTAAATCTAATATTCGGTATATCTAAAAAATTACCAGCATCGCATTCTAAACGCACCGAGTTTTAAGTTCGAGCATAGCTAGAAGTGACGTGTAAAGTAGTTTTTAAATTATATCTATATTTCGTCAGACCATGAGGTAGCTGGGCTTAGAAACCCAAATAGATATTTTACAGGCGTTATTGTCTACTACCCCCTATACTGGGACTTTTGATTTTCGTCCAGGGTTGTAATCTATAATTTAAGCATTGCATTGACTGGAAGTGCTGTTAATCCGAAGATTCGAGTCAGAAGGAATTTACTTGAGCGTTCTATTGATATTTTTTTTTGACTTAATCTAGTTTTACGAGCGTTTCTATAGCGGCAAAGGTGGTGTACTCAAAATATCTAAAAGTGGGCTGACTTTTTAAGACCCTTCTATAAACCAAAGAATAGCCATTGTTCAATTTACGGAGAGGCAAACCACCGTAAGGATGGATTTTGATTTGTGACAGTTTCCTCCGCCAGATGTTTTGCACGCAAATATTGTAAAATATTGGCGGAGGAAACTATCCATCCTTACGGTGGTTTGCCTTTCCATACATTTAACAATGGCTATTCTTTGGTTTATAGAAGGGTTTTAAAAAGTCAGTCTACTTTTAGATCTTTGTATTGTACCAAATGACCCAATTTTGCTACAAAAGAAGTGGGAGTTTTGTCTCCCCTCATAACCTATTCAAAACTGGCTGGTCCATTTCCTATTGCTAAATAGTCTTCAATGGGTAGCGAGTGGCGCCAGATTTTTTTTCTTTTGTTGTAAAATTTTGAAAAATAGTTTCATCTTGCCGCTTCACTGAAAATTCATATCAGTTGTAGAATTGAAGGCAGTAATTTCTGAGTGACACTCTGCACAACCTTCTAGACGCCTAACAGTAATTAAATTTTATTAACTCTAGATTTCTACCAGCAACAAAGCTGCTGTTCGCACAACCCTATCATCAGTTTAGGGGTTAGAATTTTTTTTTTTTTTAAGTCCTTACTGGATTCTTGTATTCATTTTTTTTATTATTACGTTCTGTCATATTCACAATGGCTTCTTTTAGAATCGCAATTTTTTAAACTGGTTGTAATTATGTAATCCCTAAGTTTTAGAACTTGCGGTATACCACATCTGCTCACAAGGGAGATCTTCACTGTTTATAGACCTCAATTTTTGTGTTACTATGCAATTTGCAGATGTTTCGCCTAGAATACAACCGGTATTAATGCCTGGGGTCCATACTAATAAGAAACGAAAATACAAATTAACCGTGCTAAAATTTGAACTTATGTCGCAATTATTTCTTGCAAGCGTTTTGTGTCTATAAAGTAAGTATAGTTTTACAAAATGTTTGATTTAGTCAATCACGTGCCAGCTGATCCCTAAAATTACGGTACTGCGGCACGGCATATGGTCTCTTGTCTTGATCTTCCATAAATCTTGAAAGTAAGTTTCGCTCGAGAAGCGTGTTTCTGATCAATTTCGATCGGGCAAGACTAGTTAGAATGGGCAAAACAATAACAATTCGACCGGAATAAACCATAATGGCGTGGTTGCACATTGATTGACCTACATTGAATTTTCCTGCAAGTACGTCGAGACGTCAGAGGCCGTTGCACTCCTCGCCATTCTTCTCCAGAAAATCCACTCACTTAATGGAAACTCATAAATTATCCATTTCGGAAAAAATCACAACCCCGAAGAAATTTACGGCATTCAGGCCGAGCAACGGAGAATTTCGTTTTTATATGGATTTCCGTTAATATATGGACCGGATGTGATCACTGAAGCTACAACTTTTATTAAAAATGCAATAATTAGATGGATCGAAAATTTTAAATAATGCTGGTTTGTTTGTGCAAGAAAATGGGAAACGACCGAAGCGGTCTGATTCTCACACGCGCGAGATCATTAAAATGCGTTCAAATTTACCTTGGGTGGCTTTCTATTAATTTACGATTTACGAAAAATATATGGATTATTTAACAAGAACACGTAACACTCATGTGTGCTCTAAAAAATTTGAGATTGTTTTAAAGCTTGATTCTATTATCTCGCTATTGGATAATTTGCAGATTATAAAATAGAACGTCGACCGAGCTATTTGCGGTTTATTGTTATCGTACACTTGGCTCATATGTGCAATAATAATAATCACTCAACTATTACAATGTTTGTACACCAGAAACAAAATAATTCACTTTAGCCTTGATCGTGGGCTTTTATTATTCATACCAAACGAAATAATACAGGAAGTCATTGAATATTTATCAAAAAAGATGCAAAACATGCTTAAATGTTGCGTAAATGATCTAGTTTTAAATAATTTTTCCTACATTTAATAAAATTTGCAGTAATTCATGTCAATTTTTTTTTATAATTTGGGATTGTAAGAAACCTATTACAAACTTTCTGGGTGCGGTAATAGTTACAGTGGCACCCAGTGCTATAATAAGATATTGAAGAGTCCAAGATTTAAACTTTTTGCCTTAAGTACCTAAATAAAAAAATGGCAGAATGTGCAAAATATAACCTTTATAAAACTTGAAGCCGTGACTCAAAATTGACTTTTGAAAACGTGTTCTTCAATATAACAACTGTTCATTTAAAAAAGTTGTCAAGTGTGCTATGAGATTTTGATAAAAGAAAATGTAGCGAAGAAGGGATGTCGGAACTTGATACACAGCTTTACAGTGCGCGCGCAGTCGTGATTTGTCGTCGTAACTGACAGTACGACAGCCGAATTAAACTAAGACATACTTCAAAATGTTTTTGTTTTTTCATAGCACACTTGACAACTTTTTTAAATGAACACTTGTTACATACTATTATGCAATAATTACAATTAAAAAAACGTTGTTTTATTTCATGTGTTGACACTAATTTGATGGTCATTGAATATTGTTGTATACAATTTCAGGGTTGTAAAGAGTTTGTTTCAATAAAGCAATTGTTGTACAAGCAACCTCAAAAATTAATTCTTTTTATATTTAATAATTTTTACGATAGTACATAGCCGATAATATTGTATCTCAAGGGAACAAAAATCAATGCAGCCAGTTTGCTCTTTATTATTAGAAACAGTGCAGATGTCAATACCGTAAATAGAATAATCATAACGTCACTTCTACTTTTAATCATTTTGTTTTATCAGATGGATTGCCTTTATTCGCAATAGAATTATTAGTGGTTCTGATACTCTTAATTTTCTGTTAATCATTTTATTTTCCAAACAATAGATTTCCGATACATCAAAATTGTAGAAATTAGGCGATTTGTTATGTTTTAGAATTTTGTGAATACGGCTTTTATTAATTTTTTCGTTTTTGTTTATTTGAACCGATAATAGTTCATTTTCGACGGTAGATTATCTGTAAAAATTTGATTGTGATTCCTAATCTGTTTTCAGATTTAAATGATCTTTACAAATAATTCTTTTATTTGTATTTTTTTTTATTAAAATTTATTATATTTTTAAATTACCAATTTTCGAATAAAATCAAATTTTACATTACAGCTCTGTCATAAATTCATCAAAGCAAAAGAGCTTTAACATCAATTAAAAAGAAATTAAATTAATTTGGAATTAAAAAGAACTAAAATTAATTGAAAAATAGTATATTATATAAGAAGAAACTGAAGTAGGTTAATCCCAGTGGATTAAATGAGACACTTAAATGCCTAAAGTAGTCACTTTACTCTCGGGCCAGGAGTACTTGTTGATTAAAAAATTATTTAAATTCTACTCATCAAAAAACTCCATTGACACGGTCCAATCTCAGAAGAAAAAATTCACAGGTGGGTAGTAGTGTATAATTTGGTACTGATCACTGCTCGGTACCAATGAATTCTCAAGTAGTTAAGTAATGGGAGGAAAATAGAATGCTAAGGAAACGATTTTATTTAATTTCTTATTTAAAACATTTTATTGTTAATATTTAAAAAATATATATATATTTTTACTGTATCCAGCAACATTTTATTTTAAAAAATATTGTTTCAAAGACAAAGTCAGGGTAGTTTTCCATAAAAAAAATTCTTAATATGATTATCTCAAAAATTTAAATAAATAAAAAATGTAAAATACGCTAATAATATATTGTATTTTTATAGTCACTAATGAGTTATTTTCAAGTTGAGATACTACAGGTATGTAGTATCGCAAACTTTAATACTTTTTTGTAGCAACAACCAATTCCAACCCCGAATTTTTTAAACTTTTTATGAAAACGAAGATACTACTGTTATTATCTCAACTTGAAATTAGCCCATTAGTCCCCATATTTTATTTTCTTAGAAACGTTTATAGTTTAGTCGAAAATCGCTACAGTCACCCATATGCATCATAATCAAGATCTAATAATCTAAAAATCTAACGATTTGTTCTTTCAACAATTTTTGGTGAAGTAATCAGTTTTCTACTGTTAATTAATTCTCTTCGTACCTGAAAGTAAAGTCACAGCAATTTAAATTGAGTTTTTTTCTCTCGTATGTCCGTTTTTATAAGTTTTTTAATATAGATACTTCAATATTCTTATCATACGTAAAATACGTTTTTTCTAGTAGTGATTGTTTATTAGTGTTATCAGTTGCCGATCTGTCGGTTTAAAAAAATGACTATCCTCTGCTGTTGCTGTCGTTTTTGTTCAAATCAAGCCTTAATTCGATTAAGTATCAACCTTCTGTCAGACATTCCTCCCATAGTTCAGGTTACACACTGTGATAATGACAAATCGAGCGAGAACAAGAACAAGTAAATAAAATAAAAAGCAACTCTACTGCCATTTCCTGTTCTGATGCGTCTGACTACAATCGTACATTCCACTTTTTCCCACTTTTCTCGAGAATCGCTAAAAACTCACCCGGTATCATGCACAAGATTTATCTATCTATAGAGGCAACAACGTCTCGAAAGTGTTCGTTGCAGATAATAGCGTTTCCGTTATAATCCATGAAGTATAACGAAGCCGATTTTTCACGTTCGATATTCTCAGGGTGAATTTCCCATTCATACACTATTGTTCGACTTTCTTAACACCTGCTACTGCTACTAGTGGCAAATCCCAAAGATTTTTGAATTTATCATCTGGAAGTTACCGAAAGATAATTTTATTAGTTTAGATTGGTAGCAGTGAGATTGGTTTCTTGAAAATATCATCGATAGATCTATAATCATAATATTTACGCTAATAGTGGTCGTTATTGCTAAACACAGTTATTTTTGAGACTTTGATTTGATTAGTGCAGTTGGCAACCCTGTACGTGTGCTAATAATAATAAACACTGGTTAAAAAAGCGACGTTTATTATTTGATTCAATCAACACGACAATAACGTGTGCCATTATCTCGTTAAAAATCGAGCTAAGGTGAAAACTAACCGTTTTGTTTACTTAAGGGTAAGCTCTACACAAATTTGAGTGTAGGGAAAACAATGTTAAAAGTTTCCCCTATTTTAGCAAAAACCATATCAAAAGGAAACTTAAAAAAACACCACTGAAATCTACGAAAAAATTATAAGTTAGGTCTTCGTTTTTGATTTTGTTAAATAAAGTATTAATTTTACAGAGTTGAATATTAACTATTTTTCCGGCAATACCCTGTTTTTCTATTACTAACTACCCAAGAAAATTTTATTGTGATTACAAATCTTTTTTCAGATTAAATTTTTTTATAAATAATTGAGATAATAGAGATTAATTAAATCACTTTGAAAAGTTTGACTTGATAAGTGGACGACTACACCGACTTATATACCCGCTGTAATAAGGGTAGAATGGTGTGGTCAAGTATTTAAAGTAACCGCATAAATGAATAATGATAACAACTGAAAAACGACAACAATGAAATATTTATTGTCAGTAAAATATTATAAAATGCTACACTTGCTTTTAGCTCATTTAAGTACCAAACAGTTTATTAGATGAAATAGCATTTTCACATAAAAGTTGGTTACAAGAAGTTTTTTTTTATAAATATTCTTCCTGTTTTTCTTGGGTCTACCACAAAATTTTATGGAGCTTTTTAAAATCAGTGATTAGGTTACGTTTATTGAGCGTTTCTTTATGGGGGCTTGAAAATAAATATCTAACAGATGTTTAATCCCGAATTTAGCAGAAAGCACCATAGCAATAAGTCTTCTGAGTACCTGCTAAGGGACTACATTAGTAAAGCGAAGCCTAAGATCTGTTGTCATCAGCACCTTTTTGGTTTTGTCAATGCAAGATTAGAGATGTCTTAATCGTGATAATGCTAATAGTTCAACTTCGAGGACTTTGTTAAGAAGATTTACAATTTAAGTCACTATTTCTATTCCTCATGGAAATACTTTACTCGTTTTGATGTAATTTAGTAAAATATTTTCTGAAATAACTATTAATTTTGCAAATAAACTATGTATTTATAATAGTTTGTTGTTTATTTTGTTAATAAGAACTTTAAAAAAGGTTCATTGGTCAGATTTTTTAAATCACTTTTTATCTTTAGACTTTATATAACATTAAAAATAAGTTAATTGGTCTAATTCGTTCACTTAAATTCACTTATTATATTTTTTATAATGATTTAAGTAGGTAATTGCATAATTATTTTCACTAAATAGCTTTTTTATTTAGGAAACAACAATTAACTTACTTTTAAAATAACACCCACAAATTGTATTTCATCATTTTCCTCTCGGTCTCGGAGAATTGATACAGCATTAGTTTTTTTTTGCTTATCACAGGTGTAAAGCAGGGAGCTCGTGGCTTTTCCAACGGTCCGTTTAAGTAGTGCTTATAATAACCGTTTTAATGGTTTGGCTAAAATGTCCTCCGTATAGATTGCCCTTAATAATTTTCCTCTTCAATACAATTTCACCGAAAAACAATTCCCAGCCCCTTAGGGAGGTTGCGTGTGAAATCGCGTTGCACCCTAAGGTCGATAGCACCATCCACGTGCCACACTACATAAATATTAAATTCCTTCTTTTGATAAAATGCAAGGCCACCTGGACTTGTAAATAACCGGAAAAGTGTGATAAACCCGGAAAAATATTCTTTTGCATATCCGATCATTCCAGTCGAAGAATATCAATCGGGCCTTCAGAGACCTTTCAAGTTTTTCAGGAAACTGAATGTCAGCGAGTGGGTTATAAAAAAGGCGGCATCCGTAAAAGCGAAAATAAACCTAATCGTGGTATTATCGTGGCTTATCCGCTGCCATTGGGTTGACTGACCCGACTGTGCTTTTCGAGGGTTCCTATATCGATCCTGCGTGCCTTGATAAAACGCCCTTATGGCCCACTGACTCGCAAAATGCTAAACTTTGGGCCATCAAGGACGAAATAAAACTAAATTTGTATACATTATGCACTCTGCAAGTGATTGTGGCAGCGCCTGGCGGCGGATTTTGGCAGCTTTACGTGTCGCCGACCCTTTAAGAGTTATATATAATTTAAAGAAATTTGCATCTTTTTGTTACACGAGAGCTTACAGGCAAAAAATGTGTCGTTCTTTGTTCTTTCAAGCTTGAACAAAGAATCACACGATGCTCTTCAAGTAGCAAGTCCTGTGGACATTGAGGTCAACAATTCTTCTCTCGCGTATCGCCTTTTCCATCTTGCACACCAGTCCAGTGCACTCGACGATACTCTAGAAGGGCATAGCTGTCGAGGCGTATCTTTCATCTTTTTATTTCACTGTGGGCACAGGATGGCTAATAAAGATAATCTATGAACAAAATTTTATTAATTGACTTATGCAAGCGTAACGACCTTGTATTGTTCCAATTCCGTTTTGATGATCCAATTGATTAATTTTAATTTTCAATTATATTTATTGCAGGAGCAACGAGAGAAATCGGTACAGCCTTAACAAGGATTTGTTTGCGACATAAAGCTGTGGAAGCAAGGATGAAAACATTTACCAGGTGACACACATTTTTATAAAACTCCCCTTTTTTGCTTATTTAAAATGTTGTAGTACAATTATGGAATTTCTAATAATTCCCCTCCAAGATAAATTAGAAGACTGGAAAAAAACTGTACTTAATCTTGATAAGGAACATGCCAAAGGTAATAAACAAAACTTACAAACACGCACCGTTTACTCACCCTAATTTTCAGATTATAAAAGGGCACGAGCCGAGCTGAAAAAACGGTCAACTGACACGTTACGTCTACAAAAAAAGATGCGTAAAGGTGCAGGTGGTGATCTACAAAAACGGCTAGAATGTGGTTTACAGGATGTAACTGAAAGACGGCAGTTACTCGAAGAAACGGAAAAACATGCCGTTAGAGCGGCTTTAATTGAGGAACGGAGCCGATTTTGTACTTTTGTGGGGTTGTTGAAACCGGTTGTGGTGAGTATTCAAATATGGTGAATGCGCCGGGATTGATTATCGTTTTTTATCGTAATGTACGGTTGTTACTTTTCTATCATTATTTTAATAATTTAGTTCCGTTATTCCTCAAGATAGGTAGCAGTCAAAAAGTCAATAATCACTAAATATGCGTGAATATTTTTAAATTTGATGGAAGCATTCACAAGTTTAATTTAAATTCTAAAATTACAGTGGCAAAGAGCTTTGGGAATCTAAAGTTCAATCTTCAGTGCCTAACAATAACAATGTAAAAAGAAAAGTTTTACAAAAAGTTAAAAATGTTGAAAAAACTTACTAATCTCTTAAGACTTTTAAGATGTATCCAAAAGAACTCATAAAGTTCACAAAGCTGAAAAATTTATTTACTTTTAAACGGCTATTATGAATAGAATTACACTGAATAAATTTCTCAACAGTGAAGACGGTTATTCTGAGGTCGCTACTAGCAAAACGCATGGAGCAAATAAGGAGTTTTAACTGGAACTTCAATATTTTTCACAATAAAATATTTGTAACATTAATGTTATTATTATTATTTATAGCATTCTTTTCTCAAAAAACTTATTATTTATTATTTAAAGGACGAGGAAGTGGCTATGTTGACCGAAATGTCCCATTTGCAAGAAGCCGTACAACAATTGGAAAAACACACTGCGGATCCAACTACTCTCCCCCCAGCTTCCGAACAAGTCATTGCCGATTTGAAAAGTTCGGATAGCGGATGGTCGTTCCAAACACCACCGTCTTCGCCTTCCAGTCTCGGATCTAGGAAATCATCGATGTGTTCAATTAGCTCACTAAATAGTTCCTCATCGGGGAGTTCAAAGAGTCATCATTCCCCGAGTCATCCACATTGGCAGCGGTCATTGTCCCAGGTATTTTTGTTCTAACTCTTGGACCCTACATTTTCTTTCTATTTTATTATTTTTTTATTTTGTTTTTATTTTTTATTTTATTTTCGGCTACAGCCTGTAGGTCGTAGCGGTACTATCCGATATATGTCAGTCTCTAGCCAGGATTCCGGATTTACTTCACAAGATACTTTATATCCCAGACCTCCATCGTCATTAAGTGTTGCACAGGTAAACGCATAAACGTCAGACGCTTTTAAACAAATAATAAAAATAATATGTTTGCTTTCAATAAAGGAAAAATTAGTCAAATGTAAAGTCCAACAATGTGTAGGTTTAGAGTAAATGAGAACTCCTAATATGCCTACATGCACACACCTTGTGTATCTTTATTACTTATTCACCATCTGTTACGTGCTGAGATATCCGATTTGTTTATGCACTGGTGTTTAATAACTTTTTCAAACAACAGGAAATGTAGATAAAGTTGTAGATTTTCAACGATTCTAACCGTACTAAAAATTCCCAACGGTATTTATACTTTCTATCAACATAAAGGGAGAGCGAAAATATTTCAATTAAAATATATTAGTGTGATTCTATTGTTTATAGAGCGAAATTAAAATGTAGTTAATAATAATAATAATAAATTTATTCAAATATATACACATACGTATATCTAATATAATAAAATCTATAAAAATGATTATTAGTAATATAAATTATGAAACATATATTTAGTTTCTTTTATTGAATCTACAACTAGTTATGAATCCATTCCTGAAAGAAACTTTAATTACGACTCTAGAATTAAGAAGATATTTTTTTTATTCATTTCACAGTTAATATCTGCAGAACGATTTTGATTACAAAAAAAAAAAGTCATCAAGGCAGCTAAACCCAAATACCTTATAAATGTGTATTATAATGTATTTGGCTAAACCCATGTGTATATGACAGTTTAATTATATTAGAACAATTTAATTGACACTGACACCAATATTAATTAATAGGACGGTATTAACGATTTCAAAAAAATTTAAAATTATAAATGTTCAGCAGATATTTGAGAACAAATTATATTTATATATAAATTGTAAAAGAGCTGTAGAGCTTCTATGTATAATACATCTCCTTCATTGCTGCATAAATTGTTCTAATAGTTGTCTATTAAAGTTCTGTTCATTCTTACAAACATAAAATTAGTCAGTTTGTGTAGTGTTAGGTTTATTATTTTTATGTTTTTATATGGATGTCAATCCTTTCATTGCTAAATGCAAATTTAACACTTTATTTACTACGTTTTAGAAAACGTAATAACTACATAAAAACAAATTCTTTTTTCGTTTGATCGATCTTCTAACTTTTATAATTTTCGAAATTCCAATAGTGTGATTTTATCGTAGATGCAACCTCTCAACAAAGAATTATAAATAAAAAATTACGGAAAGGCATACTCCGATGTCTTGATGTACGTTTTTATACGTTTCAAGAAATGTAAATTGAGATTACAAGTCGCTTTTATATAATTTTTACGATTAATTAATAATATTTGCATCAAACTTTATATAGAATGGTTTAAACAAAATAACTAAAAATAATGCTGGAGATGTAAAAATCGAAAATTTAAGAAATTTTATCTTTTAAATTTGTGGTATTGCTTGCGTGATTGTTATTTTTCTAGATGTTTGATATTTTAAAAAATTTTAAAGATTGCGTGTATACTAAACTTGATATTTGAGGTAATATTTTATTTTATTTTTTGTTTAAGATATATTTTTTTATTTTGTGAACTATAAATATTTTAGTCCATTTTTTTATTTTTTTAAACCAATTACATTAACAGATGCATTCCATATTTTAATTTTTCACCTTTCCAATTTTTCATTTCGCTTTAGGTCTCCAACATGTCTGAACATAGTAGCAACAGTAGCAGTTCAAGTACTCCATGCACTCCCTTCCCAGCCACCGTCATTCCAACAACAACATCAACGTGGCCGAATTTACAAGAAACAATACAATTCGAAAGAGCCGCTTCGGCCATCATCAACGATCGTCCTCATACAATTTCTTCAGGTGCTTATGGTTTATTTTCGTCTTTTCTTTATATTTTCCCACTCACTTTCTCTAACCTATCATCATTTTTGTATCATCACACCCCATTTCATTGCAGCGTATGAAAAAGGTCATCAAAGGCCTCCTCTTACAGTGTACACATTCCAAGCACCAGAACAGAGTCTCTCTCAGCCAGTCAGTCCGGTCACTTCCATAACACCAACCGAAAACAACAACAAAATGATACCGCCAAGGAGTCCCACCACTTCCATCAAATCACTACAGAACAAGCCGCCACTGCCCACAGTAAGAGCAAATTTATTTCTTACTTTAAACTTTCACAGTAATATTCCGTAATATAAATGAGTATAGTTGTAGATTTGTTACAACAGTTCAGCACGGTTCTGAATTAAACTGCACATGCGCAGTTGCGATCCAAATTCTCTATTGTGCCGTTTTGAACTGGTTCTAAAGTGTTGTTGAAACAAATTTATTAATTGGTTTTCCACCGTTGGTAACATTAGAAACGCCAAATTGTAGTGATTCAAAATGGCCGAAAATTGTGAACAAATTCTAAAAGAAAAGAAGACTACAAAATGTATGTCATTAGACAGGAAAATCAACACTTAAATCAATAATAAATAGTACAACTAATATTCAACAATAAGTTTGTAACAAAAAGGACCGAATGAAACCTTCCTAAACCGTGTTGGTACAATAACAAATTAGACAACATCAACTTCAATAATTTTAAAATTATTTTACTTTTAAGTGTGTGGAGAACTGTGCCTGATTAATTCGTCAAAGTTTACAAAGATTAAAATGTAGAAAGTTACAATATATATGACACAAGAAACTCTATAAAAATGGAAGGCTTAAATTTGATATAATGGGGTATTTCAAGAGATTCGAGTTGGAGATATAACAATTTGGAACCTGTTAGCAAGAACATTTGCTAGATAAAGCTTTGACAAGAGGTTCCTTTGTAATGGCATGTCAGCCCCTATCTCGTCAGGAGTCCATAAACTGATTATTTTGCTCATTGATCTTATATTGAAGTGTTACTATAAGCAAATCAAAGAAGTTGTAGGGATCTAATCTAGAGGTTGATTCCAGAAGCAAAATTGAAATTTATACAAAATAATTATTTATATTTCTTCGAAAAATTTCGTTAAAATTAAATTAAATCGAAAAATCTGTCAAATCACACCAAACAATTTTTTGCACACGACGTGCGTTTCGCCAAAGATGTTACCATTCTCACGTGAAACTTAAGATTGAATATTTAACAAACCCCTCCGCCTTATATACTAGTAAATTACATAATATAAAACATATTAAAAATATGATTTAATGTACCACCTAACAGTTTTTCTTTATTACACAATAGCTTAAAATAAAATATTTTAAAAATCAGTAGTTGTCTTTCGCATAATAACGTCACAGCGCTAAGATTCTTTGTCATTAGTATATTTTTATTTTGCGTATATATTTTAACTTAATACTGTTTTATTTTTTGATAGAGATGCTCGTCCTTGGAGCGACCCAGCGGCCCCAACATCCCCGCGAAGACCATTGCAGGGATGCAAGGTGTTCGAGTTCTTCCTCCAACGACCTCCGAACAAATTCTAGTGAAAAAACCGTCGCCTCTTCCGGCTCATTTATCCAAAAGTAATGATTTCTTTGTGTACGTGCTGTATTTGATGTTGTTTTTTAGGCGTTCCGCAACCGACTTACGTCAACATGCACGAACTGGCGAGTATGGCAGCCAACAAAACGCAAGAAATCTCCCTTCCGCCCCCACCGGCTGATTTTATAAGTTCACCCGCCAACGAAAAACCACCCACTGAAGGTGAGAAAGATGGCAGCACTAGCGAAAGCTCATTAGAATCGTCTAGCGGCTATGGAAGTCAGACCACTTTCACTGCCGAAGATCCCAGTCATGGTGAAGGTAAGTGTGAAGTTTTTTATTTATCACACAAAGCATGGTGTTATCAGTTGTTCCCTACATAACACGACGAGTTTTTATTAGCATGTGTGTGACTATTAGTGTGTGTGTTGTTAGATGTTAACGAATCGGCTATGAAGTATTGCACGCTTCCACGCAACAGTGATCTGAATTCTGCACGAAGACGGCCTCTATCCATGACAGGTAATCATCATGTGCACTTATTTAAACTTTGATTGGGGTTGGTTGCTTGGTACTAATCCATTTGCTTTGACAATCAAAATTTAACACGTTTTATGGGCTAATTTCAAGTTTAGATAATACCGGTAGTATTTTCGTTTCCATGGAAAATTGAAAGAATTCGCTGTTGTGATTGGTTGTTGCTACAGAAAAGTACTAAAATTTGCGATACTACCGGCAGTATCTCAACATGAAATTAGCCCATTATTAGTTTGTTGTTATGTTAAATATAATTTTGAAGTTTTTATTTAAGCTGTTTAGTGTTTTCTGTTAACAAAATTGATTTGACAGCTATTTACTCGACCGGAACGATTCGAAGTTCATTAGCTCGTCGAGCATCGATGCAGGCTAACAAACCACCTCCACCAATACGTCGTACATCTTCCATAACAAATACTTCCACCCAACCTTCTGCGATGGGTAGTTTAGAAAATCTTCCACCGCCCCCGGCTTTTCTTCTTGAACCCTCCACCCAACAACAACAGAAACATACAGGTTTGTACTCACTGCATTTTTGTCAATTATTCAAAATGTATAAAATATAATAGGTGATTTACGTAGAGTACGACTCCGACGAACTTTTAATACACCCAGAAGACAGTTCGCATGAGTAATTGGTTTCAAATTATATCATAAAATTCTACGGTGAATTTGTAACATATTTTGACCCTCGTTACTGCGAACTTTTTTTTATCTAAATTTCGTCAGACTTGTTATGTAAATCATCTTGTAGTGAAGAGAAAATTTTTGTTGCAGTTAAAAGTATTTATCTAGTAGTTAAAAATTATTTAATCTAGCAACTCTTGCAATAGGAAGATGACAGTGTTCAATGATGATGGTTTTTCTAAATTTTCAATTCATGCCTTATCTGCCTCTTCTACTTGATTATTTTTTCTGACTGCAGACTATTTCACTTCCTACCTGCGATAAAACTTAATTATACAAGCTGTCCCAAAAAGATGTTCCCATAGAGTAACATGAAATTACTGACACCATAACAAATCGATTTAACGTAACTTATCTGTCTCAAGTTGCACCGTTTAGGAGCTAGGGGGCGCCAAAGTTAGGAATTAAATTTCGTTTTTTTTTAATAATTTTTTGAACTTTTACCTTTTTTTTTCAGGAATTAAAGTTGCAGAAACTGTCAAAGCCCTAACCGAACTGAAACACACCCCAGCTAGTCCCAACTCAATCCGCCGCATGTCCGCCTCATCTCAATCCATTTATCAAAGTCACGTGTCCAACCCACCACCCACGACCCAGCAAGGACCGGTCTTGAGCACTTTCCAAAGCCAAACAAAAGTTTCATACGTTTCGCAATCCGGAGGCGTTGTTTATGCCCAACCTTCACAACTTTTATGCGGAAGTCCAACAGCAACACGTCGAGTCAACAGTTTCAGATCGCAAAGTGCCGAACGCAAATCAGGTATGTTAACAAAAAGCAACTTTAGCATTTTTTTAAATTGTATTTATAGGGCCAGTTGGTGTAGGTTCAAATTTCATAGCTTCCCTAAGCGCAAAGTTGACCCCAAATTTGAGCCCCAGGACTGCTCGGAGACACTCAGAAGATATGGTACAGTCACCACCGAACAAAATCGGACAAAGAGGGCCAGGCCAGAGCTTCCTTGATTCACTAAATGCGAAATTAGCCCAACAACATATCAGTAATAATACTCAAGCGACGCAGCATAAGGCGACGAAAATCAGACAAATTATCAACAGTAAAGCTCAGGTGAGGCAATGTTTGTTGTTTCGATTTGTGTTAATTTTCGTGTGTTGTAGCCTGATCCGAAAGTCTGTCACGAGTCGCTGATGGATCAAATCAAAAGAGGAGCCACTTTGAGGAGAGCCAAAGTGATTAACGACAGATCGGCACCAAAGATTTATTAAGTGGGTGGGGCATGATTACACTAAGACAATATGATATATTCCAGGCAAATAATAGATGCTCCATTTTAATGCTTGCTGATACGTTAATCGATATAGCGTTGTAACTTAAGCAATTCATGTTTAAAAAAGTTCAATTAACTTGTAGTGCGCTGTCTTATTAACGTCCATTATATAAATCTGACTGAATTATTTTTGTATTGCATAGTCAACATAGTATTATTCTATAGGACTGATGTTAAGTGTTTGTAAATCTTTTATATATAATATTTATTTATTGTATTTTTTTTTGTTTACATGTTTCGTTACAGTGCAGATACATACACATTTTAAGTAAACTTGTATTTGTGTTTAGAGAGTTTAACTTTATGTATATAATATTAAAGGGATAAGTAATATACTAAAGGTAGCATAACTCTGATGTCAAGCACAAAAATAAGTGTGTATTATAATTAAGGATTGTTTTAGTAGTACAAGTTTTTTTTATTGTTTTTTCTTAAAATTTTTGTAATCACTGTATTTTTGATTTGTGAATTTTTGATGTATTTCATTTTTCAAAGTGATGACTTTAATTTATGTACATAGTAAGTATAGTCTTATGTCTTACACTAAATGTATTTTTGAGGTCCTTGCTGTCTAGAATTGAGTAATCATTATTACATTAACATTTCATATTCATAATTGTATAAGGTTCATGTTAAGAAGTGATAACATTTACATACTGAAAAAAGTTAAGCATTTTGCTTACGTTGTGTTGTGTATGGAATAAATTTTAAAAAATACAATTCTTTTTTTGTTTGATAATCCTACTTTATTAATATTAATCAACAAGTTGTTTAAAAACAACGATTACTAACGGAGCGACATTTATATCATTAATAGTCGCGATTATCGTTTAACTTATAAACAGCCCGCTAATAAGGTTTATGCCAAAAAAATATACCAAAAATTTTTATTTGAAATGAAACAATATAAATTATTATCCATGGACAGCCTGATTTAAAAAATCATAGAAATACATTGTAGTGGCGAGTCTTCATTTATCATTATTTATAAACAGTATGTCTTGTAGAACTTTTAAAATTTCCACTAGAGGTCACTTTAGAATTTTATTTTTGAGCGTGCAGAATGGCGGTCTTAATATTCGAACATGTTCTATATACCTCCTTCTGTCTATGGCTAGAATATGAATTTGGACCTGTCACCCTAGATGGCGCCCTTGTTAGTGTCAGTGAAAATATAACCTTAAAAATTAAAATATTTTATTTCCGATTTAAACTTAAATAATTATTTTTTCCTAAAATGTATCCAAAGTTGCAGTTATTTAAATACCAAAACATTTCAAGGTGTGAGTGTTTAGTTCGTGTCAAGTCCACAACATGTGAGCAAGAAACTTTTCAAACAGAAGTTGTCCCTCCACCAATAAAGCCCATTAAAACTATCCCTGAGGAATCAAGAAAGTCGCATAAAGTCAAAATATCAAATTTTTTTCGTAATCAACGACACTTAACCGCTGTCAAGCCGTATATTCCAGGAAAATACCTCGTATTAAAAAGAATGACACCCCCTGAAAATTTATACTTAATAGATGAACAGGTTGCTAAAAAAGCTGTTTCTTACATTTTACCGGAAATAAGGCAAAATGTAAATCAAATTGTCAGTGAAACAAATGCTGGGTTGGGGCTTATCAGCAAGCAATTACTCGATAATGGGGTTCCGTTAGTGAGGCTGTATGAATCATGCCCAGATTTTAAAATTTATTTAAAAGTATAAAATTAATGTTGTCATATTGTGGACTTAAATGATTTTGTTTTAGAGTAGTTTTGAGCAATACAAGGGACGTGTTGAATTGTTTACCAAAGATGTCTTCCTTTTACACAGATATGATTATATTGATAAGCAAGACCATGGGAATAGAGTAGAGCAGTTAATGAAGGGTGTACCTATAAAAAAATGGAGCGATGGTAAGTCACATTATAAACGAAACACAACAAAATTAACTGTTTCTAAGAACCTTCCATGACAATAATTGGGGCACTTGCCAACATGAATTTCATTCGTTATTTACTGAAGTCGCTATTTTTACAATCTTTTATTACTTCACTAGGAAGAATGCAATTGTATGTTTTTATAAGACCGAGTGATTACGTTGTAAGTATAGTAGGTTTTTAAAATTTGGTGACAAGAGTTTTTACCAACTCGGCGCCAAATTCAAAAAGAACGTCTTTACCAAAGAATTGTAAATAGTAAAACTAATTCTTAAATACATATAAGGTGCTTACAGCAGGCCCTCACCTAAATTTACATACTTATAAACGTTGGTCCGTTCTATTCAATTTATTTTTTGATTATCATCTCTATGAGAAATTTCCACGAAATGTTTTTTTACCTTGGCACTCCCAAAAAACTGCACGTTTATGCCGTTACGTGAGTAAATACAAAATTTGTTTTTCACTAAAATAATAATGATATTTATAAGGCAGCCTGGTCAGGTTGATCCCGATATGATGTATTTTGTCCGAATTAATCTAAAGAAAGAACTACCAGTTGAATCAGAACACTTGCTACCTTTCTTTGCATTTGTTATGCAGTTTTTTGGACAAGGAACAAATAAAATTGTTCCTACTTTGGAGTAAGTATTTTTAATACTTGGGGCTTTGTAAATCGTGCCTTATTTTAGAAAGTGGGTACCAGGGGCTGGATTAGATGCAATGATACCGAAATTAAATTACCAGGGATATTTCAAAGATATTGATATTTTTACCAAGTTTGGGGAACTTACGCCAGAACAGTTGCTACAGGTTTTTAAGTATGATCTGGTTGTCAATTTAACAAATAGCTTGATTAATTATTTTCTTTTATAGAGAAATGATATCACATCCAGAGTTTAAACAAAGTCACTTTATGGAAGCCATCGAATCTCATTTAGTTAAATCCGAAACAATTGAAACTAGTCTTGATGATCATTTAGAAAAAAATGTAGAAAATGTTTTAATAGATTCTAAAATTTTATAACTGAAAAATGCTAAAAATTGTTTTATTTGTTATCACCTTTTATTTTCTTATTTACATTTAGCAGCGATAGTACTGCAATATAGGGTAAGAGACTATGTATGGTGATTGAGCTTTGAGTCCGTCAACCCATGAATTCGAACCAATTTGTAGGAAATATATAGGTCTGATTAAGCAAAAATGGTGGTTGGAAATGGAAGTGCGAATAGGTGTAGTTGGAAAGAGTAAAATTGCGGGTGAATAAAAAGAACTGAAAACAAAATATTTAAAAAAAGACTGTGAAGTGATTAAGTCAGATGACCAGAGACTGTTACTATTTAAAATAATGTGACAAAAGATTTTGATAATGTAAATAAATTAGTAAAGTAAAACAGTGCCATTTCAATTTCTCCAGAGACTCCTGTCTGCTGTTAGATGGAGCTGATGGAGCTCCAGATTTCTCAATTCTCCTACAGTATTCCAGGGATAAAAAGTTGTCCTACAATATGATTTTTTAATATGCCACATCAGACGTTTATTTTTTCCGGATATTGAATATGAACCTCATGGAATAAATGTGGGTTATTTTTTTATTCAAATACAAATAAAAAAAATATTCGCTACATTTGACAAAAACAAAGAATTTAGAAATAAAAACTGTATCAAATTGATAACTTATAAACTATTAGCAATTTGAGATTTTTAATCGCAATTAGGTTGCGTTTCAAGATGGGTTGCAAAGGGTGCAAAAAATATTTATTTTAACACTTTTGTTTTTCAAAAAAAAATCCAAATGCAGTGAGATATAACGTGTTGTTGGTAAAAATCATATATTTCGGTTAATTTATCTAAAAAAAAGGAGCGGAAAAATATATATTTCAAAAGAGAGAGAAAAATTTTATTCTTGGTAATTTTTCAAAAAACCGCAAAGGTAGCAAAATATAAAGAATGTTTCATAAAAAATCGCAAATTTCTGCATATATATTTTTTTTAAGTATGACGCGGTGATGGGATTTTTTTTTTTTTGAGGATGTACCCGTTGTATATCAGATAATTCAAAAGTGTGGAGCAATATTTTAACCATAAATACAGCACCACAAATTATGAAAATCTGCCAAAAAAATGTATAACAAAAAGATTTGGACATAAAACAACTACAGCTTTTTCAGGCCAAAATGAAGCGATTAACACAACTTACCTCTATTCCATGTTGCAACGATTAGGAGCTAAAGGTAGCAAGATTAAAATTCGTTTTCACAATTCAAATGTAAATATCTCTAAAACGGTACGTTTTTGTGAAATTTTGGATTCTCTTTTTTATTCAGAATCCATTGGCAAATTAATTTTTGTAAAAAAAATTGGGTTAAAAACGGGAAAAATTTTGACAATCACCAAAAATGTGCGACGGAAGCACTCAACCGGAAATTCAAAGGATTTAGCAGAATTTTGCTATTTGTTACGGATTAGGTTTTGAAATAAAACTATACCCGCAATCACAACAGTTTATACCGGTCCGTCTTGTTCGGACAATTCGATTAAACTGACTAAACAGTTGTTTTATCATTAATGACTAATGAATATAATACGTAACCTGCCGTTTTTATATACTAAACACAAAAAATAGGCGCGAAAAACCAGTCTTGTTTATAATGAAATGATTCATGCATACATTATACAACAACAATAAATCAATCGAGGTAATGACAATATTATAATCACAACTGTCTGTTTATAAACGTCAATTACAAAAAATGTCATTCAGACGGTTGTGATTATAATAATGATTAATGAATAATGACATAGGGTAGGTAAAACAGATTGAGTCGTTACATATTATCAGGAAAAAAAAAATACATTATTTAACTTTTTGTTTGTAATGTTGTGTATCTAAATCTCTTCAACATTTTCTAGCTTTCATAAATAATTTTTTTTGCTATTAATTGTAATATGATCAAAAAAATATACTTTTCACAGGCAATAAACACTTAGAAACACATGAACATGGTTCTATGACAGAAAGTATGTAAAGCAGAAAGTGAAACACGGAATAATATATACAGTGTGAACCATTTGTATGGAATAACTTTGATAAAAATTCAGGGATTTGTTTTTCAGGAAAACGTTTGAACACGTATCCTGTTATTTTTTACCGCGCATTTTTTGACAAAAAAATTGCATATACAGGGTGTTCCAACATCGAGATACGACCCTCAACTTTGAAATTTCAAATGGAAACCCCATCTTTTTTTAGCACATCTGAGTTCTACGTATAATTTTGCGTATTTTTATATGCCATATGTCAATTTTCAGTTGTTTTTTGAAAAAAAAAGCGTGAACCATTTAAAATGAATAAATTCGATAAAAATTCAGGGATTTATTTTTCAGGAAAACGCTTGCAAAGCGCTTTTTTTTGTCAAAAAAAATGGATATACAGGGTGTTCCAAAATCAAGATACGACCCACAACTTTGAAATTTCTATTGAGAACCCCAATTTTTTTAGCATATCTGAATTCTACGTATAAAATCCTAAATTTTTATCGAATTTATTTATTTCAAATAGATCACGCCTTTTATTTCAAAAACAACTGAAAATCGACATAGTATGTGTTACATAAAAAATACGCAAAATTATACGTAAAATTCAGATATGCTAAAAAAATTAAGATTTAATTTGAAATTTTAAAGTTGAGGGTCGAATCTTGATTTTGGGACACCTGTATATTTATTTATTTTTTGTCAACAAATGCGCGTTAAAAAATAACAAAAGACGACTACAAATGTTTTCTTGAAAAACATATTTCTGAATTTTTATCGAATTTATTCATTTCAAATGGTTTACGCCTTTTTTTAAAAAACAACTAAAAACGACATAGTGTCGCAACATAAAAAGTACGCAAAAATATACGTAGAATTCAAATATGCTAAAAAAAATTGGGGTTTCCATTTAAAATTTCATAGTAGAGGGTTGTATCTCGATGTTGGGACACCTGTATATCCAATTTTTTTGTCAAAAAATGTGCGTTGAAAAATAACAGGATACGTGTTCAAGCGTTTTCCTGAAAAACAAATCCTTGAATTTTTATCGAAGTTATTCCATACAAATGGTTCACACTGTATAAGCGCGCTAAATCTGTTGAATAGTCTTTTTGGTACCAGCACAAATAACCGTGCTAAATATAAAAATTTCATCTTTTTTTCCAGGATCATAATTAAAATACATTGGTAAAGGAATACGTTTCATCTCAAGTATAGGAGATTGTCAGTTTTGTCAGTATCTCTAAAATGAGATACATGCGCGACTAACAGAAAGTTAATAAGCAGCGTAAAATTTTTTTGTTGGAAGAAGTAAATTTAGGTTTTTGCTAATTAGACGTTTTTATGCTAAAAAACGTTGTTTGTGCTATTTTTAGGCTAATTTTGATCATTTTAACTGACAATTATTGTAATAGATAGGTTTCAACAAAAGGAAAAACATACAAAATGAATAAAACGCAATTTATTTATATGAAAGACCATAAGAACTATTCGTTTAGTCAAATAAAGTAAAAGGTTTCCTGAAAACAAGTTATCTAGGAAAATATCTTTATTGCCTTATAAACTCCGAAAGCTATTCGATTATTACCTTCACCTGTAAAAATACACCAGTCAAATCACATTCATATCTACGATTTGAAATTACCAGTCGAGTACTTTACAACTTTTTAAATTTCAAATTAGGTTCAGGAAATAATCTTAACAAATATAACATGATCTTTATAGACTTGCAACTAAATTGTGTCATTTTTTTCCAGTGCTCTCCACAGTTAGAGTTGACCAAATTGGCAAAGCCTGTTTATTAAAAAACGACCTCTTGAGTGTTTTGAAGTCATAATGCAGTTGCAATATTTTTTCATGTCTTTAATTAGGTCGTATTCGTCTAGCTGTCAAATAACAGTCATCGTTGCCATTAATTCTATAAACATCACATTTTTATATTAAATAACAATTATCATGAAAAATCATTATTTATCACACGACGTTCATTACTGATAATTACGTTGCTGTTGAACGTATTTAACAGTTTTTGAAATAAATGATGATTCTTCATAATAATTGAAGTTAAATGTAAAAAGGTGATATTTACAAAATTTACATTCATTTGACACCTATACGAATATGACGTTATCAGCAGAGAATAACTTTTATCAATTATTCTAAAGTACTCTAGATGTCGTTTTTTAATGGACAGTCCTTATTAATAAGTTCAACAAAATTCTTTAAAGGATTAATGCAAAGAACCATTGTCACTGTAACTGATTTAATATAGAGGGTGATTTCTTGAAAACAGACAACCCCAATTTTCTCGGTAACGATTTCGATTTAAAAAAAAAACCGAAGCAGTTCGATTTTTATTGACAGGGGGACATGTTTTCGCCTCCTTGAACACAGGGTTTTCTACCCCTAGACTTTATATAGGGAAAGAGGATCGAGTGATACCTCATTTTTAAAGTTTTTTTACATTCTTTGTGCTGATTTGCTTTTATTTTTGTTTCCTTTGATATTGTCACGAGCAGGTTAGAGGGTTTAATAGACATGACAGTGGATTTTTATAAAAAAAAACTTATATTTAGCTAAAAATTAGTCTCGTTACAGTATTGGGACTAATTCCTTTAAAAGGGCACATGTCACAATCGTCACCCTATCACGTGCTATCCCAAACATCATATTAATGCCGACTAATAATTCCCCTGTGTCTGTTGATGTTTCACTATTAGATGATGTTTTGCAAACATCAGCTAAACCTAGACCTGGTTTCTTTCGTGAAAATGGTTTTGTTTGAAACAACTTCTTAAACACGGAACAACATCTGACCCTATTTCGTTATTTTTCCATTTGTGACAATATTTTTTTCTGAAAATATTTTTTCACTAGCGACGGGTATTCATGAGGCGAATTATTTTTTAAAAAACAGTTCTATTTTTATATTAAAGTGGACTATTTCGGTCTAGCATGTGAATATTAAAATAATTTAGATGAGAACACCTAAGTTTAACTTTGTTATGGCCAAATATTTAACTGACAAGGGAGGATGACAAGGGAGGATGACAAGCAACGCGCACCAACGTTTCAGATTTGGCGCTAATCGCAGGAAATCCTACGGAAACCTGCGAAAACGAACTGTCAGTCTGTTGGCTGACCAACACGGTTGACAGCGTCCTACAGGTCGTCCATATCCCTACAGAGGATCAGCTACCCAAGCTGATTAAGGCCACTCTTTGGATACCGAGAGAAATGGCTGACAAAGAGGTGGTATTGAAATGCTTAGAGCAGTATATCTCTGAGCAAAGGTGAAGGATTGGATCCTCTTCCATAATGCCCAAAAGGCAGGATCCTTGTGTGTTCCTTCACTGAAGTTGACGCTTCATGCTCAATGATCTGGCGTTTTTTCAGCTGTTTACACTCCTACGGAAAGGGTGGAACAGCAGCAAGAGAATCCCTAGTACATGGAGCAAATGGCTGAAGGAGTCTGGGCAATAAATCCTATATAGATTCACATCCCACTCCTACCCTCCTTCCGACGATAATAAGAATGGCTACTAACGTAAGCGTCATGAAACAAATCTGCAACATTGTCGTGCGGCGATTACAACACTTTGCCGCTACACAGACAGGAAGCAAGAAACTATAGGCTTAATTTGGCAACATTAAAGGATCTATTTTTGCAGCCCATAAGCTCAAGACATGTGTAGTTATTCCTGTGGGAATACAGGCTAACTTAATGACGCAGTTTTACACCGGAGATCTCACAGTCGTACGGGTAAACTGCGACATCGGGGATGGTTGAGAAGATGTTTTAATAGCATCAGCTTAGCTCCTCATACACTCCTCAAGCATGCCGCCCTGATTGAGGTTTGTGAGAGTGAAAAGAGACGGGACATTATAGTGTAACGAAGCGTTTTAATATTTAGTAAACAAAGCAAGATAACGCTGAGAGATTGATATCGGACCGCGACGTCATTCGAATACGTCATGCCATCTTCACTGCCATTCTTTCCACCACTCCGGCCACTACTAACAGTCCGCTACTTTATTCCTCTCGTTCCCCTCGCCTATAATCAGAGGGTATATATTGCACTCTGCCGCCGCCAATATTTCATACTTACGGGCGCATCATCCTCGTAAGTAGCCACCCCAGACCCCGTCACCCCCTGGTGCATTAACCCAGGTGTTCCTCCTTTTCGAAACCGGTATCGCACCTTCACCGGTGGGTCCCATACTACCAGCTTCGGCCTGGTGTGCGTAAATGCATTTCTCTAAAAAAAAAAAGGTTTTTGGAGGAAACAAAAATAAAAGCTGTTCAGCAAACATACGAGTAGGATTCAAAGGCTTTCAAAATAAGGTATCACTCGCTCCTCTTTCCCTATCTAAATTTTAGGGGTAGAAAACCCTGTACTCAAGGAGGTGGTCGGAACAACGTAATTTTACTAGGAAAACATATTCCCCTGGCAATAAAGATCGACCTGTCTTGCTTTTTTTTAAATCGTGTTCGGGAAATATGGGGTGGACTGTTTTCAAAAAATCACCCTCTCATTCACTTACCTGATCAAAATAAACATCAACTTGCTACTTATTCAGTGTAAAACGATTGGTATTGGCCAAAAATTGAAAATTTAAGCTTGTGACTGGTTGTATGCATTAATCAACTGGCTTCTACTTTAATCTCACTCTTAATATTTTTATGTATTTTTCTATGAACTTTTAGATACCTTTCTTGGCTAAAAACCGATCCACACTCATTACAAACACACTCACTCAACTTTTCATGAATTCTCAAATGTCTTGTCAAATCATGTCTCAACCTGAAAGTAGCTTTACACATGTGACACTGATGCGGTCTATGTCCCGTATGTATCCAACTATGTACTTTCAAATCTTGATTTCTTCTGAACTTCTTCCCGCAATTACTGCACTCAAAATTATAGGTATCACTATGAAACACTTTATGCACATGTAACGAAGCTTTTTGTTTAAACCTTTTCCCACAAATATCACACACCCAAGGTCTGTTGTTAGTATGAATGTTCATATGTTCATCCCTAGAAGCCCTAGCTGTGAAAGTCTTTTCGCAGACTTCACAACTGAAGTTTTTCACTTGGTAGTGAAATCCTTGAATATGTCTTTTCAAACCATTGGATATCCTGAAACTTTTCCCACAGATATGGCAAAAATACTCTCTCACACCTGTATGTATAGTTCTATGTCGCATGAGGTTGTAGGATTGCATAATAACTCTTTGGCAATAATCACATCTATAAAACACTTTTCCATCCGCATCTTCATTCCTGCACTTTTGCAAAATAGCCAAATTCGATTTCCGGGTTTTTTTCTCGATTCCAGTATCCACGAATCCAGTATCCACATGTGTTCGATTCCGATGCTTTACCATGTCGTGCTTTCTTGTGAACCCCTTTTCACACAAGTCGCAATAGAAATGTGCTACGATTTCGGTTTTTCTCCGTCGGTGGCGTTTCGGTTTTATATTGTGGACTTCCTTTTCGTGTTTCCTTAGTTTAAGAGATGTTTCGAAGGTGATACCACATTCTGTACATGTCATGGTGGTGGTTTCGATGTCTTTGGTTTCTGGGTGGCAACTAGCGATGTGGCGTTTAAGATCACGGGCTCTGCTTATGGTTTTGTTGCAAATTTTGCAAGTTGCTGATTTTGATTGTTGTTTGCGTTTGTTTTTGACGATTGAGCCTGGTGGTGGTGATGAAGAGAGTGGAATGTTCTCGTATTTTATTACGATTTTTGGTCTGGAAAAGAAGACTGCTTGTGAGCTGTAGTTATGTGAAATTTATTTGTAACTTTTTAACCAAATAAAATGTAATTTATTGATAAATCTTGGATTTACACAAAGTTTGGGGTCACAAATAAAAGTTGTAGTGTGTTCTTTCTTCCAGGGAGATCGGTCTAAGTCGGGTTCGGATTCAGAGAGACAATAATTTAGGCGGAAAAAATAATAACAATTTGTTCAGGACGAAATATCTAATCTAATAAAAAAAATATATAATCAGGAAAAATGCTTATCCTTAAAAAATTTAATATACAAAATATTTACACACACGACGTCTCGGCGTAGATTTGGGGTTTAAGATGGGGATAAAAGGAGCAGAAACGAGGGATAGTTTACTATCTTCCTTGAGGAAGGGATCGGAAGCGGGTTCAGGTGATGTCTATCCTTGGATAAAGTTTCCCACTTTACCTGTCACTTTCATAGACTTTTACCTGAAATATATTTATTAATCGCGATGATTAATAACAATTAAAGACTTGATTTTTAATTGATAATTTATTTCGAACTTAACTGTACAATGGTCGACTAATAAATAATGATTATTTAATTTTTATTTTCACTGTATAATGTACTGATGCTCTATGCTGGCTCAGTGTCTTGTTCATCGTGAGATAGATGGTACAGGAAAACACGTGCATCCTCTTGTTTTACATCATGGGAAGGCGAATGATATTTGCTGACGTAACACCTCCCAGAGTCAGGTCTGCAGAGTGCATCTTGAGGAAGCTGAATTGCAACTTCCGTTGGGTTCGAGGGTTGATGTTTTCCTTTTCATATTCTGGACAAAAAAATAGCAACGTTTTCTGAAGAAGATCAGTATTAGTAATATACCCAATATAGAATATATGATGTAATGATGTTGACTTTGACCAAAATTGATTATTGGTTGATTTTCGAACAACTTAACTTTATTCTTTAGACATTGTATGTTTTCTAAATTAATCCTCTTTAGTGATCTTTTCTGATTTGATGATTGTGATGTCAATTTGATGAGGTTCAAATTCGAAAATAAGTACTTGACCCTTGCTGGTAATTCGTATGAAGCGGATTGCTTCGAGATTAATTTCGGCAGTGCATTCTGCATTGTTCGGTTAAACTTGAAAATATTGATCCTTGAATCTGGTGAACTTCTTGTAGTGATAAGCAGTTTATTTTAATATCAATTGGATCCGAAGAGAAAATGTTCCAAAATTCTGTTTTCTCGATTTTATGGACTTGTGTTTCGCTGATTTCCAAAGATGTTGACTGCAGTGTTGCAGGTTTCGATTCCTAATGATGCTAGCCGCACTATCTTCTTGTTTTGAGTTTTCGAATAGCGTTGATTTGCAGAAATTTTGCTGTTAGACGTTTTGGCATTCCTCGTGTCCCGGGGTAAGTGATTCTTAGGAAGCAAGATGTATCCGGTGTCAGGGATAATCAAGTGGACAGTCTCATTTAAATGAGACTAAATAAGAATAGGATATATGATAGTTTGTAAATATAAATAATAATAAAGAGGGATGTACAAAATGAATACTATACAGGATGACATAAAAATATGGAATTAAATTCATAAGCATTTCTAAGTTAATTTTTTTTTAGAAAACCGCTAAGACAGGTCGTTTTTCACTTGTTTTTAAATTTTTTTATCAATCGGTTTTTAGTGTGATGTAATCTATATTTTTTTAAATAGCAGTCCCTATTTTTGGTGTTGAAAGTTAAAACTACTTTTTTTTCTGAGTATAACAGTATAACATTTATATGGTCTAAAATGAAAACTTTAAGTAAGTTAACCAATTTAAATGTTTCATTGAATTTTTCAAGATAGAGGCAATTCTTAACAGAATTACTGAACTAAATGTTCAAATTGACGTCCTTCCGTTTTTTGGCAATAATACAACTAATTTTCGAACTCCGTTAGCACATTATTTCTCTTTTTTGACTAATTAAGCAATTTTGTTGCAAATATTATTCATTTTAAGTAGCCCCTCAGATAAGCGGACAAAACATCATCTAAACAATCTTCGACATCACGAGCGTAATGTGGAGTTGCACCGTCTTGTTTAAATCATACATTAGCTGCTGGTATGTATGTATCCCCTAATCAGGAAAAAGCTCCGCTAATGCTGGTACTAACGTGTCGTAAAAGTCATCCAAATAAACTTGTCTAGTCAATGAGACGGTAAAAAATACGGTCCTAAAATGTGATTAGCTCAAAAAAGACACAATTGCCATGTGGATCGATAGAAAATCCGCACTAGATGAGACAAACCCATATTCGTCACAACATCCTCAAAAATTGAATGTTTAGTGTGGTTTTGTTAAATCATATTTAAGGGCCTTATTTTTTGATGTTATTGGTAATTCCACAATTGCTTTTACTTTTTCTAGTGATAACAGTAAATCATTAGTTGATATCACACTACGATGTAATATTTTCAGTTTAGAAAATGTTATAGCGTTTGTTATACTGTCAAGAACTCTTTTTATTGATTGATATAGTGGGTTTATCCAAGAATGAAAATTTGACATCGATATCTTACCAAAGTATCGTAACTATCGAGGTATCGGAAATATCGGAGGTGAAGAAGGTATCGGAGGTATCGTGGTATAGGAAGTATCGAGTTATCGGAAGTATCAGGTGGCGATAAATGAATATCCCATCAAATAGCTTGTGAATTCTTTCGTTTTCATCAAAATAGCTTGTGTTTCCAAAATCCAAAGCCCTCTGAATGAGATATTTATTTATAGCCCACCTTTTCTCAAGGTATCAAAGAATCGGGGGGATCGGAGGTATCGTGTACGATATCTGAGCAGGTATCGATACCTTCTCTAAGTATCGATACTTTTCTCAGCCCTGGTAGCTGGTGGCTATTTTATCACAAAATTAAGCTGTACACCAGAAATTAGCCCAAACTAAATAACCACCCTCCAATGTTCACTAGCTCTTAGATTATTATTAATAGTTATTAAATTTAAAAAGTAACTCAAAAAAGTACTACAAAACTTGGATTTCATAATCATATTTATTTCCACAGATTACATAAAAATTCAGTTACGCTAATAAATAAAAATCTCAGCCGCAAATTACAGGGTGATACAAAATACGCAACACAATATTAACATGAAATGCAGTACCACAAATGATGAATTTTTTTTGTAGATTATCAACATTTGTGGTGCTATATTTCAGCTTAAAATATTGCTCCATATTTCTGAATCACCTGATATAAAAGGAATGTAAAAAATATCCATCCACATTAAAGCAATTAATACAAAACCACCGGCCTTAATTTTAAGTCGCCGATGTATGATTCGACTTGGTATGATTTCTCAAATACCTCTTCTGTCTAAAACTGAACCCACAAATATTGCACACCCACGGCTTTTCATCTGAATGTATAAGTCTATGTCTCTTCAATTCATACTTAATTCGAAAACATCTCCCACAAATATCACACTTATATGGTTTCTCCCCTGTATGTCTGGTTATATGCACCAGCAGCGGCGGCTTAGTACGGAATCCTTGATTACAGTAGCTACACTTGAACGGAAAGTAATTCTTATGCGACCTCTTATGCACAAAAAGCGAAGCTTTCTGCTTGAAAGACTTGCCACAAAGGTCACACACGTACGGTCTCTCATTTGTGTGTATCCTCCTGTGTTCCTCTACATTACGTCTTGTAGCAAATTTCCGACCACAGAGGTCGCAGGGAAATTTCTTTATACCTTCATGGGTCTCCCGAAGATGCCTTACAAGGCCTTGGGACACTCTAAATTGTTTTCCGCAAAGGTCGCACACGTAGGGCCGCTCTCCGGTATGGATCCTCATGTGCCAGACGTAAGTGTAGGGCGAGTGAAGGTTCTTCCCACATTCCTTACAATTGTAGTAAATTCGGCCATCAACGACCACTTTAGCAGAGTTAATCAGCTCTTGGTCGATTTTCGTATGTTTCCTTTTCTCCTTTTTGATGATTTGTTCTGTGACTGAGGCTGGTACTTGTTTTGGCACGTGTGGTAGTAAACTCTTGTCGTAGTCTTTCCCATGTTCTTCTCTTACGTGTTCAACTATGGCTCCGCGGACGAAGAAAATGGCGGGACAATATTGGCATCCAAAATATGGCCGTTCTTCCTCTTCGTCTGATTTAAATTCACTCGAATCTTCGAGATTTTTTATTTCTTGGCATCTATTGTCATCATCTGTTAAAACGTGGTCGTTATCGATATCGATTTTGTATTCGGGATTGTCAACTAGTTCTGGATCGATTAGCTGTTGTTCAATGTCGGCTATGTAGGTGTCTAATGATGTGGATACTGGTAAGGGGTAGCAGGTCATAGATTCTTGCTTTTTCTTCTTCTTTGAAGACTTTTGAGGTTTTTTTGTTGCTTGGCTTGATGTTTGGCTGAAATCATTCAGACTTGTGACGATGGCCTTCGACTGCAGCCTGCCAACAATAAATGGAAATTAGTGGAAGGGGCTATCACAAGTCTGGATGATTTCCAGCGAAAAGGCACTAACACTGACAAATTATATTGTTAAAGTACAGTTTTTAAAACATCGCGCGATCAACTGAATTAATGGTCAGGTGATCTATGACTTTTAGCAAAAATTTTGTAACACTGGCGGAATATTGACAACTCTCAACATGTGTTAATTTTTTAGCTAGGTTCATGTAATATACATTAATACAATTTCACCTTGTTAAGTAACAAGGTTTGATAGAAAAAAGTAATGAAGATAGAATAAACAAATCTATCCATCACAAAGTTGTAGGAGGCAAATGTTAAACGTGATTTGAATGCAAAAAACACGAATATTTTATTTGGACAATTTGTCAGTGAAATGTAAAACACCCACTAACATCAACCACTAGACCTAACACGACGAGCGTTTCAAGAACAAAGTTGTCATCTTCAGGTAGGGAACTAGTTTTAATAAGTTTTACTTGAGAATGGTAACATCATTACCGAAACGCTCGTCGTGTGCAAAGAAGTGTTGGTGTGATTGGGTATATTTTTTAAGATATAGCAATAAATTTGACTTTTTAATAACTTGCAATAAACCTAACAATGATCATTGTTGAATGAAGTATACTCAAAATATCTAAAAGTGGGCTGACTTTTAAGACCCTTCTATAAACCAAAAAATAGCCATTGTTCAATTTAGGGAAAGGCATACCCCCGTAAGGATGGATATTGATTTATTTTACAATATTTGCGTGCGAAACATCAGGCGGAGGAAACAGCCATAAATCAAGATTCATCCTTACGGTGATTTGCCTCTTCATAAGTTGAACAATGGCTATTCTTTGCTTTATAGGTCTTAAAAAGTCAGTCCACTTTTAGATATTTTGAATATAACTGCAGGTAAACCCAGACCGTTAGTGTAGTTTGATTTGTGATGGTTCTTTCGGTACGCAACATCTGTGATGGAATCATCATAATTAAAAATACACCAGCGGTCTGGGTTTACCTGCGGTTGTTTCAACAAAACCCATTGTTATAGGTTTACTGCAAGATATTAAGAAGTCAGCCCAAATATTGTTGACTTATATTTTGACAGTGGAGAGAAGAAAACCTTAGCCGTCAAAATCTCATTAATGATTTTTTTAATTTGTCGAGTACTTTTATACAGGGATCCCTAAAATGTCTGTACAACAGACTACCACATACTCAAGACGTCAAAATAAAACGTTTAAACCAAACTTAACTTAGAACAAAAGTGTACTGTTTCGGCGCTGTGAAGCACTAAGGATTTTGAAAACAAATTCTATTAATTGTTATAAAAAATAAACGGCTTAAGTAATTTAAATGAAACTTGGTGTTAGTGGTGTTACATACAGGGTGTTAGTGAAATAATGTTAGAAATTTTAACAGGTGACAGCTCTCGTTAAAAGGATGCTAAATAACCAAAATTGTCTTATATAAAAGTTTATAATTTTCGAGATATACACTGTAGAAGTAACAATATTAGTACTCTTGCTCGTTTTTATCTTGCATGAAATCATAAAAAAATTCTGTCTAAACTAATGCAAATTCAAAATTTTAAATTAAAAAGGACAAAAAATATTTAATATAAAATTGCCTATCAGGAAAAAAAGTTCAAAACATATCTGTTCTTGGTTTAAAAAATATGACCATTTTTGTATGTTAATGACCATTGTTTGACCACTTATAACATCTAGAATCAAATTATTATGTTAAATAATACATACATATACACTAAAATGTGCTGATTTCAAGTTGAGATAATACCGGTAGTATCTTCGTTTCTAGGCAAAATTAAAAGAATTCGGGGCTGTAATTGGTTGTTACCATGGAAAAGTATTAAAATTTGCGATACTACCGGTATTATCTCAACTTGAAATCAGCCCAATAGTTTCTAATCTTTAGCGTTTTATAGCGCCGAAACGGTACACTTTTGTACTAAGGTAAGTTTAATCACGGCCGCCTAGATTAGAATATGTAGTAAGTCTGTCTCCAGCACGCCGCATTCTTAGTTCAAGCCTGCCTTTTCTCTAGTTCCAATTGGGAGGTACAGTACAGAATAGGGTTGCCAACAGTTCTTTATGTCAAAGGATAGTCCTTTAATTTTATAAACTGTCCTTTAGTCTTTAACATGTATTTAAAGGACACAATTTGTCCTTTTATTCAGTTTTTTTACCAAAGAGAAACGAGCAAGCGTTAGAAAAATGACATACTTATTTGTAATTGGTTGATTTCAAAAACAAATTAGTTATATAAACGTCCTTTTAAATCACCAAAATAAATTTTAAGTATGTATAAACAAACAAAAGTTCTATCTAGACTTGAGTTATGATTATGAAACTTACATAAATAGGATATTTACTGGTAGAGAGAAGAGAACAATAAGGAGAATTACGACTAGTGGAAAAAGAAGAACATAAGTCGATTCTAGAAGAATTCAAAAAAGTAGATTCTATAAAAATTTGTAGAAGGTGTATGTTGTACAAGGAGAAAAAACAAAGAAAAATTTTAAAAACGCAAGTTTAGACAATTCTAAAAGAACTGTAGAATATAGGCCTATAAAAAAAATTAAGAATCGCAAAACCAACGATGGGAAGAGAAGAAAAAGAAAATACAAGTAAAACAAACGATAAAGAAAGATTTAGTTGAAAACGTCAATTAGGAGGTCCTGGAGGAACAAAAGTTTCAGCGAATTTGAAAAACATTTGGAAAGAAAATAAAAATAAGAAAAACGATTACTAAAAAAAAGGAAATTTAAGAGTAGTAAAAAACCAAGAAAAATTCTATATTAATAAAGGAATAATCCTTCGAGCCGCATCTTGAAAAAAGTCTTGGTAGGTACGGAACAATTACAATTATTTTCACTTAAAACACTTAAAAAATTTTATTTTAGTTATCTATATTAAAGTTTTTAATAGAACCTTGGAGCTGGAGAAGACAGTTTATACTCTTTTTTTATAAAAATTACAGTAAATATTTATTTTTGTAATAATCGTCGCCTTTGGTTCCCAAAGTATATATATATATATATATATTTTATGGTCCTTCGAGCCAGATAAAGAGAAACGTCTTATTGTTAGTATAAAAGACAATTTTCCGCGAGCGTTTAATTTTACTTTTTTTTATACACACTGCACAAAATTTTTTTATATTAGTTGTTCTTCGGCTCACAAAGTGTGTTTAAAACTGTGTGGTCCTTCGAGCGGGATGTAGAAACAAGTCTGAATATAAACGGAACATTTTGCAATAGTCTTAATTATGGCACTCTTTTTTTTAGAATTTTATTTTTGTTACTTTACTACTAACGTTTCAGGATTTTTTAGCCCTTAGAACCCCTGAAACATTAAAAAAGACATAATTTTTTATAAACAAATAAACGGATATACCGAACATAAAACATAAAACTTTGGGACACTATAATTATTATTTTTTCTGATTGATACAATATTAACTAATATTGCCTTAGTTACAATATGTAATAACACACTCATATTTCCCTAGGGAAATATGAAACGCTCATATTGTCCCAAGGGAAATATGAAACGTCATATAAAGAAAAATCTGAAATGTCATATTTTACTATGAAAATGTTTTATTTAATATGCGTTCTGCAGACGCCAAAGATTTCCATAATTAAAACGACCTTTAAAATTTAAATTACAGGTGTAACAGTCTATTCAACAGAGAAGAATCACAATGAAATACCTTATACATCAAAAAAATGTCAGTAAAAGCTTCTCGCAAGAATTTTTTGAGCTGTTCTCGAGACAACACCTCTGATTTTTTTGAAACGTATTCTTTATTTTTATTCTTTACAAATGCTTCTACTTCATCAAACATTTTAACATCAATTTTTTTCTTTTAAATGCAACATTGTCCTTAGCATGGATAATTTTGACCACAACGTGTTTGGTGAATATTTCTGCGACTACGGATAGAATAAATTAGTCATAAGTTCAAAAGTAACAAAAATCATAGCAAATTACCAAGTCTTCAAAAAACGCAAGCAAAACATATTTTTGTCGGCACCATTTACCGTATTTGCTGTTCTCCAGTGTTGAAAGTCTTCGTACATACATTTTACTATACGCAATATTCGATTTTGCTGGAATCAAACATTTCCTGGCTTGTGCTGCCTATGAGAGAAGGTAGTTCGACATTTTGTCAAAATATTTTTATGACAGGACGCGAATATCAAACCAGTTAACTATGATATCTATTTACAAACAATGTTCCTTATCCTTAGCAACGTTACTAATTGCTAAATTTCAGAATTAATAATCTAATATTTTACTATTATAACACCAATATTGTTTCAATCAGAAAAAAACTATTGATTCCACCACGGGAAATATGAATATATTCCCTCGGTTGTCTATACATACCTCGGGTTCCCCTCGGGATGTAACTAGCCAACCTCGGGAAATATACTATTCATATTTCCCTAGTTGTAATAATAGCTATTTTCTCTATTTTAATGTAAAAATTGTGGTATTAGTTGATGGTCTTTCGAGCAAGATAATGAAAAAAGTTTGAGATTAGAAGAGAATTTGGGAAGCAAAGCTAACAGTTTTATTTGTGTATAATAAACCTTGTAGAAACATTTGTTTTTCGAATAATTATTGCCCTCGGCTCCTAAATTGTTGCCTGAAAAGCCAGATGTAAAACAAAAGTCCAAGAGTCTACTCAAGAGAAGGGTTCTAAAGACTATAGTAAGGTGGTAAAAAAAAATGCAAACTCGACTCCTTCTCCCACTCCCTAAAAAACAATCTTAGATACGCCTTTGACAATGCCCTTTATTTCGATATCGAAAAATTGTCAACCCTAGTACAGAACGTCATTTTTGACACTTGTATACAAGGTGAATTGACTATTATATTGTATAATAATTCACCTTGACTTGTATATGTACTGAATTTTGCTAAACAGTGACAAACATTATAAAGATCAAAAATTTTACCTTTACTGCCTAAAATACAGAATACAGATAACTGTTTTTTTAATGAGTGTCTTTACAGAAATGGCTAACGTTTCCATAAAAAAGTCTAAAGGAGACGCTACAGTACTTACAGATATAGAAATGACATTTTTGAAAATGCGATTGTCCGGATATTCACCTCCTTCATATTACAATCTAGGCGGCCGTTAGTTTGGTTTGAAGGTTTTTTTTTAAGGAATAAATATGTGGTAGTCTAATACAATCGTACAGACCTTTATTTAGGGACCCCCCCTATATACGAAATCTTCAATCTCTGAGATTATATTGTCACGATTGAATTTTCGAAAGACAAAATATTGTCTTTATACAGAGATAATCTTTCTATCGAGATTTGGAAATAATATTTGTAAAGTGGGTGTTCTTAATCTTATACAAAGTAATCAATTGGAATTAAAATAGAAAACGTTCTTACCCGTCATTGTCCGCACTGTCATCGCTGGGAGGACCAACAGGATTATCAAATCCTGTATCCTCATCCTGTTTTTGTGGCAAAATTTGTGTGCCCCGAAATTTCCGATCAGCTTCAACACTGTTTAAAACCAATTCATGCCAGGCTAATAACGTTGAGGCACAATTCCAGCAACATTGCTGTGGTAAGTCATCAGAAGCCGACACTTTTATTGGAAGATAGAGATTTATTTTACTCGAGAGATCATTTCCAATGCCCTCCTCACTGTATATTCCGATCAGCCGTTCATTTTGAGTGGCACATAACCGGCAAATTGAGTTTATGCTAATAATTTCAATTTCTTCATGTTCCAAGCCCAAATCCGAGGCAATTTGCAGTGATTTGGTTTCCATTTCTGAGCCTAAAAATCAAAATGAAGCAACATTTGGCTTATTTTTGCATTGCTTACCTTGGTTTAGGTTAAGTGAAATGTTTTTGTTTAGGCCGGCTAAATTTTATCGTGTAATTTGGCCCAACAAAGCACAAAGTACACCATCGTATATTGTCTTCAAGCAAGATGGCGGCTTGGTTGGTAATATTTGGAAAGGGTACCAACTTAGACGAAAGTCACTAAATAAAACAAAATTAATTTTTTTTATTCATCTTAAATCACATTTCTGTCTTAACCGTAAATTTAAATGAAAGAAATTTACAAAGTCATAATACAAAATTAATTTTTACATTATACATCACTGTAAAAAATCACTATGACACAAGTAAAACTGGTAACCACTTGTCTGATCGTCAGCCATGCACTTTTTAACAATAAAAAAGTTATAATACAATTACCAACGCACATAATTACAGATTTAACGGGTGAAAATACCAAAAAAGCTAGGGGAAATTTGTAAAAATGTATTGTCTAAATTTTGATAAAAAAAACAAAATAAATGCAAACAATTGATCTATGTTGCGTCGAATTCGCACATCTCCTTCACCATTTTCTCCATATCGATGTCAGTGTCAATTTCCTGTTCATTCTCAAACCCGTTTACTGCCGCCCCTGGTTTTTCTTTAGGTGGTGCTTCTTCCTCAATCACACCCTCTGGCGGTTTCAACTTCATCAACTGATCTTTCAACTGTTGGAATATCTTCTTAAAATTGTCAATATTAGCTGTTGGTGACCTCTTATTCGTCGTCCTCGATATCCTCTTCTCTGTTATATCATTCTCTACTTCTTTGATCCACCCTTCAACCTGTGCAATAATCTCATGCCGTTTTAAATAAAAATGCGTATGAATAACATCTTTGAAACACAAACAAGGGTTCAAAATTTGTTCTAACATGGCCCATCTGACTGTTGCTTGACAAACGTTGGCATTGTATTCTCTAGAGCTTTGGGTACCTGCAGGGGTCCCTCGGGATCTCTCGTACCCAGGTTCGTTAAAGTAGGGCTCTGGCACCAGGATCAGGCTCTGAATGGACACCAAAACTTGCAAAAAGCTTGACGTTTGGGCATTCCACTTCTCTTCAGGCCGCCCATGCCAGGTATTAAGCACTGACAGGCAAACTTTGCCATCGTTATATAAATTCGGATTAAATCTAATAGTGTGGTGGCCTGTAGTTTCCAAATTAATCATCATGGGGCTCAGGGGATAATCAGGAGGGAAGAAAACGTCGAGTTCGAAGCAACCATTGGCATAGGGAGTGTCTGCAGGTCCTGTTATCAGAACTTTCATCACATCCAGTCTTGAAGTGTCATAACGGACAAAAACAGAACTGCTATAACTCAAAGGTAAACTTGTGGATAATGTTACGGCTTCTTGCGCTATCCTCTTGACTCTAGCTGGGTGTGACTGTTCTCCAGTTGATTTGGCATTGCTTTCAAAATGATGTGATACTACGAATTTTATACCGCCTTCGGTCAATTCCGAGATCATTTCGTAGGATCCTAAAATTTTAAATAAAATTTTCGGATAGAGGACGCTGTGAACTTACCAAATTGCAAATTTTTCATTATCTTCAAGTATTTTTCTTCTAAAGAAGCAAACATCAGACGATCAACGGAAATGTCACCTTCACTATCATGATCAGAGTCTGTGAGGCCGCTTGTTACTTTAGACACCAAATTGGCGGTGTCCTGAATGTCAGGCATTAAAGTTGCCAGACCTTCACCCTGTTCCAGTTCTTCAAGTTGTTCTCGAAGTTTCGTTTTAAATTTTGTATTAGATTTAGTGTTAAGTCTAAAATTAAAACAAATTTTGAAGAGGATTTAAAAATAAATTTCGAATATTTACCTTAATTTAGAAGCGTAAGTATCTACACAAGTCTTCATATTTTTTAATAATGAACTAATCGACGGTTCGTTAATGCGGGTTTTTTGTGGCAACAACAAATCAACCAGTTGGGAACTTGTAGCTAGAGCTCTTAGTAACTGTAAGGCCGCTCTGTATAACGGGATATGCCGGGCCATATCCAACACTATAACAATAATAAAAATTAAAGAAAAAGGTTGAATTATTATGCTGTCCCTTTTGTATTTTATTCATCATTTTCCCTTTATTTTCCGAAATATCGTTCAAAAAATAGACGTTTAATTTTATTGATTATCCCCTTTAGTTTTTGAAATATACCTAAAATACACGATTTATCCTTTAAATGTACAGCCACTCTTACTCAAGTTCAAACATTCAGAAATTCGATGATTAACCAGTAAAATCAAAAACAAAACTTCATCTCGTTGATAAAACTATATAACAAATGGGCTAATAAACATATTTTTTGATTTTGGTTAATTTTTAATATTAAACATAAAAATAAAAAAAAATCGGATTTTAGGAATCTTGGGAATTAGGAATCAAAACTTCCTAATTCTGAAGCATACTGTTTATTTCATACTTATTTCTTTATTTTAAGAAGTGTTTTGGAGTGCGGATAAAATTTTTTTTTACTAAATTAAAATTAATAAAATTAATTTAATTTTAAATTAGTTTTAGTAAAATTAATTTTACTAAAAATTAAATTTACCCGATACAAATATGTTTTGTTCTTTTTATTTCAATATTGAAAAGTTGGCAACCCCATGGATATGGGGGTGTATTTTATTGGTTTATTATCGATTTGCATTTTTTTCTCACCTGAATCATTCCTCAGATACGAACTAAGTGCCGGCAAGAGCGAACTATTAGCCAAAAGATCATGGAACGTCGCAGGCAAAACATCTTCCATCAACTCATCCGCAGACTCTCCATTCGGACTGATATAACTCGCCAAAACTTGCAACAAAACTGTCACATGTTCTTCTTCACTTCTTTGTTTCAACAACGCTTGCTCTACATTCCAACACTGCTGAGTCGATCCAGTTCCAAATCCGGTTCCTTTCGCCCAATACAACTGAGACCTTTCTTCTTTCCCTTTTGCATCCTTCTGTCCATCTTTATCGTTACCACTCTGTGTCTGATGAGTAAAAATACCCAAACAGGCAAGTAGCAAGTGAACAACACCGGTATTAATGCTGATTCGACGCAAAAGGCGTCCATCGTCAGTACTCAAAGGTGTAGCATCGTACAGTTTCCTCAAAACTTCAAAAGGCAAAGTGGGAAGCGAATCAGCGATTGGAGACTGGAAGATGTCGCCACCTTCCCCATCATCCGTTACACCCAACACAAGTCTTAAAAGACATAGCGCTTTCTTCATATCTTTAAGAAGGACCTCTGCATAACCCGGGAGACGTAAAAAGAGGCCAAAGGCAGTGAGAGAGTGAGCAGGAACGTTTGATATAAGCCCTGATGACTTTGAAGGTGAACTGGTCCCGACTGTTTCTTCAACATCTTCATAGATGTCGTCGCAGTCTGAAATTGAATTTCCAAAAAAATTGATGATTGCTACTAAGTGATGCGCCCTTCTGATATAACCTTTAGTACAATGATCACGTCATGTATACTTTAACGAAAGATATTTGAGCAGACTTTTCAAATAATCGCAATAAACAGAAACATAAAAATAATTGCAGTTACCGCAAACATCAAATAAATCATAAAACAACTCATAAAATCATAAAACTTGATTTATAAGAGTAAACACTTTAACATTTAACAACGACCTTGGCAGGGTATGCTTACATCTTTTAATGGTTCTAAGAAAAGGTTTTCTAAATCAAATTTTATGAGGTGTATTGTGGTTTATTTGATGTTTGCGGTAACTGCAATTATTTTTATGCTTCTGTTTATTCGGAGTACTTAAAAAGTCTGCCCAAATATCTTTCGTTAAACTATACAAAAAATGAAATCACTGTTGATAGTTTTTGATAAAATTCGACAACAGTAGACAAAAAAAATGTTCTAATTGTGAGTTTTTGCGTTTTTTCGGCCAAATGTTAAATGGTTTCTTGTGTATTATGTTTGTGTAGTGCTTTTGTTGCGTTATTTTTGTATTTTTTCATTAGTTTTGGCCTTGTTATTCTTATTTTTCGTTGAAAATTATATTAAATTCTTTCTTTGACAAGCATTTATGTTTATATTCACACAAGTGATTTTTCTTTTATTATTTATAGAAAAGAGTGAAAATATATGAATGAATACAGTTAGATTGTTTTTTTTTTTTCGAAAAATGTAAATAGAGTACTAAATTTTTTGACTGACATTCCCCTCGTTATGAGGTATATAAATTGAGTTATTAAATAGTAATGTTAATAGATTTGTTCCATCAACAGTTTAAAACGGTTCAGAATTGTACTGCACATGCACTGTAGCGTTTTTGAGGTCCGAAATCACTATTACACATGCTCAGTACAGTTCTGAACTGATTCTAAACTGTTGTGGAAACAAACCTAATAATTCTTTAATTAAAAAACCGATAGAATGTGGAAAAGTGTCACCAACCTTCAACTTTGATCCATTCAGAATCCGATTGTTCCGACGTCGTTTTCTCTTTGATTGGTGGCCTGATTGCTTCAGGATAAACCGTCGGTAAATGGCGTGCCAGTAGCGCCAACCCGCCCATCGAACTGAACACTTGTAAGGCACTACTGAAAGGTTGTTGCTGATACAAACTAGAATCTACTTCACTAGGTTCACTTTTTTTATCACCATCTGTAAAAAAATCTACAAATATATATATATATTTTTTAATTCAGTGTGAGACTCACTTTTGTTTTGACAGACAACTAAATGCACACACGGCCAGTCTGCCGTCGTTCCTTTCGACTCAATCAGTCTCAATAACTGTCCCAAATTCAAATTAAGAGGCAAAGGTTGATCCGAATACGCCTCACACTTAATCAAACGTCCCCCAATGACATCACTACTCGTCAAGTTTTCCGTGGTCGTGTACCTTTTCTTTTTGGACTGGGGTATCGAAGCTGCTTGATTTTTGGCATCTTTGGCACGTTTATCTTTGGCAGTAACCCCCGCAGCCATACTCAAATCAGAATCTTCCGGAAACCAGCCTTTGAATAAGTCTTTCTTACACATCAGGGTTCTTTTACTCGAATTGTTGGTCTCCATCTTGTAAGTTGTATTAAAATAGATGTGTTGTTCCAGAATATCAGCAAGAGTCGTGTTAGTACTCAGATAGAGCAAAGCTCTATTGTACGTCTGCTTGAAAGCAGGATGCCCTGGTAAGTAAGCTTGGGTCAGCTTGACACTCTTATACAAAGTCTCATCCGCTTTAATACTAACTGGTATTTTCTCATTTTCGAGAAGTAATTGCAAAGTGAGTCGCCGCATGAAACCAGAAATCCCATTACATTGCAAATCTATTACTTTACATAAAACATTTGCCAGTCGCGCTTGATTTGTGGGATGACAAAGACAACATTTAGACAAAAACTTGACACAGACTTCCTCTAATTGTGCATGTGCCTCTGATTGTAAATTAGATTTTTTCACAAAAGGTTTTTTACATAACCAATTAAGCAGTTCTAGCCAGAAAGACGAACCGTCTGAGGAACCCAACCAATCACGCATCGTTTTTTCATCGCTGACATCAGTAAAAAATTTCAGAATTGCAGTTACGTTTTCTAATTTAGCCATCGGAACTGAATTGTCCTCATTTGAAGTACAAAACTCATATATGGCACTATTCAGCATTTTGGGGAGTCCTGAATCGAGTAACTGTTGAATAGCAGAAGGTGAACGCGACACCAGCGCCACAGTTTCAAGTTGTTCGTTTGAAAGACTCAATTTCGATAGTTCACCTACTACTAAATGCCCATACCATTCTGAATCTAACTCGAAAGTTTGCTTGTTATCGTCAGTCATGCTTTCGGAGTCTTTACGGTCATCTGAGATTGAAGCGTCATGATCGGTAGATAAATTCGGTACTAAAACCCCAATTCGTTGTAAAAGAACAGGGAAAAGCTCAGGTCTGATATAACACAAACTGCACAGTAAAGAATCAAGAGAATATTTAAGAGCAATATTGTTTTCAACACATATTTTCAGACTGTAAATAGTATCAAAGAAATCAAGAGTGACCATTGAAGGTAAGTCGTAGCTAACACGCGCCTGATTGGCTGACCACAAAATCGAAGCAATACTTGATATGTATGCCGGGTTGCAACCCTGCGTAATTCCAGTTTGCATAGCTTCAATTGCAACATTTTGCAACCATTCTATCATCATTTTGACACGATAAAACGTTTCGGAGTCTTGATGTTCACAAATTTGGTACAATAATTCACAAGCTGATTGATAACCAGTAGCATTAATCAACAATCTATCTTGCCAGGCATTATCAGCAAAATTCAACGGTTCAATAATACTCGAACGACTATTCAACAAAATCTTAATCACACTGTTACCATTTTCCAAACTGTGCAAACTCAACTCTCGTAAAACCTTCTCCAAACAAGGTAAATAAATTGGAAGGACATGAGACGGCACCAAAAGCAACTCGCAACAAGTACTCAACAATCTAGGAACAGCTGACGCACATGCAATCACTTGTTTTGCCAACTCTTGTTCACTTGGTAACGTAAAACAGTGGTGTAACAACCTTAACCAGCCCAAGCTATGCCGACAGTGCGATTCGTCTTCAACTGGATCCGCTAAATTCTGACTTGTGTTTCCCCCAAATGCCAAATTGCCCAAAAGACGGATTTGGGAAAGTCCGATATTGTTGGCGTCACGTGGTCGGTATAACCGGATCAAGACACAGTTGACCACTTCGGGAACGGGGAGGTGGAGTCTGATGAATACCATTCCACTGGTTGGTAGAGGCGGACATACGGGGACTAGACGTGAAGGGCCATTTGCTGAGACTTCGAGAGCTACAGCTGATGGACATGTAGCTAGGGCACTCAGGTGGGGTTGAAGGTGTACTTCTCGTAGGAGAATAGCACTTGGGAGTTGTAAAGTGAGCTCGGTGTGGGCTTCGTCAGGGTAGAAATGGTAACTCCATTGGGGAGTTCGCGCACGACGATGAGTCGCTGCTGTGCCTTGGATTAGGACTTCCGCAGGTTGGGCTGTCCCAGATGGACAACTAAACAAAAATTGCGTTATTTTGCAGCTGGACTCTATCTAACAACTCTCAAGATATTAATCTGAAAGATTTTCTGCTTACCTGATAGTGCAACATGGGGCAAAATTAACCAGTGACAGCTTATTCTCGATGGTTGCTTGTTGCAACTTCCTTGACGCCGACGCTGACGCAATTGCCGTACTAGCATCTGACGTGGGATTAAGTCCACTGAAGTGTTGCATCACTATAGAAATTGTTCCTGACTTGGAGATAGTATTCGGAGTATTATTACTCGTTACAAAACTCCTCCCCAAAATGTCAATACCACCCGCACTGAGAAAAGTTCTTATTGCATCTTCTGTATTTAAGACTTGCAGCATGAACCATAACAAAGGCTCACTGAGTTGTGGTGCGTGTGACAAATATTGTAGCAATGGTAGTAACACTAATTTCTTGTCAGAGGTTCGTTTTGCTAAGAGACCTAGAACGTTGAAAACGGCATCTCCAACGTTGCTTGGTTCACTCAAGTTCGAAAATGCTGCTTTTTGAGAAACATTTGCTAACATACACAACGAAGAGGATTTACAAGCCGCCAACGACTGACAGAGACGGATGATGCTGGAGTGGTATTGGAGGACAATATCGGCGAAATTTTCTCCACGGTTTCGCATCGAGTCTTGCTGGATTTGCTCGGCTTTGCTTTCATCGGTTTGCGAAGTCGCCAAAGGCTCAACATCCATGGCTTCCTAGATATTAATTTATGAATCAATAAGCAGCATACGTATATTAAGCTCAAAAATAAATATAGTGTTTGTAAAATTTCTTCAGGAAACAAAACATACCGACTACATCTTATATCTTAAAAACCCTCAACATTTGTATGAAGCAATTTTAAGTATTTAGTAGCATCATATCAATCAAAACATGTTGCCAACTGTCCTTTATTTCAAAGGATAGTCCTTTAATTTTATAACCTGTCCTTTATTAGTCTGGGATGTACTTAAATGACGCGATTTGTCCTTTGATTGCACAACTACAAGTTCTAATATCTATCAAAATGGTTTATCTATCAAAAGGAGAGCAAAATTTGATGATGAACTTGAATAAGTATGGTTTTTTTTATATAGAAAAATACAACTCTGTGACATTTATTTAATTTCAATAAACTTTTGAGTATTAACAAGAAGTGATAGGCATTCTAATGGTAAAACTTGGAATTAGTGAACACATCCATTATTGAAGAAGAAAACTTAAATTGTTGACATGTGGTTGAGGTTTCTCCCTATGTTGTTTCTAAACCCCGTCGATAGAACGCTTATCGCACTTTGTTAATTGTCAATAAATGCCAGTTTTGTAAAATGTTGCTTAAGGTTTCACATTTTTAAAATAATAGGCGCTCCTAATTTTGATGAAACCTACGGCAGTTTCTTACAATAATATAATTTAATAAGAATAGGAACAGTACTGTTACAACAATTATTATTTATCTATGCTTTTCAATTATTAAGGAACTATCGCTTGATGCAGCTACCAATTTTAATGAAATTGTCACCTCTGGCTTCCAGTTTAAATTGAACTGTCGCAAGCGGCTTCAAAAAAAAAAAAAAAATGAAAACCACCATTGTGTATTTTAATTTATAATAAGTTTGTTCTAACAACATTAGAACCAGTTCAAAACGAAGTACAATTTTGAACAGTTCTAAACTGTTTTGGAGCAAGTCTAATAACTATATATGGTGCAAGATTTCAATTATTCGTTACATCAAGCTCTTTAAATCAATTAAGGCCACAATAAGTATACGTTTCCGTACTGAATGCTTGTTAATTTGAAAATCTTGATAAAATAACATGTTTCTACTTACCGGCTGATCATTGCCTTGTCTAAACTGCGTCTGGACCAACTTGCCCAAAAACTTCAACAGCCTCAAAAAGAGCACTTCTGTAGATACTTGGAGATCCATTTTAATTGGATCCGATCCCATAACACACGCGAAAATCTCATTGAAAGTCGTTGAAACCACATTATGTTTTTCACCGATATTAATACACTTGATTTTATCAACATTAACAAAATACGAATGTACCAAAACACACGTACTTTCAAAAATACTCATCGCAATTGTCATATCGGCATTAAAATAATCTATATCTAACATAATTTTCAACAATTTACATTGGACATCTAGAGGCCCTTGTCGTAACGCTATTGGCCCTGAAGGTTGCACTAATTGGTGTACAATTTTCAACAATAAAGTCTTTAACAATTTCCCAGCTTTACTTCTAGGACTTTCCACGTAACATCTCATCAAAAGTCGGTCAAGGAAATCATTCAAAGCTTTACATAACGAAGGCCCCGCCTGAAAAAATAACAAGATATTATATTTTCCTGTAGAGGAAAATAACACTCACCAAAACCTTATCAATAAAGGTTAAACCAGTTCCTGATAATAGTCTCATAAAAACCTGAACGAAGTCAGGATGGTTGACTATACACGATGCCATACCGTAGGAATCTGACCAATAAAGCGCGTTCTCTGTTGTTATATTATTATTACAGACTAGTGTTAAAGTCTGCAAAGCTACAGACCACGTGATCAGGGACAATCCAGGAGCCCAAGCAATCGCCGAAATCAAAGCTTTGACTGAACTTTCCGTAAGAACAATTTGAGCAACAGCTGAAGGATCAAACTTATCATCCTTGTAAGGATTATTCAGTGTGAGCCACAATTGTAAAATATGTTCAATATTAGATGAATCTTGCATTGGCAAATTTTCAAAAAGTGAGTCAAAACACTGCGTCAACATCGCAGTGTTCCCCAGAAGTGACTCTGGTTGCATAGGTAAAACAACAGTAGGCCATGCCGCTAATGCATCTTCACTTTCTTCAATATTTACCGCCGCGTTAACACTCTGTAACAACCCTTGAGTGTTTTTATTTATCAATTTTCTTAATGAAATTTCCGCTGCTGCATCCACACTCAGATCAAGTCTTGAATCCACAGCAACTGAATTCGTACTGTGGGAATAATTCGTAGGTTTTGGTGTTTTCTTTGGAGTAGTTGATGTAGTTTCTTTGTCGAAGAACCCATCAACGATTTCTTCTAAATCTGAATCGTCTGATTCGTACACTGAGGGTAACTGGCTGTTGTTGTTTCCGGTTTTTGGTGGAACTGTTATTACAGGCTCGTGAACGAAGCTTTCGTCATCGGGAAATTCGCAGAGATTTGCAACGTCAGATAGGAAATCATTGGTAGCCCAACTTGTTGAAGCTCCGATGTCGGTCTCATTTTCGTTTTCCATTACGTCTTGAAGAAGACAAGCGAGGGCATGTGGAGCCCAAGGGATTTTAGAAGCAAGACAGAAACGGAAAAGGTTTAGAAGTTGGTCTTGGTTCATTAGTTGACCAAGTTTAATTTTAGCCATGCTGACTAAGCGCGCCATAACCTGCGAAAAGTATATTAGAAAATGAAAACTAAAAAGAATCTTATTTCTATTTTCTAAACCATAATACTGTGTTAACTTAATCTTTGAATTTAACTGAATCTCAATGTTTTCTAAATTAGCAACGGGAGAACATTACGACGCCCTTGCGGCAAAAAAATGAATCATACCGAAAGAGTAAATCAAACATTTATAAATAACAACATTAATGTATTACTCTCGTTAAGAAATCGTTCGTTAATAATGTATAATTTTAACTATTAATCAAAGATTTTTTCAAAATTTTGAAATTTGAAAAAAAGGTTTCTGAGATAGAATTCTTTACAGTCAATGAAAATTGTAATTAACTTGTATTTTAATAGCTGACTCTATATAATATAATACTGTCACAAATTTTACTTTTTCTGCCAAATAAGAATACAGTTTTTTGTTTTTTAGCTGTGTTTTTATAGAAATGGAACAAGTTTCTATAAAAAAGTCTGTAGGTGACGCTAAAATCATGTCAAAATACTGTCTCTCGCTCTATGTATGAAACATTAAAAACAAATTTAAAAGAAGACACGTTACACATTTGAGCTATTATTTCACAATAAAAGTTTTTAATAAAAAATCTATTCTTACCTTAAAAGAGAGCAGTAACATATCAGCACTACTGGAATGATCCATCGAAAGCACCAAAGTCAGCAGTCGTTTAGTCACCGTCAAAAAATGAGTAACATCTATATGTTGAGGCATCTTCTTTTCAACAGTAGTTTTCTCAATTATTGGTTCGGATGTTGTCTCTTTCAATTTCTTTGTAGCCGTAGTACCATCCCCCGGTGTATTCTTCGCATTATCCAAAAATTTGTATTTAACTTTTTTCATTAGAAACTGTTGCGTTTTCAACGCGGCATCTAATTTTGAGGTCAATGATGCCGCATGATTTGACAACGTAGACAAAGCCTAAGAATAACCGTAAGAATTGGTAACAAATAAAACAGGACGAAATAACCCCAAGCACCTAACTAACAACCTCCAAATCACATACAAGGCTAAAAATGCTTTCTTTTTAAAAGATTTGGCAGCCTTAAGGCATTATTAATTCAAACCAATAACGATAAGTTGTTAATTTTAATTAATAAACTAAATAATAATAAATTAAATAACGAACTAGAGTACGTGAACGTAATTTTGACTTTTCTTGTTTTTAAAGAGACCGGACACGGACATACACACTCTACTTAAAAATGTTCAGAAATCTTCTTAATTTCTATGGTGTATATCTCAAAAACTATAAACATTTGTGTAAGACAAATTTGGTTTTTCAGCATCCTTTCAATGGAGGCTATCAACCTGGTACAAATTGTGAAACTTTTTCAAAAACACCCTGTGTATCTGGTTTTGACATTAAAACTCTATCAGATTTTTTTTACATATATTTCAATCACACACCATGTACCAAAAAAATTGTATATTACATCGTATCTCGTTCAAAAATTTTTAAAAAATAGTTCGACAGAGTCTTATTTAGCACCCTTTTAACAAAAACTATCACCTGTTAAAATCTGTAACATTACTTGAATAACAGCCTATGTAAAACTTAATATTTAAAAATAAAAATAGTGAGTGTCCAGACTCTGTAAAAACAGAAAAAATTACACCAAATATGGTACGTACTCTGTTAATGAAATTTGTAATGAGTGGACAGGTGCGTTATTCAAGGAGAAACGAGAAAATCGCTGTTTTGTCAACAACAATAATATCCCAACCATGCGAGTTTTCTCCCTCAATAACTTCCAAAATTCCACCACTCATTTTAATTATGTGATTGCCTAACTCATTATTCAAGCGCAACTTCATTTCATGGCTAAGAAGCAAAATTAGAAGTTGTGATTAGTATCTTTTTAAAAGTTGCATTGCCACTTGCAATTAGGCCCTATATGCCCGTCAAGGTAAATTAACTATTATGTGACCCGCATCCCCCATGTAAAATGGGCGGGGCCTCAAAAAGGTTGGAATCGGTTATATGTAATTCATTATGCCATCCCATACAAACTGTATGCGGTAAAATGTGAAGCATGATAAAAATAGCGTTATAATTCCAACGTTTTTTGATTGGCTAAATGGATATGGCGGTCACCTTATAATAGTCAATTTACCTTGTATGCCCACCACCTCTCTACTACAAACCTGTACCTGAGCCGAAGACTGCACCAACTTCTGGGCTGCATCCAAATTATCAATCTGCTGCTTATTAATCCTCTTGAAACACTTCCTCCTATTCCCAATTTTTGTACTTTCCGCATTGGCTTTCCCAACAATTTCTCCAAACACCCAATCCCATCTGGTCGCCGACTGTAAACTGCTCTTACTCAAATCCAATTGAAGCGAGAGATACATCAACAACCACGACAGCAACGGCAAATCCACCGAAACCGCCAATAAATTACTACGATCTCCTGTTAAAGAGCTCAAAGCTTGTGACACAACACGAAGACCGGCGTCTATAACAGCACTCCTTTCAGGACTTTTCCGACTCAAGTAAGCCAAAAGAATGAAGACACGGTCTTGGGGAAACTTAGATGTGTTGGACGTTGCAAACATTTCAGTGAGAGTATCAGCGAGGAAATTGCCCCAGTAGCTTTTCGTACGACAGGATTTGTCTAAAAATATCGCGGCAAGTAATTGAAGTCGCGAGGATTGAAATACACACAACCCTTGAAAGAGTTTGCGACACGTAACCGGATCTATGTCAATCGGTGTATCAATTGTTAATAAAACTTCCAATAAGCCTTCTGCAATTGCTCGGAGTTTGTCTGTAGAACAATTCGGAATGTCTTTAGGGTTTTTCTGAGAAGCAGGACTCTTGTTGAGGCTTCCTTCAAGTCTAGTCATAACGTTTCTAACAGTATTCAATTGCCGTTGATAAGTTATTGATTCTTGGTACGCACTAAAGATTTTGCTGTGTTCTGGGTTACTGGTATTTAAAACTTTATCTTTCATAATGTTCATATAAGTGGCTAAGTGAGAAGCATTTTTCATATCGGCGACCAAAAATGGTCGTAAAAGCTCTTTTAGTTTTGAACATGCCAAACTGTATCGACAACTGATATCTTCAAAAAGTTTCGATAAAACTATCAGTTGTTTGTCGATGTCGGTACAGGCTAAATTTGATACGTTTTGAGCCAAATCAGGTGGGACTTCTTCAGGGAGGACTACCACGTGACCGAAGAAGTAACCAGTCGATATTCTACACCTTGCTGTGGTCATCCCGTAACGGCCGACAGTAGTAATCTAATAAAAATTATAAATAAACAATTTAATGTAACACTAAGCACTACTACTTAAAAATTTTAAATAAGAGAAACTCTGCCTCAAAACTCGTCATCAAGCTCCATCAAGTCTACAAAAACAGCACATTGAAGTGTCCCAGAAAGGCGTTTTCATAAAGCAACCTAAGACTCTTGAAATCAAAATAAAACTATTTAAACGTAACTTACCAAGTTGCAAAGTTTAGAAGCTAGAAGGCGGCAAGGTTAGAAATTAAAATTCGTTTTTTATTAATAACTTTTTGATCACTTTACGAATTTTATAGTACCAAACATAATGCAACTTGTAATACAAGTAAATTGAGTTAAATTAGTTTATTTTGACCTCAGATATCTCAGGTTGCCTTATGAGGACATCTTTCTGGAACACCTAGTATCTACTCTGTATTAATTTTCATTTAGAAAACTTCAAAATTCTAAATGCAGCTGATAATGGTAGAAAGTACGTTTTTACTTGTTAGAATTTCTGTCAATTTAAATTTATGGAGTTGTTGTGGCCAACTACATTTAGTTTTTACAAATAATTATTACATTTTAACTTACAACAAACGAACATCAACAAATTTTTTCGCAGCTGATACTCATTTATTTTTAGAAAAACTACTTATCTTACACCACTTTTTACTTTACTTTTATGTTTAAAGTATAAATGCAAAAAATGTTTGATTTATTACATTTCACACATTTTGTAACTTTACACTCTGCATAAATAATACACTCTACTTCTCACTGTAACATTTTGTTTTTGTTCGTTGCGTAGTTTCACACCTCGATTTAACTATCATAACAAAAGCTAGTTCAAATTCGATTCGAAAGACCAATGTTCAAACAAAAGCAATCACACAAAATAGTATATGAACGCGTTTTGAAAAGTCAACTCTGTGGCACGAATTCAAGTTTATAAAACGAGCGCAAAGCGCGGGTTTTTATAAAGAATGAGTGCCACAGATATGAGAAACGAGTTCTTTATGCAATTTTTTCTACTTTGCGCGTCTTACGTGATTTTTAAGTAAAAAAGTTAATTATTCAATCTTTAGGGACTTTTGCGTTAATACGAGATAGTTGGTAATAAATGTCATAAATTGCGTTAATACGAGATAGTTGGTAATAAATGTCATAAAAGTGTCAAATGTTTTTTGAACTTTGAAGTGTTTTCAAAGTTGTCCAAAATTCTCTGTAAGTAACTCACAAATGGTTCTTTTTTTACAAACGTATCGGTTATTGGTTGAATACTCTAATTGGCATAAACACAGTAAAAAAAATCTCCAAAAACATTGTAAAGTTATTCTTAAACTACCAAATTAATTGCGATTCTCCGCGACCCTCTCATCGTTATTTCAGACCAAGCAGTGCTACATCAAGTCCAACAAAATATATTCGAATAAAATTATTATAATTTCAACCCTGACATAAATGCTGAAACGTGACAAATGACGTTTCATTCTAGCGACAGCGTGTTACCAGTCCAAAAAACTAAATTGCACTAGTACTTTACGCACGCAATTTGGGTGTTGAATTGGCTAATACGACACCCCAAACCGGTCTCTGTTACAGACGCAAAGTAGAAAAACAATATTTATTAGTCTTGACATAAGAATAATTATTGAATTTAACTTCGAAATCATCCGATCACAAGGTCTTTGAGGTGTAAAACTACGCTTGAAGAAAATAACTAAAAAAGACAATATCACATTAAAAATGATCAATTAATAAAATAATTCGATGTGAAAATGTGACGAGAGTAACAAAAAAAAATTAGGAAATACCAACTAGACTTACCTTCATATATCGACACAACGGAGCAGGTTGAAGATCATTCAACACCAAATTTCTGGTCCCAATATCGGCAGCAACCACCAACCGAGTCCCATCAATGTCTTCACTCTTCATCCAAATATCTAAACTAACTGATACCAAGTCGTTACAAGATGGTAAAAGAACATCAGTTAATAAAATTGGCTGTCCAAAATCTAGAGTCACGTATCTCCGAGCTCCTGAATGCATTCGTTCAACTATAATGACTTGTTGTGGCGGAGTTACCAACAAATGTTGCCATGGCAAACTACTACTGCTTGGTGCTGAAAGTAAACTTTCTGGTTGCCATCCATTCTTCACTGTATTGTTTTTACTTTCCATTGTTTTCAAATCTTGGTACATAGAATCTAATAAATTACAAGTGTCAAATACTTAGACGGAAGAGCCACATAGAAGCGAAAAATGGCAACAAATAAGTTGCTACAGAAGCCGGCTATGATAACACTATAATTTAATGTAATTTTCATTTTTCATTAAACTGTATACTTTCATCAATCTATAGGTGTTCAGTTTCGCTCCTACGTGATCATGTTTCACTGCTACATTGACTAACTTCTACGTAGTCTACCGCATTTAGAATAATAATAGGTTTGCTTCAACAACAGTTTGGAACCGTTCAGAATTGAATTGCACATGCGGTGTAGAGTTTTAGCGCTCCAAAATCTCTACAGCACATGCTCAGTTCAGTTTCAAATCGTTCTGAACTGATTTTAAAGTGTTGTTGAAACAAACCTATTATATAGGAAATTATTCATCCCAGACAAAATGGTAATGCCACCTGATTATTAGTATAGACAAAAACAATTTAAGACATGTTTAGTATGTACAAAAATATATAAAAAACTGTCACGTAATGACTTCATTTTATTAAACAGCGACATCTTTGTAATATCTGAGCAACATCATTTCTTTCTCAAAATATCAGCTTAAGTTATTTACAGAACTGTTTGTAATATTTTACGTTTTTTATGTAACTCACCCAACTTTTTTAGAAGATGATTGCCGACATCTACCGGTAGCCCTCCAATAAACACCTGACAGTCGTCACTGTCCCACGTACCAATCCCCGACGTTGATGCTTGAGGATTTGAATTTTTAAATTCTTTCACTACTGTGGCTGTCGGTTCGTCTCCATAATCCACTAAATATTTAATTTTCATTGGATCCATTTTATCCAATGAAGTTTGCCCATGAAACGGCGCCACTATGGTAGGCATCTCGTTACTCACGACAATAGTACTAGTAGCATCAGCTCTTTCTAGCCTCGTCCCTTCGCTTGCCGAAATACACGTAAAATGCAAAGGTTCAGTTTCAATCAACCCTCTATATATTTTCGGTGGTGCTAAATTCCTCCACTTTAGTTTAGTTTCAGTGCCTGATAATACATCTTTCGGGTTAATACTCTCTTTATTAAACGAATAGTTTTCGAAAAAATCGGTACTTTGTAGGTTATCGCCGGATACTGCTGAAGCATAAGTCACGTAAGTGCTGCTACTTTTAGTATATGGGGGCGGTTCTATGTCGAACAACTCGAGTTCGAGAGGAGTGCCGTAAAGACCGTAGCGACTTCTGAGAAGTAGATGGTAAGGATTTGTTCTGTTTTCTAATTCTTCTGACATTTTGTTTAGAAGAGTGACGCATTTTGCGGCTACGTAATGAGAGTTTTTTGATGTTACTTTCAGAAGAAGGGAGAAAATCCATTGGAGACCACCAGGAGATCGAACTTCCGTTATTGTGTTTAAAAGTGAAAGGAGCGCTTTGAGGATGCTGAATTCGAAGTGAGAACGGGTTGTTTCGTTTATGTTTTTAGCCCCACTGAAATGAACAGAAACCAAAAGATTTACAAAATGCACAACTAATGATTGTGAGAGTAGTTCAGTATGTATTGTGATTTGTAAACGTACCATTCACTATTTTTAATTTTACTTAATCTTTTTAATATGAAAACACAAAAGTCACGAAACTATAACTTAATATAAAAAAAGACTCCTAAAAAGTGCAGCTTGGTGGGTTGTGTCATAGTCCCCTAGATTATGATAAATAAGAAATTTATCCGGTCAGTCGCATTTTCAAAAATTTTGTTTACGACAGCGACATAGTAGACCTAGCGTCACATTTTAGACGTTTTTATATAAACTTTATTGTTTGTTATAAAAACACCCACAAAAATATATTTCCAATTGTTATTTGGGTGATATGCATAAAGAGTAGCAAAACCTTTTACTAGCTAGTTATCGCCTTCTAGCTCATGCTAATTTTTAATCAAGCAAAAGCAATTGCTAAATTTTATGCATTTTGTGTTATACTGTTACATTTATGTCACAATAAATCGAGACAGTTATTGAAAATTAGATAAAATGTTTAAACACTTCGAAATTAATTCAAAATACAGGTTCGAGAAAACTGCAAAAGTCACATTGTTTGATTAAGTGTACCTACTTTTAAGAAACTGCAAAAACAAGTACGATTTTTTTGTAGTAAACAAAAAACCCAGCAAACTTTCATGACGAAAGAACGCGAAATCTTCTGTCCAGTCTTCATCTACGATTAGAGACATACAAATTTAAAAACAATTCAACTGATAAAATTTGGGAAAGCCAACTATTGATGCTCAATGAAGAAATATTTGTGAATGTAAAAATTTTCTTTAAAACGATTCTTTATTTCAAGATGCATTTTGTGTTCAGCTTTAAGAAATGATCAAGAAGAAATTAAGAAATAAACAACTTAAAGACCAATGACCAGTCAATGGAAGCCGAATAGTGATGGAGTTAAATTCAGCGGTTCCACAGAGTAGTATTCTTGGAATCGAATCGACGTTATTGTGCGACAATTGTAGGCGTTATACTCTGTGTTTGAGTTAATTATTTATCAAGTTATTGTTGTGTATTGTTCATGTAAGTAGTAGTTGAAACTCTTTAAATTCCAAGAAGTCCGAAACTAGACGATTGTTACATTATTTCTACTTTTAGAGATAAAAATCATGAAAAAAAGTGTTTAACAATAGTTCTCCAAATTCAGACGTGACAGTAATTTGCTGAATGATAAATTTCGTAAAGAACTCAAAAATCGGTTGTTGTTCCAGGAAAGTTTGATAGTGTGCACTGAAGGATCGTTATATGACTTATCGTAAAACCAACCAGGCAATTGCCAATAACATTTTGGTTACCAACAGAAAGAGCATAAAGTGTCAATTAGCTGCTTCTATTGGGCGTGAATAAAGAATAATTAGACAAACCTTTGGTATAAAAAAATAATCAATTCAAAAACCTACAGACTAAAATAAAAAAAAATATAACTTACTTGCAACATACTTCAATCAACTTCATACACTTATGAGCAATACTTCTTTCCCCTAACAAAAGACACTGTTGTAGTAACTTCGCTAAATTATATTCAATCACATAAAGAAATTCCATTTGTTGATTAGGCACTTCCCCATTGTTGCTCCTATTCCGAATCAACCGAATCGAACCAATCCAATTAAGTATATCCAAAGCTAGTGATACGACCTCATTTGGCGAATTATTCATCGCTGTTAATAACAGTGACTGAACGAATGCAGTTGACTCCAACATAAGATTCCTCTGAGTCCTTTCATGAGGAATTTCCGTATGTTTCGAACTATATACAGTAATACTCAACTCATGAATAGAGTCACACCCCATATAAAACTCATTTTTATGCGACGTACTCTGACCTGTTTTCTCCTTACTACTCTCAAAACGTTTACCTTTCGATGCATTCTTGTTATTCAGTTCGTCTTTTTTATAAACCGCTCGGAGATGTAAAAGTAAAGTACGATTTCTCGATTTGAATAATTTAGGACTGGTTAAAGTGACAACACCACACTGCTCAGACAAATCCAAACACGAAGCTATATTCACAGGTCCCGCTAAGATATCAGCATTGTGTGCCCTTAAATACTCCTGACTAATCACAGGATTCTCTGCCCATTGTTGTAACATATCTATCGTTATCGTTTCATCAACGGCAAACTTTACATCTTTTTTATGCCCAATCCCACTTGTGTTTTGTCTCAACAGAGTAACTTCAACATGTGGCAACGCTGACGACACCTGCAGACTGAAATGTACGTCCACGTGACCCAACGACATGGGACTGGGTAATGTAATTTCAAAGATGTGTTCATCCCAGGTTGTTGTGTCGGTCTGCAATCGCCATGTTTTCGTGTACTGGTCGCAGTCAGTTTTGAAACTTTGGGGGTATCGTCTTTGTCTTTGAGCCTGTTGGATTTCGCTCCAACAAGGAGGAACTACAGCACAATAGCCGGCTCGTAATGGTTCGAACTGACACAAAGCGTGCAACCGTTTCAAATCTAACAAGGAAATTATCTCGGGAGGGTCGTGGAAACAACGGGTCATCTCGCTTCCATCCAGAGAATCACTAGTTTGAGCAGGAGCGGAGGTGGAACCTTCGGTGGTCAAGCCGAATAACTCATCTTCTTCGTGGTCTTCGGACGATTCGTTGTCGGTGTCGTTAAGAGCGTAGAAGTGTAACGCACCTTTCTGGGTAGCAGCACAAAGACGTTCCAAACCTGAAAAAATTATGGAAATTTTAAACTTCAAAAATATTTAAAATGTCTCGTACATATCATTTTACAAAACTTCAACAAGAACTATAGAACAGACTCAAAATTTTGATACTACAGTTTTACTCTCATAGTAGTACAAGAATTCAGACGACGGAGTGACCTGTCTGCTAAAACACTTCAAAAAAAAATATATGTCAAAATTTACTAACTTTATAAAAACTTAAATTTTAAAATGCTCACAGCCACGCGAGATGTCAATTTTTATGAAATAAATCGCGTACTCAGATGAAAAGATGCATTTAAGACATTCGCCTCAATAAAGAAAAATTAATAAGAGGATACAACAGAACATTAGCACAACAAAATACATATTTACATTCTTAACATTACAAAAAAAATAAAATAAAAAATTTCCTTAAAAAGATTAAGAAAAAATGAAGAACATAAGACTGCCTTCACTGAAACAGTTCTTGCTATTACAGGGATACGACCTTTACGAATGGAGATACACTTAGATTAAAAGTTAAAACTTTACTATTGGCGAAAAGCTTTTTTCAGTTAATCTTATCAATCTTCCTAGAATTACAGATGATGTAATAGAAAATTGAAAGAGTCGAAATACTAAATTATTCAAATTAAAATAAGTAATAGAATATTTAGAAATAATTTATTTACACTGAATAAGACGCTACTAATACTCTAGCAGAGATGATGATTTTTAAAGTACCCCAAATAGGAAGATTTGTATCTTCCTATTTATTTATAAGAAAATAACAAAAGCAAATGAAGAAATTAGTGTCTCATAATGAAATAAAATGTACGGTTGCTCCACTGCTGAAGTCTGAATTGAAATGCCATTAGAGCCATGATCAAAGAAATCATTTAATAAATAATAAAGAAAAAATAAAGAAAGCTGAAGTAATAGCTTGCAGGACGATAGCCCCATCTTGGGAAGAACTTCTGAGGAAGTGTTTTAGCCGGTAACAGTCTGGCACTACTCTGGTCGCACGACATCTTAGACCCATTTTTTTTCTTCCCACCGTTCTTTTTTCAAAAATATTTCGTTAATTTCGTTTCCTAAGTTTATCTTATATGTACTTTAGAATGAAACATATCCAAAAGAGTCTTTGTGTTCATTTATTATCATAAATAGAAGAAAAACAGTGAAATGAAAGATTATTCTTTTTATAAACATTTTTTTATCCAAACGCAATAATATCTAGTTCGATGGAAGCATCCTTTTTCTCAAAGGGGTGATATAAATAATAAAAGAATTAAAAATCCAAGTTAATCTGACAAGTTTAATCAAAATAAATTCTTACATAAAAATTCGAAAGTACTTTCAAGAGCAAAGTCTCACTATCAGTAGCTAAATATCAATGTAAAAATAAACATTATATCAAAAAAATTAAATAAACTTACCACACTTTTGTCAATAATAAATAAAACAAAAAAAAGTAGAATTTGTTCTTTAGACGTTTCAACAAGTTCAACAGCCCGTAACAAGACTTCTAAACAACCTTTACTTGGGCTTTTAAAAGCTTCTTTTCTTGGTGTTTTGTAAATTTGGTGTTAAAACAAATTTAAACAGATCCAAGAAAAATCGTTAGTATTCGTAGTTAGTTTTGAGGGATTGTATAGATTAGCGTGTATAATAGTGATAGTTTGGTGGTGAAACAACCAATATTTATCAAAATAATAATTAAATAATAAAACATTTCTTCTGTTATTTGAAATACAATTAAAAAGTGTTAGAGTCCAGGTTTTAAACATTGTTTTTGTTTAATTTATTGAAGAATTTTAATGATTTTAGAACATAACATAATTATGTACCTAGTTCGTTTCGACTAAAATCTTTAATTTCTGTTTCAGAAGAGCACGAAATAAATAGTAAACCTACTTTAGGCATCCTATTCGTTTGCAGGTATACAATAAAAAGCTCATAGCATTCGGCTTTGCCACTCCGAGTGCACCGCCTCTTTCCTTACTTACATCATTGAGTCCAAATATCACTATGTCTATCCGGTGACCAGAACTTGATGCTTTTTGACACTGTATCCAAAACAACACACGCTCTTTGTGCACCCAGTTTTTAGATGGGGTAGAAAGAGTGTACGTTGTCATGAAAACAGTCTTTAAATTAGTAAATCCTGAATTCAAATAATGCGACGGATTTATCTGTCTTGAATGAGACAAACAAAAACAGAGTAGGTGCACTCGGAGTGGCAAAGTCGAACGCACCTCATATAAACTTGTAAGTGGCAATTTTAGCTTTATTTATCATCACTATTTGAGGTTAGAACATTCAACTATAAAGTGTTTATAAATCATTGTAGGGTCGTACGAGGCTGAGAAAATTCTCGATATGACAAATATTCATTGTAATGGTTCCTGGAGTTACTCATTTGTCTAATAATAAAAGCTAAAATCATTGTCTTTAAGAGGCAGAACATTTTTTATTGTTTCCACAGCCTCCTACGACCCTACAATCATTTGTAAACACTCGTTATTAGTTTTTTTTTTAGAATAAAATCGCATCTCACGATTTGTTGCGCGAAATAACTACAACGTTTCTCATTTGCAATGGTCGGTTTTTAAAAAAAGATTCAATTACGAACCTACGTGAATAGAATTCCTTGCAAAAGAAAAAAATCATCATAATTTTTAACGAAAAATAAGAATAAGAAAACCAATACTTGCGAAAAAAAACACGAATAAGGAAACAAAAACACAAAACTACTTCACAACAAAACATTCAACACTTTACCCAAGAAAACGCAAAAACACGGTACTGAGTACTCCCATTTACAACAATTTCTAGACCCATTAAAATCGGCCATACAAAAATTATCAAGCGCCATCTATATTTCATTTTGTTATCAAATACAAGAAAATCATAGTGGGTAATAAGACAATCTTCTTTTACTCAACAATAAAAAAAAAATAGGTTAACTTACTGTTGCAATACGCCGCTGATACAAATTTCTCGCTCTCCAAGTGAGCCATACAAATCGTCCTCATGGTGGATAACTCAACAATTCTCACAGCCCCATCGACGCACACCATGACAATATTCCCCACAACTCCATTTTTCCCCTGTTCTGAAAATTCCCCTAACTTATCGACCATCGGCAACATATTGACTTCAACAGGTTTTTCATTATTATTCAACTCGCGCACCAATAACGGCTCTTCCATCAATTTCACCATCTTCTGAGAGAAGTCCAACGAATAAAGAATTAACACGCTTTTACCATCTGACGAGCTTTTCAACACGACTAGAACATGACGACTGTCTTGTGTTACAATTATATCAGAAATTTCCAAATCCTGTCGAGATTTATACGGCGCCGGTATCGATACGCACTGCACTGCCCGACTGTAATTTAATTTTTTGGTAGTTTTGTTGTTTTTCATTTCAGTGATGTGATCAGAAATGCTCTTTTCAAACGTTTCTGACAAGATGCTGTTCAATTGTCCATTCATAAACGAATACTCTTGATTCATTATAAACGGTTCAGTTTGCGAAGCGTCCGTTTCAGTTATTTGCATATCGATTGGTAAAACTCGCGGACCCGAATGCTGGGGTTTGCTGACGAGCATCGGCGGAGGTAGAAACACTTCGTCACTTTCCCCAGGTATTAACGTCTTGTAAATCGACGATAAATGCTCTACGAAGACATCTGGGTGCACTACAGTAAAATTCGTGTTCTTTTGGTTTTCGTCTTGTGTTGTTTCGCTCTTAGGAGGCACCACTTCGGATACGGCGTTTACTTCTGTTGGTTTATTATCTTTGTCCTTGTCTTCCTTCTCCTTACTATACAAAAAATCGTATACGACTAAATATAAACAACTGGAGCTCCCCGACGACGTTGCCGTTTCTACCTCCATAGAGTTTTTATTCTGATCGTCGTAGCTCCCAATCACAGGATACTGGTACTTCTGAGTGCAGCGACACTGAATTTGGAGGCCACAAATAATCGTTGGTCGTGTAGACGTCGTCTCCGTAGTGCCGTTCTTCTCGCTCACAACTGCCAACGATGTTATTCGTTTTTCTGCTGGATATTTAACTAATCAGAGAATACGTAACCACCGCTCACGCGACAAACTCACCTTCATCGATGTCGCTCCATGAACCAGGAACCCCAAAATCCTGAGTGTACTTTTCCAGAATGTGCGAATCAAACTCCGTGACGAAAAACGAATGTGTCCTGGAGATCTTTCCCGAGATGTCAAATATAGAGATGAGTCCTTCGGCGTTGGCAGTGGGCAAAAGACTGCTCATTGTGCTCGTACCGAGGATTTTCACGTTGACGCCTCGATAGGTGGCGTCGATGGCTGGGTTGGTAGCGTACGTCACCGATAAGGGCACGTTCTGGGTGTATTCCCCCATGACAAAGGGACAATTTGGGGAATGCCGTTCGTGCTCGCTCCATGGCTCATCAGTGCGCTCCCAACATACCAAACACACAGTGCAGGTGAAACACATGGCGCGGTCGTCGCCGGAGGCATTTGGTTGGTGGTAGAAACCCGCCTGAGCCATCTGATCTGGCAAAGCCCATCTAGAAAAAAACAAAAAAAAAATCACAACAATTTCGCTATAATGAGTAAATTCATAAGTCAGTGTACTTATATTTTCACCTCCTATAACTTTTATAATGTGAGTTCTTGTATTTTTTTATATAAATAGCACTTTGTTTGCAGCACTTCCTTCGCTCGTGCTGTTTTAGTGAGAATACAGAAAACTTCTTTCCAAAATAGTTAGGTCCGACATTTTTTGTAACGAATAAAAGCCAACATCTCAAAATATATATATATTTTCAATAATTTAACATAATGTAGTCGGATAATTTAGTTTCTTTATCAATAGGTTGTTAGGACTGATTGGAAGATTTTCTTCTGGGATATAAAAAGTATCCCGGTTTGAAAAAAACGTTATCCCGAGCGCGCCGAGAAAACTTTTTAAAAGTTATAAAAAAAAATTAATTGACATTATAAAGTTGCTAATTAAACACAGCAAGTGAAAACGTAAGTGTATCACTGACTCATGGATTTTGCCATACATATGTTCAGATCACAAAACAGTAACCAAACACAAGTGACCTATATTGTTCTTTTTAACATCGATATTAAGATACTAAAAATGCATTCATAAAAATTGTTTTAGTAACAAAGATCTAAAAATTGTAGCCTTTATAATTAGTTTACATTGAAATATCATTCGCGTTTAAAGGTAAAACTTGAAAATTTGATTAATCAAATTGGTCACGTATGTGCACTGTTTGGTGATCTGGATAGTAGCACCTACAAGTACAATAAGTATTCACAGACGGGCGAAGCAAATTTTGGTCGACAAATTAATTTTTAAATACAAAAAAAGGTTCAATTGTTTGAATCTTATTAGTTGAAACACCGTAAAATAACCAACACATAATTTACGTAAAACTTTATCCAAAAAATTTAAAAAAAATTTTTATCCAACGCCTTTACACAAAAAGGTTGTTTACAAACAAATTTTGTTTTTATTTTTTACTGAATTTTTTTGGTCAATATGAATTGATTGTTATTATTCTTTGTTACTGTTGTTGTTGCTCTGTTGTGTTTTTATCCTTTGTTCAAACATTTTACACTACATTGTGTGACGCTATTGACTTCAACCGCGTGGTGTGTCTGCTTTCAGTACCAGTTTATATCATTGTGCAATGAAAGCAGCAAACCATGTTTTTCAACTCGTACTCCCTCCTTATTTAACCTTCTTGACAATAAAAAAACACTAAAATTTTAACGTTTTGAGGACTTAAAGTAGCTGCCTTACGTTAAGTAAAAAAATTTTTCCTATTAAGTTTTTTTCATTAAGAGAAATTCAAATTAATTTTTATTGTTTTAAGGATTTAGTTCTTGTTAGGTGTTGTTGGATAAAGTTTTATAGGCCAATGTGTGAGGCTCTAAGTCACTCAAAAAATTTAACCCACTCGTCACTGTGTTGCTCTTAGATTAATAGTTTTTTTGGTAACTTATTTGGCCAACAACACACTTGTAGCAACAGAAGGTTGTTGTGGCATAAACTACTTAAATATTTTCATTCAATTTTTTTTGAATGTTGATATTTGAGATTTACAATTATAGTTTTATAAACGTACAAATGATAGCACTGTAACAATACTATTATTAAGTCCAAAACTATTTTTGAAAATATTTTAAATAACAATCATTTTGTTACATAATCTTAATTATTATACGAAACATAACTTTTTTTCCTCAATATCTGTGTTTTATTTTGTTTGATTTTTATCAAATAAATTTTATACAATAATTGTTTCAATTTTATTTATAATCTTGAAAATATCATAAAAGAATGTTGGTCTTTATTATTTAGTTTTTGTGTAATTAATAATTAATTAATTACACTAATTTCATTATATCATTTATATAATTTAATTGCTCATCAATTTTTATGAACGTTTATGCAACCGGGCAAAAGTAATTAAAAGATCCCGTCAGGAGCTAAAGAGTATTGGAGTGGCTGATATGTTGCCAAATTGCGTTTTTGTACTTTTTTCATAAAGTGAATATGAATGGGATAAAAGTATTTTGGAATTAAAGTTTAATTGATTTAAAGTAGCGCAAAAACGTGGGAACTTTGGTGTACTAAATTAAAACAAAGATAAAGTAATAATATTTCAGCAACAATTGAATAGACCTGCACACCTTTTTTTTAATTGAATGTACGTTAAAAATAAAAATACCCGTGCTTTTTTACTCTCTCCAAATCCCGTTATAACTACGATTTTTTTTTAAATGACAAAAAGTATAATGTGTCTTTATACAAGCGATTTGCGCGCCAAAGTAGTGGAAAAATTATCTCCAACCTGTAAAGGAAGGAAGTCAAACTCCACCAAATGCAGATAAAATAAATTGTATAGCTAAGATAGCAAATAACTGTGGTAAAGAACAACCAGAAATTTAGTTCGTTTACAACTTAAGCGGATGATTCGTTTTCCGTAATGTTTAGGACACTCAACCGCAATCGACGGTAAAACCATTTACCTGCTAGACCTTTGTCGTGAATATTATTAATATTTATGCCACCTGAGAAATCTAAGATCCCTGACTTCTAAAGTCCGCAATAAACCAAATAAAAACCATTATTAAATCTAATTGTAATCTAACATCTGGACGGAGTAGTTCACTACCTGAGGCATCAGCAGGGACCGTAAAACTTCGGGATAAGTAAAATGTGCATAAATATCCTGTCATTGAAGATTAGCTTACCATTAAAATCAACAATGGCCATTATTTGGTTTATTGCGGGCTTTAGAAGTCAGGTATCGTAGATTTCCGAAGCAGTTATGCAAGACTGGCCGGCATTACTTTTATTGAGGCTTGCGGTTAGGCTGTTATAAAATAAAGTCATATCAATATTCGCACTAAAATTCTCGTTTTTATTTATATTTACAGTATGTATATTTACAGTATGTATATTTATGTATATTTACAGGAATAGCATTATCACTGTAGTCTTAAGAGTGATAAAAAGAAAAAAGTTCCCAGTTATTTAGAAACGCTTTGTACCCTTTACTCTTTTACAAAAACGTACCCACTCTGAGACCAAACTCAGCTTTTTATCCGTACAATCTGTATATTTTATAAGCATTTTTTTACACTCAGAGATGCGTAAAAGATGCATAAAAAAACCACTTAAAACTTTGTTAATTAAAAAAATACTAAATAATGGCACTAAAAAAACACTAAGGTAAATAATAAATTTTATCGGTTTTACAGGAAATTTTTTTTCCGAAAATACTAGCCAGATTATTAAAACAATAACACTTTTAAAAAGAGGATGTAATTCTTTCCAATACAACTTAAAATTTCGAAGATGGTAGCAGAGCTCCCACCAAGAGAACGAAGTATTGATGTTGATATTACCCTACAATTAATCGCCTTCGTTAACGAAATCGACCTGCCCGAGCATTTTTTGAAAGAATTAGTAGAAATACCCAAAAACTGTTTTGTTTTTTTGATTCCGACGTAATTTCAAAAAACCGGCATATAAGGTAACATGCTTAGAAAGAGTAGAATCCGAAGCCGCTTCTTGCATAATAAAAATAAATAATTAAAAATTAAAAACTTGGTGAATCTATCAACCCTAATTAGTAGACATCATTTCAAACGAGAACAGTATGTATGAGTCACCACTATAAATCGGCGCACTTGTCCGAACTGAGTCTATTTCTAAAATTTAGGGATGGTCGCTCTCCAGCTGCGCGCGTACTTCGCTGTCAAGAGTGCTAACGTAGCAACAGCTATAACAGCAGCGTCTTCGTATGCCTTTGTTCTCCGTTTTTCTGTCTTTCGTTGTCGTTCTAAACTTAATTTATTAATATAATCGTTTTAAACTCAATAAATAATATTACATATTTGAAAATGTCCCTTATTAAAAACCAACTTGCTACGCCCATGACCATATTTTACTTGTCAGATCGTGATGACTCAGATGTACTGTTCCTGTTTGAAATGGAGTCTAAAGTTTGTTCACTTATCAAAAAACCATCAACGTCGCAATTTTGCATAAAATACAACCGGCAACATTGCACATTTTTGACATGGGGTGAAAATAAAACTGTCAATTGTCATCGAGGCATATTTAAGGTTAGGTTATACCATAAATAAACGTTAAAATCTGTGACCTGCCGAAGTGCATGATAAAATTATTTATTGAAAAGTTAGGTTTTTGTGGTTTTACTTATTTATAATTTAAAATCACCATCAAATCGAACTGAAGCTCACAACTAATTCCGAGTTATTTACGATTACTAATCTTACTTTAAACATTTATTAGACACGTCTCCAAATTACTGTTTCACTATTAATACACCCCTTGTCCTTTTTAAACACTCCAATGTGCCACAATGCCTTTAATAAAATTCAGAAAAAACATAATCTAAAAACTAAAAACACGCGGGCGAACGATTTTGACAAAGAAGGATTTACAACTCGACCAATCACAATCAAACGAGCACGGGCTCTTTCGTTCCATTGGTTTTGTTTTCCCTCAGTCGTAGTGACCAACCTCATAATGTAAAATTACCAAATTTCGGAATTTTATGAGTTACCAACTTAAATCAACAGGTGATGGTTTTTTAATAAGTGAACAAACTTGTACTGTATTTTTGCCAAATATTGCTGTTTTGATAAATATTCTTTTTTTTTGCGATGTTTGCCGTTTACTTAACAAAACCTTATAGCCAGCTAAATTGACCACAAACGACGTTTTCCTTTTTTTATCATGGTATACATTAAAATGTAACAAAATAAAAATGTACTACGGTTCTGAATCTCCAATAGTTATTTTTATTACAAGGCCAGAAACAGTCGTTTTGCCCGTATGGGCACGGATTGTAGGCTGAGGCGAAGCCGAGTACCACAAGTGCGAATACTCTCGAAGAAGATTCGGACCGTGTGATAAACAACGTTTTTTAGACCGAAAAGTTGCCTAAATTAAAAAAAAACATTTTTATTGTAAAAATTTTTGGCGCTAGAGTATTTGTTTTTCTGAGGTTGGTGGCATTATCATGATAACTAGATCTTAAATTTAAAACATTATTGACAATAAACAATTATAAATTCTGTCAAATCGTGCTTTTGTGCTAAAATAAATAGAACTTCTTCCACTAAATCAGAAAATGGAAGACAATAATAACTTAGAACATATAAAAAACGCAGCCAGAAAGGCAATTAAAAATTTGCTGCCCGAAAAAATCATATAACAGGTATTGGAATAATTACAATTTAAAAACAGAAAATCCCTAAATTTTACTTTCAATGTCTAGACAGTGCAAAACAGTGACAAACGCAAACGATCACTTTCCGGACGATTTATTCGACTGGAAATTTAGTGTTTCTGGACAGAGCCCTAATAAATCAATTACGTAATTGAGATAAATAATAAAACAAGAATTTGTTTTTGTATTTCCGATAGTATTTCCAACACGAAAGTCAATATTTTCTTAACTCGCCGCAATAAAAAGTATGAATCATTTTTATATTTGAAACAAAAATGCGATAACTTTGATTATCAATTTAGATTGTGATAACATTTTAAGTAAAAATCCCTTACTTGTAATCCATATGGGGCCAAGTAGTGAATGTTTCCCTGCGTTTGGCCTCGCTGGCCATAGATCTGCGATCTGAGGCGCTCCCCTGTTCTCCACTGAGCTCCGAAAGTCGTTCTTGAACAGCTGATGCAACACTCAATTCTGGTGTATGCTGATTTTTTATAAGTAATTCCGAGACGCTGCTTGTTGCAGCCATTTGGAGCATTTCCAGAGGGAGTTGTAAACATACAGTGTTCCACTAGAATGACGTCATTTAATTGCAAATTTCCTATTATTGTTTACTTACTTTTTGAGCTTTGATGCCCTTTTTGGACTGTTTTTGAGCGTTCAAGATGACGTCTGTTAGTTCGTTTATCACATGTTCAATAGCGCTGACGTTGGCTGAACTTAGGTTTTGTTTTAAGATGACTGGCTGTGGAAAATATTTAGAGAACTTTTCCAAAGAAAAAATTGTACTTACCTCAGGTGGTTCAATACCGCTGGTATTGGCTGAACTCAAGCTTTGTTTCAAGATGATTGCCTATGCAAGTAAAAAATCAGTTCAGAGGGTTCTAAATCTAGTAAAACTGTACTTACCTCAGATAGTGGCAGTTCTAGCTTGATTTCTTTTTTCGGATCCGATACTGGCTTTTGCAGGATGCTGTCAAGTAAAAGCACACTGTTGTAGTCTGATCTGACTCCAAGAGCTTGTCCATCACAGAACAGCACCCTGTCTTGTCCGGGAATGTACTTGCAGGTGATTTCGTTTTGGTTTATTGCTGAAAAAGCTTATCGTTGAATCTAAATCCTAAAACAATGGGTTTTATTTACCTGAAAGATAGCTGGATTGGAGAACAACACCCGAGTTGACATCCAACACCCGGACAATCCCACTGTTGGTACATATTAAAATAACGTTCAGAGTCGGGTGGTAAATGATTTCCTTGATGTCTGTATCCGCATTTAAATAACCGTCTTCATTTAACAACCAAGGATCCTCAGCCATTTTGCTAAACACATCTTGCGCCATTGAAAACCACCATTTGTGAAGTTGTGTCAAATGGCAGACTGATTTTATTTTGTGACAGCTGACAAGTCATGTTTTGTGTTGTGAGGTTGCCAGTACTGCGCCGCCAAATCATTCAAATTTCGCAACATTTCACCACATTCTTTTAAATTAAAATAAAGTAATTTTTGCTCTAAATACAACTTCTAGCTTACAATATGATATATATTTTATTTAAATACGATAAAAAAAGTTATTATAATAAAAAAAACTTAATACAATTCATACCTCTTACCAAAAAAACAAATTTTATTAAATTTAAAATAATTTTAAATCAAATAATTTTAGTATAATCTACTTGTTTCGCATTGTCTTTTTTATTACTTTCAAGAAAATTTTTACGAAATACAAAAAATCGACTGTACCTAGCTGTTTTTTCTTAATTTTATCTACGACTCAAACTTACTACCAGTTACTACAGACCAATCTGTTTTTCTCTGCTAGGACTGGACAAAATAATTGATTAATTGCAATTCGATTATAATTTTAAATTAATCGATTATAATCAATTATTGATTAATCGATTAATCAAAAATCGATTATTCGAAATAATCGATTAAATTGGATAATCTCTAAATTACGAGTATTATAGTTATTTATGTATCAAGGAAATTATGAAAGTTTTAATTACAGAGGGCAAGAGGATTACAATCCAGAGTGCCGTTAAGCCCTAGGGATTGTAAGTTGTCCGAGGTTATTGACATCCAGTAATTTTATTTCCTACTAAACAAATCCAGAAAACCAATTACAATTTTATTTCCTACTAAACAAATCTAAAAAACAAATTTGCTGTTAGTTATTTATTGCGTAAACAAAAATCTATAAATTTGTAAAAATGATTGAAAACGTAAAAAACAGTAATATTTCAGAAGAAGTATTAAAAAAAAGCTGAGAAAGCTTGTGCTGCATTAGTACCAAAAAAATCTGAACTTGTGTACAAGAAAGAATACGACTGATTTCAAGAATGGCTAAAAAAGAACCATACTGGCATATTTTCAAGATATGGTATGTATAATATTTACTTATTTTTTCCCATGTTTTAGTGCCCGTAAGATCGGAAGATATGTGCAAGAAAGAATATCAGAAATTTTAAGAATTGTTGAATAAAAGTAACACTGGAAGCAAGAATATAAACGAAACGATATTATTGGCGTTTAAAAATTGTTGTTTAATAACATTTATTTTCTTCCCGTAACTCTGGTGCACTAGATTTGTAACTCTTTTCAATATACAAATTAGAGAGAGTTAAGAATTTTTAACCCCCTTCTTTAACTCCTAATGTCTTAATACTTACCGTAACTAAGGTATTCTTTGGCTATATTAATTTAGTAGGAAATAAGTAAAATTAATTTATACGATTTTGCCTTATAAAAAGCTGTTTATTTGTGTCATAGTAACGAATTAAAGCAGTTGTTTATGGGATAGTCAAATAAAAATTTTATTTCGCTAGCGGATTAAAAATTTTATTTGGCTGTTATTAGTAAAACATAGACACTATACTTTTTAGAAATATATTAAACCAACATATAAAAATATCAATCAAAACAGTAATAATCGCATTATACTTATCATTTCTTCCATGGGTATTCTAGGAACAATGAAAATGTTACAATTTTGGACGCTCCCGCATGCAAAATTCACACTTCCATTTCCATAACTGGCTTCTATTACGTTTGAAGTAGAAGTAGAGCTCGCTCCGGCATTCTTACTAGAATTGCTTATACTATTAGCTAGAGGAGTTGATTTCGGTTTCAGCCTTTGTTCAACAGTCGCATGTATGATTCTTCTTGCCAATTAAATTCACAATATAATTCTCACCCACTGAACTCGATGACCACCAAAGAGTGATCCAAATACGAAAAACCATCATGATCCATTTCGTCGCACAAAATATCCATTTTCCTTGCAGAAATCAATTCGACGCACGATAATTGAAAAGATTTTTAGAAAATTGTTTATAAAAATGCCATGTCGTTGCTAAGGTACCTAATTCGCAGCATAGGATATGTGATATTCATGAAATTTTCAAAATTACTAATGGTGATTTAAAGAAATTCCTTAATATTCTTTATAACGAGTTAGTTTAAAAAGCAAAATCGAATAAAATGTTGTATTACACGCGCGGTTAAAATTGACGTTTAATGAGCGGACAGTTTAACCGGTCGAGCGGCAGCGAGACCGTTAATGGCCGCGAATTAAACGTCAATTTTAACCGCTTGTATAATAAATAACTATTTTATCACACTAAAATTCAGAGTTGTTTAAAATTTTATCATTTTTGGGAGTCTTTCTACAAGAAATGCTAACAATATGTCTACCGTTGTCTTCCAAAATTCAAGTTTAAACTACATATTATCTTTAGAATAAGGCAAAAAAAAATTACATTAATTAACTAAACTATTGCGTATAGCGCAAAAAACAGTTTTTTTGAATTTTTGTTTATAAAGTTATTAGCACAAAATCTGCAAAACCGTTTCAAGCGCTTAGTCTAGCACTCTTCCAAACCTATTAAAAAATCCCAAAATTTGTCTTGTTAAAATGAAAGCAGTCTAATCATTTCGTTTTTTGCAAAGCCTGTTTTTTGACACCCCGTATAACTGAAACAACAAATCTACAAGCAACGCTCTATTTTACATCTTATTAAAGCATAGAAAATAAGCTACTCAAAAAAAAAGATTATCTTAATTAATACATTTTTTCAGGAGTTACAAGACTCTAAACTTTGTTAAAATTTTATTAAATATGATCTCAGCATATAAGAGCCTCAGTTTTACTATCCAGAAAAATATGTAAAAAGACATTGACTAGATTCGAGAAAGACTTCAACGTTCTACATAAATAGAGAGTATTAGAGGAAATACTAGAAAGCGATCTATCGGTATACCCACTCGTATAAGCAGTGAGAGGACAATGACCAGAATTTAAAGTCTAATAGAGGATGAGTTGAATGGGCACTTCATCGAAGCGATTTTTTGAGAACAAATCGACGTTATTGAGCGACAATCCTGGGCGTTATACTGTGTAATTAAGTTATTTATTTATTAAATAATTGTTGTGTAATTGTGTAAATAGTAGTTAGAAATAAATCACGAAAACTCCTAATTTAGATAATCTTTACACATTCCAAAAGAACAAGAAAAATTTCGGAGAAAACTCGAAAATCAACGATTAGAAGAGAAAGAAAACCTTCAATTAAAAGAAAAAAAAACGTGACTTAAAAAAAAACGATAAGTGTAAGATAGAAAAGAACAAGAAAAACGCCAGCAAAAAATTCAATAAATGTTTTGAAAAAAAAACGTTCTAAAAGTAAAAAATAAAATCGTAATGTTTTTTAAAAATATTTGAAAAAAAATATTGATGAAATACAAACAAATTCACTGTCAAACATTTATGTAATCATTTTTAAATGTAATATGTAGTATATTGTATGTTAAGAGCAGAAAGTACATTTTTGCCGCTCGTGCATGAAAACTGCTGCTTAGGGCGTAGACGAAGGCAGCAATCATGGGAGAGAGGCAAAAATTGTGGTAGGGTTGTTTTTTAGGAAAAAATAAACTTTTACTTTACTTAAGACTTAAAGGAAAATCTTAAGGGATGTTATTAATAAGGCCTAAGCGGTTCCTAATCCACAAAGCTAATAAATTTATATTTTGAACGTAGGCCTTCCCTGGGGTTTAATATTATAAAAATACCAACCCGGGGGTCGGGAATCAAGTGCCTTAGGGGTAAGGGGTGCAGTCTAATATCTTTTACCATCATTTAAAAACAAGACCAGTTTTTAACTTAAATACAAAATATATTAAAATATATTTAGTTAATACAACAAATTAAATAATGACATAATTTTGACAAAATCTTAAATATTAATATAAAATTCAAGTAAAACTTTAATTCATAAACGAAACAAAAATAAACAAAACACTAATCTTTAAATACGAAATTACACCATAATATAACCTGATAAAATCTTTAACAATTAAAAATTACTTCCAAATTATGACAAACAAAGAAAAAGGTTTTTAAACTTTTTAACACGATCTCTGGCAATTTTCCTACCTTAATGATTACAATAATTTAGATCCAGTAACGTTCAATTTATGACAAAAACAAACACTTGGAAACTAGTGAGTATCAATCATTATTTTCCATAAAACTGAATTTATACTAAAGCACATTTTATCTGTTTTATAATTCAAAGCGGTTACATAGACAATAAAAACTATAAGTTTCGAAATTAATAAAAGAATGATTAATCAACTACGACTTAGCAATTAATCTGACAATAAATAAACGAATTCAAAAACAAGTAAACTAAGTTAATTCTACTTTAAATTAATCGTTCTTTTATTTTAATCAATTTCATTGATTATTACTTTACTCTAACAATTATTAAAACCAAAAATAACCTTAAGTGAAGGAGAGGATAATGCGTTTCAGATATGTGATTAAATACGCAAATTCATTACTCAAACTTAAAATTTAGTATGTATAAAACTCAAAATTACTTTAACACAGTTCCAATAACAACTTTCAATCAAATCAGACTTTTTTTCTAAATCAATTCTAAATGAGTGGTTAAAAATCAAATAATTTCTCTATCAAACAAAATTCTCATTTAAAATTAATTTCCAATTAATTTTCAGTAAACAAAACTTCTTTTAACTATTAAAACTTACGTTACCAATAACTTTTTATTCCAAAATCAAATATTCAACTCAAAACATTCAGATGCAAATCCAGTCCCAAAACAATTACATATTCAACAACTTTTTAGAAAAACTGTGATTAATTACCAAAAATTCCGCGAATAAGTTACTTAAAGCCATCTCATAAATCAGAATAAAAATCAGTTTAGCTTCTAAAGCCATAGTTAAAATTTTGAATTACAAAAACATCGGTTCAAGTCAAACAATTTTGGACTTACGGCTATCACCAGGTGACACTTGGGCTCAGATGTCTTTTGGACTGGCTTCTAACTGGCTTCTATTGCACACACATTTATGAACTTTTGCAATTATTTAAGATAATTGAGAAGAAGTGCACATATTAACCACACTTGGAGGTCTATTGTTATCCCACTTTTGGGTGGAAGCTTTTATATCATCCCATGTAGACTTATTTTTGAACGTGATGATCTCAATTTTTCTTTGTTTCGACTGAATTCGTCATTTGACTTTGAGGAGTCATTTCATTGAAAAAATCATAAACTTATTTTGTGAACTAGCCTTGATTTAAACAAAGAGACGGCATGCTCTCATAAAAATTTGACCATGTTAAACTCATAAAAGTCTGGGTCGCTTTCGCATGACGCATTTCTTTGTTCTCTGGTTGATATGGAATTTTTATATTTAAAAATAATTCAACACAATGTAATGAATTTTTAAAGACTTTAAACAGGGTAGTTTTTCTACCCCACCACAAAATGCATTCTGCTCAAAATATACACGCTATTTTTTCGACGACTGATCACACACTTAATTCAAATAACTATTATCAGACAAGTCATAAGAATTTTTTATTGATAACAATAAACAATCTGATTAGCTATTACCCCGTTGCCAACATAATCAATTTTTATTTAGACCGTTGCCAGCCCAACAAATTTCTAACATCCAATCAAATTAAAGTAGAAAGCGAAAACGCTCTAGAGCCGCAATTTTGGTGATAGCACTCGCTCCGCGGCAAGTGTCAACTTTCGAGTGTCAAATGACACTTAGAAAAGCCTACTTTCAAGTTCAGTCGTCGAAAAATATTTTTTTTATATGATTACATGCCTTAAAGTAAAACACGTCAAGCGGTCAACACACTTTATTAACAAGCTGTTACAAATACTCCAAATCTTAATACAACTTGATCGACGAAAGCTTCAGTGACGGTATTTGCTTCTTAGTTTTTTTTCAAAGACATGATTTCAGACCACTTGTTGAAATAATCCAAGCAAAGATTTATTTCCATTCTCAATGACCAAAATTTCTTTTCTTGTCACACAATAATTCTTCTGTGTTTTGCTCAAAGTTTTACTATAGAAAGCTACGACCTTTTCTTCATCATTCTGAATTTAGGATAAAACGTCCTCAATTCCTTAAAGTGAAGCGTCGGTGTCAAGTATAAATGTTCTTCATTTGAATATGTTAAAATCGGTGCGATAGTAAGAACTTGTTTTGTAGTCAGTCGGTGATTCCATCTTTTCATTTATGACAACTATGTTAAAGACCAGTTCACAATTTCCCAACCATGTACCTTTCTTGAGTTCCCCCACATTTAAAACTCTGACACTGCTCTGACTTTGACCAACATCCTAGGTCCTTAACAACTGTTTTTGCAACCAAACAGTTCTTTAACTAGCTCGCATTTAAGAATTTCTCATTGCTGTCACGTGCTTCAAAACCATATGAGTAAAAGAGCTCGAATGCCGGTAAATTAGGCTAGTGTGTGATAAATTCTAGTCGATCTGTAATGTTTATAGCTGTCCTGGAGTAGCGTGTTGCGCAAATACCTAATTTTCCAAAAATTTGTTGATTCTTCGCTCATCCTCAAATTTTTTTGTAAATTAAAAGTGGTACTTGGATTATCGGAAAAAATACAAGAGCAGTGTTCGTGCATTAGCCAGAGTCGAATTCCGATTGATACTTCTTTATCTAGTACGGAATGGCTTTAGACCAAGCCCAAGTCGATGTAGAACTCGATGACATTGACAAAGTAATTGAAGAAGAATTGGCTGCGAAAGAATCAATGATGGTGGTGACGATTCTGGTTCTCAAAAAAAGTTCAACATTAATTGAATAATGAAAACGTCGTGGCTTCCGGATTTATCCAAGGACCGCGATCTTGCAAAAACAGTTGGCGGTCAAGAAATGGACATGGCTGGGGACTTCCTAAAGGCGGTGTTGAAAGAAAAGGAGTCTGGGGCGCACCTGGCTCCGAATTGTTGGAAAACTTATAGCATGTCACCGATGCCATTCCTGACACCAATTGTAAAGTTGATGTCTTCAAGATCTTCGCTTCAAGCAAAACGTCTTCAAGCGGTCACCACATTGTATTAAGAAGTTGTTACAAATTTAGATATACTGCAGATTTGGTGCGTTTTTTTTATTTCCTCCCGCCTGTTTGATATTAACTCCCCTGCCAATACCAATCAGAATTCAGGATTACTATCAGATTACTATTTAGAGAACTTTCTGGAAAGTTCCTAACCAATCATTTTTAAGTGACAGTTGACTATCAAAGAAAATCCAAAAAATGTAAATAAAATATCAATTATGGAACTCAATGGAAAATTGAGAAACAACTAACTTGATCGAAAACAAAGCAGAATCAACGACTCTTAAATGCAAATTCGCCACAATATCCGCCCCTGTGTAGATTGAAAAATAGACATAAATAAATAAAAATTAAAAGTAAATAAAATAAATCAAAAGTTAGAAAGTTTATATTAATATGTACTAAATTATGGAACGATAATGTTTTTTCGTATACATGAATCTGTTACTTAATTATTGATGACTTTCTAACATAATAATTTCTCTGTTTCGTTTTTATACCTCTTTAAAAAAGCTATAAGTTAATCAATTTGTTTAAAGAATTTAAATAAAAAAATAAATTTACATAATTTTTATTATTCAACTATTTAACAATTATTGAGCGTAATTCTAAAAATTATACATTAAGCTTCAGCTTCAGCCTCTTCAGCTGCTTCCACTTTCTTCACTCTTCTGAAAGGTTTACACTCAGGATATTTGTCTGTCAGAAAACTCCTAAGTTCTCCATATTCAGTTATCAAATCCAATTTAACTTTATCCTTGTTCCTTAATTTTTCTTGTTTCTTCAAATAGATTTCGTAAGATTTCAATTTGGTATAAAAAGGAGGAAACTTTTTCTTTTTCAAAATAACTCTCCCATCTAGACAATATTGCGTAAAATCTAGAATCTCATCCTTCCCTATTTGATCCTCCTTTCTACATTCAGCCGGTGAAGCCAAAACTGTCGGAAAACATCCTTGTTCCTTAGTAAACTCAACCAAATGCAGTTTCTTCTCTTCAGCGATTTCCTCATGAGTTTTTTGTCTTACTAAGCCCAAGAAAAACGCTTTCATTACATGATTAACGCTAGTAGAGCCCTCAACTTTTGCGTGTAAATCCTTGATCCCTATCACTTCACAAATTGTCTTGATAGCCCTGTGACATTGCAAACCGTAGCCTTCAGGTTTCTGCCACACGAAAATTTTTGTAGCCCCAAATTGGGTAAAGAAATCGTGATAAACAGTGTGATTTCGGAAGATTTTTATGTGCATTAGTTTCTGACCAGCGCGGTTTTTAGCTTTACGCATTGCAGTCCTCGGCTCTACGCCTTTTCCATTAGCAAAGCCGGCTAAACCCTTTTGGTTTCCGGTTACAACCGTTGATGAAACACGGCGTTTGCGGCCGAAATTTCCCTTCATGTTAAAGACGGTTTTCAGTTCAAGGACTTTTGTATCAAAGCCTTCAAAAGTATCTAAACAAAAACAGAAAATATTGACTTTATAGAATAATAGAAAGCAGAAGTTTAAGACACGACGCAAAGCCAAATGCTCTTACAAGACATTATTTTTACAATAAAAATAGAATTAAGAATCAAAAGCATACACGAGAATTTAGATATTAGGTTTTTTTTATTTTATAAAATTTAAATCCGCTATAATAATATTAACTTATTAAGGTAATATTTGAACTTGCTAATAATTTCTTACCTTCTCCGACTGGATCTGGTGGTCCTATGCTTCGTCCCGGCATTTTAGCCCCTGTCCACCCTCTTTCAATAGGGCTCAGTTTAGGACGACGTTGTGACCCCATTTGGTCTCTTAACTGGTTGAGTCTAGCTTGTCGTTCAGGATCTTCGTTCAGTTGTTGCTGCTCGACGATCTCTTTGCCCCGGATTATGGGGGCTGTCAATCCTGGCCATATCATGTTGGCTTTTCCTGCACAAAATAATTAGGGAAATTCAAATATGAAATTGTATTTACGTACCAACACCGATAATTTGGCCCCTGTTTAAGTCTTTGATATTTTTCTTTGAAACGGTTTTACCACGACCTCGTTTTTTACCGGCATTACTTACAGATGTGATACCTTTCCAAAGATCTTGTGCTGGTACTGTAAACAAATTAAGTCAAAGTAAAAAATTAATTACATAATTAATTTACTGTGCTGCACTTACACTTGTTAAAAAAATTAGTACTGTTTCGTGTGGAATTGTAGAAAAGGGGCTGCTTGGGTATTTCTTGCTCTAATTTTATTATAGTTTTGGTTATACGACATCCTGTGTTTAAAGATAATTTTGATAATGTTTTTGTTACATTAAGCAGCTGAGAGGCCATAATTCAAATAATATTTCGATTTTATAAAAATTGCGTTTTATAACCTCATTATTCGGACATGTTTTTGATTTTTGACAGTTTACCAACTCGTAACAGATCTCTGTGTTACCGACTTATAATGAGCGAGTGGGCCAATAGATGCCGCGCCAAGCAAATTCTTTAATTTTTAAAAATATCTATTTTTAGTCGACTTTTTTGAGCGGCCAAAAAACAGAAATTTCCGGCCGCTCTGTCAAAAAGCTAACCTAAAATTACTAATAAAAATTCAATTTTTTGTTAAAGTCGCCTAAAAAATTTTGTGTGCACCACGGCCAAAAAGTGTTTTTTGTCCTCGTCTGATTTCTGGCCTCGGCTTCGTCTCGGCCATTAGAATTCGACTCGGCCAAAGAACATCAATTTTTGGCCTTGGTACACAAATAACTATTATTTAACAATTATTTTTTAATCTTGTGTATTTAGAAATTTTCGACTTTTTAATATACACCGTATATTGCAAACTAATTACATACAAATTCAAATGCGGCCGAAAAATAACCGAAAAAACATTAAAAATCGATAAAAATTTAATAAAGGCTAGAAACGAGCTGCAAAAAATAGGTATTAAATATATTATAGTATTATAATAGCCTTATGCTGTGTTTGGTGCCTAAGCGTAGCGAGGATATCAAAAAAGTTGAAGGCTGCTATCGCCTCCGACGTAAGAATAACTGGTTTTCGTGTACCTTTTCAATTAAATCAAATAAAAAACATGTAACAGCTCAGATTTTTATCAATAAATCAAAAAGGTTAAATTGACCATCAAAGTAACAGTTTTCACATACTTAAATGAGAAAGGCGTTATTTTCGTTAAAAATAGTACAAAATGCACCAAAATACATACAAAATTAACAATAAAAGATTAATTAGGTACAAGATATCGCATCGTAAACGCACCGAGGCGTGTAATTCCATGAAATCATTAATAGACTTGCATATAAACCGATCAAGAAGGATGAGTCATCGCTTACAATTAAATATAGAAAGATCACGAATTATTCAGCACATTCTAGCAAGAACGTTTGTTTTTTAAGAAGAGAGGCTGACCGGGAATTAGTCAGTCAGATAGTGAAAGAGACAAGCGAGTAAAGTGAGTGATATTAGTGAAGCGACGGCGATTATCCTTTTTGCAGGTTGCTTGATCAGTAACGTTCGGTGCCCGCGATTTACACTTGATTTATCGTTATTAAAAAGCGGTACAACTTAAGAGCACATTGACAGTCACTCAGTCAATTAGTATTTGATAATAATAGACTATAATAGGTTTTCTCATTTAAGTAGTAAATATATTTTGGGTACATCAAGGTAACGACGTTGCTGAATTTTCAGAGCTTGTGTAGACCATTTAAATGACTAACACGCGCGCGCTGAATTACACCGATTAATTAGCTGACCAATTGCTGAGCTCTGGCTGAGCCTCACTGGAACGCCTAAGCTTATTGATCAGTGCCCTGTTTTCCGTGTTAATTCTATGTCTTACTAAGTTTGTCCTTCCTGAAATATTTCCTTGGTTTACTTGATTCCTCGGTTATCAAGCTTCCAAAGTCGACGTTCACGTTTGGTACGGTTCGCCCATTGGCATTGGTTGGGCAAAATTGTTGTTGGTGCTCACTAGCGACTACCTTCTGGATGAACATGCATACTCCTAACACTTCTTTTTCTTTGGCAGTTACTCTATTTGTGTGCAGCTTTGCTGCTGTAATCCGTATTTTGATAGTCGTGTTCACTAAAGTCCAGACAATTAATAGGTTCTTGGGCGAACCTAAGATTTCTTTCACCATTCCAATGAAACTCCCAAGGCTCGCTTCCATTCTAGCTTCTATTGATCTTTTCGCAGTTTGGTTTTAGAGTTGTCGTTCTGTTAGCACGCAAACGCACATCAGTCGTTACCTCTTTTCTAGTAAACAGAAAAACTCCTCTCTCCCAATTCTAAAGATGTTTATCTTACGGTCAAGCGTCAAGCTTTGTTGACGCAAGATGCTCCTACTCATAATAAACTCGTTTTCGACATTTGTGTTGCTATAGATAGAAGCGATGTTTCCTGTCACAGATCTTATAGATAAAAGAGATGACGGCTCCCGTATGGACTGTCCACTCACATGTTTCCATTTACCAAGACTTCTATGCTCAAGTTTTGAGATAACTGCTTGATGGAGATCAATCTAGAGGCCGCGTTGATTGGTGCAGCCAGTGGGTACCCTTCACGATTGGCTGGTCTTAGTTTTTTTTACTGCTTGGTTGAAAGCTGCTGCGAGGTGTTTTTACAGTAATTTCTGAAGCCTTACGAATGACCCTCTTTAAATGACCCGGCTTTCGACAAAAGTAGCAAGTGAATTTTATCTTTAGTGTTTTCTTTTACTACAAAAAAAAAATAATTTCCGTCACTACTTTCATTATTTATTAGTGATACTTTTCTTTTCTTTTTTTTTTTTTCATCATTCTTGCTCAGTTTGCGGTAGAAGTCCTAGTAGGCTGCTTTAACTTCCAATGCTTTTATGCGCACCTCTTCCGATTTCCTGCAACCAGAAAGTAGCAGAGTCTTCTCGATCTCGGTATCCTAAATGCCGTCATAAAAAACCTGGTCGGCAATTAATCCTGAATTGATTCAAATACTTTTAGATAAGCCAACTCGACTAGTTGTCGAACATCCGCGTGAAATTCTTGAAGGGTTTCTCCAGTTTTCTGTGTTCGATTTCTAAGTTGTGTTTGGAAAACTAGCTGCATGTGGGTGTTTCTAAAGCGAAGTTCTAGTGGTTTAGCTATATTTTTAAAATCGTTTAGCGATTCTTCCGTGAACGTCTGTAAAAAGCTCCAAAGCTTGTCTTCTCAATGTTATTATCGAAGCCCTGGCATTCTCTTTAAAGCTGCTTCAAACTTCTTTAGATATACTGGCTAAGATATCTGTCCGTCACAGGTGGGTCGTTGCCTTTTAAATCCGGAGGTAACTGGTACGTTATTGTTACCTTTTTGTAGCGTTGTGAGTTGTCTGTCTATTTCTTTCTTCATTTCTTCTTTTATCTCTTCTTTTACTGCCTCTACTTTGGTTTTGACTTTGGCTACTTTAGTGTTAACTTCATCTACTTTAGTATAAACTTTTTGTCTACTCTTTCGATGTTTTCTTCAACCACTTTCTGTTGTATCAACATTTTTTTTGTGAATTAATCTATTATTTGATTAAACTGTTTTTGTTTTATTTCATCTTCTTTCGTCTTTTTTTCTTCTTTGTTCTCCTTTTTTCCTTTGTCGTTTTTCTACTTCTTCCTTTTCTCTTCTTTGTAGTTCTTTTTTTCTTTTTTTGTCGTTTTTATCTTTTTTGTTTTTGTTTGATTGTTCTATCCTAGTAGGAATCTTATTTTGTTCTATTCTAGTTGGAACTTCGTCATTAACTAGTAGAACTTCTCTGCTGCCATTTTTATTTCTTGTTTTGTATTTACATAAGCGGTCTATCTTCTAGCACTATCTAGAAGCGTAACATTACATTCGTTCTTAGAAATGATGAGTCACGAATGACGCATTCGAAACGTGACACATCATCCGTTGCAACTTTTTGATGTTACCTGTTAAACTTATCAAGAATTCGTTATACAGACTGTTTTACGAGTAATAATGAGCCTGCAAGGCTGAAAATACAACTAGCAATACAATTCCAGAGTTAACGTAGATTATATTGATTTCAAATTTTATTTGTCAAATCTGTCACCGATAAAAAAAGATGTATTCAAACGATGAAAAATCTGACATGATTGTGATATATAAAAAAATGCCTCTGCCGCGATGAGTTTGTACAGACAACGTTTTCCGGGTAGAGAAGAACTCTTGCTGACACCATATTCGAACGACTTGAAACTAACTTAAGGAAAAATTGGCCACCTTTAAAAAAGCCAAAAGCAAGAACAGCTACTGGTCCTGTTCACATGTAAGTCAAAGAATGATTTCACAAGCAAGTGGCATTAGTTTGTCTTCAGTTAACCAAAAGATTAAAATGATTTTTTATTTAATGTATTTGTAAACAAAAAAAAAAACTACGTTACCTTTGGAATTGTATTGCTAGTTGCATTTTCAGGTTTCGCAGGCTCATTATTAGTCGTGAAACATCCTGTATATGTTTCAGCTTTTTTTTAAAAACAAATTATTAATAAAACGCAAACTTATACTACTTAAAAATTAACTTTAAAGCAGCATCTTTGAAAGGCCTCAGAAAAGTTACAATAATTAAAAGCTAAGTTAAAAATTTTAGATTGCACTTTAAAAAAAATATATTTATATTAAAATTTTTAAATAACTCAATAATTGTAAAAATTATGCGATTGATGATCTGATTCTTTTGTATCAACCTGTAAAATAATGTATTTAATCTCCCGGGTATAAAAAACCCACACAACTCTTTTCGATCACGAATTTACGATCAATTAAATAACTTTACCTGTATTAATCATTTTTTACAAAATTTTACAAATAAAATTACACATTTATTATCAATCAGTATACTGCCTGCTTAAATTTTGGCAGCAGTTCCGTCTTTAGTTCAGCATTTTTCGGAGACTCCTTTGTTGCTTAATAATGTGCAGTTTAGCCAATTTTTTTCATTAGCAAAATAAGGTTGTTCTACACATCAATTACCTGATTAACCGCTATTATCTAATTAAAACGAAACATAATCATAACGTAATAGTGTTCCAAGCAGTCAACATGTCAAATTTCAAACTTTCATTCAAAGATATAAATTTCATTCGTCCCATGTGGAAATACTTCAATTTTCTTCTGATCACCCCCTGGTACGACTTCAACAAAAAATGTTTTTATAAACCCTTTTTGATGAAAATTTGTGGTTGTGTTTATTTACTAGTCAAAATTTTTTGGACGATTATGGTAGCAAGAGACAATCACGTGCAAAAAATTTACAAAATGATACCACTTTCTGAAAAATGTGTTTATTTATTAACTCAAGTGAACTTAACTGGATTTGTTTTTTGAGTAATAATAAAATGTTGTTTCTGCGATGTTGAAAAATGGACAATGTTGATACGGAATCTTCAACACATTGATGAAAGACTGGATAATGTGGGCAAAAAGAAAACTATAGGAGTAATGAAGAGTTTCTATTTTGGTTTTTTTGTAAAACAAGTTTGTTTTTTTTATTTGCAATTTACATTGTTTATATCTGGTCAGATGTATTAGATTATCCTTTCACGAAAGCTCTCTTTACTGATCCTGTTTTAGATTTGTATTATGAGTTTTTAATTATTATTTTAATAAGGTCTATAATTAAGTCAATAAAAATAAGATATTCAACACTAAACAAGAAATTTTTGAAAATACAGTGCAGTCAGAATTTGATTCTAGAATTACAAAATCTTGTTGAAAACTTTCGAATCTTAGGAGAAACTATTGAAATTGTGAATAATTTTTTCGGCTTCCACATTATATTGATTCTATTTCACAGTGGATTACAAGTTGTCTGTTGTTTAAATTTTATGTTTATTCTTGTTAGACAGACTGAAGGATACTTATACCATCTTTTCGTAACTGCTAATCTTTCCATATTAGCTTTCACAATGGTAAGTAAAAAGTAAATTTACGTTTTCTAGTTTTTTTGTTTTTTCAGATTAGCTTGTTGATGATTATATTACCTATGGATTCGACTCTTCAAGAGAGTAGCAAATTTATAAATTCGTGTTTTAAAATTCAACAAAAATACCTTCTTGAAGCCTCACAAAAAGTTGATGATATCGCCACATTAACAAATATTTCAAAAGGATATTTACGTGAATTTAACCTCGCTGGGTTTTACCCAATCAACAAAACTATCATTTTTTCTTTTACGGGAAATGTAGCAACTTATGTAATAATAATTTTTCAATTTAATGAAACAAATTTTCAAAAAAATATAAATATGTGACAAAAATTGTTAAATTTAGAATAAAAGTAAATTGTAAATTAATAAGTAAATTGTTTTTTTATAAATTTAAGTGTTTCTTTATTTCATGTCATCTGTTAACAGGTGTTAGTAATTGCATAAAGCGGCTATTATTTTAAAATATACTTTATCACGAGTGATCGGCGACCAAATTATGACGTTTGAAGAGTTTTATACAGTTCTCACCCAAATAGAGGCAACAGTTAACTCGCGTCCGCTGTGCCCTTTAAGGTTGAACTCTACTGCATAAAAAAAATTTCTGTCGTTTAAAAATTTTGAAAAAAATAATGTAAGTTTTCAAAGGTCTTAGGAACAACATATATTTTTTTGAAATTTTTTTCGACTTTAGTTTTTCAAAAAAATTAAAAAAACCCGAATTTTTTGTTATTTTATTTTTTTATTTAAAAACTAGAGTGATCAGATTGTTCTTAATTTTTTGTAGTATTGTAGATAGTCTTACTTATGTCACTGTTATTTTTTAATGCAAATTAAACGACAAATTTTTTCATAAAAAAATTTTAAATAGTGAATTTTCATATCCGTTATAAATACTTTAAATGAGATAAAAACTCGATAAAAACTAATCGGGGAGTTAATATTATGGTCTGTGTTTTACATCTTATCATAAAAAATACATTTGCTATACTATTTCTTCTATAAAATTAATTCTAATTTTTCTGGGTAAATAGTTTCGTTTTTAGCGCATGCCTGTACAGAATCTGCACGCTAGCGACAAATATTTTGAGCAGAATTCAATGGAACTAGTAGCATAGCGACAAGTTTGACACCTATCTGACAGTAGCGTAAATAGGATCTGAAAAACTGTAAGTTTGAAAATAAATGGGAATAATTTAATATGATAAATTTTGGTTTGGAATAAATATGATAAAACTAAATATAATTGATCAAAGGACCATTTTGCAAAAAATATTAAAAATAACAAACTATTATAAATATATATAATTATAACTAAATTAATTATCCGACTTATTACATTGTTTGCATTATTAGAATAATATTATTCATTACATCGGTACCCAGAACATAAAGCAGTTCTTACAACTTTAGTAATTTAAGGTTTTTTAGAATCAGTAAATATATAATCTCATCCGGTAGGTATAAATCCAAAAAAAAATTTAATTTGATATTACTGAGAAAAATTTCCCAATGAAAATAGTCTTATACTAAGTCAACCGTTTGGTGTATCCAGTGACACTTCTTCAAGACTATAATATGTATGACAACATGTGTGATGTTAAATAACATAAATGTACATCACTCATGTTATTAAATAACATAATGTTTTCTAGAAAATATGACGCAGTTACACCAAAATAATAACATAAGCGATTAGTTTTTAAAAAAAACTGACATTCGCTTTTTCTACATATTGCCATTAAATTGAAGTAAAGATTTGCTTATTTAAATTAGAAGATCATTTCAAAAAATGTGTTCAAAAAAAGATAATAAAACGGACTTTTTGCAAATAGCATTTATTGGGCTCATCGTATTATAGCAATCCCAAATTTTTGGCTTACCACGTAGATACCTATCTGATTCTGTAAATTATTATTATTATTATTATTATTATTATTATTATTATTATTATTATTATTATTATTATTATTATTATTATTATTATTATTATTATTATTATTATTATTATTATTATTATTATTATTATGTACAATATCCAACGGGGTATACTCAATTACAGGATAAGGAAAGACCAAATTATAAACAATAAAGTTTTATATAACTACGCTTAGTAAAAAATATGTCAACATTATTCTCTATTTTGCAATAATTGGAACACATTTGGAACAATGGAGATGATATCAAAGCATTTGTTTTAGGTATTGGTAAATAAAAAGTAATGTTTGTTCTACTGGAAAACACTGGAATTCGCAATGACAGTTGACTAAGCAAAGTTGGACAATCCATTATACCATTCACAAGTTCATAAAGAAAAACAATTGAGTAAAATTTTCGTCTAGATTCTAAGCTAGAAAGATTTGCTTTGGCCATTATATAAAAAATTATATAGAAAAGTCTTTATTTTCAGTAAAAAATCATAAGCTATTTAAAACTTTTTGTTACAAAACTTTTTTGAAAATAATTACAATTTTTTTAATCTACGAGCTTTTACATTGTAAATTATTATTTAGACGATAGAATGGAGAATGTTTTTTAATAAATATTAATTTACAATGTCTTAAAATTGTAATTAAAAATATAAAATTTGATGGTCAAACTTGGACGGATCTCTTTTGTGGACCAAATAATCCTTAATCTCATCGGTCCCTTCTGTTACCTGAAATGGACAATCCAAATGCAAACCATCTAATTTCCTTATCTCAGCAGGAGGGATACTAAAACTGCTAATGTTGTAAACTACGTGGTAAGAAACTTTCTATTTTCAAGTAAATGCCGAATTTTGCCATTCGGGATTTTAATCTTTCCGACTTGGCCATTCGTATTATTTAGATTTGTCTTTACTAGAATTGTGGTGAGAAACTTTCTATTCTCAGGTAAATACCGAATTTTCCTAATTCATTATTAATCTTTCCGGCTTTGCACATTCAAACATAATGGGTAGATATAATTTTCTGTTTCCACGTATGTATTGAGCTTTATTAGGAATATTTAAATACTCTAGTGTGAATAATGTTAGCTTGGATTTTAAATTTCTTCAGAGTAGAGTTTAGCAAGAAATTAATTTCTAAAGCGATCGCTCTCAAAACACTACTTTTTGGAAAAAATTATTGAAATTAATGTAAAAATAGGTTTTCAAAGGTATCTTGATGTTTAACGCAAAACTTGCTAGACAGATAACAGCGGATGACAAATAAAAAAATAATAACAAATACCACTTAAAATATTCAATAGAAGAAATAGTATAAACAAATACGTGTTACAAACTCCCCACGGTAATACCTGTTCCTTGAATCATATGTATAACAATGAGGCTGGTTGTAACACTAGTTTTTTTTTTAAATATTATTCTAAAACGTATAATAATAATAATAATATTTCGAAACAAGCATTTGCTAATAAGTTAAAATATGTCGCTTTTCCGTTAGTGTAATTGTGTCACTCGCAATACATTAACACACTCTCATTTCACGAAAAAAATTTGATTTTCATAAAAGTATATTGTAAAATATTATAAAAAAATAACGATATGACTGACGTAGACGACTATACTTCTAAACCAATTTTGAGTGTGAAATAGGTATTGATCGCAGAATTTCATGGTCTTTAAATTTTTGTAAGAAACTTTCTTTGCCCCAAAATACGTGGTTTAAAAGTTATAGCCAAAAAACAATGTTTATAACTATACTTATTGCCACTCAATAAAACGATATGAAAGTCACTGGAAGGGCATGATCTTGATTTTTTTTTGTAAACTTTGCAATAGGATATTTATTATTGCAATAATAGTCTAGCATGTTCGTCCTCAAAAACCTTGATATTTTTTGCAAATACTTTCAGATCTTGATGAAGTCGGTCGCCATATTCCTCAGTCATACTTTCAAAGTTTTTCGGAAAAAAAATATGAAGAAATGATAACGCCACTTATAAAATAAATAACTTCTTTTTTTAAATAATTCTAAAGACGTATACTCCAAAAAAAATAACATTTTGCGAACAACAGAACTGTTAAAAGTTAACATCTTTTTGTTTGACTATAACTTTTAAGAAGATGTAGGTCTCTTAGTGCAACACTTTCTATTTTGAGTGACAGTACAAATTATAGCAAGCTGTGATACCTCAATTTTGATTTCTGTTTTAATTTATCAAGAAGGGCTTCACACCCAGCTATAATTTACATCATTTTCAATGTCACGGCATAGACATATTATATTCTTCTGGCTGTTTACTTATTAGTATTTTTGTTGTAAAAAATAATGTTTATTAGTAATAAACGTTTTATAACTTTAAAATCTGTTTCATTAGTTATACAAGCTGGTATCTTTTTTTCAGCAAATATATTTTTCAAGATAATGATGGTAAAATCCTTGATTGCAAAAACAATAACTTAAGCCATTACATAATCAAAAACAAATAATAACAATAAAGAGATACCATCTTATAGATTGGTAATATATTGACATATTTTATTGCTTTTTTTTTACCTATATACAACCCAATGGTTTATTATCGCAAAAATGATAAACAATATTATTGTAAAGCTTTTGTAAAGCAGAGAATCAAGTTGGGGCAATCTTAACCCTCATTCTCCTTATCAATGAGTTCAGGTAAAACTTCACCGGCCTTCATTACTTAATCCGTACCCAATTCAGAGCCGGCAATAATGAAAAGTAAATAACGCTGCAAACATTTTCGATTGTCATAAAGCGATGTTTTTAATAAATCGATAATCTATTTAATAATGATTTTTTGTTACATCAAATTGAAAACCAGAACAGATATTCAGTACTGACCATTACTGGATATAAGTGATATAACTAGTACTGAGATTCTTAAATTTAGATAAGAGCCCTCTATTAGCTAGTAGAACTTTCAACAAAAACCTTATCGTAGAAACAAACCACATCTGCTTCTAGTAAAAATTATGTTTGCAAGTGTATTAAGGGTTGCTGACTAAGACGCTGTATTTAGTGCCATCCTGTGTTTCAGAAATGAAATATTAGTGGGTATCGCTCTACGGTAAGTTCCGATCCGAACGATCTGTCAGTGTTGACGCCTGGACACTTCTTAACAATGGAGCCCGTTTCAGCATTGCCTGAATTTGATCTGACCCATTTGAAAGCTCACCCTATTTCGCGATGGCAGCTCTTGCAGCGTCTTCACCGAGATTTTTGGGCTCGCTGGCACGGCGAGTACTTGCAAACTCTTCAAAACCGCGTAAAATGGTCATCCACCAACCCTAGTACAATAGCTCCGGGAGATATGGCGGTAAGAAAAAACGAATTAGTTCCACCGTTACAGTGGAGGCTCGCTGGTGTCGTTGAGACTCACCCTGGCCCGGATGGGGTTGTAAGAGTTGTCACCTTACGAACAACACAGGGGGTAGTGAAGCGGCCGGTGGTAAAAGTCTGTCCACTGCCCTTGTCCCCACTTGATAATTAAACTTAAAACATTTGTTTTAAGGTGGGCGGAATGTTGCCCTCTCTTCTTTTTTTTTATCTAGTTCTATTGTTTATTTATATTTTCTCAAAATAGTTTTCATTTAATTATTCTTTATTTTTAATAAGAGAGGTCGCTACAATGTCCGGCAAATTATTTTTGTTTTCCGTGTAAAAAATTATCAGTTTTTTTTTTGGGATTAGGTAAGTTGGAATTTTGAAGTCGAATTTTACGTTTGCACGTTAAAAGATTATAAGCCGGATTTAAAAGGTTTTACGGGAGATTTTGCAGAATCCGATAGTTTTTTTTCTCTTGTTTTCTCGTTCGTTGATTGTGCAAGTGATAAATACTTCTCATCCTTCTTCCTCTTGTTCTTTCGTTTTTTCCTCCCCTCTTCTTTGGTGACACCCCGCAACGGATCAAGGTAAAAAGTCATATTACTTGTACTAGCTCACTTTTAGCTTTTTTTTTTCGCCGCGAAACATGTTTATATCTTAATTCATGTGAATTTAGCACTGATTCTTTTTTTGCTAATTATTAAATCTTGCTTTTAGGATAGTGAAAAATGGATAGTTTTAATCAGAAATCTTCAATGCATTGATGAAGAAATTAACAACGTGGGAAAAAAAGAAACGGGTGTTTTAAGAAATTTCTATTTTAGTTTTTTTCTCAAACAAATTTTCTTTCCCACTTTTTTAATATACATCATTTATATTTGGTCAGCTGTTTTGAGTGCACCTTTCATGAAAGCTGCTTTTATACACATTTTGCTTGAAATATAATATGGGTTCCAAATTATTATTTTAATAAGATGTATTGTCAAGTTCTTAAAAATTAGATACCAAGATTTAAACAAAAAACTTTTAAAAATACAATACAATCAGGATATTAAGGTACTTCGGAACCTTACAGAAAACTTCAGAATTTTAAATCAAATTTCGATCAATTTTTTTTTTTGGCAGTAGCTTTTAGTTTGGTCTTAATAGTAATCCTCCATAACAGAATTTGGATCCCATGCTCCATTTTCAAAATACAGAGTTTTATAAATTCACCGGCCGCCCATCATCTAGTTTTCCCCTATTGACAACATCACACTTATCAATTGCATCAGCAGTTTAACTACTCTTCTATTACCAATATCAATATATCTTTTTGTAGCGCTTAGATTCAGCGAGTCTTTTGTAATCATATTACTGAGTTCCGGTTTAACAATTTTTAAAACAGTTTTTGAATTAGCTTATTTGATCATATTGGACAGTGCTTAAACAACTGTCAGAGTGAGTGCTGACGATTCTTTCTGCATTTCTGTTCTGACTGTTCCTGCATTTTTGCTCAATTTTGGTGAGTTTGTTCCAGCTTTAATTGTTGAACCGCACCGAATTGTTGCAGCGGTGTCTGAACAGTATATTTTCAAGTGTAAACCGTAGACCCTTAATTATATCGTTTTCCACGAGGCATCAGCGATCTGATGCATGTGTTATCTCTTATCGGTTTCTTGCTTTCAACACTGATAGGGTTTTTGTTCAGGAGCGTTGAGGCGAACGACCGCGGCGATCGCCGTGTTCGACCACTATAATATTAGTCCACTTTTAGGGTAAAGGGTTGGTCATATAATAAATATGGTCGAATCCACAATAGTTTTTCCTTCTAAGGATCAGATGCTACTTCTTACCACTTGTGATAATTTAGTGCTTGATGATTATTTTGTGGTAATAGGTAATATTGTTACTCCAAAAAATGTTATATTTGCTTCGAAAATATCGAAAAGTTGCATATGTCTTTTCTTGAGTTTAAAATCTTTAGTAGATGATGTTATTGAAAATGTTATTGAGGTTGCTGTACGTCAATGGATAATTATATTATCTAGTGTGAGGTCTTTGTTCCACACAATATCTTAAAAAAAAACAGATCAAGACTCTTGGATTTACGCCGGTATCCTTCATGTCTTTTTATTATTATTATTATTAGAATAAGCTCTACAGGCAAGGTGTCTATTACAAAGCTATAATTTGTCAGTTACTATCGAGTTTAAATCTTTTAATCCACCCGAAAAAATACCAATGGCTGGTTGCAAGTTATTAAAATTGTTGCACACTCGAAGCAAGGGTGAGAATTTAAGAACATTTATCCGACACTGAGGTGTATAAAATAGTTGTAAAATATGACAAACTTTTAAAAGCTGGAGTAAAAAATAACGATTTTCAGCACGTGATGGGTCATCGTAGGATTTGTAGGCATATATGTCCAACCAGACGATAAAATCAATCTTCCTGACTCTGTAGTTTTCAAATACGATAATATAAATTATCGTATTTTCTTAACATTTGATGACACTTGTTTTAAATGCAAAATGACCGGTCATTTAGTAAACGATTATCCAACACTTCTTGCCAGTCCTCCAACAAACAATGAGTCCGAAACTCCTGGAATTTCGGAAACTGTCACTGCGCAAAGTAGTGCTCCACAAACTCTTGTGAAACCTACATTAAACCTTGCTGGTAAAAGGCAATTGGGGGACGATTCTTCTCTTGAGAGCCCTCCCCCTATTCTCACTAAATCTGATACTGTTAAAAGTCAAGTCAAAAAAAAAGTTAAACCAAACGAATCTTGTGAAAGCTTAACTCCGACCTCTGATTTACTTCTTCCTGTCAAAAACTTATTGAACAACACTGACGAATACGTTTTGAACTTCGACCAAGTTGTTGAATTTATTGATAAGGCTACAGGCGAGGAATTGGTCCACTCATACACCGACGATCTTGAAGGGATCATTAACTTGTTATACATTTACCCAGTTGTTGAACCCTCTGGCATAAAAAATAAGTGTAGAAAAATCCAAAGAAAAAATAAAAAAGCCTAGGAATGTAAGGGAGACGAATTAGGAAATATTGTGGCTAGTGTTAATACCGACAGAGACGATGATGATAATGCAGTCGTTGACCTGTCTATCTTAGACTACTAACTTAGATCTTTGCTTCACTTTTTTTTTCTTTTTGTTAAGATGGCGCACTATGTTTCCAGTTCGATTGTTTACTCTAATGTTGCTTCCTTGTTAGCTAAATACAATAATCTCGTGGCTTTTATAACCTTATAGCCTTGCTTTATCGCACTGGCAGAAACCTGGCTATCTTCTGCAGTACCACTTGCCTTGGTTTCACTAGATGGTTACCCAATCATCAGGCAGGACAGGGTGAAAAAACGAGGGGGCGGTGTTTGCATTTACGTGTCAAATATCTTTTTAACGGATGCTAGAGTTACCATATTAGATGTTCCCACTCCGGGCATTGAATCGATTTTTTTGCAGATATCTAACTCTAAGTTCAACTTTGTTCTAGGCTGTATTTACCGACCCTCTGCAACGAATATTAATGACGACGTCATTACATTTGACTCATTGGCTGACTTAGCAAACACTTATGACAACTTGTTTATTTTTGGAGATTTCAACATGCTCAGTCTCGTGTGGTCCATTCAAAATTTGTATTGCGCTCATGCTTCGTCTCAGTTGTTAATTGATTTGTTAACAAATAGTCATTTGCATCAGATCGTACATGAACCAACTCGCTACCTTATCATTACATCAGACAGTGGCTTGCTTGCTAACCTTAAATATTTGCATCCCCTCGGTAAATCTGACCACATAACTTTAAAAGTTAGTCTTCAGCTCTGTTATACTTCTTTCAGCAGAATAATTACTTTTCAAAAAGCCATTATTTCGTACGACGCTATAGGTAAAAGCATTGAAGAACTTAACTAGAATACCTTACTTAATACTCTTAATAGGTCGTCAGTAGATGGAACTGGAAACATTTTTAAAGATACTGTCACGCTCTGCGTGATTGGGGGTTCTAGCTCAGAGACGTAAATAAAAGTACTCTGGTTTGGTAACAAAATATAATAACAATAAATAAGAAAATTATACTTACAGTAGATACAATTCACAAATATATAATCCGATGGGCCACACAAACTGGTATACTGGTGTATACAGCGTGGTCGCTGTAGCACACAAGGACAGGACCCTTCTCTTTTGAGTAAAGGGTACCTCCGTACCCCACGAACACTCCTTAACCCCGATGCTTTAGGGTCTATTTAATAACTTGTCCCCTCCTTGTGTGTTACTTTACTTTTGTATTTGCAATACAATTGCCTAAACGCTGAATAGCGAACTTATGATTTACAGCAATTGCATTGCAAAATACTGCTTGGTGACAATACTTTCAACAATTCTGTTACCGCTAACACTGTTTTTAAAACAGTCAAAAAGTCATCTAAAAAGCCGTGAATAGACAACAAAATTCTTCGTTTAATTAATAAAAAAAAAATGTTATGGCGGGTTTCTAAACGCACCGATTCTGCAAACGACTATGCTGCTCACCGTGCTGTCTCGAACAGATTATCTTCCACCATTAAAGTAGCTAAAGCTAAATATGAAATGCGTATTGCAAACGGGAAAAATCCAAATACGTTATTTAAATATATCAAAGCTAATTTGTCGAGTTCTGTTAAGACCCCTCAAGTAAAGAACTCCAATAATCTTATTATCAACGATACTTGCGAATGCGCCAAAATTTTTGCAGAGTCTATTTCTAAAGTTTTTGTCAACGAACTAAGTATGTACATCGCCAGCTTATTTAGTTTGCGCTCCTAACCACAATAAACTTATGCTATCCTTTTTTCTGAAGAAATCATCTTTGCTAAACTAACAAAGCTAAATCCTTCCAAATCGCCAGGACCCGACAATATCACTGCGAAACTCTTACTATCTTGTGCCCGTTCTTTGTGCAAACCTCTTTATATGCTTATGGGACAATTGTTTCGTACTAGTCAGTTACCTCACGATTGGAAAACAGCATTGGTTAAGCCTATCTACAAAAAACGCGACAAATTTGATGCAGCCAATTACCGGCCTATCAGTTTAACGTCCGTTTTTTCTAAGATCATGGAATCTATTGTTTACGACCAGGCGTCTATATTTCTTATTAATTGTGGAGTTTTACCATCTGAACTACAGGGTTTTCTGCCTGGAAAGTCCACTTCGACAAACTTGTTATGCAGTCTCGACGATTGGACTAGGTTTCTGGATTCAGGATATTATGTTGACGTTGCCTATTTTGATTTTTCTAAGGCTTTCGACAGGGTGCCTAAAAACCGTCTCCTAGCCAAACTTAACCATCATGGAATAAAAGACCGTCTTCTTTACCGATTAAAAGCTTTTTTGTCGGATCATTCTTTTAAAGTCAAGGTAGACAACTCACTTAGTGATGCACTTCCCGTGTCAAGTGAAGTGCCTCAGGGCTCAGTGTTGGGACCCTTTCTTTTCATTATAGTATACACCACGGATTTAAAAAATCTCGTATCATCAACTTTTGTAATGTATGCAGATGACATTAAAATTTATAACTCCAGTTTTAACCATGCTATCTTGGCTAAGGATCTTGGCAATTTCTAGTTAGTCCAAAGAGTGGCTACTTCTACTTAACGTAGAAAAATGTTCTATGTTGCACTTAGGCACAAAAAATACAATGCATAATTATTATGTTAACAATCGTAAGTTGTCGGTGGCTGAGTCGGTTTCGGACCTCGGTATCACCGTGACAACTTCATTATCCTGGTCTGCGCACATAACAAAAGTTATCAAGAAGGCCAACAGAATGGTTTACCTTATTAAAAAAATGTTTTCTGAGTCTAACACTTTTGTGATGTTAAACTTTATAAGATTTACGTTAGGCCCATTTTAGAATATGCAAACTGCGCATGGACTCCGTTACTCCGCTGCGAAGTAAACTCTCTGGAAGCAGTCCAACGACGAGCGACCAGAATTCCTTTTGGGCGAATTAGACCATCCTACTACGACCGCCTTCAAAGTATGAAATTACCTACTTTGTTGACAAGACGCAAAAGAGGAGACCTAATTACGGTTTTTCATGCAATTAGAGATCTTAATTCTCCCATTAAGCATCGGACTAGGGGACACCCTTTTAAACTATTAAAAGGCAAATTCCGCACAACCTTTAGACAGTGTTTTATAACCAATAGGGTGATTGACTGTTTGAACCTTGGAATTCTTTACCTCCAGATGTTGTCTTATGCGAAAAAGTTGGTCAGTTCTAAGCGAAATATGATTTACTCACGGAAACAATTAATTGTTAATTTCGATTATTTTAATGTATTACTTATGTGTTGCGCGGGCATAACAGACTCCGATCTCTGTTCGATCGCTTTTCTATAATAATAAATATGTTTGGTTAGTGTGATTTTTTTATTTGCTCCCGCCCGAAATTTTAAAAATAGGCAACACATTATACTTTGCATAGATTACGTAGTTTTTTAAAATTTAATTTTTAAACTTAAGACATAGAGGGTTGTGAATTATTGTCAACATTGTTGACAATACTTTTGACAGTGCTTCCAAAATCAATTTATTCGGGTCATTTGTAGCCGCATTTTTATAAGTAGAAACATGTTTTCTAATTCGGAAAAAACGGATATGTTATTGGTACTGGGAGAGTGTCAGAAAAACTACGAAGCAGCAGTTCGACTCTACGCTAGACGTTATCCCGATAGAAAGACGCCATGTAATCATGTGTTAAAAAAAATTGAAAAGAATTTAAGAGAAAATGGAGTGTTTAAAAAAAAGAGCAACAGACGTCGTACAGTAACACATGCGGAAAACGAAGCGGCGGTAATAGAAGCTGTAACTAATAACCACCAGATAAGTCACAGACAAATTTTACGGCAGCTACAGATTAGTCAAACCCCTGTATTTAGTATTTTAAAAGCTAACCAATTTTTTCCTTACCATGTAACTATAGTTCAGGGTTTGAGAGGAATCAATCAGGAATCAGGTTTATCAGGAATCAATTAGAACAGGACCCTAACTTTTTATTTTACGTTTTGTTTACTGATGAGGCTGCCTTCACCAACAATGGTTGCATGAACAGGCACAATTCACATTATTACTCTCAACAAAATCCTCATTGAGATGCTAGCCAGAATTCGCAAAGATTATGAACGGAGAATAATATTGTGCCAAGAAAAAGAAGGGAGATAATTTGAACACATTTTATTACAATTACTAAATGTAGTTATTGTATTTTAATTAAATGTTAAAACTGACTTTGATTTTTGAACTTATAACGTCTAGCGTACAGGCGAACTGCTGCTTCGTAGTTTTTCTGGGACTCTTTCAGTACTAATAACATATCTGTTTTTTCCGAATTAGATACCATGTTTTACTTAACAAAATGTGGCTACAATTGATCCAAATGAACTGACTCTGGAAGTACTGTCAAAAGTATTGTCAACAATGTTTACATTAATTCATAACCCTCTATGTCTTAACTTTGAAAATTAATTTTTAAAAAACTACGTATTCTATGCAAAGTATAATGTGTTGCCTATTTCGAGAGTTTCAGGCGGGAGCAAATAAAAAAATCACCCTGTATTTTTACGATTTATTTTGAAAGGTTTATACTCTAGCTCGAATTGTGTGTAAATAATACAATTAAGAACTCAGTAATTGACGTCGCCTGTATTATGGTTCCAATAATTTTGTCAATTCTACAGAATGTTGTTGTTATCATATTTTATTAAATTCTCTCTCATGGACTTATCCCTTTTTGTAATAAAATATAGGTATGTCTCAATCTACGACGTATAGCTTCGTGTGAAATTGACATTTAACAGAACACAAACGAAATATAAATAACAAAAATATTGTAATTATGGGAATAAAATTTCAGAAAACTTTGTTGCTGCAACAGAACTCAGTAGAAGGAATTATATCCAAAATTTTAATTTCTTAGGTATTGAAGAAAAGTGTAAAAATAGAAAGAAAGACAACAGATAGAAAAGTGTGACATTCTTAATACAATACGTTTTATGTTTGTTGCATTTTAGGCCATAATGTAGAAAGAGATAACAATAAGAACGTGAATCTTTACTTGTGTTGAAAGGTTTTATTACAAAAAGGAATAAGACTGTGAGACAGACTGACTTTACTGATTAGCATGAGTAATTTTGTTTCCAAACTTTTTTTTCAAAAAAATATTATATTTTTTATTTATCATATTTTTTTTTGATAAATGCGTTCCTTTTTTCTGGCGCCCCTAGGCTACCGCCTAGATAGCCTATTGGGTAATCCGGCTCTAGGTAGATCATTTCTTATACATTAAAATATTTAATAAAGCGTTTCTTGTAAATTTGTTGTTTAAGTTATACAGAGTACAAAAACAAGATCTGCAAAAAACGAAAGTTTAGACATTACCTGTTTTAACAAAAAAAAATTTGGATTTTCTAATGGGTCCCGATAGAGCGCTGGATTAAGACCTCAATACAGTTTTACAGATTTTAAACTACACTTAGATATAAATTTAAGCAATAATCCAAAAAAACTGTTTTTTGTGCATTAATTTGGTTTATTCTAAAGAGAAAAGTTCAAACTTGAATTTTGGAAGACAATGGTAGACATACTGTTAACATTTTGTGTAGAAAAATACTTCCGAAGATGACTAAATTTTTAAACAGCTTCGATTTTTAGTTTGATAAAAAAAGATAAAAATTTAAACGTGTATTTAGATACATAACTTGTTTTTTGTTTCTCAACATTCTTGTAGCATTAGTTTACTTAATATTGGTAGGTGATTTGATCCAATTTTTAAAAGTATATTTTTAGAGAAAAATTGAAGCTTTTTCGCGCCACCTATTGTAACATAGTTGGTCGCGCTGTATTTATCAGATACATGCGTTAAAACTCATGTTTAAAAAAAAAAATTAGAAAATTTTTTGTATATCTTTTCATATTTTAGTTCACTGAATATTATCGGTTAAAAAAAAGGCATATTGCTTTAAGAATTTATTAGATTTACTTAAATGAATCTTGTGTATCTAAATTTCTTCAATATCTTCTGGACTACATAAATTAAATTTTTTTTGGTACTCATTGTAATAAGATTAATTACACTTTTCACAGACAATAAACACTTACAGAAACATGATCACGGTCTGTGTGACAGAGAATAAGAGATGCACGTAGTAAAACACGAGATAAGGTTGAATATTTCAAAGGCGACCTTTTGGTATATATTACAAATAATATACCAAAATAACCGTGCTAAAAATAAAAATTTTAACATGTTTTTAGGAACATAATTAAAATACATTAACCAAGGAATACACTACGTTTCAAGTTCAGGGGATTGGCAGTTTTGAAAATATCTAAAAAAATGAGGCATATATCTGTGAGATATACATGCACGACTAACCAAGGGTTAAACAGCTCGTTACCACGATACGGACGCTGACGCTACTATTTGCTATCCACATTCCACAATTGTATCATTAGAAACAAGCCGTTTAGTTGAGCAAAAGTTTTATTTTTTTTTCAAAAAACATGGCTTTAAAAATCGTGTTTAAACACCAACTTATATTGAGTAAACTAATGCTACAAGAGGCTTGAACAAAATGAGTAATATATAAAATGTTACTTGTGGCAAAACATTTGGCGTCTTAAAAAACAAGGCAAAATCTTACAAATTTAGCTGTTTGCCCAAAGGCAAATAACCGAAAAGGGCCCAAAACCTCTCAAAAATCATTAATTTTTATCCATCCCAAAAGTTCCCAAATATGTGTAGATCACCAAAAATTAGGCACACGAAAAAACCGCTAAAATCTCCCAAAATAATGAAAAATTACCTCAAGAACGCTCTAAAAAACTAACAAACTTACACAACCCAAAATGGCTTTTTACTTCTGGACTAGGACAATTGGCATCTTCAAAAAATAAGGAAAAATGTTACAAATTCAGCTGTTCTCCCAAAGGTAAACATCCGGAAAAAGACCTAAACCCCTTCAGAAAGCATTAAATTTTATGCACCTCAAAAGTACCAAATATCTGTGCCTCTGTGGACCACCAAAAATTGGGCACACGAAAAAACTTTAAAACTACTTTAAAAACGCCATAAAAAAACTAACAAACTACCGTTGTGTACTAAGTGTTTTTACACACCACAAAATGACTTTTTATTTCTGAATCAAGCCATTTGACGCATGTAAAAAAAAAGTAAAAAGCAACACTATATCAAGGAGGGTATTACGATATTTGACGTCTTAAAAATCTAGGCAGAATCCTAAAAATTTATATAATTTCCCAAAAGTAAACAACCGAAAAACACATAAAATTCTCCAAAAATCATAATTTGTGCTAATTTTTTCATTATCATTCAACCCTCCCAAATTGGGGGAGTTTAAATTTTTCCATAGTACTTTGTCTCCTTTGTCTACATCGGTTCTGAAAGCTTTATCTATACCCCAATATTCGACTATGCCTTAATGATAATAATTCTTGGATTCAGAATATTTACAGAATTAATAAAAATAAGTGCAAAACATTTCCCGTTTTCATTCCGACTACAATCCGATCTATTCTTACAGCATCTCCTCTTTCACGACAGCTAATACCGTTTATAGGTAGGTATGTGCCTATCGAAGAGAATCATCCAATCCTGAATTCGTCTTGGACTCATGAGCCTTTGGCGAATCAACAGGACAAGGTCATTGTTGTTCGATATTACTGTTAAGTCATGAATAGATGAAAGAGTCCCAAAAGCGAGAAATGTTTTGAGAATATTTGGCAGCACTCAGTTGGGTGCCCGTCAATCTTCGTGAGTCCTCAATTTCTATGGCCACTCGAGATCTCACCAGTTCACCAAAACTTTGTAATTATCTGTCTAACCTTTATTTTTTAAAGGTAAACACGCACGTAATACGCTCGATCGTACAGCGCTTAAATTCAATAACGAATAACGCATTTTGACTTTTCAGCGTTTTTATTAAACAGAAGACGGTCGATGGTCGAGCGTTGGTATGGTCTATAAAATTCCTTGCACAATATAAAAAAAAATTCCGTTATAAAAATTGTTCTTCTGATTAACTATCAATACTTTTTCACTGATTTTTTTAGTTTGCATATCTTAGTTGAATTCTAGACAAAATATAATCACAAAAAAAATATTATTACACCGAAGTAACGATGCCAACGTAAAATTTGTTTTTGGAACACAACTAAAATGTGTTCAATAATTGTTCTGGTCAGATCGCCTGGGTGTGGCAATTGTCTCAAAAAACGTATGTCTCGTTTAACATTATGCAGAGTAAATTTTTATCAAAAATTCCTAAATGCAAAAATAAGACAACATTTAGACAGTTGGCAGCAAACAATATGAACTTATTACGTCAACCTACGTTTATGCTAGAAAGAGAAAACCACAGCAAACTAAGACCAAAACAATTATTGAACACATTTTACTTACTAAAATCGTTTTTTTATTTTGTGATATTAAACGTTATACATTTTTATATTTTATAAGTAATAAAGTTTAAATTGGGCTAGTTTTCTTATCTTACTCTGTTGTAATTAGGAAAATGGTTTATATTTAGTTATAATTTTCATTGAACATATAAACAATAGGTAATAGTTTTTTTTTCAACTTATGTTTTTACCATATCAATTATTATCTACTTTCACTAACATAACGTCGTAAGTCCCGGTTTAATGAAATATTAAAAAATACTCAAGTAGACATTTATAATTTTATTAAACATTAATAAAAGCAGTAAAAATGAGAGTTATTTTCAATTACAATTTACAGACTCAAACTATAAAAATAGATTCAATAGAAGTTGCAAACAAAAAAAAAGAACGGAAAGAAAAATCTGTATGTGTTGTCATGGTTTGTGGTTTCAATTTCGAGTGTTGTCTGAATTGAGGTTGTCATCATTGGTTGTTAAAATTTGTAGTGTTGTCTTCATTAGGTAGTCTTCAATGAGTTGTCTTCATTCGTTTGTCTTTATTAGATTGTCTTTATTGGGTTGTCTTCATTAAGTTGCCTTTATTCATTGGGTTTTTTTAATTTTTAATAATAAAAATGTATTTTTAAATCAGCGAAATGTATACTAAAGGGAATGATTTTAACATTCATAGCTATCCTCTTCTACAATTTTTTTTATTAATCTTATTGTGTTTTGTTCAAAATTTTCTAAATATCTGATGCTAACCTTCCCTTCATCAGACATATGAAGACCCATTAAAATTTTCTTCAAACCCTTTATTTCGTTTCCCATAGATTCAAATGCTTGATAGTATTTTTTCTCTATACACTGTTTTAGGGCCGTCTTTGCAGAATCTTCTCCATGACGCTTTACTTCAATTATAATCGCTGCATATTCTGTAATAACCATTAAATCAAGCCTGGGTGACACTCCCTTTTTGATTGCCAATTCTGAGAAATAACGAATGTTCGTAGATATTAACACGTAAAGGTCACAGTGAAAATGAAAATAAGCTTTTGGCAATTATCGGTTAGTATACAGATTTTCGATAGATTTATTAAAAGCTACATATTTCATAGGTTCATGCTCCTCTCCACATCCTAAGGACTTTAAAGCACTCACAAATGACCCCTGTTGTTTTGCATCAAACCGGTTAGATTTAACATTTAACAACGCCCGATGTAGTTTATTTCTAAACAATGTTTTCAATTCTAGATTCGGAATTTGTAATGTCCAAGTCGTATCATCTTTGTGAATAACATTAAAGTATCCACATTCTGCTAGAAATTGAAGAACCAAGTTTACATGGTCTTCATTGACACAAGTGAACAATGAATCCGATAATAATTTCAAATTAGAAATATCTTCCAATTCTATTGTATCGCTGATTGTATTGATGGAAATATCCTGATTGTTTCTAATGGCAGGAAATACTTTCTCCCGCATCTTTTCAAATTTAAAAAGTTCGCATACATATTTTGTTCCAACTTTTTCACTCCAATAACTTTTTCGTACAAACTTCGATAAATATTTGGTTATAGACACAGGATTACAAATAGTTGTATCTTTATGTCCTATTACAGTGTAACTGATGTACCAAATACCAATTTCATCAAGAACTTTTTGTCGTTGACTTTCTGTGACAGTCTTTTTAACTAAAGCGATTACTTCTTCTTTAGTAAATCCAAAGAATTTATAATAATCATAATCCTTGTCCAAAAATGTTCTACGTTTAACATTGTTAGGTCCTAATAAAATCATACCGCCTAATGCAGTGACAGAAAAAATCATTACTCGTTGAACAAATTCTGCTGACACATTATCTTTGCATAAAAGACGCATAAGTTTTCGTAAAAAAATAATAATCTTTTCATCTTTTTCTTTACTAATTAACAATTCCATAAAAGGTGCGTCAAACTCATCAATTAACATAATGATTTTTCTATTTGCTTTTTTTTATTGTAGACCGACACAACCTTAATCAAATATCTAAAAGCTTCAAATATGTATTCTTCTGCTGTGTTACCATGTTTTGCCTTCATCCAGTGATCGTCATCATCAGAAGCTTTCAAATAACGCAAGAAACGTTTAACATCCAGTTTTCCCATATTGTTACTTGACCACTTGAATTTTTTACCGTCTTTGCGAATTAAATATGTTTCATATTTCTCAAACTGCCTTGTTATCATAGTTTTAAGGCTCTCCAAAAAATTACTATATGTGATTGTAAATAATTGTGCAAGATCCAGTGAAATTACTGGATGCTGTCCGCAATGCCGGCGAAAAAATTTTTTGCTCTCGCAATCATAATTATTTGTGCATTCTTCACTGCATTTGTAAATTTTGAGATCCTTAAAAAAATTATATTTCTCTTCTAACTCCTGTTCGCTGTTGACAATTTGAAAAAACATCTCGAGTATATTACAAGCCATAGTCTTGCCAAATCTAGGAGGTGCAGTCAGAAGTACTCTATGTGCCTCATCCTTCATAACGCATCTAATAAGCATAGACTTGTCCACATAAGTCGGCGACCATCGGAGAGCCTTGAAATCCAAGTCAGGATCCTGAAAAGGTATAACAAATTGTAATTTTCATGATTCCATGAATTCCTATTTGAACATAAAGCAAGTTGTACATTTGTTCGAAGCTAGTTACTTACTAAATCTCCACTGTCATTTAACCTTTCGGAAGTGTCCAGAGATATAGCATCATTCAGTAAATTTAATCCAACTAATTGCTATAACAAAAGAGTAACACATGTTACCGTCTGATACAATAATATGTCTGGTTTTACTTGGTCTGAATACGTAGGTTTGCTTTCGACTTTTATGCGCTTCGATGAGGATGAGAAGGGCTCCATCAGATCTACCTACAAAAAATGTTATATTCAAAGGAAATTTTATCTTTAATCTGTACCAGTAAAAGAATTATTAATAAAGTTTCGTTCAAAATGATTTAAAAGATTCAAAATAGTTTTTTTACAATAAATTTAGAAAATGACCAATATCAGAAAAAACAAAATAGTGGCAGAATATTACACACCATTAAAAACAAGACAATCTGAATTCCAACAATTTAAAAATAGTTATAAATCTTTTTCTCAATATAAAAAACTAAATAAAATATACAAAAAAATATCAAATAGGAAATCGTAATTTTGACACTGAATATCTCAATTCGACTGTAAATAAAAAACTAACAAAGACAGAATTTTGCAAATCTAAAAGTATTTCCAGAAATTTCCTCTATATGAGGTTAAATTCAGTTGGCATAAAAATTGCATGTGAAACGAGAACAAATGAAAACAAACGAGAACAATCCGGAGCAAAAGAGAACAAATCGGAACAATTGGGAACAAAAGAGAGAAGAAGTAAAACATAAAATAAAAAAATACGACACAAAGCAGGTAGTCGTAAAAATACAAGTTTAGATAAGGAAGCGAATGAATTAATTAGTAAATCTTTAGAAACTTTTCAGTCATAAATAGACAAACTAGTTTCATACATTCCCAACGCTAAGAAAGAAAAATAGAAAAAAAATTTAAAACCTATTATTACTGAAATAGACAGATTAGAAGATGGAGCAAAAATAGTTGGTTTCAAACCAGAAGTTGTAGATAAATATATTGCAAGAAAACCAGCTAATTTATTCCTTGAACAATTAATTATGACTGACTGTGAGCTAGAGTCCGCAAATAATAAAATAGACGAATTGGAATATAAATTAGATAACTACAACAATTACGATCTTAAGAAACTAGCAGAATTAAGAAACAAAATCGTAGAAATACCATCAAACATCGATGATGTAAAGAAAAGAACTCTGAAAATATTAGAAATACATACTAAAAATATGAGAGCAATAAATGAAAAGATTCAAAAATTGTAAATTAAATGAAAAGTACTGTATTCAAGAATTTAAATATATTCAATGAAGAATATCCAAAATTCCGAGAAGTTTTCAAGTCTCATTCAACAAGTTAATAAATAAAAAAATATTATTTTTGTTCTTATGTTTATTATCGTAATTGTTATTGTTTTCTTAATTTATTACTTCCACACTTATAAAGATAGTGATTTATTCAACAATTTCCATGAACCTATACGTGTCCATAAACTAATGTATCTGTAGAATTAAATAAATAGTATCTTTTATCATCTTTCCAACTTAGAGACTTTTTCTTTACTTCTTCAGTAAATATATCATGTTTATTTTATGACTCCTAATCACTTTCTGTCTACGGAAGTATTTTTTTTTTGATTAAATAAGCAATTTTTGTAATTTTCAAAACTTATTTCTTTCTTCAATACTGCTTTCTTGATACCTTTTAATTTTTTCGAAACAGACGTTTCAGTTATGTAACTGTACATTTTTGACCTTAAACCTATGCATTCTATTATCTTAATACCATTCAATTCATCTTTGAATTTCCCTATTACTTTCTTATTTTTATCAGAATATAATCAGAGAACAAATATAATTGATGATTCTTTGGATAATCAGATGTATAAAAATAGTCAGGATAGTTTTTCATAAATTAATAGAAATCGGCATTGGAGCTAAAATAAAATTTTGTTATTAAAGGATATTAAAAAAATACCACTGGTCATTTCAAGAAAAAAAAGAGGAACAAGAATCATCAAGAAAATTGCTAGGTTGCTATTTAAAAAAGAAAAAAAAGTTACGTTTCCATAGAATTGCGTTGTCATAAAAAAACAATCAGACAAATAAGAGATAAGAGATAATTAGTAAAGAAACTTTTATTGATGACATTTTGTCATAAAGTTCATATTTACGGGGATAAACTGCCTATTCCATACTTATGACTAACCCTGTATGTTAGCATGTATATAGATAATCTGAGTATTTTTATCTGCCTGCGAATACCTGTTACTATACTGTGAAATCAAAGAGAAATAGAAATCAGTTAATAATTCCAACTCCACTGAAGTACATATATTTGAGCATACAGTCCCAAACTAACCCCGGAGTTGTATAATACCAAACAGGATCGAGTCCATAAACATAAGACTCTAAAATTTTCAAATACATCAGTACATCAGTTAAGTATAAATCATGCCATTCACCCACGTTTTTAATTTTAAAATGTTTCCATACTTTCACTGCATGTTTGAATTCTTCTTGACAAATTCCTTCTTTTGTGAGTGAAGAATAAAATTTATCTATTGATGGAAGTTTTGTTTCAGAAAACTGTTACCCATTTAATAAATATCAAGACATTGACTTACCTGTTAAAAACCAAAGTAGAGTAAAAAGCCAAACTGAATCCACGGATCTCGTTAATGGGCTCCAGAAGCCGTGACGTCAAAAATGCGCGAAATTTTGAAACACTGTCATTCCATAAAAACACCTTGAAAAAGCCGACCTTAAATAAGATAAAAAATAAATAAGATCTACAAATATCGACATTCGATACCCTAAACATTTCATTTATTGATAAATCACGAATTACAACAAATTTACACTTAATAAAGAATTTAATGGAAAATAAAACGTTCGATGCACAGATTTCATTCATTTCTAAGGTATAACGCAGGTCCAACATGAGCGAATTCCAGCGAACCATGCCGAACGTGAACGATTTTCTTTATTTGTCCGCGCGTTTGCGCGCTACTTCGCTACTCGGCCATCTTCGGTAGTTGCTTTACAGCTGTTCGGGTGACTTTGAGAGCACGAAGCTTACAGGGTAATTTCTATTTTCGATTAATTTATCAATTATGCGAGAATTATTTGTAACTTTTGACTGGATTAAATCTAGAATGTTTAGAGTATTGGAGTTGAGTGTTTTTATGCCTTATTTGTGTTTCCATATGTGATTTTCATTCGGTCAAAGTTTAGCTGTTATAATTTTAACCTTATGCACTAGTGCAATAAGGGCGACTTTTTTAAGGTATATTTTTAGAATGACAGTGCTTCAAAGGTTCGCGCTAAAATTACGACACACTTCTCTAGCCCATACGAGTGTCGTTTCATAATAATGCGCTGTGCATACCACTTCCTTATGTATTTCCCTCCACAGCTTCCCCGCTTTTGAGAAGAAAGCTCGATTGTGCTTGAGCCCGTTTGGGAGATCGAGATATGCAACCAACTAGGCGCTCTTGTCTTTCTGTCATTAACTTCAAACTTTTAGGAACTTTGTCTGTCATATGTCAAAATCTTGGAGTTGGCAATGATTGATGAATTATGAAATTATTATGAATTACACATTGCACCCCCACCCAAAATGAGGCCAGCGCCGGAATTTACAATATAAAATTTTCGGTCAACATGACCATCGGCGCAATTTACAATCACCGAATGCTACAAGGATGTTGAGATACAAAAAACAAGTTATGTATCTAAATACACGTTTAAATTTTTATCCTTTTTTATCAAACTAAAATTCGAAGCTGTTTAAAAATTTAGTCATCTTCGGAAGTATTTTTCTACACAAAATGATAACAGTATGTTCACCGTTGTCTTCCAAAATTCAAGTTTGAATTCTTCTCTTTAGAATAAACCAAAAAGAGATAAAATTTTACATCAATTAACAAAATTATAGCTTAATGCACAAAAAACAGTTTTTTTGGAATTTTGCTTAAATTTATAAGTGTAGTTTAAAATCTGTAAAACTGTATTGAGGTCTTAATCCAGCGCTCTATCGGGACCCATTAAAAAATCCAAATTTTTTTTAGTTAAAATAGGAAATGTCTAAACTTTCGTTTTTTGCAGATCTTGTTTTTGACACTCTGTATAACTTAAACAACAAATTTACAAGAAATGCTTTATTAAATATTTTAATGTATAAGAAATGATCTACCCAGAAGAAAAAATGATTCCGATTAATAAATTTTTGCAGAAGTTACAAGACTTTAAATTTTGTTAAAATTTTACGGTGTTTCATTTTAGTTGTTGCGCACTGTAATTACAAAAAATAATAAAAAAAATAATTTTATTGAAATAATTTTTACCTATTAAAAGTATCATTTATTTCCAGCTCCTTTATTTGCTTATAGTTAAGGTGCAAAAACAATAAATTTTCTCTAAATAAAAACTGTAAAGCCAAAGTTGTTAGTAATAATGTATACATATATTTTTTATTTATTATATTTTTTTAAAGAAAAATGTGTTTTTAAATTTATTTTAATAGTTCAAGCAGTAGGTGGGATTAAGCATGGGATTAAGTATGCAAAATTGCGCAAAACAGATTTTTTTAATTCTTGTTCAGGAAATCTCACTGAACAGGAAAATGCATGTTCCCACTAGCAAAAGTGCTAGAATTTTAGGATTAAACAAGGGCGTTTGGGAAACAACACTATGCAGTAAATTTAAATAAATAAAGAAATACTTTTGTAGTATTTAGAGACATGTTCAATGATAAAATCAGTTTTAAGCCATCGGTTTTTATTTCTGAATTACACCGCTTTTTTGATAAATGCTATACGATACGGTGTATAATATCCTATTTTTGCCTTCAAATAAGATTTATTATAGGTTTCTTACAAAGCCAAAGCATAAAAAAAAAGTTTGGGATAGGATTTAAAGTTCAACTCTTATGTTTATTGTCCAATAAACTTTTTTGACACAAGATAAAATAATAAATTGTTTATTCAAACTCAGTTTTTTTTATGTGAGTTATACTTCTACTTACTACTAAGGTAATACTACAACTAGTATTACCTTAGTTGTATATATAAAAATATTTTTAGAAAAATTTTGTATTTTCATAGAATATACAAGCCGTAATATTCGCCTCTTATTGGTTCAAAAATATTAAAATGTAGTACGATTTTCAATTAAATTTTTTCTACTCCTATGCTCTAATTGGTTTATTAGTTGCAAATTACCTGTACTTTAATCATGTTCATTATGATACAAATTTTTAATTAAGATACAAATTTTGACCAATGAAACGATGTATCTACTACACCAAGATTTAAATATTTATCAGATTGCCATAGACTTTTGACATTTAAAATTGTGCCAGGTCGCAGTAATTTTCAATTTAAAACAACAGAAAACGAATCAGTATAGAAGAAAGTGACTGAAATAAAAAATCTTACGTTTCCAGACATTTCAGAACAAACCAGAAGCACCACAAAGTCTTTGTTGCCGGCAAAATCTTCTAAAATCTATGAAAAATTTTACGCGCTATTTATGAATTAAAAAGACGACAATACGGTTAACATTTATATACCGGACAGCGCTTCCGTTGCAGTTCTGCGACAATACTGGTTGATGCTGGTGGTGATATTTTAATACATCACTAAAACGCTACGGTGTGTGGAAGTCCAATACAGTGGTCGAAAATTATATAGAAGAATCAGTCCAAAATAAAGTAAACATGTAGCAAAAATTTTTAATTTGATTGAATAAAATTAGAAAAATAATTTATTAATAATTGCTCCATCAATAACAACATTTCCCAATATTGTTATAGAACTGCCAAAAATGCCGCAGTTGCAGTTTAATAAGCTATCGCTAACGCTCGGTAACAGGTAAAGCAATAAATCCTTCATTACATACACAAAACAATTCTCCTTCAAGTTTTATTAGATCCTACATTATTAGAGAGAAACATTAACAAATTTGAGCGACATTCAGTGCTAATTGTAAGATAGGTATTTGTTTAATTAATACATTTCGCACTTATTAAGAAAAAAAAAATGAAACAAGCTAATAATGTTTCATTGTGAAATATTAAAATTCAGTACATAATAACCGACTTGCATCATGGAGAGGTCCTCGCCGACGGACGGTCAGTCTTCTTGCTGGCCGGGTCATCAAAGGTTGTTGGGAGCAGTACTAGAGAGCTCTTGTAGAGGAGTAGAGCGTGCTCCAAGTCGGACCGACGCCACCGCCGCTCTATTATCATAATATAATCAAAGAGCTCGCATTACGTCAAGTGGTTCCGAGTGTTGCTGTTGACAACAATCGTCTTTGCACTCGTTCTCTTGTACAAAACCCTTCACTGCCACAACAGTCCCAACTGAAGCGGCCAAGCAAATCGAAAATTTAACAAAAATTATTTCAATAATATATGGATAAACAACGTCACAGACTGCACAGAAAGTGAAACAAAGTTTTATCCATCAGTTTGATTTTTTTTTTTTGTACAGGTAGGTGTACATAATCGATTCTTTCACTCTCTTGTTATCAAATAGTACGTAATTTCTCCCTTAAGAAGGCTACCCCGCAATTACGCCCTGTTCAGTAATCAGGTACTATTGTGCATTGAACTGAACCTATCATTACGAGGCTACACAATACTCATTCATGGCCCGGCACTTTAGCGATGTTTACTATCGCTAATCCGAGCTTGTATCCTGAATAGCAGGTACTTTGTCTACGTAAAAGACAGTGGCATTCTGATTTTCAAAGAGCAATCAGTGAAGCACAACAAATTGTTGGATTGCAATGTCTATTTGTATTCTCTACCTCGTTTTCGGATTATGTAATTTGCAACATCCGCTCAGATAGGAAGTGTTCTTCAGACATCTGTTAATACCGTGATAATAAGAATTTATTCTGTTTCGTCTTAAATATTTACTTTGTAAACTAGGAATAAACGAATTTATTTACAAAATCAGTAGAAAATTGAAAAATGTACAACTTTCCAAAAATTCTAAATGAGTAAGACACTATCATAGTTAATGTTCCTGTTAAAAAAAAAAAATAAGTGACTTAATAAATCATTTGTTCAAAAAAATGAGTATTTCAATATTGTAAAAATTTAAACTTTAAACCCATTATATAATTTTGCACAATTGGGCCTTGAAGTATAAAAAAACCAAACGTCTTAAAGTCGCCAATCATCGAGAAATTATCGAAATCTTTTTCAAATGCCCTCTAAAAAAAAACACCGCTTTTTCAATAATTTTTGACAATTTGCTCAGCGAGTATAAGTTATATCCGAACATAATTTATTGTTGTTATAAGTTGTAGTTAATAAAATTTTCTACAATTTATCTATCGAAATTTTTTCTAACATAACAATCGACAGAGTTATAGTAATTCAAAATTTAAATTTTTGTAAAATTTTAATTTTTCGCTGATTTTTACAATTTCTTTGAAATTTATTTAAAGAATTAAAGTGTTATATTAATTCAAAATTAATATATAATAAAAATATTAATTATCACCGCAACATCTTATTGATTAATGTAATAACTGAAAAAATTTCAAACAATTTTGTCACTTTATTAAATATATTTCGGATAAAAAATAATCAATTTGTGATACTTATCAGAAGTTAAAATTTTAAGGAAAATTGTAGAAAATTACGATTTACCAACTCGAAATTTTATAGATGCGATACAACAAGTGCTTGTTATGGTAAAGGCAGAACCAAAATTTTACAGAAAAACATTGATAATAAAAAAATGTAAATAAATATTTTTAATAATAAATCTTTACTTAACAATAAAGTTATAAAATACCAGAAAAGTTATTTTCAAGAATTTATTACGCAGCTAATACAATCTTAAACAATGCTTACAAGATTAAAAACTTCTTAAAAAATTTGTTAGGAAATTTGAATTTATTGCACCCATCTCAGCAGCGAAATCTTTGCGTTTTTTGTCAAATACAAATGGATACTTTTAAATCTTTAAGATTGAGACTTGAAAAAGACAAGACAACGTTTCGAAACTAATTAGAAGTCATTCTTCACCAGCGGCAGATAAAGCTTTAAAATTAATAACTTGGTCTTGCAAAAACACCTTCAAAAAGTGCCCATGGAGGAAGGCGGGTGTACACTATTAGGTTCCAGGTAAAATTGGTTAAGGAACAGATTGCAAGAGTGCACAAATTTTTGTTCCACAAAATGCAACATATAATACCGAAAAACTAGACTTTGTTTTAAATGAAGAATGAAGATGATGTTTGTATAACTGTTATAAAAACATATTTTGTTATAATGTTATTTTATTTTCAATTTTTTTCGAGTAAAAATGACGATTAAATGTTTTGTTGTACCTAACTGTATATTGACTGTTTTTAAAATTTTTGTAAAATAAATATAATAGTAGGTCTAACTCTTATTTCAATGCATAAGAGGTTAAGTTCAACTTTGTCTAAAGCAAAAATGCGTTTTAAGAATAGCAAAAAAGGTAAGTAAAAATAAAAATAGAGACTGAAATTGTAAATCTTACTAACAAAAACTTCCTACTTAAGCCAATATTACGATTTTCGATTACTCTAATTTTGCAGTAACAAAACCAAAAAAGGTTTAAATGTAACAAATGTTTGTTTTCGGTTTTATCTGTATAATTTTAGAGAAATCATAAATCGTAATGATACTAATAGCTTAGAAGTAGGATTTTTTCATAAGAAATCGAAATAGTGACTTAAATTGTAAATCTTACTAAGAAAGTCAACGAATTTAATAACTTGAAACTTTAACAACCTAGCGTTGCAGTCAAAACTTTTTTAAAATTTATGAATAAAATTGAAAATATTCTGTTGCACGAAGAAGATATTAGTCTCGTATGATGTAAGCTTTATTATCCGAAGTTAAAAAAATTAATTATAAAAAATGATCACTAAATCAAAAACTTTTGAAAACAAATCGGAGAAAACACCTTCATATCAGTACTCTATGCTCTCTCAATTACAAAAGGTTTAAGCAAAATTCTCAAAAATTTAGATTTCTAATTTGTTTATAACTCTGACACAAGTCTACAATTTTTTCTTCGTAACCTTAAAGACAAAGCAGGGTCTCTAAAAAAGTCAAAAATTCATAAAATTAGTTGTAAAAACTGTAATCAAAAGTATATTAAGCAAACACCTAGATTCATTTACACTAGACCAAGAACACATAGCTGAGCTTAAATTTAACAGAATAGAAAATTTTAGTGTTGCTCTACATATTGCAACCTGTAACGTTTGTGCGTATTCGAGTTTTTTAGATTCAAAGAGTAGGATAAATAACTAGTAATTTATTTTTGCTATGTAAACCAATACAACAACAATAAATAATAATTATCTCAATATTTACAGTAATATCGCCGCCGACATAATTTAATCACGTCGCTTCTCAAAAATTTTACTTACTTTTCACTCGCTTGTTCCGTTCTTCTAATCAAACATCCTTACTAGAAGGTGTTAGATTTTTCGTGACCTTTCTAGATTTAATTGGAAATAATGACAAATCTCTCTCAATCGATTCGTAAACAGGTCTGTTAATTATTTCGAAAAATTTTACATTTTGATATGCTTCCCGTGCGAGATCTTTCTAGTACATATTTATGGGAGCTACTTACTTGAATTTTTTTTATTGTTATTTTAAATTCCTTATTACAATATATTTGAAAAAAACTACAAAATTGACAAAAAGAATATTAAAATTATCACTTATTAGGGTAGTCAGCAATTGTAAATTTCTTGACGGTTTCGAGAGTCTAGAAATACATAGGAACAAAAGACGAGACATCTAATCAACGCCGATTTTAGACCTATTGTTACCTTTTATTTCTTTTTTTTTTTGGTTGAGTGGAGATAAAAGTGAATGTGATTAGCATATAAAATACAAATTTTTGTAAATAATTTTGTTTTAATTCTTACCTGAAGACAAGAACTTTGCTGTCGAAACGCGCGTTGTGTTAAGTATAGCGTTTGGTGTTAGTGGATGTTTTACGTTTTATTCAACACACCAAAAAAATCCAACATCCAACAAAAAGACTAATCCTGTATCCAAAAGTTCTAATTTATATATTTATAGTTTATACTTTACGTGTCACAAAACAGGCACCATCAGGTTATTAGATTTGTTACAATTGCAATTTAATATTTTAAGTCAGTATTTTTCAGATGTTTATGCATAGATAGTCTGATTTTAATTTCTTAAAAAAATTTTGATAATATTAAGTATCTGATTTTTTTAACAAACCACTATAGTGCATATAATGACAACATAAATTTAATTCCATATGTACGCATCTTTCAAAATGCAAAAAATCAAAATGCTGCAAAAAAAATTAAAAATGCTTGCAAACATGAGTGAAAACAGAAAGCGGTTGAGTATGAGAATAAAGAAAATCAGAAACAGCCTTATATTTTATAGTATCTTTACATTTAATTTTCTGAGATACTACCTTAACTTTTTTTTATTTTATTACATACCTACTTTATAAAAGATAGCGCCTCTCTCTATTTTGTTTTCATCTCCCTCACCTACTTAACCGCTTTATGTTATGTTTTCAGTAACATTGGCACGCATTTTTTTACTTATTTTGCAACATTTTAACGCGAAACATATATTTTCTTGTATCGTACTTACTTCTAATATCAAAACCTGTTTAGAAAATTAAAATCAGACTAGCTACGAGGCCATACAGACCATCTGAAAGATGCTATCATAAAAAATTGATAATTGCAAATAGAATACATAACCGTATATAACTGCAGATAATTTTTAATATGGTATTCAGGTTGTATTTTTGTCATAGAATCATTTATTTTATGCTCTATTTTTTTATTAGATTGGTTATTTTTGAAATAAATAAGTTTGAAAAATATGAAAATAATCGTTTGAATAGAGAGAGTTATAAGAAAAATGCGTGTTGGGGTCCACCACAATAATAAGGCACAATTCCCTGCAAAATCCATAATTTTGTGAGAACCCGTCCCAGGCATGCACTTGGCCGCTCGAAGCATAAATGTAGCACGCTGTGCTTTACAAAAACCACATCGGGCATTATGTTTTCATCTCGTCGCACCAGAATGGAGTTAAAAAGGTTCCATTGTTGCATGTATCCGTAACAAAACTAATCGCATACGACAGCCGGTGTGTAAATAGCCCCGTAATAGAACTTAGATGGACCGGCGATAAAGCAGCGCTCAATCGATAACGAAACGATTTATTTGCAGCCAGTTGCTCCTAAACACTTTAAAATCGATTTCCTATAAGATTAGAACACTTGAGAAAGAAAATGTGCTGGCGGAATTCCGAAATGAAAGATTTTTTTTATGTGAGGCACACAAACACATTCGAATAAATCTCGTTGGGGCAACCACATTAAAAGCATTTCGCTCGAAAGACGTAATTTCGCGATGTATACGTGAATATATATTTATGGCGGATTATTCGTTTTAATCATCTTTCGCATGAAGGGATTTGGAGTAGACATCAGGATAAAGGAGGAGGAGGTAGACGGGAGCGTGTGCACCGGGACTCGGCATTACTATTTGCACAGCACTTGCCTCTGTTTTAGATGCTTTATTGCGAATCTCAATGTCAATATTGAACCCTCCACTCGCTTTTAGCGGCGTATCAAAATTTCAGGTCTATAGACAGGTCCCAAATTAAAATAAAGAAGTTATTTTTGGTAAGAGTATATAGAAGGAAAAAGTTGATTAATTTGAGAGATGTAGCCAGGTACCTATAGAAAAAAATCAGGGATATAATAAAAATTTAAAAAAATAAAGATTAAAGTAAATTAAAAGAAAGAGAAAGCAAAACTAAATCTTCAAGTATAAAAGTACAAAAATATAACATCATTATATACCTACATCATAAAATAAATCGATCATAATGTGGACTAAGAAAAGCAATAAATAAACTAACATAAAGTAAGAAGAGAGAGAATATCAAAATATAAATATAGCTTATAACAATGTAGAAAATATATTTTTCATAAAAGTATAGACAAGTATAAGAAATGTAATAGGATTAGTATAAGACTGTAGGAAAATAACTAAAACTAGAAGAATAAAAAAAGCAAAATAAAAACTGATTTAACTGATTTATAAAAATAGAGTTGTATAGATACGTATTACCAAAAAATGCTACTTTATATCAAAAAGAATAAAATGCCAATAGAAAAAACTAGTCAAAATAAGAAAAAGTCTTTCCCGAATATAATAAAATATTCAAAGACAAAAGAGAACTAAAAAGCTATAAAACTTTACGCTAAAACTACCTATATAAAAGCAAAATTACAAAAAAAATAACAAAATACACAAATAAATTATTTTGTCAAACAAAAACTTATAAACACAATTTTATTTACAATAATTGTTAAAAAAGAGAATTTTTTTTCACTGATTTTAGTGTGAGAAGTTTGTCTTCTTTTTATAGTGATAAAATACTCTTATTTTCTACTAACAGTGCGTGCAGTAGGTAAATACTTTATTCACTGTTCTTTTTACCGTGCGTGAAGTAGTTATTACACGCACTATTTTAGTAAAAATAAAAATAAAAATAAAACAAATTTAATTATAGTGAAATCATTATTTATGTAACAAGTACGTAAAGCATCCTTTTTTTCATGCTATAGAGCAATTTGACGCTCACTACAAGTAAAAAAAATAGTTATTTATATATTAAGGGAGAGAAGAGCAAAGCTCGAGAGCTATAAAGCACCGAGGGAATAATCGCACTTTGCTCCTGTAGAATATATTTTATTTTTTGCACGACCTAAATCAATAATCTTAAAAAAATTGATAAATTTTCATTAATTTTTTAAAAGAAGCGTAAATCTATTATTCTTTGAAATTACACTATGACAACATCAACAACAACAAACATTTTTGTTGACAACAAACTTAGCAACGAGTCAAAATTGTTAGCAACGGGAGCAAATATTTGCTCCCTAGGGAGAAAAGTTGGACTTCTATCACGATTTTGGCACTGGAAAACTTATTTCTAATCCCTGTCGTACAAAAAATTACTTTTTTTAGAAATTTGTTAGGTTTTTTTGTAGTCAGGAAAATTTTTGATAATTTGAAAATAATAACTATACTGTTGTAACTGACTGTTCGGAAACAGCCGTCCCCATTACGTCAGTTTCAACAATATAATTATTATTTTGAAATTATTAAAATTTCTCCTGACTTCACGAAAAAACCTAACAAATTTTCGAAAAAAAAAAAGAAAAAAAAACAATATAGGTGTACAAAAATTTACTTTACCCTCGAGTTTTATACAAAACTTTTTCTACGTTTGTTATTTCAAAAAAGATAATAAAATTTTTAATTGAAATAAAATATACATAGCAAGAAATATTTTTTATTACTAATTGTTATAATAAACGTACAATTAACGGAAATATACAGGATGAGTCTGTTAAAAGTTTATCTCATTTTTTTTAAAAAAAAAACTAGTTATCACAACTTCAAAGTTTGCCATTAACAACTTTGTTTTTTTCTTTCGCGCGTAAATTTTTTCAGAATTTATTAAATATTTCTTCTACTGAATATTGTTTTGTGAAGAAAATATTTTAAGAAAATTGTAGATAACCGCAAAAATAATAAAGTTGCAGCATTGCTGTTCTCGACAGTGCAGTGAGGTGAAATAACTTACCCATTGCTTCTTTGTCTCTTTGCAGATACAAGAAACATTTTCTACTTTTTTTCACTATTTAATTTTTTTCACTCATTTGCGTTAAAAAATGCAACTTTTTTACGCTTCTTTGACGTTATAAAACGCTTACTTTAAAAACGCATTTCGATTATAACAAGAGGCTGTTTGTTTTACAAACCTACTTTATGGGAGAAAAGCTGTTTTTAGCGGTTCGAATAATTTTTAGTCTTACAGCTAAAAAACAGATACTTCACGCTTCTAATATAAAAAAAAACTACAAGGTGTTTATAAATAATTGTAGGGTCGTAGGAGACTGTAGAAATTTTTGATATCAGGAACATTCATTGTAATGTCCTATTTCCGTAACGAAACATTAGTGAATGGTTCCTGGAGTTACTCAATTGTCTAATAATTATTATAATAGTAAAAATCATTGTCTTTAAAAAGCAGAACATTTTTTATTTTTTCCACGGCCTCCTATGGCCCTACAATCATTTATAAATACCTTGTATTTTAAATTAATAAAAAATTAATATTATATCTATTATGAGGTAATTATATCAATAATAAAAAAACAAGTTTGGTAAAAATTATAGATTTTTACAACTGTGCAAAATACTCCGTGTCAAAATTTTCTTAACGTGTGAGATGCATAGATAATAGATAAAGAAAAAAATTCTAGGTGCTCTCTCTATCTATAATAGGAACAAACTTTCTGCCAGAGTCAGACCAGAGTCAGTTTTACTGTTACAGTCATCAAAAAGATATCTCGTGTTTACAACCTTTTGTGGCTTTGATTCTTTAATAAATTTATGGCTACCATAACGCCAGTACAGTACTCAGTACGTGCATGGGCCTGGTCCAGCAATGACAAAATCTGTTTACCGCATTTTATTTAGGTCTAGAAATGGTGGTTTGCGGTTACACCTTCAAAAATATTAATAAAAAGTAATAAAAGTTAAATACCGGATTGTGTCGTAAACACGAGATATCGGTCTGAGAACCCTATATCACACTTCGAAAGTTCTGTCTAAAATCAATTTATCCATCATTTAGACACTCTATGTACTACGCACGTAACCTTCACCTCCAAAAAAATTTTGACGAACAGTACTACATTTTGTACTTAACTCTCCCCTTCCAGCAGTTCCAATTTATGACGTATACTCTCATCTCATCGTACACATTGAAGAATAAATGAGAAGCTTGCGTGCAAAACCGGATATATCCACTTTTACAAATTTTTCAGGAGATGAAAAAAAAAACACCCTACATATTTGTTTAAAAAAATAGTGTTATTTAGCAAAAACAGTTTAAATTTAAAAGGGTTATGCAAGTGTTTAACATAAATTTTTTTGTATAAAAAGTAAACAGTTTGGCGTTATTAGCAAAAAACTATTAGATATATCCAGTTTTGTTCGCAAATGACATACACTGAGCGAAAAAATTAGATACGTATTTTTCTAAAAATAAACAAATTTAAATTGGTATTTGCAAAGAGAATCAAAAAATTAAAAATGTACTGCAGCCTCTTCGTTCAGGTTATCGCATAGCTTCTTGTGTTTCATTCGGTTCTTCGTTTCTTCCCCCATTACTGTATAATAATTTTTTATACCACAAAAGGTCTTTCCTCTTAAGCCAACCTTCTCCAAAATGTTTTTTTATTAAATAATTTAAGCTTTTTTTCTTTTTATCTGGATATATTTGCTGTTGTTTGCAAAATTTAGATAGATATAACTGATTTTGCTACAAATATCGAACTTTACTTAACACTTTAACGAGGATTTAAACGGTTTTGGTTGCAAACGCATATATGGGTCTATAGATATCACAACTTAGATCCAAAAATCACCAAAACATGATTTTTTGTGAAAAGTGGATATATCCCGTTTTGCACGCAAGCTTCTCAAATGTCCTGTGGTCTTCATACATCTGTCGTTTTTTAAATTTAGTTACCATAAAAATCTCCATGATCTAGAAATATTTGAGTTAGGTAAATTCTACCGGCCATTCAAATTTTTTTCTATATTTACTGCTTATGTTGTGTATACCTAAGACGTCTATCTTTCCTTGTACTTGCGGAGACTTTAAGGCTAAAATGCCCTCTTTAAAACAAGAACGAAATCATCAATTTAGTAAGCATAAACATAAACAATCCAATAAATTTATATATTAACATAAGTTTTTATAATTTAAATAAAGCATTTGATTACAATACGATTAGCTTCTGTTTCAAACAAGCAATATTGTCATCAGATTCGCAAAATTTTGGTCATTTTTTTCTTGTTTGGACCACTAACACAATTGTTATAGAGAGACCTTCAAACAAAAATATTTTCTGAGACAGCACTGACTTAACTCACCGTAGAATGATTAATTTTGTAAAAAACATAAACTAAATGAGCAAATTTTTATAGACATATAAAGCACTTTTTTACAATATAAATATGTACTTAGAAATGTAGTGTACATATGCATTTTTTTTATTTGATTTATGAGTAAGTTTAATAAAAAAGTATAGAATATTTTATTATTAGGTAAACTTACTCTTAACTTAAAATAAGTTACAAAATTTTTATGTTGACCCGAATTGCTACAAGACAATAAGTGCGGAACGAATTAGTTTTGGTAGTTTTAGTCTTAACGTCCTGTTCAAGTCCTCGACTTGTTCGGAAGCATCGGATTTCGTCCCTGAATCAAAACGGCGAGAAAAAGTGTGCTCCATCCCAAATCAATATGCCCAATAAAACGATATAAATACACAGTATCAAAGTGAAGAGCGTCCCCTCTCAAACACGCCCCGCCTCTTTTATCCTTAAAGCCTCGCCCCGTAAGGTCGTGATTCGCGTGCAATTCGCACGGAAAGATCGCTAGGTAAGAGGGCGATTCCCTGATGGAAACAAGCGAAGGTGCGGCCGGCCGCGATTGGTTGTCACAGCCAATCTCCGCCCACCTTCCGCTTCGAGTACCCAGAATGCAGCGGGGCCCGACAGAAGTGCCATGTACACTTTGAGGACACTCTAAGAGTACGCTTAGGCAAGTTAAGCGCACTTCGCCGTTAAAGAGTCTTACATCAAGAGTGCTCTAAAGAGTGCTATAGCTCGATCACTGATTTATTTATATAGTTAGTCAGTTTGTTTATTGAATTCGGATATCGGATCGACCGGAAGTCGGGCTCTTGTACTTCTTCGTGCATAATCGATGACGGGCGTTTAGTGCGGTGGGTGAGTGCCCTACAGAGGTCCTGGAGTCCATGTCTGCAGCTGCCAGCTACGGGGAAGGGCCCGTGGTGACGGACCGGGGCGACCTCCATGGGTTGCTACCCGAGCTCAATGGGGTCGAATTGGCTATGAGCTTGAGTCCCAAGCATCATCATCAAGGAGGACCGCAAGTATTAAGTCATCTTCAGCAGTTGCATCATTCGACGCCGTTCAGTGTTACCGACATTTTAAGTCCTATTGAGGAATCTTACAGGAAATTGGAATTAGCGGCTAATCCTCCGTCGCCGTACAGGTACGACTTTGAAACGGTTAGCGCAGTTTCTCTACTAATAATTTTTAGTTTATAATATAACCATTGTTAATTAAAATTGAATTTAGTTAAGTATATTTTAATATACCTGTCTAACTAAACTTAGATTTAAAATAAACTTATTTTTATTTTTTAGTCAGCATAATAAGAGTAATAACAATTTTGTGATATAATAAATATCTATCTAATAAGAGTAATAATTTATTTCAGTTTTTAAAGTATTTATTTTACGATGTTTAAAAACAATCGTAAGCATCCGTAGTAATATTAATATTATTTATATAAATATTAATTTATAAGCTCTAATTTCAAGTTGAATTTACACTTTATGTACATCAGTAGTACCTATCGTAATTATTTAAAATTACGTTGTAATACTGGAATTTACATCATAAAACTAAAGTTTGTTTTTATAATCAATGTCAAAATTTCTTGAAAAACCATATACACTGTACCATTCTAAAACCTGTAGGTATATACAGACAAACATGTTGCCAGTGTTTGATTTATAGGCGCTGTTGCATTTTTTTTACCTTTTAGTAATAGCTGTCAAGTACCTACTGTTCGATGGTAAAGTGACTAGTTTTAAATTTAATTATTATTTTTAATATTTAAACTGTTTACAAATATTAAATGCCGCAAATGCAGTGTCACTAACATTTAGTGCTAGCAACATAATATGATAAAATTACGATTTGTCATTCAAAAATGGCAGTACCAACCTACGGCACTTTCACAACCGATTATAAATAAAACAAACTTTACGAACCTAACAAACCTTAAGTGTATCTAAAATACAGTTCACATTAATTGTAATTTTCTTAAAAGTTGTACAGGGTTATTTACGTTAAGATGTTGACAATTAAATTATAAATGGAACACAAAATATACATATTTTGCACAAAGTAGACGCTTTGTTTTTAAATCTACAATAGGTAGATACTACCAAGCATTTTAGAAAGTTACATTACAGTGCAGTGTTCAGAAAATTTGTTTTGAAACTCTTTCTGTAATGCTCTCTGCCACCAATGTTTATATCTAATTCTCTTTAATTTTGATAATTTTTTATATTTGTTTAATTTTGATGTTTTTTTTAAATTAATTTTAAATGTTTGATTTTTGCAATGTTTTAGAAATTTGTAGGTATTGTTAAGTTTGTTTTTATTTTTTTATTTTGCACATTTTTTGTATTTAGTCCATTTTTTTATATAATATTATTAGCAAAATTTGATGCCAGCTCGTGTGCGACGCATCACATACACGGTTCTTCTCTAGAAAGTTACATGTCTACCTATGTATTAAAATCATCAACAGCGAAAGAAACCAAATGAGTTTAGTTTTCGAAAAATGCTTAGTAAATACAAAATATTTCAATTATAAAATTTTGGTTGACAAATGCCTAGAAGTCGAAATTGTCTTCCGTTTGAAGTTGGACAAATTTGACATTTATTAAATAGAAAGCAATCTATACTTTACATTTTACATCTATATTTTAAATAAAAACATAATTTGTATCAACTAAACTTTGTAATTTGTAGTTTTAGTTGCATTTTTTAGTTTTTAACTCAACAGACTTATTATCTTATGTGAATAACCCTGTATAGTCAATTCTTGGCATGTCTTAAATACAGTTATTTAAGGGGGAAATGCCCAAAAGTTTGCGGTAAATTTCAGATTTAGAGCTGACGTGTAGCAAAACTAGGAACGACGTAACTAAAATGCATTTGCAGCCCGCTTTCAGAGAAAGTGTTTCGTAGGTCATAAACAAACAATACAGGGATTAAGTAATAAAGTAGGTAACCGCTTGGCCCAGACCGCATGCATATCTTTTTCTGTAGGGATAAAGTTTTAGAGTTTCCATTTTTTATTTTCATTTTTATCAAATAAATAAATAATGAATCAGAAAATGTAAAACGAAAAAAAACTGAATTAGCAAATTGTACCCAGATTGTTTAATGTAAAAAAATAAAGGTAAAATTTGTTCTAATATATACAAAAATTTGCATAAATTTTCAATGAGGTTGTAAAAATCAACGGGTGGTTTTCCGTCTTAGCTCGATAAAGCGAAATTTCCCAAATTACAAATATCCTGTTTTAAAAGATTATACCCCATTCGGTTTTAGTTACCTGCCGATAAATCCCTTTACAAACTATCTGTAGAAGTTTTCGCAATGTTATTTATAAATACCTATGTATTCATTTATATTACTTCATTATATTACACGGCAATGCGTTATTTTGTTAATTTTAACAAAACCTATGTAAAAATATAGTAACAATTTTTAGGCCATAAAACCGCAGTAGAAGCCAATGAGCCAAATAAATTAATTATTTCATTTACAATTTTTTTTTGTCAAATTTTACATTGAATGTTCATATGCTTTCTAGCGAGCGTTCACTGGAGACGTGCAATTCAAATTCTAAATTCTGACGAAACTATTTTTTACTTACGTAGGTATATAATGTAAAATTACCAATGACATTCTTCCATTACCATTACCACTAAATTCATTAAAGTACCGAACTAATTGCTTCTATCAAGGGAGTAGAATGTCGAAAAATCATTCTTTTAGGCTATTAGAGTTGGCGGTGTTGCCGTGTAATTTGTTTCGGAAGACACTTCAATCAACATTTGTTATGTACATTTTTTCCCAAACAACAAATCCGGTTAAATTTGTTAAATTCGTAATTGTTTTGTAAAATATGCCGCTGTATTATAAATAAAAACAATCAATTGTTTTTAATTAATACAACACTTTAAATAGCAAAAAAATTGTTAAAAACAATTAATTATTTTTCAGATTATCAATAAGAAAATTTAATTATTAATCTTGATTTTACAGGTATTTTACTGATTTATTACCGATAGTTTAATTTTACAATAAAACATTAACTTTAACTTTATTTTGTTAGGCTCAGAAAATCCTCGTATCGCGAATCAAAATTACTGAATGAATGTTTTCGTACACAAACGACTTTAAACCTCGTTATTTACAACACTATCATAAACCGGCACCCTAAGTCCCGAGCTAACTTGAGACCCACGCTGTTGAAGGATAGGTATAAAGGATAGATGCATTTTCGAACGCAAAACTTCCGCAAGTTCCCATTAATTAATTGAGCATTTGATTGGGAAAACTAAATTTTACCCGGATTTCATACATTTAACAGTGTGGGCATAATTTTATAAATTTTTGATTAGGCTATTTTTTTGTAAAAAAAATTTGAAAAATCTATTTTTTCAATATATTTTATAATTTTTGACAAATTTTGCCCACACAGGAAGGCGTGTGCATTTATATAGTGAAAACCGCAATAAAAAAAATTTATTTGTTAACGAGTTATTACTTGTCAAAAATTGCATTGATTTTCCCTATGCTTGAAAACGGGACTGTCAGCCTTAAGCTGTTTTGTGGGTGCACCGTCGGGCTTGTAGTTTTATGTGAATCACCTTGTATATACCTACAAAGTTAGTCTGTTACGAGTTTATTTCATCTTTTCTCAAAAACTAGTTATCACATCAGCTTCAAAGTTTGCCATTAAAAACTTTGTTTTTTTCTGTACGCATGCTACTTTTTTCAGAATTTTTCTAATATTGCTTCTAATGAATATTAATTAATTATTATCTATTTTTTTTCAATATAAAATTTACATTTTTTCTAATGTCATTCTAAATAAAGAGATGTTGAAATATTGTTTTGTAAAAAAAATATTTAAAAAAATTGTAGATAACCGCAAAAAATAATAAAGTTTATTCGTTTCGTAAAATCTATTTTAATGCGTAGAGAAAAAAACTATGTTTTAATGGCAAATTTTGAAGCTGATGTAACAATTAGTTTTTGAGAAATGATAAGATAAACTCTTAACAGACTCACTCTGTACACCAAAAGCTTGGAGATATCTAATTATATGTTACAATGTATTTTTAAAAAAATTACTACATTATTTTTATATGCATTATTTAACAGTTACTTATAATGTAGCTGCTTATAAAAAATAAATGGCATTACATTTTTGGGTACATATCCTTATTGAGTATGGAAATCATGTTCCTAAGTGTTATTTGTTTTTTTTTTTTAATTAAAAAGATGACATCTTTTAAATAATGCCTTTGATAATGCCATTATCTGATGCTACTTTATAAAAAATATACGGTTATTATTTCAGAGCTATACAAATGTAATAAAATCAAACTAGATAAGTATATAAAAAAGTGTAATTTTTTTTGATTTTTTAAAATACATATTTTGTCAATAAGTATTGTCAAAAACTAACTAGATCTAATAATTAATAAGTCTCTAAAAACTTAATTCATCAATAACTAAACAATAACTAAAATTTATTAATCTAATACCTAAACTGTAGAAGAGAATATTTGTAACTGTCATTTTTATTCTTCACTATACTAAATAAGTATAATGTATTCAGAAAGTTCTTCTATTAAATCTTATTATAATTTTAAATTATTTTGTATATTATAACCAATTATGGCAAAACATAGAAATAATATTTTGAGAGTTAAAAAAAAATCCGATTAATATGTAAGTATAATGATTGTTTATTAACTCCAACAAGATAAAAATATTATAGACATACTCGTAGAAATGTATCCAAATTCAAATAAAAAATGTTGCATCTCAATCACTGCAACATCAATCAATAAACTTGTTTGTGACACACATCTATATTCGAGAGCGATTCAGTTTTCCGACAAAAGCAAAAAACTGTCAAATAAAATAAAAATTTGTGCTTAGATAAAACTGAGCTGCGATGCTTATAATTAGTATTTTATAAGTAAAGGTAATTTCTTAAATACTGACTGGTATGAGTTTAAAAAATGTGATTTAAAAAAGCTTTCATTTAAATTTTAAATTGGGCAAGCATGAAATTGGTTGATGAATCAGTTATTTATAATAATAGCTATTTTATAATTTAGGTTTTTTTTGTACAAGTCCTACAGGTAGGGCGCGTACAAAAAGACCTAATTATATTTGAATTGCATACAAAGCTTTACTCGTATGTCTGACTGCAAAAGCAATAAAATAATAAAAATTAATAAAAAAATCATAAGTCTAATAAAATAACTCAACTAAGTGTGCATGTGCATGTTGTCCCCTTAGTTACGGAGAGATTGTTATTTTATTTGTGAAAAATTTGTCAGATGCAAAATGCAAGCGTGCAGTTCTAAGAGTTCTAATGAGAAAGAAATCATAAATATTGCTGCTGCTGCTGAAGTTTCACTATTACCAATAAAATCTAGGGTCGTATATGAAGAAACGTACCGTGCTTATCGAAAGTGGTGTTCTAGTAAGGATTTCAACAGTGATTTTGTATTTTGATAGTTCTGTAAATAAAGTTACTTTATTTTACTAGTACAAAAAAGAGGAACTTTATAGACGGAACATTGTTTTATAAAAAATAATTTACCAAGCAGTCGGACATAAACCAAGTATAAGTACATAAAAATTGACAACTCTGACGTTTAAACACTTGTATTTTTAGTGTTATTACAAAAATAGTTCCACCTTACGCAAGGAAGAAATAAAGAAAACCATACATTTGACTTTTGTAAAAAATCATTCAAACAATTTGACAAATTTGTCTAACTTCTAATTTTTGATCACTCCGTTGCTTACCTCTTTGTTTTTTTAATAAACAATTTTGTTTATTAGTGGTCATTTTTAGAACAATTTTACTCTTATCTTAAAAAAGATTTTAAAGTAATTTAAAAAGAGATTGCTGCTTATTTATGAAACATCCTATACACAATTAATGTAGGTATCCGTTATGTATCATAGGTATCTCTAAAATTTGCTAAACATTTTCTTGGGAAGATAGGCAAACGCCATAACAAACTTATTTCTAAATGTATGAAAAATTTCTGAACGGAAAATGTAGGTCACTGTTTTTGTTTTATACAATATAAATTTCTGAATTGTGTAACGTCGTGATAAAATAATAAAAAAAAATTTGTCGACAACACAAAAGTAGTTTTTATTCATGATTTTAATCACAATAAATCCAATAAATAAATGTTATTACAGTTATTTTACAAATTCAAATAAATAAACAATTATAAAAACGTTTATAAAGTTGCATTTTTATAACAACTTAAATGGTATTTTATTTTCTTAAAAACGATTATAGTTTAGCCGAAAATCGCTTGGTTCTATATACTTGACCAACTCTGGATAATAGGTCTAGAGTCTATAGACTATTCAATATTATATTTACCTAAATCCAAAATGGTTTTTATGACAAAGTTTTAATGTATTAAAGGGTGATGGTAGCAACAAAGAAACGCTGCTGCTGGGCAAAAAAACTATAGACATAAATCTTGTTACTAGTACTAGCCGGACCTTAACTCTTATCTCAGGCAAACAAATTTGATTCACAACAAACTTTGACAACCCTTTTAATAGCATTATTATGACGGTCCTAATGGCAATTGCAGTGTCATAAAATTCACTTTGAATTTGGATAAGTATACCACTCAATACAATGCAGTATGCAATATTAAAAAACACTAAAATAAACGTGCCTATATACCAGTAATAGGTCCACAGTTCCACACTAACAAAGTTTTTTTACTAATGGGTACTATTAGCAATTTTAAAGATAAACCTATAGAGAGTAGTTACTTATTTTTTATTAACCACTTTTTTATACAAAAATAATAGTATAGTTGAGTAATTAGCAGGAACTTGGACTCCTGCTAATTACTCAACTATACTAACATCATGGATGCAAATACGGACATTATTAAAAATAATAGTTATTTATCTTTTACGGGCATAATAAAAGAAGATTGTCGTACAAAGAAATGTTTAAAACTTGAGGTAGAAGGGGGCTTTTAATTTCTTGACAACCATTAGTTCAATCGTATAAAAATAACTACATATTTATTAAAGTGGGCCAAAAAAATAAACTATTTTTTTTAACTTCCGACACTAAAAAAATAATTCCTAGGCATCTTTAAAAAATGCTTTTTTAAGATGAGCTCTCAATTTTAATAGGAAAGACTCCCTCATTGCAGTTTTACATTATTTTTTTTTCAGTTCCATATGGTAAATTCTATATCTCGTTATTTCTTGGTTGTACAAAAAATTTGTATACATTTTTTGTAGGAAATTAAACGCTCTATAAAAAAGGTCTCTTGTGGTTAATTAATTATTCTAACCATTTAGAAGACATTCCCATTTTAAAAACCAAAATTTGATATTAAATCCACAATTTTTTTTTAAATGGTTGAAGTTATTGATTAACCACAAACCATTTTTTTTGTAGAGCGTTTAATTTCCTACAAAACCGTATGTTGCGCCCTTTGTAATATTTATTTATCCACGAGTTATAAAATTTAGAAGTGAAAAAAAAATTTTTGCTAAATTCTTCAAACTTTGATCTCTAATATCTTCTAAACGGTAAGAGCTATAAAAAAATTGCAGGATACCTTTTTTAGAGCGTTTAATTTCCAACAAATAATATATACAATTTTTTTCTGTACGATCAAGTAGTGACGAGATATGGATTTTGCCATATAGAACTGAAAAAAAAATGGAAAACTGCGATGAAGTAGTCTTTCCTATTAAAATTAAGAGACCATTTTAAAAAAGCATTTTTTAAAAGTGCCTAAGAGCCAATTTTTTAGTGTCGGAAGTTAAAAAAATATAGTTGATTTTTTTGGCCTACCCTAATATTTATAATGTGTGTTTGTTAAAAAAAAACTCGTAGCAAGCCATGACATTGTTACGTATGTCGTACGTGACCCCATACAACAACTTGATGAAATTAATGAAAATTTGGTTGAACTGAATAATGTGATAAATAATGTTCGAAGACGATATGCTTTATGTGTTCAACATCAAGGAAGACATTTTCAACAGTTTTTGTAGGTAATAAATGAATATTTTTATAAAAATGTATTTTTGTTTTAATTGTCGACAAGTGGGGTTATGAGATCTATCAGTTTAACAAGTGTGTAAAAATTAATCACAGACATACAAAACAATTGTTTTTAAGTTTCAAAGCACTCTAGAGTTTTTTTTTTAGAAAACACACGATATTAGGTATATATGCTAAAACCGCAAAAGTTAGTTCAATCTCGAGGATATTAAACGATTTTGCAGCTGAGGTGTATATGTCGTAAGTCTTAGTCTAATTACAAATTCAGTTGTTTTATAAAACAACTAACACTGTATATAAAACTACTAGACAAATTGTAAATTATTGAATAAATAGAGAGTTTTTACAATGTGATGAAAATTTTTAGGCGTATTAGAAAACACCGATATAGGTTACTGTCATTTATAAGTTAAATTATACAAATACCTAATACAAATGTTTATAATTATTTTTCTACTTTGCGTCTGTAAAAAATACAGATTTAGGTGTCGTATTAGCCAATTCAGCACCCAAATCCCGTGCGTAAAGTATTAGTGCAACTCATCTTTTTTTGGGTTGGTAACACGCTTTTGCTGACATTTGTGACGTTTCAGCGTTTGTGTCAGTGTTAGGAAATTATAATAATTTTATTCGAATAAATTTTATTGCACTTGCTGAGAAGTATTCCTTACTAAGGTGTTATTGTGTGTGTATCGCAAGTAACCTATAAGACATTCGAATATGGGGAAGACAAACGACTTGAATAATGAGATAACTTCAACTTTTTTTGAGGTCAGAGACACTTCAAAACGTTTTTCATGCGCCTTTTTATAAATTATTTGCTAGATGAGTATATAACACTGCTTGGTCTGAAAAAACGATGAGAGTAACTTAAAAATAATTTTACAATGTTCTTGGAGATTTTCCTTACTGTGTTTATGTCAATTAAAGTATTTAATCAATAACCGATAAGGTAGGTAAGAAGAAGCATTTGTGAGATATTTATACAAAATTTTGAATAAATCTGAAAACACTTCAAAAATTATTTTACACTTTCATGACATTTATTAGCAACTACATATCTCGTATTAACGCAAAAGTCTCTAAAGATTGAAAAATTAACTTTTTACTTAAAAATCACGTAAAACAAAAGTAAAAAAATAGCATAAAGAACTTGTTTCTAAAGTCATTGTGACACTCTTCCTTAAAATCGTGCCACAAATACTAGCTACTATTTTGTAACTATAATAATACGACCAAAACAAACTAACTCTAGTGTAGATTATCTCTTAATACTTTTTTAACAAAATATCTAAACAGATTACAGAGAAAAAAAGCAACCGGTACCATTAGTCTGAGAATGGTTTTAATGTGCCAATGTGGGTATATTTATGTAAGAACTATGCGCAAAGCCTGCACACCGAATTTGTACTGTAATTAGAATTTAATATATTATTAAAATTTGGTCAAGCAAAGCGACTAAATGCAACTAGTCATATATATTCTAAAATGGAATACAATAGTCACTCTTCAATAAAAGAGAACATTTACCTATAACAGGACTAACCCTCATTCGGCATTTAGAATGCTTAAAATTTTTAGACGTATTATAAAAACTCTCTAGTTATTTATTCATTTACAATTCGTCTACTTGTGTCATAAAACGATTAAATTTGTAAGTAGTCTACAACATATTTCTTCTAAATCACCAAACAATTCGTACACAAGTGATTTGTTTTGTTTTTTAATACTATTGTTAGGATACTAAAAATGCATTCAGAATAATGCAAAGTTTAGTAAAGATAATCTAAAGATGGTAGCTTAAATATTTAGTTCACATTCGAATTTCGATTCGCTTATAATTCAAACTTGAAAGTTTGATTTATCAAATTGGTCACTATGTATACTGTTTGGTGATCTGCATTTTGTTGCAGTTACTAGTGCCAACAGTAACAAAAACGAGTTGGCGGCCAATCTGGGAAAGCAAACTATCGTAGCTTATACAGAGGCAGTATAAGTACATATAAAACGCCTATTTTATGAACAACTGCACGTAACGAAATATATTTCTCGTACTCATTTAATAAAACCTCAGTTCCAATCAATTAGGGTTTGTATATTTAATTTAAATTTAATATTTTCAGATCTACTTCAAGTGGCAGCAGCATTAACTCTCCCGGAGCCGGCGGCACAACCGGTAGCGCAGGTGGCTGCAGTATGAACAGCAGTTATCCAGTAATGGGGCAGTTTGGTGGTGGCCAATACTGCCCCGTCTCCGAAAATCTGGGTCTTACTCCCCATTACTCCTCCGGATGGTACCAAAGCTCAGCCGCAGATCCCCGGTTCGCAAGTAAGCACAAATGACTTTTAACAGTTTTAACACATTTTCCGACGCTCTTCACCGTAAAATCCTAACACACGACACTTCTCATCCATTTATATTAGAACCCAATGTAAGCGATATAGGGTAATCGATATCACCACTTAAACTAGGAATGCCTAAATGGTGGTAAAATGTGGGGCTTTGGTAATGTGATCTGGGTAGCGTGCCTCGGCAGAATACGGAGGTATTAGCACCCTCGCGGTCTTGATGGTAACCCGAGATTGTGTGTGAATGTGTGTAACTTCTTCAGTTTATTGACCAATTAAAAAATGTAACTTGTACGAAGTGCACGTTGAAAAAAAAAAGAGAGTTTAGGAAGGGATTGAGTTACAGCGGGTCCCGTATTTCCTCCGGGGATATTCCGGAGCATCGACATCAATCATCTTCCTGTTCCTGTTTGCATACCGATATTCGTGTAATGTTGTTTATGATCGTGTTACAGCATATTAGGGGCGGTGAAGAAAGGAAATAATGCCAAGATTTCCGTTTTTTGTCTTTGATTAATTTAATATTGCAAATTCTTTTACAAATTTTTAATGAAATTTATAAAATCAGTTTTATTATACATAAGTAATAATTAACTCATTAAAACAAAAAAAAATTAAAAAAATTTAAAAAAAATTAAAAAGTCATCACCAAACAGAAATTGATAGCTCAAAACTAATTATACTATTAAATTCGTCTCTTAAAACTACAACAATTATGTAGTATTTGTTCGTTTATCTACATTTACTGCACCTTGTCGCCATCTAAACCTCCCTGCCTAAATCTACTACGTTTACTGATAGCAACATGCATTTTCTTGTTCAATAAAACCCCTCGAATAAGAATCAAAAGAAAAACTTCGCAGCGCGCTTTTGCATACATTTTGTGTAATTTTGTGTACATTTTTATAAAAGTTTATTGTTGTAATAGGCTTATAAATCCTTTAAAAAAGAAACATTACAAAATACTTAATGAAATATAGTCGAATTCATTTGAATAGGCATAAGAGTAGGCTATGTCAGTGTGTGCAGACTTTAAGATGTGAACTACACTTTACAGAAAAATTTCCTTAAATTTTTTGCTAACAAATGTAAAGTTATGAATCTGACAGTTGTTCTGTCTTAAAATCATTAAACATTATAATAATTACAAATATGTAGTGTTGTAAACAATAATAGTAGACACACAGAAAACACAAATATAATTTTATATTTTTTATTTATTATTTGTATTCGTAGATCCGAGTTCTAAATCTGACTCTAAGCTTGAAAAGCTTGAATCGAAATTTATACCTAATAAATGGCGGAACGTCGTCGACACTATTGACAATTGACACCCATATACAGACTGTTATGGAAGTGAATGCAAAAATTTTAACCTGAAATACAGCATCACAAAAAATAAAAATCTGCCAAAAATTTTTTGTCCTATCTTAACTAATAACAAAATTACAGTCCGTCAAAGTTGGGTATAAAAAAAATGTTTTTTGTTATATCTCGAAAACCGCACATTTTTTGCTGCACATTTCAATTTCAAGTACGGCATTTTTGTTTTATATTTTACGTAATTAACCAATTTTTTTTGTTATTTTTTAATTTTTGTAGCAAAAATAAATATGCCAGTAAATTTTAAATAAAACTGCAGATACGCAATATTTTGCTAAAACGTACCGTTTTCGAGATATTTACGTTTAAACTATAAAAATGACTTTTAATCTCTAACTTTGGCGTCCTCTAGCTCCTAAACGGTGCAACTTAGTATAGAGGTAAATTGTGTTAAATCGCTTTATTTTGACCTGAAAAACCTATAGTTGCCCCATATTAAAAAAAATTGTTATACGTTTTGTAATAATTAATTTTTAGGTTATCATTTTGTTATCACTTGAAATAAGACAAAAAGTTTTTTGCAGATTTTCATTATTTGTGGTGCTGTACTCTAAGTTAAAATTGTTGCATTCACTTCCATAACACCCTGTATTTCTGCCAGTACTTCTGGATCTTCATTTCAGCGTGTCTGATACAGTTCTGCCATTTTTGAGAAGTACATTGGTTATTACCCCATATCAATTCTATTGGATTCTACTGACAGTTATATGGTAGAAGTCTGAGTACTTGATGACCTTCTAGTGCAATAAGCTCGTCAATTTTGTACTTTCATTTTTCAGCTAATGTTTGAGCTTTTATATGTTCAAAAAGTTGCTTTTTTCTAAAGCTAGGGGCAAAATGTATATTACGTTTAGTTAACCATTCTTGCAAGACGTCTTTTTTTGATGACAAGGTGAGGAACTTTTCAATTTTCATGCTGTGGTATGGTACATTGTCGATGATAATAACACATTTTTTATTTAATACTCGTAAAGCAGGAATGAGTTGTTTAGTTATCTATTTAGTAAATTTGTCCCCGTTCATAGATTTGTGATAGTCTCTATCATTGTTATCTATCATTGTCTAAAATTAAATCGCATCCCGATTAAAGGTAAAAAACCTTTTATACATCCGGCATTAACAATAATTGTGAACCTTCTTCCTTCACTCTTGAATTTGCTTGGAATTTTATCAGTCTCTAAACCCACTGACGTATTTGGCTTTTATTCGAGAAGAGCCATGTTTCGTCTAAATATACAGAGTGACATAAAAGTACGGAATAAAATTCATATTTTCTAAGTTACTGTTTTTTTTTTAGAAAAACGCCGAGACAGCCAATCTTTATTTTTGGTGTTTAATATTGAAACTATTTTTTTCTGTGTATAACAGTATAACATTTGTAAGGTCTAAAATAAAAACTTTAAGTAATTTAACCAATTTAAATGTTTTATTGAATTTTTTAAAATAGACGCAATTTTTAACAGAATTACTTAACTAAATGTTCAAATTGACGTCCTTCCGTTTCTTAGTACCTAATGTTCAAATAACCTGAACAAAAATACTGGTAGATTAATAAAACGTTAGCTATTTTTGAACAAACCTTTTTTAACACAGTAAGTCGTGAGGTTCTCAAAAAAACTGTTTCAAATATTATAAATATAAACAAACTTTTTCTTCTTCTGGTTTTCATAAAAAAGTGACAGCTACTTATCAAACACTGACAATCATTTAACATTTTTGACATTTAAGAAAAATAACTAAAAATAATCTCTATAAACATAAGGCTATCAACAAAAATTTAAATTTTTAGAGCCACCCATTATGCCAATTCATATGAATTCAACTATAATTAACTTGTATTTTTTTGTTGTTAAAGCATGTTTAACCACAGAAAACTATAAGTCGGTTACACAGAAAAAACTTTATAACTGAGTAAGCCAATGCTACAAAGACCTTGAGATACAAAAACAAATCTTGTTTCTAAATATACGTTTAGCTTTTTATATTTTTTTACCAAACTAAAATTTCGAGCTGTTTAAAAATCTGGTTATTATTTAGAAATTTTTTGTTACACAAAGTGTTAACAGTATTTCTACCTTGGTCTTTCAGAATTCGAATTTAAAATTTTACCTTTAGAATAAGCCAAAAAGGAGAAACATTTTACACCAATTAATAAAATTTTTGTTTCTAGAACAAAATATAGTTTTTTTCCGGTCTTTCCTTTAATTTATAAACATAGTTCAAGATCTGCAAAACTGTTTTGAAAACTTGATGCAATGCTTTTTCGGAACCTATTATAAAAATTAAAAAAATAGTTTTGATTAGATGAAAGCATTCTAAACTTTTTTTCAGAGCCTGTGTGTGACGCCTTATATAATTTAAACAACAAACTTACAAGAAACGTTCTATTAAATATCTTAAAATGTAAGAAATGAGCTACTAAGAAAAAAAGATCATTCTGATTAATCAATATTTTAGACTTTAAACTTTATTTAAAATTTTGGTGTTTCATTTTAATTGTGAACCACTGCAGTTAAATACATCAAAATATTTTTATTGAGGCTTCTAAAGGCAACTCAGTACCTACGAAAATTTAAGTTCATAATAGTATGAAGGAAAAATCGGATTAAATAATTATTATAAATTTATTTTATTGTATAATTCTGTTATCTTTATTTAAAAAAATATATATATTACATTATAAATTTTTTTGAAGTTTTTAAAATAACTTATAATATGATGCAACTAAATATATATAAAGTTATTGTAAATAATTAAAAAAAACTAAAATTTGTTCTAAAATAATTTGGAAAGCTTTGTTACACTAAAGTATATATTTTTATCAATTTAATCTTAAAAACTGTTTTTGAAAAACTCAAATAGTAACGACGTAAAAAGAAAACAAAACTGCACGACCATGGCTAGATCCTGAGTCCCTTTAAAGAATAAAGTATTTCTATTCACCTATACACTCAGAAATTTAAAGAAGCTGAAAGATTGGAATACTACTAGAAGCTAATAATAAATCGACTATTTTTTGATTAAATTGTATATATAAATTTCTAGCGAAAAGAAACTGTTGCTCTGTTCCCTGACGCACTGTTTACATAAATGATAACAATTACAACAAAATTAAAAGCTTACTGGTTCGTTACAAAATATTACTATTGTAAATAGTTTAATAAAAATGTTTAGTTATTAAATAAAATAAATCGTTATTTTTGTCGAACTTTGTACAAAAATTTAAATAACTTATTTTATAGTTTTTTCTAAAATTTGTTTTTTATGGCCCAATAGAAAAAAAAACTCTTTAACTAATTGTACAACACGAAGTTTAAGGTATGTAATCTTATAAACCAATTTTTTAAATAACAAAAAATGGATAATTTTTAGATATTTACAAAGTTTTAAAATTGGTCTTTTTTGTTTCCTAGAAAACCGAAATCTATGACTTAAATTAAAAATCTTCTAGTCGGTTATTTGAGATGTTTAAGACATCTAAATAAAACTTTCCAGTTTTTACAAGAATCCAGCTTAATCAAATTATTTTGATAACGTTGAATTGTCGGAGATTGATTGTTTTTTTGAATACGATTTTAGAAAAATTTTATGGTCTTATAGCTGTGATGTTCGTGTGCTACGCATACTTTGCACATAGACTCAGCACGGCTTTGTATACAAATATCAAAATATTGGTTTATATAAAATCAGATATCACCTGTTTGTTAAAAAAAGTGTTTTACGTTTTACGAACTTCTTTAAGTGCGTTATTATAAAGCTCATATGAAAAAAAGCAACGGAAAAATTGAAGTATAAACAGTTTTTCCTATTTCAGATATTTTCTTATTTTGGATTAATTTCTTTCGCCACAACTTGGCAAATTTTGATTGATGCTGCATTACCAGTTTATCTGCCCTCTCCCTATTCCGACCCTCGCAAACAAAACTCTCTTCAGGTATTTACCGTAAAATAATAAGCCTATTGTTATTTCCAAATCGCTTTCTTTAATTAAACCTGAAAAATACCATCGCAACTGTCATTGTAAAGAAAGACGTGTAAGCAAACAGAGTCTCTGGAAGCAATAATTCCATCCGAAGTGGGCTCGAAAATACACAAACGTACACCTATATAGGTATACACTTACACCATCCATGCATGGATGTGCTATTAGGATGGCAGTAACTAACTGACAGCCCAGCAAATACACTAAGCTCGATGTGTGTTGACAGAGCACTTCAGATCCAATGACAATACAGTAGCTGACGAGGGTAGGGGCGGGGGATGCGTTAATTATCGCTTGCTTAAAAATACATAAATCAAATGTAGAATTTGTTGAAAGAGCGTGTGAAAGTATGAATTGGAGATGGGTGGAGGGTGTTTTTGACACCCTTGTGGATCGATTTTGCAAAGAATGTGCGTGCCTTGAATAAATATTTATTCTGAAAATGCCCCTGTGTCCATTTCATATATATAGTATGAGTAGGGAATAAGAGGGGTTGCCTTGGGTAAATATGGACTGGCGATGGCATGTAAGACAGCATATGATGGGCTTTTCAAATTTTGTTTCACTTATTTATGAGCTTTGAATAGGTTCGAGATTATGGAATGCGGAAACTGTCAAATTTTCAGTGAAAGAAAATACATTTTGTTGTACAATGCTGTTTTTTAAACATAGTTTTAGTATTCATTAAAGTATAACAACAGTTTTTAAAAAACTTGCATAGTAATAATGTTTTCATCAAATTTAAAACACGGAATTTGCAAAAATGTAATTCTACTAAAATGTGATGTACCTATTTAAGACCATTTTAAATCATAAACTTTTGTGAAGTCTTTTTTGAGATTTTCTTTTATTTTATTTTTTAATCCATTGTAAAGTAATTTTTATTTTCTGTTAGTACGTGTAGGTATAGTCTATTAGCCACCAAACACCCACGTGACCAATTTCGTGTTTTCTGTGCTACTCTGTAGGATTCTAAAGATACATTTACGATTATGCAATTTTGTTCTTTTAGACTTTTAGACTTATTCAAAACAAAACATATATTTCCCTAGACCGGAGACCGGTTCTCTCCCTAGGTGCGCCCGCCGCCATTGTCATTTTCAAACCCTTTTCAAAAGTCCCAATACATAAAAATAGAAGAAAAATATTAATAAAAGATAAAATATTAACTACTTAATAATAGATAGTTATGTAAACTATTTTTGTAACAAATTAGAAATTTTAGTTTTTTGAATAATTTTATTTAGCTCGACGTGTTTCAGCGATTTATTTTGCAACCCAAATAAGTTTTTTTCTTCTCAGTGGTAAAATAATATGAGTCGTTCAGTTCCAAAACTGGCCATTTCCATTTATTTATGAAATTGCTTTTATTCCAAAAAATATCTTTTAAACCCTTTTACACTTTGTGTTTGAACAGGTTTGAACCAAAACTAAATATACCTAACGCATGTTTTTTAAGTATCAAAAAATTTGATTCGTTTTAAAAGCGGCCATCTCCATAGGTTTTCGTTCTAGTAGTACTGTTGATAGTAACAGTGGTATCATTATAATATTTAAATTGTAAAAAAATAATTTATTAGTTAGAATTTATATTTTAGCTGGGCAAAACTATTTTATAAAAATGAAGACGAATTTGTTGTATAAATTGCTATTTTTCTTTTAAACGGACTAACAAATCGCTAATATATTTTAAGATTATTGTAGCGCCTGATAATTAGTTAAGAAGTTTTATTTTTTTCGTTTATTTTACGGGTCGAAAAGTCTACTATGCATATACGATAAAACTTTATCTATGGATATTTGAATGTCATTTGGATGCACAATTGGACATCTATGCATAGGATACATTGATACTCAAATGTGTCCAGAGGTGCCCGAGTTAGGTTCGGGTTTTAGCGACGACTCTGGTTTATTGTATTATAAAAAAAATTCTAACTTAACAAATTAATTTAATTAAGGCCGCCCATTTAATTAATCGGATTTTTACTGCTTGTCTTATATAAAAAATATAAATGTAGTATCATTGTAATTATAAATAATGTAGCAAAAACTTTGCAAAAAATATATATGTTGAATTTTACACTTTTTGAAATGCTTGTTAAAAAATAGCTAAGAATATTGTATAAAACAATGCATTTTTAAATATATTATATTTTTGTGGCATTGTAGACATAGAGATTGAATCAGAATTCTTCAGAAAAAGATTTCTCATATGAAGTAATTGTACATTTTGGAATTTAGATATCTACAAAATTTTGAATAACGTTCTTATACATAAATTTTTTTTTAGACAACTTTGGATGTAAGTCTAGAGATGGGTAGTTCGCGAACGAACTAATAAAAAGAACGGTTCTTTTATACGAACTACTTTTATACGGTTCGCGAACTATAAATGAACTAGTTCGTTCGCGAACGACAAATTTTTCTTTCGAGTCTCTGCTATCTGTCGAAGTTGCTCTCTTACGAACGAATTACAATGATGAACGAATACTCTTAGGAAGCGGAAAGGAGCACGCCAGGAGTGGAGGCACAAGCGTCATATTGACTCTAAATTTTTAATTTTAATAAAATTTAATCGGGCGCATTATTGTGTGCAAATGATCCACTAATATTACCTAAATTAAGTACACTAAGAAAAACAGTAAACTAAAAAAGACATTTTTTCAAATTTCTATCAAATTTGCAATTAGGTAATTTATCAAATAAAATAGATGCAATTAGAGATTGTAAATCAAACACTGAAGATTTGTATAAAAATGCATCATTTTATTTTGACTGGAAGTACCTAAGATATTAAGGCTTAAGTCCTGTTATTTGTTTAATAATAAGTCATTTTTTTAAAGACAATTTAGTCTAAAGAAAAATTAAAAAATCTGAATAATAAAAAATTAAAATGATATAAAAAAATAGCAAAAGAGTAGTAAATAATAATCAGTTATATTACAACGAGTAGTCAAAGTTATGTCGAATATTTTTGTGGTGGTATCACGAATGGTCATTTCCTTGGTATGAACCGTGTTTCCAAGTGAAATGACTATAAGCGATACCACCGGAAAAATATTTTACTCAACTTTGACTCGAACTGTATTCGGAAGACTGTTTAATGAACCAAATACTTAATATTAAAAATACAGATCATCAAAATTGAGTTACACATGATTTTCATCGCAACTAGTAAACAAGTTCTTGTTACTCGTAATTGTTACCTCAAAAATTTGGTGAAAATTGTGTGTTTTTTATTTGTTTAAAATATTCACCATTTTCACTAGTGGTATTCTCAGTTGAATACACCACGCTTGGTTATCTCACTAAAATTCGTTTTCAGTTTTTTTTTCAACATATGATGACGTCACTATAAAGGATAGTTCACACTTACCATCTTAAAAATAGCGGCAATTTCAAAATTTTACAGTGCAAATAAACGTCAAATTAAAAAAATGTCATTCAGACGGTTGTGGTTTGGAGTGCTTCATCCCACATATCCAAAGCTTTTATTGTCCCATAACCTCCCTACCAACATGGAAAAAACACGTCAAGCACTTGTTGCACCAAACAACACGTGTAAAGTGAAAGTGTGAAGACGCCTTTAGTTGTTGCCAAACTTTTAGCAGCAAAATCCCTAACTTGGAAAATTTTATTCGAATATTCTGCACTATTAATGCGTTAACACTAATTATTTTTACTCATCCTATTTGTTTGTTCAAAAAATATAGGTACATTGTACTCTATTAAAGTACCTACTATAATATTTTATGTTTATAAACAAAAACTGTCAATATTTAATTGTTTTGAGGTTAGTACGAATGACGTCATTAATTTGCATTAATGACGTGCATCGCTTGTTTAGCTGGCTTGACTATATGCTTCTATTTCTTTTATTGGCAAAATTTTTCTTTCTATTTCTCGTATTTTAAAAAATAATAATATTAAAGTTGCTTTTAATTCCAAAGATAGTCTTTCAACACATCTCGTACACAACAAGGACCAAATTTCTGCTTTATATTATTCAGGCATCTACCTACAAGTTGTCTTATAATAACTGCAGTGCAATTTTGAACGATCAAATAAGACCAAAAATTAAAACCAGAATTTATAAACATCTAAGAACAATCGAAAAAATCTAAAATACAGATATATAAGTAATACTTTATCTGATGCTTTTGCTTCTCATATTCTTTCTTTAGATCAATCCTTTTCTTTTACAAAAAATTCAAAAAAATTTCACATCTGCAATAAAGATTATGGTGTTGGAACTGATAATAGGACAGCAGTTCCTAAAAGCGCTTAGCCACTGTAATATATAAATTTATTTGTGATTAAACTTGTGGGTTTAACTTAGATTTTAATTTTTTTATTATTCCACTTTGAGAAAGAAATGATGCTTCCACCAAATTTAGCTAATAAATCATATTTTAAATTACTTAAATAAACAATTTCTAATGTCAGATATTTTATATTTTTTTGTCACATGGTTACCCTATTGTATGAATGGCCTAAGCATTAGCTAGTCAGTTTATTAAATGTATTAGACGCTACAGCTGATGATGAATATCATTCAGGCCGCTAGTAGAATGGTGTCGTTTAGTAAAAAGGCTAGACGAATAACTGAACGGCTAATTAAGCTAGTTAGCTGCGACATGTCTACTTTTATCTTTCAGAATTTAACTTTGAAGTTTTACCTTCAGAATAAGGCAAAAAACAAAAACTTAACAACAATTAACAAAATTATTGCTCATAACACAAAGAACGATTTTTTGAGCTTTTGTTTTACTTCATAAACCTAGTTTAAAATACAGGTATGAAGGTATATAAAATCGTTTTGAGGGTTTGGTTCAATGTATTAAACAAAATTAATATATTTTTTTAAATAAAATAGGAGCAGTTAAAACTTTTTATTTTTTGCAGTATCTTTCTGTAACGTTTTGTAAAACTTAAACAACAAATCTACGGAAATCACTTCATTAAACACGTTGAAATAGTTAAAATGTAAGAAATAAACTGCAATCAAAAAACAAAAGTTTCGATTTTTCTAGGAGTTACAAGATTTTAAAGTTTGTTAAATTTTTAAGATGTTTCAATTTAATTACCACAAAATACTGTATAAACATTCAAAAAAATAACCGTTATTTTAAAACCTCCATAGGATGACAACATTTAGCACTCTACTAATACAGATTACCGTCGTTCACTTACGAAATATTCTGTTATAAAGCCGGTCTATTATCTTTTAATCCTCTTGTTTAGCATTTGTATAATGTTGCAAGACAGATAATAAAATTATTTTCTTTTTGTTTATATACATTGTAAATTTTACAGTTTAATTTATGTTGTAATTTGTATAGTCTCTTATTCATTAAATCATTACTGAATACTGAATAATACTTAGTTTTCAAACAATGCATTTAGAATCTTATTTAGTTATTCTAAACTGGCGAGATCGTGAATTAATTTTTGTTCTAGAAAATCCTCCATCATATTGAGCTTTTTTGTTGTTTTTTTCCAGTATCTCGTTTAATGGGCAGTTCTGCGGCTTCGGCGAACATGGGTCATGGCTTGAACACCGGCATGCCCGGATTGGGCGCGTGCGCCATGCCCGACTCCAAGCCCATGCAATTCCCCTTGGCCCAACGGCGGAAGAGGCGGGTCCTCTTCACGCAAGCACAGGTATGCCTCATGCCCAATCCCCACCCCTCCATGGCCTCGAGTGGCCTATCAAACTATAGATTCCATCAGGACTTAAAATATTATATTGGCGTCGGTGGCGCGATACTTTTCCTCATTTCTACCTACAATGGGAAAAATCCTTCGCCGGAAATGTGCAGTGACTGTGTTTGCAGGTTTACGAGCTCGAGAGGAGGTTCAAGCAGCAAAAATATCTCTCGGCCCCTGAAAGAGAGCATCTGGCCTCGTTAATACACCTCACGCCTACTCAGGTTAGTTGTTTTGATAATTTCTTAATATTTTTGTTTTAATATGAATACCTATACAATGTGTGGCACGTTTTATTCTGCATATTTTATGATCACTGTTTTAACATGTTACCAAAATATCGGAATATTTTTCACTAAGCATGAGTTATATTAATATAAAAAAGGTAAAAAAAATCTTGTTAAAAAATAAATAAATAAAATAATAATAGGTATATACAAGTCTAGAATAAATTTTTTTAAATTTTGTTGAGAAAAAATAATATAGGAAACCTCATGCTTTTTTAAAAATAATTTAATCAAATATTAATAAATATAAATTTGTAGAAATTTAAAATCAATACTTTGAAAATACTTCAATTTGTATAAAACACAATTTTAATAATTTTTTTACATATTTTAAAAGTTATTTTAAAATCTGAAAATATATTCGCATACATAAACATTATTTTCATTGCACAGTAAAAATTTTTGAATAAAATTTGACTTAAAAACAAAATCAATACGATTTTACCTTTATTTTGAGTAAAACTATAACTTAACTAATTAAGTAATTTAATACTCAAGTGATTCCATTCATAACACTGTAAAATTTGTAAATTGTGTTAATAAATTATATTTAAACAAATTAATTCTAATTTCTAATTTATTTTATTGTTTATCTAATCATAAGTTCAGTCAAAATTTTATTTATTTATTTAAAATTTATTTCATTTGCAGAAATTATTTACTATGTATTTACCACTGTATTCAAATTTATATGCACTAATTTTTGAATACATATAAGTAAATTAATAAAATTGTTTTTAAAAAAAAAACACAATTTAATAATTTTGTTAAAATGCGCAATTTTTAGTAAACGAACCCGGCGCATCCACCATTATTTTGTACTCTTGCTACCCCAATTTTTTAATTATTTATTCTATATTGTCGAATTTTCTTAAATTTGTTGTATTTTTGCAAATTAAATTAACAAAAATTTAAAAACTATATAATATACTTGTAACAAACAACAAAATTTGCGAAATAACCACAAATTTACGAGGGCTCGGCGACAAAATAAATAAATAAAAAGTTGGAGTTTAAAATATAAATAAAAAATGTTTGTTTTAATGTTAATAGTAAGTGTACAGTAAATAATGTTAAGTATGAAGCTATCAGTTATGAGTGACATAGAGCAGATGATGATTAATTAGTGGAAACCGCAAAATCCTAAAAAAAATTAAAAATAACTAGGTTTTTAATTTTATTATTAATTTAAAAATTTAGATGTTTTAAGTTATTATTGAAACTTTTATTTGTTGTTTAAGTTTGTCTCATTTTGTAGAAGAAAAATTAGGAGTAGATAGAGACTGTAAGCAGAGTGAATTTTAAAACAATTGTCTGAAGATGGGCATTGTAAGTTTAAGTGAGATTCAAACAGTTTAAAAAAAAATTTTTTATACAGAGTGAGTATTTTATCTAGTATAAATTCTATAATTCTCAAAAATTAGATTAAAAGAATTAAAACTACGTTTCTATTTTTTTACTCTCGCAACATTATTTTTGCGTTTCGTTAGATTTTCCTGTCCATTTGTAAGAGAAACCTTCTCTAACTTTGCTTTTTTTAAACGCAAAAGTGTCTATTGTAATAACTCGTTCGAACAAACTTAAAAAAAGAAATGAAGGGTACAGGAGTAAAATGAAGAATGTCCAAAAATTCGATTTCTTATAAAACTAAAATTCCCATCGTTTTTCACCAATATTGAATCCAATACTGACAAAAAACAGTTAAAAACAATAACTGTCAAGACTCCTGAGTCTACTCAAGAGTTACATCAAATAAAAAAAAATCCGCATCCATGAAAAACGATAGGAAACCCACCTTTGTAAGAAAACAAATTTCTAGACGTTTATCGTTTTATTCTATACTCTTCAAAGATGATTTACTATAGATTCTTGCCTTTTGGTAATCTGAGAAGTACCAAACCAAACACTGTCAAAACAAACTAAAAAAAAAACGCATAAAATCGAACAGTAAATCTCAGAAATATTTCAAAAAATACAAAATATGATGGATTTCAAATTAGTGTTTTGTCAAAAAATAATAAAAACAATTTAACAACTTTAACACTAAAATAAATACATTTTTTTAAAGGTTATCAAATTGTAAAATAATTAAATAATGGGTCAAATTTTCGTTACAAGATGTTTTAATTTAAATAAACTGTTGAAATTGGTACTTTTGCATTTGAAAAAAAAGTTAAAAATGGTTTCTATCCCGAATGAGAAGAAAAAACCAATGAAACGCAAAAATGTTGTGACAAATTGAAAAAAGTGTAAACACTTTTTATTACATATTATTTTTGATCCAACTAATAAAAGTCGAGTTACAGAATTTATTCTATTTAAATACTTACCCTTTATATTTCACTTATCTAAAAATTGATTTCTTCCAAAAATATATCAATCATTAAATTGTTAAGACTATTGACATCTCAACTTAAGATTTCCCGCGCTGTCATTTGTCATTAAATCAGCTGGAAGTGTGATTCAAGAGTGTGGGAAGTGTGTGGCTAATGAAGTTTTGCAAGTTTTTAAAGATTTTTAAAGTTATTTGGGCAATATTTAATATTTTATTTAATACAAAAAGACTCAAGAAACAATAGAAGTAAGTAGGCTTTTCGTGTTTGATCACACTTGCCTCAATGCTCGTAGTGTCCGCCAGGGGTCGTGGCGCTTGGCAGCTAATGAGAATAGTCTACAGTTGTAAAATAGGTATGTTTGGAATCTTATATTTTAAATCTAACAACTAAGAGATAAAAAGCCTTTTTTCTATGTTTTTCAAATGACTTAAAAATTTACTTTACATGTAATGTAAATAGTAGATTAAATCTCAAATCATACTAATTTAATCATAATTACTTAAGAGCTAAAAATAAACAATAACTTCTCGTAGTGAAAATCGAGAGAGAAACACGAGATTTTATAAGCGTTTGAGGTCAGGTAAAAAAGTGGTTACGGCCTCGAAATCTATATAAGTACTATTTTTTTAACCATCTGAAAAAACAATTAAGTATTCGACCTTAAATTTACCGATTTTACACATTAAAAACAATTTAAATATAAGTAAAAAATAAAGCCGGATACCTAAATGTTTCTTTAGTTTTTTCAAGTTTTGAACGTTTTCAGAAAATGTTCTCCCTAATTCTATAAGAAGTGGTTAAACAAATCAGTTATTATCACTAAAAAACCACTAATAATTAAATTTGCACCTTAGTGATAGCCACGTTACTAATAACCTACCTTTTGTGAAATTAAAAGAATGATGTGCTTAACTGCTTACAGCCTTAGGGAGACCCTTAGAAACCAATAAATTTGATCATGATGTAAAGCTTATGTACAAAAATTTAAATCAAAATATTTTATGGTTCTCTATTTCCAATGACTAAAAAAGTACATCTGGTTGTACTGCATCTGCACTGTACAGGGTGTGCCATCGTATATGCATAGTAGAATTTTTAGCCCTTAGAATAAATAAAAAATAAAATAAAATTTATTAACTAACCATTCACTTATCAGGCGCTACAATAATCTTAAAAAATATTAGCGATTTGTTAGTTCGTTTAAGAGAAAAATAGCAATTTATGTAATAAAATTTTATTCTTGTTTTTTTAAATTTTTTCTTTTGGTTCTGATAAAGGGTAATATGTCAGAGAGAAATTTTGCAAAATCAAAAATTCAAAATTGTTAACAATAGCCGCAAAATTAACCAATGTTTAAAAGCAACTAAATTGAAGCGTTATTTATTGGTATCCTAATACTTGAATTGAAGCTAACCGCAAGGCAAGACCTTTACTTATGATGACAAAAGTTTATAAGCTTTGGAATAGACGACTTCGATTCTTAGGTAAATAGAGCCCATTGTTAAAAGTACCTACTGCCTGAACCATAAATAACTACCCCTCATTTTGCGGTATTATAATTATTCGTCGTAAATATCTTTCTTAAAGTGACGTCTCCTTTTAATCAAAGATATCTCAATTACTAATAGATTTTAATTAATTTTAATTGCGCAAGGTGACTTTCTGATATATGATCATTATTTGTAGGCAAAAGAAAAAAATTTAAAAAAATAAAAATAAATTTTATAGCACAAATTGCTATTTTTCTCTTAAACGGACTAACAAATCGCTAATATTTTTTAAGATTATTGTAGCGCTCAATAAGTGGATAGTTATTAAAAAGTTTTAATTTTTTTCTGTTTATTCTAAAGGTTCAAAATTCCACTATGCATATACGATGGGACACCCTGTACATCTGGCTTTTTTGTACTATTTGTACTTTTTGTACTATATTTGTGTACTATTTTAAAAACTGTAATTATTTTTAATAATAGATAATTGGTAGTTTTTTAAATATGTATTAAAAAAATTGCTCCTTTTTGCTCCTTAAAAATTTAAAATCCACTGTCTAAATCAAAGCGACTTTTGAAAATATGTTTAGAATATCTAAACAAAAGTTTCTACAAAAATTTAGCTTAGTTAAAAATTTTTTGCTCTTTATGTTTAATTTTACTAGACTTCAATACATATAATTCTGTTAACTTTAAAGTTTCAAGTTTCAACGTCAATGTTTGCAGAAAAAATTATGTCTGATTTAGTGTAAAAGCAACTTTTTGTGGCTCGGCTGAAAGTGTTCGGCCTCACTGCAATTGGTCATCAAACATACACTATCAAAATGTTACACTTTTGCTGCTAATAAAACAATAATAAAACTTTTGTATTACGACTTAATAAACTCAATGTTGCACGATCTAAATAAAACAATATAATTTTGCAGATTTTGAATACTTACGTTTTCAGTTCATATGGTTAAATTTTTTACTATATCTTTACGATTCAATTAAACTTAGCAGTGATGCTTGCAATAACCAGTTTTTTTTATAAAAATATAAATGCATAATAAATTCACGTTATGTAGGACATTCAAAAATTCGTTTTATTTGCTCTTAGTCAAAAAAATAAACTAAATAACGTGCCAATATTTACTTCTATTCTTTATGAGGATACAGATAAAAATCAAACTATACTTCTGTAATAATTAGTCTTTTATACATTTAAAAATTTGATATGTGTAACAATTCTAGTTTACAACATTATGCTCCATATATTTTCCACTAAATTACCCCTTAAGACCCCGCCCCATATCCCAAAAAACACTATCAGCGGATCATCAAACAGCATTAGCCGATTACCATCAACCATCAGCTAGATTTGTCGCATCAGTTGGCAACCACGACACTTCCTCTTTTCATCGGGAGGAGTTGTCTCTTTTATCCCGATCCGGCGGTGTTTTATGTGTGTGTAGCAAATTGGGGACGTCGTCCGTTCTATACATACTTAAATGATTGCGTTACAATCACCCCCGGGGCCGTTTCCAAACAGCCAGCTACTACTAAACTGAATTACCACCGATGTATGGGGTGGTTTTCATCGACCAGACTTTCAAGTGCGTATTGTGGAAACCAGCTGTCGCCATTGCAACGAACGATAAAAAAATATTCGGCGTGGGTTTTATTTGGAAAGCATGCGCGTGGTTGGTACGCTTTCAAAATTAATTGGAATTTAATTACGGTACGGTCCATAATTAAATTAGTGTGGGATGCGCATCCCAAGAGATGGCGAGGTTTTAAGAGAAGACAAATTTGTAAAATGTCATTCATTATTAAAAAGTTTTGTTTGCGTTTAAACGAATATTAAAGTGTAGCAAAATTAGTCATTATACAGCCATTCTGTTATGAGGGACATAATACAATATTGTACATAGTCTATTCAAAGCGTTGTTGTCTTTTTTGTTATAATAATGAGATTTTTATGAAATTACTTCTACATGATTAATACAACCATCGTTCAATATAAAAGTGTTGGTTGTAAATACACCGTGATCAACAAATACTGATTGAGTTAGTAATAAAATTACTTGAAATTTGTTTTTGCAAGTTGTCGGTTTGTTAAGATTACCTATATCTACGGGTCATGTCTGACACCCGTCAATTTACCTTTTTGAAGTACGTTTGTTAAGTTAAAACTGTAAGTAATACAACGTTAAGTTTAGAGAATATTGTCAACCATTAATTTCATTATAGACTCTTCTTTTAAAATACGTCATTACAATAAAAAAGTCATCTTCTGATTTGAAAATGGTTTTAGCAAAACTTTCTTTTAACAAAAATGTCAAATTTAAATTTGAAGTTTGATCAGAATAGCTAGTTTCAAGTGACATTTTAATGCTGCCAACCCAATCAGTACTTGTTGATCATGTTGTACAACATTTGCAGTAAAAATACTGATTAAACAGATTGAGCAAAACATTTAGGTATATTTTTAATATTTTTTTTAGAGTCCTGTCTTATTCAACCTTATTCTTATTCTCATTTTTATTCAATCTTATTTATGTTTTATTAAACGCAGCCACGATAATAATAACTGTATTTAAAATAAACAATGTTAATTTACATTATTTTTCTAGATAGTAGACACTATTAAAATTTGATGCTCTAAATTTTAGGTCACAAATTGTATCATCATTGTAACCGCAGGTTACTGATGTATTTAAAAAATAAAGGTTGCCTACTTAAGTTTATTTTTAATTTTGTGTTTTGTTTTCGTAATTAACATTTATAACATTTATTTGGCTTCTACAACCAGAGTCAGTATGAAAATATCTTCTTCCAGCATTGAAACCTAGAGTTTTCGTATTCCACGTTTTGCCAACCACAGTTGGTATATAGCTCCTTCAGAAGCGAAGAGAGGAATGACAACTGTGTACTTAGTTGAGTACACTTCTAACCAGTTATCACTCTTTTCTACTCCTGAAGAAGCTACTTTTAAAATGACTTATTTTTATCAAATAATAAATAAACTCATACATTTGATTAAAATAAAATAATTATAAAATACTGAAGACTTTAATTTGCCAAGCAACTAAAGAAATTCACAAAATTTATTTAGAGTGTTGAACAATTCACAATTTATAAAGTTAAAAAAAAATTTTTTCGGAAATTGGTCCGTGTCAATGCAGTTTAGGTATTCAATACTTTGCTAACCGTTGGTAGCTTCTTCTGCAGGAGTAGAGAAAGTAACAACTGGTTAAAGGTGTAGTTAACTGAGTACACAATTGTCACTCCTCTCTTCCTTTCTGAAAGAACTAACTACCAACAAAAGTTGGCTAAAGACATTTTCATACTGACTCTGATTGTGAAAGCCTTTGTTTTAAATAATGATAGAGTTAACTCGCTACGTAATAGTACTAATTTTTCCTTATAAAAACAACTACAAATTTAAATTCCTAAGATGAAGAAGTTACCAGCAGATAAAAGGTCCTAATAAATGTATAAATGTATTACAATCAAGTGTAAACAATTCCTTCTAGTAATATTGTTTCCAAAACTAATATGTCGTCAGCTGTCATAGTTTAAATTTAACGGAAGCAGGCAGGTTTGCGATAATAACGGATCGTCTCTACTTTTATTTTAGCGTCTCCGCTTTCAAATTGCAAAGTCTACCTAAAAATTGAAATTATAAAACAAATTCGTTCTTGCATTTGTAAAATTGTGTATGCAAAATTAAACGCATGATTTCAAAAATTGTCTTTCAATTGTGTATATTTTTAATAAGTCCGGAAAGGCATTGGGTTCCAGAATTTCTTTAGGTAGGTACTAAAATTATAATAGAGCCGTGCGTTTTTTAGCCAGTACCTAAACCACCACAAAATTTTATGATTTTTTTGAGAGCTGACCACAACAGATGTTAATGTACCTAAATAAATATAGATATTTTTATCTAAACATATTTTTAAAAACAGTTCTTGCTTTAGGCAGAGCCGTAAGATTTCTCATTCAACAGAATTTTAAATAATTCTGGTAAACTTTCATTGACATACTAATAAGAAATGTGTTTAAAAATTTGAGTTTTTATAGTTCACGCAGTAAATTTTCGTCTCTTAAAATCGGAATACAAAGGATAGCGTCAAAAATAGTTTTATCTCCGTTTTGAGATGATTCTTGTTCTTGTGGCGTTAGAAACGTGTAATAGTACGGTGTACGGAGCGCATAAAACACTTTAAAAAGTGATTCTGTGGAGGTTTCAAAACTAAAGATTGATTTTTTAAGAAATGATGGCTTATGCTCTAAATATATTTATTATATACAAAGTTGTCCAAAAATTGTCCTGTGCAAAAGGGCACTATTCAAAATTTTCTAGATATTTCACAATGTAGTTTTTTAAAACATAGGCTTCTTCTACCAAAAGTTCAATTTAATCTGTGTAGCTGTTTTGCCACAAAAAAATAAAATATATTTGAAAATGCATTGGCTCTAATGAACGTTCGCAACTTCAATGCTGAATATTTTCGTTCAAGTTCCCGAAAATTTTTATTGATTTTACGGCTTTTTGCCACTTCTCAACGATTATCTCAAAAACTAAGCCTTAATTTAAAAAAAATGTTTCTTAAAAAGTTTTTGTCCCCTCATTTATGATTAGAATGGTACCACATTTCAATTTTTTTCTTATGTTGTTTTCTCAAAAATAATATAATAAGTAAACTCTGCACAAATTATTTAAATATGAAACCGCATCTATCCTCTCAAGTTGTCGATCCCTCACTCTCATTCTCCCGCTCTCCTAGCTGCAAAATCAGGGTTTACTAAACTAGTAATTTAAACTAGATTATTACATTCAAAATTTGTTACGGGAAAGTGGACAAGGCAGAAAAAAACTATATTATAAGGCCAACGTTTCGAATCCTTTATTGATTCTTTTTCAAGGCTTATAATAAGTGTCAAATTTGTTTGACATGGTACCAACTTGTCTCGGCCAGTGGTCGCCGGAAGAATGGGGTATTTGGCACTCTACTATAGTAAAAAGAATGGACGTGATTCACCAAAATACTAGATTATTACTTCGTTTCATAAATTGTTAAATTGTTTCACTAAAAATTTATTAATACTTAAGTAAATTTGTTATAAAATCAGAAAATAATCGATAAATATACAAATGAGAAAAATGAGAGTGAGGGATCGACAACTTGAGAGGATAGATGCGGCATCACATATAAATATTTTGTGCAGAGTTTATTTATTATATTATTTTTGAGAAAATGACATGAGAAAAAAATCTAAATGTGGTACCATTCCAATCACAAATGATAGAACAAAAACTTCTTAAGAAACATATTTTTTAAATTATGGCTTAGTTTTTGAGATAATCGTTGAGAAGTGGCGAAAAGCCGTAAAATCAATTACATTTTTCGGGATCTTAAACAGAGGTATTCAGCTTTGAAGTTGCGAACGCTCATAAGAGCCAATGCATTTTCAAATATATTTGTTTTTTGTGGAAAGTTGGCTATAGAGATTAAACTGAACTTTTAGTAGAAGAAAGTCTATGTTTTGAAGAATTACACTGCATAAATATCTAGAAATTTTGAATAGTGCCCTTTTGCACAGGACAAATTTTGGACAACTTTGTATATAATATATTCAAGGCATAAGCCATCATTTCCAAAAAAATCAACCTTTAGTTTTGAAACCCCTACAGGGTGACACATTTTAGGGTATTTGGCACTCTACTATAGTTAAATTTTTGGTAAAAATTGTAAAATATCTAGAAATATTGTCAGCATTGCATCTTCAAATCACCCTGAAGTAATTTCAAGCATATTTTGAAATGTTACGACAAGCAATTTTCGTCTTATCATTTTCTTCGCTAAATAACAAAGTCTCTGAAGCTAGTTAGTGTCTCAAGCATGTTTTTTTGAACAAAAAAAATAAACTCAAGTTTCTCTTTTATATAAATAAAATTAAACCTAGTTTCAATTTTAATTTATTTTTATCTCGTTATTGAGGTTGGAACCCACTTTCTTCATTATAGAGGAATTACACTAGAAAGAGGATAATATTCTCTTCTTGATCATAAGTTCCGGCAAGTTTTTACAAGTTTTGGACTGCTACCGCCGGCATGGCATGCCATAACCATTTGTCACATAAATATTTAATTTTTATTTAAATTTAATCTGGCTTTGTATCCGGTAATTATTGTTTTTTTTATTAGATATATGTATTCTTTTGGAGAGTTTTTTTTAGACCCGTAAATTCATAATTTACTTCTAGCAGTACTTTTTGTTGATTAGGAAAAAGGTACTTGCTTAAATGTCTGTCGTTAGGAGCACTGTTGACAACCTAATAAATACATGAAAATTGTATAGTTTTTTGGCCGATAAGCTTTGTCTGACTTTTAGCTGATTAAAAAAATTTGTTTGGTCTTGAAAATTAAAAATAGAAGAAACCAAAAATCAAATATAATTAATATTGATTGTAATATATTTTGTAGAATGTGTAAGGACATGATATTGATTAGTATTTGACATGTGTTAAACCGATCCAAAATGCATCAAGCAAACCTTGTATAAAGCTTTTACAGGCTTTACTTTCTGACCAGTCAAGGTACAAAAAACAACACTAGCGAAGAAAGCAACTTCTTCTTGTAGAGACCGATGTACAATATTTAAAATTTTAAGAGATTTGCAAAATCACATGTTTTTTCGCCATTGAATCCTAAAAATAATATATGTATGGTTCACCCCAGAACAAAAATATAAAAGCACTTTATTGCCTCCATTTTGTCACTTAGGTGCGATTGCTAAAAGCTCGCAAGTTCTCTTACAAGATTTTATAAAATATAATAACGTAATGACAATAATCTTCAAGAAATAAACTGTTAAAAAAATAACTGACGTTGTTGACTCTTGCTGGGTCTTTTCAACTACCTTTTTACATTTACAAGCATTTTGGGCTTTAGCTCGTAGATAAAGAATTTGTTTGTGTATTTTCTGTAAAGGACTATTGCATAATGACACTAAACAATAACAATATGAAGATTAGGGTGGGCCAAAAAAATCAACTTTTTTTTTTAACTTTCGACTCTGAAAAATTGGTATCTAAGCACTTTTAAAAAATGCTTTTTTAAGATGAGCTCTTAATTTTAATAGGAAAGACTTTTACTTTAAAAATTATAGAAAACGCAGTTTTCTATTATTTTTTTTTCAGTTCTATATGACAAAATCTATATCTCGTCACTACTTGATCGTACAAAAAAAGTTTATTTACATTTTTTGTAGGAAATTAAACGCTCTAAATAAAGTATTTTACAATTTTTTTATAAATCTTACCGTTTAGGAGATATCAGAGGTCAAACTTTGACAAATTTAGCAAAAAAATTTTTTTTACTTCTGCATTTTATAACTAGTGGATAAATAGATATTATAAAGTGCGCAACATACAGTTTTGTAGAAAATTAAACGCTCTACAAAAAAAGTTGTTTGTGGTTAATCGATTACTTCAACCATTTAAAAAAAAATTGGGATTTAGTATCAAATTTTGGTTTTTAAAACGCAAATATCTTCTAAATGATTAAAATAATCAATTAACCACAAGAGACCTTTTTTATAGAGTATTCAATTTCCTACAAGGCTACATGTTGCACATTTTATAATATTATTTTATCTTTGAGTTATAAAATTTAGAAGTAAAAAAGGATTTTTTGTTAAATTATTTAAACTTTGACCTCCGATATCTTAAAATGGTAAAATATATAAAAAAAATTAAATTAACTTTTTTGTAGAACGTTTAATTTTCTACAAAAAATGTAAATACAAATTTTCTGTAAAATCAAGCAATAACGAGATATGCATTTTACCATATGGAACTGAAAAAAAATTGAAAACTGCGATAAGCGAGTATTTCCTATTAAAATTAAGAGCTCATCTTAAAAAAGCATTTTTTAAAAGTGCCTAGAAATCAATTTTTCAGTGTCGGAAATTTAATAGTTAGTTTTATAGTTTTATAGTTTTATATATATTTCTATTTAATAGAAATTTAATAGAAATAGTTGATTCTTTTGGGTCACCCTAATAAAGATGTAGTCGTTTTTGTTGATTTATACTAATTTATTTATAAATAAACACGAATCGAATCATTTTTTTTTCAAACTTATTTTACAATGTTCTTAAAACTAATTTACACTTTTTTTTAATACTTTACATGTGCGCTGCTGAGGCTTAAGGCCTTTTCAGCGTAAAATAAATGAATAAGCCACCTGCATGTAATAATGGCAGTAGAGCGAACGATTTGTTTTGTGCATAACTACGTCACACGACTTAACCTTAATCATGTGACTAAACGTTTCAGCTAACTGTAACGCGCAATTTAAAATCTAAAAAAAGTTGTCAAGTACTCTATTGTCTAAACCACAAAATAAAAAAAAAGATTGTTATTTTATATTTGATTAAAATTTGTTCACATTCAAAAAGTTTAATACAACTTTCGTGTAATTAGTAATTTGCATTCTGGCCAAAAAAGCACTCCCCACTTCGGGAATCGAGCTTCAAACGGCGTTCAGGTTGCAAAATACTTAATTACATCATTCTACTGTAAATAACTTATTATATCTATGAATATTTGGGGTATAACAACATTTTAGTTTTTAGATGTAGGTGCGCATAGACACCGCTTTAGCGATTTAAATTTCATTTTATTTTTTTATTAAATTTTGTAGTTAACAAGCACTTTGTTAGATAAACTTAATTAATATGCTTATTGTATGTAATTAGTGTAAAATTATTATTTTACCGCCTTGTTGTGTAAATTTTAACCTACCAATGATAAATAAAAAGGTAACTGTTATAAACGTTTATAATTTAGAAGGACAAATAGGTAGTTTAATACTTTTCAATTAAATATTTTTCAGTTAATACTTTATACATTTATAATTATTTATTAAAGAATAATTATTAAAAAAAAACTTTTTATTGAAACGGATATTATATTTGATCATTTGCTATTATACACCTCAAAAAATCCCCTATAGAATCGTCAATGTTTACACAGCCCTTAAAATATTAATTTCAAATTCTAAACTTTATTATTCCTGAGCTTAACACTACGCAACCATCCGTAACATCATAACAGTTATTATTCCTTAAACGTCGGTTAATTACCATAATCCTAGTTTAACACAGTTATAATCCGGACAAACAGGGGCGAACCGCTCTTATTAATCCAGGATTATATCGCTTAAACTGTCAACACATCATAAACTATAGGGATCACCTGGTGCGTGAGAATTTACCCCTAATTTCCAATAAAAAATATCTACTTTCTTCGAGATGCACACCCCATTCAAGTTAATCGCAATAAAAACCGTCCCCAATTTAATTATAAGAATCTCTTGAAGAAAACCGGTCCCTGTCGAGATCGTTGGTCGTTAGCGCGGGTAATTGAGGGTTGATGTGGGTGCGATGTGCATCCGCCCCAATGGGCGCATTCAATCACCGACAAGTGCTCCACTACCCAAACCTCACGTATGAGACCATAATTGGAAAAGAATTTATTCTTTTATGCAGTACCAGGGAGGGTTACGATGCTTTCATATTTTATTTCCTGTTTGTGTATGTACAAGCCAACTAAAATATATTTGGCAATTTGTAATAAAGAAAGGTGGGTAGTGAATGTGTATCTCAGTAATCAGCTTTCAAAAAGAATAAAAAATGAAGTCCGTGAAAGGTCCATCGCGCCTCACACATGGTCGAGTCTTGCACGAGTGGTCATCAGCCTCCTCACAAGGAGTAATTAATGTCTAAACACTCGCGACGAACACAGCTTCCTAATCAAGAACTCTTCAAGTTGTTGACATACTCTGCTGCTACTGGTTTAAAACTGAACGGAGAAAGCCTGATTGATATTTGATTAGCGTTTTTTTTTTCCTTCAATCAATGATTTTGTTGTTGCAGGTGAAAATCTGGTTCCAGAACCACCGGTACAAGTGCAAAAGACAAGCCAAAGAAAAGGCGATGGCCGAACAAAACCAACATAATCAGGTAAGAAAAGCTCAGGGTTTCTAATCCTATCATAACAAAATTCGAACGTTTGCCCTTCATCAGAGCATAAAGAAAGGTAGTGTAAGGTTTAAAATGTGAAGAAGGTAAGCTGATTGTGGAGCTAAAACTGGTTAAGTAAACACAAAAAAATATTTCGGATTTTGAGTTTATATTATGATTATTTTTTAACTCGGTTTCGTAAATAAAAAAAACACTTAACTAAAATAACCTATGTTTAATAAAAATTATTTTACAAAATTATTGGAAATTTACAATATTTTTATTAGAATCAAATTTAAATAGAATTTACGTTGTTAGAAAAAGTATTTCAGATTTACACAATGCAATTTATTTTTGATTAAATAATTAATTCACCATAAAATGTTAATTTTAACCAACAAATTATCAGAAAACTACAAATTACTCGAAAAGTCAAATTAAAAATTAAATAAATTAGAGTTAAATATTTACCAAAAAAGTTTAATGTTAATAAACAATTTTTATATTATACAAATATATTTAGAAAAAGTGCATTTTATTTATTACTGTAATTGCTATCAAATAAATATTTTCAAAAATTTAGATCTTCAGATTGAACACTTTAATCATACCATGTTTTTTTTATTTGCGCTCTTAGCATTTATTCAGGTGTCTTCTATATAGGTATAAACTTCATTTATTTGACAATGACCGGTAGGATTATAAAAAAGGTGGTGCTGCTTAACACGTGTTCGGTAAAATAACGTGCCGCATTGGTATCGATCGTCTGTTGGTTGTGATGTTTTATGATTTTTAAAAAACTTATAAATAACCTTATTTATATAACAATTTACCTTATTGATACATCTGATATAGAAACTATTGAAGTAGCTTTTTTTATTACCGGAGTTAAAAGACTTCAAATAGGTATTAGGAGCTAAAATGTCTACAGGTGGCTTAAAGAAGTCAAATATAAAGTCATTTAAAGCATTTCACACAGTAAAATCTCGATTTATTCGTCAATAAACAAGTTATTTAATAGTTAGTTAAATTATTTCTTCATAAACAAAGTCTTAAAAAACGAAATACCGAAATTATTTTTTGATATCTAACCGGTGTGTGGTGACAAGTTCAACTTTATAGTTAAATAGTAAATATGTAATAGTGTGCTATTCAAAAATATAATTTGTTAAAAACTGTAGTTATTTATACTTCTTGTATTTAACGAATAAAATTACGTATGCCCGATACTATGAATAACGAAATGTATTGTATCCCTCCAAAATTGATGCAGATCGCAGCAAAGTTTTTCAAGAATCTAATCTCTTAAAATAGCAGCGCTCCTACGATTTGAAGTTTGAAAATTGTAATTCATGTATGTAATTGCATCTAAAAGAAATAAATGTGTTTATATCCAAATTTCTATTCTTTTGTGATTCGTTTGAAGACAAAATAGTATACACCATTAACAAAAATAAAAAGTTTGATCACTATAATCACAAATACAAAACAAAGAAATACAATAAAAAACGCATTGATTTAACAATAAATATTTTCCAATCTTTGCTACTTTTAATTTTGTCTATACCTACGTTTGTGAGCAAAAACAAATCAATGTTTTGGTAGCTAAAAGATTAAGAAACATTTTTGATGATTTACTAACACAAGCTTAACAACTTTTTTAAGTAAATACGTGAATTCATGTAAAAAATACTCGTATATAAATTGAGCTATGCGATTTTAACAAAATAGTACATCAATCCAAACACGGATTTAACATATTCAATAACTAAGTGATTCTGGTTCTAACTTATTATTAAGTTTAATTTTATCAACAAATTTGTTTACGTTTTGACAAAAAAATAGTACCTACAGCAAAACATGAAAGTAAATTTTTTTGTGAGATAAAATGTTACCAAGAAAAAAACCGAACTTATCGAGTAGTAAATACTATTTTTTTTAAAATTTTATTAAAAAACTGGATTTTTGTACACTAATTTTACTGTGCAAACTGGTACTTTTTCACTCAGTGAAAAACTCAGTGAAAGTGTTAACTCACTGAAAAAAAGTGGACAAAAAGTAGACATTTTTCACTGTTTTCGATTATTGTTTTTCACTAAATAGACTTTTTTATATTTTGTGTTTTTTCATGTAATTTTAAGTTTTATGTAATTTTATTTTTAATATTTTTAAATTTTAAATTATATTTAAAAAAAAAATTACGTTCGTTAAAAAAACCTCTTTTTTTATCAAGATGCGTTTTTAAAGTAGATGTTTTTTAACGGCAAAAAAAATATTAATTTTATTGTCAAAATCCGCATGTAATCAAACTGTCAATTTCATGTCACTGCAAATTTATTTAGTTTTTTATTCGTTTTCTTAGTAACACACATTTTTATTACTAATGGAGAAAAGTTAAACTTTCAAATAGAATTTAAAGTAGTGAAAATGCGTACTTGCATATAAATGAGTAAAAAAAAATACACTATTTTTGAACATTATTTTGTTTTCATGTTGTCAGAAGTCAAGTTTGCACGAATCTATATGTCCTACACTTTGAATGGTTTATAATTTCTCGAGATGAGTTAATAAAACGATCTATATGTAACATGTAACACATAGGTTTATTAATAGTTCAAAATGTGAACAACAGCTTTAAATAAGAAATTAATAACTTTTTTTGACTTACTTCACTTTTTTCAATTACTTGACGTAGGTATGTAAGTCTTGCTTATGTAAAAAAATTAATATTCGTATTATTAAATTACAAAAATACAAACTAGAGTACTAAGAATATAGTATAGGTACTTACACTCGTGTATCATACCTTTATACTTATCAATAATATTTTGACTACCTGCAGTTATGCACGTAAACATAAATATTGTTGTTATTTTTGCTAAGTAATAAACTTCTCTGCGCTTATTCGATCACGACACAGCTACCAAAATAAGTTCTCACCGAAAAATCAAATTACGGAAGTCGTTCGTACGCACATGCTCCCTGCTCAACAAACATTACGAAATTTTCCAAATAATGCTTGTCAATCTCTGGTGTTTATCCGTTGATTGTCCGCATTTAAACGTGACTTAATAAGACAAGCTGAAATGAAGCTTTCGAATGGCTTTATTTACTTAAGGATGGTATTTACTGAGCGAGGTAGGAACTGTCTGTGTAGGTGACGTGGTCTGTATTTGTCCAATATCCAGTTGCTCTTGGACCTGACGTTCCTTTAGCCTTAAGGCCGTACTTTCTCGCTTCATTATGCCTCTATTTACTTTTCAACGGGTTTTATTCCGATCGAAAACCGGAGGCACTTTTTGCACAAAGAAATTTTCTTCTTACTAGAAAAAAAAAACAAGACATCTCAAGATGTGTTATTGGATTATATATAGCATTCGTCAAACATTTCAATAAAAAACTAAAAAAAATTTTTTTTAACTTACCATAAAAATTTTTCAAAAGTTTTTTTATTTGGAAAAAATAAAAAAAAATGCATAAATACAAACATTATTTTGTCTTTGCGTTTCAATGTTCAATCCTTTGGAAAACTTGTCAAAAAAAATTGATTCCGCTTTAATATTATAAGACGCTAAGACGGTATTGGAAAAATTTATTTTCTTTCTTATTTTTTTTAAATTTGCTTGAATAAATGACCCAATGTCGTTTATCTTCTAACATGGCTGCTGCATCAATATTGATCCAACACACCTGTCCGGTATCTACCGGTGCTCTCAGCTACCGTTCAGTGTCATCCCCGACATTCCCAATGGAAATATTTTAGTTTTAGAAAGACAAACAAATCGAGGAATTCAATGTTTGCAAATGGATACGCAACTTTCGAAACGTTAATGAGCAAAAGATTAAAAACAAACAGTGAGTTAATTGATGCGCACGAGAAGCAAGAAGGTCGCGACCAAACGGATAAGCTAATAGTGCATAAAAACCTTTAATTTACAATATTAATGTTTTTTTTTTAATGTAAATAATATCTCAGCATGAATGGTTTAGAGGTGTTTAAAAAAAATCTATATCTAAGTAATATTTATACAGGTGTTGCTGCGGTTAACAGTGTGTAGAATTATTTAAAATAACGTAATAATACAAAAACATCCAATGTTTTTTCTATTTTTTTTAAATACATATTATTCATAAAAATTTTTACATGTCAACTTTTAAGCTTTTCATTCTCTTCAAGCCCAAAAACCATCTGTAAAACAGTTAACACACCAATAATTTTTGTTTTGCAAAACCCTGTATTAACTTATTTTTATTATGATCTTTGGACAAAAATAAGCTTTTAATGTATATAGGTATTAGGTATAGGTACGGTGGTGCCTTATGAAAAGTGGGGTACCTACTAAATTTAGCAATGCTTTCTAGAACTTTTAAAAATTGCCCTATACATATAATGCTCATTTTTTCTTAAAATCAATTGTCAAAGTGTTTTAAGGTTGGTAACTCCATTTAAAATTAGCTTTTTTAGTTTCGTTTCCATGGCAATCTAACAGGGTTCCAACAGGCTTTATAAGAATGTTATTGTCAGTGTGATTTATATGTAAAAATACTGCAGGCAAATCCACAAATTAAAAATGTTTTTTTTGTCAAAGTATCTCAATTTTTAATGACCGTCACTGTACTTACTATTCTAAGTAGTATCTTCTTTCGTCTAAAACTCTGCTGTAATTTTGAAAAAAAAATTTAGTAATACAAAATTACAGGTTGACAAAAATAAGAAACGGTCAGAAACGAAAAATTCAGCTGCTTGCGCAAAAAAGGAAGCTATTTTTGGGACTGTGAGAGCACTGACTTCAGTTATTTTTAAAATTCGCTTTTAAACTTTTTTAGGTTTATTTTTTAATTTTTGTTTTTTGTTTACTTTTTCATGAATAAAGTTAATAACATTGGCTACCACTTCTCTAGTTTTTCTAAAGACAACTTTTTTATTGTAAACTGACATTTGGTGTATAATTCACACATAACTGGCACTACATTAAGTACACATAGTGCACATCGAGAAGAGGTGGCTCCACACTAAACTTCTCAGGCATTTTGTTAACTTTTCCAAAAAGTAATTTACTTTTTCAATGCTTCTACATATATAAAAACTCCATAACTATGCTCATTTTAGATAAGTAAAATGTTCAATACATTATTAGTAAGATAGAAAAAAGTCACGGACTCAGTTTAAAAATGAGTGAAAACAAGTTCTTTATATTTTTTTATAATTTGCGTTTCTTACAATCTTTTTAAAATATTGAGTGTTCTAATAGTTTCTTAGAAGCACTAGTGTTCTCATAGCTATAAACACAAAAAAAATAATGATTTAATACGTTCCTTAAAGACATAAAAAACTTTTGAAGTCACGGCACGTATGACAACAAACTCACTCAAATTTGTTCTTGCAGAGCTGTAATGTTCGAGTTTTTTAAATAAAAATATTAAAATTTATATGTTTTGAAATTTATACGGTATTTATATTCATATTCTAATATTTATACAGTAGCTGCTTTTAGTAAAAACATGTTTTTTTTGTATTTTTGATTTTCATATTAATTTAAATTAAACTTACAGTTCCTTTGTTATGGTTCACTCAAAGTCACTCAGAAGAAATTTCAGTAAAAGTTTTATTTGTGACTTATTTGGCCAAAAACGCAACAACACTTTATAATCTTTTTTTTATCATCAGAGAGACACTAGTAAGTGTTGCAAATTTTAAATGCTCATTTGTAATTAGTTAATTTTTAAAATCAACCAGTAATCAGCAATAAGTATTTTAATTTTGCAAGGCTCTCTCTAGGAAGTACTCTGGTAAAAAAACAAATCATAATAGTTATTTATGTATTAAGAGCGTAATCAAAGAGATTATGGCGTGAGGGAATGTTTAAAGCCCGACGTAAGAGGACTTTTAATTTTCCGAGATCTTTTAGTGACAATTACGTCCGTGGTACGTATAACGTTTTATTTTATTTTAAATCGTTTTAATTTTTCAAATCAAAAAAATATTCAAAATTCCGGTAATTTTTTTAAACTGTAAAAAAATCCAGATTAACTAGTTGACTATCTTGTCGTTGCCAGAATACGGTATATTGTTATTTTCTGTTTTGCGATTTTCCAAAATGAAAACTGATGAAAACGTGTGTGAAAACCTGTATTATAGAGAAATGTTACAACAACAGGTAAGAGATCAAAATTCAAGAAAAAGTTGTGTCACGCTCCGTGTGTTTGTAGTGTTTATCAATTTTCGAAATAAATGATTTGTCATAATAAATTGTTATTTAATGTAAAAAGTGACGTTTACAAAATTGAAGACGTTTATTTGACAGCTAGACGAATGTACAGTAATTTATTTGTTATAGTTGCGTAGCAACATTAAAAAATTCAGTGCCATAAAGATAAAGATTATGCCCTAATTTGCGGGCGTATAAATTAGATTATAATTAACCTTAAATTTGAGCGAGAAATCTAGAAGTTTTACGCTGTAAATTATCAAACTTTTTAAAAAAGTCATTTAAAATTTGTTTTGATATGAGTAAAAATAGACAATAATTTGTAATATGTGTATTATTTTAAGCTTATTTTGAACTCTGCACTACCTAAACATTTTTATTAAAAACCAAAATTTTTTGGCTGTGGTCATCTTTGAATACCCGTCAAAATCGTTGTAATCCTCCCATGACAGCCTCCAATAAAACAAACATCAACTTCCGTCGGAAGCTGACGAATGAAGAGACGTTAATATCTGCCATCTGATTGAATTAACGATGATTGAGTGATCTGTTAATGCCGTCGCGAGCTGTATCAGGCCATCTTGACCCAACACGGTTTTTTTTTCAACTCTCAATCAATCGCCGCAATATTTTCAATCCAATCAAACTGTTGTTGTTGGTAATGAGCTGACAATAGAAACAAATTTGTCGAGAATGGCACGTCAATCAATAAAACACACGCGAAATTGGGTAAAAACGGGAGAGGTGACCCTGTGTAGGGTGGTGGTGGTTTATATACAGTTCAGGAGTGACGGTTTGGAGGGCGAGGGTCGTGACGTGGCCACTTCAAACTGCGTGCTGCTGCGTGTGCTTTCAAGAGGTCTGCAGGACGACGGTTTATTGACGAGATAGGCAAAAACTAAATGGTGCGTTGGGCGAAAATGCGCTCTCAAGAGATGACGAAAAGAGCTGAATTTTAAAAATTATAACAAAGAAAAAATTTTTTAAATTTAATAACGGAAACATTTTAGCCGAGCTTGAAACGATGCCAAATGCACGGTTTTAATGCAGACGTGAACTGAGGAACAAACTCTGATGGTTCCCTATAAAATAAAAAATCTAAAAAAACCTTTATTTTTTAATCAGAAATATTTAATAAAGTGAATTGCAGAAACTTTAAAGAGAATCGCGTACCTAACATCAAGTTAATTTTCATGACATATTGACCTTACCAATCACAATCACTTACCACACAATTACTCGATTTAATTTCCGCGGACAGTAAAATATGTATTACAACTATTAGTGGTGAGAATTAGCAATATTACCATCAATTGTTATTGTATATTTAAAAAAGAATTTAAGCAATTTTTGCTAATGCCAATCATAAAAAGTTGAATACCCTAAGTGCTAAATAACTTCCAGCAACGGTATCCAAACTCAGGTCCTAAACCAAGAATTTTTATACGTGCTGCATCACAAATCGGGATTAGTAATAAGTTGCTTATTTAGGACAGCTTTGTTAGAATGATTTACGACTTAAATCATATTCCCATTCTTTCGTAAATAGACAATACCAGTAACCTGGCAAAAATTTGCCTAATACCTATATTAGAATCAATGGGAGATGTATATTAAAATTTGTTACTATAGTAATACAAAAAATTTTTTCCACTACTAGCTATGAAGTTGACCATTATTGTGTCTCCTAGTCAACTGAGAAGTTAAATTTCTCCGCTAGTGGTTAATAATTTTTCTATTGTTAACCAAGGTTAATAATGGACAAAATCAAATTTTTTGAAAATCTAGGGATAGTTGTTCAACAAAAACTTGTGCAACATGGTTTTGTATACTCAGGAGATCGTCTTTATCGTATTTGCGAATGTATTTAATGTATTTACGACAAAATTATTAGAATAAAAATGCCATTAGAAATTTTTGTTGTTGACTCGTTGTTAGGTTCGTTGTCAACGAAAATGTTTGTTGTTGTTCATGTTGTCATGGTGTAATTTCAAAGAATGATAGATTTATGCTTGTTTTTAAATTTTATTATTATTCCTGTGGTACTTGATTTTTACAAGAAAAATTTTTATTTTTAATTTTTGCCTTAAATTTGGATAGTAGTGGAAAAAATAGTATATATACCACGGTGGTGAAGACATTTATAGGCCTCGCACCTTATTCCGCTCGGGGCAAAGCCCCTCGCGAAATAATCTTAATGCTCGGTCAATAATAACATTCTTCACCACCTTGGTGTATAAATAACTATTTGAAAATATTTTTAAGTTACCCAACTAAGCGAAACTAGAAATAAAGGTCGTATTTTAAATTTATAGAAAAACTATAAGTTTACACAATTAATAACGTTTTTTCTAGTGTCAAAAAAGTTTATTATTTAAGAGCTTGATAGGCAAATTTTAATATTTTTTCGTAGCAACATCCAATCACAACCTCAAATTTTATTAATTTTCTACAAAAACGAGGATACTACCGGTATTATTTCAACTTGAAATTAGCCCAATAATAATTAAATACAAAATCATATTAAAAGCATATTTATTAATACAAAAAAATATTTATCAAAGCGATTTTTTAGCGAATATTAGGTAATATTTGTTTTTTTTAAGCTGTTATGGTGCACATAATGACACTCGAAATTTAATCCCCTATATTAAAAGCAATACGTTGTCATACAAACAACATTTATTTGCACCACAACCGATTGAAAAAAAAATATTCATTCTTGTAATGAGTAACTAAAGTTACCAGATTTAGTAACTGTTGTGTTGTAATCGTGTCTTAGGTACTAGCAACCAAATATCAAAAATTTAAGCTTTACTAAGTTAGGATAGTTTGCCTGACATTGTTTTAACTACGGTTTTGACAAATAAAATTAATTTATTTGTCAGATTTTTCTCTTGATCGAATTTGGATTTTGTTTCTTGTAGATAAATTTTTCAAAATTCTTTCCGTTAATTAAAGAGTTCATGAGATAAACTTAATGAATTTAAACAGAAGAGAGGAAAGTTCTAAATGAAAGCATATTCTATTGGTTTTGAAACTCCCGTTACTGAGCCTGTTCTAAATGTATTGAACTCTCTGAAAAAATAAAGCGAGAAATTGACACCGATAAAAAGAAAAATTTAATAATCGAGAAAAAAATACCCAAGCTTCGAACTAATGCATTTTTTATAAAATTCAAAGCAGTTGACGAGAAAATGATTACATTTTTATTTGATTATCAAAAAAACTAGGTCAATCCCAAAGTTCCAGACCAAATGGCTTACTACAGCCGCCAAGTATATACTTATAACTTTAATATATTCCAAGAATCTTCTAAAAGTAGAATGTCATCTAAAATTGTCTTTATTTACACATAGATAGAGCACGAGCATAACAAAGACTCTAATAAAATTTCTTCAGTCGTTTTCCATATTCTTTTGCAAACCCATCTATCTTCTTTTTCCCTAATAAGACCTTGCGCTGGTGGCTGTGAAGGACAAAATCGTAACTCATCTATGATTGGCATGTGTTCTTATTTTCTCTCAAAATTGGCTCCCCTTAACATTAAGACTATTGAAATTTTTTTTGCAGCAATCATTCATTCTTCGTCATTTTTTTTACCCGTAGACTAAATGTTTGGCAGGAATAAAAAAAAATCATCAATCCACAAAAATATATCGATATTTTTAAACAACATAGCACTGTGATAAAACTGGGCAGAGACTGTGAGATAATGGATTTTAAAAAACGGACATTAGAATTTTTTAAACCAGTAGGATCTTGGCATTACAAGTTTTCGCTAGGAAAGAGATTTATAATTCGTAAAAATGAAAGCGGTAATCCTCTTGTGCAAGGAGAGATTTATTATAATTTATATCTCAGTATTTCAAAATCGGTGTGAAAAAAAAGAAAAAAATCTTGATAACTTTAGAGCAGACATCATTTCCACAGGAGTACCCTTAACCCATTAACGCCCAAAAATATAAATTTTCCAAATTTTTAAAAAAAGAAAAACTATGTTAAAACAGATTGTATTAAACGAATATGACAATATTTTTGGTAGCCATCTTTATTTTTTTGAAAAAATTGATGATGCATAAACGCACCAGTGGAAAGATAAATATAATACAAGATAAAATGGAAACATAAAAAAAGTTTATTTTTAACATTTTACATTTTTAGCATTATTTACAATGATATTTTTCAAAACAGTGAGTGTGCAAGTGTACATTGCATTTTTTACAAATGTAAACACTATTGGGCTGATATCAAGTTGAGATAATATCGGTAGTATCTTCGTTTCCATAGAAAAATAAACAAATTCAGGGCTGTGATTCGCTGTTGTCATGGAAAAGTATTAACATTTGCGATACTACCGGTATTATTTTAACTTGAAATCAGCTTATATGACTTTTTTTTTGATTGATACAATATTGACTAATATTGCCTTAGTTAGAATATGTAATAACACACTCATATTTCCCTAGGGAAATATGAAACGCTCATATTGTCCCAAGGAAAATATGAAACGTCATATAAAGAAAAATCTGGAATGTCATATTTTACTATGAAAATGTTTTATTTAATGTGCGTTCTGCAGACGCCAAAGATTTCCATAATTAAAACGACCTTTAAAATTTAAATTACAGTCTATTCAACAGAGGAGAATCACAATGAAATTTTACCTTATACATCAAAAAAATGTCAGTAAGAGCTTCTCGCAAGAATTTTTTGAGCTGTTCTCGGGACAACACCTCTGATTTTTTTGAAACGTATCCTTTATTTTTATTCTTTACAAATGCTTCTACTTCATCAAACATTTTAACATCAATTTTTTTTTTAAATGCAACATTGTCCTTAGCATAGATAATTTTGACCACAACGTGTTTGGTGAATATTTCTACGACTACGGATAGAATAAATTAGTCATACGTTCAAAAATAACAAAAATCATAGCAAATTACCAAGTCTTCAAAAAACGCTAGCAAAATATTTTCGTTGGCACCATTCACCGTATTTGCTGTTTTCCAGTGTTGAAAGTCTTAGTAAGTCTTCCTGTTATAATAGATATTGTTAGTTTTAATTTAATAGTATCAAGCTTTATAAGCTTACGAGCGATGTAAGATTTAAAATTCAGCTGACTTATTTTATCGGTTTCGTTTACGAGATTGTAAATTTTCTAAGCATTTACTATTGTACTGTCTAAGACATTTTTGAATAGTGGCTATACCACTTTTTGCCGTTTACATTAGACCGGTAGTTGGCAATACCATTGTCATGAAGGTCCACCCCTCCTATAAAATTAGCAATGACATTTGGTAGTTTAATAATAACGTTTTTTTTTCTTTGCGGTTGTATCTTTTTGTATTTTGCAGTGGATTGGTGTTATATGTGTTACTTCCAACTGTTACTACAGAATTATCGTTCCATTTGACGAGAGATATTTTAGTATTTTTGTCAAAAGCGCTATCAAATGCTCCTCTTAGAAATTTAGCAAGTTCTTTATTTAACTTTAGTGGGCAATTGTTGGTTCCATTGTCACGTTTTGTTTCTGTTACAAAAAAAACTTTTTCTGTTTAGTTCGGTGAGTAAGTCAAAAGATGTAAAAAAGTTGTCAAAAGTTGAAAAATATTTGATAATATTTTGGGTCTTCTATATCATTTAACAAATCTAAAACAACATTGCCACTAACCCAAGCTCATGTTTTTCAGAAGAAGCGCCTGCATAGGGCATAAACTTAAAACAATACCCAGAAGAAGAACATAAACACCATAATTTAAATCCAAAACGTACTGGCTTTCTCTTTATAAACATTTTGCAAAAATGGTAGCCAAAATAGAGCACCATTTGTTCATCTATAGAAAGATAGTGAGAAAAAAATTCAAACTGCAAAAATTTTTGATTTAGAACTATAAAGCACGGCCGTAATTTGGCAAATTTATCATTTTTATCATGGTTTTTGTTATCGGATAAATGTAAATTACGTTTTATATTTTCAAATTTTACGGGACATAGAGTTTTTATCAAATCAACGCCTTTATCTTCGTCTTTAGACCAATACATTCTGTAAGATGGTAAAGTATGATAACCCGAAAATATCATTTTACCTAGAAACTTTAGCAAGTCTGTTTTGGTCATTCGAAAGTCATAACAATTTCTGCCTGCGGCATATTTTAACGAATAGTTGACAATAAGGTCTAACATTTCTTCGTCAAAAAACATCAAAAACAGTTTATAGGGTGATTTACCAGATAAGTCTGCTTTTAACTTTGCTTCGTCAGTTGCTTCTTTTGAGATTGGTAATTTGTCAAATTCTAGATCACCTTTTTTCCAAGCTTCAATTTTTTTTTCCATTTTTAAATGTTTCATGCAAAAGCCTCAATCTCTTTAATTCAAGATTTTCGTTGTCTGAGTCTTCTGCATTTTCCACCTCTTCTATGTCAACTTAAATTTCAAATTTTTCTGCAATTTCTTGCTCAAAAATATTGACATTTTCTTCAGATTGTCTTCATCATTAAAAATTTCCTCATCTGTCAAAATGTCAACATCTGGCGGAATGTAAACGACGTCAATTATATTTATTTGTTTAAAATAGATAAGGTGAGTTTTGCTTCTACATGCCTCAAATGTAAAAATAAATAAATAATAATATCTAATATTATATTTCAATCGTTTAACAAAATTTATCAACAATTTTGTATGATTTTTGTTTTAATTTAATCTATTTAAAATGCTCATATTTTTATTTAAAAATAAATCATAAAAAATATACATTAGTTCGAAAGATATTTCGTATAAATTTAAATAAGCAAAATACAAGTCACAATTCTTCTTGTTGAAAACCATTCTTGTTGTATTTGTTTACCTCAACCAAAAACCATTCAATTTACTTATTATTTCAACCTGTTCCATGTTGACTCAGTCTGAATGTAAAAATAGATATGATAATGTGGATAAAATTATTCAGACGAAATTATATATTATTGATATTGCAATTTTAAAATACATGATACCTGCTAGTAAAATTAAAAGTTTATAAAATCTGTAAACAGTTAAAATTTAATTAATTTGGAATTGCAATAAAAAAAATAAAAAATTTAAATTAGGTATTAAAATTATCAAAATTACAAATATTTTTTTATATACTCAAATTTTTCGAGCATTTCTTAAGATCGGTGATACTACACTAACGAACAAAAACACAGTAACGTGTCAGACGATTTGTAGTCACATCTTTTAATTTCATTAAGGTCCGGTTGCATAAATAGCAAATAAGTTTTTTTGGTGAATTACGTCCATTTTTTTAATTCGAAATTTGGTGTTACGGGGAAGTGGACGACAAGGCAAAGAAAAAAAAAACTGTTTTATAAGGCCAACGTTTCGAATCCTTTATTGATTCTTCTTCAAGGCTTCTAATAAATGTCAGATTTGTTTGGCATGGTACTAATTTGTCTCGGCCAGTGGTCGCCGGAAGAATTCTTTTTTTCAAGAATTCAGTTTTTTTTTTCTTTGCCTTGTCGTCCACTTCCCCGTAACACCAAATTTCGGATAGCAAATAAGATTGGATAGTCATCAAAAAGATAATTTGAGATTTTATTGGTATAAATTTAATTATATTTAGATTTCAACCAATCAAATCAAAAATCAACTTTTTGATGATCATCAAAATTTGATTGGCGTTTATGCAACCGGCCCTTAGTCTTAATAATGTCGTATATGTATAGTTATAGTAAAAATTAATTTGTTTAATAAAAATTATTCGTTTAAATAATTTAATAATTTCTTTTTTGTTTACTTACAGTCGTCCAGTTCGCCTCGGAGGGTTGCCGTTCCCGTCTTAGTCAAAGACGGCAAACCCTGTTCCGGAGGTTCGGGAAATACCCAGACGTCATCTTCTGCGACCTCATCTGACACATCTCGCACGCAGCAATCCCCCGTCTGCCAACCCCAACAGCAGGCCCAGTGCATGGGCAACGGCAGCTTAGCCATGGCATACCGACAACAGAACAACTACCAACAACAATGTGGGACTTATCTGCCCCTTCAGACAAGGGCGTGGTAGTGACACTGTGAATTGAGCGATACTTAATCATAACTTAGTCGAATTTTTGGCTCATATCTCGTCCTGTTCCTTACTAATCCGGTGATTGTTGAAAGTGTGCGTGTGGTGTATTATATACAGGGTGTTTATCTATTTCCTCCCCCCATCTAAAATTTTTTGCAATAATCAGTGCAATTGAGGACCGGAAAACGCACGATTACTTGCAATGTAGACTGTACATTAGCTGAACATTTTATTGTTATTGATTGTACAAATAAAATAAACGTTTATATGTAAATATTAGGTAATATTTATAAATGTAGTGATGTAAAAAAGTCACGATTATGTACAGAAACTTAGGGATATAATGGAATATGCACCGTCATGTCATGTAACTGTGTTTTTAAATTCCTCCTCAATAAAATGTATAAAGGATTAGATATCTTGATGTTTTAATTATCCTTGAATAACAGTAGCGTAGTGGTGACAGAAGACTTTTTTTTTGATTTACAGTCCAGTGTAAGAAGCGTTAATTATTGTAACGCATTCCTTCAAATTAAAATTAAAAACCAACATAAAACTTACCTATTACAAAAGAAAATAATAATACAATTTTTTTTATTTTTCATTGATATCAGTTTTCTAAAACTGTGTAAATATCTTTAATTTATAAGTAGCACCCATATACAAAAATTATTCAATCAAATAAAATACTAAAATTTTAGTCAGTACCTACTCCTGTTAAGAAAATAAAACCAAATAAATATAAACAGATTTTATTATAAAGAAAACCTAGATTTGTAATTAGAAATGGCATGTGAAATGCGATAATAAGCCAATGGCGTGCGCTAGCATATTTAACTTGTCATTATTTCAACACATTGCACTAAATACAAATATCCTTTTTGGTGATTGACAGCAGAACAATGTCGGTAGTGGCCTGACATAAAATTCCTCGTTAATAGCGCCACCTTTCCTCCCATTGAGAAAAATGTACCACCCATGGTCCAGTAGCCACCCACGAAGTAGAATGACTTGAAAAAATTCGTTCATTAAATTTCATGCACATCTCGAAAGCTTGCTTTGGTCGACTGGGAGATGTTTAACTGGTGATGACAATGGATGTCAACAAAGTTGACAGGTCTTAAGGGTGTGTTTACACGAGCCAGAGCCGTTGCATTGGGCATTAAACGGTTCTATTGTTAAAAGTGTCAGTTAATATTAGAGAATTAAAATGTGTGCAGGTCCGTTGGAAAAGTCACAATTAATTCAATTATGGGATATATCTGATTGGTGAGTGGCGACCACCCGCTGGAAAATTCTAGCCAATTTTGAAATATGAAAGCGTGGAATTTGGGCGGGATGAGTTATTAGCTAAAATTTAAGACGCATTAATGTCGCTCTATTATTCATGTAAATGAGTGTCTTGTGGGATTAGGAATGTGGAAAATAGAATGACAGGTGCCAACTTTAAAAAGACATATTTGAGGAATAATTTGTTAAAAAGCATAAACTGTAAAATACTTAAAAAAATACATGTTATACTGTTATAAAATTTTGGTACGGATAAAATTATAATAAAATTTATAAATCTCATTTCAAATCAGTCTTCTCCGATGTAAGTGGGATGACTTTGTAAAAGCTTGCAATATTTTGGCTTTTTTTACACATCAAAAAAAATACATCAACAAGATCCGAGTTGATTAGAGGTAGGTCAATATTCTAAGTTTACCGTAGATGCTTTTTGAATAACAATTACAGTCGCAATAAAACTCTTAGTCGTCAAAATAATTTTTATCATTAAGAAAAATGTTCAATTGTAAAAAAATAAACATTTTATTTAGTATTTTTACTTTTTTATTAATTAGTCTATCTTTTTATTATATTGAAGACCTATCATAAAAGTACTAAAAAATTTAAAAAAATAATTGTGACATTTTTTTACATTTGAACTAGGCTTGTAGCTAGACGAGCGTTCAGTGCGTGATTTTCAACGAGCACCTTTATGTAGGGGCACATATTTGAAAATATTTTATTTTACATAAATATATATGAAAATTAATTGAGTCATATAAAAATTAAAAGAAATTATTTCTCGAAATCTACTACTTCATACGCCTCCTGAGGCTCTGAACGCCTCCTACGGTCCAAATTTGTAAAGGTAATGTCATAAATTAAAAAACTTGAAGATGGTCACATGTGTCCGCTTTTTTACTTATTTGTATTAAACAGTTTTATATAAATATATACATCAAAATGTTTTTGATTTATTTCAGGTACTTACATAATTGGGCTTAATATATTATTACAATGATATTGATTTTTAATTTAATAAATGTTATATTGATTTATCTTTGACTGCTTTGTTAACTGCATATTATATTGAACATTTGAGGGAAGTAAAATGGCATATTACTTCACTAATGAAGTAATAAAATAAAAATCCACTCTTAAAATAATTCGTTTTAATTTCAAACTCAATTTTAATTACATATAATTAAATACATTTTCACACCTACTTATAATAGGACAAGCCATTTCTGATATATTTTTTTCGATAACAGCCGTCGATGCGGTAGTTCTAAATTGTTATAGTACTTTTGTCACCCAAAATTTTTAAAGCAAGTTGTTTTTTATTTTCGCTCCCAAATTAGCAAGCAACAAAGTAGATGAGCGTCTATAACAATGTCCCGTAAATCCTGCTGCATTAGATAACTCAAGAAAAGTAGCAATATTCTTAGAAAAAGCAGCATATGTGTTTATACCAGCAGCTTACTTTATACACCTCTGGTTTCTGTATCCTAAAAACACCGTCCACTACTGGCGTTATTATGGCGAAGTGTACATTCCATCAATTTCGTCTGAAGTAATAAAAAATTCTCTGGATATTTTTGTTTTAGTGTTTGGTATTAGAACATGAAAGCATTGTCCCTGATCTTTGACATCTTCCAAAAGCAAGTTGGTAAGTTTATGGATCCTACAAGCTCCACCAACTCCAATAATTAAAGCAACCTTGAAATTAATATTACTTAATAAGAATAATTTATGCATAAAAATGGTACAGTACCTTTATTAACAAAAATTTATCATCATTTGCTTCTTGTAAAAATTTGCATGTTTAGTAAATATTTGCGTTTTTTTTCTACAATATCCTTCAGATTTTCTTTTCAGAAAGACGATTAAATACACGTATTTACTGATGTCAACATTCTTCTTCATTTTCATTATTGTTTTAATCATAGAATAAAAAGCCCAGAGACTCGATGATTTATACTGTTTTGATAAATGATCAAAATATGCAAGTAAAACCTTCTCATTTGTAATATTTTTAACTTTTTTTCGTCGCACCATAAACTGAACCGTTGAAAAGCCATCTCGTACTTTTCTTTGAACTTCTCTGGCACCAAGCAAGAAGCAGCATTTGTCGCCGCTTCTTTAATATCAGAAGGTAAACTTTCTGAATCACTCATGTTTACAATTTTCTTATGTTTAGCACAAAGCATAATTTTTACTGATCATCTCAAAATGACAAGCTTTGTTTAAAAAATTGTAGGTCAGCTTACTTTTGATTAGAAATTATCTAACGCTCTCGTTATTTGTAACTTACACACTCGTTGTGTAATGATGCTTCGATCCCACTAATAATATAAATAACTAGGTATTATTCATTTTGTAAGACCTATTTTAGTGCCTATTTCAAGATCTTGTCATTTAGAATGACATTCAAAATAGTGTAAATTTTTCAAGGAATTAATATTATTTAATTAATATTCATTGGAAAAAATAATATTAAAAAAAATCTGAAAAAATTTATAAAATCTAAAAAATTTAAAATTGACATTCAAAATAGTGTAAATTTTTCAAGGAATTAATATTATTTAATTAATATTCATTGGAAAAAATAATATTAAAAAAAATCTGAAAAAATTTACATGGGTAGAGAAAGAAACAAAGTTTTTAATGTCAAACCCTGAAGTCGATGTAATAACTAGTTTTTGAGAAAAGTTAAGATATAGTTTTAATAGACTCACACTGTAAACATCAAAAAAATTTTGATTTGTTTAAGGTATTATTTGTTCATCTGACATCTACACTGTCAGTGTCACTTTTTAACAAAATTTTTGAACTGTACTAGAATTTTCTATTATATTTTACGTTGAGTGTACTCAATAACTATTAATAAAGTTACTAGTGTCAGTGAAAATATTTTTAGGTTAGTTTAAAACTCAAGACTCCTTTCAAAACTCAAATTTCCTTTCTTTCGAGACAATAGTTTATTACGGCTTGCTTTTCTCGAGCCGCAAGCGTAACCCTTAAAGGCTGAGAAAACTCCATTACTAACAATAAAACTTTTTTCTGACGTTTAATGTCAATTGATAATAATCATTTTAAATTTTGTTTCCTTTGAGCATGCAACACAATAGTTTAAAAATAACTAAGTTTCAGATTCGCCAACACACTGTCAGTTTGACAGTGCAAATGTCAAATGAATAAATTATACTTACAGGATTGGACATAATATATTATTTCACTAATATTGATTTTTAATTTAATAAATGTTATATTGATTTAATAAATTAAAAAATTTAATTAAAGCAATCTTTATTCTTGAAGTGAAGTGCTTTTATACAGTGGTTAAAGAATTAAAATCTAGCTCACAAATTTAATGAAACAAAATTCTGACATAATAGTGGTAAAACACTTTCGAAAACTATGTTTCAATATCAGTGGCTAAATACTAATGAAAAAAAAATTATAAAAAGTTAGAAAATATTAGAAAAAACTTACCAAACTTTTGTCAATAATAAATTAGAAACATAAAAAAATAAAAATAAAAAAATTACAAAGATAAATTTTATGGGTAGATAATACGATGACGAAAAAATGATAATTGTTAAAACATAACAATAGCTTTCGTATCTTTGGTAATGTGTAATTTAAAATTAGAAACGCAAAAAACAGTTTTCTTAGACTCCTGTAATATTAAATTTTTGAATTTTTAAAAACATGTTATTGCAAAGTACTAAAAAAATACTTGAGTCGTTTTTTTTGTGATGAGAACACGTTTATCCAGAAAAAAGTAGCTAAAAAAATCAATTTTTCGAGTATAACGTAATAAAATAACATCACCCTGACTTATTTCAAAAACTATGTAACAAAATAACCATTATACAATCTATAGAAACAAAGAAAAACCAAGTTCTGAAATACACATTACACTTAGGTGTTTTTAGCCCAATAAGAAAATATTGTAACTACACCACGTTATTGTAACTAAACCATTTCAAATACAAAAAAATTTACTGTCTTCATTTTTAAAAAAGTAATAAATAATAAAAATTTATAAAACCCAGAGCCACCAAAAGTATAAAACCATGTGTTTTGCACGATGCCTACAACCGTAAATTATTTTCAAATAAAAACATAATCTAAATTTTTGATTCTAAAAGATGTTTCGTAAAAAAAACGGCAATCTCTAAGGTACAACTTGGTAAGAACTCAAAAAACGTTAATTTGAAAAGTTTTTGTTTCATTTGTACTTGATAATAAAAATACACATAAAAAGCAAAAATGAGAAAAATCAAGTCACATAGTTGTAATTACTTAAAAATTTTACACATCAGTCAGGTCTGTAAATGATCTGTCAGACAATGACATTGGGCAGTGGCATCGCACGATACACAAAATCAGAAAAAAAAACAATAAATTAAATTAATTTAAGTAAGAAACGATTTAAAAAACAAATTACAATAAATGTTTAAAGTGACGGTCTATTGTAAAAGTGTTTAGACCCATCCGCCCCTGCAATAAATCACTCTTGAAGAGCTGTTGCCTGATGTTCCATCAGTTCGGCTCTGTAAACTGTGAATTTGCTGGTAGGTAAAAATCTGCTTCAGTTACGTCTGAGGTTTCTATCAATAGGATATCATTACCTCCTGTACAATAGACTCTAATTTCATGATCGTCATATAACCTTACAGAATAAAGACTACTATAAATGCGCGAATTTGTAGCTTGTTTATTTATAAAAAAATTAAAAACGGTTTTTGTTATGAATATTGTAATAACATGAACTACATTGTGACTGTTTTAAATTTATAATTTCGTTGATTTTAAATTTGAATCAGTTTTTAATAATTATTTTATCTTATTTATAAACATTTTTTTAAATTGCTTTTAGTCATTTTGTAGTTAATAATTAAAAGAATAATTGTACCAAATCTCATTAAAAAATTTTATAAATAAAAGTGCTACAGATTCGCGCGTTTACATTGGAATTTCCATAAGAAAAATTACCTCCATACTCCGCTTAAACCATCTCCGTTCTTCAGGAGGCTATATTCGTAACGCATACTTTTTAGAATAACAATTCTTAAATTTTTACAAATTTATATCTCAAATATTGCCGTTTATTTACGGAACACCATCTTTCAAACAAAAATGGATTTTTGATCAAAACTTAATTAATTGTGTATTTTATTTTAAAGCTGCCTTTACAAAAAATTTTGTTCTTGATTTATAGGTACATACTCTAATTTTTCTATTTCTTTCATTGCAAATAATGCAAATAAATTTTGTCTAACGTCAAATTGCTTCCCTTATAATTTTGCTAAACAAATTTTAAAACCGTGAATAGCAGGCACCGTGAAGAGGAAAGCCCGCCGTGCCAAAGAGCAGATAAGGACGAGGGATCGAGAAGGGGTCCAGCCCTATACACAAGGGGTCATACGTGACCTAACAAAAGCGACTCACCACCGCCACTGATTTAATGATCTCTTGTTTTAATTGCTGACAAATTGCCAATTGTCGTTGTACTCCTCCTTTCATAATAATTTTTCCATTTTCCTTTTGCGGCAATTTACGTTGCCTGCTGATCAATAAAGTTTTCAAAAAAATCTCCTAACAAACAGTACTTTCTACCTGTTTTAGTTTTGTATTCCAATATAGTAATTTTATTTTAGATAATTTATTACATTTTCAATTTAGAAGATAAAAAGTAAACATTTTTTATTATTAATTAAATATAGTTGTTATAGTTGTTTAAATTTTAATTCTTATCACTTATTTACACCCTTTACAAACAATTTGTCAAGTTCCTTGCCACCGACTTTGAGTTCTAAAGACTTCAGAAATGCAGAGGTTAGGGTGAAGCTTAAGATCAAGCATTTTGCATAGGGATGTAATTGTCGGGTGGTTGTGACAATAAACAAATTTACAATGATGGGAAGTTTGTTAATATAATATTCATTGCTTTCACCCCTGCATCTCAAGGCGATAGAGTACGACAACGATCAAGTAAAGGGGTGCATTTGAATGCGCCCTCACATCGACCCTGACAGACGTGCCAATACGCTTCCGACGGCGTCTTATTACCGAAATGTCGAGTTTTAACATAGGGAGAGTTAAAAACGGAAGGAAAAGAGTAAAAAACTAAAATTTATGTTTGATGATTACGAGTATAATATACACCGTGATCAACAAATACTGATTGATTTGGTAATAAAGTTGCTAAATTTTTATTTACAAGTTGTCAGTTTGTTAAAAATACCTCTTCTATAAGTTATATTTTACACCTGTCAAAAAAATACCAAATAAAATTTTAAAATTAATCTATATTATAACAATAATGATTTTATTAAATAATATAATAAAACATAATGCAAACAGAAAACCAGAAACAAAATTTAAAAGTAAAGAAAGTGTGTACCATTATTTTCAATATATAAATTAACTCCCCGTTTTAGGTTACATTAAATTTAATAATGTATTCGAAATTACATTGTTCACTTCTACAATTGCAACCTGTAATTTTCAACAGTATTTAAATTTCTGCTGAATACTCTATATTTAAGATGGCCAAACAAGAAGAAATCTAATAGAGTGAGGTCAAGCGTTTTACATGGCCAAATGTCTCTAGTAATTAACCTATTTGAGAAAAATTGCTCTAAATATTCTACTGTCGCACGAAGTGTGGGCTAATTTTTCGTGAGATGATGGTTTGTTTACGAGCCGCGTTAGCAAAGGGTAAAACAATCTCAAAAACAAAATTTATGTCAAATAAAAATACCATTTATTCTACGATATTGAAATGCTAATTTTATCTTAGAAATTCATAATTGTATTTGCCACTAATCAAACTGTCAATGCCATATGTCACTGAAAATTTATTTAGTTTTTTATCCGTTTGGTAACATGCACTTCTATCTCTAGTTAAAAAAAGTTATAATTTTACATAGGGTTTATACGTATAGCAAAAATGCGTACTTTTATGTAGGTATGTATGTACATACATAAGCACAGAAACTATTGAGAGTAAAAGCAACTGACGAGAGATGCAAAAGTGAACATGACACAAGGTGAAAAAAAAAAATATATTAGTAAAACTTAAAATAATAAATAAAAACACTTTGAAACTTTGTAAAAACAGTTACTTGTAATAAACGATCAAAGTACAATTGTCATTTTTTTTTGTAGTGTGGTTCCTACAGGCTTTGCCGCCTCCCACATTTCGTTCGCCATTTTTCTCTGTCTGTAACATCTTCTTGATTTATAGCTCGATCATATGAGATTTCTTTTAATTCCTTGTATCTAAGATATTGTGGGTCTACCTTTTCTTCTTCGGTTTGAGGGCGTGTATTTTATCAGTCTTTTTTTTTCGCCATCGGTTTCTAGACATTCTCATTACATGTCCATATCATACTAATTGTCGTTCTTCTACCTAAATGATCTATAGTCGTGTATACCCTTCTTGTATTTAATCTAATTTTTTTATTTGGAATGTGTTCTTGTCTTGATATTTTGTGTGATATTCTTAGATAGTTTATTTCTATCGTTTCGATTCTTTTTTTCTCTTTTTCTGAAAGCTGTCAACATTCTGAACCATATGTTAATATTGGCTCTATAATCTTTTTGTATAATTTTATCATTAGTGTTTAATTTAATTTGTTTCGAGCATAATAATGAGTTAAGAATTCGAATACTTTTCCGGGCTTGTGTTACTCTGTTATTTATGTCTTTTTTTGTTGTTCTTTCTTTTGATATCATACTGCCTAAGTATTTTTATTGATGCACCTTTTAAATGCTTTGTTTATTTGTAGTTCGAGATCTATTTCCTCATCTATTGTTAGATATTCAGTTTTTGTTAAATTTATGTTTAATCCCCATCTATTATAATTCTTCTATCAATTTTCTAAACATAAAATCCATATCAATTCTATCACTTGTTATAATTAATTACCTGGTCGTCGGCAAATAGCAGCGTTGTCAAAAATTGGGTTTCAATTTTTATCCCTATTCTCTTAATTCGTTCTTTCCACAAACATAGTGGTTCTTAAATGTATATTTTAAAAAGAGTAGGTGATAAGGAACAATCTTGTCTAAGGCCCTTCGTAATCCGAAAAGGTTCTAAAATTGTGTTACCTAACTTAACCGAACTGTTGGAGTTCCGGTAAATATTCAAAATTGCACAGATATAGGTTATACTAATTCCACATTGTTAGTGTCTCAAATAATTTTTTCCAAGATACCGTATCATTACCGTATATTTGTTGAATAACGAATATATTATCAATGCAAAATCTTGCGGCGCGAAATCCACTTTATTCCTCTATTTCTTTGATTTTTTTTTCGATTTAGTTTTTCAAAATTTTGACATACAACCTCCCCATTAAGCTACTTACACTTATGCTTCTATAATTCTGGCATAATCGTTTGTTTCCTTTCTTATATATTCAGCTAATATAAGCTATGGTCCATTCCTTTGGTATGTCATTTCCTTCTAATATTCACTTATTGTATATTTTTGTTATGATTTCATGTAGAATGTCTGGTTCATATTTAATTAGCTTTATGAGGATGTTTCCAGGTCCAGGCGCCTTTCCATTCTTTGATGATTTCAATGCTGTTTTCACTTCTTTTAGTGTTATTTCAGAAACCTTTATGTCTTCTGCATTTTGTATATTTATGTTCTGTATTTCATATTCTATTTTATCCTCGTTTAGCAGTGTTTTATAATATTCTTTCTATTGTTGTATATTTATTAACTCTATATTTGCTGTTTGTTTTCTGTCTCTTCTTATGTTCTTGATTGTTTTTGATATTTTGGTTCCTCCCATGTATCGGCCCAATTCTTCACATTTATTTCCCACATTAGACTTTTGTTATTTGTAACCATTCTATTAATTTCTTTATTCCAATATGTATAGATTCTTCTTTTTGATAGGCTTTCTTTTTCTTTTCTACTAGTTTTTTTATTTCATCTGACCACCATTTGGCATAACATCTTTTTCTCTTTTCTTAAATTCCTAATGCTTCTTCTGCTGCTTCCTGTATATATCTTTTTGTTTGCTGGTGTAATTCTTCTGCGGTATATTTTTTTATATCTATGTTTTTAAATGTATTTGCTATCCTAAGTTTATAAAAAAATTTAATTAATTCTTGTCGTAGACTTGTTAAGTTGTACTCATTTTGCTCAAATTTTCTTTTTTAGATGGATGCTTTGATTTTGTATGTATATTCCTGTAATTTATAATAGCCTTCGCTAATACTAAATAATAGTCCGATCCACATTCAGGTCCAAGGTACATCCGTCATTTTTAATTTTGAATCCTGACGTTAAATCACAATCAACTATTGAGTGTAGTTTTCTTGTTGATGGTGTCAATGTAATTTTATGAATGTATTTATGTGTGCATTATTTTTAATGCATCTTGGCGCATAGATTCTGTAAAAGCATTCCATTGTCATTAATTATCTTTTTCCCGTATGTTTGGGGGCCAGTCGCGATAAAAATAAGAGTAACGAAAATAAAAAAAGAGTCTATACAACTGCACACTCACATTGGCCGGCCTTTCTCCAAATTCTCATTGTGTTAGGGTTGTGTTGTCCCGTTAGGTGTATGTTCGTACGCGTTTCGAAACGAGCTGTCTTAACTTCATGAATCTTCTCCCCAAAACCACCCATTTTAACGCAATAAAATAAAAATTAAATAAAAAAAAATTTACGTTTATGCCCCCCAAAAAAGTCCAACGAAACGATGTTTCAACAAAATAAAAATAACAGAACTTAACAATCAGTTGAGGCAAAACAGTCTTATTACCGGGTTATTTCTTTCTTTTCCTACTCTATTATTTAATATTCTCCTATTATTTCATTTCTTTTTTCTTTGTTTCTGTTAGCACCTCTATATCAATCTTCATAGTCCTTAATTCATTAAAAACATCTTTTTGTTTATTCCTAAGTCCTTGTATATTTCACGTAGCAAGTCTCATGGTCGGTTTTCTAAGCATTCGTCGTAGTTTTGATCCATCCTGGTTCCAAGACCAATAGTCGAAATTTTTAGCTTTGAGTGCTTCTTACCAATGACGAGTTGCTGGCCCATCGATTAAACGATTCTTCCCTTAGCCGATATATTCCAGTTTTGAGGCGCTGGAGACTCGCCTTGCACCCCCTTCCGTTTGCCCCAAAACGTATACCCATTGTAAGTAGGTACATACATACGCCATGCATTGCCCGAGGATCACGACTTGGACGTGGAAGTAGGATTTACTAGTAGAGCTGTTATATTCAGTGAGCATTTCTCAAGGTTTTGCTGCTATAAAGGTATTGGCAATCCTCATAGCCCACGAGACTCTTTACCAGTTTTTGTTCCTCGAATTGTCAAAAATTGTCATTGTTGCACATAAAAAAAGTTAAGCGTTTAAATTTCTTGATTAATTATTTTCGTTTAGATTATTAAGATCTGCATTTGACTAATTTTGTTTAGAAAAAGCTGCATAAACGTTAAACAACAATAAATTCAATATATATGTTTTCAATTATTCTTTTCTATTATTCAAAAATTTCTTTCAACGTATCCAATATCTATCTTCACACTGTTAATTTCTCTCGTCCATTCCGCTTTTTAAATACGTGATATCAGCAGCATATAATAATACAATGCGCAAAACCAGAATTGTATAAACTACAATTTCTTGTTAATTTTGAGGTTAGTTATTGTCATTGAGACAAATATTTTGTTCTCTGTTATAATTGTGCTTAAATAGAACAAAAATTAATAGTTACTTTACACACTTTTTTATGTCAGTGTTGTAAACTGCAACAAACTATAATAACATTTTACTAATAATAAAAGTAGCAATCTTAATCTATTCACCAACAACGCACAATTTTTTTGTTGGTCTTCCGAATAATTTTTATCACCATTTATTGATATTTGTTAATTCATATAATAAATTCACGCGTTGCTAAATAGCAAAATCATGGAAATGTCGATTTCCATTTTTATAAAAGCATTTTATGATAATCCTAATTCTTTTAAGTTTAAAGCTTCAACCTCTAGGTTTGCAGAAAAAATAACATGTTTTATTCGGTGTAAGAGCTACTTTTTTGACTGGCGTACATGCAGACTCGCCACAAAAGTCACATTTTACTCCTAATAAAAAATCTACTATTTTCTTATAAGCATTATAAAATTATTCTTATTCAGACAACAATAAATCCTTGCATCATTAAATATTATTGTGACAGAAGTAAATGATTATAAACTTTTGCGAATTTCAGTTCTCTTTTATTGTTTTATAAAAGAAAATTTTAATCGTTTTCTCATCTCGTGGTGCAGTATAACGAGTGACGTAATTCTTCATCTCATAACCGTTCCATTCTCATCTGGCATTTATCCCATGACGGGCCGTCATCTAAACAATACAACGATCGTCTTCATAACTGGAGGCGCCAACACGTCCAATTCGAATCGCTAATTGCCGGAGAAGGCCCCATTCACCTCATTCCTGCTTCGTCATTCCCTGGTGTTAGCGTCCTAAGACAAGCGTCGATTGTGGAGGGTCCGAAAGTATCGGCTGGTGGCGACACTGTGTCGGATGTGTATTGATAGCCCCGCCATAAAACGCTGTCCGGCCTCCTGATGGTGACAGTCGAGATTTATCCGGTGTGCGGCACTGCGGCGGCACTTCCGCCCACAAAAACGGTCCCCAAAAATCCAAATTGTAATTAAGAAGAAGCGCTCACATGACGAACGGATGGAATGTAATAATGCAGTGTAGCCGATCGAGGGTGGCGGCGCTGTCGGGGCGTCGGGATGCCACTTGACCTAAGCGTCTGATGGTTACTTGGCAACAATTAATCACATCGTATCGTTAGCGTCGGCTTACACGGATCGGGATTTTATTATGTCGAGGCATCGCGAATTATTGCAAACGAACGGGGCTGGGAAGGGAAAGGTGAAGGCTGATGCTAAAACAATCCCTGGAGCTTTCGCAGGTTCAGCATAATCGCTGCTCGCCACCCCAGATAATCCTCTCAATATTAAACTTACCTGTTTGTACGCTCAATTTGCTAATATGGGAGATACTGACTCACCCTCGGTAAGGATATTGAGATAAAAGATAATATTACAGCAAAATTTGAAAATAGGCTTAGCAAACATTTTTTCAAATTTTGATTTGTTTTTCTGTTTGTTGGTAAATTCCGTAATATTCTATTGCAAAATATCTACTAAATAAAAAGAGTTTAAAAAAAACTACATAATATTAATTATCTATTAATAAAAAACAGGAAAAAAAAACAAATTTTTCAAAAAGTTTAAAAAAAATAGATAACAAAGAAAAAATTTATCCAAATATTAAAACAAAACTTTCCATGCAAATGAAAATAAACTGAAACAGAAGTTCTGACAATCTATCATTTTTGTATACCTAATAGTTCGATCAAGCGAAACGCGCACTCTAATTTCATCTATTCTCGTTCTCAGCGTAAAAGAAAGTACTTAAATAAAAAGTAAAAATATTTAAAAAGTAAGAGAGAAACAAAAATTAAAAAATGTAGACACAATAAGAGTTCTACTCATACATTTAGTACGTATGTTAAACGCAAAAAAATAAATAATAATGTCAAAAAATATACGTTCAAAGTAAATAAACTAAAACAAGTAAAAAAGCTTTACAAGTTTAAAAGCAACATAAAGTATATCAATCAATAATAGCATATCAGCTAAAAAAACTTTATTAAAAAGTAATAATAACATAAAAAATAAGATAAAAGAACTCAGCGGTAAACATCAACTAAAATATATAAGTACAAAAATAAAAACATAAAAAACAAGTATAAAAAACCGGGTCTGTTTTTTAAACAAAATTACTACCACATTCAGCAGTAATGCAAACAAAAACAGTTTAGAATTATTATGCAAGCTGAACCAAAAATTCCGAACTGAACCTAAGAACCACTGTTAGAATGCTGAACCGAACTCGTTCTGCATCTTCTCTAACCAAACGTCGAATTGTCAAAAACAACAAACAATAAGCAATCTCTAATGTGTGCATATAAATTTCAAAAAAATTATACAATATGATCAAAAAAAATTACCCTGTAAAAAGTTGTGAAATGCTTTTTGCCAATGTAAATTATATGAAAAGACACAAATTTATTGCTTTCTAGAGAATAAATTTTCTTCTAAAATTAAAAATTCTTCTAGAATAATTCTAGAACTAAAAGTTCTGTTCTGAACAAGTTCTGAATTCAATTCGTTGTTTGGTGGAACAGTAAACTAATAATTCAAGATTAATAACAGTTATGTTTGTTAAAATAATCAATATATACTGTGCATATTCAGTACAATTCTGAACTAGTCCTAAATCGTTGCTTTGTTGAAACAAACCTATTATACGTAGGCCACTGCTAAAGTTCGCGGAATCAAGTACTTTTAGTATTGCCAGTGTGTTGCAAGTGTCATATTCGTAAAATTTGACATTTTTTACGATTATTTTACATTATTTGACAATTCGGTTTCAAACCTAACAGTTTAATTTTTAAAAAAATATTGTCACGCTAAGAAATGGAAATATCAAATCGTGATTATCGAGTGATGATGTTTTGAGATTTCCGATACGGTTTAACACCACCGCATTGTGTAGAAAAACTTAAATTGTTATTTGGAGATAAAGCATCGCCCAAAACAAGTGATTTGCAAAACTCAAGTGTGGAAGGATCAATGTTTGTTGTCGATCCTCGCGAAGAACGTCTACGCACGTCTACGCACCCCCGTTGTCGCAAAAAGTATCGATGCTTTACGCGACATGATATTAGCAAATTGTCATGTGACGTACAGGGAGATAGAGACGACCTTAGGCATTGCGGTGAAACAAATACATAAGATTTTGCACGATCAGTTGCATGTTAGGAAACTTTGCAGTCGATGGATCCCTCACAATTTGAAAGAGGTGCAAAATGAAACACGAGTCAAATGGTGTAAATAAATGCTAAAGAAATTCGACGGTGGTCGTTCAAATTCTGTATACAGCATTGTAACATGTGACAAATTGTGGGTATAAACTATAAACCAACCAAAGAGACCCGTTCTCGGAGCGTTTCGAGAAAAATAGTTGCTTGTTTCTTCAAAAAAACCGGTCATGTCGCTACTGTTGTATTAAAAGATCAAAAGACCGTTAATGCGGAGAGGTATACTTTAATTTGTTTGCCGGAAGTCATTGGTAAAACCAAAATCGGCGAATTTATTGTGCATCATGACAATGCAAGCGCGCACACCGCACAACGAACTGTCGAGTTTTTGACCACTAACAACATAGAATTAACGACACATTCCCATATTCGCCCGATTTATCACCCAACGACTTCTTCTTATTCCGATACATAAAAATAAAATGCGTGGTGGGCGTATTATGTTTTGTTTTATATTTTCCGCGAATTTTAGCAATCGCCCACGTATAAAAAATTAAACATTTACATGTTGGCATAATGTTTAAAATAAATCCTAACGTCTATTCACGTCTCCTATTAAATTGTTAATACACAGAAAAAAAGTACAAAAAAAAAACAAAATTAATAATAAAGAAAAAAGAATTACTTACCCTACTTGATAATTAAATTCTGAAATGCTAATGTGATTTTTAAAAAAAAAATTTAAAAAAGAAAGAAGACCAACATTTATTCGACTTCTGTGTATTTATTTATTGAGTGTGTGGTAATGAATTAATTGGAGCAGGCCACTTTGAACGATTTCGAGCTTGTAGCTTTTACTTCTAATTTTATATTCAGGCGTCACTTTACACTTTATAAGTGCAATACTTATAATAATTTTGCTTTGCAAGATCTGCAAAACAGCTTATTAATTCATTTTTCCTGCACTGAACTCACCCACTTATACCTTTCTACCTTTGCAATTTCTACTCACGCCTTTCCGTTGTATTAAAATATTCATTTTTCATCGAAAAATGTGCCACCATAAAAGCATCCACAGCAGGCAAATTATTAGACTGCTGTTTTTTCCAAAAAACTGTACAGACTATCCTCTGCACGCGTTATTAACATTTTTTACACGGTAGTACCACGAACGATTTTACAAAATTTTATAATGCAATTGATGCTATGTCAGCCGTTTACACCCTAAACAGACAACTGAAACAGCTGACAGTGAGAAAACCCCGCGATTACGCAGAGTTGCCAAATTCTGCTACTTCTCTTAAATTTCCTAAAAAGTTTGGTGACGTCACAAAGATCTGCGCGCCAAAATAGATTCTTGCCTAGCATTTAAATATTATGCAAAAACAATATTTATCATTACTAGTATTAAATTCATTCTTAAAAACATAATTTGCAACTTTTATTTATGATTAATTTATTGCTGATTAAAGTTAGCCGCACACAACTTTCTTTTTGAGTATAAAAATTTGTGAGAATGGCATAATGGCACAATGGCAAGTAAATGCTGAAGATGCCGCCTAGTAGGGTTGTAAATAAGTTAAGCTTATAGTATTGAAGTAATTACAATGGTAAATCATAAATATTCTTTATAAATGAGAAATTCAAAAAATTTTTAATTTGTAATTAATATTTTTTTATTTTAATTTTGTAAAGCTATTTCCTAATATGTTAGTTAATTGACCATAATATACCTACAGTGGTCAACGATTAAAATCAAACGCCCTAAAATTTTAACAAAGTATAAAATCTTGTAACGCCTAGAAAAATTGATTAACCGGAATGATCTTTTTCCTCTTGCTAGCTCATTTCTTATACTTTAAGATTTTTAATAAAGCGTTTCTTTTAGGATTGTTGTTTAAATTATATAAGGCGCCAACAACAAGCACTGCTAAAAGCGAAAAGTTTAAAATGTCCCCATTTTACCAAAAAAATTTTTAAATTTTTTTCGTAAGTTCCGGAAAAGCATTGGATCAAGTCCTCAAAACAGTTCTGCAGATTTTAGGCTAATTCATAAATTAAAGCGAAGGTTTAAAAAAACTGATTTTTTTCCACTATACGCAATAATTTTGTTAACTGATGTAAAAAAAATCTTTTTAGCTTATTTCTAAAGGTAAAAGTTTAAGCTAAAGTTCTCAAAAGCAGACAGAGACATACCGTTAAAATTTCATGTAACAAAAATCTCCAAAAAATGACCAAATTTTAAACAACTCCCAATTTTAGTTTGATAAACAAAGCATAAAATATAAGCGCGTATTTAGAAACATCACTTGTTTTTCGTATCTCAAAAACCTTGGAGCATTGGTTTACCCAGTAATTGTCCGTAATCAAAACGGATTTTTTTAAAGAATGTGTATGAGAGAAATTGAAGTTTTTACCATGAAACGGACACTGTTGTATCTAAGCTATTTACAAATGTATCACTGGTAACCAGCTGTTCAGGTAAGCAAAAACTACGATTTTTCTCTAAAAACATAGCTTTAAAAATCTATTCTAATCACCGACTAATACCGAGTAAACTAATGCTACAAGGATCTTGTGATATAAAACACTGTTTATGTTAACTGCAATGTTTCTAAAAATGTGTTTAAATTTTTATCGTTTTTTTACAAAAATTAAATTCGGATCAGTTTGATAATTTGTAATTTTTGAGAGCCTACTGTTACACGAAATGTTAACGGTATATTCGCCTTTCCGAATTCAAGTTTGAACTTTTACTTTTAGAAGAGATAAAATTTACAACAATTAACAAAATTATTTCTTTTAGCGCAAAAACAGTTTTTTAGACCTTTCCTTTAATTCCTGAATTTTGCTCAAAATCTGCAAAACTATTTTGAGAACTTAATCTAATTCTTTTCAGAAACCTATTGAAAAATTTTCTTAAAGCAGTGCCTGTCTCTATATAATTTAAACAACATATCTACAAGAAACGCATTATTAAACATCAAAGTATAAAAAACAAGCTATCAAAAATATTTTCTTTATCCTAATTAATAAATTTTTTTAAGAGTTACAAGACTTTAAAGTTTGTTAAAATTTTGAAGTGTTTCATCTTAATTGTTGACCAAATTCAATTTCACAAACTTAATTGCGTTTTTTTGCCAATCGAAATTACATTCTTAATTATTTTTTTTTTGCGCGATCGGTTTTTTTATCAGTTTACTGTGCCTGTTTCCACGACGGTAGGTTGCTGTTACTGGTTGCTACGTGTAACAAAACGGTAAGTAATTCACTTACCGTTCAGTGAACGGTAAGCAATTAAATCTAAAAAAAACAATTTTGCGATTTATTTATTAAAATTAAATATACAATTATTATAATTAATAGTAGTCATACCACTCGCATTTGAGTTTCTAGTGTTAATAGACAAACTTTCCGACGTAGAAGTCCCAGGTTGTTGTAATAGTCCACCAACATCGCTATGTAAAATTCTATGAGCAAATTCAATTTTGTTTTGGGGGGAATCTTCCACGTAACTCTCGGCCACCGTTGATGAACGCCACCCATCATGTCTTTTTAGTCCCAACACATCAACTCCGTTATTCGCCAAAAGTGTAGCCGATGTGCGTCGAAACGAGTGTCCAGTAAAACCTTCAGAAGCTTGCAACTTTAAATACTTTGCGATTTTTGACGGCCAGCCTCCAATTGTGCCTTTTCCAGTGACTTGCCTAGTGCATTTGCCATTTCGATAGTTCAGAAATAAATGATCTGACGTTGGGTTGCTTGGTCGAATTCTTATGTATTTTCGAAGTGTTTCCAAATAATGAACTGCTTCATTTTCTTTATTAATAACTGTGAACGTTCGCTGAATATTCGTTTTTGTATTTGGAATATTTACTATAAACATTTCTTCACGTTTTTCTATGTCACTCATTTTAATATTGTACAATTCCTCTCGTCTACAAGCGCCCGATACTCCCAATATCATTGCTACCTGCAAATATATTGTTTCCTTAGAACTCAGATGTACCACCTCATCATCTACAACATACCTTTTGAATTAAAAATTGTTCGTCTGGTGCTTCATTCAAGAATTTTTCCATGTCTTCTTTCGTAAAAATTTTAGCCTTCTTAGGCCGATATCCAATATTTTTTATCAAACTTAGAAATATCGATAGCGTCATGGAGAAAAAATGTACTCTTCAGCATAGAATACTCCGCCCATAAACTGCCTGCGGCCTTCAAGTGTCCACTTCTCACCACAAAATACGCTAACAAGCTCTTTTCATTTACAGAAATCATCTTTGCTTCAAACAACTTGTATGTCTGTTCATATCGAGCTTTAGATTTTTCTGGAATTATTGCCGAACATCCTTCTTGCCAAGCGTCTTCTAAATCATCCGGTAGATCATCACTATCGCTCATATTTGCTTCGAAAACGGAACCACAAAACAGAACTATGTAGGAATGATTGTATCAAAAAGACAATTTTACTTGTTTGGAACAAAACGATAGCAACCATGGAACAGCCACCCAAAGTTTTCAGTTTCAATCTTCCCGATTATCACAAATGTATTGATATAAATTATTATTATTATTATTCTAGAAACTCCAATCGCACAAAAAACGTTATAAGCATGTCGAACGTTAAGGATTACCGTTCTCCATACTTAATATACTATTAAATATTATTTTGCAGCCTAATAATCCGCCATACATACTATTTTTTATTAATTAATTAGGAGAGGTTGTTTTTCCACTAAATATACATACATAGATATACGATACAACACCCTGTATATTTATTTTACCTAAAATGTCTAAAATAATCTTTTTAACTTGTTTTGCAAACTAGGCTTATGTGATTTCCGTGACAAACACTTTAAAAAATAAATTTAAATATTTTTAACATTTTTATTGTAGTCCACCTCTCCTATACTTTTTAGGATAGAAAAACAAAAAAGTGATATTAATCTTTAATTTTTTTGTTCAATTTAAGATATAAATTTATTTTTCTTTAAGTGAATATAAAGAATAAAGATTTGATTACGTTTTCGCAAAATATTATTGTTTTTCATCAAAAACAAACTTATTATAGTTTTTTTTTAAATTAGACCAACTATCCTCGATTTACCCTGAACATGTATTAACTATTATGACAATAAAAGGTTTTCAATGATCAATAATAATAATTAACAATAATTCGTAATATATTAATATCCTACTCGTACAATAAATTTAAAATATTAATACGCCAAATTAGAAATTAATGTGTCAAAAGACTCACATTTTACCAAATTATGTTCAATTTAAATGTGTGTAACGTTTTGCCTTTAATTTAAATGAATTTAAGTAAATTTGAAAATCGTTGACCCCCCGTGCCTGAGAAAGTGCCTTTTTCGGTCGGTCGCCCCCGGCGCAAAGTCACTTACATCTCAGTGCGTCTAAATAATCGCGTATGCATGGGAATGCGTTGTTCGCAGCTCGTTGCGTCGTGTGGGAGCGCGGACCACCACAGGAGATCTTTAATGCCACCCCAAAGGAGCCGACATGACGTCCTTTATTCGTGCTCATCTCAAACGCGACGCAATCCAGAAATCGAATTTGCGATATTCCGTATTCGTTGTGATAAAATTCCTTTTTTTGATCGTTCCACACTCGGTCCCATCGAACACACACAACCCTGCATCAGCAGTTCAAGTGGCCGCTCTCCTTAGCTACCTACAGCTACATGCAACTCAAGTGGGCATTGTGCCAGCACTACCAACGGCCCTTCTTGCACTCCACGCTTGCCATTGTCTGCACCCGAACACTAGACAATCTAAAAAATAACGCGTACTTATCGCGATAAAAGCCCTAATGCACTATTTATTCCTATATTGTATGTTACTAATGGCTGTCACCTGGGTCCGCTGTGACGAAGAAGCCCTACAATACGTAAACCGCTCTCATATCAAAAGAATCGTAAGGTGGTAACAATATTTTAGAAAAATGTAAGACTAAATAATTCTTTATTTTTTTCTTACAAGAGAACAAGTTAGTATACATACAAATGGGAATTTTAATAAACTTGACTCAGATTAATTTACCTATATAAAGAACTTATCTTTCTCTTATGTGGCCTACTTTACATCTTATAATCACAAAAACAAAACAAAAATAATAATAACAAATAAAAATAAAATCAAATTAAAACTAACGTTATTCCAGAGACTTTCCAGAAGAAGGTTTACAAAATTTACGTTAGAGAAAACCAAAGAATATCACGTAGAACATCACCCAAAAAGTGCAAGGACAATAATCTCGTCGCCATTATCCCTGCAACAAAAGAAAAAAATATTGGTACTGCTGCAGAAATAGATAAAAAAAAGTAATAACAGATTTTGTAAAGACTAAAAGAAAGTATAGCTTCACTTACATTGCAGCGTTTGTGCTTTTTCTGAATTTGTTGATTTAAAGATTTGGATAATTTATTTCCACTATGTACACCAACAATCCCAATACACTCAATAAAAATAAATAAATAACTCGATATTCACACTACACTCGCCCGAGTCGCTCACTTTTCACTCGCTTGTCTCGCTCTCAATATCTGACTGATTAACGTTTAGTCAGTCTCCCTCCTTATATAATCGAACGTACTTGTTAGAATATGCTGGATGGACCATTTTAGATTCAATTAGAAATAAAAACTAATCTTTCTAGATCGGTCCATAACTCCATATGCAAGTATATTTCATAAAATTTCACGCGTCTATGCGCTTCCGGTGCGATATCTCTCTAGTAGTTTCTGTAGCTATTTTCTTAAACTTATTTTCTCTTATTGTTATTTTAATCGTTCCTAGCAATGTAGAGTTCAACGTAAATTCAGTCCTAATGCCAACAACAGTTTGACAAACTTTTTCTTCTACAACATCCAGTGCTTAAGACGTAAAACTAATCTTCTCGAAATAGAACTCCCCAGGCAAAATCTAGCCTTTGTCTGTTCCTGTGAACTAGTTAACTAGATATCAGTGCGATAACGTGCATCTAACATCCTATAAAATCGCGCCCTTTTTTGTTAGATCAACTCACAGGAGCGTCTTGCAACTGGTGGAGAACAATGTGTATTTGATAAAATTAGAATGGATTGATAAATTGTCAATTAAGGTGGGTACACTAACATTTAACCTTCACGCGTTGTCAGGTATTTTGTACCAAAAATTAAATATTAGACTACAACACTGTATTAGTATTGGTCTCCTTTAATAAAAGAGATAATAAATATCTTCTATAATCAATTAAATAAAATTATGGAATTTTAAATAAATAAAATATTACGTAGTTTTAGGCAGAAGACTATAACTTACACAACAACAGTAAAAACAAAAATGTTTTAATTTTTACCCATAAGTTAACTTCCCAAATAGAAAAATACCACTCTCGATAATGTCTTCACGAATTTATCTAAAGGTGTCATTTCGCTTAAAGTTCTTATTCCTCATCTATCTGATCATATTGGTACGAGTATATTGTTTACGCTAAAAACTCCAAATTCACCTACTAAAAAGAAGCATATAAAAACTATAATAATAATAATTTATTGTGTTAAAATTTACAAAATAAATTTACACTCGTCTAATGTATATAATTTGGTACCGATTCAATGTATTCCTCAAAGCTGTAGAAGGCTTCGTTAACTAGGAACTTCTTAATAGTCTTTTTGAAGACTTTGAAATTATGGTTTTTTATCCATATAGGCAGTGCATTGTAAAATTTGGTGCAGAAATATAAAAGACTATATCGTGATTTATTTAACCTGGTAAAATCTAATTTTATAAGAGACTTGTATCTAGTAGAGTACCTATGTTTATGCGATGCGTAATTGTTAATGTTCGTATGCATTTATAGTAAACATTGCCAGATGTACATTGAAGGCAACGTGAGTATGTTGAGTTTTCGATAAAATAAACGACAGTCGTCCCGATAGCCAAGAGCCAAGGCCTGCGATGATCCTAATGCATTTACGTTATAATCCAAATAATTTTGTAAAATGAGGCGTATGCCCCCATATTAATATGCCATAAGAAAGCAAATTGTAGATGCTACCAAAATAAGCTGATCTAACCACTTCTGATGAGACGTCTCAGCGGGAATATTTTTGATGAAGCTTTAGCCGCCAAATAATTCACATGGTGTTCCCACGACAATGTAGAATCTATTTGCAACCCAAGAAATGTTATGTGCTGGCGATTAATCTGTGGTAACCTTAAGGAGAAGATAATGCTTTGTAATTTGTTTCTATTAGATGTTAAACTGTTTGCAGTAAACCACTCGATGATGTTAGAAGCATCAGAAATTACATTATTCAGAGAATTAATGCAGTTGTGCGATGTGATAAAAGACGTGTCGTCAGGAAATAACACAAAAGAGCCTAATTTATTAACATTCGGTAGATCATTAATAAATATTAGAAACAGGGTAGGCCCTAAAACAGAATCCTGTAGTACTCCTTTATTAATTTTTACCAAAGTTGATTTATTTTGATTGACCGATACGTATTGATATCTGTCTGATAAGTAGGATTCTATTAATGCTAAACTGTTAGTTTGAAAACCATAATTCTTAAGTTTTTCTAGCAGAGTACGATGGTTAACTGAATCAAAAGCTTTCGTCAAATCGAAACTTAGTAAATGCAAGTGCAGCTTATGTTCAAAACCGTATACAATTTCATTAATAATAGAGCTGATAGCGAGTGTCGCAGATTTATTGTTTCTAAACCCATATTGAGACGAGTTGTAAATATTGTTTTCTTCAAAAAATGCTGTAATTTAAATTTTTAACAGGATTTCAAATATATTATTAAATTAATTTTATTATTTCTAATAGGTATATTATATTAGACCTTATACAAAAAAAGTAAATTTCAATTTGTCAACTTGGTCAATGACAAACTGGTATTTTATAGATTGACATTGATTCATTGTTAACAAAGTAACTTAACATTGTTTGATTTAATTTAAATAAAGCTTTTCCAAACAACATTGTCAATTTCTAAAAAAAAAAAACAAATTGCGAATCGGCTTACACCAGAGTCAACTAATACAAGAAAATAGTTGCATTATATGTTTGAGAATTGCAAATAAAGTCCAGTTAAAAATGTGGACACCAGCTAACCTGAGATCGAAATGTAACTGAATCGAGCAAGTTGTATTACCATTAGATACATTAGAAAAAAGTTAAAACGGCTGCCTACGACAATTATGTAATCTAAAACAATAATAATTCTTGAGTAATGTCGAAAGCGGGGTGGAAAGTAATCGATAAGTATAAGAGTCAGCCAAATAAAAAGATAATTTAAAAATCTCTTAATAACTTCAATGATTACTTTTCCAACATTCCTCTTAAAATTGTATCCTCTTTGAAGCGTAACCAACTAAGTCCTACTACTATAAAAATTCTACTAGTCATTCTCGAAAAAAAATCATCAAATAGCTAAAGCGTAGGTACCATTTGTAATTTTGACGAAACTCGATAAGAATTTTAAAAGTAACAGTCCCGTTTTCAAACACAGAGAAAATCAATCAATTTTTGACAAGAAATAACCGTAAATACATAAAGTAATGTAATAAAACTGTAGTTTTCACTTCACTGAATAAAAGCAGGTGCTTTCCTGCATATATTTATTCAAAATTATTGTATGAATTTGTAAAATAATTCTTGAATTTTCTTCTAAACATTACTCAACCGGATTTTTATCAAATTATACTTACCTATATGGTTTAAGACAGGGGTTTGGCTATATTACCGCTTATGGGAAAAATAAGCGTATTTAAAAACACATACCATTTAAGTTTACGAAGACCAAATTAAATAAACTTGGTCGCAAATGAAAGCCAACACTTTTCTTATGAGACTGGTGTATTTTTAATTCTCCATCAAGTTTTATAAACAAAAGATAATTAAATTTGAAAAATATTCTCAAATTAAACCCAAAATTTGGCAATTAATTTCTCAAAAATACGTACCTAAATAGATTTATACTAAAATACCGTCAACCCCATCTCCAAAATCTTACAAATATAACACTAAAACACCAAATACGTCAGTTAAGGCGTTTGAATGTGTTACGTGTTTTAATGAATAATTGTAAATTTCATTTCTTTTGCGTCATTTATGGGTTTAGTTTAGAGCAAGATAGATTGAAGAGTGATATAGAATTTTACAGTTTTCTCAGAGTTTTTTTACAGTTTTTTCAAAGAGTTAGTTTGACTATTTACCATTTACTATTTTTGTTTTTTTCCTTCCTTTGCCAATTCGTCTCTAGCCCGAGCGAAAAAGCGAGTTGCTCGTCTTAATGTAAAGAATACGTATAAAATTTAATTTTTTCTTCAAATACATCAAGATTTTCAATCTTTTAAAGCCTACTTCTCAACGAAGTGGGTTTGCAAGTTACTCGAGGCTTATTAGGGTGTCGGTTTATCACACTGTCGTAAATAAAAAGGTTTAGATCATTTGCGTACGAAACCGGTCATTCGGTTATTTTTAACTCGCAATACAAAGATTTTTTATGTTTAAACAAAATAAAGCTAAAGCCCATCTTTTCATTGTGAAATTAGAGTACTCGTAACAAATTAGTAAATGTGTGAAGATCAATAAATATGTAAATTATTGTGTTCTACTTATATAATTATTCGTTTATAACTAGCTAAAAATGCTAGTTTGACTAAAATAAAGAAAGTTACACACTCAAAATGCAGTTTTTTGAAAAGCCAGTCCAATTCCACTTTACATAATAAAAAATCGATTTGTCAAAACTAAGAATAAAGATGTAAAAAATTTGAATTAATTCGAATCGACTCAGTGAGTAGATTAATTTTCCAATTTAGAAAAAATCATCAAAAATTGATCGCGATTTCGTTCTAAAAATGATCGCGAGAACCTAAATCAATTTGTTGATTTAAAAAAAGCAAAAATTAATATCGTTTCAAAAGAAGAGATTTTGTCATTATTTTATTTTTCCAGTGTGTTATTTCCCGTTTATAACCAGCAAAAGACCAAACGAGAATAAATTTCAAGCTATTTTATTTTTAACCACTTACTCCTATTAAAATTATTGTGTTTGAAATATCTGGTCACATATAAAACCTAAAGTAAAGTAGTTTTTTGTAAAAAAATTAATCTTTAAAAACGTTTTAAACTTTGAGCTCTAAAATTCAGTTGTTTTTTTATATTATTACAATTTTCCACTAGCTGTATTTCTTTTCTGAGTAAACCTAAAAAAATTTTTTTTGGAAAACAGAAAACAGGTGTCCAATAATTAAAATAGAACACCCTAAAATTGTAACAGAGTAACTCTTGTAATTCCTACAAAAATTTATTAATTGAAATAATCTTTTTTTTCTGGGTAGCTTATTTCTTATACTTTAAGATGTTTAATAGAGCATTTTTTGTAGATTTCTTATTTAAATTATACAGGGTGTTAAAGACAGGCTCTGCAAAAAACTAAAAGTTAACTCTGCTCCCATTTTAACAATAAAAAAATTTGGATTTTTTATTGGATTCAGGAAGACCGCTTCTGAGCCCTTAAAACGGTTTTGCAGGTTTTGAGCTAAGTTTATAAATAATTAAAGCAGAAATTCAATAAAACTGTTTTTTGTTCTATTTCTAAAGATAAAAGTTCAAACTTTAATTTTGGAAAGCAGTGGTATACATACCGTTAACATTTCGTGTAAGAAAAAACTCCCAAAGTGACCAAATTTCAAAACAGCTCCGAATTTTAGTTAAGTAAAAAAATTATAAAAATTTAAACGTGTATTTAGAAACATGACTTGTTTTTTGTATCCCCAAGACCCTTGTTTACTCGGGATTAGTCGATGGTTAAATCCGAATTTTAAAGTCATGTTTTTAGAGTAAAATTAAACCTTTTGTTTATATCTAAACGGGTCGTTACCAATGATACAGTTGTGGATATCTAACAGTAGAATCCGTATCATGTTAACGAGCTGTTCAAGTTAGAAAAAGCTTCAATTTTTCTCTAAATATATGCTTCTAAGAATCGAATCTAATTACTGACCAATACTAACAAGTAAACCAATCTTACAAGAATCTTAAGATACAAAACAAGTTATGTGTCTAAACACCCGCTTAAATTTTTATCCTTCTTTTATCACACTAAAATTCGAAACTATACTATTGTTAAAATTTTAGGGTGTTCCATTTCAATTGTTGACCACTGTATATTATGTATTTAAAAAAAATCTACTTATTTACTTTAATGTACGTATGTTAACAATACAGGTATAAGACATTCGTAAAGATGGTAAAAAAATATTTCACCGAAACTAGTTAGCTACAAAAATAAATTTTTTGAAGTAAAGATTTCATTGATTAAATTTTAATTTATCATTAAGTCCTACTTTCAAAATGGGATTCAAATTAAGAGAGGATGGCATCATAGCAGTGATGCCCTTAACAAAAAATGTGTTGTATTAATATAAAGTTCTCACGTCATATTCCTGTTATTTAAAAGAAAAAAACAAATACAAATTGAACAGGTAATTAGAAAGTATTTAATAAAAAATAACATAATACTGTATCAGAAAAGTTCACTTCGGAACTATGTAACATTCACAAGAAAAAAAAAACCTTTAGAAGTAACTAATGAATTCAGTCATAAATGAAAAGACTTGAGTTTATTTAATTATGTAATACTTACTACCTACCGCAAATGTAAAATCAGTAAATCACTAATAAATATCTCATTGTTAGTTACCTTGGTTATTTCTTAGAATTAAATGTATGCGCTTTATTGTTGATATTTTTTTTATATTTCTATCTAACGTATTAAACAAATTAACCCAAAAGTGATTTGGAAATAGAAAACAAAAGACTCCCAGAACAATGACATTAACCCTATTTCCACAAAAGACTAAAACCAACCCATCGTCCATTTTTCACAAATGCACGAAGGCGAAAAGTCAAAACGTGCTTACAACTGCAATATTTAGTAGCGCACAAAGCGCATTACCATAAGCCCACAATGAGTAAGCACTCTTAGCATGAACTCTTGTTTCTGAGACAAGAGTCCTTAAATCGCAACCCCCCCTTACCCCTTTCAGCTCTCTTTCATCGGATCCAAGGGAAGCGGAAGTGCCACTATTCTTCTCCGACCATGCAATTTTTCTAATGAATTAAAACAAAACTATACTAAAGTCATATTGTTTATTTCATACTTTTAAAACATCTGATATAATTACAAAAAACTCACTACAATGGTACAAAACAAATGATATAATAAAAAGTGAATCTTGTTTGCTATTTATTTCAATTAAATAGTTAATTATTAATCTTCAGTTAGAATTAAAAAATAAAATATTTTCTGCTTGAATAGTACAAAATTAAGTTCTGTATTAAAAATTCTATCTCCTATAAGTATATCTATTTGTGTTGGTATTTGAGTCAGAGGTTTGATAACCATCTCTGTAGGGACCTGGAGGTCTTCTCCATGATTCATTTCTATTGTTAAAATTGCGATTTTGGTAGGTGTTGTACCTTTGGTTGTACCCTGACTCGTACCCACCTTGGTGGGATCCTCTTGAACTGTGTCCCTGATTGTACGACGAGTAGCTCCCTCCTCGGTTGTGCCCTGGAATCGTAGATATATCGGGTAATTATAAAAACCTAATAGTAAAGTTACAGTCAGGCCAAAATGTTACAAAAACCTAGAACATAATGATACAGGTCTCATTTCATTCCTAATACCTTTTTACATATCGCATAACTGTTAAAGATCTTCTTAGTACAAGATTATTGTTATTTTTGTAATTGAGTTAAATTTTGGAAAGAAATCCATATTTTAAGATTATAACCCTAGTTGAAAAGATGATAAAAAACTCAATTTACGTTATATAAATGTTTATAGTTTTTGAGATATACGCTGTAACTTTTTTTCAAAAAATATTATTTTTAAGATACACGATATATGACAACATTGTTTTCGGGCAAAAACTTTTATATCGTATATCTTCAAATCTATATGCTCAAAAACAGTGTTGTCATATATCGTGTATTTCAAAAATAATGTTTTTTTAAAAAAAAAATTCGCCAGCTTATATCTCAAAAACTATAAACATTTGTATAAGGCAAATTTGGGTTTTTAATATCCTTTCAACAAGAGCTATAATATGTTAAAATCTTTAACATTACTTCAAAAACACCCTGTATAGATCTGATTAGGGGTCATCCATAAATTACGTCACACTAATTTTACGATTTTGTAACCCCCTCCCCCCTGATTGTCACAAATAGTCACAGTTTTAGAACCCCCTCCCCCCTGGTGTGACATCACATATTTTTCATTTTTGTATTTAAAAATAATTAAAATAAAACAGCAGTTTCATTTTTTTTATTTCTATTATGTATTAAATAATTCTTAATAAAATGAACATAAAGTAAATATTTTAGATAATCGACAAAACAAAAGACTAGTTAAGTAGGATAAACATAATATAATAATAAGCAATAACCCAAAAATTTTAAATTTTGACATGTGACGTCACAAAGCTTTTGACCCCCCCTCCTAACCCTTGTCACAAGATGTCACATTTCGTTGACCCTCTCCCTCCCCCTTAACGTGTGATGTAATTTATGGATGGCCCCTTATGCTCTATGTCAGTCAATTCTTTGTTAAGAACTAAGCGACTTTTACTTTACTATTAGTAGGCCACCTAACCCAAAAAATTAACACAATTATGCAGTGACAGCAGCTCAAATAAACAGTTTTAATTAAATTAATTGAATTTTTTCTTGGGCTATTTAGATTTTTTATCGCTTGATATTTAAACAACTTTTTTTACAATTGATCGTTTATTTATTATCTTTATTAACGAGCTTCATCACTAAAATTCAAGCAACAATGCACAAATTTCTGAAAAATGTTCCTTAGAATGTAATAGTTAGTTTATTTTATGCTTTAAAAAACATTTTTGTATGACAACTTGTTAAAAACATCATTTCATCAGTTCAAGCGAAAGTTAAGTAGAATATTTTTCCTACTTATGACCATTATGCATGAAAACACAATACCAAGCGAATGACCATTTGTGATACCACCACGAAATAACTTTGATTGTTCGTTGTATTATGTTGTAACTGACTATTCCCAAATTTTTTTATGTAAATAATTTAAATTCCCTGACATTTCCAGATTCGCCCGGTTTTCCGGTATCCGGTTGCTGAGTACTCTTAACATATTAACATAATTTTCAAAAAGTCATCAACCTTACAGTATTAATTATTAACGTTACAAATAGCGTAATTTAAACTTTAAAAGTAGGTATTATTTTGTAATAATTTAAAAATGTTGTTCCTTAATACGTACTGAAAGCATATATTTTTTAAAAGTTATTTTCAAAGTATTTTTATTGTTTTAAAGTATTTTTAACTAATATTTATAAAAAAAAATAATTTTCGAAAAAACTTAGAGAAAACATTTTCTTGAAAATGCTTGATTACATATTGAATAATTTTGGGAGAAGCAGAATAGCAAAGCATGTAGATATTATTGTACTAATCGCTTTATTTACAAAATTAAACTAACTTATACACTTTACATATTAATGCTAAAACAGTGAATTTAAATGAATAACTGCTAATGTTAAATTAAATGAAACACAATAATTGTGTTTCATTCTTATTTATTGGCGGTCGCTCTTATTGATGACCTATGGTTTATGCAGACACGACTTGCTGATACCCCCGCGCCGTTTCGCTTGGCTACAAAACTACGGGCCGTTTGGCTACAAACGTCAAAATGACAGTATCAAAATTTTAATCAAATTTAATCAGCAAAATAGCAATAACAATAAAGTGAAAGAAACAAAAAGTAACTATAATAAAAACTAATAAAAAAAATGCTCAAAATAAATATTTTCCAGCAAACAAGTCTGAACTCTGTTTATGAAAGAGTTAGAAAGCGCCAAGATAACATGGTATGGATAAAATTTAACTATTTCTTCAAAGAATGCGCCCTACTGATGCCTGGCCGATCCCACTTTGTCGAGCTATGGCTCTCTGACTCACATGAGGATTATTTTCCTTAGCTTGTAGGATAACAATTTCGCTCTGTGGATCAGTGGCTGTTCTTCTACGGTTTTTTATCATTTTAAGCCAATTTGCTCGTAGCTTAATTTCGAGCTTCCTGAATGTGTTGAGGACAGAATGCCTACGATTAGGATATCTCTGTAAATAGAGATCCGCACAGCCACAGTATTTTTACGACACTCCCCATAGATGAGTCGCATGTCTACTTTCTCATTGCTTGTGTAATAATAATTCATGATACAAATTTAAGCAAAATCTATGTTTATGAAAACGGACAAGACTAAATTGACAATACATGTAACAACGCAATCGTAAATTCATTTTCTAAATTTAAAAAAGTGGAAATCTAGTGAATGCTAAAGGTAGTACTTTGGTTGCACCAAAAAAAAAAATTCAGAAGTAGCTCATAATTGACTCACCCTATATGTATAACAGTATTACATAATTACTTTGCTCAACTTAATTGATCACTGTAATAAAAACTTAATATATATATATATATGTTTTTTACATATTATTTGTATTAAACAATTCGGTATGTGCAGTATAAAATACTTCCTTTCTTAGTCGTGCCGCCCGATTGCCCCAACTATTTCTTTTGCAACGTATGAGGAAAATCGAGGTTTTTTTGATTTAAACATTAGATAATAATGATTAATTTATTTCTACTATATACACACCACAATAATTTGATAAATAAATAATACACCGTAATAACTACGATCGCTGTCGCTTCGATAAACCGCTCACTTATCAATCGCTTCGAATTCAACTCTAACTTAGTCTTTGTCTCTGCCCGTTTGTATATTGTTACGCCCTTCTAGGAAATGTCCGAAGATTTTCGCCACCCCTCTCCACGGGCATGATAAGCCATCACTCATTTCGACCAATCTATAGTTTCGCAGAATTTAACACTATAATATGACACATAACACAATGTCCCTGTGGCATTTACTTGAATTAATTACTCGACACTCTCTTTCTTTGGAATTTTGCGTAACACTATATTACTTGAAGGGTTTGAGAATGCGTGGACGTGGTCACAAAGCGTCCGGGTGATAAAAAAAGCTTTTGAAAGTTAACTTCAATATTTTTGTAGAATGTACAATTCGGTCTAACAGGAACCATTTGACTAGAAAAGCTAAATTCATTATTTTAAGAAAAAAATAACATTTTCAAATTTTTTATTGTTCTGAATAATTCCAATTCTAAATTATAAAAAATCGCCAATTAAATCTGTTTTTTTTTAAGTAGGTTGGTAGTGTTCTAAAGTAATAAACTCCTCCGGGAAGAAAATTACATTTCGTGTAGAATTTCCTTAACCGTATCTTCCCTTTGATCGAATCACTCCCTCGACCGCACACGTTGATTGCCTTCCTTGACCGTCCTGGCGTGTGTTGGAAATTCGCGAATTTTCCGCTCCGGTGCCGTCCGGAATAATTTTCTCTCATCACCACAATGCAATCTCGATCTCGACCGGACAATAGTTCAATTTCGCGGAGGACTATATTCTAGGTGTCGGTCGTTCGAAACTACCATATTTTCGCATTAGGGGCGGTAGCGTCGGCCGCTCATCGTAGAGTTGTGGTGATTGTCAAATTAGGCGTGTCAGTGCTGCTGACGGCCGTACAAAAGCCTCAATTACGCGCTCTGCCGCCGGCAGAACGGTGTCATTGTTGCGTCACACCCACAAACAAGGGCACAATGCCCGACAAATTGCTTGTTTTCAGGGCGAACGATGCGACAACACCGCGGACCCACGAATTACGACCGAGCGAACCGATTAAGATACGGAATGCGATAACCATCACATACACACAACGCATAACATTCAATAAAGATATGAAACCCAAATGCATCAAAAAATGCATTATGTCGTCGGGTCGGGTCTTTTTCAATACAGATATTCTATTTCTAATTAAAATCTTTTTATTACAATACAACAAGAATAAATAAAAGAGAATCGAGATAATTAATCGTTAATCAACAAAAGAGTTGAATACAACATTTTTCCGTTGTTCGTACTTTTATATAGTAAAGTGAAAAACTACATTAAAAACTTGTTGTGTTTGTAAAAACTTCTCAAATTTGACGGGTTATTACATGTGTGATTAAGTGTACTTTTTAAGAAAATGCAAAAACAGGTAACAAGTTTGTAAAAAATGTCTATCTTCATGATTAAAGAGTATGAAGTCTTCTTTTCATTTAGGTTCAGAAACATACAAATTTTGAAACTATTTAACTGATGATAATATTTGTAAAACTGAGTAACTATTTTCGTAAAAAAATTATTGTAAATGTGAAAGACTTCTTTTGAAATATACTTTATTCCAAATATACTCTTTGTGTTCAAAATGGTGAGAATCCTACATGTGTCACTAACTTTTCTACAAATAAATTTTTGAGGCTTCACCTTGCGTTGTCAAGAGAAATTAATAAAGGAATGATATTGACCATTTACCAGTTATGTAGTGCAACGTATTTTTTAGAAAATGATCAGAGCGAGTCGTGTTTAGGGAATGATTAATTTTTGTTTGTCAATCGATCGCTAATAAAAGTGAGAATAAAAATTAAAGAAAACGAATAATAACACTGGTCAACAAAATTTAACTTTTTTTTTATCGAATGAAATATATTTTTTTGCATAAGCTATTAAGAGTAGTTAATACACAATTTTTTGATTTCTGCTAGCACGTCACAATTATTAGAAAAACGTTTTCTTTTTCACTTTTTCATAAAAGATGTCATTATTTGACTAATGATGACGACTATAGTACTAGTCCAATTTTAAGTGTAAGATAGGTATTGGTCGCAGGATTACACGATCTTTAAATTGCTGTAACAGTTTTTGCTCTAAGAAACGCGGTTTAAAAGTTATAGCCAAAAAAAGATGTTAACTTTCAATAGTTCTGTTGTTCGCAAAATGTCATTTTTCTGGAGTATATTTCTTCTAAAATTATTTTAAACAAAGTTATTTGTTTAATAAATGGCGTTACCATTTTTTCATACATTTTTTTTATCATTTCATCAATATCTGAAAGTATTTGCCAAAAATATCAAGGTTTCTGGGATCAGAACATGCTAGGCGATTACACTAGAGAACAAATTTTAATTTTTTATTTTTTTTAAATAAATTATACACAAATTAGAATTATTTTATCTATCAGATAATTTAAACACAAACAATTTTTTCTAACACGTCAGGTTTCTCAGAAAACAAAATAAGTAAATTACTTAGCTTACTCTCTAATCTGTGCTTTAGTGAAAAAAAATATTTGTCATGACGATTTTTTACACGTCTATTGCATTATTTTTGAGAAAAAAAATTCGTACAATTTCAAAACGTCTAATTAGCCTTCGTGTTCCGCTCGAATTAATATTGAAGACGTCAAAATCTTGTTATAATACGGTGAAATCGAATAAGTGATAAATTAGAATTAATATAACTGACAAAAGTTAGTTGTTAATATGCGTATCACTTGGCTTCAAACTTCAAATCTTTTTAGACCATACAGCGCACAGCTTCGCTGTAACAGTTGTTGCTGAATTAGAGTTGACCATACGTTTCTTGTTTTCCCGAGCAAAGCTATATAAAAATGACACACCAGAGCTTACTCCAATTCAGTGCGTTTTCGTTTGCACGGTATTATGTCGTTGTAAGCAATCTCAGAGAAACGTAATATTTCTTTAGCAAAATTCAACGAGTTGTTTATTAATACTTTGTTGTAACCAGTTTTTTACACTGTTTAATTTCAAAAAATTTAACAAATTAACTATAAAGAAAACATTACATTACGTCATTAGTAATAACAAATACTGCACATATTGCAAAACCGGACAAATAACCATCTACAACCCCAGCAACCGTCATTCCCCAAACGTAGCTTTTATTGGTTACACATATAAACAAATGCCGTCGTCTGGCTGATTTGGGCAATAAACCGCCTCTAGTGCAGTGTGCACTGACTTAAAACCGATTTAATTGCAATCGAATAATAATGAATGTACGGAAGGGTCACGTGCTAGAACCGACGCGTGCCTCCAATCACCTATTAAAACAAACAATTGACCCTTCTCCCGTCCACCCTCTCCCCCATTATTCCGACGTCAACAACAGAGCGCCGCTATAGTGAGGGTTTCTCGCAATATCAACGTCAGATTTAATCGTTTCATTCGTCATAAAAATGTGATCTAGTGACCTTTATTTAATACCTACCGTAATTATTGCCGCGATTCTGGTAATAATTATTTCTCCTGTCCAGATTAGAGGGGGGAGAGACGTTTGCATACGGACCTGTATTTGATTTGGGAAAATGATGACCCACCATCCTGTGTCCGGCTTCTCCTAAAGTGGCTCTAAATCATCACGATTAAATTTTTTACTTCCGTTGATTAAACAGAGATTTACCTTGTTGTTGATGGCACCATTCCTATTATAGGTCTCCAGTTACGGTTAGCCTCGGGATCTAAATCTGTGGGTTTTAAAACTCGAGGAGGATCAACGGCTCCTTTTAATCGCTTCGCTGGAAATATAAAGCCTCTGGCGTATTTTGGGTCTCGGTATTTAACACAAGATACCATATTGTTGTTTATGTCGTCTAATCCCCTTATTGGAGAATCTAAATAACTGAAAATAATAAAAATCTTACTTGGTGACAATATATTAAAAAAGTGTTTTAATTTTAATTAATTAAACATCTCAAAAGTTAGTTATAAATTTTGAAAAATGTAAACAAGCTATCAAATTAAATACATATCTGCAATTTTATATTAGAACAGATCTAATTTTTAATTAAAAAAAATTGTAATATTTTAACTGCGCAAAGTATTTCAAAATTTGTGGTGTTTTCTTCTGTGTTGTGGCTTCTACAGTACATAGTACATCATTGTCATTAACTACTCAAGATTTAAAAAAATATATAAACTTCACTTATTTTACTTTGATCGGTAGAATCATCAAAAAATTTTTTTTCATTTAGAAGGACATTAGAAAAATTGTAAATTTTGTATTATTTCAAAGAATTAATATTAATTAATTAATATTCATTAGAAGAAATATTAGAAAAATTCTGAAAAAATTCACATGCCTAGAGAAAAACACAAAATTTTTAATGACAAACTTTAAGGTTGACGTGAAAACTAGTTTTTGAGAAAAAAATGAGATAAACTCTTAACAAACTCACCCTGTATATTAGTAAAGCAAAGCAAAATACTAAAGAAAATAATTTCTTCAGTAAACTAAAAGCAGCTACTGTTAAGTCTAAATCCTCAAAAAGATCCGTGATAATTTTAAAGTTTTTGCAAGAAAACAAATTTGAGTAAGTTGTGTTGCCATACCAGTAATAATTAAGAATTATTTTACCCTCCTGATAAATCAACGTACAATTGACACCAATACCACTGGAATCACCATACTTACAGTTAAATAGCTGGTTTTTTACTTACGGTCGTGCAATAAAACTGTCAATAAATTATCATCAAATGCAGACGTTTATTTAGAATAATAAATGCCCTTGTACGATAATAGTATCTATATTAAGACGACAGATACCCAACTTTTAAACTGATTATTATTTATAATTACATTTTTTAACATTTTTAAGTTCGGTTAGATTGACACCACCTCGTATTGCGCAAATGTATTATCAATTACAGGCTTCTGTCGTACTTTTTTTAAATAATCATCATGATAATCCTGACTTGACTCTCAGAATTTCAACAATTAATTATTATTTTTTTGTTATTTTTAATTAAAAAATAACTAAATGTTAAAATCTTTTGGTGTCACAAAGAAAACATTGCTCCAAAGCCAAAACAGCTCATTTTCAAGTTTGAGTTTATTTGTAATGTCAATGTCCTTTATAACCCTCTCTTTTTGAAACACCCAGTTGAATCCAGTTACTTAAACGAACTGTCTTTTCGGAGCATTTAAATTTTGTCAAGCTCATAGATTCATGTAAATTATCCTGTGTTCAGACTCTTTCTTTAAACGCTTTCAAAAAAACTGTTCAAAAGCCACCTCAAAGAAGTGCTACACTGCTCTAAGATATAGATTTAAAAAAAAAATGGCATAGTAATTGTACATACATACTTCTTTAGCAAAATAAATAGTAAAAGGATGGCAATAGGTTTTGCAAATTTGCACAATACTAGAGAACGTTTAATTTGTTTTAGCAAAATGAGCATTATTTCGACTTCTCCAATCGCCAAATCCCTTATGATTTACTTTGCTATACATCAGAAAAAAATTGGATTAACCTGTAAGCTTTTCAGTGCTCCACCTGGTTTCATATAAATAACAAATACTTTGGACACCATTTCTCTTTCTATATTATTTTGATACATACTTTTTGAATGTTTTTGAGGTTTAAGAACCCAAAATTGTTTGCACCTAGAAAAAACCCGCTCTGTTCATACTAATATGAATATGTCGCGTTGCATGACAATGATATATTTTTTAAATACACAATTAATTGATAACACTATTCATCCGGTGCTTGTAAAGCCACATAAATTGCTTTTGTAATACAAAACCCTACAGTACACTGCAGTCTAATTTTTTGCGACTCTTGATTAATGAGGCAATAACACCAAATGCAGAAGCAATGTCAAATAAAACTGTATTTTAAAAACAAATTTATTCACATTTTATTGATTTGTTAGAGACACAAATATGTTGCTCTAATACAATGTTTTACATTTTGCTTCTAACTATATCATTTGGTACTTCTTTAAAAATGAGAAAACTCGTATTTTTTGTTTTTGAAATGGTTTGGTGATAATAAAAAGAAAACAAATTTTAAAAGTTAAAAAAATTCCCTTGTAAAGTAATTAAAAGACTTTTTTCTTATTGAACAAAAATCACGTTTTAACGTATTTCAAGCCCTGGTTCTTTGTTTCTATGTATTCATTGATGTGTAATTGTTATGTTGTAGTTTTCCACACAAGTCAGAGTGACCATTTGAATAAATTGATTTATTTAGAAATACTTTCAGTACCACGTAAATTCAACCAATCAAATGTCCCTTTATTACAACATACCCGGAAAATTGATTTTTTATCATTTTTTCTATTGCTGTACGTGTCCTAATAATTAAAAGAAAAAATACGTGTCAATTATTATTTTAAGTACTTTGCAATCGCATGTTTTCCAAAAACGGATATATTAAGACATTATGAGCGTATTTTTATTTAAAGTGTCAGAAATTTTTGAACTATTATTCTAAAAATACCTCTTAGAACCAAACTTTTATATAAAAAAAACTAATTCGTCTCGCCGATTCGCAAAAGATGGTGCCAACATTCCCCTTGACTTTCTGTTTTGTAAATTAAGCGATAGATGTCACACTCTGTGTAATTTTATACAAAGAAAGTAGTTTTGCAAATAGATTTATATAAACGTTGTAAAAAAAGTTTTGGAGTGTCTTATTTTTATTTTATAATTTATGACTTAACATTTGAAGGTTGACAATGCATATATTGAATGGAAATACCAGTCTTGAGCTCGTGTTTTCTTACAAAAACAATAGATGACGCACTTTTTGCAAAATTTATATTCTATATACTTGAGTAACTTACATAAATAAAGTACTCTAGTAATAAAAAATGTCTTACCCGCCATAGTCAACGCATTCATCAGACAACAGCACAGTCCCTTGCATTCCTTGTATAGAAACGTGAACCTCCATCTTCACACTAATTTTCTGCACATATAATTGCCTTATCTCATTATAACCTGTATTCTTTGCCCCAACATACAACCGATCATCACCTCGTATATTTCTTTTAATCTCCTCTGAAGACAAATCTTTATAATATGGAGCTAACGCTTTAAATAATCTTTCTTCATTAACAAACGGTAACAAAGCAACTCCTTGCCACGCAAATTTTTTACCATTTAAATCAATTTTAAAATCTTCAGGATAAAAATCAATTATTGGTGATTCCTAAAAAGAAAACCTTATTTACAGTTTCCAATAAAAAATTCAAAGTTCTTACAGAATCAGACATTAATTTCGCCCATGGTTGTGGTACGTGTTTACTACTAGCTGCTGGAAACACACCCATCAACTGTTCTAAAGGTCGAAACTAAAACAATATTATTTATTAAATCGATAGATAAATAGATGCAGTATTTACTGGCTCCGAATCTCCTTCAAATTCAGTACTCAAGCCTGCAATATGAACAAAATCTGAAGCAAATGGGGCGTAATGGTACGGAAAATACCATTTCCAGGAAGCACAGCCTTGATAGTAGTAACGCAAGACCCAACATAAACCTCTGACATAATGTAATGCCACGTTATTTCTACAAAAATTATTAAAAATACACTTTCAATAAAATAATGTTTGAAGTACCTAAAATCTAAATCATTAGAACTTGCATCAAATTTAGACTCATAATAGCGATCCTTGAAACCGTCTTCCCATAATCTGACCTCATCATGAGCCTGATCGTCATCACTGTCATCATCTTCCTCATGAGGACGCTTCTGTCCCCTATGACTTGATTGACCATCAACTGGTGTCAACATCGACCCTAAAGCAGCATTTTGTGTATGCATTCCAGCTTTTCGAATCTCAAATGCCTCCTGACGAGCGTTTACTACAGGTTTTGCTTGCCCTAAAGCCTACAAATATCAATAAGAAATATCACCTGAGAACGAAGCGACGAAGACTGTAATTTGCAAACGCAACCTTTAACGGTTTTTCCGACTTCAAGACGAGGACAGAGACGAAAAGCGTCATATGTTTGATGGACTTTTGTAAATTCGTCATCATTTAAAATTAAAATAATCTAAAATTCACTTAAATAATATTGGCCAGTAAAGCAATAAAAAAGTAGAGCTTCTCAACACATGACACCCTCTTTCATAATCCGTACTGCATTAAATATTTACTTAAGGTAGGTACATTATATTTATCGCTTACCTAAAAAGTTTCATACTTCAAACAAACACGTGTTGAAAAACTTCACCTCTTTTAATGCTTTACCGGTTAAAGTCATTTAAATGGACTTTAGCCATGCCGTCTACACAGCAACAAAATAAAATTCAAGCCTCGTTGCTGTACCTTTTTAAACAAAATTTGCAAATATTAAATATTTCATACTCCGCTTTCAGGCTACTTTTACATGTTTTTCTATTGTAGATTGTTATTGCACATAATAATGCTCAAATAAATAAAATTAAACTGCAACATTCATATTGCATGGCCTTTATTCAAAGATAACTTAATGCAAAGTTTGCCTACAATGTTTTGAACCCGAAATGCCTTAAGTTAGTGACACCCTGTATAAACTAGTGTTATTCCTCACTTCCATTATCTAACTGTAAAAAAAACCTCTATTTTTACTAATAAATCAACGTTTCGGATCCTTTATCTTATCCTTTTCAAGACTTCTTGGCTAATCTTTAACAATTTATCCATGCGGTTGATCTATGCAGCAAGCGTTGAAAAATTAAATACCCATTTACGATTGGTTAATTTTCGAAAACAACTCTGATAAGAAAATACAGACCACAGTAGCTCAATATAATTATGTAGAAATATAAGATATTTTAATATTTATATTATACGAAATTTACCAAAAATCTGTCAACTATTGTTGCTTTTTTATTATTCTCTCTTATCACTCAGCATCACTCAGCCGATAAAACAGAAAACTTACAGTGGGAGCAAACTGAGTGTTCCTAACCAAATCCCAATTTGGTTTATATTGATTATAACCTTCACTTCTTCGTCTTTTCGCCTTTTCCCTTGCTTTAAATTGCAATTCCTTCTGCTGTCGTGTTTTAAAAATTTCATCCTCAGCTTTTCCCAACTCGTTCATAATCATTTGAACTCGTTCTAAATTGACATCACCACTATTAGTCAACCAACCCTTCAATGCAAACATTAAAAAATTAAAAAATTATTAACGCAAAATTACCCCAGTTTTATACACACAATCCTTGTATAACCTAACTAAGCGATCAATAGCCCCTTCTCGAATTTCCAAACTGGGCAAATGTGGCAAAAAATCATTACCAACAAAAAAACACATAAAAACCCAATCATCCACCACCCGCTCAAACTCATATTTGAAAGGCAAATTTGGCATTTGCAACTCTCTTTCTAGGTACTCTTTCAGAACATTCAAACGGACAAAAATAAAATCAGTTTCTGCAAAAACCTTCTGTGTATCTGTCTCAGCAGCTGCAGCGCCCCCTATGCAATCCTTCATTTCGTGTCCCAATTGACCACAGATATCGCAAGGTCTGGGCTTGTTAGGTTTAAATTCCTCTCGAATTATTGTAAAATTGGGTTCGTGTGTGGCCAGACCTAACATAATCAAGTCAGCGTCAGCCCCACACAGGCAGTGTTGAGTATTGGGGTCGTGGTCAGGTTGTGCCCTCTGGCGTCTAATATAATCCATAATTTTATGCTCGCCTTCGCCTGGGACGTTTGCATCTGAGAGAATCACCTTAATGCCTTGCCAACCCGGATCGTTATTAAGCCTCTCGTGGATATAATAGTGCAAGCACTCTGAAAGTCTTGCCATAAATGGGGTCCCTGGGGTGATACAATTCGAATCAAAGTGCTCTTCTTTTGGTTTTTCGTCTGGCAGCTTTGCCCCGCGGAGCAACAATTCTGCCCGAATACGCTTAATTTCATTGATTTTCTCCACGGATTCCTTGGCAGCACGGAACCGACGAGACCTTTGCTGGTTCATTTTAGCTCGTGGGGCCACGCCGTCAATGGCCATGTATAGAAGTTTTCTAGGTCTCACTATGTTAAAAATCCGGTCAATGCATTCAAAAATTGCGACCATCATCTCGTCCTCATTGCGTGGCGCAGGTCGGTCCTCCGGATGGGTGCATGGGTGAATAATTCCGTTCATGTCCAGGTATAAATTATCAAATTCCACACCGTTGGGATTTGGTTCAGCAGAATTTGTTGGGACGCGAGTCCCATTTACGTCCACAGCCTAAAAATGGGGTTTAAACTTGGAAGTGACAGGTTTAACCTTACTTTTTGCTCAATGCAATGAACAATCACTGAAGGGTATTTACGGCTAAGCCAACGGAAAAATGCTGGTACTCCCATTGTTGAAGGGTGGAATTGAAATGTTGATGGTTAAAAAACTAGGATTTATTGATGTGTTTCTCCGAAAAAAGTTTAACGCACAACAGCCATTTTGCACCACTGTCAACATAACCTCAAAAACCTCAACAAAAACAAGGTAGCCAACCGATTATTTCCCTTATAAAATATCTTTGGATAATAATTTTTTAAACAGTCCCAACATTTTTCTATTAAACTAATAACAATTCTACGCGGATATTTAAAGCATTTAAATAAAAACATATAAATTTAAGAAAAAAGGACTATTTTTTAAACCAGCGTTATGAAATGGGGAGAAGGTTAATTGAATAATGAATATGCACGTTAAATTCTTGTACTAAAACCAACTCAATGTGTTACCGCAAAGTTAATCGTAAAAGAATAATAATGGTCTAGAGAAGTCTAGAGATTGTTGTCGCCTACTATCATTCTTACACAAATTCAAGGTGAATCTACCTTGCCGCAGTTTATTTAAGTCAGAAACAGCCAGCTATAAAATACAGTGATTGCAATGCACTTTTAAGAACCTTCATTAAAAGACCACAAAAAAAAACAAGATTCAAAAAGAGTAGTAAAGTTTTAGCCCGTTTCAAGAGCGTTTAAAGGGTCATCCGCAGTGTGCTCAACTTGTCACAGACAGAGAAGCTTCACCTTGGACAACAGGTGACCAATTTCTCGTTGAAGTAACAAAAATAATCGACCGAGAGAGTTTAAAGAGTTATTCGCGGTGTGCTCAATTTCTCACAGACAGAAAAGCTCCACGTTGGACAACAGATGCAATAAACGAGTCTTTACGAATGAAAGAAAAAAATAAGTTCATTGAAGAATTGTTAATAAGACTCGACTCGTCACGGACAGGGAAGCTCTCATCAACATGGAGAATGGTAAAACATTCTCTGACGATGGCTTTCCTCGAAGTCCTTTTTATATCCAATGTTTTAGTGACGTCGTGACTACGTGATGCTCACAGGGGTTGCTTGTGCATTTCCACAGTATCTTGAAATTTTTATTAATTTTTAGCGATTTCGGACCAAAAAAGGGTTTGTTCTTATAGTTTTTATTAGATTATAAACTTGATGATTTTCGACCCAAAAGTATTTGTAGCGAGCTGCTGTCCCCTATCCGTCGCTAATCCCGTTCTGCCTTCTAAAATTTTTGATTTTCGATTCCAATATTCTTAATTTAACAAAAATATAAACAATTATTTCATTCTTTGAATATCTAAATAAACAATAATGTTAATAATTATTTTGTTCTCATAACATCCACCTTGTAAATAACCCACTCCGGGGTTGGTTGGTTAAAAAAGAAGCTGCGGAAATAAAAACAACAAATTGCAACATTCGGGCCCGCGATAAATAAACAATTTTCAATTGTAAATAAATAAACAGTATTAATATACCGGATGTAAACGAAATTAGGCTCACCCCTTTTTTCTAATAGTATTTGTTTAAATAGAAAAACAAAACTTGGAAAGCTTATTTTGTTAGAAAATCCCCATTAATTGAGTAAAAAATGAACATTCTTTCACTTTTGGTTTTACCAGAAACGACCGTAACTTTGGGTTTTTAAATGGAACACTATATATATTTTTTATTTTTGGAATAGACGTTAAATTCTAAGTCTAATAGACTACTTTAAAAAAATTGTGAAATATTTTTTTTAATTTTTGTTTTTTTTATCTAGAAGGCTGTGACTGTAAAAAAAATTCTAAATAATGTAGGCCATCATTAAAAAATAAAACCAATCCCATAAATAAGCTAATTTAGAAAATACACGAATTTAAATTAGAATAATTTAGTTCTTCTGGTAAAACTCATTGTTTTCAATTTTCAATTGACTTTTAGATTAACGTGTTTTTTTTTCAATCTAAAAAACCAAAATTTTAAAAATCTACTTAGTGGTTTTTATAATATTTAAAAAAATATTTTTTTTTTAAATCAAAAACAATTTTTATACCAAAAATTTATTTAAAACAAGCATGTATTTTAACAAAAAAATGAAATAGACAGCTGTTAAACATAATTTCTTTTTTTTTCGTTTACAGTCTGCTTGAATTTCAGTTAATTTTTAAGGATTTTTGTAAATATTACCAAAACTACTAAATAGATATTCAAAATTTTAATATTTTTAGATTTGCAGAAAAAATGTTAATTAAAAATGTCGAGTGAGCCACTATTGTTCTATTTGAAAAAATTGAGTGAGACGAGAAAAACTAATTTATTTCAGTTTAAACTCATGTATTCTCTAAATTAGATTATTTATGGCTCTGGTTTTGTTTTTTAATTGTTGCCTACAGTATTTATAAATATTTTTTAACCATCACAACCTTCTAGATAAAACAATAAAAATTACAAAAAAATTTTATTTTACAAAAAGTTATAAAAAGTGGTGTATTAGACTAGAAATTTATTGTAGATTTCAAAAATATAAAAACATATATAATGTTCTATTTAAAAATCCAATGTTACTGTCGTTTCCGGTAAAACCGAAAGTGATAAAAAGTTTCTTTTTCATTCAATTGATGGGGATTTTCTAACATAATATGTATCCTAAATCTTATTGTTATTTAAAAGAATACTATTTAAAAAAGGAGTGAGCCTAATTTTGTTTACACCCGGTATATTATTCGCTTAATGTCCCCCTGTTAAATCGACAATTAGTATAATTATTGTCTATAAAAAATGCTGAAAAATTAAAATGCTAAAGAAAAAAAAGTTATATCATCAAATATTACTCAAAACAATTACTAAATACAAAGTTCAATAAATGTAGCACGGCTTTATCTCATTTGTATGTGTCATTTCCAACCCTTTCCTGTGATAAAATAATAATGTTATTGTATTGTTAGTTGCATATATTAAAAGGCCAACCGGACCTGGGTGGTCTCAAAAGTATTTTAATTAAATAACAAAGTTTCAAAATTTTGCTCCGTTATGACGTTATGGCTTCTACATCCAATTTTTGTAATAAACATGACTTATGGCAACTGCTTAAATTGGTCTATCCTCTATCAGCATTCTCCCCATGACCTTTCCCTGATTTAAAAATTAGTGTTATTTGAATTGCCGCGCAATAGGTTGGCAGTAACTTTGATTTATTCAAATGTCAAAAAAAAGTTCGTTAGACCGTTGGACGTTGTCGAGAAGTGTTTCTTGTGTTTTAAATATCCGAAACCAAATATTTGTTTTTAAAACTTCTTTTTACTTTTACTTCTTTTTATTATTTAATATTGTAAAGTGCTTGTCTTATATTTGTTTTTATAATAAAGCAAGGTAAGCAAACTTAAGCAAGTTGATGGATGCTGCTTAAAAAATTTCGCAACGCTTTTGTACACTGATTTTATTAGATTAGACTATTTCTTTGATTATAATTTGCAGATGCCTCGAACAAAAGTTGTTAAAAAGAAAGCCATCGAAAAGATGAGCCCATTTGCTAAAGAGGCATACACAATGATTGAAAATATGAGTAAGTTAAATTGTTATTTAAAATTGTGTATTATTATTGTTTTTTAGGGTCCATAATTTGTCAGAATATAAAACATGAAATTAATAATTTTAAGGGGCAATTAGACAATGAATTGAAAAAAAGCAAACTTTCGATTCCGCAAAAATTGTTGAATAAAACATTGGCCGAGTTGGTAATATAACCAATATATTTAGTTATATTTGTTTTTAATTATAAGTGAATTTAGATGGAAAATCCTCTTGGTTGGACCGGAAATTCAACAGAAGCTTCTGTAGTTATTAACGCAACAAATACAATGATGAGTAGTAGACAATTATTCAGGAGTTCTTCAGTTGGTGATGATGAAGGTAAACTTATAAAAAATATATTAAGTACACTGCAACTTGCTTAATTTTACACTCTGTTTCACATTTAATTTTATTTTTTCCCCATTACTAACATGTATCATATTTTGTTTATTCTATAAAAATGTTTATGGGTGTTAATTTTCTAATTTAATGTGACTAAAATCATTCCACACGTCTAATTGAATTGGGGGTTGGGGCTTGCTTAGGTTACCTTACAGCTGAAAGTAGTAAAAGTACTTCAGGTGGTAGGCATTCAAGAACAAGAAGTAGGTTGCAAAAGACCACTCGCATTTCAAGATCACAATCGGTTCGCAGTAAAAACGTAGCTACTACTGATAACAGATACAAAACACCAGCACAAAAGATTCCTAAGACCAGTTATGGTACAGTGACTCCGAAGGTAAATAGTTATTGTTTAAAGTATTTTTTTATTATAAAGATTTATGTAGATGAAACCTAATACACCTCAAGTGCTTCTACGACGGCCCAAACAAGGAGAAGTAGCCTTATCGCTGCAAGGAAGCCCTTTACTAACAGGAAGTGTTATGACTGACAATGTTGCTAACATTAATATTCCTCTGGACGATGGCAGACTTTTGTCCATTCAGCCCCAGAAAGGGTTGCGTATTTCCCAAATTCCACAACTCGATGTTGAAACCAAACGCCAACTGGAAACATTGAGGGACAATCTAAATAAAGTTTGTGCTTTAGCTAGTACTCGTTAGACAACTTTATGCTTATAATTATTTTATATCATTATATATATTTACATGTATCACTTTTGTTGTTTTTTTTTTGTGTTCATAAACTAAATAAACTATTTTTCAGTAAAACAAAATTATTTAAGACCAGGGTCCGTAAAACAAACAGTAAATCAAGGGATATTATTGCGCCTTCTCATTTCATTTTACCAATAGGTGCAGTCACGAGAAGATAATTTTTGTTCTCTCATTACCAAATGTCAAATCAATTATAAAAAAGTATTTTTCTTGTTTTTCAGTACTTTTAAAACAGACATCAGCTGACAACCCTATGCCTAATAGTGCCTCTCACAAAGATGAGACCCGGTGAACTCATTGTTCTGTGGCGTTTCTATAAAAAGTTATTCTGACCAAAACTGACGATTTTGAGATGTTTTTTTTAAATATCTCGTAATTTTTCAGCGGTGGCAGGCCCTTTTCTTTTTTAATTTATTGCTTTTTCGAAACATTTCTCCAAACTTCGTAGGAGCAAAATGTCTTGAGAATTAGTTAAGGAAGAGAAGGAAGAAATTTTTCTGTCAATTTGGTAAAAACAATACAATTTTTCACAAGAACCTCGGATTAACTGGCCAAAGATTTATTACTGACACGACTGGTCTGAAGAGGTTCTACTGTAAGTACAATTAAATTAAATCGAAAAATGATGACTGTGGGAGTCGAGGGAATACATAATTCACTAAAACGTGCACTCGTTGCTCGGGTATCGCGTAAGTTTCGTCTTCTAACATTCTTTTATAATTTACCTTGTTTTACAAATTAAAACTCTTATTAATGCTGCATTTAAATGTATTTATTGTCCCTTTTGGTCCAATATTATAAAAAAGCAAGACAATGGAATGCCTTTTGAACAAGCAAGTGCTAATTTACTTAGATGGTGGTACGTATGACATCACAATTGCCGATTTTGGTGAAATCGGTACGGAATGTGCTTCATGTTTAACATTGATCGCTACATTTGGCTCACTATAATTAGCACTAAATAATTGAACAGTTACGTCCTCTGAAACCTCTTTAATGTAGGCGGAGAAGTTGACCACAGTGCGATTATCTGAAGGGTTCAAAGCTACCAATATCCCAGGGTTGCTCGCTGTTACCCTACAAGAAAAATAATGTCAATAACATATTTTCACCTTATTAAAAATTAAAAAAAAATCTCATACCTCCCCCTGATCCAAGCAAGCAATTAACATTTTTGTATTAAGTATTTTATTTTAAATTTAGTTAACATTGAACTTACCTTGTAAATGCAAAAACAGTCTTATTGTTGATTAAATGCAACGCAAAGGAACCTCGCATAACAGACGGTGAGTCTCGTATTTTCAACAGTTCTTTATTTTTTTGAGATTCTAATGTTACCAGTGGCGTACCAGGTAACAAATACGTGACAAAGTCCCACTCACTTGTCGCGTTTACTTTCCATAATGGCCATGTGATATTATCGGCGTTAAATGTATTATTTAACACATGTACGACGTCAGTGATATTTACATTTGGTTTGTTTAACAAATGTGATTGAAGAGGCAAGTCAACAACAAACGAACTGTTGACCTTGTATGCTTCAATGTTACTTAAATCTTCAGATACCATAAATGGTCCATTTTCTGTCATGTTTTTAACAATATTTTTCCAATGTTTTAACAGTGGTCCTAGCTCTAAGAGATTCTCCGTTTTAGAATGTGTGTAAAAGCAATATTCTTTTAAATCACAGGCATAAGGATTAGGATTTTTCACTGGTTCATCCTCAAATTTAGGGTCCACTAGTAAATAAGGAGCACCTTTTATTCTAATCCCTCCGGCTCCATATTTTAGGAATTTTTTCATTACTTCAGAGAATTTCTCTATTACTTTAGGGTTGTAGAAATTGAGATGAGGCTTATTTGTTGGAGCATAATAAAATTCTTTCCTATTCACTGAGTATTTCCAGGATGAAACATTTTGTGTTGTGAGCTATTTTAAACAGAATTAATAAATAAAATTTAAATAAATTATAAAATTTACCCAATTATTTGGAGGTGTTGGATCTCCTCCATTACTGGCCTCCTTAGGTTGTTGCCAAATATAAAAATCATTAAATAGAGTTTCCTTAGCTTCAGACTTATTAAACCAGGACCAAGAAGAACCAGGCTCAAGTTCAATAATTACATTGATATTTTTGTCTGTAAAGCGTTTGAAAGATTTAACAAAAACATGATTTTCATCAAAATCAGAATATGCATCTTCAGGCCACGAAATTATAACTCCAGTAACATCCAAATCTTTAAGTGTATTAACTGTTTCATCATCTCCATCGTCATTTAGCTCAGCTAAAGGACCTTTTTCCCACCTATTGACAAAATATATAATTTGAGAAGAGAACATTGTTATTTTATTTACCAAGTCCTGGGTGGTGGCGGGTTGCATTTGGGGGCAGCTAGAATAATCATAATAGCCCCCAAAAGCATTAACCCCCACAAAATCCAAAAAGTAATGAAAAGAAACCAGCGCAAACGCACCCAGAATGGATCATTTGCGTATTTCATTAGCTCCTCTTTGGTGAGACCCACAAACGCGGTCTTGAGATCGCCTGAGGCAATAGATATTGCGAAATTGAAATGAATTCAAGGTTCACTCACCGATATCAAGTTTTGCATCCCCGTTTTGCTTCTCGTTCGGTGAAATTTTTGCATCAGTTACTTCTTCTTTTGGGAGCATCTTCTCGTCAGCGCCGTCTACCTCTGGACTGGCTGGTTTCGATTTCACCAGGCTTTTGGGTCGAGTAACGGCGGCCTCTGAAAATAGCAAAGACTTGTTTTATTTTTAAAAAACAAGATGATGTAATTAACATACCTTCCATATCAGCCTCAGGTATTGCTTTGTAACTGGCCGGTAAATCGCTGCTTGGCTTCTCGGATAATTCCAATTTGTTCCCTTCCATTATGGACCAATTAGGGAGTAATTGTGCAAATAAGGAGATAAGGGAATACGCCCTTGGGGTCAACCGATATCAACGTGACCAAACTCCGACAATTTCAAATGACATGTGATCGATTTTTCAATTTGACGCATAAGTTACCAAATTAGAGTACCAACTATTTCAAGAATGCGAGAATTCCCTAGCGAATTTCAAATTGTGCCATAGTATTAGGCCAATGTATTCACCCATATATTTGAAAATTATACCTTGCTAGTTTTTTGCATTCAATAATACAAATATGTGCATATTTGTCCATGTTTTCCAAAAAAAGAGGTTTGGGGTAGTTTTTTTATTTCTGTTATGTTGACAGAAGTAATACAAAAATCTAACCGGTTATTTTTTTGAACTGAATTTAATAAATTAATTAATAAATTAATAAATTTTCATCTTTAATCTTAAAACGTTTCTTATTAAATTAATTTAAAAAGCCCAAAATATTGTTTTTTTAAATTTGGGAATTTTTTTTCATAATTTACTGATAGTTTTTGTTGTTGCTATGACAACAGGTTATAAACAACATACTTGTCAAAAATGTTTTCTGCTAACGTTATAAAAGACGGAGATTTTACAAAAACAGTCTACACTTTGGTAATTTCTCAATTTACTTTAATTTTTACTCATAAATATTATTCTTTTTTCAGATAAAAGATAACCGCTTTGCGGACGCTATAAAAATCCTGCATGGTATCCCTGAATCAAACTCAACCAGAGCCGGACTTTCATTGTTGGCTTATTGTTACTTTTATATTCAAGACTTTAATAATGCGGCTAGTTATTATGAACAACTTACACAAATGTATCCGGAAAATAATGATTATAAGTTGTATTATGCGCAATCATTGTATCAGGCCTGTTTGTATGATGAATCATTTCAAGTAACAAAGAAGATTGTTGAAGATCCTGAATATAAAGGAAAAGTCACAAAACTTCAAGCTGCTATTAAGTACAGCCAAGAAGATGTTTTGTCTGCTAAGAGTTTGGTAAATGCGTGTCCGAACGATGAACCTGATAAAGAAGTAAATCTTGGATGTTTGCTCTATAAGGTATTGGCGGAAATAACTGATGAGGGTGCCACGTGCCACACGATAAGGGGAGAAATAATTTCAAGTTTGGCGTAATCATAACTCAATAGATTTATTTTCTATCGGCACAGTTCAGATTTTTTGTGTTTTATAAAAGTTTTGTAATGTTTCAAAACTGTTTCGTTGTGCTTTGTTTGCGTAAGGTTTGTGTACGTCTTCATAAATTTTTGTGTCGAGTAATTTGGTATTTACTTTAGTAAATAACGTAACTTATAAAGTTATAAACAAATTTACAAAAACGTCAAAAATCTATTTTTGTGGTAGTTAATTTTGCTAGCATTAGAATTCCCACAGATAATTACATCAAAATTTCTAATTTTATTAGTAGAGATAGGATTTATTTATGCTCCAAAAGCAGAGCGGCACACGATTTAAGCAATGATGGATCTAAGAATCAGTTAGCATGGTGAAATGCTATGCGAAAGCAATACGCTCCGATTCACTACTAGTACGAACTATTTTTTTTTTTGTATGAATGAGTCGTTTTCAGCGGCGTCTCATTCGGTTATAATAAAACATTGTAATAAAAAAAAATGATTTTAACAAACTGGAGAGTTATAAAGGTCTTTACGCAAAGAAAAATTTTCACCTACATCACTAGCAGACAACGAAGAGTCATAGTTTTAAAATATAAATTTTTTACGATAATTTTAATCTCCTCATTGCTCGAGAACAAACGCCAATAAAAACATATAGGGCCGGTTTACAGAAAGTGAAATTAACTTTAATTGCGATTATATGGTTAATTCGCGATTAAATGCCGATTTTGACCAATCAAACACGAAGAAAGCCGATTTATTCGCGAATTAACTATTTAATCGCAATTAAAGTTAATTTCACTTTCTGTAAACCGGCCCATATAAATCCGATCTCTGTTTATTATAACTATTTAAATTGTATTTATTCGATTGACAAATCAATTACTGACTAATTATGTAAATATAATAATTATTCTTTCTACTGTTTTTTGAAACAAGAAGATAAAAATGAAAGAAAAAATCAATGTTTTTCTTGAAGTACATAACATCCTCTGTTAGAGTTTACTGATAAACACAGCTAATAGTCCTTGATAAACACTAACAGGCTAATCTCAAGTTACGATAATATCGGTAGCTTCTTCGTTTCTATGGAAAATTGAAAGAATTTGGAGTTGTGATTGGTTGTTGCTAGACAAAAAATATCAAAATTTGCAATACTACCGATAGTATCCCAACTATCCCATAAAGAAAATCAAAAGAACTCTTGCTAAAATTATTTATTTTGACATGATTCTGTTTAAAAGCATTGTTTAACAACATTTCTATCTCAACTTACAACAAAACATACCGTAAAAATGCAAATTTACTGAGAAGCTGATCAATAGAGAATTTTTTTATGACAAAAGTAGCACCGGGAAACCGTCTCTGTCATCAGATTAAAGATTGTCTGTAGTTATATTCTGCTATAATTTCCACTCCCAACTATCATTTGCTAATAACATTTAAAACCAATAAAAAAATTCGTTTTTTAAGTTTTTCGCTTGCAAAATTAAAACTAACAGCAATCTTTATGCTTGACAGACACAAATTATAGAGAATTAAAACTTGTTTAAACTTGTGGGTTCGACATTGATTTGCATTGTCATTATTACAAATAGTTGATTCAATCTTTAGTTATTAATTAAATAAAATAGATCGTTCTCTTTGTCGGACCCTGTATAAGCGTATAAAATTAAAGTTGGATCATTTCTTCCAGCAAGGCTTTTTATAAATATTTTTGTTAACTAGACAGTGTCAAGAAATTGTTTATTCCCGTTAAAGCAGGTGATGGCATATCGGCACACTTTATTTCCTTGTACACAAATAAAATAAAATCAATATTTAAACACTGTTTTAGGACGAAAATTATGAAGAAGCTCTTGCTAAATTTCTCACTGCTTTACAAAATCAAGGCTTCAAACCATATTTGGGCTACAACATTGCTTTGTGTTATTACAGATTGAAAGAATACGGTCCCGCACTTAAATTTTGTGGTAAGTATTAGACAAGTCTTCTATACCATACTCGGCTATAGCCTCGTACTATAACTAATTATTTCAGCTGATATAATCGAACGGGGCATCCGTGACCACCCAGAACTGAGCATTGGGATGCAAACTGAAGGAATTGAAGTTCGCTCAGTTGGCAACACTCTTACCTTACATGAAACTGCTCTCACTGAAGCTTTCAACTTAAAAGCTGCAATTGAATATCAGCTCAAAAATAGTAAATTTTACACACGAGTTTCACACTTATTTTAACATTTAATATTTCTAGTGGATGCTGCTCGTGAAGCCCTGACAGACATGCCCCCAAGAGCTGAGTACGAACTAGACGCAGTCACTCTCCACAATCAGGCCCTCATGAATTTTGAACAAAATCCAACTGAAGGTTTCGAAAAATTGCAATTCCTGCTTCAACAAAACCCTTTCCCTCCTGAAACCTTTGCTAATCTTCTTTTATTATACTGTCAACATGAATGCTATGATTTGGCTGCAGACATCTTGGCTGAAAATGCGGATCTCACTTACAAATATTTAACCACTGTTAGTACACTCCAGATTTCATTCGTTTCCATAGCTGCAATGCAAAATTAAGAGCTCTGGTTGGTTGTTAACAACTTACCAATCATAGCGCTTAACGTTTCTATAGATATAAAGAAAACAGTACATTTCTGTTTCAGTATTTGTATGATTTTCTCGATGCGATTATTACCCAGCAAACCTCCCCAAGTGAGGCCTATCAAAAATTGGATGAACTAGCAAGTCGCCACACAGAATTATTAAGAAAATTAACGAAACAAGTGCAGGAACATCGTACTAGAAGTGATACAGAGATGGTAAAAAAGACGGTGATGGAATATGAAGAATGTTTAGATCGGTATATTCCGGTTTTAATGGCGCAAGCGAAGATCTACTGGGATTTGGAAAATTATCAACAAGTTGAGAAGATTTTTCGAAAAAGTGTTGAATTTTGTAATGATAACGATATCTGGAGGTTGAATGTGGCGCATGTTTTGTTTATGCAAGAAAATAAATTTAAAGAAGCAACAGGATTCTATGAACCTTTAGTCAAGAAGAGTTATTCTGAGGTATTTTGTAAATAAATAGAAACAGTAGAGAATAAGGAAATTTTAGATTTTAAATGTAAATCCAATTGTCCTTGCAAATCTGTGCGTTTCGTACATTATGACGTCCCAAAATGAAGAAGCTGAAGAACTGATGAGAAAAATTGAAAAAGAGGAAGATCAAATGGCAATTGAAGAACCGGAGAAGAAATATTTTCACCACTGTATTGTTAATCTAGTTATTGGGTGAGTGTGAAGACAGTGACCTGTTTACAAATTAAAAGTTTAGTACTCTCTACTGCTCTAAAGGTAACTACGAGTTTGGTATTTCACGTGTTATGAAGTCTTTGGAACCCTATAGAAAGCTAGGGACTGATACTTGGTACTACACTAAGAGATGTTTTTTGAGTCTTATTGAAAATGTAGCAAAACATATGATAATGTTGCGTGATTCTGTCATTCAGGAGTGTATTTCATTTTTGGAAAATTGTGAATGTGAGTGGTTACAAAATACCGGGTAAATCCAGTTTTATCCGCACTCTCCACAAACACGTTTTTCTGATTACACAAAAATGAATTTGTTACGTATTTTCGATCGTCATTTATGTAAACACAAGCATTGAAATTTATCGTGAAATCTCTTTTTTATGAATCAAAAGAATCAATGGAACTTGTTTTCTATATTTCTTTTTTTGGATATTAATAAGAGGTGATTTCGGCGTGTGGATAAAACTTGATACGAGAAATACAATAATTTTCTACTGTTATGATTTTAGTACATGGTAAAGCAATTCGTACAACTGCTTATCCAACTTTGGCTGAAGAAAATGAAACAGCGAATGGGAAAGAAACTGTCACTTATGAAGCACGAAAAATTAAATGTCTGCTTTTAAAGTTACAAAATTACTAACAAGCATCTAAATGAAACCATTTATTGTATTATAAGAACTATAAAAACTAAAAAAAAACACTGGATATTAACAAGTGTTGATAAAATATAAAATTTACAACAAAAATTAAAAAGCACTAAAGCTTGGATAAATCACTATAAAAATTACTGAAGAGAGCCATTACGCGATATCACTCTGTTCAATTTGTTCGAGTATATTAAGTTGCAATTCGAATAGAAAAATATCACATTTTGTCAGTTGCGATATATTTGAGCTGCTTAAGCTACAATGGCACTGGTTGGCTCCTGGTTCAAACCACAGGTGCCATCACCTCTATAAACTCTATAATAACCCTGTTCGCCCCAGCTTGCTCCCCACGAGTTTTTCACGATCCAATAAGGAAGACGCTTTTTGAAAAGTGGATAATCTAACAAAAAGCTATCAGTTGAGGATTACTGCCGCGGTAACTAATACTTACAGTGTACTCCATAACCCACAACTAACACACCATGGTCAAGGTTATTCGGACTGCACAAAAACTTAAACGGGTGTGAGACGCCACCCAGATAAAATTGCATAGCGTTGGCATTGATAGCAATAGAGATGGGGCCATTAGCCACTAACCACTTAGCCATATCTGTCTCGTTATGACTAATGTTTACTGCACCAGTGACCTGAACTCGGGCTAAACTCCTGTTAAAGTGACAAGTTTCGTCCTCGCCTTCATAAGGGTAGTCCTTTTCTGCCTCCAGTCCACCCAGTTTCTCGATTGCCCTATCAAATATAAAAAAAATGATGTTCCTTGGCTGGGACAAAAAGTAGGTTTAGCTAAAATAGATTGAGGACAACGAATTTTGAGGTTGGTATAAAAAAATGCGTAAAGTGCCCTTAATCAAAACTAATACATCTGCCTTATGAAACACGTACAAAAATGCAGTCGCCCTGATTTAAAAAAAGACACACCTCCAACTTGTCAATTTTATCATATTCAGTGAGATATATTAATTATTTGTTTTTTTGTTTTTACTTTACTCACCTGTAAGCTGAATTCATATCTCCACCCTCACATCCGTTATCACTCTTATCACAGTCGACTAATTCCTGCTCAGAAAGTTCCACCAATTTTCCATGTTGAATAAAATACTGTCCTTCCACATTCCCTGTAACACTAAAAGCCCAACAACTTCCACACTCTCCCTGATTCTTAACCTCCGTCACTGCTCCCTTTTTCCTCCAATCAAACTCTACCGGAAGCTCAATATTGGGAATTTTCGCTTCGGGGACGGGCAATTCATTTTCATTTTTTAAATTCTTTCGTAAGCCTAAACTCTCCGAAAACTCATCATGAGTCAAATCCGCGAATCTTGTAACACCATAAGTTGCCGTCCCTTGTTCATATGTGTTTAATAATCTGATCCGGAACAAATTCTCAACAAAGACATGAAATCTGTATTTATATTCTTTCTTCGTGTAATCTTTATTGAATTTCTGGATGAAATCATGAAAGAGTGAGCGCTGGTATTTGGGATCATCCAAATCCAAAGTATTCGATCCAACTTGTCGCTTATTTTTTGTTTTCTGCTCAAATGAAAACTCCCTTTCCTCGCCTTCACAAGTTATATTAAACTGTCGGAAATTCTGCCATGGTTTGTCCCAAACCCTAACTTCGCAAATTTTGGGTGTTGCCCCTTCGCGAATGTTACATTCTTCAAAGTGTTTCTCATCGTTTTTCGCACAATCCGACTCTGATATTTTCACTTTAATTCTGTAAACCACTCCTGAAACCACTTGACTATTTGCGGACAGTACCTCTACAGGTTTGACTTTATTACTGGAAGACAGTTGAGTATTCAAATGAATTACGCTATCTCTGACATACTCCTTAACTTTATCACTTGTTTTATCCACTTCGACTGTACCTCCAGGAATAGATTGTCTCTTAGTTCTGTCTTGGTCACACTTTGTTTTAATCGTACGACTATTGGGAACCCAAACTTGTTCAAAAACTTCAAATTTGCAAGTTTTGGGTTGGGCATCTTTAAGTGTACCACACTGTCCTCTTTCAGTAGTTACACTTTTTTTACAATCAGACAGAACAACTTTAGCTTTGATACGATAAATGTGACCCGAGACAGTCTGAGAAGTTGCAGAAATAACCTCATGGACTTTAAATTTGTTCTCATGACTGGACTCAGAATCAAGTTGGTTTAAAGCAGCTTCTAGGTATTTTACAACAAATTCATTATCTTTCGCCACCGGAGATTCTCCACCTGGTGCTAAATCTCGCTTCTTTCGTTTTGTGGTTAAATCAAATTGATGTTCTTTAATTTCGCCTTCGCATTTTATCGTGTACCTCCTGAATTTCTCCCAAGGCTTATCCCAGACCTCTATCTCACATAATTTTGGAGAAGCTCCTTCTAGTATGTTACACTGTTCAAAATCCTTTTGGTCGTTTCTGGAACAGTCTGATTCGGATATTTTCACTTTGATTCTATGAAGGGACCCTGAGACGACTTGACTAGTTGCTGAAACCACTTCCACAGGCTTGACTTTGTTACTAGTGGTCAAGCGAGTATTTAAATTGAGTAAGCCTTCACGTACGTATTTTTTTACTGTTTCGCTTTCTTTATCAACTTGAGTTTCTCCTCCAGGAATTTGGCGTTTTAATCTTTTGGATGTCTTTTCAAGAATAGCTTGTCTTTTAGACCTGTCTTCGTCACACTTTGTTTTAATCGTACGACTATTTGGGACCCAAACTTGTTCAAAAACTTCAAATTTGCAAGTTTTGGGTTGGGAATCTTTAAGTGTACCACACTGCCCTCTTTCAGTAGTCACACTTTTTTTACAGTCGGATAGTACAACTTTCGCTTTGATACGATAAATGTGCCCCGAGACAGTCTGAGAAGTCGCAGAAATGACCTCATGGACTTTAAATTTGTTTTCGTGGCTAGACTCAGAGTCAAGTTGGTTTAAAGCGGCTTCTAGGTATTTTACAACAAATTCATTATCTTTAGCCACCGGAGATTCTCCACCTGGTGCTACATCTCGCTTCTTTCGTTTTGTGGTTAAATCAAACTGGTGTTCTTTATTTTCACCTTCGCACTTTATCGTATACCTCCTGAACTTCTGCCAAGGTTTATCCCAGACCTCCATCTCACACAATTTTGGCGAAGCCCCTTCAAGTACGTTACACTGTTCAAAATCTTTTTGGTCGTTTCTAGAACAGTCTGATTCTGATATTTTCACTTTGATTCTATGAAGGGACCCTGAGACAACTTGACTAGTTGCTGAAACCACTTCCACAGGCTTGACTTTGTTACTAGTGGTCAAGCGAGTATTTAAATTGAGTAAGCCTTCACGTACATATTTCTTAACTGTTTCGCTTTCTTTATCAACTTGAGTTTCTCCTCCAGGAATTTGGCGTTTTGATCTTTTGGGTGTTGTTTGAAATTTTATCTTGCGGTCGTCTCCTTCACATTTTATAGTAAATTGTCGGAAGTTCTCCCAAGGTTTGTCCCAAACTTTGATTTCACATATTTTTGGGGAAGCTCCTTGAAGGATGTTACAGTCATCTAGATCTTTGGCGTCGTTTTGAGAACAGTCCGATTCAGATATTTTAGTTGTGATTTTGTGAAGTGTTCCTGCAACAACTTGTCTTGTTGCAGAAATCACTTCAACGGGTTTAAACTTGTTATTCTCTTTACTGTTAGCATTAAAACCTTTTATTCCTTCATTTAGATATTGCCTAATCTTTTCACTGTTTTTATCAATACGGTTTGGTCCCCCTACTAAAACATCTCTTCTAAACCGGCTGTAATTAGTGCGGTTATTGTCATTTTTATCACGTTTGATATTCTGACATTGTGATTTCACAACTTTCTTGCTACCAAAATCATCATTAACAAAGACTTGGACTTTACAAATTTTTGTATAATTTTCAAATAGTTTATCCTTGCAATTCTCGTAGGGATTAACAGGACCATCCTCCAAACAACGTGACACTCCCATTCTCATAATAATATGGTAATAAACCCCATCATCTCCTACCATTTTCTTGGCCCCCAAAATTTGCAAAATTATTCTTTTGTTGTTATCATCATCAATACTGTCTAAAGCATTTGCAGCAAAATCTGCTAAATTCTTTACTAGGTTTTTCTCGTCGGGAGAGATTTTCTCCAATTGACGAATTGCTCGTTTTGGCCTTCTTTTTTCTTCACTTGAATCTTCCTTAGAGTTTGAAGCTGAATCTTCTGAAGCAGATTTTGATTCTTCAGAACTCGCATCACGTTTTAGCCTTAGCAGATCATCCTCAGTAGTCATAACAGGTTCTTCAGAAACTTCAATTTTGGCTTCAACTTGTGGGCGGGTTTCAATAGTAGACGCTAGTTCTGTTTCAGTTTCTACAACAATTTGGGCTTCCAGATCTGCTAACCTTGACGGTGTCATTTCATCAATAGCCCCAGTTTCGGCCATATTGTCAAAATTGGGGTTATCAGAGACTTTTTTGTGTTTACCACTGACGTCAATTTCATTACTTAAATCAGATTTCTGTTCTCCTGCTCTAACAAATTCCTGTGAAACTGTGCAATTATTTTTAATTACATGTTTAGCTTTACTAATCCAAGGTTTGTGTAAATAAGTTATCTCACAAATAGTTGTTTCAACATCATTGTCTCTGGGACAAGAATTTGTTGTTGCAGTTTTATCGCAGATTGTAGATGCGAATTCCGCTGTTAAAATATACTTAACCCCATTAACAACCTACAAATCATTTAAAACAATTTAGATAAGTTACAGCAAGTGTGGGATTATTACTTGTTGTTGTAATTTTAGTACTTTGACCAGAGCTTGTTTTTTGGGACGTTCAGTCTCAATGTGTTGCAAAGCTGTGTCAATTAACTCATCCACGCCTTCCGCGTTTGGGTTGAGGTCAAAGGGGCAACCTAAACAAGGAACTGAGTCTTTTCTTACAGCGATGAAGTGTTCGCCTACTTCTGACGAGACAGCTTCGTTACTTAACGCAATCTGCGAATGTTATAATCAGAAAAAACACTTATTAAACCTAATGGAAAATTACAGGTTTAGGTTGATTATAATACACTTCAGTTGAGTCTGGTGATGAATCATACACTTGTTCCTCTATGATAATTTCAGGCTTTGGTTTGCAATTAACATCAGTGAGCACCTTGCTTTCCTCTTGAGGTGTGTTCTTTGTGACGAAAGCATTACAAGTAACAATTTTCTCGCCGCAAGGGACATCAGGATACTTGTTGATGCAGTCCACGTTAATATCAAGTATTAATTCAATGATATCAGCCTAAAAATTAAAAGAGGCGTATTAGAGATATCAGTAACCTACTTTATCTCGTCAATTATAAACAAGCTGAAATCATGGCTAAAATTATACCTTTATCTGCGCATTCAGAAGGGTGGCTTTTTTGTAATTGTAAACCTTGAAAGGAGATGAATTTAAATAATTCAGCACTGCGTTAATTTCAGAAGAGTAAGATTCGGAAGTATTTGATGCATTTTCTTCTAAAATTTCACTATTTATCGACGAAAACCAACAGAAACAAATAAACAGCCACCGCAAGGTCGCCATGTTTATTTCTGAATGTCAAAAATGTTAAATGTTAAAACATGTCAAAGTCAGCTGACTAGCGACCACGGTACTTTAAACAACACGGTAGCCGCATCCCACCATAAAATGGGCGGAGTCTAAAGACAACAAGCAAAACTCATTCCTAGTCAGTGGCGAAACTATTACAATTTTTTTTAGGTGGGCCAGCAATTGAGCTAACAAATTTAAAATTGGGTATATATACATTTCCTTTTCAAAATACGTTATTATACTGCATGAATAAATCTCTAATACCTTATTCTTGTTAGTTTATTTTCAATTTAAAAGGTGGTCATAAATTATTTGATTTTTAAATAAGTAAAAAACAGTTGTAAAACAGACAGGCCACAATTTATGTTAGAAAATTATCTATTCAATCTTTTGTATAAAAATTAGATTTTTTAAATTATACTGAATTATAAAACGCATTTTAAAAATGGCAAAAAAAACTCAAGACTAGTTTTTTAACACTTGAGAATATTAAAGGTTTACAAAAAAGTCTGCTATATTGCTTTTATAAATAAAATAAAAAGAAATATTTTATTAAAGTTTACTTATTTTTATATAACAATATGCAGAAAATCTTCTTGTTGGATCTTCTTGGTGTGTTCAAATAAAAAATGAAACAAAAAAACTAACTAACACCAAACTTTTTACTTAATACGATGCACGTTTTGACAATAAAGTTGTCATCCTCAGGTAGGAATTAAAATTTAATTTTAGTTAACTTTAGGTCACCGAGGGAAGTAAACACAGAAAAGCGGCTAGCTGTTTGAATTTTCGGTGACGATTTTTTGATTTTGGTGATAGTGCTGCATATGAACATAAGAACATAAACAGCAAATTGTTATACCTAATACCTGTAACTTTACTCCAGAGTACCGTTACTAACGAAATATCTGACTTAGAATTAGCCCGTTCTTCGTCAATAGTGCAGTTCTAACGAGTCTTAAAACACTCTGAGAGTCCGAAAATAAGATCCTGTTTTGGCATTGCCCATGAGAAGTCAGCGAAATAGCTTTAAGCATCGCTAATAACTTCGCCTTCGTAATAATAATTCTGTCAAGTTTTTTGTAAGCTAATTGCAAGTTTTCACATCGGGCAAGAATACACCGAAACCTACTCTCCTACGTTGACCTATTGAGGCATCAGTAAAAATGTGAAGAAACCTTTCAAAATTTTTTACAGCCTATTCTAGAAAAACTTTGGTATTATCGCAAAGTTTTTCCAGAAAAGAGTGGTAAAACAAAATTCAGTGCTTACTTGTTTCCAGCGAAAAGAAATAACACTGTAAAGTAGTAGCCGATTTTGTAATCACAGAGAAGAATTCTGAAACTATTGCCGACCACCGATGGTACTAGGAAACGTCTTCAATATCTATAGTGATCTTTATAATGCATAGATATAAAACTATTAAAACTGAATAATAACAGCAAAAGTAGGGTTTTTTAAGATTGTAGGTGGTATAAGGATACTTCTTCTAGACCACCAAGCTCTACGGTGCATCAAGGTGCATTCACTAGCGAAGAGCACTGAATTGAGACTTGTAAAAGAGTAGCATAATGCTTGAATGGACTCTCCACGAACGAAAGCATACCATAAGATATCTTTTAGATATTTTTTATTTTTACGTTTTTTTAATTTGGCTTTAGTAGCCTAGACTTGCTGCTTCCAGTTAATGATAAAAAATGACTCCAAGACACCTCACCAATGTACTCCAAGGAATCACTGCAATGCCAGTTCTAAAGATCTTTTGAGGATTGGAACAGATAAGACCCGAGCACTTTCCAGTGGATTAGAGACAGACCTCTCCTAACCAACCAACCACATGCTGAATCGAGTGCAAAATTCATGTTTTGTACCAAATTCGAAACGTCCCTACCAGATACAAAAAGAGTTATGACTTCCGCAATTGTAATAGAACAACTCTTTCTGGAAGGAAATCAGATAATCTAGAGGTGTAAAGTGAAAAGAGTAACAGACTTAACGGGGATCCTTAAAAAATCCCCCTGGAAGTTTTCCTAAGACCTATTGTCTGTCGGCTGCAAGGATTTTTTTAAACAAGAGGAGCCCAGAAAACGAGCCATGTTAGTAATATTAAATTTATATAAACAAATCACTTATCTACTGTTATAAATTGACCAAATAAACTTTTTATTAGTGTAGAATTGGAAAGTCTTATAGCACTTTACGAGATTGCGCAGCAAATATCTGGGTCCCGAGAAAATGAGAATTTTCAGTCTCGTTAATACCGAAATTGAAAATATCTCACGGAATTGCATTCTTTAGGGCAAATACTTAAAGTCTTAAAACTATTTAACATTTTATTATTAATTATTTAAACTATTAATTAGTTTTAAGGCTTTAAATATTCAGTTAGTTTTTCAAATTTTCATAAAATATTCAAAATTTTTTCAGAAACTTTTTAAATTAAGAACAGAGTACTTGTAATACATATAATGGTTTTAACAAGTGACAATAGCTGATTCAACAAGTGCAAATTTGGGAATTAAAATAAAAAATGCCATTTATAAATTTTATAAAAATAATATGGTATATATATATATATATATATATATATATATATATATATATATATATATATATATATATATATATATATATAGATCTTTAGTACAAAGTCAGACCAATTGGAATTCCATACAATCCCGCTCCACCAAGAAATAGCGTAGATTCGAACCAAAGTCAGGCGTATATTCTTTTTTTGTAATTTTTTATGTTTAATTCTGCAATATATACACGGCTAACTCTTAAAAAAAATTTGAATTTTATACGAAATATTTCGTACTATCCTGAGCCTATTGAAAATGCAGCAAACCTGAGCCAGACTTGTATATGTTTACATATACAAGACTATCTTGAGCCAACACTTTTGACAAACCTGAGCCATATATATAATATACCGACAATCCTGCTCCATAGCAACAGCAATGACTAAGCCGTATGGATATACCACAATAATCACAAGTTAAATTTTTACCGACAATCCTGCCCCATAGCAACAGTAATAACGGCTGAACTTTCTTTCACTTACGGAGTGTATTATTTTAGGCAGGACTAAAATGTAGTTTACTTAAATTAAAAAAACTTTTTTTTAAATTTTTAATTGTATAACAACTATCTTTTACCCAAAGTCCGATTGAGGTTGATAACTAAAATTAAAATTTTTGTCGCCAAAAATAATCGTACGACTAATTTTTTTTGTTGCTAGTCGCAATTAAAAAAACGACTAACTGTAAAGCCATCGTTTTTGAAAACACTAGTTAATGACTAACAACTAAAAAATGTTTTTTTGTACTTTGAAGTAACATTGAATAGATTTTAATGAATTTCTAGTTCAATAGCCTATGTTTGTGTTAACACTGTTAATTTTAAATTTCTGTGTTTAAAGTTAAATATTAGATACTAATTTTCTATTGCCGGGCAGCTCAACATTTATTAAAAATTTATTGATTAATTTAATCATTTTTTTTTCAAATAAAAATTGATCACAATGCAGTGATAATTTTTGGTCTTTACTATCCATGGTATGATGTTATAGGAGATATTATTATAATGGAGATTGTGTTTTGCTTTTTTCTATTAGACTAAATTTGTATAGATATTAATAATAATAATTTGTCTAGTGTAATATTCCGCAGTATTAGGAGGGCAAAAATTTATCGGATTTAAGAAACGACTAAAAAATTATCGAAAATTAATATAAATGTCTAAATTTAAAATGTTTTGTTTAACCAGTCAGAAACTGATTTTATCGACTATTCAAAACTGTTATAAGAAAAAAAAAATCGTTAAACATGGAAAACAGGAAACAGGGAAAACTGCATAATTTAAAGTAAAGCAAAAGCTTTTGAATTTGGTTCAGGAAATAATCTTAATAAACTTGCTTTTCAGCTAGTCGTTTTTTTTAGTTGCGACTAGCGACAAAAAAATTAGTCGTACGATTATTTTTGGCGACTAAAATTTTAGTCAACAACCTCAATCGGATAATTTTTGTCCAACTCTGGGTAAAAGATAATAATTGTTATCCGATAAAAAATTTATTTGAATAAATTTTTATCCGACTATTTTTTTATTCGATTGAAATCTTAGTTATTATTATCGACTAAATATTTAACCGATTTTTTTAGTTGTATTTTTAGTCGGATAAAATTTTAGTCGTTTTTAATTTAGTCGTTTCTACGATTAAAAATTCCGACTAATTTTTTAGTCGTTTTTTCAATCGGATAAATTTTTATTTGACTAACGCCTAACTCTGATTGAAATAAAACACCCTAAAATTTTAACAAAGTTTAAAGTCTTGTAACTCCTACAAAAATTTATTAATTGAGATAATCTTTCTTTTTCCGGGTAGTTTATTTCTTATACTTAAAGATGTTTAATAGAGTTTTTTTCTGCAAATTTGTAGTTTAAGTTTTACAAAGTATCAAAGACTGGCGTTGCAAAAAACGAAAAGTTTAGACTGCTCCCATTTTAACAAAAAAAGATTTTTGGATTATTTTAATGAGTCCCAGAAGAGCGCTGGATAAATTTCTCAACACAGTTTTACAGATTTTGAGCCACACTTATAAATTAAAGCAATAATTCCAAAAAACTGTTTTTTGTGCATTAAGCAATAATTATTTTAATTCATGTAAAATTTTACCTCTTTTTAGATTATTCTAAAGATAAAAGTTCAAACTTGAAATTCGAAAGGCAATGTAGACATACTGTTAATTTTTTGTGTAGAAAAACACTTCCAAAAATGACCAAGTTTTTAAACAGCTCTGAATTTTATTTTTATAAAAGACAGATATAAACTTGTATTTAGACACTTAACTTGTTTTTTGTCTCTCAACATCCTTGTAGCATTAGTTTATTTAGTATTGGTCGGTGATTAGATCCAGTTCTTAAAAGCATATTCTTAGGAAAAAACTGAAGCTTTTTTAGGAAAAAACTTAAACAGCTCGTTACTACGGACGCTACTGTTAGTTATCCACAATTGTTTTACTAGAAACAAGCCGTTTAGATGAGCAAAAGTTTTAATTTTTTTCTAAAAACATTGCTTCAAAGATCGTATTTAAGCACCTATTTGAACTGAGTAAACTAATGCTACAAGGGTCTTGATTGAGATTTAAAACACAAGTCAAGTTTCTAAATACACGTTTAAATTTTTATTATTGTTTTACCAAACTAAAATTCAGAGCTGTTTAAAAACTTGGTCATTTTCAAAAAAAAATTTCTACACAAAATGTCAACAGTATGTCTACCGTTGCTTTTTGAAATTTAAGTTTAAACATGTATCATTAGAATAATCTAAAAAGAGGTAAAATTTTACTTTAATAACAAAATTATTGCTGAATGCGCAAAAAAAAGAGTTTTTATAGATTATTGCTTTAATTTATAAGTGTAACTTAAAATCTGTAAAACTATATTAAGGACTTAATCTAGCGCTCTTCCAGGTCCCACTAAAAAAATATAAAAAGGATTTTTTTGTTAAAATAGGAGCAGTATTAACTTGTCATTTTTTGCAGAATCTGTCTTTTGACTTATATGACTTAAACTATAAGTTTATAAAAAACGCTCTATTAAACATCTTAAGCAAAAAATTTGGACATACACTTGTTCAATCAATATGTCTTCAAAAAAATATGGTTCTAGAATGTATCTGAGAAAACCACATGAAACATTCAATTTTTGTGGATGTTGAGTATGGGTTTTTTTCATCCAGTGCGGATTTTCTATCGACTATATAAGCATCAAGTAAGCTTTTTTTAAGATAAATCTATTTGACTTTATTATGGAACTATACAAAATCAAAAGTATTTGCAACAGAACCAAGAGATTTAGAGGATTTACGAAAAACAATCACAAATCCATGCCGTTCAATTAGTCAAAAAAGAATAAATTATGTGCTAACTGATTTTGAAAAAATATATTGTATTATTGCCAGGAAACAAAAAAACGTCAATTTACACATTAAGAGCCGGTTTACAGAAAGTGAAATTAACTTTAATTGCGATTAAATAGTTAATTCGCGATTAAATCGGCTTTCTTCGTGTTTGATTGGTCAAAATCGGCGTTTAATCGCGAATTAAGTATTTAATCGCAATTAAAGTTAATTTCACTTTCTGTAAACCGGCCCTTAGTTTAATAATTCTGTAAATAATAGTACATTTTACAACAAGAAATATAAGAGCTACTTTAACAGCAAGTGAGATAATTTTACAATCCAAAAAATACTAATTTTATAATTCAAATTTATGATTATATTTGCAGTTGAACAAAGTGTCAATGTTATGATATTGCAAATTTATTTGGCTTTTTTAGTTAAAAAAAGTTATACTATCACATAGGGTTTATAGTTGCGTTCTACAATACAAGTGTTTGTTAAATATGGTAACAAAAAAAGAAAGTATCTTTAGGTTTTAAACAGCTGGAAAAATGCAGTTTTAGTTTTCTAGGCGCTGAAGGTGAAAATAAACCAAATTTTTAAAATTTTCTACGTCTCTGATACAAGATTTGTTGTCTTAGCAACGCAAACATTGTTAAAATTATAAAAGTTACTTATAACTTTGACGTTTAATTGACGTCAAATTGGTTTGAACGATTTAGTTTCGACGTATTAATTTCGACTAAACACCATGAATTATCGTGTTTCTCCATACTCCATTGCTGACTGAAATAATGTAGTGCGCAATTTGTTTTATGTGTATAATACAATCCTGAGCCAGTATCTTTTATTTTATTAATTCTAAGAAACTGCTGGCTCAGGATTGTATATACACATATATACAAAATACGCGACTGCAGCGCCACCATTTTACAGCGCGGCAAAAGCCGGAACTACAAATTGGAGATTCATACAATTCTGAGCCAAAAAAAAAATTTGCCAGTGCACTGTGGGGGCCCTAAATATGCGGTTTATAAGGGTCCGCCATCCTGAGCCATATATTTGGCTCAGGTCCGTCAGAGTGGCTCAGGATGTACCGCCCGCAAACACATTTCTGGCTCAGGTTTGTACTAAAGCGCTATATATATATATATATATATATATATATATATATATATATATATATATATATGTCTATCGAGGAGAATCATCGGCACGACCATCAATCCTGAATTCGTCCTCGACTCATGAGCCTTTGGCGAATCAACAGGACAAGTTATACCTACTACGACAAGTTTAATGAAAAGACGCAGAGAAAAAGGATATGAAATGAATTATAGTGAAGATACATTCAGCTTATATTTACAAAGTATTGGATTTTCCAGAATTTTTCCTATAAAACACTGGATCGACGGCAAGCTATTATGGAAACTCAGAGAATTAGAAAAATATGGTTTAAATATATTGCCCGCATTCAAAAATTTCTTGCTGAAAATTGCTCTATAATCTATCTTGACGATACATGGTATGGTATAACTCGCATGATGTTGTCAAAAATGGTCTAACTGATGGGTCAAAAAAGTGTAATCTAAATACTCTCCCAGCTCGTGGAGAAAGAATTTCTTTTTCAAAAGGATCTCTTCTTCTATCAGCCAAAAATATTATGAACTGCTTAGCCGATTATCATCAAGATATGGACGGAGTTCTTTTTAAAAAATGGTTTCAAAATCAACTATTACCAAATATTTCCCAAGAATGAGTAATTGTCATGGATAATGCCAAGTATCAATTTAAGGCTTCTCATCAAGAAACCGTCTCAAGCAACCCGAAAAGATAAGATTGTAAATTTTATGACAAGACAAGTCATAAAATTCCTTTTCCACCTAAAAATACCAAAAAAGATTTGTTTGCGATTCGGAAAAATATGTTGTTGATGAAATGGCGAGTGAAAGAGGACATACTGTTTTAAGACTTCCTCCATATTATTGTGTGCTAAATGCAATTGAATTGGTTTGGAGTGACTTGAAACGGGGAATTGGACGAAAAAACAATCCACCACATGTTTTTATGTTTAATAGAATTAATTTTTTTTTCATTTTAATAATTGTTTATGCGGCAAGTAGTTGACTTAATAAGGCTTAAAACTCAAAGAATTGGATCCAACTTGTGGATAAATTATATTGTATCGGGCATGTGATAGTAGTGGAAAATTTATATCTTTTACCATCAGTTTCTGAATTAATTATTAATTTGGCATCAAATAATAGTGATGATGATGATTTTAATTTTAATCAGCATGGTAGTAGCAGCGACAAAGATTAATTTGTATATAATAATTTATTTAATATATTATAAAATTGTATGTAGTGATGCACATAATTTATCTAATAAATTTATATTAAAACCTATTTATATTTTTTATTCATATAATCTTTATATTGCTGTTTATTACAAAAAAATTTCTTGTTGTTTACAGGGTGGCAATGCATTAAAAAGATAATTGAAATAATATTAAAATTAATATTTTTTTTATTTTACAATCTCCAAAATTTTAATCAAAAATATTTTTTAAATTTCTAATGCTTTCTAAGACTTTGTATTAAAAAAATTGTATTTTTAATTCAAAAATTTTTAATTTGAAATTTCGCAACCCTGGTGTCTACAACAATTTACCTAAGTCCGAACCTGATGGAACGTCAGACAACAGCTTTTCAAGAGTGATTTGAAACACTTTTACAATAGACCGTCCTAATTGCGGATAACAAGGTTTATAGTGGTTGTATAACCTTACAGGATAAGGAGAACTTTACAAATACTTATGAGAGACTCAAAAGCCACAATTAATGTGGCTGACTTATATTTAGTTAAATCAGTGTTTTAAGTGTTTGTGTTTATAACATTATTTTGATAAATTAGCGCACCATAGAACAGTATTTCATTCCACCAAAGCTGCGTTCGGCTTTGCCACTCCGAGTGCACCGCCTCTTTCTTTATCTACTTCATTGAGTCCATATATCACTATCTCTATACGGTGACCAAAACAACACACGCTCTTTGTGCACTCAGTTATTAGATGGAGCAGAAAGAGCGTACGTTGTCATGAAAACAGTCTTTAAACTAATAAATCCTCATGTCAAATAATGCGACGGATTTATCTGTCCTGAATGAGACAAACAAAGACAGAGTAGGTGCACCCGGAGTGGCAAAGCCGAACGCACCTATACACATAGTGATATCAATATTTCGTCGAGTAATAATATTATGAATTTATTAGGAAGTTTTTGCATAACGTGAAAAAGTAATTGCGTAAACGTTATATTTGCGTATTCATATAGGGTATCGGCTTTAACCTATTTTGAAATTTTGGTGTTTTTGCATATCGAAAAACACTTTCTGCGCTATTTTGTAAATACACACATAAGTAGTACACTTGACATTGTAATGGAGTCTTCACTAGATTTATATGCATTAGATTCAATCAATGATAAAGAACTGAAAGAAGCGATTATATTCGAACAAAATATATTTATTTAATTTATTTATTTGTTAATAAAATGTATTTTCAAATGGATTTTCGGTTAACATGTCATTTAGTAAACACAAGTCGTCATGTGTGAAAAACCGTAACCTCGACATGACTTTTAAATTAGTTTTAAAGTAATATTGACTGACACACAACACAACGAAACTATAAAATTACAAATTTTAAGCACTCATAACCTCACTTTTATTTTAAGGATAATGACGCTAAACGTTCGTTATTTTTAAACAAATAAGGTGAAACGGTATTTGATTAGCGTTACGTTAAGGAGTACGCATTCGCAGTAAGAATAATTTAGCGTTTTACGGATACGGTATCTCATTAAACGTTATGCAAAAACTCCCTATTGTATTAGATTTCACGTTATAAGTTTGTTTTCAATTTTTCAAGTTCTTTAAAATAAAAAGGATGTAATATTGGTAATAAAATTTTGATTTTGAGTTTTCTAAAATTTTGCGCTAAAAGTGGCCGTTTCTTCGGCTTGTTTACACATTGCCTTTTCAAAATACGTTATACTGCAGCAATAAATTTTTTGGACCTCCCTGTTTTAAATTGTGAGTAGATGTGCGCGCGCCACTGGGAATAGATTTTGCCGTTTGTCCGTAGTCAGTTGTACCGCTTGTAGCGACATCTGAGAATTACAGGCATCTGCAGAAGTTGTAACTTAACCGCGTTATTTTTTTTATCTTAATTTATTTGATTTGAATTTGTGACAAAAAATGTAATTATGAGAGAATTTGTGATTGTTGTGAAAAAAGAAAAGTTTCAAAATTAAGCAAACGTCCTTGTAATCGCGCGCGTTCGGTTCTTGTTTGGAAGAGGCGGCACATTTGGGTACTGACTTTGATTAACGCACGTTTATTTAGTCCTTCTAAAAGTTAATTGTATTAAGTTTGGGACGATTGTACAGTTGCGAGTTGTTATCATTGCTATGATAAAGTATTTTGTAAAATTACGTAACTGTCATTATCGCGTTATTAAATCCGAATAAATCTCAATTGGCCGTGTTCGTCAAATTGTCATTCACGTAAAAATTTTTGTTTGTGTCATTTGTGTTCCGCATTAAATTCATTTCGACATTTTTTTCGATAAATTCAGGGATACATTTTCGCTCAAAAGAAAATTCATTCGTGTCGGAGTTTGGGAAATTATTGGTGTTGTGTAAGTCGCTTTTTTCCCATAATTACAGCTAAATTTATTAACGGCAATTGTCAATCACCACATGTCAGATTTTCAAAGCCACTTGTCGATTATCGCTAAAATTGAGTCAAGCCAGAGGCGTGCGCGACCTATTTTCTTATCGGATGGGTTTTCACATGGACGCCCGTCGATTTATTATCTTCAAAAAATCGGCTATAACTTGAGTCTGAAAAAGAGATAATAATGTTTAAAAGCAGCACGTGTGGTAATTGATCCTTGCATTATCATTGTTTGTCACGGTATATAAAAGACAACGTAATAATTTATTATAATTTTTTTAATTATTAATTTATTAACATTAGCATTAACTAGTTTCGGCGTAAAAAAGTTTATGGACTATTAATAGAGTTGATTCCAACTTCCACAAACCGCAGAAATGATGATAATTCGTCCTTCGGAATTTAATTGATGCAAAACGCTTTATTCCTAATTTTTGGTCTTAATTTCTGCAATTAATCATAATTAAAGTTAGATTAGAGGTTACACGAAATGTTGCATAATTTCTCTTTTCGCTTGCCAATAATTTAATGTGACAAACGTCAGTGGCGTCGATTTTCGGGACCCTTTCTACAAACAATATTCTATTTACGGTATTTCAGTATGCCGTCATCACTGTTTCCACGCAGTTTCTTGTTGGGTCTTCGATGCGTCATTGTTACTTTCATCAAGTGTTTATTGCATTTTGTCAGTAAGGTCGAGCCTGATGTAATTAATAAACAAACCATATTGCTGGTAGTTGTTTAAAGACTGATAATTTTATACTAATATTATCATTTAGTTCGCAAAATTCAAATTAATTTTAGAAAAATAATAACAAATTTTATGATTATATTGTGTTCACACACAAGGTGACCATTCGAAAACGACACAAACAAATTTTTGGGTATTTCTAGTAATTTTTTCGAAAAACGCTCGGATAGGTCTATTTTGATCAAGACGAAAATAAGGGTGGCAAATGTATGGAACGGGCCGTTTTTTAGCTAAACTATAAAGAATTTTGAAAATACAAAATGTAGGCATTAAATGGCTAGGAAGATGCTACGTGAGGCAATATTTAAAAAAATTATATTTGTTTAAATTTTTAAGATAACTATAACAATATTTTTGTTTTTTTGTGAAATTTTTTTTTTGATTTTTTTAAAAAACAACCTGTTTAAGAGAAATGTTGCTGTACAACTTGTTTTAATTTAAAAAAAAATTCTAATAAAAAAAAAACATTTTGAATTTTATCTTTGATTTTCGCTAAACTTACAAAATTTTTGGTTAATTTAAGTTATGCATGTTAAACAGATAATAACAGTTCTTTTAAAAAGTTATAAAAAAAATAATTTCTTTAAACATTAACAATTTAACAATAAAAACTACTGTATTTTTCCTTAATTTTTTATTATTTTATAGTGCACATTACGAGTATGTTGTAGTACTAAGTATAAATAAATAAAACGTAAATAGTACATATCAAAAACGTCTGGATTTTAATTGGTTGAAGTTTAAATAAATTCAAGTAGGCGTTCTCTCCCCTTCCCCTGTTCTATTGTTATCTGACTAATTCTAAGTCAGATACTTCGGTAGTAAAGATACTCCGGATTAACTTTACCCCGGAGTATTTTTACTACCGAAGAATTTGACTAAGAATTTAGGTAGCCCGTTAGAGTTGGTATCAATTTTTAAATGAAGATATGTCCCTCCGGTGTCCATAAAATGTTAGGACAAATTAAAAATTAGATATTGTTCAAATCTCTACCATTTAATCACTTTTTTTTCTAGCTTAGCAGTAACTACGAAGTGAAAATGATTTTGTAGAATAAACTGTATAGTATTTCTGTCCAAGTTTTGCCCACCATAAACATTATTGTTATTGGAGTTAATTAGGGTCCAACCCCAAACATTTACAATCGGTGATTCTTTTCAACAGCAGATGGTCCATTGCCCTAGGCTTAAGATGCTTTTAAGGGTTATATTTCTCCAAAAGATAATACTTTTCATCATATACATTTACCTAAACATTCCAACAGTTTGAAAGAAATAACGAACTTAAGCAGGCACGTGGTTTATTTGTGAATTAAAAAATCTGCTGTCGCATTGATCATTAATGAACTAATCAATAAATCGTTATTCAAATGTTCAATGGCGATCCGAAATTAAAAAAAGGAATGAAATAATGAACTTACCTGTTGCAAAATTCGTCGTACAGAGTAATTAATGTTTATGTACTTAAAATTTTTAAAATTCACCCTCATTCTATGATTTCCATCCCTAGCCATGTGTAAACAATTCTAAACAAATACCTAATAAGAATATCTGGTAGGTAATTCTGTACCTTCTTAGAATATTTGGAAAGTAGGTACTAAACTTTAATCTGTTTTCTAGGTAACATTAATTACTGTGTACGACGAATTTTGCAACAGGAAAGTTCATTATTTCATTCCTTTTTTTGATTTCGGATTGCCATTGAACATATACATTATACCAGCTGATCGTCATTGGTTACAGATTTTCATAATACCGATCGGAGTCTTCTGCTTATTTTCAATCACAAAATCATTTTCAATTCTCAGTGCTAGTAAACTAGAAAAAAAACCTGATTTAAACGGTAGAAATTTTATTATTTTTGACATTATCTAATTTTTGATTTGTTTTGATTGAACAGCTCGGTGAGAATGAGAACGCCTACTTGACCTTCTACAAGGGCTTGTACGGTGGAAGACAGTTTTGACAAAATCTTTCTTTTCCCAGTTTATTCAAATAAAAATCCTGACATTTTTGATAGGTAATATTTACATTTTTTTTATTTATACTTAGTACTACAACATACTCGTAATGTGCACTACAAATTAATAAAAAATTAAAGAAAAGCACATTAATTTTTATTGTTAATTTATTAATTGTTTAAATAAATTATTTTTTTAAACTTTTTTAAAAAACTTTTCTTCTGTTTTTCAACATGTATTACTTGTATTAACCAAAAATTTTGTAGGTTTGGCGAAAATCACAGATAAAGTTTACAAATGTTTATTTTTTTAAATAAAAATTTATAAAGTTAAAATTAAAACAATTTGTGTGTACAGGAACATTTCGCTTAAAAAGCATGTTTTTAAAAAAAAATCAAGAAAAAATTTTCCAAAAAAATAAAAATGTTGCTATAGTTATCTTAAAAATTTAAACAAATAAAAAAAATTAACATTGCCTCAGGTAGCATCTTCTTAGCTATTTAACGTCTATATTTTGTTTTTTCCATTCATTTGGTGCACCCTGTATATACGTAAAGGTTTTATCAGTAGGGCTCGGTGGGAATATGAGAACAAAAACGCTATGCAGTCGTCTAGCTAACTACTCGCATCCGCCACGCGATAAAACATTGATACTTGAATTGGTCGATTCGATACTACTAACGACCAATTCAAGTATCAATGTTTTATCGCGTGGCGGATGCGAGTAGTTAGCTAGACGACTGCATAGCGTTTTTGTTCCCATATTTCCACCGAGCCCTACTTATCAGTGACTCTGAGGTGCCGAACAGGAAACCGTTTATATTCAATTACATATTAACCAAATGCAGTTGGAGATACCGACTGTTTAATTCTAAATTTACCTAAAAAACGTCTTAGCTTAGAGATCATTTGGATGGTGTTAAGCAACAATGTTGTGAACCCACAGCGGCATCGAATCGAGATAATGTGTATGAAAGTTTCGCACCGCTTAAAGAAAATCTTGAATATTTGAACATAAACATGTTCTGCGACTACAACTATTTAGGAACCCAAACGTAAAGTGAGAAATAAAGCTAAAATCGGAGTTAAAGTGTGGTTTAAACCATTGGTGTTATTTAAAAATTCTAAAATAGCGCGAGCGTGGATTCACGTTTTTTTTTGTCAGAGACAGAAAAATTAAATTTTCACTTGACACATTTTTGTCTTAAATAAAGATGATTTTTTTCTAACATAATACCTATCTAACTCATTTTTTTCAATTTTGTGGGTTAACCACATTGTTGCTTAACACTGTCCATTTTTGCCTGATTCGCCATTCTTGGCACATGGCACATCTACGATGGAAACCCTAAACAAATATTCAGTCTCTCATTTCCAGGTATCATTCTTAGTAAATTAAATTGAGATTTAAGCTTAATATTTAGAAAAATGTAACTATAGAATGACGCTTTCTGCATTTGGTAAATATTATAATTTTATTGATTGGGACCTCAGAGTCAGTGAAATCCTCTATAATCTGATATTTTTTTATTTCAAAAAGCGAAAAAACCAAAGAAAATGTTTAAAAAAGTTTTTTTAAGGTATAAGTAATCTATTTGAGTTATATATCACTTTAAAGTACATAAAAAACCTATTATTTAAAGAAAAAAATTCTTACAATTAATTGCCCAAAAATACAACAGCGGTCCTCTTCAGAAAAAATGTTTTTTAACAGTTGTGAATTAGGTATCACCTTCAAATTTGATACACATATTTGTATTCGTAAAATACATCATTTCCCAAAGTTTCGGGGAAATTAATTCATTACGTGAAGAGTTATTACAAAAAAATTAAAATTGTGGGCTACCTTCATTTTTGCAAAATTTTAAAGTTAAGGGGGATATTCCTGTTTTAGAGCGTAGAGATCAATGTTATGTGTTTGACAAGGTATAACTTTTAAACAAATTAAAATTTTTCATTTTTATTATATGAAAGTAGGTACTTGCTTTACTTCATGAATACATTTATCATCAATTGTTAGAAACAATTTTTCAGTTTTTGAGCATAGGGAATTTGAATGTGAAGTTTGACAATAAATAATTGGTAAACAAATTAAAGTTTTTAATCGGTTTTCACTATACGAAAGCATTTCTTTTTGTTTATGGGATAAGTTTTTCCTAACTTATTATGTAAGTTTCTAAAATAGCTTTTTGTAATTGTTTTTATAAAACCTCACGAAAGATTTTATAAGATAATTATGTATTCGTTCGAAAACACTAAATTTTACTAAAGTATCAAACTATGCCCATTTTGTTTAATGTAAGAAATTTAGGTAACATTTATTTTTTCCGATCATATTCATGTTTAGTTAATAAAACCTTGCGGAAGTTAAAAAAAAACAATTGAAAAAACTTATTTTAGAAAATTACATAATAACTTTTGATATAGTAAAAACCGAAATTACAAATTTTAATTTGTTGAGGAGTTATGCTTTGTCAAACCGTTGTCAAACATTACAATGATCTCCATGCTTGACAACGGGAATGTCTTCCAGCTTCCTTAAGTTTTTAATTTTGTTAGTTATTTATTCAGGGTGTTAGACAAATTTATAAGGAATAAATTGTCGTTTGTTTCAAAATCATTCTACTAATAGACTTCGAGTTATTTAAAAAATAGATGTCAAAAAACCCGATACGAAAACGCATTTTCATCTTTACGGTTCATGTTTTTAACAAATTTAAAAAAGAATTATTTTGCCATTAAGATTTTTTTTATTAATTTTAAACATAAAAATTGTTTTTCTTTCAACATTTTTGGTATATTTTCGGCAAAATCGATTATGGACCTCGCGGGGCAAAGTAGCCCATTAGTCTGGACGGGAACTCGAGTACGGGATTACGCTATCTGAACATTCCTGAAGGGGACTCGTGTCCCGGATTAGTACAAAAACCGCTGACTGGAATTCGACTGCGCCCCCTGAACTATCTCTACAAGAAAATTTATTTAGAAACTCGATGACGTAGTATTTTTGTCGCCACATGTCAGTCTATTGCTTATTGTTTCGTTTTCGAATGGTCACTCTGTACAGTATAACATTTTTTTTTAAATTTTTGTTAGTGTTATATCTGTTCTATGGTTTAGGAGGAAAAATGTGATTAATGCAAAATGTATTTTTATGTAATTTGACCGTTGAGTCAGTGGCATCTATAAAAATGCTGATGAGTTTTAGATTTTATTTAGTTTTTTTGTTATTTTTATTTTTGGACCGGTTGAAACTCCGGTTTGGACGAAGAATTATTTGAAATATAGAAAAAAATAAAAACATGCATTTGGAAATAGTATATTTTTAGTTTTTTTGTTCTTCTGGAATTTATTCAAGAATGCTCTTAAACAAAATTAAATATTATTTGCAATTTTTAAATTTTAATATTTAAATTCTTTATTTTTTTATGCAATTATAGTATATTTTCTAGAAATTTTAATTTGTATTTAATTTTATTTTTAGTTTTTAACGATTAATAAAACTTTTAAAACAAAATTCATAGCACTCTTTTGTGACCATGGCTGTTTTTTTAAGTAAATAAAGGTATCGGAAACAGAAACACCTATCGAAATTAAACACGGTTCACAGTTCCTTTTTTCACCCACTTTATCACTTATATTTTTTATAGCAAATCAGTCTCTTGTCAAATTTTGACCATTACAATTATTATAGTTGGCTACTATAGTATATTAAGTATCAAGAACAGAAAGAATTTTTACCGATCGAGGACAATTGTTTGAAGAAAGAGCGAACAAATTTAAAAAATATATCAGGTGATTTAAAAGTTTGAAGCATTATTTTAACCAGAAATACAAATTTCTATATGATGAAAAATCTGCAAAAATTTTTTCGTCTTATCTCAACTGATAATAAAATAATATCCTAAAAATTAATTATTATAAAACATATAACAATCTATAGCATAAGCTCAATTCACTTTTACTTTTTACTCCAATAATTGTTATTCAATTTATTTTTTAATGAAATGCTTGACAGTAGAATTTTTCGAAAACTTAGAAGTACTGTGGTAGTAGGGCAGACCTCTGCGATATAAAATGATTTATTATAATTTGGTTTACCCATACAAACCCATGGAAACCTATCCTATACAGTCCACTGTTTGACTTTTTTCATACGAGGTGTTTATAAATGACTGTAGGGTCATAGGAGGCTGTGAAAATTTTTGATATCACGAATATTTATTGTAATGTTCTATTTAGTTCTTGGAGTTGCTCAATTGTCTAACAATAATTATTATAATAGCTAAAATCATTGACATTAAAAGGCAGAACATACTCTATTGTTTCCACAACCTCCTACGACCCTACAATCATTTATAAACACCTCGTAGATCGCGATACTTAAAAAAAAATAATTTAAAAACAATTTGTTTATACGTGACAGAGAAATAGGATCCACTCGTATCTACTTTTATCGAGTTTGTGTTGTATATTCTAAACACATTTTTAGAACTACCTGTATTCAAAAATAAAATGTTTAAAAAATTCCATAATTGATTTTTCTATTAATTCATCAAAACATTTTGGAAAAGATAAGTGATAAGTGATTTATAGGACAGTAAATCGTACCGGTAAGCTACCTCGTTTCAACTAATTCAGGAGATGAAACAATTTTTTTGACATTTCTAGTTGACAAAAATATAGAATCCTTGCCGGCATCAATAATAATCCAATTTGATTTTTATACGTTTATTATAAATTAGGCATCACCTTCAGGTTCAAATTTTCACCGTATACTTCCTATAGATACAGAAATAATTGATCATTTTTTTCTTGAGGTATCTCATTCTAAGGTTGCTGTACACGAAAACACATCTTTCCAAAGTCTTTGCTTGGAAAAAGTCTTATTCGTCGACTTTGCTATCCCAGACACATTGTATAGGATTTAAATCCGCAAAACGCGCTGGCCAAGGAAGAATTATTATTTCTGCTTGTTGCAAAAAGTTTCTGTAAGTGTGTAACATGGGGTAGGACTATATCTTGCTGTTACAACAAGCTCGTTGAGCTAAGCTTAAAAGAAACAGGTCTTAAGATGTCGTCGATATATCCTGCTCATCATTTAATCTGTCTCTAATAAAGACCAAAGGAGATCTGCATTCATTGCCTACGGTACCACACATTATAACGCTGGGAGTTACGCCCCCATGTTATTGTGCAGCAAACTCCATATTGCGCATTTCTCCACGGAACCATTAAAAGATAGTTATTTTGCCACAGATAACGTCAGTCCATTCATGGACTCAATGCTGCATTAATAATCTTACCTCTTTTGGACGGTGCATTTTTGATTTTTGTTGGTATGTAGTTTATTATTACAACATGTGTAGTGATTAAGATTTTTGTGATTTTTAAATAAATAAAATTTAAATTTGTCTAAATTTGTAAATTTAATCCAGATTTCCTATAGGAATTGATGGAATGCTAGTTAAGTTAAATGTCACAAAATTCCATTAGTCTGAGTTTTTGTAAATTTGAAATATGTTACCCTCATACTTTCCTCGTGGGACCTCAACAACTGGTTATTTTTTTGCCTGTAATTATAAAAAATATTATTGATATTTTTTATTGTAAGGATGAAATAATGCGGTATATGTATCTATCGAGCGTTTAATAAAAACATTTTTTCTACGTTCGTTAAAAAAGATCTCTTCTTTTTAATCGAAATGCGTTTTTAAAGTATGTGTTTTTTCAACGTCAAATAAGCGTGAAAGAGTTATTTTTTTTTAACGTAAATGAGTGAAAAAAAGGAAAATTGTGAAAATAAGTTAGACATATAATATAATGTTTCTTGTATGTATATTTCCGTTAATTGTACGTTTCTTATAACAATTAGTAAATAAAAAATATTTCTTGTTATGTATATTATATTCCAATTAAAATTTTTATTGTCATTTCTGAAATTACTAACTTTGAAAAAGTTTTGTATGCAACTTGTGAGTAAAGAAATTTTTAGTCTCTTGTTGGGCGTGCCGCAAATTGCCCTACAGCGTGAAAAAAAGTAATACTTTCCGCACTTGTTACATAAATAACTAATACTAATAGTGTGCTATAGATTTGGAAACATGGGATCTAACTTATAGCAATTCAGCAGGGTTGTACCCGACCCGTGAGAAAAAACAAGTTTTTAAGATGTTGTAGAAGGAAAGAAGTACCTAAATGAAATAAAATTAATATACTCCTAATACCTAATTATTCTTTTTTTATTGTTTTTACTATAGTAGAATTATCTACTGAACTGCAGTTAAATGTTAGATCTTTTTTGATAAGCTGAAAGATCTGCTAGTAATAGTGGTCTGCAATGCAGTATCCTGTTGTGAAACGTATATCTCGGGTTTACTTCCTGAGTTCCTGCAAACGATGCAAGGACGCCTCTGTTATCGTCACCATCGTCTGCTAATTGCACCTAATAACCCACGAATGTTTTTATCAAATGTGACTATTTATTTCGGTGCGGAACGTCCCGATTCATCCCGGCCGACTTCCCCGTTCCATAATTTAAAATTTGGTCATTTCCATTGCAGATGTGTTCAGCCAGTCAAGTTAGTCAGTTGCAGTCCGGTGTCCCGTCCTGTGTCCTCGTCGCATCCTGTTCCGAAAATAGTCTGACCTGGTGCGCGCATCATCACCGTAGCTCCTTCGTTCCCAAGGCCAAGTGGGGGGACGCTATCTAATCACCGCCCCGTGACATGTCGCTGATTCAGTCTGCATCGAGCTCGTGAAACGTGTACACTGTTCCTCCTCGCCGAGAGTTCTCCTTGCAGCTGGTGCGCGAGTGTTGTCAGTGCGCAGTGTCGTAGCTAAGCAGACACGCTCGCACTCTGAGAAGTGGTCCGCTCTGCGCTGATGGACACCTGAACGTTGGCAAAATGGCCGCCGATTCGGGAATGGATACGTGCCCCTCGCCAGAGATAGCTGACTCCAGGAAGAGGCCGCTGGACGGGGACACCGACAACGGCGACACGAAGCGCTCCCACTTCAGTCCAGGTAATGCACGCCGTTGACGTTTCGCGGGCGGTCGACTGTCAGCGACCGGTGTCGTCGGAGTCGGAGAGGCGGCCGCCTCCTGGGGGCGCGCCGCGTCAGTCGCTCGCACGCCGATGCACGAGTCGGTCGCGCCCCGCAGGGACGAGCCACGACGACGACGCCGACGGACCGATGACCGCTACCTCCGACACGTTCCATCTGCGTAATTTGGCGAACACCTTGCCCAGCGGTGAGTGCACCAAAAACAAACGCGCTTTCTGGGTCGAAAGGTTACTGCTAGGCTGCTACCTCTGCATTTTGCCACATCATACGACGCATTCCGGGGATTCCGGGTCGGTGCTAATTCGGCGCGATGCGGTCTTGTGCAGCAGGTTTATAAAACGAGCCTTTTTTTTTACTCCCGCAGTTACTTATTTCGTAATCGACTCGTTACACCGATGTATTTGCCACATGATTTTATTATGTGAGACACACAAATCAAAGCGAAAATATTTTTTAGAATTATGTACGCACCGAGTGGGGGCTACCTGGTAATTTTATTAGGTGACGTCATCATTACCATCCGTATTTTTGAAATAATACCATGTTTGTAGTTAAAATGCTTTAGTTTCGTGTTTATTCGTGATAGTGTAGGTTTTTTATGATGTCTGAGCCAATGGTTATACTGATTAAACAAATTCATTTGCAAAAATTATATGCAGACGTACCAAGTGTTCGAAAAAGTAAGATTATTTTTCCATGACATCAAAATTATATTTTTATAGATTAATTAACAAAACCTTGTAAAAGTCCCCAATTAAAAGTTGCACTCGATTGCACTTTGATTTTTTCAAATAAGCACACGGTTACAACTTTTTTTTCAAATGACATTGACTGATTGTTGTTAAATGCTCAAATAATTGGTAAGGGTTATTTAAACAGGTATTAGTATTTACACAACATACCCATTTTCCATTTCTTATTTAAATAATGGTATGATAACTATTTTTTTTATTTTATCGTGAAGTTATTGTTAGTCGAAAAGTGTTGTCATTAAAATAATATATTATATACTTTACAAGGGCAGAAAGTTGGTATACGTATTAGCAGTGGATACTTGCTGCCTGGATTGCAAGAAGCTTTTTCTCTAATACACTATTCTCCCAAAAAAGCTTTAGATTATCAGCATCGTAATAAAAGTAATTCAGGGCCCGGTAGAGTACGACCTATTTTATTTAATTAGTTGATAATTCGAAATTTAATAAATTATTCATAATGATGGTATTTTTATATGAAACACTAAGCTTTGAACTTTTTGTTTTGTGTCAAATAAGTCACGAAAAAAAAACCGTTAAAATAAAATTTAAAAAAATTGTGTTCGTAAACCAAGTCAAAATATAGGTAAAAACAATATTTCAAGTTCACTAAAGGAGACTTCTGTACGCGCAATCCACAAAACTTGTTCAATTTACAGTTTTTGTGGTAACAATAATTAAACTCTCAAGTTAATTATTACATTCAAGTTAATTAATGAAGAAAATTTTTAATTTAACATACCCTAAATCGTATTGTTTTGTGCCTTTATACAATTTTGGGAGGAATATTATTGTACTATATCGTCCTTGTTATCGCCATGCTTATGAAATTTAAAAAACTAAATATGGGTGGTTGTAAAGTCTTTGCTTGATTGTACTGTTCCGGAAAATTTTGAGCATCTTTTTCGTCTGTTTTAAGTGTTTTTATTTTTTGTATGTCGTCACTTTAAATCGATGTGTTTTTTTCTATTTATCTTCCGAAGCGTCTTCAGCTGTCTTGTTGCTTTTGTTTTTTGATTTTTAGGTTTTTCTTGGTCTTACTTTTTCTTTAACTCCGTGTGGGAGGCGCAAAGTTTGTTAATGACAACTTTGTTTATAAATGTGAGTTTCAGGTGCAGCTATAAACTTAAACATTGCGTAAACTCTTCTGATGCTACATCTTCCCTGATATTAGTTTATCTTCCGGCGAATCTCTATGAACTATAGTCTTCACTCGATCATTGAATCGTCTTTTTCGTTTCCTAGAGAAGCCTAAGTATATTCTAAGAGCTAAGTGTAATTTATTATTTGAGTTTATTGTACCTAGTAAACCATAATTTTAACACAGTTTAGCTGCCATCGTTAAAAGTTTTAACTTAAAATATTTTTAAACGCTATACAGAGAAAGTTATTGTTTCTCTTATCAAAAAGTTTTGGCGAACCTCTCCACGGTAGCGGTTCTTGTTTATAACTATATTATTGTATTTTTATAATCGTAGTTGCAGCATTTTTATCAAATAATAAATAATTTTAACTTTGAATAAAGAGATAATTTTTTCTCTAATTTTCTTTCGCAGTATAATCTGTAATACTTGATTATCTTGTTTATTATACAGGGTGTATTAACTGTTGTATGAAAAATGATACTTTATGTCACACTTTTAGGGTTGCTATGATTTTTTTTTTTGAAACTAGGCAAAAACTCATTTGTATGTATATTTCTTTTCATGTTTTTGTAATTCGATCCTCATTATATAGGGATTATTGAAATATTTGCACCGACATGGCAAAAAATTGAATTTTAATGATACAAAAACAAAATGAGGGAAAGGTAATAATGTTCTTGTTTTCATTCTTAGCAATTATGTAATTTTATAAACAACAATATTATCGTTACATAAAACTTGGATGAATAGATGATGCACTTGGCATCGTGACGACAAGGTCACATTTTACGTTATTATATTTTTATTATACGTTCTCATGCACACACAATAATTAAATTTAAATTATGGGATAAAAATAAAATTGCTTTTGAAAGGAATCACAAAGAAAGGTAAATTTCAAGTTTATTTTTTCCTTCTAATTGTACTTTTCTCATGGTAGTGTTTGACGAAAAGGGAAATCTAAAGTTTTCCTACTGCTTGACGGAGGTAAGATCAAAGAGTTTGCAATATTGACTTATTCTGTTTGAGGCACTAAAACTTTTCAAATTATTAATATTTCAAAATTCCATTACTGCTTTGCAAATAGAATTAAAACACGCCGAACTGGAAACAAATTTTATCTGATTTTAGCAAACCTGTATTGATTTTTGATAAAATACTTTAAATACCAGACAGCTGATAATTTATATTACATTAAGTACACATTACGGAATATTAAATGCATTTTTGGGGTTAGTTAATGTGTGTCTCTTTGAATGCATTTCTCTGCATAATCAAACACTAAACGAAGCCAATAAACGCCTCATTATTTCAGCTAACAGATTCGTTATGAAATAACGTGATAAATTTTCTCGCAAATCATCCGGAATAATTCGGGTAAAAGCTGTATTTTCGCGTTCTTTGAAAACGGATGAGAATCTAAGAGGACTTAATTAAATATGTATGCATTTCGTAATAGACCTGCTGGCTTCCAACCAGCCGCACCTGGCATCTACAGCAGCTTTAGAATCTCGGATTTTGCTTGAAATCCCGACAAAAATAATGCGTTGGACGAAAAAGGCGGATTTAGTATATGTTATAGTCCATTGCAGATTAATGGACATCGCAGTAGGCTTTGGAAATTCAAATTTATGTTGGCAATACAACCTTTTTTAGTAATTTTCATTTTTATTGTTTTCACTAATCATTTCTGTTTAAACTTTTAGGTTGTTTAACATGTATTAGTTAGTAACTCTTTATTGCACTGATTGTCTCCAAGGTCTTATTAACCTTTCTATATTATCATATCTAACACTCACATGAAAATTTGCCGTTTGATCCCAATTATTAATAGGATGACATTGTCAAAAAATTAATAGGTTGCCTGCAAGTAATGAGCTGTTCAAGCGATCGGTGGTAACACTACTAAATATTTTTCAAAATAATTGAGTAAGAAAACGATTTCTTCTAAATGTTATTTGACATACAGTTAATAAGAAATTTTAAGTTTTAGGTTCAAACACATTTTATTAATTTATTGATGAATGTATATTTTTGTCCTCCCGTATTGTAAAGTAGGCTATCATAGTTGTGCATCCACCAATAGGAAGTCGGACTTTTGGAAACTGTGCGGTAAAAATGAGAAAAACACCGGGTCTCACATTGTACGGTTAGAACTACCACAGGAGATGCTTGAGGAAAAAACTAACCTTGCAGTAATAAAGTTTTTGTCCTCCTGAATTGTAAAGTTGACTTTGACGTATTGTAAACGTTAACTCAAAGTGTCACTTTACGCACTAATGCGACAAAAACTGCAGTAAATTTTAAGTTTTAGAAGATGTTTAAAAAATAAGTTAGATATACGACGATATAGTTAATTACACAAAACTTTACTTTACATAATAAGCAATAAATAAAAATAGGAAATAAATTTATTATTCTATTTTTTATTTTAAAAAATTAGGGCGACATCTATGCGAATTTAAGTAAGTTTATAATTATCTGTATTACCGACATACCGACTGATACCGACCAAACATCCGAGCAAATGTCAAATATTTTTATAGAGTATAAAAAATACAGTTACACGTGAAGTATTTTTTAGTTTATTCAGTTTATTAACAATAATAGTAATAGTTATAGTTATAAGAAACACTTCTGTATAAGGAAAAACAATTTACAATGGCTGGGACTTGGTTTGTGCTTGTAGTTTTTAGGTACCTACCTAACCTTAAAAGTTGATGTTTATTTTGTTTTAAATTATAATAATGACCAGTTTATAAATCTAACACATTCAAGAAAAACTTAAAACCGTTTCATTCTATTGCTTCCAAATCCACCCAGCATGAATCAATAATGTCTTATTACTTCTCAATTCGTGACATAACGTGACGAGGACCTGATCGTGATTTTTCAATTTTACAAAAGTGGTAATTTTTCTGGAAACTGAATCATTAGTATTGTTAATTTACCCATCTTTCTTTCTAGTATTTTGATAATATTTAAAAAATTATGAAAGATTTTCCATTTTGCTCTAAAATTTGAGGTTATGTATGTTTATTAGATTTATTAAAATTAAAAAAAAACTGTCGGACAAAAAATGTTATACAAACTTCGTGTGTTAAGTCATTTTACATCGCTCCAGCTAATGAGAAACTCGCCCTACGGGCTCGTTTCCCAAACGAAGCTGTCGCGCTGTAAAATATGACTTTACCACACTCTAATGTAAATAACTATTATGCATCAAAGTGTACGTACCTAAAATATTGCCACATATAAAGCTATATTTAATAGAAAAATAATTTATTGAAAAAATCGCTGAAACGTCACAGGTCTTACGTCAAACGTTGTGTGAGACCTTAGACAACGCACAGCGTAGTTTAAGTGTGGATCCCCATTACTAACAACAATACGAAATTATAGGTATAAAAGTATATTTTGGAAAAAGTTGCAGTTAATAAATTTAAAAAAAGACAACGTGTGTATTTAAGATAATTTTAAAAATAATATGCAATTTTATATAGAACAGAATGTTAAAAATTAACCGCTACAGCGCCATCTATTCAGAACCTGTGTGTTCCTGTCTAGTTACTAAATGTCATTATTCTATTCTATGGATCTGTGGCTATTATTGTTGAATGTTGAATCTCTCAGTAATTATCAATTTAGAATTAAAAAGTGTGAATAAAAGTACTGGAAAGACCTTTGAACATGTTTTAAAGTACATTATGCAAGCAATGACAGAGTATTTAAGCCGCATTTGGGTACATTTTATTGGTTTTTAGAATTTATTTGTACCTAACCTAACTTTTGACATGGCGCAAAAAAAAACAGAATTTAACTCTTTCGGACAAAAAAAATTATACAAATCTTATGCGTTAGTTAATTTTACAGGCTCCAACTAATCAGGCCCTAGCTATCAGCTCGGGCCTGAAACAAAGCTGTCGCCTGTAAAATTAAGCCTACCGCATACGAATGTAAATAGCTATTACTTCATTCGTTTAACTAAAATCTCAATTTTCTCTAACTGAATCACACAGAAGGGCACGAAATAGATGTTAAATCTATTTTAGACACCCTATCCGCTTGCAGATACCCCAAAAAGCTTACAAAATATTTTCTAAAAAGCAATTTTTGTTTTATTTTACCACCAATCGGTAGCCACTTGCACGCAATCTATTGTCCGAACTGTGACGGTAAAAAATTCGTTGGTTAAATATTTTAGTGAATAAACTAGAGATATGTTCTATATACTCATGGAAGTCATGGTTTACTGGATGTATGTTGTACATACATTAATCTGAAATCTATTATACGTAACATAACGGGTACAATCGGTCCTTGGACAAACAAATAATAATTATTACATATCCATGTCTAGTAAAATCTTCCACAATAATTAGTGATTATGTTATCGGCACGTGTCGTCAATAGACTCGGTTCACGGTTAAGTGGTCATGTTTTGGGTGAGGAAAAATTATGAAATTTTGCACAATTCACTATTATGACGGAATATTTTTAAAATGGCAGCGAAATTGCTCAAGCAACAAAAGGACAAGTGTGGGTGGATAGGAAAGACGCTCACTTTATACAGACATCTGCGAATTAAATTCCATAAAATTGAGCGTAAATTCGGAACGTGCTAGATGATTGATGATAAGCTATGAGGGTTGGAAAGTCTCTCGACGTCTTTCAAGCTATACAACGTCTTAAACACCAACACCGGAAATGTATTTGGGTAATATTGAATCGCGAAAGCATTTTCGGTGGAAACTAGCAAAAGAAAACGTTCACAAGCAGTTCGAACTAATTCAATAACATGCGGAATTAAGCTGGAGTTTGCGTTAGTGCCAGGGGGGTTGTATTTGTGATCACAATGATAAGAGAGTTTAATTTGCTTAATGTGATGGAGATAATATTGGTGTTTACTAGTAATGAACTAGAAATGGAGACTATTTCCTAAAAATGCCCACTCAACTGAAATAAATAAAATAGGAGGGTAGAGGGTAACAAAGTGTTTAAAGTGACTGTTTATTAGTGCAAGACCGTAAATAAGTCGAGACACTAAAAGCTTTTGAAAGCACTAAACAGGATCACTCTATTTTTTAACAACTAAAATTATTACATTTAAAATAATGACTTTTTTGACTTGAGTCTTGATAGTCTTGATCTTGATAATCTTGAAATACAAAAATCCATGTACTTAAAAAAACTCCTATGCGTAAAACACACTCTTTACACACTGCTAGTGATAAATTTGCATAAAATCCCGTGTTTTAATCAAAATATAGAAAAATGAATATTTGACATCGATTTTATATTTTGAAGTAATAAATACGCTAATCAAATTATTTGTCAACAATTAAAAAAAACAACTTTGTATATTACGTCAGAAATTATTGTTTTACGTGAAATTTATTTTTAAAATCGTAACGTATTTTTGCTATTAATTAATAATGTTTTGCTGCTGAAATTACATTTTTTATTTTCTGTTTTAAATGCGTGTAAATATATAATGAACTGAAAAAGTGGACAAGCTTTGTTGTCAGGAAAAGTACTCATGTATGACATAACTAAGTTTAGTGTATATTAATCTCATTGCGAGTACCTATTCATCTAGTTTAATTTTTTGTATAAACATTTAAATTTATATAACAATACAGAACTAAATTAATTTATAATTATAAATACAACGTATTAGTGTTTTCATGAATTTATTCAAATTTAAATAGTTTTCTTTATTGTTTTTGGTGTTTCCAATAATTTGTATATTTATAACACAATTTAGCAATATTGTATGCAAAGCTCATATCATTTCATTGAGGTAGTCTTTATTGGAACATAGATATAGATAAATACCTACACAGAATTACTGATTATTTCTGGGGCCAATGGAAAGCAAGAAAAAAAAGATGCAAAATACTCGTACCTATACGATGATATCCATAGCCATTTTATAGATTCAATTGAGCAATCAATTTACTTCCATAGACCTATAGCTCTAAAATTATTTATGGTCAATAGACTACGCAAGTGCGACGCAGATTTCGTAGGAAAACGCTCAGTTTCTAAACAAAAAAGAACATAACCTCACATAATCTTCTGAAAGTGTGCATCAAAAATGTTTAAACTCATATTTTATTACAATATTAGGTTTGTGCATCAAGGTGAATAAGTTTCTTTACTTTTTACCTCTTAATTGAAGTGAAACAGAGTTCAAAATATTTGTTTGAAAGCTGTACGATGTCTTTACTTGCACAGTCTATTGCCGTTATGCTGTTATGGTCGTGTATCTTTTAAGAGATTCTAAGAGATCTATTACCTTTGTAACTATTCTAGAATTTTTCTCAAAAATTTTTCAGTATTGTCTTACTGTAGTTAATTTTTCTTAATTTTCCCAAAAGATTTCCAAACTTTTTGGATTTTATAATACCTAACTATCTACAAAAGATGAAAAGAAACTGGCAAATATTAAAAGAAAAGTATTAAATTGTCATAAAGAGCATAACCTAGTACATTTAGGAACAAAATTAGGAAAGAGAAGAAACTGATATTTGTATTCTTTGTCTTTGCTGTAACATTTCCACGTTTTCGAATATGGATTGCTTTAACTATCTTTGAAAAATCCTTCAAAGGAAAAAATTTAATGAGGGATTGGGATCTGGTAAACCAGCAGGTCACGTAGTAGTGTAGATTACTGAAGGACAGCTACACTACGTAGCTTAGACTAATAAGAAAGGACGCACCAGCAACGCGTACAGCCTGAGCTAGGAAACACGCACATTATAAGATTTTCGGTGTCTTCTTCCTGGAGTAAATTACCTTTACCACTCCATCTATAGGCGTTTTTTTTTCCTAAGCTTCTTAAGCGTTCCTAGCAGACTCGTGCTCTAGACCGGTATTGTTTATCGCCTTCTGCGACATTCTGTGACAATTGGTTCTTAAGCAGGCTATTAGTTTAAGTGAGCTCTCATTAGTGCATTTCTGCACTTTACGTTAATTATGACAAATAAACAAATCCAAATGTTTGGATGTCTTCATTTTGGTTTTTAGGATCTTCTCATTGCACCTCTGCACTAGTCTCAAATTCTCATGGTTTGTCAGCATGATTTCTATGAGATTTATGTCAGATACTATTCATATAATATACTATCCGTCTATTGGACGTTTGAAAAATGTTTTCGCGGCTGTTTTCGTTTCACCGCAGTGCATACATCTGTTGCTATTTCTGCTTGATACATTTTGTGCAAATATACTGAGAGTTGCTCGGGTAGCAAAAAGAAATCACCAAGGTTTTTTTTCTCTCAGTTTATCAACGAAAATTTCCTTATCCTGAAAGTATTTGAGTTAGGTGGTAATTTATCTGTTCATCAAAGTTTTTCGTCTGTATCTATTGTCTTATGTTAGGTACAAGACAATGGGTCTATCTTCTCTTGGTACTTGCAATTCATTGGGTTCGCCACTCGCTTCGTGTTGACTATGTACTCTATCTTTCATTTTGCTCGTATCATGGATCCTGATTAAATCAATGGGTATGATCTCTACTATGACCTGAAAAGACTCCTCCGAAATTGTATGGTAGGACAAGTACATATGAAGCGCTGCCTTTCTCCAAACACTTATCAGTCTCTGCTGAATATGTTCTGTATCTCTGCTGTCTCTCTCGTTACGTGTAATGTAAAGAACATTCTCTGGTCAATGTCATCTTTTAAGTACCGTACCACTTTATTGGGTTTTTTCTAAGAGTGAAGAGTGATAATATCATCCATCTATTAGGATATTTTATTAATAATCAATTTTTGGTAGATACCGCCATGCAATTGCTTAGTACTATCCAACTGTACTTATTTCTTCTAAATGGAATATCATGAAGCAACATGTTTTTAATGACTAAAAAAATACTTTGTAAACAGCTGGGCAAGTTATAAAGCTTTATTAAATGATTTTCGATTATTTATTCCTACTCAAATATTGAAACTTCGACAATGAAATTGATGTTTTATTCAAAATTACGTGTAAGTTTATCAGTTGAGTTGTCATAGTGCTGATAGTTGCATCAGTGATTGACATTTTGTAAAAGAATAAGTGTATAAAATTGTCCATTTTGAATACATAATTATTTTAAAGAAGATGGTGTATTTGGCGAACACTGCAGCCACCTGCTTATCCAACACAGTGTCGATGACAGCTCCTTCAAGAACCGCTCTAGTTGAATTTTTAGGCAAGTTTTGAACAATTTCCATTATGAATTTTGCGATTTGATTTTACTGGCTTGTACTATTGTATGTTTGATACGACCATTTGGAAGTCAAATATAAACAGCAGGCACCAGTAAATTTAGAATTTCCGGCGATAATACTGTTAGTCCAAAAATTCTATCAACTTTACGTAAAATTAAAATACAAAAACTATCGACTTAGTAATAATCCAAACAGTTCTAAAGGTCAGTTTATTGTAATTTTTGGCGAAAATTTCAATACATTCGAATAAATCCAAGGCCAGTCTCTTATTTACGAATTATGAGAAAGTATTCAATGTTACCTACATTGAGAAAAAATTCTAATTACATAAATAGGGAAACACTGAAATTTTCGACGATTCTAAACTAAAGGTTAAAAATTTTAGCCTAAAAATACCTACCAAGGTCGTCGCTATTGCAAAAATGAAAGTGTTCAATGTCGTCAAAAAGCGTATCTGGGCTATGAATACGAGGTTTCGTAGATTCGTTCAGTGGCGCCTCGTGCAATTTTTTTCAGAGTATTTTGCTGGACCATGACATTTTTTAAAGGTCAGACAATTGATAGGAAGATGAGTTATTTATGGCAACATCTTAAATAACATTTTTCCAACTTTGATGTTGCGATGAAACCATTTTGGATAATGGAAAGGTACACTTGCAGATTGCTCATCATCATCAAAACTTTTCTTTCTGGTTTTTGCTGGTACTGGATGATAATCACGATAATAACCTGACCGTAATATCAGCGGTATTATCCTTGCACACACATGTAACAAGTTAACAAGGTCAAAACATCGTATTTGATTTTTTTTAAAGTGTTGTGATGTTGGCAATCGGGAAATAAATATTTACTTCACATTATTAAGAAATCTATAATTCCGGTAGTAGGAATAATTCAAATAAGATTAAAACAAAGGACAATAAGACTTGAGAAGGGAGAGATCGTTAACCCTTTTGTAATAAGTTTATGAGTTGTTGAATTGTCAAAAACTTCCAACCCCTCAATTTCCTCTTTATGGAAATCATAAAACATCGGAATTGTGACTTTCTCATGAGAATTTACGTTATATCGCCGGTTTTTGACGATAGGTTCAAGATTATCGAAGTGTAAATAAAGGGTTGTTGGGTTAGACAAGTACAACTTTGTTCGATTCCTTAACCGAAATTTTTCTTCTTTTGATAATACCCAACTGTACTTAAGTATTGCATGAATGAAATCCGCGATCTAGAAGTTATTGAATACCTGTCGGAATGGAATGTAACGATTTTGCTAAGTAGCGGTGACATTACGAATGGCCTTGAACAAATTAACTTGCTTTTATCCTCCCACTGTGCACGCTTAATTGTTATCTAATCGTTTAGGCAAATGTGGAGTTTTTCGTTGAGAGGATAATTGAGCAAAGTTGATGTTATGCCCAATTTAAAGTCTTGTTGCCAAGGAGGATATATTTAAATTGGTTATTCCAGTTTGTACTTTTGATTCCTCCAGGCATTGATTAAGCATTAATATCGACGCAGAAGAGGAAAAAGGGGTAGTCGGAATAACGACGCGAAAGCGTGTCTTTGATGGGTTTATTTTTAGCCGAAAAATTAAGATTTTTTTTGTTAAGGGTTGGGATTAATAACAAGCAGGTTGTGCGCGGCGAAACATTTAACATTGTTTAAAGTGGAAAATTTAATACCTGTAGTCTTTTAAGACTTCATGTTCAATTAATAACGTATTTTTTGGTAATAAATATAAAAATGGAAGGGATATTTGTGGCTAAAATTTTGGATAGGTATTGAATTTCTCTCTTAATTTTGGAAACCTTATTAAGTTATTTTTGACCAATGCTGATGTGTAGGTAGAGTTTATACAAACGAAGTATTAAAACATCGATAACAACTCCAACAAGTAATTGACTATTTTCGTTTGCTTTGTAAATACATAAAGATTACAATAATTATTGTTTTGCTTGTGTGGCGTGATACTATAATAATTTTAGTAAATCTAATTCGTAATAAATTCCGAAATATTTAATTTTTGAAATTTAAATTAAGTAGATGAACTATTATTTACAAAAAAAAATGTCCGTCACGTATTTTCGAGCATACTTTATAGCATTATGTTGTTTTAGTTTTTAGTTGTTTATGGTTTGTAGAAGTAGTTATTTTTAAATGATTCATAAATGTTAATACTTAGTTTTATCTACAATACAAATAAAAATGTCGTATTTTTTAAAATATAGTTGCACGTGTTTTATGACTTTGAATCTTATAGCTAGGTATAAAAATAAGGAAAAACTTTCTACAGTAAGTTTGTTCTAAGTCATTATTTATTAGTAAAATTTCTAATACAATAGTTGCAAGACTCAATCCATTCGTTAAAAATGAATTTTTCAGTCAGTCACAAATGTCAAGGTAACCAACTAAATTCTTTATTTTTATCTTCAGTATTTTGTAACAGTGCTTTAGTTGCTTCGAAAAAGTATATTAATTAGTACACCTAAGCTGCGAAATGACTTTTTGGTGCACGAGAAATAGGTTCTTAGCCGAGGCTAAAATATCTTCAATACACCAACCAAATACATATCGCGGATAATTTATAAAAATTGCATAATTAATTTACAAAAAATTGAAATATCTAACGCCAACGAACAAAAAACGATTTTTATTTATCTATTTTACGATGAAATCCTATACCTACTATTGAAAATTTCATCTCGCTCTGTGGGTAGTTATATTCGTCGCCATGAGATGATGATGTGTTCACGTCCTTAATTTGAAACCAACTAAATAAAACATTATTTACAACTAATTAGTTATCATTTTTGGCATTTTGATTAGTGTCATATTTAAGTACACCAAATTTATTTTAGAATATGTATTAGCAATCTGAAATTTCAAATGATGATGTAACTAATAAGGTGCATTGTCCTGTAACGGCAGGTATGCATAAAACCCAGTTTTAAAATTGTATAAAATCATGAATTTTTTACCACTATCGATTAAAATGTAACAACAACCTATTTTGCGACTGAAAGTACAATTTTTTGTGTTTTAAATACATCTATGTTGTATAAAATTGACAGACTTTGTTGTTTAGGAAAATTACTTGTGACATAAATTTAAAGGTTAATATTATTTCTCTATATATTCAAATTTTTATATAATAAACAAATCATTATTTTATGAATTTTACATTCTCAAGTTGGTTTTTCATAAATATGTATGGAAATTGTATGAGGAAATTGATATTTTTTATTGGTAAATTTATAAATTCAACATATTTTTTCCACTGTTATTTTCAAAACGTTTTACAATTGACTATTAAAATTCTTCACGTTTTATTTCGTCAGAGAAGATCAGATTTAGTGCGACAATAATTTAAAAAATAGACAGACTGGCTCAATGAAGATGTACAGAAGGCTGTATTGTATCGGCCAAAATACAAAAAAAGAATGTTTAGAAAAATCTACGGACCTTGCAATCCACTCATTTGGTTCTCTTCTGATAAGCTCTGTCGAATCACGAAAACATCTATGTTAATTTATTGACCATTTATTTTATTATAAAGTTATCTCACATAATAATTATTAAACTGCCAAATAATAATAATAATTACTTGAAATTACTTAGAATCGCTTATTCAACGCTGGGGGCATAATAATTGAACAAAAGAAAGAAAGAAGAAAAAACTGGAAATAATTGGGGTACAATTTTTTGTTGGAGCATTTTTTTCTGCTTGGAATACATCTTTTAAACCTTTTTCTAGAGTACCTATTTAAATAAATCACATAAAAAGTCTAATTTCAGACGTATGGTGTATCTCTTTATTTATTATAAGTACTATAAGTTTCACTTTTTTTACTCAATTTTCGGGTTGAACAACTCTAAATTAACTTGTCAAATTTTCTGTATAGTTAGGGTAAAACACGAGGGAAATGTGGCTTAGAACAGTCGAGATTTTTTCTCAAAAACAACACTGACAGTGCTATGTTACGAGTAAACGAACAGCTAATAATTTTGTGGAACCTGTACCCTGTTACAAGATCTATCACAAAATCGTACAGTTTTATTCACTTTTTTGAATTAATAGCTATTTACATTAGAATACGGTACCTCTCATTTTATAGTGCGACACTTTTTTTGCCACACAAGCTTGCAGGGCACGTGTCTTATTAATTAGAGCCCTGTAAAATGACCAAACGCAAGAGATTTAAATACAACTTTTTGGGCGACAAGTTTTAAACGACTTATCGGGATATTGAAAAATTTTTCATGTTGACATTTAGGATTTGAAACTTTAGTTTCTAAATGTTTAAATAGATGACACTATAGCAATTTAAATTTAGTTGTTTTCTATTAAATCGAGAACTGTTTTTAAGAAAAAATTGAAATCGTTCGTAAAATAAATCAAAATATGTAGTCTGTAAAGTAGTGGGTACTTTTACGGATTTATATGTCAAAATCAAAAATCATTTATAGCATTTTTTTAAAAACTCTTGTTTTACAATTCAAATGTTTTTAAAATTAAAGCAGGCTTAACTGTTTAATAAATTCTTGTACCATCAAACACTATATTTAACTCTAACCCAGGGGTCTCCAAACTACGGCCCGCGGGCCAACACCGGCTCGGTAGCACCACCAATCCGGTCCGCGGTTGCGGAGCCGACATGCTAATCCTGATTCCAAAGAGCAAGTTAATCAAACAAAATAATAATAACCAGATGTTTTTATTTATCGACCAAATATAAAATTTATTTTTAAAACTTAAAAACGGGTTGTATATCAAAAAACAAAATATAGTAAAAAAAATTTTAAGAACAAATCTTCAAACGCACACGTGCGATTTGCCGTTTTAGAAATATGTACTACAGAAGTACAGACCAAGGTGTGAAAAACGTTGACGTGACGTCAAACCGACATATTCTGTTCCGTCTCATATGTTGTGAGATTGTTTATGTCCTGTAATCTCCTATCGTTGTGTAGGTAGCAATGCCAAAACCAAAAAAATGTTTATGTTGTGTTGAGAATAAAATAGAGTTGAGAACAAATGTGAAAAATAAAAATGACTGTAGTACATACCCAGAAGCATTTGAGAACATAGTTTAAAATTTCGACATTTTTAGAAATTATTTAAAGTTTCCCTTTTTTGATAACTTTCAGTAACCACAAACAAAAAAAAAACAAAAACAAAACTAAATCTAAATGACAGACGCAAATGTCAAGTAAACAGGTTGTAAATACCTATAACTTATTCACGTGACATACGCACAATTATAATTTTTCATCCAGTCTTTGAGTCACCGAAAGTGTTTTCATTGTCTCTTGTTAATTTCTTATATTATATTTCTTAATTTCTTATTATTATATTTTCTATTTGCACTAATTAGCAACTTGGGCTAAAACACTTGGACACTTGCTTAGAATAGCTGAAGTTTTGTCTCAAAAGTGACATTAATGGCGCGTTTTTCATGTGAACACCAATAAATATTAGGGAAAAATAACTGTTATATTTTGTTTAAAATTCCTTATTCAACTTTGCCGGTAAAGTGATTCATCCACTCCTCTTCAAAAAAAAAAACAAATCTGACAATTGAAAATATAAATCCTTTAAAATCTCCACTTTCAATTGAGAGACGTCAGTCGCATATGAAGCAGCTTATTCTAAATGGGCTAAGATACGTAACTGTAAATCAAGTTCAAATTCATATATCGTTCACGCCATTGACATTTATTCTAACCAGAAAATCCATCTGGAAAAATGCGTACTTTGAAAGGTTGCTTCCGATTTCCATCTGGAAAATCGAATCGTGTTACCCGAGTTATTCCAATTGTTCCTGTTGAAGTCTCATCGTAAAGGTGTTCGACAGGGTTTCTTTCTCAGTCCTCTATTATTCCCTTTGTTGAACAAAACAGTGTAGGTGTTTATTTCTGCCATATAGTTATAATAAGCATAACCAGAACTGACAATGAAGCTATATCAAGAGAGCTGTCATTTTATCTGTACCGGAAAATATCTAATACTGGACATTTATATTTAATATATACCTCAGAAAATGCAGTTTTGAATAGATGTCGAGAAAAGCTCGGGTCAAAATCAATATTCCCGATTTTTTTCTCAATACATCTTAAAAAAGCGCTCGCAAATACGCTTTGTCTGTTTATTTTTGTTATTGGAACTTGAACATCATCGCTAGGTTGGCTAATTGAATTAGTGAGTACACGATGTTGTGTAATGGTGGGCTCAAGGCGTACTGTTAAAACGGTAAATGCAGTGTCGAATGCACTGCATTTTGAATAGCACCTCTCGCTAATTAAAATGAATATTTTTCGAATTCTTGTCGATAATTATGCATGGAGTAAAAATAACCCTGGCCTTGTACGAGAAAATCGATCCAGTCAACAAACTATAATCCGGGTAAATGGGTGTTATTTTATTACTGGAGTTTTTGGGGGTGGAAAACCAAAATAACTATCATTAAAGTGAATAAAACAGGGTTGATTGGATTTTTTCCCCGATAACTTTATACACTGTAAAGTTACAGTTAGAACAACATTGGAACGAGTAAGGTCGTTAATCAAATTGTCACCGGCAGAGGGCTGCTTTTAAAACTGTTTTGTGCGAATTTAATTCTCCTGTGGTAGTTCAGGGTAGTCCCATGATCGTATCTAATCTACGAGAATTTCCTGTTTTTGAAATATACACACATTTGTTACTGATGTTTAAGTAAATTACCATAAAATGTAATCGTTGAGTCAAATGTAACGTTATTTGTTGTTTGTCATAGGAATTTTGTTGCATTATGTAACCTCTATAATAAATTCGATAATGAACCAACTGGAAAGAATTTAAATTGGACCTTCGACGAACCAGTTTCGTCTCTTGGTTAATTCGATGAGTCAAAAGTGCACAGGCACCTGCTAAACGATTCACAATGGGCACAAATTGCTTATAGAAAACCAAACAAGAATAAATTCAAATTTACTTAAAACGTCAGCTGTTTGTTGCTTCCTTTGATCCATTGCAAATTCCATAAATTCCTACAGTTTTTTTACTGTCCCATTCTTATGTTGATGCAGCTTATCCCTCACACTTTTTGCTTTTTCCTCATGTTAGTATGGGAAGTATGTCGTTACATCTCTGGGGAGAGAAATATTTTAGATCGTCCAGAGAGAAACGTTCCTATGGAGGATATGTGTGATTCACTGCAAGGACTTAAAATTACACATTTTTTATTAAGAGTAGGTACGATATTCGTTTGACAAACGTATTTAGAAGTAGGTATTTTTTACGAGTTATTGATTTTATAAATGGAATATGAGCTATTCGTAAAATTTTGTGACTGTTGCGGAATTTAATAAAAATGTTGCCAACGCAAAATATTTTTGTTGAGATTGTATCAATAATTTTCTAAATGTCGCGTATAAAAACTGAAAGCTGCAAGATTTTTTTATTGTCGTATTCGATACTTTTAGCTTCTGGTTTTGAAAAAATCTCTCCTGTTGATTCCTATTTTTATAAAATGCCTTCTATGACAGCCAATTTTTATAAAATGAGCTCTACACTTTCTGTTGTTTTTTTACCAAAATGGCGATTATTATTGCAAACTTTATAAAATGTTACTTACAGTTTCCATAAATATATTATATTAAATATTGTTATTAAATGAAATTTAAATAAATAATATTAAATTTAATATTTAATATTATTATAAGGTCGGACAAATAGAACTACTTCTTTTAATTAATTAATAACTTAAAATTAAATCAAGTACTTATTTACAATAGTGATATTTTCAAATGAAACAGTAAGCTTTCATGTTTTCCTTGTAATTGTAAACATTTGTAAAAAAATGCGTAGCTATCAGAACAGCGGTCTTCCTTCTAAAGCAATTTATTCTCCAGAAAAATAACAATAAAAATACCAGTTGTGGAGGAGAAAATGAACTGAGAGGAGGTCTTATATTTTGTATTTTGCAAAACACTAAATTTTCCAGTTTTTTTCCGGATTTTCTCTGTTACAAATGATCCGATCGGGTCAATTCAACGTTAATTTTGTTCGCGCTTTAATTTCTTACAATTTGTGTTATTAGAGAATTAAGGTTACTCTTTCACTTTAATTTTATAATCGAAAAACTTAAAAAAAGAAGATCTTTTGGTTTTAAATGTTATTGCTCATTACATATTACTCCATGATATAGCAGAATATAACTACAGACAATCCCTAATGTGCACAGTCGGTGTCCTGATAATATTTTGTAATGAAAAAGTTCTCTTTTGATTGGCTTAGAAAGCTTACTGTGTAAAAATATCATCATTGTAAATAGTTGATTCAGTTTTTAGTTATCAGTTAATTAAAATAGGTCTTTATTTTTGCTGGGATAAATATTCAACAAAAAAAAAGAACTTGAATAAAAGAACGCAACTTTTATTAAATATAAAAAATCTCAACGCATTTGATGAAGTCTGTAATTGTCGGTTTTATAACGAAAAATTTTTGATTTATACAGTCTATTGTCGTTTTATAAACTGACCCGACATTTTACGAAATGTCTGCTTTCATCAGGTAGTTGCCACTTAATATACCAACCAGTTTTGTTACTGGTAACGTAACGAAAATTCACCTACTGTCTGATTTTCACTTCATTTCGGAACTTTTTAGACCTTTTAGGAATAAGGTAATACAGAATGAAGAAACAATTATATCATCATATTCCAATACCACTTTCACCTATTTGTTTTGTTTCTTTTATTGTTAAACATGTCTTCACATTTCCTTATGTGCTTCATTTTATGTAGAGAAGAGTCGACAAAGACCTGCTATTAAATAAATATATTAATTTTTTGTATGTATAAATTAAAAAATAAACAACATATACAAATATTTCCGACGATCATCGTGTTCAGCTAATGTTGTTCGTTACGTAATCCGGCGTGTGACACAGCGTTTGCCTTGAGAACGCCTTTTCAATTTTCAATAGCACCGCGAGTGACAGTGTGCCCAGCCTAGACCCACTGACATAACGCCAAACACAATATTATACTGCTCTAGATAGAGTAACTGCAGCTGAGGTCGTTCATTTCTTGACAACATAGACGTTTTATAGTAATCGAACCTATTTATATACACACATCGCGACCTACATTAAAAACACCTGATTGAAAAGTGATGTATGGAGGGTATCACCACTAAATGGGCTCCCACGTGATCCGATTATTATTAGTGAATAAGGAAGGTAGTTATTTTCAGAGCGATATTTTTTGCAACTGATTAAATGAAGTTACAATAGTGTCATGCAACCACATTAGTAGTATTTTATGGTCGAATTACCAAATGCTAGGTAAGATGTCAATACCTCTGAATACTCAAAGAAGTGTCACCACAATATCCCGGATCTCTATAGTCGATTATTTTTGCTAAATAATGAAGGTAGTCATTTTTGTTGCAACTGATTAAATGAAGTTATATTGGTTTTACTTTGGTTTTCAATGTCATGCAACGAAGTCATTAGTATTTTGTGGTCGAGTTACTCATTCCTGGTAAGATGTCAGATGTATCTCAATACTCAAACACCACAATCACAATATCCCGAATCACTATAGTTATGTGTGCGTTGTGTCCATACATACACAGTGACATTTTAAAGTTTTATGCATTTCAACATGATTGTGTTGCGGCATAACGAGTATACACGAAGAGGACTTTCTCTTTCAGAGGAGCGATTTTTCACAATTTTCTTTTTGTTGTGTAATCCACAAAAACGTTCCTGAAACGGAAGGTGGGACAGCCGGACGAATACTTTTACGGCAATTATTTCGGATCTTGCGTGGTTTTGGAGAGGGAGTAACATCATTGGATTCCGGACGAGCGGAGCGCCCGGAAACGAACACCTGTTCGACTTATTGGAGTTGGGAGGATGAGACGGGTTTTGAGAATGGAAGGTGAAACGGAGATTTTAGAGCGGAATGATTATGATTTGGAGGAACATTTTTGGTTATTGACATTTTGTTGTGCAATAAGGAAGGGGTATTAAATTACTGTTGTTTTTTGTAGGGGAACAGGTTTAGAACCTTTAGAACTGTCTGCGAATTTTAAACTAATATATAGCTAGTGGCTACAATGTATTTCTTAGCATTTGAAATCGCTGAAATAATTTATGCAGACAACGTCTGAATAAATTCTTTTATTCTGGGTATATGCTTGTATTCTCAATGTTTGAAGTTATTAGGATCGATATAAATTTGATCAAAATGTTATATGTCTCAATAAAATACCATTCACATGTCAGACGTCAGAAAACTTTCTTCCCGTTAGATACGCAATTGAAATCGTCCCTTTGAAAATTTTCGTCGGAAATGTCATTGTTCTACGCAACATCCATTTAGCATGGTATCCCAAAGGAATTTTCTTTCCATGAAGGAGACACTTCCGCCTGTCGGATATTGAAATTATAGAGAATATACACGCATTCAATTCTTGGGGGACGAAGTGTTCCTCATTTCCTTTTCTATTCTTTATTATCTTACAATGAAACATCTACCAATATTATCTCGATTCGGACGCTTCTGACACCAGTGACGCAGGAATATTGTTACGCTTTCCATTGTGAGTCTCAGTTATCTTTCTGTCATTTACAATGTAGATACATGTACTTGACAGTTGTGAGCTTCATTTCAATTAATGACAAAAATCTTGGTATTATTCATTGGGTACTGAATTATTAAGCCGGCCCGGATTTGGCTTTCTCTCATTGAATCTTGCACAAACTCGTAAAAAACAGGACCCCAATTAGTCCAAGTGTTGATGGTCATTGTTTATTTGCCACGCAACACCGATCTGTGGCTTACCCAACAGGAAACCCGTGCACCATTGCAATCGTTTTGCCATTACGTCATTTTTCGCATCGCCAAATCGCACGATTTTGTTAGGCCCAAGGTCGCCAGGTTTCGATCGCACTAATAGCTTCAAAATATTTCTGATATTTTCCTTGCACTAAGAAAACTGTCCCAAGGATGAGTATTGTCAATATTTTGTTTGTTCCCATTTACTGAGTGATTTTTTTTTGTAGTTCAATGCGGGCCGTTGGGAGCGGTTTTAAAGCAAAGTAATTTGACGAAAGCTGGGGGCGAGGGGCGATAAATTATTCGAAAATATCGCGCGCGGAATAACGACGCCAATTTGCATGTTCGTGGCACAGTAAAAATCTCGTCTGGAAACGGTGTGGAGTCATATAATTGGGAGGTGGTTGATGGTTATGGGGGCACCACTTGTAGATGGGGTACGGAAGTGATTTTGTGTGGAGAAGGTTTAACTGACGTAACTTTATATATTTACGGTAATTTGGATTTTTTAACCTTGTGCATTTAATGACAGGTAATTTCCTGAATTATTTGTATATTTATTAGATTTTTTTCAGATAGGGTTTTAATCGGTGGAAATATTTGGTGCTAGATATCGATAAAGTGTACTAAAGTAATGTACCGGGTGTTCCATAAACGCGGCCACTATTCAGTACGGTGACGGCATCAAAAATTCTAATCTAACTAAAACACAAATTAATTAAGAAGTAACTCGTTTATGCAGTTTACTTTAAATATTAACAATTAAATGTTAACTGTACGCTCTCAATGGTGACCGCAGCTATATGTAAAAGTTTAATTTTATACCCTGGCTATGCCTAAGAATAAGAAAAAAATGTATAAAATAGCTAATTTTGAAATATCTTTGGAACCTTTTTTTGTATTGAACAAACAATTTAGATAACTTTATGGCTTTTTTAAAGTGATGTAAAGTGATATACTTATAAAAATAAGTTACATAAAAGTTTATGTACAAAAGTTTTTAAAAACACTCGATTAGCAGAACAAAAATGGCTATAAAAATGATATGTTTTATATTATTTTTATCTATTTAGGTTTTAATTAAATTTCGCAACTGTTGGAATGGAAATTGACACGTTACGTTTTGTAAACATTTTCCAGTTTACAATTTAATATTACGTTAATTAATACTAAATTTGGTTAAAATTTGAGCGTGAATTGTTAACTAATGCTCTTTTTGCGAGAAAAAATTATTTTATAGTTATTATAGTTATAGTTATTGCTTTTACGTTTATCGTATATTTACTAAATTAATTAAATTCGGGTGTGCAATAGTCTTTTTTTGTCTTAAGTTGTTTTATAATACAGGATGAAATGCATTTTTCTTTTTATTAAACAATATACATGTAAAAAGGTTAGTTCTTTCGTTAGTTCTGTTACTTTAGCGTAAAAGTATAGATTTTATGATTAGATGTCTTTTGTTTTAAATTGATATGATATAGAAAAAGGATATATTCCTTGTGTAACTTGAATAAAGGTTGTATACAAAATAAGTAAATTTTTCGTGCAATAGATTCTACGACTTCTAACTTTTTCTTATAAAAGACAAAATAATCAAGAAGCAGGATTTTTCTTCTTATATCCGTTCCTTGTTTTTCAGTTTTTAATTATTTTAAAAAATAAATACCAATCTTGTGTAATGAGGATTGAAAAAGATAAGAAAAAATTATTATAAAGACCAACAATGAAGTTCGTTTTGCTGTACAAAGAAAAAAAGGTTTTTCAATGCAACTGCTTTTAGGCGATTTCGCGCCATTTTCACATATATTCCGTCCGATTCGTTTTTCATAAAATCTCTCTTTTTTAAGTGGCTCACAAAATTGTCACAAAGTTTTTTTTACATACTACATATTCTCGATTAGGAAAGTTTTTAAGGTTATGTAAGGTTTTTTAGGTTTGCTAATGAGTTTTTGATAAAAGTTTAAGCTGATATGATTTTCCAAATACGCTAATTTTACAGTTAACATTTTTTAAATTATTATTATAATTTTTTTTTTTGATTAGGTAAGTTAATTTTTTTTAACATTTTTAGTAAATACATAGTACAGAACTTGGGATCTATTCTTGATTTTTGTCAACAGCTTTTTCTTCCATCTTCCTCCTCTTCACTACACTAACTTTTTTAGATTTGCTTTAACCTTTTCTAACCGAGTTTTCGTGAGTCTTTTCTTTCTTCTCTTTGTGTGTTTTCCTCTGATAATAGTTTTTTTTTTTAGATGCTTTTTGTCAGGCATTCTTCCGACGTGTTCCAACCACTATGTCTTTTGAGCTTCAACCTTTTGGATTACACTTGTGTACTCTTAGATTTCCATAATTTCTTTATCTTTACTTAAATCATTGAAAAGATTATTAATTTTTTTAAAAGGGCTTTTGTTTCAAAAAGCCGATCACTATCAGGATTTTTTTTTGTAAAAACGAGGCAACGTTGAAGAAATTTTATATTGTTTTTAGGGTTTTTTTTATTAATAGAACTTTAGAGGACTCTTTAATGTTATATAAAAGCAAAATTGATTGCTTTTTAAATGTAATATTAAATTTAAATAAACTTTAATACACCGTAAAAATCAGTTAATAAATTTTGCGAAAATGTGATTCTAATTAAAATAAATACATGCATTTAATGCTTTGTTGTCATTTTTAATACAAAAAAAATCTAAAATAATAAAAAATACCTACATCCACGTTTTATAATAATTATTAAATTTATCTTTATATTTTTTTCCGAAAGTATTGTAAGTACACCGTTGAAAAGGGAATTTAAGTATTTTTCTTAACTTAAGTATCTGACCCCACTTATCGTCATTCAAATTCTGATAGTGGTAGTTGCCCCAGCCAAGGGTGATCTTCTGATGCTGAAGTTACCTTTATATTTGTCCTTTTCGTAACTAGAAATACCCAAAAACTTGATTGTTTCGTTTTCGAATGCCCACCTTATTTACTCCTACAAGTTTAATAAAATTTCTGTTAAATTTGTTTCACTGCACAAACGAAACAATTGATTTACTTGCTACAGCTTTCAAGTAAAACACAAGACAAGAATTTTATTAAACTTGCTGTGCCAATAAACGCTTTGATTTTAGGTTTATTTTCTCGCACCAGTATCAAAATAAACTTGATAAGCTTCTCAATATTTAGCTTTCTTTGATTTAAAAAAAACAAACTTCTTTTTATAAGAACTGAACGTGAATAATAACCTGTTATGAAATTGATATATTTCCTTCTTAATATAGATTGAAAGGAAAAGTGAGAAGTCTCTGAAGCAATCAGTAAAGTTAGTCATTTTATAAACGAAACAGGCTAAAGGGATGTAGAAAAGTGTATCGATATGACCTCAATCTCCATTTTATAGCATACTCTGGAGGCGTTTTTAGAGAAGGAACTTTATATCGCCTTAGTTCTTGTCGTTACTACTTGTATGTCAAAGATTTTCTTTTTATATGTCTCTCATCAATAACATTTAATCTGTGATGACTTAATTTGCCAGACAACATGGTCTGGTAAGATTTTCTTTTGACAAATATTTTCTTCACTTTGTTTATTATAAATTTATATGATTACCCTCAACAAACATCAAGTGGGGAACGGGAACTCCCCAATTTAATTTCTCGTATGTATCCCCCACGCGTATTGTAAATATTTTCGCTTTTTTCTCATACAACAAAATTGTTTGTGTCTCCCTAATGTTATAATAAAAACTGTTTACCTGTACCCTCAAGAGGCAATTGAAACTTTTCCTAAAATCGATCTCTAGCGTCGTATATTTGCATTTTCGTCTAACCTACATTCAACGCTGGGTAAAAATAGTTTCTACGTAAATTTAGACTGCAGTATTTTTTCCTACTGGCGTAAATACTGTTTCGACCAATAAATAATAAAAAGCCAGTGAACTTTTGGGATAGAGAGTGTTCGCAAAATTGGGTGCCCGCCTGTCTGGAAGATTCGCTTCGATTTTCTTGTAATAATATTAATTTTGTTGTTGCAGGCGGAGATGGAACGTATCACTTCAAGGTCCTGGTGCCTAGTGTGGCGGCTGGCGCCATCATCGGCAAGGGGGGCGAAACCATCGCCCAACTCCAAAAGGAAACGGGGGCACGCGTCAAGATGTCCAAATCGCACGACTTCTACCCCGGTAAGTAGATCAGCATGAAAAGCACACTCGTAGAGAGCTAGGGGTTGGTGGTCCCTTGGCGCCGTCGTCGCAATAAAGCGGTCAATATCCAAAGCAAACTTTTCTCTTTAATTTGCCACTGTTGCTCTACATATTTTTTTTAATCTGCGGATTTTCCAAGCAAATAAGAATGTCGGGGGCTTTTTTAGGGAGCGGTTTTTTTTCGATGGTTTGTTATCAATAAATTCCATGTTATTGTGAAAGCCAAAGTGCAGGATGTTATGTAAATTATGTGTCATACCACAAACACTTTATAAATAAACTTGCAGTATTATCTAATGTGTTGTTTTTTACTGGGTTTTAAACTGTTTTTTAACAAATTAATTAAAATCAAAAACATAATAATTGTGAGTCATTCTGGTATAGCAAAGTCAAGGGTATTTCTGATATTAGTGGAAATTCCACTTTTAATGATAATGATAATTATTGTTAACATGAACCAATCAAAATTTTTTTACTAGCGACACCTAATATTAGAATTGACAATAATTAACAAATGCGATACGTATAATTAATGAAAAACGATAAAAGTCAATTTTAAACTGTCATGTTTTTTTGTCAAAAATTTGAATTTTCTCTCTCAATAACGCACGTGTCTACTAATTCCAATTTCCACTTTTAATTTTTAAAGCGCATAATACTTCTTCTTAATTATCAATACTTAAAGGTTTCGTTTATAAATACAGGATCTTTTTTTAAGTTAACAGATGGTATATTCCGTCTGTCCTGCATCCCCAGTGCAGGGACGGCTATCAAATCCAAAATTTTAAATACAAGTAGGGTCGAGTTGCACGCCGTTGGAAAGCTAATTAGATTTTGTTTCCATTGATGTCTTTGTTTTCCAAATCAGATTAATACTTTTGAAAAAAAATAATTTTTTACCATTTAATACCTAGCATATTTTCACAAAATTTGTTGTGCGGATTTTCTAAATTGAAGTCCATTTTTTCTCAAAAATATTGTTTGGATTTTAAAAACAAAGACACCATTGAAAAAAGAATTAAATTAGCTTTCTAACGATGTGTAACTTGACCCTATTTGCTATTTAAATCACCATAGAAACATGGCCCCTCTCCTAAACAAAATTGACCTGTCTGAGAGTATTTTGAAAGAACAATATGAAATACCCAAAAACCTGCGTGTTTCTTTTTCACTGCATCACCCTGTATAATATATGACCCAATAGAACGAAATCTAGATGAATAAGATTTTTCTTGTGGATAGATCGTTGTGATGTGGAGTAAGCTCCCAACTCAGTATAGTGTTAGTAACAATACTTGTCATTTAGACAGGGTTGGATCTTTGTTTAATAAATGCAATACTAACAATATGTCTTCCATTTGCGGTGTTCTTGTTGTTTGCGGACGATCACACCTGTGGGTGCTACATATCCTGTTTCTCGAAGTCTTTGATGTACTCTTTTAAGTACTTTGCTGGGATGTGTTTGCAAAGGATCTTTAATGAAGTCTAACAGTCTGTTTCTCTATTTCTATTTCTGTACATTTACATTAATCAAGAATAAAATCATCTTTAGTTAAGAAAGAATAAAACGATAAACTGAACAAAGTAACAAAAAAAAAGAAGACATAAATAATAACTTTAACAGGAATGAAACACAAATGATACAATATTGATGAAACGGATTTATCACAAACTGGATCTTATTAATTGTCGTATCGTTCGTTACTCAGCAATCTAGCATTTTTTGCAAAGTTACAGATTAGATAAAAAAAAACTGTAAATTAAGAGTTTTTCAAGTACCCACATAATATACGAAACTATGGCATTTGACTTACATAATATCCTGCATAATAGGTTAAAGTTGGTAGCATGATAATAACTAATAATTGCCTTCTCTGAAGTTCAAAAATGTTTTATGCGGCATTTTGTTTGAAATAACAAGTGCATTCACAAATTGCCAGTTACCTACATTTTGTATATAAAGCTTATTTTTTCTTTAAATCAATTGTCAGTGTCAAAAATTCTGAAATTATGTTGGAACCCTGTTAAATTGCCATGGAAACGAAACTGAAAAAGCTAATTTTAAATGGAGTTACCAACCTTAAAACACTTTGACAATTGATTATAAGAAAAAATGAGCTTTATGTAGGTATAATGCCTACTGCATTTCTAGTTCCGCTAAACCCTAAATAATTGAGTCAAGTTTTTGTGTGTGTTTAATTTGACATTTGCAAGCTGAACTGGTCTATTACACGAATGGTATTGGCCAAATATCTAGCATTCTCATATATTAGAGTTTATACCGCAGAGTCATTATCCTTGACACGGATAAAGGTTTTTTCTGCAGAAAGTTTCCATAATGTTTGGGAGGATAAGTAGCGGCGCGGTCGCCAACGGCGTTCATCCTCGGCCTAGAATCGATGGAAAATGAAATAATCGTTTGTCTAGGTCAGGTGCAGATGAGTCGCGTCTTATCAGAGTAATATTGTGTAACTTGAGTCTTCAGAAACAATTACGAAAAGAAATCACCGGTTTGGACGAGAGTTTCGCGTTTCTCTCTAGATTGGTTAACTGAGACAATAGAAGGCAAAACCGAAAACGTGCACCCTTAATGGAAACAACACATTTTATTGATGTTGGACTGGCACGTAACGTTTTACCACAATCTTGAATAAAAAGAAGGAAAAACGATGTTTAAATATGTATAAAGAGAGCAAACTGGCCTTTCTCTCACGACCCCCATAACATTCTATTGCGGCTTGTTCCGGCGACAAAAGTGTTTTTTCGGCCGAAATTATGAGCAAAGTTTAAGAAACAGGAAGATTGTCTTTCTCTTTACTTTACCTGTCCTCGAATTCGAAAGATCGATGGTGGAAATAGGCACTGACTTACCTACTACCTACACGAAAATCAATGGATTGTTTTTGTTTTGCGGCATGATAATAATTAGAAGGGTTGTTTCTGGGGCAAACGTCCGGAAACGTTTCGTTATATTGTTTTATTATTCGTAAAGGCGCGCACTTCCAACTCGTACACCTCCGTTATTAAATTTGTTATTCGAGAGTTATGCCTCCAAATTGTTGATTGGCTTTAATTAAATTTTATACAGAATTATTCCCTAATTATGTTGCAGATTGTGTACAGGGGAAGCAGAGATGCTCATTAGGAAAATAATGGATCGGATCAACAAAATTTTGTTAATTAAGCTTCAGCAATCGAGTTTTTAAAATCTAATATTTTTATAATATTCAATTTGTTTTTGACAACGCGGCTTAGCCTCTTTTTAGAAATTCTAATTTCGTATTCGTACGAACGAGGGGTAAACCGTAGGTCAAATTTTGTACAGCTATGCTTTTTTTTAGATCTCTTTTCATTTCTTCAAGATTTCCTTAAGCTTTCTCTTGATTTCCTTAAGATTTTCTCTAATTTTATTTTTTTTTAATTTCCTGTTTTTTTTCTAGGTTTCAATAAAAATAAGTTCTCGCTTCCGATTTACAAAAATGCATATTGTAATGTTTTTAATAGAATTTTGAAGCCATAGACGACAGTTTATTATTTTTTTTATAAGCATTCCAGGAACATCTCTTTTATGATTGTCGCCTTCGGCCTCCAATTTTTACTTAAAAATTTTATAGTTTTTTGGACCGAATATAGTGGTTTAGAGTGCTCTATAGTAGCTATAGGGACATTTTTTTTAAAAAAAAAGGAAACTTTTTCTACCCTCGGGAAAGCAATTCTGCGTAAATACGTCACTGTGTATATTATAGCAGTTTAAGTTTAACTAAGTCTTCATGTCGAAAAATAGTTGGTTAAAAGAGATTAAGAGAGATCAAAAATTAAATGGATCGTTGGTGTTTATGGCCCAAAAGATTTTGTTTTAGCTTGTATCGCCTATGATTCATTAAACTTTTGATCTCTGGGTATTTACATACAAGCTGTTTCAGAAATGAATACAAAAATTTTAACCACTTGTAGATCTGGTTTAAAGAAGAGTTTTTTCTAGATAATTTTTTTCGGAATCTCAACCGTTAATAAGATAAAATTATTTAAAAATTTAGTACAAAATACCATACCCGCTACTGACCTATGTAGGTATTATGTGTTCAATAATTGTTCTGGTCAGATCGCCTATGTGTAGCAATTGTCACAAAAAAACGTATGTCTCGGTTAACATTACAGAACAATGACACATAACAGCTATCAGTGCTTCGCTTTTTACTTTTCGAGTTTCTGTGTCTTCCTCTAAATTAAAATCAGTTCTTTAACTGAGATAACGCTTGCAGAGTAAATTTTTAAACGTCTGCATATAATTACCATGATTTGTAATGTGATTTTTATCAAAAACTCCTAAATGCAAAAATAAGACATTTAGACAGTTGACAGCAAACCATATGAACTTATCACGTCAACCTGCGTTTATGCTAGAAAGAGAAAAGCACAGCAAACCACGACCAAAACAATTATTGAACACATTTTATCATTATAATGGTAACTAGGCTATGGTATAATGGTAACTAAGTGATCATAGGCGGGCGTATCGTAATTTTATGGGGGGGACAAAATTCAAAATTTTTGGGATCTGTTGCAAAAATGGTATATAGAAAAGTTGTTTATTTTGGTGAGATCTATTAGGTACTGGTTAAAATTTTTGTATCCATTTCTGAAACACCCTGTATAGACAATCAACAAATGCGATATATGTTTTATCGTCAAGTTTTAGAACTAGTGGCCACATGCGTAATTGAAGGAAAAATCATAAAAGTCATATACAAACTGTGTGCAAAATGTTTCCGTCAACAATTTGATTTTTTTACTTGAATAATGCACTAATTCAAAATCCACCATAACAGGGCTAATTCATGTTAGTTGTCAATAGTTAAAAATTCCAGGTTAAAATTAACTGCGGTACCTTCGTTTATATACAAGTAGACCAAAAGTATGGAACTAAAAAGAATTTGAAAAAACAAAATGTCGGTATTAAATAGCTATAAAAATGCTACCTGAGGTTAAGGGCGAAATAGACTTGTGCACGACCGCAAGTTAAATTTAAGACTATAGTGGACGTCGGGACGTATTTATTAGTGACACCATGCAGTCCGGGGTTAATATAGTACTTTTACCACCTCCAAAAAAGTAAATGGAAGGTGAACTTATTTGTGTATTGCTTGAGTTGTCATATGGTACCATGTCAAGTTATGATAGCCTAGGTTTCCAAACCCTTAGCGCACTACAGGTCGTTTTTATTTGAACGCACGGTATAATTGATAGTATGTATTTATAGTTACATATCTTTTGATGTTCCACCTGTAACAAATTAATAAAAGTGTCTGAGAACTGTTTATTTACAAAGCAATTGTCCACTAATTTTACAGCTTATTTGTTTATTAATTTTCTTTCTTTAATTTCTAAATGAAGGACTTGAGTCTTAATTTTGATGAAAATAAATATGGCAAAGAGATGTTTCATGAAAGTTGTTTCAACATTATAGGTAAATTAGATTGGTTATGTGAATATTCAATTATGTTTGTTAAGCGATACGTATCCCTCTCAATTTCGCTTGCTTTTTCACATTCTTCAGGAAATAATAAAGTTTCTCGACATAATTGGGTTAATGAAGTATATATTAATAATTTTACTACTGAACATGCTTCGTACAAATGTTGGGAATATACGTCGTTTATTGATAATAAAAGTGCTGCAAAAAACGAATTAAAATATTTTCCTTTGGACTCACATGTAAATGTTGCGCAACATATTCTGCAACAAGTGCGAACATCCCACATTTAATAGAGTGCTAAGTGCTATTGCAAGTGAGTTTTCCGCCGTAACCTTGTCTCGTTTACCTCGTATTTTTTATCAATTTTAATTTGCCGATGTATGCAAATCGGTCATTTTCGATTATATAATGGAGGTTGCAAAGTGTGTCAATTGAGTGTACTTTAATTAGTTCCCATTAAAAGTCAAGCAATTAACATCGACCATGACGATTTCTGGAAAATTTTATCGAAAAAATGTATGTTTAATTGCTATGGGAAATTTTTAATTAATATTAGATCTGTCGAATCCAATTTGAATATTACATCGGTTGCTTCCGAATGACGATACTTGACTTTTCCCACGTGGTTATGTAACAAATCGAATAAGATAAGTCGCGACGCGAGATAAGTTGACGCGTCGCAGTTGTTAGGCGCAAGTTGGGCGATTCTTGTAAAACAGAATTGTTTGCTTGACCTTTCAGACTATCTGTCGTAACAATTCCGCTACGTAGTATTATTTCGATTTTATAGAGAAGTTGAGAAAAGTCAAAAACTTATAAGGTTAAGGAAGCTACAAATATATTCATTCAAAATAAAGACTTTTCATAATCCTAGTTTTACAGAATCTGCACAATCTCTCCCAGTCTTCTCCCCAAAATTCATTATCTTTTTCGTCACTGCCATATCTAAATTGTGCTATCCTTCCATTATTTTTACTTCTTCTTTTCTACTACCTGGGAAGTTCCGTAGAGTGTATCAGAACATATAGTTTGCATTGTATCTAAATCGTTGTTCTTTCCTGTCTGTCAATATCCGATTCTCTTTTCTTCAATTCTTTTTCCATTAATTATCCACTTTTTATTTTTCTCTAGTATTAGTCCTTACGTTCTTTCCATATACTCATTTCATTTTTTTTTTCAGTCCAGCACTGTTAAAATTTTGATAAATTTTAACAGTGCTGGATAAATTTTGATAAATTTGCATTCATACCGCAGTCTTAATTTCTCTTCAAATCTCACCGCTGTGTTTCCTGCTTCCACTCTTATAAGTTTCTCTCTTATGGGTTAATTTCAAGTTGAGGTACTATCGCTAGTATAGCAAATTTTAGTACTTCTCTATGGCAGCAATCAATCACAAAACTGGATTCTTTTAATTTTCCATAGAGACGAAGATATTACCGGTATTTTCTTCGTTTCCATGGAAAATTAAAAGATCAATATTAAAATTTGCGATACTACCGGTAGTATCTCAACTTGAAATTAGCTCATTAGTATGTTCCCTGGCGTTCGTTTGTTTAACCCTAACACTCATTTAATGTACTTATCTTGCACACATTTGATCTCTACACTTCTGTGCAACGATATAATGTCAAACTGTCAAATTCGTCAAATTCAGATAGGTATCTGTCAAAGACAGATACCTGAATTGTTAATTTTGATTATCATTGATCTATAAAAAAGGGAGATATTATTGTATTTATCGTATTTTGTCCACATTATACAAAATGACTATAGATATCACACAAGCTTATTTGCTGATTATATCTAAAATCAAATTTGTGTAATAAAATCATCAACATTTATCAAAATCTAATTCCACTAATGGGGTAGAGAATAAACAGAGATATCGCAAAAAGTGATCAGATGCTTCAAAATTTAATATTATACATATATTGCAATGATGTTTCTAATCTCTATTGTTCTAATCTCTATTGGAGACTTCAAAAATTGTCGTGTATACAGTGTTGGTTTTTTATTTTAGGTTTGAATTTATAAACTTAATTTTTTTTATAAGAATCTAATAAGAACGCATGCATAAACTAACTCTTTGAGGTTGTTACAAACTTTATTAAAGGATTTTTAAAATTAATCTCTCAAAATGTTGATGGGATTTATGTTTTGAAATTTTTTGGAAAAAATCGATGTGAAAACTGATAAATTTATTCCGAAATTATAATTTATTTGTCACAAAATGCTGCATTTAAATAATTCTGGTTAGGTCCACTTTTAGGCTGCTCCCTCGTTACTCTTTATGCCAACACCGCATTAATACATCTTTAATGAATTATAGTCCAACATGACACAGTGTTTTATCTTGTTAATATATTTAACAAGTAAATGTATTATTTCTGACCTTTTGGCTTATAAAATTTAGTGAAATAATTTACACTCAACACTTTTGCAAGAGTAATTACGATTTAAAAAAATCAAAAATACTACAGTAAATAAAATAATGTTTTTTATTATATGATATTATGTACTAATGATTAGGTATTTGCTTGTTTTCAGAAATGGTCTCAACCCACGTGAACAATTTGCAATTTCCTTATAAAATTAAATTATATAATTGGTATTAAAAAAATATGATACACACACGATTTTTATTTAGACCCGTGATTTGAGATTATTTCTAAGGCACTGTATTACATACCACAATCATATTGACAAAATTACTCATTTAGTGTCCAGGAAAATGACTCATTTAGTGTCCAGGAAAATGGCCAATTATGAAAAAGCTTATTTTATTTGTATATTAGGCTACAAAATTTAACTATGAGATCTAAAAGAAAGATTAATAACACAAGAAAGACATCTTTCTTTATGAAAAAGTTATTTATGTTCTGGAAACATTTGCTTTTAATGTAAAACGACTAATAAATATTGCTTATTTTCTGGTTAGCATCCTTTTATTAATACTAACATCCTCAAACCGAATGCATATAAAGGAAAACCAAATACTATTGTATAAAATAAAAAACAACAACATGGGGTGATCAAGAATAAGTCTGCACAATTGAATAATGGACATAGCACTACATAAGGTACATAGAGGACCGAAAGACTGAGGTAAAATAAGTTTGAGGCACGAGCATAGCGAGTTCCTTTATTCACCAGAGCATCTAAACTTTTTTTCGGACTGATATAATGAAGATTTAAAAGTCGTGAAATCAAAGTAAGACAAAAATGAGGTTTATCCATTTAAAATTAATCAATACTGTCACCTTAGCTGTCTGAAATAATTTTGTTAATTTTAATATAAAATTAACTAAGAATTCTAAGTTTTGTGCTGGAAAGTAGTCAGCAGCAGTCACAGTAAACACAATTTTAGTCCTTTAGAGGTGAAACAAATGTGAAAAAAATTGAATTTAATTGTATCACTTTTGATATTTCAATGACAAACAATCCTCACACGTAGTTATCATAATGTGTTTTTCTGCCATGATCAAAAGTAACTATTGCGGCCCATGGGTGTTACGTTTGATTTTCAATCATGGTAGCAAAAGTCTAAACAAACAATTTGATTCCATTGTGCGTAATATGTAGTTATAACTTAGGTTACAAGTCAGGTAAATGTAGTTTTACAGTACGAGATTTATTCTTTGTAGTTCTTAGAAGTTACTCGGTGAAATTTTTATGATCAGGTGATTAGATATTTTGTGTCTATCTTTAAGGGAAATGAATCATAGAATTAGTTCTAAAAATGTGCCAGAAAGTTTAATTCAGTTGCCCTAGGACAAAAGTAGTATATTACGTCGATTTTTTAATTTGTAAAATGAAATAAAGTACAAAATGTATTTTATGCTGCATCATCAGGATCATTATCTTACGTGAATAACTCTATATACGCGGAATATATTGTGAAGTGATCAATGAAAGTCGAGTGGCTTTTCGCAATTTATTTTCGCACACTTTATGACAGTTCCAATCTTTTACGTATACTATCATGAAGTCTGGCTTTTTAGTTCTCACTATGACTTTGCATTACAATTTTATTATATGACAAACTTTTGATCAAATATTCTAGTAATTTTGCAACGAATAAATACTAAATAAAAATACTCAGTATGTTATGAATTCTTAGAATTACCAAAGAATACCAATAAATTAACTTTGGCAAAAAGCTCAAAAGAAAAGAATACTACTAGGTTATTCTCAAGATTAATTTTTTGATTACTACGATTATCATAATCTACCGAGATTAATGCATACAACTAATCACAAACGTGGAAATTTTCAATTTTGACTGAGGGTCGATTTCATAATCAACTTAAAGCCTCCTTTAATTTAAATGACGTTTAAACTGTAACTGTAGATGATTTTTCGATGCATATTGTCATAATGACAGTTACAGTCTAAACGTCATTTAAATTAAAGGAGTTTTTAAATTGATTACGAAATCGGCCTTAATGGCAGTCGTTTTACCCTGAATAAATAGCAGGTTGATGTTTATTAAGATCTGGTAAAAGAATATATTCAATTAGTCACAGTAACTGCTGAACAGGTTAAAGCGTTAAGGGTTTTATGCAGTAATCCTTTGAATACCATTCAAACTATAAATTTAGTTGAATAAATCTGTAAGGTTACCCTCAAATATTTATGTTACTGCGGAAAATATCCATCGCGAAACACCTCTTTTCTTTTGAATGGTTGGTGTTTTAATGCGCTCGGGATATTTTACTAGGTAACATGTTTTTAGGTAACTTGTATTACATTATCGTATTTCATACGATTATCACAATAATTTTAAATTACTTAGAGATTTCATTGTTTTATACTGATTGCCACCGATTACTAAGATTAGTGGTTATTACTGATCACCGACTATTATGAAATGATTTCCCATATTAATGCACAGGAACATCTGACTGTCACAGTGAATCGCTCTTTACACTCCTCTTATTATGTGTACAATTGATCGACTTTAGTTAAAAATCTTGAACAAAAAATTATACAGAGTGATTTTAGATAGGAAAAGAAAAGTTTTGGGAACAAATTCGTACGCTGAAAATTCTTATAGAAATAGTTTTACATTTGTATCAAACTTTTAAACAATCTCTCTTAACTGTCCTTATACAACAAAATTCAAAAAACCGACAAGGGACCGTTATTTTCGATTTGCCCAAGTTTTTCCCTGATGCGCTGCATCATCCTTTGGACGACCGCAGCGTCGATTTCTCTAATTTTTCTAGATAGACGGCGGCGCAATTTTTCTTCATGTTGGATAATGTGAAATATTTTAGACTCAAAATATCTCGGAAATCTCTCTAATTGAGATCCTAAATTCGCGTATTTTGGAGCTTTCCTCTTTTTCCGGAAGACAATATTTTTACTTGATAGGACCTTAAATACCGTACTTTTTCCAACATTGAATCTTCTGGACAGTTTTTTCCGTGACGTTCTTAGCTGCATGAATTAGTCTAGCCTCTCTTAACTGGTTCAAAGCTAGCGGCTGACTGTTTTTAGGCAAGTTTATACATGGTATCCTTTCTTCACATTCTTTGGTTGTGTCATAAATTGTCGATTTGCTTATGGTTGGAGCTCGATAAATATTGACAATGTCTCGTTTCGACATTCACCCAACCAGATTGAAAATAACTCGTCGAGGATCAGTTTTGACAAAATCAGGACATTTTGCAAAGCAGAAACCAAAAACTTTTGCATTGTTTATTTAGATTACATGACTGGTAACATTTTATTTTCACGACCTGATTTACTACATACATTTTTGTCACTCAGTCCAACCAATGAATTTTTTTCCAAAACTTTTGGACCAAAAGTTATTAATGATCCAAAAAAATACATTCCTAATTTGTGTTTTTAAATCGGTAAGGTTTGTATTAAATGTCACTGCATTTTATTAGAAAATTTTCTGTGATCCAAAAAATTGTGTAAAAATTTACATATACTTACATAGTTTATTTATTGATTTAGGTGTGACATTGTTATTTAAAATCTAGTCAATTATCTATAAATAATAAAACTTTGTCAAGGTACTCTGGTAGATGAAATCATTGAAAAAGCGGGTGTGATGACAAATACCTTAACCCTATATCCCAGCTCAACTCTTGCCATTATAAATCGCGCGAACAAATCAAGCAGATTGCAAAAGCCCGATCACATTAATAAACATCACTCTGGTAAAGGCCACATCTTGGTCCCTCAAGCCGGATAGTATCGATTCGAGTAGATTATCGTCGTCTGACCGTTGTCGGTTTCTTGCATAACAACAACACCAAGTATAACAAGAACATAACGTCTCGGTGTAATTTTCGTTGATTGCATAATGATCTGTTCCTGGTGAACTCGTGACTTTGGTGGCTACTGGAGAGTTGATCCTATAGTTTAATTAACCTGATTGGGTTAGTGGAGCGCGGAATTGGATTTAATAAATGGACGACGAGGACGACCATTAAAACAATATTCAGAAGCGACGAGGCGAACGTCCTTTCGAGTTTCGAAAGGCGACCGAAATAAAATTTTTCGTTTTTGGACGAAATCAGCTGATGGTTGCACGCATCGATGCAAGCGACAGACGTAATTCGAGGTTTAATTATAGACCGTCGCAATTCTGTACAGAATATTTAAAATTACGTGGAGAGTTGAAAATAATCGTCAGTGCGTGTTTTTTTTTTTTCATTGAGCAACGCGGCTAATTAAAATGCGTTGTTTGTTTATGGATTAATTAATTTTTTACGCTTTGGATGTATTTATAATTGTTTAAGAACTTTATTTATTGTTTCAGGAACGACCGAACGAGTGTGCCTCATAACCGGTAGCGTGGACGCTATAATGGTAGTAGCAGACTTTATAGCTGATAAGATTCGCGAAAAGCCCGATTTGACCAAACCTCTAGTTGAAACGGAAAGTAAATTAATGCAAGACAGAGACAAACAAGTGAAAATATTAGTGCCGAATTCAACAGCGGGAATGATCATCGGCAAGGCGGGTAACTACATTAAGCAAATTAAAGAAACCAGCGGTTCTTACGTGCAGATTTCTCAGAAGGCCAAGGATGTTAGTCTACAGGAGAGATGTATTACTGTTATAGGTAAGAAAAGTAAAACAAAATCGAATATAATAACATATACGGACAACTTTCCGTCGTAACTTGAATTATTACGCCAACACCCGAGGATAAAAGTATAAAACTAGTTTTGTTTCGTTTTCGTTCATTCATAATATTTTCATGGAGTTGTACAACGGTAAGGCTTTTCCTCTTCGACGAGGTGTAATTTTTACGTTTTTTTATATGCTATAACTTTGAAAGTTTTTCTCTTTTTGCTTAACTACCGAGTTTGTGGGAAATGGACATAAATTATTTTTACTGGACGTTTTTACAATTTTGGGTTTAGCCAACAAACTTATGTTTTAGCACTATTTCTGTTACAGGTAATAATCATTTAACATGTTTCATCGTTTGGAATAAAAAATTATGTTTATTAAAAACGTAAAACTCTTTGCTAAAACTATAACTCCTTTATTAAATGCCCACCGCGGCGTACAATTGAGCATTAACTCTAACTGGAGTTTATTAACTATTTGTACAGTGAAAATAGGCTATTAAAGGGTTTTTTAGAGTCAAATGGAATTTGATATGACTAATCATTTAACTTAGTTTAAAATATGCTAATACAATTAATATAAAAGTATAAAAGCCGGCGAAATGTTTGTATTTTGCTTTGTTGTTTTTATAGGTAGATAGATATACAACATGATTAAATTATTGATGTTATTGACAATATTAAATATTATTGGTATTATATAACTTTTTCTTCAAATACATTTTAATAATAATAATGAAATTACTTTAAGTACAGATAAGTAACATCTTTGTGAGTATATTGTGTTGTAGTTCGAGAGGTGACCGCACAAAAATTGAGTGTATCCGAGGAGTGTACCCGATGAAATTTTGAAGAAACATAGAATGTGCCACGACAAACATTGTTGTACAAACTTTTTTTTGTGCTATTTTTTAAAGATTAATATTTTCAAAAAAAAAAGAGTCGTAGAAAAAGTTTAACAGCACATTTGTGTTTTTGATGAGTATTCTATCACCACACAAGCGGAAATTCGACTCTTATAATTTTTGTTCGTTTTCTTATTTATGTCTAATTTTTTTATTAAAACGAGAAATAACATTCAAACATGCATCTCTTTTTTATAATAATAAAAAATAGTCGACAAAAATATAAGTATATAAAATAAAATATAATATAGAAAATAATTCGATTAAACTTTTTAGAATTAATTTAAAAATCGATCTATCGATAAATTTTACACATCGTTTAATTGATAAATTAAATCGTTAGTCAATTATAAAATTGATAAAATTATCGATTATCGGAAAATTCAATTAATTTAATCTGCTTATCAATTTTGGAAAAAAATCGATTGATAATCGGTTACGAAAAATGAAAATCGCAAAACCGTAGTCGCAACTTATACTATTTTTTTTTTTTCAAAATTCATTCGGTAATTAATGCACCTCATTTTTTTTCGGTCACCTCCCGATCAAGTAGAAACATATTTCTGTTAAAATTTCAGCCACTAAGATGCAACTTTCCGTCTTACACTTCGCAACTTATAAAAATTAAAAAATTCATGCCTACACTACACGCTAGAAAATTAGGATTAGGGTGCGTTGCTGACTTTTTCTTGGATTTGAATCAATAAAAGACCATCTCAATAGAAAGAATGAGAGTGTATAGGTTCTTGCTCACCATGAAAAGGAACAAAAGTTTTAATTGGGACCATGTCGTTCACTTTTTGTGAAGGGTCACGCTATTTAGATTTTTATAAACAAAAATGAAAAGTAATAGAAAAGCATTAATTTGTTTTTTAAGTTTTATCATTTCAAGTTTTTCAATATATCCATTTAAAAATTGTATTTTTTAAAACGAGAAATTAGATAATACCATAATTTGGCATTTATGTCAATTTAGGGCAATTAATAAATAGCCTACTCGCACATATAATTTTTAAAATATAGCACTTAATTTAAGAAGTTTTTAAACAAATTCTTATTTATTTTTTGTTTTTTAAATTTTATACATATTAAGTGATAAGATTTGATCTAACTATTAACGTAAAAAACGTTATACCTAACATAACAGCCGCAGTTGTCGATTTGCGAGTGAAATTGCGAACGAGGATTTTAAGATATATAAGGCTGGCATGACATGGTTGCATATCTGCGGTATATTCAAAATTTTATCTGTTTCTGTTAACTTCGTGAAAGTTACATATTATAAAATTGACAAATCGGCATTGTGAAAATTGATATATTGATCTGTAAAATCGAAAAATGTCAAAATGTCAAAATATTTAATCCATCCATGCTACGGTTTTACCGTATTTTCGAATACACATGTAACGTACCTAGGGATTAACAGGCAGAAACAGATAAAGTTTATAAATAATATTATTTTTAAAATTTCGTAATTTGGACGAAATAAACTTCGATAATTTTATACTCAGCATTTTCATATAACATAATTATCCATTCTTATCAGTAATAAATAATATGAAACAGGAACAGTACAAAGTGTTATTTTTAATCAGCTAGTTATTACAGGGTTTAAATTTCAACTCTTGACATGAAACGGATTTAAAACTTTTTTTATTCGGATTTTGATCCGTTTTATAACAAGTAGCGCTTCACTTCGCAAATACAAACAAAATTTATCGGCAAAATGTAACTTACAATCATAATAAAAGAGTTTTTGTTAGCATCGAATTCATCGATTTATTACTAAATTTATTACTTTTGTTGAAATGAATCCAGCGATTTTTAAATTTTTTACTTTAAGGTTGTTGGTCAGGGATGTTAGATGCTACTAGTGTACCTCAAAAATTATTTCGTACTTTCGAATAAATTTCAGGCACCTATAAATTTAGCGATTCAAATCGTGGTTTAATACCTACACTTTTGGATTAATTTCAGGGATAAATTTAACGATTCAAGTTGTGGTTTAATAGTTAATTAAGCAATAATGGGTACTATTGAGAAAAGGGTTTGGTACTAAAAAAGAGTTTTAACTTTTTAATAAAATGAAAAATAATTTTTATGTCTGACTGCTTAATCAATTATTCTTTATAAATACAATGTTCCGTACATAAAGTACCTTTTTATTGCACTGGTAAAATAAAGTAACTTTATTTTCAGAACTGTCAAAATATAAAATCACTATTGAAATCTTTACTAGTACACCACTTCCGATAAGTACGTCTGTTTCTTCGTATACATGCCTAGATTTTGTTGGTAATAGTGAATCTTTAGCAGCAGCAGCAATATTTATGATTTTTTCCTTATTAGAACTCTTACAACTGCACACTTGCATTTTGCATCGGACAAATAAAGTGTATTTTTGGAGCTATTTTGGGGGCTAATAATTCTGAAAATAATTTTTTTTGGGAAAAAATAAAAAATATGTATCAATTAATTTTTACTTCTTAATCTTTGGTTAAATTATGTGCACTCGTTCGTGAGACACCCTGTATAAATAGCTATTATTTCCAAAAATCTCCAAATTGATAAACATTTGTTACTTTAGTAGTACCTTTCTGAAATTCGGTCATATATTAACACCACAAGTTCGCAAAACCTTTCTAGAAAATGAAGTAAATTTATTGTTCTTCGGGAATTCGTTCTACGATTATAAGAATTTTACATTTCTCTCTAACACATTTATTACTATTACCATTGCATTTTATTAACTAACAATGGAACATTTAAAGAAGTATTGTTTTGGAAAGTATCCGTTTTAGTTTTAGTAAAATGAATAAAACGTCTTATACAAATTTACAAAACAACTCAATTTTTTAGTAACATTTCGAATATAAACAATATAATTTAATGAGAAATAATGATCTTATGGTTAATTCCATTGTGATAGAAATACATAGTGATAGTGGTCTGGAAATTTAATAAAAATGTTAAGGTAACTTAGCTATAGCTATCATATAAGGATACGATATATTAATTTATTTATATTTACTAACTGTACACTAACGAAAATCAAACTATAATGAACTCATGTCACATTTTAGTTATGTCAAATTCAAATAAGATTTTCTTTATTTGTCAAAGCGGTTCCCCGTATGAATATTACAACGTCCCAAAAAAAAAGATTTTCATCTAGTTACCTTTGAAATTATTTTACATGTTAATTTTTTTGTGCCGCTCTACTCTTTAAGTTTGAACTAATTTATTCTGTCACCTATCAATCAAATGTCAATTCAGATTTGAAGTTTGGCAAGGGGTCTTTGACCTTTAATGAACATTCAAAGCAGGAAAACTTTTTCTTTAAAAATTGCCGCTTGTAGAAAGACCGAATATATGGGGTTTTTCATTTTTCTTGTTACAACCTTAGTGACATTACTAGGTTTACTCGTTACCCCTATTTGCTAAAGCGGCATTTTTTATTTTACATGGGAAATTCATAGGCGACTAGATGAAAATCTTTTTTTGGGGCCCTGTATTATTAAAATAACTAAAATAAGCCAAATGAATGCGTAATTTGTAGAAACTTATAACTGAAATGAAAGATTTGTTTGAACAGTCCAAAAGCTGATGACAATTTTGGAAGTATGAAAATGGTATATTTTAATGTTAGTTGAATCAGGTTGAATATTAAGGAGGCTTCTTGTGGTTATTTTACTTACTTTGCTACTGTACGACATATGATATTTGCAAAACTGATTTTTGTTCGGAGTTCATGAAATATGAAATAAAATTTCTTGATCATTTGAACGGTTATGAAATATGACCAAACAATCGCATAGTTGTATTTCTAATAATTAAAAAAACATTCTTTTCATATTTGTTCAACAACATTTCAGAATCAGTTGAGAAACAGAAGGCGTTTACGAAAATTCAACCCGGGTTAGTAATCCGTCACGTGACCGGATCCGTCAGATCCATCTCAGATCAGTGATCGGGGTTAGTTATTTTCGAACGCCACAAACCCTGACCAATGACCTTGAGAGCATTTTCTCAAATTTCACTGCAATTATTTTTTTTAATGTAACTATAGCAACCCGACATATTAAAAAACAAAAAATAAATTTGATACTTTGTCATTTTGTTGTGTTTTTGCAGAGACGGCACAATTAATCTTGTCGAAACATCGAATAAATATAAACACAGTATGATTTATTTGGTAGAATCAGATCTAATAAAAATATTTAACAAAGAAATCCAATTCAAAATTCAATATGATTTCATAAAACCACAAAGTTTTATCAAATGCGCATGCGGATCCATTTTGCTTGAAAATCTACCCTGCTGCTGAGCTGGATCCCTCGACCACTGATCGATCCCTGATCCGGATCAGTAACCCTGAATAAACGAACATGGGTTAGTGAGCGAGGTTGAATAAACGAACGCTCGGATCCCTGACCCAACTGATCGAGTTGAATTTTCGTAAACGCCTAGAGATGTTGAATCGCTGAAACTATACTGCGCATGCGCGATACAATTCTGAACCATTCTAAACTCTTGTTGGAACAAACCTATTGTTTTCACTAATTAATAATAGATTGAGTACTTTAATTAATTCTTTATAGCATGCCGTTTTATAAAATAAGGAATTTTGCACGTATTTAACAAATATTTTTAATTTTTAAAAAGGCCTAATGTATATTTTTGGAGAGAACTATCTCAAGTAATTTGGGAACCAACTCCACTAACGTTTTGAAATAATGCACATAATTCATCAACTTTAATACGTCTTACTACTCAGCAGTTTACACGGTAAAGTAAAACCTGGTACCCGGTTATAACTTATAATAACATACTCGGATATACCGTCCTTCGGTGATTTTAACGTACGTTTTTGGTGGGTTCCTCGCGCTTCGTATCTCACATTACGAGTATTGTTTTTTTCTAACGTACTGCGTTTATAAGGCACTCGTTAAATGTGTTCCGAAAAGTACGTTATAACCGGGTTTTATTTTAAGCATATTTGAAGCATAAATCTAAAAGGGAGTGCTATTTACAGTGCAGATTTTGTTAGGCAAATGTCGTATTTTTGACATATTCTAAAATGTGCTTAATAATTGCAAGTTGTTTGATACAAATGGGAAGTAACATGCAGTCACAGAAATTATATCCTACAGAATGTTTTCATATTCACACAGCAATGATTAATGAACTATTGGAGCTTATAACTTACATCACTTATCAGTTGTTTAATATACACATAATCGATTTATCTAAGAATGAGAATGTAACTTAAACCATAAATAACTCCAACAACGAAGAACCTAATTAAGCAATTATTACTAATGCCGATTAACCGATTTATGATGTTTTGAGAGCTCGAAGTTAAGTATAAAAGTTCTCGCTTTAGGGGCTGAATTTAGATGCCACTATTTGGAGTTATTTACTACCACTGCCTTTCAATATAAATCGGCGTGAATATTAATTGCTTAACTAGGAATCCTTTTGTTGGGGTTGTTTGACCCTTTTTCATTCTTGGGTAAACCGACTTTACCTGTAACTGAAGCAACTATCAGAAAAAAGTCTTTGATCTATATGGGACATTTTAAACGATATAACTGGATAAGTTTATAACCCACGGGGCATTGTCGTTATCATATTAATTTATTGGTTAAAAAGAAGTAAACTAGTAATATGCTTCTTCTGGAAATAAGCAAAAGAAACTAATTTGCCTAATAAAATTAATGTAATTCCAGCACTTTAATAAAAAATAGGATAAAGTTTTCCAATATTTTCATTAAATATGTTACACGAGCTTTAGAAAGTTGTTACCTCAGCAAATAATACAAGATTTAAACTCTCATCACGTATTACAAAAAATTTTATCAGTTAAATTAATTCTACATGTTTTCACAGAAAGTCTTGTATGCATCACGGTTAATACTAGATTGTAATATTCTCCAGGTCACAATTATTGGTTACCTTAGTATAATACACTTGTGTATAAATAACGCTACAAATAACAGAACTTATCTTTTTGTTACATAATTTATTGTATCTTTCCAAATTATTGATTATAATTAAATCCGGTTTTCTTCATAATTAATTTTGATTGATTCATCATTGCTAACATTCTCTTTAAATCTTTAATTTCAAATAGTTTTCATTCAAATTCCTTTAATTGCCTGTAGCTGTTTCAGAAAACGTGCTTCTTTCCGTCACTTCCCATCACTTTCTCTGTCTCACATCTCTCTTTTTAGATTCTGTTCCAAAAATTATAAATACAAATACACCTACAATGATAATTACGCGCGCGTGTGTATAATGCAAGTACTATTTCTATTCGCAACGTCCTTGAATATCGTCACACTTATCCTGGTGTTGTTATGTCATCAAAACGATGCACACCGCCACCTGTGACTAGAAACAACCTCCAATGTTTTCATCCCACACATAAAACACAAAAAGTCGTTGTTCCATTTACCATGTATGTGACAGCTCGAATTTCATTGTCCTTTTTTTATTTATTTCAGGTGAAAAAGAACAAAATAGGCAGGCGTGTCAGATGATCCTCGGAAAAATCGTAGAAGATCCCCAGAGCGGAACGTGTTTGAATGTGTCTTATGCGGACGTTAATGGTCCGGTGGCCAACTACAACCCCACGGGCTCACCTTTTGCCCAACAGAATGCCGGTAGTGCATTCAATGCATCCACAGCGAGTCTGAATAGTGGACTTAGTTCAGTATCCCAAAGTCTTATGCTCAATGGAGGACTCAATCTCAGCCTAAATCTAAGCACTCCAGGACAGAACGTAGGCACGGTGACGGCTCAGCTGCTGGATCACATCAAAGTAAGTGTCCCACTTTATTTAAAACAGCCCTTTTGCTGTTTGTCACCGCAAGTTGTTCAACAAATCATGTTAAATTTGTCTATTGATAACATTTTTATAATCACAGCTCAAATAACCAGAACTTTCTTTTTTTAAAATGCAACACAACATGGGTGATCATTTAAATTTCTTTATAGTTGCAACTGAGAAACACCGGTTTTTCCGACTCCCACATCGTGGAGATTTGCGCCGCCTTGTCCGTTTTGGCAAAGTACGGTATTTTGGCGATGGGGTTGGGGTTGGGAAGCGCCCACACGGGGGCGCTGCCTGTATCCAGTTATTTGAGTGTGATGGACCAAGCCAGTGCCGCTACAGCAAACACGGGAGCAGTCTTCGGGCCTATCGGAGGTCAAGTCAGTCTAGCTGAATGCCATTTGGGTGAGTTGATTCGTTTGGTTGTTGGTAAAGTGGAGAAATTTCATTTTTTGGGGCAATGTTACAGGTACCACATCCCCAACTCCACGAACCAATATAGAAAGGTATGATTCAACATTCGATCCATTCAGACATCAAAGTTCACCCGCAACAGCACCCATCTCAATCAACAATAACAGCTTTGGTCTAGGTACAGGTCAACAAATGGCTGTGCTAAGTAAAAGTCCCACTCCTGCGGAATTAAATGGTGCTAAAGACACTAAAAATGTCGAAATTGCAGAAGTAATTGTTGGTGCTATTTTAGGTAATGGGAGTTTTAACATTCATGCATTCATTTAAGTTAAGCTTTAATGGGGTGGACAACAAAAGGTTAAATTGTTGCTAATTTTATTTTGTTTATCGCAAAACTAAAAATAACACCCCAACAAGAATTAAATACTCCACTCCTAAATTAAAACTTTATCCTGATTTTTTACCAAAAACTATTAGCAAATTTGGTCAAGGAAATTTATACAACTTAAGTCAATATTCCTTAAACAAATATATATACTATATTAAATTAAAAAATTTAAAGTTCGTAGACAAGAGGGAAAGAATTAAAGAAATTCTTTGAATTTAGTTTTTTTATGAAAATTATGAAAAAAATTTTATTTAGAAAAGGTAATAAATGTGTTTTTTTTATGAATTCGAGTTGTTAATAAGCAATACCACGAATAATATTTAAAGAAAAGTAGAGAATGACTAATATTGTTTTTCAACTTTTATTTAGAATACCTATTATCGCTAACTTTTGAATGATGTCGTTAGATTATTCAACAGTTTATTATCTAATCTAAAAATTCGAAACGGTTATAACCGGATGCGAACTTTTGACAATTGATTAGTAATTTTCATTTTTTTGGACATAATGTAAAAAGTTGCATTTTTCATTATGATGAATATTTAAAAAATTTTTAGAGATTTTGGAAAAAAGAGATAAAAATAGCGGTCAAAATGGGGTGATTGCATTAATCTTTTTTTAGTTTTTTAATACGTCATCCTAAAAATTATTTAAAATGTTTTTTCAGGTCGATAAACAAAAACTTAATATGCTTACATAGTTCAGAAATTTTTTTTTTATCAGAATTTAAAAAGTAAACGCTTATAACGTACTATTTTACTAAGTGGTCACTCTCTTCCATCTGCTTAATGGGACTGTTTTTGTATTTTAGTGCCGGCGAAATATCAATAAACGAATAGGTGTTTATTGTTAATATATGTTCTGTATTTACTGCTTTTTATTGAGCTATGGAGAGACAATAAAGCTAAAATTACTAAGTTGTTACAACAATCCACACGCTAGCGCCATCTATCTCGTTAGCAGAACTGCCTGCCAAGCACCAAATTTCAGTATTTTTTTGTTTGACCCTAAGTTGATAAATAAAACTAATCTGGTTACAAACTTCATGAAATTCCACACTTTTAAGGATTTTTAAATTCAAATGATCAGCGTACCTGATTTTTTTTTATACAAATCCTTGAGTTATTTTTCTACTATTTGTGGTAATGTCTTCCAACTTTTCATAACATTACTTGAGGTTACATATTTCGGCCCTTATTGTGGGACATTTTAATTTTTTTGTTGGGATAATTTTCAAATTACAAGTAAATCAACCAGTGATATATACCATATATTGTCGGTTTTTGGAAAGAGGCATAATTCAAAATAAGCTTTTTGCCTGAAGATGATTTTAATGATCCCATAGCTTATTAGCTTTGGCTAATAATTTATAAACAGCCGCAACTGTAGTCGTAGGTAGGTAGTTCAGATACAATCGTCTTCCAGATGAAAAAAACATTAATTTAAACGATAATTTTATGGTTCTCTCAAAAATTATGATTTTTCACTTGTGTTATTCTTTTCGAAAATCGATGATATGTATTATCCATTGAATTGGCATCCGCACTGTTAGTCGTTTTTGAGAAAGAATCTCGGCTGTTCTAAACTATTATTGCGATTTATTTTATTATAACGGGATAGAAAAGTTGTCAAATTAATTTAAAAAGGGTCAATGAGAAAATACATTTGGTGCGAAATAATGCAGTACTATTTAAAAATAACAATATTTTGTTCAAAATCGTAGCAATTTAAATTGACACTAACACTTATCATTAATTTTGACCATTTAAACTAAAAAAAGATACATTTTACAATTTACATCGGATTAATTAAAAGATCAGATTAAAATGGTAGTGTCATTACACTATACCTCTTTCGTTTGAAAGTACCTTTTTTTATTTTCAAATTTTTCAATACTTAAAGGATAAAATTAGGTTGTTTTTACCGTAATTGCTTTAGACTGCATCAGTTTTAGCAGAAAACGCCGATTACTTACCTCACTCTACAAAAAACAAATATGACAAAGTCAATTTTTCGCTTGACCTTTATTCAATTTATTGTGGATCACAGTACTACACTCACAATAATGGAAAATTGTGGATGAATTGCTGTACTCTATTGTGAAGTGCCTTACTCTACAAATTATTATAATAACAAAATATGGTGTATTACTGTATGAACGGTTATTATTCACGAGAATATAAAAGTTAATCTCAGTAAATAATGTTTGATAAGAGCAATTGCAGTGTACTGTGTTTTTCCAGATGATGATTCATTTCGATTATTATCAATTGTTTTAATAAAAATGACATTAACATTCAAAGAAAAATAATAATTAAAGAAAAAAATTTTAATGCAAGCCATTAGAATTTTCAAGTATATACATTGCAAAACTTGAATGGATCGACCAAACAGGATCGTTATAAACGATAAATAGTGGAATATTTTTTATATTAGGTATTTCAAAAGTTTTGAGCAAAATTATAATCTAAAACACTACACCACAAATGATGAAGATCTACAAGAAAATTGCTTTATCTCAAGTGGTTTTTACAGATGTATGTAAACATCATAGTTTTAATCTATAATGAGGGTATGACAAACATTATTCCCTATTGTGCACCAATCATAAAAAAGTGATATCTTATTATTCATCTCATAATTTTAAAATAATAGAAACCGATAAAACAGTTGTCAGTGAGCGCCGTGTTTAGTTTTTTTTTTTGATTAAAAAAGTGGAAAATAAGTTGGACGTAAATAAAGTATAGTATACAATTCGCTATAATAGATATTGTTACCTTGGTATAATTACGACCCTCACTCTTTTTACTCGCTTTAGGTTGTAAACTAATAGAACAATAACACAAACTACAGCTGGTGCCAAGGTCATATTCAGGAACATAGCTATGTAGTGATGAGACACTATGTGATACGACGCCCACACAAATAACATCACTTGTTGAAGTTGAAGCTTTGAACGGTTTTGAGTCGTCTTAAAGACGATAATTAACTTTTAATGACACAAACACTTTATTATTACAGGGTGGGACACTAAGACCTCGGTCCATTACGTAGTTAAGGTTTATTTAATTAAAAATTGATTTTGTTTGTCCAAAATTCACAAAAATCTGATTTAATCGCTCGATTACCTCGCTCTAATTTCATTTAGTTATTTAGCAAAAAGCACCAAAATGGTACTTAAAGGAGAAACATTTATTACTGACCGTAGTGACAGTTCACCAGTTTTTAACCAGCTAAACAGCTACTCGTTTACTCTAAATTTGTAAAAGTTAGTGAGGTTTTTGTAACAGCAATTTTATATTACGAAACTCATACTGACCTATGAGAAGAAGAATTATTTGTGTAATGAGAATTACAATTAACAGCAATAAATTCTACTTTTAATATATTTAGTCGCCCAAACTGTGTTTGAATTTTTTTCCTCTAGGGGTGTCGTTGTTTCGCGGTCTGTTTAACATTAATATCCATTATAGCGTCATTGTCTAACATACTTTACTAATGATAATCGATTTTGCTAACTTTTCTTTGAATAATGACAACTGGCAACTTCATGAAATTACGTCGAATGAAGGAAATAATTCATCATGAACCAATCTCAGAACAGAACATGCAACATTTTATTACACAAAAGTTGAAAAAAAATTGTACTCGTAGTTATTGACAATTAACAAGAAGTGATACGCGCTCTAATGATGGAGTTTGTATATACCTACACGTGCGTTATTGAGGGAGAAAATTCAAATTGTTGACATAAACGTTACAAACTTTGTTAAGGTGATTTGTTTTTTTTTATCGTTTTTCCCTTAATGGCGCCCGTATGCACTAGTTCTAAACCCCACCGCCTGTCGTGTATGTTAATTTATTACCAATGTGTTATTGAGGGAGAAAACTCAAATTGTAAATCATGTTGTGAAGTAACACAGGCTTAAATTCCAAGCCATTAGAACAAAACCAATATGGGTTCGGATCCCACGTAGCCACGTATGTGTGTGGATGTCCTCAGTCTCAGTACACGGTCCAATCTGTAACGAGACTCTATCTAGGAGAATGGGTTACACCGTTAAGCAAGCGCCACCTGCATTAAAAAAATGTATGCACAAAAACTTTAAAAAGGCATCAGTGAAAATAACGTTTTAAATTTGTATTTAATTTTTTCTCCCTCAATAACTATATTTTCGCGTCTACAAATCTGTTTTTATTTACTGCACTTTGAATATTAATGACTAATAATTCATTAGAATATGGCCGTGGGTATATTTATTTGAAGTTGAGATATGATATGTATGTATGCCAATTTTTTGAGATTTGTATTTCCAATTTTAAGACTTCTATAGCAACAACCAGTTACAGCCTCGAATTTTAATTTTTCATAGAAACAAAGAACCGGTTAAACTTGGAACTAACCCAAAATGGTTAAAATTCATTGTTGCGAACCAAAGATTTGAAAGTCACTTTACATTACGCAACCACAACTTTTGAAAAAAGTACCTTAATAATAAATAATATTACTTATAATATTTTTTATATCATTTGTGAAAAACACCTTAATTACATATCTGCACCAAAAATAAATCTAAAGGATTATTCAAATGAATGGTTCTCTTTCTGTTTGAATAAAATGTTTTTTTTTTTTTTTAATTCTGAAAGTATACAATTACTTATTTCGTTAAATAAGTAAAGTTGGCAACAGCTTTTCGTGTTCACCCTTGACCATCATGAATTTATTATCAAAGCGGACATAAGAAAAATGTTTTTGTTTCAGGTCCTGGGGGCCGTTCGTTAGTTGAAATTCAGCAATTGAGCGGGGCCAATATTCAGATATCTAAAAAGGGCATTTTCGCACCAGGAACGCGTAATAGAATAGTGACCATATCGGGTAGTCCCCAATCGATAAACACGGCCCACTATCTGATCGAACAACGCATCTCTGAAGAAGAACTGAAGAGGGCAAGAAACAATGGCCTCGGTACTCTAACTATGCAGTGATGACGTCAAATCGTTTTAATTTCACCCAAATTGTTCAGGTACACGCAACAGAGATTGTTAATGTTTTAGAAGATTTAAAAAATAAAACTAAAAAATAGTAAAATGGTAACAAATTTTAATTTACAATTTAAATGTATAATAGGGAAGCATTTTAAATAGTTTGTTGTTGAATATTTTTAACGAAATGAAAGTTATTATGATGATGACTCAAGGTAAATTGCGCAAGGCTGTTTATATACAATGTGAACTTTTTAAAGAGATGTATACCTATTTACATAATTGTTTGTACTGTGGGGTAGTAATGGAAATTTTTTATAGTCAATTCCTTGAAAATGTGATGTGATTTGTTATTATTTATTTGTTTTGTTTTTGTTTTAGAAATATTGTAAGGGTGAATCTTGTGTGGTCGTTTTGTTTGCCATACAAGTTTTTCCTGTTGTATCACTAAAATTTTAGTTTTGTTCTGTTTGATGTAATTACAGAGTTTAATAATTAATTATACGAAAGAAATTTCGAGGTAAATGATCTGATTTTACGAGATTTAGAATAGTACTACATTCTAATTGAGCAAAATTGTGATTCTTCATTCATTCACGTCATTATCAACACTCTGATGTTTGTACCCATTTGTTTGCTTGTTTCAATTTTTTGTACATAAAATACTAATTTTACTTTTTCTAGTTGTTGCGGAACATTAGGTTAATTTAGAGATGTGTGCATATGTGATTGGTAATAGCAGTCATTTGAACAATTCCTAAATTTCGTACCTGCTAAAAAACCTCATCAATATGACAAGCGAAATTTGGCTGGCCAAAGAGCATATTGAATTTATTTAGAAAAAAAATCTATTTACCAATCATGAGATTTTATTTTTTGGGGTTTCGGCCGAAGAGGCATGACATTGTAAATAGTCATAGCGTTAGTCATCTATACTCACCCAACTCTGCTGTTATTCCTTCTATAGATCTATATATTATTATTAAAAAAAGAATATATATGATGATAAATGTAACTAAAAATTATATATTGTTGTTATCGCATGTTGTTAATATTGTTAATGTTTGGACACTCGCTGCTGAATATTTAACATCACCGTTAACTAATCGACTTACATGCGTTAACTTGAAAATTATATTTAGGTTTAATTCTATTGAGATCTATGCAGGTCATAGACGTGTTTTCACGTGGTAAGCTGTGGCATTCCATTTACCGAAAAGTACCATACAGAGTTTATTATATAGTTTTGTTACGAATGTTTTATTTTTTTATTTTCGATTGTTGACGGAAGAGTTTAAATATTAAGATGCCGTTAACACAGCATAGTTTCATTGTCTAAATGTATGTGATCGCCGTAGTTTCATAATCATAATGTTGAGTCAAAGATATTAATCTATAAACGATTGTTCAAGATTTGTGCGCTTGTAAATCAAAGATAAAAAGAATATTTGGTCTATATTTCATGTTAAAATCTTTTAGATATTTAAGAATTGTTTCGTTTTTAGTTGTTGCTTCTCCACGTTTTAACATATGCCTCATACTTTAATATTATATTAAAAACTGTTCTATATACAACATTACTGTTGCTGTGATATTCACATCTGTGGGGTTACCTGTCTCAGGCTCTGGTTGCCCGTCATTTCGCAAAAATGTGCAATATTCAACATTTTCATTAAATCGTAGTCACGTGGTTTGTCTGTTATCGAAGATGACGGGCAATCCACCGCTCTCGGGGTAACTGTGAATTTAGCTAGAGAGTTCATATTAAAAAATTATTGATGAAATAAAATATAATAGATAGGGTCGAGTCACGTGGATTCATCCCGTGCTTGCCATTGGTCAATCTCTTTGTCACTATGCCATTAAAACTAGCATTTCCCGTTCTTTCCACTTGCAGTGCAAATTAAAGTGACCTTTATCAGACGTAATTAAATAAGAAAACAATGTTGTGACTTGCATTCATTTGTTTTTAATGTCACAGTGACAAATTTCCAGATTTTGCTTTCTCTTGTTTTGTAAATTTTATAGGTGTCGTGTCGGTCTGTTGGTTCCTATTTTTCTAAGAGGCCTATGTTAGGGGCCCGGATCGACGCGACACTCCCTGTAGCGTATGATTTATTTTAAGTTAGCTTAAGCAGTGATTTAGTCATTTCGTGGGTAACGATAGATTAGGTGTAAGTAAATCGGGGCTAAAGGTACCTTATGATTGTGTGTGTGTGTGTGCATGTGGCCGATGGGCAACATCCAAGTCCGACATTAACGATTAAGTTACCAGTTTTGTGTAGGGGAAGTGTGTTTTCTGCACTGTTTTAACAAAATGCCGATTTTTTCACACTTGAAGGTTTTGTTATGATCGATACGTAACAGTTTTGTTACAGTTAGTCAAGAATTGTTTGTACAGTGATAATAGTTTAAAGTTTTAAGAAGGTGACACGGGTTTATAGTTCTTTCAAAGCTGCTGTGGCAGTGTTCTTAGGTTTGATAGGATGACCCAAGGACAGTGTCAAAACACGTTTTTTGTTTTTTTTTTTAATAAGTTAGTCCACAGCATTGTCAAACACACTATAATTCAATAAAATCCATAGTGCCATATATCGTATTATTCATAAATCCTCATAACACGCAACATTTAACATGTCCATTTGGAGCACTCTATTGTGAAGCCTTCTCGATGGGACAATCATTTGACCGAATGTGATGGATTTTAAATAAATCATTCCAAAAGAGTGCTCCCCGGTCTTTTGTACACCTACAGATCAGCTTGCATCATACAAAAAGTTTTTGACTCATCCAACCCTTTTATTTTATTCTTTGCTTGTATTATAGCGCTTGATTCATTCTATTTTTTTCGTTTCGAAATTCATGATACTTTAGGTCCGTCCATTTTAACTAATAATCTAGTCGAATTCCAAAATTTGTAATTTGTTGTTATTAAAATGTCAATATTGTACGTACACGAAACTAAATAAATAAAGACAAGGCTGATTTAAAACCACTTATTTTGATAAAAACACATTTATTAAAAAGCATTGAAAAATATCAGGTCTAAAATTTTCCACAAACGTCAACAAATGCATAAATCCTACTAAAGTTACATAAACTCAAGGAAGAGCATCAAAGCTGAAACAATTTGTACTTTTTTGAGCAGTTAAAAAAATTCAAATAAAAAAAGCAATTATTTGGCAGCTTCAGGGGGGCAGTCTGGTTGGTTACTCGGATGTGCAGCTCGAAACGCTGGATGATTCTCCAATTCTCTGTCAATCCTTAAAATAATCGGAAACGGCCTCAAATCCACATGAAACCTCCTCGCATTAAAGACCTGCGGTATCAAACAACAATCCGCCAACGTAATCTCATCTCCGACACAGTATTTTCCTGCACTGGCCGACAACAGTTTCTCCACAGCCCTAAAACCACGATTTATCCAGTGTTGCGCCCATTCGTTCTTTTTCTCCTCTCCTACATGAATCAGAACCACGAGGTTTTGAAGAGGTTGAATCCCCGAAGCGATTATTTCGCAAATTTCGCGTACCTAAAACAATAATTACTTAAGCAACAAGGAATCTTAACAGCCCATACATTCCGCGTTACTTATTACATTTTTCCTGCTGCCCATCGAGATTTATACAGAGATTTTTTTATAGATTTTGTAAAAAAATTTGACAACGGAGTGTAAATTTAACATTTATTACATTCCTAGAAATATAACGATAAAGTCTCAAAAATATATTTGTGGAGAATGTTCCAAACTGAATAATTTATTTAAAATAGACATCAGTTAGGTTATTATTATTATTATGTATTATATTATTATCAGTATGTTATTATGATCATCTCCTAAGACTGAACATAAGGTGCATCTTGGAACAAAAAATTCTTCAAAAGAAATTTTTTACATTTTAGAGGTAACGGGTTGAAGGAACAATTAAATAACGATTTGACTTTAATCCGACGTTTCGACTGTTTTTATTACTGTCTTTTTCGAGGATTTAAGTCATAGTTATAATAAAATAAAACATATATACTTAATTAGTCGAGCAATCATACCAATCACTTGAACAGCTGACAGAAAACACTGTTTTGTTTTCATTGTTTTCTGTCAGCTGTTCAAGTGATAGATATGGTTGCTCGACTAATTAAGTATATACGTTTTATTTTATTATAATTATGACTTAAATCCTCGAAAGAGACAGTAATAAAAACAGTCGAAACGTCGGATTAAAGTCAAATCGTTATTTATTTGTTCCTTCAACCCGTTACCTCTAAAATATAATTAATAGCAATTATTGGAACGTTATAAGATTAAGAATGAAAATTTTTAGATCCACAATTTTTTTGTAGATCATAGTTGGGTTTCTCAAATTTCATTAGTTTTAAATTTAACTTTGTATGTACATACCTGTCTCCCTGCCTGAACTTGTTGTTAGATGAACATTCGAGAAGATATTTCGTTTCTTTCATGAAGATAGCTTGTGTTTGCATAAACTATTCCCTACAAATCAAGTAAAAAATTGAATTTAAAAAATAATTTTGAAAAGAGGTGTCAAATCAAATTGGATTTTTAACAAATCTCGCCTTTACATTCCTTGTTACTTCAATAACTATTAATCTGACACTCGTCGTCAAAATTATTTTTATATCAATCCTTTTCGTGGATCATCTTAATTTATGCTGCTGTCACATTCACATATTAGAAATTAATCAAAAAAAATGAAAATTGGATACGTTATTTAAAATGCTTGAAATTAATTCAAAATAAAAGAAATACAATAAATTTGATAAAATAACAAAAGTCATAAACATTATTTGATTAGAAAAATTATCAATCCATTGAATGTTTTTTAAAATTCTGTGAAAAATTTTAACCACTAGTTGAGTGTCGTGCAACGGGCAACCCAAGGTAGGTAATATTCCAGTAGTTTTAGATCAAATAACATTAATTTAAAGCTAGATTTTCTTTATATAGTTTCTTTCTGATGTTCTAGTAAAGTCACAATTTATAAAATAAAAAATAAAAGCGCAGGCAATACTTATAAAAATTATTGTCATTTTTTTTTTTTTAGATAAAAGTCTGCTAAAATTTTGAGAAAGGATGCGATAAGTAATTGTCTTTTTGAAAAAAAGGGTGATGAGCGAAATAAGTTTGGGAATAATTGGTTTAGATACTATCAAATTGTCAAGGCGAGTCGTAAGAATAAAATCCCCCCCAAAAAACCAAGATTAAGCAATGTTAAGTAAATGCAAACAAGTTACACTTAATATCTTAAGTAGCCAAACAAGATACGTTATTAAGGTAATTATTGTTAATTTAAGTGGTTGAAGACACGGCTTTATAGATTGTATAAAGCATACAATTTGAACAAGCCAGACCCTTCTTACATTACAGAACAAAAAGATGTCACTTTCAAATGCACCCTTATATCTAAGAAGGTCTGTTGATGCTTTGCACCGATTCTATCGACGTTAAATACGCCCCTGATAGATTCAGTACAAAAGACGTGTTTTGTGTTATACTTTACCGGTGGTACAAAAAACAATATCTTTTCTGCTTTTTTTTTGTTTTAAATCACAAAAGTAGAGTTTTTATTATATAATATATACTATTTTTAATATTTTCAATTTTTAAACCACCTGTAATTGAGGAGCTTGCGTGCAAAACCGGATATATCCACTTTTACAAATTTTTCAGGAGATGAAAAAAACACCCTACATATTTCTTTAAAAAAATAGTGTTATTTAGCGAAAACAGTTTACATTTAATAGGGTTATGCAAGTGATTAACATATATTTTTTTGTATAAAAAGTAAACAATTTGGCGTTATTAGCAAAAAACTATTAGATATATCCAATTTTTGCTCACAAATGACATACACTGAGCGAATAAATTATTTATTTTTCTTGAAATAAACAAATTTAAATTGGTATTTGCAAAAAGAACAACAAAATTAAATATGTACTGCAGTCTCTTCGTTCAGGTTATCGCATAGTTTCTTGGGTTTCATTCTGTTCTTCGTTTCTTCCCCCATTACTGTGTAAAAAAATTTTTTACCACAAAAGGTTTTCCCTCTTTAGCCAATCTTCCCCAATATATTTTTTTATTAAATGTTTTAAGTTTTTTTTTCTTATCTGGATATATCCGCTGTTGTTTGCAAAATTTAGATAGATATAGCCGACTTTGCTCCAAATGTCAAACTTTACTTAACGCTTTTACGAGGATTTAAACGGTTTTGGTTGCAAACGCATATATGGGCCTATAGATATCACAACTTAGATTCAGAAATTACCAAAACATGATTTTTTGTGAAAAGTAGATATATCCGTGTTATGTTTTGTTGTTTTATTTAATTAATTATTTGTTGTGCGACTTGAGGAGGACTGGTAGGAGCGTCTGAGTAACACCAGAGTTGAGCTTAGACTAACTTTATTTACAGAAGTATTTACAAAGTAAAAGAGATTGAGTATGCAACCAGTTATACATACAATGATTAATTGATAACTATGTAACATCTCCCTTTTTTTTTTTTTTTAATTAAATAACGGGTAAGTTATTTGGTAGACAATTAACTTATGCTAGTTTGATTATTTAGTATTTAATTTAAATGTAACAGTTCAATACAGCTTATAATCATTTAGGGTAGCTGGTAATTTTATTTTCCGGCTAGGTCTACCGTCACCGCTTACGTTATCGCTAGTTGTTAACTTTTGCGTATTTTGTGTTTCACTTTCACTATTAACACTCGTTTGTTCACTTTGTCCATTAGTTTCATTTCCGTTCTGATCACTATCCTTATTGACACTCTTATTTTCTACATCACTATCGCTATCATATACATAACTAGATCTAAAACTATTGTCAGGTTCAGGGGAATACATATCTTTATGAGCTGGTTTGATATAAATTGAATTTCTGATGATGTATCTCCCATCTCCCTTTTTTATTCTATAAGTTCTATCTCTAATTTTATTTTCAATTCTGCCTAATTGCCAGTTGCTCTTAGGTTTGTGTTGATAAAATATTTTCATGCCTGGCTTATATTCTTTCTGTTGTCTAACCTTTTTATTATAGTACATCGTCATTTTATTTCGGTCCGCGTACATTTTGGCGTGATAAATGGAAGTGTTTATTACTTTAGGTTTTAATTTGTCTTCCAGCATTGGCAAATTGTCTCTTAAATTTCTGCTCATTAGAATTTGTGCTGGAGTAAAGGAGTGATGGACGGGAGTGTTGCGATAGACTAACAGAGCTAAATTTACATCTTTATTGCTCTCAATTGTTTTCTTTATCAATTTTTTTACAGTTTGAATGTGTCTTTCTACTTGACCATTTGATTGTTGATGATTTGGAGATGTATTTAAAAATTTAAAATTCCATTCTTTAGAAAAGTCATTGTATTCTTTACTAATCAACTGTGTTCCGCTATCAGAAATTACAATTTTCGGAATGCCATGACGAGCAAAGATTTCTTTTAATTTATTTATAACGTTTTTAGACGTGGTGTTTGATTTTAGATTGACTAATTCTGGATATTTTGAATAGTAGTCAGTAACAAGTAAGTAATTTTCTTGATTTAAATAAAATATATCCAAGGCTAATTTTTGCCAAGGTTTTTTTTTTATTTCATGTGGCTTTAGGGGTTCTTTTATATTTGAATTAGAGTATTTGTTGCAAATGTAGCATTTTTTTATTAAATTTTCGATGTCGTCCGAGAGACCTGGCCAATAAACAGAATTTCTAGCTCTCTCTTGACATTTTTGTATACCTAAATGACCCGTATGTATATTTTCTAAGATTTTAGCTCTCATTGATTTTGGGATAATTAATCTCTGACCCCAGTATAGCAGTTCATTGTTCCCTACGGTTATTTCTGATTTCAATTTGTGGTATTGCTTGATTTCTGAATTGAATTTTTTTGTGTTATTTGGCCAACCGTTTTGCACAAAGTTTTTTATGATATTTAAATCAGCATCATTTTTTGTGCTTATTATTAATTCTTTTAATTTCTCATCTGTTACTGAAATATTTTTCTGAACTAAACAAACGTGAGATTCTAAATCTAAATTGTCCTGATATTCTTTTTTTGAATTAGCCCGCGATAAGTTGTCAGCAATTATTAATTCTTTACCTGGACGATACACTAAATTTAAGTCATATTTTTGTATAGTTAATAGCATTTTTTGCAACCGTGCTGGACACGCGTTTAATGGTTTTTTGAAAATTGCTATTAGTGGCTTGTGGTCGGTTTCAACTGTGAATTTACTTCCAAAAATGTATTGATGAAATTTATTTACGCCGAAACATATTGCTAGTAATTCCTTTTCAATTTGCGCGTATCTTTGCTGGGTTTCCGTCATTGCGCGCGATGCGTAAGCACATGGCTTTTCGTCTTGTAATAAAACTGCGCCTAAACCGTTTTTTGAGGCATCAACAGAGATAGTCACGTGTTTTTCGGGATCAAAATAATTTAATTGTGGCTTCTCTGAAATTAATTGTTTTAATTGATTAAAAGCGCTTTCTTGATTTTCTTGCCAAATAAATTCATTATTATTTTTTAATAGTTGTCTCAGCGGATGTGTGATTTCTGATAAATTATTTACAAATTTGCCTACGTATGTAACTAAGCCTAAAAACCTTTGTAATTCTTTTTTGTTTGTGGGTTGTGGAATTTCTTTGATTGCTTCCACTTTTTCGTCGTCAATGTGAATGCCATTTTCATTGAATTTATACCCGAGATATTTTATCTCGTTTTGACCAAATTTGCATTTGTCTTGTCTGAATTTTATGTTGTGAATTTTTGCTAAACTAAAAACTTTATTTAGTATTGCATCGTGTTCTTCTTTGGTCGGTGCATGAATGAGAATGTCGTCAATGTATATTTCGACACCTTTGATCGAAAATATATCATTAAAATATTCTTGAAACACTTCACTGGCTGTTTTGATTCCATAAGGTAGTCTCTTAAATTTATATCTACCTAGTGGAGTAGCAAATGTGCATAATTTACTAGATTCCTTGTCAAGGGGTATGTTCCAAAAGGCACTTGTCGCGTCCAAGGTCGTAAATATTTTTGAATTTTTTAATTTTGCGCTTATTTCATCAATATTTGGTAACTTATAGGGTTGAGAAATTATGACCTTATTTAATTCGCGAGGATCTAAGCATAAACGTAATGTGTTGTCCGCTTTTTTTTGTTAACACAAATGAGTTTATCCACTCACATGTACCTGTGACTCTTTCAATAATGTCTAATTTTTCTAATTTTTTAATGCATAGTTCAAATTCATTTTGTAGGGGAATGGGTACGGATCTGACGGGTTGTACTACTGGTTTTGCGTCCGGTTTTATTTCTATGTGATATAGAGTGTTTAATTTGCCAATACCTTCAAACAAATCTTTATATTTATTTATTAATTCCATATAATCATTTTTCTTGTTTATACAATTTACGTTATTATTTATTGTAACTAAACCTAAGTTAACGCATGTGTCTAGCCCTAAAATACAACCGTTGTTGTTTTTGTCGATGTGAAATTTGATTACATGCATTTTTTTGTTATGCTCTAGTTCAATGTCACATGTACCTAAAATTGGTATTTTTTCTTTAGTGAATGTGTATAAATTGTGATTACATTTATTTAAGGAATTTTTATTTATGCCAAGCTGTACAAATGTTTGATATGGCAATATGTTGACATTAGCGCCCGTGTCTATTTTAAATTTTAGTAATTTGTCTTTAATTTTTAATTCTACCGAACAATCTAAGTTTATATTATTGATTTCGCTACCGTCTATTGTTTCTATTTGTAAGTCCAATGAATTAATTTTGTTATTTTTATTACCGATATTGGATTTACACATTTTTTTGAAATGTCCGCTTTTATTGCAGTTGTCACATACCTTTCCGAAGGCGGCACATTGATTTATTTTATGGGATTGTCCACATCTGGTGCATTCTTGTATCCATTTTTCTTGGGATTTTGCCTGCCGTTGATGGTTATGGTTATTGCTTGTGCCGGACCGGATGTTGGGTTTCTTGTAGTTGCTTCTGCCATATGTTGGGTTCTTGGAAGGTTGTCCTTTTGTCGGTCGATTTATGACGTCCACGTGCACTGGATTGTTGTTTGATGTTTTCATGTCCTTCAATTGTTTTCTGGCGTTCTCCGTTAGGACACATGTTTCAATTGCTTTTTCTAAAGTTAACTCTTCTTTTTGTAGTAATTTTTCACGAGTGGGTTCATCTTTAATTCCCACGATTAAAATTAGCTTGATAAGATCATCTCTTAATTCACCAAATTCGCACTGATTTGCCTTATTTTTTAGAATTGTCACGAATTCTTCTATGGTTTCATTTTTTTGAACCGTAGTTATAAATTTGTACCTTTCGTAATTTAAGTTTTTCTTCGGTACGAAATAGTCTTCAAATTTCTTTTTAAGAGGACCTATTTTATTTATTTCTTCTTCCGTGAAAGCAAAGCTGTTGTAGATTCGTATTGCTTCTTCACCCATCATGTGTAAAAGTTGCGCACATTGTATTTCTTCTGATTCCTTACTTACTTTTGTTGCGATGGAATATATTTCGAATTTTTGTTTCCATATCTTCCAATTTTCACTTAGATTTCCGCTGAAGTCCATGGGGGAAATGCGTTGATCCATTTTTTTTTGTTTGTTGAATTATTTAAATATCACACACTTTTTTTTTTTGTTTATTTAATTTCACTTGTTTACTTCACTCCGACTGCGCCATGTTATGTTTTGTTGTTTTATTTAATTAATTATTTGTTGTGCGACTTGAGGAGGACTGGTAGGAGCGTCTGAGTAACACCAGAGTTGAGCTTAGACTAACTTTATTTACAGAAGTATTTACAAAGTAAAAGAGATTGAGTATGCAACCAGTTATACATACAATGATTAATTGATAACTATGTAACAATCCGGTTTTGCACGCAAGCTCCCCAATTGTAGAAAACAAAAACCACTCTTCGTGATCAAGATCACCAACATCTTGTAAAGTTGGCACGATATCAATGGGGGCTTTTAATATGTTTATTAAAATATATTCGACAGATGAAACCTAAAATTACACTTATAAGTGTAGTTTTAGCAATATCCAAAAACGGGTGCAGTTTGTTTGAAACGTTTTGTTTAAACCCAGGTTATTATTTTATTATTAAGACAGTACGAGGTTTCCTCTTAATCTGCTTTATTAGAGACATACAAATTTAGAATCGATTCAACTGATGATGAAGAAGAAAACCGAGTAACTACATCGTGATCAAATACAAATACTGATAATGATTTAAAACGTATTAAATTAATAATTTATCGCACTGAAATTGTTCGGAATAAAGATATTTGTTAAAAATGTGACTGAAAACCATGTTTGGAACATTTAAAGTATTAAAATTATACCAAAAATAAATTTTATGTTGTCAATCTAATAGGTATTTTGGACATTTTAGAATGAAATAATTCTTTCTTCTTAAATTATTTATTTATTGGTGACTAGTTTCGACATTAAGTCGTCCTCAGACCTAGTTTACCTTGTTTTACGGTGCCCTTTTCACTGTGGCTGGAAAAGAACCCTAAAATAGGGTAAAATAAATTTGAGAACGACTTTAATGTCGAAACTATAGTCACCAAATAATTTTTGTGTTTAGTGTTGAAAGATCATGATTGTGCCTATTTCTTAATAAAAGTTTGGATTATTCGTATTTTCTTTACAAATAAATATTTGTGGTATCAATTTGCGTTGTTAAACATTGATTGAAATGTAAATGACACTATTTACATTCCGTCGTCAATCGAGATTAAAAAAATTAATAAACGATAAAAATGATATTTATCATTTACCTTTTGTGTTTAAACATGTATGATGGAAGAGTTATTTAAATTATTGGCAGCAGAAAAAAATCATTTCATTAAAAGAGTGAAACTTGACCTGACCTTGGCTCGTTTGACCACATCATGAGGTAGTAACGGCCGTTGGGGCCTCGTTTCCTCCAAATAGCTTAATATACTCAAGGATTCGACCAGAGTGGCTCCATCGATGTGCAAGGCCGGGACTTGTTCCATGGGGTTGACCTCCCTGAATTCATTTGAGTGCTGTTCACCCCCAGATTTGATAAGGGAGACGGGCTTGATGTCATAAGGGATTTCTTTCAAATTAAGGGCTAAAATTTAATTTATTATAAATACACCAAAATACAATCCTCTTTTACCTATTCGGACTCGCCACGAACACGAACTGCGCCAATATGAATATAAAACAGGCTAAAAAAAGATAATCCTGACACTTGTTTGGTTAGGAACGAAGGGTTGGTTGTTTTGGGTCAATAAGCAAGGAAATATGAGTAACTACATACCTTTCCAATTGTAGACATTTTCGTTATTTTAATTTCGTTTAGAAAAACATAGAAATGAATCGATCGGACGAAGCGTGCTCAAAAACTGAAATCAGCGACAGGATTTACAGCAACCCTACAATGAGTTGATTGTGTTGCGACTGGTTTATTTGCAAACTCGTTCTATTCGAGACGGAAACCCTTTGCTATTAACTGGTTTCTGCACGCATTTTAATAACGAATTTGAATAAGTTAGATAAACAACATGATTTGGCATTTTTAAATCATAGGAAGGACATGGAATATTTATTTTATCAATTATCATAATTCTGTAAAATAGAGAATAAATGTATCTCGCTTGATTATAAGGGCATAAGTCGAGGGGCAAAAATGTGCAATCTGTGATATTGCTCAATACATTTAATGAATTGCAATTTATTCAATGGGCTATTACACCATGAAACGAAATCGAAAAAAAACATTATACACACAAAATATATATAGGAAGAAGCCCTATGACACAATTGGTTATGTCAAAATGGCATTTGATTTTGAATTACGGGCATTAGAAATTTAAATCTGGAGGCCATGACGTAATAGCCCTTAATGACTCTATCAACCAATCGTGTTCAAGCTCGATGAGTTTTAGTTAGTTTCGATGTTGGGAGAAAATAGGTTGGTACCACTTCACTTTATTTGACATGTGTGATTTGACAACTGTGATTTGTTTTTGTTTACTAACAGTCGTGTTTTCGTTTCTTTAATAAAAGTGGAGAACACGTCATGACGCTGCGTACAAAGGGACAAAGTTAATAAATAAGTGTTAAATAAGAAAGTTTTGGTGAAGTGACCAGTTTAGTGATAAATCCCGTGTGATAAATTTGAACCGTATGGACAGAAGTAACCACTCTCTAAGTGCAGGGCAGTTATAGAAAATACTTTTTTTGTATACTACATAATGACCAATAGACTGGAGAAATAATTGCAGATACGTACTAATGTGCGGAATGATTTTATAATGATTTAGAACAGTAAAGGTTGGGAAAAGCAAAACGAAACAGAATTGCTGCACAATTTATAATAAATATGTAAATTCTACATTTGAAGTGTTTTAATCAATAAAAATATTTATTTCTTCATTTACTTTTTAACACAAAAATTAACAAAAAACATAACTTAATTCACAAAATAAAATCACCCAAAAAAAGCATTCTGATTTAAAGAAATCATTTTCCTCTGATTCCTACTTGTGTTTCTTGCTACTTGTAACAAAATCTGCAAAAAGATCAATCATTCTTTCCCTTTGGCTATGTTGCTCGCGTAATAAAGTGGACAATGTGTTGAAATTTTCATTATTAATTTTACGGTCTTTTTCTAATTCTTCTTTAACTACCTTCATACATATATGTATTATGTATCTGTGTTTGATTTCACTAAAGTATATTTTTTATTTGCAAATCGGTTTACGATATTCTCTTTGTCAGACACTGCTGGCTCCTCCTCTGATAGAGTCCTTTGTTTTTTTCGGATTAATTCTGTCCTTTGTACCTAATAATACAACATTACTAACTTTTTATTGAAATGGTTAAATATGTATAATTATTTTTTACCTAATATGGTATGTAGTCTTTCAAAATATATAATGGGGTTTCCTGTTCTTTTCACCTGTAGTTTTTACGTCGGTAATGTGGCTAATATATTGCTTCTAAAGATTTGAAAATTTTTGTCTGCACTTCTCGGCCCCATTTTTTCCTATCGTAAAACCAATGGCTTCTAACTTATCAGCAATTCGTTACCATAAATGCACTTTTATGGAAGGTGCAGGTGAGAAACCATCAGATTCAGTGTTGTCTTGGAGTATGCAAGTTTCCAAAAATAATTTTGCTTGACTGGAGTCTACGATATACGTATTATTCGTTAATATTTATTACAAACAATAACCTTTAATGTAATTCAAGTATATAAATATGTACAAATCACTACGTACCCTTAAATAGAATATTTGCTGTTTCTAAATCAACGTTCACAGCCATATCTTGTACCTCATGGTTTGAGATGATTGTAACATCATTATTATTATTATCCATAATGATATAATTAATAATAATATAAACGTTCTTCAAATGTTTTTCAAGGCACGTGACAATATCACATAACCTCAATTCAGTTTACTACTGAAGCGGTTATTATCGATAATTCGCCAAAAAATCTCTTTGTTTACAGTGACTGGTCGAGTGACATATACAGTTAGAAATCTATTGCCAACTTAAATCGAATATATCGGGTCGAATGCGCATTGAACCAAATTAGTGCAATAACGCAAGCACAGGGCTATTACGTCACAAGCAAAATTTGAAATTAAATATTTTTTTTTGTGCATTAGGGCAATAATAAAGTCCATGGTAATAGTGTCAAAATTTAAGTTGAGATAAATACTTTTAGATTTTGCAATAAAAAAAATATGGTGTAATAGCCCATTGTCAAGATTTATAAGGGTAGGTAATTAATGTTTACAAATATATCTATTATACTATAAACACTCAGGTGGGAACATCACTGTAAATTTTTGGAAGACGCATGCTGGTCATGAGGAAAATGAATTACGATGCAAACATCTTTCAACAACAGAAAAAAATGTGATAGTAAACAAATTGAAAAGTGGAGTACCAGTCGACAGAATTTTAGAGGATGCCAGGAAATTGGAAACATCAGACATTCAAAGAATCAATTTACTAAGCAGAATGGATGTAGATTGTTTAACGAGAATATTTAATATTGAAGAGAGAAGAAATCAAAATGAAATGGTGGTGGGTGCTTTGAAGGTTGGAGAATGGAATGCAAATGGCAAAAATTTCGCTTTTTTTTTTTTTTTTCAAACAGGAAGGTAAAACCTATTATCATTGTATTACAGTATTATTGGCTCAGGTAATTAACATTAACAAAGAGGCTTGTGGCTAAAGTTTTTTTTGAGTCACTTAGTTAAGTTTTTTCAGTGACTTACTACTGTTATTGCCATAATACATCACTTTATCCAACAATTTCAACAGCAATTAATTTTTTAAAGAAAAACTTGGAACATTGGTATAATTTTTTTGTTTGTTTTTGGGTTATGCACTAAGTACCTATAATTTGTAATTAAATATTTTATTTGAATTTAGAATTCTGAAATGTAGTTTTTATGAACTGGTTTAATAGTTATGAAGGTGCTGGAGAAAAAAAAAAGTCTATTAAGCTGTACCTAGACTCTTTTGTTATTTCGTTCTTTTTGGTGGTTATTTTCTATATTTTGTTATTATCTGAAATTTTATAATTGTTTGAAAATTTTATACTTAATACTTTTATATTTGTAAGAAGGCCAAATATCTTTTTTTTATTTGTTTCGATGTGTTTTTTCAGTATAAACTACGATTGAGGCTGACAAAACTATGGGTAATATAGGGGGATTTTTTTTATTTGCTCCTACTTTACGGAAACTACAAATGATCCAAATGAATTGACTCTGGAAGTACTGTCAAAAGTATTGTGAACAATGTTAACATTAATTCACAACCCTTTATGCCTAATTTTTGAAAATTAAATTTTAAAAAACTAACAAAGTATAATGTATTGCCTGTTTTCAGAATTTCGGACGGGAGCAAATAAAAAAATCATCCTGTATATACTGCAATGACATTGAATATTTGAGTATTTGAGTTTATTATTATTATTTAGTACTTTTTGTGGGTTTTGTAAAACAATTTCTATCATTTTATTATACTCGTATGTTATGCTTTATGGTGGTGGTTTAATTAGGGGCAGATCATGAGGTGCTCAGGAAGGAAGATTTTACTTTAGGTTTTATGAATTCTACAATGGAAGATAAACTTAAGAATTTTTTAATTGTCAATTATTTGCATGAATGGAACACATGGCACTAACAGAAAAGGATTGGATTTAACGATAATGTTAATAAAGGACGACAAAAATGTTGGATTCCCTGTGGCTTTCTTCTTATCAAATCGTTTATATCAACATATTCAAGAAGTGTTTTTAGGTGCTCTTTAATTTTTATCAAATTGTTTAGATGAACATATTTAAAAGGTATATTTAATAGGTGTTCTTAAAAACAAAATTGGACAAGAAATAGCTCCAGAATACTTTATGAGCGACGACGATCCAAAATATTATAATGCATGGAGAAACACTATGAAAAATAAACCTAGAAGACTTTTGTGTACAGTGGCGAGCAAAACTTTTCGGGCAGCAATTCATATGTCATTAAAAAAAAGCAATGTAGTTTGACCTTTATTGTCATAAATGTCATGATAATTTGTCAAAATGACATGCGACAGTATTGAATGGTTATTAAATTGAGGTTATTATTACGTCTAACACGTAAAGCTCATTTCACATTTTAGATCACTCAAATTTGAAGTCTGCCCGAAAAGTTTTGCTCGCCACTGTACATGGCATGTGGTAAAAAATTGGAACATTCAGGGCAAGAAAAAAATAAAAAGTTTAGACTTGAGAAACCAGATGAAATTTGAAAGGAGGAGGATGCTAAACGAAACTAATGAAAAATTATAAAATCATAATATTTCAAGAAGCCGATTTTTTAATTTTCTGTATGTTTTTTTGGGAATTTTGCATACAATTATATGTTTATATTTTTTAAATAAATATGTTATATCAATTCCCAAAGAGTTTTACTGCTTACAGGTGTAGAAAATCCTTTTCACATTTTTTATGTTATAAATACTATCAAATAAATTTAAATTTTACCGTAACTATGACGCACATGCCGCCATCTTTCAACGCATGCGCAAGTTTTTGTGCAACCTGTCTCTGATATTATTTACAGTAACTAAAAGAATACAGTATCGCAAGGTTATGTTCCAATGAGTCAGAGAGAGAGAGAGAATGATAACTAGTTACTTTTTATTTTTCCCTAGTTTTCTCTCCAAAAATGACAATTTTGAATTAACCTCACTTTTTAGTTACGACTTTTTCACGGGAGGCAACACGTGTTTTGCGTTTTGGCGTGTAAAATTTTCGTGGGCCTGTTCCTGTTTTTTTGTGCTCTTCGTCGTAAGAGTTTCGACCAGTGTTGTTGATTTGATTAAATTGTGATAAAAGTGAAAATGCCGCATAATTGCTGTGTTAATTCGTGTAAAAACAATGTCGCAAAAGGTTATAGACTATTTAAGATTCCTACCAATGCGGAAAGGAAACAAATTTGGCTTGATTTAATTGCTCGTCCAAATTTACATAATGAAGCCCGAATTTGTGAGGTATGTATATTAGAGTTGGAGTTGGAAGCATTTAAGATAATTATAGGTGCACTTTTCGGAGAAACAATTTGAAAGTGCAAGGTTAGATGGCAAGAAATTGCTGAAGCAATTTCTTTGCTGTCCCTGATGTGTTACATAGCACAAGTTCCGGGATCAAGAGAAAATGCGAGAAAGTTGTCATGTGTGCGAAACTAGTAAGGACAAACGAGAATGAGGGGGCTGCGGCAGAAAGTTCAACTTTAAAAGATTCTTCAAATGGTAATCTTACATTATAAAAACTACTAATTATTAAAAAATGACTTGTCTCCGTTGATGTGTCTTACGAAAATACTGAATATTCTAACAATGATGCGAGCCATGAAGAGTCCCTTTTGAATTGTTTGAATGATGATGACGAATTAGATAATGAGCTATTAACGTCGACGTCGTTGGAAAATACCGAAGATCTGGTGGCTTCTTTGAGAAAAATCGTGAAATCATTATCCCGAAAATGCCGCTATTATGAAAAAAAGTTAAAACAGAGGGAACCTACTAACCTTGAAAAAATTTTCAATTTGGATCAACTAGAGTTTTTAGAAACGGACAAACGTAGAGGAACAATGTGGTCAGATGACACAATAACTAGGGGGTTGAAGTTATATATGGCTTGTGGAACTGAAGGGTACAAGGAACTTCTAAATCAGAAGTTGCCTTATCCAAGCATCAGGACGCTTCAACATCGTTTGAGGAATTTGAAATTCAAACCAGGTATCCTGGATGATGTATTACAAATTTTAAAGCTAAGAGTTAGTATTTTCTTGGTGTTGGCAAGTTGTTATAGTTAATCTGTTTATTTCTTGTTCATTGGTCATATAAATTCTTAGTGGCTAGTCAGTAGTTTAACTATTTCAATTTCTTTAAGCAAAGACTAAATGTAAATCATGTTCACAATTTTCAACATTTTTTGCAGATGGAAAATCTTAAACCTGAAGAAAGACACGCAGTATTAATATTCGACGAAATGGCCATCACAGTATGATAATTCTTTATCAATGGTAGTTGGCAGACCTACAATTGGCACATCTGATAGCAAGGATTTATCGAATCAGCTGGCCACACATGGATTAGTCTTTATGTTAGCAGGAGTATCATCAAGATGGAAACAAATTATAGGCTCATTATGAATTCTCTGGAAACTCAATCAGTGCTGATGAATTATATAGTATTATAATTACAATTATCCAAAAATGCCATGAAATAAATATTACAATTAGAGCAGTAACTTCAGACATGGGTCCTCAAAATCGGTGTTTGTGGAAGAAATTAGGTTTGGCTGCTGGAAAACTCACTGAAATCAGGAACTTCATCCAACATCCGTGTTTACCTAATGATAAATTATTTTTTACACCGGATTCAGTACATGTATTTAAGAATATAGCTGGTGCCCTCACAAAAGGTCATAAATTCATTTTACATGATGCAATTGTAGAAAGATACGGTTTACCTTCCAACCTTGTGAGTATTGAACCAATCAAACATATATTTGAGATTGAAAAGGGTGATGTAATAAAGTTATGCCCACGATTAAAAGAAAGTGTTCTTAACCCCTCTCATTTTGATAAGATGAACGTTAGTTTAAGTGTGGCATTAATAAGCCATGATGTAGCAGCAGCTATATCCTATTATATAATCAGAAATAAGTTAAATCCAGAACATCAGACAACAGCCTGGTTCTTAACTCAAATGGAAAAATGGTTCAAATTCATGACGGGAAGGTATCACGCCTTCGCATTCGATCCGACTAATGAAGAAAAACACACGGAAGCGATAAATTTTTTAATATCTATACAAGAATTGTTTTACTGCATTACAGTGAATGGCACTTGGAAACCATATCAAACAGGTGTAATTATGGCCACACAAACAGCTTTAGATTTTCAGAAAACTTATTTGGAAGAATATAATTACAAATATGTCATGATCGGCAGATTAGTCCAGGATCCGATTGAAAATTCTTTTTCGATGATTAGAAAGCGACAACCAATTCCAGATGCTCGACTATTTAAAGTGTCACTGAGACTAGTATGCTTATCACAGTTTCAATCATCATTGAAGAAAACTAGTTATAGTGATAGTGAATCCAATGACTTAATAAGTTACTGTAATGATTTAAATAATCTTTTAAGTAAACCTCATGAGCAGATTGAAGACGAAATAATGTATGAAATGGATAAAATTATAAATGAAAATAATAATTTTGTAGCTGAAACTAAATCTGATATCCAGTCATCAATCTGTTATCTTTTGGGTTCAATTATATTAAAAATTAAGAAAAATTTTACTCACTGCGATCATTGCTACAAAACAGTACAAACGGATCCCAAGGAAATAAATAGTTTAAATTTATTTACAAAATTAAAAGAATTTAAGGAGAATGCGCTAGTTTTCGCTACTTTAGATTTATTCCACTATATTTGTAAGGTTGAGACAGAATATAGAATATTTGAAAATCAAATAATAAGCAATAGGCTAACATTAGATAACTTTTTATCTCATGTATATAAAATGCACACTGCGCCGACTATTCCAAATTGTCATGAAATATTAAAGAAAATTGTAAAATTGTATGTAAGATCACGCATATATTTTCATCTCAAATCTATCTAAGATCCCACTACATCAACTGGAAAAGATAGTCGGAGCATGGCAATGAGGATTAATTTAAAATAGTTTTTGGTATATTGTAAAAAAATATGTATAATTGCGGTCACAATTAAATACAAGTGTATATTGTATGTTTTGTTAATTGAAAAATATAATATATAAATTTTAATAATTTTTTTCCACTAAGGTACCATTATTTAGTTTGTTAAGAGGTTGTGAAGTTGTTTTTCTCTACTTTGGTCAATAATGAGTTTTCACTATTGACCTTGGACAATAAATTAGAGGTTAAAAAATCCCTGAATTTTTAAAGAATTTATTTATTTCAAATAGATCACGCCTTAAAAAAAACTGAAAATCGACATAGTGTGTGCTACATAAAAAATACGCAAAATTATACGTAGAGTTCAGATATGCTAAAAAAAATTGGGGTTTCCATTAAAAATTTCAAAGTAGAAGGCTGTATCCCGATGTTGGGACAGCCTGTATATCCAAGTTATTCGATACAAATGGATCACACTGCATAAAACACAGTAGAGCGTATTTTTATAGTGTCAACTTGTTCGATTCCGGATTCCAATCTGAGTAAAATTAGCATTTAGAAATTTGAATGTTCCCGCCAGAACTTTTACTCCAAATATGGCGGACGTTGCGTTACTGTATGCATATAGTTACTGTAGATGGGGCCATCTAGACCAGGAGCGCGCGCGGCGCTGTTTCGGTCGATAATTCAGTTTGCCTTTTTACTTGTCTGTTGCGTTGACCGTTAACACTAACAATTTTCAGTGCATTACAGGTTATTCTACGGTGGATCATAGGTGTTTAATCGTTGTTAATAGGTAAGTCAATATTATTTATTAAATGTTATAAGTAAAATGCAATTCGTCTGACATTATGTTCATTTTCAACGATTGTGTCTAAAATTGAAGTAAATCAAATAACTGAATCCTGACCCACGAACGTGGTTTTTATAGGTATTGTAATCGTTTTTCAATGTCATAAAAGAAAAACATTGTTTTCGCGTCCAAAACATGGTAGTACTTAATAACTAGAATAATTACATTTATTATACTGTTATCACTGGGAAGTTGTAACACGTGTTGTTTGTACGGTAGGCAAAATTGCTTTTCTGAATTTGTGTTTTCGTAAGGTTTTTAAGTATCGCAGAGAAAATATCTGCTTAAAGCTGACTCGTACTGTAAGTTGTACCTACTTATTCTATCAACAACACAATTTCACTCAATGTTAGTTAGTTGCATTCCAAAAAAAAAATATTGAAGTAATCTAAAAGTTGGATTTTTTTAAGGACAACTTGTTGTGCTTAGGTTATCAAAGATGAGTTAGTTATCTGTTTATATTATGATCATCGATTAAATTATAATGAAAACATGTCTTTACCACAATGTTGTTATATTGTTTATTACCGAATCTTTGCTATAAAACTATTATACTATTAGTTAACTTGATAATATTTTTAACCATCTCTCTTAATTTCAATTATCGTTTCAGTTTGCTTTATCTGACTATCTTTTCGAGTGATTCTCCTATATTCAAATAAAACTTTTTAGTGTATTCCAAATATGAATAAAATATAAAAATAAATAAAGTAATATAATATTCTTTAATTTCTTGATCCGTTTTTCTATTTAATGTTATTATTAGGGATTTAATATTACGAACACTCAATAAAATCCATATTGTTTTATTTAAATTATTTGGCGAAACATTTATAATATATTTTGTTATCAATTTTTTATAATATGATAATTCATTTTTAATCTTATCATAATTTATTATTTGGTATTCTATTTTATAGTTTTCTAAAATTTTCTTTAAATCTTTCTTAATATCGCGTAAATTCCATATTGTATAAAGCATAAAAGATCATTTGTTATTATTATATTTTTCTTTTAAATAACGTAAACCATATATCGGTTAACCAACCACGTACTCAAATTAATTTTATAGGAGTAGTTATTTTTATTTATAAAGTCAAACAGGTTTAATGGATTAGCATTAATTTTATAATTATGTCAACGTTAGTTTCCTATTTATCTAGCAATTCTTCTAATTTAAAATAATATTTCCTAACTTTTTTTTGCCTTATTGTTTGCCTCAACATCATTATTAATTCTTTAAAATTTTTAATCATTTTGTATATATTTATACAAATTTGCTTTAGCATGTTTATAATCTATTTCTTCGTATGAGATTTCCTTGTCCTTTAAAAAGTTCTTAAAATCGCGTTATTTCTTCAATAAATCCCATGAATTGAAGCAAATTGTTTGTGATTAATATTTTTCTTTTTCTGCAAAAACAGCATATTTCCAAAAAATACGACTATCAATTTTCTGTTAAAATCAACACCTACGTCTTTACTTATAATAGCATTTGTTGATTTTTCATAACCCAATATTTCTGCTAAATCTTTACCTTTAAACAAAGGTTGATTATCATTGTCTAATATGAAAAATACGTCTTGATCATAAACTTTCAAGTAACAGTATTATCTATGTCAATAATTTAATTTATTTTTTATTATTGGGTCAACGATCCCATTTATACTAAGGCTCTGGATCATTCTAAGGTACCGCCAACGGTTGCGACGTATATCTCCATCTCACTTAATTTTGAGTTAATCTCAAGTAGAGATGGGGCAATGGCGGAAAAATTTGCATCTTTTAAAAATTAATTTTTGCGACTTGAGTTGCCTCATTTGTGACTGCCTACAAAATGTACCAGTTAAATTAAATTGTATTAACTTCACCTATTTTATTTATGACCACATTGGTAAATAGAATTTAAGCACTGCGTATGCAAACGAATGCATACGCACACCTCCAACAAACGTTTCAACAGATTTTTGGGTGCTCTTTTTCAGTAATCCACAGAGACCTCCAGTTTTCGGTTCACTTTTGTTACATTTCGTGTTCCTGTTGTGTACCTATATTAATCGTTTGTCGTTTTTATTACGAATTTGTGATCTTTGGTTTTGGTTCAGTTTTGATAGTTACTTACATTTTGTTGCGTAGTTTGTAGTTTCGTTGCTGTTCATATTCAGTTTCATAATTATTTCTTGTTTATTGGGGTGTTATTTGGGTACCTAAGCATTTAGTTTACATTGAGTTTTGGTTTTACTTCGGACAGTGATTTAGGTACTTGCGTACGCAGGTTTTCCACTATTGTTAAACAAGATGAATTGTATACCTGAATAAATTTCTTGCAAAAAACTATGCTTTATTAGTTATATTATACCGCAATTGGGAAATGTTGCACCCTGCAGTGAATTTTTTTATTTTTTGTCACAACAGCTTAACCCATAACCTCTGCGTGACATAACTGTCAAGCTGTTTGAAATGTTAGTGGTGATGTAATTTTGCAAAAATTTATAGAAACATTCAATACTTCTATCTCTGTCGCACTCACGGGATTTCAAAAATGGGGAATGAGTTGGCGCTACCTTATTATAATCATCGAGAACCTTAATTTATACTAACTAGCTGTCTCAGTTTCAGGTTATCGTTTTTCAATTGCTCCAATTCATTTGCCATGCTTTCGTATTGTGGGAAAACCCTCTGATGTCAATTTTTCGCTTCAATTTTTCTTGGATGATAAAATTCTTTCCATACGTTATTTGTCTTCATCATATAATTACTTCTAATAGCTTTATTTATATTATTATTATTATTCTAAAATAATTGCTCTTTTCTCTTGAATCTACGTTGATATCTAGCTTTTCATTTATTTTATGTAGACTTTTTATAATACGTAGGTCCCATATTGCCTCGCATATTGTACTAGATCCCTTTTATTACAAGTATTTATTTTTTTTGACAATTAATTAAATAAACATTAAATTGATCACCACCTCCCTATACCACACATATTTTTTTGAATCTCGAGACTTATCACAATTTTACCTAAAAAGGGACAGTGTGTTTTAGTATGCACTGTTTATAGATAATTTCTTATGAAAAAAATGTAATAAATTAAATGAATCGCTCACATAACGATGACCAAGAAACATGGCAAATGTTTCAAAAAAAGTTGAACGATATGAGAAGCAAACCAAATAATGACTTTGAACGATTAGTATTTAAAAATATGCATAATCAATTTAAAATGTATGAAAATAACGTATTAACCTTGGCAAAACTAGATTTTCTTAAAATTCGTTTTCCTAATCTTCAAGTCTTTGATGAATAAATTTTCTAATAAATGACAAGTCTTTGCTCCATTTGTTTGGAATTACATAAAATGTCCAGATTATTTTTATAACTATACATAGAAATAAATATGAAGAAACATGTAAACAATGTAAAAAAGCAGTTAATTCTACTCGTTTATTATGTGATTGTGGTAGATATTACACTAGAACTAATTTTAGAAGGCATATAAAAACAAGTTTGCATAAAAATGGATTGAATTTATTTATTTACTATAGATTTTTTCCTATAATAAATGGAACGAAGGAACTTAAGTAATCTTCGTTTATCTGTTGAACTGTTTAATATTGCAAAATCATTAGACATCAAATATATTAATTAGAAAATATACTAAAGCAGACTTAATAAAAGCTATTATCAAAGCTTCGGACAGAGTCCTCGTGAGCGAAGCGAATTCAGAAATATTTTCATTTGATGATGATTTATTTGCTGAACCAAGGAAAAAGAGAGTTAGTAAAATCAAATGTGACATATGTGGAAAATATATCAAAAGCACCCGAATGCACCTCCATAAAGAGAAAGAAAACAAAAAGAACCTAAAAACATTTCAGTTTGATGACGATATATTTGCTAAACCAAAAAAAAAAAAATAGAGTAAAGAAGATAAAATGTGATATGTGTGAAACATATATCGATACATTTGCATAAATTAAAACATGATTTGAATAGTCGTCGTTTGCTCGAATTACGTAATATGGCAAAATCCTTAGGTATAAGATACATTAAAAGATACAATAAGGCAGAATTGATAAACGAGATTATTAATGCTGAAGAGCAATTAAAAATAAAAAGAGAAAACAAGAAGAGCTTGGAAATATTTCCGTTTGATGATGCCATATTTTCTAAACCAAAAAAAGAAAGAGTAAGAAAGATCAAATGTGATGAATGTGGAAAGTATATTAAGGAAAGTCGAATGCAGTTGCATCAAGCAAGACATAATCCAGAGCCAGATTTCATTTTAGTTCAGGTTGCTTTTAAGGGAAGATTATTAACATATCAACATAATAATCTAGATATGGAAACATACATGGATATGATAAAAGAAAAGGCTATTAAAATAATTATAAATGCTTTAAATCTCCATAAAAATATTAAAACCAATCTAGAGATGGAATGTGAGTTTATGAAGCTGGAAAATGAAGACTTCACAATGATACATAAATTTCAGTTACCAAATGTTATACTAAGAGAAAAAGACGCCTTAGAGGAATACTGGGATGAACAAAAGGATTTATTTATATCAAGATGTGATGAACTACAAGAAAAAGGATCTGGATGGACTCTGAAAAATATAAATCATTTGCGCATTAATATAAACAAATATACACCTTTAAGCGGAAATTCATATGTAGAATTACCCAAGTGGATTAAAGATAAAAAAGCTTGCGTTAATGTTAAAAACAACGATAACATATGCTTTATGTACAGCGTAATATCCTGTTTACATCAAGCAAAAGAACATGTAGATAGACTGAATCATTATAATAAGCCGGAATATATAAACGAATTAAATTTTGAAGGAATAAATTTTCCTGTAACAATCCAGGACATACCTAAATTTGAATGAATCACATAATAAAATTAATGTTACCGTGTTTAGTTACGAAGAACAAATATTTTATCCTTTGTATGTATCATAATAAGAAGCGATTTTATGAAATGAATATCGACTTACTATACTTTGGAAATAAAGACAACAATCATTATTGTTGGATCAAGAATTTGAGTCGATTGTTAAATGATCGATCAGTTGGAAATAAATAGAAGCAAAAAATATTTCTGTAGAAGATGTTTAAACTACTCCGCTAGAACTGAAGATGCTTTAAAATGTGTGCTTTAGTAATGAACCATGTGTTCCGAACATGCCTGATGATAATGTATTAAAATTTAAAAATATTCAAAGAATGTTAAGACATCCGTATGTCATTTATTCTGATTTTGAATCTATTCTGCGAACCAAATCCTGAATCATCATATACTCATAAAACACAATTTCATTTTCCCTGTGGTTATGGATTATACATTAAGAGTGCTTCCCATTGGAAATTTACAGAGGAGAGGAAAGTGATAAACGTTTTATAAAAAGAATAACTGAACATACCAGAACAATATATAAGTTATTAAAAGAAAATAAACCCATAAAAGATATCGAACTAGAAGTATATGAAAAAACAAAAATTTGTTATCTTTGTGAAAATGTGTTTTCTATAGAAAATCCAAAAGTAAGAGATCATGATCACTACACTGGAAAATATAGGGGAGCTGCTTGTAGAAAATGCAATTTGAAATATAGACAACCATTGTTTATTCCATAATTTAAGTTCTTACGATTGTCATTTGTTTATAAAAAAATCTAGGAGAAGATAAAAGTCAATTGAAATTAATACCTAATAAAGTAAAATTTTAAGAATGGATGATAATGGATATATCGAATTGAGATTTATCGATTCATTTAGATTTTTAGCAAGTAGCCTAGACAATTTGTCATCTAATCTGGAATCAAGTCAGTTGAGAGAAATAATTAAATACTTTTCAAATAATGAATTAGATGTGTTATTTAGGAAAGGAAAAAGCAAGATAATTAGAAAAGGAATATATCCTTATGAATACATGGATTCTTTTGAGAAATTTTCTGAAACAAAACTTCCATCAATAGATAAATTTTATTCTTCGCTCACAAAAGAAGGAATTTCTCAAGAAGAATTCAAACATGCAGTGAAAGTATGGAAACATTTTAAAATCAAAAATTTGGGTGAATGGCATGATTTATACTTAAAACTAGATGTTTTGCTGTTAACTGATGTATTTGAAAATTTTAGAGACTTATGTTTGGAAAAGAGTTAGGGACTCGATCCTGTTTGGTATTATACAACGCCGGTGTTAGCTTGGGACTGTATACTTCAGTGGAGTTGGAATTATTAACTGATTATGAAATGTATTTGTTTTTTGAAAGGGGAATTAGAGGAGGTATTTCACAGTGTAGTAACAGGTATGAAAAGCAAGCAGATGAAAATACTCAGATTATCTATATAGATGCTAGTAATCTATATGGATGGGCTTTATCTCAGAAATTACCAGAAAAAGACTTTTGTGATGAAATTAAAAATGTCGACGGTATATTGGTATCAGATAGTGATACGGGTTATGTTTTGGAAGTCGATTTAGCATTTCCAGTAGACTTAGCTATTCATAACAAATTCAATGATCTCCCTTTAGCCCCGGAAAATAGAATTCCTCCGGGCGGAAAAGTAGAAAAACTACTTTGTCATTTCTATGATAAGAAAAATTATATAATTCATTACGAAACATTAAAACTTTACAAAAATTTAGGTATTAGAATAACAAAGGTTCACAGAGGTATAAAATTTACTCAGTCAAATTTCATAGCACCATATGTAAAATTTAATACTGAACAAAGACAAAAGGCGAAAAATGATTTTGAAAAAGATTTCTGGAAATTAATGGTTAATGCCCCATATGGTAAGTCTATGCAATCTGTTAGAAACCAACAAAATATTAAATTATATTGTGATGAAGAAAAATTACAAAAAGCGATAAACAAACCTAATTTTAAACACAGAACTATATTTAGCAAACACCTGGCAGCAGTTCACAATTTTAAAACAAAAATATTGTTTAATAAACCAATTTATATTGGGCAAGCTGTATTAGATTTATCGATCGAAATTGTTAATGTATAACTTCCATTACAATGTAATTAAAAAAGAATTTAATGAAAACGTAAAACTTCTTTATGGAGACACTGATAGCTTTATATATGAGATTAAAAATGTCGATTTCTATGAATTTATCAAAAACAATCCCGACTATTTTGATACATCTGATTATCCAAAGGATCATCCATTATATTCTGATAAAAATAAGAAAGTAATAGGGAAATTCAAAGATTAAGATATTGGAATGCATAGGTTTAAGGTCAAAAATGTACAGTTACAGAACCGAAAATTCTGTTTCGAAAAAATTAAAACGTATCAAAAAAGCAGTATTGAAGAAAGAAATAAGTTTTGAAGATTACAAAAATTGCTTGTTTAATCAAAAAGAATACTTCCATAGACAGAAAGTGATCAGGAGTCATAAACATGATATATTTACTGCTGAAGAAGTAAAGAAAAAGTCTCTAAGTTGGAAAGATGATAAAAGATACCTTTTACCTAATTCTACATACAGATACATTAGCTTATGGACACGTATTAGGTACGTTCATGGACATTGTTGAATAAATCGCTATTTTTTATTAGTGTTGAAGTAATAAATTAAGAAAACAATAATTACAATTACGATAATAAACATAAGAACAAAAATAATAATTTTTAATTTGTTAACTTGTTGAATGAGACTTGAAAACTTTTTTCGGAATTTTGGATATTCTTCATTGAATATATTTAAATTCTTGAATACAGTACTTTCCATTTAATTTACAATTTTTGAGTTTTTTCATTTATTGCTCTCATATTTTTAGTATGTCTTTCAAATATTTTCAGGGTTCTTTTCTTTACATCATCGATGTTTGATGGTATTACTACTGTTTTGTTTCTTAATTCAGGATCATAATTATTGTAGTTGTCTAATTCATCTATTTTATTATTAGCGGATTCTAGTTCACAGTCTGTCATAATTAATTAATTGTTCAAGGAATAAATTAGCTGCTTTTCTTGCAATATATTTATCTACAACTTCTTGTTTGAAACCAACTATTTTTGCTCCATCTTCTAATCTGTCTATTTCAGTAATAATAGGTTTTAAATCTTTTTTCCATTTTTCTTTCTCATCGTTGGAAATGTATGAAACTAGTTTGTCCATTTATGACTGAAAAGTTTCTGATTTACTAATTAATTCATCTGCTTCTTCATCTAAACTTATATGTTTACGACTACCTGCTTTGTGTTCTACATTATCGAATATTTTTTTATTTTTTGTTTTGCTTTTTCTCTCTTTTGTTCCCAATTGTTCCGATTTGTTCTCTTTTGTTCCGGATTGCTCTGGTTTGTTCCCGTTTGTTCTCGTTTTACATGCAATCTTAATTCCAACTGAATTTAGTCCCATATTAAGGGAATTTCTGGAAATACTTTTAGATTTGCAAAAATCTGTCTTTGTTAGTTTTTTATTTACGGTAGAATTGAGGTATTCAATGGCAAAATTACGATTTCTCATTTTGATATTTATTGGTATATTTAGTTTTTTATCTTGAGTAAAAGATTTGTAACAATTTTTGAATTGCTGGAGTTCAGATGGTTGTCTTGTTTTTAATGGTGTATAATATTCTGCTACAATTTTGTTCTCTTTAGTATTGGTCATTTTTTTTTATTTATTTATTTAAAAAATATTTGCCTCCATCATTCAAAAAGAAATAAGGAGGTTACTGATATTTCAATGACTGAATCTGTTGGCGGCACTGCAACTTTGAATGAAATTTGTACCTCTGCTAAGTAATAAATAGTTTAATAAAAAATAGGTAAAAATCTAACTAACTCTATTATAATATTATCGTTTATTAAATTATTTAACAAATTCACATCAAATTTACAATTGTTTAGTTTTTTAATAAACATATTGCCCGTGCCTGCACAATTTAAGAATGACCATTACTAACTGCTAGGTACGTCTCATTACCGACGAGACGTCTTTTTCTTATTATTACTGACCGATTGACCGATGTACCCAGGGAATGGGAGTGAAAGTGAGTAATTGTCACTTTCAAACTTTTTAAAAGTTAGAAAACAGTTAATTCACCTATCCCATATTACCTGTAGAGTCAAGGCTTTTAGATCAACCTATGCGTGCGCACATATACTGTGATTGTCTGATTGGTCAAAGTGGTCAGGTAAATTTCTGTCAATGTTTGGCATGAACCGGAAAGAATGGGGGTCATACCGATCAGGGAGAACCGGTAGTTCGGCTGACTGGCAGATTGGCGAAAAATTCCGCAATTTTGGAGTACTACTAACGTAAGAAATTTACAAGTTTTGTTGGTGGCCTATAAGAAAAGTTAAAAATTTTATAACAATGATTAATTAACTTAACGAAAAGGTAGTGTTATTTTAATTTTTTTATAATAAAAAACATTGTTTATGTACATTCACCTTTTTTAATTCTTATTTCTTACCTTGCCAAAAATTTGGTGATATAACTAAAAGTTGGTAGTACTCCAAATGGGTAAAAACATAACCTCACTTTGTGATACATGTGCTTTTGGAAGTTGTTTTTTGAGTTTTGTGTACTACCATGCCACAAGTGTGGTGTGTTCCAATGTGTCGAAGCAAGAGTAGTAGTAAGGCGGAAATACCGTTTTTTTTCTTTACCGAAAAACGAGGTTATTTGCCAACAGTGCCATTAGAACTCACATGAATTTGTTGAGAAAGACAAGTAAAGTAATGTTTTCATTGTTTATCTGTGTGTAACAACTATACAAAACGTTATTTGTAGATTTGCTTCAACCATTTCAATAATGATGGTTTTCTGGTGGGTACCCTGATAAATAAACTAAAAAAGGGGGCCGGACCGTCTAGAGAGGTGGGAACACCATGTGTAATCACAAAGGGGCCCAAACGCAAGATATAACTCTATGTTACACTGAACAAATGTGTTATTTTGTAGAAAAGTAGTGTAGAACTTGTCAGTACGTCAGACGTCAATAACGCTACGCCAGTCGCCAAGTCAAGTTGAAAAGGAGGCGGAAGAGATAAATATAATACATAAAGAAACATAAATATCCTGTAAGACTGGGAGTAAAACTAAAAAGAAAGAGCATTAAATAGTTATGTTTTAGGAAACATTACAGTGGTGGTAGACGACCTCGTAATAATGCACCATGTCAGTGATAAATCTCAAATAAAATATATTGTTATTTATTATATTATTTTATTATTATAAAATAAATAAAGTCTCAATAATCTAAAAACTTAAAGCACTTAAATTACAAAACACAACGCAACCACACACAAAGACGAGAAAATACAAAATAGCCACACCACAACGGCACAACGAATGTTTATTTATCGAATCGGTTCATTAGTTATTAGTTGGTTTCTAGTAGGGCTGGGCGATACCTATTTTTAGGCATCGGGTATCGATACCTGCAAAGTATCGATACTTGCCAAAGTATCGAGGTATCGGAAGTATCAAGGTATCGGAGGTATCAAGGTATCGGGAATATCGAGGTATCGGGAAGTATCGAGGTATCGAAGGTATCGCGGTATCGAGATATCGGAAAGTATCGAGGTATCGGAAGTATTGCGGTATCGAGGTATCGGAGGTATCGCGGTATCGAGATATCGGAAAGTATCGAGGTATCGGAAGTATTGCGGTATCGAGGTATCGGAGGTATCGAGGTATCGGAAGTATCGTGGTATCGGGGTATCGGAAGTATCGAGCGGCGATAAATAAATATCGCATCAAATAGCTTGTAAATTTGTTTGTTTTTATTAAAATAGCTTGTGTTTCCAACATTCAAAGCACTCTGAATAGGATATTCATTTATAGCCACTCTTTATCAAGGTATCGAAGTATCGGAAACATCGGAAGTATCGGAGCTATCGGGGTATCGGAAGTATCGAGGTATCGGAGGTATTGGAGGTATCGAGGTATTGGAGGTATTGAAGTATCGGAGATATCGAGGTATCGGAAGTATCGATACTTCGATACCTGATTGTAGTCGGTATCGGTGTACGATACCTGAGCAGGTATCGATACCTTCTGTAAGTATCGATACTTTTCCCAGCCCTAGTTTCTAGCGTAAGGCCCTGTCATCTATAGCTGTCATCTGTCAATGATCTGTCACTGTGAAGTGTGAAGTTAGCGCCACCCGCTTAGCCGTCTTTCGGTGAATTTTAAAAACCTTTTACGAAAAAAAGTTCTAATAATAGTGCGGGACATTTATTTTACTCGATTAACATGTTACCTTTTATTCTTGTTATTTTTGGATGGTTTTTAAAATTTGCTCATCTGGCAACCAACTTCATAACAAAGACCAACCTATGCGCGCGCCGCATCGTTTTGTCTCGCTTGTTCTCACCTAATTTTCTATTTTCCTCTCGTTAATTGGTTTGGTGGATTATATGGGATAGGTCAATTACCAATTGATTTTGTGAATAAATACATTTCCTGTTGTCAAATTTAACTGCACTGACAACATTTTGACAGGGTTTGTGACTTTCTAACCTTTTTCCCTTTCATCGTGTTTTCAAATCCCCAATGTGAGATAACCTAATTGAACATTCACGCCCGAATATTGTGACTTACGGTTTGTCCAGATTGTTTTAATACCAACAGATTCAGTCATTGTTTATCACTCTGTAGCTTGATCATAAAGGGCTACTTAATTTTTTTTTCTTTCAGCATTGATTTATCCGTTTGAGGATCTTATCATTACAGATTATTTTTTTTACATATTTTAATTACTTATATTTATAAACCATGTTCACCTGACTGATTATTATTATTACGATTAATTATAATTTTTTATTGTTAATCTTGTTGTTATTGTAGATAAATGGCCCAGCCCCCTTGTAAAAGAACTAGATTGGCGATTTCTTCAGACTTGGAAACTCTGTCCGAAATAAGTGAAAATGTAAGTTTTGTATAAATTTTAGTATGTTGTTAAATTTCTTTATAAATTTTGTTAATCCCGGTCTTAACTTAATATATTGTGTCCTATTGTATAACCAGATGGATGTAACAACCGAAAACAGAGGTGTAGAGGTTCTAGGAGCTGGTGCCCAAGGACTTGAAGGGAATGGGCAAAGTAATCCTGACGACAATGTAAGTTAATTTGTTGATCTTAATTTCTTTATTAGCAATGTTTCTTTCAAATTTTCAGAAAGATTGTCTTATAGAATCAGAAGAATTTGAGGAGCTTCTCCTTACGTCTAATGCGTTTATTGACAAAACGCTATTTATAAAAGAATTTTTTGGTTTTGATCCCCGTTATGATCCCAATGAAGAATTAAGTGCAGAGAGTATGCTCATTACAGCACCTAGTCGGTTTGGTAAATCAGTAATCATGAATACCTTGAAGGTGTTCTGTGAACCAGATGTGGATGAACAAGGAAATATCGTTACCTGTTTGAAAAAGAATGTAGCCGGAAAATGGGTCGAAGATAAAAACAAAACTCCACCAAAAAATTACAAACTATTCAAGACCGTTATTAGAAACAAGCACTTGCAAATTTACAGCTGCACCTGTCCTACAAAGCACATGGACGACGATTTGGAAAATGGAACATGCGAGAGCAGACTATTCTTCTACCAACATTGTGGTCAGCATCCAGTAATTTTCTTTAGCTTGAAGGATATTTCGCCTCATAATTGGAACGCGTTTATTAAGACACTCAAAAAAAGTTTGTGTGAAACATATGAACGGCACGGGTATTTGGGTGACCAAAGAAGTCGTTTAGACGAGGATATGAAGCTAGAGTTTAATTTGTTTCTTAAGGGTAAGAAACGTGTATTGGATAAGGAAGGTCAACCAATTACCTTGAAATTAGATGAAGATGATTTGCGATTTTCTTTAAACGACTTAATAAAATATTTGTATATCCAATTCAATAAAAGAGTGCTGATATTAATAGAAGAATTCGACGCTCCTCTTATGAAGTTGCTACATAACCCAGACGAAAACATAAAAGAAGCGTACATAAGAAAGACCATTCGGTATATCGGGGAAATGTTGAGTACCGTTCTAAAAGGTAATGAGAAGGTATTAGGTGCATTGATTAACGCCTGTGGTTTATTGTCAACAACTATAACACCGTACGCGAACAATGTTTCTATTTGTCCATTCCTAGAAATTCATGGTTTTTCTGAATATTATGGATTTACCAAGGATGAAGTAGCAGATTTACTAAAGATGCCTGTATTCAAGGGTTTTAATGGAAACGACATTTTATCTTATTATAATGGCTATAAAGTGCTTGGCACAAATCTACAGTTATATAACACATTTTCTGTTTTAAAATATCTCCAGGATTGGATAGTTGCACGGCGACGCACGAAACATGAAGCTAATAAGAGTCCAGATATAAAGAAGCACGCACCTAGATATTATTTTAGTAGCCACGGGATTCAACCCTTGAACAAACTGTTTGCAGTTGAGGGTCTTAGAGACAAATTTAGCGAAGGTACAGTCACTGTAGAGAAGCCTGTGGATACGTTGATACCTGAACACGTTATGATACTGATGGAAGTGATGTTACAACCTAGTGAGGTCGATGACGAACATGCCAATTTATTCCTCCAGTATATGAAGGATCGGGGATATTTCAACATAATTGAACGGAATCCATACCAGCATGTTTACGTTATACCAAATGGTGAAGCAACAGACGAAATTCTTTCTCAGTTTTATGATACATCGTACTTTAAGAGCAAATACAATATTAGTAACGAGATGATTAGAAAATATAGGACGGCTATAAATGATTTAGATCGTCACAATAATGAATCATTTCAAAAGTTCGCAGATTCCATTGCAAGCTTATTTTCTGGAAGTTTCAAGCCAAAGAATCATGATGAACTTAAGGGTATTCTCTATGCTTTTTGTGTAAACAAATTCGATACATTGTGCGAAGGATTTTGTCAAGAAAATAAAAAAAATCGATTTGACTTACTGTTAATAATAAGAAAGGATGGCACAGGAATAATTATAGAAGTGAAGTTTGGTCAGAGGAGTGCACAAAATGGTCTCAAACAAATTTTTGACAATGAGTACTATAAAGCTTTTGAAGGAAAGAATATTACAAAAGACAAAATATATATTGGGCTACACACGAACCATCAAGAAGTAACTGTCTGCGGTTTTGCAACATCTTATGAACAGGTTGTTGACTCTTTCGCAAATATTTCTGATGACAAGCTGATCGTAAAATCTAGTAAATTGTAAAGGATATGGTATCATATAGCTTAGTTCACATAAATCCCTTATGAAACTTAACTTTTAGACGTTCCGTCGGATTATAACAAAACGAAAAAAAAATTGAAATTATCGTTTATGTTAGCTAAGCTGATATATGGTACCGAATTTGTTTATGTTTATACATTTCTAAAAACTGTGTTTCTGTACAAAATGTGTTATCTCATTTACGAACGGTAGAAGTGTGAAATTTGTTTACCTAGAATAAAATGAGATTGAAAACGATAATTTTATGTATTTAATTTTATTGATATAGGTTGTCTAGACAGGATTTTTTAAGTCTAAATGTTTTTGTATGATACTAACTTTATTATAAAAAATGATCAATGTTTCATGTAATAAAAAACGACCTGTCATATTTTGTGACCCAAGATTATTGATTTCGTTCCCACAGTTGGTTCTGAACAGTATATAGACAGACACACACTGCTCTAGATGGCGCTAACTATATTGTTTTGCTTTTTATAAACTGGCCCAATTTAAACTTTATTATTTACAAAATATAAAAATGTATAACGGTTTAATATCACAAAACAAAACAAAAACAATTTTAGTAAGTAGTTGTCTTACAAAAACAAATTATAAAAAAACGAATTTTACGTTGGCATCGTTACGTTACTTAGGTGTAATAATATTTTTTTAGCCAATGTAAAATCCTAACAATTAGGATGTGAATGAACTTGTGATAATATTGTGTCTAGAATTCCATTAAGATATGCAAACCAAAAAAATCAGCTAAAAATTTAAAAGTATTGATTGTTAATCAGAATAAGAACAATTTCTATAACGGAAAAAAAATTGCTTTTACAGTAAACCCGTTTTTTTTAACGAGTAGGCCGATGTATCAGCGTATTTTTGAAGGATACCAACGCTCGACCATCGACCGTTTTCTGTTTAATAAAAACGCTCAGAAGTCAAAATGCGTTATTCGTTATCAAATTTAAGCGCTGCACGATCGAGCGTATTCAGCGTATTACGTGCGTGTTTACCTTTAAAAAATAAATTTAATTTGGATACAATAATTGTTATGTACACTAGTGCGTAGCATGCGAAACGAATTTCATTTTTTAATAAATAAGAAAATTAGGACAGACACTATAAGATCTTTCATTCGAAAACGACTGTACTACAGTAACTAATGGGCTATTACACCATGAAACGAAATCGAAAAAAAACATTATACGCACAAAATATATATAGGAAGAAGCCCTATGACACAATTGGTTATGTCAAAATGGCATTTGATTTTGAATTACGGGCATTAGAAATTTAAATCTGGAGGCCATGACGTAGTTGCCCGTAATGACTCTATCAACCAATCGTGTTCAAGCTCGATGAGTTTTAGTTAGTTTCGATGTTGGGTGAAAGTGGGTTGGTACCACTTCACTTCATTTGACATGTGTGATTTGTTTTTGTTTACCAACAGTCGTGTTTTCGTTTCTTTAATAAAAATGGAGAACACGTCATAAGCTGAGTACAAAGGGACAAAGGTAATAAATAAGTGTTAAATAAGAAAGTTTTGGTGAAGTGACCAGTTTAGTGATAAATCCCGTATGATAAATTTGAACCGAATGGACAGAAATAACCATCCTCTAAGTGCAGACAGGACAGTTATAGAAAATACTTTTTTGTATACTACATAATGACCAATAGACTGAAGAAATAATTGCAGATACGTACTAATGTGCGGAATGATTTTATAATTATTTAGAATATTGTAAAGGTTGGGAAACAGAATTCCTGCACAACTTATAATAAATATGTAAATTCTATATTTCAAATGTTTTAATCAATAAAAATATTTATTTCTTCATTTTCTTTTTACAAAAATTAACAAAAAAACAACTTAATTCATAAAATAAAATCACTCAAAGAAGAATTCTGATTTAAAGAAATCATTTTCCTCTGATTCATACTTGCGTTTCTTACTACTTATAACAAAATCTGCAAAAAGATCAACCATTCTTTCCCTTTGGCTATTTTGCTCGCCTAATGAAGTGGACAGTGTGTTGAAATTTTCATTATCAATTTTAGGTCTTTTTCTAATTCTTCTTTAACTACCTTCATACATATACATATGTATCTGTGTTTGATTTCACTAAAGTATATCTTTTATTTGCAAATCGGTTTACGATATTCTCTTTGTCAGACACTGCTGGCTCCTCCTCTGATAGAGTCCTTTGTTTTTTTTTTTTTGGATTAATTCTGTCCTTTGTACCTAATAATACAACATTTAATTTTTTATTGAAATGGTTAAATATGTATAATTATTTTTTACCTAATATACTATGTAGTCTTTCAGAATATAATGGGGGTTTCCTGTTCTTTTCACCTGTAGTTTTTACGTCGGTAATGTGGCTAATATATTGCTTCTGAAGATTTGAAAATTTTTGTTTGCACTTCTCGGCCCCATTTTTTCCTATCGTAAAACCACTGGCTTCTAACTTATCAGCAATTTGTTGCCATAAATGCACTTTAATGGTTTTACGATCATGAAATTGAGAGCTAAATTATTCCCTTGACTGGAGAAATAATTCTATAGCTTCTTCATCTATTTTGGCCGGCCTTTTTTACGACTAAATACCGCCTGGTTGACCGTTTGAGGTACAGGTGAGAAACCATCAGATTCAGTGTTGTCTTGGAGTATGCAAGTTTCCAAAAATAATTTTGCTTGAGTTGAGTCTACGATATACGTATTATTGGTTAATATTTATTACAAACAATAATCTTTAATGTAATTCAAGTACATAAATATGTACAAATCACTACGTACCGTTAAATAGAATATTTGCTGTTTCTAAATCAACGTTCACAGCCATATCCTGTACCTCATGGTTTGAGATGATTGTAACATCATTATTATTATCCATAATGATATTATTATTAATAATATAAACGTTCTTCAAATGTTTTTCACAGCACATGACAATATTACATAACCTCAAATAACAAACTTTAGCAGACATACTGACCGGGCTGTGTCACCAAGTATATTTTTGCATTGTTAGGTGCGGTAGTGAATTTATTAATTTACCGTTTACTACTGAAGCGGTTATTATCGATAATTCGACAAAAAATCTCTTTGTTTACAATGACTGGTCGAGTGACATTACAGTTGGAAATCTATTGCCAACTTAAATCGAATATATCGGGTCGAATGCGCATTGTGCAGTAACGCAAGTGCAGGGCAATGACGTCACAAGCAAAATTTGAAATTAAATAATTTTTTTTGTACACTAGGGCAATAATAAAGTCCATGGTATTAGTGTCAAAATTTAAGTTGAGATAAATACTTTTAGATTTTGCAATAAAAAAAAGTGGTGTAATAGCCCATTTAATAATTTAGAGATAAAACGGCATGTCATGATCGAAAGGGGTGAAATCTCAGGCATGCGCAGAAGATCAGATTCAAAATAATTTGAAATTTTCAAAAATAGGTCATTGAACCCGCTATAACCTCACTTTATTCAATTGTCTGATAAAACGGTAAAAATGCACTTGCCACGTCAGTTCCGATTAGATATCTCTTAAACTAGACAGAAAATTATTCTTACCAGTTGTTTTGCCACAGATTGAGCCATATTTTACTATTTTTAAGGGAAAATACCTTCAAAATTGTCACTACCAAAGAGTAAACCGTAGTAAACAAAACACGATCGTGCCAATTCCTAAACCTGCTTAAGATAAGGTGTTAAAAAATAAAAATGGATCCTATGGAGAAAAAACTAGCCGAATACAGGGCCCGTAAAGCCCGAGATGAGAAAATCAACGTTATTAAAACCAAAACCAAGTCATTTTTGAGTAATTTTTGGAAAAGGCGTCAAAAATCTCCTGAACCTGACGTAAGTCACTTGTTTTGGAACAGTTGTCGATTTTTGACAGTTATTTTTCGATAGCCGCCAGAGAAGGAGGTTTTGGTGTCTCAAAGTGATGAAGTTTGCCCTGAAGAGACTTCCAGTGTTTGTAGCGACGATGAAAGTCTAAATTGCTTTTCATACGTTGATCTATTTTACTATTCGTTATGGTTTGGACTTTGGGTAATCCTTTATGTGATATTTATTGAGTTTCAATTTGGTACTGTTTTTCTCATTGTTTCTGCAATCGTTTTTATGTATGTGAACACCAGAACAGGACCTAGGAAAGATGGGGAAGTTAGTGCCTATTCAGTGTTTAATAAAAATTGTGAAAGCATTGATGGGACCTTAAAAGCTGAACAGTTTGAAAGAGAGATTAGGTACGGACCTTCAGTTGTTAATTAAACAATAAATACTCGTATTTTTATATAATATCCTGTGATTATCCATTTTTATTTATTTATTTTAAATTAAGGTTTTTTATTAAATGTATGATATTAGTGTTATTTAAGCATTTATTTTAACAATAGGTAAATAAATATATGTTACAACAAAACTTTTATTAACTCACTACTATACAAGAAAAGTTGCTTACTAAAGCAGCTTAAAAAATGTACAAAGTGTTGTTGAAAAAAGTTAATCTTTAATCTCTGTATTTTTTATTTTTAACTTGAAAATCACAATTCTTCATTCAAGTGAAAAATACTCAGAACTGTTATTTACACGTTCACAGTGCTTTTGCATAATTACATGGAGTGTTCTTTTAAATTTGGAGTTGAGGTTGGCGATGACGTGAATCAGACAAGAAAGAGAGAGAATAGAGTTTTTTTATGGAAAAAACCGACATGGAATATTTCATGACAAATCGACCAGTTTTGAATTTTCTCGGTGTATCAAATGAAACGTAAAACACCAACTGACCCCAAGCACGATGTTCGTTTCGCTTACCTTCCTACCACTTACCTGAGGATGACAATTTGTTGTTGAAACGCACGTCGTGCTAAGTGTACTATTTGGCGGTGGTGAATGTTTTACGTTTCGTACACTATTGGCTAATTTGATTGAACTTTTTATAATACTCGTAATATATCCCAAAATAACTTTGTGATTTTTCAATTTATTTGGTCAACCTAAAAAATAACTTCCGAAATTTGACCAAATAAGACTTTTATTAAATTCTTTGTTTTTGAATGAACTCTCGAACAAACTTCATAAAATAATATATTTGAATTAATATTTTAGATTTTTGCGGAAAAATCATTAATTTTTCAAATTTCTACATTTTTAATTTCAATATATTTTTTTTGGTAAAAAAAGACAGAATCTTTATTCTTAATATTGGTTTTATAAATAACATTTAAAAATTTTAGCTAAATCAAAAGGAGTCGGGTTCAAAAATAGTCGGTTTGGCATAGAATGACCCTTAGGTACTTTTTTTCTTCTTACATTGTTAATTCTATAATATATGTAGCTTAATTTTTTTGCCTTGTACCATCCTTCCCGATAAATTTCTCAAAGTTACAGTTTGTGACGTTACGTTAGTAGCTAGGTAAATATTTAAAGTATGTCTGGGATTTCCTTTATGTATAAAACGAGGATTTTATCCATTTTGTTATCACCAACTAGAACCGACTGAAAAATTGAATGTCAAAGGTGATTAAAAAGTAGAACGGAGCTGAGGCAATTAACTTTAAGAAACAATGCAAGTTAGAAAAGGAATTTCAAAGCTCCAAAGTACAATAAGTAAACAAGTACACTATTTTGTCTCTTTCTTTTTGTAATTATTTTGGAAATGCTCAACGCTTTAAGAAAAACATTACGTTTTTATATAACCGTGCTTTAAAATTGGGCAAAATGAACCACATCGAAATTGAAAAGGGTTTAAAGATCTATGAAACTCAAAAGAAAAGTTAAACGATGAATAATGTAAGTTGTAGAATAATCCGAACTAGTTTTTGACAGCCCTGTCCCAAACAAGCATCTATAAATAAGCGGCAGAATAAATTAAAAAATCGATCTTAGTTTAAGACTGATCACTTGATTCGTGTAGAAATAAAAAAGTAATGAATTATAAACGAAAATATAGCTTATGAGAAATTCGTTCACTTTGTTTTAAAGTAAATAGATGTTCCTTGGAATAGTATTGTCACTAGGTAGGATTATTTTATTTAGTAATGATGATATGAGTTGCCTAGATCTTGGAAATCAAGAGTAGTAATTAGTAACGTCACAGATTTTGATAAATTTACGTAAGCAAAAAGGTAATATAAATGAAAACAAAAAAATTAATACACGCGCCTGTGATCATTCAATTTTTGACCACTTGGTATAACTATAACTCTACTGGAATGACTTTAGAAGATAAAGTTGTGATTGGTTGTTGTTACGAAAAAGTATTGAAATTTGCGATACTACCGGTAGTATCTTAACTTGAAATTAGCCCATAAGGCTTGATTGTTGATTGGCAGTCAGTTGAGGTGATAGTCATACTCCTGTCAAGCTCTTAATATTTTAATTGTTTTTACATAAAGACAAGTGTATGTTTAATGTAAACGTTGTTTATTTGGATATTTTACTATAAAAGCACACGTGACATAAAAGTGCCTTTAAGTAATTCTTGTAGGCTCACCAAATGTCATGTTACATTTGAAATTGTCACATATCTACAATTTTACACTTCCGTGATCAACTGCAACACTACATTTAAAAGAACAGTCTATAATAATAGTAGAAGGCATCTTTGGGTAGTTGCTGAATTGACTAAAAAAGAGAAAATGCAAAAATCAGTTCACTTATTCTATATCTTTGTTCGAGTTTGTTCCCGAAAAATTCTTACAAGTTATTTGTTACTGGACGATACTTAAATAAAGTATACTTAAATGCATTGTTCGGTATTTAGAGAAAGTTACAATTTTATTCTTGTCACAAAAAGTGGACGAAATATAATTTATAACATTGTTTCTGGTTGAAATGTGTTCGGTTGTGGTAACAAGATCATAACACCAACAGCCATCAAAACATGCCACAGACTGTGCAAATATTTATAATTATCTGAAGTTTCCAAAAATATAAAAATAGTTATTCCAATACAAACCACAACCATTCCTAACGGTATGGAAATATACAAATACTTCTTATTCAAAAACAACTGTTTTATCCTTTTCCATTTCAAGAACCAATTAATTGCTATTATAACAAGACCAGCAACAACCGGTAAAAGGAATCCCCAAAATCCTGTTTTATTAATAGTCGTCGTAAAAGACAAAATAATAGCGCCGGTTATTTGACACATAGTTGGCCAATAAGATGGCAAGTCTGCAATAGCAATCAACGTAACCCAAATGGCCAAGAGAGCGCAGTAAAAATCAGCAAACTGTAGCGCCCCCAACCGAGTTATACAGAAACTAATAACGTTTTCACCGGCATCACACGCGTGATAAAATGTCGAGAAAAAACATATGGCGAAATACACTATAGCCTCAACGTAGTATTTGCGCCGGTATGCCACATACACCGTTGGCAGAAACATCAAGTTGCTTAAGACTAGCAAAAGAAGTTCGATGACAATCATGTAGTAGGGCGTGGCTTGGGAATCGTCCGAGCAATCCCAACCTGAAACAAACCGTCACGTGACTAGAAAAACCTATGGGCTGGACTGATAAGTCTAGAAGGAATCCTGCCCATGACGTCAAAAATGTAGTCAAAGCATTAAAAAACGAAGTAAAAATTTTCAAAATGTAAGATTGAATATTTGCTGAAAAATATTTAAATCAACATTGATAATTTAAAATTTGCGTAGCCCTGGATTTATTTCGAAATTCTATGAAAGGGGCTAAAACTACAAAAAACAGAAAGCACTTAAAAGTTTAAATAGGTGACGTCTACTACTGGACACGTGATACTTTTCGAGCGAAGATAAATAAGCTAGTACTTCGCGAAGAATTTTGCGTCACTGAAATAGCCACAAATTTACGGAAAAATATAAATGAAGGAACTGATGCATACATGAGTTATGAGGGCGAAACGATAAAAATTGTAATGTTTATGACGTTTTTGTCAACAACATATCAATAATTGAGTTTTCTCCCTCAATAAGGCACGTGTTATTAAATGAAACTCTTAATTTCGTTTGATTTAACGGTTTGATTACATTTGTGACGTTCCAATTCCTTACCTCTATAATTATCCGAACATACACAAGTCGCATAAACCACCCCATCGCAAACCATAAACATACATCTTCCATGTTTACCACAATTATAAGCACATGCAGTCGAAGAAATATCAAAAATGACACTAGAATTACACTGTTTCTTGTTCCTAAGACAAGGTCCATCACAGTCACATTTAGCACAACCATTTAAATTGACAGTTTCAGTCTTGCAGTCCAAGTAGCAATCATCACACGTGTCTTTACCGCTACAATTCGTCAAGCAGTCCTGAACACAAGCTTTAAACTTCTTCTGGCAGAGGTCAGGACAAGCACAAGGCACACACTCGCCGCAAAACAACTTAAAAGTTGCGTACCAAACCCCGGACTCGGGGTAGGGAATCATCATCGAAGAGTTATCTGAGGAGTTGCCCAAAACTAAAGGAGCAGCAATGTCGCTGTTTTCGTAGCTGCACAGATTGGGCCAAGTTGGCAACTCTGGAGCTTCAGGTCGGATGCAAGCAATGATTTTGTGATCTAAAGGCTCATCTTCGATGATTCGTTTCTTTTTGTTAATTCGTGGTTTGAATGCTAGGATAAATTGGAGTGTGCCTCCAATATCTGCATGCTGGCGAAGCTTAAACTGGAGGACTGCTAATTCGTTGCTGGTTAAATTGACTGCAACACTTGAAGAAGTGGTGAATTTTTGCCGTAACTCAAAAGAATAAGAAAAGCTTTCGGTGGTTGATTCCCTCACTAGGTCATAGAATTTATACTTGGTAACTTTGGTGATATCATCGCTGTTGAAAATATGCCATGTTGTGTTGGTTGAGTCCCGTTCGATGTCCTTATCGTACTTGAGGGAGAAAGCGAGACCACACTTGCTTTCAATTGAAGAAGAGTAAGTTCCATTGAAGGTAAATTCAATGAAATGCCAGTTATCTTCGTCGGTGTTAAAAGGAATAGTAACGGATTTTTCGGTTGAGTTTGAATCGATTATTACCGCTTTAATTATATTATTGTCGGATGGAATTGAACGAGATTGGATGCGGATTATTAGACGACCTGGAGTGGACCCGAAGGAGATTTGGTTGATGAAGAAGGTGGCATGGGTGACGGTTTCAGGAACAAAGAATGTGTAGAGCAAACTATGGGAGGTGAAGGTCTCTACGGTGTAGGTGAAATCAGTTGTGATTTGACTGATGCTAGGACGGCGTCTTATGTAGAGGGTGGCTTCGACGTAGGCGTAGCATTCCGGAGTTAACTCTAAAAATATAGAAAATGCAAATCAAATTGTTGGGTAAAACATTTTTATCTTAATCTAAATACAGTCGAACTTCGATAACTCGAACAGCCACTTTCCACAAAAAAAGTTCGGGTAATCGAGAGGTTCGACTTATCGAAAAAATAAAACAAGAAACATGCCTCTCTTCTGCCATAAATTTGGTTCGAATTAGGGAGAACATCGAGTTATCGACGGTTCGGCTTATCGAAGTTTCACTGTATTTTGCTAATTCGATTAGCAAAACTCAGGTATTTTCGAAATCTCGGTAGAAAATCAAAATTATAGATTAGAACTAATTTTCAATTTCTGAGAATGACAACCTTGTTGTCGCAGGGTGCGTCGTGCAAAGTAAATTGTTTGGTGTTATTGGATGTTTTAGGTTCCATTTTACACACCAAGAAGATCCAACAAGAAGTTTAATGCAAAACAGGTAGAAAAACAGTTCTCTAATATTTCCCAAAAGGGGATGATACGGCCAGGTTTCGGTTTTACCAAGTATGAGATAAGAGACGTCGTAAATCGTAATAATACTAATCACCACAGCGGACGTGTTTCCAGAAATATTTTATTGTTCTATAAGTCTCTATTTCTCATGCTAAAACTAGTATTAATGGTCTTAAATATGATTTAACATGGGCAATTTTATTACGCTAAATTGTTATTTAATTTAGCTTTAAAAAAATGTTCCATTAAATTATTTGACCCATAAAACTTAAAAAAAAACTTTTACACGAGAAAATTTTAATGCCTTTAATACCAGGTTTGAACATCAATTGATCAAAAAACGTAACAAAATCTGTAGAATTCGTCATAGTAATGAGGACAGCAGGAAGCTGGCCCTTCCCATCATTCACTTCTATAAGGTGCCATAAAAGTATAGAATAATTTATTTTTTAAATACGCTAAGACAGATCGATTTTATTTATTTACTGCGCACGTTTTTTAATTATTTCCAAAAAAAATTTGTCAGTCGGTTTTTTGCTGTAACGGAAGCAATAAAATAAAAACTTTAAGTAATTTAACCGATTTAAATGTTTTATTAAATTTTCAAAAATAAAAGAAATTTTCAACAAAATTACTGAACTAAATGTTCAAATTGACGTTCCTTCCTTTGGCAATAATACAACTAATTTTCGAACTCCGTTAGTACATTATTTCTCATTTTTTGACTAAATAAGCAACTCTGATTTGTAATTCTTTCTCTTAAAATCGCTAAATTTCTCGATTTTATTGCAAATACTGTTGATTTTAAGTAGCCCCTTCAGAAAAGCGGGCAAAACATCTTATCTAAATAATCTGAGACACCACGAGCGTATGGTGGAGATGCCCGTCTTGTTGAAACCATACATTTAGGTGCTAGTATGTCTGGATCCTCTTTATTGGGAAAAAGTTTTGCTAATGCTGGTACTTACGTGTTGTAAAAAATATAAAAACTTGTCCAGTCAATATGACATTAAAAATATGACATGCTGTGCTAAAATGTAATCAGACAAAACCACACCAAACATTAAATTTTTGTGGATGTTGAGTACGGGTTTCTCTCATCCAATGCGGATTTTGTATCGACCCATATGGGCTTTTTTGAACTAAATTCATTTGACTTTTTTAAGGGGCTACTTAAAATAAAAAGTATCTGCAACAAAACCAAGAGATTTAGAGGATTTAAGAGAAAAAATTACAAATCAGTGCCGCTTAGTCAAAAAATAATAAATAATGTGCTAACAGAGTTCAAAAATTGGTTGTATTATTGCCAGGAAATGGAAGAACATCAATTTGAACATTCAGTTCAGTAGTGCTGTTAAAAATTGCGTCAATCTTGCAAAATTCAATAAAATAATTACTTAAAGTGTTCAGTTTAGACCCTATAAATGTTATACTGTTATACTCAGAAAAAAAGTAGCTTCCATTTTCAACACCAAAAACAGAGGTTGTTATTTAAAAAAAAAATATTGATTACGTCACAACAAAAAACCAGATGACAAAAAAATTTGAAAATAAGTAAAAAACGTGGGCAATAGAAAAATAAAATCGAACTGTCTAAAACTGAAAAAAAAAGCAATATAAATTTTATTCCATACTTTTATGTCACCTGTATTTACTAAATACATAGTTCAAATAATTCTTTCTTTTTAACTTATAATTTAAAAAATAAGGTAAATGGTGGTTCCATTCTTTTGACGCATCAATATATAGGGTGTGTCAAAAATCGCGAATTTCCTTTGGAGGGATACATGAGAGACCCTCAAGGAACACAAAAATTTATTTAAAAAAATTCAATACTCTTGTTTTTTACTTGTTTTTTTTGTTTTTTCTTGAGATTTTGGTATTTTCTTGAGATTTATGAATACGTAATTCATTTCAAATGCTTTATTGTTTCTTTTTTTTTTCGTTTTTCTGATTTTTTTTAACTGTATCAAGACAATTTTAATTTTTTTTGTAAATTCAGATACTCATAACTTCAAATTTTGAAGTTAGAAATTTTTTTTTCTTTAAGGTTTGGTTTGTTTTAATGGTGGGAATCAGCCCACTAAAGGAAATCCGCGACTTTTGACACACCCTATATAAAATAAAGTTAAACATTATTTTAATTATTATAATTTATAATTTTAGAATGCTAATAATTCTTTTAATTTACTATCAACTTCTGTAGATCCAGATTATAGAATTACTCAAATCACTGTAGCAAAATTGAACAAAACAAATAAATAAATATTAAATAAACAAGAGTGTAAAACCCATCGCCTTTTTTAAATTTTACATGAGAGTTTTGTGCCTTTTACAATTTTCTTATTAAAAGGCTACAAACCTGGCGGCTGTATAGACTCATGCTTGGGATCATCATATGGCAAAAACGCTGTAATAAAATAACACCCTGGATCAGGTGACGTCAAATTCAAATATTTCGCAGTCTTGTCGCTCATCAAGTCCAAATAATAATATTGTGACCTCGAAATATTCTTAAAACTATCTGGAAATTTCGACCCGTCTGGATTAATCACTGGCAAAGACTTGTGCTTCATGTACATCATAACTTTTCGCGGCGTACAACCTGGAAACAAATTATCAAAACTCTCTCAATTCTTTTAAGTAAACTCACCAAAAATCGATGCCCTAGTCTCATCTGCCGTAAATTTCAAAGAAGCGAAGGATACCTCCGAGGGAATCTCTACGTGCATGACAACAACATCGACATAGCCCCCATACTTATGCAGGTAAGAGGTCCGTGTTTTGGAGACGATTTCCAAATTTTCGTCGTCTTGACAGTAAATTGTCGGGTACAGAAGAATTAGGATTAGCCATTTCATAATTTTGCTGGAAACTGGTGAAAAACAAATATTTATCAACAGGAAGTATGCTTTATGAAATCATCCCACTCAATGCTGCTTATCAACCAACGCAGGAGATAATTGATTGTTTTAAATGAATGGATTTATTTTTAAATTTTTGGATGAGGAGGAGGCTTTCATTGGTGGGTTTGAATTATTTATCATTTGTTTATGATGATAAAAGATAAAACACTTTGAGGTTAGGATATCAGCTGACTGTCAAAATTGACAGATTGACACAAAAGGATATCTATGGATTTGTTTACAAGGATAGCAGCGGCTTATTTAAGGATTCGCGTTAATAATTTAACTTCTTTTTTGACTTACATGAAATTATTTATTGTTTTCTGACATATAAATAAATTTCCTGATAACAAGTGATTTATGTATAATAGAACACAAATGAAAAGTTATTTATTACAAACCCTTATCTCAAAAATACACACTTTCTGATAATCTTTATTACAAAATTAGAACTTTTATAATGAGACCATCCAGGTCTGGCTGGCCTTTTAATATATGCAACTAACAATACAGCGACATGATTTTAATGTTTATTACAGGAAAGGGTTGGTAATGGTATATACAAATGAGTTGGGGTTATGCTACATTTCTTGTACTTTGTATTTGGTAATTGTTTTTATGCAAATTTCATGTGTATAACTGTTATCTGATAAGCCTAGTAATTATTCAGCATTCTTAGAGACAATAATACTATTAATTGTCGGTTTAACAGGTGGACATGAAGGAGATGATGTCCAGCAAGATTGTTTACATATTTACAATTGCAAATTGTTTATTTATCTCGGGCCCGAGTGTTGTAATTTGTTGTTTTTGATTTCACAGTTTCTCTTTTAGCAAATCAACCCCGGAGTGAGTTATTTATCAAGGCCAACATCATGGGAACAAGATATTTAACATAATTATTTGTTTAATTGTTCTAGAGGCCGGTTAATCGATTATGTTTTAGCTAAATTAATCTAAAAATCGAAGATTTTAGATGGGAAAACGAGTCGCGGTTCGACCAAGCTGGCGCCTGAAATTCTCTTATCAAGGGAGTGATGACAGACCGGTAACAGCGCCAAACAAACGCTTTTGGGTCGAAAATCACCAAATTTATAACGAGAAAAAGGCCAAAGAACATAATCTTATCGCCACAAATTAATTAAAATTCCCAGACTGTGGGAACACACACGCAACCCCCTGAGAAAAGTCACGTAGCCACCTCCGACGTCACTAAAAATTTGGATATAAAAGGAACCCCGAGAGAAGCCATCTTCAGAGAGTGCTTTGCCATTCTCCAAGCTAGTCGGCTCATTTTTTTGGAAATAGCAGATTCCTAGTCTTCGACGGGTAGATCGCTGACCAAAAGACTGTCTACTAGCTAAAATTTTTGAACTCATTACACAGTCGTGTCTGAAGTGCAGATTTCCTAGTCTTCGACGGGTTGATCGCGCTGAGGGCTCGAACTGTAAATTCACCTGAAGTGCAGATTTCCTAGTCTTCGACGGGTTGATCGCGCCTAAGGCGAATTTCTTTGAACTCATTACACAGTCTTGTCTAAAGTGCAGATTTCCTAGTCTCCGACGGGTTGATCGCGCTGAGGGCTCGAACTGTAAATTCTTGACTTAGCAATTCTACACCTGTTTGCAGATTCCCAGTCTTCGACGGGTCTGATCGCGAATTGGCGTAAATTGCAAGTTTAATTAACCTTTCTCTCAAGACAGGTATCCACGATGTCAGGGGGATCAGAGGACCACCCGTTCGCGGTTCACGAACCGCCATCTTCTCCAGAAGGTGACCAGATTTTCACAGGTCTGTATCAAGAAGGGTAAAGACTAAATTTCATCACATTATACTTGTATCTAAAAACTTATAGTCACAGGGGAGTCACTGGGAGTTTTAATCAAACTTTTTATTTATTAATTTATCAATCCTTGTATTTTTATTATTTTACCGATTAAGTTAGCTCCGCGTATCATTTGTACGTGTCTAACTACTAACGGCCTTTTTGCTGTAATTAACCAATAGTTGATTACGCTCATCTGACTCATTACTTGCACTTTAATTGCAAACTCTTTACTATTCTCCTGGCCAAGCCGGGGACCACTACCCCACCACGGGAAAAAACCGAGCCAGCCCGGGTGTAGTACTATGGCACACTTAAACATGGCGATAAAAAGACTGCCTAGCTAATTATTAACAAACAAAAAGACTCCCGAAAATGGGACATATTAGGGAAAGAGAGTACGCGGTAGTTGGTTCTTTGGGGAGTCTTCTACACACTCTTATCTATTAATTTTCTGAGTCAGAGGTGTTTAATCAGCTCTGCAATTAACTCAGGGTTTTACCCTTTTCTGGCCTGCAGTGGTTTTGGCACCGGAATAGGTGTTGTAACCCTTCAAGGGATGCAACGTATTCTGGGTTGTATAACTACAAATAAGGTTTGAACTGTATAACGGGTTGCCTAATCTTAGGCTAACCAAATACACACTTAATAAATGTCTTTATTCAATTTCAGCTGTTTTACTCTTCCTTGATACACAGTGCTTAAACAACGAACAAATAAATACAAAACACAACGTAGAGTCCTAATAACAAACATACTAGACGATCATTCAAAAATCTAATTTTTGAACAGGCCAGGCCTTAGAATTGTCACAGTGGTGCCGTGACCAGGATGTTTAAGCTTTAAAACTGTGTATTCCAGGAAGGGTTAATTGTAGTAACAATTTTAATCCAATAAGCTTTTTCACAGGTTCAACATTCGCTGCAAAATAAATATTTTTAGGGTGAGTCAATTTACAGCAATACCTGGGTAAGTGAAGCAACCATTACCCACTTTTTGGAAATGTGGAGAAACAAAACCATTTTTGAGAAACTGTTATAAAACCCAACGAACTTATCTTCTTGGATCGCCTTCAAATGCCTTCAGCGACACCGTGAGTCAGCAGCAGGACCGTTCAACTCACCCATTTTGGTCAGCAAACCACCAACTGCAGAAAAGATGACCTCAGCTCTAATTGTTTACCACCTATCTGCTACTAAACTAACGTAAATAGGTATTTATAACAATTTTTTGTCTCTCCTAATTTTTATAGATGTCTACGGAGAACACTGGTCTCAAATTATTTACAGGAAAAGAAGATAAAAATTTCTGATGTATTAATATTTAAAAATATACCAGTGCAAATTTTCAGCAGTCATTTCAGTAAGAAAATAATCATCGTGGGATGCTTTTTAAAAGCAATAGAAACGATTTCACCACCATTTATCAACTCCACCGCGGTAGTGTCTAAAAAGGGTAAATTACGCGCTACTGTCATCGTACAATTCCGGATCAAATAAACAAATCATCTGAAAGAAAAACCAACAGGTGGATCAGTTTAATAACCTTTGGGAACGGATTCTCTATCGCGGGAAAACCAATCGGACCCGACAGGACTCTCAGGACAACGGTACCATCAAAGTAGGGATTCCCACAAATCGCCAAGAGTCGACATCGGCGACGACCGAAGATTGATTGCCCACCAATTACACTTTTCATCATCCGGAATTGTTGAGAAAAAAATTATTATTTTTGGATGCAGTGAAGAGGAAATTATTTCAAGACACCGCACCGGAATTTGAACACAACCTGTAACAAAATCGACAAAAGGAGGGACAAATACCAGCCAATTTTTATCAGGCGATTAAATTTTGATTACTGGAACAACCTTTCATCGAACATCTAACAACAAAAAGGACACCAGCCAATTTTCATCAGCCACCGTGGGACCTCTCGGAAAATTGCAACAGCACAAAAAGTAAAACAACAACCTGAAATACCACAACATACCTGCAGTCCACAGGTGCTATCAGAGCTACTACACGTCGCTTTGATGCGTTGAAAATAAACTCTGACACACCAAGGACCAAATTCGTTCCAACTCGGAAAAATCTTGCGACATCCAGGATTACATTGACATCACCCAGAATTAATTTGACGCTATTCAGGATTTACTTACCTGATTTTAGGACAACAAGGAACCCCCATCAAAAGAGTGACCGCCAATTAGCTATCCACCGTGAAGAAGCTTGATGATTTCACATTAACCTCCTTTCAGCAAAACAGGAAGACGACAAAATTTCGAGGACAACGGAATCGAGGTGAAATAAACCCAATATCCGGATTTCTATGTCAATCCTGCGGGAAAACTTCAGGACATTTGCAAGACAACGCTATTACAGCAACTCCCCAACATTTTTTACCACATATTATCGATGATACCGTAACTATCAACACCGATAAGGAAATTACGGACACCTGTAGAATTACCTGGACATCGGCTCCAACTGTTCGTGGGAAAAAAAATAATTTTTCGGACAACCACCGGATGACAACTTTCCACATAAATGTAACAACTCTCGTAACTCTTTTAACTGCAAGACGGGGCTAAAAATACCTTAGCCAGCGTCAATACCGGAAACAAAATTTGTAGCAGCGATAGAATCTCGTGACAAAGGATTACGACTGGATTTTTCTAACAATTTACTTCTTCGCTGGACATTCCAGGAGTCCACAGTCTAGGAGTCCCTAGGGAATGCTCTTATCAATGGAATTACTTTGATTAAGAAATTGACACCGAATGGAATAACCTAACAACAGTGCACCGGAGGTGGAGGCATCCCAGTAACAAAGCTTCGAGGAAGAATCTCTAACAAGAGGACAGTGATTTATTCAGAATTTCTACCAAACTTGGAGAAAGGACTAAGAAAACATTTTCCTCATCTGAATTATTGATTTCATTCGTTTATATTAGCGGATGTGTCATCACCTGAAGAAAAAAGAAACCTTCCTGTGAATAAACTTCAGCTGAAAACCGGGAAAAAAAAAAGAAGAAGAGGATTTTCCTGTTGGATGACTTTCATCTGACAACCAAAAAAAAAAAAATTCAAACAACTTACGTCGCTTGCCTTCAACACTGAGAAAAAAAAAGGGAGAAAAGGATTTAAGGACAACCATCGACGGAGGATCAAGTTCTGTCACAATCCCAGGACACATACCTTTTGTGGAATCTTAGAGGACACTTTCAGATTGATGGTAAAAGGAAAAAAAATCCAACGCTGGGAAAAACAGTCACGTCACTAGCAGATTTTGGGTTCTTCAAAGACACAGGCGTAACGTGAAAGTAGAAGGAGGCTTTCCCACGTAAATGAGAAGAAAAAAAATTTATTAATGAGAATATCTCAACGCATTTGGACTAGGTGTTTAAACCGCAGCTTTTTGCAACTAGGACATCATCGTAAATCAACAAATCAGGTCCTAGAAAATAGTGAAAGGACGTTACAAATGCCTGGAGTCAGAGTCTCAGGGGAGCGAAATCATTATCAGCAAGAATGGAAAAAAATGGTCCAGTCAACAAGAGCTCTTTCAACTTCTTTGAAAGAAATTCGAACGTAAAACAACGAGATGGACCTTATCTCTTTGGGAAATCAAGTTGTCGTCATGAATGAGGACAAACCTTTGGATATTTCTGGAGGTTTTTTGCTCACAGGACACCATAAGAAGGACGAATCAACAGTGCTTCAGCGCTTCATCGAAGGATTTCGGGACGTGAAAAATAAGCACAGTCCCCATCCCATAGAAAATCCCAAAAGTAATCTCACCGGATCTGTCGATTACCACCACGAAAACAGACTCTCTGAAAGATAGAATGACTGAAAAAAAAAAACACAATTTTAGTGCATTTGTGTCCTCGTTCTCCTGAAAAACCAAACTTACTTCACTTACTTTTCCAGGATAACGAGCAGGGGAGACTGAGACCATCCAGGTCTGGCTGGCCTTTTAATATATGCAACTAACAATACAGCGACATGATTTTAATGTTTATTACAGGAAAGGGTTGGTAATGGTATATACAAATGAGTTGGGGTTATGCTACATTTCTTGTACTTTGTATTTGGTAATTGTTTTTATGCAAATTTCATGTGTATAACTGTTATCTGATAAGCCTAGTAATTATTCAGCATTCTTAGAGACAATAATACTATTAATTGTCGGTTTAACAGGTGGACATGAAGGAGATGATGTCCAGCAAGATTGTTTACATATTTACAATTGCAAATTGTTTATTTATCTCGGGCCCGAGTGTTGTAATTTGTTGTTTTTGATTTCACAGTTTCTCTTTTAGCAAATCAACCCCGGAGTGAGTTATTTATCAAGGCCAACATCATGGGAACAAGATATTTAACATAATTATTTGTTTAATTGTTCTAGAGGCCGGTTAATCGATTATGTTTTAGCTAAATTAATCTAAAAATCGAAGATTTTAGATGGGAAAACGAGTCGCGGTTCGACCAAGCTGGCGCCTGAAATTCTCTTATCAAGGGAGTGATGACAGACCGGTAACAGCGCCAAACAAACGCTTTTGGGTCGAAAATCACCAAATTTATAACGAGAAAAAGGCCAAAGAACATAATCTTATCGCCACAAATTAATTAAAATTCCCAGACTGTGGGAACACACACGCAACCCCCTGAGAAAAGTCACGTAGCCACCTCCGACGTCACTAAAAATTTGGATATAAAAGGAACCCCGAGAGAAGCCATCTTCAGAGAGTGCTTTGCCATTCTCCAAGCTAGTCGGCTCATTTTTTTGGAAATAGCAGATTCCTAGTCTTCGACGGGTAGATCGCTGACCAAAAGACTGTCTACTAGCTAAAATTTTTGAACTCATTACACAGTCGTGTCTGAAGTGCAGATTTCCTAGTCTTCGACGGGTTGATCGCGCTGAGGGCTCGAACTGTAAATTCACCTGAAGTGCAGATTTCCTAGTCTTCGACGGGTTGATCGCGCCTAAGGCGAATTTCTTTGAACTCATTACACAGTCTTGTCTAAAGTGCAGATTTCCTAGTCTCCGACGGGTTGATCGCGCTGAGGGCTCGAACTGTAAATTCTTGACTTAGCAATTCTACACCTGTTTGCAGATTCCCAGTCTTCGACGGGTCTGATCGCGAATTGGCGTAAATTGCAAGTTTAATTAACCTTTCTCTCAAGACAGGTATCCACGATGTCAGGGGGATCAGAGGACCACCCGTTCGCGGTTCACGAACCGCCATCTTCTCCAGAAGGTGACCAGATTTTCACAGGTCTGTATCAAGAAGGGTAAAGACTAAATTTCATCACATTATACTTGTATCTAAAAACTTATAGTCACAGGGGAGTCACTGGGAGTTTTAATCAAACTTTTTATTTATTAATTTATCAATCCTTGTATTTTTATTATTTTACCGATTAAGTTAGCTCCGCGTATCATTTGTACGTGTCTAACTACTAACGGCCTTTTTGCTGTAATTAACCAATAGTTGATTACGCTCATCTGACTCATTACTTGCACTTTAATTGCAAACTCTTTACTATTCTCCTGGCCAAGCCGGGGACCACTACCCCACCACGGGAAAAAACCGAGCCAGCCCGGGTGTAGTACTATGGCACACTTAAACATGGCGATAAAAAGACTGCCTAGCTAATTATTAACAAACAAAAAGACTCCCGAAAATGGGACATATTAGGGAAAGAGAGTACGCGGTAGTTGGTTCTTTGGGGAGTCTTCTACACACTCTTATCTATTAATTTTCTGAGTCAGAGGTGTTTAATCAGCTCTGCAATTAACTCAGGGTTTTACCCTTTTCTGGCCTGCAGTGGTTTTGGCACCGGAATAGGTGTTGTAACCCTTCAAGGGATGCAACGTATTCTGGGTTGTATAACTACAAATAAGGTTTGAACTGTATAACGGGTTGCCTAATCTTAGGCTAACCAAATACACACTTAAGGGGCCTTTCCCTAAATCGTAACGGTAAATTTCAACTCGCCTCGGATCAAGAGCTGACGTAAAGGAAAATTCAACCAATGTTTGAGTCGACGTGTTATGAAAATACAATGGGTTTTAAAATGATTGACAGATGCCATAAAATCATCACGACAATGAAGGTCGATGGTCGGTTATCTTAGGCCTGGGTCGGTTTATTGGTATTCGTAAAATTTTTTCTTCTGCTATTAGTTATCTTTTCAAAATGCTTTCTCTTAATTTCATTGAATACTTAGCGTTCTTGAAAATTTGTAGAATTAATTTGATAAAAAATTTCAATAAAAATAAGGTTAAATGTTTATTAATCATACATAAAAAATAACGTATCTTATTAAGGGATTAAAATACTTTTAATTATGAAGTTAGCTATCGCATTAAAATTTAAGAAAACAGTTTTATTGAATAGGTTTTGAATTTTTTTATATAAAAAATTTTTTTTATTTTGTAATGCGATACTTGTAAAAAATGTAATTAAATTTTTGACTTATAGTTAATGAGCTATTAGTGCTATACTTTTGAAATATACGAATAATGAGGTATGAAAATGAGTTGTTTTACAGCTGCATTCTCATATAATCGCAATGGAAATGGTTTAGAAATTATAAGTAAGAAAATTAGTAAGGACAAGATTGACTTGTAGGTAAAGGCAAAAATTTATAAACAGGTGTATACGTACACACACACACACACACACACACACACACACACACACAAATATATAAAGAATTTTATATAGAATTTTTTATAAATCTGCTTTTGGACAAATTTTAAAAAATTGTCTAAAAAAACTTTATTAGATACAATTAAAAAATAGACAGATTTGTTGAGAGAAAAAAAAAGAATAATTAGTATTTGATAACAAACTTTGTAATTCATTAGCCACCCTAATCTCGCCGCCTTAGTTTAGTATCAGGTAAACTGGCTAACAGATAACAAACAGTCGATAATTATCCACAAAGAGCGGGTTTTTCCAAATTTCTTAGAAGTAAAACTGAAAATACTTTATGCTTTGCTAACTTTATCTAAAACCAGAACTTTATTATAACCAAAAAAAATAGACATAGATTTGTTAGAAATAAAACAATAAAAAATTTGTACTTTATAACAAACTTTGTAATTTAGTAGCCACCCCATTCTTGTCGCCTTAGTTTAGTATCAGGTAAACTAGCATCACAGATAACAAACAGTCGATAATAATCCACAAAAACCAGATTTTTCTAAATTTCTTAGAAGTAAAAATGAAAGTATTTTATATTTTGCTAAATTTATCTAAAACCAGAACATTATTACACACTAAAAAAATAGACACAGATTTGTTCGAAAAAAAATTTATATTTGATAACAAACATGGTACCTAATTTAATTTGTGAAGAATATCCATATTATTTGTAAAATATGTCATTCATGACATCTAATTTATTAGACATCCCATTCGTGTCAAAGATTTTTTTTTTTATAAAACTAATTGTATCATAAAGTTTTCTGCAATAATTGGAAATAGATTAATATATATTCTTATACAGTGTAAACCATTTGTATGAAATAACTTTGATAAAAGTTCAGGGATTTGTTTTCAGTAAAACGCTTGAACACGTATCCTGTTATTTTTTAACAGCGCATTTTTTGACAAAAAAATTGGATATACAGGTGTCTCAACATCGAGATACAACCTTCTACTTTGAAATTTTAAATGGAAACCCCAATTTTTTAGCATATTTGAATTCAAGGTCGTATAACTTTGCGTATTTTTTATGTAGCAACACTATGTCTATTTTTAGTTGTTTTTTAAAAAAAGCGTAAACTATTTGATATGAATAACTTCGATAAAAATTTAGGGATATGTTTTTCAGGAAAACGCTTGACACCTTATTCTGTTATTTTTCAACTCGCATTTTTTGCCAAAAAAAAAGATATACAGATGTCCTAAAATCGAGATACGACCCTCAACTTTAAAATTTCAAATAAAAACTAATTTTTTTTAACATATCTGAATTCTACGTATAATTTTGCGTATTGTTTATGTAGCACACACTATGTCGATTTGCAGATGTTTTTGAAAAAAAAAGACGTTATCTATTTGAAATAAATAAATTCGATAAAAATTCAGAAATTTATACCTAGAATTCAGATATGTTAAAAAAAATTGAAGTCGTAATTTGATTTTAGGACACCCTGTATATTCATTTTTGTCAAAAAATCCGCGTTGAAAAATAACAGAATACGACTCCAAGCATTTTCCTAAAAAACAAGTCCCTGAATTTTTATCGAATTTATTCATTTCAAATAGTTCACGCTTTTTTTTAAAACAACTGAAGATCGACATAGTGTGTGCTACATAAAAATACGCAAAATTATACGTAGAATCCAGATGTGCTAAAAAAATGAGGTTTCTATTTTAAATTTCAAAGTTGAGGATCGTATCTCGATGTTGGGACACCCTGCATATCCAATTTTTTTGTCAAAAAATGCGCGTTGAAAAATAACAGGATACGTGTTCGAGCGTTTTCTTGAAAAAGAAATTCCTGAATATTTATCGAAATTATTCCATACAAATGGTTCACACTCTATGTACACAATTGTCAACACAAAAGTTGAATAAGTTTAACATTATCACCTCAGTGGAAATTTTACACCATCATGAATCTCGCCAATATTTTTTATTTTTACATCTCATTTAGCAATTGTGGTACACATTTTATTTATAGCTTTGCCGCAGAGCTCTTTTCAGAAAAGGTCTACTACCTAGACCCACCCTTCAGCCACTATCATGAAGAGAAAGACAAGTTGTAGAAGATAGAAAATAGATTGAATTTTAAAAGTTGATGACCAAATACTCGTAAATTATTAGACAAAATTTAAATTTCTAATTTTTTACACATTTCTTAGACCGATATGTAGTCGCAAGATACAACTAAATAAAAATTTATAAAAAAATAATAATAAAAAATTTATAATTTTAACAACAGTAATGCTATTTTTTATTTTTTCTGTTTCACACTGCTTTAAAAATGTAAATAAATTAATATTGTAAAAACCGCATTCAAAAATGTGGACGGGTTTTTGAGTAATGAGTAATAAACTTTTACATTGATTTCTCCATCTACCGAATTTAGGGAAAGGCCCCTTAATAAATGTCTTTATTCAATTTCAGCTGTTTTACTCTTCCTTGATACACAGTGCTTAAACAACGAACAAATAAATACAAAACACAACGTAGAGTCCTAATAACAAACATACTAGACGATCATTCAAAAATCTAATTTTTGAACAGGCCAGGCCTTAGAAGTGTCACAATAAAATTCGTTATTACATTCTCACCACAAAAGTTTAAAAATTATTACAACAAAAGCCAATAAATTTTTTGTAAGATTTTTCTAAGTAAACGCTTTTCTAGATTTTAATGTTTATCAAGTGATACTTGATAAATATCAAGTATCAAGTTATTTATCAAGTATCTGAAAAGATGCTTAATAAATAAACATTAAAATCTAGGAAAGCGTTTACTTTGAAAAATCTTACAAAAATCTCCTAGAAAAAAACCCAAGCAATAAAATTTTTGGTACACAACCGAATTATTTCCATAACAAGTCGTTACTACTACTATTATATATAATTAGTTAATTATTTATTAGTAGGCTCATTAAAGATAATAAGAAAATATCTAAATAAGATATTAAAAAACTTCAATAAGAAATTATTCATTATAACAAATAAGTGTGAACCTATTCTTTTTTAAAATTTAGTTAAGTTTTTCTTATGACTGCTTATACATATTTAGAAAAATCATAAGGTGTAAACACGAAGATATAACGTTAAGAAGAGTTGTCTTATGAGTTCTCGTAAGGAAATCTTAACAAAACTCTTATGTCAAATATACACCTTAAAGTAGTGCTCTATGTATATTTGGTTGCCTATATTAAAATCATTCATTTATGACAAGGGTCATAGCCAATGATGGACCATCATTGGTCATAGCACTCATACTTCATAGTCCACAACAAGGGTCCGGCGCGCCGCTAGTGAACGCTTTAGAGAGACACAATTTCGCATTGCTATACATATTGTTAACTACAGATTGTAGTTTAAATTGTTGTAACAAGTGTTACTCGTACAGATTGTTCCAGAATGCCTTGACACAAATCAACATAGACGAGTAGAAGATGAAAGGCGGTAAAATTATCGTTGTTTGGAAGTTCTGTAGAAAGTTACAGCTAACAACAATTGATGAATTTTGAGATATTTTTTAAATATCAATCTCAAAAAGTTTTTTAGCTACCAATATGCAATTTGGGCAGCATGTTTACAATTACTAAGACAGATATTTGAGCCAAATTTCATTAAATTTGTTCAACTGAAACAGAATTTTTTTATAATATTTCTGAAGAATTTTTTTTTTTCAGAAAATTGGCAAATTGTGTACTGAAAAACTTGTTTTTGCTTTTTTTGTTAAGAGAATTTAATTTTTAATATTTTTTGCACCTTGCGAAATATTGATAAAACTATTGATAAAAATATTGATTGATTTGGTATGTTTCTAAAAATCGAAAATTATCCCGAACTGCTTCTTCAAACACTGCATGAATAAATCGAGTAAAATCTTGTCTTTCCACAACTTTTTACGTTATAACCAAATGAGTCTGACACGTTTATAAAGTATCATTTTGGCCATCTAAAATTGCTATCTAAAACTTTGCTAAAAAAAATACCAAACCCTATTAGATATTTTTCATAAAATCAAAAAGTAACCCGAACTGCTCCTTTGAAGTATTAAGAATAATCATTATATTTCTTTCTCTTTGCAAATTTCTTTGCTGACTTTGTCAAATAAAGCCGTTTGAACAAAACTATGGCGGTTTTAGCTTTTCAAATTAAAATATTTACACGTTATGTTAAAAATAAAAAAAATTGAAATAATAAAATATGGAAGTAAAATGAAATCATGAAAATGAAAATTTCAAATAAGATAGAACAAACCAATTACCTCAAAAGAATTTATTCTTAAATTACGTAGAATAAATAGCTATTGTCAGAAAAATATGAAATAAATTACGACAATTTTTATACTGTTTCAAAAATGTGATTTTTTATATAATTCAAAAATTAAAAAAATGTGTATTGTTAAAAACACAAATAATCTTTTCCTTTCATTTTTTTACAAAATATATTTTAAAACAAAGATTTTGAAAGAAGTAGTTCTATTTTTTGCAAGAATTACAGTCTAATGTCAATCGACGGATTTTTCTTAATTTTAAACACTAAAATATCCTAGAACGAATTGATTGTCCATTTAATTCTTGGCCTCAACTCAATTGCTTGGCCTTAAAAATCGCAGGATTGATAAGGTTTTTGTAAAACAAAACTCGAAAAAATCTAGTTACACAGAATTTCAAAACTGAAATTTTAATTTAAAAGTTGAAACGTATTTGTTATAAGGGCTGGTGCTGTTAATTAATTTTTATTTATTCATAAAGTACATTCAACACACAAATTTAAAAAATATTGAGATAGCAGTTAACTTTGATACCTACGTCAAATCTCTCATGTATTCTTATGAGAGATTTGACAAGTCTAGTTAACTTGATGACTTTTTCAATTGAACACTTGACTATCATAACTATCAGAACTATCATAAATCAAAATCCATCGTCAGTTTGGTTTGTACCTACATAACTTGAGGAATAGGCATTATTTAGTTTACTGTAGCTTCTTATAAAGTCCACTTAATTCCAACCTGGCTTTATTTTTTCTATAATAAAAATCTATTTATTTATTATTTTGTTGGTATTGCTGAACTTTAAATTAAAAGGTTATTTTTCAAAAGAATCTTTTATTAAAATATAAATTCATTTATACAAAATTGAGTACAAAGTCTTTAAAACTCCCACGTATCCAGCCACTTGAGTCCATACATGGTAGAATTAGGCTCATTGGCATTTGGGCCACTCATTCCATAAGTCAGCGGCGAAAATAAATAAAAACTGTAAACCACAGTAGACAAGACTAAAGCCAGTAACGTGTGATAAACAACATTCCCAAGTTTTTCTCCAAAAAACTTTGGTATTTCTTCCAACAAATAATCAATAACGATCCCTGCAATCTTTCACTATAAAAAAATCACGTTAAATATTGTGTTACGTCACCTGTGATCATAGAACTAAACAACAATGCTGGAAAATAATGATGAAAGTACAACACCCGCCCCATTGCCCAAAACGGAACATAATGTAAAAGCCACCCCAAAAATAGCCAAGCACAAGCCACTAATTTGTCTTTATGTGACTCGGAAAATGATTTGATGTAGCCTCGTTGTTGCCTAATTGCGTTAGCTCCAAAAACAAAAACGAAAACTAGGAGAAATATTAAATTGGCCCACCAGATTACTGGATTTCCTAATAGATAAACCCTGTAGCTGGAACCAGAAAAGAATTGTCCCTGAAATGTCAATATTAAGAACTACTTCAGAGAGTTGCATAAAATCACCTACTCTGTAGTTAATCGGCCATTGCCAAGGCCTAGATGTGATCTCTCCTTCTTTGGGCTTCAACCCAGCATTCCCTTGAAACATCACAGCGTGCGATTCAAAAAACCGTTCTAAGAAACTGGGGGCATACACCTCAAAACTCACATTTGGTACTAAAAAACAGCTTTCATTTATTTTATCTAAATTTGTTTGGTATATACTAACATTTTTCAAAAATATTTTCTTCAACGTTCCATACACCATTAGGATCTCTGAGATTCGGGTTACACGACACTTCTTGCTGCTCGTAAGCCCACTTTGGTAATTGTTTTCCACTCGTTGTTAGAATACAAGATTGAAGGTAATGCACAAGTTTCAGTTTGCTGCTTACTGCAGTTACTTCAGTGCCGTCTTTAGCACCTATCACACTTATTTTCCAAACGTCGTTGGCATCTCCTGTTCCATTTTCGCCGTATCCAGTCACTTGGTAGTGTTTTTTGGTGATGGGCGCCTGTTCTTTGTGCGAGTGTAAATTACGTTTCGTTGGTACATGTTCTAGGCGGATCAGATCACCACTACGAATAATCGTGACGCCACTGATCTCTTCAGTGTTGTACTTCTTTATCAACCATTTGTTGTTGTCATCTTTGTGGGTGTACGTAGTGATCTGCGATATAAAATTTTTTGTTCAAGAGTGATGATTAGTGAATTCTAAGACTACACAGTTACATATAGGTACGTGGACAGAGATTGAATAAACCAAAAAAATAATGGCAAAAGAGAAAGATGGAACATAGATGAAGATCAAAACAAACAGAAAGAACATAAGGGAAAAGTTCAAAAACGAGAAGAAGCTGGTAGTTGTAAATGACAATATACCGTGATAAACAAATACTAATTAGGTTGGCAATACAAAATTTATAATTTTGATACTTAAGTGTTTCAATCGTCGTTTTCAGTAAGTTTTGTAATAAATATCTTCATTCTAATTTTTTTAAAATAACTTCATATCAATCTGTTAAGATAAAGCAGCAAGTAATACTATAACACTCTAAACAAAAGAAAAGAACATGAGAGAAACAAAAAAAGAAGAAAACAGATAAGAATAAAGAGAGGAAAAAGAAAATGAAAAAACAAGAACATAGCAAAGCAGATCAAAGTACATGAAACGTATATACCTACTTACATAGAATGGCAAAAAGAAGAAGAAGAAAAAATGATAAAACAAAACACTAAACATACACATTTTTGGAATAGACAATAATAGCAGCATAAATGTCACTTTAAAGAAAGGATGTTATAGACACAAACTAAAGAGAAATAACAAGCAACGCTTTATTAAAAAATATGATAGTGCATTGTTAACATCAGTAAGTTAACTTCAACAAAAATGGAAGTAGTAGGGTTGTTTATTAAGATGACGATTATGGAGAAAACGTGGAACCTGGATGCAAGGAAAAGAAGAAAAAACAAGAAAATTATAATAGGTGACTCAAACGGAAGACTTGTTGACCTGATTTAAAACTTCCTGATTATTTTTTTTAATTAAATAAATTGATGAACCTTACTTGTTGTTGTCTAGCTCCTACATTTTCTGGATACAGATGGTAATGGGAATGCAGGTAACCTCCCCCTGTCCTATGATTCTTCAGCGTGATAACAGCCCCGTAAGCAACTTGTCTTGGCATACTTGCATTATGTAAACTATTTCCAATTAATTGTGATTGGAAAGCTGAACTGTAGAAGCCATCACCATTTCCGCTTCTATTTAATACTGTTAAATGTATGTAAAAGAATGTAATGTAAAGAAGGACAGGCCAAACTATTAGACAAATTCCTCTTGCTACTAAATGCTTAACTGTAGCCATCTGTAGGGTAAAAATAAACAATAAAATTGTTAAACAATTTATTTTTGGTAACATTTACATAACATTTACATTTGTGGAATGAAAGCTATCTTTTTTCTCTTTATCTTTTTTGAAATAATTGCCTAAAACTATCCCACAGAATAAAATTAATCCGATTTGGGCATTTGAAATGAATTTACTTCCACAATCACTTGGATTGTCTATATTTAGAGTAAATAATTGGGAGGCAAGATGTGTCGCTATCAGTGCAGTAGAGGCATAGTACGGCCATGCCATTTCATTCATAATCCCTGAGAGTACCACACCTCCCATCATCACAGAACTAAATCCACTTAACCATAATTTCGTGTCTCTATCAAATTTAAGTGCCGTTGACTTAATCCCTAACTTATAATCATCCACGCGGTCTTGATGAGCGTAAATTGTATCATACACTATAGTCCAACACACTGAAGCTAAGTACAAAGGCAAGCAAACTGGCAAATCCACGTATCCTTTAATGGCACTGTACCCCAAAAGAACCCCCCAATTGAACGTTAAACCTAACACAAACTGCGGCCAATAAGTGAAACGTTTCATTAGGGGATAACTTATGACTAGACCCAAGGAACTCGCTCCCAGGAATACACTATACCAGTTTAATTGTAATAAAATCGCTAATCCGAGGCTTAACTGGCCTGCTAGGAAAACCCAAGCGGCTTTTAGTGAAACGTCGCCGTTTACTAAAGGCCTGTCTTTGGTGCGTTCAACTTTCGAATCAATATCACGGTCCCACATATCATTAATTGTACAACCGGCGCCCCTCATAATTACTGCTCCAGTTCCAAATAATATTAGCATATAAGGATCTGGAAAACACCCAGCTGGAGCTGCAGCGGCTATGCCCCAGCCACAAGGCCAGTATAGTAACCATGTGCCGATGGGTTTATCCAGTCGCATTAGTTTCAAGTAGGGTTGCACTTTTGTGGGGGCACTTCCGACGATTCGGGCTGGTAAAGTTTCCTTCTTTTTGGTGAAATAAGCGGTTGTCGTTGACACATTGCGGATATTTGAAGGTAAAACCAACCTAACCTTACTTTTAGGAACGTTTATATTTATCACTTTGATTGCCTTATTTAGTATTCTCAAAGATAACATTATGTGTCAACAATGATGAAAGTGGAATTTTTCTTTCAATTTTAACTGATTATCATTGTTTTTTAAGCAAAATACGTTTTTCTGGTTCTGACATAACCTTCAAAATCTGACAAATGTCAAAAACATAACCTCAAAATTTTTCAAATATTTTGCCTCCCAAATTAACAAAAATAAGTTTTTGATATTAAAACTTACCACTGGTCGTGACATATCTCCAAGAATATTCCATAAATCAGCAATGGTCATGAATCCCACAAGAAGTACCACAAAGAGACCAACAAATTTTACTGATATGCAACAGGCCAACATTGATCCTGTGAAAATCAACCAAGCCCACCACCATATAGTAAATTCTTCGGTTCTGGGTGATGATACTTTAACAGCCCCCAAAACTGAACCCATTATGAAACATAATAAAATGGGGTCTAGGAGTATGTATTGAGTCAAAGTAAGGATTCCCACATCTACAAATGTTGTTAAGTAATGGTGTGGCTTGTAATTAATTGTAATTTACCAAAGAGTATCAGAAGAGATGCAAATGTAGCTGCTGTAATAGATTGGGTCATTTCGTCAACAGCGAGAAATGACATTGGGACCAAAGTGGCCCCCAGAGCTGTACAAAACTAATAATAATTGTTAGATAATTACGAGATAATTTATATTTACCACTCGCATTCCAACATAACTGGTGTTTTCGTACTTATCACCTGGTTTGTCAAATGCAAAAGTGCCATCATAGCCAGTTAAATATCCAGACAAACCTATCAACATCTAGAATTGTCTCTTAATAAAGTAATATTAAAAGCTATGTACAAATACCTTGCCTAGAGGTGGGTGAACATCAAAAAAGAATGTTCGGTTAATATACCAACTGCCCATTTTACCAAAATGGGTCTCATCCCAACTACAAACATTTTAATAATTATTTTGTTCTAAGCAATAGACACGCACTAACCAGACATGATCAGGTTCTGCTATTTTATAAAATCTTGTTGCTAAAGTGAGGACACAGATTGTTCCAAAAATTAACCACCAAAAGCTGTTTATAAAAAATATTTAAAGTGAATCATATTTTAGTTTTGAAATTTACCTTTTTTGAGAATTCTCTGCTTTTTGGGACATGCTTACGATAACCCATATTATATGGGCATGTCATAATCTGGAAAATATGCTAACGGTACTTTTGGACACGTCTTATCTGAAGAGAAAGTTGCCAACAAAGCACTTACATATTTGCAAAGTATCCGGTTTTTAAACCAATTTTAGAAATATTTACCCATTTATGTTGTTATACAATTAAAAAAAGACAACAAAAACCACAAACGACACGTTAAAAAAATATAAACAATAACATAACCTATCACTGATGAAATGTCAAAAAAGTAGTAGTGTCAAGGTCACGTGTAAGCACGGCCGCCGAAATTATAATATGAAAATTTTCTCCGGTTATAGCTCATATTATTCACAATGAACATAATTCATAAGAAATACATAATCTTATTAGTTCGAGGCTTTTTTATGTTACCTAGATGGCACTACAGAACGGCATTTTTGACTCTTGTAAATTATTGAACAATTATTGAACACATGATATAACCCCGTGTACTGAATTTTGGTAAATGAGTGTCAAACTTTTGACACTTATCAACTGACTGGATTGACTTCACAAATTTTACTTTTTCTGCAAAATAAAAATACAGATATACTCAAAATATCTAAAAGTAGGCTGACTTTTGAAGACCCTTTCATAAACCAAAGAATAGCCATTGTTCAATTTGTGGAGAAGTAAACCACCGGAAGGATGTATCTTGATTTATGACAGTTTTCTTCGCCAGATGTTTCGCAGGCAAATACAGTGTGGAAACTACTTATGGAATAAATTCAGTAATTTCAAAACGAATAACATTTGTCGAAAACGCTGAAACAGGTCAATTTTTTTTCTCACAATGCTTATTTTAAGTTGCTTCACTTGTTCATGACGTCATCTATTTCTGAGCTATGACATCACACTCATTTTTATTTAATGCAATGCAATAATTTTTGTTTTAGTTTTGGATACTACTCTCAACAGCCTTTAAAATAAATCCTACATGACATTTTTATCGGCAATAGTTTTTGAAACAATCAAACTACGGTACATAACCCCACTTGAAGAAAATGGATCTTGTTCAAAAAAAGATCACATTTTGTTTAACCAAAGAATACTGTACGTAAACATCACTATAAAGGGCAAAAATTTATTAAATAATACATTTTGAAAATAATATAATTTATTCCATAAATAATTTCCACACTGTATATTTATGCCTATTTGAGAGAACTATCATCATAAATCAAGATCCATTCTTGCTTTAGCCTTTCTATAAATTGAACAATGGCTATTCTTTGATTTATACAAGGGTCTTAAAAGTCAGTTCACTTTTAGATATTTTGAGTATATATGTTTTTAAAGACTGTTTTTTTTTATGGAAATGGCTAGAGTTTTCATAAAAAAGACTATAGGTTAAGGCTACAAGTACCGCCGTTTTCAGAAACGACTCAAAAGCAAGTACTTATTAATAGTACAAAAGAAGTATATTACAATAGTATATTGTATATTAAGAGCTGAAAGTACATTTTTGCCGCTCGTGCATGAAAATTGCTGCGAAAGGCGTAGCCGAACGCAGCAATCATGTCAGAGCGGCAAAAATGCATTTTATTCGAAATATACACGCTATTTTTTCGACGATTGGTCACACACTTAATTCAAATAACTATCAGAAACATCATAATTTTTTTTTATTGATAACAATGAACAATCTGGCTATCTATGGATTGCTAAAAATAAATCTTTGTTTACTCCGTTGACAACACAATCAATATTTATTTATACCGTTGCCAGCACAGCTACAAGCCGAATTTTCGAAATGGTGCCGATAAGTTGTAAATCGTTTAAGTCATAAATTTTTCTTAACAAAGACGGATAATTGACACCAAACCACACTATTTGGAAGCTAAAGAGGGTGTCTTTTGTTGGGATATTTCAGGGTAGGTAGATGAGTTTTATGACCACAAAGCAAGATGTTTACGTCCAACAAGTGTGTTGAACAAAGATACAAACAGTGGCTGTTAAGAAAAATATTTGCATAGTGAAAGCGCATTTATTTTTCCAGCGTACCCAAAAATGTAGTTGATTGATGGCAAATGGTTACAAATAAATACAATGTGTTTATAAATGGTTGTAGGGTCGTAGGAGACTGTGGAAACAATAAAAATGTTTTGCTTTTTAAATAAAATGATTTTTAGCTATTATTATACCTTATCAATTTGTGTTGCGCTAGTATTAGAGAACTGTTTGAGAAGCGCTGAACTATGCCTGAACCTGTCACTTCAACCGCTCGGTCCTTACCCGAGCAATAAAGTTTTATGGCTTACCGGCACTAATTCGAAAATTCGGCTGTATTTTCTAACATCCAATCAAATTCAGTCAAATACAATCAAAATTTGTTATTATTGGTAGAAAGAGAAAACGCTCGAGAGCGGCAATTTTGGCAATTCGCTCGCTCCGCGGCAAGTGTCAACTTTTGAATCTCAAATGACACTTATGAGAAAAGCCTACTTTCAAATTCAGTTGTCGAAAAATTTCATTTCTCACTTGTAAGTTTCTACGACACCGGATTTCTAAAATCGGAAATACATGGTAACTGTGGCGACGCGAAGCGAGCAAAAAATAAATCACCGTAAAAAGGTAATTCAAACAGCTGATTTGTTGCCTTGTCCTTTTGTTGGGATAAAAATGAATTTGAAGAGGCCCAAGCGTTTGAAGAGGTCCAAGAGTAATGCATGTTGTTGTGTGCCTCAATGCACAACATATTATTCAGAGGGTATTTCATTTCACAATTTTCCTAGCAATGAAAAATACCGTAAGCTTGGGAACATATATTAAAAATAGGAAAACCAATATCAAATTATATGCTGGTTTGCAGTAAACATTTCCGAAATGAAGACTACTTTTTTAATAGACGTAAGTATTAACGTTTTTTTAATAAAAAAAGGCTACATGCCAAGGTGTCAATACCTATTGTGGGTATCCTCCAAAGGGAAAAAATCCTATGCTTTTATAAGGCTTATATGTACATACTTTGTTTGCTTATGCCTTTTTTAAAAAATGAAGCCCAATGTAACACTAGCAAATGCAAGACAAGAACGGAACGTGAAAGTAGTTTTGTAACCAATAGTTTATTTACTCTTTTTGTAGAATTTGTGAAAAAAAGACATTTCCTTAAAAAGAATGTGGTTCCCTCAAAAAACATTCCTAAAGGTTCATGTAAGAGAGAAGGAAATAATAAACAGACGATCCAACAAAAAATTCGTTCAGAACATAGGCAGAAAACGAGGTATTTTGAGTATGTTTGTAAAATACCTACTTAAAATCTAATAAATTTTTAGAGAAAAAACAAGAAATTTGGATGGAGACCCTTTGAATCTTAACGTTACTGACTTGACCAGGTACGTATTAAAGTATTTATGACGTATAACTACTTAAAATCTAATAAATTTTTGATATAAAATCAGAAAAAGTGATGAAGATCCTTTGAATCTTAACATTATTGACTTCAGGAGGTACGTATTAAGGTACTTATGACGTTTACCTGCTTAAAATCAAATAAATTTTTAGAGAAGAAACCAGAAATTATGATGGAAACTCTTTGAATCTTAACGTTACTGACCTCAGCAGGTATATTAAAGTATTTGTGATGTATATCTACTTAAAATCTAATAAATTTTTAGAGATAAAGCCAGAAATTATGATGAAGATCATTTGAATCATAACATTTTTAGCCCCAGAAGGTACGTGTTAACCAAGGAGGTTAGATAGGACTAACCTCCATCTAAGCTCCTTAGTGTTTACGTATTTATGACGTGTTACGTACATCTACCTAAATACTAATAAATTTTTAGTGATAAAACCAGAAATTTTGATGGGAACCCTTTGAATCTCAACGTTATTGACCTCAGAATGTATGTATTACGAATTTATTATGTATATCTATACTTTATGCATCTGGATAAGGGAATTTGACTTAAACCATAAATTATATTATAAATATAATATATATATTATATTATACCTCAAATCTAATAAATTTTTAGAGATAAAACCAGAAGAATTGATGAAGAACATTTGAATTTTAACATTATTGCACTCAGAAGGTACCTACGTATTATGTATTACGAAATATTTTTACCTGTTATTTTTTAGTGTTTCCACTTATAATGAGCTGGAGATGGAGGTGGCTGAAACGATATTGGGCTTGTAAAGGAAGATTAGGACTAATACAAAATTATCTAGTGAAAGAAGGGAACTTGTCAACAAAAGTTGCAGGCTTAATACGCATGAAGAATTGAATGGTTTGACTTTTTGGGCCTACCTATTGATAATGTTTATTGAGGTTATTAACTGTTAAATTTTGATGCCTACTTTTTTAATATTAATAAAAATAGTTTTATTTTAAACTAGTATTTTGTTTAATATTAAACCCACAACTACCCAAACTCAGTTTTGTAATGGTTATTTACATAACTATTTTTTTAGTTGGTTTAACCCGAGGTTTAAACATTGTTTTTAGTTATATATTTTTCATCTTATTGTTAGTGATAGGGCGGTTAGATTTATTTTTGCTCTTACCTGTAACTATTACTTAACAAATAGATGCTGTTGGCAAAGTTTTATTAATTAAAGTTAAAAAATGATAAAAAAATATTTTTTTTATTCTCTATAAGAATGACCTAAACGGACGGACTCCTTGGTTAAATCAACATTGAGACCATAACGAGTGGAGGCGTCAGGTAGACGGGGTAAAACTATAAAATTAATTGATGTCATTGAAGGTGGTTATACTATACAGTGATAAATGAGATCATGATTACATTAGAATGACGAAGATTTACAAAAAGGTCATTACTAAAGTCCTATTTTTGTACCGCTTATTGATGTCGTGCGAAAAGTATACCAAATAAGAAATATTCGCAAATAATTTAAGCCAATTATTTGCTCCTAAGTGGGTCTAAAAACAACAATAAACTAATGACACAATTGGTCTTTCTCTCGTAGTTAAACTCAAAATTGCTAAAAACTTGTTTAAATATTCTAATAAGTGATGTAATTAATAATCAGTAATAAAAAATCAAAAGAACTAAGTGCTTTTTCTACAAAAGTAGTGAGCAAGTGAGCTTTAATCACGCCTTGAAACAGAAAAGCTATAATTAAATCAATGTTTGTAAATTTAAAAAGTTCACGTTATCAGATTAACTCTGGATGATGTAAAATTTGAAGGGTATAGGGGAAAAACCATCTAAGTCAATAAAATGCGATTTTTGAGTTTAAGCACCCAGAACTAGCCCATGCAAGGATATTTCGTGTCAGTATATCAAACATGAAAAAAAGAGTCACGGGTGCGGCGATAAACGATCAAAAATAACCTATGCAGGAGAAAAACGGGCAAAGTCTATGCGGTACAGGAAAAGAATCGGCTAAGTCACGTCACACTCGACATCTCTTGTCTATGTTTATTTGTCATTGGCAGTCGAATTCTGACCTCTGTACTACCACTGAGCTGTAGTAACGGAGAAAAACCGTGTGCGATAGCTGAAAAATATGCTGATCTCCAGTGCCTTAAAAACTTTTGTGGGCCTATAGCAAAGAATTATTTTGAAAATATTTCTTACCATTCAGCTAAATAAGTACACTTACATTGTTTACATTACACATTTCTTTAAATATACTTTGTATAAGAAGGTGTGATAATTCCTTATCTTATAATAATAGAATGAACAATTATTGGGCACAAATAAGTGTAATATTTAGGAAAAAAAAGCTAAGTCATGGATGTAGTACCATATTTTTCAAAAATTGTTGTGCTGGGAACATTTTATTATCTTACGCATTTTATTATCTTACACACATGTAAAACATTCTGGAAAGTCAACTTACACTAATAGTTTATCAATCTACCATAACGTATCCTCACAAAAGTGAATTAAACCTTAAAAATGACTCTAAATCAAAAGTAACAAAAAGTGACTTGGCCGTTTTTCCCCTGTACCCTTCATTTGTTCTCTCCTCATAGTTGAACGTTATTTATGTATTTTAATGTTGTAATGATGTAAATTGAATGAAATGGTATTATGAAAAAGTACTTATGCGGGAAATTTATCTTTCGGAATAAATTTGTTAAAAAATTGACCCGGCGCCTCCACCAGAAACATATTCAGAATTACGAGGTGTACTCCTTATAACAAAGGTGGACTTATCGTTTTAGGGTTAAATAATTTATAACAAGTCACAGTTCTTATGAGATAGAAAAATAACTAAGCGGATAAGGTCGAAATAACGACAAATTGTAAGTTGGGTAACCGCTTTTTTGTCTCTTTCTAATGCTTACTCATTTATCTATGAGTGGAAAAGAGAGGAGTGTAGGTATTTTGACTTTTTTGTTTTCTACTTTAGTCACGTTGATTTTTCTGTTTATCCTCTTCTATAATTGAAAAAATCTGTGTCATTCTCGTTATAGATTTCGAATGGTAGCTACATTACTTGTCTTATCTGTGTAACAAATTAGGCAAAATTGAAAAAAGTTTAAAACTGTACAAAATTGATAAAAAAAAATCAGTATCAAAATATATAGCTTGGTCACGAAAAAAGCCCGTTAACAAATACTCAAGCCTAACTCTCCTGTCTAGATTAGGGAGTGGTCTAATTTTTTCTCACAAATCTAAAGATCTGATTCGATTACATTTAAAGTAGCTACAGAAGAGCCAAATTTGCGTGTTTGTTAGCGGATTTTTTTGTGAGCTAAGCTATGCCAGCTCGATTCTCACTTACGCTACGCCTTAAATAAATTTAGCAAGTTAGACGTAGAAAAAGTAAGTAAAAATATACAGGGTGTATATTTAATAACTTGCAATTGGTCTGAATTCAATTCCATCAATTTAATTACTTATTCTGTATTAGTGATTGTTTTTCCTCTTATTTTGAAATCAATTTTGTTATTACGGGCTATCAAATTTCATGTTTGAAGCATCCATTAGTAAATTAATTTACCACAAAGTGATCATTGTTTTATTGAATCTTGAATCCTTCAGTCGCGATGAGTTTCAAATTAGCAATAAAAGACATAAATTTCATTCGCCCATTATGGAAGTATTACAGTTTTTTAATAATTACCCCATGGTACAATTTCGACCAAAACTGCTTATATAACCCATATTTGATAAAATTGTATGGATTCATTTTTTTGGTGATTAATGTTACCTGGATTGTGAGTGTAATATGCGACCAAAGTTTACAACAAGTGTACACAGTAATGCCTTTCTCTCATAAATGTCTCTATATTTTGACTTGTGTAAACATCAAAATATTTATGTTTTTAATAATTGTGAAAGCTTGTTTCTGGGATGTCGACAAATGGAGGGTTTTAGTAACGAATTTCCGATATATTGATGAAAGATTGGAAAATCGAGGAAGGAAAGAAGTGGGAATTCTGCGAAATTTTTATTGTGGCTTTGCTATTAAAGAAATTTTTTTTCTTTTATTCGCATTATATGAAATGTATATTTGGTCAATTGTTTTGGAATTTTCTTTCTTAAAAGGAATTGTGATGGGTCCGCTGATAGATTTGTATTATGAGTTTCAAATGGTTATTTTTATTACGTGTATAGTGAATTGTATAAAATCAAGATATGAAGATTTGAATTCACGTATTTTAAAATTGTATTCAGATAAGAATATTGTAAGAGAATTGCGAAAACTTATCGAGCTCTATCGAATTTTGGGAGAAATTATTGAAGTTTTTAACAAATTATTTGGATATCAAATAATTCTTGTAATATTTCACAGTGGTTTGCAAGTCATCAGCAGCTTGAATTTCTGTTTTATGATTATAACTAAAACTGATGGACCACTATATCACCATTTTATAGTAGCTAATATTTCAGTATTATTTATTACAATAGTAAGTAAAAAAATGTTTTTTTTTTAAATTTTATATCGTATTTTATTTTTGCAGTTTAATTTCCTTATAATTGTTTTTTCTGTTGAATCTGCTATTCAGGCAAGTAAGATATTTATCGATCTATGTGTCAAGACTCAAGAACATTTTGTTGAAGACTATCAGAAAATTGAAACCTTAGCAAGATTGACAACTTTTTCTAAATACTACTTTCGTGAATTTCAGCCAGCTGGATTTTTTAATATTAGAAAAGCTATCATATTTTGTTTTGTTGGAAATGTTGCCACTTATATAATCATAACATTCCAATTTAATGAAGCTATAAAATAAATCAAAAATAATCAATCGCCATGGTAAACAGAGAACAATATACCGTGGAGAGTGCCGTGGAAACGCATTTGTTTTGAAGGTCTTTGACGAGTTCATCTATCTGTTTGTTAAAACGAAACGTCGCTTTTTCACATTAAAATAAAATTATCTTAGAAGTCTTTATTTATTTTAAAAACAGTTAAAAATACCTTTTTTCCTGACACGATTTGCATTATGTTTACCAACATTCTGTTGAATTTTGTACTCTTGAATGTTTTTCTATTTAATATTGTATGTATTCAGTCTTCTGTCATAAAAAAAGTGTTTTATATATCTTTAAAAGCTCCTTGCATTAGTGGAATAGTTAAATCTACCGAATTTTGTAATTAGCATTGAAAATCTTACTGGCAAGCAATTTGTTTAAAAGTGTGCCAATTTGTTGATATGGTAAAGCTTCTAACTATGCACCAGATTCGTGCTGAGAAGCAGCTAACGAAGTTGTTTGGTGTCGAGGCTGGGACAATTCCAACAACGCATTAAATTTCTCCTTCATTGCCAAAATGTCCCAATTACTTTGAAGTTTTCTATTTACAGGTGTAGAAAAATGTTCTGTCTATAGAATCAGAGCTTCGCTTTTGTACTCAATTTTACAGGCACCCACAGTCAAAGATGGAAGAAGGATAGAGCCTACAAGGCCTAAAGTGCAAAAAACCGAAGCTAGAAAAGCTAGCAATAACACATCTACAACAGAACAAACGCCCAAAGCCACAAAAAGTGAGGCCTGAGACCAAGATGGACTAGTAGTTATTGTAGTGTAGTTATTTTCGTTATTTAAAACCTCGCATATGTCTTTGTGGCTCTAGTATGGAAATGATCATAAATAATAATTAAGAAATTTGGTGTTACGGGGAAGTGGACGACAAGGCAGAGAAAAAAAACTTTTCTTATAAGGCCAACGTTTCGAATCCTTTATTGATTCTTCTCCAAGGCTTCTAATAAATGTCAGATTTGTTTGGCATGGTACCAATTTGTCTCGGCCAGTGGTCGCCGGAAGAAGCCTTGAAGAAGAATCAATAAAGGATTCGAAACGTTGGCCTTATAAAACAGTTTTTTTTTCACTGCCTTGTCGTCCACTTCCCCGTAACACCAAATTTCGAATTAAAAAAATGGACGTAATTCACCAAAATAATAATAATTAAGTTTGGGCATGCATAAGCAATTTCGAAAAAGAAAGAAGGCCATCTGGGGATTTATTTTGTAAAGATTTTTTTACTAAAAACAAAAATTCTTTAGAAGTTTAGTGACGAAAAAAGAAATTGCATTTTGATGTAATGGAGAGTCAAAAAGACGCAAATTTTCAACTCCAAGAAAATTAATATTAAGGACAAAGGATTAAAACTGCTTTAAAAATAAAATGACAGTCTCATCTAAACAGGCTCTAGCAAAACTAAGTTATAATTTGAATAAATTGAACGGTAATCCAAGAGATTTATGTTTAGTAGGAAGTGTTTGAAAGTTTGCATAAACTTCATCAAAAGAACCAGCAAGTAGCAAGTGGGCCATCATCCAAGTACCAATTGTTGAGTTTAGAGGCCAATTTGTCAGTGAAGGACTGAATCAAAAGACATTGATTGCAGACAAATTGTTTTCAATTTATTCTCACTTTCTTATGATAGAACATCTGATAATTTTTAAGAGGAAGAATTACCGTGTAATTTTAATTTGATTTGTCAGATTTTAAAAATAAACTATTTTTATTGACTAAATTATTGGTAAATACTCTTTGAAATTATCGGCGATGAATTTTTTAAATTCCAATATTTCCATGTGCGAAATTGTGTTCAACAACGTCATCAACGGCGATGTCTTATCCAATGACATATTGTCATGTTGTCGATGTTGATGGCAGTCTTTTTAGACGGCCTATGCTGTTAGATTTAAAACATTTAAGTCTTTTCCGAACAAAAATTGGTATCTGCCCCATTGCCTTAATTAATTATGGTTCTAAGCTGTTCTGACAGGTTATTAATTTCAGTTTAAGCTTTTTTCAGTGAAAAAGTTTGCATAGATTGAGTTTGGTCCAATCCTAAGAGCCATTTTAGGTTTCTATCTAACAGCCAGTGCCGATACAAGCTAAGTGGTCCCTCGTCTATGGAGCCTAAATATTACACCCTTAATCCAGAAAATTTTAAAAAGTCTTTGAATTTTGTGTTGAAGTTATAGCTGTATAAGTGACTTATAAGGCAAATAAGTCACGAAAAGATGTTTAGCCACGAGAGCTCGCTTGATTGTTATTAGAGAATAAAATCTAATTTTTTTACATTACAGGTCGTATTAATTTTTGGTGTATCAGGTGGGTGTCGATGTTGTGAATTATTGAACATGTCAATCAATAACGTAGAAGATAAAGGATCCTATATGTTGGTATCTGTACCAGCAGATACAAAAACATAGTTTCACGTAGCTTTACGATTATGGAAGAAGGATTTGCAGTTAATGTGCTGGATATTTGTAGAAAGTATATGTCTCTCCGACCTAAGAATATTTTTCACAACAGGTTGTTTTTGTGCTATAGAAATGAGAAATGCACAATACAGCCAATGGGAATAAATAGTCTATCTATAATACCATCAGTAGTAACTGATTTTTTGAAATTACCAGAATCAGAGTCTTACACAGGACACAGTATGAGAAGACGCACATCACCGAGTTTATTGTCCACTATTGTTATTTGTAACGGTATTATTAACCTTATAATCTAGAGGTTTTATTTTTAATTATGTTGATTAAAGAGTCAGTAATTTAAATCTATATTTTTTAATTTTTTTTTGAAATAGCACTTGATTTCTTTGTTTTGAAATAAAATAAGTATCACTGCTCTATTCTTCTTAAACTTTAGAATACATAATCGCCATACAAAGTTGTCATTTAAATAAAACAAAAAATACTAGAATAATTTTACTAGAAAACTGTACCTACTACTACAAACTACTGTTATAAGTAGTGTAATATGTGTAATGTTCTAACTCAGATTATTATGCGTAGTTTTCTTGATCATTTTCCTATGTTCTATGCATTTTTTTGTTTCAACAAAAAACCACATTTCTACCAAAACATCAAAAACAACGTTGAACTTAACTTTTTACTGTGATTTTTAACCCTAAGTTCTAACTCAGATTTTCCCAAATCATGAATTTTTAGGAAAATGAGTCGATTTTCAAGTTCTAGTCGTTGAGGTTTGTTGAGTTTAAAAAACAGCTCATTGAAGTCTGTTCAAAAACACAAAAAATTAAGAAAATGGTTTTAAAAAGTTTTTAGATCCATTTTATCTATTGAAACATCATTTTTTTATGCACACTACCGCTATTTTTTATGGCTTTTTTTAAAATGTGAACCAAACAATTGATGGCTTGTTAATCTCTCATTAACGTATTTTTAGCCAATCGAAGCAGAATATTTTCATTTAATCAGAATTTAATCGTCCGTCAAATTTTATTTGTATTTTGTAATACCGGGGGTTATACAGGGCCCCAAAAAAAAAGATTTTCATCTAGTCGCCTGTAAATTTTTCATGTAAAATAAAAAATGCCGCTTTAGCAAATAGGGGTAACGAGTAAACCTAGTAATGTCACTAAGGTTGTAACAAGAAAAATAAAAAACCCCATATGTTAGGTAATTATAAGCGGCAATTTTTAAAGAAAAAGTTTTCCTGCTTTGGATGTTCATTAAAGGTCAAAGTCCCCTTGCCGAACTTCAAAACTGAATTGACATTTGATTGATAGGTGACAGAATAAATTAGTTCAAACTTAAAGAGTAGAGCGGCACAAAAAAATTAACATGTAAAATAATTTCAAAGGTAACTAGATGAAAATCTTTTTTTGGGGCGTTGTACTTATAAAGCTCAATTAATATAATTACAATTGCAATGTGAATGAAACATAACCACAAATAACAAAGTTTTTCAACATTTTTCTACGCAACCAGCCTCGCTATACCAGCATTTCCGAAAAGCAAAAATGCATGTTATCTCTATTTATCCAGAACAAAGATCTAGTGATAGAAAATAAAGATAAAGAAATACAAAATAAAGTTCAAGAACTTGAAAATAAAGAATTGCAATTCAAGTTTGTAGTGCAAAACAAATTTTAAAATGTTTTTATCATATCACTTATTGAGCGTTTGCAATTTCATGGTTTTCATAAGAGACGAAATTATGGCTGATAAAGGTCTAATATAGAGAGAAATTAGATTATTTATTTAAAGAACAACCTGAACTGTTTGAAAAGTGGAACATCGATGAATATTCTTATGAAACTGTTTATTTATCATTATTAGAGAAGTTTTACTTTAATGTTCATCCATTTTTTGACAGTAAAGAAAATTTTATAATAATTGAAAAGAATTTGGAAAAAGAAGAGCTAAAGATAATTGGGTTACTGTGGTCAGCAGTGCCTATAACTGATACAAAACTATTCATTACAAAAAAATGATGATAATATTATACCACCTATTACATTCATCCAGCAATAAAAAGTAAAACTTGAATCTATAAAAAATATGTGCACTATTTTCATTGTGTGCTGTTTAAAAAAAGTGAGCAATTAAAAAGCTTCGGGCTGGAGAGCCTTGATTAAACGACCAGGTAATTAACTGGTGTAATCCAGCGGGTTGCATGATATTCATTCAACTGGTCTACTGGTCAACTGGTGTAGACCAGTTGAATATACAACATGCAACCCGCTGGATTACACCGGTTAATTACCTGGTCATTTAATCAAGACTCTCCAGCACCGAAGCTTAGTAATTAATGTAATGTTATATCAAACTCAAATCAATGATGTGGATAGAGTAACATTGAAAAGAAAAAAATCATATGAAAATGATCACAGACGATTAATTAGTTTTATTATTTGATCGATAAGACCACATTTAAATCTGAAAACTGGCAAGTCAACTTTATCAGATTTAACTAATGTGATGGAAATATCGTCAAATTCATAATACATTTTATCTTTAAAGAAATATAAATTTCTATATCTAAATGCTCTGCTTATATTTGGAGGTATTCCAGCAAATAATTCTGAAACAAGGCCATTTTTCTTTGATCTAAACAAACACTCATCAAATTCAATGAACAAAACTTTATCATAAAATATATGTTTTTCCAGAATAAGTTCTAAATGTCGTATTAATTCTTTTTTTTTTGGTATTCCTAAATCTTCAATAGATGACTATCACATACATATATCCACTTTTAACATTAAAATTTGGAAAATCAATTAAATAATATAAATTTTTAACAACTATTAAAACATCACCTGTAAGTCTTTGATAAATATACGAAATTTCTTTAAATTCATCTGACAAAAAATATAAATAATCTGTAATTAATTTCGGTTCTTTATCATAAATCGTGTCTTTTAAATAGACTAATCAAACATATTTATTATTATTATTATAGAAAAACGATTGAACAGAGATCGGAGTCTGTTATGCTCGTGTAACACATAAGTAATACATTAAAATAATCGAAATTAACCATTAATTGTTTCCCGTGAGTAAATCATATTTCGATTTGAACTGGTCAACTTTTTCGCATAAGCAACAACTGGAGGTAAAGAATTCCAAGGTTCAAACAGTCAAACACCCTATTAGTTATAAAACACTGTCTAAATGTTGTGCGGAATTTGTCTTTTAATAGTTTAAAAGGGTGTCCCCTAGTCCGGTTGTTAGAGTTTAAAGGAAAAATATGCTTAATGGGAGAATTAAGATCGCTAATTGCATGAAAGACCGTAATTAGGTCTTCTCTTTTGCGTCTTGTCAACAAATTAGGTAATTTCATACTTTGAAGGCGGTCGGATTTTGTGCCTCAGTCCAACATAGAACATTTTTCTACGTTAATTGAAAGTAGCCACTCTTTGGACTATCTGGAAATTGCCAATATCCTTAGCCAAGATAGCATGGTTAAAACTGGAGTTATAAATTTTAATGTCATCTGCATACATTACAAAAGTTATAATGAAAAGAAAAGGTCCCAACACTGAGCCCTGAGACACTCTACTTGACACGGGAAAAGCATCACTAAGTGAGTTGTCTACCTTGACTTTAAAAGAACGATCCGAGACAAAAGCTTCTATCTGGTAAAGAAGACGGCCTTTTATTCCATGATGGTTAAGTTTGGCTAGGAGAAGGTTTTTGGGCACCCTGTGGAAAGCCTTAGAAGAATCAAGATAGGCAACGTCAACATAATATTCTGAATCCAGAAACCTAGTCCAATCGTTGAGACTACGTAAGAAGTTTGTCTAAGTGGACTTTCCAGGCAGAAAACCGTATTGTTCAGATGGTAAAAGCCCACAATAAATAAGAAATATAGACGCCTGGTCGTAAACAATAGATTCCATGATCTTAGAAACAACGGACGTTAAACTGATAGGCCGGTAATTGCTGCATCAAATTTGTCGCCTTTTTTGTAGATAGGCTTAACCAATGCTGCTTTCCAATCATGAGGTAACTGACTAGTACGAAACAATTGTCCCATAAGCATATAAAGAAGTTTGCACAAAGAACGGGCATAAGATAGTAAGAGTTTCGCAGTGATATTGTCGGGTCCTGGCGATTTGGAAGGATTTAGCTTTGTTAGTTTAGCAAAGAATATTTCTTTAGAAAGGAGGATAGCAGTAAGTTTATTGTGGTTAGGAGCGCAAACTAAATAAGCTGGCGTGTGCTTAGTTCGTTGACAAAAACTTTAGAAATAGACTCTGCAAAAATTTTGGCGCATTCGCAAGTATCGTTGATAATAAGATTATTGGAGTTCTTTACTTGAGAAGTCTTAACAGGACTCGATAAATTAGCTTTGACATATTTGAATAACGCATTTGGATTTTTCCCGTTTGCAATACGCATTTCATATTTAGCTTTAGCTACTTTAATGGTGGAAGATAATCTGTTCGAGACAGCACGGTGAGCAGCAGAAACGGTGCGTTTAAAAACCCGCCATAACATTCTTTTTTTATTAATTAAACGAAGAATTTTGTTGTCTATCCACGGCATTTTACAAGACTTTTTGACTGTTTTAAAAACAGTGTTAGCGGTAACAGAATTGTTGAAAGTATTGTCACCAAGCAGTATTTTGCAATGCAATTGCTGTAAATCATAAGTTCGCTATTCAGCGTTTAGGCAATTATATTTGAAATTGCAAATACGAAAGTAAAATAACACACAAGGAGGGGACAAGTTATTAAATAGACCCTGAAGCATCGGGGTTAAGGAGTGTTCGTGGGGTACGGAGGTACGCCTTACTCAAAAGAGAAGGGCCCTGTCCTTGTATGCTACAGCGTGGTGTATACCAGTTTGTGTGGCCCTTCGAATTGTCTAGTACTTTTATTTACGCCTCTGAACTACAACCCCCAATCACGCAGGGCGTGACATGTGGTGAAGGCGCCCTTTTTATAAATTTGTCTAATTCGTGTTGCTATTCAGCTAAATAATTTTTGCTTTTATTGATAGCGTTTTTTTGTTTCTCTTTGATGTAAATGTTTAACGCGTGACAAAATTCTTGTTAATAAATGTCGCAAAAATCCAACGCTAAAGCACGGTTAAAAGAGATTGCGAAACTGAAAAATTTGAAGGTTACAATAATTAGACAGGAGATACAACCTCCTCATACAACCTTCTGCAATTGAAGATATTGAAGTCCAGCCGAATCACAATTCTGAAGTTGACCCTCTCTTAGATATAAACTTTACTTCAGAAAATTCTGGCCAAACTCTGACAGAGGAGTTTTAGTGTAGACCCTTTGAGACTAACGTTGTAACAACTATGGATACTCCAATCTGAGAGTAAATCGCAATCACGAATAGAGACTTTTTCGTCCTACGATGAGATGCTACAATTGCGACAGGTTTGAGCAATATGCAAGAGATTGTAGGACAAGCACACATGAAGATACTAGGAAAAATGTATCAAAGTGCAAAAGCCTAAGCGAGAGAGGTAAATGCAACATTTTATCAATTAAGGGAATAGCACATGATCGATACGTCGATGTAGTAGTAGATACAGGGTCAGCTAATAATTTAATTAGTAAAGATATAGTTGAAAGAAATACAAATTTTAATAATAACCAAGTAAAAATTTTAACAGCAGGATGTCACTCAACGCTTACATTAGGAAATGTACAAGTTAAAGTACCATTAGGTCACTTTAAGACAACGATCAACGCAATCGTTGTTGAAAAATTGCCGAAGCCTTTAATTTTAGGTACAAAATTTTTACAAGAGTTCAATGTGAGTATCAGTTTTGTTGACCACAGCATTATTTTGCTAAATAAATCTGATGAAATAATTCAATTCAAAAGGCAAAGTCCGTTGTTACAATCAGTCTTTCGTCACCAAGGAGGATAACATGAAGCGTCTCAAAGAAGGACAACGTGACAGTTTAACTTTAAAATGGGTTTCAAAAACAAGAGAACATACAAAGTTTTTTAAAAAAATACAGATGTTTTAAGAAAAATCACACCAATTGCGGCTAATACAAGTATTGCATTATTTGCTGATGAAGTCAAAGACAATACTACCATAACAAACCATGACCTAGGAAACGTATATGACCCTGAAGATAAAAAAGTAAGTAAACAGCTGACACAAAAGTTAACGAATGAAATGAAAACATTCAGCAAATTAAAAGACGAAGCGTTCAGAAAAAGGAAACCAACCCCAAAAATCATAGACTTTAAGAGAGTTACAATGTCGCCTCTAACTACAAATTATAATACCGTTTTAATAGAGAGAAAAAGTTTTGAGATCAAAAATATTGCAGAGCATAAAAGGTATAGACAAACAAGTTTTTACAAGAAAAAGAACAATCGTCATGATATGGATAGTCAAATAGAAAATAAGGTAGAAAACAAGTGGAAAGTTTCCATCCCGAACTCAGTCAGGACGGAAAGTAAATTAAAAAGAGTAAAACCAGGAATACGCAATAAACCGTTATTACCAAAAGCAATGCTGGTCTGTTTATAATTTATTGTACTTATTTTCAAATATTTATTAATTATGAATGTTATGTATTTTGTAGAATAATCATAATAATTAATTATCATTTTATGTAATTTTTTTTCGTACTGACATGGCTGCCAAAAATTTTTTTAGAGACAATAACAAAACCTACCAGATGTTTAACTTAAGGCAACATAATTTTATTCTGGTATCTCAAAAACAAGTAGAAAGAGACTACCACGACAAGGTATGATGTGTAGCTATACAAATTAAAAACCTATGCTATGGAAGATTGTACGCAATGCAAACTTTTTGTTTCTGTACAGGTTACCTATGAGTATGATTGTTTGCGCTAACGATTATATTTGTGTGGACGTTCAAATGTTTATTTTGGGATTTTGTCTAACAGTGTTTGGCCAGTAAAATATCACTGCTTAACAAAATGTCTTCATAAACAAAGTAAAAAACGATGATTTAAAGTAATTGTCTAATAATTTTGAAATTGCCGGTTAAGATTTTAAAATAAGTTTCAGAAAATATGTCAGAATCACTAATATAACAATTTGTTTTGTGTCAGTTATAATACGAAAGAGTTGAGAGAGAGAAAGAGAGATAAATTATAAAAGTAATGTAGCCATTGTAACAGTTAACGATTTGTGTTTTACTTTATTTGTTTTTTGGTTTATGTTGTATTTTATTTTGTTCTGTGTTGTTTGTTTTATGTTTACCCAACGCCAATGAGGGGAAGTGTTGCCATTGTTGTCACAAATGTTTTAGAAGAGTACTCAAATCATTTCACATCTATCCCTCAGTAGTATCAAGGTTAAAAAACAAAGATAATTGCCTCGTTTGGAGAGGAAATCGAGGAGAGTGAAAAGATCAGCACAAGTTAACCGTCTTGCATTATGGCACTACCAAAATCTTCGAAGTCTGCTTGGAACTTTAAGGGCATCAAATATGTAATTAACTTCAATTACAAGAAGGCTGTGGTCCTACAAACCATATCAAATTTTTAAGGGAGTACCACTCCTAAGCCGTTCTGCACTCCTGGACTTACCACACCAATTCGCCAAGAGACTACGTGCTAATGCCCAGTGTCAATTTAAAAATCCTGCTCTTTCGTGAACACTTCTCTTCGGTTGAAACTGATATTTGTTATAAAACTGTTTTTTTTTTGTGGCAACCAATGTTTTGTAAATAGCGTTGGAAACATGTTTACCAAATTTAGAAATGTATTTGATAGGATAGTTTTTAAGCATCGTTAATAATTATTGGGGCGACAATTCTGAAGGGCGGGGCACATGTCACGAAGCAGTATTTTGCAAAGCAATTGCTGTAAATTATAAGTTCGCTATTCAGCGTTTAGGCAATTGTATTGCAAATACAAAAGTAAAGAAACACACAAGGAGGGGACAAGTTATTAAATAGATCCTGAAGCATCGGGGTTAAGGAGTGTTCGTGGGGTACGGAGGTACCCCTTACTCAAAAGAGAAGGCTCCTGTCCTTGTGTGCTACAGCGTGGTGCATACCAGTTTGTGTGGCCCTTCGGATTGTCTATTTGTGAATTGTATCTACTGTAAGTATAATTTTCTTATTTATTGTTATTATATTTTGTTACCGAACGAGAGTACTTTTATTTACGCCTCTGAGCTACAACCCCCAATCTCGTAGGGTATGATAGTATCTTTAAAAAACTTTCCAGTCCCATCTACTGACGACCATAGCGTCGTACGAAATAATGGCTTTCTGAAAAGTACCTAATTATTCTGCTGTAAGAAGTATAAGAGAGCTGAAGACTAACTTTTAAAGTTATGTGGTCAGATTTACCGAGGGGATGCAAATATTTAAGGTTAGCAAGCAAGCCACTATCTGATGTAATGATAACGTAGCGAGTTGATTCATGTACGATCTGATGCAAATGACTATTTGTTAACAAATCAATTAACAACTGAGACGAAGCATGAGCGCAATATAAATTTTGAATGTGCCACACGAGACTGAGAATGTTGAAATCTCCAAAAATAAACAAGTTATCATAAGTGTTTGCCAATGTAAGTCAGCCAATGAGTCAAATGTAATGACGTCGTCATTAATATTCGTTGCAGGGGGTCGGCAAATACAGCCTAGAACAAAGTTGAACTTAGAGTTAGATATCTGCAAAAAAAGCGATTCAGTGCCCGGAGTGGGAATATCTAATATATGGTAACTCTAGCATCCTTAAAAAGATATTTGACGTATATACAAACACCGCCCCCTCGTCTTTCCACCCTGTCCTGCCTGATGATTGTGTGTAACCATCTCGTGAAACCAAGGCATGTGGTACTGCAGAAGATAGCCAGGTTTCTGCCAGTGCTATAAAGCAAGGCCATAAGGTTATAAAAGCCACGAGATTATTGTATTTAGCTGACAAGGAAGCAACATTAGAGTAAACAATCGAACTGGAAATATAGTGCGCCATCTTTAAAAAAAAGAAAAAGAAAAAAAAAAGTAAAACAAAGATCTAAGTTAGTAATCTAAGATAGACAGGTCAACGACTGCATTATCATCGTCTCTGTCGGTATTAACACTAGCCACAATATTTCCTAATTCGTCTCCCTTACATTCCCAGGCTTTTTTAATTTTTTCTTGGATTTTTCTGCACTTATTTTTTATGCCAGAGGGTTCAACAACTGGGTAAATGTATAACAAGTTAATGATCCCTTCAACATCGTCGGACCAATTTTAAAATGTCCTCCTCGCCCCTAGCCTTATCAATAAATTCAACAACTTGGTCGAAGTTTAAAACGTAGTCGTCAGTGTTGTGCAGTAATTTTTTGACAGGAAGAAGTAAATCAGAGGTCGGAGTTAAGCTTTCACAAGATTCGCTGGGTTTAACTTTTTTTTTGACTTGACTTTTAACAGTATCAGATTTAGTGAGAATAGGGGGAGGGCTCTCAAGAGAAGAATCGTCCCCCAATTGCCTTTTACCAGCAAGGTTTAATGTAGGTTTCACAAGAATTTGTGGAGCACTACTTTGCGCGGTGACAGTTTCCGAAGTTTCAGGAGTTTCGGACTTATTGTTTGTTGGAGGACTGGCAAGAAGTGTTGGACAATCGTTTACTAAATGACCGGTCATTTTGCATTTAAAACAAGTGTCGTCAAATGTTAAGAAAATACGATAATTTATATTATCGTATGTAAAAACTACAGAGTCAGGAAGATTGATTTTATCGTCTGGTTGGACATATACATATATGCCTACGATGGCCCATCACGTGCAGAAAATCGTTATTTTTTACTCCAGCTTTTAAAAGTTTGTCGTATTTTACAACCATTTTATACACCTCAGTGTCGGATAAATGTTCTTAAATTCTCACCCTTGCTTCGAGTGTGCAACAATTTTAATAACTTGCAACCAGCCATTGATATTTTTTCGTGTGAATTAAATGATTTAAAGTCGTTAGTAACTGATAAATCATAGCTCTGTAATAGGCACCTTGCCTGTAGAGCTTATTCTAATAATAATAATAATAATAATAATAATATAGACATGGAGGATACCGGCGTAAATCCAAGAGTCTTGATCAGTTTTTCTAAGATATTGTGTGGAACAAAGACCTCACACTAGATAATATAATTGTCTATTGGCGTACAGCAACCTCAATAACATTTTCAATAACATCATCTACTAAAAATTTTGAACTCAAGAAAATGTATATACATCTTTTTGATATTTTCGAAGCAAACGTAACATTTTTTGGAGTACCAATATTACCTATTACCACTAAGTAATCATCAAGCTCTAAATTATCACAAGTGGTAAGAAGTACCGTCTGATCCTTAGAAAAACAAACTATTGAGGATTCGACCATATTTATTATATGACCAACCCTTTACCCTAAAAGTGGACTAAGATTATAGTGGTCGAACACGGCGATCGCCGCGGTCGTTCGCCTCAACGCTCCTGAACAAAAACCCTATCAGTGTTGAAAGCAAGAAACCGATAAGAGATAACACATGCATCAGATCGCTGATGCCTCGTGGAAAACATTATAATTAAGGGTCTTATTAGATATAAACCAATTTACACTTGAAAATATACTGTTCAGACACCGCTGAAACAATTTGGTGCGGTTCAACAAGCTGGAACAAACTCACCAAAATTGAGCAAAAATGCAGGAACAGAAAGAACCGTCAGCACTCACTCGGACAGTTGTTTAAGCACTGTTCAATATGATCAAAAAAGATGATTTAAAAACTGTTTTAAAAATTGTTAAACCTGAACTAAGTGATATGATCAAAAAATATGATTCAGAAAGCGTTTTAAAAATTGTTAAACTCAGTAATATGATTACAAAAGATTTGCTGAATCTAACCGCTACAAAAAGATATATTGATATTGGTAATAGAAAATTAGTTAAAACTGCTGATGCAATTGATAAGTATTGTACAGTCCTGTACATAGCCTTTGGGGGTAGTACCACCCCACCACTACCATCTACCTCTGGCCGTGGCCGACCAGAGACTACTCACTTGCGTTTCAAAACTTGTGCTTAACAGACCAATACGCATTACTTGTTGATTTATTCAATAAATGTTGTTAAGTTACTTTCGCATTATTATTAAAGCAAGTCTGGTCCTTCGAACCTTGTGGCTCATACGCCACATTTGCCTTGTGGTTATTCAGACACCACAAGTATGATGTTGTCAATACGGGAACACTAGATGATGCTTGGCAGAGCCAGTGTAAAGGCTTAGCCGATAATTTGGAAACTCAATTCATTAAAAAAATCATTATTCTTTTTTACAATTTGTAGGAAAAATTCGTTTTATTAAAAAAATTCATGGACAAAAGGCTTTTACTTGGCTTGACTTACCTTTTGATGGTGAACTATTTCTTAGAATACCAATGGATGTGGACTTGTGGAGGTTATAAAATTTTACTCAACGGCTAATTTGAAAGATTTGGATATTAGTACTAATAAAGGAACAATAGATTTTTCGAAACAGTTTATTATTAAAGAGTTCGATATTCTACTTTTTAAAATAAAAAAACACAAGGTAAACACAGATGAAAATCTCGGTGGTTATTAGTATTCCATTTTTTTTATGTTAGTCTAGTTTTCTTTATAATTATTGACAAAAATAAACATATATAAATGGAAAGCAATTTAGTAATCAATTTAAATGAAAATGGTACCTCTACTGTTTGTTTTACAGTAAATGGTGAAGAAATCGTACTTAATCTGATAGAAGATGAAGAAGTTGAAATTTTACCAAAAATTACTATTATTTTATTAACAAAATTATCTTATAAGGAAATGAAAAAACATTTTTAAAATTTGTTTAAATATACCTACATCTACAATTGTCCACACATTGGACAATTTTCTTTATTTATATTTATCTATCTAACTAAATAATCTTTACAAAATATATGATTACATCTTGTTTTAACAGGTTGAATATAATTAATAATACAAATTGCACACTCATCGTCGATTTTGTCATCAATATGCATGGTTTAAATTCTATTTTTACTTTAATATCTCTTGATATATTTTGATATTTTTGAATTAATGTAAAAGTGAGTATGCTCTCGCGCTCATACTCACAGCCGAATATTTTTTGGGTTTTGGGGAAGTTTGGTCATTACAATTTGTCTGACTGATGAAATATAACTTTGTAATAGTTTCCTTCATAACATACTTAAAAATCAGACATGTAAAAAGAAGTAAAGTTCATTTACTTTTTGTGGGTCTTTAAAGCGTCTGACAAAAGTTTTGGTCCATGGAAAGTGTCTGACACTTATAATACTACTTCAAAATAGCAATATACAATACATAATATATAAAAATCAGTCATGTAAATTTAAGTTAAGTAACTCTTATTCTTTAGTTACCTTTGTCACTTAGTAGAGTTTGACCATCAATATTCTGCGTTTACAACATAATCCTGTGATTAACTTTTCCAAATTTTTACAACACTCAACCACAGTCCGCTGTAAAATTCTTTACCTACTAAACTAAATATTTCTTAAACCTATTGTTAACATCTCGTTAACATATTGTTAACACACAAAAAGGTGATCAAATTGAATTCCAGAATAGGGTTTTTATTTTTCTGCAACATTGTCAGCAGTTTCAGTTTAATCATCGCATTTGAGCTTGACATTCAGCTTTAACTTCGGAATTTACGGATCACTCTCTTATACCTGTTTGCTACTTATTGGTTATGTAGTTAGCGAGAGCAATCAAGTAGTAGTGAGATGTAAGAACATTTTTTTAAGTGGCTGATCAGATGCTAGTTGTGCTCCCTGTAAAACGCAACAATAATATGTCAATTTTAAAACTAAGTTTTGTAAAAATTAATTGGTTTAATTTATGATAAATAATTAATAAGTAAAAGTTGATAATAATAAACAAGTATCCAACCAGTTTTTTAATCTTAGTTCAATAATGCAAAAATGATTTAATAAACATTAATACACATAAAAAAACACAAAAAGGTGATCGAATTGAATTCCAGAATAGGAATTTTTCTGCGAACATTGCTGCAGTGGGTTTAATAGGATTGAAGCTTGGCATAAGTTTTGGCCTTCGGAATTCACGGATCACCCTCCTGCATATATTTGCTACCTGTGTATGTAGTTAGCGGGAGCAACCAAGCAGTAGTGAGATGTAAGAACATATGTTTTATTTTTAAAGCGTGCATACAGTGTATATAAAATATTTTAAGTAACAAGTTCGATTTTTTTGTATATTTTTATCAAATGTTGTCATCTTACATAGATGTACTACTCGGCACTTCTTGAAATTAAAAAAGATAACAAATCTATAATTAAAATGTCGTAATTTTTCAAATAAAATTTTATCGGTATATCCGAAACACTCCTTTCTGATTAAAACAGAATGTAATTTTTTTTGTATATTTTGAAAGATTTTCAGGAGTAATAAGAATTTTGATCTAATTGATTAATTTATTCACAAGACTACTGCATAAAGGTTATATACAGCATGGTGATAAAGTAAGGAACAAAATTTATAATTCTCTTATTGAATGTTTTTGAGCGAAGCACTCGGACAGGTCATTTTTATTTTTTAATTTGCCCCTTTATGACATAAAAATTTGACTTATGACGTCATGTATTAATTAAATTTACAAAAACTAATTTTTTAAACTCAAATCTGACACGCAATACTGTTTACACTTTTTTTTACAGAAATTGTCAAAATGACAGTAAAAATTAGGATTCTGTGCTGAGACTTTTAATTTTTAATAAAGTCGTTGTTTCTGAAGAGTTGAATCAATCGGTAATATAATCATCAATAAGCAAATCTAAAAATTATGCAGTTAAATCCATTTTATTATTGTTATACTCACCATTGTAATAAATAACAATGAGGTACTTGCAATTAATAAATGATAATACAAACACTCCTCAGTTTATCTTATCATCGTAAAAGTAAAATTTATGCAACAAATTAGCTGTAAGCCACTGTGTAATATAATCATTATTATTTGATAACCAAATAAATTAAAAATTTCAGTACTCTCTCCTAAAATTCTGAAGTTTTCTGTAAGGCCCTGAAGTTCCTTAATATCCTGATTGTATTGTATTTTTAAAAGTTTTTCGTTTATATCTTGGTATCTAATTTTTAAGGACTTGACAATACATCTTATTAAAATAATAATTTGGAACCCATAATATATTTCAAGCAAGAGGTGTATAAAAGCAGCCTTCATGAAAGGTGCACTCAAAACAGCTGACTAAATATAAATGATGTATATTAAAAAAGTGGGAAAGAAAACTTGTTTGAGAAAAAAACTAAAATAGAATTTCTTAAAACACCCGTTTCTTTCTTTCCCACGTTGTTAATTTCTTCATCAATGCATTGAAGATTTCTGATTAAAACTATCCATTTCTCACTATCCTAAAAGCAAGATTTAATTTTTACAAAAAAAAGAATCAGTGTTAAACTCACATAAATTAAGATATAAACACATTTTACATAGAATGGTAAAATGCTATATATTTCTGCTATATAAATGGTAAAACCGCATCCACTGATTTTTATTCAATGAGGGTTATGGAGACAGTTTTTAACAAAGTCGTACCATGATGTTATTAGAAAAAAAATTATGTATATGGGCGCATGAAATTTATGTCTTTCATCGATAGTTTGAGGCTCATATCAACCCGAAGTGTTCAAGATTTAATATCATAATGATTACGTTTCTAGTTAATTAATTAAGTGATCGCAGTTTCAAACTTCGAATACGTCACTACAGAAATTTGATATAGTATCCATCGAGAGAATGAATTTTTTCTAAATATACTAAAAACGTTGAAATTACCAGAAACACTGGAAAAATGTTCGTTGACAAGACAGATAAGTTGGTGCGTTTCATAAATTTTCTCGCCAAGTGTCTCTAATTCTCTATTAGTATAATCCGCACGACAACCATCAACAGCATTGGCAGTTGAGTTTTACTAGCTTGATTTGGGTCAAATCTACGGCTGGACCTCATAAATATATTTAAATACAATTTTAGCCTCATAAAAAAAGAATAAAGTTTTAGATTTTTTAGAATATCGATTTTAGTAGTGAGCATTATATCTACAACTTTTGGTAACTTATATAAGAGGATTTTAAAAAGTTATTTTCTTATTAAATTATTACACAAAATAACAATAAAGAATAATCAATTTTTTTATTTAATTTAAAACTTCAAGAGGATATTACGTAATTTTTAGCTTAATTGAACTACAAAAAATCAAGCACTCCGTTACGTTCTGATGATATTTCAGATGACGATGTCAAGATAAAAATTGTGTAAATTTGTGTCAGTAAAACAACACCAAAAATAAAAAAACTTTTTGATTGCCTAAACGTTAGTTATATTATTATATATACTTGGCAGTTAAATATTTTAAAATATTGTAATATTGTAAAATGACAATTTTATGTAGGTACTAGAAATTTTTTTTGATTACGAGATACTTTAAAATTAGAGTATTTATAGATGAAAGTATAGTGGTTAAAAAATGAAGTTTACAGGTATATCTTTTGCAATAAATGTTTTTTTTTATTTTTAATAACGAGAAATTGCATTGCTTTCATAAAGTAATCTCCCCTACTGTCAAAGTAATAATTATATATAAATAACGACTTTTAATAATTTCTTCGGGCAAAAAATTTAATACAATTTTCGTGCGATAAGTAATTTATAGTGCTTAGACTCTAGAATCAAGTCTGCCTACTGTAAATGTTACCTACCGCACTTTAATGTATATAACTATATTTCATACTGACCTAAAAAGCTATTAGAGTTACTGTAAAATTGAAACATCAAAACGGTAAAATTTTAGTACTTTTTTTTTGACACATGCTATAAAGAAACTGACGCTATATCTTCTTCCACAACTAAAACTTTACCAAACAAAAAATGTCACGTGTAACAATCATCTTTAACGTATTTTTTCACAAAAAGGCGCTGATTCAATTATTGACGTTTACCAGAAATTATTGTATAAATCCCTTAATAAGTATAGTAATAAATACTTACCCAACAAAAATAAAAATTAATAGATTAGAACATAATATATCTGATCTTAAAAAGAATTTTGTCCAACTTTTATTTAACAAAGGGACTATTCTAGCACAAAATTGATGGTTAAAATTTACTTTATAAATTTTACCCAAATAAAACCAAAAACAGTATCGACGTAGACAAATTTTTGTAAGTTGATGTTTTGAAATTCTGATACGATACAGTTCTTTACCTAATTAGTTTTTAGTAATGAAAAGACCGATTTTGTTTATCGAGCATAATGTTTGCCAAAACGAGTAAGCGAAGCAAAATACTTTGCAAATTATGCGAGTCCCAATTTTTTTTTCATTTCTTCGAAAAATAAAATTTTATTCTCAAAATACCCTCTTTTCATAACAAGTGATGTAAAGTCGCATTTTACATAACTAGTGATGCAATATGTGCCATTACATACATAGCGATACAAATTGATCTAAAATTAAATATTTTAGCTTACTCAGAAATGTTGAAGGTAATGCAAATAAACGAAGAGGTCAAAAGTGTCAACACAAAATTAATACTTAAAACTCAAAAAGACCATGCATTGTTTACATTTTGTCATATGAACCTAAATTACTGTTTGGTGACGTCGTTACTCATTATACGAGTACATCCAACATTCTACAAAATTTTCAATCTTCAATTTGCAATATTTTTTAAAAGACATATTTTTTTAAATCTAAATATTACCTTATTTTATTCAATTATTTATAAAGATTCTGATAAAGTATATTTTAAAATAATAGCCGCTTTATGCAATTACTAACACCTGTTAACAGATGACATGAAATAAAGAAACACTTTACTTTGTAAAAAAACAATTTACTTATTAATTTACAATTTACTTTTATTCTAAATTTAACAATTTTTGTCACATATTTATATTTTTTTGATAATTTGCTTCATTAAATTGAAAAATTATTATTACATAAGTTGCTACATTTCCCGTAAAAGAAAAAATGATAGTTTTGTTGATTGGGTAAAACCCAGCGAGGTTAAATTCACGTAAATATCCTTTTGAAATATTTGTTAATTTGGCGATATCATCAACTTTTTGTGAGTCTTCAAGAAGGTATTTTTGTTGAATTTTGAAACACGAATTTATAAATTTGCTACTCTCTTGAAGAGTCGAATCCATAGGTAATATAATCATCAACAAGCTAATCTGAAAAAACAATAAAACTAGAAAAAGTAAATTTACTTTTTACTTACCATTGTGAAAGCTAATATGGAAAGATTAGCAATTACGAAATGATGGTATAAGTATCCTTCAGTCTGTCTAACAAGGATAAACATAAAATTTAAACAACAGACAACTTGTAATCCACTGTGAAATAAAATCAATATAATGTGGAAGCCGAATAAATTATTCACTATTTCAATAGTTTCTCCTAAGATTCGAAAGTTTTCAACAAGATTTTGTAATTCTGGAGTCAAATTCTGACTGCACTGTATTTTCAAAAATTTCTCATTTAGTTCTGAATATCTAATTTTTATTGACTTAACTATAGATCTTATTAAAATAATAATTAAAAACTCATAATACAAATCTAAAACAGGATCAGTAAAGAGAGCTTTCGTGAAAGGATAATCTAATACATCTGACCAGATATAAACAATGTAAATTGCAAATAGAAAAAAACAAACTTGTTTTACAAAAAAACCAAAATAGAAACTTTTCATTATTCCTATAGTTTTCTTTTTGCCCACATTATCCAGTCTTTCATCAATGTGTTGAAGATTCCGTATCAACATTGTCCATTTTTCAACATCGCAGAAACAACATTTTATTATTACCCAAAAAACAAATCCAGTTAAGTTCACTTGAGTTAATAAATAAACACATTTTTCAGAAAGTGGCATCATTTTGTAAATTTTTTGCACGTGATTGTCTCTTACTACCATAATCGTCCAAAAAATTTTGACTAGTAAATAAACACAACCACAAATTTTCATCAAAAAGGGTTTGTAAAGACATTTTTTGTTGAAGTCGTACCAGGGGGTGATCAGAAGAAAACTGAAGTATTTCCACATGGGACGAATAAAATTTATATCTTTGGATGAAAGTTTGAAATTTGACATGTTGACTGCTTGGAACACTATTTCGTTATGATCATGTTTCGTTTTAATTAGATAATAGCGGTTAATCAGGTAATTGATGTGTAGAACAATCTTATTTGGCTAATGAAATAAATTGGCTAAATTGCACATTATTAAGCAACAAAGGAGTCTCCGAAAAATGCTGAACTGAAGACGGAACTGCTGCCAAAATTTAAGGAGGCAGCATACTGATTGATGTTAAATGTGTAATTTTATTTGTAAAATTTTGTAAAAAATGTTTAATACAGGTAAAGTTATTTAATTGATCGTAAATTCGTGATCGAAAAGAGTTCTGTGGGTCTTTTTAAACCCGGGAGATTAAAACATTATTTTACAGGTTGATACAAAAGAATTAGATCATCAATCGCCTAATTTTTACAATTATTGAGTTATTTAAAAATTTTAATATAAATATATTTTTTTTAAATGCCTAAAATTTTTAATTTAGCTTTTAATTATTGTAACTTTTCTGAGGTTTTTCAAAGATGGTGCTTTAAAGTTAATTTTTAAGTAGTATAAGTTTGCGTTTTATTAATAATTTGTATTTAAAAAAAGCTCAAACATATACAGGGTGTGTCACGAGTAATAATCGAAGTGTCTGATGATTCATCGTTCTTAGTAACGGATGACATGTTACGTTTCGAATGCGTCATTCGTGACTCATCATTCCTGAGAACGAATGTAACGTTACGCTTCTAGATAGTGCTAGAAGATAGAAAATAGCAGCAGAGAAGTTCGACTAGTTAATGACGAAGTTCCAACTAGAATAGAACAAAATAAGATTAATAATTAGATAATAATTTACTCACGAAATAAAGTAGTTGTTTCTGAAAATTAAAAGTCTCAGCACAGAATCCTAATTTTTACTGTCATTTTGACAATTTCTGTTAAAAAAAGTGTAAATAGTAATTGCGTGTCAGATTTGAGTATAAAAAATTGGTTTTTGTAAATTTAGGTAGCCAACATAAATGGGTTATTTTCTCAAAAAAATTGTTATCTAAGGTACCAATTTTTTTACACCATCATTTAAGTAGTTGGACCGCCTACAAAAAACACCAAAAAAAACATGGGGTTGCCATTTAAAAAAACTAATGATGACGTCATTGCGCAATAATACATGACGTCATAAGTCAAATTTTTATGTCATAAAGTGGCAAATTAAAAAATAAAAATGACCTGTCCGAGTGTCTTGCTCAAAAACATTCAATAAAAGAATTATGAATTTTGTTCCTTACTTTAGCACCACACTGTATATGTTTCATATGCATCAATGGCTTATGAGCATATAATGAAATGAATCAATAAATTTCGCCCGATTCACCAATTTTCCAATTTTTGATTATATAATTAATTTAAATAATTGTAAGTTTATGTATAATAAAATTTATTATGTATGAAATCGATGTTTTATGTTCGAGTACGTACGAGTAAACCTGTATCTAATCCAAAAGAACATTTAACTGATTAATGTAATTCATTAAATGAATTGCATTACATTAATTTCATATTTTAAAGTGATTTTAACAACACTGAGTAATACTATTAAGCGAATTTTCTTTAAACTTATTTTTTAACTTGTCTTGCCCTCAGGAAAAGATTTGATGCTACGCCTCTGGAATCCGGCACCATATTGAAACACCTTTTACAACATTGCCGCTTGGCGCGAAATCTCAACTTTTTAAACATTCTTCCCTCCAGTCTTATTTATTTATTCCTCCATGCTTGACGGCTTGACCGTAAGAAAAACATCTTTAGAATTGGGAGAGAGGAGTTTATTCTGTTTACTAGAAAAGAGGTAACGACTGAAGTGCGTTTGCTTGCTAACAGAACGATAACTCTAAAACCAAACTGCGAAAAGATCAATAGAAGCTAGAATGGAAACGAACCTTGGGAGTTGGTGGAAAATGGTGGAAGGAATCTTAGGTTCGCCCAAGAACATATTAGTTGTCTTGACTTTAGTGAACACGACTATCAAAATACGGATTAGAGCAGCAAAGCTGCACACAAATAAGAGTAACTGCCAAAGAAAAAGAAGTGTTAGAAGTATGCATGTTCATCCAGAAGGTAGTCGCTAGTGAGCACCAACAACAATTTTGCCCAACCAATGCCAATGGGCGAACCGTACCAGACGTGAACGTCGACTTTGGAAGCTTGAAAACCGAGGAATCAAGTAAACCAAGAAAATATTTCAGGAAGGACAAACCTAGTAAGACGTAGAATTAACACGGCAAACAGGGCACTGATCAATAAGCTTAGGCGTTCCAGTGAGGCTCAGCCAGAGCTCAGCAATTGGTCAGCTAATTAATCGGTGTAATTCAGCGCGCGCGTGTTAGTCATTCAAATGGTCTACACGAGCTCTGAAAATTCAGCAACGTCGTTACCTTGAATGTACCCAAAATATATTTACTATTTAAATGAGAAAACCTATTATAGTCTATTATTATCAAATACTAAATGACTGAGTGACTGTCAATGTGCTCTTAAGTTGTACCGCCTTTAAATAACGATAAATAAAGTGTAAATAATAACGCGAAATCACGCCACTGACAATCCACTCGCGGGCATCGAACGTTACTGCAACCGGCAAAAAAGATAATCGCCGTCGCTTCACTTTACTCGCTTGTCTCTCTCACTAACTGACTGACTAATTCCCGGTCAGCCTCTCTTCTTAAAAAACAAACGTTCTTGCTAAAATGTGCTGGATGATTCGTGACCTTTCTATATTTAATTGTAAGCAATGACTCATCCTTCTAGATCGGTTTATATGCAAGTCTATTAATGATTTCATGGAATTACACGCCTCGGTGCGCTTACGATGCGATATCTTCCTAGTACTTTCTGGAGTTATTTTCTTGAACAAATTTTTAATATAATAATATAATTTAATAATTGTATTCTGTTAAATAAGTAAATAATTAACATTTTACATATTTATTTTTTATTATAACAGTAACCACCATTCACAACGTTGACCACATCACTAGAAATTTCGTATTGACAATGTTGTGATATAAATTTATAGTTTGCAAATAGCTTAGCTATTTTTTTGCTGACGTCACGCTCTTAATATGGGCCGCAGGTATATCAAATTTTAGGAATACCTAAATAAAAACTCACACGTTTACTAAAAACAATGATTTTATTTTTAGTTTTTTATTCATTTTGACTTTGATTAAACTGTATCGAAATGATAATATACATGGCACCATAAGAAATTAGGTTAAAAATAAGACTTTTTCGGATGTCAAAAAATCCTCCAGCGTTAAATTTTCGAACGTTATGTTTTGCCCAATTTGTCAGCTTTATTAAGTCATCTGCTTCTTTAAAATTTGGTAAAAACTGTTCCTGAATTCGGTAGCATATATCAATAAATGTTTTTGCTTCGTGAACAGTTGAGTCCATTAAAATAATCATTCGAATAAAATTAACCTAAAAAAGTTCCAAATTAAAAATTTATTAAATTTGTATAAACGTCTAAGCTTACCAACTGTAAAGTTAATAAAACAAAAATTGAAACTATCATTTGATATTCCTCGAATTTACCCGAAGTTGAATAAAGCGAAAATGGGAAATTAAGGCACCCCACAATTTGCATACCGCAATCAAAAATAATTAAAACGATTTGAAAACCGGATATTTTATTAAAAATTTCAATTGTCTCCCCCAAGATGCTATGATAGTGTACAAGTCGCTTCTGTTCTGTGATTTTAGGACTATGAAATATTTTCAAAACTTTTTTATTCAAATTTTTGTATCTAGTTTTGATAATTTGGGTAAGACAACATAGTAAAACAGTTAGTCCATATTCAAAAAAATAATTAAATATATAGCTAGTAAATAAAACTCTACTAAAAGAAGTTTTTACAATTTGCGACCAAACGTACATTTGATAGAGTGTAAAACTCATAAAAACAACTTGTTGGATAATAAATCTTAAGTAAAAATTTTTCCATAACCTTTTTTCGGTTTTTCCTTTATTGTATAACTTTCTATCTAAATACTGCAGGTTTACGAAAATTTTATTCCAGTTATCTATACCACCGAAAGTTGATTTAAAAGTTGTAAAACATGTTAGTATTAGCAGATTTAAGCTACATAAAGTGTAATTCAATTGCTGAGTGATGTAGAAAAACTTATAATCATTTTCCAAAAACCTTCTTATTAAAAAATAAATAGTAGAAAAGATTTTAATAGAAAGTATACAAGTTCCATATACTTTTGATATGGCAGGTTTAAATGGGGCATTGTGGTTGAAATCGTACCAAGGAGTTATAAGAAAAATACTGAAGTATTGCCAAAAATAACGAATAGAATCTATATCTTTTATAGATAAATTCAAAGGCATCTTGGCTAGAAGTGTCTTGGTGATATGGTATTTTGTCATTCAGTTGCTCTTTAATATCACTTTAGAAAATTAATTGATACATTAAGTAAACGAATAATAAATGTCAAGGTATTTAAATTTTAGTTATTCACATACATTGTGATGCCGATTATTATTAATTAAGAATTTATTTACACAAAATCTAAAAAAATATGTTATACTTGAAAAAAATGAATAACAGAGGGTCAAATAAACCAAATAATTATGCTATACCTAACGACGTAATTTTTTAATTTACAATAAGTAAACAGTTTAGCTTGTTTAAAATTTTTATGCCAAAACGGCAAATAGTAAAATGCTTAATAATTTCTGAAATGATATTAATGATATATTATTCTTAATGTACATACAATTTTTTACAAATAAATCAAACAAAAAGTAAATTGTAACCTTAAAATAATTCATAAGGACTAAATCAATTCAAAAAAACCACCTCATAATTAATTAATAAATTTTTCTTTGTAAAAATTACTTATATAGGTTATGTCTTACACCTGTCAAGTAAATACCAAACAAAATTTAATAATTAATCTATTTTTAACAATAATAATATTTTTGTTAAGTAATACAATGAAAATAAGGCAATAAAAAAAAACAAAGTTTAAAGGTAAAATTCAAACTGTGTACTGCTATTTTTAATCTATACAGGGTGATTTTTGTACTTGCTCTTGCCCGAGATTTCAAAAATAGGCAACAGGTTATACAAACGATAAGTAACTGGGAAAACTACAACTGATCCAAATGAATTGACTCTGGAAGCATCTTGCAATTCCAGCACTCTAAAATGTTGACACAACCCTCTAAGCCTTAATTTTGAAAATTAAATTTTAAAAAACTAGCAAAGTATAATGTGTTGTCTATTTTTTCGAGTTTTGGACAGGAGCACATAAAAATTACCCTGTATATTACCTCCTTCTTTTAGGTTATAAAAATACATCAATGATTGAATTTAGAGTTAATAGGTTGTAAAACCTGTTTGCAACACAGATATTTGCGGGCTTCGCTTTTATTTGGGAGGAATCGACACGTGTTTTTCATATAGGTGTATGTTTTTAAAAATTACATCTTAAATAATTCCTTATAACATAAAATTTTAGTAAAAAAAGATTTAATTATTTACTAAACAAGCATTTATTTTTTTATTCATTTTGACTTTGATTAAACTGTATAGAAGTAATAATATACATGGCTACGTAAGAAATCATATTAAAAATAAGATTTTTTCGAATGTCAAAAAATCCTCCAGCGCTAAATTTTCGAACATTATGTTTTGCCCAATTTGTCAGCTTTATTAAATCATCTGCTTCTTTAAAATCTGGTAAAAATTGTTCCTGAATTTGATAACATATATCAATAAATGTTTCCGCTTCGTGAACAGTTGAGTCCATTGAAATTACCATTCGAACAAAACAGACCTAAAGCAATCCCAAGTAAAAAAATTGGTTACACTGTAAAAATTTGTAAGCTCACCAGTTGTAGAATTAATAAACCAACAACTGAAATTATAAAATGATGTTTTACAGTCCCATTTGTAGTTGCATAAAACGCGTATGGAAAATTGAGACATATATCACAATTTGCATACCACAATCAAAAATTATTAATACAATTTGCAAACGAAATATTTTATTAAAAATTTCGATATTTTCCCCCAAAATGCGATGATAATGTACAAGGCGTTTCAATTCTTCTGTGATTTTCGGACTCTCAATTATTTTTAGTAGTCTTTTATTTAACTCTTTGTATCTAGTGTTAATAATTTGAGGAAAACATCCTAGTAAAACAGTTATTTCACATTCAAAAAAATAGTTGAGTACAGGAAAAATTAATAAAACTTTATCGAAAGAAGATTTCACAGTGTGTGACCAAACGTACTCTTGGTAAAATGTAAAACCTATAAAAATGATTTGTTGAATAATAAAACTAAAGAAAAAATTTTTCCATAATCTTTTTTCTGTTTTTCCTTTATTACGTAATTCTTTGTCTATATATTGAAAATTTTCAAAAAGCTTTTTCCAATTATTTACGTCACCAAAAGATGATTGTAAAGTTGTAAAAGAAGTAATTATTAGAAGATTTAGGCCACATAAAGTATAATTCAATTTCTGTGTAACGTATAAAAAATTATAGCTTCTTTGCGAAGAATTGCTTAACATAAAATAAAGAGTGGAAAGGATTTTAGTGGAAAAGATAAAAGTTCCATATATTTTTGACATGTAGGGTTTATATGGGGCATTATAGTCAAAATCGTACCAAGGAGTTATAAGGAAAATACTGAGGTATCTCCACAAATAACGAATAAAATCTATGTTTTTTATAGATAGGTCCCAAGACATGATGCCTGAAAGTATTTTGGCGGTATAATGTTTTGTCATTTAACTGCACTTTAGAAAATTAATAGATGCCTACATCAAGTAAATGAATGGTAAAGGTCAATCAATTTATTTAATGAAAGTTATTTACATGATATTGATTGTTATTACTGTTCATTTTAACTAAGTGTAGTATCTGTTTTTTTTTTTTCAAAGAACCACTGGTGTAAATAATTCACTCTATTAATGTTTCTATGACAACGTAATGTTTCTAATATAAGGAATTAAATTTAAGGTGTCATTATTAACACCACAGTAGTTCTTAAAAAAAAAATTATAATGTAATATTTCTACTCCTACTCCTTAAAACCCCATTTAAAGTATAGGTTGCCATGACGCTAAATAACCTTTTACAAACCGTGACTTCGTGCATTTTACTCACGGCTTGGCGAGTGCATGCGCATCAAACAAGCGCTGAAATTAAATCAAGTTACCTAGTTTTCGCTTGACATCAATCAGTCAAAATAACAAAAATTTTGTATTTTGTGCGAAAAATCAATGCTGTTGTAGTCGTAGAAAAAGTATAGTATGCAACAAGTTTTATAAACTTCTCTAGATACTCGTTTATTAAACACTCGCTCCGCTCGTGCCTAAAAAAACTCGTGACTAAAATGTCGTTTATTTAAACTTGTTGCATAATATACTATTTTTGGCTGTTGTTTCTATTAATTTGTTGTTGGTTGTTTATTTTTCTTGACATTTTGTTAATAACCGTGAGTAAAATAAAATTTAATTTAGTATTATACAGTTTTTTTATTTAGTTATTATCTCTTTAATTTAGAGGATTTTTTTGAATTTTTTTTCTGGAATAACATGTTTATTTATTAGAAACAGAAAAGAGTACCTGTGTATGCGTAGGTGTGAAGAGAAACAACGACAACATGATAGAGTTACGATAATTTTAATTCACATTTGTTTTATAAAAAAAAATTCTTTATAAAAGTAGGGAGCCGCAAATTAACTAAGTAAATTCAAATTTTAGTACTATAGAGAAAACATCTTAAATTAAATGCTTTCAATATTTTTTTTCTATTTTGCGTCTGTAACAAAGCCTGACACGATACCGATTTGGGTGTCGTATTAGCTAATTCAACACCCATTTGCATGCTACAAACTAACTAATAGATACAATTTATTTTTTTAAGCTTTTGCTGGTATCGGACTTCATAGAAAATGAATGAAACAGGTTATAATTTTATTTAAACAAAATTTCGTTGCACATGATAACCAGTATTTCTCATCAAGATGTTTTTGTGTGTGTCGCAATTAATCTATGAAACACTCGAAAAGTAGGTTAAGTTGCTGGAACAATGAGGTAACTTTCTTTTTGAAGGAGGACGCTTTAAAACAATTTTCAGCCACCACTTGCCACTCCCTTAGCGTTTGATGATTTACAAATTATTTGCTACATGAGTATATAGCACTACTTGGTCTAAAATAATATTGTGTGGTTTCGTATAAAGTCCGCGATTTGTTAATATAAAAATTGTTCCAAGGTTTTTAGAGATTCCTTTATTGTGTTTATGCCAATTAGATTATTTAAGCCACAACTGTTATGGTAGTTTAAAAAAAAACCGTTTATGAGTTATTTATAGAGAATTTTGGACAAATTTGAAAAAAATTCAAAAAATATTTGACCCTTTTATGACATTTATTATCAACTTTCTAAAATTGAATTCGTGCCACAAAGTTTACTTTTCGGAACGCGTTCTTTAATATACTATTTCGTGAAAATAAATGTCTATTAATACTAAATATCTTTACAAAATGTGCTATTTTAGACTATTTCTTTTTTTAAGTTTTTTTAAACAAGTCTAATATTTTTTCAAGTGTTTTTGTTTTAAACAAGTTGCATTATTTATATTTTTTCGTAGAAGCATTATCAAGCGCGTTGTCAAATTGAAATTCTACATAAAATAAAAAGGCGTACAGGGCGTTTTTTATACCCTTTCTATTGATAAAATAACTGTTTAATTATCTTGATTATAACTCTACCAAGAATAGGACAACCAGGATCTATAAACTGTTGACAGTGTTGTATAATGAATATATTTTTTTAGTGTGAAAAAGACCCACCACTGACCGAATAGATAAATGGCATTTAGGCAAGACTATATATTTAGTCCAGCGTAAATACCATCTACCTACCACACCAAATTTCTTTATAATACTATTACATATTTCCTGAAACAAAAAAAAATAATAAGATATCCGAAAAATTATAAGATGTAACATACAGATACTTACCATTAATTAAAAAAAAACTGCACTATTCTACTATTGCACAGATAATTTAAATAAAATGTTTCTACTGACATTCGTAGTTTTGTTAAAAAGATTCTTGACTCACCCCATTGGTTTCCTTTGTTGCCTTCGTCTTCTTTAAACGAACCTACTGTAATTCAAGAACACAATATATTAGAAAAATTGTGATATAAGTTTAGAAAGGTAACTAACCCTTTAATCCCGCCTTAATTAGCACTATTTTTTCAACTTTCGGATGATCCATGGTCCAAAAGGTGGTATCCAAAAGGCACTTGCACAGGTCACCACTCGAAATTTTAAAATTCGCGCACAACTGAAAGTCCATTCGCTCGAAATTTTAACAAATCGCGAACTACTCATAGTCCAAGCACTCGATATTGAAGATATCGCGCGCGCATTTCACAGGCTTACTGTAATAAGAGAAGACTATATTAGTATGGTTTAAGCAATTTTTTTTAAATATTACTAACCCTAGAAAATAATCAATGCAGCCTGATGCTCCTCCAAATGAATGATCCAGGACCCTTGTTCATAATGATGCCTATGATGATGAATATGCCTATAATAAATAAAGAATTTAATAATTTAATGACAATAATAAATGTTGTTTGATCTACAAACGATGTCAGTGTTGTACAATGAATATATTTTTTGAAGGCGAAAAAGACCCACCACTGACCTAATAGATAAATCGCATTTAGGCAAGACTAAACATTTAGTCCAGCGTAAATACCATCTACCTACCACACAAAATTTTTTTATGATACTATTATATATCTCCTGAAACAAAAAAATTATAATAATATATAGGAAAAATTATAAGATGTAACATACAGGTACTTACCATTAAATAAAAAAACATTGCACCATTTCACTATTGTACACATAATTTTAATAAAATGTTTCTACTGACATTCGTACCTTTGTTTTTGTTAAATAGATTTTTGACTTACCCCATTGGTTTCTCTCGTCGCCTTCGTCTTCTTTAAACAGACCTACTGTAATTCAAAAACACAATATATTAGGAAAATTGTGATAAAAGTTTAGAAAGATAACTAACCCTTTTATCCCGCCTTAATTAGCACGAGTTTTTCGACGTCTCAATGATGCATGGTCCAAGGGGAGGTATCCAAAAGGCACTTGCACATATCACCACTCGAAATTTAAAAATTCGCGCACAACTGAAAGTCTTTTCACTCGAAATTTTAAAAAATCGCGAACTACCTATAGCCCGAGCACTTGATTTTAAAGATATCGCGCGGGCACTTCACAGACTTACTATAATAAAACTTTGTATTAGCAAAGTTTATTATTAGTATTTTTAATTTTACTAACCCCAGATAATAATCAATGTAGCCTGATGCTCTCCCAAATGAATGATCCAGGACCCTTGTTCATGATGAAACATCCAAAGTCCATAGCCTATGATTACTCAAAATTTCTAATAAGTGAAGAAATTAAGAACTTAATGACAATAATAAATGTTGATGATAACTGATGACAGGGTTGTATAATAAATAAATTTTTTAAATATAAAAAAGACCCACCACTGACCCAATAAATAAGTGGCATTTAGGCAAGACTAAACATTTAGTCCAGCGTAAATACCACCTACCTACCACATCACACTTTCTTATGATATTACATACTATATATTCTCTGAAACAAAAATAATAATAATAATATATACCAAATATTATAAGATGTAACATACAGGTACTTACCATTAAATGGTAAAAGCACTGCACTATTTCACTATTGCACATATAATTTAAATAAAATGTTTCCACTAATATTCGTACCTTTGTTTTTATTAAAAAAATTCTTGACTCACCCCATTGGAGTCCCTCGTTGCCTTCATCTTCTTTAAACGAACCTACTGCAATTCAAAAACACAATATATTAGGAAAATTTTAATAAAAGTTTCGAAAAAATAACTAACCCCTTAATCCCGCCTTAATTAGCACGATTTTTTCGACATCTCGATGATCCATGATCCAAGGGGAGGTATCCTGAAGGCACTTACACACGTCACCACCCAAAATTTAAAAATTCACGAACAACTGGAAGTCTTTTCACTCGTAATTTTACTAATTCGCAAACCACTCATAGTTCGAGCACTCGGTATTGAAGATTTCGCGCGCGCACTTCACAGGCTTACTGTAATAACAAAAGTCTATATTAGCATTATTAGTAAGGTTTAATCATTTTTTTTTTAATATTTTAACCCCAGAAAATAATCAATGTAGTCCGATGCTCCCCCATATGAATGATCCAGGACCCTTGTTCATGATAAAGCATCTAGTGTCCATAGCCTATGATTACCCAAAATTTCTAATAAATAAAGAAATTAATAACTTAATGACAATAATAAATGTTGATGATAACTGATGACAGTGTTGTATAAAGAATATATTTTTTTAATGCAAAAAGGACCTACCATTGACCCAGATATAAATGTATAAATGTATTCAGTTTTTACTCACCAAAAAAATTGAACAAAAAACACAATTTTCGTGATGGTCTATCGCCTTGATAACGTTTTCCGCCTTATTGTCACAAATTTTAATAAATGTGAAGTTTAAAACACGAAGCTCGAGAGAAAAATCCAAGCGCCGCCATTTTCACCAAACTTTAAACAAAAAATAGACGCTTTGATCAGTACCGCCAATTGAACAACAAGAAATTTAAAAATCACTAAATTACAAAACAAAAAATATTTAATTTCGAGATTAGTTAAAACAATTTGTCGAGATTAAACATATTTAAAATAAAATCAAGTGCTACCAAAACGGTACTAAACAATTAATGAGACATTAATCCAATTGGTTAATTGCGCAATAAAAAGCCAAACAGCCACCATCTTGTTAAAACAAAATAAAAACGAAGCTAAAATCTGCTTTGTATTTTAAAAAATGAGCAAATAAACCGCCACGTACTGAAACTATCAATACATCTATTAAATTCGAGCTTCTTTTTTTTTGCATCGATGGCCTTGAAATTTGTGTTTCAGGTGATTTTATTAACTGATCTCTAATTAATTGTTTTTAATTATTGATGAATAAACTCAGGATACTCAGATCGTTATTGAATATTATCTCAAACACTTATTTTTAAATAAAAGAAGAATTTTTCAAGTACTTACTGGAACTGTTACGTCATCGATAATTCTAGAAATTGATTTATGATTAAATGGACACTATTTCATGAATCTGTAGTCTTTCTGATTTATTTTAACCCGAACTTTAATAGTTAACCGCAATGAAACACATTTTCCGTTCTAATGGAAATCCAAACTGATAACAAAAAAAAGTTTTCTTATCCCGCCTAATTAGCATGGCCAACATTACAAAACTAAAAATACTAGATTTTCAAGGGTGGTAAATTTAAAACAGCTTGTCCTACATGGAAGTGATTACTTATTATTAATTGTTAATAAACTCAAGATACCTCGATTGCTATTAAATGTAATCCGAGACCGTTGTTTTGAAATGAAAGGGATTTTTTCCCTACTTAATGGGATGATAATAAGTCATCGATGAATTTAGAGCACCTGAAATTAATTTATCGCTAAGTAGACACTATTTCACAAAACAGTAGTCTTTACGTTTTGTTGCGATCCGAAATTTAACAATTTAAATGCACTGAAACACGTTTTACTGTCCAAAGAAAACTGAGACTGATGACTCGAGACTCGGTAATAAGACAAAAAAAAAGGTTGTGCAATTCTATTTCCCGCCTTTTATTGGTATAGCCAACATTAAAAATTAAACATCGCTATCTACTAGGGATAGTAAATTTAAAAAAAAAACTGTCCTATAAGAGAGTGATTATAATTAATTTTTACACAATAATCTGCAATAGGGGGTAGACGGAAGCAATATTAAAATTTTTTGTGGTAAATCAAGGGTCAATGATCTAAAAATTTTAAAATTAGGTCAATTTGTTTTTGCAATAGCCCTTTTTAACCCTATAAACGTAATTTAAACAGGTACTTACCCCCTTATACTCAGAGAATTCAGTGAAGTCAGACCTTTTGCAGGAGTTGGGGTACAAATCTGCCACAAATAAATTTTTCTAACGACATTAATTAATAATTAGATAAAATACGTGAAATTGTGGAACCTGTCCAATTATTATTTTTTTTCAACTATTGTTTTGAATTGGGCAACCTGATGTTAGCACCTGATTTTAACCGCTAATTAACAAATTAAAGTCACAAATTGATAACATTAACTTTTGAAAATTTAAAGACTGTAAAATCAAACAACCACCAGTACCACCACCACAACCACCTAGGATCACTTGATATACGGGTAGCGCCAATGGAATTCACTAGACGTGGGTTCAAATTAAAAGAGATAGCTATATACACGCATAAGTAAAACATAGATAGAAATAGTTTTAAATTGGTTTTAAATGCATTTCTAGGGATTTTGGATATATTATGTTGCCTACATTGGTAATTAGTTTTGAAAAATTACGAAAATCTGAAACAAAAAGACAAAATTTAGTATAAAAACCTGGAACAGAAAAATTAGTAGGTATAGTTAAATCTGAAACAGAAAAATTATTAAAGGAAAACCTGAAACAGAAAAATTAGTAGAGAAACTTGAAACAGAAAAATTACGAAAATCTGAAACAGAAAAAAATTACTAGGAAAACCTGAAACAGAAAAGTTGTTAAAATACACTATACCCACATAAAAAATAAATTCTAAAAAAATAGATTTCACATAACACTCAAAATTTTGAATAAAAAATTATAAATTAAGACAGAGATGAACAATTTTAACAAAGTCATTTTACTCTGGCACAATAATGGCTGGCGAATCCCTTTTTTCTGCTTTTATCGAATCTACTTTTAATCCTGAAATTGGTGCTTTTTCTTCTGCACTATGTGTTTTATCCTTCTGCTTCTTTCGGATCTACCTTTAATTCAGATTTCTAGCGATATCCTTGAAACCTACCCTCCAAACCCAAATAAAACAAAAGGAATTTACTTTAAATCGTTTATTTAATTTTTACAAAAGTGGGCTGGAAAAGGATTCTAAATAAAACGCGTGAATTTATTATTGAAACAATTACAAATAAAAATAGTACTTACAATTGTTTCGCTATATATTCTGTTTAATGATTAATAATAAATAAATGTAGGCAGCTTTAGAGCGGCTGTGATGCATCCTGTTTGAGAGCTGGTGGTCCAATGATTCAAATAAAGTGAAATAACGATAAATTTGTAAAAGACAACAAAAAATGTCTATTATATCACCCCTTTGTCAAACCACCTTTGTGTTTTTGAGTTCTGAATCATCGTATTATGTAAGGAATTAGTTCAAATAATAAACCAAAAATGTAAATATTTAGGTACAGAAACAAGATGTTTCGTGTTTTGTTTCAATTAATATTTAATCGCGAAAATAGCATCGAAAAGACAAGAATTAATTTTATTTAAACAAATGAGACTAAACAATGTTTTAAACGGCTATGTTATTACCAATTGAAAGGTGAGGCCAATAATCTCTTGTTAACATTTTACACATTCACAAAAAAACTGTTTATATTTTCTAAAGTCTCAGTTTATACAGGGTGAGTCATGAAGTTTGGCGGATATTTAAACTGCGAATTATGCCATCTCTAAATGTAACTTTTCCGTGGTCAAATAAAATCTAACAACAATTCGAAAAACACGTGGTCACAAATGTACGCGCAATGATTGCTTGATGGTCACTGACTTTATACCCTGAAAAAGCACACAACAAAACAGTCGAACGAAATTCATTTTGATTTTCTTCAGAACATAAACACTTTCAATTTCGGTTATAATAAAAAACAGTGTTTACCTGGGACAAGGATGAATCGCATTTATATAAAATGTTGAAAATGTTGTCCTTCAAAATCTAAACATGCCCAATGCCCAAATTCTAAATACAAACATCGACGAATCCAAGATTCACAAATTTCCGTAGCATTTCCTTGAGTTTCTCCGTAAAGAAGCACCATATCAATTTGTTCAATAAACAAATATGCTGGCAATGTTTAATTTATCACCCCACAACACTGCCACTAGCAAAATTTTACCGAAAAGCAGAAAACGACGAACTTTGACTGGCTTTTGACAAACTTGACCTTTGTTTTTCAGGTATGCAGCGCTGAGTTTTTTGCTGTTTGGTTTATCTGTGAAGTTTTTTTTTATTGACTAGAGTTCATCGAACGCGCGCGCTAGTGGTTCTCAATAAAATTTGAATTTTTTTTTTCTTGACATCTATACATTTTCGACCTAGTGATATTTTGCATTTGTGATTGATATAGGCGGAACTATTACCAGTTTCAATTTCTACCATACTTCGTGACTCACCCTGTATACAGGTGTCCCAATTTTTTTTTATTGCAAGTCTAGTTTATATACAGAATGTTCCAATTTTATTTCTATAAACTATTTTCTGCTTTAGTGAAACTTGTCCGAAAGTAATTAATCCAAGTTAAGAATTTCTAACTATTTAACATCTCTTTTCAAATGTATCTGTCAAAATTGTGTGTCTATGTATTTTGACAGCTGTTCTAACTCAAAAAGACTTAACATCTCAATATTTATTCACATTAATCAGTATTTACGAAAGTATTAAACTCTCAATTAGTACTTTTTTTTATTTCATATTGTTGGCAGAAACCTCAATCACAATTCAATGTATCCAAGAATTTCTTGTACATGATATCATTCCAAGTGTTAAAAAGCCACCCCTGGAATTTATTTTTCAAACTCTCCAAAATCATTAAAAGAAATATATCAAAAACAAGTCAAACACTGAAACACAGTAAAATTTTAAATTTTCCCGCGTCTTTATTTAATAACTATTAATTTGCATAAAACAGTTAAAAAAATTTAGTTTAAAAAAACTACATTTTTAAATAGACTTTTAAATGCACTTTATGCCACTTTGAATAATAATTTGATTATCGTTCCCTAAATAAAAGAAAATAATTCTCATATATAATATCCCGAGTGCATGTCGAATTATCGATAATTTGCTCGAGTGCACGTTGTGCACGAAAGCAAATTAAACAATGAGACATGTACAAGGGATATTCGGACGACTATTTCCCGATCAAAACTTAAGCCTTAAATCTCTTGAATATCTTTGCTTTGCGAGAAATAAAGAAAAAATAGGAATTTTTGGATTTGGTTTGAATCGAGGTTTAAATAATCACGGCGGCATATAATGTGTGTTCGTTTGTTCCTTAAAAAAAAATCGTAGCAAGCCATGACATTGTTACGTATGTCGTACATGACCCCATACAACAACCTCCATGACAACAAAATTTTTATTATTTACATTATTCGTGTATTGTTGGTTGCCTACTATGCAATTTTATCCGTCACAAATTATCCTAACGTAAAAATGTATCCTCTTCCCGCCAAAGCGGGCTTGGTCTTGGTGTGTTTTTGTGTGGTTGCCTTCGTGGTGTTTTAGTTTTTCAAACATTCGTTATTTTATTTATCAGTATTTTTCAATACTAAATTTTGTGTTTTCCTTGATTTGTAATCATGGTGTACACCAGTGAACAAAAGACTTTTTTGTTGGAAAGTTATTTCCGAAATGGAGAGAAAGTTAACGGTGTTTGGAAATATTCAATTCAGCCGTGCCTGGAGGAGTTTCGAGAAGCTTTTCCTGACGTTGTTGTTGTGTATGAAGGGTTTAAAAACACTCTCCACCGAAGTGTGAATCTGTTCCGTGAAATTGGCGCCATTACACGTAAAGAGGGCAGTGGAAGACCAACTAAACGAACAGATGAAGTTATTCATGCTGCACAAGAGATTCTACAGCAAGATCCAAAAACGTCGATTAGACATCTGTCTCAGCAAGTTGAACTTTCTGTTAGTACATGTCATAAACTACTACGAGAAGATTTACATATGTACCCTTATTGTCTCCAAGCCGTTTAAGAGTTACGACCCGTAGATTTTCCTAGAAGATTGCAGTATTGTCAGTGGTTTTTAAATAACATTGCAAATAATAATGAGCTCCTTCAAAAAACTTCCTTTACGGATGAAGCGTGGTTTTACCTGTCCGGCTACATGAATTCACAAAACATGAGAATTTGGGCAACAGAACATCCTTATGAAATTGTAGAAGAACCTCTCCATTCACAAAAAGTAGGTGTTTGGGCAGCTATCAACAGTTTTTGTAGGTAATAAATGAATATATTTATAAAAATGTATTTTTGTTTTAATTGTCGAAAAGTAAGGTTATGAGATCTGTCAGTTTGACAAGTGTGTAAACGATTAATCACAGACATACAAAACAATTGTTTTTTAGTTTCAAAGCACTCTAGAGTTTTTTTTAAAAAAAACACACGATAGTTTCTAACATATTTTTAATATTTTCAAAAGCACCACACTGAACATAAGGTTTTTTTGTTCTTTGATAATTTGTACTAGTGCAGAATTATCGTATAATTCGATTATGATAGGCTGATTTCAAAATTTTGAGTGATTTTATTGGCTTAACTGTTGTGAGGGAAATAGTCAAATTTATTCGCCATAACAAGCACCAGGAATGTTGTCCTGAGGTTGCGGTATGACGTCATGTGAAAACGCAGCATTTCATTAACAAGAAAAATTGAGATGACTAAACTACTGACAATTTTGACACAATAATTTCTTGTCCGGCTTAACTCTTACATTTTCGACACACTGAATTATCGGTGTAATTTATATACAGAGCAGTGTTGCCAACTTGGGGGACTTTTTTCTAAATTTAGGGTATTTTTTGAAGAAGAGGGGAATATTTAGGGGGAAAAGTTCTGTAGGGGTTTTTTTAGGGTATTTTTAGCTACTACTACAAATTACCAAAAAAATGTTAAACTGTTAATTATTTGTTGCCAAGTTAATCAGTATTTCTTGATTACAGTGTAATTCACATTTATCACTTATTTGATTTGAAAAGTGATTTATTATCTATTATCTATTATCTATTTATTAAAAATTGTATGTTGTACAAGAACTATTTTTTTTCTTTTTACTTTGTGGTTGTAGTCCTTTTTAAAATAAAGTATGTTTTGGAGGAATTTAGCTTGGATTTAGGTGATTTTTACCCATTATATGGGGGAAATCATCGTCAATGGGTTGGCAACACTGATACAGGCTGGACCAAATATATAGAACGGGTCGTTTTTTGGCTAAACTATAAAGAATTTTGAAAAAGCATAAAATAGACATTAAATAGCTAGGAAGATACTACCTAAGACAATGTTTAAGGGGCTGATTTCAAGTTGAGATAATACCGGTAGTATCTTCGTTTCCATGGAAAAATAAACAAATTCGGGACTGTGATTCGCTATTGTCATGAAAAAGTATTAAAATTTGCGATACAACTAGTATTATCTCAACTTGAAATCAGCCCATTAATCTTTTTTATTTGTTTAAATATTTAAGATAACTATAGCAACATTTTTGTTTTTTTTTGTGAAATGAATTTTTGATGTTTTTTAAGACAAGCCTTTTAAAAGAAATGTTGAGTTAATTGTTTTAATATTAACTTTATAAATTTTTAATAAAAAAATTAAATATTACCAAATATTATCGTTGATTTTCGGCAAACCAACGAAATGCTTTTTAATTTATAATAATTTATAAAGTTAATATTAAAACAATTAACTCAACATTTCTTTTAAAAAGCTTGTTTTTAAAAAAAATGAGAATATTTAAATTTCACAAAAAAGTTTAGCCAAAAAACGGCCTCTTCCATACATTTGATCTACCCTGTATATTTTTATTATTTTGTATTCTTACAGTTAGCTGTAGACAATAATAACATTCTATTTACAGTTACTATGTATGTAGTAAACAAATAAATTATTCATTTAATTATTAAACTGTATACCTCAATTAATACATACACGTATTAGAGGATGGACTATGTCTGTTATAAAGATAATGCATATATATACTAACACACAACGTTAATGATACTTCAAGAATTATTATGGGTCTTAATCTGTCAGTAAAAGATATCAATTTTATTGTTTGTTTATGGAAATATTTTAATATTTTTCTTATAACACCATGGTTTAACTTTGACCATAATGTCCTTTCCAATCCAAATGCTTGCAAAATCTTTGGAACGTTTCTTATTTTGTTAAGAATTTATTGGTTGATAGATTCAATAATATTGGATGGTACAATGATTCAAGCTTTTCAAACATTTCTTTTAACACAAAAACTTAATTATATTTTGTCTACAATGATTCTGTTTATAATGACTTTCTTATGTATTGTGAAATCGGCTTTTTCAAATAATGGTAATATATGGAAAAACTTTTTTATAAATTTTAAATACATTGATATAAACTTACACAACAAAGGAAAAACTGAAAGAAAATTATGGAAAAATTTTTATACACATTTTCTTTTGTGCCAGATGATTTTTATGTTAGTTTTATTATACCAAATGGGTGTTTGGGCAAATCTTGTAAAGATACAATTATTCAGCGGCATTTGGTTGGGTCCTGCTACAGACATGTTTTATAAGTTTCAATCAATAATTTTAATAAGTTCAATATTGCTATGTTTTAAAAGCAGATACAAAGACTTAAATTACAATTTACTGCAATGTCACGACAGCCAGAAACCCGTACAAGAGTATCAAAATCTCGTATATTGTCATCGAATTTTAGGAGAAAATATAGACGTTTTTAACAACTTATATGGTTATCATATTTTATTAGTTTTATTTCATATCGGTTTGCAACTGGTTGGAAGCTTAAATCTTCCATTTGCTTTTGTAACCTCACTTATTACAATAAATCTTGATATACTAATCTGCAACTTTTCACTACTAGCAATATTTTTGGTAAGTGTAAACTTTCTTCTCAAATAAAACAACAGACTCGTTTATTTGTAGATACCTTTTATAAAAATGGTATTATTAATGAATTCAATTGTTCAAGAAGCTGAAAGATTTGTTGACTTATCATACAAACTGCAAGTGCAGTATCATCAACGTCATTCAAAAGATATAAATACTTTTATTATTTTAACGAAATTTTCAAAACAGAACGTTCGCAAATTTTCAGCTGCGGGATTTTTTGAAATCAAAAAAAACATTATTTTTGCTGTTGTGGGGAATGTAGCAACATACTTTATTATATCTGTTCAGTTTAATCAGAGTGAGAAACAAATATAAACTTTAAAAATTAATAAGTTGTATTTTTTGATATACCTAATAAAAAGTTGTTTATTTTTATTATAATTTTTGATCAGAGGTTGCCATGAAAAACAAAAAACTTGAAAACGTAGTACCTAACTTATTTCACTTGATAATAAAATAATTCTCAATATTCTCTGGAGAGCACCCCATTTTTGTTTTTCCAGTACTTTCCTTCCTATTGACGCTGCCTGTTTCTCAAAAGAACGTGATAATGTTTTTCAAATTGGTATAAAAATTTGACTCTGTTATGATTTCTTTTGGCAATTTATTCTAAAAGTTGTCAAAACAAAGTCTGGATGAATAAACTTATTCTGTGTTCTCTAAGTGTTCATTATGAAAAGGTAATTTTACCAAAAAAATCTTCTGTTCTGCAGTGAACCTCATAATTCAAATCAAATTTAAATTTTACTATTGACAGTGACAGCAAAATGACATTTATCAGGTGAATTAATTTAGGCGGTACGATTTTAGAATTTTTGTTTCTCAATGCAACCTCTGATCAAAAATTATAATAAACATATGGTATAAGAAATACCCAAGATATATTGAGTGTTATTAAAGTAATGTTAAAAATTTTAAGATGTGATAGCTTTCGTTAAATAGATGCTAAATAATCAAAATTGTCTTATATAATGTTTATATTTTTTGAGTTATACACTGTAAAACTTTTTTCAAAATTGTTTTTGGAACAAGATACGGTGTATTATAGCAATTTGTTTGGTATACAGTGTGTGATTGAAATATATGCAAAAAAAATTTCTAGTGATAGTCCTAGTTTTAATGTTAAAATCAGATATACAGGGAGTTTTTGAAGTAACTTTACAAATTTTAACAGGTGACAACCCTTGTTGAAAAGATGCTAAATGTCTAAATGTGTCTTTCTTGATAAAATTTTCGTTTCAGTGAATATATTGAATTAATGTTACTCAAAGCTGAAGCGTTTTTTCTACATTCTCCATATAACCCATATAATCAGGATCATGTCAGTTTTCTCGTTATCAGTAAATATATTTATTAAATTATCTAGGTATTATTGTACATTTTTAAATTTTTTCTATCTATTTTTTTTCTATACTTTTTTTATTTCTTTGTATTAATTATTTGGGTATATAATTTTTTATAAGTTTTTGTTATTTCCCTGATTGTAATAAGCATTTATTTTTACATTTTCAGTTTATGTTTATAGTCATATAAGTTTGCTTTTTAATTAGTGTTTCTCCATTTTTCTTGTTTTATAGTCATTTTATTACAGTTAAGTTGAATCAAACCTAATCTATAATATAATTACTGATCTATACTATAGTTTATTGGTTGTTTATTTAAGTAAAATATAGTTGCATATACTCGTAATAAAGAATTAAAATAGAGTAAATAATAAAGAATTATTCTAAGTATGTACTCCTAATTAATTACCTCTGGCATTAATGGCACTAATTTTCTGCGTAGCTACAGTACATTCCTGAACAGTTTTCTTATAACACCTTGGTATGATTTCAATAAAAATGATTTACATTATCCAAAATTGTCAAAAATTTATGGATTTGTTTTAATTACCGGTAGAACAACAGTTTTTTATTTGCTTATACAGATCAACAAATACAGTCTATATATTAGCAAATTACCTTTAGTCAAAAAATTATTATGATGTTTTTAATAATTAATTTAACATTAATCAATATCTACATAATTTTATATACATCATTTTTGAATCCCAACAAATGGGTAAAATTTTTCAGAAATTTATATTGGATTGACAAAAATTTTGGAAATATTGATCAAAAACAGCAATTTTCGAAAAGTTTTCTTAGTCAAATTTTACTAAAACATATCTTCTATATTAGTTTGGAGTTATTAAGTGTATATTTGGACAAGTTTTATGCAAATGCCATGGTACAAAATTGTTGGGCTAATGGGCTACCAAGATTTGCTTTTTGAATTTTCACTAACAACGTTAATAGCTATTTTAGTCAGACGTATAAAAAATAGATATAAAAATTTAAACAATAAGTTACTACAAATTTCTACAAAAGTTGAAATTAAATTAGATGAGGTTTTGAAATTAATGCAGATGTATCGTATATTGAGCGAAACCGTCCAAATTTTTAACGAATTATTTGGTTATCTATTTGTGTTGATGTTTTTCCATTTTGGAGTAGAAACAGTTAGCTGCTTAAATTTCTTCTATGTCTACATTTTAATAGCTACAACTGAAATGCCTTTATTTCATTACATTTTGGTGGCAAATCTTTGTGTTATAATCCTGGTTGTGGTAAGTAAAAAAAATTTCTTTTACAACTTACAACATTAAAGTTACTCTAGATGAATTATCTTACTCTTCTATCATCTGTAAATTCAACTGTTTAAGAAGCAAAAAAAATTCTTAATTTGTGTTACAAAATAAAAGAAAGTTTTTTTTGATAATCCTCTTAAAATTCAAGCTGTAAACATGTTAATAGATCATTCAAAACATTTTATGCAAGAGTTTAATGCCGATGGATGTTTTGCTTTCAATAAAAGTATAGTTTTTAGTCTTTTAGCAAATGTTTCAACTTATTTAATTGTAACTATTCAACTAAATAAAAGTCAGTGTTAATATCAAAATTTATTTTGAAAGAATAGTTCTATTTTATAAAAATAAATTATACATATTATACAAAATAAAATTTTTTATTTCTTTTTATTTCTTATAATTATTTCTATAATTATTTCTTTTTATAATAAATTATTTTATTTTATATAAAAATCATCTCCTGCTAAATAGTAATGTTTAAGATTTATTAAAATTACATTGTCTTTTATTTTAACTCGTATATTGTATAAATGTTTACATGTGAGATTCAGACGACTGTGTAAAGTGGAACCACGGGCTGTAGGCGAGTGATTTAAGCACAAGAGTGGGAAATTAACATTTTTTGTAACCACTTGTAAACTGGTGTTGAAACGCGATTTTATATACATTTTATATATAAAAAACTCAGAAACTCGTCTCACAAAATTTTTGCAATCACAGTTAAATAGTAAAAAAGAAGATACAAAAAAAAATAATATTATTTGTTGGGCAATAAGCAGGCATAATTAAATAATTCTAAAAAATCGATATTTGGGTCAATGCAAGAATGAAAGTAATTTCAGTGCACTCTTGATCAAGAAAAATTTATGAACACTTTCTAAATATAGATGACGTAGATACTAGATAGTGATAAATGTGCTAAATAAAAATGATTAAATTTTTTCACATTATAATAATGTAATAATTATCGTAATGCAGTTGATACTTTTACATAGGATAAAAATTTTACAACTAATTAAGGAATTACATAAAAATAAAGCTTTTCATTGAATCAACATGTATTTCAATTTGTTCCAAAAAGACATAAATTTCATCGAGCTTTTGTGAAAGTTTCTAAATATTTTTTTAGTAACTCCGTATTATAATTTTGAAAGAAATGTGGTAAATTACCCAATTTTGTGTAAGTTACATGGAACTACATATTTTAATACTGGTCAGAATTTTTTGCATTGGAGCTATAAACAAAAATCAAAAAGCTGCTCTAATATGGAACTCACTTACATTTACACAAGAATTTAGTTATATCTTTTCATTTGTCAATCTTGTAACATTGAATTTATTTTTTGTTTTGAATGTTTTTCACAAATTTGCAATATGTTGATATAAAATTGCAAAATAAAGGGAAGATAGAATTAAAGTTTTGGAATAATTTCTATTTTGGTTTTACTCTCAAATTACTTGCTTTTGTTTCTTTTGGCTATTATGAGCTACATAGTTGGACAAGCTTTTTAAAAGTATCTTATCTTCAAGGTATATGGTCTAGTCCTTTTATTGACTAGTTCTATCAGGGCCAGATTTTTATGCTGATAATGTGTATAACCAAAAGTATTAAGATAAGATACCAAACTTTAAATGCAAAGTTGATGACAATTACAACAAGTTCAAGAATGATTCGAGGATTACAACAGTTTGTACGAATTTATCGTATTTTGGGAGAGACGATTGAGATTTTTAATAATTTATTTGGATATAAAATTTTGTTAATAATTTTCCTCATTGGTATGCAATTAGTTTATTCTCTTAATTTTCCTTTGGGTTCCTTAAATACCGTCAGATTTAGCATTCATTTAATTATCTGCAATATTATTTATTTAACGATGATTCTAGTAAGTTATAAGCGGTCATATTTTAAAATTATAACACAAATTTGCAGATTTGCTTTGTTTGGATGGTATTTCTAATGGATTCAACTGTACAAGAAGCTGAAACATTTGTAGATTCGTGTTATAAGATTCAAGAACAGTTTATCTATTATTCTAAGGAAACAGACACATTGCAGTAGGGTTTTTTTATATCCGAAAACAAATCATTTTTAGTATGATTGAATATGCAGTAACCTATTTAATCGTAGCGATACAGTTCAATGATAAAACATCTTAAAATAATTAACCAATTTTATTTTCACTTGTTTGCAATAATTATTAACTTAAGTATCTCCAAAGTATAACAAAAGTTTACAATGAAAAAATTTTGCTATTTTTATTATTAATAATTTTGTGAGTTCATAATGTTTATCAAGTTTATAACTTTAATCATACATAATGCCTCTTAGAATAATATTAATCAGTTGTTAAAAAATTAATTAGAGATAATTGAATCTGTAAAAAAGTTTAGATTACTACTACTTTACTATATTTTAGCATATCTTTACTTTTATTAGAGTAACAAATTTATTAAAGTCTAAAAACTAACTTGAAAACACAGCCTGTACAAAATTTACCGTGGCGAAATTAATGTTTTGACTATTTCAGGTCAAAAACGATTATAATCCCTAAACGATAGTAAATGAATTTATTTGTAGGAAACATTTCATCTCCCGGTAAAGATATGTTTTGGAGGGCAATCAATCAATGAGAAAGAGTGCAGTCTATTAAAACACAATTTATATTTCACAAGACAAAATTTTACTAAATGTAACTGTTATATAATTCAAGCAAAAAATAAAAAGAAATAAACATAAAAAGACAGAAGAATAAAACAAAAAATTTATATACTTATGAATAACAAAATGCCACAAACCAGTAAAACTCAATTAAATACGTCATTGACTTTACGGTTGATACATCTACACATAGTTGTTTTTGTCACACATCTTAAGACGGGCATCCCGCTTTTTTGCTCGGGCTAGAGACGAAGTGGCAAAGGGAGACAAAAATAGTAAATAGTAAATAGCCAAACTAACTCTTTGAGAAAACTGTAAAATTCTGTCTCACTTTTCAATCTATTTAGCTCTAATAGTTATTTATGGATCAAGGGAATTAGGAGGGTGTTAATTACAATGGGATTGTAAGTTGCCCGAGGTTATTGACATCCAGTAATTCACGTGATACTTAATTAATTTTATTTCCTACTAAACAAATCCAAAAAATAAATTTTTAGATTAGTTAGTTTATTTTAGATTAGTTAGTTAACCAGGCCTGGTTACTATGGATTTATTTCTTGACAATTGCGTAAAAATTTTTTTATGAATTTGTAAAAATGAATGAGAACGTAAAAAACAGCAATATTTCAGAAGGAGTATTAAAATAAGCTGAGAAAGCTCGTGCTGCATTAGTACCAAAAAAATCTGAAGTAGTGTACAAGAAAGAATACGACCGATTTCAAGAATGGCTAAGAGAGAAACATACTGGCATCAGAAATGTAAAATACGAGCCAAAAAAGTAGAAGGTGCTCACTGGGATTCATAAAAAACAATAGAGCAATTACCTTCTGTTGAATCTAAATATCTACAATAATAGAATTAATTTAGTTTGTTACATATTGTACTATTAATAAAAATTGTAAGCCAAAAATTATTGCTTAATAACATTTCTTATCTTTCCGTAACTTTAATGTGCCAGATTTGTAACTTTTTTCAATATACAAATTAGAGAGAGTTAAGAATATTGTAACTCCCAAGGGAGTTATGAATGTCTTAATAGTTATCGTAATTAAGGTAATATTTGGCTATATTGATTTAGTAGGAGATAAACTCATAAATAAATGACGCAAAACAAGTGAAATTTACAATTATGTATTAAAACACACAACACATCCAAACGCCTTAACTGACGCATTTGGTTTTTTGGTGATACATTTGTAAGACTTTGGAGATGGAGTTGACGGCATTTTAGTATAAATCTGTACACGTATTTTTGCCAAACTTTTGGTTTAACGTAGAGCGATACCCACTAATATTTCATTTCTGAAACACAGGATGGCACTAAATACAGCGTCTTAGTCAGCAACCCTTAATACACTTGCAAACATAATTTTTACTAGAAGCAGATGTGGTTTGTTTCTACGATAAGGTTTTTGTTGAAAGTTCTACTAGCTAATAGAGGGCTCTTATCTAAATTCAAGAAAGTCAGTACTGGATATATCACTTATATCCAGTACTGGTCAGTACTGAATATATGTTCTGGTTTTCAATTTAATTTAACAAAAAATCATTATTAAGTAGATTATCGATTTATTAAAAACATCGCTTTATGACAATCGAAAATGTTTGCAGCGTTATTTACTTTTCATTATTGACGGCTCTGAATTGGGTACGGATTAAGTAATGAAGGCCGGTGAAGTTTTACCTGTACTCATTGATAAGGAGAATGAGGGTTAAGGTCGCCCCAACTCTGCTTTACAAAAGCTTTACAATAATATTGTTTATCATTTTTGCGATAATAAACCATTGGGTTGTACATAGGTAAAAAAAAGCAATAAAATATGTCGTTCAATGGTTCAAGATATTACCAATCTATAAGATGGTATCTCTTTATTGTTATTATTTGTTTTTGATTATGTAATGGCTTAAGAGGAGTAGTTACCAATTTCTCTAGTATAGGGATTCCAATGTAAACGCGTGAATCTGTAGCTAGTTTATTTATAAAAAAAAACTGTTTTTGCCACAAGTATTGTAATAACATTACCATAATTTTACCATAATTATCTCGAAGAAAATATTTGCTGAAAAAAAGATTCCAGCTTGTATAACCAATGAAACAGATTTTAAAGTTATAAAACGTTTATTACTAAAAAACATTATTTTTTACAACAACTAAACAGCCAGAAGAATATAATATGTCTATGCCGTGACATTGAAAATGATGTAAATTATAGCTGGGTGTGAAGCCCTTCTTGATAAATTAAAACAGAAATCAAAATTGAGGTATCACAGCTTGCTATAATTTGTACTGTCACTCAAAATAGAAAGTGTTGCACTAAGAGACCTACATCTTCTTAAAAGTTATAGCCAAAAAAAAAGATGTTAACTTTTAACAGTTCTGTTGTTCGCAAAATGTTATTTTTTCTGGAGTATACGTCTTTAGAATTATTTAAAAAAAGAAGTTATTCATTTTATAAGTGGCGTTACCATTTCTTCATAATATTTTTCCGGAAAACTTTGAAAGTATGACTGAGGAATATGGCGACCGACTTCATCAAGATCTGAAAGTATTTGCAAAAAATATCAAGGTTTTTGAGGACAAACATGCTAGACTATTATTGAAATAATAGCCTATTGAAAAGTTTACAAAAAAAATCAAGATCATGCCCTTCCAGTGACTTTCATATCGTTTTATTGAGTGGCAATAAGGATAGTTATATAAACATTGTTTTTTGGCTATAACTTTTAAACCACGTTTTTTGAGGCAAAGAAAGTTTCTTACAAAAATTTAAAGACCATGAACACTCAAAATTGGTCTAGAAGTATAGTCGTCGACGTCAGTGATATCGTTATTTTTTTACAATATTTTACAATATACTTTTATGAAAATCAAATTTTTTCGTGAAATGAGAGTATGTTAATGTATTGCGAGTGACACAATTACACTAACGGAAAAGCGACATATTTTAACTTATTAGCAAATGCTTGTTTCGAAATATTATTATTATTATTATACGTTTTAGAATAATATTTTTTAAAAAAAACTAGTGTTACAACCAGCCTCATTGTTATACATATGATTCAAGGAACAGGTATTACCGTGGGAAGTTTGTAACACGTATTTGTTTATACTATTTCTCTCTATTGAATATTTTAAGTGGTATTTGTTATTATTTTTTTATTTATCATCCGCTGTTATCTGTCTAGTAAGTTTTGTGTTAAACATCAAGATACCTTTGAAAACCTATTTTTACATTAATTTGAATAATTTTTTCCAAAAAGTAGTGTTTTGAGAGCGATCGCCTTAGAAATTAATTTCTTGCTAAACTCTACTCTGAAGAACTTTAAAATCCAAGCTAACATTATTTATACTAGAGTATTCAAATATTCCTAATAAAGCGCAGTACATACGTGGAAACAGAAAATTATATCTACCCATTATGTTTGAATGTGCAAAGCCGGAAAGATTAAAATAATGAATTAGGAAAATTCGGTATTTACCTGAGAATAGAAAGTTTCTCACCACAATTCTAGTAAAGACAAATCTAAATAATATGAATGGCCAAGTCGGAAAGATTAAAATCCCGAATGGCAAAATTCGGCATTTACTTGAAAATAGAAAGTTTCTTACCACGTAGTTTACAACATTAGCAGTTTTAGTATCCCTCCTGCTGAGATAAGGAAATTAGATGGTTTGCATTTGTATTGTCCATTACAGGTAACAGAAGGGACCGATGGGATTAAGGATTATTTGGTCCACAAAAGAGATCCGTCCAAGTTTGACCATCAAATTTTATATTTTTACTTACAATTTTAAGACATTGTAAATTAATATTTATTAAAAAACATTCTCCATTCTATCGTCTAAATAATAATTTACAATGTAAAAGCTCGTAGATTAAAAAAATTGTAATTATTTTCAAAAAAGTTTTGTAACAAAAAGTTTTAAATAGCTTATGATTTTTTACTGAAAATAAAGCCTTTTTTATATAATTTACAGAATCAGATAGGTATCTACGTGGTAAGCCAAAAATTTGGGATTGCTATAATACGATGAGCCCAATAAATGCTATTTGCAAAAAGTCCGTTTTATCATCTTTTTTTGGACACATTTTTTGAAATAATCTCATAATTTAAATAAGCAAATCTTTACTTCAATTTAATAGCAATATATAGAACAAGCGAATGTCAGTTTAAAAAAAAACTAATCGCTTATGTTATTATTTTGGTGTAACCGCGTCATATTTTTTAGGAAAGATTATGTTATTTAATAACATGAGTGATGTACATTTATGTTATTTAACATCACACATGTTGTCATACATATTATAGTCCTGAAGAAGTGTCACTGGATACACGAAACGGTCGACTTAGTATAAGGCTATTTTCATTGAGAAATTTTTCTCAGTAATATCAAATTAAATTTTTTTTTGGATTTATACCCACCGGATGAGATTATGTATTTACTGATTCTAAAAAACCTTAAATTACCAAAGTTGTAAGAACTGCTTTATGTTCTGGGTACCGATGTAATGAATAATATTATTCTAAAAATGCAAACAGTGTAATAAGTCGGATAATTAATTTAGTTATAATTATATATATTTATAATAGTTTGTTATTTTTAATATTCTTTGCAAAATGGTCCTTTGATCAATTATATTTAGTTTTATCATATTTATTCCAAACCAAAATTTATCATATTAAATTATTCCCATTTATTTTCAAACTTACAGTTCTTCAGATCCTATTTACGCTACTGTCAGATAGGTGTCAAACTTGTCGCTATGCTACTAGTTCCATTGAATTCTGCTCAAAATATTTGTCGCTAGCGTGCAGATTCTGTACAGGCACGCGCTAAAAACGAAACTATTTACCGAGAAAAATTAGAATTAATTTTATAGAAGAAATAGTATAGCAAATGTATTTTTTATGATAAGATGTAAAACACAGACCATAATATTAACTCCCCGATTAGTTTTTATCAAGTTTTTATCTCATTTAAAGTATTTATAACGGATATGAAAATTTACTATTTAAAATTTTTTTATGAAAAAATTTGTCGTTTAATTTGCATTAAAAAATAACAGTGACATAAGTAAGACTATCTACAATACTACAAAAAATTAAGAACAATCTGATCACTCTAGTTTTTAAATAAAAAAATAAAATGACAAAAAATTCGGGTTTTTTTAATTTTTTTGAAAAACTAAAGTTGAGAAAAATTTCAAAAAAATATATGTTGTTCCTGAGACCTTTGAAAACTTACATTATTTTTTTCAAAATTTTTAAACGACAGAAATTTTTTTTATGCAGTAGAGTTCAACCTTAATTTGGGAATATTTTTCTAACTTAACTATTTTTTAATTATTAATATGATAACGTTCCAATTATTATTATATGTTTCTTTTATTTAGAAGTAACGGGTTACAGGAACAATAAAATAAATGATTTGACTTTTAATCCGACGTTTCGACTGTTTTTTTTATTACTGTCTTTTTCAAGGATTTAAGTCATACTTATAATAAAATAATATCTATCACTTGAACAGTTTTGAAAAGACAGTAATAAAAAAAACAGTCGAAACGTCGGATTAAAAGTCAAATCGTTTATTTTATTGTTCCTGTAACCCGCTACCTCTAAATAAAAAAAATTAACTATTTTTTGTTTATAAAACTTTTTAGAGATCAAAAAATGCTCCAGCCCCATAAGAACAGTGTTGGTTCTCATATGCGACTATTGGGCTGATTTCAAGTTGAGATAATACCGGTAGTATCACAAATTTTAATACTTTTTCATGACAACAGCGATTCACAGCCCCAAATTTGTTAATTTTTCTATGGAAACAAAGATACTACCGGTATTATCTTAACTTGAAATCAGTCCATAAGTCTATTTAATTTAGTTTTACTAAACTCAAATGGTATGTGTTTTAAATACGCTCATTTTTCTCATAAGCGGTAACATAGCACTATCAACCTGATGGAACTTTAACAATTATTTATTTTATATATATACATATAGGATTTATATTTTTGTTTTCAAAATGGTTTTAACTGGGAAAACGAATTCTAAAGAGTAAATAAAATTTCTTGTGTTATATAACAAGAACTTTTTTATATTAATCAAAAAACACGTGTTAATGTATTTTGGAATATGGTCTTTTTTATCTCTATAGATTTATTGTTGTGTTGTTTGTTGTTATGTCATAGTTATTGATATGTTAGGGTGGTAATTTAAATAAATTTGATCGATTAGTCCACTTCTATGGTTTTGTATTAGAGTATAATTAGTATCCTACACTGGTTCACAAAAAGTAGGAATATTGTAAAAATAGTCAAATTGCCCTACAGGGTGAAAAAAATGTAATATTTTACGCACTTATTTCAATAATAATTATTTTGTAGATGCAGTATAAAATGTATATTGATTTTACTTTATTTACAGTTTCTCAGTTTGATTAAACTGAATAGCTATGATAAAGTACGTCGCGACATTTCCTATCACACCAAAAATAATGCTTTTTCTCATTTCGAAAAATCCTGCAGCTGAAAATTTACGAACACTCTGTTTTGTAAACTTCGTTAAATTAATTAAGGTATTAATTTCTTCTGAATCACAACATTGTATTTGCACTTTGTATGATAAATCAACAAATCTTTCGGCTTCTTCAACAGTTGAATTCATTAATAACACCATCCTAACAAAAGAAATCTAAAAGCAAAAAAATGTTTGGACAATTTATTTGGTAAAAATTACTCACCATCATTATAGCTAGTACAGTAAAGTTTGAAATTACTGCATCAACTCGTAACATCATATTAGATGAAGTTAGAAAAGCTAATGGAATATTTAGACATCCGACCAATTGCAAACCAGTGTGAAATAAAATTAATAAAATATGATAGCCATATAAATCGTTAAAAACATCTATGTTTTCTCCTAAAATTCGATGACAATATACAAGATTTTGAAACTTTCGTACAGTTTTCTGATTGTTATATTGTAAAAGACGGTTATTTATATCTTTGTATCTGCTTGCAAAACATGTCAAAATCGAACTTATAAAAGCTATTAATTGAAATTCATAAAACATGTCTATTGCAGGACCCAACCATAAACCTCTAACAAATGGTATTTTCATAAGATTGTAGACCAATACAGATATTATAAAAAACATCTGCCACAAGAAAAAATTAATATAAATATTTTTCCAAATTTTTGTTTTGGTTTTTTCTTTGTTTTGTAAATTTAGATCTATATATTTAAAATTTATAAAAAAGGTTCTCCAGTTATTATTGCTTAAAAATGACGATTTTACAATACACAGAAGAGTTATTGCTAACAAAGTCACGGAAGAAAAAATATAATTAATTTTTTGTGTAAACAGCAATCTTTGAAAAGTTCGGTCCATTGTTTCATCGAGTATTACTGAATCTAACACCCAATAAATTTTTAATAAAACTAAGAATGCTCCAAACATTTTGCAAACATTTGAATTCGAAATGACGTTGTGGTCAAAATTAAACCATGGTGTAATAAGAAAAATATTGAAATATTTCCATAAATAAACAATAAAATTTATATCTTTTACTGACAGATCTAGTCACATGTTGATTCTTAGACTATCGAAAATGTTATGTGTTATTTGTAGTTTATTATAAATAGAAAAAAATTACGTATAAATAGACGTATCTCATCTCCTAATTGGTCTAAGTCTAAATTGAATTAAATAAATAATTATTTGTTTACTAAAGTAGATTAGATACGTAATTTTTTACTTACTAAAAGTGTACAATAGTATATTAATTAAAGGTGTAACTTATATTACAATAACAGCAATTCGAAATTTTGAATAATGTCGTCAATTCGTTGGTATGTAGCCGCTGATATAGTCAGGATCTAATCAAAGCATCCATTTGAAGCAGGCATAAGAATTCAAGACCTACAGGAAAAACTAAAAAGTTGTATACGAACAAAAGAGAAATCATCTAACAAGACAGATATATACAAAAACTCAAGCTCTCCTCAAATTAATTTAGGGTTAGATTACGAAATAAATGAAACAAAAAGGAAGTTAAACTGTACAAATTACTTATTGCAAGAAGAAAAACACTAAGCTAAAAGAATTGTCATTTTAATTTTTTTTTTAATTTGAGAAAAAATATGTAGCAAAGAAATTTGATAGAATAAAATTTTATTGATATATTAGAAATAAACTTATACACGTTAAACAACGTCCATTCTCATTATCGACAATGAGAAGATAACTCACACGTAGACTCTCTATGAAGTCTTACTATTGTACTTATTTTTAATAAATTTTTTCGTAAAAACTAATATTAATTAATTATTTTTTAGCTTTTTAAATTATTGTCAGAATGTTACAGAGCCCAAATTTTAATCTATGACGTAAACGCATTATTTAGTGGCGCGTCGGTATAGGTCTAGGTATATAAAAAAAAGTATGCCCGGTGGGCTTTATTTTCATCGTACAAGTCAATTGCCAAATTGGGCAATTGTAACATATAATTCACATTTATCATTTATCAAAAAAATAAAATAAAAAGCAATTTTTCAGGCATATTCCAGGATGTACTTAATTAGTGGTGGGGAAACTTGCTAGGTTACTTAACACTCCTTTCTTCACTTTTTTTTTACTGACTTTCAGTCAGTACTGAAAGTCAGTAAAAGAAAAGTAAAGAAAGAAGTATCAAGGGTCTCTGAAGAAGGGTTCATTTAACTTTTTAAAATTTAAGTCAGTGTATGGTTTGTGTAGGCATGGAAAGATAGCCCACGTGGTCAATAAGATTTTGCCTCTCTACATCAATTATTGGGCAGATATATCCTATAAAGGGGGTCATCAACATGTCCACAAGTGTCACAGTCAGGGGTGTTTTCTTATTCTGTAAAGATGAACATTAAAGTTTCCATGTCTAAAGAGAACTTGCGTAGCTAATCGAGTTGGAAAAACAGGTCTAACTTCAGGAATATCTGGAATAAAGATGAAATTTATTCTACTTTTCGTGCTATTTTTTCATCTGTGTTGCTAAAATTTATATACCACAATACACAGATACTTTTTTATTATGTTTCTATTTCTATTAAAGTTATTCCTGCATATTTCAATGTCGTAAAAGTAGGCTTGCTCATTTTTTTCAACATGCTTCATACAAGTAACATTTTTTAGATGAAGATCTAGCGGAGGGACAAACGGTAATACCCCAAAAGCATCAGTAGACACTGAGGAATAGCCTTAAACCATAAGTTTTGTTGCGAGGTCATATACACTAAGTATTTTCTTTCTAATTAGAGAAAGTCTATGATGCCAAATTTCTGAGGCATATGAAAGTATTGATATTATTACTATTTTGTATATCACACGTTTGCTCTTGGTTATTTTAACACTCCATTGCCTTTTTATCATTCTTTCCAGGCTAAAAATGATTGATTTTGCTTTATCTGTCCCACATGTTGCTGGAAGTTCAGATTGGTGTCAAATGTAACTCCAAGTTCTTTGAACGAGTTTACCACTTCTAGCTTCGTGACTCGAATGTTGATGTCTCTATTGTGTACCCTTGGAGGAAATTTATGTCTTAGCAACCGAAATCTGCAATTTTAAATTTTTAGACTGATTACAAACGACATGTGCAGTCTCCTGGAGTTTCTGGAGAAGTTCTTTGCATCTATCACCCTTGACAATTACAGCCAAATCATCGGCGTACGCTAATACTTGTCCGCCCAGTTCTTTTGCTTTTCTTATTACGAAATCGAATACAGCGTTCCACAAGGTCGGTCCTAACGCCGAACCCTGCGGGCAGCTCTTAGACGGTGTGCGAAGTCCTTTACAAGAGTAGGAAACCATGCGGTCTGTCAAGTAGTTCTTGATAATTTCAACAATGTATAGTGAAACCTGTTTATCCAGCAGCGCCTTGTACACAGAGGGCCACCATGGATTATTAAAGGCATCGGAGATGTCAAAGAAGACCGTGGAGATGTACTTTGAAACTGGGTCCAGTATGAATTTGGCGTAAGATTGCAATGCAACTATTGCGCACCGACCAGGCTAAAAGCCGTATTGCTAACTTGATAAAAAAATTCCGTTAGTAGTCTGCTTTTAATTATTTTTTCAAAATCTTTACCATATACAGAAAGAAGTGTGATAGGTCTGTAGTTCTTAGGCAATGAGTGATCTTTATTTGGGTCTTTTATTAGTATTTTTAAGATTTCTTTCTTCCAGGCTTTTGGAAAATAATCTGCACGCAAGCACAAGTTCGTGATGTATAAAACAAATTTACTAGTAAAGGGATGGATAAATTTTACTAGTTATCACCGAAGGTTATCATGACAGGAGATTTGTTAGTTTTTAGTTTTTTTATGTGTTTGTCAAAATCTAGTTCGATAATTTCATCTATGTCAAATCTGTAAATTGAAGACAGGTTATCATAGTCAGATTGCCATATAGATTGTGCGGGTGTGTTCTGTGTATGGTCATCATCTTGGAGGGGCTCACTCATAAGTTGGGTTAAAGTATCCAAAGGAGTCAATGTGCGCTCATTATTTTTCTTTAATGAAGTAAACATCTTTAAAGTATTAATTTTCGTAGCGGCAGTCTTATAAACGACCCCCCATAAGTTTTTTCAAGATCATTTTTGAGAAATAAGTTCCAACTTTTTTCTCTAGCCTTTTTCAGAGCTTTTTTGAAGTGGGTTTTTGCTTTATTCATTTTATCAGCTAGGAATTGCCCCCTATTTTCATCCTTATTTTTGTATAAAAAAAGATTTCTTGTTTAGATAAATTTTTTAAAGTCTCTCAACTTTAGCATCCCACCAGTTAGGTCTGGATTTAAACTTTTTTTGCTTATTTATTCAGAATAGAAAGCAGGCTGTCATTAAAGTCTTCGATATTTTTGGGAGCAACCAGGACCGGATATTTGGCCAGTAAACTGTGCGTCATTTGATCAAGTTCAGTAGCCACCATCTCAGGGAAAATGTTGTAGTCCCAGGTTAGGATCTGACAAGCCTAACTAAGTTGCGTTAAAGCTTATGCTAAACTTAATTTTGTTGTGTTCTAATATAACATCACTATCGTTAACCCTCCAGCTGTGAATTGTTCCTAAGAAATTTGCGAAGGTTATCAGCCTCATTATGAAGATTTAAATTATACCTGATACCTATAATTAAAATCACCTGCTATCAAAGTTGTCAGGTTGTGTGTTTCAACTAGTTAGAATTTCTTGCAGAGTTTGCGTGACGATTTCTATGTTTAAATCTGGGGGCCTATAAACGGATTAACAAGACGAAAGGAGAGAAGAAAAAGGGCTAACGATAGTGGCTGCGGTAAGATATTAAGTAGAGAGGTGTTCGAATTTGGTGATAATGAATTGATCATTATTGATAATAATTGCAGATAGGATTTTATTAAAGCTAGATATTATTATTATTATTTTTTGTTTGTTTTTGGTTTAGCGCATAATATATACAAAGTGCTTATTTAAACATACAGTCTTTTTTAATTGATGGTAGGTACAATTAAATCTAAAAAAATAGATCGAACTACAAAATATTTTGTTTCAGATTTATTATTTGTTACACGTGAAATTCTTGAAAAAATGTATTGTCGCAGTACAAAATATATAATCCTTCCGACTTTAATGTTGTTTTTCATTTTGATTAAACTGAGTAGCTATAATAAAGTATGTAGCTACATTTCCTATCAGACCGAAAATAGTGCTTTTTCTAATTTCGAAAAATCTCGCAGCTGAAAATTTGCGAACACTCTGTTTAGATAAATTAGTTAAAGTATTCATTTCTGTAGAATCATAATATTGGATTTGCATTTTGTACGATAAGTCAACAAATTTTTCAGCTTCTTCAACAGTTGAGTTCATTAATAACACCATCCTAACAAAAGAAATCTAAAAATAAAAAAGCGTTCGGACAACTTATATTTAGTAAAAATTACTTACCAAAACTATAGATAGTACAGTAAAATTAGAAATTACTACATCAATACGTACTACAAAATTAGATGAAATTAGAAAAGCAAACGGAAAATTTAAACATCCGACCAATTGCACACCAATATGAAATAAAATTAATAAAATGTGATAACCATATAAACTGTTAAAAACGTCTATGTTTTCGCCTAAAATTCGATGACAATATACTAAATTTTGAAACTTTTGTACAATTATCTGATTGTTGTTATATTGTTCAAGACTCATATTTAAATTTTTATATCTGTTTTTAAAACATATCAAAATGAAACTTATTGAAAATATCGATTGAAATTCATAAAACATGTCTATAGCAGGGCCCAACCATAAACCTCTGAAAAATGGTATCTTCATAAGATCTGACCAAACACTCATTTGGTATAATATAGATATTACAAAAATTATCTGCCACAAGAAAAAATGTATATAGGCATTTTTCCAATTTTTTGTTTCAATTTTTCTTTTGTGGTGCAAGTTTACATCTATGTATTTAAAATTTATAAAAAAGGTTTTCCAGTTATTATTTATTAAAAGAGAGGATTTTGTGATACATAGAAAAGTTATTGTTGATAAAGCCATGGAAGATAAAATATAATTAAGTTTTTGTGTAAACAGTAATCTTTGAAAAGTGTGTTCCATTGTGTCATCCAATATTACTAAATCTATCACCCAATAAATTTTTAATAAAATCAAAATTAATCCAAACATTTTGCAAACGTTTATATTAGAAAATACGTTGTTGTTAAAGTCAAACCATGGTGTTATAAGAAAAATATTTAACCATTTCCATAAATAAACAATAAAATTTAAATCTTTTACTAACAGATTAAGACACATGACAACTCCTGGACTATCAAAAACATTGTGTTACACATAACAAAAAATAATTTTTGTATAGTTATATATCATCTCTTTATAGATCTAAATGAGACATACAATTTGTTAATTGAATGAATAATTTACTTGTTTACTAGAACAGGTATACTAAACGTACATAAAATATTGTTTGTTAAATTCAGAAATGACTAAAATGTGACAAAAAAGCGATAATTAGAAAAAATTGTTAGAAATTATCTGCTGCTATTTATTATTTATAAAATTGTATCTTAGAGTCTTATGTGCCTGGCGAGTGAACATAACTAAGTGTTTATACCTTGTCTACATTTGGAAGAATTTTATTGTGCAATAAAAGAATTAACTTTTCGGTTTCTTACTGATAAAGAAACCTTAGCCCGTGGATGGTAAAGATCCGGCGCGTGGAATCCGTTGTTTATCTCCTTCGAGAAACCAGCTGGGCGGTTCGGTAACAATAGGGTTTACTTATAACCACTTTTATTAAATCTTAATAATAATATCTTACCTTCTTATGTATTACATTATTTTTTGTTGTTAGTACTGTTAGTGTATACATAGTATTCTAGCTGTAAGCTCTGTTCCCACTATCTTTCTAGACTTGCTGAAATTTCAAAACAACACTCCATAATGGCTTAAAAGAGGCTTTAGAATGCTTTAGATGATAATAAAACATCGAATTCAACATTTGCGGAACACTTAATATAGGTACCTACAACAGCGCATCTGATGTTGAAAAAGTGATAGAACCACTCTATTAAAAATAAAATCTACTAAAGAGAAATTCAAAATCAGCAAAGCTACTATAAGCTCGTTGCTGTCGTTGTGAATCTTTTGACTAAAGATGGGTCACGCAACGACCGAAATTGGTGGCATTAGTTTATTAGTAAAGAATTGTGAAGTTGCGACAATTATATGTTTTTTATTTATTTTTTATTTCCGTAAATTTTGTTATTTTTGAGCTTTGAACGTGAATTAAAAATTCAAATAAACATATGTTTTTTATTTTCAAATTATTTATATTTAAAATATTTTGCACCGATCGATAGTTAACACCACTTTTTAGTGACAATTTAAGCCCTCTAAATTATTCTAAACATTTATTGACTAGTCAATATGTCAGCATTTTTAATAGCTAAGCAGTAAATCTGACACTTAAACTCGTTCAGGGGTTTTTTGTCTGTCATAATAATAATAATTCTAAAAACTATACGAGTGAGATACGGTTTTTTTATTTACCTTGTGTAATCTATTGTTAGTAGGTTATCAATTTGTTATTTGTTTTCCATCAACTTAAATTATCTCTAAATTAAAGTAGGTATTGTCAGTTTTACAGTTAATTAATAGCTTTTTTAAGTAAACAATTGAGCACCCAAACTTTCAAGTACTTTTTTCTACAAGAAAATAATGAATATACATACATAGCTTTGAACCACCTTAAATTTACAATTTTTTTAACATCGTATTATTTTAATTTATGGTTTGAGTATTTAGAAATGTAAATATTTGTTAAGTTATTATGTTTAGTTTTCAACTACATTTTTTTCTATAATTAATTGTTTTTCACTATCCTCTATGCAGAAAGCTACGCTTAAAAATATGTATTTGATGTTGATGTATATACCGTAAGGTCCTAACATCTAATTTTTATAAAGCTTTCTTGAAAAACTCATTATAGTTTTGTTTAGTTATGTATAGTTTACATTGATTATTGATTTACTTTTTCTCCTCACAAAAGAGGTTTTATTAGAAATCCATTCTGTCTAATATTACCTCTTTTCTTCTGTTTTTGGGAATTCCTATAGAAGAAAGTTGACATTTCAATATCCTAATACTATGAGTTCTTCATTACTAACTTTCTTCATAATGTTGTTTATATCTTTTTATTACTGCATTTTTATATTAAATAATACCATGTCATCAAAAATTATCGAGGTCAAGAGTACTTGTGAAAAAAATCTTTGATTGATCGGCTCATGATCGGCTAATCAAAACATGTCAAAAAAATTTATTTGTCGGATTCTGTCCATAATTCTGACTGAAATTGTAAAGTGGTTTTAAATATCTCCCATAAAACCTTTATGATAAAAGCGTACTTTCGCGATTGATCGGGAATGGCAATACGTATATAACTCACGTGTTTGGAGGCTGTGCGGGAAAAATTTTCAAATTACGTTGTATCACCAGATGTTTTTTGGATGACCCTACAAAAACTGTAAAAGTATTTAAAAAGACCTGTTCAATTGCTATAAAAATGAAACCGGACGACCAAGTATTCATATAGAGGAAGTGGTTGCCGATGTTTCCATTTTGAAAAATCAATCTTCAGCAAGATTGATCCATCTTCAAGAACCATCTTGAAAAAAAGATTCAGGGGTGTTCCCTTACAAGATGCAGTGGTTTCAAGAAATTTTACCACAGGATTAAAACCGGCGTTTGACTTACTGTGAGTGGTTTGCCAAAAATCTAGTAAACGACAATTTGTTAGAATTTAGTTTTTTCTCAGATGAAGCTTTGTTTCATTTATCAGGTTGGGTAAATTCGCAAAATATATGCTTGTGGAGTTCTAAAAAAGCTCACATTTTTGTGAAATCATTTTTACATCTCAAAAAATTGACGTTTTGTTGGCGGTGTCTCGTAGAAGAATAGTTGATCCATTTTTTTTTATTTTACGGTAAATGCAGAAAGATACCGAAACAACATTTGAAGCGTTTTTGTGGAACAGTTAGATAATCTTGAGCTACACTATGGTTTCTTCCAACAGGATAGAGAAACAGCACACACAACAGTAGAAACCATGGCATATTTAAAAGAATTTTTTGATGAACGGTTAATTAGTACTTATAATTATGGATTTTTCGCGTTCCTTTAAATAAGAAACAAAATATTCAGAACACCGATACCTAATTTACAACAACTGCAGAAAGAATAATTAAAGAATGTGCAGAAGTAACTCCAGAGATGCTTTCAAATGCATACGAAAATAAGAAAAGAGAAGTTCGGTTGTATATAAAATGGGGATGGACATATTCAGCAGTTCTTTTAGAAAGATAGAAGTTCAAGTTTACATAATGTTCTTATTTTAGTTGTTCAGTGGGTTCATCATTTAGATTATTAAAATATTTTTGTAGGTATGTGTTCAAGCACGGCTTTGACTTTTTAAACAATTACGCCATCAGTACTAATTTTTTTTAACGTTTGTTAATTGACTTTGACCATAAATTTGACAGGATGAATTGTAACGTTAGTAGTCTATCATTTTTGATAATCCGGTATACAACAACAGATTATTGCAATTTCTTTGAGTGTAACAATTATGTAGTCGTTGTAAACCGTATGATCTATTACACCAAAATTTTTTGTTAACACAAGCAACATCATAGCATCATTTGTCTTTAATGCAGTTTAGATCTTCATATCTTATTTATTTGGCTTACTAAGAATTAGCTGATTGTTTGTAGCACCGAGAAGATCCTGAGCTTCTTATCTTTATTGTTTGTAATCACAATTTGGATGTTCTTGCTGATTATTTCTTGTTTTGTGATGTAGTGTTGTAACCTTGATTTTCCGATCTTGTACCCCTAGTAGTATGTACATTACAATTTTTTTTATTGCCTTTATTTTAAACCGAGTTTGGCTATATTCGCACTGTTTTTAATGATACGCACACATCATTTTACTATTTGCTATCCGACTTTGTCATAACTTTTTTTGTTTTTTTTTCTTTTTCCGTTCCTACTATCAAGTAGCTTGCTATTGATTTTAAATGTAATTATCTGTATATTTACGTCCAAACCTTAGAATCCACACCCTACACACTTACGATTATTCCTGATTAATTCGGATGTAATTATAATTAATAGTATCTAAGAGGATGTTTATGAACTTCGGATTGTTGTAGTAACATTAGTCACAATATCAAAATATTTTATTACACAATTACGTTTTACATTTAGCTACATGAAACAAAAGAAAAGAGTAAAGTAACTGTGGTGGCGGGTGCTCATTCAATGATACACGACAGTTTACTTATTAATAAATTTAATGAAAACTAAATAAGTAGAATCTTTACAATGAACTGACCGCACCACACGGAGTACGTACGTTCACCGTCAGAATCGTACTGCCTGTCCGGGGTGGTGTCGCTACCTGACATTTTATAACTTGAGGGGGGAGGTCTGGTCTGTCGAGGACCGCGAAACTCAAACTTTCTAAATTTAGAGTAGCATGTAGTTGGACAAATACACTACAGCTCGTCCATCCTGACATTTCCAGCTTGCCCTCAAGCTTCAAATAATTACTAAACTAACTAATACATAAGAACAAATCTTAACATTTTGGAACAAATCCTAAAAGTAGCCAAACCTAGACTTCTAGTTAAATCTAAGAACAAATTTCCAATAATCTGAGAACAAACCTCAAAATACAATAATTAATCACATGTGAGAACAAATCTCAAAATTTTAAACATGAAAACGAATCTTTAATTAAACCTGAAAACAAATTTCAAATAAACAACTTAATTTCGAGAACAAATCTCTATCACTCTGAGAATAAATTCCTACCAACGTGGAAATAAATCTCATCTAATCATAAACATGTGGGAACAAATCCCTTGCTCTATTTGTTAGACACTCATAACATCAATTTCCACCTAATATTGCAATAACCTAAGGAAATAAATCCCATACATATTGACTAAATTAGAATTGGCTTATCATTTTAAACATTCATACAAAATTTCATACCATACATTCTATTATCTAATTAACTTAAAATCTACTCTATTTAATTATAAGATCAATCAATAATCAGTCATTAATATTATTTGGGCGCCATAATTTCATGTTTGCTGGTGAAGCAATGCCTTCATATGGCAACTGCGTTAATTGAAAACCCTCGGGATCTTTCACGATATATCGGTCTCGATCTAAAACTTTAGAAATTACATAAGGGCCTCTAAATTTTGGTAGCAATTTTTTGTTTATGCCCTGATGTCCAACTTTTTCGTGGCAGGTTCTAATTATATTTTCTTCCATTGATGACGGTACGTAAAATAAGATTTTTTCGCCTATTTTTCGATAAACTAAACCGTTATTCATTTCATACAATTTGCTTTGTTGTTTCTCTAAACCTTTCCTAACTTCCACGATTTTTGGGTCTAAATTTTGTAGTAACTCTAAATTGCGCTCGAATGTATTTTCCGTAATTAAACAAATACTAAATTCACGACTTAACGCGTCAGCATGTCTCATTTGATCAGAAGAACGGTGCTCAAGTGTATAATTATAATTACGCAATATCAATGACCATCGCAAAATTCTCGGATTCACTTCTTTTCGCTCTAATGTCTGCTTCAAACTGTTGCAATCGGTCACAATTTTAAATTTAATACCTTGTAGGTAAATCCGAAATCTTTCTAAAGAATAAATAATTGCTAAAGCTTCTAATTCAAAACTATGGTAAGACGCTTCCGTAGGTGTTGTTCTTTTGCTAAAAAAACAAACTGGATGAAATTTTCCATCTTCCAATTGTTTTTGCATTAAAACAGTACCAAAACCATGCGAACTAGCATCACAATGTAGTTCCGTTTCTAACTTAGGCGAATATATCGCTAACAAGGGTGACGATATCAATTTTTGCTTTAGTGATTCAAAGCAATTATTCTCACGGTCTGTCCATATAAATTCTTTTGCCTTTAATAACTCCGACAATGGTTTTGACACGGTTGCAAACCCTCCTATGAACTTTCTAAAATAGGATAATAACCCAATAAAGCTATAAAGCTCTTTAAAATTTTTTGGGACCGGAAATTCCTTTATTGCCTTTACATTGTCATCACTTGGACTTATTCCATTTTTGTCGATATTATACCCAAGATATTTTATTTTACTCAATAAAAATTCGCATTTGTCAAATCTTAGCTCTAATTTATTTTTTACGAGTACCTTTAAAACCTCTTTTAAAATAGCAATATTTTCATCTATAGTTTTGGTGGCAATCAATATATCATCTAAATAAATTTGAATTTTCTGTTGGTTTAATAAGTCTCTGAACGCGGTATTTATAAAACGCATAAAAAATGAACTACCATTCGCTAGACCAAACGGCATTTTGATATACTCATACTGCCCCATGAAAGTAACAAATGACGTGTATTTAGTTGATTCCGGATCTAATTTGATATTATGGAACGCATCCTTTAAGTCCAAACGCGTAAAATATGCCTTATATTTTAAATTATCGATTTGCTCTTCTATGTGCGGAATAGGATAAATGTCTCGCGTTGTTAACTTATTTAATTCGCGGTAATCAACGGCCATACGATAATTTCCGTCTTTTTTTCGCACTAAAACAATAGGACTGCTATATTGTGAAGTACTCGGTTTGATAACATTTTTAGATAGTAATTCGTTTGTAATTTGTTTCACCGCTTCTTTTTCCGCAAAAGATAATCGTCTGGCTTTCGAATAAAATGGCGCATGATTGGGCTTTAGATGTAACTTCAATTCTAATTGCGTATAAGGTTCATCGGGTCTGTCTGGTTGTACATAAAATTCATCTATGATATCTTTTACCTGCTGATGGACATCACAGCTCAATTGTTCGTTAATATTTAGATTTATTTCTGATTCATTGTTACAACCAATATCAATGTGCAATAATTCAAGAGATTCATCTTGAACTCTGATGTCCACCTCACTTTGTTTGTTTTTTACAGTTACAACTTTACCTAAACTTATAATTAATTTATCATTGGTTAAGAAATCTCGACCTAGTAAACAATCAAATTTCATAGTGTCGTCAGGTACTAGTTTGAATTCAATTTCGGTCTCACAATCGTTAACTAAAACTTTTTCTTTAATTTGCCCTAATATATTCAATTTAGTACCGTTCAGGCCACAATATATTACATTTGAATTATCAGGTAAAATATTTACATTTGTTTTTAGCGAACGAGAAGTCAACAATGAAATTGGGCTGCCTGAATCAATTATTGCCGTTAACTCACCAATAAAATTGTTTGAACGCACCTCTACTATAAAAGCCGGTATAATTCGTTGTTCCACCAGGTGAATTGTCGCGTCCTTTTTAACTGGGCAATCCTTTTTTTGATGATTTTTAGATCCACAGCCAAAACATGAACCAACTTCTCTTTTCGGCTTGCTACACTTTGCTGATATATGACCTTTGTCCCCACAATTGTAACACCTCACGATATTGTGACGCGAACGACTCAATTCTAAGAAGCGGTGAATCAGAGTATCGAGTATTGTGTTGTGGACCGCTCACTTCTAGGAACTGAATAGAACTTCGAGTATTATTTACGTTTTGAATGGGTTTATTTATTCTTGTTTACGTCGGCATTGTTTGTCGCTATTGTGATTGAATTCCAATCATCTTGCCGAATTGAAATAGTTCAGGAGAAACGCGAGAAAATACTCGAAAGTTCTGGAAAGAGTCCATACCCCTATATATATGCGAGACAGCGAGTCAGTCAGTCAGTCTGGTTTTGGGAGAGCGACATAAAGGCGAACTCCGGCGATATCCAGCGAATTTAGAAAGCGATAAATTAAAGTGTTTTGTGTTCCGTTAGTGATTTAGAATATTAGCTGTGTTAATTAGTTGTAATTAATTTGATTTGTAAATAAACTTGCCGAGAAATTATCTCCAGCTCTTTAAATCAGAAACCCACATATAATAAACGTCACACTGGTGTCAGAAGTGGGATTTAAAGAAGCTTGGTGGACAAAGAAAAGTTTATGTCTCTGGAACCTTCTGGAAGAACAACAAGAAGTCAGACAAGAACCATGGAGGAACAACTTCGTGTATTCTTCGAGAAACTAGAAAAACAACGCTTGGAAGATAAAGAAGAACAGAAGAAATTTCTGGAAGATCAAGAAAAACGAAGAATGCAAGAAAAAGAAGAAGAAGAAAAACGACGACTGCAAGAAAAAGAAGAAGAAGAAAAACGTCGAATGGAAGAGCAAGAAAGAATTTTCGAAAAATTCGATACCTTACAAGATGCTCTTAAGAAAGATGTCGAAGAAGTAAAAAAGGAATTTGAGGAAAAAGTTTTCGAAGTAAAAGAAGAAGTAAAAGAAGAGATAAAAGAAGTTAGGGAAGAATTAGAAAAGAAAGTTTTAGAATTGGAAAGTAAAATGAAGAAACTTGGAACAGGACAAATTTTAGGAAGCGAAGTAACATCGCAACGAGTAAAACCCCCAACTTTCGATGGTCAGTCTTCGTGGTCAATGTATAGGAGGCAGTTTGAAGCAGCGGCGGAGATAAATTGCTGGAATGATGAAGAAAAAGCCACAGCTCTGGTGTTAGCACTGCGAGGACCAGCTCTCCAGCTGCTTCAGAATGTATCTGATCGTGATCAGAAAAACTATCACGCAGTGGTCAACGCCTTGGAATTGCGCTACGGAGACCAGCACATGGACAGAGTATACCAAATGATGCTTAAGTCCCGACATCAGAAAAGCAACGAAAGTTTGCAAGAATATGCCGCGGAAATAGAAAGATTGGTTAATTTAGGTTATCCTTCCGCACCTGCAGACCTTCGCCATGAGATGGAAGCCAGCGCATTTATTGATGGTTTAAGAGATGGCGATTTACGACGTTATCTACGTCTACATAGATATAAAACCTGTGCTGACGCGCTTATCCACGCGTTAGAATATGAGGCGGCAAATGAAGACTTTTCACGACGACCAGCTCAACGCGTGCGATTGATGTCCGCAGAGGAAACTCCAACAAATAATTGCTGCTGCGAAGAACTGAAGAGTATGTTGGAAAAGATGCAGCAGACACCAGCACGCACTGGAGGACGGCCTAAGTGTTATGGTTGTGGTAAGATAGGCCATATAAGAAGGGATTGCCGCCAACGGGGAAGGTCTGAGGATGTAAGGAGGGGTCAGGAAGATGTCACAGGCCTCAATTTCCCGGCATCAGGAAAACTAATTTCAGCTAGCACTTTGGGGCGTGTGCTAGCTGATACGCCCAAAGCCCCTAGGATCATCTCCGTCTCGCAGCTAGGAAAAGGAAATGATAGTCTGTTGCTGGATGGACGAATCAACGGTCGAGACACCAAGATGACGGTTGACACGGGAGCAACACTTTCTCTAGTGAGACGGGACATGCTGGAAACATCTCAAAATATCTACATGACAAGATGTAACTTCGTTTTGAAAACCGCTACTGGTGAAACAGCACAAGTACATGGAGAAGCTAATGTCAAACTTGAGATAGGACCATTCAATATTGTACACCGAATGGTTGTAGCTGAGATAGTTGATGAAGTGATCTTGGGTTTGGACATTATGGACAAATATGGATTTGTGCTGGATATTAAGAACAGGATGTTACAAATGGGAAACGAAGAAATCTTGTTACATTCTGCGACCGCTTCATCTGACCATGTAAACATCATCGTCTCAGAATCAGTTCGTGTCCCCGGCAATTCTGAGAAAATTGTGCTGGCAGAGTTGGAAAAAGATCCTGGGGGATACCGAACGGGAGTTGTTGAACCGGACATGACGAAATTCACGAATGCGACACACAATAAACAGATCTTGGTAGCTAGAGCACTCGTTGAGGCTGGTGGAAAGATTCCTATTCGCATAGCCAATCTCAGCGAAAATCGAGTTACGTTGCAGAAAGGGGAACAGATTGGCTTCTTTCAGCCTGCATTACGAGTTGTTCGTTGTGAAGAAAAGGACAACAAGAGTTACCAGGAAGGAGAAGGTAAAAATAACCCGGAATTGGAAAATTATTTTCTGGAAGAATGGCAACACTTATCAGAAGATCAGAGGAAAGCAGCCACTGCTTTTATTCGAAAGGAACAAGACATTTTTGCAATAGGGGACAAGATTACGGGAAGAACTAATTTGGTACAGCATCGAATTAATACGGGATCAGTACAACCTATTCGTCAGCCCCCGAGAAGACTCCCCTTTGCGAAACAGGAAGAAGTGGCTCGAATGATCGAAAAAATGAAAGAAGATGGCGTCATTGAAGATTCGTCAAGTCCCTGGTCTTCACCAGTTGTACTAGTAACAAAGAAAGATGGGTCAACTCGTTTCTGCGTTGACTATAGACGGCTCAACGAAGTAACGAAGAAAGATAGTTACCCACTTCCACGCATCGACGATACACTGAGCATGTTAGCTGGTTCCCAATGGTTTTCTACTTTAGACTTGAAGAGTGGGTATTGGCAGGTTGGAATTCACCCTGAGGATAAGGAGAAAACTGCCTTCTCGACTGGAACTGGGCTCTACCAGTTTAATGTTATGCCTTTTGGACTTTGTAATGCGCCAGCTACGTTCGAGCGGCTAATGGAACTTGTCCTTCGAGGGTTGACTTGGAGAACTTGCCTTGTGTACCTTGATGATGTGATGGTTATTGGGAAAACTTTCGAAGAACATCAAAGTAACCTGCAAGAAATTTTCAGCCGATTGCGAAACGCTCGTCTTCAACTTAACCCTAAAAAGTGTTGCCTTTTCCAAAGAAAAGTCAAGTTTTTGGGACACGTTGTTTCATCGAATGGGATACAAACTGACCCTGAGCCGACTGCAAACATTGTAGCCAACGAGAACAAGCTGACCACCTGTGCAACCTTAGAAGGCTAGTTTTGCAACCTACTGACGGATGGACAGCTGAAGAAATAAGAACAGAGCAACTGCAAGACGATGAGATCGGACCGATTTTACAAAGCAAGGAGAACGGAAATGTAAGACCGCAATGGCATGACATTTCAAATAAGAGTCCTGCTCTGAAGGCGTTGTGGGCACAATGGGACTCCCTGAAAGTCGAAAATGGGCTGCTCAAAAGGGCTTGGGAAAGCGCGGATGGAAAGACGGTAACAATGCAGCTAGTCCTACCGAAGAGTCGTGTAAAGGAAGTCTTAAGGGAAATCCATGATGGAAGATCTGGAGCTCACTTCGGCGTCAACAAAACCTTGGGGAAGGTTCGCGAACGCTTTTATTGGGTCAATAGCCGAGAAGATGTCGCTAATTGGTGCCGGAAATGTACAACATGTGCTGCGAGTAAAGGCCCGAAAACTCGTAGCCGGGGAGCCATGAAGCAATACAACGTTGGGGCTCCGTTTGAGAGGATTGCGTTTGATATTGCGGGTCCATTTCCAGTCACCGACTCGGGCAACAAATACATTATGGTTGTTGCCGACTATTTCAGTAAATGGCCTGAGGCATACGCGTTACCAAACCAAGAAGCTATTACTGTGTCTCGTGCTTTGGTGGATAATTGGATTTCTCGTTATGGGCTTCCCATGGAAATGCATTCGGACCAAGGGCGAAACTTTGAGTCAGGGGTTTTCCAAGGAATTTGTGATCTCTTGGGTATTCGGAAAACCAGGACTACACCGCTGCATCCTCAGTCCGACGGAATGGTCGAGCGCTTTAACAGCACCATGGAAGAGCACCTATCGAAAGTTGTAGAGGCCCATCAAAGAGATTGGGATCGCCATTTACCGTTGTTTTTGTTGGCTTACAGAGCGGCGATCCATGAAACTACAAATCAAACTCCAGCCAAGATTTTGTTTGGACGGGAACTCCGCTTGCCTTGTGACCTTGTGTTTGGGACACCCACTCAAGAACCCAAGGAAGTTAGAAGCTATGTAGAAGAGCTTCAAGAGACGATGTCCCATATCCACGACTTGGCTCGAGACCGAATTGAGATTGCCAGTGACAGGATGAAGACGCGGTACGATTTGAGGGCGAATTCGGTAGGGTTTCAAGAGGGAGATTTGGTCTGGCTATTTAACCCTCAACGGAAGAAAGGGCGATGTCCGAAGCTTCAGCCGAAATGGGAAGGCCCTTATACCGTACTGACCCGACTTAACGACGTGGTGTATAGAATCCAAAAGAACCCCAGGGCTAAGATGAAGGTAGTGCATTTAGACCGTTTAGCCCCCTATGCGGGTTCAAATGACGATGAATGATTGTTCGAGACGAACAATTCTTAAGAGGGGGGTAGTGTGACGCGAACGACTCAATTCTAAGAAGCGGTGAATCAGAGTATCGAGTATTGTGTTGTGGACCGCTCACTTCTAGGAACTGAATAGAACTTCGAGTATTATTTACGTTTTGAATGGGTTTATTTATTCTTGTTTACGTCGGCATTGTTTGTCGCTATTGTGATTGAATTCCAATCATCTTGCCGAATTGAAATAGTTCAGGAGAAACGCGAGAAAATACTCGAAAGTTCTGGAAAGAGTCCATACCCCTATATATATGCGAGACAGCGAGTCAGTCAGTCAGTCTGGTTTTGGGAGAGCGACATAAAGGCGAACTCCGGCGATATCCAGCGAATTTAGAAAGCGATAAATTAAAGTGTTTTGTGTTCCGTTAGTGATTTAGAATATTAGCTGTGTTAATTAGTTGTAATTAATTTGATTTGTAAATAAACTTGCCGAGAAATTATCTCCAGCTCTTTAAATCAGAAACCCACATATAATAAACGTCACAATATTATTAGTGTTCACATTTGTCGCACTCTTTGATTTGTTTACCACATTAGCGTTTATCGCTGCACTTTTATTAATGCGTTGTTTGTCCATAGGCGATGAATACAGTCTACTCTTGATTTTCTCATAGGTTTCTAATTTTGTCTTCAGCTGCCTGAAGTTTGTTGCCTCATATAAAAATGTTTTATTAGACATTTCGTCTGGGATTCCGTCAACAATGTATTGAATTACGGCTTCTTCTTCAATTTGGCCTCTGGCTGCAATCTCTTTCATATTGAAATAATACTCTAACACTGACTCATTTCTTTGTTTTTTCCTTTCAGACAAAAGTCTATGAATATCTGCACTGTTTATTTTCTTGCCAAATTCATCTTGAAGTACTTCTTTTAGCTTGGACCAGTTATTCAGTCCTCGTTCACACTGAACACACTGTTTTGCCAATCCAATTAGGGACTTTTTTGCATACACCAATTTCTGCAATTCTGAAAATTGCATAATTTCTGCAATTTCTTCAAAGTCCTGTATCCAGTTTGCAACTTGGTATGATCCTTCCCCACTGAAAGGACGAATTGAGTCTTCGATATCTTTAAAGTTCATCACGAATCTTGGTGTTTGCTCTTGTCGTATTGCTAATCTTTCATTTTCTGATGATGGTGTACTTCGAGATGTGCTTCCATTAGCTTCTTCTTCGTTATCTTCTTGTTCTTCTTCTTCTTCAGGATCTCCCATCGGTCTCAACGAGTTTAAATCTGTAAGTTTGGTGCATATGCGGTTCGCCACCTCTCTAGCTGACCCCTCGTAGTCGATATTCAAAATAGCACACACGGACGTCAAATCTCCCAACGTTAAATTTGTGGCTGCCCATTCTACCTTTTCATTTAACGCGTCGGCATCAGCAAATACAAAACCTGCAAAATCACGCACGTGTTGTCTATTCCGTCGGCCATTTTCTACTCCATCGTACAGAAGTTTGTGAAAAGCACGAATTGCCGCAACGGACGATTTTTTAATATTTTCAGACAATCCGGGTACATCACTAAGCTTCTCCATTGTTTCCACTTTTCGCTAATTTACACAAAGTACACTTGTTCTTATCTCACTTCTGATATCTGTGGTGGCGGGTGCTCATTCAATGATACACGACAGTTTACTTATTAATAAATTTAATGAAAACTAAATAAGTAGAATCTTTACAATGAACTGACCGCACCACACGGAGTACGTACGTTCACCGTCAGAATCGTACTGCCTGTCCGGGGTGGTGTCGCTACCTGACACTTTATAACTTGAGGGGGGAGGTCTGGTCTGTCGAGGACCGCGAAACTCAAACTTTCTAAATTTAGAGTAGCATGTAGTTGGACAAATACACTACATAACAAACGTTTTCTTAAAAAAGTTCTCTAAAGTGTAATAACATTTTGTCAAACGTCGAATATAACTAAAAATAAAAGTTGAAACATAATTTTAATAAAAATAACAAAGTTACTTTGGTGGTGATCCAATTACAGAGACAGAGTAAACAACAAAATTGTGTCAACTCTTAGTTTCGTTCATTTATTGAACATCTTCAAGATTAAAAAATAAAATTGACAGTTGATTATAAAAAAATCAACTCCATTGCCGAAAAGTTTTGAGATTGCTATTTTTATAAAATAGATTTGAGGTCATAGACGTTGAGGTCATTAGTTATTATGTTGCTACATTCGATTATTAAACTGTATTGCTACAATTAAATATGTAGCGGCATATTCAATCGTACTAAAAATCAGTCTTTTTTTGATATAAAAAAATCCTCCTGCACTAAAGCTCCTGGTAAAGTGCTGAACATGAGAAGTTAGTTTTTTTAATGTGTCTATTTCTGTAGAGTAATGGATAAACTGTTCTTGAATCTTATAACAAGTGTCCACAAATGTTTCAGCTTCTTGAACTGTTGAATCCATCAAAAATATCATCCAAACAAAGCAGAACTGCAAAAATCTGCTATATTTAGAAATTCTTTCACTTTCACATACTAGAATCATCGTTACGTAAGTAATGTTGCTAATTGTTACGTTTACACCAAAATCGACAGCATTTATAGATGCTAAAGGGAAATTTATGGAAAAAACTAATTGCATACCAGAATAAAAAATTATTAACAGAATTTTATATCCAAATAATTTGTTAAAAATTTCAATCGTTTCTCCTAACATGCGATAAATTTTTACCAACTGTTGTAATTCTTGAATTATTCTTGGGCTTTTTTGGCATGTTATTAGTTTTGCATTTAAAGATTTGTACCTTATCTTAATACTTTGGACTATACACATCAGTAGCGTAAAAATTTGGCATTGGTAAAACAAGTCGAGGAAAGGACTATTCCATAAACCTTGAAGATAGGATATTTTTAGAAAACTTGTCCAACTGTATAACTCGTAAAATGAAAATGCACCAAAAACAAGTAATTTTACAGCAAATCCAAAATAAAAATTGTTCCAAAACTTAAATTCTATATTCCCTTTATTTTGTAATTTTAAATCAATGTATTGTAAATTTGTGAAAAGCATTTGCCATCCGTTTGTATCTACCAAAAGTGAAGAGTTAATAACGGTTAATAAATTTAGTGCTGCTAGATTGGCAAATGAAAAAATATAACTAAATTTTTGTGTACATGCAAGTGAATTCCACACTAGAGCTGCCTTTTCATTTTTAGGTATATTTGAGATCCAAATAATTCTGGCTAGTATTAAAAGACTTCCATGGAGTTTACTTAAAATGGGGTGTTTAATTACGTTCTTATCAAAATTGTAGTAAGGAGTTACTAGTAAAATATTTAAGAACTTCCACAAAGGCTGTATGAAATTTATGTCTTTTTGGGACAAAGTGAAATTCATGTTGACTCTAAGAAAAGTATTATTGTTATGTTCCCTTAAACTAATTGGCTCTATCTAAACGATTCAATACAGGAAAATAAGTTTCAATTGAGAGCATACAAATACTACTACATTATCGTAATTGTTCCATTCTTATGTAAAAAAATTAATCAAAAAAAAGTTATGTAGATTATTAGAAGTGAAACAATTCTGACATTAGATTCTCTCTCAGAAAAGCTACACGGATTGCACTTTTTCCACCAGTTTTAAGGTGGCGCTCTTCGAAAAATCGGTGTTTTTGGTGTGAACTTTGGGTCAAGATAATGTACAAAATATAAGGATTATGTTTTTGAATTTTTTATACAGGGTGTTATGGAAATAAGTGCAAATATTTTAACCATAAATACAGCACCACAAATAATAAAAATCTGTAAAAAAAATTTTGTCTTATCTCAACTGATAACAAAATTATAAACTAAAAATTAATTATTACAAAACGTATAACATTTTTTTTTAACATAGGGCAATCATAGGTTTTTCAGGTCAAAATAAAGCGATTTAACACAATTTACCTCTATACTAAGTTGCACCGTTTAGGAGCTAGAGGATGCCAAAGTTAAAGATGAAAAGTCAGTTTTATACTTTAAACGTAAATATTTCGAAAACGATACGTTTTAGCAAAATATTGCATTCTTGCAGTTTTATGTAGAATCCAAAATTGAAAATTAATAAGAAGAAAATTGGTTAATTACCCAAAATGTGAAAAAAAAGTGCCGTAACTTGAAATTGAGATGTGCAGCAAAATTTTGCTAGTAGAAATAAAAAAAGTACAGTCAACTTCATTTGTGTACCAAATTTGGTATTAATCGGTTAAGCGGTTTTCCAGATATAACAAAAAGATGTTTTTTTATACCCAACTTTGACGGCCTGTAATTTTGTTGTTAGTTGAGATAGGACAAAATTTTTTTTACAGATTTTTATTATTTGTGGTGCTGTATTTCAGGTTAAAATATTTGCACTCATTTCCATAACACCCTGTATATTAAACATAACATATTAAAGTAGTTATTTACTAAGTTTCATATTTGTGCGCAAACATTTTAACTGATCAAAAAAAGATAACTGTTTTGAACACTTTATTAAGTTAATCTGAAATAGTTTAATACATACATAGGCCAGACTTGTACTGTATAAAAGAGCAAGAAAATGTCTAGTAAATCTTCTGATTTCAATAAAAAAATGCTTTTATTTAAAAAACATACATTTGATATCTAGGTAACGAAAAAGAAATTTTTGTTTATTGTTTGGCAAAATATTAGATCTTTTTCTATAAAATTATTTAAAATTTTTTGTTTTTAAAAATAATGCCCCATTTTAGAGAATAACTAAAAAATAAAATAAGGTTGACTAAAAGTAGGTTGACTAGTATAGAAGTCAAAATTTTTTGTAAATCATTGAGTTTAATTTTTCATCTGAGGATGACAAATTTATTGTCGAAATGTGCGTCGTGGAAAGTAAAATTGTTTGGTGTTATTAGGTGTTTTCACGTTTTATTCTACACACCAAAAAGATCCAACACAAAGTTTAGCAAGTTTTGTAGGTTTTTAAAATAGAATTATGTACCTACAAAATGTTTTTAATTTATTTTGATAAAAAACTTTTTTCCAAATAAATTTTTACATTAGCATTGACTCTCATTTAGTTGTATAGTTATAATTAAATAAGTTGAAACATTTGCTAAAAGACTAAAAATTATACTTTTATTTAAAGCAAAACATCCATCAGCATTAAATTCTTGCATGAAATGTTTTGAATGGTCTATTAACATGTTTATAGCTTGGGTTTTGGAAGGATAATTAAGAAAACCTTCTCTAATTTCGTAACATAAATGAATAAATTTTTTTGCTTCGTCAGTGGTAGAATTTACAGATGATAAAAATGTAAGAAAATTAATCTACAACAATTCAAATATATTTTAATGCTTTTCGTTAATTTTTAAGTACTCACTAAGACTAGAATTATCACACAAAGATTAGCCACTAAAACGTAATGAAATAACGGCATTCCTTTTCTACCTATTATAACAAAAACATAGAAAAAATTTAAGCAGCTAACTGCTTCTATTCCAAAATGGAAAAACAACATCACAATTAGGTAACCAAATAATTCGTTAAAAATTTGAACGGTTTGTCCCAGTACTCGATACACCTGCATTATATGCTTAATTTCAGATTTAACTTCAACTTTTGTAGAAATTTGATATAGTTTTTTACTTAAATTTTTATATTTATTTTTTATACTTGTGACTAATGTAGCTATTAAAGTTATTAGTAAACATTCAAAAACCACATCTTGGTAACCCATTAGCCAAAAAACTTTGTACCAAGGCATTTGCATAACACTTGTCCAAATACACACTTGATAACTCCAAACAATAATAAAGAAAATATGTTTTAAAATAAATTGTTCAATAAACCGTCTTGTAAATTGTTGTTTTTGTTCAATTACTCCAAAATTTTTATCAACCCAATGTAAATTTTTAAACAACTTTACCCATTTGTTGGGATTCAAAAATGCTGTATTTAAGATTGTGTAAATAGTAATTGTGTTTAAAATAATAATCAAAAGTATCATGATAAACTTTTGACTGAAGGCTATTTGTTGATATAAAATGTGTATTTGTTGGTCTGAGTAGGCAAATATAACTATCGTTATTTTGCAGGCAATTAAAACAAATCCATAAATTTTTGCTAATTTTGGATGACTTGAACCATTTTTGCTAAAATCGTACCAAGGTACGATAAGAAATAAGTTTAAAAACTTGTAGTAGAGACGTAGAAAATTAATATGTTTTAATAAATTTGAGCCCATGTCTTATACCATGTATTCTATCGAACTTTGAGTGAGACAACCATATATAATGATTGTCTTACTCAAAAAAACACTTAGAGGTAATTAATTGTGAGTAGTATTTTATTTTCATTCCTTATCAATAAATGTTAGCTTTTCGAATTATCTATATTACAGTTAATTACATAGTAATTGACAATTATTTAAAATTATAATAGTATTGATTAAATTCATTGCAATTGCATGGTGATAATCAATAGTTATCCCTATTTCTGATAAAACTAAATAAAAATTAATCTTCTTTTAATGTCCTTATTCTAGACTCGTAATACAATCAATTATAATTGTTTTATAAATCAATTTTCAAGATGAATAAATACTTTTTGTACCATGCAATCAAAAATAGGCAATGTACCTAATGTTTAAAAATTAAATAGATCGCAGGTGTTTGTGGCTCAAAATACATATTATATCTACTCAATCATAAAAAAAATTAATGAAATAATTTATTCTTTTATTACTAGAACCAGAACACAATAAATTAACTTTATAATAACTCTTAGAACAAAAATATTAGCTATTCCTAGAGTATGGTTCAAAATTTGTGTCAAAAAAAATAGTTTAATGTCTTAAAAATTATTTATCAGTGTCAGTTAAATCATAAACGCCGATATAAAAAAGAATAGAATTTATTACATAATTTCATTCTAATAAGTGTTCCAAATCTTTTGCCATCGAGTTACATTTGCATGTCAAAACGTTGAAATCTCTAAAATTAAAACGCAAATTACAGAATGTTCTTTTTTCTGCCACGAAATTTAAATATTACTCTATTTTTTTAAAATTAACTATAGTTAATAATTATTTTTTTAAAAAAATATACAATTCAATAAAGTGTTTTAAGATGTTCGCTGATTAAATTGAATAGCCACAATCAAATAAGTAGCTGCGTGTTCAATTAAACTAAAAATAAGGCTTTTCCTGATATAAAAAAATCCTGCAGCACTAAAATTTCGTATGAAATATTGTGCATATGTTGCCAATTCTTTCAAGTTGTTATTTTCTTTAGAATCTTGAATAATCTGTTCTTGCATCTTATAACAAATATCTGCAAACGTTTCAGCTTCTTGTACTGTAGAGTCCATTAGAAATACCATCCAAATGAAACAAAACTAAAAAAGTGAGTATTATTTTGAAAAATAAGATACATGTATTATTTTCACTTACTAAAACTATTCCTAAATATAAAATATTACAAACTATTATATTAACACTGAGACCGGTGGTGTTCAAAGAAGCTAAAGGGAAATTTAAGCAAAACACCAACTCCATACCAGTGTGTAAGATTATAAATAAAATTTCATACCCAAACAGTTTATTGAAAATTTCAATTGTTTCTCCCAAAATTCGGTACATTTGTATTAACTGTTGTAACTCCAGAATCAGTTTCTGACTTCTTTTAATTGCTATTAATTTTGTATTTAAAATTTTGTATCGCACTTGAATACACTGTACTATACATGTAAAAATTACGAAAATTTGTAACTGGTATAATAAATAAAATATTGGACAATTTCGTAAACCTTCAAGTATGGAAATTTTTAAGAAATCTGCCCAACTATATAATTTTTAATAAGAAAAAGTAACAAATAGAAGTAATATTATAATATAACGAAAGTAAAATTTTTTTAAAATATTTCTCTCTGCTTTACCTTTGTTTTGTAATTTTATATCAACAAACTGCAAGTTTGTTATTAATATATTCCAAGCATTTATATTTATCATGAAAGACGACTTAATAACAATTAATAGACTTAGTAATATCAGATTGGCTAGTGAAAAAATATAACTAAATTTTTGTGTAAACGCGAGTGAATTCCAGAATTGAGCCTCTTTTTCATCTTGTATAACATTTCCAATCCAGATAATTTTTGCCAGAATTAAAACACTTCCATGTAGTTTTGATAATATGTGGTACTTTGCAACATTTTTATTAAAATCGTAATAAGGAGTTACGAGAAAAATATTCGTAAACTTCCACAAAGGCCGAATAAAATTTATATCTTTTTGTGATAACTTTAAATTCATGTTGTCTAGTGGTGTGTATTTCAAATTAACACTAGAGTTTCATGACTAGCTTAAATCAATATAGAGTATTAAGTGTTAATTGGAAATATACAAATACTACATTAAAATAATTACAATAACTAATGTAAAGTATAATCATGCCATTGTAATGTTTTATTTCTCTTATGATGTTAGGCTAATCAGTAGCGACTTCCAATTATATTTGTTTATGATCACCTTAATTTTTTTGTGGACCAGAAAAAAAGGCAACAAAATAAAAACAGCAATTGTAAACCGAAGCCTCTTTATTGCAAAGTGTTTAAGAAATAAAAACAATTCTCAAAACCCTTAAATTTATTGCAATAAAAAAATTAATATAATATAGTCGCCGCCATATAAAGATGTCTGTATAGCTGCTTCGGAAATCTAAGGTCGCAGATTTCTAAAGTCCGCAATAAACTAAATAATGGCCATTGTTAATTCTAATGGTAAACTAATTTTCAGTGATAGGATGTTTATGCAAATTTTACTTATCTCCAAGTTTTACGGTCCCTGTCAATGACCCAGGTAGGGAACTACTCTGTTCAGATGTTCGCTTACAATTAGATTTAACAATGGCCATTATTTGGTTTATTGCGGGCTTTAGAAATCGGAGACCATAGATTTCCGAAACGGCTATATATACTTTCCTTTCTCATGGCATGATGTGAGTTTTTTAGCAATCTGCATATTTTTTGAAATATAAGTTAAGTACATAGCTTTTATGATTTGATGCTTTATTTGACCCATTAGGTATTTGCTTTTTTCGTTTTTTTTAATAATATATCGTCATAGTAGCAATATGGCAGATTTTTAGACGGCAAAAATTGTGGCCGGCGAATTCATTTATTTAGCGTAGGATCTCTTTCGACAGATGAGCTAAAAAGAAAAAAATGATTTAAAAAATGTATTGGTATCTAAATAAGCTAACAGGCCAATCAAGGCGTACCAGAATTAAAGTGTCAAAACGAGCGCTTCAGAAAACTTGTTCTTTGAGACAGTTTTGCTACTACGCGACAACTCGGTGACTAATAGTTTGTAGAAATGTAGAATAGTTGTTAGTATGTGAAAATTATATCGCCGTATTCGAGCTTCTAGACTTTTTTATTACCGTCCATAGTTAGTGCTTTTTTTAACTGCGAAACACCGTCGTCAACTTTTGGACTGGTTCAGAAAACTTTAGATTTAGAAAGTAGAATGCCATAATGTGATATTTAGCAACAAATCCACAAATTCTGTCTAGGCATGCATTGATTGATTCCAACCCATATCATTAAACTACTACCCTCACATTGTAGTTGTTTTCTTACGAATGAGAGATCGTTTCGGGTTCCAACCTTTCTCCATATCACAAATCTTTCGTTTGTGATATGGAGATGATATGTAAACATCGATTCGTCACTGAAAAGTACAGTTTTCTAATCTTTAAGTGGCCCCAATCTTGATGTTCTTCTGTCTGAAGGCTGCAAGCTCTCTTGTAATTTCTGGAGATTGGAATGCAAAACAGGAGCCGCCTAGCACATAAACAACTCCTACGCAACTATTTTCTGATGGTTACGTGTCCCTGTAGTGGTTGCTTATTTAATTTGAAGCTGAGTTGCATTTAGTCTCTTAGCTAACAACGTTATATAACAGTACTCGTGGGAAGTGGTTAAAGCTCTACGATCTTGGTCAGGTCTTCAACAAACATTGCCACTTTTCTAAAAACTTTATCCAGAGTCTACAAATGACAACAGGCTGAGACTTCGATAGTTTCGTTGCCTACTTTCTGAGATTGGTCAGCTGCCAGTCTTCCAATAGCCGCTATTCCATGGATTCCATCAAATCATGTTGGTTATTCATTTTTGTAACACAGTTCACAAAATTTATGCTTCAGAAACCTTTTAGCGTGTTGAATTTGAATAAATATGAAGCGAAACACATGCGTTTTTAAACAATTTTGACATGCGTGTTAGCACCCTGCTTAACTTTAATGCTTTAAATTAGCTTACAATAATGTCTTTCATCAGTCATAGTAGTATATTCTAAAGTTGTATACAGATTATGAGTATTTTAATTTTAGGCTAATTTCCCTAATTGTTTTGAGCAATGTAGTTCCTGTCAATGGTGTTTTTGACTCATTTTAAGGTTATTGTATGTTGCTCACTGCTCAGTAAAAAGTCTACATGATCGAGATATATTTTTGAACTAAGAGGTTAGTTAATGCAATTTGCGAATATAACAAGGAATTATGTTTTGAAGATTTTCGGAAGCACTTTCCAGCTAATAAAAAGTGCTTATAAAACATCTGTTAAAATTTTCATTTGAAATTTCAACAGCAGTTGTGAAAGATTGAATAGAGTCTCCTATATAGAACACATCTAATAGTGTGTCTGATGAAATTTCTAAGATTAAGGATCTCGTTGAAATACGTAGAATCATTAGTAGTCTTTAGCAAATAAAATCTTTAAACCATTGTACCTAATATAGTTGCAATATTTTGATTTGGAGATGAAGATATTATTAATAAAAATTTTTCAATTTGATAATCCGAAAGATAATATAGGTAACGAACTGTTTAAAATTAATGGAAAACCTTGTCAGACTTGTGAGAAAATTCCAGGTTTTTTTATTAGACACTTAGTAAAACACTCACAAAACTTGCGATATATTTTATTTTTGATATCTTATTATTTATCTCAATTATCTAATTAAAAATTTTGTTTTCGAAATTTGAAATAGATTATGTGCCTTTTTTTACATATGCTTAATAATAAGACCTTTTTGGTTTGTCACAACAATAAAAGTTACTAGAATTTTTTTTGCAAGTTGAAGGTTTGTTAATATTACATCTACAGGTTATGCCTGACACCTGTCAGTTTACCTCTTCGGAAAAAGTTTGTTAAAATTGAACGTACGTTGAGTCTAGGAAATATTCTGAACTATTGATTTCAATGTAAACATTTTAACAAAACTTTATCAACAACTTATTAATCAAGTTTTTGTGATTTAAATTTAATGTTTGGTCAGAATAGAGAATTTCAATGTTGCCAATGCCAACTCAATCAGTACTTGTTCGTCACGTTGAACTTTCTTCTGTTTTCTCAAGACTTTAGACTTTCTTTTTATTGATTTGCAGTTACGCTAATCGGATTATTTTTCTGCCTTCTGCTGTAATCCGATTATGGTTTTATTTTTGGTTTGTTTGGTACGGTGCGTCCGAACTGCGGTGGATTTTCAGGTAGCGACCGAACTGCGGTTGAAGTGTATCTGCCTACCTGTCGGAACCTAATCCTTGTTCTAACTGCGGTTTTATTCACAGTAGGGAGCCACGTCCCACGTTCCACAAGCTGCTATAAAGTAATAAAACAAGAATATGAATAAAACCTAAAAAAAATTTTTTTTTGGTTGTGTTGGTATCAACTAATCACAAATGTGTATCACAATAAGTCTGCATTTTTTTTAAATTGTAGAAATCGTTGTAATTAGACATTTTGGTGCATTGTATCAAAGTACACCAATACACAAAAAATCATTTACCTAATTTATAATTAATTAGACATAATTAAAAAAAACTAACCGTATAAGAAAACAATTTGAAAATTTGTTCAAGTCTTCTATATATAAAAATCAACCTCAATTTTTTTTTTATAATTTTTTGGTGTTTAGAAAGTAGTATTTTGGGGGTGCTGATAAAACTTGAATTACTTGGTACATACAATAAAAATTTAGTAAAGAGCTTTTTTATAGTAAATAATAGATATTATCTACCACTGTGTTAAAAGCTTTTGATTCTAACTTTTACAGACAAAAAGTTATAAGCAAAAGTTTAAATAAAATTAAGGAGTTGATGAAAAGTATTGTCATATAAACTTTAAGCCGGAAGATCTAAAGATATTGTGAGAACCAAACTATGGAAACTAGCCGGAAAGGATTCAAATAAGTAATTTTAGTGTTTTGATGTTTTACCTGAAAATGGAAATTTGCTTATCACAGATTTCAAAAAACATGATTAAGGTTTAAACTGGAAACTAAACTTCATGCATAAATTTAGGATTTTAGATAGACTCAAAATAAAATTGTTGTTCATCATGCCACAAGCAACGAAAAAAATTTCTGTTATACACCACTAAGCTAATATCACCGATAATAGGATTAGAATTTTAGAATCCCCCGGAGTTTCAGAGCGCACCGCAGTTCGGTCCCTAAAATATTTTTGGTAATGACTCATTTATCTGGCTAAATTCTAACCGCAGTTCGGATGTCCCCGTTTGGTATATCAACAAAAACTACTTGTTTAACATAATTCTTTTTTATTTTTAAATACATGTATAAAGTGTATTCAAATGTTGAACAGAAGTTTTACATAGTACCTAAAACGCAACAAAAATAACAGTTTATAGATTGCTCTGATTCAGTTAATTTTCGTTCCCTCAGTATGAACATTTTGTAGATTAAAGTGTGTTCTAAGTCTTTTATCATCTATAACCTATATTTAAGTAAACTTATAATACAAAGACCTAAATTACTACTATCTGTTCACATGACGTGTGCACTGTTAAAAACATACAGTAATATAGAGAGCATAAGTGGAGGGAAGAATAACAAGAGTGAGCATAAGCATAGTATAAAGACTATAGTCTTTATACTATGGCATAAGCATTGAAATTGTAGTCGTTACATTTTTTACGGCAGTTTTACAGCACTCAGGCTAGCTTTTCCTTCACTACAAATTTGCAAACGCTGGTTTTGACAATAAAATAAGACCATAAAAAGTGTTTGTACCTTGATCAAGAATCTAACATTGTCGATATAGGATATGCTAACTCTTCTTATTCCTCTCTCCACGGAATGGGTAGAGCCTTGTCGATTGTAACAGCAAACAATTATTTGGATTATTAAAAAAAAAAGAATTTTTTTGTGGAACATTAGTGTTTGAGTGTAAAAATTTAGATTAAAGAAGACAAAATTGGTGGATAACCAAAACCTTTAAAAGAAGAGAAAAAAAGATGAGCGGTTCTGAACGCTGCTGGCAAAGAGAGAATTTTAAATGACTGCATTTTGTTGTTAGATTCTAAAAGTTGTAGTATAGATTATCAAATGAACAAAAAAATAAATTAATCAATAATCTATTATTGTAAAGGGCAAAGCTCGCAATCATTAAGTTCGTTTAGAAAAAAATCCAAATACTGGTTCGTTAAAAAAATTACCAGAAATGGTTGCATAGTAGAAATATACAATTTGATCAAAATTTAAAAAAAGAACTTTAAAATTTTATTTGTACTAAAACTCTTACGTAATTGATACCATTTTGAAATCACCAGGACGTGCTTCGTTTTCCATCTTATTAGCATTGTAAATATAACCCAATTGAATTATCATTAACTTTTACTAAAAATTATAACAACAAAATATTAGAAATACAGAATTGGAAGCAAATAAAGATAAAGTCTAAAATGTTTGGTATACACCAGAACAAGAGTTTACACCAGAGATGTTACCACGTAGTGACACGCAATGTGTCTTAAAAGATTATAAAAGCATTAAAAGATTATAAAAGGGTCCTTACATTAGTGCGGATGTTTTTCTCATAATAGTATCTTTAGCTGAATCTAATTTAGAATCAAAATTTGATCTTTTGGATGAAGCATAATTCAGAAAGTAATTTCTTCTTTTTCATAACTGTGCTTATAATTTGTCAATTGTACTTTCTTTTATATACATTTAATATTTTTTTAATACAATTAACTTTAAATAATTTCTATAATAAATGGGAATTATTTCTGGCACGTTAGGTTTCATTTAAATTTGACAATGTTAGTTTTTAAGGTTAAATAACGAACATAGTCAGATTTTGAATTAATCGCTCTGGTAGTTAAAAGTAAAGAGATAATAAGCAAATAAATGAGGAAAATGTCAACCTGTCAGGTGGAATCAAAATTATAACCTTATTTTTTAGAGGAATTGGTTTGCTTTATGATCTTTACCTCCTAACTTGTTTTATCTAAATCATAGTCCCTTTTCTCAGAAAATGGTTTGCTGTACTTTTTTTTTAATCTGATTTTTTGAAATTGGGTAGGTACTTACTTACTAAATTCATTAAAATTACAACCTTGTTTCCTCAGGAATCAGTTTGCTTCACGACCTTATTTTAGTCTACCTGAAGGTTATAAATTGTATAAATTTCTAACAGCAATAGTATCTTTTTTTCATATTTTTTTGTTGTATTCAAGATCTAGAGCTTAAATTTAAAAATAATATTATTTTTAAAATTTATTAATATTTTAAAAAAAGAGCGCAGTTTATTTTTGTAAAGAAATTAAAACCTTATTTAGCAATTTTTTTGTGTAGTCAAAATAGAATACGCATAAAATGTTTAATACAATCCAATTTTTTTGCAAAAAATAAAAATGTCAGTGCGTCTGTGATGTAAACAGACAGTAAAGTACAAAAAGACTAGAAACTACTAAAAGTACTAGAAATCAAAAGTATCTCGATAGCGAAAGTTTTGGAATAGCATAATACATTATAAAAAATACTTGCTAAAAATGCTTAACGTTCGTTAAATTGAATAGCTACAATTAAATATGTTGCTGCATGTTCAATTATACTAAAAATAATTCTTTTTCTGATATAAAAAAATCCTGCTGCACTAAAGTTCCTTGTAAAATGTTGAGCGTAAGAAGTTAGTTTTTTGAAAGTGTCTATTTCCTTGGAATCAGGATTCAATTGTTCTTGCATCTTATAACAAATATCCACAAATGTTTTAGCTTCTTGTACACTTGAATCCATTAAAATTATCATCCAAAAGGTACAACTCTGCAAAAACGACTTTTATTACTGAAAATACTTTTTTTTTTACTTACTAGAACCATTCCTAAATAGAAAATATTGCAAATTATTATATGATCATTAAAATTGATGGTTTTTAAAGAAGCTGCAGGAAAATTTAGACAAAAAACTAGTTGCAAACCGGTGTGGAATATTATCAATAAAATTTTGATACCCAAATAATTTGTTAAAAATTTCAATGGTTTCTCCCAAAATTCTGTATATTTGCACAAATAGTTGTAATTCCTGTATCATTTTTGTACTTTTTTGAAGTGTTAATAATTTGTTATTTAGATTTTTATATCTCTGTTTAATAAGCTGAACTATACAGGTAAAAAACATAAAAATCAAAAATTCGTACAATACATCAAACATGGGTCCAGTCTGTAGGCTTTGAAAAAAAGTAATTTTCAAAAAACTTGACCAACCGTATAATTGATAAGTAAAAAAGGCGGTGAAAAATACTATTTTTATAACAAAATTAAAATAAAAGTTTTTCCAAATTCTTGACTCTGTTTTCCCTTTATTTTGTAGTTTTATGTCAATGTATTGCAAATTTTTAAAAAGTAACTTCCACGCTTTTACATCTATCAGAAACGATGATTTAATAATGACTAATAAATTCAATAATATCAACTGAAACAATCCTAAAATATAACTAAATTTTTGTGTAAATACAAGCAAATTCCACATTTCAGTCTGTCTACTATTCTGCAGTACAGTTCCAATCCAAAAAATTCTCGCAATAACAAAAACAATTCCGAATAATTTAGACAATATCGGGTGCTTTGCAACATTTTTATCAAAATTATAATGCGGAGTTACGAGAAAAATATTTAGAAATTTCCACAAAGGTTGGATAAAATTTATATCTTTTTGAGACAAATTGAATTTCATGTTGACTATCTATCAGAAAAAATATGGTATTGTGTTTTCATCTTTCAGTCTTTCACTAATTGGAGCTAGTTTATAGAGATCAATAAAGAAAATTGAGTTATATACAAATTAAAAGTGGACAAATGCTGCATTATTATGATTACTCAATTTTATAACTTAATTTCTAAGAATTTGTTAACTGTGCTTATCATTTATTATTATTAGTACTCGTGGAATAGATTCACTCTACTAACAATAATTCACAGTCAGTGATGTAAAAGGCTTATTTTTGTAATGGTATTCGTCAGAATAAATAGCCAATTGTAAAAAAATACAAGTCGCAAATTAATCCAAACATATAACTTTTTATGTAATTATAAAAACAATATGGCTATTAAAACTTGATAAATGGCGATGGTAATATTAAATTACTTTGTGCTAGTGATTCTTATATTTTGGGTTTGTGAAGTACTTAGTTTTTAGTTTAAAGTAAGTACTTATTAACCGAAGTTATTTTATATCAAAGTTATATTTACTTCAAAGTAACTTAGTAAAGTACCTAACTACATAGTAGTAACCAAAATCTCACTCAACAAATTACTAATAAGTTCAAAGTGTTTAAACTGCAAGTTATAAATACGTTGCAAAGATCTTAAATGTTACCCTTGGAGAAATAATTCTTCAAAGCAATATTACAGTCACAAACTACAGTGGCCGTTATTCACTGGATAGTCCTATAAAGTTTTGTGTACTTTAAAGTAAATGGCAATGGTTTTTTTAGGTGTCATAAAAAAATTCCCACGGAGTAGTGTAGAAAGGTAAATATAACAAAAATTTTACTAAAAACAATTGCGCAAAGGTTACTTTTATTTAAAAGACGTAAATTAAGTAACTTATCGGTAGTATTCACTATATCATACGGGCAAAAACAGAAATAGCAGTGATTATATGTATTACAGCATTTTTTAAAATATACAATGTGTGATTGCAATATATGCAACAATTTTTCCGGTGATAGTTCTAGTTTTAATGTTAAAATGAGATGTACAGATGTTTTTCATAAAATTTCTACAAACGTTACCAGCTGATAGCCCTTGTTAAAACGATGCTAAGAAATCCGATTTGCTTTATACAACTGTATAAAGTATTGGTATCTGTAAGTGGGCGACTTTTTAAGCCCCTTCTATAAACCAAACAATACCCATTGTACACTTTATTGATACTATTGACAGGGATAATCACCGTAAGGATGGATCTTGATTTATGACAGTTTCTTCTGCCAGATGTCTCGCAATGCACTCAAATACCTACCAAGATTATTTTAATTCTAACTACGACCCTGTTTATTTTATTTAGAGCCGGTTTACAGAAGACGAATTAAATATCCAATTGTAATTAACATTTAATTCGCTGTTAACTTGGCTTTTCTGACATCTGATTGGTAAAAACTACTTTGCGAGTAAACTATTAGATTGCTATTAAAGTTAATGTTGTGTTTTGTAAAACGACTCTTAGGGCCAGTTTATAGAAAATGACATTGACTTTAATTGCGATTAAACATTTAATTTGCAATTAAGTATCTATTTTGACTAATCAATTGTCAGAAAGTTCAATTTAATCGTCAATTAAAAGTTAATCGCAATTAAATAATTAGTTCATTAGATTTTGCAATCTGACCTTTAATGTAACGTTTTGTTTTTACTTTTGTGGTGTTGCAATTAGTTTAAAGTACATACATGTAAAAGAATTTAAAAACATGTGAAGAAAAACTGTTGTCGAGAAGCTTCATTAATATGCAGGAATGATAAGCTAAACTTGCAAAGTTTATTTCACCTCAGTACCTGATCATTTTACCTGTCATTGGTTTTTAATTCTTCTCCAAACTTAATAAGATAGGCCGATAATGCGGTTATAATCAAAGACTGATTTATATTAACAGTACCGACTTCAGACGTGTTCTATTGCCATCATAAAGTGTTTGATACAATTTTCTAGATAGATAACAGATAAAAATTTATCAAGAAAGGGCATTGAACAATTAGTATATTATGCAACTAGCATTTAATGAAGACACGATTATGAGAATTATGAATATGAGTGTCTTTAATCGCCCGTTAAGTGCAAGTAGCATACACTATTTTTTCTACTACAACCCGCAATAAAGAAACTAATTTGAACTGTCATAATTTTAAATGTCCCATGCATATGTCATATTGGTTATTAGTTTAATGTTGCTAGGATACCGCTGTAATATTGCTTTCCTATTGGTCTCAAATTTGTGTCAAAATGAAGAATTTGTATATTAATGACAATCATTAAAGTACAAGTTATAGATAATTAACTCATTCATTCGAATATAGGAGCAAAAAAGATATTTTCGTTGACCAACTTATAACAAAAAGTTTATCTTTTTAATGCTTGTGAAACTAATAAAAATATTTCGGGATTTGTAAATAAAGTTAAAAAATAAAACAACATATTTTTTTAAGATATTTAATTTTCAAATACACTATCATTATCATCACTTTCGTTATTTATATTAATCATTAATTAGACATTTTCAAATTTTCTATAGTTATTTTTAATTTTAACAACTTTTTTAATAGTTTTTCCCAAGTTATGTTTGAAACATTATCGGTTTCTTTTTTTATTACATCTATTACTTTATTTTCAATACTAAACTTTTGAGGTACTTACAATTGGATATTTAATTCCTCTTCTGTAAACCGGCTCTAAATAAAATAAACAGGGTCATAGTTAGAATTAAAATAATCAAGGTAGGTATTTGGTATTTGAGTGTATTACGAGACATCTGGCAGAGGAAACTGTCATAAATCAAGATCCATCGTTATGGTGATTATTCCTGTCAATAGTGTTAATAAAGTGCACAATGGGTATTGTTCGGTTTATAGAAGGAGCTTAAAAAGTCGGCGCACTTACAGATACCTATACTTTACAACAAAAACTCTATTTTTGAGATACACATGATAGAGATACATGTATGATAACGACAACACTGTTTTTGAGCAAAAACTTTTACATCGTAAATATCCAACTCTATATGCTCGAAAACAGTGTTGTCATACATCGTGTATCTTAAAAATAATGTTATTTAAAAAAAGTTCTACAGAGTATGGCTTAAAAACTATTAACATTTGTTTGAAGCAAGGTGGGTTATTTCATCTTTTTTTATTATGTACTGTACCTGGTTAAATTTCCTAAACATACTCCAAAGTCACCCTGTTGTTAGCGATTTCAGACTAGTTTTGCATCTTCTAGTATTGGTTCTAATAGATTATACTTCTACTTCTACTTTCTCTTATGCATATGATTTTAGAGTTATGTTTCCTGACTTTTACAGCTGCCATTTTTTATTATTTGTGTATATTATTATTTTATTATCTTTTTATTTATTAAAAACACATGCCATTTATATTGTTATCATTTATTTGTTTAATTTAAACATTTCTCTATTCGATAATTCTAGGATTTAGATTACGAGTATTACCAACATCAATCAATACAACGAAAAATCCTGCTCTACTCAAAAACGATTACGTCTGTCTCATATTTCTTAAATAGTTGAAATTTTAGTTTTTTTTATAATTTATGTAAAGAAGACAATGACGTCTTTACCCAATGTTAACTACAGTTTGTATGAAAACGCAAAGAGTACAAAGCATGAAGATCAAGAAAGTTTAAAATTAGAAAGTGATTATTTTTACTCGAAATAAATAAATGAAAAATCTTATAATGATAATATTTCACCCACGTGCCAGACGTTGTCAGGTCGCATCTACAGTCTCTGACATGACCTAAAGATTATTGGTGGTAAGGATCAACAGCTTAATGTCAGATCAACGTCTTAAATCTCCTCCTAAAGACGAATCAGCTGCAGTTAGTATGTTTACCCAGGTAAGCTAACGCACACGACACAAATCCAAAAGATGATCAGCTTCGCTAAGCAGCTACCTGGAATATCAACAAAAAAAAAAGAAAAAGTAGGGAAATTAAAATAAGTTTAATAAACTAAAAATCAAACAAAATATAAAATTTTATGTAAAACTGATTCAATGAAAGTAAAAACAGAAATAAAAAAGCAAGAAATATAGTTTTAATAGCGGCCAAATATAACAAAAGTTCCAAAAAACTTTTGAACAAATATCTGTCAAAAATGTTTTGTAAAATATATCTAAATATAAACAAATAAAAAATATAAAAAGCAAGAAAAAAATGCCACCTCATGGAAAAATTAATATTTGAATAAATATAGCTGCTTCTTTTTCTTTTGGGGTGTAGTTTCAGCAGCTGGGAGTAGTTTGCAGACGCCTCAAATAAGACCCTAGACTTTTTAGAAGAAATTCTCAGCTGATGTTTTCTTAATGTAAACCTCGTCATAGACGTAAGCTCTCAAGATACTTAAAGGTAAGAAAAAGTTTAATAATCCGGATTTTTCACCTTCAGGTTTATCTCAATATTTAATTCTGAGATATAAAATAATTACTTATTATCTCTCAATCGAGTCTTATTTATTATACAAACTTTACTTCTTTGCTTTTTACTTGACGATTTGATATATTGTGACAATTTGATGTATTGTGACATGATGTATTTGACAAATTCATTGTAAAAAGATGATAATAAATGAAGACATAATTTTACAAATCCCAAGCCCTTGCAATCGATTTAACTTTTACACTCTCGATATTCAATTATTGTTAAAATAAAAAATGATCAAACTCATGTATTCAGTATATAAACGAGTAAAACATTTTAATCGATTATGTTGTCTATAATTGAATAATCTATTTATACAGTTTACATGAAAGTATTGAAATAACTTGATAATTATTTGCTGAAAGGTTACTCGTTCATCTAAAAAAATTGTTAACGTCCGTTAAATTGTACAGCTACGATTAAATAGGTAGCTCCATGTTGAATTATACTAAAAATAATTCTTTTTTCAATATAAAAAAATCCAGCCGCACTGAATTCTTTTTTAAAATGTTCTGCGTATGAGGTTAGTTTTATTAAAGTGTCTGCTTCCTCAGAATCTTGAATAAGTTCCTGTGTCTTACAACAAATGTTCACAAATGTTTCAGCTTCTTGAAATGTGGAGTCCATTAAAAGCACCATCCATACAAAACAAAACTACAACAATTGTATTTAATTTTTATAATTACACAATTGTTACTTACTAAAATTACTATTAAATAAAAGATATTGCATATTATTATATGAATATGCAAATCCGTGGTTTTTAAATAAATCAAAGCAAAATTTATGCAAAAAACAAGTTGCATACCAGTATGGAAAATTATCAACAAAATTTCATATCCAAATACTTTATTAAAAGATTCAATAATTTCTCCCAAAATGCGGTATATTTGTACTAACTGTTGTACCTCTTGAATCATTTTTGAACTTTTTGTACTTGTTATCAATTTTGTATTTAACATTTTATATCTCATTTTTATACACTGTACTATACAAGTTAAAAATGTAAAAATCTGAAATTCGTAAAATAAATCAAACATAGGACTGTTCCATAAAGCTTGAAGATATGTCAGTTTCATAAAACTCGACCAACTGAATACTTCGTAATAGGAGAAAACAGTAAAAATCAATAATTTTAGAGAAAACTTGAAGAGAAATTTTTCCAAACTCTTCTTTCCAATTTTCCCTTGTTTTGAAATTCCATATCAATATATTGCAGATTTGTAAATAAAAATTCCCATTCTTTTATATTTACCAGGAACGACGATTTGAACATAGTTATTAGATTTAGTGTTATCAAAGTAACCATAGAAAAAATATAACTAAATTTTTGGGTAAACAAAAGAGAACTCCACATTTCAACCTCTTTTTCATTTTGCATCATAGCCCCAATCCAAATTATTCTTGCCAATATAAAAACACTTCCAAATAGTTTAGAAAACACCCAGTATTTTGTAACTTTTCTATTAAAATCGTAATAGGGAGTTATAAAAAAAACATTCAAAAACTTCCACAAAGGCTGAATAAAATTTATATCTTTTTGGGATAAATTAAAATTCATGTTCAGTGTGAGATGAGTTATACTGTTATGTTCTTTACTAATTAAACATACCTTTATAGCTAGACTATGAATATCAATATAGGAAATTAAATTTCTGTTGAATTGGTTCATTACAATGATTATTACATTTTTAAAAGATGATTTCCAACTTCTGTTTATCGTTTAATCTGATCTATAGGTTGAAACTGTAGATAAAATTTATAATTATGTAGTTAGTAAACAGAGATGTTAATGCAGACAATAATCGAATCTGTTTAAAATAAGAACAAAAACGAGTAACAAGTAAGAACGAGTGAGTAAATTTAATTTTTGTGACAATTAGTCGTCTATTAATATATGAGTTAATTAAAATATTTCTTGTTAACCATGTTATTAATCTATTTAAATATTTTATTAATCCTTAAAAATCTATTTTTAAAATTTTGTAATTAATGTCAATATTAATTAATACTTATTATTTTAATAGGGAGCAATTTCACTATTAAATTTCACAAAACATTCAAAAGCTGTCAAAAGAATTTCGCAACATTAAATTACTTTGATTTATAAGATTACAAACGCAATTATTAAAATAGTTTATTAAATTTATTAAAGTTTATTAAAGTTTATTAAATTAAAGACAGAGTTCTTGGAATGATATAGAGGTAGAAATTCGTAAAAAATGAAATCTAAAAAAAATTTTCTTTAAACGAAACCAATCACTAGCTAATTTTTTGACCATCATTTCTGATACACCTAGTATATTCATTATTTTTTAATTATTTTAATTCTAGTATTTTAATTTTAACATTATTTTAATTACTGAATCTTTCTCAATGTTATACTTGTCCTTCAAATTTATTCTACAAGAAACATCAGATTTCTTCCCTAGTTGGTTGCTCACAATGAGAGTCGCTTAGTCCAGCGATATTCAGTCTCTGGATTCAGTCCCGTCGATAACAAACTGGTCTCTAACCTCAACATTTGGTACTTGAACGCCTGGTTCATTTGATAAAGTTTTTGCGTCTCAAACACTCATCAGTAAACCTTTTGCATCAGTTTTTGGAAATGCAAACTTAGTTTTTCTAGAGCTTGTTTGGATGATAAGACTGTCACCTTCTTTTCAAAGCGGTTTTAAACCTTCGCCCCTGACATTATTTTTCTTAAATTTAAACGTTAGTTTCTTCTTGGTTCTTCATTACATCTAAAACGCATTTTCTTGTTTCGTCACTAAACTTCTAGAAAAACTTTGGTTTTTATCGAAAATTTTTACAAAATGAGTATATATAGTCTTCATTCTTCTTCGAAGTAGCTTCTAAATGCCCAAACTTAATTATTATTGAACACCATATTTATTCTAAAAACACAAAGGCAAATGCAAAGCTTTTAACAACGAAATTAAAACTACACTATATAAAGTCCTAAATATTGATCTTCCTGAACCATTTTGGTCTCAAGCTTCACTTCGTGTAGCTTTAGATAGTCTGGGTGTTCGTTTTGTTTAAGATATGTCATTGCTAGCTTTTCTAGTTTTAGTTTCTTGCACTTCACTTCAAGTCTTGTAGGCTCTATTCCTCCGTTGTCTTATGTGCCTGTAAAATTGAATAAAAAAACAAAGCTTTATAGACAAAACGTTTTTCTGCACCTATAATATAATTGTCGATGGTTTAGTTCTCGGCACAATAAAGTAAATGTGATCTTAAAGCATGTTTTTTATCGGCTGGTATTCCGTGTATGTTAAAACCACCTGGTTTATCAAGAAACGACGGAAGAAGACTTGATTGAATAACCATTATGCCTTAAAATAATGATCGTTTTTTGGAATGGAATATCACTTATGTTAACACTGTCGCCTTTAAAATCTTTAAAAAAGCTGTTCTAATGCTGATTACTGTATGCTCTGCGGAGCTGCCTCTACAGAGAAGCTAGAGAAGCTGCTACTTCTGTGGAGTCTCTCAGGCACAGAAATATGTGGTAAATACATGGTAAATTAAAGCAAGGAATAAATTTGTCGTTTTTGCTATAGAAGGATACGGCCCATGTTTAATGGAGATTAAAATACTTGTGAATACATGGGTAACCTCTTGCGATAGAAAACAAGTGCAAAAGATGTTCATAAATTTTTAACACAAAACATTAGTCTGACAATTTAACTTCCAGTCTGCTTGAGACTGCTAATAAGGAAACCGGTCTTAAAGAATTATATTATATTTTATTTTAACGTTTATTATACTTTAACAAAATTATGATTACAATATTCTTATAGATTCCAGTAATTATTATTGTTTTGTTTCTGTATAATTAAAAATTTTCAATTAAATTGTGTTAAACTTTTACTCTTTAAATATTCAGAATGCAACCTATTTTCCAAATTCAATTGTACCCCGCTTTCCTTTTGTCAAGATAGCCTACCTCAAGCAAATCATATACCTTTAACATGTGTGGTTAAATGGAAAATCCTATTATTATTTAAATATCTTTGAAAAATTGTAATTTTCTTTATGAAACACCTCAAGGTTCCAACTCAAACAAACTGCAGAGACCTCAATACTCAAGGGCCTAAATACAAATAAACTTTAACTCAAGTTCGGATGACGTTTGTTTGTTTGCATATATTGTCATACGGCAATAGAATTTATATTGGTTTGAGATTTTTAGAATTAATATAAATTATGCTGTAATGTTCAAATTTTTTTTAGGATTTTGTCGACGTTTCGAGACACTATTAGATTTTGGTGTTTTTCAGAACGGTACATAGACAACGTAGGTGGTATAAATTTTGTTAAACCAAAATATTTTTTTTATCTAACAAAATTAAATAGAGACTATTTTGTGTAGGTATTAAACATTCTGATTAATTAAAAAAATAGTAATTCAATAATATATTATTAATAAAATTGAAACAGTTGAAATTAAATCAGTTTTATTATTTCTTAACGTAGGTACACATTATTTATTGTATACAGTGTTGTTAAATAATTAATTACAAGTAATTGAAAAAGTAATTAAATTACTTTTATTGTAATTGAAGCAGTAATTAATTACTTGGTCTTCAATTGTAATTCATTGTAATTCAATTACTTATTTCGTTACAATTACAATCACTTTTCATAATTACATTTGCATAATTACATTCTTCAAAAGGTTCTTTAAGGGGATAAAACTCATACCATAAGAAAGTGGCAAATAGAAAGTAGGATTAGAATAGTCACGAACATGTCACCGCATTACTTATACCTGTAAAAAGGCAAAGAAATTATTTATTTTGTTAGAAGTTGGTATTATATCTATCTGCAAATCGCAAAAGATAATCCTCAATTCTGTTAAAAAGATAAGAATACTTCAGAAATATTCTAAGTGAAAGTTTTGCCAAAATTAGTTAATAATTTTTTATTGTGGTAAATTTACTTGGAGTTTTTTTATATCATACATATTTATTAAGTACCTCCACATCTCGTCTAAAAGAATCTAGTTTTAGATACATTTTAATTTATGCATTTATAAAGTTAAAAATCAACACTATGTTTTTGCGTTAAATACCGGTCTTAACGGAATTGACACTAGACAATTACATTGCATATACAAAGTGTTCCTTAATGATATGCGAATATTTAAGGGTGTGAATCTACATGAATAATTAATGTTAGTTTGCTTTATAAACTATAGTCCAAAAATGTTTTCGTACAAAAACTCGGGGTGTTGAAGTTTAAGGGAAAAAAATGGAAATTAATTTTATTGGAAATAATATTTTCAGAAACGCTTCAGATGTTTCAGTGATATTTGGTACGTAGTGAAAGTTAATAATAATAAATAAAAATTGCATTCTTCAATTATTACATTAATTTTCTTAAATAATAGAACGGTTTTTATTTTTTTACTCAAAAATGGCGCATCGCAAAATTTCTGACAAGAGTTTGAAAAAATTATTTAAAAAAATTAAAAATGTAATCAATTAATGTAATTAATTACATAAAAGCGTGTAATTGTAATTAATTACAATCTCATATTTTGTAATTTCAACTGTAACTAATTACATTTTATCGAAAGTAATTGTAATTAATTACATATTTTAAAAATATTTTAACAACACTGACTGTATAACTAAGAAAGTCGACTTAACGTTTGTTAAATTGAACAGCTACGATTAAATACGTAGTTCCATGTTCTATTATACTAAAGATAATCCGTTTTCTAATACAGAAAAAGCCAACAGCAGTAAAATCTCTTGTAAAATATTGTGCGTACATAGTCATTTGTTGTAGAATTTGTATTTCTTTAGAATTCTGAATAAATTGATCTTGCATCTTATAACAAGTACCTACAAATAATTCAGCTTCTTACATAGTTGAGTCCATTAATAGAACCATCCATATAAAACAAAACTGCAAAAAAAATATTTTTTAAATTTTCGTTTATTTTGTCCTTACCAAAAAAATTATTAAATAAACAATATTGCATATAATCAAATAAATTTTTAAATCGATCGTATCCAGAGAAGCTAAAGGGAAATTCACACAAGCAACTAGCTGCATACCAGTGTGGAAAAAGATTAACAAAATTTCATATCCAAATAATTTGTTAAAAATTTGAATTGTTTCTCCCAAAATTTGGTACATTGGTATTAATTGTTTTAATTCTTCAATCATTTTGGGGCTTTTGTTTATTGTTATCAATTTTGCATTTAACATTTGGTATCTTATTTTAATACATTGAACTATACTTGTAATAAATACAAAAATTTGAAACTCGTAGAACACATCACAAATAGGGCTAGTCCATAAACCTTGTAAATAACTTATTTTTAGAAAATTTGACCAGCTGTGTAACGCGTAAAAAGCAAAAACAGTAAAAATTAATAATTTTGTTGAAAACGCAAAATAAAAGTTTTTCCAAATTGTTTTTTCTACTTTGTCTTTATTTTGCAATTTTATGTCGATATGTTGGAAATTGGTGAATAATATTTTCCACGCATTTATATTCACTCCAAATGATGATTTAATATTGGTTAATGAATTCAGTGCTATCAAATGAATCACAGAAAAAATATAACTAAATTTCTTTGTAAATATAAGCGGACTCCACATTTTAATCACTGCTTCATCTTTCATCAGAGCTCCAATCCAAATTATTCTCGCTAGAATAAAAACACTTCCATATAGCTTTGACAACACCCAGTATTTTGTGACGTTTTTATCAAAATCATAACATGGAGTTACGAGAAAAATATTCAACCACTTCCATAAAGGTTTAATAAAGTTTATATCTTTTTGGGATAATTTAAAAATCGTGTTCATTGTAAGAAAAGCTATACTATTATGTCCTTCACTAATTAATTACATCTTTATAACTAGTCTGTAAATGTCAATAAAGTAAATTGAATTTTCATTAAATTGTTTGTAACAATGGTTATTTTTAGATAACAATTATATAATGCATTTTTTCACGGCACAAGTATTTTACACAGAAAAATCTTCTGGAATTGGACCGTATCAATAGATTTTGTAACACTGAAAACTTCTACCTCTAATAACTTTTAAACAAGTGAAAATAAAAAAAATAAGAAAAAAACCGTTTTGACAGTATTTAAGGGGAACCCAACCCTTATAAATCTTGTATAAATCGGTTGAATTTAATTGCTAATAGTAAGCGAAAAATGAATTTACCTTTAGAAATAAGACAAGGAGCCGAAGAAGCTAGCAGCAAATTAATTCCGGAGAAATCAAGAAAACGATATGAAAAGGAGCTTTTAACGAGTGGAAAGAGAAGAATGTTGTCACTAAGGTTTTAAATGAAACTGTTGTATTGGCGTACGTTTCTGGTTTATCAAAAATCTTTAAAGCGGCGAGTTCATAGACTGAGGAGTTTATCAAAAATCTTTAAAGCGGCGAGTTCTCGATGCTGAAGAAAGCCCTTGTTGTTAATGACAAGGCTGATATTACTAGGTTTGTTCTGATAGATATAGTTTAACCATTTATCCTATAATAATTGTAATTTGCTTCTGAAATTTGAAGAAGTGATGCTATTTATGAAATACAAACTGTTAATTTTGTGTCAAAGAAATCAAATTATTGTCTGTTCAAGACTGCTGCAAGTTTATTTTGGAAGCTTTGGATAATTTATTCTTATTATGTAAGCTTGTGCTAATCTTTGTACTTTATGATGCTTGTTGATAAATTACTTAAACTAACTGTAGATGATATCGAGAACCATGAGAAATACACGCTGGTCAAGTTGGAGGATTCCAGAGCACGTAACGTACTCCCAGGTCACTTACGGGTAAAATTCCTGGCGCAAGTCATTATCTTAGTAAAAAGAAATACCAAAAAAAGTGAAGAGTTGAGTTCTATTTCAGCTCAAGCAATTAATTATTTCCAGAGTAATTCTATTGTCTTCATTTTTTTCTGTACTTGTTTTTTTTTTAGTAATTAAGCTTTTGCATCTAAAGCTGTATTTTTTGTTAAATTTAAAAGTTCTTTTTTTTAATTGGAAAGTTTAGTCAGACTTAAAGGTCAGGTGGGTAGAACAAATCTTCTTTCAAGTTTATTTTATCACATAAATACTGTGGTTAAATTTTAAGCAACTTAGGAATTAAGAAAAGAAAATTGTAAACCTGTTAAAGTAACAAGTGAGAATAAACCGATTAGTTGGACACAAAGAAAAAAAAGTTTAAAATATTTAGAAAAGAAATATTTATAGCCTTCTACGTACAATGTTCAAAATATTACAAGCTTAAAACCAGTCAAAAAAATAGAAACGACATCTAAATGTTGCATTTCTTCTTTTGTTAGTATTTCTTGTTTTTACTTATATTAATAAAAAAATCGGTTTTGGCAACTTAGGCTTCTTTAACAAAGGGTGTTTTTAAAGTAATGTTAACGTTAAAATTTTTAGTAAGTGATAACTGTCGTTAAAAGGATACTAAATGGCCAAAATTGTCTTATGTAAATGGTCATAGTTTTCCAGATATAGACTAGCATTTTTTTTGTTGAAAAAGTTATTTTTGACGGAGATACGATGTATTCTAACTTTTTTTGGTATTTTGTGTGGTTAAAATATATGGAGAAATTTTTCTTTGTGATAGTCCCAGTTTTAATGTTAAAAACAGATATACAGGTGTTTTTAAAGTAACTTTACAAATTTTAACATATGATAAACCTTGTTAGAATATGATACATATTCAAATTTGTCTTTGAAAATGTTATTGGTTTTAAGAGCTGTAGAAATTGTTTTTTTAAAAAACATTATTTTTGAGATACTCGATGTATAATAACATTGTTTTTGAGCAAAAACATTTACATGGTACGATCTCAAAATCTATATGCTCAAAAAGACCTAAGTTGATAAAAAAGAAGCTAAACTATAAGTACCCAATACCCTACATTTGCTTGTCTAGTCAAGATCTCAATTGTGCTAACAAGCAATACAAATAAAAAACGTTCAGTAAAACAATTTTCTATTAATTTAGTGAACAATTATCTACCCAGTTAAATTGTGACACTGGCTGCCATTTAATTGTATCGATATAATAACATAAGTTGATATATTTGCTATAAGACTAAGAACTATAGTTTTATTTAAAGAAAAACATCCATTAGCATTAAATTCTTGCAAGAAATATTTTGAGTGACGTATTAACAAGTCTATAGCCTGAACTTTGAGAGGATTATCGAGAAAATCTTCTTTGATTTCGTAACATAACGTAAGAAATCTTTTTGCTTCTATAGCAGTTGAATTTACAGACGATAGCAGTGTTAGAAAGTTAAGCTAAAAAAAGACATTTTCTTAAAATAATAAATTAAAAAATACAGAGTGGATCATACAATGTTTATTTTCAATAACCCACTCTGCACCTTTAACTTACCAAAACTAGTAATATAACACAAATATTAGCGAATATGATGTGATAAAAAAACGACCAATGTTTTGCTCACATTAAAATCATGGCAAATGCAAAATTTAAACAACTAACAGTTTCAATCCCAAAATGGAAAAGCAACAACACAATTAAATTACCAAACAGTTCATTAAAAAGTTGAATGGTTTGACCTAAAACTCGATACAGCTGCATGATTTTCTTTGTTTCTGATTTAATTTCTTCTTTTGTAGACATTTGTAGTAATTTTTGGTTCAACTTTTTATACCTATTTTCGAAACATTGAACCAACATAGTCAAAAACACTATTAATAAGAATTCAATAATCAAATCATGATAGCCAGTTAACCAAAAAACTTTGCACATTGGTAGTTGGGTAACACTTGTCCAAATACAAAATTCATAACTTGTTAAGATAATGTAAAAAATGTGTTTTAAAATAAACTGACAAATAAAACGTTTTGACAACGGTTCTTTTTCTCTAACTTTTCCTAGATTTGTGTCAACCCAATGCAAACGTTTAAATATCTTTTCCCATTTATCAGGATTTAGAAAAACTGTATTTAGTACTGTGTAAATATTAATTAGAGCTAAACAGGTAACCATAATCATCAAAATAAATTTTTGGGATAGAATAATTTCGAGATAAAACGACCATATTTGTTTGTCAACACAGGCTAAATAAAACGTTGTTATTTTAACAACAATTAAAACAAAGCCATAAATTTTTGCCAATTTCGGATGCCATAAAGCATTTCTCCTAAAGTCATACCAAGGTGTAATCAGAAAAATGTTGAGGAGAAAGTTGTAGCCACGGATAAAATTAATATCTTTTGGTAATTTTGAGCTCATGCTGTCAGATAAACAGCTAAGAAGTAATAAGTTGTTTTATTTCAAAACCACTCTGTAATAATTTAATTGTATTTCATTATTTTCTTTGTGTAGATAAATAATTTCATTATCGATTAGATTTCCTGCTGTTGAATTGTATAGTGACAATAAAATAAGTAGTAATATTTTCAATAATACTGAAAAGAATGCCTCTTTTAATATCGAAAAATCCTCCAGCACTGAAATCGCAAAAATATTATCTAGCATAGTTTGCCAATTTTTCTAAAACTTCAAGTTCTCTCAAACCTTCCGTAAAATTTTCTTGCAATATACAGCACAATTAAACAAATTTTCCGGTTTTTTGTATAACAGTCAAAAAATTTCGGCATTTTGGCAGTCCGAATTTTGCTACTAAGTAACTACTAACAAATGCGACCTCTCAGTATACAAGAAATGTTCTATTTCTGTTCAATTGAAAAATTATTTCTTCTAGTCATATTAAAGGATTTGTTTATTTCTAATATATTTAATTGAAAAAGTTTGCCTATCTTCAACTGTAAAGAAAATTGAACCATTTCTGCGGATTACTGGCCAATGAGACGAAGAGATTTTACTTTTCTCTACGGACAGCATTATCGTTACTATAACGATTATACGACTCTTTATTTTATTTACTTCTGCATTTAGAGATAATTTTTTATGAAAAACAACTGTAGGTTTATGGCTGATTTCAAGAACTAAATCGCTGCAGGACCAGAGAGAGATTGTTTTTCAACGCCTTCTATTGAATTCTGCTTGGTGCTGTACATCCAATGATTAAAAAGAACACCATGTGACATACAACGAAATTCAGGCATACTTATTGATTACGATGTATTAATTCTCTAATTAGTGGTAAAGTTTTGAGAAGCGTCATTTTTACATTTTTCGAAAACACCTATATTTCTTTGTAAAATTTTAATTGTTTATAGACACCACTTTTCCTCATATTGTCAATGCATACATAAAAAAGTTTAACAGTATTTGAAAACGTAAATAGGGTGGGCAGCTGCCCCGCTACCGCGTGGCAGGGGGTACCGTTCATTACTTAATCGGTACATAATCTTTTAATTCGGGATCAGGAGTTTAGGTACGGTCTATATTTAAAATCGTTTATATTTTAGGAAAGATTAAAATAATAACTTTAGGAAATTTAGGTTTACTTGAAAATAGACAATTTCCTATCATAATTCTGGTAAACAGTCATAGACAAGTTTAAATATCTCTGACCTTAGACCAATTAGTATTCCTCCAGCATTATTGAAAGTCTTGGAAAGGTTTGTTTACAATAAAATTTATCAATATTTTTGTAAGAAAAAATTTTTGCTAGGTCACCAGTCTGGTTTTTGAATTGGTCATAGCACGATTACTACGTTAACTGCTATTTTAAATAATATAAGTAAGTCTCTAATATAATAAGTCTAATCGCTCTTGATCGCAATGAAGCCAGTATGTTTACATTTCTAGGCTGTCGATACCCTAAATCACAACCTTCTTTGTGCTAAACTCACTTCACTTACTATGGTTTTGATTACTTATCAATTTGCCTATTTAGACCATATTTAAACAATATGTCAACAAGTATACCCAGATCACTTTTGTAATATTAAATTTCAAAATTCAACCTAAAATTTTGGCTTTGTGAATTATGTTATATGACAACGTCAACGTGACATTGTCATATAACATGACCTACATTTTAAAAACCCGAATTTTCGGTATAAAACATAATTCACAAAGCCAAAATTTTGGGTTGTATTTTGAAATTTAATGTTACAAAAGTGATCCGGGTTTATATAGTTCTAGATGCAGCTGTATCGAAAATAAATGTAGTAACATCGAGCGTTCAACAAAGTTCGATTTTGTGACCTATTTTATTTGTGATTTACACAGTAAATCTTCTAAAATTACCAAAAAATACAAAGATGCGAGCTTTTGCACACAACACGTAGCTCCAAATCAACTTTAGTCCAAGCCAGTCTCTGAAGCTTCTGAAGCCTTTAATAAAGATCTAGAATCTCTTGCGTGATGCTAACTTGAAATTTAAATTCACCAAAATGTAAAGTTCTACTTTGTTTCTCAAATAAGCGTAATTACAACACAATGGTCCAGTCATTGAATGTTAACACTGGTAACCAAAGTCTTCCAATTATACAATAGGTTTTTACAAATTAAAAAGTTTCGAATTTAACATTATGAACTAGAGGGCAGCAATAATTGTCTTAAAGTATTAAAATTTGCCACTTTTTTACTGTTTTGACTAGACAAAACTGTTTTAAAAGTAACAACTTTCATACCTATTTTGTTATTTTGATTAAACAAAATTTTTAATAGTTCATCTAGTTTAATTTTGTAATGTGTGATTTACAAAAGAAAAGTCTTACAAAAATGGTTATTACGTACCGTTAGTTTTCGCCCTTTTGCCTAACAAAAATTTTGTATCCTACAGCAATTTATTTAATATCATTAAACAAAATTACACTAAACATAACTTAGTTTTAAAACCAAAAAAGATAGTCATAGATTTTGAGATAGCTATCCATTCCAGTTGTAAAACGGCATGGCCTGACTCTACTATTGTAGGTTGTAGATTCCATTTGGCACAAGACTGGTTTAGAAAGATTCAATTATTAGGTTTAGTCACTTTGTACAAGGATAAAAGTTCCTCGATAGGTCAGTATCTACAGTGTCTATTTGGTATCCAGTTTTTAGATTGTTCAGAGGTTGAAGAATTTTTTAATACCGAACTCCATTATTTAATGCCGGCTGATGTGCTGATGATAGAATTGTAGCCTTACGAAAATATTTATATAATAATTATATTTCAAATATGTCACTTTTTCCTCCACATATTTGGACACCAAAATCAGATGATTTGTACAGAAGTACTAATTGTTGTGAGTCTTTTAATTCAAAATTTAACAAAAGCTTTTATACTACAATCCCAACATCGTTACATTTTGCAATACCTTGTTAAACATTCAAATTGATGTATATTCTAGAATTACAAGTGCGAACCGTGGACGTAAAGCAGAGCGCAATGAGTCAAAAAAAGACGAGTTTTTTTAAATACAAAAATTTTTGAATTTAATAATAATATTACCAGCAGATATAACTTTGTTAAACAAGTGAGCTTCAATTATTTACCTAAATAACAGTTGTATGTGTTTTATTATGTATGTTTTTTGTTTAAAAGAATAATTGATTAAACTTTATATTTAATAACGAACCTAGTTTTTTCTTTTCTTTTATAAGAAATTATCTTCCTCAGACTATTTCCAGATGGCACTTTACATTTTAAAGTAAATATAAACCAAATAATTGCTAGGTGATCAGACGGCCGATACCTACTTGAACCGCAAGTCTTTACCTGCACTCTTTAGGGATCCGATAATGATGATAAGGTGCGTTGAGGATTAATACAGCTTTCGTGAGGGAATCGGGCGACGCGACGGCCATTAGGGTAACCTCAGCATTCTTACTGCTATTATTTGGATCATTACCTACTTAACCAATTTTTCTTAATTTGCGACTCAGTTTCAGTGATTTGAAAAAAATTAAAACAAATTTTTGTATTTTTAAAAAATAACAATTAGAATGCATTTTGTGAAAATTACCTGTCATAGTTTGTACAACAATTTAGAAAATTTAAAGTATCTTTGAAATGAAGAGTTACTGGACCCTCTTTGTCAATAATTAAGGGAGGATTTTATGTTGACCGCTGCTGGGCTAGGTAAAACAAGGTCAAGCTTAGTCTTTAAAGGTTTCTTCCTATCATTAAATATTGACCGGTTTTTGGTTATGACTGATAAAAATATAACTAAACAATCGAACTAAAAGGAAGTATTAAAAAATGCAGAAGTTAAGTACTGCCCTCGCCCAAACATTTTATTACTTCTTCAGTAAATCAGTCATGTCTTAGAAATTTCCCATTTACTTTGCATAACTATTTGCATTTCTTCTCTAATCTAATGACTTCAGTTTGTTCTCTACTAATGTTACTTAATTGTACACCGTTTTTTTCCGTAGTAAACAACTCTTTCAGAGAGATGCTGCAATTTTTGGTAGTTTGATATGTAGTTCTTCCTTTTTTTTTCAATTTAAAAATTTTGCCCGATGTAAAGATCAGGTGGTTATGATAATAAATCTTATTTCAGGATTATTTTACCACATACTGTGATAAACATTAATACTTTCTTAACGGTGGAGTTAAGAAGAGAAAACTCGCAGAAAATCAATAAATGAGGATAAACCGATTAGTTTAGTTAGCCATAAAAGAAAAGAAAGTTTAAAATATTTATAGTACAAATGTGTACTTAGACAAAATTTTCTAAAAGACGTACTTACAATGCTTCTATAAAATAAAAGGAAAGTACAACTTTACTTTTTTTCAATTATTAGAAGTAACGGTTTCGGTAGCCTTAACACGTAACTACCTAAACAAACTTAATTACTACGAAACTATAAAATAAAGTTAGTTTACTTAACGTAATGTATTTTGGCAGTTATTAAATATGTAAATAGAAGCTGAAGAAGACCAAGTCTCCGGTTTACCACAAAAAAATAATGTGACTATTATTGAACAAGACTCTTAACATTCAAATTTTGATTATATGCTACAAAATTAAAAAGTATAATTTTGTTTAATGTAAAAGATGCATTAGCGTTAAATATCTGCAAAAAATATTTCATATGGACTATCAAGAAATTCATAGCCTGAGTTTAGGGAGGTGCATCTAAAGAATGTTCTTTGATTTTGAAGCATAAAGTAAGAAATCTTTTTGCTTCTGTAGCAGTGTTCGAAAGTTAAGCTAAAATAATACAAATTTTAAAATACCAGATAAAAAAAATACAATTGGAAAAAAATATTTTCAAAAAGATTATACGTTGAACTTACTAAAACTGATATAATAGTATAGCATACGCATTAGCAAATATAATGTGACAAAATAACAACCAATCTTTCTTAACAATGTCAATAAGTTGATAACGTAAAGAAAAACTTTGTTTTAAAAAATTGGCAAATAAAACATATGTATTGACAAAGATTCTTTTAATCCAACTTATCGTAGATTGAATCAACCCAATGCAAATCTTTAAATAACTTTGCCCATTTAACAGAATTCAGAAAAATTCTATTTAAAACTTTGTAAATGTTAATTAGAGCAAAACTGGTAACTAAAAAACAGCACAATAAATTTAAAAAAAAATACTTTATTGGTAAAACAACCGATTTGTTGGTCTACATCTACACAAACAAAATAAAACGTTATTTTAACAATTAAAAAAGAGTTCCATAAATTTTACCCAATTTCGGATGACCTTATACCAAGTTATACCGCGTATAAAATTAATATCTTTTACGAAATTTGAGCTTTTGTTTTCGGTAAACTACAAGTACCTACTGAAGAATAATAAATTGTTTGATTTCAAGAACACTCCCATAATTTATTTATATTTCATTATTTTGTTTGCCTGGATAAGTAATTTCATTATCGATTAGATTCGCTGCTATTTAATTGTATGGTAATAATAAAATAAGTAGCAATATTTCCAAGAATACTAAAAACAAGACTTCTTCTAATATCGAAAAACCCTCCAGCATTAAAGCCGCCAAAATATGCTCCAGCACAGTTCGCCAATTTTTCTAAAACTTCAAGCTCTCTCGAACCTTCCGTAAAATTTTCTTGCAATTTCCAACACAAATAAACAAATTTCCTAGCTTCTTGTACTGTTGAGTCTATTGACAAAATAACCATCGAAATACAATACTAAAAAATAAACTTACTCTTTTGTTATTTAAATTTTCGACTTACTGGAATCATCGCTATTAAAGCTACATTACAAAATAAAACTTGAAAATTAATCTCCTTGCCCATTGGTGGTATACAGAATAGCAGTGTTCAAGGCATTGATGATTTCCAAGCAAGAGTCAAAAATTATAAAAATAATCTGGTAACCGAAGAGACTGTTAAAAATTTCTACTGTATCTCCAAGAATTCGGTAATAATGTGCAATGTTTATCAACTCTTGAACATCTTTAGATTCTGCACAAATTGTTTTAAACTTCTTATTTAAATCTTTGTATCTACTTTTGAAACTTTTGATTAAAACATTTATTAGTGTTATTAATAAAAACTCGTAGTAACATCTAGTAGACATCCATTTAGAAACGATGACAAAAACGAGACATTTTGCAAGAATGCAATGATTTTTAATAAATAACACGAAAATATCCAAAACATGAGTTGTCTAAGAACAAAGTGGAAATAAAAATTTTTCACCAAACTCAATTCCCTTTTTCCTTTGTTTTGCAGATTCTTATCGATATATTGCAAATTTGTGTATAGTTTTTTCCACTTGTCCATATCCAAAAATGTTGATTTGTACAATGTTACCAAATTCAAAACTGAAAGATTTGTATAAATTGCCCACATTATAATTTTTTCCGACAGACGAAATCTTTCGTAAATTTGTCTGATTGTATTGCTTTGTAACCAATAACCAATCCAAACAAGCTTCAGTGCAATTAAAAAACATCCATAACATTTTGCAAAATTGGGATGATAACTACAATTCTTCTGGAAGTCGTACCATGGAGTCACAAGAAATATATTTAAAAACTTGTAAAAATTGTTAATAAAAATAATATCTTTGAGAGACAGTTTGAAAGACATATTCGATGGAACACCACTAAGTATACTTGTTCATTTTATCCACTTAATTATAGGGTAAACAACAATCAAGGAAATTAAACAGGGTGTGAACAAATTAGTGATTATCGACAGGACGACACATTATATTGGGTGTCCTAAAATGTTTACAGCCCTAGAATATTCATTGCTTCTGTTTAAAAGTTAATTAATTTTTTCTTGTCTAAACTTTTTGGTATCCATCTAAAATTTTCAAAATTGAAAACTCAAGCTCTCTTTGCTTTATTTTAATTAATTCCTATTCAATTATTATATACTGAAACAATAAAAACGTTTTGAAAAACAAAAAATAAAAATCGTTAAATGGAAAATTGGAAAACAAAAGAGAAAGTTTTCTGATAACATTAGCTTCTTGTTGGCCCCTTTCCAACCCCCTGATTGGACAGTGCTTTTTGGAAAGTCAGGGTATATAAGTCGTATTTTTGAAAATTATCCCATATTGACTTTATCTTTGGTCAAAGCATCTTCTGTACAATTTGTTGAAGTGTAAAGTGCTGTAAGAAGTAAGTACAAGTTATTGATTTTCTGGGTTTGAACATTGTTATTTATTATTGTGTTAACTAGCCATAATATGTTTTATTCATTTTCAAAATTTGTTTATTTTTTATTGCTGTGTCTTAGTCAAGCTGCTAAAAAATTCAAATTTTTAAATTTATTATTATGATATAATCTATTGTATTTTTGTAAATTATATACAGTATGATTCAAAAGAACCGTAACATCACTCGCAGAGCTGCTACAATAATAAAGTTGTTTTCAAAATTGCAATTAGGTACATGATTTTAATTAATTTTCTTGGGGTATATACGGCTCTTCAAAAATACTGCTTTAAAGTTAATTTTTTTAAGCAAATATAATTTTGCGATAACAAGTGTTCACTTAAAAGTTTCAAGAATGCTATGAGTGTTGTATAAAAGAAAATGTAGCGAAAAATGGATGTCGGAACTTGATACAATTATTATTGACAGTACGGCAGCCAAATTTAACTAAGAAATACTTCAAAATATTTTTGTTTTGTCATGGCACTCTTGACAACTTTTTTAAGTGAACCTGTTTGACAGGCAATAGCACATTAAAAATGTGTCGTTACTATAAATATGTTGTAACAAAATATGTTCTGTTTCACATACAACGTGAATTAAGATGCACTGCAGTGTTGACTCGTTGTGTTTTTATGACTTTTAAGCTTTCAAAACAAAAAAAGTTGTAAAAAATTTTAACAGCATATTTGCGTTTCTGTTAACGTTTCGTGGTTCGGCCCTTTTAAATCGCTTTTTATATTTATTTCGGTAGTTGATACCTCTGGTTCTAGAGCATGTTCATCAGAGAAAATTTTCAAAATTGTTGGAAAAAAAAATAAAGTGTTATCGACACTTATTTGGAAAAGGCGCTTACAAAAACATATTTCACTTTGAAACCAAACTTGGGCTAATGCTACTCACTGCTTTTTCTCTCCATAGTACCATTTGCGACAAAAAACCAATTTAAAAAAAATAAAACAATGTTTTGGAAAAAAGACCGTTAGTATCGTTAGCCAGTGAGGTATAGTTGTAATAAGCTTGACGGGGGCACAGTACTAAATTTTTAATATTGTTATTATGTTGTGAATGCAACATCACAAATAACTCACGCATTTTTTTTTATTTTGTTTTTTTTTTACAGTTATGTCTTCATCTCTCGACTTCTCCGCTGTACCTCTCATTCGTCCCATTAATGACGAGCATTGCATCATCGCGGAATGCCTCCATGGTCTTTACAACCAATTAAAAAACCCTTTCAACAAATTTCCACACAATCCCCAAAAATGCATAACAATGCCTCGACGTATCTCATCGCCGGAATCTCAGCCTCATGTTGTAATTCACGGCCAAGTCTGGAGATGGTCCCATATTCGTCCTTCCAACTTAACTTGCCAACTCCAATTCCGCAATTTCTGTTATGCTGCCCACCAAATGGAAATTTGCCTCAATCCGCACCACTACACCAAAGAATTAATGCCTTTGTGTTCCCAAATTCCTCTTCCAACACCTATCTGGGCCTCAATTGCGTATCACGAGAAGGGGACCAGAGTAGGAGAGAAGTTTTCATGCCAAGGAGATGGCGTCTGGGTGCACTGTTTGGAAAATACGCCTCCAGAAAGCGATCGTTTCAATTTGTTTGAAATAGAAAACGAGAACAGAGAATTTTCAGTGGAAAACACCAGGAGACAAATTGGGAAAGGGATAAAGATTCTTTACGTGGATGGAAAAATTTATCTCGAACTGTGGTCAGACTCTGATGTTTTTATTAATTCGAATTTTTGTAATAAAATTTTAGGGTACACGCCTGAAACTGTGTGTAGGTTAGCGCCTTTTAGATGTAGACGTGTTAAGTTGTTCCGTGATGACGATTTTCATGAAATGTTAGCAGGGGAAGTACAGAAAGGGTGGGAAGCTGTTTGTGATTTAGCCAAAGTTTGTACAGTTAGGATTAGTTTAGTAGAAAGGTGGAGTAATGAAACTCCTGTCACTGAGACCTCTTGTTGGATCGAAGTGCGCTTTGTGAGACAGATAGAGTGGATTCAAAGAGCTTTAACCCAAATGGGGGCTCCATACAAACTACATTTTTAAATATTCTTGTAAAAATTGTATATAATAAATATTTTTTTAATTTTCTAAAAAGTATTATTAATCCAAAGTAAAAGTCCTGGCCGCAAAATTAACAATTAACCAGTCCATTTCCTTCAGAAGATTTTCTTTCGTAACAACACTACATCTCGCAATTTGCCAGTGTTGTGTTTTGATCTGATCTAAGCCCAAAATTACTGGCAATTTGCCAGGAGTGCCCAGGAGTGCAGGCCCCTGGCAAGTTTTTGTTTATTTCGAAAGACTAACAGTTTGGCCCCTGCCAACCTTAAGCAAAAAAATATGATTTCATACTAAACAACAACACTATCTATCTCTTTTTGGAACAAAATATCTAAATATCTAATTACAGTCTGTTAATAATAGAGATGCATTTAGAAACCATGTCAAAGACGTAACGTAACGTCATGCAAAAATGCAGGTGTTTTCATTAAGGAGCCCGACACGCTTTACACGGCATAGGCAAAATCAATGTTAAAGTTTGTTGAATAAAAAAATAGAAATAATTTTATTGATAATCACAAAATAGACTTTGAAAATATAAACTGGCGGCAAAATTTTAGGAATATCATTAATTAAAAAGTAAAATGCAATAAATTCAAAATAAATTTAATTTCTACTTATTAATTGATTCAGTTGTACGTAATTATACACGTTTTTTGTATGGTTTTAGTTTTTATTAATGTAATTGGCCAGGAATAAAAGGTGTGCTAAACTTACGATTTGCGAGATTTTGTTAATAATGGGTGTATCCGCCCCTAACTTCCAAAGCTTCCGCAATTCTGTTGGGCATATTTCTTATAAGATTATCAATCTCTTCTTGAGGCAAATCATCCCACAATTGTGGTAAAACTCTCCTAAAGTCATGGGAGCAGGTTGACGCAGATCCAACCTTCTCTGGAGCAAACTCCACACATATTCGATTATGTTTAGATCAGGGGACAGAGCTGGTAATGGAATATGCGGTATACGGTGGCTCCTGAGCGCATGCAGCACTACTCCAGCCCTGTGAGGGCAAACATTGTCATCCAAAAGTTGGAGTGGCGGGTTTCTATGGTTAAACATAGGGACGATTGTGTTTAAAATAATGTCGTCCCGGTATATTCTTCCTGTCATATTCTCCTTACAGATATACAATTGTGTGCAAGTGCCCAAAGCTACCCCAGCCCAGACCATAATTAAACCTCCACGAAAAGAATGTGCTTTCTGGACAAAATCTCGATGACGCGGTGTGTTTCGTGTTCTCCAAACTCGTACTCTGCTGTCACTATGGAGACCAAAACGAGATTCATCTGTAAAATGGACAGAGTTCCGCTCATTTCTCCAATTCTGCCTTTCAACAGCCCACGCTTCTCTTGCCCGCATATGATGAGGCCTTAACAGAACTCTTCTAAGAGGTCTTCTAGAAAAAGGACCCACCCCATGCAATCGATTTCGTACAGTTCTAACAGAGATGGCAACTCCTGCAGCATTTAAAAACTCCCGCCGTAACATTGTAGCTGGGGTTGTTGGATGCAATCGGGTAAGAAGTCGGTCTTGTCTTGTCGTTGTTCCTCGAGAACGACCCGCACTAGGTCTTCGCCTTACAGTACCAGTCATTTCATGCCGACGAAAAAGCCTACTGATAACACTTTGCGACACGCCAAATCTATTCGCCACATCCACTTGCCGCATGCCCCCTTGTAACATGCGGCAAGTGGATGCTCTATTGGCTTCTTCTAATGTTAGATGACGTTTCGGTATGGTACACCACAAAATTGACAAAAATCAACACGAAACAGCACGTACAGATAGAAAGAAACTGAATAAAAATTTTAAGATATAAAGGTTGCGCTGACAATCGGGGTTTTACTTTTATGGGAATTATCTGAGAAGCCAAGTATCTACTTTAACTGAGTCTCTTTTTATTCAGATTTTAACATATTAAAACAAAAGTTTAAAAAATAATTTATATTACACAATTATCTCAATATCCTTAAATTTTTGCCGCCAGTTTAAAAATCCTTCATAGTGAAAATAATAGATTTGAAAGAAACATTTCGGAGATGATACATATAAAAAAGAACAATACCGTAAACTTTAGAACTGACGTGAAATATCTAAGCAAAATATATTATAACATTATTAAATAATTAAGCCTAAAATTAAAGATTTCTAATATTCTCACATAGGTATATCAACTTCTTTAAAAATGTATCAGTATTACCAAGTTTTTATGTATTGTTAGTCTGTATTAATTAGGATCATTATAATGTAAATTAGAATTGAACCGGTCATTGCAAAAACCGCATAAGTCACACAATTAAAAATTTTCAGGAATCAATAAAAACTGTGTAATTCACAAATAAATCAGTTTTAAAGAACTTTTTTAGGCTCAATATAGTGTTTGTGGTTTAAAGGATTGAAATGTCGAATAACCTTTAGGGTTTATCAATATTAATGATAAAAAAACTTAATAAAACTGTTCTTGACTTAAGTTGATTTAGCAAAAAATAGGGTAATTATTAAAAATTACACTTAAACATTAACATATTTACATGTCACATGTTTTAATTTTTTATGTTTTATAAGGTTTTATAAGGTTAATTATAATATTCTCCATCATTCAACATTTGCAATTATCCAGATAAATATGTTCTAATAAAATGGCATATGTGCTCTTACAGAATGCAATTTTGAACTTGTTTTAAATCATCTAATTTTTTACTATTAATGATCATTCTCAAATCATTAATAAGCCTTGGCTGATGGAATAAAGCAGAAGTTGAAAGTTTTTTCATTAGTATGTTCAATAAATCCTTAATTAATACTAAAACAGTGAACTTACAATTGCCGTAAACAAAAAAAAGTTTTTAGCCAGAATACCTATCTACCATTAAGGAAGCGTTTACAGTAAAAAAGCATGTTTGAAATAAATGTGACTGATGTGATTTTTGAAATAACCCATTCAATTTAAAAAGTAGTTAATATAGTCAATCACCATTACATTAATTAACACTTCAACGCTATTGTCTATCTTGCAATGAGGGCAAAAAAGAAAAAAACGACAAGTTTTACATTTACATGTTTTATTGTTTAATTAGGAATTAGGTAGAAAATTTTTAATTGTTAATGTAAAATTTTAATTAGTTAAATAAATTACAGCCCAGAAGAAGACAAAGAGGAGTCTCAACAACTCCACTTGTCGAAACGTTGGCATTTTCTTAAAAAACTGTTTTTTTCGTCGTAATACCAATAACATCCTCGAAAGTACCTAATAACTTTATGGTTCCTGTCAATCACTTTCGGTAATGCCGCGTGTCTCCTTTAATTTTACTTTACATTCTCTCTAATTTTATTACACTTCATCTCTAGATTTGAGCCAAGTTCAAATTTACCGTTAGCATTTTGGGACGAGCGTCTTAAATGTTAGGAAGAAAGTCATGATATAAGTTGTTTTAAGTAGATAAAAATGATAATAAAAATTTATCACTAAATTCGCCTCCTTTTTTCTCTTGTTTTGTAAATTAAATAGTGTTGATGCATTGCAAATTTTTTTGTATAGTTTTTTTCACTTGTCCATGTCCAAAGAAATTAATTGCTACTAAATTTAAAATTAAGAAAATTGCACAAATTGCCTGCATTATATTTCTTGCGACAGACAAAAGCTTTAGTTAAAATATCTCTAATTATATAGTTTTGTAACCAATAACTAATCCAAACAAGCTTTAATAATGCAATTAACTAACATCGATAACATTTTACAAATTTTAAATGGTAACTGCAATTTTTCCGAAAGTCATACCTGCAATGAAGCCACAATATGTATATTTAGAAAATTACAAATTAATATTTATAACATTATATTTCTTTGTAAAGTTTTACTCATTCTGATAATGTCTGGATACCCTTTTTTCTCTTATTGTCAATACCTAAAAAAACTGACAACAATCTTTGAAAATGTTAGGAAAACATCAACAACCACAATTTGCGTCTTTAGCATTTTGCGTTTTGTCTCAACTTTTTTCTTACTGAATGGACCCCTACAGATACATATAAATATTACCAATTTTTCTTACAGTGCGACTCAGTTTCAGCGTTTTATAAACATTTAACAAAAATTTATGTGTTTTTGAGAAATAACAAATAGTATGCATTTTTTGGAAATTACCTGTCAAGGTTTGTGCAGCGTTTAGAAAATTAAAATACCTTTTAATAGAGGGGTCACCCAATTTTTTTGATATGGGCGCTGCTGGAACTAGAAAATTGATGAAATTTTCTACATCGATAGATTTAGCCTTTTTATATAAATTGACTTATTTTTGGTTACTACTGGCAAATACGTTCTAACAAAAATATTTAGAAGAAATAGTTAAAACCACACTCTATACTCAAAAACCCAAAAAGGAAGTACTAAACACATTATTAAATTATAATATAAAATATTATTAAAGAAAAATATTAGAAAATATACCAGTTAAGTATTGTCTTCGCCCAAATATTTCATTATTTCTGGAGTAGTTCCATGCGGTATATACGAATATGATCATTACTTTGCAGTTAACTATTTGCAGTTCTTCTTTAATCCAATGATTTCAGTTTCTTCTGCAGTTGTGTCATTTAATTGTACACGATTTTTTCCCATAGCAAATTACTCTTTCAAAGAGTTGCTGCAATTTTTGATAGTTTTAATTTCTAATTTTTTTTTTAATTTGAAATTTTTCCCCGATGTAAAAATCAGGTGGTTGTGGTTGTGATAAATCTTGTTTCGGGCTTATTTTACCACATACTGTGATAAACATTAACTCTTTCTTAGCAATAGAGGTAAGAAGAGAAAATGCGTATTAAAGCAATAAGTGAAGATAAACCGATTAGTTTAGTTGACAACAAAGAAAAAGAAAGTTTAAAATATTTATAGAACAAATACCTATGTATTTAGACAAAATTTTCTAAAATACCTACTAACAACGTTCAAATAAAAAGAAAGTACCATTCTACCTTTTTTTTAATTATCAGAATTAATTGGTTCGACAGCTTTAACAAGTAACTACCTATGCAAACTCAATTATTACCAAATTATTCAATGAAGTTAACATACCTAACGTAATGTATTTTGGCGGTGATTAAGTATGTAGATAGAAGCCGAAGAAAACTAAATCGCAGAAACTGGTCTGTCAAAAATAAAAATGTGATTATTACTGAACAATATTTTCCTACTCGAATTTCCATACCTATTAACGTTCGCTGCGTTACGAGACATAATATTGACCCCGTACGACACTCTGCTCATTTTTTTTATGTACAAACTTAATTGTCATATTTTTTTGATTATTTATCAAGAAAAAAACTGTACGGGACAAATAGACCTCGTACCGCATATCAATAGAAAATTTATTTCATGTGCGATATGGGGTCCGTCTGCGAGTTTGTTGCAAGTTTATACATGTTTCTTTGTTCGCTTTGTTTCATTTTAATTTGATTTTTCACGAAGTGTGATGCAAATCTGTGCTTCGTAAACTGTTCAAATAAATATTGCCACAATGTCCACCCGTTCAAAAAGAATTTTAGATTTAGCACAGAGTCAAAATTACGGCGATTTTGATTCATCTGATTAAGAAGATTCGGATGATTCTATTTGCGACAAAAATTACGATCCATCTTCAGAATCAGATTTTGAGGAAGAAAACTGTTTTGAAATAGAAACAAATGAAGAGGACAATGTACTAGAACACACTAAAGATCAAAAAGAACACGAGGAAAATATTTGGTCAAATATTAGTGTTTTTGAAAAAGAATTATTTATAACTTTGTGTCAAAAAGATGATCATAGTGTAACACCAGAAAATTTAAATTCACCTTAAGATTTTTTTAAGCTTCTTGTTACGGATGAAATAGTAGAAATTATGGTAAGAGAAACTAATAAATATGCGTCTGAGTTAATGGAAAATTCACATATAAGACCTCATTCACGTATGAAACAGTGGGTTCCAACAACTCATGAAGAAATGTGGTCATTTTTTGCGTTTTTGTTGGCAATGGAACTGGTTGAAGTACCAAAAATTAATTTATATTGGCCCAAAGATGATTTATATAACAACAAATTTATAACATCTATTATGAAGAGAGATAGGTTTCTATTATTTTTAAAATGTTGGCATTTTGTGAACAATGCATTGGATGATGGCTCTGATAAATTATTTAAGTTGCGACCTATACTAAATGAACTGACTGCAAATTTTAAGAAGCATATGGAGCCAGGAGCATCTCTGGTTATCGATGAAACTATGGTTCCATGGAGAAGTCGGTTAAAATTTCGCCAGTATATAAAAAACAAAATCAGCGAGTATGGTGTTAAAATTTATAAGCTGTGTACAGTCAGCAGATACGTCTTGAATTTTAAAATTTATGCTGGAAAAGGGGATACCGTGCCAGATAAAAGTCATGCCGAAAGTATTGTAGATTCCTTGATGCAGGAATATTATGGAAAAGGCCACACACTCTATTGCGATAACTTCTATACTAGTATTAAGTTAGCACAGAAATTATTATCAAAAAAAAACAAGAATTTGTGAGACAGTTAGAAAAAATAGTAAAGGTCTTTGTCCTGAAATCCTAAAACAAAAAATTAGAAAAGAAGAAATAATTGGAAGACAATTTAAAAATATTAAATTTTTAAAGTGAGTCGATAAACGACCAGTTTTTATGCTTACAACATGTGAACATCATGACGGCGAAGTGCATGACACTGGAAAAAAGAAAAAAGACATCTCTATTTTTAAGCCAAATGCTGTGATCGATTACAACTGTACCAAAAAAGGTGTAGATTTTAGGTAATATATTATTTTTCTTACTGCTTTGTTTAGATTTTAAAGAAAAATTCGTTTTAGTGACCAAATGGCATCTTATCAAACTCCTCTGCGAAAAAGTGTTAAGTGGTATAGAAAAGTGGGAGTGGAATTAATATTTGGCTCTGCTGTCGTCAATTCTTGGATTTTATATAATCAAAATCACCAAAATAATAGATTACCAATCCTAGATTTTCGCGACCTCTTGGTGAAATCAATGATACACTCAATAACAGTCAGAGAAAGAACTCGTAAAAGGATTCATTCCCTCACACAAAACGGACCCGAAAGTTAGAAGAGAAAAAAATGTGTTGGTTGTTACAAGACTTTACGCTTAACCCTTTCAAGCAGAGAAGCAGACAAAAAAGTTAAAAAAGCAAATACATACTGCGAAGAGTGCGAGGGTAAACCGGCATATTGTCTGAATTGCGTCAATAATTTCCATAATATTTAAATTAAATTCCATTTTATAAAGCTTAAATAAAATATTGTTGTTACTTATTTTTTTAATTTTTACTAATGTTGCGACAGCAGTTTGTGAATTTTATTTTATTTTTTTTGATTAAAATTTGTTAAAAATTAGTTTGTTTAAATTAATCACCCCCTAGTGCGCATAGACCCGTGCGGTTCAAATATAAAATAAACCATAATTTGTACTATAGTCTGCACAAATTACTTCTCTGAAACTTATGTTGCCTACCTCAAAAAATTTAAAATTATGTAAACTTGCATACGGGACTATATGACACCGAAACGCACACCATCAGAATACAGTACGGGACATATATATGACATAAATTCGCTACTGTTTAATTGTATAGTAATAATAAAATAAGTAGCAATATTTCCAAGAATACTAAAAACAAGACTTCTTTTAATTTCGAAAAAGCCTTCAGCATTGAAGCCGCGAAAATATTCTTCTAGCACAGTTCGCCAATTTTTCTAAAACTTCAAGCTCTCTCGGTACATTCCGTAAAATTTTCTTGCAATTTCCAACACAAATAAACAAATTTTTGTGCTTCTTGTACTGTTGAGTCTTTTGACAAAATAACCATCGAAATACAATACTACTCCTTGCCTATTAGCGGTGTACAGAATAGCAGTGTTCAGAGCATTGATGATTTTCAAGTAAGATTCAAAAATTATAAAAATAATCTGGTAACCCAAAAAACTGTTAAAAATTTCTACTGCATTTTCAAGAATTCGGTAATAATGTGTGATATTTATCAACTCTTGAAAATCTTTAGATTCTGCACAATCTTTTCAAACTTCTCATTTAAATCTTTGTATCTGCTTCCAAAACTTTTGATTTAAACATTTATTAGTGTTATTAATAAAGATCTAGTAGATCTAGTAGACATCCATTTAGAAATGATGTCAGAAACGAGGAGTCTTGCAAAAATGCAATAATTTTCTTTAAATAACACGAAAATAACTAAAACATGAGTTGCCTAAAAACAAAATGGAAATAAAAATTCTTCAGTAAGCTTGACTCATTTTTTCCCTTTTTTCATTTTTATTATTATTGAATTAAGCTGGCTAATAGGCGAGCTTAGTAACAAGCCGAATAAAACAAGCAAAAATTAATTGCAAATAGAGGAGCTGAATATCACTCCCTTCTCATTAGAGATGCAGACTAATAAAAGTTATTTAAATCTGGATTATTTAATGCTTTCGAGTAATTAAAGACAATTTAGATTTAAAAGTTCGTAAATTAACATTAAATGAATCACACTGGTTCACTAAATCATTAATCAAACTGCACATTTTAATAACAGGGCTACGCTGTAAAATGTTAGTACTAACTAGAGGAACATGAAAGAATCTATAATTTCTTAAGTTGGATTTGAGCAAGCACATAGGTAGAATCCACCATCCCATAGAAAATTTTAAACAAAAACGTAAAAAAAACGTGACTCGTCTGAGTGATAAATACCTAAGATCAAACTTCACAAATAAAACACTACTGAAAACACCTCGTTGCAGGTAAACCTTGAATTTTTTGTACCATAAATATTTGGAAAATTTTCTTAGGACCGACTCAACAAGATTAATGTAATACAAATAATGGAGAGACCAGATAATGGAAAAGTATTCAAGCCCAGATGTAACAAAAGCATAAAATAAAGTTTTTAGGCAGTCAAAACATTTAAACTGTGTACATGATCTCATAATAAATCCCAACTTCTTGTTCGCTGATGACACAACGTTACGTATATGTGTATTAGACTTAAATTCAGCATCATAACTAACCCTAAGATCATTCATGGTATTCCAGCGCTAAATAGAAATACCGTTAACTAAAAAAAAAAAAAAAAGTGCCACAAGGGCACATATATTGCACAATTTATATACAGAATGCCAAATTGGGCATGTTAGGTAATAATTATTACAGTATTGTTACTACAACTTAAAGTTTATCATAAACATATAAATTGGACATTGAGCAATATATAAATTACATAAAACTCCTAAACTTAAAGTACTATAAACACACACATCAGTGATTATAATAGGTGCAAGATTTAATGTAACAATATAGATAGGGCTCACCATATAAAGTCTTTAGGTTAATGAAAGAATAAAGTTTATTTAGGTTATATTATATGGGTGATGCCCTAGCTTATATATGCAATTGAGCATAGTTTATTTTATTATAGCGTCTAATTTAAGAAAAAAGAAATAAGTAAGTTATCAGAATTAGTCTATAGACACTTTTAAAAGATTATACTGTTCAGTTTTAGAAAGACTATTTCAAAAAAAAAAAAAAGTCTCGGAGTTATAGTAATGGTGAATCCTGTAGGAAAGTTAAAACTTTACATTACACAGTCACTAATTGTAATAGGCCATAACCGAACACGAAAATTTCCGAACTATTTCACAATTTATACGAGTATACAGGCCTTTCGCGAATTTACAATTTCACTCACAGATCACTACATCATGTCTTCAGAAGAGATCCAGTAGGTGGTAAGAGATGCTAAGGAGATGTAAATGTTTATTGTAGAATTCACCATGTTTGTCTTGTAAAAGGATCAATTAGGGATGTAGGAACTTCTTTGATGAGGTGGGTATCTATTGTTTCTACTCCAAGATGAGTCTTAATTGCTTGACGTTCATTTAGAAATAAAGTGCATTCAAGGAGTCTATGTACAGGGTCATCTTTGGTATGACATTCAGGACATAAATCATCGATAGATTTACCAATACGGTGTAGATGGGACATAAAATTACCATGACCAGAGAAGAATTGAGATGATAACCAAGAACAATGGGATCTAGGAATGCAAGAGACAGTAGGAAAAAATTGAAAAGTAACACGCCCCTTTGTGGAATTTTCCCATCGAGTTTGCCAGATGTCTTCAATTTTAGAAAGTAAATATCTTTTTATATGGCGAATTCCATTAAATTCGTCAGTGTTAATTTGAAGATGAAAGAATTTTCCTTGGTTGAACTTTCTACAGGATTTTAGGCAATTTATGCGAGCAATTTCCAAGTCTATAGGGGGAAGACTTGCTAGGACTCCAGCTGCTTCATGGGACGTGGAAGCGTAACATTGGGCTATTATTCTTGAGATCATTCCATAAATTCCATATAACTTGCGTTTTATCTTTGAGATAGTCAAACGGTTTATCCAGATCTCAGAACCATATGAGATGATTGGAAGTATAGCAAGACGGTAGATAGATGTTATTGATTTACGTAATTCCATGTCCCAGTTGATTCTAATATAGGATCGCAGTCCATGTAAAATTTTTTTAGATTTATCACATACAGTATTTATATGGGTTGTAAATTCCAATTTTGAGTCAAAGATTATTCCAAGGTATTTAAATTTATTAACTATTTCGAGTGTAGTGTCATTTATTTTAATTTTAAAATCTCTGTTATGACATCTGTTTGGGCTTTTATTGATTAAAATCTTTGATTTCGCTGTGGATAATGAGAGCTTTTGTTGTTTTGCCCAATTGTTCAAGATGTCTATAATTTCTTGAGTTTTATTAATTATGTTATTTCTGAAATTGGATTTGATTATTATTGCAATATCGTCTGCATAAGCAAGTATTTTAATATCATCATCAAATTGTTTATTTAGGAAGCTATCTAATATTATATTCCAGATTGTCGGACCTAATACCGATCCTTGTGGGCATCCTTTAGTACATTTTTTAGAGAGTTCTACATTACCATCTCGATATATTATTGTCCGATCTGTTACATAACTCTTCATCATTGCAATTAAGTATGGTGATACTCTTTTATTTTTTAGTTCTTTAATTAAAGCAGGCCACCAAACATTATCGAAGGCACCGCTTATATCAATGAATGCAGTAACAATGTATTTCCAATTGTCAGATGTTATTTCATTCTTATATATTTTGATTGCATCTATTGTAGAACGTCCATTACAAAAACCATATTGTTTTTCAGAGTGAAAATTTTCTTTCTCTTTCAATAGTCGATATTTGATTATTTTTTTCGAAAATTTTACCATATTCAGGTAAGAGAGTAATTGGTCTGTAATTTTTTATTACACTTTGATTACCAGTGGGATCCTTTAGTAAAACCTTTAATAGTCCTTTTTTCCATAATTTAGGGAAGTATGATGTTCGTAGGCATGAATTCATAAGGTGTATTAGAAATGGAGAAATAAATTGATGAATTCGTTTTAAAATGTTGCCTTTTAAATTATCAATACCTGGAGCCTTTTTATTTTGTATATTGGTTATTAATGAGTAAAGTTCTTCATTGTCAATTTCTTCAATAGAATAGTTATAGTGAGATTCAGTTGTAAAAATGTCTTGTCTTAATATTTTTTGTGATTCATTATCATGCAGAAAGTTGTCATCAGGTAAGAGATTATTCATTAAAAAAATGTGGAACGCTTCACGATTTTGCGTTTAACTGTATAATCATACATAATTGTCTGTTGCTTACGGGAAAAGGTGACGACACCACATTTACTAGTATTCAACAACATATTGTGACGTTTATTATATGTGGGTTTCTGATTTAAAGAGCTGGAGATAATTTCTCGGCAAGTTTATTTACAAATCAAATTAATTACAACTAATTAACACAGCTAATATTCTAAATCACTAACGGAACACAAAACACTTTAATTTATCGCTTTCTAAATTCGCTGGATATCGCCGGAGTTCGCCTTTATGTCGCTCTCCCAAAACCAGACTGACTGACTGACTCGCTGTCTCGCATATATATAGGGGTATGGACTCTTTCCAGAACTTTCGAGTATTTTCTCGCGTTTCTCCTGAATTATTTCAATTCGGCAAGATGATTGGAATTCAATCACAATAGCGACAAACAATGCCGACGTAAACAAGAATAAATAAACCCATTCAAAACGTAAATAATACTCGAAGTTCTATTCAGTTCCTAGAAGTGAGCGGTCCACAACACAATACTCGATACTCTGATTCACCGCTTCTTAGAATTGAGTCGTTCGCGTCACACTACCCCCCTCTTAAGAATTGTTCGTCTCGAACAATCATTCATCGTCATTTGAACCCGCATAGGGGGCTAAACGGTCTAAATGCACTACCTTCATCTTAGCCCTGGGGTTCTTTTGGATTCTATACACCACGTCGTTAAGTCGGGTCAGTACGGTATAAGGGCCTTCCCATTTCGGCTGAAGCTTCGGACATCGCCCTTTCTTCCGTTGAGGGTTAAATAGCCAGACCAAATCTCCCTCTTGAAACCCTACCGAATTCGCCCTCAAATCGTACCGCGTCTTCATCCTGTCACTGGCAATCTCAATTCGGTCTCGAGCCAAGTCGTGGATATGGGACATCGTCTCTTGAAGCTCTTCTACATAGCTTCTAACTTCCTTGGGTTCTTGAGTGGGTGTCCCAAACACAAGGTCACAAGGCAAGCGGAGTTCCCGTCCAAACAAAATCTTGGCTGGAGTTTGATTTGTAGTTTCATGGATCGCCGCTCTGTAAGCCAACAAAAACAACGGTAAATGGCGATCCCAATCTCTTTGATGGGCCTCTACAACTTTCGATAGGTGCTCTTCCATGGTGCTGTTAAAGCGCTCGACCATTCCGTCGGACTGAGGATGCAGCGGTGTAGTCCTGGTTTTCCGAATACCCAAGAGATCACAAATTCCTTGGAAAACCCCTGACTCAAAGTTTCGCCCTTGGTCCGAATGCATTTCCATGGGAAGCCCATAACGAGAAATCCAATTATCCACCAAAGCACGAGACACAGTAATAGCTTCTTGGTTTGGTAACGCGTATGCCTCAGGCCATTTACTGAAATAGTCGGCACAACCATAATGTATTTGTTGCCCGAGTCGGTGACTGGAAATGGACCCGCAATATCAAACGCAATCCTCTCAAACGGAGCCCCAACGTTGTATTGCTTCATGGCTCCCCGGCTACGAGTTTTCGGGCCTTTACTCGCAGCACATGTTGTACATTTCCGGCACCAATTAGCGACATCTTCTCGGCTATTGACCCAATAAAAGCGTTCGCGAACCTTCCCCAAGGTTTTGTTGACGCCGAAGTGAGCTCCAGATCTTCCATCATGGATTTCCCTTAAGACTTCCTTTACACGACTCTTCGGTAGGACTAGCTGCATTGTTACCGTCTTTCCATCCGCGCTTTCCCAAGCCCTTTTGAGCAGCCCATTTTCGACTTTCAGGGAGTCCCATTGTGCCCACAACGCCTTCAGAGCAGGACTCTTATTTGAAATGTCATGCCATTGCGGTCTTACATTTCCGTTCTCCTTGCTTTGTAAAATCGGTCCGATCTCATCGTCTTGCAGTTGCTCTGTTCTTATTTCTTCAGCTGTCCATCCGTCAGTAGGTTGCAAAACTAGCCTTCTAAGGTTGCACAGGTGGTCAGCTTGTTCTCGTTGGCTACAATGTTTGCAGTCGGCTCTGCACGGTCTTCTGGACAAGGCGTCTGCATTTTGATGAGACCTTCCCGAGCGATGCTTGATTTCAAAATCATACTGCTGAAGTCTCTCAATCCATCTCGCTGTTTGACCTTCAGCATTCTTCAAATTTAACAGCCACTTTAAAGCGGCATGATCTGTCCTTATTGTAAAATGTTGGCCGTATAAATATTTGTGGAAATGGCTTACCGCGTTCACGATAGCCAACAGTTCTCTTCGGGTGACACAGTAATTCCTTTCAGGTTTAGAAAGAACCTTACTATAATATTCGATAACCCTCTCTTCGCCATCCTGTACTTGAGTTAATACTGCGCCAACTCCATTATTACTGGCGTCCGTATCTAAAATAAACTGACCTTTTGCCCTTGGGTAAGCAAGTATTGGTCCCGTACAGAGTGTAACTTTTAATGTTTTGAAGGCCGATTCACACTCTTTGTCCCAAATAAAAGGCGTCTTCTTTTCGGTCAGTTTATGAAGAGGTTTGGCAATATCGGCGAATCCTTTGACAAAACGGCGATAGTAGGTGCAAAGACCCAAAAAGCTTCGTAGTTGGTGCTTATCATTAGGTCGGGGCCATTCCCGTACGGCTGCAGTCTTCTCAGGGTCAGTTTGTATCCCATTCGATGAAACAACGTGTCCCAAAAACTTGACTTTTCTTTGGAAAAGGCAACACTTTTTAGGGTTAAGTTGAAGACGAGCGTTTCGCAATCGGCTGAAAATTTCTTGCAGGTTACTTTGATGTTCTTCGAAAGTTTTCCCAATAACCATCACATCATCAAGGTACACAAGGCAAGTTCTCCAAGTCAACCCTCGAAGGACAAGTTCCATTAGCCGCTCGAACGTAGCTGGCGCATTACCAAGTCCAAAAGGCATAACATTAAACTGGTAGAGCCCAGTTCCAGTCGAGAAGGCAGTTTTCTCCTTATCCTCAGGGTGAATTCCAACCTGCCAATACCCACTCTTCAAGTCTAAAGTAGAAAACCATTGGGAACCAGCTAACATGCTCAGTGTATCGTCGATGCGTGGAAGTGGGTAACTATCTTTCTTCGTTACTTCGTTGAGCCGTCTATAGTCAACGCAGAAACGAGTTGACCCATCTTTCTTTGTTACTAGTACAACTGGTGAAGACCAGGGACTTGACGAATCTTCAATGACGCCATCTTCTTTCATTTTTTCGATCATTCGAGCCACTTCTTCCTGTTTCGCAAAGGGGAGTCTTCTCGGGGGCTGACGAATAGGTTGTACTGATCCCGTATTAATTCGATGCTGTACCAAATTAGTTCTTCCCGTAATCTTGTCCCCTATTGCAAAAATGTCTTGTTCCTTTCGAATAAAAGCAGTGGCTGCTTTCCTCTGATCTTCTGATAAGTGTTGCCATTCTTCCAGAAAATAATTTTCCAATTCCGGGTTATTTTTACCTTCTCCTTCCTGGTAACTCTTGTTGTCCTTTTCTTCACAACGAACAACTCGTAATGCAGGCTGAAAGAAGCCAATCTGTTCCCCTTTCTGCAACGTAACTCGATTTTCGCTGAGATTGGCTATGCGAATAGGAATCTTTCCACCAGCCTCAACGAGTGCTCTAGCTACCAAGATCTGTTTATTGTGTGTCGCATTCGTGAATTTCGTCATGTCCGGTTCAACAACTCCCGTTCGGTATCCCCCAGGATCTTTTTCCAACTCTGCCAGCACAATTTTCTCAGAATTGCCGGGGACACGAACTGATTCTGAGACGATGATGTTTACATGGTCAGATGAAGCGGTCGCAGAATGTAACAAGATTTCTTCGTTTCCCATTTGTAACATCCTGTTCTTAATATCCAGCACAAATCCATATTTGTCCATAATGTCCAAACCCAAGATCACTTCATCAACTATCTCAGCTACAACCATTCGGTGTACAATATTGAATGGTCCTATCTCAAGTTTGACATTAGCTTCTCCATGTACTTGTGCTGTTTCACCAGTAGCGGTTTTCAAAACGAAGTTACATCTTGTCATGTAGATATTTTGAGATGTTTCCAGCATGTCCCGTCTCACTAGAGAAAGTGTTGCTCCCGTGTCAACCGTCATCTTGGTGTCTCGACCGTTGATTCGTCCATCCAGCAACAGACTATCATTTCCTTTTCCTAGCTGCGAGACGGAGATGATCCTAGGGGCTTTGGGCGTATCAGCTAGCACACGCCCCAAAGTGCTAGCTGAAATTAGTTTTTCCTGATGCCGGGAAATTGAGGGGCCTGTAACATCTTCCTGACCCCTCCTTACATCCTCAGACCTTCCCCGTTGGCGGCAATCCCTTCTTATATGGCCTATCTTACCACAACCATAACACTTAGGCCGTCCTCCAGTGCGTGCTGGTGTCTGCTGCATCTTTTCCAACATACTCTTCAGTTCTTCGCAGCAGCAATTATTTGTTGGAGTTTCCTCTGCGGACATCAATCGCACGCGTTGAGCTGGTCGTCGTGAAAAGTCTTCATTTGCCGCCTCATATTCTAACGCGTGGATAAGCGCGTCAGCACAGGTTTTATATCTGTGTAGACGTAGATAACGTCGTAAATCGCCATCTCTTAAACCATCAATAAATGCGCTGGCTTCCATCTCATGGCGAAGGTCTGCAGGTGCGGAAGGATAACCTAAATTAACCAATCTTTCTATTTCCGCGGCATATTCTTGCAAACTTTCGTTGCTTTTCTGATGTCGGGACTTAAGCATCATTTGGTATACTCTGTCCATGTGCTGGTCTCCGTAGCGCAATTCCAAGGCGTTGACCACTGCGTGATAGTTTTTCTGATCACGATCAGATACATTCTGAAGCAGCTGGAGAGCTGGTCCTCGCAGTGCTAACACCAGAGCTGTGGCTTTTTCTTCATCATTCCAGCAATTTATCTCCGCCGCTGCTTCAAACTGCCTCCTATACATTGACCACGAAGACTGACCATCGAAAGTTGGGGGTTTTACTCGTTGCGATGTTACTTCGCTTCCTAAAATTTGTCCTGTTCCAAGTTTCTTCATTTTACTTTCCAATTCTAAAACTTTCTTTTCTAATTCTTCCCTAACTTCTTTTATCTCTTCTTTTACTTCTTCTTTTACTTCGAAAACTTTTTCCTCAAATTCCTTTTTTACTTCTTCGACATCTTTCTTAAGAGCATCTTGTAAGGTATCGAATTTTTCGAAAATTCTTTCTTGCTCTTCCATTCGACGTTTTTCTTCTTCTTCTTTTTCTTGCATTCTTCGTTTTTCTTGATCTTCCAGAAATTTCTTCTGTTCTTCTTTATCTTCCAAGCGTTGTTTTTCTAGTTTCTCGAAGAATACACGAAGTTGTTCCTCCATGGTTCTTGTCTGACTTCTTGTTGTTCTTCCAGAAGGTTCCAGAGACATAAACTTTTCTTTGTCCACCAAGCTTCTTTAAATCCCACTTCTGACACCAGTGTGACGTTTATTATATGTGGGTTTCTGATTTAAAGAGCTGGAGATAATTTCTCGGCAAGTTTATTTACAAATCAAATTAATTACAACTAATTAACACAGCTAATATTCTAAATCACTAACGGAACACAAAACACTTTAATTTATCGCTTTCTAAATTCGCTGGATATCGCCGGAGTTCGCCTTTATGTCGCTCTCCCAAAACCAGACTGACTGACTGACTCGCTGTCTCGCATATATATAGGGGTATGGACTCTTTCCAGAACTTTCGAGTATTTTCTCGCGTTTCTCCTGAATTATTTCAATTCGGCAAGATGATTGGAATTCAATCACAATAGCGACAAACAATGCCGACGTAAACAAGAATAAATAAACCCATTCAAAACGTAAATAATACTCGAAGTTCTATTCAGTTCCTAGAAGTGAGCGGTCCACAACACAATACTCGATACTCTGATTCACCGCTTCTTAGAATTGAGTCGTTCGCGTCACAATATTGTTTACCGAACACCAATCAAAAGAAGAATTTAAATAAATTTGAAGCTGTAGACGATCCTTTTGACTTTTGATCGAGAAAAATAATTTCAAATCGTCAACAAAGAGAAGAACACCCACATCAAGCACATCAACGACATCATTGATAAACAATAAAAAAAAGTAAAAGCCCCAGGCCCCAGATTTGAACCTTGAGGAACACCAGAATTAACAATTATTTTCGATGAAAGAAAACCTGAAACATTAACATAACAAACACGGTCTGTCAAATATGAAACAAGTAAAGTGATCAAAGAACGAGAAAATCCATAACCATAACGTTTATTGGCTACAACTTTATGATCAAGACGATCGAAAGCTTTCGAAAAATCAGTGTAAATCACATCTATCTGCAAGTTAGAGTCTAATGAAGTAGCAATAATATGTGAAACAGAAGCAAAATTAGTAACCGTTGATCTACCCTTAACAAATCCGTGTTGATATTCGGAACTAGAAATAATAACTTTGACTTATGTACACTTATATAAACTTAACTCAAATATTTTGGAGATATTTGATAGAATCGTAACGGGTCTGTAATTTTCCACATAATTTCTATCACCAGACTTAAATATAGAACATATCCATAAAATAGAAAACTCCAAAGTAGCTAATATTAAGTTAAATAAAACTTGTAAAAGATAGGCCAACGCCTGAGCACAAACCTTTTTCTAAGAAAAAAAGGATACGTCATCATCATCCACTAACAAGGAGTCTCCTAACTTATTAATTGCTTTTATGACGTCAGGTCATGAGATGAAACGAATATGAACATAAGACGAGTTTACTATGCCCCTAGAGTCATGACTGGTAATAGCCTGAGATGTGTAGTTAGTAAAAAACGACTTTTTAAAATGTGCCAAAAAACCATAAGCAATGTATTGTAGAGAGAATAATTCTATATTCTCAAAATACATTACAGAGGGAACGGCACCAGTTTTTCGTTCATTATTTACAAAGAACCAAAATAGTTTGGGGTCAGGTGAGGACGGATTCCTTTTAGGACCAAACAATCCGTAATCCTATCGGTTCCTTCTATTCCCTGGAATCAAATGCCCAGGTCATGGGTCACTTGCGCGCCGCGGTCAGTAAAATACACAGGTACTCCTAATCCAACAGGACAGTAGCGCGCCGGTTATTTTTTGCTTACAGAGACACTTGCGCGCCGGGTCATTAAACCAGGTAATACCACTTAATGGCTTGTTCCCGACTATTTTCCACAATGAAGATAGTTATTTTCAATATTAATATTCCAAGTGCAAGTGTAACATTCAACAAAATGGCAAAAAAATTCAATTTCTTTCGTTTCATGAGGCTTTCTGACAGCGATAATACTGAAGTTATCGGAAATTGCAGTAGTGTAGTATTTTTGCTGAATTCGGATGTGATGTGATTAAATTGTATTTTTGAAATGGGCTTAAAACTGAGGGAGAATGGAACTTTAACACTAGTTCTAGTTTGGAAGAATTTGCCCAAAAAAAATTCTTAACCATTATTTTTAAACATACGTTCCAAATTTCATAGCAAGCGTTGATCTATATAAATAATGTCACCAATAATGTCTGCATTTATGTCAACAAAGGCTGCAATCTACTTATGGGATTAAACATTTCCACCTAATCCTTAACCGGAGCTATTAGGACACCCAGCAGGGGTTAATCTGACCGCGGCGCGCTACTGACCAACACCCACAGCACAAATGAGGTCCGGCTAATTCCCTTATCTCAGCAGGCGGGGTACTAAAACTGCTAATTGTATTTAAAGTTGTAAACTACATGGTAAGAAACTTTCCATTTTTAAGTAAATGCGGGATTTCTCAAAATCGTTATTTTAATCTTTCCGACTTAGCACATTTATTTTACTTAGATTTGTCTTTACTAGAATTGTGGTCAGAAACTTTCTATTCTCAGGTAAATACGGAATTTTCCTAATTCATTACTTTAATCTTTGCATCTGGCTTTCCACATTCAAACAATGGATAGGTACAATTTTCTTTTTTAAAAATGCCCCAATACTCTGGTATAAATAATGTTATCTTAAATTTTAAATTTCTTTTTTAGTAGAGTTTAGCAAGAAATTAATTTCTACTGCGATCGCTCTCAAAACACTACTTTTTTAAAAAAATATTTAAATTAATGTAAAAATAGGTTTTCAAAAGTATGTTGATATTTAACGCTAAACTTACTAGACAGATAACAGTGGATGAGAAATAAAAAAATAAATTTGTAAATGTAGTAAAATTTTGTAAAGTAAAACCTCTTTTTTTATTTAAAAATTATAAAATAAATATTTTTTCCCAGTTATTATATTTATTCGTGTTGAGTTTTAAAAATTTTAAAACTTATTTTAATCAAGCAAGTGTTGAACTTGTAAACCACCCCCTACTGCGTATTGCTAACCCTCAGGTTAGTCCGCAAAAAGAACACACTTCAAAAACCCCTATGGCGATGACGCTGGTCATACGTTTAAACGTTTAAACTCATTTAAGTGAAAAGTAGATCTGGAAAACTTATATTTCTTAAAAACCTTAGACTTCTGTTTAATTTTCATAATAATAGAAGCTGTAAACCAAACCGGATAATGACTAGATCTCGCTCTTTTAGGAGGGATAAACTCATATACCACAAAAAACTCAACAGCTTGATTCACACCCTTAAACTCGCAGAGACTACTCCAGTAATAGTAGTAATAGAACTAGTAATAGTATAATCGAATTTAAGATCGGCTTTCGAAAAATTGAAACAAGCATTACCAATACAGTTATTGACATGTTTAGCACGATGATACTTGATGTCACAACTAATAAATAAAGCGGGGTGATAAGTGTTTTCTCGTAACAAGGAATAGTCATGAGATACGAGACAATGAATATTAGAGATAACAAGATTTAAGCATCTACCATCTACGTTAGGTACATTACTAGACTGTTTAAGTCATTAAAAAAACTACGCATAATTACGATATCAAAACTGTCAGAACGAAGAAACCCAAGAGAATTAAAATCGCCTAAAAACAAAACCTGTTTATCGTAGATGTAGGTAAGCAATTCAAAACATTCCAATAAGTTTGCAAAATCATTAGCAGAGATATGTGGTGAAATATAAACTGCAAAAATAAATACTACAAAAGAGTTGTTATACTTCTTTTATCACAAAATGAGAATATGACTTAAGTCATAAATTATTTAACAGAGCAAGCGTACTTAGGCTTCATCAGTACTTCTGTCAACAAGTTTATGACACTATTTTACTAAAAGCAGGAAAAAATTTTGGGTTAAGAGCTGATTCGAGAATGCCGTTGTCTGCAGCCATCTACTACTTCGAGTGGTATTCTTATTTTCTGATAAAATGCACACTTTGCAACAAACAACATCAGTTGCTGGCACTTGAGAAAAAATGCTATCAACATTAACACTTTCAGTACAAAAAGATTTACGAATTAGAAGCAGAACGCCACCGCCGCTGGAAATCCCAAGAGCATCAAAACCTCTGTCTTTTCCGACTATGCTGTAAACGTTTATGTCAACTAGTTCCGAAGACAATACACCATTAGTTAGTAATAACTCAGAGATAGCAATAACATCAGTGTCAGATCTACAAGCAGCTGTGTAGAAATTAAGAAGTTTCGAATTCATACCCCCTACATTTTGATATTGAATCTTAATACTAGACAGTAGACAAAAATGTAACAGACTTCAATTATTAGTTAATGTTATCGAAGTTGCTTGCTATATACCAAAAAAGTCGGTTTTAAGCTTATGTAAGTGCTGTTTATTTACAAAACAATTATCATATTTCCAAACAGCATGTCTTAACTCGTTGTCCTCTAATTTTTCCTTGATTTGAATATCAGCACAGTGCATTTTAAGTCAGCAACAGAACACTCTTTCAATTCATGAGAACCAGCATATCTCAAACATAAAACACACTTATAACAGTATTTGTTTATATGATTAAAGGTAATTACACCTATAGTAACGAGTAAGCTCAACAGCATCAAAGATGTTACAACTATCCAGACTAAATTATAGGATTCAACATCAACTTCAATAATCGCTTGAAATAAGTCTTTATTTTTTTTTAATAGGCATGTATTTTAATAATTTACATTTTGAAGCATTATCAAAAATATGTATATTTTGCTTAGTTAAATACTGTATAATATAAGATTCAGCAACATCACTGGAAAGTCCAAAAATACGCAATTTTGGAAGTGATGCTTTAATATCAGAAATCACATATTGATTATCTAATTTGGACTCTCCAACACTTTTCTTTATGTCATCAGCATTTTGACATTTCAATAACAAACCGCCATTTCTTATAGATTTAACTTTGGAGATGTTAAAGTCACAGTTATCAAGGTTTATATTTGAAATAAAATCAGTTTTGTTTTTGAGACATTTTGAGCCGAATTTTTGGGTTTAATAATAACTGCTTTCAAATTATTGGCGTAGGAATTAGCAGCTGTAGTTTGAAGAAGTTGAGAGGAAGGACTTATTTTATTATTTATTACCGATGTTAAATTCCTAATTTCACCACGAAGTATTTGATTCTCTTTTTGTACGTCCGAAATATGATTAAAGAGTATTAAAGTTGTCAAGAACTGTCTTAGAAAAGTCTTTAAACAAGTTTTTAAATCAATCCGGGACAATATCTATTAAACTGATGCTTGCATTGGGTTGGGTAAAAAACAGAGCATTGACCGATTCAGCTTCAAAATTGGGTGAGATTAGATGAAGCACTTTGAGGAATGTCAACTGTTGGAGAACAGCTTCCACAGTTTCATTTCCTCAAAGAATTAAATGATTTTAAGTTATTAAAAACGGTAATCGAAACTCCAACACACGCAATGTGATAAGAACCCCCACAGTTCTTTCGACAAATTAAGTAATCTTGAGTTTTGGTTATGGATTGATGGCATTTATTACATTTTAATGCCATGCTTAAAAAAGGGAATTATACGAGTAATCACAAAGTATGCGATTAGATAGGACACAAAAACTGTGCCTCTAATCGCCTGTCGCACAAACCTAATTCGAATAAAACAAACTTACCCACGTTGAAACCAAATTATGAATACAATTAAATATACTAAACTAAAGCACAGAAAAAATGCCACCATACAATGTAAGCCACGATAAATGATTGCCAAAAAAACCCACTCATTTTGATAAGCAAATGAAGAGCCGATTAGACACAGCAAAGCACACCAATCGCGGACGACTATGCTATTGTTTTGCAGAATGTTGTCGTTATAGGTATTGCAAATTTGTGTACAGTTTTTGCCACTTATACATATCCAAGAAAGTTGATTTGTACTAAATTCAAAACTGAGAGGTGTGTATAAATTGCCCACATTATAATTTTTTCTGACAGACGAAATCTTTCGTAAATTTGTCTGATTGTATTGCTTTGTAACCAATAACCAATCCAAACAAGCTTCAATGCAATTAAAAAACATCCATAACATTTTGCAAAATTGAGATGGTATAGTCATCCACAAATTCTAGTGGAATGACTTTATAATCTGGAAGCAATAACACTTACCCCAACAATACAAATCTTTATCTGTAGAGGTCACAATAGTTGAGAAATAATTTATGACACCAGGTAGTTTTGCCGAAAAATGGGTTTATCAAAGTTTTCTCAGCTATTTTGACCGCCTGCTGATAAAGAGTTGTATTGTTGAGGTAAGTATTATTGCTTGGGGATTATGAAGTCATTCTATTAGAATTTGTGGACGACTATAACTACAATTCTTCTAGAAGTCATACCATGGAGTCACAAGAAATATTTAAAAACTTGTAAAAATTGTTAATAAAAATAATATCTTTGAGAGACAGTTTGAAAGACATATTGATGGAACACCGCTAACTATACTTGTTCATTGTATCATTTAATTATGGGGTAAATAACAATCAAGAAAATTATACAAGGTGTAAACAAATTAACACTTATCGATAAACCAACACATTGAATTGGGTGTTGTAAAATGTTTAAACCCTCAAAATTCATTGATTCTCTTTTAATTTTAATTAAAATATTTTTGTTTAGACCTTTTAGTATTCACCTAAACTTTTCAAAATTAAATGTTCAAGCTTTATTTGTTTAATTTTAATTAAATTCTATTTAATTATTATGCACTGAAACAATTATAACGTTTTAAAAAACAAAAATAAAAATTGTTGAAAGAAAAATTAGAAAAGAAAAGAGAAAGTTTTCTGATAACATTAGCTTCACGTTGGCCCCTCTCCAACCCCCTGATTGGACAGCAGTCTAGGTAAAGTCAGGGTATAAATGTCGAATTTTTGAAAACTATCCCACATTGATTTTATCTTTGGTCAAAGCATCTTGTGTACAATTTGTTGAAGTGTTAAGTGCTGTAAGAAGTAAGTACAAGTTATTGATTTTAAAACTCAATTTAACATTGTTATTTATTATTGTGCTAAATAGCCATAATGTGTTTTATTCATTTTCAAAATTTGTTTATTTTTTGTTGGTGATCCTTAGTCAAGCTGTTAAAAAATCGAATTTTTGAGTTCATTATTATAATATAATCTATTGTATTTTTGTAAGTTACATACAAGATGAATTAAGAAAACCGTACCATCACTCGCAAAACTGCTACAATCATAAAGTTGTTTTCAAAATTGCAATCACATGTTTTTAATTAATTTTCATAAGAGTTCAGAAATACTGCTTTAAAGTTAATTTTTTTAAGCAAATGTAATTTGTCGGAATTGATACAGTCTGTAACTGTAGAAAATATTATAAATAAATAAATCATTTTGATTATTTTTGAGTGCATGTTTAAAAGATTCCCAGTCATTTTCATTGCAAATAGTTTCTTTACATGATGGGACAATTCTAACATTTCTGACAGCTATCATTGACACTGCGGCAGCCAAATTTAACTACGAAATAAATATTTTTGTTTTTCATGGCACTCTTGACCTGTTTGATAGGCAATAGCACATTAAAAATACTGTTTCACATACACCGTGTAGGTAGGTATTAAGGCGCACTGTAGTGTTGTGTATTTATGCTTTTATAATTTTAATACTTGCAAAAAATTAACAGCATATTTTCGCTTTTGTTAACGTTTTATATCACCACACAGACGGTAGTTCGACCGTTTTGAATCACCTTGTATGTTTATTTTGATAGTTAATAGCTCTGGTTCCAACGCATGTTCATCAGAAAAAAAAAGCGTTGTCGACACTTATTTCATCTTGATTTTAAAAGTGTTTCAACTTTTTACATAAAAGGCGCTTACAAAAACATATTTCACTTTAAAACCAAACTTGAGCTAACGCTACTCAATGCTTTTTCCCTCCATAGTACCATTTGCGACAAAAAAGCCAACTTAAAAAAATAAAACAATGTTTCGGAAAAAAAGACCGTTAGTATCGTTAGCCAATGAAGCAGAGTTTGACGTGGACAATTTTTAATATTGTTATTATGTTCATCATCACAAATAACTGAAGCATTTTTTCTAATTTTGTTATTTTTTTACAGGTATGTCTTCATCTCTCGACTTCTCCGCTGTACCCCTCATTCGTCCCATTAATGACGAGCATTGCATCATCGAGGAATGCCTCCATGGTCTTTACAATCAGCTGAAAAACCCTTTCAACAAATTTCCACACAATCCTCAGAAATGCATAAGTATGCCTCGGCGTGTCCCTTCACCGGAATTTCGGCCTCATGTTGTAATCCACGGCCAAGTCTGGAGATGGTCCCATATCCGTCCTTCCAACTTAACTTGCCAACTCCAATTCCGCAATTTCTGTTATGCGGCACACCAAATGGAAATTTGCCTCAATCCGCACCACTACACCAAAGAATTAATGCCTTTGTGTTCCCAAATTCCTCTTCCAACGCCCATCTGGGCGTCAATTTCGTATCACGAGAAGGGGACCAGAGTAGGAGAAAAGTTTTCATGCCAAGGAGATGGCGTCTGGGTACACTGTTTAGAAAATACATCCCCAGAAAGCGATCGTTTCAATTTGTTTGAAATAGAAAACGAAAACAGAGAATTTTCAGTGGAAAACACCAGGAGACAAATTGGGAAAGGGATAAAGATTCTTTACGTGGATGGAAAAATTTATCTCGAACTGTGGTCAGACTCTGATGTTTTTATTAATTCAAATTTTTGTAATAAAATTTTAGGGTACACGCCTGAAACTGTGTGTAGGTTAGCGCCTTTTAGATGTAGACGTGTTAAGTTGTTCCGTGATGACGATTTTCATGAAATGTTAGCAGGGGAAGTACAGAAAGGGTGGGAAGCTGTTTGTGATTTAGCCAAAGTTTGTACAGTTAGGATTAGTTTAGTAGAAAGGTGGGGTAACGAAGTTCCTGTCACTGAGACCTCTTGTTGGATCGAAGTGCGCTTTGTGAGACAGATAGAGTGGATTCAAAGAGCTTTAATCCAAATGGGGACTCCATACAAAATACATTTTTAAATATTTTTGTAGAAATTGTTTATAATAAATATTTTTGTAATTTTCTAAAAAGTTTTATTATTCTAAAGTAAAAATCCTTGCTGCAATATCATCAATTAACCAGTTTATTCCCTTCAGAAAATTTTCTCCAGTTACAGCACTACACCTCGCAATTTGCCAGTGATGTGTTTTGATCTGATCTAAACCAAAAATTACTCGCAATTTGCCAGGAGTGCAGGCCCCTGGCAAGTCTTGTTTATTTCGAAAGACTAACAGTGTTGCCCCTGCCAACCTTAAGAAAAAAATATGATTTTACACTAAACAACAACACTATCTACCTCTTTTTGTAACAAAATATCTAATTACAGTCTGTTAGTAACAGACATACATTTAGAAACCATGTCAAAAACGTAACGTAACGTCTTGCAAAAATGCAAGTGTTTTCATTAAATATCACGAAGATATAGTCAAAATATAAGTTGTTTTAAGTACAAAATGGTAATAAAAATTTATCACCACACACGACTCCATTTTTCTCTAGTTTTGTAAATTAAATAGTTATTGATGCATTACAAATATGTGTATAGTTTTTTCCATTTGTCCACGTTCAAAGAAGTAGATTTACACATTGTTACTAAATTTAAAACTGAGAAAATTGTATAAATTGCCCACATTATATTTCTTCCGATAGACGAAATCTTTTGTTGAAATTTCTCTAATTGTATCGCTTTGTAACCAATCACTAATCCAAACAAGCTTTTAATAATGCAATTAACAAATATCGATAACATTTTACAAATTTGAAATAGTAACTGCAATTGAGGAGCTTGCGTGCAAAATCGGGTATATCCACTTTTACAAATTTTTTAGGAGATGAAAAAAACACCCTACATATTTGTTTAAAAAATAGTGTTATTTAGCAAAAACAGTTTACATTTAATAGGGTTACGCAAGTGATTAACATATATTTTTTTGTATAAAAAGTAAACAATTTGGCGTTTTTAGCAAAAAACTATTGGATATATCCAGTTTTGCTCACAAATGACATATACTGAGCGAATAAATTATTTATTTTTCTTGAAATAAACAATTTTAAATTAATATTTGAAAAGAGAACAAGAAAATTAAATATGTACTGCAGCCTCTTTGTTCAGATTATCGCATAGCTTCTTGTGTTTCATTCTCTTCTTCGTTTCTTCCCCCATTACTGTGTAATAAGGTCTTCCCTCTTTAACCAATCTTCCCCAAAATATTTTTTTATTAAATAAAAATTAAATTTTAAGCTTCTTTTCTTCTTATTTGGATATATCCGCTGTTGTTTGCAAAATTTATATAGATATAACCGATTTTGCTCCGAATGTCAAACTTTACTTAACGCTTTTATGAGGATTTAAACGGTTTTGGTTTCAAACGCATATATGGGCCTATAGATATCATAACCCAAGTCCAGAAATCACCAAAACATGATTTTTTGTGAAAAGTGGATATATCCGGTTTTGCACGCAAGCTCCTCAATTATTTTAAAAGTCGTTCCTACCATGAAGCCACAGAATGTATATCTAAAAACTTACAAATTATTATTTATAACAAATTTAGATTTCTTTGTAAAATTTTACTCATTCTGATAATGTTTGAATACCCTCCTTTTTTCGCCTGTAGTCAATACCTAAAAAATCTAACAATCTTTGAAAATGTTCATACGTAAAAATTCGTAATGACCGTTTTCGGTGGTAAAAGCGGATTTTTCGATATCTTTTTCGTCTAATTCAATTTGGTGGTAAGATCTAAGGTAGAAAAATATTGGCAACGACCTACTTTGTTTAATAAGTCTGTTATATTCGGTAATGGATATTCTCCACGATACACTTACACTTACGATACACTTACACTTACGTGTAAGTGTATCGTGATATTCTCCATTTCGTTTTACTGAAAGCGTCCATTTTCTTGGAAACCACCCAAATGGGGGATGACCAAGGCGAACTACTGGGCCGGATAATTTTAGAATCTAACATTTTTTTAATTTGATTTTGGACTTCCTCTCGATGAATAAATGGGTAGGTATCGATAATTTTTTGAATTTTTCGTCTACAGTTTTAATTTGATGTTTAACGCGATTTGTGAATGTTAACGGTTGACATTCTTGATAAAATATATCAGAATATTCTTTACAAAGTTTTAAAATTTGATTCTTTTCTTCATTGTTTAAGTAATCAGTCCGAATTTTTGAAAAATTAATTTGCGGCTTATGAGTTGTATTAAAATTATTATAATTATTTTTTTTTATTTTTGTTCTTCATATTTCATATTTCTCGAAAGTTATTGGTTCGAAAAATTTTAACGTAACCGGATCAGTTGTGCTATTTAGTATTGTTGTAAGAGCTTTGCCATTTTTCGCTATTGATAAACATTGAGGTATTTCACAATTATGTATTTTTTGATGAGGGATTAAAATTTCACCGTTTTGAATTGAAACATCAACTTTTATTACTTGCTGCGGTCTAGGTGACACAGTAATTAAATTCAAATCATTTTTAGTTTTATGATATTTTAATTTGATAGTTGTATATAGAGTTCTTAGAATTCCATTTGCAAAATCTAAGCTACCTTGGAGTAATTTTAAATTATCTAGACCAATCAATCCGTCAAAGTTACCATGAAATTTGAATAAGTAGAATTTTAAACTAGAGGGTTCCGGTAGGTTGAACAATTTTAGGGCTGGTATTTTAGCACTATATTTATGTGACGATTTTTGGAATACATTTGTTGCAATAAATGGTTCATTTTTTATACAATTTGGGTACAACTTGAAGGTTAAATTTGGACTAAGAAATGATTTTGTTGAACCGGTATCTACTAATATTTTAAGATTATGTTCTGGAAATATGATATATGGTAATTCACTTAAATTTCCGCCGTTGAAAAGAAATAACTTGTGGAATTATGTTTGATTGTTAACTAAGGCTTCGTATTGAAAATTTTGATCATTGTTTATAGAGTTTTCGTACTGAAAATTTTGATCGTTGTTTATAGAATTTTCATACTAAAAATTTTGATCATTGTCATGATTAAATTTTGGGGTGAGCTAGTAATTTGATCTGTAAACGATTCTTCTTCGATAGTATTATTAATTTGTGTTATATAATTCTTCTGAAATCCAATTTTGTTGTGGTTGATTGTATTTGTTGTAATTATTTTGTGGTCTAAATTGGTTAGATTGTCTAGTTGAAACGCTTATTGGAGTCGGTTTCGTATAGGGTTTACTTTGATTTGGGTTTCTTTGTAAATTAATTAGTTGAGCGGGAAAATTATTCTGGTTTTGTGGTTGATAGAAATTATTATATCCTGGATATGGTTGATGATTAGGATTAAAATTTTGGGTCTGTTTAACATAATTTTGATTTCTATTTGTATTTTGCGAATTTGTAGGTTTAGGATTACTTTTTTGAGAAAAATTTTGAAAATAGCGAATTCTTCTTCAATAATTAATTGTAATGCTTCATGTAACGTATTTGAACGCATGCATCTAATTGTTGTACCCAAAGGTTCTCGCAATCCAGATAAAAAGATTTTTAAAGCTACTCGTAACTTATTGTAAAGATCGCGTTTTAATATTCTTGCCCGCTTTGTGGCTTTATTTAAATCAACAAAAGAACAAAGGAGATTTAATATTTGTAAGCAACGGTCAAAAAATTGTTGAGGCTTTTTATTCAGATATTGTCTTAGCATAACTAGGTCTCTATTTAAACATGCTTCGTCTCACCTATCTGCAAAATTTCTCTGTAAAGTTTGTTTTAATTTATTCCATGTATCGACATTTTGAATATTGACAATTATTTTTGCATTTTCCGACAATTTTCCAGTAATAGAATTTATAATAAACAAATTTCGAAAATTATTTGGGTGATCATTATCATAAAAATTGGTTATTATACTTTCGCAACTTGATATAAATCTGTTTAATGCATTTGGGTCTCCGTCAAAGTGCGGAATGCAATTTAAATATTCGGTTTAAACGCCATTTCTACTACAGTATTATTTTCTATATTATTTATTTCTATATTATTTTCTATATTTATATGATTTGGGGATTGATTAGTAGGAGCCGAGCCAACTGAAGACAACGACAAATTTGAAAATAAATTGTCTAGTTCTGAACTTAGACCAATATTTGAATTCATGAAATGTACTTACATTAAGCCGAAAAGGAATAGTCGTCTCATCCCGTTTAAGGTTCAATTCTTGTGGCGTTGAAGTCCTTGATGATTTTCGATAAACCACAACACTCCAACCCTTACAATTCACTATCCAGTTAATTCTTTGATACAAAAAGTTGCAAGTACAATACTTCCAACCCTGGGATATCCTACCGACTGCGCCAAATATGTTTAAGAATACGAATAATTCCTTTTTTAAAAAAATTATTTATACTAATTACAAGAATATTACTAATTGACTACAAGAATATTTATACTTTGTTCCAAAAAAACGTACAATATTGTGCACAATTGAGTTACAGAGAAAATGAGGCAAAATCTAACATATCGTAAAGCAGTATTAACCCAATTTAGTAAAAAAAATGTAAAAACATTAACAAATAAAAAACATTATAGCTATTTTACTTTTTTTTTATAACAGATGTTCAAAAATATTGCCATTTTCTTCAATACAAGTATGCAGCCTTCGTATTAAAAAATAGTCTAACACGACATAGGATATCTGCATTTATTAAATGGAATGTATCGCGTATTCTTTGTTTCATATTCTCCGTAGTTGTTGGTCTCTAGTTTATACACCTTTTCTCTCACAAATCCCAAAAGAAAAAAGAATGTTAGATTTTGCCTAATTTTCTCTGTAACTCAATTGTGCACAATAGGTATTGTACGTTTTCTTGCAACAAAGAATTTTCAATTCCATACTTTCGTTTATTTTCTGTGCTGATTTTTTTGTGCATAAGGACCACTCGATTTTTATTGTCCAAAACATAAAGAATTATCGAAATTTATTTAATTTAGGATAGCAACTTAGAATTTTACACTAGACTATACAAACCATATATTGATGGAAAGCTTGTCAAAAAATCTTTTCATTGGTACAATAACAAATATAAGTTGCCATTTAAAAAAATGAGTTTTTGACATTTTTAATTTGTCATGTTTAAAAAATCGCAGTAGGCACATGCCACTGAGCAAGTTGTTGAGTAAACACTTAAAAGATGCGGCAAACATTTGAAAATCAAACGACGTTACTTATGTACTTTAACTTGTGTACAAGCATTTAGAAGGTACGAATTTTTAGACAGATCCCTGTATTTCAAAAATTCCGGTAAAAAAAGCGCCATAAATCAAAATTTATAACAGATAAATAAAAACAAGCTCTATAAAAGTTATTTTTAATTTAGCATAGAATCCAAAAATAAAATCAAATTGAGTAGATTCCATTTAAAAAAAACATAACTTTAGTGTTTTTTTAAATATTGGGACAGCCTGTATATAAACCGCAATATTTTTAAAATGTGCAGCAGAAACGCAACTATAATCTAATAAAGTTAGTATCTCCTAACATAAACAAGTTATAGAGCTTCTTCGGACCGTTGGGACAGCCTGTATATTACCAATTTTCCTTAGAGTGCGACTCAGTTTCAGCGTTTTATAAACATTTAACATAACTTTATGTGTTTTTGAGAAATAACAAATAGTATGCTTTTTCTTGGAAATTACCTGTCAAAGTTTGTGCAGCGTTTAAAAAATTAAAATACCTTTCAATGGGGGTCACCAGATTTTTTTGATATAGGCGTTGCTGGGGCTAAAATATTGATGTAACAGAGTTACTCGGTTAGGTTTAGTCTTTTCATAAAAATTGACTTATTTTTGGCTATTACTGGAAAATACGTTCTAACAAAAATTAGGATAAATAGTTAAAACCATACTGTTTATTCAAAAAACCAAAAAAAAAGTATTAAAAATATTATTAAATTAAATTAAATAGAAGATATACCAGTTAAGTAAAACGTAAACACTATCTTTGCCCAAATATTTCACTCTTCTGGTGTAGTTCAGGCATGTGGTACGAATATGTTCATTACTTTGCACCTATCACTATTTGCAGTTCTCCTTTAATCCAATGATTTCAGTTTCTTCTGTACTTGTCATTTAATTGTACATGATTTTTTCCCATAGCAAATCACTCTTTCAAAGAGTTGCTGCAAGTTTTGATAGTTTAAATTTCTAATTATTTTTTTTTAATTTGAAATTTCTCCCCGATGTAAAGATCAGGTGGTTGTAGTTGTGATAAATCTTGTTTCGGGTTTATTTTACCACATACTGTGATAACCATTAACTCTTTCTTAGTAATGGAGGTAAAAAGAGAAAACGCGCATTAAACCGATAAGTGAAGATAAACAGATTAGTTTAGTTGGACACAAAGAAAAAGAAAGTTTAAAATATTTCTAGAACAAATATGTTCTTAGACAAAATTTTCTAAAATACGTACTAATAACGTTCAAATAAAAAGAAAGTACAATTCTACCTTTTTTTTGAATTATTAGAATTAATGGTTTCGACAGCTTTAACAAGAAACTACCTATGCAAACTTAATTATTACCAAAATAATGAATAAAGTTAACTTACTTAACGTAATATATCTTGGCGGTCATTAAGTATGTATAATGTAAATCTTCTTTGTTTTCATAACATAAAATAAGAAATCTTTTTGCTGCTCTAGCAGTGTTAGAAAGTTAAGTTGAAATAGTACAAATTTAAAAATACCAGATATAAAAAATGTATACATTATAAAAAAAAATTATTTCAATAAATTCATACACACTGAACTTACCAAAACTATTATAATAATAGAGCACACGTATTAGCGAATCTAATGTGATAAAAGAACAACCAATGTTTCTTAAGAATGTTAATAACTTGATAATATAATGAAAAAATGTGTTTTAAAATAAACTGACAAATAAAACATATTGTCAAAAGTTTTTTTCTCCAACTTATCGTAGAGATTTGTATTAACCTAATGCAATTTAACAGAATTCAGAAAAATTCTATTTAAAACTGTGTAAATGTTAAGTAGAGCAAAACTGGTAACCAAAAACACCACAATAAATTTTTAAATAAAAATTATTTCTTTGGTAAAACAATCGTATTTGTTGATCTACACAATCAAAATAAAACTTTGTTATTTTAACAATTAAAAAAATTCCATTAATTTTTACCTATTTCGGATGACTTGAAGCATTCCTCCTAAAGTAATACCAAGTTGTGATCATAAAAATGTTAAACGTAAGCTGTAGCCACGTATAAAATTAATATCATTTAGTAAATTTGAGCTTATGCTTTCCAATAAACTAATAAAGAGTAATAAATTGTTTCGTTTTAAAAACTTTCGCATAATTTATTTATTTTTCATTATTTTCTTTATGTAAATAGGTAAGTAATTTCATTATCGATTACATTCGCTACTGTTTAATCGTATGGAAATAATAAAATAAGTAGCAATATATCCAAGAGTACTAAAAACAAGATTTCTTTTAATAACGAAGAAGCCTCCAGTATTAAAGCCGCGAAAATATTCTCCAACACAGTTCGCCAATATTTTTAAAAGTTCAAGCTCTCTCGAACCTTCTGTAAAATTTTCTTGCAATTTCCAACTCAAATAAACAGATTTTTCTGCTTCTTGTACTGTTGAGTCCATTGACAAAACCAACATCGAAATACAATCTTTATTATTTAAATTTTCGACTTACTGGTATCATCGCTATTAAAGTTACATTGCAAAGTAAAACTCGAAAATTAAATTCTCTTTGTCCATTGGTTGTATACAAAACAGCATTGATGATTTCCAAGCAAGAGTCAAAAATAATGAAAATAATCTGGTAGCCGAGGACTGTTAAAAATTTCTACTGTATCTCCGAGAATTCGGTAATGATGAGAGATGTTTATCAACTTTTGAACATCTGTAGATTCTTCACAAACTGATTCAAATTTTCTATTTAAATCTTTGTATCTGTTTTGAAACTTTTGATTAAAACATTTATTAGTGTTAATATCAGTATTTGCATCCATGGTGATGATAATAATTGATTTTGTTGCAGGAATTTGGACTCAGAAATAAAACGCTGTTTATAAACCTGGCCATACCAGGTTATACCTGTCCAGGTAAACAGCGTTTTATTTCTGAGTCCAAATTCCTGCGACAAAATCAATTATTTTTATTAGTGTTGTTAATAAAAACCCGTAGTATACATCTAGCAGACATCCATTTAGAAACGATGTCAAAAACGAGACGGCTTGCCAAAATGCGAAGATTTTCATTAAATAACACGAAAGTGTATAAAACATGAGTTGTCTAAATACAAAATAGAAATAAAAATTGTTCACCAAACTCAACTCCCTTATTTTACAGATTGTTGTTGATATATTGCAAATTTTTATACACTGTCTGTTACCAAATTCTAAACTGAGGGGTTTGTATAAATTACCCGAATTATATTTTTTTCTGACAGAGGAAATCTTTTGTAAACTCGTCTGATTGTATTACTTTGTAACCAATAACCAATCCAAACAAGCTTTATTGCAATCAATAAGCATCAATAACATTTTGTAAAATTGAGATGGTAACTACGATTCTTCTGGAAGTCGTACCATGGAGTCACAAGAAATATATTTAAAAAATTGTAAAAATGGTTAATAAAAATAACATCTTTGAGAGACAGTTTGAAAGAAATATTTGATGGAACACCACTAACTACACTTGTTTATTGTGTCCACTTAATTATGAGGTAAACAACAATCAAAGAAATTAAACACGGTGTGAAGAAATTAGTCCTAAAATGTTACCAACCCTAAATATTCATTGCTTCTGGTTAAAAGTTAATTATTTTTTTTGTCTAGACCTCTTGGTATCCACCTAAAATTTTCAAAATTGAAGACTCAAGCTTTCTTTGCTTTATTTTAATTAAATTCTATTTAATTTTTATATACTGAAACAACCGTAACGTTTTAAAAAACAAAAAATAAAAATTGTTAAAAGGAAAATTGGAAAAGAAAAGAGAAAGTTTTCAGATAACATTAACATCTCATTAGCCCCTTTCTAACCCCCTGGTTGGACAGCCGTCCAGGTAAAATCAGGGTATAAAAGTCGTATTTTTGAAAACCATCCCATATCGACTTTATCTTTGGTCAGAGCATCTTGTGTACAATTTGTTGAAGTGTAAAGTGCTGTAAGAAGTAAGTACAAGTTATTGATTTTTAAACCCAATTTAACATTGCTATTTAATATTGTGGTAAATAGCCATAATGTATTTTATTCATTTTCAAAATTTGTTAATTTTTTATTGATGTCTCGTAGTCAAGCTGTTAAAAAATTCAAATTTTTTAATTCATTATTGTGATATAATCTATTGTATTTTTGTAAATTAGATTCAGGATGAATAAAGAAAACCGTACCATCACTCGCAAAACTATATACAATTATAAAGTTGTTTTCAAAATTGCATTCGCATGTTTTTAATTAATTTTCTTAAGCTCTTCAAAAATACTGCTTTAAAATTAATTTTTTTAAGTAAATGTAATTTTGCGTTTTTATGATTTAACTTAAATTTAGAACAAGGCTCAGACTAACTAATAACAAGTGTTCACTTAAAAAAGTTTCAAGAATGCTATGAAATTTTGATAAAAGTAAATAAAGGGAAAATTGATATCGGAATTAATACACTCTGTCACTGTAGAAAAATTTTATTTTTTTATAAATTAAAATTAAATTTTTTATAAATTAAATTAAAATTTTATTTATTTATAAATAAATAAAATACTTTTGTTTTCATGACACTCTTGACCTGTTTGACAAGCAATAGCACATTAAAAATTTGTCGTTACTATAAATACGTGGTAATAAAATATGTACTGCTTCACATACGACGTGTAGGTACCTATTAAGGTGCACTGTAGTGTTGACTATTTGTGCTTTTATAATTTTAATGCTTAAAAAAAAGATGTAAAAAATTTTAAGAGCATATTTGCGCTTTTGTTCACGTTTTACATATATCACCACACACACGGTGGTCGACCGTTTTGAATCACCTTGTATGCAACAACACTTATTTAATCTTGCTTTTTACTCTTTACCGAAAAGGCGCTTTCAAAAACATATTTCACTTTAAAACCAAACTTAGGCTAACGCTACTCACTGCTTTTTCTCTCCATAGTACCATTTGCGACAAAAAAGCCAGTTTTATAAAAATAAAACAATGTTTCGGGAAAAAAAGCAGTGGGTTAGTATCGTTAGCCAGTGAGGTATAGTTGTAATAAGTCTCACAGACACACAGCACTCAATTTTAAATAAATTTTTAAATAACTGAAGCATTTTTTCTAATTTTGTTATTTTTTTACAGTTATGTCTTCATCTCTCGACTTCTCCGCTGTACCCCTCATTCGTCCCATTAATGACGAGCATTGCATCATCGAGAAATGCCTTCATGGTCTTTACAACCAGTTGAAAAACCCTTTCGCCAAATTTCCACACAATCCCCAAAAATGCATAACAATGCCTCGACGTATCCCTTCGCCGGAATCTCAGCCCCATGTTGTAATTCACGGCCAAGTCTGGAGATGGTCCCATATTCGTCCTTCCAACTTAACTTGCCAACTCCAATTCCGCAATTTCTGTTATGCTGCTCACCAAATGGAAATTTGCCTCAACCCGCACCACTACACCAAAGAATTAATGCCTTTGTGCTCCCAAATTCCTCTTCCAACGCCCATCTGGGCGTCAATTGCGTATCACGAGAAAGGGACCAGAGTAGGAGAAAAGTTTTCATGCCAAGGAGATGGCGTCTGGGTACACTGTTTGGAAAATACGCCCCCAGAAAGCGATCGTTTCAATTTATTTGAAATAGAAAACGAGAACAGAGAATTTTCAGTAAAAAACACCAGGAGACAAATCGGGAAAGGGATAAAGATTCTTTACGTGGATGGAAAAATTTATCTCGAATTGTGGTCAGACTCTGATGTTTTTATTAATTCGAATTTTTGTAATAAGATTTTAGGATACACACCTGAAACTGTTTGTAGGTTAGCACCTTTTAGATGTAGAAGTGTTAAGTTGTTCCGTGATGATGATTTTCATGAAATGTTAACAGGGGAAGTACAGAAAGGGTGGGAAGCTGTTTGTGATTTAGCCAAAGTTTGTACAATTAGGATTAGTTTAGTAGAAAGCTGGGGTAACGAAGTTCCTGTCACTGAGACCTCTTGTTGGATCGAAGTGCGCTTTGTGAGACAGATAGAGTGGATTCAAAGAGCTTTAACCCAAATGGGGGCTCCATATAAACTACATAGTTAAATATTTTTGTAAAAATTGTATATAATAAATATTTTTTTAATTTGGTAAATATATTAATCTAAAGTAAAAATCCTTGCCGCAATATCATCAATTAACCAGTCCATTCCCTTAAGAAGATTTTCTCCAGTTACAGCACTACACCTCGCAATTTGCCAGTGATGTGTTTTGATCTGATCTAAGCCCAAAATTTCTCGTAATTCGTCAGGAGTGCAAGCTCCTGGCAAGTCTTGTTTGTTTGCAAAGATTAACAGTGTTGCGCCTGCCAACCTCTAGTAAAAAAAAATGATTCCAACTACAATAATCAACATCACTATTTACCTCTTCTTGTAACAAAGTATGTAATTCAGCTTTACAATCCTCAAGGCGTCTTTTATCAGCACTGTCTACAACCCAGATGAGTCCATCTGTGCATTCAAAGTAATTTCTCCAGTACGAACGTAACGACTTCTGACCCCCAACATCCCACAAGTTTAAAGTAAAACTAAAATTTTCCATTTAGATGGAAAAATTGTCGAAAAGATAACTCACCCCCTGTGCTCTAAAGTTTTAATATTAAACCCCAAAGTTGGTGAAATTGTGTCAATCGGTTCTCCGTTAAATCTTTTAAGGATTGTGGTTTTTCCAGCGTTATCTAAACCTCTGTTTACGGAATTAAAGAAAATGTAACTATTTTTCGAAAAGAAAAAGAAAACAGTTTTTTGAGGTTATGTTTGTAATTAATTAAATTAAAGGATACAGCATTAGTATGCGCATTTCTTTCTCCTTTTGTTTCATTTTTTTCAAAACCGTAAGAAACCCCATTGCAGAAATTAATTACTTACGGTAATAAACTTCTAATTTTCTTGCTTTTCAAAAGTGACAGCTTTCTTTTGACAATTGACAGAATCGTCAAAAACTCTGTCAAAAAGTAGAAGTAGTGTTATATAACTTTGTATACAGCTCTGTATTGCCGGTTGCATAAAGTTTTGTTGCAGTTATATAAATAGTAAAAAGTTGTAAAAGTTCTTTTTCGTTGTTCGTTTGAAAAAGTTTATTAATGTTTAGATTTACAGTTGTTTTTAAAAAAAAGCGTTAGAAAAAAACGTGTTATTTAATTTTGCTAATAAAACTATTTACATAAATACATGTGTAGAAGTTAGAAGAATATAGTAAATGCTCAAAATGTAAACTATTCATTTCCTGACAATATGCAAGCCGACGCGACGTTCAAACTCCTTAAACACATTTTCTATAATTTCGTACAACTTTTTTCGTATTTTACGTTTCAAATCTTTTACATTAGGTATCTGGTCTGTTGACGTACACTCTCGACTTCAGGTAGCCCCACAAAAAGAAATCCAGTGGACTCAGGTCAGGTGAACAGGCCGGCCACTCTATTTCATGGCGCCTAATTCCGCTTATAAAGTAAATGGTTTACATTTTGAGCATTTTCTATGAATTTGTTTTTCTACAATTCAATTTATGTTAAGGTGAGATCGAAATGTAACTGAATCAGAGCAGGCTGTGCTAGCGTGACTTTAATGATGTATCTAATGTTAATATGGCTTGCTCAATTCAGTTACACTTCGATTTCAGGTTAGTTTCATTATTAAAAATAAATAACAAGTTTTTTTCTAACGCCTTTTTTCAAAAACATCTAAAAATCAACATAGTGTTTGCTACATAAAAAATACGCAAAATTATGCGTAGAATTCAAATATGCCGAAAAACATTGGGGTTCTCAATTGAAATTTTAAAGTTGAGGGTCGTATTTTAGGAGATATCTAATTTTTTGGTCAAAAAATGCGTCTTAAAAAATAACAGGATACGTATCCGAGCCTTTTCCTGAAAGGCAAATCCCTGAATTGTTATCGAATTTATTTATTACTGAATTTATTCATAATAATTTTTTTAAGTTTAATTAACGTGTAAAGAAACAAAACAATTTTTAGCGGGAGTAAAGCATAAACCGACTTTGCACTTGGTACAAATAGTTTGTATTAGGCCAGAACATCCTGGGTACTTGCATTTACCCCTTTTTTGTTTAGGTTGGTCAGTGTCTTATTTGGTCCGGTCTGGTAAAACGTCTCGATTATTAATCGCCCTCATTAACCAAGGTTTTAGTTAAATAACTATTAAAGTGTTGAACGAGTATACAAAATGAGTTGTATACTCAGTCAACGGTTAAAGTTTTGAAAATGTTTTGAAGAACGCTCTCATTGCAAACTCACTGCATTGTTTTACATTTTGCCCGTTTATTCGAAAACGGTGCAAGTTACGAAAAAAAGAGGCAAAAAAATTTCTAAATGAAACAACCTTTCAAAGTATAATAACAGGCGAAACTAAACTAATTTGTGCTAAAAAGTTATAAAACAATTAGTGAAAAAGAAACTCTCGCAGACCCCTTTAAAAACTCTCCACACAAATGCAGTTCACACTGTTAATTGATAAGATAAAGTAAAGTAGGTAGTCCTTATTCTGTAAAGTTATATGACGGTCATGAAATTAGAGTTTCTTGTGCAGAAGGTAGGTGACTATTTGCTATTGATAGAAACCTCAGTCGTAAATAACTCAAGCGAATTTTTACCTACCAGCAAATTCACAGTTTACAGAGCCGAACTGATGGAACATCAGGCAACAGCTCATAAGTTTAAGTAGATACCTTTGTAAATATATCGTTTAACAGTCGTTATTAGAATAAAAATTTGTTTTTTTTAATTATCTAAATAAAACGAAATGACTTGGTTGAGTGAAATGGTAAACACTGTGAAATGGTCAGATAAGAAAAATTCAAGTAAAGGAAAAAGTATAGGAAATAGAAAGAAACGTAAACTTAAGATTCTGGATCTATTGATCCTCAAATGGGTAACTAGTCGAATGTATGTCAGATATAAATAATATTAAATGATAAAAGTATCGAGTCTCAAAGGGAAGACATCATTTGCAAACTTTTCATTGAACCAGTATGTATTTACGAAGTATTGGATTCTTCTATAAAACACTGGATCGACGGCAAGCTATAATGGATACTCCGAGACTTAGAAAACTAAGGTTTGAATATATTACCCGCATTCAAAAATTTCGTGCTGAAAAGCGCTCTATAATTTATCTTGACGAAACATGGTATGACTTACATGATGTTGTTAAAAAAGGTCTAACAGATAGTTCTAAAAAGTGTAATTTAGATAAATACTCTCCCAGCTCGTGGAAAAAGAATTATAATTCTTGCTGCTGGAAGCGAAAACGGCTGGATTTCTTCTTCTATCAGCCAAAAATATTAAGGACTGCTCAGCCGATTATCAACAAGATGTGGACGGAGTTTTTTTGAAAGCTGGTTTCAAACTCAACTACTACCAAATATTCCCCAAGAATCAGTAATTGTCATAGATAATTCCAAGTATCATTCAAGACTTTTCGTCAAGAAACCGTCTCAAGCAACCCAAAAAATGAGATTATAAATTTTACGACAAATCATAAAATTCTTTTTCTACCTAAAAATATCAAAAAAGGTTTATTGGCAATTCTAAAAATTATGATGTTTTGGAAAAATATGTTGTTGATGACTCGCTAAGGATTTTGATTTAAAAAAATCGAAAGAGGTAAATTTTTATAGCCCGTAAGACATGTTTTTGTAGTAAAATCATGTAATAGATTCTACCACCCTTTAAGCACAGGGCAGAGCACTCTTGTTTATATAAAGAAATTGGGTTGAGTCATATTATTTCGAAAGGCTTTAAACATGTTATACTTTATACCTACTTTATCCATAGTTGTGTAGAGATAAGCATGAGTTTCACATATACAGGGTGACATAAAAGTATGGAATAAAATTCATATTTCCTAAAATAATTGTTTTTTTTTGAACAACTCCAAAACAGGTCGATTTTATATTTTTGTTGCGCACGTTTGTCACTTGTTTTAAATTTTTTTCTTCTAACCGTTTTTTTTTGTTGCGACATAATCAAACGTTTTTTTAAATAGCAACCCCTATTTTTGAGGTTAAAAATTGAAAGCACTTGTTTTTCTGAGTTCAACAATATAACATTTATAGGGTTTGAAATAAAAACTTTAAGTAATTTAACAAATTTAAATACTTATTAAACTTTCCAAAACAAACGCATTTTTTAACATAATTACTTAATTAAATCTTCAAATTAACGTCTTTCCGTTTTTTTGGCAATATACAACCGATTTTTTAATTTTACAGCGTTCCAGCTATCAAACAAAGCTGTAGTGCTTAAAGTATAACTTTACCACACTCTAATGTAAATATCTATTTCGTAAACGTGATACCAAGAAAAAATCTAGGTATAGTGCAATAAAATACCGGTAATGATGCCTTGATTTAAAATTCGAAACCAAAGCTTGATAACATTTAAAAGACAGAGTTTTTGCAGTAACATGTTTGAGAGTAACTTTGCAAATTTATTCGACTTAATTAAGAGGTCAAATGGTATCCGGATAATCCGGATTAAATACATATATTCTTACTCCTAATATTATTATTTCCGTTTTTTTTCTTTTTTATCGATTTTTTAAAGAGTTGTTAATTTTTAATTTTATTTTTTTTACTTTCAATATTGTCCATGCCACTCTTTTTTATATTAATTACGATTTTTTGTTTTATCTTTTTGGCTTAGACCAACTTGTTTAATTTTTAAATTTCTTATTACTTTTTTGTGAAATTTTTTTTTACCTATTTTTTTACGATACAACGATCTTACTTAGCGTCTTTGTTTCCAGATCGGTGTTTTGTATTTACTAGTTTTTATGATAAACAGAACGGTAAATAATTTACTTACCATCGCTTGCAAACAAATATCTCTTTTTTTGTAGCTTGGATAAATTGAAACAATATGTTTATTTGCTAAAAATATCAGATAGATCTAATATTACTTAATTTAAAGAAAAATAATTTATTCATCATATAAAAGCAAAAATGTTTCTATAATGCAGAATCTTTTTTAAGGACCATCGATCTCAAAGAATAATTGAAGTCGACGCTCCGCTCCTTCTCCAAACAATTGTCTTCGATCGGTAAAATGCCCTTACCGTCTTTAAAACATATTTTAAAATTGTCATGTTTTTTTATTTTTAATTTCAGCAAATTAAAACAACACAATTCCAAATTTATAATTAGCATACGTCTTTTAACATTATAATTCAATTTATTATTATAAAAGAAATATGTAAATTCAAAGACTATAGTGATAATATCTATTACAACATTTTTCTAAATTTTATTTTCTTGCAATTAGTTAAATAATTGTCCAATTTATTTATCTTTGAATAACATTTTTTTAAAAAACTTTCAGTCTATAATTTTAACAAATGATCCATTACCTAATTAACTCGTCAACCTAATCTTCCTGCGTAAAAATCGGAAAACTTCCATTACCAAAAACCCCCAGACTAATACCAGTAATCAAAAATGTCCTATCTATATGCGTTTTTAACCACCTAGTCGATAACACATCCATTTAAAAACTACATCCAAACAAGTTCATCCATCCAGTTCGAAAATGACATCCGCTCGAAAAATTTCATTTTTTATCTTATCTAGTTTTGTGATCTTCGGGGTTGCCTTAGCCAACACGCCAATTTCTCGATCATCTAGGAGGAGTAAGTCTCATTTTCCAGATAACAATCGTTGATGTATCTAATTTTCAGTACATCTTCCATTTTTGGGCTTGGGCCCACGCTGCACTGGATGTCCTCCGCATTTTTGTGACGACGACCCTGCCATCATTCACGGCTATTGTTGCGGATGTGCCAGATTTTTTGGTAAGTGTGATGAGTAGGTGGAGCGAATATTGAATAAAATGAAAATGTTGCAGACGTGCTGCCTGTCAAGTGTGGGGCTTTCGTCGATTGTCCTCTGAATACTTATGATTTGTGTGAAGATTACGAGTATATGATGTATTGTTGCTGTGAATGATTTCACAATTTTTAATTTGTAAAGAACTCGCTTTAAATATAAAATGATTAAATAAATCTTGCATTTTTTCCTAATTGGAAAGCAGCTACATAAATAACAATTTTTAAAAGCAGTTTGTTAAGTTATTTGATTAGAGATTATAATTAATCATGCAATTTCCTTTATTTTTTCTATTTCCTGATTACTATTTCATTTAGTTTTGCAAAAGAATGGTTTGCGTAATATAAATTGTTTTCCTTTTTAAAAATCGCCTTTATCTCTGTTTATATTATCTTAAAAAGATTTACCGATTTTACAAATTTTACTTACTGCGGAATTTTTGTTGCAGTTTCGTAACAAGGACCGTACTCCGAATTTTGTGTTACAACTAATACAAATTTAGATAAACTAATGACTAGTCAAATATTATTCTAAAACTAAAAAACAACTTTCTCTACATATTATACTGGAGTTTTATCAAGAATTTTCAGGTAAAATTTTTGTAGAGTTGCTAATTATTTGTTTTGAATTTTAAAAACCATTCATTATTGAGAAAACCTTGCACTTGCAAACAAGTCGGTAAGACCATTGGTAACAGTACTAAATTTTTATTTTATTTATGCTAAATATATGGGGTCTTTGAAATAATACAGACTGAGAAAATTTGGAAGTAAGTGTTAATGATGAATGTTTGCTAGCGTTAGATTGGTTTTTAAAATTAGTTGTGAATTATACTTAATTTTAGCAAATGCTATTATTTAGGCACGTTGAGGATTAAGATGACAAAATGATTCCTTTAGATGATTCTACATTTAGAAGCGAAATACGACATTGCATTCATTTACCACTGGAAGCAAAAATATTATTTTAGCGGTTTACAAACATTTATAAGATATAGATAAAAAAGAGCTACTAATTAAAAAAAACATCTTTAATGACCAATATAATCTGGTCATAATCTGTCCATAATCAACTAAAAAATTCAAGAAAGAAAATTAAGAACACATACAGAATTTCGCGTTCTAGTAGTCAAGAAACAAGCGCATTTAATTAGAAAAACAATTCACGACATGTATGGTGAAAATGTGTTCTTACAATTAAGTCTTCAGAAACAGAACTTGACAAAGATATTACCTAAGTGTAGCACAAAGTCTTAACGACAATTTTTGAAAAAATTTTTTCTTTGTATAGGTGAAAATAGTGTAGAAACAATTAAGCACCAGGTCGAAGAGTGTAGTTTGATAAAATTTGAAAGAGATATTTAGGAATTACAAAATCGTAGTACAAGAACAACAAGATGGCTTAAAAATTTAGACCTTATTCTTTAATCAAATAACCGACCTAGAGCTAGTAGCTAAGAAAGAAATGTACTTCTTTTTGAGGGTTTTTTTTTGATCGGTAGACAAATGCTAGAACAGTAACTTCCTCTCGTCTCGAGGGCTTAATTATTAAAAAGTCTTAATGCATAACCTCAAGTAAAAATAGACTTTATATTATACAGTGCTATTCACGAGAGAGTTACTTCTGAAAAAATTTGAGCCGCAACACAAAATACTATTGGCATAGATTACTGGATATCATTTTTAATTTCATTTAAATCAGTGATCAAAATAAGTTGGACGTTGGATCACAGTAACTTAAAAGCAACAAAAGTGACAAGAATAGAGTTAATCTTGTAACTGTGTAATAAAAGAAAAACTAAAACAGCAAATTATCAAAATAATTTTCACGAAATTTATTTTTACGAAGAATTTAACAAACCGATGACTGGCTATACCATTTTGTCCAGCTAATACGGTTTGACTTATGTGAGAGTTTTCATCAACTGCTTGAAGCACTGTAATTTTATTATTTAGACCAGAAGCAGTTCTTTGACGGATCTTATGTATTGAAGGCTAGTGTTGAAGTACCTTGGTTTCCAATTTTCTTAAGATTTTAGGAACCGGATGTAAACGGTTTGGGTACCGCTAAAAATACAGAGCAGCAGCAACCGATGCATTTTCTGGCATTCTTTATAGAAAAGAATCATATCTACTTTCTCTTCATTTGTGTAATAAGGCATTATAAGGTTCAATACGTTTCAAGTTCAAAATCGTTCAATATACAAATTGACATAATGTGTGACATAACAAGTATTCAAAGTACTCTTGGTTTTAAATTAAATATCTTTACAATTAGGAAGCTTGAGACCTTTGTAAGTTGTATTATGAGTTGCGGCTCAAATTTTTTCAGAAGTAACTCTCTCGTGAATAGCACTGTATTTACGAACATATTTTTTTTTGTATATGTAGTCATCTTTATACGAATATATTATATACAGCCTTATTTTACAGTCTGATTTTTTCCAGCAATGCATCATCTCAGTATATTTACTAAATTTTAGCACATTAAATATAAATATTTTTTCCTGATGCTCAATCAAGAAACAAAAGGTTTATTTTTGTGTGTTAACACATTGTTTTTTAGTAAAGTTCCATATCTATAATTAAGAGATATGAATATGATCCAGCAAACTGAAAATTAGATCCTCAAACAATGTTAGTTTAAAAATCAAACACAAGAGATTTTCACATTGTTTTATTAGTTTGTGAATCAATTTTGACTACAATGTCGATCAAATATTTTTTACCTATGATCAATATTTACCTACTTATTAATAATTTGGAAAAACAAGAAATGTAAAGCAGCAGTTTTAAAAATTAAAAATAATAAAACCTATTCCTTATTAAATATTGTATGCTTTTTCAATTTGGCATTGCAATTGACAATTAGAATGCTTTTGTAAGCACGCCACAAATCTTGTTATATTTGGGTTGACCAACTGCAACGCCAGATTTAAAAAAATGCTCTGCTAGTATACCTAATAAAACGTCTGCAAATTTTTGAATAATTCCTGAAATTAAATGTGTAGTAAATTTAATATTCTTATAATAATTTTCAATGTTTTTGATTAATAAAATATGGTAAGCAAATGTATTCTTTTTCCGCCTACCTGTAATAAAAATAAATCATAGCAGCCCTAAGATGAGATATTTCATATCGGTTCACATTTATCATTTGTGCGAAAATAGTGATGAAACAATGATTTGTCGTTTAATTTATTGCAACAATTGCATAGACATAACTTTAATGAGCGAAATCAAATATTTTTTTCGTTGATTCATTGGCGTAATTTAGCAAGCGATTATACTACACGTTGAAAAAAAGATGTTCATGCCGTTTAAGTTTATTTAGTTATAATTTTTAATTATTTTGTGAATTTATTATTATTTTTATTGATTACTTAAATTGGCAAAACAATCAAATACATTTTATTAATAAAACTTGTATGTTACGCCATTGATATCGTTCTAAGCGGGCACACGTAGCAAAAATCGTCCGAGTGTTTAGCCAATCCTACAAAGCAAGTATAATGTCGTGTTATCATCAACTCAAGCGTTCACTGTTTAGACGGTGTTTCACCACGATAACTCATTGCTAAGTTGTATGCCGCTCTGCTCCGAGAAAATATTTCTTTCCGCTCAGTAGACCTAAGGTATTACTAACGCTTATTCTTGATTCAAGAGATATAGGTCTCGCCAATTTAGTCGTAAAAGTAAAATAGTCGTAAAAACAATGTAAACAATCATTAAATTAAGTAGCCGTAGTCTTGATACAGTCGAAAAGCTTTGTTTTTGATGTAACAAAGCGTAAAATTACTAATCATTGTCCAACTGGACAACTATGTCAACATTTTGTTACTAATTGATCACAGAAGTGCAACGGTGCCTTTGAAGAGGGTTGGCTTCAAATTTAAGCTTGGCACAGCTTATTATAACACTAAGAGAAAATGTTTTTCACTTACCAGAAATTTTATAAAAAATGTAAGTAACGCGTTTACTGTTATTTTAAACATACTTCTAGTATTAATTTTAACTCCAGAATAATTAACTACTTACTTGGGTGTGAATAAAGAAATAATAGTCATTTATTTTACAAGGGATGTAAGTGGTTTCTACAGAGCGTGGAACATCATAAGCTATAGCGAGGAATGTGAAAAAGGTAAAAACCACTTATTTCTCCTGTAATGTATACTATTTTTTTCACTAACTTAATACTTGAATTTCAAATTTTTTTGCAAAACCATGGTATTGCAATTATATAATAACAAAAAAATTACACCAATGTGTTGTTTGGTGTTGTAATAACCACTGACCAGGTAGGTAAGTTTGTTAAAAATAGTTATTTATGATATTATAGTGGAGTAAATCTACCGGATTCTAATAAGCAACAAGGAAAATTTTTCAAAAAGCTATTTTTTTTTTTTAATTGGTTACTTACGATACATATAATACTGAAAATGAGTATTCCGGTTCCGGAATGTTCCGCACGACCTTTTGGGTTCGTTTTTCGGACATTCTATGCGTAATTATTTTTGTTAAACTTTGGATTTTATAATTGGTTTACGGATCAATTTTTTGTATTTATTTTTATGGAAATTTTAGTGTTCTACAAAAAAGATTTTTTCTAAATTTATTCATTCAAAAAAAGTTATTCATGGTTAAAGTTAAAATTATCGTAAATTTTAAGGTTAAATTTTAAGTTAAATTTTAAATTTTAACTTCTTTTTTCAAGCAAATTTTATTTCTTTGGCGGTAAAAAGTTTTTTTTTAATTTTTCTTTAAATTTATTATACATTTTTAAAGTTTAGCAACACTATTAAAAACTAAAATAACTATTGCATAACTTCTAACATTCTTCTAAAAATCCTTTATAATAATAAGAGCTTGGGAAATAGAGGTCTCGTTAGGACTTTTATATGTTTGGTATTTTGAAAACAGAGCATGGAACTCAAATTCGGTTGTAAAGAGTGACTATTGGGACCAAATATATAAGTGACCACTGTATTTTCAAAAATGGTGTGCCTCCTTAAGAATTCAATAACGGTTTATGGTAGAACAGTGGCAATTTTTTTTTATTTTAGAAAAGGTTATAAGATAATAAACCTTTAGAAAGAGAATATTTTTACAAAATTAAATTTCAAATGCTTATAGTAATTCCAATGTTATTTTTGAACTAAAAATCATAAATCACTTGACTCTAAATTCAAAAATTCAATTGATCTCACGGTATATTCTATAGCAAGTTTGATTTACACCTTGACAGTGATGGTCTTAATGAATGTTTCTGATTCTAACAAAATAAATATGGATTGGAAAAAAAGTATCGATTAAAATTTTCCAAGAAAATAAAGAAACGCGTTGTGATTGTAATTAAATGATCAATGATCCTGAAACTATTAATGGATGTATAATGAATAAACTTTAGTTGTAAATAAAAGTGCGCAATTGTTATTTTATTACAATCATATTAATAAATATTTTCAGTGAGAAAGAGAACTGTAAACGACATGTACCTTTATATTTATTTCTTTCCTCATTCCATCAGATAATAACTAATCTAATTTTCCGTAAGTAGGTGACCAAGGCAAAACATATCAAATAAAAACAAACAGTTCACGCTCATTTGAAATAAAAACATTGATTGCAACACGCCAAAACCCGCAACCTTAAATTGTGGTTATTTTTTCCTGTTTTACGCCACATTTTGCATAAACCTCTTGTGTTACAAAAAACGCCCTCATTAGCCCAACAAAGAACGAAATAATTGAACTACCCTCGGTACCACGACCTCGCAATCACCAATCACCAATCAATCCACCGGAAGGGTAGGGTCCCATGACGTGTACCATCACAGGTGAATACAATACCATTATGTAAGGTATTTTCGTGCATGATTGGAATACGGATTTGTCAAATTGCAATTATCGTTCGACGCTCTATGTCTTCCCCTTCTTCATTCCTCTTCATCCACAAGTGCCCATTACCATAAAGCACCCATAAAAATTATTAATTTGCAATAAATATGCGTGTTTCGCGCGTTTCTACGACTTGCCATGCGCGCTAGAAAAACTATTTGCAACTATCCTCGTATTGTCATTGGTGATAAAGCGTCGGTCAAGTTGGCTGTGTGTGCGTCCAGCGTCGAGACGGCCGGTCGAGTTTTTCTATTGGTGCTCGTCCATGTGATCCACATAAAAACGGGCGACTTGATTGTCTATGAAGGTGAGTAAATAAGCGATTGAGTACAATTTTATGTATCTCAAAGATAAGAAAAACAAGGTGAAAAAAACAGTAAAAAGGTTCTTGATGGGACACAAATGTTTACGGGACTAACCTTCACAATAATTGGGAATTTATGTATTATTTTCTTGTTCGGCGCATTTATTCCAATTTTAAATTCATTATGCAATTAAGTGTGTCACAAAGGAAAAAGGACATGTATTGTTAATTTACAAAATAACGAAAATCGTCGCATTATTTCGTTTTCAAATTTTCATCATGAAATTCACTTAAAGTGAAATGCTGAAAAATTTCTGATTCACTTGTCATGTCTACATGATTTCTTTTTTCAAATTAGTCGAGTAACTGTCAAACACACGTGCCGGTATTTTAGAGTGAAGGCCCTTCTAAGCAGGTGTTGGTAGTATTACTATGGCAGATGCGTCTCAATGTTACCCAATTCATGATTGAAGAATATTTTTTCTCCTTAATTATTATAATTATTAGTAATAGTAGTAGCACTATCTGTAGTGACATCATCGTTTTCGTTAACTGAATGTATGACGAGAATGCAGCAATTAATAGGAGTCACGAAAATGCAACATCTAAAAAAAAAGATAAGGCGGTGTAGATTTCAATAATAATTTACTTTCTCTAATAATAACACTTGGAACATGAGATGCTGCAATTATTGCAGAATTTTTGATTTCACTTTAAAGAAGTTCATATTAATTTTTTAAATTGGTGACATTAATGAGCAGTAACAATGGAAAAGAAGTAAAATTTCTATTAATTATTCATCTAAAAATTTAAATATTCAAGGTATTTTCTGCTTATTTGAAATTTTAAATTAAAACTTTTTTAAAAAATGCATTTAAATTTACCTAAATAGGGTGACTCATGGATTACCACAATAAAGATGGCAAAATTTTGTAAAAAACAGTTTTTTTTAAATTCAAAGAATTTTTATACAAAGGTAAATTGAGTTTTATCCCTTATCACTTATATCTTCAAGGATTTCTTAATGTATCAAATAAAGAATATAAAACTTATGATTCAATCATTTTTATGTATATTGATATTATTTCATTTTCATACAGCAAGCCACCCTGATTTTTTCTCGAAAACAAACTGTTTAAATAAAATATTTGCCTATATTTTTTTGCTAATGTTAACTAATGTGATCAATACTTTTTTTCTTCCTAAAGTAACAAATGTTAAGTTAAATTAATAAAGTTATGCATTTAAATGTGATATTATTATTAACAGACTGTTCCAAAAAAAATTTTTTTCCAATACGCCAATTTGTATGAGATCTTCTAATTCTATAACCATGTCCTGTGCACAAAGATTGATGTTACTTCTGCCTGGAAAATGGTTATCTTTATGCCTAGACTGATAGATTCTCTGTCTAAAATATTCGTAGTATAGGTGTGTGTAGTATAGGGGTGACCATATTGTAAGCTAATTTTCGGACACAAATTACCAGTTTCTTAATTTTATTCGAAAGCGATGCGTTTTATAAAAAAAATGTAAGACACAGAAAAGTTTCCAAATTAAATCCTCATAACAAACATAGTAAAGCCAAATATTTTTGGTCGCCTGGAGATTTGCTCGTGATTACCGTTGACTCTCGCTAATTGTAAGTGGGACTGTCTAGTCAATGGCTTGCTTACTGCTTGTTCCTACAGAACTATGGTCAATTTTAAGAAGATTTTTTGTTGGTTGCCGTTGGGTTTCGAAGCAATATCCCTGAAGAGATTACGCGCTCATAGATTAGACATTGCAAAAATTTTCGTAGGTTCATTGCGTTGTTTCATAATAAATCAAATATTCTACCCAAATTTTACTAAAATGACTCAAAAGTTTTTTGGGATATTAAAAAAATTAACACCACAAAGGCTTAACTTTAAACAGGTATTTTTTTAAGAAGCGTCTCAGAAATATGATTTTCTAATTATGATACTATACACTCTACAGTACTACTAGAGTAAGCGTAGTTAAATTAGTGCCAAAAAATTTTGGAACCACCTGTACTTACTTTTATAGGTATAGCTCGATTTTTTAACAGATCCTTTAGAAGTATCAACATTTTTTCTCTGCTTCTTTAAAATGTAGAAATATAAAACGCATTTTAAACGTAATTACTAAAAAATAGGTTGTTTAAATTATTAAAACAATTATTCAAAAAATAAAATTCCACACGGACACACTATTTGGTCTTCCAATTACGGACGTATGGTTAAAAAATCACCAACATTGCAGTTTACACCTAAAATACATCTGGCAACATGAAACAATTATTAAAATGACGTACAATAAAATTAACTTAAATTTGACAGGCATTTTTAGCTGCAATTTATTCTTTTAATAAATTGTTACAGCATGTTACAGTTAGCTGCAGTTCTTGGTCAAACAAATCTCTGTTTGTAGTATTTTAACATTCCTATTTTAATTAAAAACCAAAATTTTCAACTCTTTTGAGCATGACAGAAGAGGGAAAAAATAACCAAAAATTTTGACAATGTCAAATTCTAGTAAATTTAATTTTGACAAACTTAATTCAACAGGTGGTAGTTTTTTGGTTAGTAAACAAACTGTATTAAGTCTATTTATGTATTGTCAAAATTTAAAAAAATACTCAAAGTTATTATCAAAATAACAGTTGCATTTAGCTGTGCTATACTTTTTTCTAAAGTGTTTCTTAACTACTGTAAGAATTTCAAACGATTAAGTTACTTCCTTACTTAAATAATGATATTTAAAGCAAACCGTGTTCTTCTCTAAAACCAATGCATAATTTATTTTAGGCATAAGCGAAAGCCTATCTCCATTTTGAAAATATCTTACATAGATATAGGTCATTTTGAACTTGGTTTACGTATAAAATTCCCTTTAGTTTAGTTAAAGTAGTTTTCCAGATAGTTTTACTAACCCATCACAAAATTTTTCTTTTCATATATATCACATTGACAAGAAGCATTTTACAGCCTTCTAAAAGATAATCTTTTTTGATCATATTGCATGTATAATAAGAAAACGCTAAGTAGCTGACTTCTGGTATTAAACTATAAACTGTTCTAATGTGGAAAACTCTATATACATAAATAAACTTTATTTTTGTCAAAATTGAGAGCGAAAACAGCAGAAATTCTAATACATACCATACTTTTTGTCTAAGTACATATATTATACTATAATAAAAATTTAGCCATCTACATGCTTTATCTTAATCATAATCGCTATATTCTTTGCCGTATTATTATTTACAAAAATTTTGACGATATTTTGACACCTGGTTCAGAACTATCTGCTAAAATTCTGTCATAAATTATTTCATAATTTTAAGTGGAAATTTTCATATCAGTTGCTCAAAATTTCTTAACACATGCAATGTTTTGTCCTAATTACTGTATTTCTAAATTTGTGTTACCTGGAGAATGAAAAAAATGAAGCACTAATAAGTATCCTGATTGTCCTATGGCTACCTGCATTAACAGTAGCAAACCAAATTTAAAAAAGTTTAAGAAAATTTAGTGTTGAGATTTTTACCACTCCAAATTCTATTTCAGTTAGGTAAAATATATGCCTGATACTTGTATCCTATTATTAGGTACTTTACTTTTAGTTATTATAGTTTCTTATACAGAGGCAAAATTTTTGAAGTAAAAATTATAATTATAATAATATTAATTTTGTTAAATGTGTAAATGTAGTCAAGTTCAATAATGCCAAATAATTTTAAAAAGTTATTAGCAAAAATAAAACAATAATGCTTTTATTACAGAGAAAATGGGATAATTTTAGTAAATTAGAGTATTAAACACACCTACATTATGTAACAGGAAATAAAAATGTAGAAGCAATCTTGCCAAAAGCTGGTTAAACTGTTTGATTATTTCTTTAGATTTTCATGCTTGCATTTATCTCTCGGAAAAATCAGCGAATTCAAAATTTACTCAAAAATAAAACGTTAAATTAACCAAAGTTCAGTTAATCGTTTTTGCTGAGGGTTGTTAAACCGTTTTTAAAGTCGCTGTTACTACAAGCAACACCCAAAAAAAATTTTTGCGGCTCTTGCCATTAGTGATGTTAAATTTTATTAAGTTAATTGTCCAATTTTTTATTATTTGTCTATTGTGGTTGCACATAAAGCGATATGTACATCTCGACTGTAAAATGTGTTGGGTCTCTTCGATACTTCTTAGTTGAAGGCATGTTTTTGAAGAAAAATCCGCGACGTGGCACGTTGGGGGGGTGTATAAAATTCGATGGACCACTTACAAATTCTTATAAACCAAAGAATCTGTAAATTGAGAATTGACAAAACTAAAGCATACATCCAAACCCCCGTTCAAACAGCGGCTTTCTATTGTGAAATAAAAATTCAGAGCTTTTTTAAAATTTGATTATGGTCACAACATTGCAACACAAGATTTTCGTGTATATTCGTCATGACATTCCAACCAGTATTCTCGCCTGAACTTTTATCTTTAAATTGAGCCCAAAAAGGTTAAAATTAGAAATATGCCACAGACATTTAGTGCTAGTAACATAACATGGCGAAATTGCCATTTGTCATTAATGATGAATGGCAGTACCACCCTAATGCCACTTTAACATTTGATTATAAAAGAAAACAAACTTTACGAAAATATATTTACCTATTCAAAAGTCAACTATGATAATTTTTTAAGCTAAAGATTTTTCTGTTTATTATGGCAAACGCTGAATTGAAATAGGCAAACGTATGTGGGTGAATATACGCATATACGGTATTCGGATTGTAACGGCCCATCCATAAATCTTTTGAAAAAATTAATTAATTTAATGTTTGCATCTATATGTGATGATATGATCTGTCATCACTGTTAAAATAGTGAAAAATTTATACTCCCCTGGCTTATTGTCTCTTTACCAACTTTTTACTAGAACTTTTAACATATCTTTTTGTATTAGACTACTACGATGTTTTCCCAATTATCTTCATGTAATTAAATAAACGTAGATACACATTTTTGCAAATTAAATTATAAAAATAATTATTAGATAACATAAAAATATTATCAAGTTTTGACGTGGCTCCAAAAAAGTGTCATCCATAACATACCAGGCAAAATTAAATGATCGAAATATCGGATTAGAACTACAGACGCAAATGCGTGATTTGAGCAACTCGCAGTAAATAGAGTGAATTTACCAATAAACAATAAAAAACTAATTATAAACTAGAATGGCGTTAGTAGCCATTGCGGTGTTTAGAACTTGCTTGTGTCAATAGCCATAGTATTTCCCCCTGGTAAGATATACATATCTTTATTTTTTATCGTTAGAAAATTTTGTGTTGGTTAAACACAATAGTAATTGAGATCAGAAGCCATAAATTACATTCAATTTTAGTAACATGTATGAGTTTAGTTGTATTTCGAGATTATGTGCAATTTAGTCACTTGCCTGGCGTCACTCCCCTGGTATTTTTATGCCAGAGTAAGTACATACAATTCAGCAAAAAAATTTAATTTGATGATATTTTACATTTTAATCCTATATTTTACTTGTTTTAGCAACTTGTTTACAATAAACACAAGACGGTATCATGGTAAATGTCAAAAAAACCTTTGAGACTCGATTCTTTTATCATTCAATATTATTTATATCCAGGGCTTTGTTTGTGGGGACACGCAGTGCTCCCAAAAGAAATTTCAAAAACATCGAAAAATTGCAATAAAAACTGAAAAAAGAATTGGAAATAAATTACGAAGAGTATTTAAAAATTTGTACTTATCCGTTAAAAGAAGAACTTTTTCAAATAGAACGAATTTGGAGTACAAGATGGGTAGATTCTAGATTTCGTTCGATTTCAGCTACATGGAACAGTTATTTGTTAATTTCTTATTAGTTGAACATTCTAACAATGCCAGTTCTGATGATACCAGAGATAAAAATGTACATTTAGCGGACTTTATTACTTAGATTTGGCGCTAATGTGCGATGCTCTTCAAGAGCTAAGTGAGCTAAGTTTAGATTTGCAAAATCGTGATATAAGCCTAATGAATGCTAATCAGAACATTGCAAATGTGGTTAAAACATTTGGACGAGGAATAACTGAACCTGGTACGTACTATGAAAAGGTTTTGGTAGCGGTTTGATAGTGGAACTACACAACAAAAGCGGAAGAAATATACAGCAACCCATAGATCCAGAGACGTTTTATTCTCAATTGGCAGCTTCTATGAAAGATCGTTTACTACAGTCGAGTGATAAAGATATCGTTCAAGATTGCGATGTTCTCATACCCGAAAAATAGCCAAATGAAGTTGAAAAAAATCTTACGTCTGGAGAAAAAGGCATTCGTTCGTTGATAAACAGGTTCCATTTGAATGAACGAAATATTATCTAGGCATTTCGCGATTATTTAGTAGACAAAAAAGTGCCAAAAAATTTAACTCCGCTCATCAATACTGTCCATACCATAGCAGTTTCAACGAGCGAATGCGATAGAGGAATTTGCAGATGAACTTGATAATGACTCCACAAAGAGCTCCTCTTTTAGTGAAAACAGCTTCATCACTATTGGTTATCAAGTTCAACTATCCACCACTAAATATCTCTGATCCTTTGACGTATGTGGATTTATGGTTACTTAAAAAACATCATACTGCCACGGATCAAAACAGTAAAGTTCATAAACGCGAACAGATTTATGATAAAAATTTGGTTAAAATGCTTAAAATGACTATTTTAAAATTTATGTACAGCTTTATTCAAAGGTAAAGCCATAGTCCCAGCTTCGAAGAGAGCGTCAACCGAGTTCAGGCTCACCATCTACCTACCTTAGGTTAAGTATATCGACAGTGACAACGAAAGTTACTTTTCTATATTGTTACTTACCTAAATATAAGTTCACGTTTTATTTCCAAAGATACTTATTATGTTTTTAAACAATATAAAAAATAATTAGTTTAATTTTTTATCAAAACACTTAGGTAAGGGGGGGGGGTACAAAACATTATGAACTTTATAACTTTCGAGAATTAGGCGTGCCCTCAAAAAAGAGGTGACAAAAAAAAGTTCTATTAATTACCCATTCGATTAATTACCCACTTGAGGATCACGATCTCTTCTAATTCCTATACTTTTTCCTTTACTCGAATTTTCCTCAACTGACCATTTCACTCAACCAAGTTATTTCGTTTTAATTAGATAATTAAAAAAAACAAATTTTTATTCTAATAACAACTGTTAAACGATATATTTACAAAGTCAAGGTATCTCTACTTGAACTTATGGTTGCTATTTAAAAAAAATGCAACTTTATGTTATTGTGGCGAAACTATAAACTAAAATAGTGATTAGTATATTAAGGGCGTAATCAAGGGGATACGGCACGAGGGAATGTTTGAAGCCCGAGGAAGGCTTTTAATTTTCTGAGGGCCATTAGTGACGATTACGCCCGTAGTACATACAACGTTTTATTTTATTTTGGATCGTTTTAATGAATCGTTTTAATTTTTTAAATCAAAAAATATTCAAAAATCCGGTATTTTTATTTAAACTGTGCAAAAATCCAGATTAATTAGTTGTCGTTGCCAGGATAAGGGATGTTGTTATTTTCTGTTTTGCAATTTCCCAAAATGGAAGTATGATAAAAACGTGTGCGAAAACGTGTATTCTAGAGAAATGTTGCAACAGGTAAAAGCCCAAAATTCAAGAAAAAGTTGTGTCACACTCCCTGCGTCTGTAGTCTCTCACAGTTTTTGAAATAAATAATGATTTTTCATGATAATTGTTATTTAATGTAAAAAGTGACGTTTACAAAACTGAAGACGTTTATTTGACAGTTAGACGAATGTACAGTTATTTATTTGTTATTGTAGCGTAGCTACTTTAAAAAATTCAGTGCTATAAAAATAAAGATTACGCCCTGATTTGGGGGCGTATAAAGTACCGGGTTTTCATAAATGATTGTAACATCGTAGGTGGCTGTGGAAATTTTTTATATCACGAATATTCACCAATTTTCGCAACGGAATATTAGAGAATGGTTCCTGGAGTTACTCAATTATCTAATAATAATTATGATAATAGCTAAAATTATTGCCTTGTAAATGCAAAACATTTTTTATTTTTTCCACAGCCACCTACGATGTTAGAATCATTTATGAAAACCCTGTAGATTATGGGTTTAAAATAAAATAAACAATATTTAATAACACCACTGGATTATACATAAAAAAAAATTCAAAAATTTTAGTAAAATATCAACTTGTGTTTATAACTCGAAAACAAAAGAGGTAGCGAAATGATGTTTCCACCAAAGTAATTTTCCTAAAAAACGAGTTTAAAAATGTGCCACTTGTTCTTCGCTAAACCCAATGATTTAATGGATATCTAAATTGTACACTAACTACACTCTCTATAAAAATAAATGTCCATAATGGGTGTTTTCAAATGTATAATTACTTAATAATGTAAGTAAACTTAGAGCTATATTATAAAAAGCAAAAGTTTTGTTTTTTTTGCTGTTCAACCATTAAACAGTACAATGCTTCGTCCCTAACAGTTGGTATGATTAAATTTGGTCAGTCTGTACCGAGGTCTGTACGTTATTTCAACTTTCAACCGCTCTCTTACCGGCTGCTAAAATAAGGGGTAAGAACAATGCAAGCAATGCCGACCATATTCCTTATCATTATTTTGTAAAACGAGAATGTTGATACTAATTTTAACAAACATGACGTGTTCCCCATGAGTAAATGAAATTTATTTTATCATTCTTATTAAATATATTTGTAAATCCTGCAATAGAATTTCATAGTCAACTAATGACCTAATTCTACCTAAGTCAGATAGTACAGGTATTATAACAATTTGCTGTTTATGTTCATATGCAGCACTGTCACCAAAATCAAAAAACCGGCACCAAAAAATCAAGCAGCTGACCGCTTTTCTGTGTTTACCTCGCTCTGCGACCGAGATATTTATTAATACTACCTTTGACTTTGAACTAGCCCAGAAGGCATTTACCTAATACAAATATTATATATAAAAATATAAAAGAAAGTACAAAAAAATCTATATATAAAGTACATATTTATTTTTTTGTATTGTCATTAACTCGTTAATCATCATTAAATAATAACTTCCCTTTGAGACTCTATACTTTTATCATTTAATATTATTTATATCAGACATCCATTCGATTAATTACCATCGAACTCGTATCTGAATTTTTCATAATAAAATCAATAGATTCCGAATCTTAAGTTCACGACCCTTTCTAATTCCTATACTTTTTCCTTTACTCGAATTTTTCTCAAACGACCATTTCATATGTTTACCATTTCACTCAACCAAGTCATTTCGTTTTAATTAGATAATTAAAAAAAAACAAATTTTCATTCTAATAACAACTATTAAACGATATATTTACAAAGTCAAGGTATCTTTACTTAAAACTGCTTCACGTCACGCCATCCTCTTGCAAAATTAGGCCTTTCGCATGACGCACCATCCGCTTCCCCTATAAGCAAATCCGATAATGTAACTTATTTACCATTTGCAGATCCTCTCTCGTGCCTTTCCCCGCGCTAAAAATGAAAAATGCTGGGAATAATCTTCGGATACACGGTGGCCTTTCTAGTGCTAAATCTGTCAAAGGGCAGTCCTATCGTCGAGTATGATAAAGGCCTCCGCTACGAGGAATACATTGTGGAGCATGAAATATCGGCCACTCAGGCCAGAAATGCTGCCCTCAGTATCGATTTAAGCTCTGGTAAGTCCTGACCAGCCATAAACATGGAAAAGATCGCGGATAAAACGCGAAATTGCACGCAATGACGTCGTTTCAAACCCAGCTTTTTAACCCACTTGAGGTAAATTTAGACCCCATATCAACAGTTTAGCTAAGTGGAGCTCGTCTTGTGGAAAAACGGACTTTTTACACTTCAATCAGGCCTTGAGTCGAGTTAATTGAGTGTTCAATTAAAATTAACTACAAGAATTTCGAGAGAAAAACAAGACACACCCGGATAAATAAACTGTTGTAGTAATGATCAAAATTTGTAGTTGCTTCACCCGTGGGATGCCAGAAATGTACCAAAGATGAAATCAAGTACTGTTTGGGAATCGATCTCATTGCAGACCATTGTTGTTGTGACAGACGATATCATGGTAAGTATTAAGGGAACTCCCCTATATAAATGATACCTGATACACATACACCGTAATCTTGTCTAGCCAATGACTATAATAACAAAAATGTTTTTAAGATTTATTATAAAAAAATCACTTTGCACTAAAGGAAGATTAAATTAAATTGCAAGATTATGGCAAATTATTGTACGGTATAACGCGATATTTGCTGCGCACTTATTATTCTAGGAGTAGAAAAGTGTTTTATAACACCTTCTTCAAAAAAAATAATAATAATAATAATAATAATAAAAAAAATTGTTTAATTTGGCATTCCGATCATAACAACCAGGAAACTGTGGACCAGTTTCTGAGTTATTGACTCTTATCAGCAGAGCGTCTCCTGGTGTTGTACTCGTCTGGAACAGAAAAATCGTTTATAATCACCCAAAAAAAATTTCTTTCAGTTTTAAAATGGTAATTGGTGTCTACTTAATCAGCTTCATCTCCTATTTGTAATTTTTTTTGTATTATTAAATATATATTTTTATTAATGAAGTGAAAACAAAAATTCAGTTTCAACAGTAAAGGCTTGACTATTATTATTATTAACAAAAATTAAAACTTTTAAGCAAATTTATTAGCAGGTATGACACTTTATATTTTTTATGGAACAAGCAAAAACTCATTCTGTCCATTTAGAAGCAATTAATTAATAATAAATATAATTTCGCAGTTGTTAATTGGCGAATAACTGTTTTTCATTTTTTGTGTTTTACAATAAAACCTCCTATGTAATTCTACTACCTAATTAGTTTTTTTGGCGTAATCATTTTCAATGAAAAACAACTTGTTGGTTTTGACCTGTGTATTGTTATCGCAAAAATTGTTAACAAATTTTGTTAATTTAGTAAATTAGATGCAAATGACTTTGATGGAAAAACAAGGATAAATTATTTGAGTAAATACAAAAAATAATGGTTACGTATTTAAAGAAATGTTTATTTTCTTATCCCTACCTCATGAGTCATGACCATTCAAAACTAAACTTTATGTAACCATATCAATTAAATGAATTACCTGTCGTGTTTTTTCTGTCCTATATACTCGTAACTATAGGTACTTTGCTGTACTCGGTCTGTACAAACCGCCACATACAAATAAATTTACGTCATCAATTAAAATTTTGAATCGCTGATATAATTGTGGCATGAGTTTAGAAAATTAATTACTAATATTTAAAGTAAATTACATAAAAAAACGGCTGTGATCGCAAATGATTTTTCTAATTAACTTGGTTAACTAAACGACGTAAATTCATTCATATGTGGCCGCGACTATAAAACACAAATTAATAAGTAACAATTTTTATTAAGCCTGTTGTTTTAAATGTACGTAGGGTTGTCTATTAAAAAAAAAAACGTTAATGACGTCATAGCTCTTACACGTCTTTTCGCAATAAGCAACTCTACATAAACTAGAATTCAATAATGTAATATAAAGTATAATGTTTCACTAAAAAAAAAAAATTATGACAACTTATCTGTTACATGTGTCCTTGCATACATCAATTTAATGTCAAAAAAAGTTTTCTCTGTTTTAGCAAAAACCATAATAAGTCAGATAAAAATACCACCATTAAAATCTACGAAAAGTTGAAGATTAAAATTTTAGCAACAATATCCGTTTTTGCTTACTTTGACCAATAATAGAAAATTGAAAAAATCGCTGGAAAGTCTTACGTCAAACGGTCAAAACACACTATGATTAAGTTATTTATTTTTTTCAAAATTATTAATTATTTACACAAAAAAACAGAATTTAAAGCTTTCGGACAAAACATCTTACACAAATTTTATGCGCTAGTTAATTTTACAGTTTCTAACTAATCAGGGCCCTCGTTTTCAGCTCGAGCCTAAAACAAAGTTGTCGCCTATAAAATTAAACTTACCGCATACGAGTGTAAACAGCTATTTTGTCCTCGTGAACGTTAATCATATTATTAATTGTCAGTTGACCGTCAGTTATATGTCAATTTACAATACTGGTATTTATGTACTGGTAAATTTTACGTTTGCGAGTTATTTTAAAATTACAGTATGTATTTATATATGAATTTAATTTAATTTAATTTGATTTGATTTGATTTAAAAAAAATAATTTACAGGTTGTAATTTTGCATTAAATGCTTTCTTTAATTTATAATATCGAAAAATTGTAATGAAGTGAAAAGAACCAAGTCGTCAAGGTTGGTAGTACTGAAAATAGTAAATGCCATTTACCGTGAATCTGAAATAAACAAAATATCTTCAAAATTTAAGTTAAAAACGTGTGATTTGAATGCAATGCAAATGTTTTCTTATGGATTTACCTAGAAATAACTAGTTAATTGGGAGTTTTTTGTTTATTTGTTCAAGTTAGGTGAACTTAACTTCAAACTCAATTCTTTTAGGCCTGAGTATTAGCCTTTTCAAGTTTTTATCTGAAAACCACTAATAAAGGCAGCGCGATTTGAGAGATTAGTCTACCAGTTGCGTAACAAAAGAATTAATTTGAACAAATTTAATATTGCAAATTCACTTGAATTAACATCAATAAGTACGATAAAAACACGAGTATAATTGGTGTTTATTTTTGATAGAAATGCATTAAACAGCTATAAATACTACTCAACGCAAGTAGATACAAAGAAAAACATTTTGGTTATTTCGAACACTGCTGACGCGACGTACTTGGTTATCTTAAAGTCAAAAATTACAATTAACCAAATAAGCAGGTGCGAGGACATTACTGGTTCAGCTACAATAAAAATTTGATGTAATAATATAGTGCAACTTAAAAAATACTCACTTTCTCTTATTAAATTATCAATAATTATCAACTAGTAAAAACTGATGGTAATGGTAAAAAGTCTTTTACAAATTTGACCTTCTATACATGTTCTCTTTTTAAAAAAAAATATCATCAGGGTCAACGAATTTAATATTAATCTTATTATTATACTCTAAAACACAATAACAAACAATACACTACAAGGAGACCAAAACATAAACGATGATCTTTGGCCTCTGACAATACCACTTGTCAAAATTCGTACTGTCAAAATATAAAGTTACCAACATAAAATGAATTCTCCCCTGCTGCTACAGATATAAGTAATATTATAAATTAGGATTATAAATATTGACTTTTAATAATTTCTTCGTACAAAAAATCTAATGCAGTTGTCGTACGATAGGTAATTTACAGTGCTTAGACTTATTTGAGCCTCGCCTTTAAAATTTTGGGTCGGGCCTGAAACTAAGTCGGCGCAGTGTAAATTTTACCTGCCGTACTCTAATGTAAATAACTATTATAGAAGACTTCAAATTATTGAATATGTTTTTTAGTTTTTTAACGGCGTCATTGCCTGGAACATTCTTTAAGCGACAGCCTGTATAATGCCGTTTCCAATATTACATAGTTTTTTAGAGGTATTTTCTTGATTACCCCTCCAAAAATTTATCCTTTCAATTTTAAACTAATTAAGAAACTTACTTTTTAGATGATGGAACTGAATGGAAATTTCTGTGAGAATTAACATTCATCATTATATTATTTTTTTAACAGATTTTTGCACTGTCTTATTTTATTCTCATGCTCATTTTAACAACACCTCTACATACGTTTTGTAAAAATTGATGTGTGAGTTAACAATTAATAAACATTACTTACAGTTTTTACACATCTAATTTTAAAGCGTGAATGTATAAATTATCTAATCGATATAGATATATAAATACATTACGATATAATCAAATGGTCATTTTCGTAATGGAATAGTTAACAATGATAGCGATACCGATACTCGTACAATATAAATTTGTTTAACTTTTTTTAAAATCAATCTATTTGTAGGTATTTGCTTTCTTGTTATTTATTTAGGTATTTCAACGAATAAACAGCAGGTGCAGTGTTGACATTATGACCCTACCAATTAATTAATTGTCTCTTCTACATAACCTCTGATTCACACTTTTATTATTTTACAGAAGTGTTACCGTTCATCCCTCACACCTGTTATCTAGGCACTCAAATCTGCAAGCCGGTGGTGGGCGATTGTGCAGAATACAGTCGATTACGGAGTTGTTGCTGTGATAAATACGCCCTAGAAAAATGTAAGACCCAATTTCGTCTTGAATAAATAAATTTTTGTTAATTGGAAGTGTTGAAGACAGTCACGCAAACCATTGCGTCTCGCCGTCTTCAACAATAATCACAGTAGTTGGTCATACAATTTAACCGGTCGTTCACATTTACATAATATTGATTCCGGCCTTTTTACAGGGAAGAAAAAGTCTGCGGGGGTTTGTTCACACGTCAACAAAGAGATAATTGCCTTGGCACTGATGGTGCAAATTGTGTATATACTTGTACATTAACACGTTTAATTATTTAACTACTACCAAAGGAATAGCATTAAGGCTGCACAGTATTATAACATTATTGTAATAAATCTGCTTGCTATGTTGGTTTATTTTTTTTTCTTTCAACCCAACCATCGTCTTGCCATTAATTAATTAATCCAAGGAACTAGGGCGTTCTACAAAAATAAAATAAATTATTCTGAGTTCCATATAATAAATCCAGTCAAATGGGTTCATAAATCATATTAGAAAATAGCTGCTTTGCGAAGCTAGCTTGGTAGATTATATTTAATCTATGAAGTTAAGCAACGCTGATTGTGGTCGTCACTTAAATGGCTGACCTGCACAAGGTAATGCATATATAGCAATCCCTATTCTGTAAGGTTATATGACGGTTATAAAATTATTGATAGAAACGTCAGTCGTAAATAACTCAAATAGATTTTTACCTACCAGCAAATTCCTAGTTTACAGACCCGAACTCAAAACAATTTTAGCGGACACAGTGTAAACGATTAAAATGGTTTAATGCTTTTTAAGGGACCAATTTTATCAAAATAGAACATGGGTTCGTTTTCAATAATATTTTATTATTCACCAGCGGTTTAACGACAACTTTTTTTAACGCTTACACTAAAAATAGGAAGATTGCAGTAGCAGTGTATCTTTACGGGGCTACCTATCTTCTTTAGGCTTAATTTAGGTAGTAGGTGAACAAAAAAGTGTAAGTATAAAAAAATACAATAAAAGGTAACAATACAATAAGAGGTACAATAAAACACATTTTCAATTTATAATGATGATTTAAAAAAAAAACATTTAAACTGAAAAGTAAGACCAAACATAAAATAAAAAGTGTTGAACAGTCAAAGAGATATCAGCAAATAGAAAATTTCTCCTTAAAATTGAAAGAAAAATAATTAGACAGGTAAAAAAGAAAAACCAAAAATAGTATGGTTCTATTGAAGTTTGTATGGGTTGGGGTTGGGGTGCTAATACTCTAAACTCTTACATACCAAATAACATACCCATCCTATTTCTTCCTTGATACTGTCAAAACGGTTTTTTCCTTATTTTTTTTATCTTTACCTGTTTAAAAGTTATTAGAAGTAGAAGTTTTTAATGTTACACCTTGTATATACAGGGTGCCCCACCGAAAAGGGCATACCCCCTCTAACTTTTTTATTTATTAGTCGATCTACATAAAATTTAGAACATAAGCATTAATATGTACGGTCTACATTTTACTGTTAAAATATTTTTTTATGATGTACCAATTTTGCACTCGAAAGAATAAAATTATGAAATCGCACAAAATTTCTTCAAAATGCATATTATTATAATGCTATAACTCAAAATACTGTAATGACAAATTTTGTTCTAACACAAATCATTTAGAATTCCTCTAATTGGTTCTTAAAGAACACGAAAAAAATTCGTTTTTTTGTGAAAAATATTGTCATCCATGAAACGGTGTTGTCAGATTGTAAATGGAGAGTTACCTGAATATGAATAAAACGTCAGTGAATTTGTCAGTTTGACAATTAAAAAAATCGAAAAGTGTCTAATCCCAAAAACCGTAAAATAATTTTAGCCTAGAATTTCTAATGCCTGCAGCTCTTTTGTTACGACTTTTGGCAGGTTAAACGTTTCTGATACGTTTCTGTAGTTGTCACCAATAAAACATTTTTTGTGGAAACACTTTATTTCTGTAACGCAACGTAACAATTTATTTCAAGAAACAACTTCTAGAAGCTTAAGTCACGACCAGAGAGTTCTAGAAGAGCACTTTACAGAAGTATTCTACAGCTTGAAAAAGATCGGTAAAGTTGTTGGACTATTTGAAGATGCCAGTTTCAATGGTAAAACCGAAATGTGCCCCTCTTTACCGTAAGACATAATCAAGAATTGGTGCAAGTTGTAGGAGATGTTGTACACGAAGATCCTAACATTAGCAACAGCACTATAACACGAATGCTGACACAATATGAGCAAAGAGTTTTAAAGACAAATTAAATTAATTCCTTTAAGATTTTATTGCATCAGGAATTACAGCCTGCATTATTGAGTAGGAAAGGAGAAAATTCGTGGTGGTTGCATAAAGTAAACTATAAATATCGAAAAATTTCTGAAATAAAAAGAATAGTTAATAACGTTTTGACAACGAACGTCTTAGACTTACACATTAAATGTTCAAACACATTTCCATTTTCTTGTAAGCAGCAAAATAATCGTCGCCTAAAATTTTGCTTTACTCTAACAAGAGTTTCGGGTGATATGGCAGCAATCGCTTCTCTTATTCGCTCTTTCATATCCTCTATTGTCGTGGGAGCTGTTTTGTACAATTTTTCGTTTACAACACCCCAGAGAAAAAAATCGCAAGGCGTTAAGTCTGGAGAACGAGCTGGCCAGTGAACAGGTCCTCTACGTCCTATCCACCTATCAGGCAAGTGTCGGTCTAAATATCGCCGAACCCGTCTCGCGAAATGTGGCGGCGCCCCATCATGCATGAACACAAGTTGTCCTATTATGTTTAACGGAACATTTTCTAACAACTCTACTTAAAAAACGTAGATACATGTCACCATTTAAATTTCCATCGAAGAAAAATGGACCGATTACATGTTGACCCAAAATACCGCCCCAAACATTTAAAGACCATATCCTTTGATTATCTATTTGGCGCAACCATCGTGGATTTTCTGTTGCCCAATAATGCATATTATGCCTATTAACAAGCCCATTACTTTTAAATGTTGCTTCGTCCGAGAATAGCACATAATCAGTGAAGTTATTGTTTTCTTCTAAAATATTAATCATTTGTTGACAGAAAAGCATTCTAAACTCAAAATCAGTAGGACGCAATTCTTGATGCAGTGCAATTTTATATGGGTGGAATTTATTACACTTTAAAATTTTTTGCACAGAGCTTTTGCTTCGTGCTATAGTTCTAGTGCTAATGTTAGGATCTTCCTGTACGGCATCTTTTACAACTTGCACCAATGCTTGATTATGTCTTACGGGAAAGTAGACACGTTTGGGTTTTACTACTGAGCTGGTGTCCTCAAATAACCGAACAACTTTACGAATTTTTTTCAATGTGTAGCCTACTTCCGGAAAGCGCTCTTGTAGAATCCTGTTGGCTGCTAATAGGTTTATGCGGCATTCACCGTACACTAAAATTATTTCACGTCTTTTGCGATTAGACATTTTTCGATTTTTTCAATAATTGTCAAAGTGACAAATTCACATATTTTTTTCAGGTAACTCTCAATTTACAATCTGACAACACCGTTTCATGGATGACAATATTTCTCACAAAAAAACAAATTTTTTCCGTGTTCTTTAAGAACCAATTAGAGGAATTCTAAATGATTTGTGTTAAAACAAAATTTGTCATTACAGTATTTTGAGTTATAGCATTATAATAATATGCATTTAGAAAAAAAAATTGTGCGATTTCATAATTTTATTCTTTCGAGTGCAAAATTGGTACATCATAAAAAAATATTTTAACAGCAAAATGTAGACCGTACATATTAATGCTTATGTTCTAAATTTTATTTAGATCGACTAATAAATGAAAAAGTTACAGGAAGTATGCCCTTTTCGGTGGGGCACCCTGTATAAAGCTGTAACAAAAAATAAAGAAATTGCTGGCAAGAAAAATACTAAATCCAAAATTATAGCTTGTGTTGCAGATATTTTTTCGGTAAGTTCAATATTACAGAAGTTCAAAAAATTACGAACGAAGAGTTAGAAAACGTAAAACCAACAGTTGAGGGGCGAGGTAATAACAAAAAAAACTTTATGATTTCATTTTTAAGAAAGACTTGCGAAAAAAAGTGGTTTTATCAGAAAGAAAAAAAAAACATTTTACGCTAGTCAATCTACTTATTTATGCGAAAAACGATTCGGAATTTACTGGCGGGCGAACAACTCTACAAAATTTTAAGATCCGTGGGCTATAAATACAAAATTGTTAATAACCGCAAACTGCTTTGTGAACAAAAGCATATCTTACCTCTTAAAATCAAGTTTTTAAGAAAATATCTGCAATACAAGGAACAAGACGTAACTTTTATTTATTTGGACGAAACCTGGATTTATAGAAACGGAATTGCTGATAGACAATAAACAAATGTATTTGAGGACAAACATACATTACCTATTAAAAAACAATCAGGAAAACGCTATACAACTTTACACCACCACCATTTGCATCTAGAAAAGATGAGATGCAAAATTGGCTGGTTCGACATAACATAGAATTTGACCCACATATGAATCAAACGCAGTTGTTTTTCCTAATCAAAACTTTTGGCCCAAGAGATAAAAAATATGTTACAGATGAAGTTCTAAAAGTACATGGTCATGACGTTCTTAGGTTACCTCCATACCACTGCCAATACAACCATATAGAATTGGTTTGAAGGCAAACCAAGACTTATCATAACAAAAACATCGACTCAAAAAAAATATTGACAAAGTTTCAAAATTATGGCGTAAGGGACTACAAAATGTACACACCAGATTTGGCAAAACAATATTAAGCACTATAAAAAAATCATATTAGGACATTAGGCAAAATTAAAGGAAAATTTCAGCATTAAAAATATACCGCCCATTATTATAAATTTGGCACAAGATTCGGACTCAGAACTTACAAGTAGTGACAATGACGAGGACTAGTAAATTTAACATACATTATAGTGGACAATGATGATAAATGTGCTTTTATATTTGGTGTTTGTTGCTTTCATCTAGAACTTTTCTCTCTTTAGTTCAATTTCATTAAGTTTATGTCATGAGCTCCTTTTAATTAATAGAAAGAATTTTGAAAAATTTTTCTACAAACAACAAAATTCAAAATTTTCAATATATACCTAGGTTGCACTAAATCGATCAAGAAAAATCTGACAAATAAACTAATTTTATTTATCAAAACCATAGTCAAAAGAATGTCAGGCCAACTTACCTAATTTAGTAAAGCCCAAATTCTCGATATCTGGTTGCTAGTAAGACACGATCACAACACTACAGTTACTAAATCTGATAACTTTAGTTACTCATTACAAAAATAAACAAATTTTAAATATGATATTTTTTTAAGACGAACCTAAAAGTGTAACAATTATAGGTTACCATTTAAAACAACAAAGTTAGTAGTTGTTTCTCGTATATCTGAAAGTGCTACAATTTCGAAACTATTGCACACCAATAGATTTGAACGTATAAAACATATACCTATACAAATTGACGAAATGTGTTGGAGTTAAGAAAAAGTTGTAAATAATAAGAAATGTTATTTATACTAAACAACGTTTCGAGGGCGGCCGCCCTCATCCTCAGGTTTTATTTATTCTTTCCTTAATATCTACATCTTGATTTGAGTAACATTCTTAATTAATTAAGTTCGGCCAAACACAGTTCAAATCAAGATGTAGATATTAAGGAAAGAATAAATAAAACCTGAGGATGAGAGCGGCCAACCTCGAAACGTTGTTTAGTATAAATAACATTTTTTATTATTTTGAGGATTAAGAATTAAATTAAAGGAAAAAGTAAATAACACATAAATTCATAAATACAAATATTTTAATCAAAATATTTTTTAAGTTTTCCACATATTTTTAATGAACCAAAAAAGACACCCAATACCTGTACATGTTTGAAACCTTTAATTTTATGAAAAAAAGTCTTGGGACCGTTTTTGAGGACAATTATTTTATAAACAACTAGCTTTGCAATAATGAAAAATTGTTAATTTTTGAGTTATGTATTTGCAAAAAATTAACTTCGCCCCCTAAGAAACTGAAACCCACGATTAAGAATACTTCAAAGATTATCCTCAAGAATACTTTTACACAAAAATTCAGCTTGGTCAAAATTTTTTCGAAGTGTTGTATATTTTTTGTCTAATTTTAGTGAGCTGTAAGAAATTTGTGTAATATTTATGTAATAATAACTTTAATAATAACCTATTGTTAATTATTTTTAGTTGTTTTTATAAAAAGAATTTTCAGGGTGGGATGTTATAAGACACCAGTTATAAACCATGAATGCATAGATAAATAAAATTCCCATAAATATCATTTTTTATAACAACCCAAGCATATTGTTTTCGTCCGTTATTCGTTGTGAAATTCGTTTAGTCATCCCACAGACTATTAAATTATACAAGAAATCGGACAGTTCAGAATACAGTTAGACGACAGTGTCTTCTGCATTTGGAATGCTTCTCAAGCAGTTTCATTCCATCATCTCGACGTAAAGTGCAAGAAAATGAAGTACTCCGTGACATTATTCCTATTCTCTTTATGCGTCATTTACGTACACTCAACCAGTAAGTATTCAATTAATTGCATTCATTAAGGCGGTGCTAAAGTAACCAAATTAAATGCACCGATAAGTTTAAACTAATTTTTTTAATTGTTCATGATTCATAACTGCAAAAAATATCCTTATTCTAATTTTTTTCAATTATGAAATGCGTGCACTCAACCATAAAAACACCTTCACTTTTATTTTCAGTAGTATATACAAGTAATGACGTTGATAGCCCTCTAAGTTTTGGACAACCTTATGCTTTAAATTTCCGAAGACGATGTCCACTTTGCGATTCTTCGGTGTACAGCTATTGCAGCGATAAATTATTCCACGACTCGTGCTGTTGTCACAACCCCAACAACCCTTATGGTAAATATAAAAGTTATTTTTTATGCAACTGTCCGCAAAAAGCATGACTTACGGCCTGTAAAGCAGCTGAGCTGTAAAATTCGTTATTACTGGTAGTAACAGCTACAAATTCTTTTTTCCGTGATTTTAGTTACCACGTTTAGCATTTATTTAAATTATACAAAGCGAGTCAGTTATGGGCAGCTTCTGTAATTTTTTTTAGAAGCATCCATAAACACCACCTCCTTCGGCATCCATTATATTTCTAATTTTAACCAAATTACAAAATACGAAATTTAGTTTTACGTATACTTATTACTTTTGACAAACAGAGGTTTGCTCTAATTTTTTTCATGAAATATTACCGCTCCTCAACTGTGGAGAGTGTGGTAAAAATACAATGGTCGCTGCGGATTTCTGTTTTACAAAGATATCCAAATTGCAAACAACCTGTTCACACACATTCAAAAAACTAGAAACCAAACTGCGGGAAAATTAGCTTAAAAAAAGAAATCGTCGAAAAACACCCACGGATTTAGAAAACAAAATTTTTTGTACAAGAAGCAGTCGAGGATAATCTTCATTCGAATCAACCTTAGCTCTGCCAAGTGAGATCAGCCATTAGGCATCAGTAGGGTGCAAAGACATTATGTACATCTCGTCTTATGTTCTCAAAAAAATTATATCTCAGCCGTCACTAGTCTACCGGCCGTAAAAGTGAATTTCGCAGACTGCTGCACTTTTTTTAAAATTTGCCTGCAAACTTGCATTAGCAACTGTTCTTCAACTTCTATGGTCTGTTTTTTTTTATTAGAGAGAGACTACTCGAGACTAGTAAACTTTTGGGATTAGTTGATTTTGAAAATTAATCACAAATAAATATTTCAAACTTTCAACCCTTACTATAGCATCTCTCTGGTAAAAACCAATCATATAAAGTTTATTTACTTTTCAAAAAACCACCAACATTGCAGTTTATACCTAAAATATATTTTAGGCAACATGGCACAATTTTTACAATGACGTACAAAAAATTAACCTAAATTTGACAGGCATTTGGAACTGCAATTTATTCTTTTATTAAATTGAAACAGCATGTTACAGTTAGCTGCAGTTGTTGGTCGAACAAATCTCTTATTGTTTGTGGTATTTTAACATTCTTATTTCAATTCAAAACCAAAATTTTTACTCTTTTAAGCATGTCAAGAGAGTGAATTTAATTTTGACAAACGTAATTCAATAGGTGGTGGTTTTATGATTGGTAAACAAACTGTAGTTTTATATATTGTTTATTATTTAATTAATGTGAGACATTGAAAATATACATAGTTTAAAAAAATATAATTGTCGTAAATTTTCGTAATTAATCAGACAAAAAGGCGCACTATTTTTCCATTTAGCATAAGAACCCTGGTTGTTTAGATTTTTTCAGGTTTTCATTTAATTCAGCTAGTAGAGTTTTTTAGTTTTTCCACGTTCTTCCTGACATTTTTGTGCACTAAACCTCGAGAAGTTTATCCAATACACGGGTTCCTTATCCATTGAGCTGCCCAGCAGTTCCTGAAGACCTAGATAATACAAAGCTAGAGAATTGAAAGCTCTTTTTTAGCAATCGCCCGTCTATTTAATTCTCAACATTTTTTATGGTCCCTTAATCCCGAATGTGTGCTTTGTCAAGTAATTAAAATGAAAATTTAAAAATTTGACGTTGTTTTCTGCGTTTGTTTTCAACATGTCCGTTGGTATATTATCCAGTGGTTGCTCCAATGAGTTCAATTCTTCAATACTTATGTCATTCGTTTGGCGTGTTTGTCAGTTGGTACGCATTAAAATTTAATTACTATTTAATTTTGTTTTTCATAGGAAGGGATATTAGTCAGATCTCTTATGGTCGCGGTTATTTCACATGTCAAACTATCGCAAGTGGCAATGTAATATATTTTATTCTTGATTTCAGTTTTAATTAGTTAAAATGGCTTAAACCAACTACCCAATACAGAAAAAAAATTGTGCCAAACAAAAGTTAACCAATTGAATGAAATTTTGAAACCAGTCAAATTGTTTCTTTATGGTTTTGTTTCAAAGTACGTTATAAAAACTAAGCTTTAGTTTTTGCGAGAATACATGTTGAATTTTTAATCAAAGAACTACACACGTCGCATTTTACCCCTTTTGGTGAAAGTTACCCTTTGTTGTCATTTGCACATTGTTTTTTTTAGGTCATAACTAACTATAACTGCTTTATGAAACCACAATCTTAATAAATTTTTGACTTTATCATTAAACTTTTCTGTTTTACTTTGAAATGAAAATTTTCAGTAAATTATAATTTGCAAATCTAATTCAAGAAGTGGTGTTTTTTTGATTTCAAAGTTCATAATAAAATGTGTAACAACTTCCAGTTCACAGGATCTAACTAACAAATGTTCAATTGAAAAGTTCATCAAATTAACGATGACTTGTCAAATCTCTCATAAGAATACATGAGAGATTTGACGTATAAAAGTTAACTTGATGAAGTTTTCAATTGAACACTTGACACTTTTATGTCATAAAGCGTATTCATTTAAAAAGTTCATTAAGTTATCTTTGGATCTGTTAAAATTTGTCAAATTTTTTTGAAGCATCTCTGAGATTAACTGCACCAAAGTTTGGCTGGAAGCTCTTGAAAAATAAAAATTCCCAGGATCTTTGAAGAAAAATGTCATTTTCAGAAGTTGAAGTTATGAATTATCTTAAAATTTAGTACACTTTTTTTCTTATTATAAACCACGTATTTCTCAAATTTTCAATCAAATCCGCCCACCCGTTTTTGCAATATAATAAATGATTTTTTGACCATTTCGAGATTATGTTGTTTGATTGAAGGTTTGCAAATAAATGTGGTTGAAGAATCTCTCATAAATATTTTAGTTTTTGTTTTGAGTCAATACGATTTATGGAAATCGAGATCTTTAAGAAATAGTCTCCACAAAGGGCAAATTACGCATAGAATGTCCGAAAAAAGGCCCTGCAGATCATTCCGGAAAACTCATTTTAAAATCCGGAAGATTTACCCCACTACTAAGGTTTGGGAACGCTAATTTACGGTTAATTGTTGTTTCTCATTGTCGTTACGGACGCAAAAGCCAAAATTTACCGTTTTATATCATATATTGAGGTTCTGGATGCTATGAGCTTCGAAAAATTCTTAATATGTCAGACAATTTTTTGTATTTTTTTTATGCCATTATACGGTTTTAAGAGTAGAAATACCGTATCTTTTTATTACCGCTTTGCACCTAAAATGTAATAATTTTATAATCGATTATTATATAGATTCCGTTTTTTCATTCCTTCCCTGGAAGAATTTTAGACACTTTTTGCAAATGTTTGAAAACCTACATTCCTTCTGTATCGTCTCACTGAATTGTAAATTTCACAACGTTAATTTTTGGTTTTGACCAAAAGTAAAGGATTCAAAATTTTACTAAATTTTAAAACACGCCTTTGGCATTTAGAAATTTATTTAAATTACCAGTTTTACCATGTAGGATGTAGGTTAAATTAAAAATAGTATATGTGTATGACATACTTATCCTAGTTCTTTTTGAGAATAATATTTTTCTTGCAGATCGCCTCCCTTACCAGTGCCAGTTTGCCGACTGCAGTTTCCTCCATGCAAATACCTGTCAGGAACACAAACTGATCACAGCCTGTTGCTGCACAAGTGCATTTTTCAAGAAATAAAAGACTCTAGACATAATAAATATAATTTATTCATGTAACGTCACTTACATAATTTTTTGTAATTATAATTAGAGGATAGTTTTTGTAAATAATGAAGCTTGAACGGTGTCTAATAACAATAATTTCCGGTGGTACCTAAATTAGACATGCAATAAATCCATACGAAACCACCCCCCAATATTTATTTCAAGTAACACTATTTAACAAATTTAAACAGATATGGAATCTAATAAATATTCCAGTCTGTCCCTGTACATTTAACCCTAATCAGGTATTTTATTTATTATTGATTTTTCCTATTTATATAATGATCGATTTTTTATATACAACCATCAAATGAATATAGCAGAATTGATAATTAAAAACTTAGGCCAACGTAAAAACGATATCACATTATAACAATAATTATATCGTGTGTTCTTTTACATTCGCAAGCAAAGTTGACAACGCCAAATCAAAAAGAACACCCTAATAAATAGCCGTATTGCTTAAAATATTGACCTTCAGCTTTTAAAATCAGTCTTAGAAAAACAAAACAAAATCACAACAAAACATGGCACAAATATCAAGTGATATCAAGATTCAGACTTTGCAACATATAACACCACACATAAAATATATACAGGGTGTAAGTCAAACATCAAGTGTATCAATTCCTTATTTAGACCAGTATTGTGCATTAATTCCATTTGTTACGTATTGATTTATGGAAGAACCTCCTTATAGAAGAAGCACTAGTGACCGTACACCGGAAACGGGTTCTTTTCCCCGTAAAACAAAGTCTACTACCTACTATACAATTCCTGATATACCTAGCGACTAGAGCGTTAAAAAAGTGTGAGTGTCTAGAATTTCACATACATCGAAATTCTGACACTTCGAAACCTCATCAGCTGATATGCTTTATAAAATACAATACGAATTTGTGCCCTTGAAGCTTTAACAGCTTATAAATTCGTTTCTAATCACCTATCTTTTTTTGACTTAACTACGGAAATATTCGAAAAGGCAGCAGTGATTGTGCTTATCCAAAATCCAAGTACTAAAATATTAATATTTACAATCTTCCCGATCAAAATTGGGATATTTAGGATTGGAACCGTGGCAGATTAATAAGGGGCCCCAATGTTTTTATTTGGTTACAATTAATTTAATTTACGTTAATATATTTAAAAATTTACTGTATCAGACTCAGAAATATAATAATATGAGCTAGCATTTCAAGTAGTTCAATTTGTAAAAGTCAGCCCATTAATTTCTGCGCGTATACCAATGCATCGAATGATTTAAAAAATACAGTCACCTCGACTTATTAGTGTAGACTTCCGTTTAAAAAGTGAAATAACTATTCTGTAGTTAAGATAATAATTTACTGCCGAAGCTGGTTAATGAAGTCTAGGTTTTGAGATACCCAAGAGATTCGCTACGTATTATTACCAAATTTCAACGACCGATTAAATTCTACAATATTTTTCTAAAATCGTTTCGCTGTTCACATCTGAACATAAGCCTAGACTTAAAGCTGGACCTATTTTTAAGGTAAAATTTTATTAAAAGTTGAGATGTACTAAAAATTCAAGTATAACAAGAAAGTTTAGATTATAACGAGATGTACAGTAACACGCTTTAAAAGGTACCTATTTGGTCACTAATTGCTTGTTTAAAAATTACTTTCTATCATTCTCCATTTTTCTTCTACGCTTCTTTCAGACTCTTCAAGTTCTAGGCTTTCTTTTAGTGCTCTCGGGTGTTTTTCTTTATTGATTTGTATATTAAATTTTGTAGTTATATTATTCCGTTGCCAAATTCTTAGAATATTTTCTTATTCTGCTTTGCCTTGCTTGCTTTAATTTTATTCCATCCATTGTCGCTGTTATTCCGTTTGTCCTCTCCTAACTGGTACGTTCTTCTATTCCTTATTCATTTTCGGCCGCCGATGGTTAATTTTTGAAAATGAATTTAACCCCTTTCTCCAACTGTTTTTCTTGTTCCGTTATTTCTTTAATTATTGTACTGTTCTTTTTGATTTTATATTTGTCTCAGTTTAGATGTATTTTTCATTACTACCATTGTTTAGTCAGAATTAGCCGTTTCTATTACATAGGTACATAATAATTGTTTTACGTTGTTATAACTAGAATCTTAGAACTAGAATGTACAAACCTAAATTTTATTAAAATTTGCCATTATAATTTTTTCACGACCAGAGTTTAGGGTCAGTATAAAAATTACTTTTTACGAGATTGGAAGTATGTATTGTAGTTTACGTAGTCGACGTTTCGCCAACCATCACAGGTAGCTTCTTCAGGTCAACTGGTCAAAATGTTACAAGGTGTCTAATTTAGAATTTTGTATCCCGTTGTTATTAATTTTAGTATAAATGATTTCTAATGTCGTAAACAAGAAACAAGCACGAGTTTTATAAAGAATTAGTTCCTGTAATGATGTAAGAAATAAGTTCTCTAAACATTTTTTTATAATTTGCGTTTTTTCCCAATTATTTTTTGTCAAAAAGTAAAATTTTGCGTAATTAATAAAGTAAAAAAGCACCTAAATAAATTTTATAATAGATCTCTTTAAAAAAATTATCTAAATCAATTTTTTTTCGGTATCATCACGTAACACATATAAAACTTGATTGTTTGCAGTGCTTACTGATTGCACATTTTATTTTTATTTTTTCAACACAAATTTGAGAGTTTAGAGCCAGACTGGGGCATCCCACAATTGTGGCTGATGAGTTTTTTTATGAGATTTACGAAAGCTTTTTTATACGAATTTTACGAAAATAGTAAAAAACTCCGCCTGTCAAAATTGAGCCTATTATAATAAACGTCTGACAATAAATTTCAATAAAATTTAATTTGTTTTGCTAAAGACATAACAAAATTTGATAGTGAAGACTATTCTAAATTTTTGTTAATAATTTTTTGTTACATCTTATTGTAACATGAGTGGGAAAAAATTTTAATTAATGTGTCACCTTTTAAACAAAAGTTTAGACACAGTTTACCGAATTGAATTGCCACAAAAATTTTAGAGCAAAACTGAATAAGGTAATAGTAAAATTACCTAAAAAAAATTGAAAAATTTGTCATTTTTCACCAAACTTAGTTCTCAGACCATAAGGCTTTTTTAAACAGTAAGAACATTTTACCGATCGAGGATAATTATTTGGCGGTGAAACGAAGGGGCGACTCCATTTATTGTTTGAGACTTAAGGTGTTAGGTGTGAAGACAAAATCTTTTGCTGTGGCGGTTGTTTCGAATTGGTATAATGTGTCTAAAATTACGCTCAATAAACAATATTTGTCAAAGCCTAACTAAATAAATATGTAGTATATTAAACCACAAGGGCCGTAAGCATAACTTTTCGTGGTTGAAAACGCAACCGAAGCGTTTGACATCAAGAAAAGTGCTTACGACTTTAAGGTTCAAATCCTATTTTTTCTACTACCCAAAACTCACAAGAGGGCATTTATCTGCTTACGATCCGCGCTTACCGCCTTATGGATCGTAAACAGCCTCATTGTCATTGTAGTATTAATGACATGCTTACGGAACAAATGGTTAAAAAAATTAATTTACTCGCTCATATTAAATAATTCATGAAATGAGAGAAGTTAGATGATATAGGATATCTGGATATTTCAAATATTGCTTAGAGCCCCGTGATACATTAATCCTCCCCTGATTCACGACCCTATCGTACTCACATTTTCGCTGGCCCTGGAACACGGCAACGGTTTGGAAATACCTAATTTGACTGGACCCGGAAGTGTCCCTTTTAATGCTTGGACCGCCTGATCCAGAGTCACATTTTTGATTATTTTTCCGTTAACACTGATCAGTCGATCACCTGGTGTGATCCGACCGTCGTGTTCCGCTGCCCCGTTCGGCACTAAACTCCTTACAACTATAACCGTGGATTTCGGATCCAAAGGATCCTGATAATCCAGAATTGAAAATCCTAGCCCTCGATCAGTTTTGATTAGCTCAACATACTCAACCTCCTCTGACCACATCGCTAAATTCGTCACTTCCAGCGACCGCGACTTGGCCTTTTGCAAGCTGGGCTCGCTGGTCACGGTGACCGTACTCGAGGTGTTTATACTCGTATCACTCAACGCTTTGAGCAGCCTCTGTTCAGGTTGCGGCAGCAAATTCTTCAAGCTGCCTCCTAAGATATTCCGCGCTTCGAAAGCTTCCCGGTCTTGCGACGTGTTGATGACACGGTTCTCTTCGTGTTTCCGGGCACAGACTAATCGGACTGTGTTCGGTAACTCGCGGAGGATCTTCACGACTTCCACGTGCTTGATCCCGAGGAGTTTCTGGCCGTTTACCTCAAGAAGCTCGTCACCAGAACTGAGTTTGCCGTCTTGTCCCACAGGGCCTTCGGGTAAAATGGAACGGATGTAATGGTGGGGACGCAATTCGACCCCACCTTCGACGTCTACGGTCCCTTCTAGGCTTATACCTAGACCTTTGAGTTTAGTTAGGTTGCAGACGACGATTTCAGCGTCGCTACCGATTAGAGTCTCCCATTTCTGTTTAGTGGCGGTTTCTAAATCGTCGTCGAGGTTCGCTTCGAAGTTTTCCTCGATGAAAATCTCTTTGTTTTCGGGGTTTTGCTCATAGATTTCGCTGTTGACGCTCACAACAGACTCGCCCTCCGGCTCGATCTGACCCTGGAAAATAGTTCATTCTACAGAAACGGTAAAAGTATATAGCACGTAAATTGCAAAAAAGAATCTTTGAGACACTGTAATATCCTTATCTGGTCATATAAATAAAGAGAAGAGTGTTTAAATTTAATTTGTTAAAAATGCATTTTGTTGGATGTAATTTTGGAAAGTTAAATTAAGTTTTTGTGTTTTAACCAAAGACGTTCCAATATTTTCAGTAAATAAAACTTAAATTGATTGAAAGTTTTTTTGACAAATGATCAATATGTGTAAAAATGTGTGTAAAAATGGGGCCCCAAAAGGGCAATGAGATAAAAAAAATACCTCTGCAGTTTCGATAGGTATCCAGCTGAGTGTAGTTTGCGAAGGCGAAGGCGGGCTTAAATCCTTTTGTTCTTGAATCGCTAAAGCTTCTTGTAATTGTTCAAACTTCGGTCCTCTTAAGTACCTTTCGAAAGTCAACACAACTTTAGCTGCTGTTTGTTTAATCTTCTCCACCGCTTCGTAATTCGTAAACCCTTGCAAAGACTGGCCATCAACTTCCACAATTCTATCGTTGATATTAATCTTGCTACACTTGTAAGCCTCGCTGCCTTCGTTCAAACTCTTGACGAAGATCCCGCTGAGATCCTCTCTTTCGCACACGTATCCTGCTATCGTTATCCCCAATCCGTATTCGTTTTTTGTCAGTTCAACGGTGAAGCGCTCCGTTTCTGGAAGAGTGTATTCAATGTCGGCGGGGATTATCACCACTTGGCTCTCGCTTATTGGCGAATAGCCATTAGTGTTATTGTTGTTGTTGACGGCGACGTCTAAGGAATTGTAACTTGCGGGGTTCGCGTCGATGGAGTTGACGTCGGTTTGCTCGAGGTCATCGCATGAGGTGCGGTCGGTGTAAGCGTAGAAGGAGGAATAGCCGTTTTGTTGGAGTTGACGGTCGAGTTCCTCAGGATCGGTGAGGATCTTTGTTGGAACTACTGGAGCTGAACAGCCGAACGATTGGAAGTCCGACGATGAAGGCTCAACTGGACGTGCCACCACCATTCTGACCTACAAAACAACAACAAACACTATAATTTCATTAAAATACAAATCTTTATGTACAGATTTAAACAAATACAAATAAATTACAAAATGGACTTGGTAATGCCAATCCACAGCTTTATTATTAATACCCCGGAGAATACCGTGTGTTTTAATTTTAAAAAACTGCAAAGGGTGTATCGGAGGTATCGCGGTATCGGAAGTATCGTGGTATCGAGGTATCGGAAGTATCAAGTGGCGATAAATAAATATCGCATCAAATAGCTTGTGAATTTGTTTGTTTTTATCAAAATAGCTTGGGTTTCCAACATCCAAAGTACTCTACATCAAAGTACTATAAATATTCATTTATAGCCACTCTTTATCAAGGTATCGCAGGTATCGAAGTATCGGAGATATCGGAAGTATCGAGGTATCGAGGTATTGGAGGTATCGAAGTATCGGAGATATCGAGGTATCGGAAGTATCGATACTTCGATATCTGATTGTAGTCGGTATCGGTGTACGATACCTGAGCAGGTATCGATACCTTCTGTAAGTATTGATCTTTCCCAGCCCTAGTTATTTACATTAAAAGTCATGAAAGAGATCATTTGCATGACGTGGAAGATAATTAAAAAGTACAAGTATGCTTAGCGTCCGAGTACCTTTGTAAAACCTCTAAACCCAAAAATAAATCTTCAAATAATTGTGTGTAATGTAATAAATACATAAAAAAGTAATATTTATGTGATTGAATCTGAAGTCCAGGCGAAGCGGGTTGACAAAAATTCCTAAAACCTAACCAACACTAAGTAACCAATATTTTTTGCAGTTCAATTGCGGGGGAAAAAAATCGGGAAAAGATCTGCTCAAGAAGTCAAAGGGGTCGTCTTGTTGACGACGAAATAATTAACTTGGAAAAGAGCGTGATATAAAAACTTATGGTTCGATTTCGTATTCAATAATTTATTAAAAATGTAGGTTTTGAAGATAGTATTCATTTTGATGCATAATTTGATCGTATGGGAAAATAAATTATTGATAGCACAATTTTGTTAAAAGTAAAGTAAATGTAATTACACGACATTGATTAAATTGCTCTTATCTAGTCTTATAAATCTCGTAAATTTAATAAAGTATTTTTTTTAAGTATAAATAATGACAATAAAAATCAAAGTCAAGCCCACAAGTTTAGTCAAAATTCCTATACAACAGTGGCAAACCATTTTCGCAAACTAAAATCCCATCATCAGTGCCAAACTTTTGTCAAAAAGTTTTGCAACTGTTATATAAAAATTTTGATTAAACTTGTAGGTGGGATTTGATTTTTATTGTCATTATTTATATGAAAATTACCCCATCTGAAAAAAAAGAGAATGCTTCCACCAAATTAATTTTTTTAAGCTTATGCTCCTCTAGATTGAATATAATATTACAAAAAAAAACTCCACCGTCTCTGGAAAAGTGAGTGGCTATTTAGAAAACCGTTACGTTTAAATTTTTGTTAATTTTGTTACGGCCTGATTTTTAATTATATACCCATGACTTAATTAAACTTAGCAGTGCTGTAAGGAAACGGCTTATTTTTTATAAAAATGAAAGTGGAAACTGAATCTACGAGACGTTATGTGAAACTTTCAAAAATTTTAAAAATTCGTCAAAAAAGAGAAATGAGTAAGTAACAAGACAATATTTGTATATAAAGGTAAAAATCAGAGAATAAATCGGTATTGGAAACACAACTAGGTAAGTTTATCTAACAGTTCTTTGAGATAAAATTCCAGTAGTATAACAATGTGAAGAAAACAAGCAGATTTTCTTTCGTTGCTTCTTCACGCGTAGAAGCTATTCTTTTCTGACTTCGTGACATGTCTTCGTTTGGCTTTCTCATTTAAATTTGGTTGAATTATTATTCTGTTTTGTTCTTGCATGATTTAAATTTCCAATAAAATTGTATTTTTATTATTTAGACTGCAAACATTTCCAAAGTTTATTTATTCTATGCTTTCAACTCGTAGAGGTACCTCAAGCAAATGTATTCTTTTGTTGTGTGTGGCTGCTGGCTAAACCGCTAGGACTCATTCCAAACACTTAAATAAAATACATTTATGTTTAAAAAAGCCAACGTCACTGTATAGTATTGTAAGAAATGTAAACTGGATTCTGTCGAATAGTAAAACAATATTTCCAGTTTAATTCATTTATTAACCAAAAGTCCACTGCAACTCGTTACGAATTTACCTTTCTCTAACACTTCTCTTTTTCAGCTGTTTTCTGCTATATCTAACTCTATCGCCAAGTGCTTCAGCTTATGAAAGTGAGTCCACTTTTCGAAAGTTTTTCATAGAAAGTTTGTAATAAAAAATAATTTTTAATAATAAAAAGCTAATCAAGGTCTCAACAAATTTTCTCATGCGATTGTACATACCTAACCAGGTTATGAGCCCAAATAATGCTCATATAGGAAGGTATAAGTTGAAATAAATTTGCTAAGATTTCAGCGACTTGGATAATGAATATTGAAGCTACTAATTGAAGAGATGATCGACACTCAAAGCAAACCGTTATAGTAATATCTTGCGTTGTCAGTTCAGTAGTAAAGTTTGAAAATTTTATTTTGCTGCAAAGGAGGAGAATATCTTATACAACACGTAGCAGGTGAAAAACAAGTAGCAGATATCATGACAAAACCACTGGCTAAACCAAGATTTCAAAGACTAAAAAGTTTTCATGAAATGAACTTTCAAATGATCAAACCTAATTAAGGGAAAGTATTAAGTTGTTTGTGGAGTCAATTATTTTTTTTTAACCAAAATTTAACGCACCAACTTTTAGAGTGTTTATTATTCCTAATGTTAACATTATGTTTAATTATATGTAAAGTTATTTACGAAAATATTGTAGAATAGCTGACAAACGACCTAATGATGCCTTAACAGGCGAAACCGGTCGTTAAATATAAAACATAAACTGTGTTAAAGTAGAAATAATTTTATTCTAATTTTTTAATAGTAAAAAATCCTGCACGTTCTCAACTGTTCTCTATGGATTCTAAAGCCATTATCAAAAATATAGAATTTTGTGTGACTTACTTCAATACTAAATTTAAAAAACCAAAACACCTTTATTATTTATATCATAATTGACTGAAAAGATTTCTTTTTATAATTTTTGTTATTAGCAACAATTCTGGCAAATAGCTTGTCGTTTGACGTCGATATAAATACCATACCAGTTTGAATATTTAATGCATTAAAAGCACAAAAGTACAGATAAATTGGTTCGACGTTCATTTAAATACTTCATTTTTGTACTACGAAATATTATTTTCAATATTTTCTCTTATCTTGATGCTTTCGTGACTCCCTTCCGAATTTTTCCATAAAACTTCGTCTTTTGTACACCTATCGATTAACTCTGATCATAACAAAAACATATTTCAGCGTTCCCAACTCTACGTAATCAAGTAACGTTTCTACCCAAACAAGAAAAGCAGAGGCGTGAAAAAATATTTTCCACAAAGTTTCATAGGATTAATGAAATAGAACAACATCAACTTGCAAGATGAATAATAAAAGTGAAAAAAGCGCGCTCATCTAAACACAGGTCATTTTTTATGAATGAAGTTTCGATCGGAGGTGGGTTAAAACTTTATTATGACATTGTTTCATCTTATAAACAGTCAATGGTGTCGTTTTTATAAGGTGAAGGGACAGTTTGGGTTAAAAATAACTGCCCTTTAAAACTGACAAACACGTACTTGGCCTCATTATGTCTTCCACACCCCGTAATTGAATATTATCCAAGCGGATGTAAAAGACGTTAATAACTCTTTCAAAAACATCATTTTGTACGTTCTAGACAGATTTTTTAATAACGTAGCATGACTCTGCAAATTTTATAAGTCTCATCGCAGCAAAACCAAATTTCCAGATTTTTAAAAACTAGTGAAATTTAGTTCTAACGTGTGTTCTAAAATATTCGGCATCAAGTTGCTGTTAGTTATGCAAACAAAAAACGTGCAACTTTGACAGATTCTTAACAAACAATAAAATGTAATTTGTCAATGTCATGTCGTGTGTTTGATTCAACCTACTTAAACCGGCACTTAATCAAATAATAATAATTACAACTTCGTGTTTTGTTTTCAAATAAAAAGCTTAGGTAGGACTGGCAAACTAAAAGTTCTCAAGTGAAAGATGCCTATCCATAGCCATAACCAAATCACCATTATTTATAGTTTACTAATATTTTAAAGTTCCTAGTTCAAAAATGTCAAATGTATTTCATAGCTATCTAAATAAGCTCATTTTTTTTAAAATTAGAGAAATTCGACATCGTTACCTGACTTGACATGGGTAGTAAAGTTTTATTTCTACTCCTAAGTCGCAATAGAAAAATTGGCCAGTGGTAATTGATAGAAAAAAACTTTCTGCTACTCAAAATTCATTTTGTGTTGACAACACTCACATTTTTTCTTCTACCTATTTTTACCAGGTTACCAGAATCAGTTCAGAACGATTCGTAACTGAATTGAGGTTTTTCATAACGTATAATGTACAAAATTTTTCCTCATTCCACCGTAAATAGTTATTTACGTAACCAGTTGTGAAAACATCGATTTTGTTTAATAAGCATAATGTTAATAAGTTAAAACGAAGAAGCGTACGAGTTTTGCATATTAGGCGAGTTAAACAATAATAGGCTAATATAAGATTCCACGTTAAAAACTAAAAAAAAATTACAATTTTGAAATTTTTTTTAATATACCTAATAAAAAAATTTAATTTAACGAAATTTTATTCTCTTAAATAATTCACATAGCTACTGGTGTAAATTCGCACTTTAATTAACTGGTGATGTAATGAAATTCATTACGTAACTAGTGGGCAATATATACCATTACATGACGCTCAAAATTGATCTAAAATTAAACATTCATGACGGAATAAAGAAAATAAATTCTCGTAATTATACTTAGTCACGAAAACCAACTCTTGGTCGCCAAATTAATTTTTGCCAACTTTGTGTCACAAAAATTTTAAATCTATCTGAGACTGACTTGTCAAAATTACCAAATTTAAAATAATAAAGCAGAAAACATAGCCAAAGTGAAGTAAATAACGCGTTTTTCGAGCCCAAAAACAAACTGGAAGAGCCCCAGTGAAGTATAACGCTCCGAAATACGCTGTACTAATAAGGGGCAAATACCCGAAACCGGTATACAGCTTCCTGACTTTGTATTCGATTAAAACACCTTTTGCTAGTTCGGGTTACACCGTTATAAGTGCAATAACCGCGAAATTTCAAGTACAGTCACACAAGAAATACTTATTAGATCTAAAATGTATAATATTAAATTTTTTTGAATACCCAAAACAGAATAGCCTATATAATTTAACAATCAATCATGTAACAATTAAAAAATTGTTGATCAAAAGTTTACGTATATCTCACATATTGAAATGGTTTAGACTTAGGTTTCATCGCTATTCTTTTCATTTCTAAGATCTAAACTTGCATATTGCGGTTGTGTAGAGTCCGTTTTACTCTAATCATGTCAATATTATCAAGAAAATTAAAAGAAAATTTCTTAAATACATTTTCTTCATTGAAAACGGTACTTACCCTCCACAAAACTACACGATTAGGACTCCGCTCCTACTCATTTATTTCAAAAATAGGAGACAAAAAAATTTAAAATATAAAATATGTGCTTAACAAATAAAATTGAAACCATCTGGTCGTGAGTTGTAGAGGTAGCTCACATACTTGATATTCACTTTTAAGATGACGGAAGCGCGGATAAAAGGATAAATATACATTGTAATTTTTCGGATTAATAGAAGTTAATTTTGCAGGTAACGGTAACTTTTCATAAGATCAATGAGATAATGGCGTACTAATAATAAAAATTTATTTAATCCTGATTCCAACGCAACATCTTATGGTCATATTAAAAATTGTAAAGATGTAAAAATAGAACCGAAGATGGTATAATCTTCAAATCTATCCCGAAAAACCCATATAAGCGTGCTGTTTGGGCAAAGCATATCAATTCCCATCGAAAAATGGAAAATTATGTAGCAAACAATTTTGAGAAGATCAGTGGAAAATTTATGGGAAAGTACTGAAAAAGCATGCTGTATCTTCAATTTTCTGCTTTCCTAAGGGCTCATTAAATTCAAAAACGTTAACACCCGGTTGCACAAACGTCAATCAAATTTGAGGACGATTAAACTCTGATTAAATGAAAATATCGTGCTCTGATTGGCTAAAAATACGTTAATGACAGATTAACAAGCCATCAATTTTGATGAATGTTGTGCAACCGGGCATAAGAGATCCATTAAAAAAAACTATTGTGACGCTACTGACCTAATGATATCTATTAAATTGACATAAATTTGTATCAAAAATAGTTGTCAAATATACGTGTTTGCCATACTCTTATCAAACTAATATAAAGGTACTCTAGATATAGTGGTGATGTCTAAGAATTGTGCGTTTTTTAAAACGTCAGAAATATGTCAGAATTGAATTTTACTTTTTTCCCTGAAGTTCGCCCCTGGAAAACTAATATTAAATTTCTGAAGTCTAAAATGAGAGTAATATATTTAAACGAATAAACCTCATTTTTCTCTTTGGATCGCCCTTAATTAATATCTAGTAAAGAGAGCTGTATACCGGATGAACCAAATGTATGGATCGGGATGTTTTTTGACTAACAATAAATTCTAAAGAATATAGGCAGTAAATGGTTATAAAAATGCTGCCCGAGGCAATGTTTAGTAGAGAAATTTTATTTGTTTAAATTTTAAAGATAACTATAGCAACATTTTGTTTTTTTTGTGAAATTTATCCTTAATTTTTTATCAAAACAAGCCTTTTATAATATATAATTTGTCTTATAAAAATACAAAAGTTTTTTGTTAAAATAAATAAATAAATCAGGAACACCCAATTTTTATCAAAATTTTCGTCTTTTTCAGGATCCCAGTAGAGAGTTAGTAGGTAGTACTTTATCGGTAGTGAAATAGCACTCAAAATGATGGTCATAAGTAGGGATAGTTTTTATTTTGGGTAATTTAATCATTTTTTATCCAATTTTCGATTTGTTTCACCATTTTATGGGCACCAATGGTATACATATATATTTTTTCATTTAAAAATTGATACTAGATGAGATAACAATGGCAATAGAACAGCTCTGGGGTGAGTAAGAACGTCTACTTGACCTTCCACCGGCCTTCGTAATGTGGAAGACAGTTTTGATAACATTATTATTTTAACAATTCATTTAAATAAACATTAGTGCATTTTTAATATATATTATTTACATTTTATTTATTTATACCTAGTAACTACAAATAATAAAAAATAAGAAAAATAACTAATTTTTTTAAACTTTCATAAAGAACTGTTAATTAGCTTTTCAACTTGCATTACTTGAATTAACAAAACATTTTGTAGGTTTGACGAAAATCAAAGATAATATTCGGTAATGTTTAATTTTTTATTGAAAATTTATAAGATCAAAATTAAAACAGCAACATTTCTTTTAAAAGGCTTGTTTTGAAAAAAAAAGGGTTAAATTTCACAAAAAAACAAAAGTGTTGCTACAGTTATCTTAAAATTTAAACAAGTTATAAACAAATAAAAATTTTCTAAACATAGCCATCAAAATTCTTTACAGTTAAGTCAAAAAACACCAGTTGGTCCATCCGTTATAAAATAAAATATCTTTGTGTGCTATTAATCTACCATTAAAAACCCATTTCAATATCATAAATATTCGCAATAGGTATTATTGGATTTTCTCTTAAGCCTGGATCAGCTTGAATTTTTTTACATGGTAATATATATAATTGCTAATATATGCTTAATATATATATGCTTAATATATATATTTAATTGCTATCTTAGCAAAAACATGCGAAGACTCTGATTCTGAATTTTAAACCAAAGTGAAAACTGATCTACAAAATAAGAAACACACGGCACACGGTATGTATAAATAAACAGTGTTTGCATGCAAAATTTTGGGTTGAGGACCGCCAACTGGTAGAAAACATGACATGCTTGATTTTTGAAAAAATTTAATATAAAAAAACACGACTACATCCTATACAAGACAACACAGTGCACAATGTTAAGTGATGTCTTACATATTGGTGTATTAAAAATTTTAACCACCTGTGCCCCAGCCTGCCTCAGTACGGTAGCAACTTGATCTGCGGCAAGCCCCCTCAAATTGACATCCCCGATTTGTAGTATATGGTCGCCGCTTTGCAGCCGGCTGTCTTTATCGGCGATGCCCCCAGGTAGGATACTCTTTATGACGACCCCCGTGCTGCGGCCGCCCACGATGCCAAACCCCAGTCCCGAGCCATCGTTCACCAAGTCGATAATCTCAACTTGCGACCATTCCGTACTCAACACCATGGTGCCCCCCTAGCTGCATCTCTTCGAAGCCACTTTGAACTTGGCGCTTCTAGGTTACGTCCGAGAAGTGGTGGAACAGCCGGCGGCGATCACTTTTTTCTCGATTTTAGGAGCGGTAGACATCGCGGAGACTGGCACCAAGTGTTTTTGTGGTTATCTGAACGAGGCCATAGTTCAACTGACAGCTGAGTAGTGACAACCGTTCGCTGGATGTTGGCACTTGGACGACGGGAACCGGAGTTGCCAGGTCTAGGGAAAGTTCCCTATTGCAGGGAATTCTTTAATCCTTAAATCTTTTTAAGGGATTTACGCAAATTTTACTGTTTTAACAAAAATAAAAAAAGATTGCGGTTGTAAATCTAATTTATTTTGTGAATTTTTAATAGATTGCTTGAATAGTAGTCTTTTCTACAAGTTTGGAAAATACAGCCTTTTTCAGGAATTTCAGTAATTTCATATTTGAAAAACGAGAACACAACTTAAGTTTTCTAACGTTATATGAGTGAAAAAAATAGTTATTTAGGCAACAAGTGTTAAAAGTGCAACTTTTTTTCACTAGTGTAAAATGTTATTGTATAGTCAAAGCAAAATAAGATTGTGAAAGTGTTGTGAAAGACCCGCTATAGACAGGTTCTCTTACTTCCACTCACAGCATTCATAGAGTAGGCAGGGCGAAATCTTTTATCCTCTTCTGTTGCACGTAAAAGTGTGACAAGGCTAGACCCAATCGCTAGTAGAGAAGACACGTGCCTTCCACCAGTTTTATAAGTAACACCAGAGAATCTCAAACAGTTTGCAATAAGCCTAATTCTCTTTAAAACCTTCCATTACTCGCGCCAAATTCAAATACTTAGTAGCTCGCACACGGTCTAGGAGACCAGGTTAAAATTTAATGATATTTATCAATATTACAGTAATTATAACATTGTATTTATTGAATTTATAATTTTTAAATATTAAGAAATGCATATTAACACAAATTGTAAATATTTTGACATATTTATTATGTAAGTAGTTTTTTTTAACACAAACATTATTGACTGTAGAGTAGGTATTTAAAACATATAAATTTAAGAATAATTTTCGTAACATTCGTTACAAATAGGACGTACGTGCTCTAAACAGAGATATTTTTTACAGTTTTGGCAAAAGTATTTGGTTTGGTACTCGGTTTGGTTGGTATGTACTGCCTAAAACTACAATTACCCCTGAAAGCTTCAAGCTTTTCATCTATAGTTACATACGGAGAATGAGAAAAACATTTCTTTTGATTAGAGTTAAATTTTTCAAACAATACTCTTATCGGCGCCAATTTATCGATTTGAACTCTCTCTTCCCTGGTTTGAATATCATCGAATCGAAGACATCTCATCAGAAATTGAAATCTGTTTTTGTTCATTCCAAGACGAAAAGCCTCAATGCCACTCCCATCCGTTCTCCAAAGGTCAGCTAAATTCATGTGATTGGCTTTTCTGACTCCAGCAAGGTACAAGAGACCAATAACACTTTTGATTTCAACAAAATTGGTAGGTTTAACATCTCTTTCTCTACTAAATTTGTGAGATATGCTACTAATTTTTATATTTGTACATTCAACAATCAAATTAAGCATTTCTTCGTCAAACAAGCACTGCCAAATATCAATAGGTAATTTCATGGATTTTGCATATGGTTTTACACCTGGTGGTTGTAAAACAATGTTCGAACTTCTTGTACGAACATTTTTTGGCGGGCAATGCTTATTCCATTTTGTCGTGTTATCTTTACCTATAAAACAAGGCTCTCTAGTAACAACGACAGACACATAATTTTTGATATTATCTTCAAACTCTTGCTCCGTGTCAGTACTTTCTGCTCTTTGCTCAACGTTATCAATCTCGCCCTGTTCATCATCATTATCACTGCTATAATTTTCGTCGTCGGTTTTTATTTCCTCAAACAACCTCAACAGTTTTGCTTGTTCTTTTTCATAGTCCATTTCTGCAAATAATAGTATTGCTAGAAAAAATGACGGCAAAAGAAAAGGTAAACAAAATGTATAATTTTAAGTCATTTTTATTTAAAAAATTGCATATGCTTTTTCTAATAACAATTTAAGTAAAACCGCTTTAAAAAACTTACCAATTAATACATAAACTTTTACACAAATTGTGAAAATATCTAGCGCCTATACTCGCACCCGGTGTACTAGACCGTATTAATGTAAAACTTTCCATAAACGCTTCTAATCAACTGGCAATTGAGTGGGATGTTTGCACACGACACTTTTTAAAAGGTAGGTGGAGGGTGAAAGTTACATCAGCTCTCATCCCTTAACGGGACATTGTTATATTTCCGGCCGGTCTGAGAGACCGTGTGCGAGTAATGGAAGGTTTTAAGCATTTTGCAGAAAACATTTTGGAAACTTCTGGGTAGGGCGTTACGGTGTTCAAGAAGCACATGGCTAAGGAAGTAGCGGACTCTTTCTTGTTTGACCCTCTTTTAGGGAACGTCCAACAAAGAGAGAAATAGTTATCTTTACTCAAACCAAAGAGTAGGGATTTATAAAGAGGCGACACTTCGAGCGGCTCCTTTGATCTTTTTAAACACAATCCTATGACCTCCAAACGTTCGCCCCTTTAAATTGGGTTGGTGCATGCGCACGAAATTTGAAATACTCAAGAGAAAATTAACAAGAAACACGATACACCAACCACTTTATCCTCGTCACGTGCTTTTCGACAAATCAGAAGTGAAGCTGCGACGACTCTAACCGAGTTGAACCTAACAGAAACGACTGTCCCTTTAAATTGGGTTGTTAGAGTATCTCTCTCTAAAATTTGCTTTCTTTTCTGACTGTCGCCTCTTTGTAAATCCCTACTCTTTGCTCAAACTATCCACTTCTTTAACAGAAATATCTAGCGCGTCTTTTACAACACTTTTACAAGCTTATTTTGACCCTTACCATGACAAAAAGCACTTTTAGGCTCCCGCACCGTTGAAAGTGGTGGGAGGAGCTTACGAAGTTAAAACGCTGCGTTTTTGTAGCCATTCTCGTCGATTTTTTTAGAGACTGACTCACTCTTTTTGGCCCGCTCTAATAGATGCTCCCGCACTAGTTTACAAAATATGAAATTGCATTGTGAACTAACTGAAATGACTAAGTCAGATTCAAATTATGTCGCAGAAAAAAATTTAATGTATTGTCACCGTTTTCAGTAATTTGCAATTTAATTTTAAAGATTCAAAATAATATTCTACAATAAGATTGTTTTTGTTTAAGTATATTATATATTTTTTAAAATAATGTTTAACTTTAGGTCGAGTTTTATTAAACTTTATGAAAGGAAAACAATTTTGCTTCAATCTATTGGATTTATATACCATAATTTGAGACAAAATAAAAACATAATATTAGAAATAAAGTAACTCCAAAAGTAATAAGTCGTTCAAATTGCAAAAAAGTTCTGAATTAAAAACTTTTTGACGCGACTAATAATTTATTATATTACATTGTAGTTGGTTACAATTTGTGCATTTTAATGACTTTACATAATAAGCTAATTTAAACTTGAGCTTTTTTTAATTTCTAATTTTGAGTTAAGATAAAAACTTAGTAATTTGTGTTTCTAAAATTTTTAAATCTAGGTTATTGCGTCGAAACATTGCTGAATTTGTTTCTATAAATTTTTTTAAAAACCTAAAAATAGTAATGTTTAACCATCGTCAAACAGATTATTTCCTTTTTTTCTGTAAAACACAAATGTATGGCAAGATGCAATAGGTCATTAACTGGATCTATGGCTCAAGGAAATTGCAACAAAATATTTCCGCATGTTGAAACAATTTAAACAACAAGTGTGTAAGCACAGACTTGCTTACTTCAGCGGGGGCAAAGTACTATGACAGTTGCACGGTTTTCCAGCGACCGACAAAATGTAATTATTATATCATTTAAATGTACAGAGTAGCAATTTAATATAAGTTATAATTTGTTTTATATTCACTGTAGGTTAGGTTTATATTGTTATGTTTTTGTTTTAATAAATTAGTATTGATCGAAGCTTTGTCTTGTTCATTACTCATTGTTAGAGCACGGTCCATCGAGAGTAGCATGGTCCGTCAAGATTAAACATGGTCCTTCGAGCGAAAGAAGTTTACGTCGTGGACGTGTGAAAATACTTTGCGAAATTCAGAAGGAATTTTGGCAAAAATAGTACGGTGGTTTCGGTAAATTTGAGTGTGGTTTACGCGAAACGGGAACTAAAAAACGTACAGTGGCGTTTTTTTTATTTCTACAAACGAACGTCCGAACAGTGATCGCGACGTGTTCAACATTATTTCGAAAGTGTAGAAAGTATTTAGTGTATCAGCATCATCAGGCATGGATGCTCTAAATGACTTCGCTATACAGCAGGAAAACGACGGCAAAGAAATTCTCAGACTACTAAATAACTTACGAAAAGATTCCGCAACGAGAAAAACGAAAAAGTACTTAGAAGAAAGGAAAAACCGAATACAAGAAGTTTACGAACGGATACAAGAAACCCATAATCGTATGGTAGCTATAAAAATTGACACTCACAATTACTTCCAAACAAACTACATTGAACAATTAAACAAAGTTTACCACGATACATTAAAATACATAAACGAATGTGATGATCAAACTACTGTTGAAGATAAATTAGCAAACAAACCAGAAGAAAACATGGCTAAAGAGTATTTGACATACAAGAGGGAACAAGAAGTTCGCACTCAAGAATTGGAAGAAACTTTGGACGAAGTGGAGAGTGAACTTGGACTAAGCAGTTCAGATAAACACGCATTTTATGTTAAAGAAATAGAAGAAAAATGGAAGGAAATCAACAAAATCAACATCAAAATTAAAATAATCGAAAAAGAGCAAAAAATCTCATATTCAAATAACAACTATCAACAATTAAGAGCGAGATACATAACAGTAATAGTGGCATTAGAAAATAAAATTCAAGAAAAAAATGCGTCCTGTGTGAGAATGAGTCTTGTGAAACTTCCACCGTTACCATATTGGATTAAATTACAAGCAAAAAGGAACGCAAAAATGTTAAAGGAAAATGTTAACCACTTCAAATCTAAAACTCAAGAAAATGAAAATTTTATTCATGAGATACAAAAATCGACTCAAGAACCAAATTTTGAGGCTAAAAGAGTGGAAAAAGAAGTGTCCATTTTGGAAAATTCAGAAACTTTTGATGAAATTTGTCCGGAAAAATGTAAGAAAAAATCGGTTCTAGAACTAAATCTTGAACCTGAAGGAATGGAAAAAGAATTATCCATTTTGAAAGTATCAAAATGCCATAACGATTTCAGAAACAGACAAATAAAAAATGAAGATAAGACGCTAATGACCGTTGATCAGATTCAAGGTGAGGTTATAATTAAACAATTCCAAACAGATGCACCAAAGATTTTACAAAAATTGACTGAAGAGCCTAATTGTGAGACTGAAAGAGTGAAAAGCAAAAACGAGTCGGGGGCAATAGTAAGGAAAAAGAAAAATCGACACAGGAAGAGAAACAGGTACGTCAGAGAAGCCAAAGTGGGCAAATTACAATTTAAAGTCAACCTCAATAAAGTGGTGAATAGCGTAAGTTACTACAAATACCGTTACAAACGAAGAAAATATGTACCACACTCTGGCAAGAGAAACGGAAAATTCGTGGCAAAATGTGAAAAATCGAAGTGGAGAAAAAACATTGAAGAGAAACACAAAAGAAGAAATCAGAAAAAATTATCAACAATAATAAATTTCAAATTCTTGGAGACTGGAAAGTTGACTACGTCAAAAATATTCCCCTTCCGAGGTGAAAACGATCACAACACAAGGCCACACAAGAAGCAACACGAAGAGGTATGGGAAGAACAGAAAACACACCATCGTACAGGGAAAAATGGAGTGGTACACACATGGATACAGACAAGAATATGGAATCCAGGAATCAGGACCGACGAGCCAAGAGATTAACAAGTTCAATTCAACATCGAGTGACTGCCAAAGTCGCAAGTTAGTTTACATTTTTTTTTTATTTTTTTTTGTACTAAGTTTTTGGGATTATGGGAGTTGTAATTATCAATTGGGAATCAAAAGTAGATTTATTGGTTTGTTATTTTTTCTGTTGTTTAATTAGATACTATTATGAAATTAGCTATGTAAGATTGTAGGTCAGGTTACTTTGTTTATTTATGTTTATAAATCACCTGACCTACCACACGCAAACGATGAACACATTACTGGTGTCAGCAAATTGTTTCAGGAGGTCACAACCAAGTCGCTGATACCAGTGAGACACATCCACGACGCTGGTGCCGCCGCTGAAAGATCCACCGAAAACAGAAGCCTATCTTGTTGAGGCGCCAATATGTTTAACCATCGTCAAACAGATTATTTCCTTTTTTTCTGTAAAACACAAATGTATGGCAAGATGCAATAGGTCATTAACTGGATCTATGGCTCAAGGAAATTGCAACAAAATATTTCCGCATGTTGAAACAATTTAAACAACAAGTGTGTAAGCACAGACTTGCTTACTTCAGCGGGGGCAAAGTACTATGACAGTTGCACGGTTTTCCAGCGACCGACAAAATGTAATTATTATATCATTTAAATGTACAGAGTAGCAATTTAATATAAGTTATAATTTGTTTTATATTCACTGTAGGTTAGGTTTATATTGTTATGTTTTTGTTTTAATAAATTAGTATTGATCGAAGCTTTGTCTTGTTCTTTACTCACCCCTTAACAGTAATAATAAAAAAAATTGACGCAGAAACCTAATTTAAGTTTTTAGTTTTAGGTAAAAAAAATATTTGTTAATGTAGTTTAATAAGAGAGGAACACATAATAAAGTAAACTCAAAATTACATAGAAAAGCACAAAGTAATAGAAAGTTTATTCAGTGAAAAAAAAAATCCAAAACGGTGAAAAAAATTCCAAAACTGAATTTCAACTTTTTTCACTGAGCGACAAAGTAGTTTGAAGTTGACTTACGGATTTTTCTTCTCTCATAGTTATTTATTATACCAGCATTGAATGAGCGGCTAGTTGAAAAATTGGAGTGGTTGTTGGGCTGCGAGAGTTTTTATATCCGCGAATTTTACGATACTTTTTACCGATAGTCTAATATAAAATTTAGTTCAATTATGCCACTAAAACTTTATTTAAAAAAAATTTAATTCAGGTTTGACATTCTCAATATTTATTTGACAATTGTCAAATTTGACAGTTGCTGACAACAAAAATATTTTGTAAATGGCAAAATGACCGGTATCTGCATACACCGGATAGAACCGGTCATTTTCGGATAGATATTAGTAAAACATCAAAATAAAATTTTAAACTGCAAGCGAAGTAGAATTTTCAAATAATCAATTGCTTTCATATCCTAATAACAGCTACATAAACGCCTGTTTATAAGGCAAAATTAAACAAAATATTTAATTTGATTAATTTAGCTCATTTTATGTAATAATTTTTGTAAATGTAAGTCTAGTACTTAAATATTATTATTGTTATTTGAAGAATTAATAAAAATGTTTTATTTTATATTGGAACCAAAATCTACTTTATACGTCTGCAAATCAAGGCGTCATCTTTACTTCATAGCACAGAATTTTTCATTACAAGATGTAATTTTGTTTTTAAAAAAATTTAAATTTAAGGGTTTTTACTACAGGGTGTAATAGGATTTATTATTGAACTTCAACAATGCCAAATAGGTGGTGTTATACGGGCATTATAATGCATTTATAAATAAAATAATGTTTTCTTTACGATTTATTGAGAAGAAACAAGGGTTGTTGGATGAGCTTGCGAAAAAAAATGATTATTTTTATTCATTATAAAAGTTCATTGCAACACTTGTTATGTATTAATAAATTTAAATAAATTTTATTACATTACTAGTTAGGTAAATTGCACCTTTAGATCACACGTTATGAAAAGTATTTTGAAATTAAAATTTTATTTGTCGAGAGAGTAAAAAAAAATTTTGTAATACGTAAAACCTATTTTCGAATGTTTTAACTCAAATAATTTTCAAAACTCGTTTGCTTTCCTTACTTGTTTTAGAAACGTTGCAAGTTAAACAAAATCGGTCTTTTCATAACTGGTTACGTAAATAATTGTTGCGTGTTTGAGAAATTGTGGCGTTTTTTATCACTTGTGGTCCTAATGATCACCACTGAATAGCTTGGCAATAAAAATTAATATATCTAAGCGTTGGTTATTTGCGGCTATAAAATTTAATACAACACTTTTCAGTCATTTAAAAAAAAACGGTGCAGTTTCTGCTTCACGCCTTTTAACATGTCATGTAAAATAAAGCAAAAATTGCTTTTTATAAATTATTGTGTGTGCTTTTCGGGATACCTGCATACTGATATGTTCTAAATTAGATTTGCCATCTATGTCATGCTCTTCTGTGTGATATTAGAATATTGAAATTTTAGTCAAACGAATTAAGTTAGGTTATATTTAAAAACCTTAATAATTTTTTAATTAATTAATTAAAAAAAGTGTTTAAAATCAGAGACTTAATATTTGTTAACTATACTTCAAATAACATTTAGAAGAAATGGTTTTATTACTTAATTATTTTGAAAAGTATTTAATTGTTTTACCACTAATCGCTTAATCAGATTATAGTGGTATACAACCTATTGACTGTTTCTGACTATTTTAGACAGTAGAAATGCCGCCAGTTTCGTACTCCAATAAAGTGATAATTGTAACTCTTGCGCAGAATGTATATTTCATGGTCAAATCAAAATGTATTACATTTGAAAAACACAATCAGAAACACACATAAAGCTTTTGCATGACCAGATAAATTTCAAGTTGTAAAACTTTTGCGTAAAATGAAAATTAAGTTACAAAATTGATAATGATAAAAATTAAAAGGAACGGGGGTTTGAAGAACTTTCGGCAGTCCTGGTGAACAAGTGAGTGCAAATAGATCCATTTTTTATATTTTAAACATTACCTGCCTATGCAGATGCTTTTATTCTTGCATGAGGTTTGTTTGTGTTTTTAAATTTTTATTTATTTTGAGTACTTTGTTAAAGATAATTGTAGACACAATCGAAACTATCAAAACGATCAAACGATCAAAATCTAAAACATTATTAAACATTCTCATTGGATGTTGGGTTTCATGTGGAGATATTTCTTCTCTTCAAAAATAAATATTTTGTGGTATTTTTTTTAGTTTTGTTTTATAAAAAAAATTTAATTAGCAGTATCTTTATAAACTTACTTCTAAAATAATTTAAATGAAAACACTTTATTGTGATACATTATTATTCGCAAAATTTGTCAGGTCAGGTTAAGGATGGGTTTATGGGGGTAAATTGAGTGAGTAATTGCACATTTACATTTTAGTGTTAAGTAGACATCATTGACACAAAACTCAAGCTATTTTTTTTAAATAATAATTTATTTCAAAAATACCAACCGCTTAAAGTAATTATTATCTTCAGAAGAATATTTCAAGGAAAAATTAAAGTAGATCGGTAGAAAGTGTGTTCAAAGACTTTCATAATGAGGTATAACTCGACTCACATTTCTTATTTAAATTTCAAGGATGACAAATTCTGTGCTCAAGGAGTTGGTAGGATCAACGTGATTTTACCACGAAACATGTCTCTCTGGTAACAAAAATCGACCTGTCTTCGGGAAAACTGTTTTCAAAAAATCACACAGTACCTATCGAATTAAATTTACGGTGTCATTATTTGCACCTCAGTGGTTAAAAAAAGACAAATATGTATAATACTTTAGTTAGGTATTTATTTTTATGAAGTTATTGTTTTAAAATTAAATTTACGCATTTATATTAACATTTTAAATTGAATAAAATCTTGGTAATGTTTTAAAGCATAATGTAAATGGTAAATGTTTTAAGGAAAATTAGTCAAAAGATCTGGCAACACTGACGGAAACACGAAGGACAACAGCACGTACAATGGTACACCTCAAATCACGCATTTACGAAGCGAATCGATACAAGAGACGATTTAAATAAAACATGTGATTTCATAGGAATTGCCACTCATGAATAAAATCGAATGCGTTGTGGGTGCTGACACACGAATTCAACCGGAAAAAGAATGCGAAAAACGAAAGAAAATTCAATATTTTAAAAAGGGGGATACACTTTATAGCCACACTAGCATGATTTATTGACATCAAGATAGAAATTATGCTGTGGTTACGCTGAATAATCTGTTTGGTCGGTAGCCGACGAGCCTTTTGTTTGATAGGATGATGTCTATTCAATAAACTAGGGGACTACAAGAGATAAGACAAACAGGGATGATTAATCTCAATTTATAATCAAAAAGGGATGTTTACTAAATTCCCTAACTGAATTGAATAGTCATTGAATAGTTTCATATTCAGATTTCACAGGTTTCCCTACGGACATAATTCCAATTTGTATTCAATGAGTTATGAAACAAAATATAATTATAATAGTCATTAAATTTAAGTATTTAAGGGTATAAATATTAAATTTTTATAGCTGCGAAATGATTGTTTTGTGAAGAAAGAAGAAGTTTTTAGCCGAGGCAAAAGACACGTTTTCTAGATGAGGTGTAGACAACGTTTTTTGTGCAACCACAATAAAATAATTAATAAAAATTACATAATAATTTTAAAAAAATTGGGTCATTACTAGTGGCCAAGGTTTTACTCAAATACTAAGGTATAACTTAAGGTTTAACTCGAGGTCTAGGTCAAAGTTTAGATCTAGATTTTGGAGAGGACATGTAGAATGAAAGAGGCAGGCTTTGTCGAAATGGATGGCCCGATATATGGATAGATATCGTTAAATGGTCTCGCAACACATCACTCTTGCTCTAAAGTTTAAAAAGAGAATTACAGACGTGCTTTTTTTTTAACAACCGATAAAAATATAGAACTTTGCAGAAGAATGTGACGGCTTTTACGTTTGACGTTAGTTTTCCTAACATTGCCGTAATTTCTCTTAGTTTGGTATCACATTTATCACGTGTGATGTAAAGGACATTTTATGGCCTATGTCAACTCCTAATAAGTTTCTTACCACTTTCTTAGGTTTTCTGTCTTTCTTTTTTTTTGCTAATAACACCAGCTTCGGTCTTTTCAGTACGGATTTATTGACTAATATGGAGGTCATTTCCACGGCACTCTTCTGCTTTTCTACCACTGTTACAACCAATCATCGGCATATGTCATTAGCGAAGCTTTTTTGGGAACTTTAAGATGTAAAATTTCGTTAAATATAATGCTTCAGGTTGGCCTCAAAACCGATCTCTGCAAAACACTGCTGATGGTTACTTGTATAACTTGTCTGTATCTTATATCTATTCGCTCCGAGTGTGACTGCAGCGCCAGGCAAAATTTGAACTACGGGAGGCTGTCAGAGTATTTTTTTATATGTATTTCAATAACCAGGGAACGTGAGATGGAAAACCACACGTGTAATTTCACATACAGAAAAGAGACACTTATTCTTACGTATTTTGAATCGGGCATTACGAATTTGACAATTTCGTTTCCCTTCTCCCTAAAATGGGGTTGAAAGTTGAAAAAATTACATTTTTCAAATTTGATATTTTTTTTACCCCTAAAATTTAAATGGAAGAAAGGAGACTCAAAATAAATCCCAGACATGTCTTAAGTTTATTACTAAAGAAAAATTTTGCGTATGCGCATTACTATTTAGGCCCCATAAATTTCCCAATAAACGTCTATAGATCTCAGTAACTAGATGTATAGACATTCTGTTAGAGCCAAAATTTTTTTAGATATATATATTTTATATTTCCCGCATGCAATTAATATTGAAATTTATTCATTTAAATTTCTTTTTTTTTATCACAGAATTCCAAAAAAATTATCTACGTTTACTAAACTGAATAATTATGTAAAGATTTACAATACTCTGAATTATTATTTTTGATAACTATAAGGTTATCGTATAGTTATCAAAAACTTACTTTAGCCTTTTAACTGCAGCTATCCACCGATTCCGTTGATTTATTTTTTATTCAGCGGACGGAAATTTATAAAATTTGCATTGATTTTTTCTGCTAGTATTTTTACTATTCACAACACAACAACTCTGGTGTCTCATTTTTATTTAATTTATTAAAATTAAAACAAAATAAATATTTTAACGTGTGTTTAGATACAATTTCGGTTATAATAGCCTCCCGGATTGCTACAAGTGACCACTGCAAGCGCTTCCATGCCTTCCCTCACAGCGAATACCCTTATCCGATTCATAACTGCCTATTATTATCTTTAAGGGATTAACATTACAATGTAATGTTTGACAAGACATAACAATTTAAAAATTTTAATTTCGGTTTTTATTATTTGAAATTTTTTTTATGCATTAATATAGGTTTTTTCAATCGTTTTTTCTAAGATCTTCCGCAAGATTTTATTAATTAAATGTGCATTTGATCGGAAAAACTAATGCCCGGTTGCACAAACGTTCATCAAAATTGATGGTTTGTTAATCTTTCATTAACGTATTTTTAGCCAATCAGAGCACGATATTTTCATTTAATCAGAGTTTAATCGTCCGTCAAATTTGATTGACGTTTGTACAACCGGGGATAAACGTTACTTTAATTCCTTACATTAAATAATATGGGCATAATTTGATTCTTTGGTAAAATTTAGTTTTTTCGAACAAATACATAGTTAATAAATATAAAACCTTGCGTGAGTCTTTATAAAAATGGCGCTGCTAACATCGGCTTTCCTTCAACCTTCAATATCTGAAATCTGTCAAAATCAAAATTCAAATCTGTCAAAACTGAAAATTGTGTCAAAAAATAACCAAATAAAAGTTTAAAATTTTTTTTATAGATGTTCTCATATACGTTACAATTTTGGTCCACGTGTATCAGGTAAATTTATTGTTTTTTTACACCTCGCATTACTGATACCTGAAATAGAGTGCGTGCAAGTGATGGTACATTCTCTTCCCTGATGGTACACTTCTAGAACAATCACTTTCAAAATGTAAATTGCAAATCTTGGCATTTTCAGAGAAATGTGGATGCGTAGAAAAACGTCAATTTCAAAAAAATGTCATTCAGACGGTTGTGATTAAAACATTATGTTGTTACAGAAACTGTAATAAGATGACATTTGTTTGCATAAAAGTGATGTTTTAAATAAAAAGCAGATTTTAGGGTGCGACATAATACTCATCATAAAGTAACATCACACATTACTAAATAAATAATGGTAGAAAAAACTTTCAAATAAATAGAAAAATTTAAATATATGGTGCTAATTAAATCTGAAGATGACAAGGTAAAAAAACAAAGGAAGAAAAAATAAAAGAAGGGAGGTTATTTAGCACATCTTAATAAAATATATTTATGTAAAAAAAAATATGTATGTAGTAACAGAAGTAAGAGAATAGCTATTTACATTTGCTTGCAGCTCGGGTCTGAAACAAAGTTGTCGCCTGTAAAATTAAAGCTACCGCATAAAATCTGTATAAAAATTTTTGTCCGAAAGCTTTAAATTTTGTTTTTTTTTGTGTAAATAATTAATAATTTTGAAAAGTTAAATAACTTAAACATAGTGTACTTTGACCGCTTGATGTAAGACCAGTAATTACGTTTCAGCGATTTTTTTAATTTTCTATTTTTCTATTAAATACAGGGTGGAGCAAATGTATAAAACGGGCCGTTTTTTGGCTAAACTATAAAGAATTTAAAAAAAACAAAATGTAGGTATTAAAGGGGTAGGAAGATGCTACCTGAGACAATGTTTAAAAAAATTACAACATACTTAAAAAAAAAAATTTATTTACTACAACATACTTGTAATGTGCACTACAAAATAATAAAAAATTAAGAAAAAACACCTTAATTTTTATTGTTATATTATTAATTATGTAAATAAATTAATTATTTGTAACTTTTTTAAAAGTTTGATATTAGCTTTTTAACATGCATAACTTGATTTTACCAAACATTTTGTAAGTTGTAGCCAAAAAACGGCTAACGTTCCACACATTTGGTTCACCTTGTATAGCTTCGTTTGTAAAAATATTTTATCTACATACACTTTGATACATAAACTTTATTACTGCAAGGTTTCTCAAGCATCTCCTGTGGTAGTTCTAACCGAAAAATATGAGACTCGTCGTTTTTTTTTAATTTTTACCGCACAGTTTCTGAAAGTCTAGCTTACTGTTGGTGAATGAACAACTGTGATAGCCTATTTACAATACGGAGGACAAAAAATATTTTATAACAGGATTCAATCAAAAACAAAAGTTTTTTATAATTTACTCAAGTTTTGTTTGCAAAATTAAATTTTTGTTATAACATTTGGCAACAGACTGTATTTATTATTCTAAAATTAACATTAAAAAAATAATAAAGGTAACTCAGCATAAAATTATTGTAGTCTTCTTTCGTGTAGCTTTACTAATGTAAAATTAAAATCTAACAAGGTTACACTAAATCAAATAGAATTACTTATAGTAAAGTTTAATCTTTTTCTTTTATGTTAACTTTTGCAGCCATTAATGTTCTGAGTGAAGTATTTCTTTTACAGTTAAAATTTATGACTGTTGTTAAGAAACTTTAAGCTTTTAATACGTACTTACTTACTACCTATTTAAAAATATGCTGTTTTATAATAGTGTAATACGATGATAACAAGTAGGTTTATTTGCTTATTTATTTAAGTTAATATGACCTCATGTTTAATTAATAAAGTTACTGACCTTTAAAATTGATTTTGTTTGAAATAAAAATTTGAAATAATAACCAGTAATCGACTTGTTTGGAATAGATAGTTATTCTGGTTCAATAAACTCGAAAAACTGTTACAAAACAGTTTATTAATTTTCTAAATCATTTTAAACATATTTTTTAACAACTTTTTTACTATTTATATAGTAGAAAAAAGGATTTGATGAAATAGAGTTGGTGTTGCATCTCTTAATTAATCGAGTAAAACTATTAAAAATATGACAGATTTGCTCTAATTCAGCAAATTTTCCATCTTACGTTATTATTTAAATATAATTTTGTTAATACATAATTTTTTAAAAATTGGTTGTCTTTTGAGAAGAATATCTCTGTATGCCTTAAATATTACTCTCAAGACTTGAATTATAGTCCCCGGTACAATGACCTTAAAAATTTTTTTGATACATACAAATGTAAAACTATATGAGTGCCTTTCTTGCAACGAGTTTGACAAACTTGTTTAATTGGAAGTTTTCGGCGCTGCTGCGTTTTCGAATGCCGTCACACCGACATCTTCGAGGTGGTGGACACTTCATAAGCAGTATGATTTTTGTCAGACAAGTAGACCACAATTTTTAAATTTTAAAACTATAATAGTGGTCAACTTATCCGACAAAAATCATGCTGCGTATGGAGTATCCACCACTCCAAAGATGTCGGTATATTGGCATTCGAAAACGCAGCAGCGCCGAAAGTTTCGAATTAGATAAGTTAGTCGGATTCGTTGCAAGAAAAGCACTCACAACCTAACTCCAAGAAACTTTACTATCATAGCACTCACAAAGTTTTACATTTTTATGTATCAAAAAATAAATTTAAGGTCATTATACTGGGGACTATAATAAATATGTATTTGATCAATCTGCATTTAATAAAAAAAGAAAATTTACTAGAAATTTTAAGACAGCGAAGTTGGCTATAATGTTATCTTCGAGGAAATCGAGTAGCTATTAAGTATAAAAAATAAACGATGATTTTACTTTTAAAGTTAAAACGATTGTTCGTTAAAACAAATGCTTTAAAATGAACAGTTACTTGCGTCTTTTTATATATATTACTTAATTGTTGTCGTTTACGTATTATCTCGCTTGAGTCCCTAAAATTTATAATGTTTATTGTTTTTAATTATTAATACAAATTAGCTTTAAAAAATATTATAATTTGTTTTTGAAATGTTACTTTTATCAGTTTTTTCTGTTTTTTTTATTTTCGCCTACTTTTCTCCCTACATATACTAATTATAATTAATAGATAACACGTTTCGGAGTATGGATTTGTCTGACCGGAGCTATTTTTTTTGGCATTGGAAATTGAAAGTGTTAATTCCAGTCAATTAACGAAACGGAAGAGGAAAATAATTAATAAAGTTAGACTCTTATGGGCTGATTTCAAGTTGAGATAATACCGGTAGTATCGCAAATTTTAATACTTTTCCATGACAACAGCGAATCACAGCCCCGAATTTGTTTATTTTTCCATAGAAACGAAGATACTACTGGTATTATCTCAACTTGAAATCAGCCCATTAGGTTGTTAAATTAAATTAAAGCAAGACTTGTTTTTTTATTAATGTTTTCCTAGTATTATTTTGATACAATACACCAAACACTCTATGAGTGAAATAAAACTCATTCCAAGACTAATTCCAAACACACCACCATAATTGCCTAAAAATTATAAAGTAATTAACAACAATAATTATACATGTAGGAATATAATTACTCAGTATTTCAAACCAATAATAAACTACATCTTGTTTAAATAAATTGTGATGTCTGTCTCTATAAAAAATATGTATGGAGGTGGTATTTTTAGATCTGGAACTAACTCCGATTTTCACAAAAACAAACAAATAAATAAATTTTCACTTGTTCATTCGCACTGCTGACGAACTGACTTGATACAATGTAGATTCACATGAAGGATAACAGGTTTTTGAGCACAAAAGCGCATCTTCCAACTCCCTTATATTTTCCTCATGCCATTTATTTGGAACAAGAGCCGACCATTTTCCTAAAACCCCAATTTAAAATCGTTTTTGTCCCTTTTTTGAATTAATTACTTTTATATCTTTCGAGGCAGGGAAGATCTCGTAAAGTACAAACAGTGTAATCATCACTCAAAGGTACCGTAAATGGTATGCACTCGCATAATGTCATCATGCTTTTCACTCTACAATCCACAAAACAGTCGCTTTGCGAGTACACCCCGAAGCCTGTTCTTTGTTCCACTTCGAAGAGGCATTCTCGCTACAACAATAAAGTTTTAGGGGTTGGAACCGGGCGCTAGGGTTGGATTTACTTTGTCAACGGCGTAGTTCATTACGTCTCTAACCGCTCGCACGGTCGTGGGAATTACTTCGAGGAAGTTTTCACTGCCGATGCCAGCAATGTTCTCGATCAAATCACCGCTGGATTTATCAGGATAGTCATTAGGGATAAAAATGTGTACCTAGAAAATTACTTTAAGGGTGTAATGTGAAATTAAAGTGGCAGGACCGACGTTGACTCCGGTGGAGGATAAAATGGTGTAGAAGTAGTCGTCGAGATCGATGTTGAGTTGGACTGACAGGCCAGTAGATCTGCCGGGAAGGCCATATTCTAGCTCTGATAAATGAATGGTGAAAGTTGTAGACATGAGGATTTATCAACTCACCTAAAATTTCGTTACTAGCCCGGCGCATCCACCATTCTGACGTGTTCTTCACGTAGTTAAAAACGCAACAGTAACCTTCGAAAGTTAGGCGCAGATAGAACATTTTTGAACAGTTGACTGCATGACCTTGCCAGCGACATTTTTTAACAAGGTCTTCGCAAGGTGTTGTAAGCTAAACAAAAAAATGGTTTTTATCTAAATATGCATATAAATACATTTTTTTTTAATAAATAAGTCAAAGTTGCTTTTTATTTTTTAAGTGTTTAAATTTTTGATGTCTACTTTCAAAATAAATTTAATAAAAGTTAATCAAAAAGTTTATACTTGGTTAAACATTAATATTTTTCTTTCATTATTTCAAAATTTATTGCTACGGTTACTATATTACTTAAACTGCTTGCAGGTTTTCAAAAACTTTTAAAGAGATTTGAACTTTAGATAATATTTAATTTCATACTAGTATGTTTATTTCTAACAATAATAAGCAAGCTGCTGACTGGACAGTGAAATGTTATAATTATTATCTTTGTTCAGGATTCTTGTAGCAGCAAAATTATGTAAAAAATCATTTGAAGTGAATACTCTATATAATTAAAAAATGTATTTAACAGCTGAAAGTTTACGATAACTAATTAAGTAAATATACAAAATGTTTCTAAAATTATTAACAAGCAATACACAATTATAAAATACCTTAAATTGTAAAACCAATAAAATTTTTAAATTTTTTTTTATCTCAAGCTTAGAGTTTAGTTTTTGAATTTAAATAACTTTCAAAAATAAACTGCGATGTACCGTTTATTTTTTATTCGCTTTGAGTTTTATTTAATCTAATTATTTAATCTATATCCATTATCCTTCCAAAATATATTGGGAAATTTTGCAAATTTTCTCCACTCAGGTGAAGCGATGACATCATTTTTGTCGACTGGTACATGTGCGTGGCGAATAATGGTTTTGTAGAATTTTACTCTACGTTAGACTTACGCGCGATATTCTTCTGGTATTTTCTCGAACTATTTACAAAAACTTTTTTCTTTTAGCGTTATTTAGAATTATTTGTAATAGTATCTTTTTTCGTATTTTTTAATTTTTTGTAACATTTATTTAGCTTTAATTTATGAACTTGATTTTTATGCTTACGTGTATTTGAAAATATAGAACTTTTATTTAATTGTCAAACCATTTGTCAAACGTTGATTATCAACTTGAATTTTTCGAATACAATAACTGTTTATTAAACATTTAAAACTCAAGTTTCTCTCAGTTTTAAAAATTTAGAAAGCAATTTATTTTTGTGTGTTATTTACTACTTATAAGATTGTTTTATGTACCAGGATTTTTCGTGTAAATCATATAGTTTTAAAAAAAAGAAAATTTAATAGAATTTTAAATGTAAATAATTAAATAAAAAAATAAAATTATTTATGAATCACATACATTATAAAAATGATACCCTAGGTAATTTACGACCCTTTAGGCCCAATAGTCTTCAAGTTCGTAAACCCGTTGTCTACCGTCCATAAAACTCTTATAATTACCTTGGATCATTAAACAACTATTATAATATAAAAATTAAAGTTGTTTAAAACTTGTTGGCTTAATTTTTTTTACAAAAAATATGCTTTAGGTCATTTACAGTGCTCTAACTAATAAGACAAACGCTCTGCAGTCTTGTGCCTTAAACAAAGTTGTCGCACTATAAAACCAACTTACCGCATTTTAATAAAAATAGTTATTTAAGAATTATATGTTTTCTAGAACGGCTGGATGCTTGATTATTCTAAAAAAAAATTAACACCATTTTTATTTTTATTTATTTTATTAATTAAAAATATCCGCTTATAGAAGATTTCTATCTAATTGAGATAAAAACTTAAAAAAAAATATTTCGTGTAGTAAAAATTAATTAGGTACTCGTATATTTATTTTAAAAAAAGTTTAATTAAAATATGTAAATAAATAATAAAATGTTTAAAAAAATGTGGTAATCTGATCGATTGTGTCACAGTACTATTAGTAGCAAACGCTAAAAGTGTATTAATGTGATTAAATAAATTAACTTTTGCAGCATATTTGTAAGATGTTATCTTATAATTATTTTGTTTTGTTTTTGTATGTTAATTAATTTATTGAGCTAAATACAGTTTTTTGCTTAGTCTAGACTAATAAAAATAATACGTGCTAAAAAAGGTAAATAATTTATATAAAAAAAACAAAAAAATTAAATAATTTTTAGGTACAAATAATTTATACTACAAATAATTTAATACTACAAATACTACAAATAATTTATGTTTTTTTTGTAATAAATGTCTGTAAATGTTGATGATGATGTAGTGCTTCTCCGATATCATTAGCTTCCTGAATACACCTATTATACCACTATCTGCATACAAGAGTTACTTAAGTACGCACTCAAGTTTGTTTTTAATTTAACAACACTTATCATTTAATACAAGCGCAGTGTTTTTATTAAAACTCATATCTTTATTTACGATAACGTTGTAATCGTGATTGCAATAGGTATGTACAAGTTGATAAACAACTTTGGTTGAGAAGTTATTAATAGTTATTTATTACAGGAGTGTTGAATGTGGTATACAGGATTTTTATGAAGACACTTTACAAATTTTATCAGAAATTAATTAAAAGTATGCTAAAAAACAGATTTGCGATATACAAATGTTTATAGTTTTTGAGATATAGATATGTAGATGTAGAAATTTTTGCTCAAAAATTCTGTTATCATATATATATTTTTTAAATTATGTTTAAAAAAATACAGGGGGTATCTCAAAAACCAGCAACATTGGAAAGGGTAAATTTAGATATTTACCATTGTTTTAATCAGGATTGCTATATATGGCAAAATTTTTGAATATATATTAGTCACCTGGTGCAAGTATATAAAAAAATGCTATAATACATGGCATCTCGTTCAAAAATAATTTTTTTTCAAATATGTTTTACAGTGGATATCTCAAAAATTGTCAACACTTATAAAGATAATTTTGATTAATTAACATCAACCTTTCACCGAAGGCTATCATCTGTTAAAATTTGTAAAGTTACTTCAAAAACATCCTGCATTGAGTTCGGATTTCTAGCATAATGCTAATCTGTGAGTTTAGTAAACAGTCCGAAATTTTTTTGTCGATACAAGAAAATTGTGGTTTTGTGTTTCGAATAATTTAATTTTTTTAAAGCTTATTTGCTAGTTTGGCATTTTTATGTTAAAATATGTCTTTTTTATTTTAATGCAAATTTTGACCATTTTCAAGATTTAATGTTTTTCAAACTTTAATATTATTAATATAAACAGTAACAAATGTTACAAACAATTTTCAAACAAAGACAAAAAAAATTCAAACTAATATTTTTTTGACATTTCGAGTCGTCGGCGTCGGCGTCGGCGTATGTATATGTTTAAGATGTTTGTATACATAGTTGTAAGGCTAAAACAACCGGATTTAAAAAAAAATTCTGGAGCTTCTTTAATCCTAAGGAAATGAGTGTCATTTCTCCTAACATTTTTAACCCTACCCGAATGAGTGTAAAGTTTTCTAGAATTTTGTAAAACAAAAAAATATGGTAAATTTTACAGGCACATTATTTAAAAAACTTATTGCTCTTAATAGTCTTATCCTTTTAATGTTCATATTTATTAAAATAATTTGAGCAACTTTAAATAAATCTCTATTATTATACATAATATTGTCTACAAATTGGACGAGCACTTTTTTAAATTATGTTTAGTTTTTAGTTTTAGTTTAATATATTGAAGTTTAAACAAATAACTTTTTTGGTCAATCTTGATTTTGTGTTAATAAAATTTTTTTATTTTTAAATTTTGCAGGTGGGCTTTCTGTCTCAAAATTACCCATTTAGGTTATTAAATTTTATACGTCAATTTGTTAAAAATTTCGGTCTTGATTTTGAATAATAAATTATTAAATAGGTTTTTTTGTACGTTTTTGTATTTGAAAATAAAATTTTGTATACCTATCGTTCGTGGAATAGAGCATATTACAGTACGTGTAATTACAGATGGACTTAGGCTGTAATAATGCTTCTATCTCTACAAATAAACAATAAACAACTTTTTTTGATAGAACATTTGTCTTAATTTGAAGTTACTCTTTTAGAAGTATGTATTTAATTAGCTTGTCAAAATTTTTATGGCTTGCTAATGTTACGTGTTCAATAGATAGGGAGTGAAAAAGTGTCTAAATAGTGGAAAGATTTATTTCAGACAAAGTGCTATGTAATTTGACCGGACCCTAATCCGACCCTGGCAGAAAGTTTGTATCCATTTTAGATAGAGTGAGCACCTAGTATTTCTTTTTTTATTCCTGGTTTACTCATCTCACATGCCAAGAAAATTTTGACAAGCACTTGATTTAATGAGAATAAAAAGTAAACTTTGTTTCAAATGTACAAAAATAAAATTAAAATAAATAAAGTACATACTATTCTCATCAGATCCATAATTTTTAGTTGAAGAAAATCCAAAATGCTCTGAAATTCTTCAATTTCAGCTTTAGAACTAATATCGTAGTTTGAATCATATAAAAACCCCAAAAATTTGAACGAACTCAAAATACTTGTATAAGTATAATTTGCTCCTGTCTTTTCCACACTGTAACATATCAAATAAAATTTCCATTTTCAACATTTTGATAAAAATTACATATACTCAGCCATTTCTTGAGCTCGCTTTTTACTAATCTTATTCAAATTACAAAGAGATACTCCTGGAAAAGGAATGTTACCCACAGGATACACCGAACTTTCAAGAGACGTCAGAGTTGGATTCGCTAAAAACCGATACCATAAACTCACAACCAAAAAAACTGTAAAACCCGTAAAGATAACATAAACTAGATAAGTCCACAACAGTCTGAAAAGTTTTGTATACTTAACACGAAAGCATTTATTCCAGACACTTACTTGTTACTAAAAGTGGCCTTAAGGTTGTTATTCTTTAATTTGTTCATTGTTTGTATTAAGTTGCACTACCGCACCACACTGGTATAAAGGGGCGAATTATTGAAATTATAATGAGGGTGTGTTACTATAAATTATTCATTTAGTTATTATTATCAAGGGCGAGTTAGTAACTGGACGTGGATTGCGGCAGCAACCGGAAATGCTTTTTGTTTATTAATTAAAAAGCCAGCGTAAGCGGAAGTCTCGACAATGCGCGGAAAGCTTATTTCTGTTTAATAATAATGTTAAGAACCCTTTGTTGTAAAACATTTTTATATTTTCTTGGTGGTGCGTCCGTTATACTATAGGCAAACAGGGCAAATGCTCAGGACTCCCATCATCAGAAGAGTCCTAAAATTACTATCTTTATATGTTCTAGTTTTTTTTTTGTATTTCTCTTATAGGTATATTTCTGAGAAACTGAAATTCAGGCCTGACGCAGGCGTGTAAAATATGAAATAAATGAAAAATTTTACACAGCGGCGGCACGTATAGGTAGGCAAGTTAAGGGGCGCTTACCCTAATATTTTAGTCTTTAATTAGTAGCTACTAATAATACTTCGCACAAATGGTATCCTAACTAAAAATAATAAATCTAAAACAACTACTTATACATACCCATGCGTTCTCGCTCTGTAATTTCTTAAAATACCCTAAAAAGTGTGTTAGACCAATCAATAGAATTTTTTTCCTGAACAAAGGAGCAGTAGGAAACCAACTGTGCCATAACATTAAAGAGAGTCTGTAGTTATATTCTGCTATGTTTTCTACTTGCTGCTGTCATTTGTTACAAATATTTATAACCAAAAAATTGTTTTTGCACTACTCTACTAAAAATCAAGTGATTACGCACTGAACGAACATCCTCCGTTTTTACCGCACTAGTGCTATTTGCATGTACATGTACGCTGCTTAAAATGGCGCTGCTTAAACTTTAAATCCAATATTGGGAATGCATTTCTGTTGTTTTATCTGAATAAAAGTGGTAAAGTGCATTGTTTTATTACAAACTTAGACTCTGATACAATAATCTAATTTTAAACCGTTTTGTAAACGAGAAAAATCTTTGTGCTCTTTGCAGGTACATCCAGGGTCAAAGCAAATGCACAGGTCAGGTAGTCAGGCCGCTAATACGCTCCCATTCTAATACTTGTGTTTAGACCCAGGCCGATAACCCAACACGGTTTCGACTCAATTCATTGAAAAGTTGCATTTGTGAAAATATAAAATAAATTAAATTTTAATTTAAACTAATTCAATTTAGAGGAAAATGCTTAAAAATTGCCTTTAACATCAATTGAAATTTAATTATGTTTTAATTTTTATTTTTAGTCAATTTTATTATAAAAATCGGATGATAAATTAAAGAATATTTGTAACTAGATAAATGTGTTTAAATAGAGTGTGCACTAGGGTGGGCCAAAAAAATCGATTATTTTTTTTTTAACTTCCGACACTGAAAAATTGATTCCTAGGCACTTTTAAAACATGCTTTTTCAAGATGTGCTCTTAATTTTAATAGGAAAGACTCCCTCATCGCAGTTTTTTATTATTTTTTCAGTTCCATATGGTAAATTCCATATCTCGGTATTGCTTAATTGTACAGAAAATTTGTATTTACATTACATACAATTTATAAAAAAGGTATCTTACAATTTTTTTATATCTCTTATCATTTAGAAAATATCGGAGGTCAAAGTTTAAAGAATTTAACAAAAATTCCTTTTCTACTTCTAAATTTTATAACTCAGAGATAAATGAATATTATAAAATGCACAACATATGGCCTTGTAGAAAATTAAATCCTCTATAAAAAAGTCTCTTGTAGTTAATCGATTACTTAACCACTTAGAAGATATTCGCATTTTAAAAACCAAAATTTGATACTAAATCTCCATTTTTTTTAAATGGTTGAAGTAATCAATTAACCACAAACGACTTTTTTTGTAGAGCGTTTAATTTTCTACAAAATTATAATATTTATTATTATAATATTTATTTATCTACGAGTTATAAAATTTAGAAGTGAAAAAGAAATTTTTGCTAAATTCTTCAAACTTTGACCTCTGATATCTTCTAAACAGTAAGAGTTATAAAAAAATTGTATAAACTTTAAAACAAACTTTTTCTGTACGAACAAGTAGTGACGAGATATGAGATTTCATATTAAAATTAAGAGCTCATCTTGAAAAAGCATTTTTTAAAAGTGCCAAGGAACCAATATTTTAGTGTCGGAAGTTAAAACAAAAAAGTTGATTTTTTTGGCCCACCCTAGTGTGCACACTACATAATACACATTAATATTTAACGTGCACACTATATTTAAACATATTTAAACACATTTTTTAGAATTGAAAACCGTTTTTTTAAGAGCTAAAACAGTTACATATTAGTGGTTAAAAAATATAACTTTGATAATAATACATTATATATTAATACACACATTAATATGTAATGTGCACACTCTGTTTAAACACATTTATGTAGTCACAAATATTCTTTAATTTATCACCCGATTTTTATAATAAAATTGACTAAAAATAAAAATTAAAACATAATTAAATTCCAATTGATGCTCAAGGGAATTTTTCAGAAACGATAAGATGTTAATTCATGGAAAGGTAATAATCCCTTTACTACCTGACGGACACCCAAGCGATCATAGTCTCTGAAAGTTTGATTTCTTAATTTATAGGTTTAATTTTTATTTTAAGTGTTCATTAGTTTGTTTTTATAAATATATATTTGCACAGTGTTGGCCTGTTTTAAATATTACAATATGTTATAAACAGTTTAATGTAAACTTACCGTTACTAACTTGTTACAGTGAAAGCAGGGATTTATAAAAACAATGAATTTAGAACAAAGTAATAATATTTTTATATATTTTATCAAATGTTTCATTTTTAACAATTAATACCACTCTATTTTACAAATTTTTTTTTAAACAAGAGTTTTTAATAATTTATTTGTTTGTAAAAATCAATAATGATTATATTATTTTAAAAGATTTACTAGTAATTTTTAAACAGTTTTTTGTAATTCACTTAATATTGTTGCAACTTTAATTATAAAATTTGTGTTTTAAAAGTAAAGTAAATATTTGTAATTTACTTATAACAATATTTTTTTAATTTATCACCCGACTTTTATAATAATTAAAATGACTAAAAATAAAAATTAAAACATAATCAAATTTCAATTGATGTTCAAGACAATTTTTAAGCATTCTCCTCTAAATTGAATTAGTCTAAATTAAAATTTAATTTATTTTATATTTTCACAAATGCAACTTTTCAATGAATTGAGTCGAAACCGTGTTGGGTAATCGGCCTGGGTCTAAACACAAGTATTAGAATGGGAGCGTATTAGCGGCCTGACTACCTGACCTGTGCATTTGCTTTGACCCTGGATGTACCTGCAAAGAGCACAAAGATTTTTCTCGTTTACAAAACGGTTTAAAATTAGATTATTGTATCAGAGTCTAAGTTTGTAATAAAACAATGCACTTTACCACTTTTATTCAGATAAAACAACAGAAATGCATTCCCAATATTGGATTTAAAGTTTAAGCAGCGCCATTTTAAGCAGCGTAGATTTTAGTAACTTAGAATAAATCTGACAGTTAGTTACCTACATTATCGACATCAATGCACATCATTTTTTCGACAAATTAAAGATAAATTTTAAAATTATCGTTTTTCGGTCTCGTAGAGGATTCGTGCAAAAAATAATATACAAGAGACATGCGGGAACAGTTTTGCTTTATTCGTGCGGCATTCTTCACTGGTGCGCAAAGCGCACTTGTGTAAAACTGTGGCATTCATATGCAAAATATATGTTCCCGCACTTATAGTGTAAATAACTATTTTCAAGTTTCTTGCTTCTAGTTAAAATTAAAATTACTAGTGAAATTTTGATACTTTAAAGACACAAATTGTAGAGAATATACAAACAGCACTGACTTGATTAATCCTATCGGATCAGTAGTAACAGAACACCCGGAATAATTGAAAAACCCAGACTTTTTTTTTAAATATAACTCCGTCATTTTTAAAGACTTACCCATTTCCAAAAAAAAGTAGTAATTTACTTATATCTAATTTACGTGTGCACAAAATTGGTGATATTTAAATTTCAATTTTATAATCTTTAAAGGGTTTGTAATTAGCTTATTAAAGTAGAAGTGTAGTACACCACTAAAATGCAAAATGCAAAATAAGTGAAAAATGATTGCAAATATGTCTAAAAACAAGAAGCGGTCGAGTAATGGAGAAGAAAATGAATCGTGGAGCAACATTATACAGCCTATTCTTAAAAGGTTTATAATCTTTTATGGCTTTGATTCTTTAATAAGATTATAGCCACCCTAACACCAGTACCATTTTTGACCATATTTTCTAACAAGTAAGCAGATATTTTTTAAAATTTTTTCCTGGTAGGCAACTTTATTTTTAACATTTTTTGTTTTTTTTTTTTAATTTTTATGTTTGTGTTAGATTAGACAGAAAAAAAATATTTAATGCACGATGGAAACTGGAGCAAAAATACTAATGTCGTTAACAAAATTACTATTTTAACAAAATAAAATAAAAAAATAAAGCTCGGGTCACTTTTGAAAAGCAAACCTGGGTATATGCTTTAGGAAAAATCTATGAATATAAATCGAACAATTGTTTTCCCAAAAATACACATTTTAGGTTTTTATAGAATTTTGGAACCGACATCTCCAGTTTTTTAATTATTTTTTATAGCAACAAATACAATTTATTATAATCATTGTCCCTTTTGAGTTTCAAATTTTATTAAAAATTTTATGGCCTTTCAAAGCGGATGTATGTAGATTGTAAATAAAAAGTTTAAAATAAAAAAAAAATTTAAATAGTTTTTGCTTCTAATTCTGAATAATATCAATTTTAAGGTTTTTAATGAAGTTTTGGTGACAATTTAATTGGTATTCAAAATTTTCGTGGTTTTTCTAGTCGGATGTAGAAAAAAGTCTGAAAGGAAAATTTAAAATACCTACAATAAAAATCGGTTATAATGATATAGCTGAGACCAATAAAATCACGACGTTAAAACAATTCGTCGCTATAAAAGATAACTTACTAAAATATTCAAATAAACTACGCATAAAACAGTTTCATTTAGTTATCACGTAAATAATAGGATATGAATATTATGTTTATACTAAGCGGTTCAGGGCCTTTAAGAATAAATTTTACTCACGCGACTACACATAGGTATAGTCATAAAAAAAAGACAATAAATCGTTTAGTAACAATTGTAGTAAATAATAATAACCAATATTATTTAATATTATATATTTCAATCTCGATTTTAATATTAACAATGCTTGATTTTATGATCAAATTGCTCACATGAGTTGAGGTTACAACTTTTCGTAACTTGATGTCCTAATTTTTTTGGCGTAGTTTTGACGCTGGCTTACTAAAATAGTTTAATCCGTATTTTCAAAATGGTAGCTATAGTCGAATCAAAAACCAAGTTAGATTCTAAAGTGAAATATTTTTGTATATTATGACTTTTATCTTCTCTTTTAAACTAAAAACTTTTCGTTTCATTTTTTTGTGTTATTTAATTAGCTGTCACCTAATTTAAATTGGTTTCGACTAAACTAAACGTCACGTCAGCACTCACAAATTCGGGGAATTACCTAATGTCTATCGGGCACATTTATTTCTAGCTGCGCAGGTGCGCTTGCGATAATATGTGCATTCAAATGGTCGCTAAAAGCAGTATGTTGTTAAATATTTCTGAAGTCATAATAAAACATTAATTACTATTAAAAATAAATCACATAAGACCATTAACTAACGTCTGTAAACCTGATATGTTGTTATATCAAATGACGTTACAAGTGATATCTACTTTAATTCTCACTTCCGAATTCCAACAAAATATTTTAAAGTTTTATTGAGTTTTGGGGCCCAAAGCAACACCATTTTTTTTATAATACTTTATTTCCAAAATTGTAAAAAAAAAGAGACACTTTTTATTTGTGTTTTATAAACGTTACGGAAACATTATATAATTGTATTAAATTTTTATGGTCATTTGAAACGGATGTAAAAAAACCTTGAGCCTTCCCTTGAAAAGCAATACTACTACATACATACACCCTTGAGTTTAAATATAAATTCAATAGTACTTTATAGCGCAGAAGAAGAGTTTTTCTTTCATGGCGCTGTCGACGGCCTAATCAAAATTTATATCAATTACCACAGTTTGTAGTTTTCCCTCGCCTCGCCCTAAATTAAACCGTCATTTCCCCAACCGTCCACTCCATAAATAACCCCCGATTTTCCTCCCAGGTGGAATTTTCCGAGTAGCGTCACGTGACGTCCGCCAAGTGACAACATCCGATGGTCGCTTTACATCGCTTCCATTGTAGTAGAGGGGGACCTCGGAGGTCGCGAGGTCCATTTCCTATCTTTCCATGCCATATTGCGGGGGAAAGTTAAACCGGAGTGCTTTATAACCCCAATTCCAGCCATTCTCATGCCCCGCTGGCACTCCAAGCCATGGAAAATGGGATATCCGCCATCCTCTTCGACCTGGACAACACCCTCATCGCCACCCGGCGGGCCGACAAACAGACCTGCAGCCAGGTAAGCCTCGCCCCTTCGGGGTTTAGGTGCGTTTGGGCCATCGACGGCCCCAAAAACGTGATTTTGCGTTAGTCTCCGATCAGCTGTTTTTGACGTGCGGACACTGCGGACGCATGCGCGCTGCGGCCACACGGGGGCTGTCTTGTGAATCGGCCGTTGCACGTGGGTTACGATCTCCATGCAGGAGTCAACGACTGGAATACTAAAAATAGTGCCAGTGATACGAGACGACCAAAAATTACCGAATTTAGAAAGCGTCGGGACGCTGTAACTAAATATAACCTTGACGCTTTCCATGCAAGCGACGCAGTAGTGCGAGGGGCCTCCTGTGAGACACAATGGCGGGGCAAATATCCGATGCTGTTAAAAAGTGCATTAATATATTGAAGAATACCAACAGCGATACAGAGAAGTTTGCCGCTTTATTTATGGTCACCAAGTTGGCCAAAGGTAGGTTATGTGTGTTATTGGCGACGATACCGTGACGTTACAAGAATTATGGGGCTGTTTCGCTGCTTTATTACAATTAAACGTTGATACAGGTAGTTCACCTAATTTTTTTACAATGATCCATTGTTCTATGTCGAGAGATTTTGAAAGTCATGTCTGTGATTAGTTCGGGCTTCAGATAGCAGAAATGTCAAAATTGACATTAAACTAATAGAAAATGGAAGTTTAGATTGTTTAAACTTTTCCTTGGTATTAAAACTATTTTTAGATACACCTACATTTACCGAACCATCAAGGAGTTATTTAGATCAAACTACCTACAAAGGTGATTAATTTGGCACAGAAGCAATGCGGTAATTGCCAAATTATTACCATGGTTGGTCATAACTTATGGTACGTTCCGTTGGAATTTACTTAATGATTTTATTATGAAATTATATCGGAAAAACTAAAGTTGTCTTTGATTAACTTACATGGTTTGGTCAAATTTAATGTTAAATACTTGTAAAAGACCCAACTCTCACTTTTTTAAACTTTAGTAGTTTATTGTTTAGTTTAAGAAAATATATCGGGTGTTCATTTGAAAAAGTCATCAGGTTAACTTTGATATGTCAAATGTCTCATGTATTTGACAGGTCATAGCATAGTTAACTTGATGACTTTTTCAAATAAACACCCTTTACTTACCAAGTATTAAAATTTTATAATAAGTTTGTATGAAGGTTAACGGGGAATGGACAATAAAAGAATCAATTGAAAAATTCAGTCGACGTTTTGCCGCTAATTGCAGCTTCTTCAGGACTTTATTACAGAATTACTATTTTGAATCTAACAAAGTTAAAAAAAATCAATTTTTATTTGTGTTTGATTGCTTTATGTAATTAAGTCTTGTTAATTGTTATTTGTAGTTCGTTCTAGTTCGTTTTAATGATGCATTTTTAAATTGTTTAATTTTTTTAATTTTGTTAGATTCAAAATAGTAATTCGGTAATAAAGTTCTTTTTTTTACTTTATGTTGCTATAAAAATATGATTTTATTTATTATTATGTGTTGTGCCTGGTAAAAGAATAGGAACCATTTAAACTCGCATTTAAACAAATAATTTTCGTTTAAAAATTAATTGATAAATATGTAATTCTTGTAACTTTTACATACCACTGATCCGGCAGCTATAGTCAGGCAAGACATCATTACGGACATGATTATCATTATTATGCGAGTATTATTATTTTTAAATTGTCAACCCATTTTAGGACAATTATTTCAAGAGTAATTAAAAAAACATGTTGACAATATTTAGCAAGTTTTCAATGTCATTGCCAAAACAACAATTAGAATGAATTCCATGCTTCAAAATACAACAGTGTTTACGTTAAATTATCTATTTTTGTCATAAGTGCTGTAACTAATACGAACAAATTGTTAGAAAAAATTATACTTGAAATTTTATCTCCTTTATCATTATACACATGAAACCGGATATGTTTTATTTATAATAGTTATTTATTGTATGTTGGAATCCTAATCTTGTTTACAAGCACGACAATTAGGGCAAAATCTGAGTTTTTATGGCAGTGATTTTTTTAATAATTACAACGTGTTTAACAAGTTCTGATTGAGTTGGTAACATTGAATTGTCACATAAAATTGGCTATTCTGACCAAACTTCAAATCCAAATTTGACATTTCAAAAATTTTATTATAAAGTTGTCATTAGTTGTTGCTAAAGTGTTGTTAAAATGGCTTTCGAATTAGAACATGACACTTTTATTATAATGGCGTTTTTTAAAAGCGAAGTCTACATTGAAATTAATGGTCAGCAATATTACCTGGACTCAATGTAAGTACATACGTCCAATTGTAACATATTTACCCCGAGGTGGTTGCAGATTTTATTATGTTTAAACAACACTTTTAAATAATGTTGCAAAAACAAAACGTGATTGACCTTCCACACTTACTGAATATCTTGTGAAAGACATTTGCGTTGGGATGGAGCGAAACTTGCAAAACTCTGTAAAGAAGCTCTTATTGCAAACAGGTTGTACTTCCTGTTAACTTCAAATACACTAATTACTGTATTTAATACTTTAAAACTGCGAGTTAAGTTATGGATTGAATATAACGGTGTTTATTTTGAATCTTACCTATAAATTTAGTTTTTGTTTTTCTATTTGGTTTATTTTTAATTGTATTATTTAATAAAACCATTATTATTGTTGAAAATGGATTAATTATAAAATTTCATTTAGCACTTTTTTACAGGTGTAAGACATAAGTATGTAAAATATCTTAACAAACCGACAACTTGAAAAAAAATCTAGTAACATTATTGCTAACTCAATCAGTATTTGTGATCAGGTAATACAGTCAAACAATTTTTGAATAAAAAATTAGATACCCCGAAAACTATACCGTGATGGCTTACGTCTTTGTTTTGAAACACCCTTTATAACTTAAAATTTTAAGAACAGTTAAATAGGTAATTCTGACTACCTATAATCAGCTATACAAATGTTGACGTTGTCTTGTGGATTCTAAACAAAACATTGTGGGCTATTGGACACTTTTTGTCTTAGTTAAAACGTATAAATTAAGGAAAGAGTTTTAACACTTTTAATGCACACGTAAGAGTCATTTCATATCAAATCGATCACCAAAAAATTTATTTTAATGAAATTTTCTACAACAACATAGAAAATTATTTATAGATATATAATATACAAATTATATAGAAGTTATTTATATATAAAATATTGGGTTATTGCGCCTAGAGTAGTGCACGAAAAAAAATGTAATTTGATAATTTAACCAATTAAGTTAAAGCAAAAAAAATATCTGGTAGCTAAAATTATGTAGAATTAAGGGGTTTCAGTAGCCAAAGTCACATGATTTTTAGTTTTTATGTTATGTTGCTATTATTTAAAAAAAAACCGGTTTTGGAGATGAATTAATATAAACATATTCTTTGGTGCAACAAAACTTTAAATTATTATATAAAATTTAATTTTTTTTAATTTTTTTACAGTAATTTGGAATTAATTTAGTTACACCATTTTCTAGGTTGTTTTATAACATTTGCTTTTTGTCTTATGTTTAATATTCAATTAAAATCTTATAAATTTTTCAAAATTCAGTTACATGTCTTCACTTCCTTATCTTAAATTTCTTAATTATTCTGCAATATGTATTTCTTGAACTTAGAATAAAGGATGTGACCTCATCAGAGCAACGTTCTGTAATGTTGTAACTAATAGAATCGTGTTGTTTTCCAGTGTTTAAGTAAATGTTTTATATTTCAATTCAAATTTGTTTTGTTAATTCATTTCTCGTTAATTTGTTGTAATTGCACTGGTTATTAGTTTTTACATTGTTAGATTTTTTATTGAATAAACTAGTATAGAACGAACTCTTGAAGTCGGCTTGCTTGGTCAAATTGCTAAAATTGGTACCAAATTAAAGCTTTATTAACAGAAAAAACTAGGTTCCTATATTGTGGGTTACTGTATTAGCAATCCTCATCCAAATTTTTAGCGCCTGTATTTTTTGACGAATTAAGTTATTCCTAATACTATATTAAAAATTAAAAATATTTCTTAGGACAAATGTTTCTGTTTTCTAAAAATTTTATTCTATTATTACCCATTATTTTTCCTTTTTGTCTTATTGGAATATATTAGTTGGTCCGTTCTAAATGTTTCGAGATATTTCTATTCTCGAGTTATAAAGAAACAATTCTCTATTTGTAATGGTCGTTAGCAATAGTTCAAATGCTTTAAAACATTTTTTCTATCGAGATTGAACATTGACAGATAAAACGGAGAAAACAGTAGTTATTGTATTAATGTTTTTTCTGCTTTGGCAGTAAAACAAGTAAGTATTTCATGTTCTTCAATTCTCTTAAAAACTTAACGTTTAATGTTAACTAGTGAAAATGATATCAGTTATTAATAAACATATACATTATAAAAGAATACAAACTGATTATAAAAAATTGACCTATAAATTAGACATACTTTGTACGATATTTAGCGGTTATTATTTATTATTACTTATTAGCTTTATTAGAGTGCTTTATCGGAAAATAAGATGAAGGGCGAGTAATTTTTGCTTATCCGAAAAAAAAAATGCTTTATGCACCTATCAAATGATTTTCGTAGTATGTACCTGATTGCTAATACACCTGTTCAGTTGTACTAAATTTAACAGAAAATTGTTGAAACGTTTATAATAAATAGTATAAACTAATAGGAATTTTTTTTAACAACATTTAATGATATGCTTTAATAAGAACGTTTCAAAATTAATTGAACTTTTATTTTGACAAGTAGATGGATGAATTTATCAAAGACATTTAAAACAATTGATTCTACAACTACTGACATCATTACAGGATTACAGCCATTCTCGTTCATAGCGTTTGTTTAACATTAATTAAAAAAGTTAAAAAGTAAATGTATTCACTTAACACAAAATCGAATACTCTTTAACAAGAGTTTTAGCACTTTTTTATGCGCATAACAACAAATTTGAAAAAGATTATGAGCTATATTATTCAATATTTATTGGGATAATGCTAATAAAAGTTTTTAAAAAAAAAATTTGTAAAAAGACTCGGATCATATTCAGATTATTTTTTATAATTAAAAATTTAAATTATTCACATTTTTATCACGTAATTCACGTTTCATTTGTCATTGTCACTTGGTTACTTCTGTAATTAGTTTTTATCTCTATTATCATAATTTTATTAGTGCTAAAATAGCAATTACACAATCTACAAAATGAAGTATGTTGGCTTTAGTAATGCTTGTATAAATTTTTTAAAAAAAGCAAATCTAACAGTTTAATAAAAAATCGTTAAACCGCGATTTTTTCGATGAGAATATTTCGATGTTAAATTATTCAGACTCTTTATACAACTTGACCTGGCAGTCATTATTTGGCAAGAATATGTTTTTATGTATCTGTGTTGAAAATAATTGATAGCGGATGTTTGTGTTTATTTCTATTTATTGCAAAATCTACTTTGTCTATTTATCTAAAAGTAATTTGACTTAAAACTTTCTAAAATAGACATGCAACATTGTATCAACGTTTGATCACATCGTAAACAACCACCAAAATAAGTTATCGTTTATTAGTTGTCGCATTCTAAATTTCTGAATCACATCTTTTTGTTTATCCTATACAAATGAAAACTGCATTATCAGATAGACACTAATTTAAAATTAATAAGCGATAACAAATTCTTGTAACTTCCCTAATGAAAGTCTTTGACCTAACACTCGCATTATTAAGGCAAAGACTGCAACTCCGTCGCCAAGAAAGCCATCTTTGAAGCAATCGGTTTCGACTTCATCAAACGTCTGCTTCTCACCGATGACGTCCCCGTTGATTGCCCCCCTAGCATCTACAAATCGGTGGCTCTTTCCATTCTCACTGTTTTCTGCAACGAACAAGACCTAGCAACCCACCCTGAAATGTTAGTCAACGTTCCTGTTTTTCTCGCTATTGTACAAAAAGCCGACGACGAAGACCTAATGTCAGTCGGTGAGACATACAACTGTCTCAAGGGCATCGCCGCTTATCCTCCGGGACAGCAAGCTCTAATCGAAGCTGGAGGCGTCGCTATACTAAGCGAGATTTACTCCCAAGGGAGTTTTCAGTCAGACGAAGCATTAAACATATTGGCCGTTTTGGTCGCCAATTTGGGAACGAAAAGCTGGGATGAGAATAATCCCCAGACTTTTCATACTTTGCTTAATAAAATCGCAGTTGATTTTGAAACAGATCATGATAAACGGAAATTTGAACTGTGCCAAGTACTTAATGCTTTAATTTTTAATTGTCCAAGGAAGATAGTGGCGAGTGCGGATAAGGAGACATGGCCTATGAGTCTCTATAAGGGACTTACGGATATTCTACAAAGTAAAATAGGGCCGCAACAACGAAATCCAGCATTAATTTTAGCTTCGAGTGTTCTTGATGCGTTAGGTGTAGAATGGTCAATGTCTGATGAAGAGAAACCAAAGCAATTCTTCTTGCTTTTAATTCAGTTGGCAGCAATTGAAGTACGGATGCAATTAGATGGGAAAAGTCTAAAAGCTGCAACTACTCAAAGGAATTTAGTAACTGCTTGTTATATCATCCTAGAATTGTCAATTAATTACATATCGACAGATCAATTGGACTTAGATCAGAAAGAAAAGCAGACACTTTATACAGGTCTGAAAGGAGCATTTACTGCTATTACAAATTTATTATTAAAAGTAGCGGCAGATAAAAATAAGCCTTCAGGAGATGAAAAATGGTTTGTTTATGCTACTATTAGAGTCTTGGCTGCTTGGTTAGCACAAGAAACTTCTGCTTTGCGAACACAAGTTTACCAACTCCTCCCTTTTATTCTCGAAGTTGCTAATGAAAGTTTCAATGCACATAAAGCTAAAAGAGTTGCTGAAAAAGCAGGAATTGACAGTGAAACAACACCTGCTAACTCAGTAGACATTTTGCGGATTCTTCTACCTGGTCTTTGCCACTTAGCTGTCGAAGATGTAGCACGTGCTATAATCTTGAAACACCATCAAGATAAAGTTTTGTATGAATTTATACAATTTCATTGGAGCATTGTCCATTATAAACGTCCACCGGTACCAAGATCTGAACGTCTCAAAGTTTTAAGCCAACCAAAACAAGAACTGTCTCCTGAACTCTTAGCAGAAATGCAAGATTCTCGAACCGCTATGATCAGTGCTTGTAACGTTTTAATGAATTTAACTGTTCTCGAAACGAAATATGTTGACGAAAGTGACGTTTTTAATGATTTGCTCAAATTTATTTTCGAGAATTTGCCAGAATTGAAGGATATTCCTGAAAATTTAGTTTTGCATGGAAATTTAGCTGTTTTGGGACTTTTGTTGCTGAAGCAGCTTTCGAATAAAGTGAAAAAGAATGATTTTTCGATTTGTCGCTACATTCAAGCCACTATTAGGTTTCTTTGGGATGCTTATATAATTGATGAATCGAATGACCCGACCGCTTTGGTCGTTTCGATGGCTTATAAGGAGCACTGGATGGAGATCATGGAGCTTTGGTTTTTGGGAATGCAAACTATGTCAGGGGTCATCGCCCAAATCCCTTGGATTTCTGAATTTGCGATTGAAAGCGGTTGGGCTGAAGGCATCATCCAGACATTAAAAAAAGTCAAAATTGGGACACTTCCGCCAAATGTCAAGTCAGCTTATGAAGACTTTCTTTGTCACCTGGTGGACGCCAACGAGAGTGTTGTGGATGTTTTGAAAAAAGCAGAGGCTTTGAGAGTATGCCGAAACCACAGACTGATGGAATTGGGAAAGAAGCTGTTTGGAGATTAAGCTAAGAATTCGCTTTTTTTGGCTTTTTAATGCATTTTTGTTGCTCGTTTTTGATGATTTTTATACGAGATAATCGATTTTGTATTATATTTGAATAAATGTTTAATTTGTCGAGAAAATGTAGTTTTATTTCGGGATGTGTGGGTGGGATTTTGGCACGGGGAGATACATGTGCCTGAAATAATTTACGCATAGTCATGGCAGGTATTAATATGGGATTTGTGTGTCATTTTTTTGTAGCTAGCACAAATTTTGTGGGAGAAATGGGCTGTGCCGATCGATTTAGCAACGAATGCTTCGAAAGCTTTTTTGAGAGCTTTTAGGAAATGTCCAGAAAATTTATCAATGAGTCTGGATGCATGGAGGAGGTTGCTTTGGGCTCAAGCATTAGGGGATCAGTACAACAAATATGCTGGTAAGGAAAATGATTTACTTAGATTAATTGGGTATAATACGCCATTTTGGAGGGAGGATTTGACCGGGGGGACTTTAACGGAATCGTTTTTGTTGTTTTTAACTTCCTAAGATTTTCAATAAGACATTACTTAGAATTTGTTGAAATGTTGGTCTCTAATTCTACAAAATTTTTAGGAATATTTGTTATTTTTTATTTTTAACAATAACTTTAAAAATTTCAACTTATTTACCATTTGATTGTACTGATTTAATAAGTTTCAAAATTAAAATGTTATTTATTAACGTACTGTTATATGGACTGAAAAAAATTAAATACTTACGTGGTATTGTAAAAAGCAATTATTGCACTATTAACCCTTGGACTGTCATGTCATAATAAAAATGCTGTGTAATTCTAATTATTTAGTGTGTTTTGTTTATATGTTTTTTTTTAGAACGTAGTTTTACTTTATCGTCAAATTATGAAGAAATAAAGATTACTTTTTCAAGTTTATTCTAGTTATGAAATGACAAAAAAAAAATTATTGTGTAATGTGTAATTCATATTTGTTCAAATTTCTTTACAAAAAACTGAATGATTTTATTTAAAATTTGAGAGTATCAACTTTTTTTGTAAAAGTGTATTGTTCTTTTTATTTTGTTGTTTTTTTTTTGTTACTTCAGTGTGATGTATAGCGTTTTATTTTAAAATCAACATACCTGTAAGAATAGTTTATTATCGACTTACGATTGTTTTTGAATCACCGAAAAGTGTCAAAAACTAGTTTAGGACATCGTTTTGTAAGGACATAATGATTTGTTTATTATTATTCCTTTTGCTCATAAATTATTGTTTTTTACCCAAAAATTTTGAAATTTGGTGGACAAACAGAATGAAGTTAAAAGTATATTAGATCTTGAGGGTCGTAAGCATAACTTTTCGTAATCGAAAACACCGCTTGGATCTTAAACGATCGAGAATATAAAAAGTTTTTAAAGCCTTCTCGTTCATATACTTCTATTTTTTTACTCACCTATAATGAACAAGAGGATATTAATCTGCTTACGACTCGCGTTTACTGTTCTAGAACCCATCCTTTACCGCCCTAGGGATCGTAAACAGCATAGTTTTTATGGTAATCATTTGAAGGACAGTAATTGTTATTTACTATTGTTGTTAGTAGTATTAGTGTATGTAGCATTAATGACAAGCTTACGAGGCAGTTGGTTGAAAAACGGTATTTATTTACATTGGCATGGTATTGACAGTTTAAAATTATTGCAAAGGTAATTATAGATTTTGAAAATGAAATTAACATTTTAGTATCATAGAAAAAATTGTATTTTCCACTCGACATAAATTACGGTTTTTTCGTTTGCGAGATTGTCCTACCCACTGCTTACGCTGCTCATTAACTAACTATCAGATCATGAAAAACCCGTGGAGGGAAGAGTAAGAGGAGTTGGCATGCTCTATACCGACAATGTTAGGTTTTTTTGTCAAAGTACAAACACCATTTATGGTCTTATTCTATTGTCAAGACCACCGTCTGTAAATTTATGGTGGTGGTAAAAGCTATCCCGAATACTGTGAAACCACCATAAAAGATGTTTGTGCATCGACCAAGATTTCAAGCTTATGCCCACTCCTGTTATTCCTCCTTCCACGGAAAAACCTTATTTTAATAAACCGAAACTAGTCGGGGAAGGAGGTGCTTTCCAACCCTAAAATTTGACAATAATGAATTACTGAATAAATTTTCAAATGAACAAAAAATATTTTACAGTCAACGAGAAAACATTGTAATCAACCGTATCATAATAGGCAACTAATAATTTTAAAATTAAAGACTTATACTCGTTGAGGCTCTTCTTGCTTGAAACAGACTCGATTACTAATTACCACTTTTTAACATTCTTGTTTAAAATTTGACATTCAAAATTAAGTGGATAGTATTCAGAGATATTGTTTTTACTCATTACAGAATTTTTTATAAGCCTACCATAGCTTACAGAATTTTTTATAAGCCCACCATAGCTAAAAATATGAATTTATTGTAAACATTTCACCTAAAATTTAGACAATAAAGATCAAAATTATAGAACATTGCTGGTTATTTTTATATTATACACATTCTTATCTAGAACTTGAGATAATGACCTTTGGTGTGAGTGGCAAGATTCCAAAGTAAAAATTATCTAAGGTCGTTGACTGATTCAACAAAAAAATGCAAGCACTAAGGTCTGATTTTTTACAATTGATAATAATTCAATCACGAAATAAAGTCGTTGTTTCTGAAAATTAAAAGTCTCAGCACAGAATCCTAATTTTTACTGTCATTTTGACAATTTCTGTAAAAAAGGGTAAACAGTATTGCGTGTCGGATTTGAGTGTAAAAAATTAGTTTTTGTAAATTTAGGTAGCCAACATAAACGGGTTATTTTCTCAAAAAAATTGTTATCTAAGGTACCAATTTTTTTACACCATCATTTAAGTAGTTGGACCGCCTACAAAAAACACCCAAAAAAATGGGGTTATCATTAAAAAAACTAATGATGCGCAATAATACATGACGTCACAAGTCAAATTTTTATGTCATAAAGTGGCGAATTAAAAAATAAAAATGACCTGTCCGAGTGTTTTGCTCAATAACATTCAATAAGAGAATTATGAATTTTGTTCCTTACTTTATCACCACACTGTATACTAAACAAAAGAGGAAAATACCACTGACAGTGCGTATGATGTCTAGTCATCATTTGTCAAAAATGTCACATTCTCTGTTTTGTCCATCTCCGTCAAAATTCCCAGTACAAAAATGCTAATTAAGGTGGTAACGTTAACCGGTGAGGAGAAACTCCTCGATGTCGAACCTTCTGACAAAATAATATCAATAAAAGAAAAATTAGAGGAGCGCGAGGGAATTCCTCCAGAGCAACAACGCCTCATCCATCAAGGCAAGCAATTAAAAGATGATCGAACAATCGAAAGTTACAAATTCCGAGGTGGGACCATCCTCCACTTAGTCGTGGCACTACGCGGCGGAATATTCTATTTTCTCTGACCCAAATACATAAAATAAAACGTTAACCACTTATTGTGTTTTATTTGTTTCAACCCTAACTTGTTTGTTTTCTTTTAGGGGAGGTGTATCGGATGTGGTTACAGTTACGTTACGACCATCTAGCATTATCTGCTGAAATCCAAAACTTGCTAGTGAAATTACGTCAACATTATTTTATCGGTTTGATCACAAATGGCACATCTCGAGCCCAGTGGGAGAAAATCCAGCGATTACATCTTGAGAGTTTCTTCGATGTGGTTTTGGTTTCGGGAGACCTCCCATGGGAGAAACCCCACAGGAAGATTTTTCACATAGCTTGTGAATATTTGGGAGTACAGCCCCAGCAATGTATCATGGTGGGGGATAAGCTAGAGACGGATATTTTGGGAGGTTTGAAGGCAAATTTGGGAGGGACTGTTTGGGTGCCTCTCAATTCTATTGAAACGGGGGAGGAGGACCCTCAACCAGACTATGTCATTAAGAGTGTGATTGAGCTACCAAATCTTTTACCGAAAAATCCCAAAGTTCCTAGATTTAGAGGCACCAAGAGATTTAGTACACCCGATTTTGAGGATGGCAACAGCAACAGTAGTGATGGCAGCTAAGAGGGGACAGGGATGAGTCAGTACATGATTACAGTATTTTTTTCATTTAGGTGTATACCAAAGTAATTGGTACAAAAAATCTCGCAGTTGTGATAGATTTTCAAAATTCGCTGTGAATTTGTGGCTGACTAGTTAGGAGTAGGTTAGATTCTCTAGAAATATAAGTACGTTAGAAATATATTTTCGTAAAAAAATGTAAAAAAAGCGTGGCTACAAAGAGAGATACGGGTACCAAGATTTTTTTAATTTTTGAATTATAGGAATGTTGTGTTCAGTACTGTATTTTTTAAAGAATCTTAAGAAGTATATGTTAAGGTGGTCGATACAATTGCATTGTTATTGTTGTTAGATATTTAAGAAGACAAATAATTTAAGTTATAAAGAAAAGATTTTTAAAATAATGTGCAATATGGACTTTGTCCGATTTGTGCAAATAAATCAGAAAACAGAAGTCATCTGATGGTAATGAAGTGCAAATAATTATTTTTTCTGTAAGGATTCATTTAAGTTGGTGTGGGATATAATATAAAGAGTTTTTAAAGTAATAACAGCTCTACTAAATTTTTTTTTTATATTTTTAAGTTTCAGTATGATCTGTTCTCTAGTATTTAATGTATTATATCAGCAAAACAGTCATTTAGCTAGGATTCCTATGTACAGATTCCACTTTTAATGTAGTAAACGCATAATATTCAATTGTAACAATTAGACGCCCAACTTATCTAACTGTATCATTATCATCACATAACAATTACCTATGCATAAACAATATATTTTCATGTACTTTTATACATTTTAATAATAACAATGTCCTAATGTAACAATATCTTAATAAATTTCTTATTGGATTGATCAGTTTTTACTTGTCTCTGAACTTTTTGGTTTACTGAGGAAGTATTATTAGTCCTAAAGTACAAGATAAGACAAGTACCTCAGCTATTAATCAAAATCCATTCCATGAGTACCCACTCTCTATTATAATATGTCAAGCACGAGTGAGGAAAAATACGCCTGAAACCCGTGCAGAAATTTAGGAAACAGTTTCACTTTTGCATATGGAATCAAACGTAAAAAACGCCCAATAGCAAAACGAGGCACGTTTTAACAACAAAGTTGACATCCTCTGGTGAGGAGTTTAATTCCCCACCTGAGGATGACAACATTGTTGTTGAAACGTGCGTCGTGCAAAGTGAAAATGTTTGGTGCTATTGTATGTTTTTAACGTTTCGTTCTACACACCAAGGAGATCTAACAAGAAGTTAGAACCCCACGCAAACTGATAGGGACTGTTTGAAAGGACGTTACCACTTGTATATGTAAGATGGTAGGTTAAACAACTGTGTCTTGACTGAATCGTTTAAGAATTCTTGTCGGCTTAGAGCTAGAGCTGACGGAAGGTGTGATGGGGCAGATTTTTAAAGGGTTAAAGCTTTTCAAAGTTTCACAAAATATTCTAAATCCTCTGAGAGAATTTAACATCATTTAACTCTGATTTATAAGGCTGTGCTTATATTTCGAATTTTTCAAATTGGAAACAGTAATGGCAACGATAAAAATGTTTTCAACAAATGACAAAAGCTAATTGATTACGAGATTTAAGTTCGAAAAATATTCATTATTGAATAAGTTGGCGAGACAAAAGAAAAATATACACGTTTGATTTACGGTTTGAATTAATAACTAGATTTGAGCAAAGCGTGTGACCGAGATAAAAATTCTAAATTGATTCCCTGAGAGTAATGAATACACAAGGAATAGTAAGGTTTATAAAGTCGGGTACCAAAGTTCAGGCGTGTTTTCAGTAATTATAGAAAGGCGAATCTTCCTCGCAACTTATAGGTAGAGATATCAAACTAAGTTATAGAGAAACACCTACTAGTGAATTTTAACTTAAATTATAAATCTAATAACAATGCCGTTCAGGACAGAATTTGATTGAACTGCAGTAAAATATTTAAGCTATTTATTGCTTGCTTGACACTGTGAAACAGATGTCCAAAGTGCAAGTCGGATGATAGTGTGGAACAGATGAAGATAATGAAACAATTTAGTACTATAAGCAGCTTAAATAATTTACTACAGTACAATAAACCTCTCTCTCGAACGGCATTAGATTTACAGTTTATGTCAAGATTCACTATTAGGTTTGTTTTCCTGTACCAATAGTTTATTGCTAAGTAATTTAAAGAAGGCCGTAAACAGTAAAATTTTCAATTAAATGTTAGACTTTTACACTATTACTATGTATTAAAGCTGCAACATATTTCCCAAATTTAATTGTTCCTCGATTTTCACTAACTAGTAGGTGTAGCCTACGCCAAACAAATGTAGTCCTTTGCTCTGTATGGTTAAACCACAAGAGCTTATTAACATTTAATACAGTTATCCAGGCTCCCAGCTCAAAATGTCCAGCTTCTTTCTGAAAATTGTACTTGATAGCAAGATGAATTAGGACCAGCACACCAAGGCAAATAAGTCTGTAATATCGACCTGTGCATTGGTCACACAGAGAGAGGCTCTACTGCTCTGGCCGCAATAGGGGTGGTCTTGTGCTCGTACTCTTTTGGCTTGTTATTGGAGGAGCTGACACTGAGATTGTGTACTATAGTATATGAAGAACAACAGAGGATAAAGTGGTTTTTGAAAAACCCTATCGCATTAATACTTAGTTTACAAAAGGAAAAAAAAACAAATGTGTACATCCACACAGACGGTTCAAAAACTATGTCGGATCTGAATATGAAGTTTACTCTAATGATTTTAATAAAAACTGAGAAAGAAATACACCGTTACGCGGCCCTTTAGGCAGAAGTCTTAGAATTAACTCATGACACTTGTGTGAAGGGTCACTGTGAAGACCTTTTGGTCTTCTAAAAATTATGTAAAGGAAAATCAAATCTAAAGAATTTATTTCGCGATTCAATTTTTAAACGTTTAGACAAAGCAAAGTCAATGTAAGGTCACTGGACAGTTTCCCATGAGATTTGATACCAATTAGCCATGAAAAGCTTTTAGCACAAAATATAAACAAAACTTGTGGAGTTGTGGCTCAAAATCCGTCTGGAATACTTTATGACCGCTGCCCGACCTCTAATTACACAAAGGAAGGTCCCTATAAAGCCCCAGACGCTTGAAGCGAAAAAGATCAGTATATGACCAGTTACCAGCGAAGCAGTAATTAAAGTTCCCCTTTTTGAGTTGTGAAGTTAAAAGTAAAAGTGTTTGTGTAAAGAACCGTTCCACAAGATGTTGCAAAGTAAGTCCTTTTTGATTTAATTCTTCTCGGTGTTTTAAACAACCATGGCAGCTTTTCTAAAGTTTCGTTTGGTAATTTATGATTACCAAAAGGTTATGGTTTGGTACGATAGAAACGCACGTTAAAATGTGAACTGTTTGGGGATGGACCTATTGCTTTTGTAATTTTTGTTGTTTTAAGTAACTCATTTTTATACCGTTTTTTGAAATTAGTTTTGGTTTTCCTACCCTCCTTCTAGAATAAGGCAACTCTCAGTATAAGTATAATATTTTGTTTATGAACTCCGTCTGTTATCTGCACATTTAAATTTCAATGATAAATCCAGAGAGTCGGAAATGTAAACATTGTAAGCCCGACTCGGGGGATTAATGAGCTTGAATTATTGAAAAGTCATCTATCACAAATTTCCGTTATATTAAAGTACCGTAAAGTACCCACCATCAGTTAACACGATGGGGGATGATTTCCAGTGTAATTTAGTTTACCTCGCACTATATAATTCTTGTAATGTAATAATTTGTAATTTGATAATTAGTCATACTGTTGGTATCCACTTATTTTTCCCTTTCATTTTTGGTATGTTAAATTTTACTCTAAATTTTGATAAATTAGCTCATTTTGTAATTGTATAACTTTTATTACTTTTCTTTTTATTTTTATTAAATTTTATAATAATGTCTAATTCGAGTTTTAATAACTGCTCACATTCCCAATTTTTGCTGTCCCTCAATTCCAACATCTCAAAGGGTTGTTCCTACAAACAAATAAATTTTATTCATTGTAGTGGCAGACCGTGCTCGTGCCTAAATTGCCATTTTCGAAATGAAAAACCTGCCACACTTGAATAGTTTACTGGTCTATGAAAACAAAAACAACCATATTCACATAAGGATCGATAGTAGAGCAACGCTGTCTTCCTTAGCGGAGCGCAAGATTTCTCTAGGCTCGTGTAGTGGTTTCATCTATCTTTGGTGGGTACAGCGAAACAAAATGTTGTTAGGATCTGCTAGGTCAAAAAACAGATGACAATCATGGTAACGAAATGGGGAATAGGCTGGGGCGCCTCTGGTTGAAGCTGACATTCTCCGCTCTCTCAATGCTGTCATAGAGTAAGACACTTTTTACAGACATACAGCTAGATGGGAAGAGCGTGCAAACTACAGCTAAGCATAAGTAGAGCAAAGTCATGCAAAGCCCTGCAAAAGAATCGTCAAATTCTTTCTACAACTATCCTAAACGTAATCTTTGAAATCTCAGAAAGGGACTATACATTATTGTTAAAAGGAATGGAAATTGTAGACATCCAACATGTCGAAAATGCAACGAAAATGGTATAGAGCATGTGTTCTGTCACTGTTCACTGCTTCCATCTATAAGAAGGTCCATGCTGGGGGTTGTGGCTTTGTATGGTCGGTTTCGGCAACAAACCTGGAAAGCTTCTCATAAGGAAAGTTTATCGATACGGTCGATTTGCTTGAAGAGTAACCGGCGTGGTGTCTGCTTTTAGAAGAGATGGTACAATAGACCCAACTGTGGGGCCTACATGCCATAGGGAGCTGTGTTCGTTTCATTTTTCAGTATCCCAGTTGATTGCTTTATTATTTTTTCTTTATTTCCTCGTCTAGTACCGTTGAGGATATGAATGGGCTTAATAGACTTCCTTGTTTTTTAATTTTGTTTCATTTTTCAAAAATTCTAGGTTGTTCACTCTTTAGAAGTTTTCGTGTATTTTCTTCATATTATAAACTAAATTTATAATGTATTTGCGATTCTTAATTCGCTTTTCATTTGTTTATCGTATTGAGGATATGAGGTCATTGTGTATTACAGTTTATTCTGCAACATATTATAGTTATTTTTCCTGCGAACATTTTTCAATAGCTCTTCTTGGCACCTTTAATTCGTAATTGGTTTTTATTTTTTCGTATTTTTGCATTCTTTAATACATTAATTTTTTTTAGTCTATAATTATTCCTTTGAAATAATGTTGTTCTTGCCGATACTTTTACAAAAACTTTCAGCATGTATTATCTCTTCTACTTTTCTCTTCTTGTTCATTATTTGTTTTTCTCCTTCCTTTTCGTTCTATATTAAAATATAGAAAGAACGTCTAACTTGTCATACACAAAACTTTTCTGTACCAATATTTTATTAAATAATTGTTACAAACATACAACTATTACCTACAAAATATTCACACTAAAATCAGCCTGTGGAACCCGCAGTCCAAGGCTTTTTGTGCACATGTCAGTAACCGGTTTTGTTAAAAAACTAAATTAATATTAGCACTTCACCAATTGGCCTATGATACGGGCTTAAAAAATCAGTCAATAAATCAACACACTGTTAAAACAATATTTTACAATTTCTACCAATGGCAATACGAGACAAGACACCGTTTTTATAGTCCTTTTTATCAAGAGTGTCACAATATCCGACAAGCGTTCTTTAAGACATTCTTCTTCTTTTTGTGTTTATTGGGCCTCAATACTATAGTTCCATTATGGTTTTTGGAAGAATGACTAGGGCTAAAGGCACCTGAAAATGTTTCATTTTCAATAGGATAAATAAAACAGTTTGGAAAACTTACTGATTGTGAGCGAATTGGGGTGGTGAGGTGTGGGTGTAGTGAAATAGTCATAATCTCGCGGATCTCTCAGTTCTGCAAGGCATCGAGCCGCCAAATGCCGGAAGACAGCAGCGACGTTGACGTCTTCTTTAACCGACGTCCGGAGCAATCGACAGCCGAGGGCGCGGGCTAAAAGGTCAGCTTCTTCCCTAAAAACGAAAAAAAAAAAAGTTTTAAAACAACACAAAGTAATATTCAATAATTAATCAAACGCTGAAGGAATTATTGAAAAAAAAATATGAGAAAATGCCAACGAAAGAGCAAGCTCTGGTCTGCTATTTTTATATACCTAGTTTTGCTTGATCAAGCAATGCGCACAGAGCTAACTCTAGTTCAGCTTATTCTCGTTCTTACGATATAATAATAATAATAATAATTATTATTATGTGTGAGTTGTCCAACAGGCGAACCCAATTAGAGGACAACAAATAGCAGAAAAGTAAAAAAAGTAAGAAAATGAAAAATAAAGGAAAAAAAACCTAGAAAGATGAATACTGAAAAAATTGGGACCGAACTTTACTAAGGCTAGAAACATTAATATCACAGACAGAACTGATTTTGTTAAAATTGCTGCACATGACATAGATAGGGGACTTCAATGCAACGTTTGTTCGAGCTTTGCGAGAATGGAATGTTATATCAAGTCTGGTGGTTTGACGAGGAACATGAAAATTAAGTAATTGGAGAATATTTGGACAGTCAATCTGCCCATGAACAAGACGATGGAGAAAAGTGACAGGTACTAAATCTCTTCTCGTACGCAAACTTAGCACGCCAGATTGTTGTAGTAAATTCTCATGACTAAAACCTTGTGATGGGTAGAAACCAGATATTTTAAATGACAAGTATTTAAGAAATTTACGGTGTACACGTTCAATTGCATCAATGTGCACAAGAATGTGTCGATCGCTCAAAATTTGGGTTCATGTAATTTAAGGAGCTGAAATTAACGAATAGCACGAATAACGCAAAAATACAGTTAGCTATGGCTACTCTATCGTTTTACTGAATTCAACTGAGCTGTCATCACCCTAAATTTTCTTTTATGTAGCCAAATCACCTTCCAGTATATTCTCGTGTGATCTAGCTCGATGGGCAATACTACCAAGGATTCAGTGAATGGCGCAACGTCATATTTTCGCGAACCGCTGAATCACCGTCGATGCAAGTATAGTCCTTATTCTGTAAGGTTATATGACGGTCATGAAATTAGAGTCTATTGTGTAAGAGGTAACTATATCCTATTGATAGAAACCTTAGTCGTAAATAACTCAAGCAGATTTTTACCTATCAGCAAATTCACAGTTTGTAGAGCCGAACTGATGGAACATCAGGCAACAACTCTTCAAGAATGATTTATTGCAAGCGCAGGTGGGTCCAAACACTTGTAAGACCGTCCTAATTGCGGATAATGAGGTTTATGGTGGTTGTATAACCTTACAGGATGACGACAACTTTAATTGCAGAATTTTCCAGAACAATTCGTTACAACTGTTCAAATATGGAATATCTTATTTGTCTTGTTTAATAAAACATAGAACAGAAATTCATTCTTGTTCCTTTTGTTTTATATGATATGAGTAAACGCCTATTCGTCAACTAACATATTTAATACATAACTCATCAACAATCTAATTTATCAATTAGTAAGAACGTTTCTGCATTCAATTAATACGTTCTAGAATACAAATATACTTTAATGGGGTATAATAAACAATATCCAATACGTATTCAGTACATATGATTGCAAAATTATGGTTTAATAATGGCCTGATAAACGTTAAAATTTGTCAAATTAATCTCGTCAATAAATTAAATTAATTAATTATATTTAATTAAATCTGCATTTATATACTGCAAACAACTTCAACGGCAGAGTTGAGTTCATTTCATTGATTCCAACTAACTGCAGCTAGTTAATTAGAAAATCAAATAAGCAAAAATATCAAGTACCTAGGAGTCCCAAGTTTTACCTCCACCCCCATTATGGCACTTTGACCAAAAATTCTGTAAAAATTCACGTAAAATTATCTACAGTACCTAATGTCCAAATTTGATATCATTTTATGGAATAGGCATAGTTTAGGCATCATTTTATTAAAAAGTAAAAAAGTGAAATACATTTTTCGTGCCTAATTGGTATTTTGCAACCTTCACGCCAATAAATAACACTCTCTACGGAGAACGTGCTTCGAACGGCTTTCAGCTTGCAAAATACCTATTTTTGTAATATCTACTTATAGGCTAATTTCAAGTTGAAATAATACCGGTAGTATCTTCGTTTCTATAGAAAATTAATAAAACTCGGGGTTGTGATTGGTCGTTGCTACGTCAAAGTATTAAAATGTGGGACACTCCCAGTAGCATCTCAACTTGAAATTAGCACACTAGTTGTTAAGGGTTGCCTTAAGAACCATTTTTTAGGGCTGGGCGATACCTGTTTTTAGGTATCGGGTATCGATACCTGCAAAGTATCGTAAGTATCGAGGTATCGGAGGTATCGGGAAGTATCGAGGTATCGGAGGTATCGCGGTATCGAGGTATCGGGAAGTGTCGAGTTATCGGAGGTATCGGAAGTATCGAGGTATCGGAAATATCGGGTGGCGATAAATAAATATCGAATCAAATAGCTTGTGAATTTATTTGTTTTCATCAAAATAGCTTGTGTTTCCAAGATCCAAAGCAGTCTAAATAGGATATTCATTTATAGCCACCTTTTATCAAAGTATCGAAGTATCGCGGTATCGAGGTATCGGAGGTATCGGGAAGTATCGAGGTATCGGTGGTATCGAGGTATCGGGAAGTATCGAGGTATCGGAGGTATCGAGATATCGGAAGTATCGATACTTCGATACCTGATTGCAGTCGGTATCGGTGTACGATACCTGAGCAGGTATCGATACCTTCTGCAAGTATCGATACTTTTCCCAGGCCTACCATTTGTTACCAAGTAAACAACCTGACAGGTGGCGGTCTGTCATCAAGAGCCTCTCTACGATCGAAGAGAGAAAAAAATTAGAAATCTCTATAGTAACACAAATCTAAATTTTGATTTTTTGACAACCTTCAGCTTCCTAGTTTTTCGTCGGTAAAAAAAATCTAACTAAAATTAATGAATTACAGAACGGGAGCTTCTCTGCAATAGACCTCTCTCTTCAACGGGCATTTTTCATTCCTGGAACCCAAGAAGTATATCAGTGTGATATATTTCTGTCTAGCGTATACTCTCTTAACGGTCGTACACATAGCAATTTTCACTTGATTTGATCTTTCTGTATCGGATAGTAAGCGGAATTCGCTGTAAAGTGCGGTAATATATAATTTTGATTGTTGCTTTTCTTACCATTTTCCAATGGTCTTAATACGCATTCAGTAAGATGAGTTTTTAACGTCGGTTTTTACTTTACTCATTCTCTATTTTATTTAATGTTTAGGATAGATTTACCCAGATTCTATTAGTGTCTGCTATTCTCGTTAATGAATTCCCTCTAAAACAAAATATCGTTCCTCACAGCTGCTCGTTATAGGGAAGTTTCACTGTATAAAGATATTACAAAAATATTGTACAATACACATCCGTTAGTGCCTTTACGGCCTCGCCAGTTTATTTGAGTCGATCTTTCTGACAAACTTTTTGACTCGGCCTTAAAGGCTACCCTAACGGACGTGTGTCTCAGTGGCAATGGAAGTAATTAATGGGATTAAAATTTTTCAGCCGGACATTTCTTTTTAAATTCATTTAAAAACGTTTTGGAACACATGACGTCAGTGTGGTTACTTTTAACCCCATAAATCTCTTAAGCAATTGCGTGCCGGCGCTTTTCCGTGACTTTTGGTCCTGGATTTATACGTATATGTATATAGAATGAATGCATAATAATGTTGTGTTTTTCCATCGGAATGTGGACGCATTGGATAATTAAATTAGCCATTTCTATACAAAACGGGACGGCATATGCAAATACCGGAATACCGTTAGTACAGTTTTTCGGATCGATAATAAAATTGTCATTTTTTCCGCATTATGTATGCTAATAGAGGAATAAATCTTGTCCGATGACAGCAAATGCGGCACAGTTAGCAACCTTACCGAGAGGTAATTGTTGGCAAGAGCATACAAAGTCGCAACTTTGCGATTTTTCTTGTTTTGTATCGTCCATAAACCGACATTTACGGCTTTATGAACATCACTAAAGATAAATCTGAGTTATATGCCACACATAGAAGCGACATCTCTCTTCTTTCATTAGCATACATTACGATTCAGGTACCGTAAACACTACTTGACTGTAAATCATGCAAAATTCCCATTTTTTTTCGCACTTACGGATTGACGACGCTTTGGTCCATCAAGTCGATTTTGTTTTGTACAATGACCGTTGGAATCTCGCCACACTCGTTTTCAACCTGCAAAATAAATACACATTTATAATAAGCAGACGGCGAAAATGACACAGCTTAAAAATCAACACTGAAATTACTTTCAATATTAAACACTCCACGGGGCCCCGTTACGACTCTGCCTACTCTTTTCGGTTTATTTGCGCGGGGCAAACAGCAAGTCATCCTCGATGATTAATTTACAGGAGAGAGTGCAATACTTGGCACATTACATATCACGAAAATAAAACCATCTCACCTTAAGTTTCCATGAATGTGCCGCTTCGAACGAGTCCCTATCGGTCGTTGAAAATGCAAGGACACAAGCTTGGGCACCTCGGTAATAAGCTTTGGTGATGGCGTCGAACTCCTCTTGACCCGCAGTATCCCACAGCATCAGGCGGACTTCTTCACCGTCAACTCTACAATTACGCAACGTGGATTAGCACAAGAACACTCTTAAGCATGTTTTGTCATCGTAAATCAGAGCTATTAATGTCTTTATAAAAAAAATAATGACTGTTACGTTTAAAAAACGAAAGTTATGTTCAATTCCGGTAAAAAAAGTCGTTTTACTACTTAAATAAATGCAAATTTCCTTGTTATTTGTGAATGTTTGACAATTCAAAAAAATAAAGAGAGAGCATAGGCTTTGGAGTCACCTACGACATTAAATTTGCTTTAGTTCCGTATTGGACATACATTTTTTTACAGATGATTTAGGTAAAAGAATTAGCTTTATAGTGTCTGTTTTACTTTACAGGCACTTGAAAGTGAAACACTGACAATTTGATTAGACAAAAAACATCCCCAATTTTTAACTGTCTTTAATAATTACATAATTCTATCTTATACTTAAATTTTCTTTCAAGAAACCTCTCGAAACAAGTTACAAAAAATTACGGACAAAGGGCTCTTATACTACCTAAAGTAAAACTGCAACTTATCTGCAGAAGAAGATCCTACCATACCAAGAAATCCTACACAAAAGACTACTAGTGCAAAAACTCCTACACAAGGAGTTCCGTTACTACAATATTCTGTAAAACTACATTTTTCTATAATAAAAGCTCGACACACTAAAGTTAATCAACTGACTTTGTTATAAGAAAAATTCTACTTATCTACTCAAGGTCTCAATTAATTTTTGCCGAAATTTTGGGTACGAACACCCTTGATGCAATGTAGCTGCAAATTCTACAGCTTGTATCACATTTATTAGGTATTTATATAGTTTATTTTTAATATTAAAAATTCAGTGCTTAAAATTATAACTCCTACTTCTACTAAGCTACAGACATATTTAGAATGTTATTGAATTTTGTTTTCTTTAAATTACACAATTTTCATGAAAAATCTTACAATATTAATGATACGGAAAACAATCTTAGTGGTGGATTTGAAAACTGTAAACTTAACTGCAGTTAAGTGTTCATAATTCCCCTCATAGTTGATACCCCATGAGAATTAAGACTATATTTATGGTTACCACAACTTATTACTATTATTTTTTTTTAATATTTAAAAACCTCTAGTTTAGTAGCTCTAACAAAAAAACCTCTAATTTTTTAGTAGGAAATAAATATATATCCATTTTTTTTTATTCCAAATAATTTACAAAGGCGAAAAGCATTTCACGGCTTTCTAGATCTAGAGGATAAATTTTTTTGATCATGTGGTACGACATAAATGCATCTTTTTTGTTGTTTACCCATTGTTTTGTCGCCCCCGAATATATGAATATGTATGCTTAAATTGTTTGGCGACAAGTTGGCAACAATAAATGTTGTTGTGAAAGCGCACCACAATCGTTGAAACTTATTGCGAAGAGTGCAACAATGTGTAGAAATGATTGATTTTTAACTCGATATTATAAATAACTAATTGGTTGCATAAATTACAAATAACTACTAGAATTGCGTCAGAGTTTTTAGCACTAAAACGTAGCAATATGCAAAAGAGTTCTATTCTTCAAATTGAAAACGAATCATATACACATTACGTATTTTTTCTCATTTTGAGTAAACTACCGCTTATAACATAACAAGCTTAGAGCGACTAAGGGTCTAGCGGCTATACCTAATAACGTTTGCAAAAGTTGGTTCCTTCTATTTAACTATATAAAGATTATAATGTATATCACCAAGATTGTATTAAGCTCATCAAAATTAATCTTAGAATTTATTTGTTACGACAATGGAAAAACAATATATCTATATTATGAGTTTTTTTTCGCTGAACATCATGATCTTAACGAGCTAATATACCTTGAGGAAGGGACAAAGAATATAATAAAATAATAAATGGTAAGGAACGTTGCAGATGCAAACCACTTTATTACTCTGGTAAATTTGCCAAAATTTAGGAAAACATTAAATAAATAAAATGAATTTAATGCGGAGTTAATGAAAAATCGTACAATACTTACTTTTTTACCAAACTACATATTTACACTAACTATTAGGTTGCCAACAAAGTATTTGCGGTTTCCACCAGGAGCTAGCGTTATGTTTCTTTTATTTTTTCTTTTGAGAGTCGGTAGCCAATACCTTTGTGTTAGTACAGAAGCAAATTTTGTGTAATTTTGTTTACAAATGTCGTTTTACGATCAGTTTTAACATGGAGTGCAAAATAAGCAGTTTTGACACATTTTACTTTTTAATTTTCATAAAGGCAAGAAAGCGGCTGAGGCTCACAAAGAGATATGTGAAGTTTACAGTGTTAATTGTTTAACAAAACGCATGTGTCAGAAGTGTCAAAGTTTAAAAAATTTCGTTTTGAAGATTTCTCACTGAAATATAACTAAAGCTCTAGAGCTATTTATGACAAAATAAAAGCTATAATTGAATCAAATCCTCATATAACTGTGCGAGAGATTGCAAAACAGTTCAATATATCACACACAACAATTGAAAATTAGTTCATATTTTGTATAAAAAAAATTGAGTGTTATTTCACACTAAAAATCCGCAATTGCTTTGTTTGCTAAGAAGATTAAGCAAAGCCCGCCTTAAAGTACCAACAAATCACTAGTCTATTGTGCCGGATCTTTTTTACTGATCATCTAATAACTTGTGGTCCGGTTTTTTTCATTGTTACTATACAGACCCTTTTTTGTAGGACTGACTTTAGAAATTGTTGCATACGGCTATCGACTTTGATGAAATACTTCATTTATTACAGCAAATCCCTTGTTCATTTCCGTTTCAACCCTTTCAACTTCGAGAGTTTATTGCAGAGTAGGTATAGTACTTATATAAGAAAATAAGATTTTGAATAAGTAAATTATTGATAACAAAGCAGCCATATTTAAGCTGTTACCACCTACTGACGAGTTTAAGTTCAAAGTAATAAATAGCCTCAGCCAATGGCATTCATAAATCAGCTACTAGCCTAAAATATCGACCTGTTCCTATTTTACACTATTGTAAAATAGTGTCATAAATTAAAAACTCATTGATAGAAGTACTAATAGTCTAATTACGTTTCCTTTGTTAAATAATTTATGACTTAAGTCAGATTCTCATTTTCTGTTATAAGAAGTATAAATAAATAATCTTCTAATAATGAGAGTATCCTAAACGACCCAAAATTCTAACTATTGATTATAAAGTTGTTTTAGAATATCGGTAGATGGAATGTTTTGTTAACGTCCATATTTTATAATTTTTTGCAGTCTTACATTAAAATAAGGTATTTAGGTAAATGTTTAAACTATATGATTAATTAACTTGGAATATCAAACTACAGTTTTAACTTTGATGTGTTAACAGTAATTACTTAAAGCTAACGTTCTTCTGTTTAGAACAAAAAAAATTAATTATGTACCACGTTACTAGGTTTTAAGCAACGTAAGTTTTGCAAAAATTCCCTCTTCACCATTTTCTTTCCATCGATAATATGTCAAAATGCCGGGAAAACTTACATTATTTTAACGAATAAAATAAATTGAACGTTTCATAATTACGTTTATTGAACGTCAGTTGCATTAATTGCAGAAGCAATTAATAGTTATTTACATTTGGAACAAAGGTTTTCATAGGTCGGAGTCAGAAAGAAAATTTTTTCTTTCGGAATTGTACCGTATTAAGAAAGTTTTTGTACACATTTTCGATATTTTCCCAAGCATCAAGGATAGCTTCTTCAAGAGTAGAATGACAACGGGTTGGAGATTTACTCAACTGGATGCAATTTTTTATACAGTATTTACAGTTTTTATTTCATATTGGGGTCGTTAATTTAATTACGGGTATTCTACGTTTTCAAGTTTCGTTTTTTAAACGTAAGGGCTAGATAAATAATTTGCAATGTTACGGCAAAGTTTTATTAATGTTTACATCTTAGGATAATTTTATATTTTGTTCCAAATGTCCTTTTCGTGTTTTCTTTTTTTTTACAATAGAGCACAATACCAGAAAGCAGTAAACAAGTTTTTGTTCTCCCATATGGTAAATGGGTTATTACAGTTGTTCATCTACCAATAATAAGCAGGACTTTTCGAAAACCGCGGTAAAAATGAGAAAAACACCAGGTCTTATATTTTACGGTTAGAATTGCTACAGGAGATGCTTGAAAAAAAAACTACCCTTGCAGTCATAAAGTTTATGTATCAAAGTATACGTGTCTAAAATATTTTCACAAGTAAGGCTATATTTAATAGAAGAATAGAAAATTTAAAAAGTCGCTGAAACATCACAGGTCTTACGTCAAACAGTTAAAGCACACTATGTTTAAGTTATTTATTTTCTAAAAAATATTAATTATTTACACAAAAAAAAACAGAATTTAAAACTTTCGTACTAAAAATCTTATGCATTAGTTAATTTTACAGGCTCCAACTAATCTGAAACAAAGTTATTGTCGCCTGTAAAATTAAACTTACCGCATACGAATGTAAATAACTACTTCAAACTTATTGTGCTATTCGTTACAAAAAATGTACTCCCCTCGCTCCTGCCGCAAACTAAATGCTCATGCGAGAAATTTATTTTCCCGAATAGGTACGTCATGTAACATAACTAGGTATTATCATTACAAAATACAGCGCTTTCTTGGGCGTTGTGCTACTAAATGTTCTACTGTTGTGCATTATGACAAACACACACGATTTTTTATTTATTTGCAACCTTAAATTTTAGTGCATTTGTGCGCCATTGTTTCTTTTGTACCTTTGATTTATTGTACTGGTTGCTTCGGTGACAATCACACACACTTCTTTTTACAACCTCTATTAAATAGCTCATAAACTAGTTTGTAAATTCAATCTAAAGCATTTCTAGACAAATTATACCCTAACCATAATATACATATATCTCTACTGTGCTCTAACCTTTTATATATTAGGGGCTGCCTTGAGTTAGACGTAAGTATAAAATCTTAATACGACAATAAAAGCGAAGAACAAACACAATAAAATAAAAAAAGGAGTACTAAAGATAAAAAATTGTTTTATTATTTGCTTCAAATTGTAAATGCGATAAGAACTAACAAATTATTGACCTTTTTTAACCCTTTGAGTCCCTGCCTATCAAAAAATAAAATACTTTTTTTCTTTTGTTGTGTTTCTGATCCAATAGCAAATTTAATTTTTTTCAATTTTTTTGTAACTATTTTTAGGGGTGCGGGGGTGGGGATTTTAAAATCCCGTCTATACTAATAATAATAATTTAATTCTAAATTATCATAATTCTCATCAACATTTTCATTAACATTTTCAATCAGTTCATTTTCATCTTTGCTGATATTTTCTACGTCAGTATCCCAGCTGTTATCAAGAAGAAAATGCTTCTTTTGCTGCAGCTAAACACTCATCGTCGGTAAGAAGTTCATATCTTCTCCAAGACAACATAATTTATCTGTTTTAGGACAATAATTTTGATATAAAATTTATCGCCTTGCAGACTGATGAGACTTTAGTATTCGGTGGTAAAAATAACGTCTATTATTAAAATTTGCAATAAAATAACAGGTACATTTATGTTTGCATAGGAAGTAGATATCACCACCAATTCAAAAATTCAAAGAAAGCTATAATTTTCCTTACCTTTCTTGTAACTATCTAAACCAACCTCTGATGAAAAACACAAGAGCGAGTAATTTAAGGTTTTTTTATTTATTAGAACTTTCTATGATCTAAAAGTTTTACAAGGTACGCAAAATACTGTAAAAAACTGTAAAAAAAGCTGCAGCCGATAAAGCAATTCACTATCGTTATGCGGATTTTTAAAACAGGCTGAACTTTAAAGTCCCGTTGGCACACAAAGGATTAACTTTGTGATTAAATTTGAAGTTTCAGATGTGCGATATTTAAAAATCTGGGGATTTGTTGAAAAGAGATAAAAGACTGTCTTGAGACAATTCCCAGACTATACATAGTCCAATTTTTATTAAATGCTCATAAAGTTGTAAAATAACTATAACTGTTTCTAACAACACTGATTAACTCCATGATTCTGCCTTGACCTATCTACAACAGAATCTGTAGCGTCATAAGTGGTCCAAAAAATATACGATTTGAACAGAATTATTAAATGTGCTCAAAAAACTAATGAGAACTGTGACAGCTACTAAATACATATTTTTAGTAGCTGATAAACTAAAGGTGCATGTACACGTGCCTACTGCAAAGTACATTAATCTGAAATATACTATATTAGTTCGTCATACCTCAATGTTTTATGCGAAAATACACTTGTCTAGACTTGTATTTTTATGACTCGTTAGTTATAATTTTGGTGAATGCGCCGGGTGAAACACGTCGTCTCGACCGGAAACATTAAATTATCCAAGTGGAATGTTATTTATACTTTTAAATGAGAAATATAGCGTGTCTATGATAAAAATGTAACTTACTCGATTTGCCTTTCTAAGAAGTCAACTCCTATCGTTTTCTTGTAATCCTTCGTGAAAGTGCCTTTGCAATATCGTTGGATCATGCTAGATTTGCCCACTCCACCATTGCCCACGATCACCACCTAAACCCACCACACAATAAGATTACGTAGATCGCAACTAATTCAATTCATACCTTGAGGGCCACCTCCAGTTCTTCCTCCCGCATATTGCTAGGCCCTAGGGCCGGTGTAACCTCTGTAGAGGCTTCCGGAACTCATCGCTCGGTGTCTTCTCGGACTACCCCACGAAAAATCGGTGCCCTAAAATCGAAAAAAGGATTTAAGAGTGATTGAAGACGCGATGGAGTAAGATAGAGCACGACCTTGCCAAGCGGTTAGTGAACCATACAGAGCGACCATTCAAGCGCTATCGAGATATAGACTTGCTATTTTATAAATGAGTATGCAAAAGGTGATTGCGGATGCAAGAAACGTAAATTTAATTTTCTGGATTACTCGACTCATTATCAGCTTAAGCACATTTTGCTATTAGCTGGGCAGTCACCGGAAACAGTATTGGTCAGCTTGGAACAAAAACGCTCTCCCCACCAGACTTAAGTCAGTTACATGGTACCGGCTTCGCTGTATTTACATAATTTAGTGAAAACCTTTTCGATTCACGATTCACATTCGATACGCATCTCTGGTCGAAGAATTACTCAAGGCCAGGCGGTCGTACATCCGCCGCGAGAGTACAACAAAGAACACGTTTTTCCAGTGTAGACGGTGTTTTCCCGAACTAAAAAAGCAGCGACACAATAGCAGAGTCTGTAAAAATTTGTACAGCGGGGGGGCACAAAGAGCCGACAGGGGGGCACAAAGAGCCGACAGCTTCTCATTAATTTATTAACAATTTCATTTACAAATCGGTTCGATTTATATGCGATTAAGGCGTCGTGTTGTCAATTTTTTCCAATAGTTAATAGCGGCTATTAAAATTAATAGCTGCGACAGATTAAAAACTGCGAAAGGAAATTGATTGGAATCTGGACTTGAGTGTCGTAATTTCTTCCTAGTGGAAAAGTCCAGTCCTGGTCAAGATAGGAAGTTGTAGATGGCCGCAGGAGGAAGGAAGTCGAAACGGAATAAATCTTTGACTTTCTACAAGGATAAGGGAAATTCAATAATTTATTTGCATTTTTATTACACGTATTTTATTCAGTCTAGTTTTTAAAACAAGCTGCAAAAGCAGTTTATGGTAAAGAGAAAATTTTAAATGCATATTTTATGAATTATGATACAATCTTTAGTGCTAAAACAATAATGTTTGAATAATTACACATTACTGGCTAACATTCTTAAAGCGTTCAGATTTTTTGCGTTTCCTTATAAGATCAAAATTTTAACGAATTTATGAAGTATGCCAGAAATAACGTATCACTCGTTTATCTCTAAATTTAAAAATTTCCGTATACAAAATAATTCATCAAAAGGACCGTGCCATCATCACTGGCTGGTTCTTAGAATCATCAAGTTATTATCAAAAATAATTACCTCTTTTTGATAGGTTTAACAGGTAACAGCACATCAAAATGTTGTCGTTGCGATGAGTACGTAGTAATAAAATATTGTTTCATTTCATATTGAGAGACATTGCGGCGTTGCCTACTTGTGCTATTTTTTAACATTAATATTTTCATAAAATAATCTTAGAAAAATTTTAATTTTTGGCATTTAGTTGTAATCGTCTCTGGTATTTGATGAAAATGAGATTAGGTTACTATTGGAGAATTCCGGACTTGTTTTTTGACAATTTTTATTTTAAGTCGACGTTTCGAGTATAAATTTACTCTTAATCATGACTGTAAAAAACATAAACCAGTTACTAGGACAATTGTTGTAAATTACAAAAATATACATCAAAACGTTATTTCTATATAATTTAATTTATTAGACATGGATGTGTGAAGATTTTACTTTTTCCGGTATTAAAAATTTTTTCGACATGTTTCAGCTTCTACACGTTCTAAAAAAAACATGTGCCACATTTTAATGTAATAAGTAAGTGAGGTTTTTAAGGTATTATATCAACATTATTATTTTTTAGCAAACACAATAAAAGTTTGATTTAAAATATGACCAATAATTTAATAGAAAATTGCACGACAATCAATAAAAAAATTTTTTGGAAATCCTAGTACATAAAATATGATACGAGTATAACAATATTAATAAGTTAAAATAAATTTACTCGTAAAATGTAGTTTTTACTTCACGCTTTTACTTCGCAAAAGAGTGAAAACTGATGCCCCTAAACCAAAGATTTTTATTGTTACATGTTAGTAAAAAGACCATAAATTAAGTTTTCTTATTGGTTACAAAACCATGTCATTTTACTTGTCATACTTAATTGTTAATTTTTCAATTATGGTTCTGTGCCTATTGATACAATTCCTACTTCATATTGTTTTGTTATATTTGAATTAAAATTATTATATTTTGCCGTGCGATTTTCTTACCCACGCTGCCTTCGAGCATTAAACATTTCTGGAAATTACACTCCAAAAAATTTCAGAAAGTTTAATGCACTTGGGTTATGAGTAAAAATTTCAACTATTTTATTGTAAAGAAGATTAGCGGAAAACATATAAATTTTGGCTGACCCAGTGATATTACCGTATTTACAGTTGACTGGGTTTTTTACGCACGATCGTGCGGTAAAACAGCTACAAAATTATCTCCAAATACAAACCTTAATAAAAAAAAGTTACCTTATAAAATGAAATAATATTTATTGAAATGCTATTTTACTTAACTTTTAATCGTTAAATAAGGAACACTAAATGACTTTCCAACATTTTTAACTCCAATGAGAAGGCGTATGTCATCTAGAGTTGCGAAAGTACGGGTATCCTTCATTACTACAATTACAGATTTCTGCCGTACTTCTTTAAATTAGTTATAATAGTAGCAAACCGTCAGATCAGCAGTTTAATGGAAAAAAATTACGTTGCTCAATAATCTACATCTAGATATCTATCATTTTTCTTTCGACTATTAACCGTCCTTTAATGCAAAGCACACTCCTTTAATTTTTTAATTGTTTTTGAGTTTAATGATAAAAGCCACAAGTTCTAGAATTCAAATTATAAAGTAAAACGCTGTTAGATAGAGCAAAATTCGATTTCAAAGTCAAATAAAAACGTAAGTATAAGCAGTTTGCTAAAAATTAATTTTGTTTTTTTTATTTTATTAATTTCTTAATCTTATAAATGTATATGCTGAACACACTTGTTATAACTTTTGCGTTTTGTACGATGTATTGAATTTGACGCCATATTACACTATTGATAATAATTAACATGAAGTGATATATGTTCTGGTAGTGGAATTTAGAATTAGTGAACATGTGCGCTATTGAAGAGAAAAGTGTTGACATGTTATTAACTTATTAAAAAACCTGTTAATTTGAATTCGACTTTTATTGTTTTTCCCTCAATAACGCATGTGTTTATTAATGACAAGTTCCACTGACAGAGTGTGCAGCGCATTTGTTACTCATCGATAATTATTTGCAAACTCTTGTATTGACATAACGACTAGCAACAGTAACAAAACGATGCAAAGTGAGATTGTTTTGATAAGCACCTTTTACACTTAAAATTTGTCTTTGTAAATCTACAGAACGAAAAATATATAATTGGGATGGAATACTTATTTTGACACATGGTGCTTACAATAAATGCTTATTGCCCGATTTGTAACTACATCCTCATGAATTATTTAAATTTGACAATGCTTGATATAACCACCTATTGTTTTAGTTTTATAAAGGTGGAAATGGAAAATAAATATGCATACGACATGTGGGATGTAGTAAAATGCGCTCCTTTTTCTCTCATTCAAAAACTCAAAAAGATAAGTAACTAATATGGTAATGTTTTTATATTTCGTAGGGATATAGATGAAAATCAAGCCAAGTTTTACAGAATATGTAAATCAAAATGAAAAAACCTTAAATTTCGTTCCAGTAGAAAAGCTTATACAGTAACTTATTCTTTTGTAATTAAAATTTTAGAAAAGATACTATTCATTAATGACTCGTGTCCTAGGAAGACCAAAACAAAACAGTTCTATTATTGTGACATATTTTTGGCAAAACACAAACATTTTTTTATCTTTTTTAAACAAAGCGTGTCAGAAGTTGTATTCAAAGCAATAAAATTAGTGGTTAGATTACAATCTAATAATGTATTATAGGCCATAAAATTAAGTGGCAATAAAAATACATATTGAAAGCGTAATAACAAAAGAAAAGGTTTTACAGTAATTAAATGATTCCCTTCTATTTTGACATTATCCTTTCTCGAAAATATAGTAATCAATAGCCTTTTTCAGGTATGTTTTGAGGAATAGTTAGAATAATTGGTGTTGTGAACAATAGATCCTCACTATTATCACGGATGATTGATGGGCGATATCCTAAAGCCAAACAAATATTGGCACAATGTACCGATACACGTCAACTTTGTCCCATGTTGTACGACTTTTCTTACGCCTTCAGCTGCGAAAAACAGAACTTGACTTCCCATGTTTTTCTACTAAGTAGTTATTACATACATATTTCTTTATTAATCTTTTTCTAAATTAATGACAAACATTCTATCTATCTTTTTACATTCTCGTGGAATATTTACCGGTATTACTCACTTAGTTCCACTTTCTACAGTTTTTCATCTTCCCTGAAACGGCACACGTATCACTTCTCATCTTTTTGGTTGTTGTTGCGATGATAACCGGCTTGTCGAAGCCGTTGCTAATAATTATTACTCACAGCTTCCAACAACGTGCCAATTTCCAGCAACTTACTGAGGAACGCGTTGCTCCTTTGATCTGGGTTTTCTTTTCATTTATAAATGCGAACATGTGTTTGATTGTTTGATGCAATTACTTACTAGGCAATTTTGTTGTGCGACTCGTGATCGTATTATTTCCTGGTATTCCCAAGAGAAATGATGCTATTCCAACTCCGCAACTTTAAAAATCTTATCAATTGTGACACAAAAGCGCTCCTGAGGCCCGAAATAACCAAAATTTGGCTCCGGTCTATAGCGGTTCGAAGTGTGCCAGATTTGGCACCAAATTCTAAACAATTTACGCAACTTAATCCCCTGATCACAACAAATCATGAACACTTTCCTTGTTGTCCATTTTTAGCACTGGATTACGAAATCACTTGAACGCGCCTTAAGGGTGCGTCCTACTTGTAGATCTAGAAACATCGGAAAGCAGGCCTAGAACATGCCAAGAATGAGAACGATCTGTTATCTGAGAAATCGCGCAACAATCGTAGTACATTACAGGTTTTTAGCTCGATTTTCTCTTCGAACTAGTTCAAATTTTTCAAAGTTTTTGTCAAGTGTCCTCGAGCTAGGTTTAAATTTTTTGTGTAGTTCATCACTTGATGGTCACGCTTCCCATATGGTCGACATGGGTTTTAGAGACGGGCGCAATTTGGCTCTTTTGTTTTATTGATTTAGATGTTTTATGTGAACATAACGGTTCGCAAATGGAATCTCGTTTAACTTGTATCAGATCGCATTTTTACTCGAGAAAGAGGTGATGGAGCTTCGGAGGCAGGCGCTGCTTCTAGTTAATGATCATTTTAGAACGAAGCGTGCTAAACTTCCGTCAATTACTTACAACAATAAATAATGCAACAACGGAATTTTTATTTCAGAAATTCCATTAAAGATTTTTATAAAAATGAGAAAAATTCCATATTCAGCTACATTATTTTTTCAACATTTGTTAAGTGTAATTGTGTCTGTGGGAATTCTTCCGAGCTTGTGTTGTATGAATAAGTATAAAAATTAAATTTTATGAGGATACATAAATTCTTTTAATTTGTTGATTTATAGTGTGTACTACCAGATGCAAGTAAACGCATAAAAGATAACGAGACTAATAATAAGTACACCCTACGTAAATTATGGCAGCTTTAAATGCATACAATATATTTTGCAGATTCTTTTATTATTAAATTAATGATCTTTCTCACTTCAACCAGTGTCGTTAAAATGATTTAACACTTTAAAATTAGGACTCATAAACTTTTTAAGATGTGAAAAATTATTTAACGTGTTTAGTTTGCTATTATATTACATTGTTCAATGTGCTATTGTTATTCTCAACCACATAAATAAAACAAAAAGTTAGTTACTAAAGCGCTAAGTTGTGGGTTCGAATCCCGCTACCAACTGCTGTGATCAGAATTTTTGGAAGAATTTCTCGAATCGACAGACGAACGCTGGAACAGTAACTTCCTACTTCTCGAGGGCACAATAAACCTAGAGCCACATTGCACGGCCTCAAGTTAAATAAACCTACAGGAAGGAAGAGTGAACAGCAAGAGGAGAGCTAAAAGAGCAATTTTTTAAAATAAAAGTAAAGACAGCACTTTTGAAGGCGAGGACAAAAATATTGAGGAGAGTTAGCGCACAGTGTGGACCCGGACATTGCATTCAACCGCGGTCAGGTCAGGTCTTTTTTAAAAGATTTTTTGGTGTTAATTCCGACACTTCCCACCTTTATTTTACTCAAAATTTTTGGATAGAAATCTCGAATATAATTTTCAGGTTTTTTTTACATAATGATTTTTAAAGAAAAGGCTTGTGTACTTAGTTATGCATCCAACTGGATTTTTATTCTGTCGAAAGTTTAAGGAAAAACGGCATTTCATGATGTGAATTCGATAAAATAGGGTAAATGTAGTTACTGATTCACAACTTAAACTAATTACTAAGACTAAGAAGGCTGTTAAAAATTTAATTAAATTGTTTTTGCTATCTTGCTGATGGAATAATTAAGATTCCTAGGATGTTTTCTATAATAACATAATTGATTTCAATTTAAAAAAATGTTTATATAAAATATTCCTTTTACATAATTTATCTAAGATTTATAAAAGAACAATTCTGTTAACAAAAATTTTAAAAAAGTAAAAGAATAATTCAATTTTTTGAACTGCATAATTCCATGTTTCATGAGATCTCACAAATATGCATGCTACTTATCCCAAAATTTGGAGAAAAGTTTAGTGATTCGTATTTAATAATAAACTGCTGTATTTTAAGAAGAATGGGAACAAATACTACATAAATTTATGTATTTCAGTCGCTGTATGCTGTTGCGAATGTATGAGAGTTCAACATATTGTAACCATACCTTAAATAATATTGCTTTTTAACTTTTAATATGTATGTATTTATAAAAACTACCTAATAGCTAAAGACATATGGTTGCATTCACTTTGAAAGATTGTTACTGCCGGAGTACCAAATGAAAGTAAATTTTTAAAACATTCTATTCATAAGTATTCCATGTTAATAGAGACGTTTACATTTGTAGAAATTGTACCAATTTTTCAAATGTGAGTTTAATTCATCAAAGTAATTTTTTTAAATATGTATAAAGTTATAAAAGTGTTTTTTTTAATTTGAGAGTGCAAATGCCTCTGATCCTAATATTTAATTTCTTTTAGGTTCAATATTGTGGACCAGAGGGCGCATCGCTTATTGTTAATTGATGTAGGTACTATTTATGTTAGCTACTTATTTACTACTACTTATCATTATAAATATATCTAGTAATGCAAAGAAAAATAATTGTGATATCTTTTACAATTAATAAAATACTCATACAAAAAGTTAAGATTTTTTCAATTTATTTTCATTAAAAATGAATAAATTTATTATATTTGTTAGGTTTAAGCAGTGTTTCTTAAAAAATAATATATGGTTGTTTCATAATTGTATTGTTCCAGTTAACTCACATCTGTTCGGTGGCATTGATCAGTGAAAGGCTCTTCCTTGTTTAATTAATTTATTCAAATACAACAATAATAATAATTGGAACTATTTACATTAGGACGATTTAAAAAAATCGACTACTTTCTATATGTATTTGTTTTTCAAAAACTTTAAACGTTTTACACAAAAAGTCTTTAACCATTTTATAATAAAGTCACTCTTGCAAAAGTTCTTCGAGGTACCTAGTCAAAGTTAAAATTATAGTTAATTTCAAAAAAAAATTTACATTTGTAGATCATTTCATTTCCTGTAGTATCATGTTATTAAATAATTTAAAATATCGTTTCATTTTCAGCGGATTTATAAACAAAATCTGTTTATTATCTGTAAATTTAATTCTATATTGAACGCAATAAATTATTCATTTTGCACGTAGGTACACGTATACTCGCGAACATAATAACATCTCATCAATACATCAATATTACTACACCAATAAAACATTATTCAGAAGTTTTATCGCACACGTTTTTTTATAAAAAATTTAACTATAATATACCGGGTGTAAACGAAATTAGGGTCACCCCATTTTTTAAGAAGTTTTATCGCACACGTTTTTTTTTTTTAAATTAACTATAATATGGTTAATTACACATTAATTGTTTAATGAACTTGTAATATTTTTTGTTTCATCGATGATAAAAAAAATTGGTGAAATGAAGCCGTAGCGACACTTCGACACAGCGGTGACAAGTAGAGTGTTTTCACTTAAACCAAGTACACCATATTCAACGGCTAGAATGAAAACAACTAGACCGCGAGCACAAGCTACGACTAGCACTGAATTACATTATCTAGAGTCGCTCCACCAGCTTTTTTTTGTAAAAACTCAATAATAATTAAAAATCCTAAAAATTTATTATTTAATCTATTTCGTTTTTATCGTTTAATTAAGGGTAAGCGGTGCTTATGATTCACCTAAAAATTAATCGAGAGGATTAATCTATTAATGATCATAGAATGTTAAAAAAATTATTTAAAATATCAAGCTGACAAATAATTTTTTTGTTAAAAACAATGCAGACACCCAGATCTTAGGCACACTCATATCTGTTATTTATTTACCAAAAAAATTCTATTTTTGGTATTGTAAATTAGACAGTTTTTCTTAGGGCAAACCATTTTCCTTTTTGACATTCACTTATAATTTTTGATAAAAACAAGCTTTGAATTTGGTTCTTATTTTAACGTAAATTAAAAGCTTTTTTGATTAAAAATTGAAAGTTGATAGCAAACATCAGAATGTAATGACCTAAGAAAACGTATCTAATTTACAATACTAAAAACAAAATTATTTTAACAAATAAATAACAGATCTGGGTGCCTCCAACTGAAGCCTTGTTTTCAGCAAAATAGCTATTTATGTAATAAGTATATAATTTAGGTCTTTTTTGTACAAGTCCTATAGCTTATCTACGAGCGAGTAGATAAGTAGGGCGCGTACTAAAAGACCTAATTATATACGAATTGCATACAAAGCTTTACTCGTATGTCTGACTGCAAAACCAATAAAAAAATAAAAATTAATAAAAAATCATAAGTCTAATAAAATAACTCAACTAAGTGTGCATGTTGTCTCCTTAGTTACGGAGAGTTTGTTATTTTATTTGTGAAAAATTTGTCCGATGCAAAATGCAAGCGCGCCGTTCTAATGAGAAAGAAGTCATAAATATTGCTGCTGCTGCTGAAGATTCACTATTACTAATAAAATCTAGGCCCGTATATGAAGAAACGTATTCGTGCTTATCGGATGTGGTGTTCTAATAAGGATTTCAACAGTGATTTTGTATTTTGATAGTTCTGTAAATAAAGTTCTACTTTATTTTACTAGTACAAAAAAGAGATACTTTATAGACGGAACATTGTATTATAAAGAATAATTTATCAAGCAGTCGGACATAAAAAAAATTGTCAGCTTAAAACTTTAAACAGTTTTTTTTATTATTTTTCTAACATTCTATAAACAGTACTAGATCAAGTCCTTTACCTGAAAAAATATCTCGATTAATTTTTAGGTACCGCAGACACTTAAGCAACTAACTGAATAAAATCTTTAATCTAGTAACAACAATAATGGTGCTTATAGGGCAGAGGTTGATTGTAATGCAATAAAATTCTTAAATTGTTTATTGCTGGTTTCATCTCTTCGAAACATGTATACTAAAACTGTACCCTTTAGGATTGTAGGGTGTCGATAAATTGCGCTCAGTTAAAGTAGGGTAAGTTTATTTATTTTCTAAGGTTGAATGCGTTAAAAAAAGTCTTTACTACTTGCATTTTCTAATTCCCAAATAGACCGCGTTCAGGTTGTGCCAATTAAATATTTACTATCTATGTAGTTTCTTATAATAAAAGAAAATATACAAAAAACTTATAACAAATTAATTTTAAATGTTAAAAAAACGTTATTTTTTTCTGTAACTGTACAATTATTTTACGTTTAGAAAAAGTGATGACTTAACAAATTTTCAAGCAATGTACCCTTAAATGTGACCCCATTATGACGTTTCTTAATGCAGTCTACTCTGAGCAGTCAGAGTAGACTGTCAGTCTAATCTTGCTACAATCCACCCTGCTACCATAATGGTTAAATATAAATTGTTTATTGTGGTGCAATTAACTTCTGTTCTAAAAAATTATAGATTTACAACTTTAATCAGAATTCACTGTTATTGTTGTTGAACTATAGTAGACTTTGATAAAATTTGCAAATTGACTGATCGTTTATCTCGCAGATGCTTATTTTCGCCTAAACAAATAACCAAAACCTCAAATTAAAATGTTTTTTAGCTTTTCAAACAATTTGATATTTTGTAAAAGTTGAAGTTAGTTCTGGCTAATTTCCTGTGCTTTAAATTTTCTTGGCAGACATCTATAATTCCAAATCGAAATTGCCTCTCGAAGTCTAGACACTTGCTCAGTCATGTCAAAAAAAATTGAAAAAAATTGGCTCGGCCTTCTCATGATATTCTCATCTAATTATACGACATGAGTAATCTCTCTGAAGATGTGTGATCCTGTAATAGGATTAAAAACGCCAAGAGCGGCGCCTGCTTGTGGGCGTTCGAAGCCGGCTTTTGGTCATTGTTATAGCAAGATTTCCATTTAACGACATCATGAATTAAATATCTAAACGGTACTGTCAACAACGTAATAAAAATATTCGTTTCGTGTAAACGAACTTGTTTTTGACCTCAGCGTGCCGCCACTGTTTCAGTGCAACATTTCAATTATTATTAATTAAAAATCTTGAAGACAAGTAGCTGTGAGATATAATCAATGTTCATGGCAGATTTCCACGGGGATTGAGGTGATTACTGAGCTAATTAAAAATAGATAATTAAGTTGAAATGCGACTTTCTCGGCCGACTTTAAAAATTTGTATAAATCTACAGTTAGTACTTTGCGGCTGACCATAAATTATAATCGGTGGTTATTAATGATGGATGTTTATGCAAGTAGGTAAACTGAAATTGGCAGCTTTACGGCACGTACGGCCCGTTGAGAAGTAAACATAACTTTCTTGATCTTGTTCTGCATCGATGATTTTACATGATGATATTTAGATAACGTGTGGCAACGGCCTCGCCTTCGGTACTTCCCCCAAAACTACACACCCCAGAGGGCGCTATATTGCAAATAAATCACTTATCAATTCCTTTGTTATTTTCGCCTACTTACATCATTGAACTCTTGTTAAATGCCAGTGTATTAGTGATTTGATCATTACAATGAGCTTGTTATTCTTGCATAATGGAGGGAACGTTTGCCTATTGTTCGGACTAATTACATTTTGTTACATAAACAAAAATTCAGATAAGATAGAAAGCTTGATGGAAAGGAACGCTTGCCAAAATATCGTACAGTAATTTTAAATGTTGCAAAAATTGTTTATTTGAAAAGACTTAACGAGCAGGTTTATTTATTTTCATTGCATCCGATCAGCCCACTCAGTGAACGGGTTATTGACTATTTTACATTCTCATGGCAATTTTCAAGCGATAATTTTGTTTTTGAATTTATCGGGTCGAATTAAAAATTGTTCATAATTGCAAACTATGTAAATTTGGAAGAATTTAATAAGATATTTACATGAAACGATATTTGTAAAACTACATAAGTATTATCAGAATTTTCAGAAAGAATATACCTAAAATAATACTATATAATAATAATAAACTAATAATAAACTTGGAGAATACAGATTTTTTATATAATCTTACAACATTCATTGGTTCAAATCGGGGTTTCTTGCCATTGAATAATTGAGTTGAATAATGTTATTTTTATTTCAAACAAATAATTTATTTAACAACAAATTAATTACATAAAATAATAACTGTCAATAATTAAAGAACTGAATAACACCCTTCTATAACCTTGACTAAATATAGGAGATACGCTGTTGGTAAACGTTTTTTCGCTACTCTACCGCTTCTCCTGTTTCTACTGAATGTCATAAGACTTGCAACACCTTGAAGGAGTTGATGGATTTCAACTAACTTTGATAGAAACATCTGTTTAATTAGAGATAACAACTAATTAAAATTTAGACCAAAAATTTTAATTAGTTGCTATAGGAATCATTTTTTCTTGTTTTTTATTGCTTATGCTGAGCTGTTTTAGGTATGTAATTATGCTTAGAGCAAAAATGCGAGAGCCAATTTTTTTTATCAAACACTTATTGCACTTTATGTTTATGTTATAAATCAGTCTACCAGTAGAAAGATATTGTCAAGCTTGATTTGAGGCAGAGGAACAAACAAGAACATCACCAAAAACCTCGCTTATAAGATGACTTTAAGAAATCTTAGAATTTAATTCCTTCTGTTTTCTTTGAGATCACCTACAGAGCCTTTTTTAACCATAAAACATTCACAAGATCGCTCATATTGTGCAGAAATACACGACTGGAGCAATTGGTATAAGTAATTGCCCTCAGAGATGAGTTTTGATTTTGTTTAGGAACGATGGCGGTGTGAAGATGATGTAGCGGGGAAGCAAGCAAATAATGATTTTCAACAATTTGTTAAAAGGCGTATACACAAAACATTAAAGACTTTAGTATGAAGTGATACTACTTATAGAAGAATGTCTTCTTTAGTGTCCGTCAAAAGCGACATGGTACGCAAAATTTTGGTTTTTAAGATATCCTACGTGTTTTATGACGTTTTATACTTTTTTAAACCGGACCTAACAGTAACTCACTAGAAAAGACCAATTTTTGTTAGATATGGTTTTAAAAAAAGCATAAAACTTCATAAGACACGTAGGATAGACTGGAGACGTGCAGACCACAATAAACCACTAAAAAAACTAAAAATTGGGTTATGTAGAACAATAGTCCTTTTCTTGTGTTTTGAATAATTTTGGTATATTCTCATTCTAGGCATTACAAAACTTAAACAACGCAAGCAAACAAAAAGCATAAAGAAATGAGGAGCAAACTAATCAAAGTTTATGAGCAAGGAGAAACACAACGACTACATCGTTTGGATGAGGAGTTTTTTTCTTTAAGACGGGACTTCTCAATGGATAAGTTAGTATTTGTATTAAAATAAATCGAGCCATTGTGGATCTCATGCTACAACTGCTAAACTATCAGATCCTGACAACTGCTTGCCTAGGAATTCTTAGTCTGAATTGGTAAAATTACCAGAAAAATTGCGAATATTTTTTTATATGATGCACTGTTTATATTATAATCATAAAAGTGACCATATATTAATGACTGACGATGTTAAATTTTGCTATCAGGAACAATAGAGTTTCGTAAATTTGTGATGATGTAGAGCCCTGACGGAGAGACCACATGGAAAGTTTTGGTCTGTTAAATGTTCACGCTACCACTGCTTTGGTTGGTCTTCCCAAAGTAGCAGGATAATAACAGTAAATGCTACATTCTTATTCGGGGCTTTCGACTATCCCGTTTATTTAATTCTTACGGTTCACAGCAGGGAAGAAGAAATATTTTCACTGACAATTTGCCCTAGTCTTCAATCAAAAACATATTTAATTTAAACATTAATAACATGCTTACGGATGATTGTAAAAAATATTTTTCTACTAGGCTCATTTCAAAATTGAACACTTATTCAAAGGCGTTAAAGAAATTAATTTCCTTTTTGTCTGTACATTAAAGAGGCTAAAAGGTATAAGATATAATAAAAGATTCTATAGATAGCCACGTTACTTCTTTAGGGGCTATGTGTTTTCAGAAATAATCACCCATCACGTGACCAATTTGCTTATAAAACTATTGCTTATAAACTACACAATTGGTATTATTTAACACAAATGTCGCAAAACTATTACTTCGGCCATTTTTGTTTTTATCAGTAGGGTAAATTAAAAAAAAAAGTGTTACACGAACGTTTGATTACGATTTTTATCTTTATTTAGTCACATGTGTGAGATTATTTCTGAAGGCACCGTAAATAGAGAAATAGAGATGATTTGGTCGAGTTATGCCTAACGCGGTTTAAGAAATATGCTAGTATGTATCAGTATAAAATAGTTACTGGTAATATACATATATTTTTATTATCCACTAGTAAAAATTTCCCTTGAAATATATTATTTAAATCACATAAATTAGATAAAAAAAAGAAAGCAATTTTTGTATTACCTATTCATTTGACATCGGCATCACTGCTGTTATTTTTTTGCACTATTTCTCATCAATGTGTTTTTATTGACTTATTGATTTATTTGATAGAATTAGTATAAAATACGCGAAGCCGCCTAAAATAGCTGAAATTTTTTGTGTAAAGAAAATGACACTAACAGTGGTAATGTCAAATGAACAAATAATAAGTAATAAATGTTTTATTTTACTTAATTTTTCTACAGTTTTATGAATTTCAAGATAGATTTTATATTCATTTATGCTTAATTACAATGGCAAATTACCAAAATCTTAAATTTTAATGCTTATAAGGATGTTTTAATACTGTTCAAAGCTTGGGAAGCCTGATTTATTCATACTGATTTCTGTGATAAAATATTTATACGAATTATACGGTAGAATTTGAATAGGCACGCAAAAATAATTTTTCTCAAAATAAATACTTAATTACTCTGGAAGACCACACAACTGGAAATTATTTTATTAATTGTTTTTATATTTTCATCAGTATTTAAAATTCTGTTCTATTGAAAAATAAATTACAACTAGAACATACTAGGTTCTTTTAGTATAATAATAATAATATGTATAATTGCAATTAATAACTAAAGTAGGATCAATCATTTATTTCTAATTAAGATTAAATATTGTTATGAGAGATCACCCGGAAATAAGGAGTGGAATGTCAATTAACAAAGCTAAAGCATTATCTCCAGTTCAAGAGTTAGAGTAATTGCAGCTAATATTTAAATCTACATCAACTTATAAATTTTTAACACTCACTCTATATTCTTCGCACTTGATAACAGTTCTAACATTTCTTGCATTCAAATGAAGAATAGCTACACGATGAACTCATACTTTTACGGTTCCGGGTAATTTGGTTTGTTGTGATTTAATTTGTTGACACAAAAATGTTATTGCATGCTAATACACTGTGACGAATATAATGGACTCAAATCATCGGCAATTTGCACCGGTTCAAGTTTTTATAGTTTGGAAAATTTTCAAAATTTGTTGAATACCTTTGAAAGTAGGTAGATCTATATCGAAATAGTTGGCAAACTATGACTCAAAATACCAGAAATATAATTTAGACTATTATAAATGATAAACGACGTTCATGAAGGAAATGGATGAAAGTTATGACATTTTATGGTTAATAAATGTAATTTTATCTGTCCCAAATAATGCCGCTTTGTAGCAGACTTGTTCCATTTAATAAAACTGTTATTATTTCATGGAAAAAATTGTTCCAAAACCCTAAATTTTCTTGGACCTTTTCTTTAGTTTGAATTGTTAGTCTCACGCAATGAACATTTCTAAATCAGAACACACCCAATTATAGGGAAAATCGAGTTAGTTAAATTAGCACCTCTTAAACATTTTTTTAAAATAAGTAATACCATAACTTGCATATATTTTGTACAAATTTGGGTACCTCATTTCGAATTTTGGACAGCATTGATGGAAATTCTATGATCAAAATTATGTTTGGAGTTTTAATTTACTGGTAGCGCTCTCCTACTTTACAAGTACATAATTAGCTTTTATTAATAATTAAAGCATAATTAAACACCCTTAGCACACCAGTTTTAAAAAAAATGCAAAATTTAACACAAATACAAGATTTTTAGACCAATTTGATCTCTGAATTTTGCATGATTTTGCAGTTATTTTCAAATTTTGCACACTCCTAATTTATGAGTAATTAGAAATAATAAAAAGTAAAAATAGATAAATATTATACTAAATGCTCCAGGCTCCTAGATAACTTTTAAAATCTTTAATTTTGAGAAACTTTTTGGTCCTTAAGCTACTGACACCGAGGCACCAGGCGGTAGTAGAGATTAATAGAGAATCGACAAAGAAAAGTCGACAAATTCATACATTTGCAAATATTTAATTGTAATTCCTAATATAATATTAATATCTTTCTATTAATTCAAAATATTAATGTCCAAACTAACAAAAATAATCACGAACCACCCATGATCAGCTGACTCTGTCATTTCTCTAAATACTTGATTAACAAGTGCCATTTGAAATTGGCTATTCTGACCAACGTATAAATTTAAATTTGACGTTTCAAAGTTTGATTAACAAGTTATCATAAGTTGTTACTAAAGTCTTGTTAAAATAGCTTAAATGTCTTTTTATTTCACTAGTGACTTCTGACTTATTCTACTTATTAAAATAAGCATAATTATGGGCTTTTATATAGAGACATTGGGTAAAAACTATAAAATACTTTTAATTCAAAAATATATAAATATATAGTTCGTTTTTATTTTTAAAGCGGTTGTCTGTCTCTGTTCAATACATTATCTATATGATAGAGCAACATATACAACAATGTGTTGAAAAGAGACAGACAAGCGCATAAAAAAGAAAAACCAACTATACCTACATTTATTCTTAAAAGAAATTAGAAAGGTCTGCTTATTCTGCTTAGTCGGGAAATATCTAGGCGATATAAATTTATTTACAAAATTTAGAGTTAGATCTTCATTTGTTAGTGCTTCCTTCCAGATTTACTTCTAATTCAAAAATTCCGAGAGCTACCAAAATCAAAATTTCAAATAGTTTCAAGCAGTTTGTTTTACGATAATTTAGAAACTCTGCTTATTATGTTCAATCAGTAGGTCTATACGACAAAAATCAGAGTTAGTTGAGGCTTATGATCCAAAAATACCAACTTAAAAATAAGAATATTAAAAGTTTAGTTTAGTTTATTAATATCACAAACCAAAAGACCTTACATACGTCGTAGTAAGTAATATATAAATATTATATAAGTAACATTATATAACTAAAATTATGGTTCATAAAGTGTTACAAGCTTTAGAAACAATTATCGATTAGTAACTTCTTAATTAACTCAGTATCAGTAAGTTATTATTAATTCTTCTCAATCATTACTCAACGACAAAAGTTTAAATTAGTCTTATTTGGTAAGTAAGTACTTTTAATTTAGAAATACTAAATACAAATACAATACTAAATATAGACAATAATAAAAAAAGAAGCAATAACAACACAAAATGCTATTGAAAACATAAAAACAAAGTATGTAACATGTTTGTTATTTACACAAGTCTATAATGTCGAGAAAAACATCTCTAAGACTGATAAGAAAAAAGGAGGCGTTGAAGTTCGGAAACAGGTTCATTCTGGTGCCGGAATTTCCAGCAAGACGATAAATATAATGAACAGTTTCATTAATGTAATTTTTGAACGAATTACGACTACAACAGGCGGTCAACCATTACTAGTAGGGAAATTCAGACTGGTGTGAGGCTGTTTCTGCCTGGAAAATTGGCCAAACGTGCTGTATCAGAAGAAACTAAAGCTGTCACCAAGTTGGTATACAACTTCCAAATAGTTAGTAGTTTCCTGTTCATTATGGAAATTTTTTTTAAAAAAAGTTATAAAGTTAGAAAGAGTTTCTCTAAATAAACTCTCTAGATTTACGATTTTGACAGCATATTTACAGTGAAATTGCTTAAAATGCCGCCCCTTTAATTAATAGTCCTTGTCCAGTAAACAATCTGCACTCTTTCAGGCGACGACATTGCTTTGATTTGTTTTGAAATTTTTTAATTATAATCTAATTTATATTTTAGTAATACACTTAGAAGATTATAAGTTAAAAAATTGTTCCGTAACCCTAAATTTTCTCGGACCTTTTCTTTAGTTTGATTTGTTAGTCTCACGCAATAAACATTTCTAAACCGGAACGCACCCAATTATAGCGAAAATTTCCCTCGGAGCCGGCTAAATTTACAACTTTCTTGTACACAACTTCTAAAATTATCTCTACGAAAAAGTAGGAATAGAAACGGCCCCTTAATTGCGCCTAATTAGAATGACCGCACCGTCACAGCTTTTGCTCAAGATCGAAGAGGCATCCCGAACAAATTGAAATAATCAGAATGACGTAAACAACAAACCTGAATAAATTACATGCTTCTGTAAATATTTTATCAGATCGTTCCGTGCTGAACTCGAATGAACCCTTTTTAATAATTCCCATCAAGTCAACGACTCAATGGCACCCTCGTAGGTATCTTTTGTCTCTGATGATGAGGATGACGTAATTGTTTGGGAAACCCCGGAGCAATAAAACCAAAATCGAATCGAAGGACCACTTACATAACTGCGCGTCCCATTCAGAAATCCAGAAGGCAATCCACAAACAAAAACACAAGAAACAATCCGAGCCGGCTTCGGTCTTCACAACGTCAACAACGGACACTCACTCGTTCGAGACTGACTTTACCAAGTTTAGGTTGCAACCGCGTGTTTGTGTATTTCACCTGCTCGGCCGGTATTTGCCACCTGCCGTTATTCCTTCATATTGAGAATTACGGCTGTGGTGGCCACTGCGATCGCCCGATTTCAGTCCATGCGAAATCATTTGGTTTTAGACAAAGGGAACGCCTGTTAAAAAAATTTGTACACTATTTCCATTTTTCGAAAAAAACATCACATTTCCAGCAATATTTCACTTGTTTCTATAAATATTCCGTTCCATTCCAGTTTATTTCACAGTTATTTATTTCCAATCATTTTATATTGATTTTTCTCATTTTCTTTGTTTAATTATGAGAAGATATTTTTGGTATAAGTGAGGAAAATTGAAGTTACGTGTAAATACCGGTGGTTTACCGTCAGTTGAATTTCCGTTTTTAGACTGCCGTTGCCGGCAAGAAGCTTTTGTTCTTTTGTACTCAAATTTCACAACTGATATTTCCCTCGGGTTTCGGTAAAACCGCTCAACAACTCTTAAAACGCGGAAGAAAATTTTTGCGTTGTTTGGTCATTAATTTGTCAATCACCTTTGTCATCTGTGCGTTTCGATCAAGTCGCGTGGAATGTTAATAAGCATGAAGTAATTGATATTTTGTGCCGGAAGAACATAGCGGCAATTTATATTTCGTTTTTCTAAACGATTTTATTAAGGTTTTTGTTCTTTCGATTTTTTCTAGTTAAGTTTATTAACAAGATGAAACATCTTGTCGGAAATGTAACAAATGCCGGCCTTCCGTTCGATAAAACAGCAACGATGCAATCAAATTATGAGCGTGACAAAATTTTAAAGACTTGGAAAATGACTTGCAATATCTTCAATTTGATTTTTTGTGATTGTTGGTTTTACAAACTTAATTGAACAGTTTTTAGTTTAAAATAAGTTTTTCACTAAAATCAAAATTATTTCTTCTTTTGGCTCCTTTCCATTTTTTTTTTTTTCGGTCGACTGTAACCAAACGGTTTTAATTATGGAAATGTACTCTTGACACTTAATTGCGTGTATTTCAGTCTGTTTTTAAAACTTTCAATTTTTTAAGATAATTATAGCTTTGCAAAAACTCTAAACACTGAAAATTCTTGTTTCTTACACGATTCTGTATTTGATGGATGACGTCTACTTTCGATTTTGTATTTTACGACTATTTTGTGAAATCTGTATCTTGCAGCTTAATTGTGGTGTTTTGTAAAATTTGATTTGATAAGCAGTGAAAGTGTTATGTTAATTTATTACTGTTTCGTTTGATAAACAATAATTAAACATGTAAACTACTGAATAATTTCCTGAAAATTTTAAAAGCATATTCTTACGATTAGATACGCCTGTGAGAAAGAACAGCTTTCCTTTTTACCATTTTTACTTGCAACAAAAGATAAAAACAATTACAGAGTAGAATTTACATAAATTATAAATTAATCAAAATAAACAAAATCAAAAGACACGGAGAAAGGATTATAACAAATAGCCCAAATAAAAAAAAGAGACATAAGAAGATACGATTGTCGGAAAGAAATAGAATTGATACCGGGTCACAGGGAGTGAAAAGAACTAATGATTGAAAAAGCAAGATATAAATCATTTAGAACTAAAACAAGCAAACGATAAAGAATATAGGTACTCCTGATGTAGTGCAGTGAATCTAAAAATATAAATGGTAAAAAGTGGGGCAAAAGGACAATAGGCGGGAAACTGAACAACAAAATTGGCTACTGAAACATAGGTATAATAGGAAAGGGTTTTTAAAGCTCAGTAAAGTTAGCGAGACACCAGACACCTAAAGCCCTAGCGCTAAATCTTTACTACTTGTTAGTGCTTAATATGTTTTTTAAGTAGTGGGACATTTTTAACCACTATCGTGTCTAGTCAGTTAGTAAATAGTATATTAAAGAACGCGTTTCGAAAAGTCAACTTTGTGGCACGAATTCAAGTTTATTTATGCTATTTTTTCTACTTTGCGCGGTATAGGTGATTTTTAAGTAAAAAAGTTAATTTTTCAATCTTTAGGGACTTTTGCCTTAATACGAGATAGTTGATAATAAGTGTCATGAAAGTGTCAAATGATTTGTGAAGTATTTCCAAATTTGTCCAAAATTCTGTGTAAGTAACTCACAAATGGTTCTTTTTTACCTAACGTATCGGTTATTGATTGAATACTCCAATTGACATAAACACAGTAAGGAAAATCTCCAAAAACATAGTAATATTATTTTTAAATTAACAAATTAATTGCGATTCTCAGCGATTCCTCTCATCATTATCTCAGACCAAGCAGTGCTATATACTCATCTAGCAAATAATTTGTAAAGTGGTGCTAGTTTTAAAGTGTCTCTAACCTCAAAAAAAAGTTCAAGATACCTCATTATTCATGCCGTTTTCCCACCCATTTTCGAATGTTTTATAAGTTAATTGCGACACACATACAAAGATACCTTAGTGAAGAATACTGGTCATCAAGTGAATTAAAATTTATTCGAATAAAATTATTACAATCTCATAACATTGAGATAAACGCTAAAACGTCACAAATGTCAGCGAAAATTGGCTAATACGACACCCAAATCGGTATCGTATTAAGCTTTGTTACAGACGCAAAGTAGAAAGAAAAACACTTTTTGACACATTTTTAATGAAACGTATTTTTATTATTATTTAAAATATTTTTTTATTACTTAATATTTTATTATTATTTAAGTGTTTTAGAAACGTCCCGCTAATTCTAAAACATTACTAAGCACCACAACCGTCTGAATGACATTTTTTGAAATTGACGTTTATAACAGCCTGTTCATTTGCTCACTTAGAGAGATCTCCGCATGGCGCTTCTATAGCTAGAAAGGTCTGCTTATGCTGCTCAACGGGTTAGCCTACGCGATATAAATTTATTTACAAAATTTAGAGTTAAATGAAGCTTCTAGACTAACTTCTGATTCAAAAATTTCAAGAGCTACCAAAATCAAAATTTAAAATGGTTTAGAAAAAAAAATTAAATATACCTTATTCTAGACTTCTCGACTTTTAATTCAAAATATAAACATTTTGTTTTACGAAAATTTAGAAAATCTGCTTATTCTGTTCAATCAGTAAGTCTGTACGACAAAAATTAGAGTTAGTTGAGGCTTCTGATTCAAAAGTCCCAAATTAAAAATAAAACTCAAAAAGCTTAGTTTAGTTTATTAATGTTAAAAAACAAAAGACAATAAATATGTCGTAATAAGTAATATATACATATTATAAAATTAACATTAACTAAAATTGTGGTTCACAAATTATTGTTAGCTTTAGAAACAATTGTCTATCAGTAACTCAGTAACTTATTATTAATTCTTCTCAATCAATACTAAACGACTAAAGTTTATATTAGTCATAAGTGAAGCTATTTAATCTAGGTAATTAGGTACCTTTGATTTAGAAATGCTAAATGCATATAGGCAATAATCAAAGAAAAATCAATAACAACACAAAATGCTATTAAAAACATAAAAATAAAGTAACAAGTTTGTTATTTACACAAGTTTATGTCAGAAAAAATGGGCGCGAAAAGTGGACGAAATACATAGATGTAAGAGATTAACAATTAAGTATTACGTATAAACTACGTATAAAAACCATGATATATCATTTATTTCACTTTGTCCGGTAGGTTCATAAAAGAGGTGGTACCGTTTAACACATGTTCGGAAAAAGTACATACCGCATTAATCGTCTGTTGGTTGTATTGTTTTATGACCTTTAACGCACTTATATACATATAAGGTTCTTTCTTAAACCACTTATTTTGGGTGGCGTCTTGAAGTAAACATTTCGATTGTATTTGGAAAGCTGTGCAAGCCTTTCGTTTAAATTTCTGTCTTTTATTGAAAAGAAAAAATATTTCATTAATGTTAAATCATTTTTTTTATAATAATCCTTTGACGTTGTTAATGTAAAGTTTTAAAGTATGAGTGACTGTAATATATAAATATTTAATACTATTTATAATGTCTAAAGATTTTTTAATAATTAGGTATACACATACAATACACGTATGATTACATGTTAAAATGTTATTAAGAAAAAATCTCGTAAACCTAGTTATAACACTTAGTTGGAGTTCAAGGAAAAGCTGTGCGTGTTTTTTTTTAAATAATTATGCCATTCTTAATGCATCTATACACAATTTGGAAATTCAATCCAAGTCTATAAAAAAAAATTGAAGTTCTGGCACTAAAGTCCTAATTGAGATGAACTAAACTGCCACTTTTAGTGCGCCGCAGAATTATGCCAAAGAACAAAGTGCCATTCACAATCCTTAGGTAATATATCAACAACGTTCAATATCCAATATATGCTGCAACTATAATATAAATTAATAAAACTATTTTTTTTTCATTAGGAATTTTGTTTATTTCTTTTGAGCATACCTAACATATACACGTATATACAGGGTAAGTCTGCTAAAAGTATATTTTATCTAATTGTAAAAGTAGATCAGGACGTAAATGAAATTTGTTTTTTTGGTTGCATCGCCAAAATATTGGGCTCATTATTTTATCTGAATCAGGCTGTATTTATTAGAAGTAATATAAGAAAAATTCTGAAAAAATTTACCTGTGTAGCGCAACAATCAATGTTTTTAATGGCAAACTTGGAAGTTGATATGATAACTAGTTTTTAAGAAAAGATGAGATAATACTTTGAGCAGACTCACACTGTATATATGTATATTTTATCTAAATAGGTATTTTTTTATGTATATTAATGATTAGTGACTTTAACAGATATAAAAATGTCAATCTAGAATCTAGATCATTGAATGATGATAAAAACAATATAAAAAAAGATTAAAATATTACAATTAATAATAGAAAATTTCGGATTTATGATAATTCATTTTTCCTTGTGTTCTACGAGAATTTTTTTCAAATAAAACATATCCGAGATCTGTAAAAATAATAGAAGTAAAATAAAAATAAATGCATGAATGAAAAATTTAATAAAACATCTAAAAAATTACAAAATAATTTGAAAATATACCTAATCAAAATTACTTTGGCAGTTAAAAATCAATGTCTATCGCGATATTTTCTCCCGCTGCTTCCCCTCAAAACCTTATTAGCATAATACCGCCCCATATACTCCAATTCATAATTAGGATTTTTATGCGATAATCTCTGATACCCCTCTGGTCGGTACCTAACTTCATACGGTTCCACCTCTTCCTGCACTACAACCCTGGAACCCGGCTTCCGTTCAAACAGGGTCAATCCGCGCTCATCCACCAGAAAATAATCGACTTTCCCAGAAAGCACATCCATTGTGGCCTCTTTGGGGTAAACTGCCGTGACGCCCTTCCCAGACATCAGGATGGGAATCCTCGTTTTAGGCACCGGCTGCGGCTTTGGCTCGGGCTCCGGCTCCACGGGCGGGGGCGATGGCTCTCTGGGCGGCGGCGGTGGAGGTGGCGGCGGAGGCGTTGCAATTCTTACTGGAGACGGTAATTTGATCGCCAACGGCGGAGCCCGGATGTACACCGGCCGAAAAAGCATCTTCGGGGATGCACTGCACCGAAATAACGCCTCGGCTAGTAATTAAGACAAGAATAACGAGACATGTTTGTTATTTGGGCTAGATGGCAAGAAAGAGGTGTCTTGCAGCCAAATGGCATTCCTCCTACTAAATTTGGACCGGGGTGAGAATGAAGGGGCACGTGGGGTCAAGGTTTTATAATTGATGGTTTGAGGTGTGATTGAAGTTTTGTGAAGGAGCCAAAAATGAAAAGGTGCAAACACGGAAATTCGGCTGAAAATAGAATGGAACTGACAAGCATTATGCCAAATATACGAAGAGGAAGTTTTTTCGTAATGGATTTCTTTTTTTGGTGATTTACGTTTGACAAATGCCAAGAATTCTGGTTTTACAATATAATTGGCACCGAATAATAGAACAGTTTTGTTCGTGATAAATTTCTAGTATGTGTGAACTAGGAAGTACAAGATTTTTTTGTTTGTTTTTACAATCACGGAGGCGAGGCGGAAGGTTTTCATATTTATATCGTTGGGTAATAAAATTTTCGGAGACATGTGTTGTTCTATTTGATCTATAGAGAACATTGATCTATTTCGATTTGTTTTAAATCAAAAATAGACGGATTTATTGCAACACAATTATTGGGTGAGGGACAATTTTTAGAAAATATGTGCAACATAAATGTCAAGTAAACGATGCAACTAAATTGCATCTTTCAACTCGTTTTAATAAAGTTTAAGCGAGGACGCCTTGCGAAAATGTTGCCATTTATTTTTGAGATGTCGCGGCTTCATTTTTAAGGCAAAATAACAAAACAAAAACCTTTCGCAAGCATGTCATGGCACAACAAAGTTAAACACTTGAAGAGTAGGTAGGTATGTACTAGAAGTGACAAGTGAGGCGAGAATTGAATCATTTTCTCAAGTTAGATGCAGAGCCTTGTCCTAAAACCAGAATGAAGAAGGAGAAAGGAATAATGAATGTGGCTTTGGACTGCCAAGTATTTTTGTTATAACTTTGTAGGAGAAAAAAGTAAGAAAATCATTTTTAACTTTAAGCAGTCAAAAATAACCCAAGGTAATTAACATCTATCTATTAATTTTTAATTCACGTAATTCATAAATAATTTTATTTTTTACTTTATTAATATATTTTTTGTGAATAAATAGAATTTTGCAGTGCCGAACCTAGGTATTAATTTACTACAGGCGAGTTTCAGTTTGGCGCCCTTAAGTAGAATTTTTTAAAGCTATATTACGATTTCTGATAGGGATTTTAAATTCAGAAAATTATAGACTATAAAAACCTGTAACAAAAAATGGCCAAAATCAAAATAAAAAAATTCGTAGGTACTATGTATTTAATTATATTAAAAAAATACATTTGTATTTTAATTTGAAAATTAGCTTACGTGAACAGCTAAATATAAAAGGAAAAACGTAAAAAAGTAAGAGTACAAAGAATTAAAAATAAAAATGTACGAACATGTTAAAATTAAAACAAACTTTCAAATTTATAAAAAAATCTTTCTTGTTTTCACACTGGCAAATTCATTTATTATTTCATCATAATTTAAATTTTGTGCAATATCTTTTTCAATACTTATAATGCTTAAACCCGATAGACGCTTTTTTGCCATTGACGATGTTAGGTAGTTTTTAATCAGTTTTGATTTCGAAAAAAATCTTTCGGAAGGTATACTTGTTATTGGTAAAGTAAGAAAATTTTTTAAAACTGTTGTTGTATTTGATAACATGGATTTTAAAAAATATTTGTAAATGTTTTCAAAAACATTCTGATATGTTTTTTAAATTATTCATTTCTTACTACATCAATATAGCCAAATATTACCTTAGTTACGGTAACCATTATGACATTCATAACTCCCTTGGGAGTTATAGAAGGGAGTTAAGAATTCTTAATTCCCTCTAATTTGCATATTAAAAAGAGTTACAAATATGGCGCTACAAGAAGAGAAAAAATGTTATTAAATAACAATTTTTGGCTTAAATTTCGGCTTTTTTTGTAATTCTTTTAGAATTTTACTATTTTTATTAATTTTTGCAATCAACAAATTCAGAAAAAAAAATTGTCAACAAATATTTTCCATAGCAATCATGCACAGTTAACTAAGTAAATCGTCCACAAAATTGTATTTATCCACAAAAAATACGTTAAGTAAGTAAGAAATAAAATTATTTATGAATCACGTGAATCACGCCTAACGGCCCTCTGGACAGTCGTTGCCCTCGGTAATTAACATCCTTATAATTCCCTTGCTACATAAATAACTATTATAAAAGAAGTAGCTTAAAATTTAAAACTTTCAATTTTTTGTGAAAACTGAACTGCATTTAAGTTTTTGTGATATTTACTGGCTAAATCAGCTTTCTGTTTTTGCAATTCTGTTACTGACATTGTTGCTACTGAATGTCCACTTAAAAAACTAAAATCGTCGTTAACAACTCGCAGACTACGTATCTATCATTTATTTCTTCCAGCAATGTATCTACTATTTCGTAAAAAAATGCTCTATAATTATCACGAGCTTCTAATTTCTAATGTAACATCTTCTGCACATTTTTCAAGCATTGATTTTATTTTTATTGACCTACTTGTTTTAAATCCGGCAGTAAATTCAAAGATTCAACACTAAGAAATTGCTTCGGTTATCAGCACTGTGTACTGTGTCGTAACAGTTTTCTCTAAAATGAATCAGGAACTCAGACAAACCTTTTACTTGTTTACATGCTACATCAATGGTAAGATCTTTTCTCTGTACCTAATAACAAATTTACATTATTAACATTTTGTAAAATGTGATTCCAAAAAGTTAGACAAACTACAAATTCGTAATTCTGAATTATTTAAAAAAAAAAATTTGCACCACATTTAAGAGCAGCGCGCTGTCGCCGTTTCTCAAAACAATGCTTCGATAAAAATCATGTTTACAAAGCTGCACAAAAGATTGCTTAACCCGAAAGCAAAACTATGAGTAGTTTTGTAAACATTTTTTAACCGAGTATTTTTTTCCGCTCGCTCATTTTCTTATCTAATCTGATTTTAATATTGTGGACTTTCTTGATTCAGTACCCCTTGGGGCGGCGCGCCTAGGCACGGGCCTACTTGGCCTATACCTAGTTTTGGCACTGGAATTTTGTGGACGATTTGCTTAGTTAATTCTACATGGTTGCTATAGACGATATTTGTTGACATTTTTTTTAATTTCTCGATTGCAAAAACGAATGAAAATAGTGAAATTTCAGAAGAATTACAAAAAAGCCGAAAAAACTGGGTCTGTTTTAGTGCGCGTAAAGTCAGAAAAAATGTAGAAAAAATATAAAAAATTCCAAGATTGAATTTTTATGATTAAATAAAAGTAATAGTAAAAAGGCCCCTTCAGAACACTTTGTTTCTTTAAGCATTTTGTCTTGTTTTTAAGGTATATTTTAAAATTAACATTTTTCAAAGATTTTACTCTGTTTTGAATTTTGTACTAGTAGACCCCTTCAGCACACACCATTTTTTTATTAAATCTACCCCGTTTTTCAAAGTACCTTTGTTAAAAGTTAAAATTTTAGAGCCGTCTTGTCCGCAAACCTCTTAAAAAAGTTAAAATTTGCCTTTGCTTCATGAAGCTAAGGTATTTCGCTCTGTTTGTATCAGAAAATAACTAACTAAATCCAGAACTATAAAATCAACCAAATAGTTTAAAAGTACAAAATTGAAATTTTATTAATAAAGCTTTATATGTAGGTAATTACAAAAGATTGAATTTTTTTTACCGTTTTTTACATTTAGTTTTTCTATGTCCAAATACATATTAGTATGAAGAAATTTCACTAATATCAAATAGACCATCGTCATTTATGCCAAAAAACGGGATATCATCATATATACACTCGCAAATTACGCCATAACATATTTTGTAACAAGGACCATCATTAATAACTGTTACAAGACTTATTGGTGGCTTCATAATGTTGGTACGTTCCGGTTTGACTGCATCAAATCTTCTAACAAGGCGTTTTGCATATTCTCCCCTTTCATATTGTTGATGTGGATTTTTATATTTATAATAACAGACCTCCCAGCGGCACGGTGTATTTCCAGGGCATTTTTTGCGCCTCTACCCTGGCCACAACAAATTCTGGCAAACATATTCGTTCAAAGATCTGAATTGTCCTGATTAAATTGTTAATGTTGTGTTCATTATGAACACAAGGCATGGGGTTTACAGCTTCCCCATACCTGCTGCGGACAAAAACAAATAAATTTTACATTGTTTTTTTACCTATCCCCCAGTTTATTCTCATACTATTTAATATCAAAAGCGACGTTACAACAACCGCGTTGTCTTCACCAGGAAAGTAAAAAGTAAGTAACTCTAATACTGTTACCAATGTTTAACAAACACAAATCTTACCTTGTGGTATCTACAATAATTATGATATGCCAATTAAAATAATAATAATTTCTCATTCACTTTAGAATTGAGAATTTTACAATTTTAAGTTTATTTATAGGCGTTAACAGTGTTATAAGTTATAACTGATTGTCGAATCAGACAAATGAATTTTTCTATGTGCCGAATCTTCGAGAAGAAACTTCGCAGCAGTTGACTTGACCATAGAAATAAGATTGTTTGGAACTTAACAGTTGACAGGACACACACAACAGGCTGCTGACTGTGTAGCGCCTAGCGTCTCTAACGACACATGTTGTACTATGGCACCAAAGGCGTAACACAGGGTGGGCACAGGATACTTTCTAATGACAAAAACTGTATACCTACGAGTTTTTTGTTTTTTAAAAATTTTATGACTTTTATGATCCAAAATTCTTTGGGACATCAAATAAAATTTTACCTTTAGGGATGAATTGCATAGTAAAACATTATTGTGATTACTTGAACGTTGAGTTTTCAATTGATTTAAGTAGTATTAATTAACAATGAAAAGAATTAAAATCCAAACGGTATTGTATCAAAGTTTTTTAAAATAACTCTCTTGTCATAAACAAAACCAAATTCTTTTGTTTCTATTTTATTTAAAAGTTCTTTAGTTTTAGTATCTCGAGTAATTCGATTATATTTTATACTGATTTTACTGTCTTTGTTTTCTAAAATATTATTTATATCTATTATCGGAATTAATCTTTTCAGGCGTTTCATAGTTTAATGTAAATCGTTTTATTTTACAAACAACTTTACCTGTGTAATAGTCTTATAACAATAACTTGTGGTAGGCATAAAAGAATTCACTCTTAAAGTCAAAATTTGCACGCTATTAACGGTGTTTTCCTTAAAAATGTTAATTTTAAAATATACCTTAAAATCGGAGTGTTTTCACGATTTTTTGCGCTTTTCTGTTTAGCCTTGAAAATCAGGGTGTTTTTCCTTAAAAAGTAGCTGTGTTCACTAGGGGTTCTATAGCACGCCTTCTACCTTAAAAAACGGCAAAATCTTTGAAAATGTTAATTTTTAAATTTACCTTAAAAACAGGGCAAAACCTTTGAGAAATGTTAATTTTAAAATATACCTTTAACGGGGGTGTTTTCACGATTTTTTCTGCTTTTCAGTTTACCCTTGAAAATCGAGGTGTTTTCCTTAAAAATGTTAATTTTAAAATATACCTTAAAATCGGGGGTGTTTTTCTTAAAAGTGGGCAGTGTGCATAGGGGGCCCTTATACTACTATAAGTCACACCGAAAACAAGAATATAAACGAAACGATATTATTGGCGTTTAAAAATTGTTGTTTAATAACATTTCTTCTCTTTTTGTAACTTTAGTACATCAGATTTGAATTTCTTTTCAATACACAAATTAGAGTGAGTTAAGAATTCCTAATTCCCTTTTGTAACTCCCAAGGGAGTAATGAATGTCTTAATGGTTACCGTAACTAAAGAAATTTTTGGCAATATTGATTTAATAAAAAATAAAATAATTTATATTATATCATTATAATAAGTAACATTCTTATACCTAATTCCCTTGATACATAAATAACCATGAATTATCAGTTATAATATCATAAGAGTTCAGATTTATTTTACCGATTGTTACGAGAGTTTGCCTAGCAGTTTTGCAAATGACATTGTCATAAAAACTACGTCAGTCGAGTAGTTTTTGATCAGTATCATGAGCAAAATTGTAAAACTCAAGTTTACAATCGATAAATTTTTTCAGGCAAAATCTGAACTCGAATTGTATTCGTCAAGACTATTTCTTGAGACAACTTGCGTGACTTTTCTCTTCACAATTTTTGCAAATTAATTTTTGCTTCTTTATTAAGTAACTAAGGCACTTATTATGTAACTAAAGCAGAACTACTACTGTCAAAAATATTTGCTGAAAAACAAGGTACGTTGTGTTTTTCGGATTGCCTATTGGCTGAGTACCCCTGAATTAATTTGGACAACTAATTTTTTCAATTGTAACTTTCCTTTTCATTGTTGAATAAGAGTGTGATCGAAAAAAGAAAATAACTTAATAATATTTACTGCTATTGCACTCAAAAAAATAAATTAATTTATTTTCTACTTTTCTACATTGACAGACGAGGAAAAAGGCAAGTTCGACGACCCACGATTAATTGTTTTAATTTTATTCCAATTTTAATTCCAATTTTAATTTGTTGCATTGTCATGTAAAACACTGTAGTCTACTTAAGGTTTTTTATTTTATCATTGTAATTCAAGACAATCTGAAATGTTCATATCATAACCCACATGTGTTCTGTAATATCATTTCGACAAGAGCCCTGAAGATGAATCCATAGAGGTTTGAAACTAGTAGGCTTGAAATAAAACTACATTTTCCACAGAAATTAGTGCACTTCATAAACCCCATTCATAAATTAATTTATATGTGAATTTTCGTGCCCTTGCGATCCGCTTTAAGATAAAATTATGTTCATACGTCATTATTTTAACTCAACGGTATTATACAAAAAGATTTTTTTCTTTTCTTACTACTACAAAACTTTTTTCCATTAGTACAAAAATTTTGTGACTTCTAAAAAATAATTGTTTTCAATTTTCTATTTTCTATGTTATTTAAAAACTGGCCAATCAAAAATTTATAGATACACATATAATTTTACTATTTCTTCTGAAGCTATTATTAATTAAAATTTACGAGTTTATGTTGCGAGAATGAGAAATTAAACTATTTATTCAAGATGTCTCTGAATTATATTTCTCTATTTCGAAATGAGAATAAAGACCCCTTTCCAATTCTATTTTTGATTTATTTGCAAGTTTACTAGACAGTCATAGGTAATATGACAAGATCCTGATAAATAGTCGGTTAAGTGATCAATTTTTCTAGGAGACATTACTGCCAATTTGACGAAACCAAATTCGTATTATTAGTAATTTGGCTAAAAGCCCCAGTGCTTTTTTACGAGGGTTTTAGTATAAAATCATTACTAGGAATCTATCATTTTGCTCGAGTCTAATTGTAAAACATTCACGAAAACTAAACAATATAAAACAATATAATAATAATCGCTGAATTATCAAGATTGAGCCAAATTTGAATATTAAGGAAACAAAATTAACTTTCGTTTAAGACTATACATCAGTCTTAAAAACAGTTTTAATTTATTTTGTCTCTGACATCTTTATTTGAGATTTCTATATCCTGAGTATAAATTGCTAAAATATATAAAAGTAGTCTATCCAGATAAACTAGATAAATGATATCAACTTCTGATTGCTTATTTAAACTCGTAACAAAGAATGTGATTTGTCAAAAATTAAAATTTGACAAGTGAATGAAAGAAATCATCTTTATAATTAAAATGCAGGCAACAACTTTTTAATACATTTTTAATTGAAAAAATAGTAATCACTTTAATCTAAGATATTAATTTTTAAAGAAAATAATTTAAAAAGCCCATTCCTTTTATCTATACACCAAACACATATAACTTCACTTAACCTTTCCTACGTAAAAATAAATGATTCAGATTTTCAGGGACGACGTATTTTTAGCAAACTCTTAATTTAATTTGATATACGAGTAGGTAATAAAATAAAGTGCGCTAATACAAGATCGCTCTGTATATTTATTTAAAGTATGCGGAACTTCTTCCATGAAGTTTTTTCTTTAAGCCCATCTAAAATATAGCACACAAACACACGCAAATAAGTCACAAGTAAAGTTATTAATACTTGTTCAGGTATGTACAAGATGATGTATGAAGTTATGGAGAATGTGTGCGGTCGCCAAATTTCTTATCCATATTTCAAAACCGTGAAATGTTAAAAAAGAAGCAAAACAACGCGAATATCCCACTCGTGTCAGAAATAACCTTTTGAAATAAAAAATATTGTTAAGAAAACAAAAATACAGCAAAGGGAGTATGATTCACTCACCTGAATTTAGACATCTCGAAAAATATGCAGTGCTTGTGTAGGTGATAATGTTGTGTCTCGATTGGTTTATTTTGATAAAAATGTAAAAAGATTATTTTTAGCGAGAGATGTTGGGGGTTCGTGTCGACATTATTACGCACACTTTTTACTCACACGCATAAAATTATATTTGTTAGAACGAGAAGCTTTAAACCTAAGTTTATTTACAAATATAATTTTACGACAACCATCGACGTGTTTTAATTACAATTTTTCTAGTCACTTCATGCAACCTGTCTACTGTTATTATTCAACAGTTTTTTCAGTTTCCTTACGTTACTCTTGGCCTGTAGGTACTTTCTGTCATCGTCTCTTTCAGAAGACCGTTCACGAACACCAAAATCATCAATACGAACGTCTGCCGAAAATCTTCGCGTTGGATTTATATTCATCACACCATTTTCATTGATAAGGACATACGGAACGCGACCCGACAACACTCCTCGAGCTGCCTCTTTTGGTATAACCGCTTGTAAAGTGTCTCTACTGATCAAAACCGGAAACTCCACTTTAATTCTCTGAATCAAGAGATCTTCAATTGCGAGCAGATTCTGATTCTTTAACATTTGCAAAGGAATATCGCGAGAACTTTTCAACTGGGGTCCTCGGGAAATCAAAACCGCGCTTTCTCGAACCAATTGACGAATCCGAGGGTCGGACCGACCACGTTCAGGATTTTTCTTGATCCTTTCTAGGGCACTTTTCAGCGAGAAATCGCGTTCAGCCAACTGCCGGATCAAATTTGTCCGTTCCAGAAGCTCAATAGCTCTGTTATCAGCAATTTGATCTAAATCAGTTGTTTCAGAAAGAATTTCTTCAACTTTTCCCATGCCAAGCGCTTTAGCAAAACTAACTGCTTCTTCCTGGAGCTCCGAAATATCATCTACCATATGAACCAAATTCTCTTTCATCAAAGTTCTTGTTGCTTCCTCTATCGACTCTTCCAGAAGCTCAATGGCGTCTTCTTCAGTCTTAACTTTAATAACTCCCTTTTTGACATTCTTCACCAGGTAGTTAATAATTTCAGGATCAACTTTAGCAATTTTCACAAACGCCTCACATTTGATCTCTGATTGCTTCTTGAGAACCTTCTCTACGCGGTCGATGACGTCATACGCTGATAGGTTGTTGATGATGTCGTTCAAGAAAGTTATTTTCGTATCAGTGATGTTCTGGGTCAGCTGTTTGTACACCGCATTACATATTTCCGTTCGTTCCAGTGGAGTGTTCATCAAATTTAGAAGATCGGAAAGTGTTTGCTCGTCATTTTTCAATACTTCAATTACGATATCTCCAATAGCATTGAGAGCAAGAATTTGGTCTTTCGGACGAGTTTTGAAAACATCGTTAGCGGCCACCGCAGCTGTTTTCAGCATTACTTTTAATTTGTTACGCGAATTGTTAAATTTCATGTCCGCTTCTGACAAGTTACTTACAGAAATATAAGCTTGATTAATATTGTCTGCATTGATGCTATTTTTGTCGCGGTGAGTCGCTGCCCTCCGCGTTATTGTGATCAAAATATCCGAAAGTCTATTTATAGTTTCTTTATCGGCGGTTATCTTTGATGCTATTTCCATCGTGTCGTTTTCACTGACGTAACTAACAAGACTGTTTTCTGCAGCAACACTTAATTTTCGTAATTCTTCAAGTTTTTTGCGAAGTTGTTCACGTTTGTCTTCGATACTTGCAAGGAGATCATCCAGACCATCGTCCATTAAAATTGATTTGAGTTTTTCGATTTCGAGTCGTTGTTGCTCCTGTTTCAATCTGAAAGCTTCGTTGTCGAGTTCTTCAATTTCGGAATTATTCAGTTCTATACTGGAAACGTCCAAACTCTTATCTTCCGACAATGAAACACTATCAACAGCATCAGAAATATCATCTGGAATAATTTCCATTTCAGTTTCTTCAACTATGGTTTCTTCCACTTGTTTTTTCTTCATCTTTTGTTTCTCGGGTTGCGGTTTAGGTCTCTCTTCGACTGTTGTAGCGAACGTTAATTGACCGTCAGCTGTGATTGTCGACTGAGTTGGCAAAAACATAGGATCACGTTCTTCTTCGCCCATAATTAGTCCACTAATGAGAGTAGGTTTGTTATCGATGTTGATTGTTATTCCAGGGGAGTACTCTAATCCAAATTCGTTTTCAATAGTTTGACCCGGAACGAAAACATCGCCCTCCTCAGTGTGGACCATCTGTCCACTAATAAAACATTCTTTCCCAGATGGCAAAGTGACTTTTACACCTGAAACTCGTCTTGTTCCATTTTCTCCATCTTCGTATTCAATTTCATGCCAAGTAGCACTTCCCATATTTCTGATAATTTCAGGGATCTCCGTCAGTGTTGGTAACTGACCCATCAACTCGGGACCCTTTTTTAATAAGGTTTCATTAACATTTTTCGTCGATTCTAAATTATCGATTTCCATATCGATATTGTGTTCAGCAGCAGGTTCATCGATTTCATCGATAACTTTTTTTGCTTCTTCCTCAAATTTATTCCAGTCGAGATTTTTAATACTTTCTTTTATCATTTCCTTCCATTCTTTTGAACCTTCTTTCGCTTGTCTCTTTCTCTTACGCATAATACGTCTTAATTCTTCTTCCCATTTTTCTTCAATCAGTTCTTTTTCTTCAAAAATTTTTGCCAAGCTCATTGTATATTTCCCGTGATGATGAAATTTTTCATCTTCAGGGGAGGTCGCTCCTTCACCACAATACAATTTACCTTCACCGTCATAATATTGTATTTCTATCGGAACTTTTTTCATACTTTTGAGCTTTACTATAATCTTATCATTACGTTGAGAAACTAAAACATCAACGACGTCACCATCTAGAATGGCTTTTTCTAAATCAGCTTGCAAAACTATATTGTATTTTTTATCATCCACTGAGTATACGTAATTGCCCTGGGCATTTTTATTCTTTAAAATTTCAAGCAAAAGTTTATGACTTTCATTATCCGAATCTAGAGCCGGAGTCATGTAAGTGTAATCCTCCATTTCTTTGTGAGGTTTTTTGCCAAAATTTTTAACATTTTTGGAGCGTTTCTTTTTGTGATTAAGTAGTACAGGGATGTAGTGTTGTATTTTGGCCCCCAATAGCCATTTACCTGTGATACGAAAGGTTCGAAGAGCTTCTTTCGGTGTCAAAGGCTTGAGTAAAGGTAGGTAAAAATTTCGCGAAAAAATTCGACTAGCGGCTGTGATTTTGCAAAATGACAACACGTAATTCACCATTTTTAAAAATTAAGTGGGACTAAGGGGTTGATTTAGATTTATTTATGACACTTGAATTATACATTCGGTTTATTATAAAACATTTCGGACACACAACACGCAACGATCGATAATTTATAATAATTTTTACAGTATAAATAGAAGCAGATAAGACAAGAATAAATTCGTTTTCGTAAATCGGCTCGTTGTTGCGGCGAGTTAAGTCATCCCGACGTTAGAACGTTGAACAAACTAGCGTCGCGACGCCTGTGTGCCTCATCCCACTGGATTATTCGTTCAGAACCGTATTCTTCCGAATTCACTCGTATATGCGTTGAGTACATGCTGATATTTAAGCATCCTTGTGGCACTTCGCGCCTTCTCTAAAATCTCCTTCGTTCGGCCATCCTCAAAGAACGTCCCCTTTCTTATACTGCGTTCCAATTCGACCAACTTTTCACTTTTCTTTACTGGTTCTACAGGAACGTAAGGCGGAGGTGCTTCAAACTTCATTTCCTTGCATTTTTTACGAATCGTCATCCGGATTTTATCGACTTTACTTTCCTCCTTCAAAATCTTCTCTTCCATGCGTTCCTTTTGCCGTTTCTTCTCTTCTTCTTCTCTCTTCTGTCGCTGTTCTTCTAATAACTTCAAAGGATCGTCTAATGGCTGCCGCTGTGGCCGGAAGCTCAAGTCTCGTCGAGGTTCTTCTTTAGGTTTCATTTCAATAACTGGTGGTTTTTTCCTAACTCGCTCCTTACGAACTGGTTCTTCGGGTTCATCGATAACGCGTCGACGTATAACAATCTCCTCCTGTTTTGGCTTGGCTTTGGGTTTGGCCTGGGGAGGTGGAGATGGAGAGGAAGATTCCGAATATCTTTTGTGTTCGATAGGCGGTAGGTCGTCCTCTGTCACCTCAAACTTTAATTGACCTTTCTCGGTAATTGTAGACTCGCCTGGCAAAAACATAGCAGGTTCTTCCTCCTCGCCAAATACCAATCCAGGGATCAAAGTTGGCTCGTTGTCCATATAAACTGTAATACCTGGAGTATACTCAGAATTACCGCCTTCAGTAACAACGGTTTGGCCAGGAACAAATACTTCGTTTTCATCAGTTTTTACCATTTGACCTGTAATGAAACAAGTGCGGCCTTCGGCCATTTTGACTCTTACTCCTGACACATTTTGTAATTCGCATAAGTCGCCGCTTTCTAAGATTTTAATGACTTCAGGAATTTCTTTCATTGTTGGCAGTTGAGACAAAATTTCTTCTCCACCTTCTTTTAATTTTTCGCCAACGTTTCTGGTTTTTTCCATATCGTCGACAGCCATTGGGATATCTTCTTCTTCAACAATCTCGCTGGATTCTTCAACGATTTGTTTGGTGTCTTCTTCAAATTTGTCCCAATCCATGTTTTCGAGACAACCTGATAACATTTGTTTCCAGTCAACTGAATCTTCACCTTTGACTTTCTTCTTTCGTTTTGTTGCAAGTCTCATCATTTCCAATTCCCATTCTTCAACACCTGATTCTTTTGCTTCAAAAAGTTTTGCAATAGACATGGTTTCTTTGCCATGATGATGTTCTTCTTCTACTGTTTCTTTTGTCCATCCACTACCTCGATACAAAGGGTAGTTGCCGTTATAACTGGCGATTGGGACAGTAACTTTAAGGCCATTACTTAACTTTATCAGAACTTTTTCACTTCTTTGAGCCATGGTAATATCCACAATTTCTTTATCTTTAATGGCTTTTTCCATTTGGTAAGGTATGACAAGAGTGCAACCCTTATCCAAGACTTCGTAAGTGTAATGCTGACCTTTACCCCTTGGTTTTCGGTTAAGTACACTTTGTAAAAGCATATGGTTTTCCATATTTTCGTCCAAAAAAGGTTCGACGTAGCGTATATTATCATGCTTTCGGACTCGTTTCTTGATGACGGGAGTTCCTTTAACTCTCTTTTTTCTTTCGGAGGATTTTTCTTCATGTGTGGTTAGGACGGGGATATAATGTTCAATTCTCGCACCTAGGATGTTCTGTCCAGTGATGATTTTTCGTCGAAGGGCATCTTTTGGCGAAAGTGGCTTCAAGAGAGGAAGGTAATAATTTCTTTGGAAAAGTTTGCTGGCAGCGGTGATCTTGCAGAGGGATATTTTCACGTTAAGTACCATTTTATTTGCTTCTATTTGATGAAAAAGGATAAACTAGATTATACTACTGGCTATTGTTAAGACCGGTATGTATCGAGTCGAGCATCACGAACGGTAATGAACTAAATGTTAATGAATGCGGATGGCGAGGGGTCGCGGAAGATGAAAATAGATTTGATCGACTTGTGTCACCCAACCCAATTACCGATGTATCAATAGCCAAATGCAGTGACCTAATTGGTCCTAGTAGTCTCCTACTAAATGACCGACTTCCAAATTCGGTGACGTATTATCCCCACCGAATCAAACGTAGGTCTATATTCGTATCCTTTGTTCCACATGAACGGCTGAGAATATTCCTTGTTCAAATATTTTTTATAATCTACATCAAAAAACTTCCCTTTCTTAATATTCTTCTCTAGTTCTTTAAGCTTCTCGCTTTTCTTTACCGGCTCCAAGGGTTCATACACCGGTGGTTTGGGTTTAGCATCGACGAACTTTTTCAGTTTGATTCTGATCTCCCTTCGTTTCTTATCAATATCCACCTCTTCTTGCGCTTTTTTGTTGTTGAAATTTTCCACGCGTTCTTTCTCTTGTTCCAATAGATCTTTTTCAAACGTGGGCAATGTCAAATCATACAACACCGGTTCACCTGGCGATCGCACGACCGTGGGCACCGGTTCCGGTTTCGGTTCTTCCTTCGGCGGCGCTTTTTTTGACCGTTCGCGACGTTTAGGACCCATACTTTCAGTAGCGTACACGCGTTTGGGCCGTTCGTAAATGAGCTCCTTCTTTTCGCGTTTAGGGGGCGGCTTCGGACGCTCCTCCTCCTTCTCCTCCTCGCTGTTCTGCTCCTCCTCTAACTCGACCTCTTCCACCTCCTCAAGTTCAGTTTGCAAAATGAGCGAGTCCTTTCTGATGTCGTCTTCGGTTTCAGCGAACTGCAGCTCGCCACTTTCAGTTATTGTTGACTCTCCTGGCAGGAACATGAGTTTGCTTGGATCGTCGCCCATTACCAAACCGGGAAGGAGGGTGGGTTCGTCATCTATCATTACAGTAAAGCCGGGCGTGTATTCTGATCGGCCATCTTCCGTTTCCACTGTTTGACCGGGAACAAACAAGTCACCTTCTTCAGAGGTCACGATTTGACCAGGAACGAAACGATCTTTACCCGAAGAAGGCAGATTTAAAGTCATGCCGGAAATGTCTGCTATTTCAGTCAACGAACCGCGTTGCATTACTTTTACACATTCTGGAATTTCCGGCATTGTCGGTAGTAATGATATGAGTTCGTCGCCAGCTGCTACAATTTTCTCATTAACATTTTTGGTTTTATCCATGTTTTCGATTTGCATAGGTATTGGGTCATCTTCAACAGGTTCGTTAATTTGTTCAACAATTTGCTTTGTTTCTTCCTCAAAGTTATCCCAATCCATATTTTCCACAGCAGCAGTCATCATTTGTTTCCAATCTTTTGTACCTTCGCCTTTCATTTTCTTCTTCCTTTTATTAGCAATTCTCATCATTTCTAATTCCCATTCATCCAACCCTTGTTCTTTAGCTTCAAATAACCTTGCAATGGACATAGTTTCTTTGCCATGATGGTGAAATTCTTCAATATCTTTTTTAGTCCATCCTTCCCCTCGATAAAAAGGAGCCCTACCATCGTAAGTCAGTAACGGTAAAGTAACTTTTATCCCATCTTTCATTTTTACCACAATTTTTTCACTCCTCTGGGCTATCACAACATCCAAAATTTCCTTATCTCTGATAGCCCTTTCCATCTGATAAGAAAACACCAAAGTGCAATCTTTATCGGGGACATAATAAGTGTAACACTGCCCTTTCCCTCTTGATTTCCTCGCTAATAAATGTAACAGCCTATCGTGATTTTCCATATTTTCATCAAAAAGAGGCATCAAGTATCGCATACTTGCTTTTTTCCGTAGTCTTTTCTTTCCAGCACCTTTCGTCGTATATTTGCGTCTTTGTAATCTCATTATATATTCTTCAAGTACCGGAATGTAATGTTCTATTCTAGATCCAAGAACATTTTTTCCGGTGAGAATTTTTCGTCGAATTGCATCCTTTGGAGAGAGTGGTTTTAAAAGAGGCAAGAAGAAATTTCGTTGGAAAAGTTTACTGGCTCTTGTAATTTTACATAATTGAATCATAACATTGAAAACCATTTTGATGGAATTTGGTAATCACTAGAAACACTAGAAATGAGGGCACTTTTAATTTGTATGTTTGTCTGCAGTTCAAAAATCGACTGAGTGTATCTGGGTTTGGGGTAGGGAATTGTGTACTTGAAATTATTTATACACTTGACTTATCTTTTAACAATCTTGTGGAGAGGTTTTTTGGTAAGTCACCAGATTAAAATGAGTCATTGATTAAATTATTTCTTTGACTCTTCTTCATTCATAAAATACAGTGGATGAAAACAACTGCCTTTTTGCTTTTCACAAACTTATTTTGTTCATAATCAGAATAACAAACACCAAATAATGGTTTTCTTAATTTTTTATTATCTTTTTTTTTTGGAAATTCAGTAATTGCGTTTTGCTTAATGAAAATTGCGATTGTTATTCTTATTTGTTATTTAATCGTTGCATTTTTGCTTTAATTAGATCTAAATGTCATTGTGTCATGTTTATCAGTTTGTACAGTACGCTTTTTATTTTTAACTTAGACAATTTATAGCCTGCCTTTTAGCATTTGACTAGCAGACTGCAGGAAGCAATTAGGATTCTTTATTGGAGTGTTTAAACTGTGCTATTTGAGCCATGACGGAATATTTCTTTAGACGCTATGGTTTCAACAATAGCATTTTTGGTGCATTGGACGATATATTTTTAAAGCAATATCCTAAAGTTTTTTTTTTGTTAGGTTACTAACACTTTGCTTACATCATTTTGGGTTTTTAATTTGTTTTTGTGTAAAAAAATAGGTTTATGCTCTTTGTCTTTTTCGTAATTTTCACTTTAAACAAATAAACTTTTCCCGAATATTTTGGTGCTTTATTTTCGTATTTATCCATTTTAGATCAAATTTCTTTATCTATCCTAAATCTAAATAAAATTTAATCCAAATAATCGTATAAAATGATTCCAAGCTGTAAAAATTTATACGTCTTAGCATTCTAATTTTAAAAATGTTGTTTTCTCAATGCTTTTATGATAAAACTAAAAACCATTTCAATTTTGTGTACCGCCTATTAAAACAGGAACAGAAAATAATAAAATGAAATCGACAATACAGCATTGTACTAAAGTAAAGAAAACATTTTGTATAACCGAGCGGGTATAAACCAAGGAGGTTAGATAGAAAGGAGAGAGTATGCCCTATACTTCCCGTGTAAACAGTTTGGTACCAGCTAAGTACCAGTTTATGACAGGTTTCAAATGAAGCGCAGAATCGACAGATCCTATTTGGCTGTGTCTGGTCTCGCACAGTGGCGTAGCTGACGCAGGATGCTAGTTTTTGTTTGGTTGTTTACAAACGAACGTTGTTTTGTTTTTTTTACTGTTTTTTTTTGGTCTGTGTGAATTGATTGTTAATATTTTTTGTTATTGTTGTTGTCATTTTGTTGTGTTTTTATCTTTTGTTTAAACTTTTTACACTACATTGTGTGACGCTACTGACTTCCACCTCGTGATGCGCCTGCTTTCAGTACCAGTTTATAGCTTTGAAATTCATTGAAATTTGCATTTGCTGATTTGTGTCCTAATATCACCTCACAACAGTGTTTTGTGTGCTTCAATTGTTACAGATATAAATCTTTCTACTTAATAATTATTTTGTCCAGATATGTAACAAATTTGATCCAGTAGTTTCTGAACATGTAAATATTATTATAAAATCATAAGATTTGAAAAATCGCATGCTTCATTATCTAGGAAACGCTTTTCAAAATAAAATTATAGAACTTCTAAGTGAAAGTATATAAATCGCATTATAACAATTATTAAAAAGACAAAATATTTTTCTATTATTGTTGATTCAACACCAGACGTTAGTCATCTTGAGCAAATCACATTTGTTGTTTGTTGTTAGATATGTGAAAATGTTAAAAAAAAGCTGAAATACAAGAGTTTTTTCTAGGATTTTTTCCCGCAGTTAGTACAACGGAGGAAGTATTATGTAATTTTTGGTTGGAAGATATAATGTCAAGTTTGGAACTTGATTTTCAAGATTAGGTAAGGTTACGATAATGGAGCTAATATGAGAAAAAAAATATTGATCTTTTAAAATAACTTTTGGATATCAATCTTTCTTTTCTTGTGCCTTTCTTGTACCTTTCTTGTGCCGCGCATACTTTGAATTTAGTCGTAAACGACGCTGCAAGTAGCAGTAGAAAAATTACAGCTTTTTGATTTACTTCAAGAAATATAAACATTCTTTTCAGGTTCCACTTACAAGTGGGATGTGGTGGAGTGCCGTAAGACATAAAAATGTAAAAATCTCGAAACCCGGTTCCACTGAATGGATTTTTATAGAACCTTTTGAATTGCAATGCTGAAAGCTTAAATAAAAAGTTTACCCATCAAAATTTGCCGATCTCGATTGCAACAATTTATAACAACAATTAAGTAAAAAATGAAAGAAATATGAGGAAAAAAGAATTTGGAGTAAATATCTCAGTTTTACATATATATAATAAATGATAGTTTTATAGTTACATTAATATTAATTTATACATGGTACTCCCATAAAAAAACGCAGCCTTCTAGATTAAGTTAGAAATAATAGAAAATTTTGTCAACTTTGGCCGCATCTGGGCGCTGAGGAGTGAGGAAGCAGAGCAACTATTATTTTTCTCTTTCATTTCACATTTATATCTATCGAATAAGAAGAAAAAATTTCTAAAATCCGACAATTTTTGTTCCATTTCTGCTCAATTTCAGCTCAAGATCCGTATTTTAACAGGTGGTTGGAGGAGAACTTTGTTATTTATAGCCCCAAAATTTTAAAACTGTGGGGATATAAATTTCGGATAGGGTAGTCAGAATTATTACGGTCTTTCTAGGACGTTCTGTTACCGAGGACCATGTAGGTTTATTGTTAGCGATAGGGAGCCTAAACGGCACTATTCAAAAACAAAATTCTTTCAAATTGTTAAAGTTTAAACACGTTTGGAAATTATCTTCAGAGTCTTTTTTTTCGATTTAATATACAAAGGGCTCAAAATAATTTTCAAAGTAGAAGTAGGTAATTTTTGCTACTTTGTACCCCCATTTTTTCATTCCCTAATTAAATAAAGTAATTATTTTTATAAAAATGTGTTTAGAATTTAGAGTAGTACCCTCATAAAAAAAACACGGCCCTCTAGATTTATTTATAGATTTTAGAAATTTTCGTCAATTTTGGGGGCTTCGAAGTGAATTTGAAGGAACGAATTTGGCAAATTTAAAACGCCCGGTTCATTTTACGTATGGATGTGTCAAATTTAACAGCCTGAATTTGGTCTAGTTCCAGCTCACGATTCCAATTATATACATTGTGAGACATTTGTATGGAATACCTTCGATAAAAATTCGGGGATTTGTTTTTTAAGAAAACGCTTAGAGTCGTATCCTGTTATTTTTCAACGCGCATTTTTTAACAAAAAAATTTTTTATACAGGGTTTCCCAAAATCAAGATACGACCCTCAACTTTAAAATTTTAATTGAAAACTTTATTTTTTAGCATATCTGAATTCTACGTATAAATCCCTGAATTTTTATCAAATTTATTTATTTTAAATAGATTACGCCTTTGTTTTCAACAACAACTGAAAATCGACATAGTGTGTGCTACATAAAAAATACGCAAAATTATACTTAGATTTCACATACACTAACAGAAATTGAGTTTTCATTTGAAATTTTAAAGTTGAGGGTCGTATCTCTATTTTGGAACACCCTGTACAGCAATATTTTTGTCAAAAAATGCGCGTTGAAAAATAATAGCATACGAGTCCAAACGTTTTCCTGAAAAACATATCCCTGAATTTTTATCGAATTTATTCATTTCAAATGGTTCACGCCTTTTTTTAAAAAACCACTAAAAATCGACATAGTGTTGCTTTATAAAAAATACGCAAAATTATACGTCGTAGAATTCAGATATGCTAATAAACATTAGAGTTTCTTTTTAAAATTTCAAAGTAGAGGGTTGTATCTCGACGTTGGGACACCCTGTATATTCAATTTTTTTGTCAAAAAATGCGCGTTAAAGAACAACTGGATACGTGTTTAAGCGTTTTCCTGAAAAACAAATCCCTGAATTTTTATCGAAGTTATTCCATACAAATGGTTCTCACTGTATAATCCCATCCCCTTTCTCACCTTTTTACCTGAAGTCTCTTGAGGCCCCAAAAACAGGTTTCTAATAGTTTTCCGATGTAAAATTTAACTTTAAGCAGAAATAATTTTGAACTTAAATAAAAAAACTAAAAAATAAATTTATTTTATTAAAAAATAAATTAAAACTAAATTAAAAATTAATAACTATTTATTTTACTAATCAAAAAATTCAGATCGGTAAAAATAAATGGGTAAACATTTTAGTACTTAGTATTAAAAAAACATTCCAAAAAGTTTTATAAAAATCCGTTCAGTGGACCCGGCTCGGGACCCGGGTTCCGAGGTATAAACCTTACGGCACTCCACTAAACATGTAACAATGAAAATCTTTGGTTTAGGGGCATCAATTTTCACTTTATCTTTAAAATCTTTGAGTGACACAAAATGGAAAAGTAGGATTAATGCTATTTATTCTCTGTAACAAAATTTAAAAGAAATTTTAGTTGCTTTAGATGAATTAGCGGACGATCCAACAAGAGATTCAAAAACAAAAAACTTAATTAAGTCTTTAACAGAAAAAATTAATTCATTTAAGTTTATTTGTTCTGTCATTATTTGGAAAAGTGGGCAGACTTGTTAAGCCCTCCCAATAAACAGATCATAAAAATAATTGCAGTTACCGCACCGCACACATCAAATAAACCATAAAACACCTCATAAAACTTCATTTATAAAGGTAAACACTTTAACATTTAACAACGACCTTGCAAGGGTTTGCTTACATCTTTTAATGATTCCGAGAAATGGAAACCCTCATAAATCAAGTTTTATGAAAGGTTTTATGTTTACTTGATGTTTACGGTAACTGTAATTATGTTTATGATCAGTTTGTTGGGAGGGCTTAATAAGTCTGTCCGCTTTTCTATCGGACCACTGTAGCAAAATGTTATAGAACCCCAAATGTAATATGACTGAATATGTTAAAGCTTTAGAAAATTTAGCAGACTTTCTTTATTCAAAACAAATGAAGGAAGTTTTACTCAATTCATCACTTCGGCAGTCTCTCTTACAAAGGAATTGGGAATTAATTCTAATTTTGAAGAAACTAGAAAACGAAAAAATTCTTGCCTATTTGATTATGAATCGCAAGATAAATGATTAGACCCTAGACAAAAGTTTAAAACTTCTGTTTAAAGTTCTAGGTTTAACTTACCTAGAGAATGCAGTTTACTGTTTAGCTTTTTCTTATAAATTTATACCAATAGATGATGTATCTTTAAAAAAGGCATATATGGACCTTGACAGAAAAATGGCAATTGTTGAAAGAGAAAAAACTATTAAATGTTTCAACGGCATTTAACTGTTTAACGAAATTAAATCTTATAAGAACATTTTTACTGATCAACTGCAACACCCAATATCACCAGTTGACATATTAAACAACATTATATGTAAAGATCGATTTCTTGTTTTTCAAATTTTACAATATCACTCTGATTTTTTTTTTAACTGTACCTGTTTCGGTTACAACTGGTGAGAGAAGTTTCTCCAATCTTAAGTTCATTAAAAACTATCTCTGATCTAATGTGTTCCAGAGCTCGACTGTTAATTTTGGCCATCATTTCTCTTGAAAGAGACATTTCTGAAAACTTAGATCTTTGAAATTAATTGAAGATTTGCCATCAAAAAAAAAAAAAAAAAAACTCTAGAAAAACCATATCTTAAAATGGAAAGATTACCAAAGATTTTTGTTACCAAAGCTTTAAAAACAAGAATTTATTTGTTGCATTTATTTTTGAATTTACCTTAATGTTTATTATTACATAGTTTTTGTTCTTAATACTTATTATTCTTAATCAAAAAGTGGAAAATTCATTTTTTTTTAGTAAATGTAGGTTACGAAATATTCCTACTAGTAGGTACCTATTTAATGTAGAAAACAAAATTTTTATTTGTTACATGTTTAATTCTTTTTATTTTTGAGAAATATACATATATTTGTATTTTTTTATTTCGTTGTTTTTGTTTTTTAAAATATTACAATAATGAGTAGTGACAAAAAAAATTTTAATTATATTTTAAAGGGTGGCAAAATGTGAGTATGCACGCGAGCGGCCTTAAAGCTAGAAACGGCTCTGATCCCAGTTAATAAATATTTGAAGGAGTTACAAGACTTTACACTTTGTTAAAATTTTAGAGTGTTTCATTTCAATTGTTGACCACTGTATTTAGACATTATGTTATATTTGTTTTTGTTAATTCAGATGCCTTTCCTAAATGCTGTAAGATTGCAATTAAAAATAATAATAATACTCCAGTTTCTATCTCTACAAGTTTTAAAATTGGCGCTTTTAATCTTATCCGAGTGTATCGATGTCCGAAAATGACATCAAACATAACCTAAAAAATCCAGAGAATCAAGAAAGTTTATTGTGTTTTTAGTTTCTATTTTTACAAATAAAACAGTAATTTTAATTTTTTATATACTATTTTAACCATTTACTATTTCGAAACCGGTTTTAATCAAGGATCATCAGGTTCTAAGAGTTTTTTAATCATGGACGAGGCCGGATTTAGGTAAGCTCCACACTTTTATTAATGAAAATATAAGGGAAACTTTTTCATTATCTAATTAAAAAAATACTTACAGTAAAGATGACAAATTTGTTGATATTCATGGTCGCGAAATTCCCACATTTGTTGTGGGAAAGCAGGAAGAAATTGCTTTGTCCTTGGCAGATTTGAAGAAAACTGGTGTCGGCATTTACCAAAAGACCCAATATGCTAAACTATCCAAAATGAATAAGTAAGTTTATTTACCGCTGTTATAAATTGGTACTTACTTAAAATAATTAAATTTTAGACAATTTGATAGCACTTTTGTTGACTACATGTTAGAATCCGCTAAAACGTACATGCTCGACAATAAAGTATTTTTCAACCAGGAGCAGATCATGAACAGTATTGAAAAGTATGCTTTCAGCTTATATTTACAAGAATAATTAATAAATTTAAAAATATTTTAGGTGCAAGACTATTTTAATGAACGACAATGAAAATCTTAAACCTCAACAAGAAGACAATTTCTTTAAAGAACGTTCTTTAGCTAAAAGCAACGACGACAACATTCGGATTGAAGTGGCTAACACCCCCAGCCCACCAAAAAAACAAACCGTTCAACCAAAGCTTGAAGCTATAAAACCAATAAAGGAAAAAAGTTTAAGCCCTAAAGATGTAAAAAGTGAAAAAAAAGTAACTTTTGCAAATGCTAATGATAACAGTGGCAATTCTAATGGAGCTTTCAAAAAACTAAATAATGGGTTGGATAACAAGAAACAAGAAGATTCCAAACCTATCAAAAAACATTCTTACAACATAAGTCAAGTACCAGTTGAGGTTTTAGTGACAAAAATTGACAAACCGAATTGCATTTGGGTGCGAGATAAAGCCAATGATGAGATTTTTGCAAACATTCACTCTAAAGTAAATGAAGAGGTCAAGTACCAGAAGACAGTTTCAAAACCTTGCTTCAATACAGTATATCTGGCACAGGATGAGGGATTCTGGTAAATATAAACATTTTTTTGATCTAGGGACACGTCGTGTCAGTGTGCCTCAGACCAAGGGCAATAAATGAGCGAGTTATTCTAAAAATGCAAGCATATGAATTCGTTTCCTTGTCTCATGTAAAAAAACACTTTTGTAAACTTATATATTTAAAGAAAAGTACTTGGCAGGTACTCTTTTCAATAATGGTAAATCGCGACAACACGTGGGTTGATGTCTAAACTTAGTAATTTTGACCGTATTGTGTCTCTAAATTCAATAAAAAATAGTGAGGCAGTAAACTAATTAGCAGTAAACACGTGTTGATCAATAACCATGTACCTCTATTTTGGAAATATTTTGCTTAGATCGTATCGAACTTCCAGTTTTTCCTTTTTCCTGTCTATTAGAAATTAATTGGTCGTTTGTGTCGTGCCACATACGAACTGCTTGACGAAACGCAAAAAAGAAAGAATAGTGCATTGTCTTAGGCCACTAGGCCATTCTAATATAGTATTACAAAATAATATAAGTGTCTCACGAACGAGTGGAAATCTTTTAAATATCAAGAATTAAGAATAAATCGATACGTATTTTTTATTTCTTTATTTTTTTTAAACACTTTCACATTTGGAAATATTAGCTTTTAAAGGTAGACTCCAAAGAGGACGTTCATATTTCTATCTATATAAATACTCAACCTTGAGGTAAAGTTATTACTTTATCTTACCAATTAAAAGTGTAAATTGCATCTCTAAAAAGTGTCTTAAAAGGGGCTTCTTTGACACCAATTGCTTTATAACTTTTTAGCACAAATTAGTGTAGATAAAAAAATCAAAAATAAATCAATTTTTTTACCTCACTCAAATGGATAATATGCTTCATTACATTATTCAGTTCGATAATAAAGGATTTCATTATCTAACTCAAGCACGTAATATAATTTAGTCTTAACCAACCAGTAAATAAAGTACATTTCAAAAAGAATGTCATAGCAGAAGGTTCTGAAAATTTGTTTCTTTTTTAGCCAATTTTTTTCAGTATTTATACGGCTATTTCGTATTATCGGTAAACTTTTTGTACTGTTGTAATTTGTACAGAATTATAATACAGGGTGTAACACTAAAAACTTCTAATTCTAATAACTTTTAAACAGGTGAATATAAAAAACTAAGGAAAAAACCGTTTCGAAGTATCAAAGGATGGGTATGTTATTTGGTCTGTAAGTATTAGAGTAGTTGCACCCCAAACCCTGCAGACTTTAATAGGACCATAGTATTTGTAGTACATCAAATGAAAGGCAAAGACCGAGAGAATCCAATACAAAAAATTTAACAAAATATTTTACTTATTAACAGAGGTACAAAGTAAAATAATTGATAAACGGATGTTTGCTGTAACATTTATTAACTTAAATTAACTGTTTAAAATCTGGCGATCTGGACGGCCATTCGATGCTACTTCTCCGACCTATTCATTTGTTTGGGTACTTGTTGTTGAAATACTCTCTCAATTATCTAAAATAATGAAGTGGTGCGCTGTCCTGCTGAAAGAATACTTTATCGGGTTTTAACATGTGGTTTGCTTCACTTGCGTCTACAATGAGAGGATCTATGATATCATCTAGCAACTTTGAGTTTTTTTTTTTCTCATTATGGGGTTAATTACTGTGCGGTAAAAAAGTATCCGTTTATCAATTGTTTTTTCTATATTTTGATGTTCTTTCATTTGATGTATTACAAATGATATAATCTTATTAAAGTTTATAGGGGTTGAGGTTGGGGTGCTAACACTTTAACACTTACAGACCAAATAACATACCCATCCACTTCCCTCTTAATACTGTCGGAAAGGTTTTTTCTTATTTTTTTTATCTTCACCAGTTTAAAAATTATTAGAGGTAGAAGTTTTCAATGTTACACCTTGTATATTATTATAATTTTAATTTTGACATTAATCTAGTTACTATTTTCTAATACCTGTCTAATCTAGTTTTACATTTACAGTACTAAAGTTTGTTTATTTTTGTTATAAGTAGATGATAGTGATTTTTTTGGTAATTTGTTTTTAAAAAATATAGTTTTATCAGTCTGTTCAGGTTTCGGAAACAGATGCTTACAAAATTTTAAAAGAAGGGGAAGGAAACCTAAAAAGTTCTATAGAAAGATGGGGTAATAATTAGAAAAATAAGTTGTGGATATACCTACATTTAAAAAGGTAGTGCTAAGAAAAATTAGGAATTTTTAACAAGACAAAAAACGCTTACAATTGATAATTTCTTCAAATATTCTCAAGAAGAACTAGAATACACGGTATGTCATATAACTTTATATAAGATAATAAAATCGATGGGATATAAATACAAAATTATTAATAACCGGAAAAATTTATACGAGCAAAAAAATTTATCACCTAGAAAAATTGCCTTCTTTAAAAGCTACTTGCAAAATTTTGACAAAGACGACGTGACTTTTATTTACTTGGACGAGACTTGGATTTACATAAACGGGACACCTATTGGACAATGGATTTACGAAAACGAAGACGAACAGACAGTAGAAATTTAAAAACTACCTGGGACACAATTTACAAATTTATATGCGGGTTCAAAATTTGGGTTTTGTGACTACCACAAAACTATGGACGGTAATATTTTCAAAAATTGGACAATAAGGCAGCTACTGCTCTCACCCTACCATTCTATGTTAATTGATAAACCATCATCATTTTCGTCTATAAAAGTAACATGCAGGGGTGGCTGGCAGAAAATAATTCTTTTTTTGACCAGAATATGACAAGAAAACAAGAATTACATAACTTAATAAAATCTATTTGACCCATGACGATCTCTTGAAACAACATGGACATGACGTTATTAGACTGCCCTTTTACCACTGCCAGTTCAACCCCATCGAATTGGCATGAAGCCAGGTGAAGACTTACTACCACAAACACATGACTTGACGAGAGACCAAGTTTCAAAATTATGACGTGAATGTTTAGGACAATTTTGGAAAAACAATATTAAATTCTGCGAGACATTTATTTTCGAAGAAGATTTGACTAAATTAATGGTAAATTTTAACACACATGACATACCACCATACGTAGCAAATAATACCCGTGACGCAGCATTGTTTTGATCGTGAACTTATTTCTTTTCTAGGTTCAGATGCAAGCTAATTAAGTCTTCGCCTCTAACCGTCTTCTTTTTGGATTACGGCAACATTGCTGAAGTCGACGAAGTTCGAGAAGCTTCAGAAGAATTGTCAAAATTTCCCTGCATGGCTGTGCGTGTAACTTTTAAAGCATCTGAATACAATCCAGTACTAGAAGACGAGATTACTATAAAATGTGTTTTTCGAAACGATGATAAAACCTATTTTGTTAACGTTTTGGAAGCTCCAAAAAAGAATACTTCTGCAACTTTTCAAGAATCACGAAATGGAATAAAAGAATCGAATTTCTTACTTAAAGAGTCTTCACAAACTGTTAGTCCAAGGACCTCCAGGGGTTTTTTCAAAAAACCTTCAAGCTTTTGTCATCTCAGTAATGATCAAACAGTTGCTATCGTTCAGGTACAGGATGAAATTTTTTATTTGAGAACCAAGGAATGTTTTGCAAAGTTGAAAGATTTGGAAAATAGTATCGAAGAGTACGCTAAGGATGCCAAACAAATTGACAGTGTTAAACCAAATCAACTAGTTTTGTATCATGATCAAAAATCCAATAAATTAAAGAGGGCTGTGGTACTAAAAGTTTATAAGAGAAACATCGATATTGAAACTTTTGACTACATGGAACGTTTTACCACAAATCTGAACAATTTAAAAACCATCAATGAAAAGTTAAGTGAAGAACCCATTACTTGTTTTCCTGGTGGGCGCTTAGTAGGCTTTGAAAATCAACAATTGGACGACAATTGCAAAGCAATTATTGCTGAACATATTCAGAAACGGACTAAATTTCAAGTTAATTTGGGTTTTGATGATGAGCTTGATCTGTTTAACGGCAGTCAACTTCTCTCAGAACAACTAAAGAAGGCACCGAAAAGTCCTGAAAGAATCTTTCTTAAAGATATGATATCCTACGAGCCCCAACTTGGAACCAATTTATATTTATGTGGTGATTACAAAAATAGTGAGGATTTTTTTCTTGTACCCGGTAATCTATTAAAAAAACATATGGACTACATTATGAGATCGGAAATTGAAGATGAGAAGGTTTACACACCTGTTGAGAATGAAGTTTGCTTATGTTATTATGTTGGTACGCACGTAAGACCATTAAAATTATTGACAATTAACAAATGCAATACGCACTCTGTCGGTGGGATTTGGAACTTTAAAAATAGTAAACATGTGCATTACTGCTGGAAAAAAAAAACAAAAGTAAAGTCGAAATTGACAGATTTTTGTCAATAATTTGAGTTTTCTGTCTGAATACGAAGCTTGTGTTGCTTTTTGTTAATTGTCAATAGAACCTAAAGCTATGATTGCATCGCTATAATAACGCTTGAAATTACATTACCATGTAATGGTACTTTATTTTAATATTTAAAATTTTGCTGTCACGTTTTGCACAGAGCTACGTCATTATAAGTAGTTCGAATAATAAAATCACTTTTCTAACAACACTCCTTATCAGTTTAAAACGGTTCGGAACTGAAGTGAACATGCACAATAGATATTTTGAACTGCTGAAGCACTATTGCACATGTGCAGCACAATTCTAAACTGTTGTTGGAACAAACCTAGTATATATAATTATATACTATCGATCTACTTGACATACGCACTACTATTTTGCACCCAATTTTGGGCTTGAACTGCAAGTGTAATTGCTTCATGTTCTTTCATGTGATAAGTATTCTATACATTAGGGTAACACACTAGAAAATACCAGCTGTTTTGTTTAAATAACACTGAACAGTGCGAATGCCAAGTGGATAAATTCTAGATCTCGTTATTTTGACCTCACTAATCTCAGGGTGCTGTCTGCTAAGAGTTTATCTCATCTTATCTCAAAAACTAGTTATCACATCAACTTCAAAGTTTGCCATTAAAAACTTCGTTTTTTGCGCTACGCAGGTCAATTTTTTCAGAATGTTTCTAATATTCCTTCTAATGAATTTTAATTATTTAATATTAATTCTTTGCAAAAAATATAAAATTTATACTTTTTTAAATGTCGTTCTAAATGAAGAGACGTTAAAATATTGTTTTGTGAAAAAATATTCTAAAAAAATTGTAGATAACCGCAAAAACTAATAAAGTTTATTCGTATTGTAAGACTTCTTTTCAGGCAGCATTGCCAGTTTACTTTGCGACCGGCTAGATACTTATTTCCCTACAGCTTTTTTGTGCCTCCCACTTTCTTAGAAAAATGTAAACGTCCAATCTTATTTGGGGCGTCTATTCAATTAATAAATTAAATTTAATTGATCGCAACTAATGTTATCTTTCTCTGCTAGATACTTTTATGTGGGCCCGTGCGGTCGAATACTGCTTTTTATTAATACCTCCTTACTTATTAATACTCCTTACTTAATACTATTCTTTTCTATTAATTTTCTTCATGATTTTAATACATTTTTTTTATATAGATCAATGGTATAGATGTGCTGTGATTAAAGTTTTTAAGAAAGAATGTGAGGTTATGTTACTCGATTTTGGGAATATTGAAATGATTAGTAAAAAAGATTTACGAAAACCTCATGATCAGTTTACAAAAATTCCAACTTTAGCTGTGTCTTGTCAATTAGTTGGTAAGTTTAGAATAATACACTCCAGTCAAATAAATTATTTTTTTAGACTTGCCACCTCACCAAGACATTGAAACCGCTATGAGAAAATATCTCAATATAGGAGAATTTTACACTGCTGATATAAAAGAAGTTTGTAACGGCAAATGTTACGTAAAACTCCCTTCTGTCTATCAAGCTATAAACGAGCAGCGCTTAGATAAAGATCAGTGTTGATTTATTTCAAAAATTGTTAATGTTTATTAGGTACAGCCAGGATGATTTTATTTATGCTTTCTTCACCCGAGTAGCTTTGGAATTTTTTAAATATTATATTTTTTTTCAATATTTTTTTTGTTTTAATGTCGTATTATCAATAAATGTTTAAACAGTGTAAAAATCAAGTTGTACACCAATGAATGGGGGAGGGAGTCGCTTCTGGTTTCGTTAGGCCATTGCCAATGCTCCCAACTACCAGATCTGCGCATAGATTGCCACTTATCGGTGTACAATATGATCTTTACACGGTTTACATAAGGTGACCAACTGTTTCTTGTTTTCTTTTCTCCCACCCTACCTTTCATTGCTTTGTAATTTTGTCACTAGATATCAGTTGTACAAGTGTCAAGATCACGAAAAAGGAGATCGTTTCCATCTTATGGAAATTTAATGACCACTCAAATCGATATTTTTTTGTATTAATCGATAGCTCTTGAAATAAGGAGCAATTATTCATTGCGCCAATTTGTAGGGAAGGTAAAACAAAAACGAGAAAAATTATTAAAATTGTAGATATTTTATGCTGAAAAATCATCTGAGAAAAAAATTACCTAAAAGTACATCAAAAATATCATTGACTTAGGTCCGTTTTTTTACTATAAGATACTCATTTGTGATTAGTTTTTCAAACTTGTTGCCAAAATGCCACCAGTCAATATTTTTTTATTGGATTCAAATGCATTTTTGGAATATTTATACAACAAAAATTAACCATAACAAAACTCTAAGCAAGCGAAATAAGAAGGGCAGTAAAAAAATTTATAAAATTCAAAACACTAAAAAAATTTTATAAAATAGAGAACTTAAAAATTACATAAAAATCTTTACCTCACTAGTGAACGACTGATCAAACATACGTTTGGCCCAAATGTTACTTTTATAAAATCTACCTACTACTCTAACGTTTAACCAATCGCAAAACAGTAAATGCTAAACAAGCTAAAGAACAACTAATAGTAGAATAAATTCAAATACATATTCTTATCTGGAATTCTGACGCCTCGAGTGTAAAAATTAGGAAGACAAAAGTTTATAAGTTCATGAACAGAATGCTACAGGGTCAAATTTTGTTAGATTCATTTAGAGTGAGTTAAAAACCCTGTCAAGTGAAAAGCTAGACCCTCAAAGTCCAGGTTTTCTTTCGACCCGAAGAACCGCTTCCAATGAAGTGCAGGAGCTTATTGAGGAAGATGTCTATGTAAGTGCTTTTTGGAAAGTCTCGTTGAAATCAATATTTGCTAAATGTAATTTTGGTCTATGAATTGATTGATTGGTTGAATCGTTTTTATTCAAAGTCTTAAACACATAAACTATGTAGCCCAAATTCGCAATTTACCAAAATGAATTGTTTTCTGACTTTTCTGCTCTTGTTCTTGCTTAAAATAATTTTCTAAATATTACAGCAAATGGATCAAATTTTGTTTTTGAAATAAAAATAAACGTAGATTATAGATAATTTTAATTATTAAATTCGAAGTTATAATGTGAAGAATTAGCGAAAAGTTAACAGAAATATTATCAGTTGAAAAAAATGAAAGTTTTTAAGCGTTTAAATGAATTATATTCAGCCTTGAATTTTACGATCTTGCTTGTCGTTCACCCCTTTTTATTTGGACGAAATAATAGTACATATTTCGTTTTGGTCTATTGATATAGTTTTGATGGATGAGTTTGATGCACTTTCATTCTCAAATTAATGAGTAAATTGGACTTTGTGGACCGAGAGGAAAAATTTACACTTTTAATTCTTTTTTCTAAATTGTTAAAGTAATTTAGTAAACATTTTAATTATTACATTTGAAGATAAAACAAAATATTTTAGAGATTTAGAGACGTTCATTGCAATTTCAAGTAGGTCGTAATTAGCTCGCACCAGTGTTTCTCCCGACTTTATAAATTAGATTTGAAAGTAAAATAAACACAAGACAGATAAGACGACCCGTCTGAAGTGAAAAACCAAACGACAGCTTGAAGATTATATTTAATGTTTTATCTAAGTTCATAGATTTTCATAGGAACCATGAGGCTTAAAAAGTGGTAAAATTATTGTTGAGCGAAAGATAAAGTTTCAAAACTAAGCCGAAATCTTCAGGTCTGTTAAATGTTTATTTTATTTTATTTGAAATAACAAGTCCGGAAACAAAACTTGTGTCAAGTTTTGTTTAAGAAATATATTTTGTAATTATTATTTTTATGTAAGAATCTTTTAATCAGCAGTATTAATTAATTTTTTTTTTGTATTTATTAATTTGTAAAATTCCTTTTTATGGTTATTTTCGTTAAACTTACTTTTTCGTTTTAAGCGATATTTTTCAATCGACTGCATGCTTTCTCAAAAACTATTGTTCTCTCATTTTACCATCGCAAGGGATGGATCCTATGCAAAAATATAAATTTATTTGCTTTGTAGCGGAAAAGCCTTTCTCGGCCAGATCACGCGAGTTATCAAAAAATTCACTATAAGAGTTATCTTAAGAAAAATATATATTTTTCTTAAAAATCTTGACACAGATCTCTATTGTCTCTTGTTCTTGCAAACTCCCCTTACCAACTAACTATAGTAACTAGAGTTCTCAGAAAGATACAGACTGGTTCAATGAAAAGTTTGCACCTAGCGTTATGATAATACCTTTGTTTGCGAAAATTATAGCAGAAATGCTCAAACACGTCAATTTTTTGTTTAAGGGGGACACATTTTAAGAATATTTTACAACCCATATCTGTAACCCTGTGCCGGGGGTGAATCACCCTTAAAATTTTAAATAGAAAATGGGGTCGAATGACATTGTTTTAAAGAGCACAAAATTATCTTTATAATATTTTGTTCTATTTGTTGTATTTTACTTGAACAGGTAATGTAAAAAAGCCTGCCTAAGGAACTTCAATCATGCAGTTTTGGTTTAATCCTGTTTTATGTTTTCATTTTTTTCTTACTTTTAATAAATTATTAACAGTACTTGAAAATTTTAAGAAATTTACTTGTAAACGCAAAAACAATTTTTAAGAATACAAAAGTATATGAATACTGGCCTCGTCCAGCATTAACGAAATCTGTTTACTTTTTTTTATTGGGGTCTAGAAATGATGGTTTACGGTTAGACCCTAATAAAAATTAGTAAAAGTTAAATACCCGATTATGTCGTAAACACAAAAAACGTTCTGAGGACTCTAATTTACTTTACATTTCTACTACATTCACCTTTAATCTTTTTAAACCAACCAATCAAATCACAGAGCATTCATTAATCGTTCAAAGACCAAAAACCTGTCAGTAAACACTACCATATCATCCACCTGCTGTGCATAACTATACTATGGCATAACTGACCTAACACCCCACACATGTGTTCTTTATTCGTCTGCAAAACGCAAAACCATAGATAAAGAAGCGCAAAACCAGCGTCTGAGATATTCAGGCACCAGCCAGACCACACAAGCACCCCTTATAATCTAAAATATGTTTATCAAGAGTTTTTCTTTTTTTTTTTGATTTTAATAATTTTTACAAGAAGTATTATTATATTTGTTGTACTTTTTATATCTCGTATTATTTGACTGCTACGTATTTTCAATAATTAGTTGTACTCCAATTTCCATCACAAAGGGGTTGAATCTACCTCAAAATCTTTTAAAATTTAACAACTTAAGAAAAATATTTATTTATTTTTTTTAAATCCTACGTCACATCTTGGACAGATAATAACTACAATGTATAATAAGAGACCATTTTCTTGCAGAAATAACGAAAATAATCAATCACTTGGAGTAGTTGGAGTTCAAAGGCTTATCCGCGGCGTAGGCTTATACACTTTGGACAACAGGTAACCAGTTTATCGTTGAAATAATGCCAATAATCAGTCGAAGTTTAATACAATAGTCTTTTCCAATTCCGGAAAAAAATTAAGTTTATCGAAAAATCGCTAATTAGCCGTTCCGAACAGTGAAGCTCTCATTAACATAGAGAATGGTAAAACATTCTCTGACGATGGCCTTCCTCGATATCTCTTTGATATCCAAATTTTTAGTGATGTTGAAGGTGCTTGCCCACTGCTCACAAGAATTACTTGTGAGTTTAGACAGTTTTTTGCATTGGAATTTTGAATTAATAAAAATTTTAATTTAATTTATTCTTATAGCTTTTCTTCGATCATAAGCTTGACGATTCTCAACTCAAAAGAGTTTATGTGTAACTAATTCTTTAATGGGTGGGTGACGTCGCGACTCTGTTTCCGTCGAATACCGATTTGTTTGGACTTCTAAAATTTCAAATTTAGACTCAAAAGTTCTTAAATTAACTAAAACAGAAACTATTATCCAGCTGCTAGAACATCTAAACAAATTATTATATATTTTCAGGACGTCCAGTGTTGCTAAAATTACTTTAAAGTATGTAATTAATTAGATACAATTATACTGCGTCACAAATTTTAAAAAAATACATTTTTTTTTGTCGAAACTACAACTTTTTCGACACATTTTGGTTTTTGTAAAAATCAAATTCAAGCACTGGAAGTGACGTAAATATTTTTTTATAAATTGCGGTTTCTTGGTTTTACATAGACGAAGTTGTCATATATTCGCACTTACTGAAAAGTAGGTATGTTTTTTTGAAGAAAGGTACACTTTTCTCTGGTTCTAATTAACATATCGCCACAATTTTTTTTTTCATCATGTACAGCAGAGGTCGGCAACCTGCGGGCCGCATGCGGCCCTTTGCAACTTTTTGTACGGCCCGTCAAAGTATTGCATTAATATAATTTTTTTTTAATAATATTTGTACTCATACAAAAAGCACTATATTTAAAAAAAGATTTAAGTTACATTTGAATATGTGGCCCGCATAAATTTTTTTTTTTGAAAATGGGCCGCCGTTCGAAAAAGATTGCCAGCCCCTGATGTACAGTAATGAACTAAGGGTAAATATGATAGATAACTTTTCTAAATTCGGATTGTAACATATAAAAAATAAAATGTCAAACAAAAAAAGTGAGTTTTTACAACACCATAAGTTTTTTTGGTTAAAACTTTTTAAATTTTCTACTATAGCATATCATGTATCTTTCATCACAAAAAGTGTGCAAAACCTCATTAACATCAGTTTAGTGGTTCTTGAGAAAAGTGTACTTTTCTTCAAAAAACGTAGTTTTCAATTCTATTCAAAACCAAGACAGCGCAATTTTTAAAAAAATATTTAGGTTACGTCCAGTGCTTGGATTTTAATTTTGCAAAAACTAAAATGTGCAGAAAGAGTTGTAGTTTTGAAAAAAAAATTTCATTTTTTTTCATTTGTGAGGCACTGACCCCCTTAATCAATTAAACCTGTTTTTGGAATAGGATTAGATACAGGTTCACTCGTACTTTGTTTTTTTGACAATATTATAATTGATTTCATACATTATAACTTTTATTATACAAAAATTAAAAAAATTTAAATATGGCTTTTATACATAGTAACTTTTTATTAGGTGAATGGTGAATTTAAATAGGCTAAAAATTCTATGTGTGAAGCATTTTCACTGATTTTATCTTCAAGTTTATATAAGTATATAATTAAAAATTGGAGCATTTTGCTCTAAAGGTGAATCGGGCGAAATTTGATTCATTTCATTAGAAGACAAAAAATGTTTTTGAACTTTACTCATGAAGAGTTCTCTTGCTGTTCCTATTATATAATCTCTTTTATCTTTCTCAGAATTTATCCAATTAAGCTTAAACTGTGGTAAAGAACAAGTTGCTAAATTGTATAGGCGGTTAGATACTTGAATAAAATCTAAAAATATGTGAAAATTGTGGTTTTTCTGTGTTCTTATCTTTTGAACAGAATTGAAGATTATCTTTTGCAATTTGCAGGTAGGTATAAAACCGAGTATAATACTAATTTCTAACAAAATAAATAAGTTCTTTGTCTTTTTCCAGGTATAAGAAATACGGTGTTTTAAAATTACAGTATTGTCCTAGAATATTGAGTTTATATCATATACATCCTGGTGACTATTCTAATCCTACTTTCTATTTGTCGCTTTCTTATGGTATTCGTATTGGTTGTATCCCTGTACAGAAACTTTTGAAGAATGTAATTGTGAAAAGTAATTGTAACGAAACAAGTTATTGAGTTACAAATATAAATAATAGTAATAAAAGTAATTTAATTACTTTTTCAATTACTTGTAATTAATTACTTAACAACACTGACGACGTTATCATCTTAATAAATAACCCTAATAACCCATACATAAATGGGATTAGACGTTTAAAAAAAAAGCTGCGAAAGTAAAAAGATAACAAATATTAACATTTGGCCCATAGTAAATAAACAGTTTGCAATTGTAAATAAATACAATGTATTCGTAAACATAGCCCATTTGTTAAGGGGAGTATGGAGGTAATTTCCCTTATGGGAATTCCATTGTAAACGCGCGGATCTGTAACACTTTTATTTATAAAAATATTTTAATGAGATTTGGTACAATCATTCTTCTAATTATTAACTACAAAATGACTGGAAACGATTTTTTTAAAAACGTTTATAAATAATATAAAATAATTATTAAAAAATTATTAAAATTTAAAATCAACAAAATTAAAAATTTAAAAAAGTTAATATGTAGTTTATGTTATTACAATACTCATAGCGAAAACCGTTTTTAATTTTTTTTTATAAATAAACAAGCTACACATTTGCGCATTTACATTAGAATTCCTATACTACAGAAATTCGTCCATACTTCTCTTAAATCAACAGTCAGTACGATTATTTATATATTGTTCACAAGAATTTTGTCTATACGCACATATCAAAAACAAAGCTCAAAAAAAATGTAGCACAATATAAAATGGAACATTTGTATGTTCCATCGCTAATCCTTTTTTCTAGTAAAATAATAAAAAATTGTTGGTTGTCAATAATTATGTAAATAATTACTTTCTGTAAATTAATTTATGTTTACGCTTTTTGTCTGTTGATTTAGGTCAGTTTTTAAAATTACGGGAATACAAAAATGTGGAAAGAAGTGCGTTTGGACTAGGGTTTTTTTAAGGAGTACGTTTGATAAAAAAGGAGTACTAAAGTCTCTAATGGAGTACGATTATTCACGTTAGTTTAAACCATTTAATTTTTTTGATAATTTTAAACTTGGCGCTTTACTGCGAGTGCGGCTGATTGGTCGAATGGGTTGTTTATCATTTGGTGTGCACTTGTGCAGATAAAGCAAAAAGGTTGACTCTGATTGGTTCTCTTGCCTCTCTTGAACAGAAAAGAAATCAAGAAAATTTTCTGGGGGCTGGTTATTTCTTTTCTTACAAGACAGTGTACAGAACTCGTGAATTGTTCTTCGTTCCTATTACTTAAACTTCCAACAATGGAACAAAATTCTAATTACTGGTATAAAACAACTGAATTTTGAAAACATAACCTCATTTTTACAATTTTCCTGGTTTTTAGTGAAGATACCGATTATGTTAACATTCATGGCCAGGATATCAAAGTTCTTCTTTGCGAAAAGACGGGAAAAATTCTTATTCCTATCGACGCTTTGAAGAACATGGGATTCAGAGTATACAGGAAAAGCCAATACAGTAGACTCCTCGTTGGTGAAGAGTATGTTTCTCTTAAAAGTTTTTATGTTTTTTAAGTAATTTTTGATTTCTTAGCCAATTTAGTCGTGAATTTGACTTGTACATGTTACAAGCGGCAAAAACCTATATGATGGAAAAGCAAATAAGTTTCAATGAGGCTGCCGTATTTAGGAGCATTGAAAAGTGAGTATCTTAATTTTTTGTGGATACATATTTTTTTAATTTATAAATCTCATAGCTGCAAGAAAATTCTAATTCAGGAGTCGACAAATTTTGCTCAGAATCATGTAATTAGCAATAATGATGACAGTATTAGCATAACTACGAATTTGCACGAGACAAGGACTCACAATTCTCGAAGCATGTATTCACATAATGATTCTAATCACAAATTTTCAAATAGGAGAAGTGTTTCGGCTTCGAGGCAATCATTTGGTAAGGACTCAAATAAAACAAATTTAAAAAGTTTTCTCTAAATAGTAATATAAAACTAGATAAACATTATTCGAATTCGTATGAAAAAAAGGATCAGGATCTCAATTCGTCTTACGAGCTTAAGAAACCCAAGGTTCACTTTAATGTTTCGCCCCAAAACTCACAAAATGGGGAAGAGAGGTGGTCTCCAAATTTTCAAAACAAACCTAAATTGGAACACTTAGTACATATTGAAATGAAAAAAGGGGAACACAAAGTTAGTAAGTTCAATTTTCTGTAACACGCTTACTATTAAAATTTTGTAGTTGCTAATTACTAGTATTGATCCATTAAATAATTGTGTTTGGGCTCAAGATAAAGAAAATTTGGATACTCTCCTTGAAATTAATACTAAAGTGGAAGAAGATATTAAAACACAAAAGTCTATAAGTAGAAATCTTATTTTAAATCAGATTTATTTGGCACAAGAAGACGATGCATGGTATGTTTTTTTTTACTGCTAATTATAATATAATATAAATGAAATAGGTACAGATGTAAGGTGATTAAATTCAAACCTTTGAGAGTTTTTTTTGTGGATTATGGAAACATTGCAGAAGTGGACGAAGTAAAAGAAGCATCAGAAGAATTAAGAAAATTTTTATGCCAGTCAGTGAAATTGAGATTTGATGATCCGACTTATGTGCCAAATCTTTATGATGAAATTTTTGTTAATGTATATAAGGTAAGCATTTTTTTTTAAAATAAATGTGCGTGAGATTAAAAAAACTTGTTACAAAATTGAAAAAGTATAAGCAAGCTGTACAGGAGGTTTCACACATAATGAGCAATATTTGAGGTGCTAACCGATAAAAGCATAAGTAATGTTATTCTAAATATATTTAATTTCTAATGTTTGTTAAAAAAGTGACAACGCCTTAAACATGACAGTCACTTGTATCCGCCTGAAGAAAACTGAATACACAGTCGAAACGTTGCCGTAAATAGAAAATGTTTTATTGACCCTCTCCTAAATTGCAATTTCCTATGAACATATTAAAAAAATTGTAGCATTTTAAAGTTGAGCAACCAGGAGATCGTTGATAAATTAACTTAATTAATTAAGTTAGTGATAAGGAAGTAACTTCTCGTCGACTAGCTGGAAGCTATTTAAGGTGAATTGACTAGTATAAGGTTGCCGCCAAGCCCATTTAGCCAATCAACGTAAGGTATAAACTATAGCGCTATTTTTATCATGCTTCTCATTCTAATGTATACAATTCATATGGTATGCTATGGTGGGTTTATCTAAGATTGAGAATTTGACTTTAACCATGAATTACCACAACAAAGGAATTCTAATTGGGCAATTATTGGTCATGCCGATTAGCAACTGTTCTTTTTATCATTTACAAAAGTAGCAAAAATACTCGTTAAGGTGACGGTAGTCAATAAATAAATCGGTAACAACAATTGCTTAATCTAATATGGATATCCGTCTGGATGGACGGATGTTTATATCAGATTTCCGTCAGCTGCAGAGAAATCACTTCCTAATTTTTTACCTATTCTTGAACAAATTCATAAATTCTAAACTAGCTTTTTAATTCAAAATACTCGTAATAGTGGTGGTAGGCAATGACACCAGAATTTGCTTGGCCGTCTTCGACTTTCTTTGACGGAAGCCACGTTTCCGTCGACAAACATGAAGGTGCGTTCGACTTTGCCACTCTGAGTGCACCTACTCTGTCTGTGTTTGTCTCATTCAGGACAGATAAATCAATCGCATTATTTGGATTTAGGATTTACTAATGTAAAGACTGTTTTTATGACAACGTACACTCTTTTTACCCCATCTAATAACTGGGTGCACAAAGAGCGTGTGTTGTTTTGGATACAGTGTCAAAAAGCATCAAATTCTGGTCACCGAATATGGTCTCAATGAAGTAGGTAAGGAAAGAGGTGGTGCAGTCGGAGTGGCAAAGCCGAACGCAGCTAAGAAGTCGCTTCTTAATAATAATTGCTTTATTGTTGTTGATGTCAGATGACGGCAAATCATTTGTCAAATCTGACTGGCTTTCCATTGAAGTGCCCTCGGTGTTAGTGCAAAAATACAGAGACGGATAAAAAAGAGTTAAACCAAATTTCGATAGGGTATTTGCATGAAGGTACAATTTTTAATAATTATACATTTTTAGAATATGCAACGTATACAGCATTATAGCGTGTAACAAAACAATGAGGACACAAGAGAATTTACACCAAAATAAAGCGATTTAACACAATTTTTTCTCTTACGACCGCCTAGATTATAGTATTGTTTTTTTCTAGTTATTTCCTAGAGGGAGATACAGTACAAAATGTTTTGACACTTGTATAATCTACATACTGAATTCTGCTCAATCAACTGACTGTCACAATTTTTACTTTTTTTGCCAAATAAATATGCAGATATTTTCTGTTTTTTAAGAGTGTTTCTATTGATATGGCTGTTGTTTCTATAAAAAAGTCTATAGGCGACGCCGACGCTACAGTACAGCCGTCTCCAGAAACGAAAATACGACTGGCCTGATAAACACTTCGTTTATACTATAATCTAGACGACCGTGTTTTTTTATACCAAGTTGATGGGCCGGAGGGCTCTAAATTTAAAAAGTAAATTTATTTTTTTATTAATAACTTTTAGGGTCGGTTTACAGAAAGTTTTAATTTGCGATTAAATTGACGGTGCACAAGAGCTAATTTAGCTCAGGAAATAAACAGTACTCAGTACGCAACAGACACAGTTTTTATTTCTGTTTTCGTTAAGTTACTTCTGTTACATCTCTACTTTGGCGTCTTCTATGTCCTAAACGTGTAAATTTCATTTTATTTGTAATCATTAATATTCAAAATAATTTACGACAGCGCAGTTATGACAGTAAACTAAGTTTTTAATAAACTTGGTTATACAGGTATTTTTTGTTATTTGCTCTCGCCGGAAACTCCAAAAATAGGCAACACATTATACTTTGAAAATTTAGTTTTCAAAATTAAGACATAGAGGGTTGTAAATTAATGTCAACATTGTTGACAATACCTTTGACAGTGCTTCCAGAGTTAGTTCATTTGGATCTTTGTAGCCTAATTAAATCTCGGGCGGGAGCAAATAAAAAAATCACTTGTAGTTGTAAAACTGCGTTTCTATTATGTACAATCACTATCATTTTTATTCAGTTTTAAAGTAGAACTGCAACAAGAGACTGTAAAACTAAAGTTTTTTTCTTGGGGAGATCGGTCAGAGACAGAGGCGTTTCAAATCTAAAATTGATTTATTTACGCACAATAACAAAATAAATAAATAATGGATTTCTTAATCTTTAATCTATCATATACCATATTGATAAAGCACCTTGTTGAGGTGACTGTGGAATCAGTGACCAAGGCAGGTAAAACCTTTAAAGGTTTGAAATTGAGGCGGGCAAACGACCAGCTACCTCGAGAAAGACCACAGCAATTGCTGCAGATACTCTCTGGGATAAATCAAAGAGATAGACCTACCTTTAGAGTTGGGGAGTTAAACGGGGCCACTATAAATTCTTAATTTCTTTTTTTTACAAGAATTAACAAGGATAAATGTGACAGTTCTCAAGTTCAGTTCTCTTTATAGGTTTGTTCCAACAATGGTTCAGAATTGTACTCCACATATACAGTAGCGTTTGAGCGGTTTAAAATCTCTATTGCGCATGCTCAGTTCAGTTTTAAACTCTAAAGCGGTGTTGGAACTTAGCTTTTATTCTATGATTAATATTGACATAAATATTATTGTAGCATACTATGTAACAATATTCCATAATATTTTAAATATTTATAAATCTGTAATTAGATTTATATCTGTAGAAATAATAAACTACTCTAGGCAACTTATTACCCCTCGTGTTCGTAGGTTCGTTGTCCGCGGTTATTAATTTATTTTATGCATAAATAATCATTTTACTTATCGGTATTAAAAAAGAAAAAGAGATTTCCAGTAACATATAGTATTAATCGTTTTTGTATTTTCAGTATGAAAAGGGTATTTACTACGTTAGTATTAAAGAAGACTTAAACAAGGAAATAAAAATCTCTGCATCTACGCCTCCTAAAAAAGAATTTAGTAAGGAAACAAAAAAAGTTTCTGAACCACCACTTAGGCCCCCTGTAGCACCTGTACCGCAGGAACCAAAATTTTTTGGGAAGCCTTCACCTTTATGTTCTCTGCAAGACGGACAGCGTGTTATGATTATTTCACACATTGATGGCCAATTAGCCTTAAGAACAAAAGAATGTTGCACGAAATCAAGCGAGGTCCAGAAAATTATTGGAGAAATGAATCCAACTCCGGTTAAAAGTGTTGAGAAAGATCAAATGGTTTTATGTAAAAGAAAAGACATGTATCAAAGAGCGATTGTTACCAATGTTCAGGGAAATATTGTCGAACTTGACTTGATAGACTATTTTGGAACATTGGAAGTCGAGTTATCGTGTATTTATCACATAACTGAATCATTAGCTAAAGAACCAGCAGCGTATCTTCTTAGCCCACCATTGAAGGACTTTACAGAAGAATCTGTAGAATTAATCAATAAACTGATAGAAACCCGTGCAAAGTGTACAGTGGTAAGTCTTGTATTTATTAAATTACCTATTATTATACCTGCTTTACATTGAAAAGCTTGAGAAAAGTTTTTTCTGGTTTTGCAGGTATCATAAAAATTGTTGTACGGTACACGTGTACTGTCGTCCTCCCCAAATTTGGAAAAATGACTTAAGTTATAAATCTTCCAACAAAGGGGCTTGGGACCGAAGTTAAGTCGCCCGTAATAAAGTTCACAGTAGGTATTATTCTGGTTATTGAAACAGATGTTTGGGATCTGGTCTCTACCGGTCTGCCGCAGGTATAAAGTAGGGGTGCACTTTATTGCGGGCGTTGTAAGATTTATAACTTAAGTCATTTTTCCAAATTTGGGGAGGACGACAGTACAAGTGCAAGCTCGATTTATTCGCTTATGTCTTAATTGCTTTTTAATGTTGTTTTTTTTTAAGATTTTTAATGAAAGCGGATTTGACTTACAACTAGCAGACGGACTCCTCTCAAAAAAACTAAAATGTCAAGAACCTGATCCAAATCGATTTATGAAGGAACAATTGTCTCTTTTGACGCTGAATTTGGGTTCGGTCAACTACGTGCTCAGTCATGTTAAAGATAAGGACAACGTAACGATTTTCTCTGCCGATTTAATACAAACTCACTTAGAAAAGATTATGAAAACGGAACTGCAGTTTGAAGAACCATATGAACCTATCGTGGGAGAGGTATGTTTAGGATTCTTTCAAGATAGTTGGTCAAGATGTGTTATCCAACGTATCATGAAATTTCAATATGAGGTACTATATATTGATTTTGGAAACGTTGAAATTGTTGAAGGGAAACATTTGAAAAAATTGCCCGATGATTCTAAAATTCCACCAATTTTAGGCATTCCATGTCGAGTTTTGGGTTAGTTAAAGGAAGTGTTAGTACAATTTTGAGTTAATAAACTATTTTGTAGGTTTGCCTAATAGGAAAAACATTGACGAACTCTTAAAAAATTGTGTAGAAGGATCTTATGATATGATTATTAAAAAACGCGTTGGAGATACATATGAAATAGAAATTCCTGCTCTCAGTGAAGAACTGGAAGAGAGCAATTTGTGTTAATTTGTTCCTTTTATTATACTATCATTGTGTTTTGTTCTGTTTGAACTTTTTTATATTCAGTTTTAAGAATTCATTTTTACTTACTTTTATTTTTAAAGACGTTTTTATGTTAAAAACTACTATTAACTACTGGTCTTTTGACATTAACATTGTTCATTTGTTCTAAAGTTTTAAAACCGTTTTTGTAAAGTTTTAGAAATAAAGTGAAGAATTGTTACATTGTATCCTTGCGGTTTTTTAGTTATTCCAAATGGTAAAACCATGTTTTTTAGATATTTTATATTTTTAGATATAATATAAAATTACACGAAATTTGTTTCCGTATTAACCTAAAGGTATTGGCTACCTACTCTCAAAAGAATAAAATTCTAACATTGACAAAAGAATAAGAAAAGAAACAACGCTAGCTCCTGGTGGAAACCGCAATTAGGTAGGTACTTAGTTGCCAACCCAATACTTGCCCTCAATTGATGACGAACCTCTGTGGGTACAGTTTAGAAGGCCAAATTAGTCAGTCGCTCGCTCTATTTCAGCAGCATAGTCATGAAGGCTTTCGTCGCTCCTCTGCCTTCGTGATTTCAGCATCGACTGATATGCCACACTCATGTGTTTTTCTCCATACCGTACCTTCAGTGCGTCGATAATTGCACAATAGTTTTTCTGGTCCTGCGCTGATATGTTTTGTGACAGCTTGAGAGCTGGCTCTCGCAATGACACCACCAGGGCTGTAGCTTTCTCTTCTGTATTCTAGCCGTTTATTTCAGCCGCTGCTTGAAGCTTGAATTGAATATAGGCCACGATGATTGTCCGTCAAAATTTTGTGATTTTACTGTTCGCTGTGAAGACTATTCTTCACCCGTTGTTGTTTTTTGTCATTAACTTTTTTGTCGAGATCTTATCTAACTTTTGTTTCTATTTCAATAACCTTTTCTAGATTTTTTGAATTTCTACAACTTTTTCTTTCAACTCTTTTTGCAATTGAAGAACTTTTTTTGACGTCTTTCCTGAAAGTCTTCTCTAAATTGTATAATTTCTCAAAGATTTTAGCTGGTCTTTCTGTGGTTGTTTTTCTTTTTTTTTTTACTCGTCGTTTTTCTTGTTTTTCTTCTTATATTTGCATTATTTTAGGAATTTTCGTTGCTCTTCTTTTTCTTCTAACCATCGATTTTGCATTTCGTTTAGCTGTTTTTTCCCATATGTTTTAGAATTTTTCTTTGTTTTTATTTGTCTTTTAATGGACGTTTTATTAGTTCTTCTAAAAATTTTTTGTTGCTTTTTGTTGTCTTTGGTTTTCTAGATCTTCTTTCTCTTCTGCCATTGTTTTTCTTTTTTTTGTTCGAGTTTCTACAACAATAAACGAATTTGTTTTTCCATTACTTTTGACGGACTCCTTGTCTTCTTGTCTCATTGAGTTCTGAGACGTAAATTATTTGGAGTCTTGTCCTCTTGTCCAATTTCTTCAAATCGCACTCTTGACACCAATGCAGCGAACTTTCGAAATCGGGATATTTTTTATTTAAAGAGATGGATTAATAACGAATACCTAATTTATTCCTACTATGTACACGAATACACACAATAATTTGATAAATAAATAACTCGATATTGACCAGTAATAACCACTATTGCCGATAACGTCCCTTCCGTTGAACCGCCGGAATCTTAGTACTTTGTATTTTACTTCTTATGTCCAAACCTTGTCAAATGCTTGTTGAACATCGATAATAGAAGAACAGTTCATTTCTTGTTTTCAAATTATTGCTATATTATTTAGTTTATTCTCAGTAATTGGTGGTTAGTAGAGAAATTTTCGGAAATTTAAATTGGTATGTTGGAATTAGATTGGATCGCCTAATCTCTTTATGCAGTCGCTTTTCTATTAGTTTTTTTTTACTCAAAATCGAGTATTTTTGATAAAGTGCATAAAAGACTAATTGGTCATAGATCGTAAGGTTGATTTTGTTTTTTCCTAATTTGTGGAAAAGCAGAACATGCGCTTTTTTTGAATTTGGCAGAAATTGCCTATTTCGAAAGCAAGCATTAAAAATGGTGATAAAATAAGTTATGGCCATAGGGGAAGGGAATTTTAAGATAATCATTGGGATGAGGTCATGATCTGTAGCTTTGTTTATTGATAACGTTTTAATTATTTTTTGATTTCGCCCGGGGAGACCGGATTGACAAAATTAAATATAAGAAAACGGTTACTAAATCAACGACTTTTGAAAACAAACCGGAGAAAACAGCTTTCATATTAATATCCTGTACTTTCTCAATTACAAGAGGTTTGAGCAAAATTATCAAAAATTTTAACTTATGCCAGAGTTGTAAACAGCATGGGAGTGTTTATGCCAGAGTTGTAAACAGCATGGGAGTGTTTACAACTTTGGCATAAGTTTACAAAGTTTTCTCAGTAATTCTAAAGATAAAACAGGATCTTTAGAAAAGTCGGGGATTTCGTGATCCGTTAACTTCTACCGTCATTGCAGTAGAATCGACACGGCGGGCAATTTCGCGATAAGACAAACCATCTTTTCGAAAAGCCACAATTCTACCCTGTCGAAATCTCTAAGATGGTGATATTGTTAATGCATTTGGACTGGAGTCATTTTGTTACCCTTAAAATAAGTAGTCGAAGACACAACAAAACTGCAAATGCTTCTACTTATTAGCTCTAATAAGTCTTTTCTTAACAAAAACTAAGGTGTTAATCTATGTTCGTAAGAACTGTCAAAAGATAAGCCGTTGCATTGGTTACTATAACTCGTGGAGGGAGGAATAATTATTATTATCTTTCCTCCATGCTACAACTACATACTTCACAAAAATTAACGCATAACGTAAAATTTTAAATAAAATTTAAATTCCTTGGCTCAAAAAACTTAAAAATGAAATTTTACTTATATTTTAAGACATAAATGTTATCTTCAACTTGGGAACTTTTTTTGGTTTGATTTATTCAAAAACTATACCTACATATGAATTTAGTCTGTTTTTAATCTTCACATTCTGTGCGCGATTTTTGCTGTTCTCTTGGACTTAGACTAATTTGTGTTTTACATTATTTAAAATGAATCGTCATCAACGTTTGACTGGTCATGTGAGCAACGAAGAAGGCTCTAGAGTAGTGGCATTAATTGAAGATGGGTGAAATCAAACTTATGTCGCCAACATCATGGGTGTGGAACAAAGCACTATTTTCCGAATTGTTATAGGGAAACTGGTCAGTACTTAAGGAAGGAAAGACACACGGCCGGATTATTAGTTGTTAGCGCCCTTAGGCTAATCTTACTATGCGCCCCCTCTTCTTCTCAAAAACTATTTTATAGGAAAAATAGGGTGCCGTTTTTTTATTATGCAGGGTGGCATAAAAGTATGGAATAAAATTCATATTTTCTAAGTTAATTAATTTTTTTGAAAAAAGCCAAAACAGATCAATTTAATTTTTTATTGCGCACGTTTTTCACTTATATTCAAAAAATTTTTGCCAACCTGTTTTTTGCTGTGACGTAAAGGATTTTTTTTAAATAACAACCCCTATTTTTGGTGTTGAAAGTTAAAACTACTTATAGGGTCTAAAATGAAAAAAGTAATTTAACCAATTTAGATGTTTTATTAAATTTTCCAACATAAAGGCAATTTTCAACAGAATTACTAAACCAAATGTTTCTTAGCAATAATACAACTAATTTTTAAACTTTGTTAGTACATTATTTTTTATTTTTTGAGTAATTAAGCGGTACCGGTAATGATTTGTAATTCTTTCTCTTAAATTCTCAAAATCTCTTGATTTTGTTGGAAACACTTTTGACTTTAAGTAGCCTCATAAGTATTTTCAACAAAACTTAGGGATTTAGAGAATTTAAGAGAAAGAATTACAAGTCATTGCTGCTTAATTAGTAAAAAAATTATAAATAATGTGCTAACAGTTCGAAAGTTGGTTGTATTATTGCCAGAAAACAGAAAAACGTCAATTTGAACATTCAGATCAGTAATTCTGTTAAAAATTGCGTGTATTTTGAAAAATTTAATAAGACATATAAATTAGTCTAATTACTTAAAGTGTTTATTATAGACCTTATAAATATTATACTGTTATACCTACTCAAAAAAAGTAGTTTCGATTTGCAACACCAAAAATAGGAATTGCTATTTAAAAAAAACTGATTACGTTACACCAAAAAACTGGTTGGCAAAAAAAATTTGAAAGTAAAAAACCGTACGCAATAAAAAAATTAAATTGACCTGTCTTAGCGTTCTCCTAAAAAAATTAACTTAGAAAATATGAATTTCATTCTATACTTTTATATCACCCTGTATATGATTTACACTTATGTTTTCAAGTAAAACAGTAAACACAAGTACCAATTACCAAGTACCAAGTACAATACCTGTTTTGTGAGCCATATATTTTTTAGAATTTTCAAAATTAAACGCATCTAAATTTTGGAAAATTGAGTTTTTAAAAACAAAATTTATTACTTTATTGATGTTCGCAGCTTATTTCTTCAATTTCAGGAGTAAATTGTTGTTTACTAATTAAGTAACATAAAAAAATAATAAAAAACAGAACATCTTTTACTGGTCAATGAGATTCTAGTATCCTTGGATTGATCCTAAGAATGTAATTCGTCTAAAAAAACTTTTTTGCAGAAGAAGTTTGCTTTGTATACTTTGTGCATTTGGATAAGAGAATTTGACTTAAACCATAAATTATTTTAAGAATAGAATTACTTAGAGTAATAATTGCTTTATGATTTAGGGTAGCGTCCAGGCGATTGGTCCTAACCATGGCAGGTAAAGACCGACTGACTCAATAGATGGTAAGAACAAGGACCGGTCGCCTCGACAGTTTTACTGTTTTGTTGTCAAAAAACCGCTTCGAACAAATTATTCTTTCTGTGTGTAACATTTCTAATGTCACTGAGTAATAAGAACAAAGGACGTCTAATCAACGCCAATTTTAGTTCTATTACCACTTTTTTTCACTTCTCATTGGTTGACAGGAGGTGGAAGTGAAAGTCGATGCGATTAGAAAAGATAATAATTTAATAATAATAAAATATTTTTTTTTGTAAATAATTTATTTTTAATTCCTACCTGTGAGTGACGACTTCGTTGTGGAAACGCGCATCTGTTAAGTGTAGTGTTTGGTATTAGTGAATATTTTACGTAGCATTCGACACACCAAAAAAATCTGCAATAAATTTTTTCTATAAACTTTAAATGACCAAGTACATTTTGATTGTAATATTTTATCTTCACAAGTTTAATCTTTATTAGTTAATCGAATGTTTGTTTATAATCTTATTTCTTTATTCTCTTTATTAGTATTTATACTTTCTTAAAATATTTTTTAAATCAAATGTCAAATTGATGTCGAATCTTTTTTAAAAAAACCACATATTTTTAGACTACTAAAATTTATCTTTCTTTGCCAATTTTCCAAATAATAACTATTTGTTTATTTATTTATTTGATACCTTCTGATCAATTAATATCTTTTTTGCTAAAAATAACTATTTATTCTATTTTTAGTATATATTTTTATTTTTTATGTTTTTAATATACTATTGACAAAAGTTTGATAAGTGTTTTATCTAACTTTTTTATAATTTCTCTTTTTACATTATTATTCAGGCACTATTGATGAGAGCATAAGACATAGTTCTCGAAAGCTCTTTGCCACTATTATGTAAAAATTTTGTTTGATGAAACTTATGTATTTGATTTGGATTTTTTCATCATTTATATAAAGAACGATAAATTAAAATTTACACAAAAATGTAAACTGATGGTAGCTGTAGTTTTATTTATTATTTATATTAGATTATATTAGAACCAATGAAAAACGAGTATTATAACTTATATCTATGGAAATTTAAAATTAGCCAATCAAGACGATAATATTAACTGGAACTACTGGAAGTACTTAATTTTATATTTTTTTTAGTGCCAAGGGTGTTTATTGATCAAGAGATGTAACAATTGGACACAAAATTGTATCAAAAACATAAGTATGTTTTACTGCAAATTTAATTATTTGTCATTAAATTCATTTTTATGATTTTTTTTTCAAAAACAGCTATATAACAATGACGTTTTTGAAATGCATTCGAAAAATTTTTCGGAAAGAATCCAAGTTCTTGTGATATTATAACTGAATATTTATTTATTGTGAGTGTAGTCCCGACTTTAGGTCGTTCACCGGAGGGGATGTTTCCTGTAATCTGGGCGTTTGTGTAGGTCGCCGTGAGATGTCGCTCGCCTCGTTGAGAGAAGCTGAGTGACAAAATGGCAATGGAATGTTGGTGTAAGAACCCGACTTTATGATGTGTTTTCGTTAAATTTCTAAGAAAACTGTGGTGTTGTTGAATGTAATATGTGTAGTAAAGATAATTTAACGTAATGTGCATTGTGGGGCTCGATGTGTGAGTGCATTTCGGTCGGGTTTACCATGTTTCTTTTCCAATTATGAACCATATACTTTTAACAATAGGTAAGCCATGTCTTATCAATCACCTTTGTATATTTTTTATGAATTGTAATTTGATTTATTGATCAATTGCTGGTGAATTATTTAACGTTGCAACCGAACCGCCCACGAGGAGGGCAACTTGCTTGGGGTTTGCTTGGAGAAGTTGATAAAAATCCAATTTTAATTTACCCCAAATTTGCACGATTTTTCGGTGAAATAAGCGAGTTGCGGGTCTAATTGATATCCGGCCGCTTAACGCCTTATTTACGATTCATGATAATGCCAATAATCAATTTTCGTTTTAATCTCTTCCATTGTAATCGAATTTTTCGGTTCGTATTTCATTCATGTCGTATGTAATCACGGTATTTCCGTCGCGACTCGATTTTTGACCATCTTACTTACATTATTTTCTTCAACGATTTACGATGCCGTCCTAATCGAATTGTCTTATTTACAAACCGACTCATTTTATTAACCATCATCTGCACGTTGTGTTAATTAGCAACGCTGACAGTTCTTCGTTAACATCCACCATAAGGTATTTATGTTTTTTCTAAAACTATTTTACAGCTTCAATTCCGTTGGACGCTAATTAAAACAACAGCGTGAGATAAATAAACTAACGAAAAAATGCAATTCACCGAGCAGTCTTGTTCTTACATTTTTCTGCCTTCCATTCTATTCACTAGCACAATCAGCTGAGAATAGTTTTTACTCAAAAACTCGAAAATAAATACGACGTTCATAATTCTATTTTTCTACTGCTTCTTGCACGAAATGTGATGGCATTCTGTGCATTTGTGGTGTGGACACGATGACCCCTTCGGTATTTACTTCTTTATTGTAAATTTTTACTAGACTGCTTGGAATCTATACACACCTTGCCATTCCCCAAAACGCTTTATTCAGAGGAGCCACTTGGGATTAAGTTTTTATTCGTTGGGCTTTGCGGAGGATATCTTTAAAGCCATGTCCAGACCTAATAAGTAATAGCAACGTGTAATCCTCGAATAGGATTTTAATGCGTAAAATGTTTGCTTCTTTTATTCTCTTTGTTTTGTCCGTTATGACAGTGACAAGAGTTCAGAAACATCAAGTCATGCTAACACGAATCGTTAAAGTTGACATCAAATAGACAAAAACGAAGATACATTACATTAGGATATTAAATTTTAGTGACCAATCACTCAGATTTGACACTGATACGGAACGAAATATACAGCTGTCTCCAGAGAAAGGTGCAAGAATCTATTCTTAAGATTTTTGCGGCGAAGAGGTATCAAAATAATACAAATCACAATATAGTGCTAAAATACATATTACATTTTTTTTTTGGTTGTTTTTGTTGGGTACTCTTGTTAATCAATATTGATAGTTTAACAATATTGCTATTTTCAAAACAGAACGAAGGGAAATGTTTGTCTAACTTATCGGGCTATATAAATATTATGAATGCAAACTTTTCACAAATTGTTATTAAATATTGCCCACTTGTCCTTAAGTACTTTGGCTATCTTTTTTTTTTATTGACTTTTCAATGAAATGTTTATTAGAGTAGGGTAATAAGTTTATTATTTAACATAATTTTCCTGCAATTCTTCATATTTGGTCCAGCGAGTTTCCAATTTTTTTCCAAAAAAAAATCTTATTAAAAAAAGGTTTTCGAAATAAGAATTTTTTCGGCTATCACTTCCTCATTTGGTATCTATAAGTCTTTTTTCACCGAGGCATTTTTTTAATTTCGAGAACAAGAAGAAATCACTAGGGGTCATATCGGGTGAATGAGGCAGCAATTTGTAACCCAATTCGATTGAGGTTTGAGGAATGAGTTTTTTTTTTTCTACAAATGTGAGCGTTTTTTTAATTTGGCTTCAAAACGTGTTAGCAAGGCAACATAATATTGGCCAATAATCGTTTTTCCCTTTTCTGGATAGTTAATGATGTTTAGGTTTTAGGAATCCCAAAAAATTGTGGTCAAAACATTATCGGTTGACATAGCAGTTTTGGCCTTTTTGGGAGCACGCTCATCGGAAAAAGTCTACTGTTTCAACTGTATTTTCATTTCTCGAGTATAATGACGTATTCAGGTTTCATCTAAAGTGACAAAACGACGCTAAAATTCTCTTGAATTACGTAGAAACATAGTTAAACAATCATTTTAAGCTGTAACGCGAACGCGTATTTGGTCAGCATTAACCAAAAGCAGCACCCATCTCGCGGATAGCTTTTTCATATTTAAAGGTTCATGCAAAAGATTGAATCCCTATTCAGTTGAGATGGTGACTTCATTAGCTATCTTACGCACCTTGAATCCTGGATCGCTATTTATAAGAACATCGAGTTTATTAATCATTTAGCGTGTCGTTAAGAAAATGAGGCTTCGCGCGCTCAGCATCTTTCCTGCTCATATGACCAATTTTCAAATGAGAAGACCATTTATAAATCATGTCATGAGACAGAGCAGATTTACCATGATAACTGCACAACTTTTTCTCAATTTTTTTGATGGTTTTTCCACGTATAACTTCTACTAGAACTATTTGACAGATTCGCACGGAATTTTGAAAGCAGTGTTTTAAAACATAATAAAAACCAAGGAAAAAATTATCGCGGTAGCAAAAGCTCCTAATGATCAAAAAGTCACTTTTTGTCAAGCAATCGTATGTCAGTGGTTTAACACAAGTTCAGAAAACTTCAGAAAAAGTGTAATACACAAAATGTTTTGACGATTTTTGTCTTTATTAAGTCAAGTGGATTGTGGTTATTTCTGAATGCACCGCAGACTGCAGTAAATAGTCTACTTCTTTATTAGACGGAAAAGTCATACTTTTTGAGTCAAATCCATAGCAACTTTAGTGTGACGGACGAATAAAATCTATCGTTAATTGCTGCAAATAAGGCTCAGGCGGTTTTTTATGGTTATGCTTCTGAAATATTTACCACAGTTTTATTGCAATTTTAATAACAAATTACCTATTATTTACGTGTTTACATAAATTACAAGTACCTTACTGTTCGTTAGCTATGTAGAGGTTGTTACAGGCTTTTGTTATCTCATCAATGAAAAGGATCATCAGTGTGCCAAATTGTACTTATAATAGTCGGTTGGACGGTTTTCGAGATATACCAAAAAATATTTTTCTATACCCAACGTTGAAGGCCTGTAATTTTGTCATACCTTAAGATAAGGCAAAAATTTTTCTTCAGATTTTTATTATTTGGGTTAAGAGGGTTCACTAGCACACATTTTCTAACTTTTCGTAGCATTTTGTTGTTATTGTAGGTACAGTTTTAATTTTTGGCACAAGTGTTTACATAACATAACTCTTTAACGCTACACGCTCATAATTTTTAGAGTTAACAAAAAATTTTATTGAAAAATAGAACTGCGAGTAAATTTCTTTCTCTAGCAGCAAACATATAGATATTATAACAGGTTTTAGCAAAAAAAAATTTTTAAAAATGCATAATAAACAAATGGCACGAAAAGTTAAGTTTATAAAAAAATCACTCTAAAGTACTACCGCCACCGTGTGGAAATTGGAAAGCCAGGTTTTTTTTAAAGTCTCTATTAGGGCTATACATAGCTAGCACAAAAAACGTGAAATCAAGCAAGCGGCTAAATTTTTAAAGCGACCGAAGAACGCTAGGGAACCCTCTTAAGATTTTGTTCCATATTTTGGAAAATAACCCGATATAAAATAAAACTTCTCACCCTATTTTCTTTTCTGCACCACTACTCGACCGCTTTCTGTTTTCAGTTTGCAAGCATTTTTTACTTATTTTGCAGCAGTTAAGCGCAAAATAAGAATATATATTTTGGTGTACTATACTTCTACTATCAAAATCTTTTGGCGGCGTTAAAATCAGATCGTCTACAAAGCATCCACACGACCTGATACTGCGAAGATACTGCGATAGAAAATTCAAATTAGGAATCAGCTCTACATCTTAAAAAATAGCGAATATACGAATTTTTGAAAAAACTTAATTTATTAGTTTTTTTCGTATTTTCTCTGTTAGAATGATCCGATCGGGTAAACCCGAAGTCAGTTTTACTCCTATTTATATACTTTGGGACAAATCACTGGCCAATTACATGGTTCGGAACTTGTCCGAGTATGTTCCAAAAATAATGTACAACAAATCTCTTCTTGGTTTTTGTGAAATATTAAATTGGGCACTAATTTAGTGCACTGGTAATAAGTCCTATCATTTATTATTTAGGTCAAATAAAAGTTATTAAAAAACAAAGCAAAAGAGGAAATAATCAGCCAGGGTTAAATCACAGTATTGTAGACTATAGTAAAGTTATTTAAGTAATAAATAGTATTTTAAATTGTTTTGAAATGATATGGTCTAAAGAGAACTGGATAGTGGTTTAATTTTTTTAATGTTATGATTTGGAAATGTTGACTGGAACGGGTTGAGAAATTATAAAATTTTTGAGGGTACTTTTAAACATTCAAAAATTCTGGAAAACAACTTACAGCGAAGCATTACAACTTTATATCTTTAAGGTGGTGTTATTTTTCAGTAATAGAAACGGCATGACATAATGCATAAACAGCTCAGAAGTGGTTTGATAATTAAAAAAAAAGTTGTTTTTTGTTGAAGGCCTTTCAATATTTCGGACCTTCATGTCATTGACACTCTTTAGTATAAAATAAAAAGCAATTTTAGAGAAAAATCTATAAGCGATTCACAAATTTAAAATATAGGATAAATCAAAGAGATCGAAGGGTTTTATTCCTGAATTTTATAGAAACTTAATAAAAACAATGCCAGGCAGAATTTAAACAGTAATTAAAGCAGAAAGAACATTTAGTCGTCAAATTTTTATGCAAAAATTTTTGGTCTTTACTGTGGTATTCATTTTTTAGAATGAATTTATGAGAAAATTTATTGGTTTCAAATTTTTACCTACTGCTTTTTATAGTAATAGAATAATACTTGTCCGATCATTTAGTTGTAATTAGGGCTTGTATAAAGTATCATTTTGGTTATGTGACTATGTTAACTAATAAATAATGTTGTTTCGTTTTACAACGATACTTTTTTTTAACGTAGGTATCATGGTTATTTTTACCGAATATCTGTAGTAAAAACGCAAGTGACTGTAAATACAGAGTTTCCATAGTTGTCAATTGTACGTTAATTTGACTTTTATTAATCATGAGGCTTAAAATTATTTAAAAAATAATAATAATAACATTTAATTTAATGTGCTTTGAATTTGAAAACGAAATTATGACTTACCAAGAGCAGAGTGTTCGGGTACCGTACATGTTTTGATAATATTGTTACTCGAGCATTTTTCTAAAGTAATCAAAATTTTTGTTTTAGTATTTTTATGAATTTTAAAAAAATGTGTGTATATTACTGTATGCATATATTATATTTGTTTCACCTAGCTGTAGAAAATGACATTCACGTCAATTTAACTACTAATTTTAACGTCAATTAAACTATACCCTACCTTTTTAAACGATAGCATACCATGACTTTATTTTTATTTTAACGTTCGATATAATCACAGATCATTTCATAATTACCACCAAGTGGATATATGTAGTAACGGAATTATTACTTAAATTTTCAAAATTTTTCCTTTAAATAAACTTCTCTGTATTTTTATATAAAATTCGAGTTAATCGAAAAATCATCGTTTGTCAAGTCGAAATAGAAACAAAACGCACTTGGGAGAAATTAAAGATTCTCGATAAGAATCACGCGGGTTTGGTTTCGTGAATGTGAAAAAATATCGAGCCAATTTTTGATGTCGGCTGTCGTGGTGAGGAAATGACTTGGCCATTTTGCCTGAACTCGTTCGATTTGTAGAATTCAAAATCGCGCATTGAATCGGATTTTTCGCTAACGAATCAACAGAATTGGTCCGAGAACAGAGGCCTGCGGCGTCCTCGTTCGAAATTTTGTTAATCGAAACACATTAATTGGGCCATCCAGATGGCGAACGGAACGTTACTACTAATTTGGATTTGGTATTGACGAGGTTGGAATTTATCCTCTCCGGTCATGGAATTTTAACAACAATAGATCTTTTTCATGACAAAACGTGCAATTTTATTTACAATGGAATAATTCGTTTAAAATATGTAGACGACTTTCCCACAAGCCGATCGAATTTATCACCAGCGGAAAAAATGGATTTGCGCGTCCTGGAGGATGTGAATAACGAGATTATTAAAATTGTTGCGAAATAGTCTATCACATTCATTATGGGCGTTTGGTAAATTATCGTCGTGTAATACCCAACGACTTCCTCATTTTCAGATTGCGTTTAAAAACGAAATTAACTAACCATTTAATGGTTCTTAATTAAGTACTTCCACCGACTGAAAATACCATATTTACGACCAAGACACCATTTATGCGCTTACGATAAGCGCAATAATTATGTTTCAGGGAATGTTGCAAAAAATTTTAATGAACTTTATTTGATGAGATTCACACCACTCCTGTTGTGTGCACGTGTTGATACACTCCTTGTAACACGAGCTCACATATGCATAAAGAAAGTACTTAATAATGAAACAAAAAAATTCCCCAAAGAGTGGAAGTGCTAAATTTTCAATATCTTGCCATTACAAAAACACCTTTCTCTTTATAATCTTCATCTTTATTTTTTCCGTTTTTATTATAACATTCTTAACATTATTCATGCATAACAAAAATTTTGTAAGTTGATTCCGAGCACGAAATACTCGTACACCTGCGATTGTACCTAGTTATCGAGGCACAGCCGAGTAAATGCAAAAGCTCTATTTGTAAATCTTGCATACAATAATTTCGCCACTGGTTTAAAAGCACAGCAAAATTTAAAATCACAAAATAATAGTGTTATTTGGTAATACCGTTGATTAAAAACAATGAACATTTTTTTTATTTTATAAACTTTGTTATGAATATTTTAAATAATATTTTTATCAAAATGCGAAAAATCATAAATAACGTGTAAATTCAATGTAAAAACGACACGTTCGTTCGTAACAGTTATCTAATTAATTATTTATTAACAGATTATTTATTAGATATAGTTTTCCAGCATCCTTAATAAAATAACGAAGAAGCAAAAACATAACATTTTTTGAACTTCCACTTCATAATTTCAAGAAACGTATAGAATCTACAAGATCTTTCAATGAAAATAATAAAAGTTGATATCAATTTTTCACACCTGACAAATAAAAAGTAACTGAAACTAACATCTGCAGACATTAAATATATTACGTAATACTTTCTTAAATTAAATATTTGATTATTCACTCAGTCTGAATAAAAATAAGACCGTAAACTGCGTAGGAGATGCCTTAAAACTTGATATTCTACATTTTAAAAAATATATTCAAAAACTTTTATATTACTGCATTAGAATTATTAAATATTATTACTGTGTGATATCGGGTGTTCAACTGTCAATCAATACAAAAACAATATAGCAAGTAATAACAATTTATCTATAGACTGTTATGGAAGTGAATGCAAAAATTTTAACCTGAAATACAACACCACAAATAATAAAAATCTGCAAAAAAATTTTTGCCCTATCTCAACTAATAACAAAATTACAGGCCGTCAAAGTTGGGTATAATAAAACATTTTTTTGTTATATCTCGAAAACCGCTTAATACCAAATTTGGTACACAAATGAAGTTGAGTGTACTCTTTTTATTTCTACTAGCAAAATTTTGCTGCACATCTCAATTTTAAGTTACGGCACTTTTGTTTTACATTTTGGGTAATTAATCAATTTTCTTATTATTAATTTTCAATTTTTGTAGCAAAAATGAATATGCCAGTAAATTCGAAATAAAAATGCAAGAACGCAATATTTTGCTAAAACGTACCGTTTTCAAGATATTTACATTTAAGATATAAAAATGACTTTTAGTCTTTAACTTTGGCGTTCTCTAGCTCCTAAACGGTGCAACTTAGTATAGGGGTAAATTGTGTTAAATCGCTTTATTTTGACCTGGAAAACCTATAGTCGTCCTATGTTAAAAAAAATTTGTTATACCTTTTGTAATAATTAATTTTTAGGTTATAATTTTGTTATCACTTGAGATAAGACAAAAAAATTTTTGCAGATTTTTATTATTTGTGGTGCTGTATATCAGGTTAAAATTTTTGCATTCACTTTCATAACACCCATAGTCAATTTTTTTACTAGTCACCAAGTGTTGCCACCAAAATTTCAAAATAGCTGATTTCAAACAGGCACTTAAAAAATACAGTATATTTTATCTACAAATGCATTATACTTGAGGTGAATAATGACCCTTATTAACTTGTTTGAGTTAAATAATGAACTCTACTCTACCACTAATGGTGTCATGAAAAATCCACCAATTTAACGGTTTTTGAATTTTCTGCATTTGTAATAAAATTTTGTATATCATTCGTGGGCTACAGAGTATTAACGGTAACTCGTGTGATTATAGATGTAGTCGGGCTACGCCCTCGAAATCTGCAAGTGTTTGTCATACATCGTGTATATATCTACGAAATTTTTGCCCACCAGGAACTTTATTGTCATTGAAGTCAATTAAGGTTTAACCACAAACATTTAGAAGCGGTGGCTTTGTTCAAATTCAGATGGTTTGATGCCCGAGATGTTAATCAGGCTTTAAGGGTGATATTTTCTGAAAAGATTATGCTTTTCACCAAATACATTTACCTACATATTCTCAAAGTTTGAAAGACACAAACTTATTTGCGTTAGTTCGTTATTTTTTTCAAATTGTGGGAACGTTTAGGTAAATGTACGTGGTTAAAAGCATCATCTTTTAGGGAAATATCACCCTTGAAATCAATTTACGCCTCGGACATCGAACCGTTTGGCGATGATGAGACTCACCTATTGTATATGTTTGTGGTCACACTATTTCAAACCAATTTTGGCGTACCTGTCTTTAAAGTCAAATTTTCTGTTTATTACTAGTTTTGTACAAATGTTTATGGTTTTTGAGACATACGATTTAAAAGTTTTTGCTCAAAAACAATGTCATACATCGTGTATCTAGAAAATAATGTTAATTGAGAAAAATTTTCTACATTGTGTATCTCAAAAACCACTACCATTTCAAAAAACAAATTTGGGTATTTAGCGTTGTTTTAACTAGGGGTGTAGGTAAAATTTCTGCACATATTTCAAACACACCCTGTATATCAACAAAGTTGCTATAATAATTTATCTTTTCGTACAAAAACAATTTTTTTATAACGTCTTGTGTCTCGAAAACCATAAACAATTTTAAAAGACAATTTTGGGTATTTAGGTTTCTTTCAACGAGAACTATCTATCATCTGTTAAAATCTAAAATAATTTCAAAAACACCTTTTTTATGTGTGTTTCTTATTTTATTCCTTATTATATGTATAATTTTACAACTAAAGTTATTATTTCTTGCAAAAATGCAAAGAATAAATTTAAAGATATATTTTTTACTTTACTTTTTTTTAAACAGCTTCAAAGAAGCTGCAACAAAAATAATAAAATATTTAACAATTTCAAATGTCGGCTTTTATTTAATTTTAATGATAAAAATTAGTTATAAAAGTGGAGTGGGTGGAAAGATTATTTTTCTGAAGCTCATTTACCGTAATTTTTGAATAATTTTCATGACCCATAATTTTTCCTGTAGATGAAACTTTGGGCTTATATCTAACTCGCTGACCAGTCTATTATAATCTCCATCGTGATATTCACGCCGCAGTCATTTCTGTCGCTCGGGGTGCCCACTCTAGTCCGTAATGTTACAAAATTGCATTCGCAGTGGTTAGTTGGCGACGCTGAAGCTCTTCATTTGTTAAAGTAATTATTTTACGGTGTGTGGTGATATCGATGCGGTAGGCGTTCAAAGCTGTTCACTTAATTGAACTCTTTTTTTTTTCTGCGATTTTATTTGTTTTCATAGCGAACGGCCACTTGTAGTGGAAATTGGCGACTTGTCAGGTGTCAGTTCGAGTGATGCTTCACCCAATTTTGTTTTCGATTTGTATATTATAAAAAGCCGGCAAAGTTAATAGAGAGCAAGTTAGCGCGTGGCCTCATCATCACCATGACGACCATCGAAATCCTGCAGAACGCCGATCACTTTTAACAAAATAAATGGACGAGAGGTCCACTTTTCAGCCAGAGAACACGTCGTACAGTCATTTTCGGAGCAGTCTGCAAGGATTTTATCGCAAGATGTAATCAACTTACACAGAGGAAAATGATCGTGTGATAACGCAAAGTAAACAAATGCGATCGTCAAGTAGTTTACGGAATCAGGGATAATTGAACCAAAGGAAGTGTTCTTCAACAGCGTGTAATAATGTGAAAGAGTAGAGGTTTTCACATCGTTTTTAAAACTCGCGAATAAGTTCTTTAAGAATTCCGAGATTTAAAAGACATTTAAGATGTTCTTACAATGTTCGGGAGAAACTGAGAAAGACTGCTCATTGCTCTAAAATGATAAATGAACGGTAGAAAGCTTTATTATTGATCTCTAGGTTGCGAGTAAATTTACAAAATTTTATCTTCTTGTCTTATCTAATCCGATCTAAAAAAGAATACTTTCTATCTTTAAAAAACGTAAATAAATATTCATTTTTCACTTTTTATTTTTTGCTTGTCTGACTCTACTACATATGATTTCTCTGAATCAGATTCTTTTATTTATAATTGCATGCTTGAATCAAATCCTTCTGTTAAAGTTGCAGTACAATGGCGGCTAATTAATTAATTAGTGTAAGCACGTCTGCAATCGAGTATGTATGTTTAAATGGAAATAATAGACAGTAAAAGTATAGTGCGTCTTAAAAGACAATTACATAGTATGTTCCTCCATTTTAATTTTATCTTGTTTAATTACATAGTACTCGGACAGAATATTAAATATTAAAAAAATATAGATAATGTTGCTACATAGTACACATAACTATATCACAAGAGCAAAAAAAAATCAGATTCGATAAACTGTGTTCCATCTACTATAATAATCTTTATCAAGAATACTACGAAATTAGTGTCATTCTTTTATTTGCCAACTGTTTAAAATAGTGATTTATTTAATAATAAGTTATTGTATACTCGTATTATGTAAAATGATGATTATCTACCCTTTCTAGAAATATTTAAATCAAAGGTCAGTCATCTTTTTAAATTTTTTATGTTTTATACAAGCTATATACAATATGTACAAAGAAAATGAGATTTGCTTGTTGTTTTAAACAGATAGATGATTAAACATTAGAATATTAGATGCTTGTGTCACAAAAATATTGTAAACTCAAATTTAGAATACTGGCAACATTGGAAAATTAATCTGACACGTGTATGTAATATTTTTGATGTTTAATCTTGCTACCTGGAATACGGATATAAAAGTATTGGTCAGTGTAATAAAAAACCGTTTTCTACATTATTTTTTTATTTAAAATTTTGAGTCTAACAACTAGCAAGTTTGAAAAGGAAAAGTCCTATCAATATAACCTTAAAAGGAATATATGTTTAAACATTTTTGTTTTATACTAACCGAACGCCATTCTAATAGGTATTATTTACAACACAATCTAAAAAAGCTTTTTTGTTAACGGCAATTTGCTTCATACAAGGTTAATTGGAGAAATTGCTGCAAATAAGCTCAGCTTGTTTCCCAAACCGAAAAAACAAATTAAAATATTAATAAAACATTTTTTTAAACTTTTTAACACGAATCTTTGATTTGAGTAAAAATCCCATAAGTTTACGTTGCTTTGTGTGGCTTCAAATGCAATTTAAAACTACTTGTTTGCATAATAATCCAGATTAAAAATTTTGGAAATATTTGACATAATTTACCAAGATTTTTATATAAGTAACTGAAAAAATAAATAAATTTTGAACATTTTTTTTAGCGACTTGAGATCAATATCGAAAATTAAATGAATTATTAATTGTTTTCAAATGTGTTTTTAATAATATTACCATAAAATAAATTTACCTTATGTAAAACTTCCAGACGCTCTTGCAAAGTAATAAGAATTTTGTAATTTAATAAGAATAAATTTATATTGTAAAAGACAATTTAACTTTGTAAAAATATTTTAAAATGTCCTTTATTTTGATTCAAACATTTATTATACTAACTCGTCGTGTTTTCTAAAATGTTTTACAATATAAATATTTTGGTCGATATTTTGGCTCTGGTTTTTTCTTATAATTTTTGCAATAAATTTTTTGTATTTGAATGTATTAAATTTATGTATTTGAATTTTTCTTTAAAAAAGAGCGTTTTTTAGAGGGCAAAAATAGAAAAGTTCAGAGGTGTTTTGTGCTGTGACCTAGGGCGTTACGTTATATTTCTTTCTTCACCAATTATTCTATTAGGAAAGAACTATTGCTATATTTCCATTTTGCTGAATATAGACTTGTTCATCATATTTCATGAAGTTTATTAATGAAAATATTTGTATTTAGAATTTTTTTCCAGTGTCTTGGTATAGTGAGGAAAAACATGGTTGTAAGTTAGCCTTCCATATCTAACTGTAACTCAAAGTTCTATTTTAAAAGAGTATAGAGGCGCTGTCTTTACAAAGCCTCGAAGATCTTCATCCCTTCATTGCCTTATTTTTTATTGCCTAATTAAAGAAGTAATTATTTTTTAAATAATATTTTGCAAAACATTTCAAGTACAATTGAACAAAAAATAAACTAATATTGATTTTTATGTGATACATTTAATTAGGATTCTATAACCTTAAATTAATGTTTCAGGGTTTATAACATTATTTTTGATTATGTCTAATTAGTAATTACACAGTTTTTATAATTTTCGGAAAAAATTTTCTTTTTTCTTATGTTGTGCATATGTAACGGCTCATGATTAGTGTGTATTTTTTCTCTTTTTTTTTCTTTCCGTTATTTTACTTAATCCATGTATAATTTTAATATTTTCTCCGTTCTTAGTAATTTCTATTTTTATATTTTAGGTTTAAATTTTATAATAAATATCATCATAGTGTTAATTATGAAATTTACGTACCAAATTTGTTGTGAAATGATAAGATAACGAGTTGGGGTCAGAGTGGAATATAATTTACTTTGTTGTGAATTGGGTAAACAAATACACTAATCTTTATTTTAAATTATCTTATTATTACCTGTGTTTTAACTTCTTCCATTTATCTTTTTAGTTATTTCATCTCTAAAGTCAAGCTTAATAAACAATGTTTTTCAACGTCTACCTAGAGAGATTTTTTCCTATTGCTTGTTATTTTTTATTTTTAATTCAGTACAATTTTATTTATTCAGTGAAAAAAATACAGTTCAAGTGGTGAGTGATAAATTTAAGATCAAAACAACTACGAAAAACTGTTTAACTGACCGTGATGAACAATTGCACTCTGCCAGGCATTAATATTAAGGTTAACCTATTAAATTTAACGGATTTATAGAGTTTTGAAACTATGCTCTGTTTTTGTGCCATTTTAAAAGTTAAAAAGACAAGAGAAAAATTTATAGATTCTTTATTTACTATAGTAGGGTAGTTCAGGGTATTTGTGGTCATTGTTCTAATAAAGCTGATGAATTACTTCAATCTTTTTTAATATTTAAATTCTGTATTATAAAGAGGTCAGTGTATTATTTATTCTTTTAATATTTTACTTGTCGATTATTAAAAGATTTATTTACAAGAAGCATTTATTTATCTCTTTTGTGTTTATTTAACAACCACAAATAGCCTCTAAAATAAATTATAACGATACTATACGATACGAAATAATTTTATTGTCGATTAAAGAATAAAATCAGATTCAATCAACGTCTCAATGCCTAAAACGTCACCGTGACAAATTTTAATTTCCTAATTCAAAATGGCTGATATTTCATCCCTTATAAAAGATTTGAGCTTTCTTTTAAAACTGATTGCACTAATTTTGTGCATATTAGGTGTTATAATGTGGAGTGGAAACTTAGTGGGGTACTCGGCTACGGCAGGAATGTTCGGAGGCGATTTATACGTTTATACCCTAGGAGGAAACTACGATTATATAATAGTTGCCACAGCCGTTTACACATTAATTCTGGGTGTCTTCATTGTAATTTATGTCATAGATAACACCAGTAGAATTTTCGAACTATTATTTCTTGGTTGTGGAGCTATACTCAATATTGTGGCTGGAATAATTCAACTAATTTACGACATTGACAATAGTGGAAATTGGGCTGCTTTTCTTTTGTCTATTGGAATGATTGTTATTGGAGTTTTATTAGCTGTCAACTTTTTCATTGAGTTTAGAAAATAAACAAAAAAAAAAAATAAACAAAATTACATGTTTCGATAAATAAGACGATTTTGTGTCTATTTTAATCAGAAATCAAATGTTATCTATTTTTCCATTGGCTGTTCATTCTATAAGTTTACGGCAATGTAGTAGACAAGTTGTAATCTTAACATTGAGCGACAAGTCTATAATGAATTTGATAACGAATCAATTTTCTAAATGAAGTGGTAGGAAAATACGTTCAGCTGGTGCATTTTCTCAATACCTTCAACATTGGTTCCTCCCCTACTTGTATGTTTCAATTACTAATGACTGGGGAGGGTGCATTTGACAATTTTACGTTTCGTACATGTCTGACAGTGAAACAACATAATTACAATTATATCGTAAGTGGTGAAACTCGTAATCAATTTCCTGCCATCGCACACTCAAGAAGGGGTGAATTTTTAAAGACACGAAGGAATTTTCTTCAAACAACAAAAGTCAATAATAATTACACAACAGTATACGCTTCACCGTAATGAAACTAATAACACGTTCGATTACGGATCGTAAATTTTTCTTGTTACAATATAACGCTTCGGTAACGGTTAGTCCCTTGAGTAAATAAAATAATAGTGTTTGCCTAAGATTTGTTGATTTTTTGTCAATTTTTACAAGCTGTTGAAAGCCACAGAAATGGAACTAAAAACGCATTTGCTCTCATCAGATTTCCCCACTGGTCAGAGTCAAATAATAAAAAACGATTCACCAAATGTCAATTTTCTGTTTAGTCGGTTCTGTGAGTTTCTTTCATACAGAATTTTGTAAAAGTAAAAAATATTTTGTGTTGCAGTTGGCCTTAGAAGTTTAGAGAAATTTTGAAATTGTGAATGTATCATCAAGTTTAATAAATTTCTCTAAGCTCACTTCATGACTTTACAACACAAAATTGTACTTGTAAGTAAAACCTTTGTATACTTCTTTTATCAGAAAATGAGAATGTAACTTAAGTCATAAATTATTTAACAAAGCAAGCATATTTAAACTGTCAACAAGTATTTAGTTTATGGGACTATTTTACTAACACCAGGTAAAATTTTGGGTTAGTTGCTGATTTTTGAGTGCCGTTGCCTGTGGCCATTTATTACTTCGTGTTTAAACCCATAAGTAGGTGGTAACAGCTTAGATACGGCTGCTTTGTTTGACCTAAGTCAAATTCTTATTTTCTGATAATAGTATATTGTGCACCTTAGCTAGAAAGAGGCAGTTTTCAAGCCGAAGGAAGAGATGGCCAACTGAGACGAAGTCGAAGCTGGCCACTTCCTGAGGCTTGGAAAATCTCTTTATTGATGAGGTGCACACATTATTTTTTATCCTACTCAAAATAAAAAACTTTTAACGGTAAAATAAGCTGACGGATGTGACCTAACCTCAAAATATTTTGTAATAATTTGACTGTAATAACAAGAATTCGGTAGAGTTTTTATATTTTTACCTGATTGTTGTTAAACATGTTGTATGTTGAGGCAGTTACTGTGTAAAAATCACATTTTTCCAACATATACAATAGCTGACGGAAAATTTGAAATTAAAAGGTGCCAAACTCAGATAATTGACCGACACTAATTACGTTGATTACAGCCAAAATATTTAAATATTGGAGTATAGATTACAGTACGAATGGTGATGAATTACTATTATTTTTTATTTTCTTTATATATTTTGAGGTTATGTGACAAACCAGGCTTTTGAATTTCAATACTTTAACCTGATTTTCATCTTTCGTATTTACAGCACTCGTAGTTTTTTGTATTAGATCTCATATTCCAACAGTAGAAACCACATTATTACGTAGATTTAAAAAGAACTTGAGACTTTAGTTGACGTTTAACTTAGCGCCATCTAACGGTCACAAATTGCGACATGCTTGTTTCCCTAGGGAAACAAGAGCAATTTTCTGACCTGTCAAGAGGTTAAAATTAAAACTTTGAAGTCGAGTAGGATAAAAAAATACTTTATCCAGTTACAATTTTTATTACAACTAAATTAAAACAAATAAAGACTAGCGACAAAGATCTTATTTATTGGTTCTAATCGCTTATGACAAATTTTACTGACATACAGTATTTTTTTATAACTAATCAAATTAATCATTAATTATTTTTTAATCTATATTGACAATAATTAATCCTTAAAGTATCAAGAGTTTCTCGTAATGTATAGAGAATTTCAAAATGATTGACATCTCAGTAATCCCTGTGCCTTGTAAACACGGCATTAAAATCCTCAGAAAGATAATTCGTGTTTACAACCTTTTATGGCTTTGATTCTTTAATAAGTTTCTGACTACCCTAACCCTGTTTACCTCTCTTTATTGGGGTCAATAAATGATGGTGTGCGGTTAGACCTTCATAAAAATTAGTGCAAGTTAAAAACTGGATTGTGTCGTAAACACGAAATACTTTTCTGAGGACTCTACCTTGTGACACTGAGGTATAGTAGGTCTAGCGAAATAGTAGAATGACTAAAGCAATAAAGTCATAATCATTGTTAACTTAACAAAGAGCGGTACTTGAGTTAGGCTCTGTAGGTATTTGATAGGAAAAAGTTATAAAATATATTTATTTAATGTTTTTTTTTGTATAATTACGTCATTTACGATTCGTAAGTGTCGAAATTACTCGCATGAGCCATTGCTCGTTTTTATTTATAAATGGTGACACTAACACAACTAATACATAAGCGATAGAACACTATATGTGGAGATATTTTACTCTGGGTAAATTATCGTTACAAGATTCAATCAGTTTTTAAAAACAATTGAACAAAACGGCCAAAACATTTGTTATTATTACTCTAAACTCACCACTGGCACTGGTTGACAGCAGTACTTTGATTCCAGCTTATAATGACGTCAACAGGTTATACCCCATTTAAAAAGCGTATTCAGTTACACTTTAATTTCAAAATAATTCAACATAAGTTTTGACAATGTGATAACCTCAAAAAAAATCCCATTAGAACTTTTATCTTTAATATAAAATTTTATATTTTAAAATTTGTATCTTATAATTTTACGTACGTAAAATCATTGAAAACCTTTTTGATAGAAACATCCTTACAAACGTTGCCTGTTAATTGAAGCAAGTCATGTTATATGAAAGATAAAAATAATTTTGAAAAAAATGTGTGTGAAACGTGAAAATCATAATAAGAAGATTGTAAAACGAAAAATATAAACACTAAAAAAGCCATCTATATCTATTACTTGTGCACTTGATATATGCACAACTAATGTCAAATATTGCTCTCAATTTTGCTCGCCAAAAGTGTTTTTCTTAACTCTTGTTAATTTATTTGAATACTTTTCTATGAGGGTAAAGACAAACTAAATGTAGCTTAGAATAGCCGAGATTTTTTGTTAAAAATGACACTGTCTGCGGATGTCAAGTGTATGAAATACATCTATCTTAACCGAAATTAAATCAGAACACGAATGGAAAGATTAGTTTATTTTAGACCAAACCGAATTAAAAACAAAGCCTGTAACTAAGGATTCTGTTGTTATCAAAAGCTACTAAAAGTGTAATCAAAATTTTTAATCAGATACAAACCAAGTAGGGTTGGTCAATGACGCTTTTTAATTGGTTCTTTTTTATTAGATGTAAAATAATCCTTACAAAGGTAAAGTAATTTACTTAATCGCTTGTCGAACTTAACTTAAAAGAAAGCATTTTGAATTACATAAATGCTATAAATAGAAATTGCAATTTTCATGAGTTAATTAATGTTGGCTGAACTGTTTAATTCAGTAACAGTAGTCAAGTCCGCTAAGTACTAAAAATAGATTTAACAGATCAAGATTAAGAGTGTTTTTTAATTTTTGGCATTAAAGAGTGCCATGACAGTATGATTTAGTCGATTTGACATTTCATGTCAAAGCGGAATTTTTTAATCCAAGCTTCATTTTATACTGCGACACTTTTATATTAAAAAATGATTTTGTGACAGCTTTGTGCATGGAGGAATAAATAAATAAGAGGAATAAATAAATTATTTATTTATTCCTCCATGGTTTTATGTCATGTTCATGCTTAAAAAAATCCAAGCCGATTGTAAATAGGGTGAGTCTATTGATATAAATTATTGTATGTTAATTTGACATTTACGTACCTGTCAGGAAGCCAAAAATGCAAGATAAGTAACATTTAACTGTTTTAAATTAACAGCAGTGAAGGAATAAATCATGTCGGGCAAGGATTAAAAAAAAAAGATTTTTTTTTTTTAAATTTAAAACACATTTAAAACACACTCTGGGTGGTTTGCAAAGTATATGCTTCGTTTTTATTTTAAAAAAAGTTCCTAATTAGATTTTAAACAATTAATTTTTTGCTGGGCGGATTGATCCAAGCTAAAAGCTTTACTACATACATATTAGAAAATTATCTCTAATAAAGAACCCAGTGTATTGAATTAGTAGGCAACCTATGAATACTATGATGCAAAATTTTTCGAAAAAAATTGCATGGTACCAAACAAAACAAGAATATTACCTAAACATAATCTTCTGAAAGTTTGTTGTGAGTGTATCAAAAGTGTTAAAACTTTTGTGTTGTTATAGTGGATCCGGACGTAAATTGGACCAAAATCAAGTTACTAAAATTCAGCTACCAATGTAATCCAGCTACCATGGTTGTCATTCGGATTGAACCAATAGAACTAAATTCTTTTGTAAACACAAATTTTTACGTTGTTTCTAGTAATTGTAACGTCTTTAGGATATTTTAAAAAAGTTCAATCTATCGATGGATATACTATACTTCTACTGGCCCATCACCATGAGACCAATGTTATTCAGTTTTTGATACGTTTCCATATCTTTCTATTGAGGAAAATAGGGGTTTTAACAATAGTTCACAATGTTTTGTTTTGAACCATGATACGACATCAACACTTGCACATTAAATTATGATAACTGTATACGAGAGTGTCAGTTAATTTTCACACAGTATTGACTTTGTCAATAAAGATGTGTTTGTGATCTACTTTAAACAAAATAAAATCTATGACCTAAAAGTGTTACACGATCAATCTTAATTGACACTCCTACACTATACTCCTACCTTGATCACAATTTATTTGAGCGCTTGTTATTTTTACAAAACTAAAAGGCAAATTTTTTTTTAATATGAACCAAAGTTACAATAGTATAAATGTGTAACAAATAAAAGTAATCCTAACTAATGCTATTTGTACTGTTTTAGATTGACAGTGGAGGAGTCATGTAAATCGTTTTTTTATTCGACTCTGACGAAGAGGAAGAGGCATCATAATGGTCTGGCAACCGAGCAGTGTCCTTGTCAACGGCCTGATCCTGCTAACGTTCAGCCTACACAGTTTCGTCACGGCAACGAACCCCAGCAGCGCCAAGTTCTACACCATCCACTGGAACTCCTCAAACCCGATTTTTCGTATCGACAACACCGACAACGTAATCGACGTAAACCGCAACAACTTAAAATTCGAATACGACCAAGTGAACCTAATTTGCCCCGTGTACGTCCCAGGGACCCGCGACGAAGAAATGGAAAAGTACATAATCTACAACGTATCGAAAGACGAGTACGACACGTGCCGGATAACGAACCCCAACCCGCGCATCATCGCCGTCTGCGATAAGCCGTACAAGCTGATGTACTTCACCATCACGTTCCGGCCGTTTACGCCACAGCCCGGCGGTCTGGAGTTCCTCCCCGGGCACGACTACTACTTCATCTCTACGTCCACCAGCGACGACCTCCACCGGCGAATAGGCGGCCGGTGCACCACGCACAACATGAAGATCGTGTTCAAGGTGTGGGGCCCGGCGCAGACCTCTCCGCCTCCAGCGCCCGCCACCGTTTCTCGGTGGTGGCCCGTCACGTCGCCGCGTACCACCACGACGAGCTCCACGACGACGACGACGAGCACCACGCCGCCGCCTTCGACGACGAAGAAGTTCAAAACGTACGGCAACAAGCACCCCAACGAGGTCGGCAAGAGTGAAGAACTCACGCTCGGGGCTGCCTCTGCTGTTGAGGCGCTTCATGTGTTGGTGCTGTGTGCGGTCGCAGTGTTGTTCGCGATGCGATGAAAATTTTTCACGGTACTAATTAGTTAAGATTTAATTAATAAAAAAAACGTTACGTGTCCCTTTGTGTGTAATGTACTGTCACGAGTTATTATTAATGAGGAGGAAAAAAACGACCTAAAACTATCCTAATTTTATATAAATATTGGTAACTATTAGTCGATTAAGGTAAATTATTGATCCCATTTCTGATTTTCGCTCGTCGGTTTTTTTAAAATGAAAACCAGTCCTCGAATTTATTATTGTGTATATTTTAGTAAAATAAAAACCGACGACTGAAACCTGACAATATAATTTTTTATTCGATTTATTAATTATTTTTAATATGAATTGGTGGTGTACAGTTTTTTATATGTTGGTGTAGACACTGAAGATAATAAAATAAGAAAAATAAATGCGCAAGCGCATTGTGACCAATTCAACGGACTAAAACAGAAAAAAATGTGTAAATGTTATATTTTTCGGTCAGTTGATTATTTCGTAGATATAAACAGTGTTGAACATTTAAATAACGGCGTATTTGTATAACTGTGAAGACTGATAATAGTTTTTATTGTGTTATATATAAAGTATTAATATCCTTACTAGTATAATCCTGGCGTTTTTAGTCGACACATCACACATATTTTATGTACTTATCACTATTTTATTTCCAGTAGTGGTTGTGATTTTCTCTTTTGTTTAGTGCCAGTTAACGAATTAGTAATTAGCCATCCTTTATTTTATTTATTAATTTATTTATTCTCTATTTATACATTCGATGGATCTGATTAATCTCAGTAGATTGTAGTTAGTTTCGTTCAACTAAAACTCTACAGGGTGTTGAATTTAACACACCATTTAGTTCCTTTCTAACCTTCAGGATAACCCCATTAAATTAACACTTTGGATCAATTTATCATGTCAATTATCCTGAAGAGACAATTTTACAATTGTGCAATATAAACATTCAATAATACTCATCATATCTCTCTATTATGATTATCCATTTTGATCTTGCCATATTTAAATTAAGTGTCCGGTTTTGAAGGCTTTAATACGCACTAAAAACGCCAGATTGAAGATGATTTGTGTCTAGAGAAGTAGTTTTACGATATTGTAATCAGATGTACTTTTAATTGCAAGCCATAGTGATAACTATTTAACTTATAAAAAAAAACGAAAATGATTCTATAGCAAAACGTCAGATCTTTGGTTAATTTGAGTTTTTAACATATTTATTGGGTGATGTTTAGTATTGTCTGCAAACACATATACATATACGGTCGCTTTTTTAACGACCAGAATATTTTCTCTTAAAACTATTTCAGTGAAATGCCTCTGTATATATTTGTAATTGGTTTTAACATACGAAATTTTGTGTTACGTTTTAATAGGTAAACACACTGTATGTATTACGATTGTAAAATGCACTCACTATATATACATAATTATATAAATATACATACATGCCATTTTCGCCAGGTTTTTATTTGTTTAACAAACCGCAAATTCAAGTGATGAAATAATGAAATCTAGGTTGGTCGTGAAGGAAAGAGACAAAATTTTAATTCATCAAACTGTCAAATTTATCGTTTCTTTTTTCTTGACCTCCTTCCATTTATTTTTTTTCTTCACTTGATATAGTTTTAAAATTTGTCGTCGCTTGTTAATGAGCAAAAATCTGACTGTCGTGTCCTCAATGAACTTAATCTTGCTTGTTAGAGATAAATTGGAATTTCTTTAGTAGAATTACTAACCCTAATTTACATACGATTCATGAATAGATTGTTTTGTACTCTAACAATAAGTACCGCTGAGTTACTGTCACTTTTAAATTCAACTCGTATTTAATATTTGTATTCAGTATTATTTTCATTCATGAAAAGTTACTGTATTTATTGTTTCAACTCTATATATCAATATTTTAATAGATAAACTGAATTTAAAATATTTGTGGGGTTTTAGAAAGCAAACAACAACAGTTTATTAATGTATAAACAAAAACAAAAGCCAGTTAAATTCTGAAAATTGTATTTAAACTAAAAGTGAAACAATTCTCTTTGATGTTTGTGAATAATCTACAATATTTTATTGTGATTATAGTTTATTTACTACATTTTTTGCTTCTATATTTTATTTTTATTGAAAGAGAGTAACACGAAAAGTTTCGCAGATTAGATGTATTTCATTTTAGAGAATCGAGGTGAAAATAAGTTATTGTAATAAAAAGTTGTAAAAAAAATCATAAAAAAGATATAAATCTTACGTTTTTACCCCAATAGAGTTTTATGTTGTAGCAAGTTTCTTTTGAATTTTGTTAGGAAAAAAGGGTTTTATTATCTCATTTTCTTGAAGAAAATTAAATTTTAACGATCTCAGTGTAAAAATGGGCCTTTGTTTTACTACCGTCCTAATTGTACACTCAGTTTATGCTGAATTATTTAATTGTCTGCGATTTTGTAAATGGTTTGAGAGAAAACTTGGAGATACAGAAGAAAGTGGGCATTTAATAATACATGTAATTTAAGGGACTACTGTGTTGTAAATTTTGAATATTTTGTTTAAACTAAAAGTTTAAAATTATCTTCAAGAAACAATTTGTATTTTTCATCAAAAATGAACTGTAGGTTAAGGTTGTAAATATACCATATGGGTGTTCAGTCATGGAAAGACTTGGTCTTCGAAGATCTTTTTGTGTTTTTCGCATGGAGGAATAAATAAGACTGGAGGGAAGGTCGCCTATATTCACCATGTAAAATTCTTGCGTGAGACTCAAACACCTTTTATGATCTTTTTTACCAACGCGCACAGAAAGGCGCATCGAGTTTTGGCGATAACCGACTGTTTTGTTATGTATCAGTGGTATACTGTTCTTAAAATAATTTGTTGTATTCAACTTGCGTAAAACGATTATAACAACACTTTATTTTATTTGTAAATCAATATTGTAAAACAAATTTTCTTTAAATTTATTTTTAGCTTGTGTTGCTTTGAGAAAAAATATTAATGCTACGCCCTTGGAATCTGACACCATGTTCAATAGGGTGCGCTAAAAAAATCGAATTTTTTTTTAACTTTCGACACTGAAAAAATGTTTCCTATGCACCTTTCAAAAATGATTTTTAAAGATAAGCTCTTGATTTTAATAGGAAGAACTCCCTCACTTCAGTTTTCTATTTTTTCTTTAGTTCTGTTTGACAAAATCCATATCTCGTCACTACTTGATCGTTCAAAAAAATTTTATTTACATTTTTTGTATAAAATTGAACGCTCTTAAAAAGGTATCTTCCATTTTTTTTTTATAGCTATTAGCGTTTAGAAGATATCAGAGGTCAAAGTTTAAAGAATTCAACGAAAATTTCTTTTTACTTCTAAATTATATAACTCGTAGATAAATAAATATTATAAAATGCGCAACAAATAATTTTGTAGGAAATTAAACGCTCTACAATTTTTTTTGTGGTTAATCGATTACACCAACCATTTAAAAAAAAATTGAGGATTTAGTGTCAAATTTTGGTTATTAATTAAAATGCGAATATCTTCTAAGTGGTTGGAGGAGTAATCGATTAACTACAAAAGACCTTTTTTGTAGAGCGCTTAATTTCCTATAAAACTGTATATTTTGCATTTTTTAATATTTACTTATCTACGAGTTATAAAATTTAGAAATAAAAAAGAAATTTTTGGTAAATTCTTCAAACTTTGACCTCTGATATCTTCTAAATGCTAATAGGTATAAAAAATTGTAAGGTACCTTTTTTAGAGCGTTTAATTTTCTGCAAAAATTGTAAATAAAATTTGTTCCTACGATCAAGTAGTGACGAAATATGGATTTTGCCAAATAGAACTAAAGAAAAAATAGAAAACTATGATGTGGGAGTCCTTCCTATTAAAATTAAGAGCTCATCTTTAAATACCAATTTTTCAGTGTCGGAAGTTAAAATTTGATTTTTTTGGCTCACCCTAATGTTCAAACACCTTTTATGACTTTGCTGCTTGGCGCGCAATCTCAATTTTTTAAACATCCTTCCCTCCAGTCTTATTTATTCCTCCATGGTTTTTCGTTATCTGACATTTTTTTCACATTCTATTCTTTGACTATAGTTTTGTTTTTAAGCGTTCTCAAATGGTTTCATTTCTAATCCTGCCTTTTGTTTAATTTAGAAACTTTGTTTAGTAAGAACCTCACTTGTGTCGCTGATGATAATCTTTTATAGATCCAGTTTTTTGTTATTGTACAAGTCTGAATTGAATTATTACTTTTAGTATTTCTTTGAAAAAACACTATTCTTTACTGAACCTATTTTTCATCGGCTTTTTTGCACAATCAGTCGCATGCATCTCCTACCAATTGGTTTAATTGCATCGGCTGACTGGACTGTGCCAAGGTCCAACAACAATAACTGTCCTTTCACCCTATCTTACCCTCTCTTATTATTATTTGTAGCAAATGTTTTCTCTCTTTATCGAATACTTTTTTGTATTTATTAATCAAAAAAGTACCATTCCTTTAAGGATTTTTTTCTTTATTTTTAATATTCGATTGGTATTTTTTCATATAGTACCTATGTGTCCTTTGTTTTCGGTAATTTTTTTCATGCTAACTTCTTATTTTTGGCACAGAGTACTATGTCCTGTCTTTACGTCATGTTTTTTGTAAAACTTTTCGTAGGGCCTAAGGATCAAATAGTTATATTATTAGTGGGATAGAAGCATTATTACACAACGAGTGTGTAGATTAGGGTGGGCCAAAAAAATCGATTATTTTTTTTTTAACTTCGGACACTGATAATATTGGTTCCTTGGCACTTTTAAAAAATGCTTTTTCAAGATGAGCTCTTAATTTTAATAGGAAAGACTCCCTCATCGCAGTTTTTAATTTTTTTTTCCAGTTCCATATGGTAAAATCCATATCTCGTCACTACTTGATCGTACAAAAAGTTTATTTACATTTTTTGTAGGAAATTTAACTCTCTAAAAAAGGTATCTTACAATTTTTTTATAACTCTTACTGTTTAGAAGATATTAGAGGTCAAAATTTGAAGAATTTAGCAAAAATTTCTTTTTCACTTCTAAATTTTATAACTCGTGGATAAATAAATATTATAAAGTGCGCAACATACGGTTATGTAGGAAATTAAACGCTCTACAAAAAAAGTCGTTTCTGGTTAATTGATTACTTCAACCATTTAAAAAAAATTGGGGATTTTGTATCAAATTTTGGTTTTTAAAATGTAAATATCTTCTAAATGGTTAGCATAATCAATTAACCTCAAGAGACCTTTTTTATAGAGCGTTTAATTTTCTAGAAGGCTGTATGTTGCGCATTTTATAATATTTATTTATCTCTGAGTTATAAAATTTAGAAGTAGAAAAGGAATTTTTGTTAAATTCTTCAAACTTTGACCTCCGATATCTTCTAAATGGTAAGAGATATAAAAAAAATGTAAGATAACTTTTTTGTAGAACGTTTAATTTCGAAGACGAAAAAAAAAAAAATAAAAAACTGCGATGAGGAAGTCTTTCCTATTAAAATTAAGAGCTAATCTTGAAAAAGCATTTTTTAAAGGTGCCTAGGAATTAATTTTTCAGTGTCGGAAGTTAAAAAAAAAATAATCGATTTTTTTGGCCCACCCTCGTGTAGATTACAGATAAAGAGAGCGATAGCCCGAGTATGTGTAACACACGAGATACTGTAATGTGCTCTAGCCCACGTATGATATACAAAACTTTATCTAAGACTGCAAAAAATAAGAAAATAAAAATTTTATGCTGTCTTTAACTCCTATTTTTTTACATCAAAAGTAAGGTGATATATGTTCAGTAAGCATTATGACAACTGCTTATAATTTTTTCAAACAAAGCTCACCATTTTGAGATAATCAATAAAAATTGAGCTTTGTGGTAAAAATAAGAAAATTGTAAACATGTGTGACTCAGAAAGTTACCTTCTGATATCGAAGAAGCGGCGACAAATGTTGCTTCTTGCTTGGTGCCAGAAAAGTACGAGATGGCTTTTCAACGGTTCAGTTCATGGTGCGACGAGAAAAATGTTAAAAATATTACGCATGAGATGGTTCTACTTGCATATTTTGATTATTTATCAAAACAGTATAAATCATTGAGTCTTTGGGCTTTTTATTCTATGATTAGAACAATAAAAAAATGCAGAAGAATGTTGACATCAGTAAATACGTGCATTTAATCGCCTTTCTAAAAAGAAAATCTGGAGGACATCGTGGTAAAAAATTGCAAATTTTCACTAAACAGGATATTAGCAAATTTTTACAAGAAGCAAATGATGATAAATTTTTGTTAATGAAGGTACTGTACCCTTTTTATGCAAGTAATGCTAATTTCAATTACTTGATTAATCAATTAAGCAATAATCGATTATTCAATAATACTTGTAAGGTAGTGGAATCTAAATTTTATAATTCAAAATTTTTATTCTAAATACTTAAATCGATTAATCAAGATTAATTAATCAAAGTAATAATCGATTAAACGAAAATCGGAATATCGTTTAATCAAAAAAATCGATTAATCGAAATAATCGATTAAAACTTGAATAATCGATTATTTAAAATGTAAATCGCCCAGCCCTATTTGGGACACTATTATTTTAACCGACCTTTTGATTTTTTTGTTAAAAAATGTTTGCAACACAACGTAGATATTTAGCTAGTAAATTTTTTTCATGCACAATAACAAGCTTTTATTCGATAAAGGCGTCCACAAAACCTTATTAGCATGAAAAAGTAAGAACAACTCCATTCCATCCCCTAATTCAAATTCAAAAGATTTGTTCGTTATTGGTTCGTGAACGATCGTACATTTCCGGCAAATCTTTGGCGGGAATAATCACACCGCGCACGCGTAAAACCTGCAAAATTCTCCATTTTCTCCACCCCCACCATTCGCGTTTTGCATCCGTTGTTGCCGTTAATCTCGAAATTTTTCAAAAGAAAACGTGCAAAATCTCCAACAAAAACGTTTGCAACTAACCGAATCTCATTCCTCTGATCGATAACAAGATGAGTTCTGAAAACGAAAGTGTTTCGCCTCCACTAAACATCGAAAAATACTCACTTATGTTAGTTGATGTTGCCGGCACAACGACTTCCATCAGCTTCGTAAAGGTGAGCAAATTCGCAAATTTTTGCATTATTTACCCAATCCTTAACAACAAAACAAAAATTCAGCAGTAATTTCATTCATGGCTTGCTCGATTTCTCAAAAACTATGAGCAAAAAATGTGGTGTTAAAAACGCAGTTTTTTTTATTGTTTAATCAGGAAATTTAACGAAAAATTTATCACTGTGAGTGTGTTATTGTCCAGTTTTCGATTTTTGCACGTGTTTTCTTTACGAAGTAGCCAGTCGTCCTTGGCTCAGGTAAAAATTTATCCCTTGTTGCCTTGTTCCATGCCTGGTGCATTCACATCTTTGTCTAGGTACAGTTTGGTCAAAATGCCACGACACAGTACAACCATTATTTAAATTACTTGATATTTTTGCAACATTTCCTGCACGAATTTAACTATTATTAATTCTTTAGGACACACTATTTCCTTTTGTATTGAAACAACTCGAAACCTTCCTTAAGGAAAAATGGGAAGACGACTCTATTAAAGAATGTATCAAACTTATCAAAGAAGAAGGATCTGATTTAGATCTTGCGGGAGCTATCGAACGTATCAAGGCCTTAACTGAAGAAGACAGTTCTAATAAAGGTCTCAAAACGCTCCAAGGATTAATCTACAAAGATGGTTACGAAAAGGGCGAACTTAAAGCACAGTAAGTTTCCCTAACTTTATAATAGGCCCGTGTATAAAACACTATTTTTCAGTATTTTTGATGATGTTCCGGAAGCTTTTGAGACTTGGGCAAAAAATCGCCGAATTGCTATTTATTCAACTGGAAGTGTTGAGTCACAAAAGTTGCTTTTTAGTAACACAATTAAGGGTGATCTATCTGCACATATTTTTAAATATTTTGACCAAACTGTAGGGCCCAAAACTGAAGCTGAAAGTTATAAAACAATAGCTAAAGAAGCTGAAACTAAACCTGAAGAAATCATCTTTATCACTGATGATTCTAAAGGTTGTTTTGTATAATTATTAAGCTTGTCTTTAATTTGGGTTTTTAGAAGCGACAGCTGCAAAATCTGGAGGTCTTGCTGCTGTTTTGATTACCAGAGAAGGCAACCCTTCATTACCAGAAGATGTTTCAAAAGAATTTGCAACCATTAGTTCCTTTAAAGACTTAGAAGTTGATAAGGCTTCCAAGAGAAAAATTGAAGAGGAGGCGGCATCTGAAGAGGTACAAATTCGAAAATTTCGTAGTTGTTGATTTTCTGTATTTTAATAAATAGTTTCAAAATGTTAGTTTGAGAAGATAGGTGTTTCAATAAGGTAAAAATTCGGACCATTATGAAATTTCAGACTGCATCTTATGGGGTTATTTAAATTATAAGCAAATTATAATTATTCTAAATTATTTATTCATTTCGGGATACCGATTTCGACCAACTGGTCATCATACGTAAATAATGTTAAGTATGAGTTGACGTAGGGCTAATCATGACTAGTTAGTCGAAACCGGTACCCTGAAAAAAATAAATAATAATAGGGATAATTTACTTATTAATTCATTTATAATTATGAAATTTAGTCAAGATGGTCTTTAAAGTATGTGAAAACAAATGTCCCAAAATCGACATTATGAGAACCCCCTTTAAAGATCCACCCAAGTGTTAAAAAACTTGTTTTTATGCAAATTTCGACAATTCGTTCAGATTGAGTAATAAGGTGAGATCGAAATGTAACTGAATCAGAGCAGGCTGTGCCATCGTAGCTGTATTGATGAGACTCATTACAACAAAACAAAAGGTTTTGTAGATTAGAGTGTTACGTATAAAAAATGTAGGTAATAAAATTCTCTACAATTTATTTGCAAGAATTTTTTCTAGGATTAAAATTGATTTAATTCAGGCGGTTAAAAATCTGAAATTCTGGCAAATTTGTAGTTTTCGTTTTTTTTTTTTTTGTTATTTCTTCGGAATTTATTTTCTGTACTACTTTATCGAAATTTTATGTTGATAAATATTGTTTGAATTGTAAAATATGATTAAAATTGCTAGAATTTCTAGCGATTTTTATTTTTTTGAAAGTCTATTAGGTAAAAATTAAGAGTTATGGTGCATAAGTCGAAATTTTGGAAAATCTCATCATGATTAACTTGAAATAAACATGATAGCGCAACTGCTGTGAAACTTGAATCCATAGTACCAACTCATTAGTGGCACTGTGTCACACTCACTTCGAGTTTTTTTTATTTATTTAAATTGAAATCACTACTATTATTGGGGCGAAGACAATGTTCTCAAAGAAAATGCCATAGTTCTAAATCTTCCAAGATTGGGCCTAGAGACAAAACGCGACAGTTTAAAATCAAGTAGAACTCATCTTTCGCCAGCCCTAGATAAGGTTTTCAAACTAGAAAAATGTTTCTACAACTACTTTGTACGAAATTTCAAATTTACTAGCTACAACTTTTATATGCAACACTTTATATCATACATACATGGAGTGAATTGTCAAAAATTGTAAAAAAAAGGTTTCTGCACTACAGGGACTAACGTGGGTTATTTGTACCCCTAGGGAAAAAATATAAATTGCAGTGAAACTATTCACTCATTTTGTAGTGCAAGAAATAGCGTATATACCTCAGGACTAAAGTGATCGGAAACATACACTCTCAAGATTGAATGATGCACTTTAATTTGGAATATACTGTTTTTGATTTGCACGACGGGGAGTTAAAATAGGGTGGGAAATGATTTCTTCCCGTTGCTAATATCATTTGTTTCAGTTGTTAAGGTTTGTATAAGCAACACAGAATACAAAGGTGTAAATTACAGAATTAAAATTAATCGCTAATTGAAGTCGTGTAAAAAATGTATATTTTAAGTATGTAACTATATTATTGGAAAGGAATGTTATTACTAAGGTACGATTGGAGGGGAGTGGGGGGTGAAGGATGTATCCAATCATATCGCAATTATCAACTAAAGAGTGTTTGTGTACTCATGTGTGCTAAATTTCATAACGATTCGAATTTTTTTACTGTTGCGTAAATATTTTTACTCATTTTCTTGGACTATATTTATTGTTTTGGTTTAGGCGCCACCTCCAAAAGTACCTAAAACAGATATAGAAGAAATCCCAACTGAAGAAAAACCAGAGTCAATGGAAGTTGATACTGAAACTGCCAAATTTGAGACTGAGCAACCAACAGAAAAGACTGAAACTAAAGAAGAAAGTACGGAAGTCAAAGAGACTGAAGAAAAAATGGAAATTGCCGATGAGGCACCAAAAGTCGAGGAAGTACAAGTAGCAAGGGAAGAAACTTTGACTGAAGAAGTTAAAGCAACAACGGAAGAAACTAAAGCAACAATTGAAGAAGTTAAAACAACAACGGAAGAAACTAAAGCAACAATTGAAGAAGTTAAAACAACAACCGAGGAAGAAGCTAAAGAAACAACGGAAGATGTTAAAACAACAACAGAGGAGGAAGTTAAAACAACAACGGAAGAAGTACTTAATCCAACAATGGAAGAAGTAGTTAGCACAACAGAAGAAGACGTTAAAGCCACAACGGAAGAAGTAGTTAATGCAACAATGGAAGGAGTAGCTAAAGCAACAACAGAGGAAGAAGTTAAGGCAAAAACGGAGGAAGTAGTTAATGCAACAACAGAAGAAGTAGTTACAGCAACAACCGAAGAAGTAGTTAAGGAAACAACGGAAGAAGAAGTTAAAGCAATAACGGAAGAGGTAGTTAACGCAACAGCTGTTGAAGAAAAACCAACAGAACCAGATGCGAAACCTAAAGAAACTACAGATGCCAAGGACGAATCAAAGCCTGTGGAAGAAACTAACGAAGTTAAGAAACCTGAAGAAGAAACTAGTGAAGTCGAGAAACCTGAAGAGGCACGACCAGTGGAGGAGTCTGCTGAAAAACCTGTAGAAGAGGTCAAAGCTGCAGCTGAAACTCCTGTTGAAAACGGTGAGGAGAAAATTGAAAGTGAAGCAAAAACTGAAGAGAAAGAAAACAAGAGTGTTCTTGCGAACGGTGTTGAAAATGGTAAGGAAGAGAGTGAAGTTGTTGATGCTTCTGAAAGCACTGATAAAGTTGACGAGGTTGAGAAAAACGATGAATCGGAAGTCAAAGTAAAGAAATTGGAAGAGAGTGCTGAAAGTAAAACAGTAAGTGTGGAGGTCTAATTTTTGTTTGTTCCATATTTATACCAGCTGAATGTAATGTAATATTGTAGTGTTAATTTTTTCGTTTCAATTTATTTATTACAAGCATTTCTCTAGATATCACAACTAAACCAATGTATCTTTGTCAAGTAATCGTTTGTTTCTTTGTTTGTCGGGAAAGTTTCAACTTCAAGTGCCAAAATTTTTATTGGACTTAAGACTGGACCCAAAGACTGTTTTTAATCTCACTTTTGTGATACTCATTTTTTAAGACTTCACTGAACAGTATTGAATTTGTGTCACTCGTTTTGTATTTTGTTCTTATTTTAGGATATGTAGCCAGCTTTTCACATTCCTAATTAATGTACTGGTGCAGTTATTTTTTTAATATTACTACGCATTTACTTAAAATTAGTTATGTAAAATAATTTGCTTCCAGTGTGTTGTAACTTTTGTTCCATTTTTATGGCTCAAAGATTGTGATATTTAAAAAAATTCGAAAACTTTTTGGGATGCTACATGCGTTTTGTATTTCCTATGACTTAAGTCTTAGTTAAGCAATAGCGGTGGTGTACAGGCCTAATATGTACGGCTACAATTTCATTGTATACGTTACTTAGCACCTTAATAAAATTTTTGTAGTGTTCTATTAAAGCGTTTTATTCGTTCATCATCCTCTTCAAGAATTTTCCACTACATTAATACTCTTCAGGAGGCCGATATTGGTATTAAAATTTTAACGAGGAAAAAGATCCACGGAAAATTAACTTAATTTTATTGCAGGCATTTTAGTGCGTTCATTTAATTTAGAACTGGCTTCAGATTTTACTAGGGGAGGGAATTTTTCACAATTGGAGTTTTCTGACTTAAAATTATAAATTTAGAATAGAAGTAACACAACGAAGGGAAAAAGTCATATTAGATACGTTCTCTAAAGAGTGGTTCACATAGCAGTAAAAACGCAATGAATTTTAAGTATATGTACTCAAAAAAATAATTCGCATGAGTAATTGCTTTCAAAACGTGATTCTCTTAAAAGCCTTACAGTAAATTTAGGAGACATGTTTTTAAATTCGTTACTAATGTGAATTATGCTTATTTTGGGTGTATTTAAAGTTTGTCAGGCTCAATTTTATGCCAAACTTGTATAATGTTATTGTAGTAATTATGATGTTCAAGAACACAGTGATATGATGCAGATTTTATAGTAAAATCGTCCAGGCTTCCAAACAAAACAAGTACATAACTTTACATGTCCTGTTCAAACTTTTGTTTTAGTGCAGTTGTAAACGTAATAAGTTTCTTTACTTCACACTTTTGAATATTCTCTTTGTCCAAACATAGTTTGTAGTAGTAGAGGTGCAACAAATGTAGTCAAATGAATAATACAATGATCTGATCCTTCTGTAACACAATAAATGAAATAAAATACCCGTTCAAACCCAGTTTTTAATGGCACGAGTCAAAACTAGGAATAAAGCATCTGACCAGTTTGACAAAATGAATCATAAACTCTGCTACTTTTTAAAAATTAATTGGTAGTCTGCATCGAAACACGTACAAACTGCTTGATGAAGCGCAAAAAAAGGGCAATACTACAATATCTGAGGCGAGTCTAATAAACAATCACAGAACTGTACACTGTTTCTGGTCTGGCTTCCATGACATCAAACAAAAATTTTTTTATTTTTAAATCGAAAATCGTAATTTAAACTTGCCCAAATGGTAAATAAAAAATTAGAGATGATAAGAAATTTTTTGTCCTGGGGTGACAAATGATACTTTCTGTCCTATTTTTATGGGTGCTATAATTTATTTTCGTTAAAGGTATACTAATACTTAGATACGAAATAGAATATTAAGGCAAAGTGATGCCTCTGACATTTTTTGTGCGATTAATTTTCGTATAAAAAATGTTTCATTAATTTCGAATACATCTACTTACCGTCCTAGAACGGCAAGCATTACTTTCTTTATTCTCGACTTTTTGTTCGCAAGAATTAATAAGATTCTTACTGACTAGTTTCCGCAACGTTTCGATCACACAAAAAATAAATTTTGTCACAAAATTCAAAATGCCGTCTTCTTACTGTGCCGCCTGAAGCTGTCGCTTCTTTGCTTAAGAGTATCAAACGACCCTGACAAAGAATATTATATTTTATAAAAGGGGAATAGACTTTGCGCATCATATTTGTCACTTTTTCAACTCATGTCAGACTCATTGCTTTTTTTGTTTGAAGCCGCTTTTAAAATGATTACCGGTTTCGTAAACAGACATAAGAGGCGGAATTTGAGATTTGCATTTTTATTGAATTTATTTTAATGCATGACTTGTTTATTGTCCTTAAACATACTTCTAAAGTGTGGTTGTCCGGAATAGAAATAAAAATTTGGTTTAGTATTGTAGGTATTCTGGTCAAAAATTATCTCTAAGACCTATTTAACTTGAAAGAGGGATAAAAACAACTTTTGACGTTTGCTTTTTTCATATTCGTTGTATAAAAAAATACAACAGAATGCAAGATCAGACTTTCTTGTATTTAATTATTTAAAAAAATATTATTTTGTTTTTGTTCTGGTTACACACACTTGAGAAGCGTTCGCCGTTTGAACTATTAGGTATCTTGCTTTTACAGAAAACGAGAATGTGACTACGTGTATAATAATAAATTACTCTAATAAGACTATTATTATTACCTAATGGGTTTTTTGGTTTAGGGATTGGTTTTGGATGTTGTTGCCTGGGGTTACTTACCACTTAAGCTCTTAAACCATCATAAATGGACAACAGGTAATAATTGCTTAAATAGGATTGCTCTAATGGAATAATTTACAAGATTAGTCACGTTCTCGTTCTCTCGTAAATACACGATATTTATTAGGATAATAAGATATCAAATATTATAATTTTATTTTCCAGTAAAGTATATGTAATTAATTAAAATGCGGACCTTATTTTTATTCCATTTTTATTACAAACGTAATATTTTATTCTCTTCAAAAAATTTAATTTAAAGAGTATTTACTTATTCTTAAAATTAATTAATATTTGTTTAAACTATTTTATACAAAGTGACATAAAAGTATGGAATAAAATTCATATTTTCAAAGTTAATACTTTATTAGAAAAACGCCAAGACAGGTCGATTTTATTTTTGTGTTGCGCACGTTTTTCACTTGTTTCCAAATTTTTTTTTCTAACTGGTTTTTTGCTGTGACCTAATCGATATTTTTTTTTTAAATAGCAACCCCTATTTTTAGTATTTAATATTAAAACTACTTTTTTTTCTGCGTATAACAGTATAACATTTGTAGGGTCTAAAATAAAAACTTTAAGTAATTTAACCAATTTAAATGTTTTATTGAATTTTTCAAAATAGAGGCAATTTTTAACAGAATTACTTAACTGATGTGAATGTTCAAATTGACGTACTTCCGTTTCTTAGTAATAATACAACTAATTTTCGAACTCCGTTATTAGCACATTATTATTCATTTTTTGACTAATTAAGCGGTACTGATTTGTAATTCTTTCTTTTACATCATTGATGTCATATAATCCTAAAATGTGATTTGACAAAACCACAATAAACATTCAATTTTTGTGGATGTTGTAACAAGTAATGGTTTCTCTCATCCAGTGCGAATTTTCTATCAACCCATATGGCAGTTGTGCCTTTTTCGAGCTAATCACATTTTAGGACCGTATTTTTTTGACGTCACATTGATTAGAGAAGTTTATTTGGATGTCCTTTGCGACACGTTAGTACCAGCATTAGCGGAACTTTTCCCAATAAAAAGAATCTAGACATACCAGCAGTTAATGTATGGTTTAAACAAGACGGTGCACCTCCACACTACGCTCGCGGTGTCATTTGCAACAAAATCAAAGACTTAAGAGAAAGAATTACAAATCAGTACCGCTTAATTAGTCAAAAAAATGGGAAATAATGTGCTAACGGAGTTCGAAAATTCATTGTATATATTATTGCCAAGAAACAGAAGGACGTCAATTTGAACATTTAGTTCAGTAATTCTGTTAAAAATTGCGTCTATTTTGAAAAATTCATGAAACATCTAAATTGTTTAAATTACTTGGAAGTTTTTATTTTAGACTCTACTAATATTATACTGTTATGGGCAGAAAAAAAAGTAGTTTCAATATTCAACACCAAAAATAGGGGTCGTTATTTAAAAAAAATATCGATTACGTCACAGCAAAAAACCAGTTGGAAAAAAAATTGGAAATAAGTGAAAAACGTGCGGAATAAAAAAATAAATTTGACCTGTCTTGGCTTTTTTCTAAAAAAACATCAACTTAAAAAATATGAATTTTATTCCATACTTTTATGTCACCCTGTATATTGCGATATGCATTTATAGAATAGTACTAAATTATTAATATTCAAGTTAAATTGCATAAAAAATTATGAAATAACAGTTCTAATGAAAATGTTTAATAATTATTAACGCACTGCTTTGTGACGGCAGGAATGTCTATTAAAATAAAATAAATGAGAATGTGACTTAAGTCGTAATTCTCACAAAGCAACCTAAATTAAGCAATTATAATATTACTAACGGATTTGTGATGGGTTGGAAGCCGGATATAGCTATAACGCAATGGCATTCAAAACCAGTCCCTAAACCGAGAACTTTATACTAGCTGTATCATAAATCAGCATTAATAAATTATTGCTTAATTAACGTTGCTTCCTTGGAATTACTTACAACTGAAGTCACATATTCGTTTAGAGTTTTAATTCGTTTTATTTATTAATTTCAAATATTTACTTGAAATTATTTTTCAACAAAGCAAAGGTTTATTTCGCAGGTCGGTTTACACAGTCAAGAGGAAGAAAAATAACAAAAATTTATTTTATTAAAAAAAACAATATTTAAAAACAAAAGTACTTATTAATACAATTAAAAAATTGACATCTTTTTCTGCCACAATTGATGGGTGTGTGATTCTTCTGTTTCTTTCGGATTTACTTTTAATCCGGCTTTCCAGCGATGTCTTTGGTCTTTGGACCTCCCAATTCCATTAAAACACAAGGAATTTATTTTTAAAACGTTTGTTTATTTTTTAAAAGGGGGTGGAAAGGTGTTCTACAAGTAAAACATGTAAATTTATTATTACGTAAGGGTAGTAAAATTGTTTACTTCTGTTATTTATGTAATTTTGAAAAGTAAAATTTTTATATTCGCTTGAAGTTGAATGATAATTTTTAAAAAACATGTATTTTGCTTAATAAAATAAATAACTTAAACTACTTATCTTTTGAGTAGATGATGTAGTCTTTTCTGGAGTTGGTGCGCGACTCACTATAACAAAAAGAAATTTTTAATAGTTCGCAAAATAAAAAAAACCGACAAAAAGTGACCTATGTCATCAAATAACATCAGATCGCCTTTTTGTCTCTAATAAATTTATTTATTATTCTTACCTTAAATAGGCACATAGTTTTTCACAATAAGAAATTGCATCGATAAACGCAAAACGCAACAAAAAAATAAAGAAAAAAGTGGTTATTCACATTTTATGTTTGGGACTAAAAAATTTGGAAATAAATTCTTTGAAGTGAAACCACCAACACCGTAATAAAAATCTAATTACTAATTTAAAAATATAACAAATTAATACTAAATTCCTGCAACGCATAGTCTACAATATAATTAAAAAAAAACGCTGAAAATAAAATACTATATCTAAAAATTATTTTAATCGTTGTTTGACCTTTGTCTTTTGATTATTTATTATATAATTTACACTTATAGCACAGATCTTATAGCCCTTTAGATTCAAATTGTGTATTATTAGTTGCCTAAAAATCATTGGCTCCATCTTACACATTTAACGTGAAGGGATGCTGGCGTTTTGACAAGTTTTTAGCAGCTGTCCATACTGATTTATTCCTATACTGTGGGCAGTGAGTAAAATTGGTAGTCGCATCGCCTAGTTTATGGAAATTAAATAAATGTCACAGAAGATATTTTTTATAAAAAAAACTATACTTATTCAAGTTTATCATTAAATTTTGCTCTCTTTAAACAGCACTCGATTCACCATTTTAATAAATATTAGAACTTCTAGTTGTATAATCAAAGAACAAATCATGTTCTTTAAGTACATCTAAAAGGCTAAAGGATAATTTATGAAATTAAAGGACTGTCCTTTGAAATAAATAACGGTTAGCAATCTTGTTCTAGAATAACAAAAGATGATGTCGTAAATATAAAAAATGCCTTTTGTGTTCAAGAAAAACTTTATTTTATATTTTAATCTTTTCCTAAATTTTTCAATATTCTGTAGACTAATTTCGAATTGCATTTTTTTTTCTCTTTTTTTTGACACCAAGGTTTTTCCAGATTTTACACTGAACTTCTTTAATTGGTTAAATAAACTGTTGTTATTGTAACGATCAGAATTTTAATTTGGCGCCCGAATGTTATCCCATGATTGAATTGCCAACGGGCGACTGAATCAACAATCACTGCTAATGATAAAAATACATAAATTTAAATTTTGGACAAATCAGTTCAGGTCAGAAAGATTCATTGTTAAAAATCAGATTTGTGCGTATAAAAAGGATGTTGTTACTTTTAACTTAAAAATGGTTTACCACAATTCATGCAAAAGATAGCTTTCTACTGTTTTTTTTCTAAACTCAGTAATATACTAATATATCACAGTTTTTCCATATGTGTAGACTGTAGGTATCAAAGTACACTCAGTGATTTTAGAAGTGTTACACTGAGAACGAATAATTTTTTGGAACTGATTTTTTGGCAATAGAATGAATAAATTTAAAGCTAGTTATATAATTTGCAACGGTTTATCTTTAGCAGTTCTTACAAAAAAGTTTATCCTTTTAGTTTTTGTTAAAAGAAAGGCTTATCAAAGCTGATTAAGTAGAAATATTTACAGTTGTTGTGTCTACGACTACTTGTTTTAAGGGTGACAAGATGCCTCCAGCTCGAACGCATCAACGATATCACCCATCTTAGACATTTCTTAGAGAGAGAGGTAGAATTGTGGCCTTTCGAGAAGTTGGTTTGTTCTATCGGGAAATTGCCCGTTGTGTTGATTTTACTGCAATGACGGTAATGCGTGGGTTTCTGGTGTGGACAAAAAAAGATTTAATTTTATTAAAATTTCTTCCAAATCTCATGGTTTCATTCTAGATGTAGATCACATTGTCAAAAATTCATGTCCAAAAAATTATTTCTTCTGAGTATAACACTTCTAATGTCACTGAGTATATTATTTAAAAATAATCAGAATATTAACTCGGGGAATTGAGCCATTTTTATATCCACCACATATCCTAAGAAAGAAAAGGCAAATCCTCAAGAGGATTGTTTAAAAATAGCCTTCGCAGAACCTTGATAATTTATTAGTTAAAAGATCACTAAAGCTGAAATAAAACACAAATCAATAATGTATTGAGTTGGTGCATAAGTTTATGTGGTTCTTCCAATTTAAAACTTTTCTAACTTAAACAATATGGTAATTCTATCAAATTATCCAATATAAACTTTTAAAGTGTGACTCGTAGATGAAAAATATTCAGATTACATTCTAAAGAATAGATTTTTACATTGCAAAATACAATTTCAAATTTTATTCGTTAATCATAATTATATGAACTCACGCACGGTTTCCCATATTTACAAATTGAAAGCCGTGATCCCTTCCAGCTGGGATTACATCAATATATCCAGTATCCATCAAAATGAATTTTCTTTTTTTTATGATGTATCTGATTTAGTATGTAGATTTAGTAGAACCGTGAACACGTCAAATTTGTTTTTCATTGCCAACAATACCAGCAATTAAACTTTTGCAAACAAGCAGTCCTTAGAGAATTTCTATATAAAAAAAAAATGATGCCGAACATACCTACTAGTAGGTACGTATAAAATGATAAAATTTACCTTCCAAAATTATTTTTGCTTGTTATTTAGGTATACCATCTTTTCATCTATCTCAAAGCATTAATTTTATTTAAAATTGCAATCACTGCTTAATTATTCCGAACTGGATCTTTTGAAAAACACGTGTTCAGGCGCAGCAAGTGGTTCGCACAAGTTTCCCTTTAGTATTCCTCCAACAATCGCGTAGACAAGCAGAATGCAACCCTCTGACTATTAAAATCCCGAGATAATGTCGCTCTTATTAAAATAAATACTCTTCAACTAATCAATCAACAAATTAAAAACGACCAAAACTCTTTTAATTAATTAAAATTTAAAGTGCTTCTTCCGTTTACAAACTGCTGGAAATTTAATCATTTTCGTAATTTGAGAGCAATGTCCCATCAACTAATTATACCATTGCTGTTGTTGTGGTGGTGCGCGGGTAACCGATTTTGCTGGTCCCAGCAACCCTTCAATGACAATTTCCGATACTACAATATCGGAGTCTTGATGGCATCTCACCTGGACTCGCCCTTCGATCTTGAAAGATGCGGTCCTGCTGTAGATATGGCCCTCGAAGAGATCAACGACAAGTTTTTAGCACATCATCGAATCAGACTTCGAAAAGTCCAAGATAGGTAAAGTTTCCTAAATTAAATAAGCACAGTTTATTTCGAGAAAATAACATCATAATAAAAACAGTAGGAAAAGACGTTTAAACTTTTATCGTTTCTTAGACGACACCTCTCCCATTTTACGCGTTTGCTTAAAGTTTGCAAATGGGTGTATTATTGAGATTATTATACATTTGTCTTCAAAGAATGGCTTTTTTATTCGTTGGAAAAAACTACGTTTCTAAATTGGAAATGGAATTTGGCAGATATCGAAAACAATTAAGTTATTTCTCAACGCGTTACGATTTAATTAATTCGTCTGATGCTTTGTAATTCGGGAATTGTTGCCCTATTCTGAATAGATGAAGGTTGTTAAAGAAACGAAGCACACAAATGTAATTACATGACAACTCAACTTCAAATTTACACGAAATAAGAATTTTTATATCTTTTGATTCTTTCGTTAATTGGAAACTTCGCAGATGGAAAAATATGAGATTTTTGATTGATCAAGTGATTCAAGTTTTCAAATAAAATTTCTGTTTTGATGTCAAGCAAGCTTTACCAACCTTATTTCTTGCAATAAAGATAAGAATTTTATTTTACATGCACTCGGTTTTTACAAATTCATTCAATTTATGTTTTTTTTCTAAACCCAGACTCTGCATACTATATCTATAAATAAAATTCAATTTATGGTAACAAAAAACGGAAAATGTTTATTTTAAAAAAATATATATCACTGCAAAAAAGAAAATATTCTCGTTTTGTGTTATCAAAGTCTTGCAAATTCCCAAAGGACCACACGAGATACTCCAGACTTTGTCGTGTATCATTTTTCTCATTCTTTTTCACTTTACACAATGCAAACACTTGCGCGGGCGAATTTTAGAACTTATTTTACATTTTATTAGGTAAATATACGGGGATTTGAGAGGAGAGTTGGTCTCGCAATGTGTTTTGTTTGGAATTATACTTGGGGTTTCAGATTTGGTAAAAATTGTGTGGGTCGAGTGTCACAACTCCTAACAGGGTTGAGCGATATTGGATAAAAAACATCGATAACTATCAACAATAATGTAGAATTTTTTAGAGGATCGGGGGTTTTGCCAGCTTATAAGAGCAATAAGGAGTCTTTGGAGAAAATGAGATGACACTGATCTACCCTCTATAGTTTAGGAAAATTAGATATAAATTTTTACGAAGTTGGAAAAAATTATAAACAGACTTAAAAATTTAGAAGCAGCTTAGCTTCACCCTTATAAATGTTGCATGAAAGCTCGGCACTGATTCGAGTGCCACGCGCTTAATTACCTATGCGGAGTAGGAGATCATGGAATATACACGGTTTTTCAAAAATATCTGGAAAACAGTGAATTTTTTGACAATAAAGGTTTAGTAAAAAATTGTAGCTGAATCAATCTCTACAACAAGGTACTAAAGATACTTATTACAAATTGAGAGCAGACATTTCTAAACCTAGAGGTGCTATCATCTACCAGATATATCCCTCTGACTCGTCTGGAAAGACAAAATTCTGGCCTAGACAGTCAATAAGTTGTTTACAACAAGCCAATCTTTGTAAATCGTTGAGAGCTCTTGACCGAGCTTCTTAGAGCCCTGCAACTTTTGCCCATTTTTTTTATTTACATAGGACGATTTTAAAGTTTCTATAAATAGAAGAGGAAATGTAGGAGATGGATGGGGTACGGGGATTTAATCATGGCTAATCATCGTCTCTGTATTATCTAGATCAATTTACCCCACAGCGTTTGCGCCTACGGCTGTTTCAGCAGAAGGGCTAACGCTTGATGTATTGGTATTAGACTCCTCTGGGAACCTTAGATCTCAGGGGGGTGGGTAAGGTGCTTACATGCCCGAGTGGGGTGAATTTCATCTTCAAAACAGAATAGAAGGCTTTGCCATTAGGGCAACTCTGCTATTGAGATGTTATAGCAGCCCAAAAGGAAACGTCACAGAACAGTTTATGTGTCTTCAAACTGCCTTCTTTATGACTGTCTATGACTCCTTTACCCTTCACCATCACAAGAGATGATGGATGTTGTTAAATGCTGGAGGTCAAGAGGTGGGCTTTTAATTATGGGCTGAGACGCGAACTCGCAGCACACTGTGTGGGGGTGACAAAAATATATTTAAAAACGTAGTTTAGACAACTCTAAAAGAACTGTAGATTCTACGCTTCTACAAAGAAATAAAGAATCAAAACCAAAGAATAAAAGAGAAGAAAAAGAAAATACAACTAAAACAAAGAATAAGGGAAGATTTAAGAAGTTGAAAAACGTCATTTGAGAGGTCTTGGAGAAACAAAATTCTAGGCGAATTTGAAAATCGATATTTGGAAACATATAAAAATAAAAAAACAACTACTAAAGGAAAAAAAAGGAAATTTAAGAGTAGTAAAAAATTAAGAAAAATTTTAGATTAATAAAAGAATAAATCCTTTGAGCCGCATACTGAGAAAAATTACAATAATTTTCGCTTCAAACACTTAAAAATCTATATTTTACTTACCTATATAAAAGTTTTTAACTGAAATTCATAGTTTGTACTTCTTTTTTTATAAAAATTATAGTAAATATTTATTTTTGTAATATTCGTCGCCTTTGGCTCTTAAAGTATATAAACACTGCAGATTTTTTTTTTATTCCGTGTTCTTCGGCTCACAAAGTGTGTTTAAAACTGTATGGTTCTTCGAAAGGGATGTAGAAAAGCCTGAGTATAATTTTTTAAAGGGACAATTTGCAATAGTCCTATTTATGGCATCTTTTTTTACACTTTTATTTTTGTTTCTGTTACTTTTCTACCAATGTTTAGCCCTTATAAACCCTGAACATTTATAAAAACATATTTTTTTATAAACAAATAAACGGAAATACCGAACATAAAACATAGAATTTTGGGACACTTTGTATTATTTTTTTAAATATAAAAATTGTGTTAAAGTTGATTATCCTCCAAACAAGATATTGAAAAAGGTCTAAGTTTAGAAGAGGCAATTTACAATAATTCTCGTTTCCGTCTTTCAAAAATGTATGTTTTAAAATTTTTAATAGAATTTAGGAATGAAAAGTAAGAGTTTTTATTTGTTTATAATAAACCTTCTAGAAACATTTGTTTTTGGAATAATTATCGCTTTAGGCTCCAAAATTATTGCTTGAAAAACCGCATGTAAAAAAAGTTTTAGAGCCTACATAATAGAAGAGTTCTAAAGACTATTGTAAGATGGTAAATAAAATACATACTCAATAATTCCTCTCGATTAAATATGACATCCAGAAGTTACCGTAGAAAGTGGATCACTTTCCCTCAAAATTTAAAAATTGCAGCATATAAATTAATCTTTTATTAAAGTCGTTACTGTGATTGAGAGTGTTATTTTAAACAATTTAAAGTCGTGTCATACGTAAAAATGCCGAAACATAAATGCAAATTCACAAAGTCAAATGTTTTTTTTTTGGCATAATTTCCCACATTTCTATGGCTACACTTGCACGTCAAAGCCACAGAAACCATGTAGCGTAAATTCCTAAAATTTTGGCCTGTAAATATCTGGCGTTTGCCCTTTCAGGGGTTTTAATCAAGATTTGGTGCATCAATTTAGCATGGCTATATTTAATACGAGAAAAGATTTACTTTTCTTCATCGGTAAGTACATGTACTACAATGTCATCCTGCAGCATTAAAAAAATTTGTTTGCAGCACGAGCGCGGGAAATTTCTTCCTGAATTAGTTAGGTACAACATTTTTTGTAACGAATTTAACATAATCTAGTTGAGAATTTTGTTTATTTAATTAATGGGTTGGTAAAACTGATTGGAAGATTTTGGCAACAGAAGTCCAACGCAAATTTGTTGATTTACCGTTACTGACTAAGGGCTTAAGCAAATTTTAACTGTTTTCTTGTGGGAAATAAAAAACACCCCGGTGCGGGAAAGCAGTTTTTCATGCGTCGAGGATCACGGAAAAATAGCTGCTCACACTTCATGAGTACAAGAAAATAAATAATTGTAGTATTCGACGTCATGTTCAAATTATTTAAATTCTATTTATTTGACTTTGTTCAGTAATTTGATCATAAATTTTACTGGTGGTGGTGCCGTTTAACACGTGTTCAGTAAAAGTACGTACCGCATTGATATCGCTTGTCTGTTGGTTGTGTTGTTTCATGACCTTTAACGCACTTCTCAATAAGATTTTTTCTTAATAAATCAGTTAATGCGGGTGGGATCTCTAAACATTTATGCTCGGCTAAGTCAGTGGTTTTAAACCATTACCACGTGCGCTATGCATTTTACTCACCAAAAATTATTTAACCAAATTTTATAAACAATAAACAAAATGGGAATAAACATTTTCTTGATTTTTTGATCAATTCAAATTAGATCAGAATTTTCTTTCCAATGAACTAAAGTAGTTCGGTCATGAAGTGTTGAGGTGTTGTATACCAACAAATTGTTACACAACAAATTACATAATAGTCAGGGTATAACAACAACTTTTCGTCAAATTTTTTTTATTTTTTATTTATTTAACTTTGTACAGATGTATTTACATACAAATAGGTAATTAACATTTTAATCTAATTTAGTGTTTAATGTAAATACTAAAAGCCGAAATTAATCTATTACTTTTTTTCTTTCTAAACATTCTCTAATAATTTTTTCTGTGTGGTTAAAACAAGAGCTCCATGTCTTCTAAGATATTTAATTCATTGATTTAGATATTCTGCTCATATATTTAAAATATCTTTATCCATTCCATTTGTCTTGTCAATATTTTTATCATAAGATGATTTTGTTATTCCCCATACCATTTTAATTGGATTGAAGTGGTAATGGTATGGAAGTAAGGTAACATTAACCTCAGTTAAGTGCGAAGAAAATTCTGTTCTAATTTGAATTGGTCAAGAAAATCAAGAAAACGTTTATTCGCAGTTCATTTATTATTAATAAAATTTGATTCTAAAATTTTTGTTTAGTAAAATGCATGGCGCACATTGAAATGTTTTCCTAAATGTTTACATCTAGACGCCACCCACATTAACTGATTTAAGAAAGAATTATTTACAAAAGCGTTAAGGGCCATGAAACAACACAACCAACAGACGACCCATACTAATTCGGTACATACTTTTACCGAACACGTGTTAAACGCTACCACCTCTTATTAAAGTGGTGGTAGCGTTGTAGTACTTATAACTCATCATAAAATCCTACCAAACAAGTCAAATAAATGTTGTATAGCATTCTAACCTTATAGTGAAGTTTTGTCTGAATTTCTTCAGCTTATTGTTTTATTTTCTAACTTCTGTTTTTTTTTTCTATTTCTTATGTTTTTTATGGGTTGTCCGTTGTCCTGTAACTGGCTTTTCTTGTTGGAGATCTCATATAGTAATAATAATAATATCAAGCTTTGACTATTATAAATATGTGAACGATCTATCAACTATCTCTAATTAGCATCAGCGAGTCTTGGAATCTTGAGCCTTAAATTTCCGGCTCATAATTTGGATCAGGATAACAGGATATTTCAACCTCAAATTAACCAAAAATATTGTTCATCAAAATTATCAAGACTGTACGAATAATTGGCAATGTCGCACTAGGACGGAGTTATGTACAACTTACATTTCAGATGAGTGTCTCAAAGGGTACAACTCATAAAAGTTTGCAACTATCTTAGCAACGACATAAGGTATTTTAGATAACAAGGCCCGACGTGGTAATGAGATGCGCGGCATTAATATTTTAACGAAATTAGATTGTAGGGTAGATAGAGTAGAAAGAAAATTTAAAAATACTCATTGGACGTGAATATATTTAAATCCAGTTTAGTTTATTATTTTTATTTAATTAATGTCAGTTAAATTCTAAATGAATGTGTAGACAATGTTAGACAATACCTTCCTCAAATTTAATCTTCCCATTATTACAAGACTCCTCTTTAGTTGAAACATAAGCTGAACGTCCAGCCGTATCACAATATGTAAATAAATTTGAGTGTTGTCATTTTCCAAGGAAGCCAATTTTCGTGACAATTTTCCACTTAATATGGAAATTGAATGATATGATGTAATGTATACTTATGAGAAAATAATATCAGAAAATTGTACTGTTTTTTTGAAAATCATGCCAGTCGATAGGTGATATGTCTGTTTGCGAAAATTGGTAAAGACAAGAGTTTATTGGATTTTTTTCAGTTTTTTTTCCTTAACTTCTCGCCCGAATAAATTCTCTATATCCTGTATGCCCTTTAGAACCATCCACTCGAAATGATTTTGTCGTGAATCATATTTTCCGGATCGTCGAAATGAAAATACTAATTGGAATTCAGTGTTTGATTACCTATTTGTTGATTGAACTGAATAGCGAATACTACCAATTTTTAATTTTAAAGGGAAAAGATTAGTACGGATTTTGTTATGTAAAACTGACAAAAGGTCATAACATTTGGCGTCTATTGATTTTATATCATTAGATTCATTAGTGATTTACGTAATTTGTGCCTTGTTACAGAATTTCATGAGGCAAATAATTCTGGGTTTTATAAAACATAACTTCTCTAACAATTATATGAAAACTTATTGCAATTATTGTTATCTGTTTTTATTACTGAGATTGAGATATAAAAAAAAAAGTTTCAGGGGACACCCGGGTTTGAACCGGGGACCTCTCGATCTGCAGTCGAATGCTCTACCACTGAGCTATATCCCCTGTGCTCACAGTTATTTTTATTGCTACAAATTTTCTTCTCTCTCACAATAAATAATTATAATGAATACTGGTGCTACTTAATGACTTATAACAAGCCCTCAGAATACCAATACATGGAAATGTATTTGTTTAATTTTGATAGAAGCATCCTTTCTTTCTTGAAGGAAAGTGATTTTCATATAAATAATGACAATAAATGCAACAGTGGCAAACAGCTTTTGGAAAACAAAGTTTCATCATCAGTGCCTGAATAATAATGTAAAAAAGTTAAACTAGAAATTAAAAATGTTGAAAAAACTTATTAAGCTTTTGCCAAAAACGAATTAAAACATTAAACAATAAAAATTTATATTAAAAATAAAATCGAACGTTATTTTTAGTTCGATACGTTTTGATTGACTCAAAGAAAAAAATGTAAATAAACAAACTATTGCTATTGGTAAATTGACAAAAGAAAGATAAATTTTACTTGTCTAAAAGAGTGATTGACATTTGATTAAAAAAAATATAAAAAATATAAAGTCCTGATAAAGAGAGTAAGGAGACAAGATTATAAACAAAACAAACATTCAATTATCTAATAAAGATTAAACAAGTAAAGATAAAATATTAACATCAAAATTCACTTGATCATTTAAAATTTGTATAGAAGGTTTATGAGTGCATTCAAGAATTTCTAAAGCTCTTAAAAAATTTAAAGAATGACCTTTATTGCAGATGTGAAAGGTTTTAAAATTATTACATTATCAGTAAAGACATAAAGTGTCAGTTATATCTGTATTTTTGTATGTTTCAATTATTGTCCTTACATCTTCTCGGATTCTAGTTTCTATTCTTCTTCTTGTTTGACCTAAATAAACTTCATTGCAGTCATTACAAGATAACTTGTAGACGCCTGAATGATGTCAAGCTGGAATTTGATCTTTGTTGTGTACCTACGAGATAGGTATGTTGAAAACGACAAAAAACCTTTAGAGTTAAATGCAACTTTTATATTATATTATAGGCTAATTTCAAGTTGAGATAATACGGGTAGTTTGTTCGTTTCTATGGCAAACGAAAAGAATTCGAGGTTGCGATTAGTTGTTGCTATAGAAAAGTATAAAGTATTAGAATTTACAATACTACCGGTAGTATCTCAACTTGAAATTACCCCATTAATACATAAATTACTATTATGTAGCAAAGGCATTATAAGATACGATCTGCCGATCATTAAACTAGGTGTCACCGAACGACGGATATCTATTCAACACACTATCAGCAGCTGACCGACAACAAACAAAAATAAATACAAAAAAGTGTTTTATTTAACATTAGCTGTTTCTTTTTATTTAGATTTATTAGCTTAGTATTAATTTGTAAAGGGTATACATTAGGGTATACATTAGAGTGGGCCAAAAAAATCGAATATTTTTTTTAACTTCTGACACTGAAAAATTGGTAGGTCCTCCTCATCCCAGTTTTCTATTTTTTTTAGTTTTATTTGGCAAAATCCATATCTCCTCACTAATAGATCGAAGAAAAAAAAAATTATTTACATTTTTTGTAGGAAATTGAACGCTTTGAAAAAGGTATTGTACAATTTTTTTATAGCTCTTACCATTTAGAAGATATCAGACGCCAAATTTTTAAAAAATTAACAAAAGTTTTTTTTTACTTCTAAATTTTATAACTCGTAAAAAATAAATATTATAAAATGCGCAACATACAGAAGATATTCGCATTTTAAAAGCCAAAATTTGAAACTAAATCCTCAAATTTTTGAGATGGTTGGAGTAATCGATTAACCACAAAAGACTTTTTTCTAGAGCATTTAATTACCTACAAAACTAAATGTTGCGCATTTTACAATATTTATTCTACGTGTTATAACATTTAGAAGTCCAAAAGAAATTTTTGTTAAATTCTTTAAACTTTGACCTCTGATATCTTCTAAACGCTAAGAGCTATGAAAAATTGTAAGATATTTTTTTTAGAGCGTTTCATTTTCTACAAAAAATGTAAATAAAATTTTTCTGTACGATCAAGTAGTACGAACCTAAATTGTAATAAATATGTAAAGAAATAGGTAATTACATAAAAATTATTCATTTGTATAATTATTTTCAATGTAAAACAAAAAAAAAGGAAGGGATCGAAATCAAAAAACATGGCAAATTAATAAAAAAAGTACCTAATAAAATAAAATGTACTTTTAAGACTACTGTGTTGTCATTAAATAATCAGTAAAAAAGTAAATTTAGAAATATAAAAAGTCACAAAAATAACTTTTGAATCAAAATGTATGACGACAGTAACTTTAAGACAAAAAAAACTTACATAAAGTATGTTAAAAAAGTATGTAAACCTGAAGAAGAGACAAACATAATAAACTTATTAACGTGATAGATTGGACGGCAGTGATAAAAAAATTAAATCGTCGAGTTTCGAATCGATTTCTTTTTATAGAGATAGTTCATCGATATTATGTTTTAAATAGGTACAGTATTGTAGTGTATTGTAGTATTGTAGTATATAGTACAGAAGATATCTTGGTATAAAGTTTTGGGTAATGGTTGCAACTCTGGTGTTCATTGCAGTTTCACTTTTATAGCATAGAGTTATTGGGTGAGAACTGAGAATTGTATTGAATTATTTTGGAAATTCATTTTATAAAGAATTTTAGTAAAATTCTTTTTTCTGCAATAATTAATAGGTACAAATCTACTATTTTCATCACAAATTGTATTAGAATATAATTAAATTGGCTGGATATTTAAAAACATAGTAAATTAGAAAATTTATTCGATCAAAAAGTAAAAAATCAACTTGTCAGACTTGTCACCTAATAGTCTTTTTTCAAAAACTATTTAGATGAACTATCTCAAAACTCGATGACGTAGTTTTTTTGACGCCGCCTGCCGGTCTATAATCTTACCTTTACTTTGTGTTTAGTTAGAATATTACAATACTTCTAACATTTATAATTAGCTAGTTTATTAATAAACAAGGTACTATTTTAAGGGATTGTTAAAATCACGTTAGATAAAATAAATAAATATTGATGTTTCATTAAAAGTTATTTACTTCACGTGTTGTTTTTCTACGTAAATTAGTTAAAACAATTCTCGTATTTCACGTTTCCATTCGAATAATAAATTAAAAGTCGCTCTTTTTCATTTCAACAAACATTTACCCCATTGACATTAATCCCAGCTTTTCGATTTGAATCAACCGAGCAATTAGTAATCACTACCACATTGAATAACCCCAATGATATAAATGCACCTTTCCATCCCCGTTTGTTTAAAATTATAGCGTATTTCACACCCTAACTAAGCCAACAAATCCAACTTTATTCTGAATGCGTATCATTAGACGGTAACAAGTCAAAATTATCACCTGCGACGGTCAAGTTCACCCCTTCTGTTTTTCCACAGTTACCCTTCGTGCAGCGGCGCCCGAGCCCCCGGCCTGGCCGCCGACATGCACTTTAAATCGGACGTAATTGCCTTCGTGGGGCCCGCTTGTTTATTTGCCCTTGAACCTGTTGCTCGCCTGGCGGCCTACTGGAACACCCCTATCATCACGGGGATGGGTGATCAACCACCCACCGAGGGCGAATTATCGGTCACTTCCGGAATTCTGGGACGACTACAGAAGTGGAACAAGAGCGACAGTGCTGTAAGTGGAGATTAGGCCAAATTGGCCGTTTTAATAGGACTATTAATGAAATTGGAACCGATCGGGTTGATTGCTTTATTTCGTGATGTTGCAGGGAATTTTGAAAGACAAAAGCAAATACCCCACGCTCACAAGGATGTCCTATTGTCAATGTAGGCTTAAGTCAGTTTTTGCAAGCATTTTTAGGCAGTTTGGGTGGAGGCATATTGCACTCATTCTGGATAGGTCTGATTTATTTTCTCTCACGGCTGGTAAGATCTTTTGTGTCTAGAACTTTATAAACGATAATATAATTTGTCTATAAATACCTGAATTTTATGGTACAACATTAAATTAAAATTAATTAATTAATTTAATTTAATAGTTTAATTTTTAATTAATTTTTTGAGTCTTTAGAGATGGAGAAACCGCAGTTCTTTCAAAGTTGCTTCGACAGTCCAACTGGTCGACTGGGTGACAATAGCGCACACTTTTCTTTACAACAGCCCTTACTAAAATCCTAATAAATTAATATGTAAATCAAAATCATGATAAAATTCAAGTATTTACAGGCAAATTATAATAATTTGCTAACGAGGCAACTCTCGAGTTTATACTGTATACTTACACCAAGTAGAAAGCTGCTGGTTATCTCAAGTTGTATACTTTGATCCCCAAGACGGCAATAAAAATTCTGAAAAAATTAACATTTTTTTTAAATATCCGCTGTACAGATACTTAAGAAGATTGAAACATAAATAAATGCTCTTTCATAAGGAAATAATTACTACATTTATGCATATTACATACAAAAACATAGATATTTGCACGATGGTCAATTTGTTTTTTGGACTTGTCTTGGAATTGTACAATAGTTATTTATTTAAAAAACAAGTGTTACAACCACCGTTTTAGTGATACGAATACGAGTGGTTTGAGAGCGCGCTGTGGCGAATGTAGTATCACAATGAGGAAGTTGTAACACGTATTTTTTCTATTCAGCTATTTTAAATGATATTTATTATTAGTTTTTTATCTGACATTTGCTGTCATCTGTCTAGTAAGTTTGTCTTAAACATTTTTTGTTGACAACATGTTATAATTAATCAAAATCAGCAAAACTACTATTTTAATTAGAGTGCTGGTAACACAAAAACTAAACTTACTAAAAAAAAATGCTACAAAATTGAAAATTGTAGCAATGTTTTTTGAGAGCACCAGCGCAGTGCTACAAAATCGCCTTTTAGTAGACGCGAAATAGAACTAATTATTAATTTAGTTGTTCATTTCTATGAATCTTAGTTTTCTTTTTACGTCGTTATTATCTGAGTTTTTTAAAAACGTTTTTAGGGATGAAATTACAAACCACATCTTTTATATACTAAGCAGCCTTAACTAACTGTTGATACCAACAATTTAAACCAATATTTTGACATTTGTATGTCAATGTCATCAAGTTTTGGAATTAAGTTTTTTCAGTTTACCAACAGAATAATATTGTAACGAACTCTTTTGGTAACAAACAATTAATATCTAGTTTCAACTACTTTACTATCACAAAAGTGGTTTGTGAGATTTTTTTTTGTTGTCTGCATTATATATATTCTAATTAGTCCCCAGTACAATGTCCTTAAAAAAATTTTTGATACATACAAATGTAAAACTTTGTGAGTGCTTTTCTTGCAACGAGTCCGACAAACTTATCTAATGGAAACTTTTGGAGCTACTGCATTTTCGAATGCCGTCGTACCGTCATCTTCGGGGTGATGAACACTTCATACGCAGCATGATTTTTTCGGACAAGTTGACCACTATTATAGTTTTAAAATTTAAAAATTGTGGTCAATTTGTCCGACAAAAATAATGCTGCGTATGGAATGTCCACCACCCCGAAGATGTCGGTATGACGGCATTCGAAAACGCAGCAGCGCCTAAAGTTTCCCATTAGATAAGTTTGTCGGACTCGTTGTAAGAAAGGCACTCACAAAGTTTTACATTTGTATGTATAAATTTTTTTTTAAGGACATTGTACTGGGGACTAAGTATGTATAAAGTGTTCCACAAAAGTTAAAAAAGTGTGCAATAATTTCAAAAATTTAAACAAAAACAGATCAAACTGTAAAATAAACAAGTATTTTAAAAGTATATTAACCGTAAAACATAATCTACAAAACAATAAATATATTTTTGTAATACCTAGTTGTTAAGAGTTGCTTTAAGGATTGTTTGTTACTAAGTAAACAAGCTTTTAACGACCACAGTCTGTTGTCAAGATGTAAAAAGCACCTCGACTGTTAAGCGGCCTTTTACATCTTGACAACAGAGGTTGTTTACTTAGTAATAAACAATCCTTAAAACAACTCTAGAATTATTAATTAATTATAGAGATATTACAAAAACTGTTGTACAATACACGTCTGTTAGGGCCTTTACTGCCTCGCCAGTTTATTCGACTCGCTCTTCGAGCTCGTCTCACAAATTTTCTAACTCGGCCGTAAAGGCTTCCTTAACGAACTTGTACTGTAAAATACTATTCCTCAAAATAAAATAAAAATATATTAAATACACCAAAAACACTTTTTAAAAAACCCACCAAAATTTCAGTTTTAATACACAGGATGCCCATCCTGAGCATCAATGACTGCCTGGCAACGCTTGTGCATGCTTTCAATTAAATTATAAATTTGATCTTGCTCAATTTGGTTCCACAATTGAGGAAGAACTACCCTTAACACTCGAAAAGTTTGTTGAGGGGTTTGATAAGATCTAATGCTCTCTGAAGCATGTCCCAACTGTGCTCAATAGAGTTAAGATCGGGAAGCAGCGGTGGAAATTGTAAGGAAGGAATCCCGTAAGGTTCAAGTACATTTTTCACAATTTCCGCGTGGTGCGGCCGAGCATTGTCGTCCAAAAACAAACATTTTTTGCCAATACCCGCATGAAACAAGGCTAGGACATCGTTGACAGGATCCACGTAAATACGTGCGGTCATATTGCCATCAAATACCAATCAGTTGGTGCGACCATTGAAACAAAGCCACCCTAAACCGAAATTGTCCCGCCACGGAAAAAATGAATTTTATGAACTGGAAGATGGTATCTTGTATCTTGGTACGAAACGAAGGTAAAAAGCACGAAGGTCCATTCTTCTCGCCAATGAAGGTGTGTTCTGTAGTCCATGCAGTCATTGTCGTTTGTGTTCCGGAGTTATTAGGTTTATTCCTATTATGGATTCCTTCGTATTGAAGGTATAAGTAAAATAAAGTAAGGCTTACTTTCAATATTTTGAAACTATTGAAAGTAAAGTATCATTATTTTATAATTACTTATTATTTATTATTATTATTATTTCCTATTAGTATATATACTAGTAGTAATTTATAGCTGCAAAAGTGTAAAACTGTATAGTTAAGCACATGCAACACAAAACCACTCTGTATTATTAAGCACACAAGAAAATAGAAATATAATATCTTTGATAAAAAAATGTTTGATTACTCAAAGTAAAATAATTTTGATATGTTAATATAATATATTATGAATTTTAATTATAATAGGTGATAAATTGTTAAATGAATACAATAATTTGATATCAATTAAGATTAGAATATTGATAAAAATATGATTTGGATTATTTACGTCTTATCAGCCAGAACTTGCCATGACGAGGTGGCCGAGTGGTTAAGGCGTTGGACTGCTAATCCAATGGGCTCTGCCCGCGTGGGTTCGAATCCCATCCTCGTCGTACCTTTTTTTATTTTTATTACATTAAAATTATAATTTTTTTTAACATTTAGCATCCATTTTAAACTAATGCAAGTACTTGTAAATTTTTTTGTCTTGAATGCGTTATAGTATAAGCCAGATTATTATTATTCTTATTAAAGTCAATATTTAGCTGAGGCATAGCCCCTACGCGAATGTAATAATATTATTTGACCAGCAGCAATTTACAGCGATTTAATATTACTTAAAAATTATCTAGCTTTTTTTTAACACAAAAAATTTTAATTTTCGGTTTATTATATTAGCTCCTTAATAGCGTAATATTTTTATTTTAGACAACTCAAGGTTTAGATAAATAATAATTAAATAAGCAAAAAATTAAAAACAAACGTTTTGTTGAATCACCTTTAAAATAAATATATTTTAACATAATACGTATCTCTCATAATATTAATTTTTAAATTTGAAAGAGTAGCATCTTTCGCATCGAGATTATTGAAATGAGTTCTGCAGTAGTTCCTTAGAAATGCTTGAATTTTATGTGGAATAGAACTAATTAATTTCTGGAGCTTTGGCGCTAAAGTAACCGCAATCCTTTCGAGGTTGATTTAACGAACTATCTGGTCTTTTCGGTGACAAAACTAGTTTGTCAAAACCATAAAATTCATGCATTTCTAGACAAACTATAATTACCGCACAATTTTATTGTCAAAAATGAAAAATATATAGTTTCTGTTCCAAAACTGGCACTATGCATCATAAAAAAATTTGGAACTAATTTTGACACTGACAAAAAAAATGGTGAAACAATCTTTAATTTTTGTTATTTATATTATTATTTATACCTACCAACATTGCGAATAGAATATTGGTATGTGTTTTTTATATGACAAAATTTAAAGTAATTACAGTTTATTTATAGCATAATTTCAGATTTCAATTTAAAAGAAAAACGCAATAAATTTTTTTGTAAAACCATGAAAGATCACCAAGAAGTTTTAAAAATCCAACGAATTTTTTGTGTAAAACGTAAAATATCATCAAGAAGCTTAAAAAATCTAACGAATTTTCTATTGAATGGATATGCCAATACAACCTAAAAATATTGTTCTTTGCTAAAAAGGTTTAAATGTTAAAACCAAAAATTTACTGTAGGAGTATGCTTTAAAACGGACGAAATCTTTTACACCGAAAGTTTGTTTAAGTCAAAAGGCGCTTATAATACCTAATAAAATGTTTGTTCTGCCAAAATTGTGTGAAATTTTGCGTCTTGTCAATAATAGCCCAGCATGGGCCCTTATAGTGCTGTACTATGACAAACTTTACTGCTAGAAATAAGATCAATAACTGTACTGATTAAAGAAAAGTATCCACCCTGATCACCCATCTGCCTTCTATTTTTTTATTGCCTCTTATAAAATATCAGAACTGGAACAGATGAGAACAAATTACGACGCATACTTTTAACGGTCTTATTAGGTAGCTATTATAAAACTCACCTTTTTATATTTCTATAACAAAATAAGAATTTCATTTAAGTAATAAATTGTTGTCAACAAATCAGCCGTATTTAAGCTGTTACCACTTATGGATTTAAACCCGAGTACCTAATAAATAACGACAGGCAACTTCATTCTAAAATTAGCCCCTAACCCAAAATTTATACCTGATCTTAGCAAAAGAGTATAAACCCCTTGAGAATAGTACTAACAGCTTAAATACCCTTTGTTTTTAACAAATTTGTGACTTAAGTCACATTCTCATTTTCTGATAAAAGAAGTATACCTACCTACAACAGAAAAGCGCTGGGTTTGTAACTTTTTAAAGACTAAATTAATTTTTATACGTGCAAGTAGAGATTTAGGTATACGTAAACATTTATCAAGGAATAATGAAGAAATACATCATTCTCGATGCTTGAAATTTATAATTAGAAGACAAAATCAAACCGAACATTGATTTCAGAAAAATTGAGAAAAAAAAATAATGCCCCGGGTGAGGATCGAACTCACGACCTTAAGATTATGAGACTTACGCGCTGCCAACTGCGCTACCGAGGCGTTGTTAATACTTCTTAAAAACTTAAATAAAACAAACCAGTATCTAATTTTAAATTTTACATAAGTAAATTTTTTTTCTGAAATAAATAAGTAATTAACTCTAAGTAAAATAACATTAGTGCATTTATAAGCCTATATCTGAGTACTGAGAATGTGGTGTTCTTTCTGTTGGCAGAAAATACAGAAATTTAAATTTTAAACTCATTACATCACTCAGTTAGATAATAAATTTATTACAATGTTTAAAATATAATTTTTGGTCTCAAAAAAAAACGTTAATTATAAAACAAGCTTTGAAGAATTAGCCTAATATATTTTTTTAAATATTTATTTGTTTTTAAATCTCAGCGTTAAAGATTCTAGCCAAGCCTAAAGCTGCGCTGGCCTTACAAATGCACTAGTTTGTAAACGACCAAGATGGGGTAATCCAAAGCCTGTCGGGGCTAGTAACCGACGTTAATAGCAGTTGTTTCTATCTTAATAATTGAGAACTGTGTATAAGATGACAAAATATTATTCATCATAACACTAAAATCCTCCTTGCCAGTGATATTTGAAGTTGGCGCTGCGGCATCATCTCACGTTTAGTACGAGAAGTACTAGCTATTCTAGGCAATATAAAAATCTGTTAAATTCAGTAATAAAACAACCCACTTTCTTGTCCACAATTTATTTAATTGGGTGTTTGAAATTATTTTGAAGACCAATATCGTACACGACTAGAGTCCGTACACTTTCAGAACAGCATGTTGGGTCATCAAAATCTGTCAGCGAACGACACTAAACAGAATGACCAAGAATGACGAACGCCGCTGACCTTTCGCTGACCACGTGCCGCTTGGATTCCTCCCCTTCAATTTGCAAATGGGACTGGCCCGACACTATTTTGTCATCTGCACACTTTTATTGGTGTGCTGTTCTGAAAGTGTACGGACTCTACACGGGAGCACAATCAAAGCTCGACTGCTTAGCTCGACTGCTTGACCCCAAAAGGACTTGTTCCCTTTATAGACCACGAATGAAGCGTCATCATGAACTCATTGAACATTTGCGTGAAACACGTGTGACCTGATTCAACACTTGGGTGACCTCTTTTAAACACGTGGTGTTGACAAACATCATGACCTCTTTTAACACGTTGTGTTGACAAACATCATGACCTCAATGCAAGAGCAACCCTTAAGATTAGGATTCCAAGGGAAACCCCTAACAAATCTATATTTATTAATATTGTATATCGTAACTGAAACAATTTATTTGGCTTTCCATGTTTTGGAAATACTATATTATTTCCAACAAAAAACTTTTCTTCAAAAATATCCAAAACCAGATTATCAGCAGGGCATTGTATTGTACCCTCAGTGTTAATATACCATTGTTGGTTAGCATTTACCATGCTTAGGAAATGTTATTAATTTAGCATATTTTTTTATTCCACCCTCTATATCTAGAGCTTTTCTATAAAAAGGATACAAAAGAAATAATAGTTTAATCGTTAATTGAAAACATGTGGCTCATACCAATTTCCCACGTTTATAATGGTAAATTTTCCTTCCATCACACATTTTAGTGTTCATTGTTGTGAAGGACAACCAGAGTAACATTGGAGTTTGACATAATTATCGCAAGCATTAGCATCTAAGACTAGCCCGGATTTCGGATTTTTAATAATTACAGTTTTTTTGATGTTGATTTTGACAGCAGCAGGGCATGTTAACAAACGTGAATATATTTTTCACTTTTTAATAATTTTAATAATAACTACTAATGAGGAATGCACAATTAGTTCTTATATACATACTTGTATTTAATCTCTTATTATATTTTTATTATCTCTTGGAAAGACCAAATTGTGGTGAATAATGATACAGTTTTGCAGATATCAATATTCTTCTCATATTATTTCTTATGAAATATTTTTATTTATTTTATTTACTGCATTTTTTGTACCTTTTTTAATTACTCATATTTTACCCCAATTCATTTATTTCGTTAATATGCAGTACCTACCTATGTTTCATTTATTGGTACGTGGGCTACTGCTAAAATTCGCGGAAAATGTAAAACAAAACATAAATTATTTTGTGTAAAACGCTTTACTGTTTTTCAAAATATTTGCCTTTCATATCTATAGACTTTTGCATTCGATAAAATCAATCTTCAAAACATTTATTCCACTCTGAAAGAGGTATATTATACCTCCGAAACTAGCGACTTAAATGCTTCAAAGGCCCCTTCAGGTGATGAAAAACGACCGCCACGCATTTTATTTTTTATGTATCGGAATAAGAAGAAGTCGTTGGGTGATAAATCGGGCGAATACGGGGAATGTTTGTCATTAATTTGATGTTGTTAGTGGTCAAAAACTCGACAATTCATTGTGCGGTGTGTGCGCTTGCATTGTCATGATGCACAGCAATTCGCCGATTTTGGTTGTTTTTTCTGATTTCAGCAATGACTTCCGGCAAACAAATTGAAGTAGGTATACTACTCCGCATTAACGATCTTTCAATCTTCTAATACAACAGTTGCGACATGACAGATTTTTTTGAAGAAACAGGCAACCATTTTTCTCGAAACGCTTCGTGAACGGGTCACTTTGGTTGGTTTAGGTTCACTTTGAAACACCCGTACAGTTGATTGCTGTTTAGTTTCAGGTTCATATGAATATACCCACAATTCGTCACATGTTACAATGTTGTATACAGAATTTATTTGAACGACCACCGTCGATTTTTTTTAGCATTTTTTTGCACCATTTGACTTGTACTTCTTTTTACACCTCTTTCAAATTGTGAGGGATCCATCGACTGAAAAGTTTCCTAACAAGCAACTGATGGTGCAAAATCTTATGTGTTTGTTTCACCGCAATGCCTAAGGCAGCCTTTATCTCCTGGTATGTCACATGACGATTTGCTAAAATCATTTCGCGTACGGCATCGATATTTTTGCCGCCAACGGAGGCGCATGGACGTCCTTCGCGAGGATCGACAATAAGCGTTGATCCTTCCACTCTTGAATTCTGCGAACCACTTGTAAACAGTTTTGGACGGTGCTTTATCTCCAAATAACAATTTAAGTTTTTCCTCACGTTGCGATGCTGTTAAACCGTATCGGAAATCCCAAAACATTATCACTCGATCATCACGGTTCGATATTTCCATTTCTAAGCGCAATTGCCAATCTTTTAAATTTTTTTTAAATTAAACCGTTAGGTTGGAAACGGAATTGTCAACTGTGTCAGAGGTCAAAAATGACAAATTTTACGAATATGACACTTGCAACACACTGGCAATACTAAAAGTACTTGATTCCGCGAACTTTAGCAGTGGCCTACGTATCTGTATGGTAGAACTATAAAAGGTTTAAAACTCTAATTTTGAACAACATTTTACAAAAAAAAAGGTAGTAGGTAGGTAGTAGCGACCAAATTATCATATTTTGTCAAACAAATTTAATCAGCTATCAATGTTTGATTTATTATAAAAAAAATTCTTATAAGACTCGGTATTAAACTTATTTAGAGTATAGGTTTCCATTCGAAAATACGTTATACAACCTTAATAAACCCCTAATACCTAATAATTGGTAGTTTACTTCAATAGATCATCTTGTTTGAAAATGCTACTCTACTTCTCATAAATCAACCAACTCTCGAGAAGATATTCTTTACCCGGAATCAGATTAAGGAAAATTATTTAAAAAAAGAACTGTTTTTAGTATACACAGGCAATAATATTTTGCAAATTCTAAAACACTGATCTACTCAGACAAAATTGTAAGCAGAAATAAACACACTGAATATGCCAACTTCATTTCAATGTTTAAGCAGTAATAGGGTAAATCAAAATTCTACAAACTACAAACCCTGTAAAACTCTTGAATAAAACCAATTTATGGTAGCAGGTAGTTGTCCATTGTTGAAAAATTTGACCTTTTCAACAAAGAAACCTAATAAAACGTATCCAAAAATTGAACAGTATACAAATTTTTAAAAAAACAAGAAGTTAACAAAAACTTTTACCAATATTTTTCTAGAAGGTGCTATCACAGTTATATGAGAGTAACCAATTTGTTTATAATTAAACTGCAATTATTAAAAATTAAATTGTAAATTATGATCAACTATAGATTGTCTATATTTGGTTGAATTTTATGGTGCAATAAAGGAATTAACTTTTCAGTCCTTTACCGATAAAGAAACCCCAGCTCCTAAATTTTAAGTAGCTTGTAAAGAGCCGGTTGTTTGTCTCCTTCGAGGGTCCAGCTGGTCGGTTCCGTAACAATAGGGTTCACTTATATTTGCAACCATCCTCATTAAATCCCTCATAAAGTAGTTTGTAAGTCAAAACCATAAAATTCATCCAAATATAAGTATAAAGTATAAATATATATCCAAATATAGACAATCTTTACGAGATGTCGAAAACAGGTAAAGAACGACCCAAGACTCTTGCCAACAGATGGTAAGGACCGGACACCTCGAAAGTGCCGTAAATTATAAAGCAGTTATTACTTTAAGTAATCCCTATTCTTCAAATTATTTATGGTTTTATAAGTCTATTCCCTTGTCCAGATGCATAGAGTATTCCCACGTTGTGTTTTCGGATTGCCTATTGGCTGAGAACACCCGAAAAAATTTTGACAACTCATTTTCTCAATGGTAACTTTCGTTTTCATTATTGAATAAAAGTGTGTGATTGATTAAAAAATCCATGAGTAAAATAGTCTATTTATTTTACAAAAATTTTAAAATCTTTTTACTATAGGTATCTAATTACAAACTATTGGGTTAATTTCAAGTTGAAATAGTACCAGTAGTATCTCAATTTGAAATTAGCCCAATAGTAAATTTTTTTTTGAAAAGAGGGCCTCAAAGTATTTTTTGAGTAATGTATTGTGAAAATTTTTTTTTTCTTCAAATAGGAGTATTTTTACGTACCTACTATAAAACGGTATCAGACTCGAATAGATTAAACCCCAATCAGTTTCTTGAGTTTTTCACAATTAAAAAAATTCTGATTTGGTTTTTCTAAAATCATTTGGTTATCATGCGAAAGTTATCGTACGAATTTAAGAATTCCTCTGATTTTTTAATCTATTTATGTACATATTTAGGAAAAAACCTTGAACACGGTTTAAAGAAACAAGGCCTTCTCACTTTTATGCGTGAATTAGACGGCAACGACAACGAATCCATCGACAACTACCTGCGCGACGCCAGCATGTACGCCCGAGGTATCCTTCAAAACCCCTAAAACACACCTCTAACCTAATTCCCTCTCTAATTATCTAGTGGTCATCCTAAGTGTTCGAGGCACTCTCGTCCGAAAATTCATGCTAGTAGCTCATTCCCTTGGCATGACTAAAGGCGACTGGACCTTCCTGGATGTCGAGATCTTCCAAGGATCATACTGGAAAGACCACGACTGGGAAGCGGGAGACAGCAATGATGCAGCTGCACGAAAAGCCTACGAGGCACTTCTTCGAGTGTCTTTGTTACAACCAACAAGTGATCAGTTTCAAGATTTCTCAGATAAAGTTAAAGAAAGAGCAATGAGCGATTATAATTATACGATCAGCGAAAGAGAAGATATTAATTTTGTTATTGGAGCATTTTATGACGGGGTGTATTTGCTGGGAATGGCTCTTAATGAAACTCTGACTGAAGGTGGGGATATCAGAAATGGGTTGAATATTACGACAAGGATGTGGTCAAGAGATTTTCACGGTAAATTGTTTGAAAGATAAATTTCTATTTCAGTATTTTATTAATTATTAGGGATCACTGGCCATGTCCGGATTGATGACAATGGAGACAGAGATGCCGATTATTCCGTCTTAGATCTAGACCCCATCACCGGAAAATTTGAAGTTGTAGCCCACTACTACGGAGTTCACAAACGCTACTCTCCAGTCACCGGTAAAAAAATACATTGGCCTGGGGGTCGTGAAGGTGCTCCACCGGATATTCCTAGATGTGGTTTTATGAATAATGATCTAGAATGTCGAAATCATGGTAATTTTAAAATCTTCTTTAACATTTCTTATTTAGTTTTCTATTTGTGCTGCTGGAGAAACCTACATGATAATTCTCTACGGATCTTTTGCATTTGGGGTATTTCTAGCCCTCATAATAACATTCATCTGCGTTTGTAATAAGTAAGTCTTATGTGGTCAAACAAAACATAAAATTCCTTTACCCAAATTCTTATCTTTCTTATTTTTATTACTATTTAGACAAATGCGAATTGCTGCTGATCTAAACAACATGTCTTGGAGGATCCGTCCTGAAGAAGTCATTCTTGAAACCGGAAAGTCATTTGGATCAAAATTAGCCCTTCATAAACTAACAGAAGTAAGCTTAAATAAACTTCATTACAAAATCTTATTTTACAAAAATTTAGTCTTATGGTCTTAGAAGTGGCCGGGCTTCCATTACTTCAACCAATTCAATTCAAGCAAAAATTTTTACCACTGTTGGTATTTATAAAGGTAGTCGTGTCGCTATTAAAAAAATCTCAAAAAAGAAAGTTGACATCAACAAAAAACTGCTTTGGGAAATCAAACAAGTCCGAGATGTGACTCATGAAAACACCGTTAGATTTTTAGGAGCTTGTATTGAATGCCCCACTGTACTAATCCTTACGGAATACTGTCCTAGAGGAAGCCTCAAAGATGTTCTAGAAAATGAAGAGATTCAGCTCGACTGGAACTTCCGGATGTCTTTGATCCACGATGTTGTTAAAGTAATTAGCACTAACTTAATGTATTATTTATTACACATTTTTTAAGGGTATGAGTTACTTACACAGTTGCGAAGTATCAGTTCATGGAAAACTGAGATCCTGTAATTGTCTTATTGATGGCCGATTTGTTCTCAAAATTTCTGATTTTGGATTAACAACTTTGACTACACCAGCCCAAGTTGAAAAAGATGCAGATTATTACAAAAGTATTTAGTAAACTAAAGAAGGGCTTTATTAATGAAAAAACTTTTTAGAAATGTTATGGGTAGCGCCAGAACTTCTCCCACTGACTGTTGTTCCAGGAACACCAGCAACTCAAAAAGGAGATGTCTACAGTTTCAGTATTATTTTAGAAGAAATCATTGTTAGGGGAGGACCATACGAAGCTGCTCGTCAATTTTTAGAAGCTCATGGTATTTCAGATATTTCTTTTTTCTTAGAAATACAATCGATTTTTTAATCTTCTTTTTTTCTTTAGAAATTATATCAAGAGTTGCTACTCGCGAAAATCCCCCTTTTCGTCCAGCTGTCAGTTGTAGAGATTGTCCAGAGGATCTTCTAGAGTTGATGGAACGTTGCTGGAGCGACAATCCTGAAGACAGGCCGACTTTTGAAACCATTAAAATCACCCTTCGTGGAATAATGAAGTATCTTTCCTTCGAAATCTTCATCTTTTTAATCCTCTCTTTCCAGAGGATACTGCGAAAATCTTATGGACGATCTTTTAAGACGCATGGAACAATACGCCAACAACCTTGAAGCTCTAGTTGGCGAAAAAACTGAACAACTCAGCCAAGAAAAACGCCGTTCGGAAGAACTCCTCTACCAAGTGCTTCCAAGACCTGTTGCCCAACAACTAATGGCAGGAGAGATAGTCCAGCCGGAACAGTTCGAATGTGTCACAGTTTACTTCAGCGATATTGTGGGTTTTACAGCACTTTGTGCTAAAAGTTCGCCAATGGAAGTTGTTGATTTTCTTAATGATCTCTATAGCACTTTTGACCGGATTATAGGTTCCTATGATGTTTATAAAGTTGAGACTATCGGAGATGCTTACATGGTAGTCTCGGGACTTCCTGAAAGAAATGGAGATGAACATGCAAAAGAAATAGCGCTTTTGTCTTTGGCTATTTTGGACGCTATTCGATGCTTCAGTATTCAACACAACCCGGACTACCAGCTGAAAGTAAGGATTGGGATACATTCCGGGCCGGTTTGCGCCGGAGTTGTGGGGCAACGTATGCCTCATTATTGTCTTTTTGGAGATACTGTTAATACGGCCAGCAGAATGGAGAGTACAGGACAGCGTAAGTTATTAACACTGTTTTCATTTTTTCATTTGTGTTGACAATAAGTTGTAAACACACCAAATATAATGAAACACTTCAAGCTCTTAGTACATCTCTTGATTCGGTCTGGAATCAAGTGGAAGGAACTGAAAGTTACACAAATATGGGATTTTAAGTCAGTACTAGAATCAAGACAAAACCCTTTTTAAAAAATGTTAGAAAAAATTGTAATAAAAAAATATTTAACGAGCAGAAGAAAAATCAGACAATATACATACAAAAAATTAAAAACAAAGATATCGAATAAAGATGAGGTCAAAGTCAACATAAAAAAGAAAATTATAAGAACAAGAACAAAAACAATCTGAGGAAAATTGCTACCAATTATAATATTGAGAGATGTAAATACTCAAATAAGAAAAGAACCTTAACTAAACAAAATAACAAAAATTAAAAAAAGATGGATACAAATACATATACCTAAAGTATAATTATGCATAATAATGAATGTAGAACCTACTCATAAGATTTTGGTGTAGACACTCACTTTCCCTAACCAAGGAGTATTTACAAACATGACACATACTACCTACAATTTGATGTTGAGTTTACGCCAAGTCTGCGATAGTTTAAGCCTGGATGTCAAAATTGTGATGGCACAAAGGTTATCAAAGTGGTGAAACCAAGCACGTGAAAATTTTCAATTAAAATATGTAGTTTCAAAAACTATCAAAATAATTATACAGGGTGTTATGGAAATGAGTGCAAATATTTTAACCTGAAATACAGCACCACAAATAATAAAAACCTGTAAAAAAAAATTTGTCCTATCTCAACTAACAACAAAATTACAGGCCGTCAAAGTTGGGTATAAAAAAATATCTTTTTGTTATATCTGGAAAACCGCTTAACCGATTAATACCAAATTTGGTACACAAATGAAGTTGACTGTACTCTTTTTATTTCTACTAGCAAAATTTTGCTGCACATCTCAATTTCAAGTTACGGCACTTTTTTTCACATTTTGGGTAATTAACCAATTTTCTTCTTATTAATTTCCAATTTTTGTAGCAAAAATGAATATGCCAGTAGATTATACATAAAACTGCAAGAATGCAATATTTTGCTAAAACGTATCGTTTTCGAGATATTTACGTTTAAAGTATAAAACTGACTTTTCATCTTTAACTTTGGTGTCCTCTAGCTCCTAAACAGTGCAACTTAGTATAGAGGTAAATTGTGTTAAATCGCTTTATTTTGACCTGAACAACCTATGATTGCCCTATGTTAAAAAAAAATGTTATACGTTTTGTAATAATTAATTTTTAGGTTATAATTTTGTTATCAATTGAGATAAGACAAAAATTTTTTTACAGATTTTTATTATTTGTGGTGCTGTACTTCAGGTTAAAATATTTGCACTCATTTCCATAACACCATGTATTTTAGATGATGAAATTCTCAAAATTTGAATTTTTCTTTAAAATAACAAAACAAACTTTTAAAATAAGAAAACAGACAGCAAAAGTGCTAGCATTAACTTAAAACGCTGCACAAACGGTCAAAGTTACAAAAAGTGTTACAGAAAATATTCGCAATTTTTAACAGAATTACTGAACTAAATCATCAAATTGACGTCCCTCCGTTTCTTAGTAACAACACAACTAATTTTTGAACTCCGTTAGCACATTATTAATCATTTTTTGTCTAATTAAGCAGTACTGATTTGTAATTCTTTCTCTTATAAATATCATTGACGTCCTAAAATTGATGACCACACTAAACATTTAATTTTTCCGGATGTTGTAACAAGTAGGTATAGGTTTTTCTCATCCAGAGTGAATTTTCTATCGACCCATATGGCAGTTGTGTCTCTTTCGAGCTAATCACATTTTAGGACCGTATTTTTTTGACGTCTCATTACTAGTTTATTTGGATGTCCTTTGCGACACGTTAGTACCAGCATTAGCGGAACTTTTCCCAATAAAAAGAATCTAGACATACCAGCAGCTAATGTATGATTTGTGTAATGTTAAAGACGGTGCACCTCCACACTACGCTTGCGGTATCAGAGATTATTTAGATGATGTTTTGACCGTTTTTCTAAAGGGATACTTAAAATCAAAAATATTTGCAACAAAATCAAGGATTTAAGAGAAAGAATTACAAATCAGTACCGCTTAATTAGTCAAAAAAATGGAAAATAATGTGCTCACGAAGTTCGAAAATTAGTTGTATTATTGCCAAAAAACGGAAGGACGTCAATTTGAACATATACATATAGTTCAGTAATTCTGTTAAAAATTGGGTTTATTTTGAAAAATTCAATAAAACATTTAAATTGGCTAAATTATTTAAAGTTTTTATTTTAGACCCTACAAATGTTATATTGTTATACGCAAAAAAAATAGTTTCGATATTCAGCACCAAAAATAGGGGTTGCTATTTAAAAAAAGTTTGGATTACGTCACAGCGAAAAACACCAGTTGGCCCAAAAAATTTGAAAACAAAAAACTTGCGCAATGAAAAAATAAAATCGACCTGTCTTGGCGTTTTTCTAAAAAAATATTAACTTAGAAAATATGAATTTTATTCCATACTTTTATGTCACTCTGTATATAAAGATGAATTTCTAGAATCAGTAATTTAATAAACATTTACGTAGAAAAAAACTACCATTTCCCTCATGCCGTTACGAAACGTTTGTTTTACGCCAAATTTTAACGTTTATGTAATGGCATATAATAGGTATATAACTAGTTACGTATCTAATGATTTTCTTATATCTCTGGTTTTTCATTAAATATCACTAGTTAGTTACGTAATATGTGATATTTGATCTTTAGATATAAAAAAAAAAAATGAAAATAACATTTTATTTTACGACGGAATGAAGAAAATTTTTGTAAATTATACGTTAAAAAAATTATTATTTAACGAGCATAATTTTGTTAAAACCAGGAAGCGAAGAGAACTGGTTTTTCAAAGTATGAGAAAAATCATAAAAAAGTCGCTCTTTTCAAAACGATTACACCACTTTTTATTTTGTATTTAATGATTAATGTAGCCAACAGTTGGGAATTAATAATAATAATAGTAAAATCAAATCCAAAGAATCGGACGTAAATTTCTATTTTTTGACACATCTTATCAAAGAAATAACTTGAGAAGAAACTTTTCGTACGTATCCATATTTTGCAATTGACAAAATGGCTATGTGACTATGTGGGTAGTTGACGATTTGAATTATTGATAAATTGGGTCGTTACTGAATTGAACCATTGCCAAGTTGGGTCATTGATTAGTTGATAAAATGGAAGTTGATCATTTGTCTATTGGTGACCGGGCAAAAATTATTACAAATCAGTATTCTACTTGGAAGAGCATGAAATGTGAGAAAAAGAGCAGTCAGAAGGCTGTGCTCAAAAAGTCAAACAGATAAAAGACAGAAAGAAATAAGAGCAGAACTAAAAACAAAGCTCGAAGGCGAGAAGAGACAGAATTATTTAGTAAAATATGAGTAACAACACATAAATACATTATCTAAATAAATAATGCAACAACAGAGGAATAAGACTAAAACACAACAAACAGATAGATGAGTAACACAGAGGAAGAAATATTACGAGACACATCAATAAAGTGAAACAACTGGAATGAACTGGGCATACTATGAAAAGAAAGCCAAACAAAACTATTAGAAAATTAAACAGAATGGATCTCTAGTTATCTGGTTCAAGAACAAAGAAAGATAAAGTGAGCAAAAATCAGTCAATCCAAAAAAATATAAAGACAAACAAAATATTGAAGACAGCCAAAATCAACTTATACAAACTTTTAAATCTAAAAAAAAAACAAGAGAACCGATTCCCTCAGTGAACTGTAAAGTGTAAACGCTTCGGCGCGGCGTGGCCATAAACGTAGGGATTTCAAGACTGATAAATGATAACATGTAACAAGTAATAACGTTCTTGATGGAAGACGTACAGTGGCGTTATTTGCCGTTATGGCTCTAGTATCGTTTAGAACACTTTAATTTAATATTTTCTCAATTAGGAGTATCAGGTTACTGTTTAGCTAAGTTTTTTTTTTAAATAATCTGACTATTTGAAGTAATATAAGATGCAATGCGCTAGATTACGCCGATTAATCACTTGGTGGTTTGTTGAACTTCTATACCTAAACTTGTGATGACTGTTTTTTTTTTGCATTATCAAACGTGTTCACAATTTTAACATCATCAACTGTGACGTCGAATTTAATTTCCCAATTAGTAATTTTTCAGCGCTGAAAATCCATGTGAGTGAGATTACGAAGAACATCTTGGATAAGTACGGAACATTTAAACTCGAACTAAGAGGAGAAGTCGAGCTGAAAGGCAAAGGATTCGTTACAACCTACTGGCTTTTAGGAAGTAGCGAGCCGGTGGCTAGACCTCCTTCTCCTATGGTTACAGGGGACCAAGATTCAAATCCATATCCACTAATTTTTATGGGAAATTAATATGTGTGATAACTGATAATAAAGATTGATTTTTTCGATAAACTTGTTTTATATTAAAAAAAGATTTAAAAATGTTTCGTAAGTGATAACATTAAAAATTATAAGAATTTTAAATATTAATTCTTCTGACACGACACATAGAATTCCAGGGCAAATATGCATGGGAAAACAATGCTGCTTTATCTTGCGACCTTAGTATATTTTTAGAAAAACGTATTTGTGTGTAGTTTTGAACTTTGAGTAGTAGTCTTTAAACACACATTTTAATGCTTCATTAAACAAGATATTAATTGTTATTATACTGTTTCCTGGAACATATAGGTACGAGAAGTACTCAAAAAGAGTTATCTATCTATTCTACAGCTTACTAAACAACTCTAGTGTTAGAAAACACAATAAAACTAAGATGTCTAAACCACAATTTATTTACAAGAAAAAGGTCCAGCCGAATATTTAATGATTAACAATAATTAATTAGTCAAAACTCAAATACATCCGGACGCCTTGAGTTCTCGTGTATTCATGTGTTATTCCACACACTTCAAAATGCCCTCATTCTCCGCTTTTTGTTTCCTCTCGCCCCACACGTCTAGACGAACCATAAAAATGGTACCATAAAAATTGAGACGCATTTCAGTGAAATCCAGGAAATATTCTAACACGGCCTTTCCTGACATCCTCGAGTGTCCCCACTCAACTGACTTCAGTTATAATAGCGAATGTCTGAAACTCTCACATATTTAGAACATCGAAACATTTTCCCTTTTTTTAAAAAAAAAAATAATAATAATAATAATAAAACAAAAGAAACAGGAGCTAAAGTAATCGAGGCGCTCTGGACTCTCAAAACCTAGGATACCTAAACACCTAAATAAAATTAAAAGCAAACAAGCATAAAAAAACACAATAAAAATAATGCAATCAAAACAATATGAAATAGATAAAACATGTAATTAATTTTACATGAGTATATGCATATACTTAAGACGTACTTATCAACTAACTTAACTAGCAATGGAAGAGAGAATTGATCAGGGACCCGGCTGTCCACAATTCACCTCAACCATTAGCGGTATCCCCGCTCCGTGGAACAAAGCAAAGACCAGGGGTATACACTTACCCTACCCCCGCATTACTTAAGATCGTCCACCAAAAAAATTATTCCAGCCAGGGCAAAACAAAGTACCAGGTGTTGCGCGCACCTGCATTATTTTGCAACCGGCCCCCCTACCAAATACCTCATCCAGATTCATCGAACCTGATCCAAGCTCTCATATTCTCTGCCGCTGCTACAGTGGAAAATGTGGCTCTGGACCGCTCCAGATCAGGGATATTTTCTATTTGGTAGCGATCGTTTTCCAAAACTTTTGTAATTCTGTAAGGTCCTCTCCACTTCGGTAAGAGTTTGCGGCTACTACCTGTCGAAGGAGCGCTAGTAACTTTGAGTAATACCAGATCCCCGACAGAATAAGGTTTTCCCGCACATCTAGGCATGTCGAATCTCCTTTTCTGACTAACTTGGTATTCCTTCATTTTCCGCATTATTTGTTCTCTAATTGTTGTTACGTCTATGGTTGTACAATTTTCCGCGTGTAATAGTCCATTTGTGACCACTCGATAACACATCAAAGTTTCGCTAGATGAAATTTCGATAGCATTGTTAACCGTGCCGTTGATTCCCAGCTGGATGTTATCCAGGTTTTCGTCCCAATGTTTATCATGTTGATCTGTTTCCATTGCGGCCAAGAAGTCCAAAATGGTCCTGTTGTAGTGTTCGACTTGCCCATTTGCGCGAGGGACGTCTACAGCTGTTAAATGCAAGTTGCTTCCTATTTCCTTGATGAATTGCTGAACTTCTTTGGAATTGAAGGCAGTGCCTCTGTCGGCGATGATACGATGGGGTACCCCGAATGTTTTAATAAGATCCCTAATAGCCGTAATAACATTTTTGGATTTCGTGTCTTTAACCGCATACAGGGATATAAACTTTGTGAAAGCGTCGATTGCGACGAGGACGTAAGCGTTGCGTTTTGAAGTACGAACGAAGGGACCTAAGTGATCTAAATGTACGGTATGAAAGGAACTGGAATTTTTCTAATAGGATGAAGAAACCCCGTTTTTTTTTACCCGAACTACTTTTAAAATATAAACAATTTAGGCAATTTTACAATATTTATCAACAAAACGACGCATTTTAGAAAACCAGTACTGGCTTTCGAGTAAATTGTATGTTTTAACTGACCCGAAGTGACCTGATTCGTCATGGGCCATTTTCAGTAACTGAAATCGTGCGAATTTTGGAACGACGATCCGTAACCCATGTGTTGTAATTCGATATACTTTGCCTCCTTTTAGTGCGTAGTCATTAAAAATGTCCTTGTGGTTCGTGCGATCACCCGATACTAGTAATTCTCTTATTTCCGCAATCTTAGAGTCATTAATTTGGGCAGTTTGAAGCCAATCAAGGTGTGAAATTTTAAGGGCGTGAACTGCAAGTTTAACATCTGGCAGGTGTCGACTTAGTGCATCGACGTGACGCATTTATTGTCCGCTTTTATGTTTTATATCAAAAGTATATTGTGACAATTCAATGACCCATCTGGCAACTCTAGTATTTAATTCATTTTTTTTTTTCAAAAGTGCCGCGTACAGCGAAACAATCCGCAAAAATAGTAAAGTGGCGCCCTAATAAATATTGCTTAAAACGTTTGACAGAAGCAACAACAGCTAACGCTTTTAATAATAATAATAATAATAATAATAAAGTTTATTGCACATTAAAACAAAAATGTACAAAAGGTTAAATGGCAGACACAAATCTGATTTTATAATTTAACCTAGAGAAATAGTTAAAACATAATAAAATACTAATAAATATACTTACAATAAACATAACACAAAATAATACAACAGATTAAAATTTGCTAAGATCAATTGCAGAAAGTTTTTGCGACAAAATTAGTTTTTTACATTTTTTTTTTAAATATACGGAAGTGTCAACTGTTAAAAGATCAGAGCAGTTACTTAATATATATGGTACAATATATGAAAAAGACGTCTGAAATAAAGTAGTCTTGTGTGCTGGAAAGTGAAAATGCTTTTCAACAAATCGTAAATTTCTAAAGTGTGTTTCACAGCGTTTGATTAATTTAACATACAAATAATCAGGAATTTTTAACTTTAGTAATTTGAAACAAAAACACAAATAATGAACAAAGCGTTGCTCATTCAATTTAAGCAATCCTAAAGATCTTAGGTAGGGAGTAACATGTGCAAAGTGAGGTATACTAATCACAAATCGTAAACAGTAGTTTTGAATTTTTTGAAGTTTTTGTTTATTACTTTCAGTTAGGCGCGGGCCATAAACAATATCACAGTAATGCAGATTGGATAAAACTAGTGAGTTAATTAAAATTAGTTTAGTCTTTTGATTTAAAAACTCTTTAAACTGTGTAAGTTGCTTAAATTTAAAATAACAATGTTTAGATAACTGGGAAACATGATTAGTAAAATTGAGTTGTGAATCCATAGTAATACCAAGATTTTTGACTGTACTTTGGGAAGGAATTTCTACATTATTAATTCGAACGGTGTGTTTTAGATTTTCTGCTTTATTCGTTGTTCCAAAAAGTATGTTCTTACATTTAGTTGCATTTAAATATAGTGAATTACATTGGGTCCAATTATATATTTCATTAAGGTCACTGTTAATTATATTTTCAATATTTCGTATTTCTAGAGGGTTAAAGCTTAGGTAGAGTTGAATATCATCTGCAAATAGATGTATTTTGCAAAATTTAGTTGCGTACTGAATATCTGAAATAAAAATAGAAAAAAGAAGTGGGCCTAACACCGATCCTTGAGGAACTCCTGTTAAAACATCTTTAATATCTGATAAACCTAAAGTTGTTCGGCATGTCTGCTTACGATTGTGTAGATAACTATTAAACCACTTGAATTTATCATTATAAATTCCATAGTACTCTAATTTTTTTAGTAAACAATTTATGTCAATTGAATCAAAAGCTTTACTTAAGTCTAACAGAGTTAAAGATGTTATTTTTCCTTTGTCCATATTTGATAAAATTTCATCGGTCACCGATAAAAGGGCAGTTGATGTACTGTGTCCCATAATTATTTAACATAATTATAATTATTTAACATAATTTTGCTCTGCAGTGGTTGTACACCTGCTAAAATAATCGACGATATGCTCTCTATCATTTTTCGTTTGAACCAAAATACCAGCCACCCCTATTCGACACGCATCGGTATAAAGTCAGATTTCAAGTTGAGGGTCAAAAATTGCAAGTATAGGACGAGAAACTAAGCAACATTTTAACTTATTGAAAGATTCGACCTGTTCTTTGTCCCATTTCCATTCGGCATTTTTAGTCAATAACACACTTAACGGCTTCGATTTCGCTGCATAGTATTTGATAATTTTCGGAAGTATCCCGTTAATCCGAGAAATCGCCTAACTGCATGAATATTGGCAGGTTCCAGAAATTTTCAACTGCTTCGATTTTATGTTGACTTGGTTCTATGTCTTGTTCACTGATTTTGTACCCTAAATAATCGATTTCTGTTTTTAGGAAACTACATTTAGATAATTTCAATGTGCTTAAGTAGATCAAAAATTTCTTTCAAAATAAATAGAGACTCATCAATACTTTTTGCGGGAATTAAAATATCATCTAGGTAACTAAAACTTTTGAAAAACGCAATTGGCCTAAAACTTAGTTAATAACCCGTTGAACTCGTAAAATAATTGTATAAATAATATCACCCAGCATGATATCGAATGAATTTGTTTTTAAAGATAAAGCGCAAACTACCACCGGTCTTGAGATAATTCACGTCGGCTTGCTCCGAAAAATCTTGACCTATTAATACTTCCACATTCATTACACATTGCGATACAATTAATAATTTTAATTATTTTTGAATTTTGTCGATAGTGACGATTACGGGGACATAAGAGGTGACAATAATTTGTGAGTTCGCCAGCGTTGTAAGGAGTATACGTTCCGAGAGCCCCACAGGTGTCAATGCCATACTCCGGACAGCAAATTCGGAAATTAATGAACATTCGCTACCAAAATCAACATAACACTTTGCGGAGACATTATTAATAAAAATATCTTTAAAGAATTTTGAGTTATGTCAAGAGGTCGTTGGACTGATAAAATTTACTTTATGTTCAAGAGCACGCTGATTTGAGTGTCGATCAGGGTGTCGGGTATCATAGCCCAATCCAGATGTCTCAGTTTTACGTAAATAACAGTTTCTACGTTTATGTCACGGTTTTCGACAATGAAAACAAATATTCGCTCCGCTTCGCCCAAAAATCCTAGAACCGCCTCCAGTACTTACTGTGGTCAAGCTTTTAAAATGATTTGTCAGTGCGTAAGGATCTTTTATCCCGGCCGTTTCCACCGCAAATTTGATATTTTTATCATAAGTTTCGCCCAAGATCAAATTAATACAGTCCTCGTCAGTCATGGGTAATTTCAATTGATGTATAAAGGAAAGTTTTTCAAAAACATACTTGTATAAATGCGATTAGTCCTTGTGTTCACATTCACACACCATCATTTTCTTTAACCCTGTATGTAAATCACGTTTAACCTTAAAATTATTTAAAACATTTCTCGCCATTCAGGCCACGTAAATAATCGGGTCGGAAAACCCCTGTATACCATACATACATCTGCAGGACATCTCAGCTTCTGCAAAGCTTAATAACTCGTGGGCCTGTCATCCCAGCCATATAAGACTGAGGACTCATCCACTGAGTTAACCCATTCCCTTATATTATGCGATATCGGGTTAAATTCCGCTATTACATTATTATTAGCCATACTTACACCCCCGCAACCACCTGACTGACTTACGCTGCACCAATCTATCTAGTTCGTGTGCAATTGCCTGGCCCATTGACTCGACCGTTTGCAGCAGAGAGCTACTCGCTGAGCTGTCATCTCCAACCCTAAGCTGTTCCTCACGCCAGCGACCTGGAGATGATGCCCTCTCTTCGTGTCCAGGCCTCCGACGCGAACCGCTCCGCGATCTTCATCCAGGCGGAGTTCCCTCTGTGACTCCCTCCTGATCTCGAAGTTCGCCGTCTTTAATGACGCCCTCCACGGCGCCGGACATCGGATGAAGATGAGGCGTAACCGCGATACACTTCCTCGTGATTAGCCATATTAACCACGGTTCTGGACAGTTCTGTACTCAAAACGATCGCAAATTGTCACAATTTGTGTTTATTTCCAAACAAGAAAATTCGAAGAAAATTTGAACTTTCACAAGTCACACCGGAAAATTACGCATAATTACTTTTTCCGAGTTTTTAATTGCGCGTGATGGCACTGGGTACTGATCTCACTTCTGATGTTAGAAAACACAATAAAACTAAGATGTCTAAACCACAATTTATTTACAAGAAAAAGGTCCAGCCGAATATTTAATGATTAACAATAATTAATTAGTCAAAACTCAAATACATCCGGACGCCTTGAGTTCTCGTGTATTCATGTGTTATTCCACACACTTCAAAATGCCCTCATTCTCCGCTTTTTGTTTCCTCTCGCCCCACACGTCTAGACGAACCATAAAAATGGTACCATAAAAATTGAGACGCATTTCAGTGAAATCCAGGAAATATTCTAACACTAGCGACCTGTACTCTAAAAATTGTTTGTGATATGATTCTCATGGCTGGATCGTTAAGAATACTTTTAAATGTTTTTCGTACAACAGATAAAAAAATTTGGGTGTCACAATGTTAGTTTAAATAGATTTTGCGTAAACCTAGACAAGGGTTAAACACAAAAGCACAAAAATTTACTAAATAATTTTATTTAAATAATTACATCATCCAACAAAAACCCAGTACAAAATAATATATGTTACATAAAAAATATGTAAATTATCACCACAAAATCAGCCTGCCATAACATTAAAAAATATGAAAAAAGTTGAGATTCCTAGAAAGAATGTATAATAATATCAATTAAATTAATAAACGAGGAATTCTTCTTTGATGGAATGCTCATTTGTTTGATACAAATTGGAAATGTGACTAACAGTCTATTAAATAAAACTATTAAAAAACAACTGACGACCGCGACGATATAAAACGGTTAACAATTGGGGCATCACAGCTTACTAGAACATTAATTCTTCTTAGGAGATTCTTTAACTGGCACAGCTTTAGGTTGGTCTTTCACTGCTTTAGCTTGAGCTTCTTTTTGAGCAGGTTTCGTTGGAGCGGGTGTAGGTTTAGGTGTCGTAGTTATAGGTTTAGGTGTGGCGGGTTTTGGCGTCGTCGTTGTCGTAGGTTTTGGCGTGGTTGTGGTAGTAGGTTTTGGTGTTGTAGTAGTAGGTTTAGGTGTTGTGGTCGTCGTAGTGGTAGGTTTAGGTGTTGTGGTCGTGGTAGGTTTAGGTGTTGTAGTCGTCGTAGTGGTAGGTTTGGGTGCCGGTGTTTGTTTCAAATGATCCCAACCTACTTTAGACAAAGGAATTCGCCCTATGTAATCGTTAAAAGGCGATCCAAGGTACAATGTGTCTTTAAAAATGTGGGCTTCGCAAATTCCGGATAATTTCTTATTGAGATTATGCAAACTGTCAATGATTTCGCCATTTTTCGATAAGTGTACTATAGTCACCCTTTTGGGGTATGTAAATGACCCCATGGTGAAATGACCGACAAAATGAACACCTCTCTTTGAAAATTCGTTAGGGTAGATATCGCCAATAAGTTTAAACCCGAATTGGACCATACCTAAAATTCTAGCTACCAATTTGCGAAGGAGAGGAAAAGGACCCATGATTTGAGTAACTGCAGGGTGGTCGCTATCCACCGCTACTACCAGAGGTACAAGAAAGCCCCCTTTTCCGTCCGAATTTAAATTATCGACAAAGCCGGGAAGGCCATCAATAAAAATGTCGTGAGTGCCCTTTTTGGGACCCTTTAGATAATAACGGTGAATGCGGTTACGTGCTGTTTCACCTACTAAGACAAATTCTTCATCATCGGCTAATATAACACCATTTGCAAAATGCAAATTTGAGATTAAAACTTTATTCTTTTTCGTCTTTGAATCATAATGAATTAATCTAAAATGGAAAAAATCGTCGTGGTATAATCAATTCTGATAACCTTCAGGAGTTAATTGTTTATTCAAATCAAAATTAACTTACCTCCCACTCCCGTCCGCCAACAAGTCAAAAATTCCATCCTGTAGATCAAATTCTGTACTAGAATCGGACCAAAAAACATCACCGTTAGTTGCAACAGCAACAGAATTTGGCAGAGTTACATTCACACCATCGATTTGCTCATCTACAGCAACTAAACGCTCTTTTTTACCCGTTTTTAAATCAACTTTAAATATTCCATAATAAGAATCTGCTGCATACAAAACACCATTTTTATCAATAGCCAAACCTAAAGGTCGCCCACATAACTTCTCCTCGTAAATACCCTTACAAGGTTTCCCAAACTTAACTACAGGGGTAATATGGTTCCCAGTAAGCTTAACAATGTCGCCCCCGTGTACTGAAGTATACAACTCCCCGTTATAATCCACAAAAGACTCGGGACCATGAAGATCCTCTTTATGCCAAATTTCTACATCGTTGAGCTTCTCGTTAAGTTTCAGCCCCCCTTCGAATGGCCGGGTGGGAACGACCCTACACACCAAATAGTGAAACTCCCATGAAACTTGCAGCAAAATACTCACTTGTAAGACTGTTCGAATTTTGCCTCGGGGGGTATTTTGGGAAGGACCACAAATAATATTCCGATTATTACAAATTCGATAGTTCTACGAGCAAAAAATTTCACGACACCGACTAAACCCATCTCTGGAATTGAGGTTAGGAGAGATTATTTCGGGGACTTAAAAACTAACAAATTTGTTACTTATCACTACAACGATGACACGACGATTAAAACTTGCGGCTAACTGTGCATTTCACGTTTTACGAACACGAACCTTGAACCAGCCTTGAACTGTTTTGACACTTCAATGACAGCATAGTATGACAGTGACAAGACGATTCGAAAGTGGCGCCACCTGTCAGTTTACCGTCTAGGGGAAAATGAAAGTTACTAAAGTATATGAATTAAAGGGGCTACAAGCTCGTTTAAAGTGTTTTTATCATGTTTTTATCTTGTAACAAGTTAACGAAAGAGTACATTGTTTATTACATTAATCAACCTTCAAGCTGAAATATGGTAAGTCGTCTATTCTTAATTTTTTGTTGAAAGTTGGTTTAATCACTGAGCATTTCAAGCACTTGAAATCAAGAATGTAGCATTTACTGTCTGTTACAAACACTTGGAAAAAGCAAAATTAGTGAACAGGGATTATTAATAATTAAAATAATTCAAACGGAACTTCAGTTTCAGTATTATTCACTCCGTGCACTTTGCTAGTGGCGACCCCTGTCTCTATTCGTGATTCAAATGTATTTTCGCGCTACAAATATGGCGGCTCAATGAGTATAAATACATAACCTCACTTTTTTGTTAATAAATTAAGCTTATGTATGAATGGCTCACTAAAAGAATGTTCATCTACTTGTATTCCGACGTCTTTTTTTAATACTTCTGATGGCATCATTACTTCGGGTTTAATAACTTCATTAAATGTAGTGTTGTCCTCCAATGCCTTTTTGCAAACAGTATGTTTTTTATTTGCAGTTGTTTTAAGAACCTCATTTCTTGGGGGTTTCCGTTCACTAAAGAATCTTTCATAACTACGTGAAGGCAAATTTAACGTTGGTACAGCAGTCTTATTTAACCTTCGACGACATGAAAGATGTAATTAACTTGCTAAGAAATATATAAAATGATATAAATATATTAATACATCCTTAATTTTTAACTTAGCATAGGGAGAAGCAGGAAAAAATCACTTTCTTTAAAATGTAGAGAACGCACTGACATACTTTTTGTAATTTTTTTATCGAATTTAACAGCAATTTGCTTTAAATCCAAGACAATAACATGCTTTTAACAGCAACATGTTTTTCACCTGTCGATGATTTCTTGAACCCCTAATTTATTAGTTATCTGAACTCTACTTTAATTAGAAAGGGGGAAAACATGAATACCACAAATTGCAACATACTCCATAGACTACTTACAAAAATGCCGCTACAGGCGCTTTAGAGTTATGTGGAGTCGCGAATACACAGTGTCCCAGAAGTGGCAAATCAGATGTATTGTAACTGAAGAATTTGATATTTATTTTAAAACAAATTTTGTATTTGAAACTGTCCTACATTTATTAGTTTCCTAATTTAAAAAACAATAGTAGATTTTAAAATCAATGCACAAATTCTCCTAGCAACTTTGGATTTTCTTAGGTGACAAACATTAAAATACGCTCCTTATCTTCTTTTCCTAAATAAATCTAAGCAAATGGCTACCCTCTTTCCGTGATACGTTGTTCCTCATTTAGAACAACAATTTCCGAAATTTTTTAGTTTTAGTAAAAATCCCTACTGAGTAAACATATATCGTAAAATATTTGTAAAATTTGGAGTTATGTTCAGAGTGACCAGACGTTCTCTTTTTGGAGGGGTTCTCTTTTTTATTAATAAAATACGAATCCTCTATCTTTTATTTCAAATTCCAAAAAAGTCTTTTTTTTTTATTAGATTTGTCTTAAATTCTCTCCAGAAGGATGATTCGGATTTTAAAAATCTTTTAATAAATGAAAAGTGGAAAAACTATTTCACAGACAATGAGGCCGAAGAAGCATTCCGAATTATTAAAAATATGTCTATATTTCTTTTCTATTCCTGCACATAATGCAGGGGTGGAAAGGGTATTGTCGCTAATTAATGCCCAGTGGGCAGATGAATGAAATCGCTTAGATGTTTATTGTTTCTACCGTTAAACACATAATAATTAGGCAATTTAATTACAGAATGAACTGTTTTGAATTATATGAATATATTGTAAAAGATAAACTGTTGCCGCACATTTGTTCCTCAGAAATATACTCTAATTAGTTAATTTTTATATATTTTTATTGTATCGTGTTATTTTTTTTTTGTTTATTTTATCAATGTTTTTAAAATAGTAGGTATAGGCACTTAAGTAGTTTAGTTTAATAAAAGTTTTATACATGTGTGGTTGTGGGCTGTAATAATTATTAGTAATACTTTGGAAACTCCTCTTTTTTTAGGTTGAATCTGGTCACCCTAGTTATGTTGATTAGTAATATTGCATCAATTTCACTTAATTATTTATTTAATGAAATTAATCACCAATCATCTTGCTTAAGCCTATAAGTCCAATTATTACTTTGCACCACTTGGACCCCCGGCCCATAATAGGGTATCACATACGCAGACCCATCTGCAGGTCCCACGACTTGGGTCGCAATAAGCACAATATCAACCAATTGACCCAAAAACATAAATCCCAGTGTACAAAATTTTGCTAATCCAATAGCTGGGTACCCCAAGTAAAACCTATCAACCCCGAACATTCCCAAGAAAATAGAGAGAAGAAGTGCAGTCTCAAATGAGTAACCATTCCTAAAACTCATAATTAGTTTCACTTTAGCTCTTAATAACCCACTTACGTCCACTTGCATGGCACTTCTTTTGTGAATGTTGAATTGTTAGTTTCTGAACAATTTAGGCCTTCAACTGCTATACAAGGAACTGTGAAAAGAACGTATTGCAATTTAAGCAACATGTAAACGGTACGAACCTTTGGCTTTGTTGTTTTTGGAACAGCCCCGAATTTGCTGTGTCTTGGGGTCAACGAGATCATAGTTGGGATCAGGACAGATGTACTGACCCATACGGAGGGTATTGCAGTCTATAGTTTCGGGATTGGGATCTGTTGTGTATACCCATGCCGTAAATAAAACGTTGAGGATTAGATATTTCTTCATTTTTCACATTTTGGCCCTTCGAAGTTTTGAGGTTATCTTGTTACGTGACAGTTTGCAGTTCTTTAATATTTTTGTAATACTATAAAAACTGTATCACAGTATGATCTCTGGCTGTACTTAATTTAATTACTTTATTTCTATACTTAATAATGTATGTTGTAAAAAGTGCAAACCATTGGTACACATTTGAAGGTTATGTTTTGACAGTTTTTTGACATATGAAGTCGCCAAATGTCAATTTAAGTTAAAAACGTTATTTTGCAATAATAGTAATAAATCAATTATAATAGGATAATAGTGTTGTCAATTATGTAAGTGATAAAGAGGTTTTATAGTGTTGAGATTTTCAATCTCTGCTGATTCGATTTTCCTTTCTGGTATTTGAGGTTATGTAGGCACTGAGTTGGGGCATTTGGGACTATGGCACTTTACTTAAGCCGTTTTTCCATGATGACCCCTCGACTTATATCACTTCTTACGTTATCACGAGTGTTACCTCAATTTTATTCAAAATTTGAGGTCGATGTTATGGACGATTTTACGTCTCAATTGATGCAAAATAAAATCGGAAAATGGGCATTACAAAAGAAGAAAAACGATGCCCTACTTGAACAAATTCAGAAAAATGGTGATAAACACGTCGAGGAAATATCTGTAGAAAATATGGGGATCGACCAACTAAATCTCCTGTTTCAAAATTCCATAGAAAACAATGATACAGAATCTGTAATAAATCTAGTCAAGTTGTGTATTAAACATAACAAATCACCTGCAGTAAGTACCCTAATTGGCGTTCTTTCAATATGTGGTGAGAGTGGTGATAAAGAGACGATTTTCCAAATACAAGAACTGTGCAAAACTCACAATCCGATTGCACTTAAGCAAAACTCACATTTTCGGCATTTCCTCGCTAAAGCAATTTGGGTAAAAGGAGACGTTTGTAAAGCTTTGGAAATATTTGAGAGTGTCTATCGGAAAAATCCGTTCCTGCGACGAAGAATTCGCCTCATGTTAAAATACCTGATATCAGATTTAGTTATAAATGGTAGTGAAGCAGCACTTGGAAACACAATCAAGTTCTCAGAACGAATTCTTAGGGATTTTCAAGATTTTAACCCGCTTACTTGTGTTTGGCAAGCTTGTTTTTTAAGCGAGTGGTTCACTGATCAGTGTGTAGCTTTAGAATTGTTGGAAAAGCATAACGGGTTGTGTGAATCTGTGATTTGTAGAATTCCTTATGTAGTTTTTGTATCATTAAAGTGTCATAGAACTGAAGTTGTTTATAGATTATTAGAGATTTTACTTAAGTTCCAAATGAAGCAACAATATTCTGACGTTTTGGTATCTCTCCTAGAGTATGAATGTAAGATTTATTTTTTGTATGGACTTTTAATTTTATTTCATTGGATTTTTAGTTAGGTACGGTGATTGGAAACAATGCTCTGAAATCATAAGGTGGTCAATTGATAACGATGTGCCTTTACCTCAGAAACGACATATAAAGTTGATAAATTCGATGCTTAATAAAGAGATGAAAACTCCTTTGGCACACCTGGAATCACAATCAGAAGAGAATCCAAAATGGAAGTTGTAAATATTAGAATGTAAAATAGTTAGGAATGAAATAAAACAGCTATTAAATAATATAAATGGTTTAATTGCGCATAATTATTTCAACATTTGTGTACTGTGATGATTAACATAATCATAAGATACACTACTGGACATATTCTGGTCCAGTAATGTACATTTGGAAAGAAAAAGACTTCGCACCCTCTTCCCTTTAGATTTAGAACATTCGTTAAATAGGCCAACTTATATCACAGTTGCTAAAATGTACATACTTTGATTATTTTTCTTGGACATGTCCTATTCTCCACCATTAAAACTACAGTTATAACTTAAATATTTATAATAAAAATAATTCCGGTTCAATATTATGTAAATATTAAGAAGAGAAGTAAAAACTACCATACCGATCAAGAATTTGAGCAAATAACTGTTTATCAGAATTTTTGCATGTAGCTAGACACGAAATTAATTGACTTCACATTTCTCAATATCTACATAAATTCCACCGAATACACAATTACCATGAGTTCATATTAAAAATATATTCTTTTACACTATTGTTATTTCTGTGGGGTTATACCGACTGGAAGTGCATTGTTTCAGTGATCGTCGGTTTTTTCGCTGTCTCCGTAAAATTTAGGCTGCAATCACAAAACAATGTAAGAGAACAATAACAGGAAAATAAAAAGCTAATAATGTTATTTAAAGCGAAAGCAAATTAATGCAAACTCTTTAACACACAAAAATTGGACACACGTTGACTTACAACAAGTGTAACCGAGGCAGTGACTCTGAAACTATTACAAGACGTGAAAAAAGGTTGACAATAGAGACCTTCATTTTTTATTATATAAGTGTTTTTGTGCTAAAATTTTGAGTTTAAGAGAAAAAAAAAATGTGATTGTTAAATAATGCATAAAGTTTCCTAAATTTTTTTGTATTGTGACAAAAATTTTATATTCAAACAAATATTTTATAGAACAAAGGAGATCGTTCCCATCTTATGGAAATCTAATGCCCACTCAAATCGAGATTTTTTTGAATCGATGGCTCTTGAAATGAGAATGCGCCTACTTTGTAGCTCTTTAAATAAAGGCTAAATTAAAGATTAAAAAATTACACGAACTCAAAAGTAGCAGTCTACTCATCAAAGCAAGTGACCTAATCGCACTCTGATAAGGCTAGTCTGTCTACTAAAAACCAAATTTTAATTTTTTTGCCTTTAAATATTGATTTCTCTTAATGTGTCATACATCAAGAAAGATGTTTTTTAAATATCTAGGATATTTCACTATTGCTATCAAAAAAGAAAAATGTATTAACATTTTATTTATTTTTTTAAAAAACTGGTTTTCCATTTTTTTTATTTTTTCCAGTTCTAAATCTTAAGATGAGAGATACATAGCCCTCATTGCGTGTAAAACAGCACTAACTTTTGTCGAAAATTTTTCATTTATGAAATAACTTAGAGTAGTTTTTTTTGTAGATTCTTTTAGACCAACATCTAATTAATTGCATCAGTAGGTTTTTTTGTTAAAAAAAGCTGGTCATTAATTAATAAAAAATATTAAAAGTGTCGTATCTAGTAGAAGTGAAAATTGCTTTAATAACAATTAAATATTAATGCCTTTGTGCTTAAAAAAAGACGAATCAATACACTATTATCCAATAAAAATAACTATAAAAAAAATCTTCGAAATATTTGTGTTATAGCTTAGATATTTTCGCCATAAAATTTTTATAACAATCTGACACTTTCAATAAGAAATATGGGTTGCCTATCTATGTGAAAGTCAGACAAAACTTCAGCGTGTTTCGAATAGATGGCGCAACCATTTTCAAATTATGATATTTAAAACAATATGCAAAAGAGAATTAATAAGGTAAGAAATGAAAAAATAAAGTACGAACTTAACATAAAATTTTTAACAGTAATGGTTTCAATTTCTTTTGTGGAGTTATGCAAAAGGCAGATTAAGATTTGAAACAATGAGTTTAATACGTAATTTCATTTTTTATTATTAACAATGTATTTATTTCGTAGTAGCACATTTCAACAATTTACTGTTGATTAATAAATTAAATAAATATTTATTTACACTTATTGATTATACTCGTAATATATTGAAATTATTGAAGTTAAAAATAAATAACAAAAATTGCATAGTTTATGCCTCAATAAAAACTTTTACAAAATAAAAACCAAGCATAAAGGAAAAATGACAGGTTAATAGTAAAGCATCACATAGAAAATTAAAGTTACACTTTATTTTTTTTTATGTTTTTTTTTTCTTGAGCTTGAACAATATATGGTGGATCTAAACATTTTTCTCCTTTAGGAATTCTGCGTCTTACAATTTCTTGTAAGACACAGTCATTGTAAAATTTTATTAAAATTGGTAACATTTTATTTTTCCAAAAATTCATGTCAATTTTAATTTCTTCAACAAAAAGTGGGTTTGCATCTCCAGTATAAACTACAAAGTAGCATGCTTCTCGCTGGGCAATATTTAACTGGCCTTGGATTTGATACCAATAAGTATGGTTTCGTTTTAATCTTAATTTTTTCTCATATTTTTCCAGACAAATATTATTTTTTTCGGCAGCCTCTTCTAATGCCACGTTCTGTTTAAAAACGCTGTGCAAACATTTTACTTCCACGAGGTGGGTTTCACCTACAAGTCCTATAACAAAATAAAGTAATGGAAAAATAAATCATTTCAAATCAATTAACAAAGAATAATAGTTAATATACTAACCATCTGGAGACGCACCAAGATACCCATAATTAAGATCAATGAAAAAACCAGCCTTTTTTACAACGAAACCATATTCTGTTTCAAATTTTTTTATGGCGACTGTTTCCATTGTCTTTCCATATTCAAGACTTGGCGTAGAGAGACTGTTCCCATATAAAATTTCTTTAACCAAATTATGGCAAGGAGTTGACGCTCTTCGCTTTATAACGTTGCCAAAAAAAGAGGCTGTCAACCTATCTGCCCTCTCTGTTTTAAACAATTCACTGCCAAACTGTTCTTTTGTGTTTTGTTCGATAAAAGCTCGTTCTTCTTTACTAACCTAAAATCAGTACAATTAAAAAAAAAGTTATTATGGATAATTTATATCTAGTTTGTTTGTTTTTCTTTTTAGTGCGCTAGTCTGTCTCTTTTTAACACATTGTTGTATACGTTGTTATGTCATATACATAATGTATTGACAAGCCCACTAACAAGAAAAACGAACTACATATTAATTTACAAAAAGACAATAAGTTGCCACAGGTGACAGTAAGGCTTATACTAAATGTATTTACCTGTAATTTTGCAATTATTCTTGCACATTCTTCTTTTAGATACTCTTCTGTCGGTTCAGGCTGTTGGGCATTTAAACCGTAATCTATATTTTTTATAGTTGGTAACTTTTGTCCGCTTGTTTTAAATTCCAATTTTTTTCTTCTTGGTTTAACTTTTGCCCTGTGACTTTGAGTGTCAATGTATTGTTTGAAATATTTTCCCGGGCTTTTTTTTGTTAAAGATTTCCATGGACTTGAATGCCACATAATGCCTTTGTTATACCTCATTCCACTCATTGTGCATCTTGCTTGAAATGAGCCCCTTGTAGTCAAATTTAAACGTTTTCCGGCATTAAATCTAGCTAGTATATTCATGAATATTTCTGCCCGGTTGTTGTTCTGATTTTCTAGTAATAAATGAGATTTTTTCAAAATAATTTCTAAGGCACCTGCAAAAATGTATACGGTACATGCAAAAAAATTACAACTAAAAAAAAAGCAAATACTTACTATATAAATGATTGTACAGACCGGATTTTTTTATAGCTTCAATTTTTTTAATATTATGAAGCACGGTAGGTGTCTCACAGTAACGATCTTTACATGAGCGATGGTCACCAAAAGTATGTAAAGGACCATTTCTTAAATCTTCTTTTAACTGATCAAGATTTTTGTTGCAATTATAAATTGCTTTTTGAGCGACCTTTTGTAAATCTTTTATAATTTTGTTTGTTAATAATTTTCTGGCCGCTAAATCAATTTTTGCGTCTTTGCTTAATTGGAAGAGTGTTTTTCCATAATTTTTGAGAACATGATTGACGCACTCAATTTTTTTTACTGTTCTTCCATACGGGACTCGCTCAATTATTTTAGTGTAGACACTGGAGTCCCCATCGCCAACAAAAGATTTAAATCGTAAATTGTAAACTTTCTCTGCAAAACAAAAGCCTTCTACAATTATATCAGCTTCCATCGCAGAAGAACTGCCGCTCCAATTGCGGAAGCATTTATGTTCCTTTGGTGTTTCTTTTTTATTTGCGGCCCTTGCACAAATAATGCAGTATTTATTTCTTACACCCACATATAAAACTTTCAAAGTTTTTTGACCAATAATGACTCCCTAAAATAACATTAACGTAGATATATTAAATAAAAGAATGATAATTATCTCTTACAACTCCAGATGCAGCGTTGTAATTATGGCCGTAGCTTCTATGACTCCATCCACCGTCTAAGTAAACCGTTATATATGGTACCCCGTCAGGATCTACATGCCCATTTTCTACGGCAATTTTAGCTTCTTCTAAAGCAGCAGCTTCCATATCTTTACAAAGTTGATCTTTCCAAACCTAATAAGCACGTTTCTAAATAAAGATAAATACACAAAATGCTTCTAATATATTTTTTTTGTAAAAGTGATATAGAAAGCTAAAAATGCGTTTTTTTACTCACATCTCCCAATGTATTTTCTATTTCATTAAATTTTCTTTGATTCATGGGTGGTATATTCATAGTTGATAATAATTCCTCTAAGTGGCCAAAACTACTGCCAGTCGCCAAAGTGCCCCATACAGCTCCATAATTAATTTCCGAATTTTTTTTATTGGGATCTTCAGTACTTCGAATTATGTTCCCAATGTCACACTCTGAACATTTAAATTCTATGTGGCGTACCAGTCCTAATCCTCTGTCATATTCCTTAGAAGGATATAATATTCCTGAACATAATTTGGAGTGGCTGTGCTGCATGCTAAAAGCCCATTTTAGTATGTAACCCAAATCAACAATTCTGTTGCCAGGAAGTGCTTTGGAATAGACATCATCTTTTTCGATGCAAAGTTCATGATCCATTATTCTAAAAATTACGCATACAAAAATTAAAACCATAACATGTATTCAACAGGTCGTACTCATTAAATGTGGTTTCATTCATGCATATGGGATCTTTCATCAAAGGTGTATCGCATCTCATATTTTCACAATTATTGTCTGTTTCATGTTCTTCAGACGTAGAAGGTTTAACCTCACTAAAATATTTTAATATAAAACTTACGTAAAGTGTCAATTGATATAAAAAATAATGTACATTATGATAAAGTATTGAATGCGTTTTAGACATCGCTTTTAATTTTTTTTATAACTTATAACTGAAATAAAATTTATACATAGCTTCAAATTTGTGGTGTAACCTTTTAGATAAAGTTTTAATCGTAAAAACACACTTTTTCACAATTTACACAAATTACACGCTTGAATACAAACCTAGAAAATGTTATTTTTTCATCCAGTCTTCTTTGTTTTTCTGAACAGATTTTATCATAATTTGTGTCTCCTATAACATTTCTTGTTTCGTCAGTACAATCTGCATTCTTAGTAATAGCTAAAACTGTAATTAAATATTCTGTATAGTTATATATTTTAAAAATATGTTTGTATTTTATTTACCTTTTTTAGCAATTAGATATTTTCTTCGAGAAATAGAAGCTTTATTTCTTTTACAAATCTTTGAAGGTCTTGTACGCGAAGTTTGTCCCATCGTAAAAAAAGCAAATCAGAAACACTTCACTCACAAGTAGCACCACCAATAATAATGAATAATTTGTAAAATTGAAGGAGCTTATGTTACCCACCCTAATTTAAAATGAAACAATTCCGGGAAAAACAAATAGTTGCCGACAACAAATTTCAAGAATTCTTGGCGGTACCGGTAAAAGAAAATTCCTGGTAATGAATGATGAAATTCAGCTAACTGCTGAATTCAAGTACGCAAATATATAATAACTTTGTAAGATTTTCTTATTTCTGTTATTTCAAAAATTATAATTAAAGCAGCCTCTCATAAAAGTTTAAAATTTTTTGAATAAATGTTGAAATCTCACATTTCAAAATCATGTTATTGAATAACATTTTCTTCTCAATTTTTAAATATTAAAATTGTTTATAAAAATATTACTTAATATTCTTGTTTCTTTTATAACTATAACTTCCACAATAACTTACAAACGTATGGTTCCAGCCTGATAATCTATTGTTTCTATTTTAAAATAATAAGACCCACTTTAGACAGTTTTGAAAAACTACATTATTTTAATTTTTGGATTTTTTTAACACCTGACAAGCACCAAAAGTTTTACTTAATCCCAATAAATGCGGTAATATAAATTAGAATATAAACAATCATTTTATTTCAAATTCGAGTTCAAAGTAAAACATAATAATAAATTTATTTAATTTTCCTTTAATAGTTTTTACACTATTTGACATAATGCTGATTAAATTATTATAGCTGCAGTGTTTTAAATAAAAGCCACATATTGTCATAACAAAAAAATCCTTTTCACTTTTTTTTACAAAATATACGATTATTTGGAATATCTTGTAAAGCGGCTAAAGTTCGGGAAGTACCGTGTCCTTTCGAGCTTACTCGAAGACACAAGTCCAAACTTTCTCTAATATTTGGAAGGCTTGGATGGTTGTATTACTAAAAAGTGAATGCCTGCGCCATCTGAACGGTTTTTGTAAACATCCCCAATGTATCTCGGGTCTTAAGAAAAAAAATTTTTTTTAGCGGAATTGTAAATAGAAATTTGTATAGTATTATCCATCATCGATTCATTGAACATTCGTTGGTGTGATTGATAAATTTTTCCGCCAAGGTTCCGTATAGATTGCGTGCAAGGCTTAACCGGGTTAACCGATTGAGGGTAAAATAAAGGCAAACTTGATTTTTACAAGTTATTTTGTGAGCTGTTTCATCTCATGTCACGCTCTTCTATCTCATATTGATATTTTAGTTAAACGAATTAAGGTACGTTGAGCTCGAAAGCAGTCAATTTATTAGTGCAAAATAAACTTAAAAAATGTGTTTTGAAAAATGTTAATATTTGTTTGTCTTATATGTTACTCTAGAGTTTGTTAATAGAGGGTGTGCTTCGAAAAATACATTAGAGATCTCAGGCTCCTTGCCTTGAGTTGTTTTCCTAAAAGTAGTGAACTAGTAATGTCATCTTTTGGTGTTTCACTACGATTGTACTGTCATAGGAGAGCTCATTCAATTTGTTGAAGTTGTTGATACAACCAAAATAAAGGGGCAATTCAGAAAATACTTCCGAACCAAGACTATTAGCAGTATTAGGACCTAATTTCAGGTCGAGTTAATGAAAAAAAAAATAGTAAAAAGTAGCGACGAAGAAGTATTAGAAGAATGAAAATACTATAAGTGTATCTAATTTAAAGAAAAAACGCATGTCGATAACTTTATTAGTTACAAAGTCATTGGACTAACTTGGGTCACGCCTGCATATTGCAGGTGTATCTAATAAATTTATAGTAATTTTTGAAAATTGTAAAAGTAGTCAATCGGCATCAGCCATAAATTTTTGTCCTCCGTCAGCATTCATGGCGTCGATATCATCAATGAAAATTTCGGATTATTATTATATTGTGACACGAATTTAGAGCTTTTTAGTATTATTATTTAAAGTAAAATGCATAAAAAATACTTATTGCAATATTAAACAAGTTTTATTAAAAACCGTTCTTGTTAATAATTTGTCTTTTGAAGAATTTTGGGCTAATTGAAAAAAGAGCAGACAGTAACTGACAGCTCAATGCCAAAAGGTTAAGAATGGTCAAATGAACTTTTTTTAGTGCCCAAAACCAATTTGATGACAAATTTTTTTTATTTTTTTTTATTTTTTTTTTATTTTTTCAAATTAGTGGGAACCTTTGAAATACCCAATTTTTTCGTAAATCATTATCAATTTTGTTTTATAGATTTAAGTTGAGTAAAGTATTCCATTTTATTATTTATGGCGTTCAAGTGAGTCATTCCTATGTCAATATTAGACATAATCTTGAACAAAAATTTTACATCGTTCAACGAAGCAGGGCAGGTTTGAGACCGTGTAATTTCTTGTCTAATTCGTTTTTAATTCCGGTTCGGTTTGCGGTCTACCAATCTCCACCCTGCTCCTCACAAATCCTTAAAGAAACAAAATGCATGCGAATGAATAAATCTGGTGATCTTGCAAAATGTCCGTTCGGGAAGAATATTTTCACAGAAACTTTTGCGTAAGTGGATTTTAAATTCCTTTAATCCATCACAAATCAGCATTAGAAATAATTCCTTAATTAGGATTCCTTTGTTGGCATTATTTACTGTTTAAGTCACATTCCCATTTTTTCAAAAACAGACAGTTACTGTAGTAAGTGAGATAACTGAAAACAACACAGTTTTGCGTTTTTCATAAGTGAAAATAGTCATTTTTTTACTTTTGGGGTAGTTTTTCGTGGCGACTACTTTTTTATTAGCTTTGTTATTTGTCTGAAGAAATAACATGACTTACAAACATCATTACTCAGTTAATTGTCAATTGAATTTGTGTTTCTTTTGCTTATTTGCTCCAAATTTTTTGCTTTAATGTATTAGTGAATTCGCCTTATAACATATTAATATTTATAAGACTTCATAATTTGATAACAAATATTTTGGGAGACCCATTACTTCTTGCGGTTTTATAAAAAAAAAATAATTTACTACATAAAGTTAAGTACCAACATTATTATTATGTAATAAACTATATTTAGGCTACCGTTTTTTATGTTTATGAATATGTAACCTATAATCATTTTTATCAGCAAGGCAAGGTTTTTACAGTAGTTGTAAACACTTATTTTGGAATTTCCATATCTATAGTCTGATTTTTAATTGTATCACCATTTAAGTAAAAAAAAAATGTTGTCATGTTACTCGCATCCTTTGGAAAATACAAAAGAACGTCCTTTTCCATCTTCACAAAACTTGGGCGGTTAAATTTAATTCACTCATGGATCTATAATACAAAATCGAACTGTACGTGCGCGAATTTGTCATCATATTTTATTTAATTTATTTTACATTCAACAACTTATTTTTGCGAATAAGTTTCTTTTCAGTATTTCTGCTGCTGCTGCTGCCTCTTGTACAAAATTTCGAATTCAATTCGCCTACACAGCAACACTGATAAGCCATTAATTCTCAGAAATCCCTTATCAATTTATGAGTAATCGCCTATCTTATTTTTTAAAACTTACCAAATCGTGAGATTCCGGTTGACCTTTGCTGGTTTCATCGTCATCATCCGAGTCTTCCTCTCCTGACGAATCAGCATTATTTCGATCTAAAAACCAAAAAACTGCAAACCTACTGCAACTAAACAAAAATTCAAACCTTTCTGTAAATTATCTGTAGCTGAGTCGTTATTTTTGGCAGCCCATGTGAGCACTTCATAGCAGCGTAGACACACCCGGAGAGGTTTGGAGCTTTGATTTGGCAAAAGGAATCTTTTATTTGAACAGGGCCCACACACTACAGCCCCACATTTGCGACAATGGTGCCTCCGGTTAATCAGGGTGAACTGTGTTTTTTTGCAGTGCATGCAGACGGGGGCTTCCCCGTCAGGGACCCACACAGCTGCGTGCTCTTCTACAGCCTTTTTTCCGCTTTTTCTCAGCAAGTCTTCAATGCATTTGTTTATGTGTGCCATCCATTCTTGCTTTTCTACTGCTGTGGCGGCGTATACAGCAAAGGATTTTGAAGCAGTTCGAATCAGCCAGCCGTTCCGAAATTCTTTCAAAGAGATTTTGTATATAAAAAATTGTTTTTTTCTTAAATGACTTACGATTGTCGTCCTCGAGATTTTCCAATTTGACTTCTTCTAATGGAATGATATGTTGCTTGTTGTATTTTTTCTTGTTTATGATGATGTTTCCATAGACTAAGATGTCGTTGAATAGAAAAAACTGCCTGGTTTTTGGTTTCTTTCTACACATTTTAACTAGGACACCTTCGCCGACTAGGACTCGTCCCGGGACTTCCAGGGGTTGCCCGGAATTCCCAAAACAACTTTCCACGGTGGCTATCCGCCTAGTATTGGCCTCACTGTTCACTAAAACAGGAATTACCCATTCTGGAATTACTACAGCCACAGGAACTTCCATGGCAAGACAAGTGATTTAGAAGATACTAGTCTATTAGGCAATGAGTACAATGTCGAAAAACTCCAGTAAACAGACCATGAAGGATTGAAATTGCATTAAATTAACCTTATAAGGGACACGGGTCTAATTAGGAGGATTTCAAAGAATTGTTAAATGAAATTGGAGCAATTTGGATTTAAATAGCTTCAAATTTTTAATTTTGGAGAAACTCACCTAATTTATCCACCATTTCTAGCAATTTCCAGGATTTTCACAAACACCACTACCCACTTTCCCAAACTGACATCTGTCAAATCAAAGTCAGTTGTCAGTTGCCAATTTGACATTTACGCCTTAAAAATTGCATAAAATATCTCAAATTAATATATTCACAAAAGAACATAAAAAAATACGTCCACAAGTTTAAATAAGCAAAAAATTCTAATTTTTATTTAGATAAATTTTTTTTTTAGTGATTTCATTTCGCAAATGTTGGTATGAAATACGTCACTTGTCAAATCACATGACAGTCTGCTGTTTGAGGTTGAGGTGTGATCGATTTATTTTTCAAAAAATACAATAAAATGCCAGTTTGTGGGCCAAAATTGTCGCTCTGCGGCTTAATTTTAAGTGTTTGGGGCATAATACAATTGGTGAGTTAATTGCCAATGAAAAAGTATTGTTTTTTTAAATTTTGTACTTTAGGGATTAATGGGAATTTTCTATCATTTCCATTCGGTGGCCCTTGCTGAGGATCTTCCTGAAGTGGAGATCCCAAAAGATGCGAAACATCTTGACACATTTTATAGTGAAATAGACAGGGGATTCACACAGGTGAAACATTTTTTTAATAAAATATCTTTTACAGGGTTGTTTTGTTCCAGAACGCCTACAACTGTTGGATCGCTGCCCTTTTGTATCTTGTAACTCTTGCAATTTCAGTGCACCAGTTTTGGGCTAATAATCGTTCGTCCTTGAGTGTCTAAAAAACGGTTTTTCCCAGTATTGTTATTCCTCGTTTATCTGTTTTCAGTGTACATAATGTTTAAATGACCATTCCTAGATAGTTACTGCCTCGTATTTTTTCTTGCTTAAGTCTCGTGATCATGTGGTAGACATTTTGTAAACTATCTTGTGAATGGTAGTTTGTAGGTTTATTATAAGTTCAATAAAATTTTAAGGCTCCAAATGTTAACACAATTTATGATTTGTCCTTAGCCTTGACATAGATTTCGGTACTGCAAACGTTTTATGACTATAGAAGGTTCTGTAAAATTGAGGAACAGGAAGCGACAGCTTTGGTGGTGCAATATAAAACTAGTGAACACGTGCATTATGGAAGGAGAAAACTTATGTTGACAGAAACACTTGTGCACACTGAATTTAACCTTTAACTAGTTTGGCCCGTCAAAAACACATGTTTTACGGCTTCTACGTCAGCCCCAAAATTTATATTTGCGGCCACAACTGTCATACTCGTTTTTTCGCTTTTTTCCTTTAGTAACAGCTACAAAGTTTGTTTATACAACTGTGTCATTAGTAATATCTTTCTTATTATAAACCACTAATCGTTATTACAGCAGCTTTATAACTGCAGCTACGCTGTAGCTTTGCATAAACAGTATGAGTTATCTTTTTAAAGTTTAATCATATTATAAAAAGCAGAGCGTAACTGTAATCGGTACTAATATTTACAGTAACTAAAACTAAAGAAAATAGTACTTTGTTCACGTGGATTACAACATAATATTACGATCAATATTCTTAAGTGGGGTAATTAAAATAATGAACACATTAATTGTGGCATTTGATTTTCTTATTCATTTTATAGAAAATTTATAGTGACAAGAATTATGTTAAGGGTGGTCTGGCAAACACTTTGAACAAGACTTATATATTTTTCTCCTAAATTTATCATTTCCTGTCTATTAAAAGAATATCATTCTTATTTGTTGTAATATAATAATTTTATCGACGATTTTTAAGCGGTTCTCGTAAATGAAATTTCAAATTTGAATCTGGCAGCAGTTTTGGTCATTTATTAATTTGTAAGACCAACTTAACTTGAAAGAGGGTTGCCACATTTTTTTTGAAAATCAAATTTAGATCAAACTTTTTTCTCTACAGTGGTCCTCAGTTTTGTCACAATAGTAACCCTTCACAACAAAATTTGGGTCCCATGCTCCGATATCAAAATACAGAGATATTAAAAATTCACGGTCCGCCACTGATGTAAGGTTATTTGAATTTGTCAGTATTTTTTGCCGCCCTATTCTCAATTAAGAACACGTTTTTAATAAAAAAGTTACTTTTGAAATAATTTTTATTAAAATAACAAAAAAACCACCCTCAACACTACACCAGTCTGAAATGCGTTTTTTTTTTACAAATTGTGGACTTGCTGAAAGTGGTTGACAAAAATGTATGTAAACTGGTTCATAAATATATAAAATAATTGGAGAAAAATAATTAAATAGGGACTGTACAGTAAATGATACTTTCTTAATTATCAGAACTATCTGAATCGTACGGACAAGGCCTGGAATACCATAAGTTCGTTGATGCCTCTTTTTTAAGTGTATTCCTCAGTCGTCCGCTGCTGGGTCCAGCCTTTTGTTTATCGTCACTTCTTGGGTCTCTAATTTTACTTTTAACGTACGGTTTATATTCACTATAAAAACTTTCATCACTATTTGTACTGTCTCTAAGTTTATCTTCACTTAGTTCCGTGTTTTGTGAATTCTGTGTTGAATCGCACACTTCATCCACTCGCTCTTGGTGTTTGTGCGAATGCTTCTTTTCCTTTTTTACACTGGTTGCAGTGTGCGACTTGTGTTTGCTGTGCTTTGCCCTCTTCTTTTTACTGGCAAAGCTGGATAAAGGTATGTCATCCTCATTGTCAGAACTGTTGACCTTGTCCACGTAATAACTCTCTTTTCGTTTCTTCTTTTCTCTTTTCAGTTTCTTTAAATACCTTTTATGTTGGTATCTCCTGAAATCACAGTCTGTGTCCGATGAATTGTCTTCTGAGCTGCTGCTTGTTGTACTCGCTGAAGAACTCGTTGATGGTAGACGGTGCCGTTTTTTAGTCTTGGATCTCTTCTCTTTGGACTTGTGTTTGTTCTTGATGCGGAGTTTTATTGGAAGAATCGGTTGTCGGTTTTGCTCTTCTTCACAACACCTCGTTTCGTTTCGTTCCTCTGAGACTATGATCGGTTCGTCCGAATCGGTTTCGACGAGGTCGATAATGACCGGATCTGAGCCTTGGGCCCCTTGATTATTGTTCGTGTCACTCACCAAAATAACATCACTGTCATAGTCCGAAACGTCAATTTCATCAAACAATTGGATGGGTGAGGTGTGTTGTCTTTCCGTATAGATCACGTGTCGGTCATAGCCCACCATATCAAAGGGAGACCTCATGAAATTATAAAATTCATGAATGAAGTGGTCGGTTTTGTTTCCTAAATATTCGTAAAGAAGAGAACGAAAAATATAACTGCATATATGGTGACGTAGGAGGTGATCCATGATGATGTCAACCAAATGCATTACTTGTTGAGTGTTTTCATATAAAAGGGCGTTGAGTTCGCGATTTAACCAGGGCACTAGGCGGGTTCTCGCAGCCGGATTATTCCTAAAACAAAAGACAGTCATTAAGCGCCCAAAGTAACTAGATTTTATATTTACCTGTAGTACGACGGTGACACATCTCTATATCTTCCGGTAATATCCGGTGGGGCATATACCCACAAATTATCAGTATATACAGATCTTCTGAAAGATGTGGAAGTGTCTCCTCGACGTCTCCTGTGATTGGTATACCTAAAAATCACACAATTAAATTATTCATTATACAGAGTAGCCATAAATGATTGACCTTTGGAGTAAGCGTTGCAAATGTTCCGTCTTTTGATTAAAATTGTGTTTAAAGTTCAATGGACAATTTAAAACGCTTATATAAAAAAATAATAAACCTTGTAGTGACTTTTCAATGATTTAATAATAATAAAGGTCTCTATTTTGCAAAAGTTTAAATGGATAATTACAATGAAAAATATACAATTACAACAAAAGAAATAAAAAGACACAATTTGCAGAAAGGCCGAAGATCAGATGGCTGTGTACTGCCGAAGACAACAACCACACACCCCTTGTTCTTCATCTTAAGCCAAAATTTAATTTTAATAAAATATACCCAAAGTAGATTTGAACCACGATCAAAAATCTGTTCAAAGTTGTGAGTACACAACCTTTACCACTCGGATATTTCAGTTTACCTTTCAAATAATTCAAAAATTCTAAACTTTGCTCTTTTATCATTTTAATAGAGCAGCATCAACGCCTACCCCAAAGGACAATTGAGGACCGTTTTTTTAAAACTCGATAACTACATTTTTTACGAAATTCAGTTTTTTGCGGGATGTCATTCTACATTTAAACCTCTATCTACTGAATATGCGAACTATGTGAAAACACGCTAAATAAGCGAGTTATGGTACCATCAACATGTGGCGGTATTTAAAAACTCGATAACTACACTCGTTTTTTCTAAACTCGATAAACGTTAGCACTGTAAGATTCAAAGAAAAGATATATTTTTTTATTCTTTGAGTTTTTTTGTATGTATTTTAGAAATAATTATGGTTTGTAAGTTAGGCTACCTGTTATATACGCTAAATGTTTAGTGTCGTTTTAACAAGCTAGAGTGTTGCTTGAGGTGTTGTTGTAGGCCTCTATTCTTTTTTTTTAATTTTCATTATGGACGCTTTCCAATGTAGTAAATATAATAAAGATGTTTGTTCTGTAATGATAGGTAGAAAATTCGTGCTTCTAAACAAATTCCAAAGAAAGTTATTACGCGTTATTGTAAAGAAAGACTAGGTGAAGCTGGTTTGGATGCAATCATGTCAACAAAAATACAAAAGGGATCATTTGCCCAGGCAGGAGGAATAACCAGAAATGACATACTAGGTAAATCATATTTTCTTGGGTAATTAAAGATATATAAAATATTTGTGTTTGGATAGCTTTCATAATAATATATTTTTAGCTTTTAGGGAAAGGATTTACGGTAATGACAAAATAATTGTGCAAGATAAAGTTTTATTAAAATTTATGCATACGTATTTGAATATAGATTGTTATTAACGAATTTTAGTGGTTTATTTACGATTCTAAATTTTTTTGCTTTTACTATTACCATTGTGAACTTGTGTATACGCGTACTTAGCGAGTTTAAAAAAAACTAGTTATTTTGTTGTTTTTTTTAGACAAATAAAAACTGTTTCCCGATAAAAAATTTTAGACAATTATTTTCGACTTTTACTGTACTTTATAATCCATATTTTTACTTTAGGATTTAAGTATACGCATCACTGTGAAACAATAAAAATGCTCTCCTGAAAATTCTTATTTTTGTACTTATCGAGTTTTATAAAAACGGTCCTCAATTATTTATGGCTACACCGTACAACCTGATTAATGTAATTATAAAAGGAAGCAAGAACCGTTACCCCAAAATCAACAAAGTTACCTGTCGGGAGTAAAACTACCGAATGTGAGTAGCGGATGCCTGAGCAACATTTGTTGAATTGCATGTTCCCCATTTGTGTCCACCGTAAATGTAGTTCTGAAAAAATGGACACAATTTCCAGACGTAGTTGATATTTCTCCAATGAATACTCACCGAAAATGATACTGATGCATAGGAGGGGTGGCAGGAGGTAAATAGATTAAAGAAGCATTTTCCAGATAGCGGTTGTTTTCTACTGTAATATTTTCTACGATATGGACATCGTACTCGTTGAGAGATTTGATGTTGTGGAGGATGGATTTGAATTCTTGTTTGCACAGAGGACATTCTGCTTTTATCTGCAAGACAAATTAAATAAAATAAAAATTTTAATCTTTAATTATTTATTATCAGCAACCTACATCAAAAACTCTAAAGTTACTTTCTTGTAATAAGCAAGTGTCCCATCTTGATGAAAACAAGGTGCCGTTTGTGATCGCAAAGTTGTTCAACAAATCGTTCGATTATTCAGTTTATTTTACTTTAAAAATCATTTTACTTCGGTAATAGCGTCTACTTTTCATGACATGCTGCGAGTTTTTTTAAGTAACAAATAAAAATCATTGAAATCGGTGGAGTTACAGTTCACAAAGTAGATAATTAATTTTTATAGATCCATCCACAATTATCTTCATAGCTAATTGTTCACAGATTGCTCTGGATAATTTGACACAACTTTGACATTGACAAATTATGTTTAAACAATTGGCAGCATTTGTTCTCACAAAATATGAATTTTGCTCTATTTACCTGTATTTGTCATTTGCACCTTCATTTATTAGAGCGCAACAACTTTATAAAACTACCTGTGATGATGATTTAAGAAATTTTTGACTTTTAATAATAATTTCAATATTTCTGTTTTATCTTAAATATATATTTTCAGTTTTTACCTGATAGTGGACAGCAACACCGCAAATGTGATAATTCAGAAATAAGATATTAATGTCAAATTGTAGTAAATTTTGATTTACAAACCCATTTAAACAAATGGGTCATTCGTTATAATGTATCTATTTCCCGAAACTCGTCGTCTTAAAATAACAAAGATCTAAATATCCATAAATTTTGTTTTTAAATGAAACTTTGCATAGTTTTATATTTTTGGAATCTGCATTTGATTCTGAGTCTAATCCACATGTTTTATGCCTTTTGATCAAATTTCTTTTTAGTTTACGTTTTTATAAATTCTTGGGTTTTTTTTGTAAATTTTACGAGTAGAAAAAAAATGAACGGATTTTCAAAATTTTGATATCTTTAGATTAATAAAAAGTATGGTGAACCACTGTTATATTGTAAAAATACCTATATCTGTATCAAAGGCATTTTGAAGAAGTTTATGGCCTTCAAGGACGACAAATTTACAAGGCCGAGGGCTTTTGGACAAGGCTTTCTAAGTCGCCCGAAGGCTGATGGTGCATACAAAATTTTATATTTCACTTTATTATATTACTTTATGTATGTAATGACTGAATTTTATTTGGTGCTTTTTTTAAACTCTTATTTACTTTTTAAAACCATTTACTAATGGCCATTTCAACTAATTCGCCGTCATCAAATCTTATTTTAAAACACGTGATGTTTAGTGGAATAACCTCCATCTTATTATTATTATTAATTCCAATAAACACCAAGTTTTAAAATAAGGTCTCATGAAAACGAATTAGCCGAAACGGCCGTTATTTCTTAGAAATAAATAAGAGTTTAATTTCATAAGCTCAACTCTTACCATGGGAAAAATTAATTTAAATTAAAAAAAAATCTATAAAATTAAATACATATAATATAAATAATCTGTTTTTTATTTAAAAAACCACTGTGGTGCAAATAAATATCATCTTGTTATGGTTTCTATGATAACATAATGCTTTTAATACAAGAAATTAAATTTAGGGAGTCCTTATTTGCATCACAGTGGTTTTTTAAATAAGAAACAGATATTATAAAAGTTTTGAAGGTCGTAATAAATATGACGATTGTCAACGGGTATAAAACTTAGAAAAGGCCGGCGAGCATTAGGGTCCACGTAATAAATTTCCTTTCTGCGGTATTAACAGTTAATGATTAGGTGAAACCGCGGATGAAACATAAAATATGGGTTGATTCAAAAGTGTGGACCAAATTTCAATCTAAAATACAGCACCACAAATAATGAAAATCGGCAAAAAAATACTCTTATCTCGAGTAAATATAAAATTAAGGGCCTTCAAAGTTGGGTATAAAAACATTTTTTTCGAATATCTCAAAAACCGTTGCACCGATTATTATGAAATTTAGTAGGTACTTTAAGGAAGTTAAATTAAATGTAGTCCTGAATTTTTGGTTAAAATATTACTCCATACTTTTGAATCACCTTATAATCACTTTCGATATACCTACTACCACCAAGTGAAATCCGAACACCTAGAAAAATGATTATTTTGAACCTTACGTGTTAAAATGTCTTGTTTAACACATGATTACATTTAAGTAATAAAAAAATTTGTAAAAAAAATATTCTGAAAAAAAAACTTAAAACGAAAATGATAGCTTTTTATATTGCGACATGGGTTTATACTTTTTTATGTAAAAAATTATTGGTCAAAAAAGTATTAGTCAACTATGTCTAAGTAAATGTGACATAGGGTTTCACTCGAAAATCTTTTGCATTTTATCTACACTTTGACACTACTACCTCGCGTAAAGAAGTTAAAATTTGATCGGATAAATTCTTCATGTTTGAAAAATACAAATAAAGTCTTGATGAATTCCCTTAATTCAAAAATATACGAGATATAATCTTTCCGTGACTTATGAAATTTTATCTCACTTATAAGTGGATAATATTCAACATTCTCTGCTTCACATTATCATAATTATACGCATTTGCTTATTAGACACGACTTTGAATAAAAAGTAACTATAATTTTTGATAATTTCATATGGGATGGTCCAAATAGAAAAATAGGATTCATTTAGACTGATTATTTTTATACTACCTATTATCACCCAAAAAATTTTTAAGGCTGACAAAGCACTGTGTTTATGGATGTGTACTTCTTATGTAAAAAGAAGATACTTGTCACAATAACAAATCTTAAATAAAGACAAAAAGGAAAAAGTTGCTTCACACATCGTAGATTATTTATTTGTCAAATCACAGTTTGATGTCCAAATGTTGTTGTGGTTTTACTATCACAAAAATCACACGTTATCTATCTGTAACCAAAATTAAATCACTGCTAAATTTTAAACAAACTAATTATGTCAACATCTAATTGAAAATTGATTTCAGAGATTCCTATTCGTTACAACTTTATCAAATCAATAGCTAGAAATATTAGAAGACAGTCAATTTTTCATCGAACCATTCATTCCAGCTTCTAATCAAGAAACTCATAAATGTAATATTAGTATATTATATTATCAATATATATACTAAAATACATCATTTAATCCCAATGAGAGTGAAAGTCACTTCAGTGATTAAGGCCCTTTAGTCCTGCGGTATATACACTATTTATTGCACCTCTAATAAATAAAAAAATAATTTGTAATTTGGATTTGTCCAGATTCTAAAACCCAGAGGGTTTAAATGTCACTTTTAAATTCCAAGTGATTTTAAATGCCACTTTAAGTCCCTTGGGATTAAAAATGCTATTTTAATCCCTTTCAGTAGAAGCTAAATAATCAACATTAGTCCCGGAAATACAAAAAATCTGTTTTTATCGGAGGCAGACTAGTAAGCGTTGGAAATATGAAATACCCATTTATGACTGGTTAGTTATCGAATCAACCAATCACAAATGAGTATTCCACATTTCTGCCTCTTATTAAACTACCTTTTGTAAAAAACAGACCATATAAAACTGTAATCTAAGTTTTATATGCATCGCATCACCGATATATGAATTTCCTTGTGCATTTCAGCTAAATTTATAGCTCATGATATGAGTAATGTAAATACCGCAACGTTTTAAATTTGTATAACACAATTAACAAACATTTGTTGATTTTAATGACTCTGCAAAAGCTACAACTCTATTTTGAAGTAACCCTTTTTTAGGACACTTGTTTACATACAAAAATATAACAATCTGGAACACCTAAATTTATTATTCTCCTCTGATTATCGATTGCTAATTCAAAGAAACAAACTCCTACTATTAGTTATTTCGTAATATTACAAATTTACTCACTCTGGACCACTCCAACAAACAACTGTAGCAAAATTCATGCATACAAGAATTTGCCCGACATTTATTCTTGCACGTCCCCAAGCAAATAGCACAATGTGGAGGCGGACTGGTAGTATCTGCACGGGGGGTTGCTAATTTACTGTCTGCCATAGCAAAATGCTGCTAAAAACTGTGATTTCACTCAAATTGCACTCTCGAGATGAATGAAGTCATGTTGATTTGTCAAACGAGTTCTGACCTTGCTATGTTCGCGAGTTTTCTACGGATTCACGCACTAATTACACACTTATTAACTACAGTACAAATAGAATCTCAATTCCGATGCTTTTCAAACAATAATTTTGGTTCAAATTAACATAAACTCACGAAATCGAGGGACTTGTAAACCGTTTGCGAACATGGAGTTGACATAAAACATCTGAAACAGGGTTGCCAACCTAACGTGGCGGATTACACCAGATTACGTCATCTGGTGGAGGAGGACTCTTCCGTGTTCGCAAATATACAGGATGATTCACTTTAATTTCTGTTTATTTAAAATGCGGGATTTTTATTCGTATTTAGCAATACGAGTTCTTTTTCGACAATTAACAAAAAGAAATACACGCTCTGGTGGTGTAATTTGAAGTAAATTGTTGACATTACTTATATATTTTCATTGTTATTAAATTGAATTTTATTTTTTCCCTCAATAATACATATGTTAACAAGTTCCAAATTGGGTGAGAAGAGACAAAAACTCAACAGTGTCTTCTTACAAAAGTATCAATTTTTATTTAGTGTCATAAAATTATAAAATAAATATAATTCAGAAACACATTTCATTAAATAGATAATAAATGCAAAAATTAAATTGAAGCATGCTTTATAAGCGAAACAACCCAAAGGACAACAAAAAAGACCTAGACCTACCATGGCAATAAAATTACAACTTCAACCTTTGGGTGTCTTTTTAGTAACTGTAATATATTAAAAGATATAATTACGAAAACAAAATTATACATAGAAAAAATGGTAGACTAGTTCTATACACGGTTTTGTGCTTAGTAAGGTTTCATTTACCCTACCAGGAATCTATATATACAAACACACTGATAAAAACTATTTCTAACCGATAAACAAAACCCCACTCTTGTGATGCTTTATTTATAAAAACCTGACATTCTACAATAATAATATAACTTCGTTTGCACTAAAATATTTGTAAAAAGATCGTATTTACAATTGTAAACTGATCATCCTCGTGTTCAATAATATATACAAAATGTTTACTAAAAATTTAAAGAACGAGGTTTTAAACTTGTAGTTCTTAAAAAATTGTGTGCTCTTTTGGTGAGGTCGATCTGATCCTGTGTTTTGCCGCATGCGACCATGGCCCACATTCTCTCAATCTGCAAGACAAAAGCAAAACCTTACAATTGGTCCTCGGTGTTGGTGGACGTTTTACAGGGAGGGAATGTGGCGTGTGCTCACCTTGGGAGCTTTGGGCCTAGTATCCTCAAAAGTGATCCGCTTGGCGGCGGTGCTTCGTGGACCAGAGGCGCGGGATGGGGCACTGGCAGATGGCAGGCGCTGCCGGGACAAGGATAAAAAAAAGCTACAATACCACCACACATACGACCACATGCTGATTCCCCAAGCCTAGCCCCAAAAGAGCCCCCGCGAAAAGGAGCAACGTAATTTCTTAAAAACTAGGAGAAAATGCGTGGAGTTTTCGGTGCAACAATACTACTAAGTACTCGAGTGCTCTATCTACACTATAAGGTTTGTTCCAACAGACAGGGTCAGAATCGTACTGCGCATACGCAGCAGCATTTTAGCGGCTCGCAATCTCTACTACGCATTCTGAGTACAGTTCTGAACTGTAGCTGGAACAAACCTATAAAAATATCTTAAAAATTAAAAAACAAACAACCTGGCGTTTATTTTGGTAACGCTAAACTTTGTTCATTGTTGCATGATGCTTCGCATTTTCTTCAAATCATTATAACAACACAATTAACAATCAAAATAAATATTTTAAAGACACGTAATGTCATAATAAAAATCAGTTGCCTTGTATAAAGAACATTTCCGAGTCTTAACTGGCATAACTCCATTCTTACATTTACTTCGTCATGTGATAGAGGTCTGACCTCTATTTGATATTATTTCTTTGAAGTTATGTCAGCGTGACCGGCCCCTGACAGTGTGACAATACTTGCGTTCTCTGTGCGATGGCAGAAGCTGACTGAAGAAAAAAAAACAGGATTGGTAAACATGGACTTTGGTTACTTTATGCACAACTTTTAAGTTGGCATAGACTAGAAGGTGAAGTGTAGGTACGAACTTACGGTACATGCAAGATTGGTTTTTGTCACTATAGACTAAGAAATTTTCCAAACAAAAAAGTGGCCAATAAAAACAAACAAAAATGTACAAAGAATAAAGACAACTACATCCTAGAACTAAAAATTCGAAGAAAATAGATTTTCAAAGCGATTAATCCCAGAAAAATAAAATTAATTCGGGAGGGACAGGTACGGGTTTTTTAAAAAATGGGATTAGGAATGGAATAAATTATCTCCGAAATGAAACCATCCATGTACCTTGGATGATCCTGACTGAGCAAAATCCATCAGTCCGGTCACTCCTAACGAATCTTTCATTATCGAAGATGGCGTTGAAAATAAAGCCGAAGGCTCATCTCCTAACGATTTACTCTGAAAACACACATTTAGTACACTTATCGCACCTTCCGTCTGTTACGCCAAATCAACCGTGTACTATACACTATTGCTTATTACACCACCAACTTAGCGTAACAGACAAAATCTCATCTTACTGGAGTCTCTACGGCGAACGACATATCCTGGGACGACGTTGAAGCCCAAGATGGCGCTAGAGCCTTCCGCACACGTTTATTCGGCAGGATGTTCTCTTTACCTTCCGCGAGACCGTTGCCGGTTTTTCTTTTTCCCGTCATGTATCCACTATCGTTCTAAAAACCAAACCACAAATTAACAAAAAAATCGCAATGAATGCGTCTTAAATTACAGTTATCATGAGACTGGTATCAGTTTCATAATTCGAACTCATATCTTGATCCTTCTTCATTATTTCGGTGATATCCTCGAGACGAGTAGGCGTATCTGGGAGGTGTGTTATAGGGCCTGACTTCTTCTCCAAGTCGGCTAAGGCTTTCTTGAAGGGAGTCGGTGTGCGAGGCGTGTCTATGCTTTGGAAGGACCGTTTGCTGGGCGTTACTGTCGGATCAGTATGCACCTCGGCTTTGACCGAAATGCCATTGGGAGTACTTAACGGGCTGTAGTCCCTTTCCTGAAACGAAAGATAGTTCAATTTGTTAGTATTGTATTTTTTTTTATTTTTCTACCATTCTACCACCTAACCGAAATTAAACACTTTAATTATTTTTGAAAAATATCTAAATTAATTTTTGGCCGAATCTTGACGAATTGACTTAAGGGTTTTGAATTTTGCTACAGAAAACTTTAAGAAAGTACATTTGTATTTTTTTTAATAGCCAAAAAATTTTTGATTTTGACAATATAAAAATAGTCATAACTCTTTTTTTAGTAGCACACCTTTTATTTTAATACATAATTGGATAGAAAAAAATCTTACCCACTGATATACAACGTCTACTAACTTAATTAACCGATTTTGTGTTATTGGAATTTTTCAACAAAATCATCATCAAAAATATGGTAATTTCATTTACTATTATTTTTGTAAAGATCGAGCCTGAGGCTTAATCTGCGATTGAACAGAGAAATAAATGTTCTATTTTTTTTCTAGGTTTTTTTTTGTTAGAATCTTATAGTTAAATAGCAGGTATTACAAATCAAACGAGCCCGCTTAAAACGGTGGCCTTACGGCCACCCTTTACGCGGGCCCGCGTTTTCGCCCTCCGGGCGAAAGGCGCAAGCGCCAGGGCGCTAATGGCGCCCGCCTTCGGTTGACACCGAAGGCGATATTGCGCTACTGGCGCCGCCTTCGCTTGATAGCGAAGGCGATATTGCGCTAACAGCGCCGCCATCGGTTGACACCGAAGGCGATATTGCGCTACTGGCGCCGCTTTCGATTAAAACCGAAAGCGATGTGTGGCGGCGCAAACGCCGCCTTAGATTGAAGTATACAAATTTTTATTTGTTTGTATAACTTGAATATCTGGTTGAATACTGGCTTTGGGCCAGATGTTCCCACCTGCTGCGCGATAGATATTTGGTGTTTGGTCAAACGTTCGCGCCTGCGGCGCGATAGATATTCAGCCTTTGCTCAAACGTTTGCGCCTGCGGCGCGATAGGTATTCATTCACCCTTAGGTCAGGTCAGGTCAAAGATAAATGTTCAGCTTTTGGTCAGGCGATCGCGCCTGTGGCGCGATAAATACTCATCTTTCGGCCGGACATTCTCGCCTGCGGCGCGATAAAATTTAGCCTTGAGCAGGCGTTCGCGCCTGCAGCGCAATAAATATTTGGCTTTTGGCCAGACGTTCTCGGTGATACTCGGCTTTTGTCTTAACGTTAGATAGATATTCGACTTTTGATTCACCTTTAGATTGGACATTTGCGCCTTCGACGCGGTGGATATTCAGTCTTGAACAGGCGTTCACGCCTGGGGCGCAATAGATATTCGGCCTTTGGTTAAAAAATTGATCTTCTTTAGCTATTTAGCAATTGTTTGTAGTCACCTAACCTAATTTATTGTGACCCTAACTCATTTAATAAAAAAACAATAATGAAATTTACTTTAAAAACAAATTATTACATTTTCAAATAATATTTTTTTTATTTTACTATTTAAGCAATATGTACTGTAGATGAACCACTGTTGTCTAATTTTTTATTTATTAAATAACATATGATATTTGTAATCACGTTTTTAAATTATATGACGTTTATGACACTATATTGCGTGCAAAATGCCTGCGAAAGTATGTGTATCTGACCAAAATTTGTTTTACAACCGAAAGTTTAGCAAAATATATTAATATTATAAAATCATAAAAAAATTATAGATTGGTGAAAATTTACTATACATTTTTGTTTTATTATTTACAAAAAAAAATTCTTGGCGTGCGAGTGTGGGTACTTCCGAACAATAATTATTGCTTTAAATAGTATTATTTAATAACTTAGTTAATAGTAAAATTTTTATTATTAAATGTCCTTGAATATTTTTGTAAGTTTAAAACATTAAAAGAAATAAAAAGATTATTAACAATACCATCAAATTTGGAAACAATAGATATGTCGACTTTTATGTTTGTGATTGAGATTATATTAAAAAAAAATTTTTATTCAATTTTATATACTTTAAACACCCTAATAAGCTCAAAATATTCTATTTCTATTGTTACACATTTATAGTGTATAAGAATTTTACTGAAACACTTAGTATGCATATATTTCTTCATTTATGGGACACTTATCCTATAAAATTATTCTAACGTGTATAAAGTAATATATCATATTAGAAACTTTATTTTATACAATTTAAAAAAAGCGTATTCTTGGTTGCCTACCTTATTTATTTTTCTTTAATTAATTTTTAATTGCGTGTTTTAATTAAAATTTTATTATTTTGCAAAAAAAAACAATTACTTATCAACTGTAAGATAGTTATTAATTAAACAACTTTGGCCTCTAACTGGTATTTACCTTGCTACTGATAAAAAAAATTCTAGTTAGATAATTTTTTTATTTTTCGCACATTTTTTTTTTGTTGTTGTGGTGGCAAGAAATGGATATTTTAGGTAAAATACTTACTAAATCGTCTCTATTCATTGAAATCTCCATATCGTATTGCTAAAAAATTTTATAGAGAAGAAATTTTATAAACTTTAAATAATGTTGAAAAGAGTCCTTTCAGTCAGGAATAAATTGAATATTTAATGATTTTGTGATTTTTCCTTAATTTTGCTACAAAATATCTTGTATTCAGCGTTCCATTTTTTGCTAAATGTTATTTTTCAACAACATCAAAATGGAAGACTTTTTTTAGTTATTGGGGCTCATTCCTTCTTGAATTACTCCAAGAAAGTCGAAGGGTTTTAGAGGCTTCTTACTGTTGTAATTTTTAGATTAGGTAGTTATTACTTATTGCACTTTTTTTTGTGATAGCAACAAAGCGATTATATTGAGTCAAAAAACAAAGCGATTATATTGGGTCTAAAAATAAAGCGATTACATTAGGTCAAAACAAAAACTCGGTGTAGTTTTTAGTAGACACGGATAATTGAAAACACACACACATCTGTTATTTAATTGTGGGAGCAATAAAGGGGCCCCATAGTTAAATTAGTTCTTAGGCCGACCCTGTTTGTTGTTATCAAAAACTCACTGTGAAGCAAAAATAACATTTTAAATCACGTTTAATTAAATTTAATTTAATTATTTCAAGTCACTTTTAATTGACTAAAATTTGAGGTTATGTTTTTATGAAATGCAAAGAATAAATTTTTATTTATTAACAAATTATAATTTCTTTCAAAATGCACGTACTGGTTTTCAGTCTTTACATTATAAAAAAGGGCCCCCTTGATCAGGAATAAATAGAATTTTGACCAATTTTCTGTCAATTTTTCTCTATTTTTGTTAAAAAATGTCCCATATTCAGCGTTCCATTTTTGTTTTTTCTAAAAGGTCACTTTTATTTGTCATTAAAATGAGGGACTTTTTTATTTATGGAGGCTAATCATTTCTCCCTGAATCACCTTCTTGGAAAAAGTCGAAGGATTTTAGAGGGTGTTTACTGTTAGAATTTTTTTAGGTTAGGAAATTAAAGTGATGATTTTTTTCGTTTTGGTGATAACCAAAAGGGATTATATTGGGTCACAACGAAAACTGAGTGTTGTTTTTAGTCGACACGGCCAATAAATAACACAGACACCTGTTTCTGTTATTTTATCGTTCTTGGGCCTCGGGGGGGCAACAAAGAGCCCCCATAGTGAAGTAAGTTGTTGGGCCGACCCTGTTTGTTGAAATTATTTTGATCTTATTATAAATAATCCTATGTGAAACAGATATAACATTTTAAATCACGTTTAATTAAATTTAAAATCACTTTTATTCGACAACAAAAATTTGAGGTTATGTTTACATCTGTCATCTGTCATATGTCACAGTCTCACAGTCACTTAAATAGCCAATCAAATGCAAAGAATAAATTTTTAATTATTATTAATAAATTATAATATTTCTTTCAAAATGTACGTACTTGTTTTCAGTCTTTATGTAATAAAAAATAACAGGGGCCCCCTTGGTCAGAAATACAAAGTAATTTTGAATAAATTTTAGTGTTTTTCCTCTCATTTTGCTAAAAAATGTCCTATATTTATCGTGCCATTATGCTAAATGTTACGTTGATTTTTTTATGGTTCATGGGAGCGATTTCCTTCGCGGTTAACCCTTTTGGAGAAACTGTAATTTTCTTAATGTTGTAATGTATACATAATAGCCTAAAGATTCTAAAGAGGCTTTTTTATTGTTATTATTAGAATTTAAACGTTTAAAATAGTTTTATTTAGGCACTCACTGAAAGTAAAAGTTTCGTAAAATTTTTAGGTTAGGTAATCTTTGTATGAATTTTTTTCGTTGTAGCAACAACAAAGAGGATGATTTTGAGTTAAATACTTACTAAATAGCTTCTATTAATAAAAAATAATTGTTACGTTTAATCAAATCACTTTTAATTGATGATTAATACAATTTTTTTTACTATTATGTCATATGTCACATGTGAAATATCAGGCAATTTTAAATCAACCAATCAAATAAAATGAATTTAAAATGAACCAATCAAATAAAAGAATTTAAATAAATAATTGATTTTGTATCTCTTTCTTTGAAATTTTTGCTAAAAACAATGAAAAACATCAAATGTTTAAAAATAAATTTCATTAGTATATCGTTATAATTAGTAAATAAAAACCTTTCTACGCACTAAAAAAAAGATGAAATAAGAAAAAACTAAAATAAAACAAATAAAAAAGTATTGATTAAAAATTTGTATAACCGCGGAAAATGATCAATTTTTTAGAGTGAATAAGACTGTACATGAATTATAATAGTATAATACATAACTTTGTAAATGGTACAAAAACTCAATTAAAAACAATTTCTGATAAAATATTTTATTTAAATTTGATTTCATAAGAGCTCAAAGTGTGCAAAAGTATTTCAATTGATAAAAAAAACTTCTCTATTCAATCCATGACTGTAAAAATTTAAAACGCTCAGGTCAATTAGTACTTAAATATTGATTTTTAAAGCAGACCGTGTTTTTCTAAAAAAATCACTTCGTAATTTATTTCTACTAAAACGGTCAAACAGTTATTATTAACAATTACCATTTGTCATGTATGAATAGCAGTACCAACCCGACGGTACTTTGACAATTGATTATAAAGAAAACTTTAGATTGGGAAAGTTGGAAAATTACTTAAATTTCAGGTTGAATTTTAATTTTTGAGTTTGTCATTAATATTTTGGATTAGCATAAAGATATCATATCTGAAATGATAATTAAATATTTTGCAAATGTGCGTTTGCATTTCGTTTGAACTTGGCGCCACGTAAAGTTCGTTGGGGATGGGAAAACCGTTAAGTTTCGTTTGCAAATTGCAGTTTTCGTTGCTTCTCTAGTCTTCTGTTATTATCGTTATCACACTTTTTAATTTCAGCAATCGAGTACAACACCAGAAACGAACAAACTGATCCTATTTATGATACTGTTTGGAACATCAAACTAGTTTTTGTCTCATAATTACGTTAATAGTTAATAAGTTTGTCAGAAATTACTTACAGGTTTCACTGCTCGGTCTTTGAGAGGTGTCGTTGGGAGCCTCTTGACCGGAGTTGAAGACATAGCCACATCGAAAAATCCAGGACTGTTGAAGAACTGCGAAGGACTGAAAGGCAGTTGCTTTATTGGCGAGCCACCATTATTATTAACCATCGGTCTGTTGTTATAACCCAACATGGTAGCAAATTCTTCCAGATTCTGTAAAATTATTATTTCATTAAAAATATTTGGGTCAAGGGGGTTCTCCTTACTCTATCTTCTTCATAGTCCGGCAGGATATACTCCTGTTCTTCACTATCTTTTCTTCTCCTCGACTTTGCTCCTCGTCTCAGAATCGGCGGAGTAGAAGCTCTTGCCATATTAACAGTATTTGCAGCAGGTACTAAAGTGTTTTGGTTAAGATTTGTGGGTGTAAGACCTACAAAAAACATTGTAATGACGTTTTTTGACACTTTTATTGTCAACTAACGTGACTTAAAATGGCGGCTTTCGGAAGAATCTTTTAACGAGGTAATTCCGCTTGTATTGCAGAATTTCAGGTTAAAATCATCAGTCATTGGTGTTAGTTTTACGGGACTAGGTTGGTTGTTGTACGTATTTACATCTAAGTAGCTGTATGTTGATAGCTCTGTTTTTATTGTAGTTGCGGAATGTGGAGGAGAGGAGGAAAAACTGACCACGGTATGAGTACTGGGTGTTGGAGTTAGAGGACCTGGACTAGGAGTTGCTGTGATAGAGAAACCAGTACTGGACTGGTTGCTTCCATGGTCGTACGTTTCCAACGTCCAGTCCTACAACCAAACAGAAATAACAAACCTTATGGGAGTACATGACCAGTACTTACATCACTAATGATAAGATTATCCTGATTGACACTGCGGTTATCACAGTCAAGCGTAACTTGGTTTTGATTTTGAAACTGATAAGTCACAGTGTCGGCCTGTTTCGTTTGGTTTTTTCTGGCCCTTCCTCTGCGGGATTCCCCATCTTGACGATTTTCACATTCGTACCGCCGCCGCATGGTGGAGTTCCAGTGGTTTTTAATGGCATTATCTGTCCTTCCGGGCAATAATTTTGCAATTTTTGCCCATTGGTTGCCCAAAACTTTGTGCGCTTGGTAGATAATGGAGTCTTCATTTTCTGTCCAAGCGCTCTTTTTTATTTTAGGGTTGAGGTGGTTATGCCATCGTTCTCGGCATTGTTTACCGATCCGGCCTTTCAAGTGGCGAGCAATTAGAGTCCATTTTTTCGCGCCGTATTTATTCACCAACTCGATCACTTTTTCGTCTTCCTGTAACAAAAAAAAAAAAAAAGAATTATACAACTTCCGCTATTTCTTCAAATTGATTTCGACATGACGTATTCCCACGTAAAGTCATAGTTCACAAAACACATATGGTGATGGTTTTGAGGGTCAATTTGTGCCATTTAGGGCCATATGGTCGTAACGCATCGTTTCGTTTTCACGAAAAAGTGTGAGAAATGCATGAGCTCAAAGTGGATCAAAATTTATGAACCCCTCAATATTTAGAGCAAAAATACACTGATAACTCAACTGATATACTGGAATCGGCAGTAGAAAATCAAAACCAAAATCAAATTATTAGAATTCAACCATAATTCAACTGCCAATGGTGTCAGTCGTTTTCATCCGCATTATACCAATAGGGAGCCTTGGCGGGAAAATGTATCAATATCAATCGCACCACCCTAAATTCTTTTGTCAATACGAATTTTTACGCTGTTCCTGCTAATATTAATGTTCTTAGAATATTTAAAAAAGTTTAGTCTATCGATAGATATACACCCTTTTGTATTACGAGTAACGAGAGTATATTGTTTAATTCTTTAGTCAAATACAAGTGGTCAAATTGAAACCCCCAATCTAGATGGAAGCTCCAGCTGTTGAAAATAATGCTTTAGGAACCTTATGTCTTATATCAGATGGATGGAACTAGCAGCGGTGAAATATTTATGTGTAAGCGATTCTATTGTATTGAATGAAATTATAACAGGGGGAAAACACAATACACTTACAATTAATGAAAGAAAAAGATAGATATAATATTATAGCTTTCATTCCTAGAGTATTTCAAACCTTGGATACTTATTTTGTTCCATCAGGTATAAAAAATAGGCAGATAAATACAATCATAAATTTCATTTCAAATAATGTAAATTCAACGCCAAAGCATACTGCATACTGCCAGTTACATATCTTGGTGTTAAAATTACATATGCTTTTTTCAATTTGATTAATTTATTTTAACCTTTTTAAATTTTTCACCACGTGTTTTATTAAAGGTAGGTTTTTTTCAAATCAAATTTAAAATTGACATTGTCTGTACTTTTTAAGCTGATGATGATGTCGTCGCACATCGAAACATCTTCTAACTGATTTAATTTTTTAAAATATCAAATATTTGTCTTGCACTTCAAAAAAAAAATGGATTCTTTTCTACTCAGATAAATACAAGTTGACTACATAGTAGGTTGAATACAGTTTTAAAATTGGACCGTAATTCGGTAAGGCTTTTTCAATTAAAATGTAACATACAAAAAATTAAACGTCAGAGAAATTTGACATTATTGAACTAAGTTGCCATAGTTAAAATTACAAGGTGAAATCGAAATGTAACTGAATCAGAGCAGGCTGTGCCAGCGTAACTGTAATGATGTGTCTAATCATTACAGTTACGCTAGCACATCCTGCTCTAATTTAGTTACATTTCGATCTCAGGTTACTTATCAACAGGAAGATCATAAGTGCTCAAGTCTTGTCGGCAAGATTTTTACTTTGTATGAGCACTGGTTGCTTGGGAATTAAACGAGATCAAATTGACGAAAAGACCCGAGCGCGGAGCGCGAGGGTTCTTTTCCCAAGAATTTGATCGAGTTTAATTGCCTTTTAGCAATCAGTGCAAATAAAAAAAATAAAAATCTTGCCTGACAAGAGTTGAGAACGAACGATCTTCGGTTGGAGAATTAACTGAATGAAGTGTTTAATACATCAAATTTTTAACAACTTTATTTATGAGAACAATTATAATTATAATTAAAAGTACAATTAGTGAACGAAGCGCGACATTTTTACTTTTGTCAAAATGACATTTGATTTTTTAAATATTAATGGTTGCTAAGATAATGCTAAAGCAATGAGGTAGCGGCAAGAAAAGTAGCATACATTCTCTTCAGTTAAAGAAATCATTTCTAACTTGTGATTGGTGCATGTGACACTGTTTTTAATGTCTCATTGGTCTACAACACTATGAAGTTAATTATCAGGCATTATTATGAGACTGAGAAAAATCATACTTTTTTTACCGAATATGTAGCAGTTTTAGTATTTAGTGTGATGGACAAACGCAGTGGGTCCGACATAAAACTGATACAGATGAGGCACAAAACAGTGGCTTCGCTGCCGCATAAAAAACGCATTTTTTTAAAACGTGCAATTTATAACAATAGCATGAGGTCATTTTTGCTGTCACCAACATGAAATGAATTTTCAGCAATAAAAAATAAGCTTTTAGCAAAAAAGGTACTTTTTAAGCCGCTATGTTTTGCGCACAATGCCTTAAAATAACAAGATTAGGTACACTATTCAATTGGAAATACATATTTAAAAAATAAATAAATAGTCCTTACAGTAACTATGTTCAGCCCCTGAGCAAAAACAGAAACAAAAATAAAATTAAAACCTACACGTTAATAGCGCCTGGACATTGTTATAATACACATAATGTAACCTGGAAATAATAATATCGTAGAGAATACGAAAATTCAAAATGCGACACGGTAGTACAAATATTTAAAGATTGCGACAAACTACAGAGTAAAATTATTAAAACTCCAAAAAGATAAGCTTTTGTGCAAAAATATAACAAGACTCGAAGACTTACGATTAAAATTCTTCTATAATAAATAAAGATATAAAGATTAACATAATTGTTCTTGCACAACAATGATACAACAATATAGAAATAGACATACGTTTATACCAATTCTCTCAAAATTGTGAATTTTGACTAAAGTTGTAAATTTTATGACAATGTTGCTGCTTGGGATAGAAGTACTTTGCCAGTAAAATGTAAATTAGAGACATTTGCAACATATCCGCCTAATAATATTAATAATTCCAACTATAAATATGTAATGTATTTAATCATAAATAAATTAAATAATATTGTATTAAAACAAAAAAAAATACGTTTTCAAAAGATCGAAACTTTGAAAAGCTTTATGTGAGAGCTATAAAACCGTTTTGGTCTCACATAATTTGTCACAAATTTCATTGATTTTAAACGTAAAAACGCAAATTTAAAATTTTTTGGGCTTTTTTAAAAATTTCGAAAATTAATGAAACATATTAAAATACCATAGTGACAAAAAATGACAAAAAACATACCAAAATAACATAGTGAAACATATTAAAAAATCAGAACTACCCATTTGATGCCTAGGTATAATGTAAAGATTGACTGGGCTATAATGTTAAGTTGCAACTTTTCGTTACGCCACTACCTTGTAATTCAAATCAAATAAAATAACCGTTGGCTGTGATTGGTGTTACCTAGACAACATTAAAATATAAACAAACCCAACCAATAAAAAATCACCATTTCAAACTGGCTTGTAACGACGAAACTCAAACAATTTGTTGACTTGTTTAAATTAAAATGTATTCAAATAATGCCGAAAAAAATTTAATTCTGATTGATGATTTCAGGTGTCTTGGGTCAACGTCGAATTACTTTTGGTAATGACCGTTAAAAACCGTTTCATGTTCCTCATTATGCTTGATGTTTACCTAATCGTGTTTGGAGTGCGGCAATTTCATTGTGTTGGTTCGAATTCCTCCATAAAGTGTATGTAAATGTGAAAATTACGTAAGTACAGCAGCCCGAGGGGGTTATAAAGCTCCGCGTCTTGAAAAAGCGTCCCCCCGCATTGCGTAGTCTTGTACTCGCTGATTTATGATTCGATCTTGTCTCGCGAAAGAAAAGCGTGGGAAGCCGCACACAAACTTGAATTAAAATCATCAAGTCGGGGCCGTGAGGGTTCGAAACGATCATCATCATCTCGTGGCTAACTTGGCCATGAAAAACCGCCTCAGATTACAAACTAAGGTGTGCCTGGACTGGATAAGAACAGTAACGTCCGAAATAAACCTGTTGTTGAATTATGTTTTTATCATGGCTTAATTACACAGAAACTCTGGATAAAAAATGTATTACGTGCGAGGGGCCGCGGGGTGCAGGATTCACCTTGACGCAAGTTCAAGACCCCCATTCAATATTTGTACTCCCACGAGGCCCCAATGAACGATGTTGTAGTAAAAACGGCTCCGAATTAAGAGATAAAAAAAACTAGTTTGGCACAGTTCCCCACCGACCGTTATGGTCAAATTCAAAGTTTTTTTCTTGGTTTTATTGGCCCGGAATTTCGACGGTATGGCCTTGACAGGTATGTGCGCTCGGAATAAAAAGCGAAAGCCCGTGAGCTTCCTTCCTTGAAGGCGAATTATTATTATTAGATATGGAATTATTTTATATCGAAAAATTACTAAGATTGATACCAAATTTTTTGAATATTAAAAAAGTCTTTCAACTTGGAACAGCATTCTTAGAATTTTCAACAGAAAACATAAAAGTTTTGTGCAGGTGCAAAAAAACATCGATCTTATTTGACGGAAGACTAACACCTGAAAACTGCTAAGTCACTTTTGAAACAAAAGAAACATGATAGAATAAAATTTACCATTATTGACTAAAAGTAACAAAAATGTAGTCTAGCCTCGAAACACTTGAAAAAATTATTGAGGTCTGCATTGTTATCTTTCTTTTTCTTTTATTCTGTTATTAAATTACGACAAAGCAACAAAAAGTGCTCAAAAAAATCGAACCACATAACAGGAATAAACAGCGGAATAAAATTCTGGATGAGTAGCGCGGCCCCTGCCAAAGAGTAAAGAGACAAAATTGGAAGACATAAATACGACAATAGCACCTAGAAATGATAATTTATGGACCACATAACATGAGCACAAATAGCAAAGAGAATACAGAGCATTTAAAGACAAATTAGCGACTCAAATTTGGACTAAAACTCTAGACAATAATTTCTGTTAAAAGGTAGTCATAGAAAACAAACATATCTGCAGGAAATTTATTCCTAAATTCGTTGTAATAAAGTCTGATCGAGTTACTACACCTAATTCTTCATTTTCCAAACGGCTATTACGGAAATAGGACACTGCTAAAAAAATGTTCTGCTCTAATGCAGTCAGTGTATCCCTCAATTTTCCTTAATCCAGATTTCTCACTAAATGACATTTATCGTTAATTAATACTGCTACCTGCAAAGTTTTTAGAATTTTTGTTTTTCATTACTACCTCTTAATAAAAATTATTACAATAAACTAAGGTATATATCGAGTTACTATCAAAATATTTATTTAGAGGCTACCATTAAAAGTAGGGTAACTTTAGCGACAAGTGTAACCTAACAGAAACTATGCCCTATAATTCTACAAATCCATTGCAAATTATTACATATCATGTTTCTCAACAGTTTCAATGACTGTAAAATAAATCAAAAGAAACTGAAGAAAAATTTATTCAAACTTAAAAAGCAGAAGAGTCTAACCACAAAGACCACAAATTTTGAAGTAGATCTTTTGTTCTTCTCGACTGCAATACATTTGACAAATCTCCTGCCTTGCTGTTGAAATTTCCTTGTTGAATGTTTGAAATCACAATCCTTTTCCTATTATAATCCTTCATCATTGCTTTAGAGTCAATGGATCACTGGTAAAAGACCAGGCCACTGTAGGGGTTAGTCTCACATTGCTTGTTATTTATGTGTTCAGCTATTTTTATGATTATCTACTTTATCTATATATTTATCTTATGTTTGTTATTTAAAAAGACTTGTCGAAGAAAAAGGCAAAGAGGAAATAGACACATAAAATATATTAAACTCAGCATGGCCGCTATGTTACATTAGTAAGGACAAAAAATCCATTGACTCGGCATTACCGCTCTGTGGACTGAGGTACCACTCTGAGGTCCTTAATAAGAACAAAAGATCCATCAGACTCGGCATGACCGCTCTGTGGACAACAAAAGATCTGAGTCTGACCGCTCTTTGCACTAGCAGGCATTTATGACCAGAATCTACTTCTTCTAGTACGGGATCTAGTAGTTGTAGCTGTTTTCTTCCTCCGCCTATTATATTAAGTGTTTAGTATTATTTCTTTTTGTAAATATTTTTATTTTAAAGTATTTTTGTATTTTATCATTCTAATAACTTGTTAATTGATCTTGAATTTTTAAATTTTGTTGTTGAATATCCGAATAAATGTTCATAACACAACGAAAGTTCCGGTCCTACTCTACCCACTTATTGTTGTTTATGTTGCAAAGAGTTGTTATGTGTCAATAAAACATAATGTTATTATAACTACTACTGTAAAAAGTCATTCATAGTATAAAGATGTTTAATGCTGTAAATAGGATAGTGCGACTACTACTCAAACAAGTTGGTTGCTGATCGTTTTAATGTCTTAAAGAATTTATTAATTATTAGTTTCGATGTTGTTAGAAATTGCTAGGTCATATTTTAACAGTTTGCAAATGATTAAAATTACACTGGCAAAATCATCACCCACTTACTCTGAATGGATATTTTGATAGTCACTCGATATCTCTAACTGCAAATTTATAAAATACACATTTGTTTACCATTTTTTTAATCAATATAAAAACTTAATTACTAAACAATGAAAAAATACATTTATTACGTCTCCCTCTTTGCAGCAACAGTAACACAATTTTAATTCAAATAATCAAATTGAGTGATATTAAAAGTTTTTTAATGTGACTCTTATGGTGTTCCCCATTAAGGATTCCCACTATTAAAGATCACAAAAGTATTTTTATTACAAATTTAGAGGAGTTATTGTTAAAAACAAAAATAAGTAAACAAATACCAATTTATTACTACGTATTTCATAATAAATTCGTTTAAGCTCAGGGTAAGTAAAATATTAATTTGTAGCCTGAAGTTATTAAAACATTAGCAAAAAATTATCAGCTTTCTGCATAATGTAAGCAAATTTAATTATGTGTGGGAAAGTTATCGCATATTTGTGATAGCAGATTGCAAGTTAGTGACCCAGAGATCATCTATCTCATTTCTGACGTAATCATTTCCATGGCTATTAAGAATGAAATTGAGCGTCCTAATTAAAAGTGCGTGCATTTTCGAAATTGAAAAGAGCCACCGTTACGAAATAAATGTGTTTGCTAATTTTGGCTTGTTGACATTATTTTCCCCCGAGTTGAAGTGTCTGTCTTTCGCCCCTTTTTTCTCGGTGCGCCCAAGCATGTCGAGATATCCAAGACAAAAGCGAAGAAACCCTTCTGTAGAATTTCTCGCTATACCGGTTCCCACCATGAACGGAAGAGGGGCAATGCCCTTTTGTGTGTGTTACCTCCACACATTCATTGCACAAGACGTAATAAGAAGAAAAGCAATTTTCTGTCAATAGCCGATGGAGATACGCTCATCAAAAGACAAAAAGGAAGTAACGCGTCATTAAAGAATTTTTTCCGGACGCTCGAAGAATGCCGATTAGAGCAGGCGGCCTTGGTGTTATTTCAAATCGGGTCACGCTTACCTCTTTGGTCCAGGGTCCCTTGACCAGTTCGGGATTCACCACTTTAGTCCACCGCTGCTGGCATTGGACGTCGGATCTGTCAGGGAAGAGTTCAGCGATCACGTCCCATTTCTCGTTGTATTCTTCCACCAGCTGCTTCAAACGAGCATCCTATAAATTTTGATTATGTTATCATCTAGACTGTCAACGGCAAGCTTGCTAAATAATAGCAAAGCCGAGTTAATAAAACGATAATTAATTCACAGCAGGTGTTGGATATGTTAAACTATTTTCTCTTCCTTACCTCCTCTTTGCTCCACCGGCCCTTGTTTATAGGTTTCTTCGTTTTGGAATGTTGAGGCTCCTCGGTGAATGCTGAAGAGTCAGAATCTTCGTTTCCAGAATTGTCGATTTCTGAGTCTTCCTTTCTATATCTGCAACAAAAGAAATTTGGTTAGTGCGGGAATACAGCCTGCAAATTGTTCCCACCAAAAATTGGGGGATTTTGCGTAACCAAAGATCAAAGGTCACTGCCAGGTGTATGAAGGCAATCAACATTGTGGGGTGGTTTTAGTAAAAAAAGAGTCGGTCTTTCCCAAAAGTTTCGATGACCTCATTAAAATGTTGAAAATTTTTGTAGTCTGAAAATCTCCCCTTTCTGCAAGTTTCAACACGCATCCACCCCTCTGCACTTAGTCATAGCGATGACCAAGTTCGGGGTCGGCCTCACCCCATTATTCTGGGCCTTCCCCTCCGAAATTTTCCTATGGGAATGTCCTATTTTCTATTCAGCCTAAGAAGATTCACAATGCAAATAATCTCCTGAATATCTTTTACCTGGCAGGTCTCGATTAAACCCGGCTTAGATGCATTTGTAAGACCTTATTTAATCAAACAGGAAAGTAAAAATTAGTTCGCTTCTTCCGAAAAGCCACCCTGTGGCGGAAATGCGTGACAATGACAGGAAGCCTTCCTTTAAGTGCGTACGTCAAGCATATCGCCACCAAACCGGATGACCTAATATCGTTTTTATAATGAACTTCGATTATTCAGATAATATTTCCCCCGAATGACCAATTAAAATAATCACTTTTTCGCTTTGTTCCGATTGTTTATTAGCTCTGATGAAGCTACCACCATTTGGGACACGAGAGAAACCAGATACACAACCATATGTTGTCGAGTTTATTTACACTTGATCTGACTTACCAGACGCATACCATGAGCATTAACAACGTATGACCGAGAATGGGAAAATTTTCAGCGTCTAGTTACAGAAAAAGCGTTCAGTGGCTCCGAAAGCGCCCACACGAAGAGGATTTGTTTTCAACGACCGCTACTACAACTTATGAGAGAAAACCAAAGAATGTCACGAAATTTGTAAAAGGATACTAGTGCTGAGTTTATTCATTCAGAAAAAGTTGAAGAATCAAATTTATGAAAGACAAATAGAAGATAAAAGATAGTGAATTGTATCACATTTAGATAAGGGTCAGTGTCGAATGTGGATAAACTGTTTCTGCACATTTATTTCGTTTTTCAACGACGTTTTTCAAGCTTGTATTATGTACATATATTAGTGGTTCTAATACCTCTATAAATTTTCATGAAAACGTATTACTAATTAATCCACGAATTAACTACGTCAGGTGTTTTTTAATTTTATGAGACAATAGGTGGATAAAAAAGAAATTAAAATAAGTATTTTTGAATTGTATAATAATTACAATTAGGTATTCGATTTATCGTTGAGATAAAGGATCTTAGTAGTACTTTTGTTTGCTTATACCTACAAGTGGATAATTTCTTAACCTGTAAACATATTCCTGTTTCATTTGAGACTATAATGTTTCTTTTAGTCTTCACTCAAAGACTAAATAATGCTTTTATCCGTTACTTTTAGTGATTACACTTTTCTAAAAAATCCTGACTTTCGTTGTAAGTAATCTCGAAAATACAAACTTATTTAAAATAATTTGGAATTTATGAGGAGCCTCGAATTCGGCACTATCCACCCTAGTTTTACCCCGGATATATGATTTCGGCACTTGAAAGCGAAATGGGAATTTTCTGAATACTCTAATTCGGCACCCCTTACCTGAATTAATATTTTAATATTTTTTGTCAGATTTCTTATTACATTAAAATAAAACAGCATTTTTATGGACGTTCCTCCTACGATATATCTACAGTTTTATTCACAATCAGTTCTAATGTTATAGTCCTCGACTTTTGCTATGCAATTATTTGACGACGAGGCAAAGGCAAAACAATATTTCTTACAACTTTGTAGAAATCTGTAGGTATTGTTAAGTTTGTTTTTATTTTGTAGATTTTTTTTATTTTTATTTAGTTGAATTTATCTTTTTTATATAATATTAGTAAAATTTGATGTCCCTAGAGCTGTAATCCCCACATACTCCGCATTTTGGCAATTAATTAACAAATCTTGCAATAAAAAAACTTAAAAAAGAAAAAAACTTTTATTCAGTAAACGGGTTATTGTAGCAAGAAACTAATGTGTAAATTTCGCCCTAATTTCCCTGTGAGGTCAAAAAATAGCAGGCGTTATTCAATTCTGATAAAATGTTTAGTGTTTACTTAGAAATGTTGAATATAATTGTAATAAACAGTAAACATAAAATAAAAAAATCAAATAACAAAAATTCAATCCTCAAGAAGAATGCTTTATAGCGTTTCAGAATGAGTGACATCGGGCGACTGTGAAAATTCAAATACAAGTTAACAAAACAATATGCCTTAAATAATTTTGTATTGGTCTTTTTCGGTGAAAAAACAAATGTTTTTACAAATTTTTGTTACCCTGCATTTTTTTTTCAAGCATTTTTCTCGGTGATTAGTGAAGTGAGCCGTTTACAAATTGCTAGCGTGTCGCGTGCAATAGAGATGGGTAGTTCGCGAACGAACTAATAAAATGAATACGAACTACTTGAACTAGTTCGCGAACTATAAATGAACTAGTTCGTTCGCGACCGAGTGATACGTGAATCGTTCTCACTCGGTCGCGAAGATCCATTCCAATTCATTAGTTCGCGAACGAACTATAAAAATGAATTCGTTCGCGACCGAGTGTTACGTTCACTAGGTCGCGAACGAATCGGTCTCACTCGGTCGCAAAGATACATTCCGATTTATTAGTTCGCGAACGAACTATAATAATGAATTCGTTCGTGACCGAGTCAACGTATCACTCGGTCGCGAACGTATCGGTCTCACTCGGTCGCAAAGATACTTTCCGATTTATTAGTTCGCGAACGAACTATAAAAACGAACGATTCTTTTTGACGAACTAGTTCGCGCGAACTAGTTCATTCAAAAGAACGATAATTCCCATCTCTAGCATGCAATCAACTTCTCTATGCACTTGGTCGGTTCTTCCGGTTATTGATTTACACGATTTGTCTGCCCTTTCGTAATATGACTGGTAGTAACTAAAGTTGTTGCTTTAGTTCCTATTGGAAGAGACTAAAGTACCATTTTTAGTCCTAAACAACTTAATGGCATTTAAAATCTCTTGGATTTTAAAAGAGACGTTTAAAATCCCTTAGGCTTTAAAATATGTATTAACCACATCACAAATGACTTTTTTATTTATTGGAAGTGCAAAAAATAGCGTATATACCTCAGCACTAAAATGCCTTAATCCCTTAAGTGATCGGGCCCTGATGCACTTTAGTCTTTTGATATATAATAAACTATTTCCAAAGAATTTATAAGAACTGCGGAGATAATTTTTTTTGACCTAACAAGGTATGACGTCGAATTTGAGTATCCTGGATACGTAAAGAAAGGGTGACAATAATAAGAAATTAAATAGTGCCCAATAGGAAGTTGAATTAATTTTTTAGTTACCTTGAGGATTATATAAAATGATAATTTTTTAGGACAAACATAATTTAATATGTTAACACAATTTAGAAAAAAAAAAAATATTTATTAAATCATGAGGCCAGAATTTAAATAAAACGTGAATTGCTCTCAGTTTTACCTAGTCTCAAGTGTCATCACATCAGCGTTGCTGCCTGATCCAGTCGGTTGTTTGTTGTTGTGACTGCCAAACAGCAACAAGCTAACACGTGTTAATTGTTAATCGGTTTACTGTATTTGCCACTTTATATTGAGTTATGGAAACAAGAATATCAAGATTACTAAGTTTAGATAACAACCCATGTACTAGCGCCATGTAACATCGTTACAGAATCGGCTCAAATTTTCCTCATTGGTATATTACAAACATTATTTTGATCTGTTATTTGTGTGTTTACTACCTAACACTGGTATTTTCCCGTGTTTTTCCTTGATTTATTACCTACTCATTTTTGTGGTTTAGATGTTATGTAAGAATATAAATAATATTGATATTCTTATATTATTGATAACATCAGTGACAGAAAAAATATAATTTATGTAATTTCAGAACAATTTCATTGTAGGTTTAATCGCTTAAACGATGTTGTATGTTATAACAGTTTCGTTATCAAAATCAAAAATAATCTGAAAGTGAACAGTAAATTTAGCTTTTTTGAAGAGTGTCAGAAACACTTGAAAAATTGTAAACATCAAACAAATACATAATTAATTCTGCAATAAAATATCATTATCGTAGTTTAATTATAGTTTTTTCCTTATACCTGTAACTATAATTAATGTTAAGATACAGAAAACATATACGTAGTGTTTAGATCAAAACTTATTTTAAAAAACCGACATTACAAAGGTGATGCCATCTATTAAGAACATTCGGTTTAGTAAACTAGTGCGAATATTCGAATATTCAAGTTGATAGAATTGTGTTATTGGGTTACTCCATTGTGTGTTCATTTTAAGTTACATACTCATACAACTTAATTTGTTGTTGAACAAATTATGTTTAAAAATCCAAATAGTTAGAACTCAATAAACACGAATTGAGTCCACCTTACACTGATGTGGGGAATAAGATTTAAAGAAATGTCGGACTACGGGAATTCAATCAAGAAAAATAGAGAAATAAATTCGCTTACTGTTTGGCAAGTTCAATTAAAAAGACAAAAGACGTCGTTTGGAAGAAAAAAAAGTTTAATAAGCGAGTTAGGTCGCTGACTTGGCTCCAAAAGTACCATTGGCGATTATCCAAAGCAATAGAACTGTAATAATGAGCTATTTATTTATTCAGTTACATATTTTTGAGTTATTCCAGTAAATTATTTTGTTTCCAAATAAATAATTATTCGTATAAATATGCAACTTTTAAAGCGCAAGAAACCAGAATTAAATTTACATCATAACAGTTTTGTTCCTATACAGTTGGAAACTAACCCACAACTTCCACAACACTGTGCTAGAGTGTTCCAACAAACGCAAATTCCAACTAGAACTAAGTGCAACAGTTGTTCCAATTTTTTTTTTTTTAAACCAGTTGTGCCTAGTCAGTTTATGACACAATTCAAATTTATAAAACAAACAGCAAAGTACAAGTCTCTGTAAGTCTTTTCAGTGACTCTGAGGTGCCGAGCAATAAACCGTTTATATTCAATATTATCCAAAGGCACCGCAGATGCAGTTGGAGACGCCGACCTTTTAATTCTTTTACCGAAAAAACGTCTTAGCACAGAGATCATTTTTGCGTGATTTGCCATTCTTGTCACATCTGTGGTAGAAATCCTGAACAAATTCAATCCCTCATTTGCAGGTAGCATTGTTAATAAATTGAGATTTAAGCTTGAAATTTATTAGACAAATACAACTACAAAATGCCGCTCTCTGCATTTGGTGAATACTATAATTTTATTGGTTGGGACTTCAGAGTCAATGAAATCCACAATATAATGCCTTGCTCACGAAACAAATTTTTCATTCTATTTTTTTTCTGATATGCGCTTTTTTCCTAAAATTTTTCTTCTGCAAGGCTTTGTTATTTGTGTGACTTATCTAGCAAAATGTAATGATTATTATTTATCAACTAAAAAATTATTATAAAGTACAGAAGTTATCTCTAGCCGATAAGGATTATTCCAAAGAAAAACATTGAAATGGTTGATATACAATAGAAAATTACCCCCTTCATATTACAAATTCTAATACCAGACGTAATTCACTCATGTGCTCTTCTATCAAAAGGTAGTTTTACAGTCAAGCAGCTACATAGATTTTAGTTATGCTTCTTTAATTTTTACAAAATAAAATTTACGGTTTTCAGATTTTTGTATAATTTTTTTAACCTGATTCATGTATCTCACAATTTTATTCTGTTGCAGTAAAAACTACTATTAGGGACAAATCCTGGGGTAGAACAGGTTCTGGGTTGATGATCTAATGAAAATGCTAAAAAAACATGTTTTATTTGGCAAAATACTCTTGGCATTTGCAGATAGCTGAAGAAAACAATCACAAAGCACACTTTCCACTTACAAAACAACATAACAACAAAATTAATAATAAACGACTAATATATAATACTCTCCACCGTCTAATGCTAAGAAATTAAGACTAGAACAGTCTTTTGTGACCATATGGTGTCTACACAATCCATCATTTTGTCTTTAAAAAAAGTCCTTTTTTATACTAAATACTTATATTTATCTATTTTATTCGTTTTGAAAGATAATAAACTTGTTTTGTTTCCGCCTTTAGCATTTTAGTGACAAAATACTTGTCATAAATAAGGATTTTAAGCCTTTATACTGAAGTTTAAAATTATTCAAATTAAAGTAGGCCATTTCTCGTTAAGTCGTAATATAAAAGCTTAAGTCAGGTCAGTTTAGTTATCCTTTAAACCTCTGTGAAACCGGATTATAAGATAACATTCTTCTCCTGTGCATTGAGATTATCCGTCAAACTCTCCATTTTCGCAAAATTACTCGTTATATATAGCCCCTTATTCTTAAAGGCAATTATCATCACCATGGTAGGTGGTAGCGCTACCAACTGTCGCCGAAACCGTCTTCTCCTGGATCAAGCCGACGAAATTGAAGGTAGCACGTGTCTGCGACATATGTGCTTTTCTAGATGAATTGCACCTGTCTTCCGAGGGGATGTGGGCGAAAAGGTCCTTGCCTTACACTGGACATTGAACTGAACTATACAGTTAGTTCAGGAGTAATGAACGAAAGGATAGGGGTAGGATATTGCACCTGATTGTCGAACGATGTCTATGACTTTAATTAGTGAACGGCTGCTGTGGCCTTTGTGTACTTCAAGAGACGACGACAATTAAAATGATTTACCCCTTCGTATGTACCCCATCGTATTGGCAATATGCCGCGTTTTGACACGGGGGTGTTACGCAGCTGCTGCTCGTGTGTGTACAATAGCGATGCGTGGGGCTAGACCGCATCTGCGCTGGTGTTGCTATACTAATAAAACCAAAAAAGAGAATTGGGCACGTGACGATTTTTCCTATAGTGTGGGCGATAAGCGCCGACGACGACACCTGGACAGATTTGGAGCAGGTTACCATAACACATTTTTGACCCAAAATCTCTGCATTATCATTATTACTGATCCGTTTCCGCTCTTTGTGAACTAGGAATTTCCACAATGACAACTATCAAATTGATTAAGAATGTTACCATTTTAGTCGCATCGAAATTCAGAATTGTAATTAGTCTAGTAATCCAGCGTTAAAAAAAACTATTTTATTTTTTAATTGTGTGGAGGTCCAGCGTAAATCTAAATTTCTTTTTTGTTTTTTTGTAACAGTATATCTGACAGAAAAATGTAAAGAATTTTTTTGTAAACTATACAAATATCTATAACTTTTTTTGTTAGTTTGATTTTTAAAAAGTTATAATAATTGTAATAAAAAGCATTCGGATTCTTAACTCATTATTATGGTCGAAACAAATTAGATTAAACACTAAGATAAAATTGAACAAAACGATTGTAGAGCCAATATTAACATATGGTTCAGAATGTTGGCAGCTTTCAGAAAAAGAGAAAAAACGAATCGAAATGATAGAAATGGACTAGCTAAGAAAATCATGCAAAATATCAAGACAAGAACACATTCCAAATGAAGAAATTAGACGAGACACGGGAAGGGTATACACGACTACAGATCATATAGAAGAACGACAACTAGTACGGTATGGACACTTAATCAGAATGCCTAGAAACCGATAGCCAAAAAGATTGATAAAATACACACCCCCAAACGGAAGAAGAAAAGGTGAACCCACGATGATATCCTGGATACAAGGACATAAAAGAAATCTAAACGATCGAGCCATAAATGAAGAAAATATAACAGACAGAAAAAAATGGCGAAGGAAATGTGGGATGCGGCAAAGGCTGTAGGAACCCCACTAACCAATTTAAATGTTTTATTGAATTTTTCAAATTAGAGGCAATTCTTAACAGAATTACTGAACTAAATGTTCAAATTGACGCCCTTCCGTTTCTTGGCAATAATTGAACTCCGTTAGCACATTATTTCTCATTTTGTGACTAATTAAGCGGTACAGATTTGTAATTCTTTCTCTTAAATTCTTAATTTTGTTAAAAACACTTTTGATTTTAAGTAGCTCCTCAGAAAAGCGGACAAAACATTTAAATAATCTCTGACACCACGAACGTAGTGTGTAGGTGCACCGTCTTGTTTAAACCATACATTAGCTGCTGGTATGTCTGGATCTTCTTTATTCGGAAAAAGTTCCGCTAATGCTGGTACTAACGTGTCGCAAAGGACATCAAAATAAACTTGTCGAGTCGTCAAAAAAATACGGTCCTAAAATGTGATTTGATAAAACCACCATAAACATTCAATTTTTGTGAATGTTTTGACGAGTATGAGTTCCCTCTCATCCAGTGCGGATTTTCTGTCGACCCATATGGCAATTGTGTCTTCCTTGAGCCAATCACATTTTAGAACCGTATTTTTTTGACGTCTCATTGACTAGACAAGTTTATTTGGATGTCCTTTGCGACACTTTAGTAAGAGCATTAGAGGAATTTTTTCAAAGGATCCAGACATACCAGCAGCTAATGTATGGTTTAAACAAGACGGTACACCTCCACACTACGCTCGTGGTGTCAGAGATTATTTAGATGATGTTTTGTCTGCTTTTCTGTGGGGCTACTTAAAATCAACAAAATCAAGAACTTAAGATAGAATTACAAATCAGTACCGCTTAATTAGTCAAAAAATAAAAAATAATGTGCTAACGGAGTTCGAAAATTAGTTCTATTATTGCCAAAAAACGGAAAGACGTCAATTTGAACATTTAGTTCAGTAATTCTGTTCAAAATTCCTTTATTTAGAAAAATGCTTCTATTTTGAAAAATTCAATAAAACATTTAAATTGGTTAATTACTTAGTTTTCATTTTAAACCTTACAAATGTTATACGCACAAAAAAAAGTAGTTTTAATATGGACCACCAAAAATAGGGGTTGCTATTTAAAAAAATATCGATTACGTCACAGCAAAAAACCGGTTGACAAAAAAAATTGGAAACAAGTGAAAAACGTACGCAAAAAAGTAGACCTGTCTTAGAGTTTTTCTAAAAAAAAGTTATCTTAAGAAATATAAATTTTACTCCGTACTTTTATGTCACCCTGTATTGTTTTACTTATTACTGTTAAATTTAACTATAAACTTATTGCATCATAATTATTTATAATTATCATATTAATATATAGTGTGAGTATTTTAACTGAGATAAATTGTATAATTTAAATGTTATTAGTTGGATCGAAAAATATAAAAAAGTTTCTCGTATTTGAACTTTGTCAGGCGGTAGGTGCGATTGAGTATGCAGAAATCGTGCAACTCAGTTTCTCTTTTGATTATTCTTCAGGGGGTCCTACTGAACAGGAAAATGCGCAAAGGTGGTAGGTTATCACCTATTACTCGGACAAATATTGTTTTTGCGTATTACTGAATTTTCCTTTCCGTTTGAGGAAAAAACCATCCCCAACATTTTGTCTTCAAATGCAAATGCATCTATTGATTCTATTGTGATAACTTGTTAAAAAGACCTTAAAATGGGGAATACACTACACTACAAATGGGAATACTATACACTTTTTGCATATTTTTTTTTATATTTGTAAGTACATACTTAAAAAATCAGCCCTCTTTCTATGGGTGTACCACAATACAAAATTGTAATAGTGGGTCATATTCCTTATTTTAACCCCTTTTTAACAAACTATCACAATAAAAACCTTTGTATTTCGACAAAAAAAAGTTGGGTGAGTTCTCCTTCAAAATGGACAGGAAAATTCAGAAACGGTTTTTATTTTTAAATTGTGTTATTTATTATTATTCGACAATTCGATGTTTCGCCACGCCTTGCGGCTTCTTCAGAATTGAATTACATTCTATGAAGCAAAATTTTAATTTTTGACACTACCCTAATAGGGCTTCGTAAAATGAACTAGTTGATATAACTCAATCCTGAGGAAGCCGCAAGAGGCGGTGCGACGTCGATCTAGTAATAAAAACAATTTAAAAACAACAGTGTCCGGATTTTTCAGTACACCTTCTTCAATCATATTGTGACATTACCACTGTCATCACAAGTTTAAAAATGAATTTGTCAATTTTAAGGCAAAAAATATGACACTTCTTGAAAATTTTTGGTTAGCGGAACGCTTGACAACAAATATAAAACAACAATTTTAATTACCCAAACTGTATTAAAACTGCTACACAAAGATAACAGCGATTGAAAAAAAAAAGAATCAGGCAAGAGCACGGATATAAACTATCCAACGAAAACGAACAAAATAAATAAGCATCACGATAAGTATTTTTTAATAAAAGTTTTCATCAAACTTGCTACGTTGCGTTCTAGCGTCGATCTGCTGCTTATTAAAATTTTGGGCCAGTATTTTTAGTTTTATAAAACAATTATATAAAATATTTTTTATAGAACAACGATTATTGTCTACATTTTTTTGTGTAACTCTCTGTTTTACTATTTATTTTTAGTTTCAAATACGAATAAAAACTTGTGGAAAATTTAATTTCCGATTGAAGGCCAATGAAGAGTTATATTTGTTATTATGATCACACTGGTGTCCTTGTGGTAGTTCCAAACTTCCAAAGGTGGGGTTTACCCATTGATCAAATATTTGTTCTGATTTTTTACGCAATCTATTTTACGATTATATCTTGAATCTGGAAAAGTTCATTTTCGTATGATGATTTGTCTTTTTTTTTTTTCATTTAGGTCGAGTTATCACAGCGTTGATAGTGCCTGAGTAATTTATGCACATGTGAGGGGTCATGCGGGCCCGGCAGGTGTCCCTTGTGAGTCCCCTCTGGCAGATGGTCTCCCCAGGTCGATCGATATCCGACTTGGACTTGCTACTATAGATACAGTTCGCGTTTAATTGCAAAACCTCATCAAGTATCCCGCCTTTCTCTATTCTGACCCCTGGGTCAAATTTTGTCTAGATAGTAGTACCAAGTTGCAAACTAGATCTTTCCCACGAGCATCAAGGGAGCGTACTGTTCTCCCCTCGAGATCCCTTGGGACGTTTTTCTTGACACACGCACCAATTTCCAGAAATCAGAAGATGCATCTGTCGATCGACCCTAAGGAAGTTTCCGGAGGGTAACACCCTTGAGTCAATGAATTTCTTCAATGTTACACGGAAGGTAGACGACGCGTGCCGTCGGTACAGCTGCCACCAAACAACGGGTCTTTTGGCTGGCTCCATTGTAAGACGTTTCAGACATCGCGATTTTCTACAAAAGACTCTTTTGAGGGGATTCCGCGACTGACCATCAGCTGTTGGCGCGAAAACCAGTTCCGGGGCAAATATTTGCTCGCCTTGACATAGCGCGAAAATTAACAAACATCTGACATGTGGGCGAATATTTTTTCTCATGAATGGAAGAATCGAAAACGAGTGGGATTGCGACACTCCTTTTTGGATCAAATTTTACATACGATATGCGTACAAATTAGATTCATGTACGCCCACTATTTTATGTTTTATGCAAGAACATTAACTTCAACGCGGTTCATTGATGTGATACTGCGGGGGCCGACAAGTGCAAAAAATCCAGGCTTGTAAATATTGAAATGATCATTATCTCGCCACTATCAGCTATTAATCTCCCAGTGCCAAAGCAAATTGCTCTCTCATGAGAAATGTAAGCAAAAATTGTCTCACTAACTTGTGTTTATTTGTATTCCATTTATTTTATCGTAGTTCCAATTTGATAATTGAATAATTCGGTTAATGATAAGATAAAACATTTATTCCGGTCGTCTTACAGAAATTGAGAAAAAGATACACGTCTCATTGTTGTTCCACAACATAAAAAAAATTAAATATTGCTGGAGTCTTAAGCGGGGGAGCAATGGGTGCGTTCGTAACAAAACTTTTTTATGGCGTCTCTAAAGTTAGGTAGAGAAACGACAACCGTAAAAAAAAATTTGAATACCTAGTGAACGGCCAAAATTTTGAAGAATAATTGTTTATATTGCGCCAAATATCACTCTTCGATAGGGTTGCCTTTGGAAAACATAATTCGTCAATAAATAAATACAGCTCCTAAAAATTTTGACCATATTTAATTTCGCTGCTGCTCAAAATTTTAGTCCTTTGAACCACAGGAGGGAAGATGTATTTTCACTACAACTACCTCGAAACAGCTAATATATTTATCTCTGTGGGGTAAAAACGATTAGCAGGCTTACTGCCCATCGGCATCCTACTTTGACTACTTAAGGGTACACCTGGTTTCATCTATAAATTGTATTGTTAATGCGCTAATTTAGGTAGAGACAATACTGGTAGTATTATTATCGAGGAAAATTTGGAGCTGTGATTAGTTGTTGCCATAGAAAAGTATTAAAATTTGCGATACTACCGGTAGCATCTCAAATTGAAATTAGCCCATAAAAATTTTAGTTTCATTTCGAAAGAAAAGGCAGACCTCAGACCTGTAAAAAGACCTGCAAGGCAAAACTAAACACTACATAAGGTAAGAGTTTGCAAATGTTTTATAATTAAATTGTTGATTTAATTTCTAAATTGTATAAATTCGTACTAAATTGTAGGACTGTGTTGTGCTGTGTGAACAACATTATGTAAATTTGGCATAATAAAAATTTCTAAATATATCCAAAATCAGTATTTAGATTTTAAGAGCCTTAGCAAACTACAATTTGTAAAAAATCTTTCAAACAGAAACAAAAAATAATATTTTGTTATTAACTTAATTGACCATGCAATTAAGGCGAAATGCAAAACTAATTACACAAAAAATATTGACATATAGAGGATTAAATTCCTAATATTTGTATTAAAAAAATATATGGAAGTGAATAGTGCTGTCTTATTGTGGTTGATTTTGCCAATCCAACAATTTATCAACTGGTCTAACCAAACTGTACGGGGTCTATTATGAAACTCATTTGGGTGCTTCAATATAAATATTAAGAGGAGCATGGAAGTAATTTCTCTTATGAGACTTCCAATGTAATCGCGCGAATCTTTCATTTATAAAAATATTTTAACGTAATTTGGCACAATCATTCTTCTAATTATTAACTACAAAATGACTGGAAGTGATTCTAAAAAAATGTTTATAAATAATATAAAATAATTATTAAAAAATCATTAAAATTGAAATTAACGAAATTAAAAATTTAAAAAAGTCAAAATGTGGTCCATGTTATTACAATACTCGTAGCAAAAACGGCTTTTATTTTTTTTATATATAAACAAACCAGGTACAGATTCGCGCGTTTACATTGGAATCCCTATACTAGAGAAATTGGTAAATACTCCTCTTAAAACACTTGTGCTTAAGAGACCTATTAAAGCACTCAATATTTTGCATTTTTTACCTGAAAAATAAAAAAATAGTAGAACTTGTTTAAGTACAAGTCATTGGAAGCACTCATTCTTTACAAAACTTGTATTTCACACTTGTTTTATAAACTTGACTTCGTGCTCTACAAAACTAACTTTATAAAACGTGATCTTTGTTATACTATTATTACGGGCATTTGGTACGAAATGTTATATTAGTGGTACTATGGTGCCTGAAAGAATGGCAAAAATTCTAGGTTTAACGAGGTTATCGTAGGTTATTGTTATCACCACTAACAAGTGGAAAAGATCGAAATTAAGTTATTTCATTTCAATTTCGCGTTTTATCAGAACTAAGGATTTCTCCCTAAAACTACCAATAATATCATAAACAGCTTTTTTTTTCAAAAACGTACTGTACTGTTTATTTAAATTCGATGTGTAGGTCAACTTAGAAGTGTTAAAATTCACAGGTATTAAAGACGGTATCTGCCCAAATTTGAGACCAAACTGGGGCTGTTACTACTGACATCTTTTTAATTAAACTAGTTGTTAATGGTAAATACCTAGGTTTAGACAGCTTATCCTAGGTATTACCAATAACAGCGACGTTTCTAAAAATAACAAAGTTGCTGAAAATGATTGCCAACCCTTCTAGTATAGTAAGGAAAGTTGCAAAGTTCTAGTAAGGTTGTAAGTTAAACAATTATTGCTTTTTTTTCCGTTCCTAGTGCTTATTCATTTATCCACGATTAGTAAGAAAACCAATATTGTGGACTGCTTTATCGATCTCAATCTTACTTGCACCCTTGTACAGTTGCACACTGATCTTTTTACCTGTCCTTTTCTATCGTTGAAGAAATGCTTGACAATCTCGGAATAGATTTTGATTGAAAGCTGGACTATATTGCCTTATGTTATATTAGAGATAAGTAGGACTAAATTATATAACATACGCGAGTTAGCTAGTGAGGTTTATTTTACTAGATCATGTAATAAACTCATTATCTAACTGAAAAATGTAATAAACTTAAAACATAACTAAATAGTGTAATAAAACGAATTAATTTTTAGTATAAGCTAACAGGAATAAGTGAATAATGCGACGGTCTCTATTTTACTCAGATTACTAATTTCACCGCAAAGCATACGTAGTAAGAAGATATAGAGCTGGGCGATGGCTGCAAAGTATCGATACTTACCAAAGTATCGTAAGTATCGAGGTATCGCAAGTATCAAAAATATCGGAGATATCGTAAGTATCGCGGTATCGGAAGTATCGGATGGCTATAAATGAATATATCCCATCAAATAACTTGTGAATTCTTTTGTTTTCATCAAAATAGCTTGTGTTTCCAAAATTCAAAGTCCTCTGGATAAGATATTCATTTATGGCCACCTTTTATCAAGGTATCGGAGGTATCGAAGGTATCAAAGTATCGAGGGTATCGAAGTATCAATACTTAGATACCTGATTGCAGTCGGTATCGATACCTTCTGTAAGTATCGATACTTTTCCCAGCCCTAGTAAGATAATGTTGCCATTCTCATGAAAAATATTCATAATTTAACTTTTTTTTTAATTGATTCGTCATTTAGCAGTTTCACAGTATCTTCACGATGCGTTTATCCATTTGTTATGTAAATAACAATATAACCATTCATAGATAGCCATAAGAAATCGGAGACCAAGTTATATAAATATAAAATAAAACAAGAAATAAGATTCTAAGCGCTGCGAAAATCGAAAAAAGTCTGGCGAAGTCGTTTATACATAAAAATGCGAAACGCATCCAATTCCTTATTAACGCATAATAGGGACAAAACTTCCATGAAGAGAGGCGTTATTAAAGTGAGAGGCACCCCTAGCATGTAAATTAAGTTGGTAATAAAAAAATTCATGGAAATTGACAAAACTAATCTCGAGACAATGACTAATGCCCAAGGTGTACGAACTTTGTTAAAAATATATCTTGTTTCCCATTTTTTCTATTAATAAACTCGTTCTTGACAGGTAAAAAAAAAAAACGTTAGTATGGTAAAAAAACGAAGCACTACTAATTCTAAACCAAAAAATTTTCCAATCATTTTATTGCCAACTTTAGTAGTATCCGGAAACATTTTCACCAACATGATGACCGACCAAAAATTTCAATTAAAGCCATAATTACCTCGATGCAATTTTACTTATATAATAATACATAATCACCGCCGTCATTAACTTAACCCTTCAGTCCCGTCTTGACCAACCTCTTCCGCTCATTTTATTTACAGCAAAGTATATCTGATCTTAGGGGTTGACGTTTCTTTTTTGTTTCTTTTATTTTATTGTTGGGTTAATAGGCGTGGCTTTAATTTAAGTTACAGAAAGAACATTTTCAAAATCGACAAGTACAAAGAATTAACAGAGAATCCCCCGTTGTCGGCAAAGTTCCAACAAGTTTTGTGTCCTACAAAAGCATCAAACTTTTTAGATGGTTAATTGAGAGAGCCCTCCTTAAAAATAACATGTTTCGAAAAAGATTTGCATCATGTCTCTATATTTACATCTTGTTTGTGTATAAAAAAATATGATAAGGGTACAGAAGGGTCTGGAGAGTAAATATAAGGAAATCCAGCATTTGGTGATAATTTTTATCATTTCCTGTGGTCGCGTGTTACACAGATTCCTAAGGATATGTGTAAGACCTTTTTTGTGTAAATAACCACCTACACTGTGAATATTTATATGAATAAAAAAGATTACATAATTTAACGTGTGTTAATTTCATTCAAGCTTATTCAACAAATTGCTCGTTTCTCATTGGCAAATTCAAATCAGTAAACAACAAATTCAATTTTGCTGAATGATGTCATAACTAACCGTCTTTTACAACGTGCTCATCTCAACTGTCTTAATTTCTTTATTTATTTTTAACACAAGGGTGGCACGACCGACAATTGCTACCAATTAATTAAAACATGAAACAAAAACACAACTAAATTCCACTGTTGCCAATTGTCACAATCAAAAATTGTTAATTACGCAATAGGATTTGTTGTGTTTTATCCCCCAATGTTGGGGGTTGGCGGTATTTTTTATGGCGCCATTTTGTTAATAGGGGTCGGTTCATCCCGCAAGCTCTCCGCATTCCAATTGACGACCGGTTTCGTGAACCGAATTGGTGGTCTTCGGAGAAAATTATTTATTTTTGGAAAATTTACTTACATTTCGTGGCTAGATTGGTAGTAATGAGCCATATCCACACGGGAGCCCCGTAGGGCTGCAGCACTCACGCAATACACTCGCCGTGTTTACGTTAATTCGACTACAGTCACTTATAAGCCCCACTTTTGGACTGCAAACGAAGGACGGTTTCAGGTTTTTACCGCGTCTTTGACATCGGGGAACCTGCGCAATGGAGTGGAGGGCAGAGACGGATTCAGGAGGAAAGGCCGAAAGGCGTCCGAGAAGGAAGGGAAGTGTATAGAACTTATAGGAGAAAAGACAGCCGTAGGATAAAACATTAATAGTTCTTAAAATATGAGGAATATATAAGTAATTTCTAGTTGATGGTTGTTTGACACAATTGACACTTGCTACCAACAAAACAATAAAAAAAAAACACGGCGTAAATGCCTACCAATACCACCATCAAAAAAAAAACCATTTTCTAGTGACAAGTAATCACTTGCAAAAAAGATTGTTTAATTTCTTCGTTTTTACTTTTCAGTTTTAAATGTTAACATTTAACATTAGGGTCACTAAATAGTAAATATACGAGTAGCGCTAATGCAGTTCACTTAAGGTCACTAATATACAAGTAGCGCCAACTCTCTATCTCTCTCTTGGACCTCTCTTTTAATTTAAACCCAAACCAACTAAACTACATACTAACGTAGACAACATAATATATCCAAAATCCCTAGAAATGCATTTAAAACTACTTCAATCTTTGTTTCACTCATGGGTAAAAGCTATCTCTTTTCACACCTAGTGAACTGCATTGGCGCTACCTGCATATTTAGTAACCCAAGTTCACTAAGCCTGAGTATTTTACTTTAATTTATAAGCAAAATTAATTTATGTTTTATGTCATAAATATTTTTTTTTATATTTCCTTGAAAAAGCCAAGTAAGTTTAAAGTTTTAAATCAAGGAACAAGAAGGTATAGTTTTATGCCGTCAATTCCCGTCACCCACGTCAAAACAATCTTTTTTTTTTTTAAGAACATAAGGTTTATTGATTTTTAGTACATATTAATAAATGTTTAAGTAATAAAAACTGAAGCTGTGTGATACCTACTTTTAGGTCCTTTTCTTAGGTATATAATTGCAAAGTACCGTAGGTAGCAAAGTATCGCGGGTATTGGAGGTATAAGAGATATCAGGAATATCAAAGTATCTAAAGTATTAGAGGTTTTATATCTAAAGTATCGGAAGTATCGCAAATATGAAAGACATCGTAAAGGTATCAGGAGTATCGATACTTCGATACCTGGTTGTGTTCGGTATTGGTGCACGATACCTGAACAGGTATTCTTGCATCAAGAGATATAGGACTCGCCAATTAAGTCGCAAAAGTAAAATAGTTGTAAAAACTATGTAAACAGTCGTTAAATTAAGAGCACTTGAGAACTATGTCCACATTTCGTTACTAATTGATCACAGAAGTGCCGCTGTGGCCTTGAACAGGGTTGGCTTCAAGTTTAAGCTTTAATTCACTTGTGCATGTGATACAGTGACGGTGAGGTGTTCTTTAGTAAAACTTAATTTTTGTTATTTATTGTAGTTTATTGGTGGTATCTAGTTATTGTGTGTGCATTTTATTCGTTTTTTTGCTTCGGTTCTATAAAAAAATTGACCATGTTTTTTATGTAAATATTTTTAAAGCCAACTTTGCAAAATGTCTGTAATGTATCAAGGACGGTACAGTAAGCCATCGATGTTTCAAACATGATGGAACCGGTTTGCATTTAAATATCGGATTGGTCGTTTATATTCTCAGTTTCTCTCGTATCTTTCTTCCTCTGCCGTATATCTCTTGATGCAACAGTACCTGTCGATACCTTTTTTAAGTATCAATACTTGTCCCAGCCCAGCTTTAATAAAAACCCTAATACACTAGTTAAAGCTATCGAATTAGAATATTTTATATATTTTTTTAGTTATATTTTTTTATTTTCAAACGCATTCAAAGCTGAAAAATAAAATGAAAATAATAATTAGATGATAATAAAAATGTACAGCCGGTGCAGTTTCATTGCGTCTACTTCCTAGTGTAAGTTTACCATAATCGGCTAGTGTAAGTCGTTCTTTAAACGAAGGCAATTGTTTTTAGTGGGACATCTGTCAGAAATGACTAGTGTACAAAAATAGGTTAGAATCTATCTGGCTTTTAAAAATTTGTTGATTATTTACCCAAATTAAATTTGCGAAGTTATGAGTTTTTGAGATTAAATTTAAATTTAAAATTATTTTCAATGCACTTGTGCCACTGGATAGGCGCTCGATTGGACACATGTCACAATTTGATAATGAATTAGTCCTGCCAACCAGTGCACTAAAAAAAAACTCGTCATAGATGCCAGTCTAATAGACTGATTTCAAGTTGAAATTATACCGGTAGTTTCTTCGTTTCTAAGCAAAATTAAAACAATTTGGTTTTGTGATTGCTTGTTGCCATGGAAAAGTATTAAAATTTGAAATACTACCTGTATTCTGTATTATCTCAACTTGAAATCAGCCCATACGAATTTATCAAGTGGACGCTATGAAAGTTCATTTACTTTAAGATGCGTTGCGATGACTCTCATCGGATCGTCTTTTATGGTTTACAGATGTTTACAACATATAGTTCGTTCATTGCCAGATGTTTCATTTTTCCTACCTGAATCCGTCCCTGTAAAAGGGGGATGAACCAAGACCCAAGTACCTGATGGTCACATCTTGGAATGCGTCACAGCCAGGGTGTCCGCTGATACTGGCGGGAAACGAAGGTCAACGCATCTCCAGCCTCAAATTATGTAATTTTAATGTCCCACATTTAATTCCTAGAAAATGTTTATCCACAAACCGGAAACGCGCATATTCATGAAACATTCTAATGGCATTTGTTAATTTACATAAAAAACAAAGAAAAAAAAGAGGAAGGGTTGTAAAATAGCACCGTGGGAGCATTCTAACACCCGCATCATTAAATTTTTTTTCTAAATTGTTTGCAGGTGGATTAAAATAAATGTAAACAAAAGTGACAGCAATTCAAGTTTCGCGGGACTTTCAACTCAGGGGTACCATTCTGGCAGCGAAAACTTACTAAATGTGACTAATTTTTTATTGGTAGGTGTAACTTCACGTTTAGTTGGTTCTATATTTATTTTTTCCCTATTTTTAAATCAGTAGTTGAGTAAAATCGTCGTAAATTTGTTTTAATTTGTAAAAGGAACATTAAAATGTCGAAAGTAACGGACAGGCCGAATAGTTATCAAACTTATAAATTGGTTATTGTGGGTGGAGGTGGTGTTGGAAAATCCGCAATAACTTTACAGTTTATTCAGGTAATTATATAAATATTATGAATTCTGGTTGTTTGTTATGTAGAAAAAAGTCTAAACTCATTGATTTCACGTATCAAATTCGTCAGGTGTTATTGTCCCTAATTACATTTTCCTTTATATGGAGTGAAGTGTGTTTAACCTTGTAACTTATCCTACACTTTGTGACATATTACAAAATTAAATTCCAGAGTTATTTTGTGACCGACTACGACCCCACCATTGAAGACTCTTACACTAAACAATGTGTCATCGACGATTTACCCGCAAAGCTCGACAGTAAGTATTGCCCCAATGTTTATTCAAAAGCCCTGAAATAACCCAAGGCTAACCCGAAATTTTGCAGTCTTGGACACCGCCGGTCAGGAGGAATTCAGTGCCATGCGAGAACAATACATGCGATCAGGTGAAGGCTTCTTGCTTGTTTTTTCAGTAACAGAAAGATCCAGTTTCGAAGAAGTCTACAAATTCCATAAGCAAATCCTCCGAGTAAAAGACCGCGACGAGTTCCCTATGTTAATGGTGGGAAACAAGGTGATTCCTTGACCCTAATCTATTTTTCCTCTTTTGTAACAATTTCTTTAGGTTGATCTTGAACACCAGCGGGTTGTTTGGCAAGAAGAGGCACAACAGCTGGCCAGGCAATTAAAAATACCGTATATTGAATGCAGTGCCAAAATGAGGATGAATGTGGATAATGCCTTTTACGAACTGGTTCGCGTCGTGCGAAAATTCCAGTTATCAGAAAGGCCGCCTTTAAAACCAGGATACATGAAAAGGAACAAGAAAAAATGCTGCATGCTGTGAATGCACACGCTAGACGCTTATTTTTATGTACATCACTTTTTAAACATTTCGACGTAATACGCTGCTAGGACATATCTGCACGGTTTTGTGTTCTTAAAACGGATAAATAAGGGATCATTTCTTTAAGTATAATTTAGTAGAATAGCAAGGGACCCAACATTATTTAAGATATTTTTTATTTCATATGATTGATATAAATTCATCAGTTCAATGATAAACTTATAATCAAAAAGCTTCTCTCTACCACAAGTTCAATGACCAGTATATTGACTGATTTAATCTATAAAGTGACCTTGAATTGGCCTAATTTCAAGTATAAATTGCACCAGTTGCATTATCCTATCCATAGCAGTATTGCTATTGATGATTTCACATATGTAATAAGCAAGACAACAAAAAACAATGGTGTTATTGGACACTGTCAAGCGGAATAAGAGGAAATTACTGTTCCCAAGACTGTTAGAACAATAGGCAGCGAGATTCAACCAAGTACCGGGGCCAGACTGGTTTATTAAAGGACAACCAGGGTAAGACTTACACCTCTTCCCCCTTCACAATTTTTATAGCAAGTGCAGATTGAGAAATTAAGTGCTGTACTCAATTAATACAATTTATTAAATACAAACTCACGATTTTTTTGGTTTCTTGAACCGTAAAACTAATGTGACTGTCTTTCATCTATCAAAAGGAGCTTGATTTTTACGCACAATGCGGTAAAAATACCAAAATACACTGGGTGGCTGGATAAAAGGCGAGATAATTAAAAATTTATCAAGTTAACTTGGGATCTGTGAAATCCTTTTGAAGCATTTCTGAGATAACTACACCAAGCAAATTATTTTCATTGTTATCAACTAACAAGAGTTGTTTTATACCAAAACCAAATAAACGAAGATGACCTAGAAGTCTTCAAAAGGACTGATGACTGGTTTTAATTTGCAAGTGCATAATAATAACGAACAGCGCTGACAAAACTCATACTTGACACTTGTCAAAATTTTTATGTTAGGTTATTATCACATCCACTTGTCGCTCTATCTTCTTGTTACATAATTCTAAAGTATATAACTTAATGAACTTTTCAATTGAACACACATATTTAAGGAAAAGGTATTTCTTGCCATAATTAATTTCATGTAACAAAATGTTTGTTACTTAAAATGTTACCCCCCAATACTATGTAATCTACAGTATTCCTTTTCCTGAATCCTTCAAGACATACGCAAACAAGCGGGAATCCGCCAATCATACGCCTTTACTTTGACAGAACGTATGACATTTCTGTGCATTGAGCTTACAATATTCATACATGGCTTCTTGCAAGAAGCTTGAAACAACATGTCAGAATGGCATTTCTACGTATTTTCTGTTAATAGTTATATAGTGGCTGAGGTGACTCGTATGTTGTTTTGGCTTAATTTATGTTATAAGCAATATTATTTTATTTGTATTGTAGGCGCTCTCTATGCTTTTTTACATATTGCAGCGACTCAGCAAAAATTTCTTGAAATTTTAAACCAAGGGAACTTGATTTTATTGTCACTATTCCCGTCACAAACCTTTTAGCGAAAATTTCTTAATAAGGAAAACAGTTAGAAAATAATTAAAATTTAAACCGCTACAGCGCCACCTATTTGTATGCTTAAAAGCTGTAAAGCCGTGTTATAATGATCACGTAACTTAAGCAATAAGATTTAACGTCTGTTTACAGTCATGTAGTTCAAGTAATGTTTTGTAACACAAATTATATCAAGGATATTTTTTTTTTTATAAATGTTTGTAAAGGCCCAGTGTTTTTTAGAGTTTTTACCGCATGCGCACACGTTTTATAGTTATCAAAGCCAAAAATTATGTTAAAATATTTATGAGATTTTTTTTCAACAAACGTTGCGTGTTTATTCAAGAAAATAATATCAACCGATAGATTGAATTCTTTTAAATACCCTCTAAGAACGTTAAAGTTACTAGAAACATCGTAAAAATTTGTGTTGACAAGACGGATTTAGGTTGGTACGATTGATAAATTTTCCCACCAAGGTTTCGTTTTGGTCCAGTGCGGATGACAATCTTGGATAGGATTGGCAGATGAGTTCAAATAACTTGTTTTTGGACGAATCTACGACTGAATAAAGTACGACGTTTAGGTTGAACCTCATAAAATTTTATGACCTCATTATTGTTTTTAATCCTACAATGGTCCTTATTTGTCCCAATGGTCACTCCAGTGTTTTCTAACAATAAGATATTTATCTCAAAAATGCAATAAAATTTTATAAAGTTCAACCAAAACGCCCCTACTTTACACTACACCTGTTTAGAAAGTTATTTTTCAGAATACGTTACGTAAATAACTATAGTAAAACAAGCAAAAACTAATCATTACATAAAAAACATTACATTAATACACTTATCACATTTGTCTCACTCATTCTTTTCAGTCTTTAGTTTTTAAAAATATGGTTCGTTTTTTTTAACTGTGGGGATTTTCCCAGTATCCCGTCTTCGAGTCCGGTCCTGCTTACAATCTTCTGAATGTTAAGAATATATAGAGAGCCAACAAAAATACATAGAGTAAATAATGTTTACACTGAACATCACCTGTTGCTATGGTCACTGGAAATCCAATATAAGCTGCTTGATCCGTTTTGAAGGACCAAAATGTCTTGATGAATTAAGATAGAGAAAAGACGTGATCCGATTGTAGTTCGCGATTTGCGAATCTCGACTGATTTAAACATGTGTAACTGTTGGCAGGTGTCATATACCAACTGAATGAAATTGCCAATCATTGCGCTTAGTTTTGTAACGTTGCTACGAATATGAAGATGCGACCTATGCAATTTCTACTTGAAGTCAGGTCTTTTTTATTAATATTTCCTTGATTGACCCCTTGTTTATCTGAATTTTTAGTTCTCATAAGCTCTATAAATATTGTATATATGTAGCTATAAAGAGAGGCAGACTTATATGAATATGACTCAAGCTTTTTTTTTTGTATATAAGTTATTGTCAACCAAATAGAGAGTGAAAAACACCAATTTTATTTTTATATAAATTATATTTTTCTAGGCTAATAGTGGCTAGAATAGTTTATGAATTTTTTGAGACAAATAATATTGCCTGATTGTTCATTTTAGAGATCTCTATGAAATTATTTCAATGTTTGAAATAATTTTATGTACATCACATGAGATGATATTTAGATTATGTAATTCCCATGAGACACTGCCATTAAACGTTATAGTAGGCAGATTTGATTTAACCAAGAGTGTCAATTGCATCTAATAAGCAGTGTACTAATGATATTTAGTTAGGAAATAAACAATGACGGAGCCACTCATTTATTTCACAAAATTGTGGTGCTTGTACTAATATCACGTGACCAGAGGCAAACAAACATTGATCTAATAATCTATATGGACATTTCCCAGACAGACTGTTTCTGTTTTCTGTAGTAAGTGGTGGCGTTACTGTCCATATAGCTGGTCAGGTCAATAAGAAATAATAGACTTGACTCATCATATTTTTTGACATGTTTACACACTAATTTTTTCATTTGAAACTCACCAAAATAGTCTTCCTTTTTTTGTTCGCTTGTTAATTTAACGGTTTTTCAGCAAGTACAATTAGATGTAATCAACGGTGCTATTTATCACGGGCACACTTCTCGTTTTAAATTTAGATTTGTGTGTTCTATTTTAACAAAATAAATGTTTTAATGTACAAAACTTTATTTTACTTAATAAATTAATGGACTGGTGCTTTCTTAACATGATACAACCCTGAAAAGGCGTCTTGAAGCGCCCTCATACAAGCAATATTTGACTTGAAACCGCCCGCTCTCTCCTGCTCGTTTTCGGATCGTACATGATTAGTGTACCCCAAAGTGACGACTTCTTCATCTGAGGGCAATTTGGGGCCATCAGTTTGTAAAACTAGAGGTTTATATACAAATAAGGGACCGTCTTCAATGGGAACAGGCATGAAGGAGCTGTGTGATTGCCTCCCAATTTGAATACCAGTCGAGAAATGCGTTTTCTTAATTGGTGCTGCTTTGGCTTCTTCTTCTTTGGCCTCCTTGACTTGTTGAGCGAAAGTTTCAACGATGTTTTTAGCGTCTTCGGTTGAAAACATCAGTTCGTCAATTAAAGCTTCCTTTTCCCGGATTTTCTTCTTCTTGCTTTCGGTTTCCTCGATTAAAATTTCCTGTTTGCGGTATTCTTGTTGCTGTTTTTCCATTTCAAGGAGTTCTTCAAGCTCGTATTCCTCTCGTCCCAATTTGCCTTTGCTTTTCATTATTTGTTCACGGTTGTCTCGTTTGTATTGCTCTATTTTTTTGTTGGTGTTAACTATGTCGATGTTATTAGTTAAGTTATAAATAATTGTTTCCACTTCTTCTAAATAGTCATTATATTCAGCTAAAGAATTGAAGTCTTCTTCTTTCTTGTTGAAATCTCGTAGTACGCGTTTGCGAATGTCCACTTCTTTTTCCACTGTTGCATCTTCGAATAATTGGATACGAAAATTGTTACGTCGGAGAGGAATGCGACATTCGGGACAACTTCCAGAGCCTTTGAGGAAGAGCAGGTCCACACAACTTTCGCATAGTCCGTGGCCGCAGACGTTTACCATCATTTTTAATGACGGGTTTTGAAATTTTGATGTCTTGCATCGTGGACACGTAAAATCCTCCATTTTTGGTGAGAATTAGCACGAAAAAAGAATGGATTTTGAAATTTCGCACATTACATTGCACACCTGATAACAAACATAACCTTACTTTTCTAAACAGACAACCTTCTGACAAAATGACAAATACGAACACTTTTGTTAATTCTTTTGACTTATTCGTATTCCTATTATAAATAATTTAGAAAAAAAATGGTATGGACTGGGACCTTTTATTGAACTTGACTTTTTAATTTAAAATAACCGCGGTAGTTCAAATGTCCTCTTGTATTATTTCCACAGTAGTTTATTTTCAAAATAGATTTTCTGAAGCTAATTCGATAGCCTACATAACAACAGCGCCTCCTTGAGAATTTTTTTTAAATTGAGTGCGTATGTTACGGCGGCAAAGTTGTGGACACTAATAAATGATAAATGTAATTTAAGTAGAATTTTATGTGCCTAAATAACTATTAAAAACTAAAAACATACAATAAATAATGTTTTTAGCTTTAAATCTGAAACTGTCATTACTGGGACATGTTGCTATCTCCCACTTAAGTGTCATTTTACATAGAGACTTCTTTAATTTTATTTTGTTAAATAATACTAATAATTTTAGTAGAGGCTGCGTCAAGTTTAAAAAATACCATGTGGCTGAACAGCAGATGCCCGGTTATCCGGTGAATATAATGCCGGATTATCCGAAACAAAACTGACTATTTCCCTCACAACAGATAAGCCAATCAAATCAAGCCTATCATAATCGAATTATGCGATAATTCTGCACTAGTGCAAATTATCAAAGAACAAAAAAACCTTATGTTCAGTGTAGTACTTTTGAAAATATTAAAATATGTTGGAAACTATATGCCGCCCTGATTATTTAAACCTCGATTCAAACCAAATCTAAAAATTCCTATTTTTTCTTTATTTCTCACAAAGCAAAGATATTCAAGAGATTTAAGGCTTAAGTTTTGTTCGGGAAATAGTCGTCCGAATATCCCTTGTGCATGTCTCATCGTTTAATTTGCTCTCGTGCACAACGTGCACTCGGGCAAATTATCGACGACAATTCGACATGCACTCGGGATATTATATGTGAAAATTAGTTTTGGTGTATTATCCTAAATTGCTCTTTTTTGCTTCCTAAAAGTAGTAATATTAGTTTTAGTTTAGATTATGTAATGCGTACTCAACAATTTAATAGATCTGAGTAAAAATTAAAAAAAAAGTGACTTAAATTTAACAAATAACAACCTAATGCAACCGCAACTGGTATCCTATTAATTTTAAAATTTTATAGTCTTTCTTGTACGATTGAGTTCCATTTGATGGTGTTTTTCACGTCCGCTTCTAAGACAGTAATAAAGGTTATTTATTTACTTGTTGCCAACAAAAACTGAAGATTATGCATTAAGTATCTACCATTTTTGAATAGTAAGAAAATTTATTTATAATTAAATAATAATAATTATTTAATTAATATGACCTATTAAATCTACTATCTATCTCATTTATAAAATGTAAAAATTTTCCAAACAAATAGACGCTCTAAAAATTCGCTCAAACGAAAATTAACGGTGAAAATAGTCGAAATATTTTTCGACAAAATTGGAGATCTTAAAATTTGTTTTATTAATTTATAACCAACTGACTGACCACCAATTAAATCCATGAATTAAATTTAGCTCCAAATGGCCACGAAATTTTTAATTTTAATTGTTACAATTTAATACATATATTGGGAAATGAGCGTCGAACCACAAATTATTATTTTGTGTTCTCGTAATCGGCTATCCCAGTTTTTTATCCATCAATAGTAAGCAGGACTTTCGGAATCTGTGCTTTAAAAATAAGAAACCGAGCCTCACATTTTACGGTTAAAATTACCACAGGAGATGCTTTGGAAAAAAACTACCCTTGCAGTAATAAAGTATATGTATCAAAGTGTACGTAATTAAAATATTTTTACAAATAAAGCTATATTTAATAAAAAAAAATAGAAAATTAAAAAAATCGCTGAAACGTCACTGGTCTTACGTCAAACGTAAACATGGCAGTTTAAAGCACACTACGTTTAAATTATTTACTTGTTGTTTTAAAACAGAATTTAAAGCTTTCTAACAAAAAATCATATACAAATCTTATGCGTTAGTTATTTTTACAGGCTTCAACTAATCAGGGCCCTCGCTCTCAGCTCGGGCTTGAAACAAAGTCATCACCTGTAAAATTAAACTAAATTACCGCATACGATGTAAATAGCTATTTTATCGCATCATCAGTAGCTGATGATTATCACCAAATAATAGCAGATACCAGCAAAATACAATCATTTAAACAAAACTTTTTTTGATTACACATATTACACATACAGAGAGACATAAAAGCATGGAATAAAATTCATATTTTTTAAGTTAATGTTTTTTTGGTAAAACGCCAAGACAGGTCGATCTTATATCTTTATAGCGCACGTTTTTCACTTATATTCAAATTTTTTGAACAACTGGTTTTTTGCTGTGACGTAATCAATATTTTTTTTAAATAGCAACCCATATTTTTGATGTTGAATATTGAAACATGAAACTACTTTTTTTTCTGCGTATAACAGTATACGGACGTCAATTTAAACATTTAGTCCAGTAATTCTGTTAAAAATTGCGTCTATTTTGAAAAATTCAATAAAATATTTTATCGCCTACCACTATGGAAAGTAAAACTTTATTGTATCCATTCAACGAGAGAAAGTGCCACTTTGTCTGCCTAGACAGGTAAAATATTTTACCTGACTGGTGATAGGCAACCCTAATTGCACGTATTTTACATTGATTAAAATAAAATTGCAAAAACGATTCTTGGTGGCGTTTACCAACAACAGCCAACAGTAGTAAATACTTTCATGGCTAATGAAGATACGGAGGTTTGCCAGGAGGATTTAACTAGTGAAGATAAGCAAAAGAACAGTTCTACTAAGAACATTGTAAACACTTTAAACACATTTTCAATATCTACTCCTTCAACATCCTGGTATTAATTTTCATAATCCCACTGGCTGCACATTTACCTTTAATGTATTTAATAAACTGTAAAATGTACTTTTTCATAATACCTACATTAAAATTTGAGTATTAAAAAAACGCAACTAAATCATTATTATTAAATTATTATTAAAATGTACTTATTATAATACCTACCTTAAAATCGATAAAATATTGTATGCAACACGGCAGTAAAATGACTGTGTCTGACTCGTTTGGTTGTTTCGCCTCGGCTTCGCCTCGGCTCAACAATTTCCAAACTCGTCGGACAAAGTTGCATTTTACTGCCTTGTTACATAAATAACTATAAATTGGTTAAATTACTTAAAGTTTTTATTTTAGACCCCATAAATGTTATATTGTTATACGCAGAAAAAAAAGTAGTTTCGATATTTTGCACCAAAAATAGAGGTTGCTATTTAAAAAAAGTTTGATTACGTCACAGCGAAAAACCGGTTGGCTAAAAAAATTTGAAAACAAGTGAAAAATATGCGCAAAAATATAAAATCGACCTGTCTCGGCTTTTTCTAAAAAAGCATTAACTTAGAAAATATGAATTTTATTCGATACTTTTATGTCACTCTGTATTTCAATATTAAGAGCACTTTTAGTAAATGCAATTTAATTTACAATACAAATTCTTTGACGATAACCAGAATTTAGTACCAGATAACAGGCACTCTTGGAAAATCTTATTTTGGTGTTTTCGAAAATTGGGCTTCAAATAGAATAAATCTAAACAAAATACTGTCATGACTAGGGGTAATTTAAACTCGTGATCTAAATTTCAAAAAAAACCTAAAATTTATTATTCAAAACTAATAATTACACGACAAACTTAATTAAACACAATACATGTTAAATTACTTTGGGCTACTTCGCACTTTATACTGTCGTTGTTCACACTCAATGATGAATCATCAGACACGCTTCGAATATTCGCGAAACTCTCTCTATGTTTCACCGTAACAATACTAAATTTTATTTTATTATTAATATCCCATTGTTATTTGATCGTTAAATGAGTCCAGTTCAGTATAAATAAATAGTATATGTCGTAAGCTAATTACAAATTCACCCGTTTTATAAAAGGCGTAGTCTTTGTGTAAACGACTATTCGAATTGTGAATGAATGATAAAAACGTTTTTACGAAACTACTAAAAATTTTAGGCGTATTATAAAACGTCGGATAAGAGTTTGTCTTATTATAAAATGTTCTCTTTAATACTCTCTCATTTAATGTATTTACATTCAGTCATTTTGCTTGACACTTGACAAACATAATTATCTATTAAATTGTAATTATATCGCACCTCTAGTGTATAGGCTACTTTGGGCATAGCCTTTACAAAAATATACCTCGCTGTAAAACCATTTTCGGGATGACCCATGGAGGAATAAATAAATAAGACTTATTTATTTATTCCTCCATGGACTGACCCTACATAAAGCCTTTTTTCTCATGTAACCTGTTAATTTTAGTAGAAAGGGTTTAGGCATGCTCTAAGGTTAGAGTGAGTTTTTGTTAGTTGTATTATACTTGCAAAAATTACGATACAGCTGTATTTTATAATAAAACTAACAGGTATCCGGAATTTTATAATAATTTCTTATTTGTAAAATCTCTCGATTTTTTCTATCACTTCCTCAAATTTGTAAAGTAAATTCAATAATACCGGTATATACTCATATTTGCAAGATACTTTTTAACCGTAATTCGATATTTTTACTATCGCATAGCGGACCACAATTTGGTTGCACCGTGATCTGATGATCACTGTGTCAGATTTTTTTAGTAATAAATTTTACGCAATTTCTTTGAGTTTTTACAATACAAAGAAGAAATGATGTATTCGATAAAAAATTATTGTTTCAGTGTTATTTATACAACATTGTATAATTTGTTTTTTTGTTGATTAAATCTGTACAGGAATTATACATTCATGTATTCTTTATTAACCTTTGATCTTATATTTATTATATTTTTATTTTAATTTGATGTCATAACATACATATCTCATTTGATTAGTAATAAGCTAAATGAAAAAAATTAAGTTAAAATAACACAGAATTTGCTACTAGATTTACCTAAAGTTCGTAATTTTTCTATAAATCTCAGCTACTTATTATTGTTTACAATTTTCAATCCCAAAGCAATTAACTAATTATCTACCTATGATTAGTATTTATTTATTCAGCGACCTTAACCATCACGCGCATCTCAAAACAATTTAGCTAAGACACATCCTCTACAACAAAAAGTTCAAGAGCAAGCTGATTAAAAACCTAGCGTCAACCGGAATGCAGTTTGATCATGTAACTCTCAGTTATTTCTTTTTGCTGTTTCTCCTACAACATCCTTAAATCTCACTATAAGGCCACCGACTTGTCCCGAGAAACCAGTTCTCAGTGAGAATCTTCCTATTCAACAACAACACGCGATGAAAGCAAAAAGCGACCCCAAATAAGTGAAGTGCTCGACAAAAATGGCATCAACGGCCGAACTAGTTACCGCTTCCGCGGCGGATCTTCGCCCCAAGACCTTCCGGACGATGACCACCAAGGAGCGTTTCCTCTACATTAAAAACGTCATCACTGTAGAACCCCTAATTGCCGCCTACATCCTAGCTTCGTTCGTTTGCAGCCCTGCACTGAACAACCTCGAAGTCGAAAAGGCCTGCAGAGCAGATCTCAAACTCAACGACTCAATCTGCGACGCTATTCTGGAACGAGAAGCTACAAATTTCTCATCAGAAAACGAAAAAATTCAGATTTTGATCGGGGATATGCACTCGTGGCAAATACCCCTTCAAAGTGTTATGCCTCTAATTTTGGTTTTGTTTTTGGGGTCGTACAGTGATAGACACAAGTTGCGCAAGCCCTTCTTACTGATTCCAATTTTTGGAGAATTTTTCGCTGTTGCTGGATGCATTCTTTGTGTGGTCTTTATGAAAGAGTGGCCTTTGGCATCGCAAGGAGTTGCCCAAACAGTTGTACCTTCGTTTTTTGGGGGCCAGCCGATGATTGTGATGGCCGTTTTTGCGTATATTGCTGATGTTAGTACTGTTGAAATGAGGACACTTCGAGTTGGAGTTGCCCAAATTGTTATTACAGTTATAACAGTTTTGGGACAAGCAGTGAGTGGGATTTTATTTGAAAAAATTGGATATTTTGGTGTTTTAGCGATTGCGGTGTGTTGTTATCTCTTCGCGATTTTATATGGGATTTTTTGGATAAAAGAACCGAAAAAGCCGGATGTTATGTCAAAGAAATCGTTTATTGTTGATGCTTTTGATCCTAAGCATGCTATAGAAACTTTTAATCTTCTTCTGAAGAAAAGTGAAGGAAATAATCGGGCCTTTATGGTGGCTGTTTTGATCATTTTATTTATTTATAGTGTAGTGGTTACAGGTTGGCATCATTGTTGTGTTTTCCTGGATTTTAAATTGTGGTTTTAGGTGAAGGTGGCGTTTTTTATTTATACGTTCAAGGATTTTTTAACTGGGGACCTTTAGAATTCAGTTATTTTGTTACAATTAATACAGTTATACATCTCGTAGGTGAGTACAGCATTGCCAAACGAAATAAATAGATAATTTTGAGATTTGTTTAAACAGGAACTTTAATTGGGGTTCCCCTATTTACCAAATTTCTTTCAATGGGAGATTTAGCAATTTTATCAGCAACATTTGTCGATAAAATTGTAACAAATATAATTTTTGGATTGGCAAAGACTGATGTCATGTTGTATGTTGGTAATAGTTTTTTAAAATAAAAATAAAAATAATTCTATAAATTGTTATTTTAGCAATTGCTGTTAGTATAATTACAGGTATTTCCGGCATTGCTATTAGATCATTGGCTACGAAAGTCGTTTCACAAGATGACTTAGGTAAAGCACAATCTTTATTTGGAATTTGTGAAGCTATAGGTCCTGCATTAGCTGCACCGTTGTACAATAAAGCAATTTATTTAAATACCTTGGATACCTTGCCTTCATCTTATTTCTACTTTGGAGCAATTTTACATTTTTTGTGTTTATTTGTCATATTGTGAGTTAAAATAGAAGTTTTGAATTGCAATAAAATATTTTTTTTAGATGGATGTATTATGCAAGTAAATCAAGAGAAAAAGAGAAAAGTGAAAAACAAGAAACAAGTAACGGAAACGAAAAGATCTCTGAGGAGTACCAAATGACTCATATTTAATTACATTTTCTTGTGTGTAAATATTCAAAATATTATTAATATTTATGGACGTACTTAATAAATATTTTTTTTATTTTTAAGAGTGTTTATTACATGTTTAATTACATTGCTATCGAATGATGAAAAAATTTAAGAAGACCTTGGATGAAAGAGATATACGAGTTACAGCGACAACAAATCTCTGTCATCAAATTGATATTTGACACTATAATGTTCACTTATGAACACTAAAATACTAGAACAAAATAAAATGACATTGCGTTGAACTGTCAGTTACTATCTCGTCCTCTTTTATCAATTAGCTGAAAGTTCTTCTTACCGCTGAAAACGTCTTAAAAGTACTTAAAAAAAATCAAGGCTTTTCTTTGACTCATTATTTTTAGAACACCAGTATATCTCACATCACCGATACAAGAGAACAAAAGTGGCTTTATTATCGTCCTATTTTTGACAAAAAACAGCAATCAGTATCGTTTGTGTTTATTATACAGGGTCTTATAAATTTGTAGTAAACAAATGGTCCGTTGCTGAAAATACTAAAAATTGAATCCTCTATAAGACAATTTTTTTTTTGAACATTTTTTATTGAAAATTTTCATTTTTTAATGTTCCACATTTTTCAACATTTTTCGGGTTAATAATGAATATTTGGATAACAATGTGCTTTAATGTGTAAAAACGTTTCTAAAATTGACATTCCAATTTGATAGTTAGATAAATGAAGTTTCCAGAGACTTCTAAAATAATTTTTTTTTAATTCTACAGCACTTTAATAAACACGCGGTATAACTATACAGAAAATTTGTCAAATTAATTAACGGAAGTTGATGCAAACACCTACAACAAGAAATAGAGCTGTTCTATTCACAAAATGGTTAAAAAATAATAGTAATTGTGCTTATCTCAAAAAAGCAGATATAATTATACAGTATGTCTCAGTAAGTTGGAACCATATGGGAAACTATTTTTTTATTAATTTTAGGAAAAAAACTTATTTTTTATAAAAACTTCTGCATGTTTTAAAATATGAAATACAATCATCAGATATCAATTTTTTTTCAGTATTATACGAAGTTTGTCAAAGAATATATGAATTTCAATCAAGAGTAAAGTACTTTTAAATTTCACAATATCAAAAAATGTTATTAAAAAAAGTTGATCAAAACTAAAAACTACGTTCTAATACGCAATTTCATCCATTTACATTGAAAAAGTAGGTTTTGTGCTTGTTTAATATGTTTTTCCATTTTGAAATAACATTTATCTCTTGTGATTATAAAAGTCATGATAACCTTCTCGTCTTTTAATGTTTTCTAACAATTTTGCAATGTAAACACGTAATGAATGCATATAGTAAAATTTACATTGTTATCAGGCCTGTAGCTAGAATGTCAAGCGCCTGCGTGTAAGAATAAAAAATGCCCCCTTTTAATAATTATTTTTTATTATTAAGTACATTAACAATTAAACATACATATAAATACATTAATTACCTATACCTATGAAGTAGAGTGGGGATAAACGGGCAGTTATTTTTAAAAATAAGCGCATCTTTTCAAAAATAATCTTAAAATAAGAAAAATTTTTGATGTAAATTGCTGAGTTTGTACTTTTTTATGAAAGGTAAACAAAATCTTTTTAAGTCAGAATGCCCTACAAACATTTATTTAGCATTTTGTTAGAAATTCGCATTCTACGATTTTACAATTGTACACACCGCGCTTTTACTTGTTGCAAATCCATTTATAACATTATTTAAATCAATGTTTAGTTTAAATCTAGAATTTCAGTTTCTGTTAAGATCATGGCTAAATTTGACAAACAATTTGAAACATATTTATCATTAATTTTGAAAAAGATCTTTTACCACTTGTTACAGAGACGGTTAAAATTTTTTCAAGATTTGTATATAAATTTGGAAAAGCCGAAAATAAATTATTTACAACAATGTAATTTAATATTTCTATAGGTGTTGTTAGGTCGATAACTATTGTTTGGAAAATATTTATTTCATCAAATTATTCGGAACCATTAATGTCTTTTATCGTCCCTTTCTATTAAATAGATATCTAAAGTTAAAATTCTAAAAAATTAAAGACATTTGAAAGGTCTTTCATTTGTGAAATCTTTGTTAAACAGAATTTTTTACGATGTCAAGAGTTGAAATTTTTTTAAGTAATCTTTTGTGCTAATAGCAGATGCTTTGGCTAATTTATTTCTTCATCGATATCTTTTTCAATGTTTCTTGCTTTTTTAATTAAAACCTCAAAATTTGCAATGGAAACAAAATTTTCCAAACTTTGTAAATTTCAGACACTTCTCTATTGTAGCAGATCTATTTTAAATTATTTTACTCAAAACATTAATTTTTTCTAGAAGAAAATGATATTGTTGAACTACAAATAAATTGTTACTACAACAGAATCAGCTATAAATTTTGCATTGGCATCTCTTGACTGATCAGTTGATATTTTTAATAAACTGTTGCATATACTTCAGGTAACTAAAAATAGAGAGGTCTGATCGGTTTAACTCTACTTTTCCACCGACAGCATCAAGTTATCTTCAAATAAAGACCATAAATGCTGGCGTTCATTGTTATTTATTACGAGTATTATTATGTATAATAACAATCCAAAAAAAAAAAAACTTAAAAAGGAGCTTTAATGCGGAGTAAAAGATGTACAATTTTGCGCAAAAAGAAAGGGCAATACCTAATGTTAGAAAAAAATTTTGTTGCTGTAGAGGCACCATGGCTAGAAGATTATTTCGTTGGTTGGGAGAAGGTTCCAACAATAAATTTTTTGAAAAGATGCGAAATACAGTTTGAGCAATGTTGGATACCATACTGAACAAAATTAAAAGACGAATACCTTGAAGCGTGTAATTTAAAAAAAAATGTAATTCTTCACTTGATCTAAGGGACACCCTCTACAACGCTACGAATTCAAAATGTCTAAATTTTGAGACCCATGTATATTTGCTTTATTTTTAAACATAAAAAAATTTCTTTTTTTTTGATCACTCAATACATTTCATAGACCTTCAATGAAAAATATGTATTTATATAAAGAAATAAGTAATCAGTGTGTCACTAATATATAGTTTCGTAATATCATTACAAAAAAAAAAGTAAGGAGTAATCACCATTAACTTAATTATGCTATTTTATTTATATTGCTCGTAATTATCTTGCATTTAGTTATAATGAAAGAGTGTATTCGTATTACACAAACAACCCAAAAAACTAATAAATAATTAACGCAAAAATGTCGTGCTTTAAATAAACTGTATTTGTATGGCAAATAGTAACCCGATTTTTTTTTTATTAGCAATTTTAAAAAATAAATAATTACCGCCATTCCGTTTAAATTTAAACTCTTTGCGCATAAAAACTACTGCGCGTGCAACCTACTGTGTATTAGCTCTACTTTCCACTTACACTGTTTTTAAAGTCTAAAAACGTTTTGTTATCACTGTGACGGTAAACTTTTCGTTTGAATTTTATCTTATCGAATCTTTTTACCTTTTATCACTAAATTATCCTTTGCCCTTGGTGAACCTTTTGGAGTTTTCTCCTTTCATCATTCTTTTGCCAACTGTCACTCACTTCCGTTACTCCTGTCACCGGCAGCTGACGTTTTGCATTCGTGTTGTTCGTTGTTAGATTGTGCTGTGTTTTTAAGTGTGTGCCCCCATGGGGGATTCTCTGGAAGGGAGTGAATCTACTCCCGAGCCACAAAATGTGGCAATTGTGGATTTTAATGCTTTTACAAACTTTATAACAAAAGCGGCCACAGTTCTGTTACCGGAAGACAACCAGTGGGAACTCACCAATTTACGTGCAGCCCTTGATGATAAGTCCAACCAGGAGACCATCAGGAAGTTCCTCAGTGATCCCCAAGTCTCCATTTTATACATCCAGCGAAACCCATCTAAAGGTAAGTTTGCATAGGTGTGGGGTGTGACTCACCTGACCTTGACTCCTCAGACGATGACAGCGATCAGCCCCCCGAAGGAGAAGAAGAAAAAGAACCTGTCACGTTTTACATCAGTAATGAGGTCCACTACTCGAACTCGAAAATGTCGAGTTTGGTGTGTCTTAAAAGAGGGGCTGTTATTGAAGCTGATAAGAGTATTAGGGCACAAGTGCGTTTGATGAATTTCAGTGATGGATCTCCTTATGAGATTCTTCATTCGTATATTAGCAAAACAGTGGCCCCCTTTTTCAAATCATATGTTAAAGAGTCAGGAAGGGCTGACCGAGATGGGGATAAAATGGCACCCTCTGTTGAGAAAACAATTGCAGAATTGGAGATGGGGCTGTTGCATTTACAACAAAATATTGATATTCCTGAAATTACGCTTCAAGTACACCCCTATGTTGCTAGTTTGATTAAACAGTGTGCTGATGAAGGGAGGAAACCCAAAGTTGCTGATTTTAGTGACAAAGTTGAAGATTCGAATTTTTTGAATCAGTTACAACATGGGGTTAATCGCTGGATTAAGGAGATTCAGAAAGTTACGAAATTAGATCGGGATCCGTCATCAGGAACGGCATTGCAAGAAATTAGTTTTTGGTTGAATTTGGAAAGGGCTTTGCATAGGATTCAGGAGAAGAGGGAGAGTATGGAAGTTGCACTGACTTTGGATATTCTCAAGCATGGGAAGAGGTTTCATGCGACTGTGTCTTTTGATACAGATACTGGGCTCAAACAGGCTATTGCGACTGTTAATGATTATAACCCGTTAATGAAGGTATAGTAAAAAAAGTTGTTTTTATTTCATAGTTTTTTTATAGTGTAGTCATAATGATATGAATGCACCATAAATTGTTAATATTCAAATCACCAAACAGTGCAATTTCAAGTTTGATAAATAAACCCGAATTGAAATTTTAATGTAAACTGTCAAGGCTACAATTCTTAGATTTGACACTAAAACAATTTGGATTGTTCTGAATACATTTTAAGTATCTTAATATTGATATTAAAAAAAAATAAAATGGGTCACGTGAGCATGCTGTTTGGTTTTCTGGATGCTGAGTGAATTATTTAACTGAAATATAAATTTGATAATTTGAATCTTATTAGTTGGCTATATACACATTTACATCTTCTTGAATTTTTTTCTTCTTGAATTCTCCCGAGATATAAAGAATATAAAGAAAAATATCTCACTATTTTTTGTTTTTTTTTTATTAATAAAAACTGTTTTATTTAAAGGGGCAGTAAACCAAAATTTTATGAAAGCGTCTAAAAATTCTTAGAAAATATCTAATAAGACTAAAAAGCAAAACCGCAAGTAGCTACTACCACCTTGGTTCTTAAACAGCGAAACAACAAATTTGAACGCGTGACGTCATACCGACATCGGACCGACCAAGCATTTGTGTTTTTTTGTTGTTGTTGTTTGTGGTTACTCAAAGTTATCAAAAATGATAAACTGTTGTGTTTTCGGGTGCAATCATAATTTAAAAAATTATAACGTGACGCTGCATAATTTTCGTATTAGGTACACCCTAATCTTTTTCTTCGTCTTGTGAAATACTTTCTAAAATTATATTACGGCGCGACAAAGCTCGACAAAGTCGAAACTATATTCCCAAATGCTTCGTGGTATGTAGTACACTCGTTTTCGTTTCTCACATTTGATCTCAACTCTAGTTTATTCTCAACATAAACATTTTTTTTTTGGTTTTGGCATTGCTACCTACACAATTTCCGCACATACACCAAGATGTGTAGTTTAATCTTTTGAGATTTTTGTCGTTCTGCAGATTATTCGGATTCTTCTCTAACTTACTTAATGTATTTTTGGTATACCTTGAGGTATGCCTTCTGGTATCTTGTATACCTTCTGGTAAAAACTGCAAAGTTTTATGACAAACGAGACGACAGAACATAAACAATCTTACAACATATCAGACGGAACACAATATGTCGGTATGACGTCACAGTCAACGTTTTCCACACTTTGGTTTCTAATAATTTCAGAACGGCAAATCGCACCTATCTGCCATTTGAAGATGTGTTCTTAGAATTTTTTTACCACATTTTTGTTTGTCGGTGTACAACCCCTTTAACTAAAATATTAGAAAATTAAATACTATTTTATTTAAATACATAATTTATTTGATATTTTCACATTATTTAGTCTACACGAGGTCCAAGAGTCTTACAGCCATTTTGATACTTAACACTACTCTCCACTAACTCTGTCGTTTGCTTTCTTTTTATTCACCCGAACTCATTTAACAGAATTCCTTCGCACTTTTTACATTTCCATCGACCTTTTCAGCTTCTTATCTGTTGCTTCGGTTGCATCGGCTAACTGCGTCAAAGACTAACTACCATACATACCTTTTCATGTTTTAAACCTTGATGACCACAAGCAATAACCTAATCCGATGGTTGATTTGCAAATTTGAACCAACTTTAAAATTTTAAAAGTTGTTAAAAAAAAATTTGTTTTATCTCTGTAATTCTAATAAATCGATTAATTCCGAATTATTACTTTGCCGAAAAGGGCGAGTTGGCGTGTTGAAAATTTCCAATATTGTATTCTCTTGCAAACAACAAAATTCCGTTTTTTTTTAAACGGTCTTACAAAAGTTTTGCAAATCAGTAGCGATATTTCGTTATTTATTCCCCTCCTTTTAATAATTTTAACACCAACACCAAGTGTTCTTCGTCATTTGTTGTCATGATATTGCCTGTTGACCTTATATCAGCATTGTCAAAATGTTGCAATTTTGGTGCGTTCACAATTTGAATTTTGATGGCCAATTGCGGAGTCAAATTTATAAGTACATTTTTTACTTTTAAGGATTTTCCAATCAACGATTTGCTCTCAGCAACTGAGTTAGAGCGGATCAGATCAGCTGTTCAATTAATCTTTGCCCATCTTCGTAAAATCCGAACAACAAAATACCCAATACAACGTTGTCTTCGTCTCGTTGAAGCAATTTCTCGAGATTTGGGTGCTCAATTATTGAAAGTTTTGGGCACGAGAAGACTAATGCATATTCCATTTGACGAATTTGAAAAAGTCATGACTCAGTGTTTTGATGTTTTCACTATTTGGGAGGACGAATATGAGAAGCTTCAAGCTTTACTCCGGTATTTTTCTCCTTGGTCTTTAATTTTATTAAACTAACTTATATATTACATTTTTCAGAGATATCATAAAAAAGAAGCGCGACGAACAAATGAAGATGGTATGGCGCATTTCTGCCCAACACAAGAAACTCCAAACCCGTATGGAACATATGCGAAAATTCCGGCGTCAACACGAACAACTCCGAACAGTTATCGTTCGTGTTTTGCGGCCCTCAGTGCGAGATGCTGCAGCTCCTGTTGAAGGTGAAGACTTGGAGCAATCTAAGCCGACTCTGTCTCTTGATGCTGCCGATGCTAATGCTATTGAAGAAGTCAATTTGGCGTACGAAAATGTGAAAGAAGTTGACTGTTTGGATATTTCCAAAGAAGGGCAAGACGCCTGGGATGCCGCAGTACAAAGATACGAAGAGCGCATAGATCGAGTCGAGACCCGCATTACTGCACACCTCAGAGACCAACTTGGTACTGCGAAAAATGCAAACGAGATGTTTAGAATTTTTTCGCGTTTTAACGCACTTTTTGTCCGGCCGCATATTAGAGGGGCTATCCGCGAGTACCAGACACATTTGATTCAGCGAGTTAAGGATGATATTGAAGCTCTACATGAGAAGTTTAAAGTGCAGTATCCTCAAAGCAACAGTGCAAGGATTAGTAAAGTTCGGGATTTGCCTCCGGTTGCTGGGTCAATCATTTGGGCGAGGCAAATTGATCACCAACTTACAACTTATTTGAGACGAGTTGAAGATGTTTTAGGTAAAAAATAAGATTTTTATTTTTTGTTATTAATTGTTGGGTTAAAGGGAAGGGTTGGGAGAATCACATTGAGGGTCAGAAATTGAAAGCTGATGGTGATAGTTTCCGTGTCAAGCTCAATACACAAGAAATTTTTGATGATTGGGCACGAAATGTACAACAAAGAAATTTGGGAGTTAGTGGTCGGATTTTTACAATTGAAGCTGTGCGTTCAAGAAGTGGACGTGGAAATGTTTTGAAGTTGAGAGTTAATTTCTTACCGGAAATTATTACTTTGGCTAAAGAAGTACGAAATTTGAAGTGTCTAGGATTTAGAGTGCCATTAGCTATTGTTAATAAGGCACATCAAGCAAATCAGTTATATCCTTTTGCGATTTCGTTGATTGAGAGTGTGAGGACTTACGAGATGACTTTGGAAAAGGTAAGTGAAAAGAAGTTTTTTTAGTAACAAGTAACCTACGTTCTTTTAAATTTTCGGCAATGGTAATGACAGTTTTAAATATCCATGATCAAAATCTGTAGAAAATTTAAAAGTGCATCCTTTAGGTTAACAAAGGTGTTAAATGATACAGCGGGTGATAGACAAATGTAAAGAAAAAAATTTCGAAGGTAATTGTGGACTTTAAGAATTTCTACTCGACTTGTTTCTTCTTCTAAATCCTTTTCTGACATTAATGTTACCTAAACTTATTAATTAAACTTATTGTGAATTTTTTTTATTTAAAAAGCTCGCTTTAACAAAATTATTTATTCAAAATAACAAACTGTTTTTACGCAGAATATTTTCTTTTTCTTTAGTATGTAAAATTTGTTCTAGAGGTCGTTTCAGAATATTATTTTTGTCTATAACAACAAACTTACAGTTTATTAATTGCTCTACCAAGATTTTTATTACTTCTTGGGAAAAACAATATTGTAATGTTACTAAAATGAAACACTCTGAAACACGTTGGTTTTAGTTGCTTTTTTACTTCTGAACGGTCAAACAGCTGGCAAAAATAAAGTCACCAATTAATTTTGTTTCAGTAAGTGATTTAGACGGAAGTAATTAATAAACTTTTATTTTCGGGAAGTTCGCATTTGGACCGTTTGGTGGAGTTTAGACTATCTTAGTTGTCTTATAGGCATCGGCAAATAATATCACTCGTTATTTTATTTAACACATGTAGTTTATAATTAATAAAATATTAGAGATCATTTTTGCTGAATTAAAAATTGAGCCATGTCTTTTATTATGTAGCTCTCAAACAGGATTAGCGCTCAAGGCGGTACTAAGGTAGCATCTAGCTTCAGTTACCGCATGTTAAGTGTTTTACTGTCAGTAATTTTAGTTGTCCCCCTTCTCAATTTTTGACAGTATTATCCAACTTTTTCTTGCATGTCATATTGTATAGAATCCTAAATTTTCCAAATCTCATTTCTCAAAACTCACACAGATCGAAGACAAAGCCAGCATCATCCCTCTCGTTGCCGGTATGCGCAAAGAAGTCCAACAACTAATCGCTGAAGGCATCCAACTTGTCTGGGAAAGCTACAAACTCGATCCCTACGTCCAACGCCTCTCTGACACTGTTGTTAGTTTTCAAGAACGCGTAGAAGAACTTGTCATCGTTGGAGAACAACTAGAAGTCGATGTTAGATCCTTGGAAACTTGTCCTTACTCTGCAAACACTTTTGCCGATATTCTGTCAAAAATCCAACATGCAGTCGACGATTTATCTCTCAAACAGTACTCAAACCTGCATATTTGGGTCAATAGATTAGATGAGGAAGTTGAAAAGAATCTAGCACAGCGACTTCAAGCTGGAATTGAGGCTTGGACAGATGCTCTCAATGGTCAAAAGAAAGAAATTGATCATAGTATGGATACAGACGCTCCAACTCAACCTACACATAAACCAGGAGGTGATCCACAAATTCAAATTGTGGTACACGAAGTCAGGATTACTAACCAAACAATGTATTTGTACCCAAGTATCGAGGAAGCTCGCTTCCAAATTATGCAGCAATTGTTTGCTTGGGAGGCTATTGTTATGTCGCAACAGAGGTTGCAAAGTAGTCGGTATCAAGTAGGCGTGGATAAGCCAGTCACAGAGACCTACAGAAATGTTTTGACTAAATTACCAAATAACTCAGTACCTCTTGAAAATGCCTACAGTGCAATAGCTTCGAAAATCAAAGAGATTCAGAATTATGTCAATGAATGGTTGACGTATCAGTCACTCTGGGACTTGCAACCAGATAATCTTTATGGAAAATTGGGTGATGATATCAGTAAATGGATGGAGTGTCTCAATGATATTAAAAAGACAAGAACCACATTTGACACATCAGATACAAGACGTGAATTTGGTCCTGTCGTTATTGATTTTGCAAAAGTGCAAAGTAAAGTCTCACTTAAGTATGATTCTTGGCATAAAGAGACTTTGGGTAAGTTTGGAAGTCTCCTAGGGAACGAAATGGTGACTTTCCATTCTAACGTATCAAAATCACGTTCCGACCTTGAGTTGCAAAGTATTGAAGCTGCGAGTACTTCAGATGCAGTTTGTTTCATAACTTATGTGCAACAGTTAAAACGCAATATGAAAGCATGGGAAAAACAGGTCGAAATATACCGTGAAGGTCAAAGAATCTTAGAAAGACAGCGTTTTCAATTCCCCACAACTTGGCTCCATGTTGAAAACCTTGAAGGTGAATGGGGTGCGTTCAATGAAATCATCAAACGTAAAGACTCTTCAATCCAAACACAAGTTGCAAGTCTCCAACAGAAGATTGTTTCGGAAGATAAAGCTGTTGAAAGTCGCACTAATGACTTCTTGAATGACTGGGAAAGAAGCAAACCTGTTGAGGGTCACCTCAAACCTGATGATGCTTTAACTCAGTTGCAACTGTTTGAAAGCAAATTTGCGAGACTTAAGGAAGAGCGCGATAATGTTGCTAAAGCTAAAGAAGCTTTGGAGTTGCAAGAGCCAGGTGGTGTGAGCACTAGTGAGGATCGCATGCAAGTCGTGTATGAAGAATTGCAGGATTTAAGAGGTGTCTGGTCTGAGTTGTCTAGAATTTGGACTCTGATTGATGAAACAAGAGAAAAGCCATGGTTGTCAGTCCAGCCAAGGAAACTACGTCAGCAATTAGACGCCATGAGTGCCCAATTGAAAGAACTCCCCGCTAGATTGCGCCAGTACGCATCCTACGAGTACGTTAAAAAGACACTCCACAATTACACTAAAGTCAACATGTTGATAGTTGAGTTAAAATCAGACGCTTTGAAAGAACGCCACTGGAAACAATTGATGAAACAATTGCGTGTCAACTGGGTGTTATCAGACCTGACTTTGGGCCAAGTCTGGGATGTAAATCTTCAAAAGAATGAAGCTATAGTTAAAGACATTATTTTGATTGCACAGGGAGAAATGGCGTTGGAAGAATTCTTGAAACAAGTGCGCGAGTCATGGCAAACCTACGAACTTGATTTGATCAACTACCAAAACAAATGCAAGCTGATAAGAGGCTGGGATGACTTATTTAATAAAGTCAAGGAACATATTAATTCAGTCGCTGCGATGAAATTATCACCTTATTATAAGGTTTTTGAAGAGGAAGCTTTGACTTGGGAAGAAAAGCTGAACCGCATTAATGCTCTCTTTGATGTGTGGATTGATGTACAAAGACGTTGGGTGTACTTAGAAGGGATCTTTTCCGGAAGTGCTGACATCAAAACATTACTTCCAGTTGAAACCTCTCGTTTCCAAAGTATCAGTTCTGAATTTTTGGGTCTGATGAAAAAAGTTAGTAAGTCGCCTATGGTGATGGATGTTTTGAATATACCTGGAGTCCAACGTGCCCTTGAACGTCTGGCAGATCTACTTGGAAAGATCCAGAAGGCTTTGGGAGAGTACTTAGAGCGTGAACGTACCTCTTTCCCCCGATTCTACTTTGTTGGTGATGAAGATCTACTGGAGATTATTGGTAACAGTAAAAATATCGCAAGGTTGCAAAAACACTTCAAGAAAATGTTTGCTGGAGTTGCTGCGATACTTCTAAACGAGGATAACACTGTTATTACTGGAATTGCTTCACGAGAAGGAGAGGAAGTTAATTTTTGTACCCCTGTTTCAACAGTTGAACATCCGAAGATCAACGAATGGCTTACTTTAGTGGAAAAAGAAATGCGAGTGACTTTAGCCTCAAGTTTGGCTCAAGCTGTACAAGATAGCAAGCAATTTAAAGATGGAATTGATCCCAAGCAGTACATGCAATGGGTGGATAAGTACCAAGCTCAGATTGTTGTACTCGCAGCTCAAATTTTATGGAGTGAGGATGTTGAAGCAGCTCTTGTAAAAATGAATGGAGAACCACAGAAAGGTACACTTGAGAAGGTTTTGCAACAGGTTGAGAACACCTTGAATGTTCTTGCTGATTCAGTGTTGCAAGAACAGCCGTTATTGCGGCGGAAAAAACTCGAACACTTGATTAATGAGTTTGTTCACAAGAGAACTGTAACAAGGCGGTTGATATCTAATGGCGTTTGTGGGAACAAAGCATTTGAGTGGTTGTGCGAAATGAGGTACTATTTTGATCCTCGACAGACAGAAGTGTTGAAACAATTGACGATTCATATGGCTAATGCGAAGTTTTACTACGGATTTGAGTATCTCGGAGTTCAGGATAGACTAGTACAGACTCCGTTGACTGATCGGTGTTATTTAACGATGACTCAAGCTCTAGAAGCACGTTTGGGTGGTTCGCCTTTTGGTCCTGCCGGTACAGGTAAAACCGAGTCGGTGAAAGCGCTGGGAAATCAGTTGGGAAGATTTGTGCTGGTGTTTAATTGTGATGAAACGTTCGATTTCCAAGCTATGGGCCGTATTTTCGTCGGTTTGTGTCAAGTGGGCGCTTGGGGTTGTTTTGACGAGTTTAATCGTCTTGAGGAGAGGATGTTATCAGCAGTATCGCAACAAGTTCAGACAATCCAGGAGGCATTGAAGTCACAAAAGGAGAGGGAACTGGACGAAAATGCGTCTACTGGAAGTGAGTTTTTGGAGAAAAAAGTGTTACATGACTTTATTTATTATTATTTTTTTTTGTAAATAGGTATCACAGTGGAACTCGTGGGCAAACAAGTAAAGGTCTCACCTGATATGGCTATTTTCATTACAATGAATCCGGGTTACGCCGGTCGTTCCAACTTACCAGATAACTTGAAGAAGTTATTCAGATCTCTTGCAATGACAACTCCCGATAGACAGTTGATTGCAGAAGTAATGCTTTTCTCGCAAGGTTTCCGTACTGCGGAAAAACTCGCTTGTAAAATTGTACCATTCTTTAAGTTGTGTGATGAGCAATTATCTAACCAATCACATTACGATTTCGGGTTGCGTGCACTTAAGTCAGTACTGGTGTCAGCCGGTAATGTCAAACGTGATAGAATTCAGAGAATTAAAGAAGGGATGAAACAACGAGGAGAAACTAATATTGATGAAGCTAGTATTGCAGAGAATTTACCAGAACAGGCTATATTGATCCAGTCGGTGTGTGAAACAATGGTTCCAAAATTGGTTGCTGAAGATATTCCGCTGTTATCAAGTTTGCTGAATGATGTGTTCCCGAATGTTCAGTACACTAGAGCCGAAATGAAAGGTAACATATTAATATATCTACTAATATGCAGTGTTTTTGAAATTTTAACTAGTAATAGCTTTCGTTTTGAGACACCATATAGCCGTTTTGTCTGAGAAAAACTAGTATATTTTTAAATTTGGCGCTTTTAGTCATTACATCCAACAAACCTAGATACAAGAAGAAATAGATACATTACTTTCCTTCCAAATTGGAGACCAAAGTCAGTTGATTATTATTGTATAAAGTACCGTCAAAAATATTTCTACAGCGTGTATCTGTTAAATTATCAACATAATTTTAAAGCAGTTTTGGGTATTTAGCATTGTTTTAATGAGAACGATTGCTAGTTAAAATTTCTAAAGAAATTTTAAAATCACTATATTTCACTAAATGGATTTTTTTTACAGGCTTGAAGGACGAAATTCGTAAAGTGTGCCAAGAAGAATTCTTAGTTTGTGGCGAGGGTGACGAACAAGGCTCAGCCTGGATGGAAAAGGTAAGTCCATTTCTAATCCTTATTAATTAAAATGATGTGTGCACTTCATTTCATGCTGCACAGAGAACACTAGTTGGAGAGACATGGGTGGAAAAGGTACCCTCACACATTAATTTCATTTTTTTTTGTTTTCTCATTTTTACATCATTTTTATTAAATATATTTTTCTCTGTAGGTACTGCAACTGTATCAAATCTCTAACCTCAATCACGGTTTGATGATGGTTGGCCCTAGCGGGTCAGGTAAAAGTACTGCCTGGCGAGTCCTTCTCAAAGCTCTGGAACGCTTTGAAGGCACTGAGGGTGTAGCACACGTAATTGATCCAAAAGCCATCAGCAAAGAGGCACTTTATGGTGTTTTGGATCCCAATACACGCGAATGGACTGATGGTCTTTTCACCCATATTTTGCGTAAAATAATAGATAACGTTCGTGGTGAAATAAACAAACGTCAATGGATTATTTTTGATGGAGATGTTGATCCTGAATGGGTCGAGAATCTCAATTCGGTCCTTGATGACAACAAATTGTTGACCTTACCAAACGGTGAACGTCTGTCGCTTCCACCAAATGTTAGAGTAATGTTTGAAGTGCAAGATTTGAAGTACGCAACTTTGGCAACAGTATCCAGGTGCGGTATGGTGTGGTTCTCTGAAGATGTGCTTTCGACTGAGATGATTTTCGAGAACTACATGTTGCGGCTTAAGAGTATTCCTCTGGAAGAGGGAGAGGACGACAGTTTCGGAAAAAAGACCGAAAACAAGGATGACTTGCTATCACCAACTCTGCAAGTCCAAGTCGACGTTGCTAATATCCTGCAGCCTCATTTGGCCCCTGATGGTCTAGTTGTGCGCTGTTTGGAGTACGCAATGGAGCAGGAACATATAATGGATTTCACTCGTTTGCGCGCTTTGAGTTCTCTCTTCTCTATGCTGAATCAAAGTGTGCGAAATGTCCTACAATACAATCACTCACATTCAGACTTTCCACTCGCAAACGAACAACTTGAAAAGTACATCCCCAAGTGTTTGGTGTACTCCCTCTTGTGGAGCTTTGCTGGCGATGCCAAATTGAAAGTGAGGTCAGATTTGGGTGATTTCATCCGTTCTGTGACTACAATTCCTCTCCCACCGTCTAATAACATGCCAATAATTGACTATGAGGTCAATATCGAGGGTGAATGGTCACCCTGGTCTAATAAAGTGCCTCAAATTGAAGTTGAGACACATAAAGTGGCTTCGCCGGATATTGTTGTACCGACTTTAGATACTGTGAGGCATGAGTCGTTGTTGTATACCTGGTTGGCTGAGCATAAACCAATTGGTAAGTTAGGGAGAGGTTGAATTGAGTTGGGTGTAATTTTGGGGTTTGTAGTATTGTGTGGTCCACCTGGGTCTGGTAAAACTATGACGCTGTTCTCGGCGTTGAGGGCGCTTCCGGATATGGAAGTTGTCGGTTTGAATTTCTCGTCGGCGACGACACCTGAGTTGTTGCTGAAGACGTTTGATCATTACTGCGAGTATAGGAAGACACCGAATGGAGTTGTTTTGGCTCCAGTTCAGGTAAGTGATTTAGTAATGACAGCGTGAAGTGGTACACAACGACCTTCTTTTACCGTCTTAATAAAGTCGCGAGTGTATTAACTTTTGATGCTCTTTTTCAAATTCTTTTCCAACTATAACATTAGAATTGAACAAGAGTGTACATTGTTAGTGAACAATAATGAACAAGAATTTATTTTTTGAATAGCTTGGCAAATGGCTTGTCCTCTTCTGCGACGAAATCAACTTACCCGATATGGACAACTACGGCACTCAACGCGTTATAATGTTCCTCCGCCAAATCGTTGAACAAAAAGGCTTCTACCGCGCTTCTGACCAAACTTGGGTCTCCCTCGAACGTATCCAATTTGTCGGCGCATGTAATCCACCGACTGACCCAGGTCGTAAACCTCTTTCCCATCGTTTCCTCCGCCACGTTCCTGTTATCTACGTCGACTACCCTGGAGAAACCTCCCTGAAACAAATCTACGGCACCTTCACCAGAGCCATGCTCAGACTTACTCTCGGTTTACGTGGCTATGCTGAACCCCTTACTAACGCAATGGTCGAATTCTACCTTGCATCCCAAGATAGATTTACACAAGACATGCAACCTCACTATGTCTACTCACCTCGAGAGATGACGAGATGGGTCCGAGGTATTTGCGAAGCTATCCGACCTCTAGATCACTTAAATGTGGAAGGATTGGTAAGGCTGTGGGCCCACGAGGCGTTGAGGTTATTCCAGGACCGGCTCGTGGAGGAAACCGAGCGGAAATGGACCAATGAGAATATTGATGCAGTTGCGCTGAAGCATTTCCCTTCGGTTAATTGCGAGAAGGCTTTAGAAAGACCGATTTTGTATAGTAATTGGTTATCAAAGGATTATGTTCCAGTAGATCGTGAACAATTAAGAGAGTATGTCAAAGCAAGGCTTAAAGTTTTCTACGAAGAGGAGTTAGATGTTCCTTTGGTACTTTTTGATGAAGTTTTAGATCATGTTTTACGAATTGATAGGATATTCAGACAACCTCAAGGTCACTTGTTACTAATTGGGGTATCAGGTGCTGGTAAAACCACCCTTTCGAGATTTGTTGCATGGATGAACGGCTTATCCATCTTCCAAATTAAAGTCCACAATAAATACACTGCTGAAGATTTCGATGAAGACTTGAGATCAGTTTTAAGACGCAGTGGTTGTAAGGATGAGAAAATTGCGTTCATTTTGGATGAATCAAATATGCTTGATTCGAGCTTTTTGGAACGGATGAACACACTATTGGCTAATGGTGAAGTACCTGGGCTGTTTGAAGGTGACGAGTATACCACATTGATGACTCAGTGTAAAGAAGGAGCTCAAAGAGAAGGCTTAATGCTTGATTCCAGTGATGAGTTGTACAAATGGTTCACTCAGCAAGTTATGCGAAACTTACATGTTGTTTTCACAATGAATCCTTCAACTGACGGCCTTAAGGACCGAGCTGCGACATCTCCTGCACTCTTTAACAGATGTGTGTTGAATTGGTTCGGTGATTGGTCAGATGGCGCCCTCTTTCAAGTCGGCAAAGAATTCACTAATCGTGTTGACTTGGATAAAGCCACATGGAAATCACCAGATTTCTTCCCGGCGGCTTGTAGTCTTATCTCGGCGACTCCCACGCACCGTGAAGCTGTCATTAATGCCTGTGTTTACGTCCATCAAACTTTGCATAAAGCCAATGCCCGATTGGCTAAACGTGGTAGCCGCACCATGGCGATCACCCCAAGGCACTATTTAGATTTTATCCATCATTTCGTGAAGTTATACAGAGAGAAGAGGTCAGACTTAGAGGAACAACAGCTGCATTTGAATGTTGGTCTAAGTAAAATTGCTGAGACTGTGGAACAAGTTGAAGAAATGCAGAAAAGTCTGGCGGTTAAGTCACAAGAGTTGCAAGCGAAGAATGAAGCTGCCAATGCGAAATTGCGGCAGATGGTGAAGGATCAACAAGAGGCTGAAAAGAAGAAAGTGCAGAGTCAGGAGATTCAATTGCAGTTGAGTGAGCAGACCATACATATCGAACAGAAACGACAAGAAGTAATGGCGGATTTGGCTCAAGTCGAACCGGCTGTGATAGATGCCCAAAACGGTAAGTTTCAGTCACGAAGTAGAATAATTGAAAGGAGTATTTACTTGGCGGCTCGGAGTCACACTAAAATATCTAAGAGAGAGATCAGCTACTAACCTTGCGATGCGCTTTGAATTAAATATAACAAAACTAATTACATTCGGGTTTTATGTCAACATGTGAATACAATTTATTGTTTTACATATTGTCACGTTTTCGATGCTTTACTAAATTTAGTAAGTACGTATATACAGGCTGTTTTTGAAGTAATGTTAAAAATTTCAACAGGTGATAGATCTCGTTGAAAGGATGCTAAAAATTAAAATTGTTTTACACAAATGTTTGTAGTTTTCGAGATACATCATGTAGAATTTTTTTTTTAATTTTTTGAACGAGATACGATGTATTATAGCTTTTTTTGGCATACAGTGTGTGGTTGCAATATATTCAACAATTTTTCTTTGTGATAATTCTAGTTTCAATGTTAAAATCAGATATACAAGGTCTTTTTGAAAATGTTACTGTGTGATAGTTCTTGTTGAAAGGATGCTAAAAAATCCAATTTGACTTACACGAATGCTTATAGTTTTTGAGACATACGCTGTAGCCAATTATTTTCAAAAGACATTCTTTTTGATATACACTATGTATGACAACTATGTTTTTGAGCAGAAACTTTTACATCGTATACCTCCAAATATGTATGCTATAAACAAAATCAAATTTGATTAAATGAATTGTAATAAAGTAATAAAAATATAAATAAAAAAAAAAATCGCAGATTTAAATAAGTTTTGAATCACGCATGTCTGATTTCTTTCGAGGTTTAAGTTGTACTCTCTTACATTAAAATGTCCAATTTTTAACTTTTTTTGTTGAAGCAATTTACTGCGTCTCTCTCTTACTTCAATGTAGGCCCACATTCATTACCATAAGCATGCGGTTGCTTTCAGAGTGAATACTCCTGTGTTATATAGTTCCTGGTTTCATTGTTTGATCGAGTATTTAATTATGATTATTATTAGCTGTTAAGTCGATAAAGAAGCAGCATCTGGTCGAAGTTCGTTCAATGGCGAATCCACCAAACAGCGTCAAGATGGCGCTGGAATCGGTGTGTTTGTTACTTCATGAGAATGCCAATGAATGGCGTTCTATAAGATCGGTTATAATGCGAGAGAACTTCATTGCAACTATTGTTAACTTCAACAGTGATAATTTAACGTAAGGCTCTTTGAAGCCTCTCTAGATGTATTACCTTGTATTAAGCTTTTCTTCTAGTTGTTGCTTGACTCTAGTTTTTATTTATCTATCCTGCATTGTATTATTTTTTGGTTTCTTGTTTTTGCACAGCTGTTAAGTCTATCAAAAAACAACAATTGGTCGAAATCCGTACAATGGCAAATCCCCCTGCAGTGGTAAAATTGGCCTTAGAATCCATTTGCTTGTTACTCGGTGAAAACGCAAGCGACTGGAAGTCTATTCGAGCTGTCATCATGCGTGATAACTTCATCAATACAGTAGTCAACAATTTCAATACAGAGGATATTAGGTATGCATGTGCTTTATTTAAGGTAGTTGCAACAACATTGTAGTGTCATACAAATTTGTTGCAGTTACCTACTACCCTTTAATGTATAGCATGCCCCTCTTTCCTCTATTCTCATTTCATAATTTCATCTAACTGATTATATGTTACAGTGATGACGTTCGTGAAAAAATGAAGACGCGTTATCTTAATAATCCTGATTACAACTTCGAAAAAGTCAACCATGCCAGTAATGCTTGCGGACCGTTAGTCAAATGGGCCATGGCTCAAATTTTATACGCAGACATGTTAAAGAAAGTCGAGCCTTTACGTGATGAATTAAGCTCGTTAGAACGACAAGCTGAAACCAATCAGAAACGTGGTGACGAAGTCAAAAATTTAATCAGCCAATTAGAGCAAAGTATCGCGTCTTATAAAGAAGAATATGCTCAGTTAATTGCACAAGCTCAGGCTATTAAAACCGACTTGGAGAACGTTCAAGCTAAAGTCGACCGTTCAATAGCACTCTTGAAGAGTCTAGTTATTGAACGGGAACGCTGGGAGGCCACTAGTGAAACCTTCAGATCTCAAATGTCAACAATCATTGGAGATGTTCTTTTATCTGCTGCTTTTATAGCATATGGCGGTTATTTCGATCAACATTACCGTCAGAATTTGTTTAGTACATGGTGTCAACACTTGACACAAGCGACAATACAGTATCGAGCTGATATCGCCCGAACTGAGTATTTATCCAACCCTGACGAACGTCTCAGATGGCAAGCGAATGCCTTACCCTCTGACGATCTCTGTACCGAAAACGCCATCATGCTTAAACGCTTCAACCGGTACCCTCTGATCATAGACCCTTCAGGCCAAGCCACCGAGTACATCATGAACGAATTCAAAGACAAGAAAATCACAAAAACGAGTTTCTTGGACGACTCGTTCCGGAAAAATCTTGAGTCGGCTTTACGTTTCGGTAATCCTCTCTTAGTCCAAGACGTTGAGAATTACGACCCGATTCTTAACCCTGTCCTCAATAGAGAGTTGCGTAGGACTGGAGGACGTGTTCTTATTACTTTAGGTGACCAAGATATTGATTTGTCACCTTCATTTGTTATTTTCTTGTCAACACGTGATCCGACTGTTGAGTTTCCTCCAGATATCTGCTCAAGGGTCACTTTTGTTAACTTTACTGTAACAAGGAGTTCATTACAGAGTCAATGTTTGAACCAAGTACTTAAAGCTGAAAGACCGGATATTGACGCGAAGAGGTCTGATTTGTTGAAGTTGCAAGGTGAGTTCCATCTGAGATTAAGACAGTTGGAGAAGTCACTCTTACAAGCATTGAATGATGCTAAAGGAAAGATTCTTGATGATGATAGTGTTATCACGACTTTGGAAACTCTTAAACAAGAAGCGGCAGAAATCGGTCAGAAGGTTGAAGAGACTGATAAGGTTATTTCCGAGATTGAGACTGTGTCTCAACAGTATTTGCCACTATCTCAAGCTTGTAGTAACACTTACTTTACTATGGATAGTTTGAATCAAGTACATTTCTTGTACCAATACTCACTTCACATGTTTTTGGATATGTTTAGTAGTATACTCATGAGTAATCCGCACTTAGATAACATCTCTGATTACCAAGCTAGACTTAATATAATTACAACTGATCTATTCTCAGTATGTTATGAAAGAGTAGCTCGAGGAATGTTACACAATGACCGACTCACTTTTGCTATATTGTTATGCCGAATTCACTTGAAAGGAGTTCCAACTGAACCTAACTTAGACCAAGAGTTTAGTTTCTTCCTTCGAGGTAAAGAAGGAGTATTTAACATGAATTCAGGTCCACCAATAGAAGGACTTAATAGTGAGCAACAAGAAGCCATGATGAGACTTTCAACCCGACTCCCAGCTTTCAAAAAACTCGCTGAAAAAATTAAAGAAATGCCTGAATTTGGTGCTTGGCTTCAGCAGAGTTCACCCGAGACTTGTGTTCCTCGGTTATGGATTGAAGAACGTCAGTTGAGTCCTATTGGGACTGCTATGTACCAACTTTTGGTCATACAAGCTTTTAGACCTGACCGGGTCATTGCAGCTGCACAATTTTTCGTATCAACAGTCCTAGGTGAAAACTTCATGCCAAGTGCTGAATCAGAACTTGATTTGGCTGAATGTGTCGAAAAAGAGATCAGATCCAACGTTCCAGCTCTCCTTTGTTCCGTTCCAGGATTCGATGCTTCAAGTCGTGTCGATGACTTAGCAGCAGAACTCAATAAGCAAATTTCGAGCATTGCGATTGGTTCAGCTGAAGGTTTCAATCAAGCTGATAGAGCTATAAACATGGCGTGTAAAACTGGCAGATGGGTCATGCTTAAAAACGTGCATTTGGCACCTCAGTGGTTGGTACAATTGGAGAAAAAGTTGCATTCGTTGCAACCACATGCCAGTTTCCGGTTGTTCCTCACAATGGAGATAAATCCGAAACTTCCTGTGAATTTACTAAGAGCTGGTCGGATCTTCGTGTTTGAGCCTCCACCAGGTATTAGAGCGAATTTATTGAGGACGTTTAGTACAGTTCCGGCGAGTCGGATGATGAAACCGCCTAATGAGAGAGCTCGGTTGTACTTTTTACTGGCTTGGTTCCATGCAATTGTTCAGGAAAGGTTAAGATACGCACCGTTAGGGTGGGCTAAGTACTACGAATTCAACGAATCGGATTTGAGAGTCGCGTGTGATACTCTTGATACGTGGATTGATGCAACAGCAATGGGACGCACGAATTTACCACCGGAAAAAGTACCATGGGATGCTTTAGTCACCTTGTTGTCCCAGTCGATTTATGGTGGCAAAATCGATAATGATTTCGATCAGAGATTGCTGCATTCGTTCTTGAATAAATTATTTACGCCGAAGAGTTTCGAGAGTGATTTCGCTTTAGTGGCGAACATTGATAACGGTCCCAATGGGAATAGGCATATTACAATGCCAGATGGTACGAGAAGAGATCATTTCTTGAAGTGGATTGAAAGTTTGGCAGATCGGCAGACTCCGGCTTGGTTAGGGTTGCCAAATAATGCCGAAAAGGTGCTTTTGACAACAAGAGGAACGGATTTGGTGAGCAAGTTGTTGAAGATGCAACAGTTGGAAGATGATGATGAATTGGCGTACTCAGTAGATGAGATTTTGCCAGCTGATGCTGGAGAAATTGATGGAAGACCGTCCTGGATGAAGACGTTGCATAACTCAGCGATGACGTGGTTGCAACTGTTGCCAACTTCGTTGCAGACTTTGAAACGGACAGTTGAGAATATTAAAGATCCGCTGTACAGATATTTCGAGAGAGAAGTCAACTCAGGGGCGAGGTTGTTGCAGGATGTTATACACGACCTCAAAGATGTCGTCCTTATCTGTCAAGTAAGTTTTCTATTTTTGTTTAGACTTTCTTAAGCAAATTTTGAATTATCAAGGGCAAGATCTACTGATTTTTTAGCATAATTTGCTTAAAATGCTTTAATTTGATGCTTTTGACTTTGGCTTTTGAAAACTAGTTTATGAGGAGTGGCTGTATAAAGAAATATATTATATTGTCACCGAAGCGACCAGCTGGTCCGTTTTTTTGAAGCAGTCTCAAATGTTGCGCTTTCTTCATCGCTAAAAGCTCAAAATGTTTACTGCATCTACTGCACTATAAAATTCAAGCATTTTTAGACAAATTTTGGGCTGCTGATTAACTCATTTCAGGAACTGTTTGGGGTCGATAGACAGCATGGCCCCAATTCTCGTTTTTTTTTTTGTTTTTATATACGTGTAGATACAGGGTGTTTCTAAATTTTTTCTTAGGAATTTTAATTAGAAATATTTCTCGTTAAAATACCCAAAATTGAATTATTGATGACTTTTGAGATGCAGGATATAGCCGCTTTGTTTGAGAAGCGTTGGTATCTCTCATCACATATTTAACACACACACATGTTTTCACAGGGAGAGAAAAAACAAACAAATTACCATCGCACAATGCTTGGAGAGCTCGTCAGAGGTATTTTACCCGGAAATTGGCGTCGCTACACTGTCCCTAGAGGTTGTACTGTTATCCAATGGATCACCGATTTTAGCCAACGAGTTAAACAATTGCAACAAGTGTCAAAACTTGTATCAACATCTGGGGCTAAAGAATTACAAGTAACTATAATTTATACTTAAATATAATCTAATTGGTTGATTTTTTAGAGTTTCCCAGTGTGGTTGGGTGGCTTATTAAACCCCGAAGCTTACATAACTGCGACTCGACAATGTGTAGCTCAGGCTAATAGTTGGTCACTGGAAGAATTATATCTAGAGGTTACTATTACTGACTCTAATGATCAGGCATCAATTCCACATGATTGTTTCGCCGTAACAGGTAAAAAAAAAATTAGGGAGCAGAAGAGAATCGATTTTGATGTATTTTTTCTTCAGGGATTAAATTACAAGGAGCTCAGTGTCGCAACAACCAGTTGTTACTCACTTCAAGTATTATGATGGAGCTACCAATTACTTTACTTCGCTGGATTCGTCTTTCTGGTGACGAAAAGATGTCAACAAGTAAATTGTCGTTGCCGCTTTATTTGAATTCAACAAGAACCGAATTATTGTATACTGTTGATTTGAATATTGCTCCAGGTCAAGATTCGCATAGTTTCTATGAAAGAGGTGTGGCTTTACTTACTTCAACTTCGCTTAATTAAATTTATTATTATTAGCTTTAAAATATTTAATTGTACTAACAATAGTGATAATAAATTAAAAATATACATTTTGGAAATTTATTGCATAACTAAAAAAATCAAACGAAAAAAATAGTGTATCCTTTAGAAATAAAAATATCACATTATAAAAGTAGTGGGTCACTTTTCACAAAAAAAGCACGAACTGTATAACAGGTAGAGTATTTAAGCCTAGCCTTACAATAAATTGGTAATCAGTATATCACAATATTGTTATTATTGTAATTTATAACAGTGACAGCTACTTGTTTTGTTCTAAAAGCTGCATTCTGTAATGAAGACATTGAAAGCACGACACAACAAATACTGAATCGTTAAATGCAGAGAGAACTTTATACTATTTCCGGTAGTTCTTCAACGACCGGAAGAGGGTCACGCCAATACGAAAACTGCGAGTAATCATTTGCAGCTTCAATTAAAGGAGGAAACAGCTGATCTACGTAGTACGTCATAGTCGAATATCTGTAATTAAAAAAATCGAAGATAACACCTGTTTATACAAAAAATAAATAGGAAAGAACAAGAAAACAAATGCAAAGCGTCACACATACTCAAACACTTCATTCTGACTTAAGCTTACCATTGAAATAAAAAACCACGGAGAGGGCCGAAGGTAAAGACAACAACAAATAAATAAATAAATTAGCGCGAACTTTGTATTTTATCATTTCTTTGTTCGCGAGTTACCCCATGATATCAATGAATGATTAAAGCGCTACCACCGTTAGTTGCATGAACTAATGAGAAAATGTGATCTCATACTGATAAAATACAAACTAATCGTCGCTATCTATGTCTGACTCAATTTCATCACTACTACTGTCATTGTCTTTTAGTTTATGTAATAGTGGAGGAAATACGTCATTGACGACCAGTGACTGACCCGTGTAACTGTAAAATTATAAAACACCAACTTAAAGAATCATTCTAACTAAATTGTGAATAGTAATAACAAGCAAAACCCCCATTTAATTGTGATATAATTTGAATCCATAGTCAATGCGTGTACATTAATTGTGTCTACTGTTCATTAAAACTACTGTCACATGTCTTTTGTTTTGAAAAATATCATATAATTTAATCATAGAAGTGGCGGTTGAATTATCGAAAAATTTGGATATGTTTGAGTGCTCGATGTGAGCTAAATTATCTAATATCAAGCACGAATTTTTTCAAAACGTGATTTGTCATGAGAATTCCTTGAAAAGAAGAAATTTATTTCAAATGACGCCTAAAATTTGCAATAAATCTCTAGCAGTAGTTTTTTCGGCTACAATTTGTTTGACTAAGATTTGAATTCTGACATTTTATTGGTTGAGAAGTTTTGAGTGGAATTTTCATTAGCAGAATTTATCTCAATTTTCCAATTTCACTTGGTACATATGACAGTTCAAATGAACTATAATTACATGCATTATTAGATATGACCACATTTTTAATCCCCCAACAATAACAGTGTAACATTGATAAAACCGACACGCATTGACCCGTGACGTCCCCTATACTTACGTTGACTGGAAAGTCTGGGTGAGTTCATGTTTTAGTTCTCCTTTTGGATTAATTGTAAAAATTCTAACTATTGGAATACCCACAGCTCTATACGCCCAAACATCCTACAATTTTTTAAATTAATTCACTTCATCTAAAAATGTTCAATTCACTCACATTGATCCTATTTCCGTATCCGGCATAAAACGGATTCGAGTCAGTCGGAAACAATGCCTTGATATCACTCATACAAGAAATCTTAAACTGTTCAGGTTTTTTCTCAATAACCTCCCGATGGAAGGCCGTGATTAACGAAGTGGGATTGAGCAAAATCGGACCATCAGGCATTGTTAAATTCCCTTGTTTAATACTCCGGAGATAGTCGCGAGTAATCCTAGCTTGACCTATCGCTCTTGCACTCAGATATAATAGTTTGTAGCCGTTATCTTTAATTTTGTTAAATAATTGAGCTACACCAGACTGAGCCCAGTCTTTTCCGACAATCGGAAGGATATGACCCAAAACGTCTGATTTCGTTATGGTACCATCAATATCAGAAATGACGATTTTATCGTCCCATTTCCATTTGTATAGGTAACAGGTGCATCGGGTGGTTCCCTGATAAGCGGTTGTTACGCTGAAGACGATTTCGTTCATTCCGTCGCGCAAACTCAAAGATTCCTGAAATGGTTACTGTTTTAACAATTTTTAGTTCAAACAGACGAAGCAGACTTTCATAGTTTAAGCAATAGGGATGCTTAAAGATGAGAAAGAGTTAAACAACTTTTGTAGTTGCTGTCTGTTTTTTAATTAACAAGTTAAGTAAAATATTTTTTAATTAAGTCACCAAAATCGTAGTAATTTAGCCCTACATTAAGATCATGGGCTGGATTTCAGTTTTTTTAAATCATGTATTTAAATGAATAAAAAAAATCATTTAGTAGGCGTAAAAAGAGACTTACGATCTGTTTTGAACTGAGACGCAACGTTTTCCTATACTTTTCAGAAAGTTGGCACAACTTTGGCGAGATAGAGATAGCACATTCTTTATCTTTCTCATCAGTTTCTGTTTTAGGAATTTGTTGCGTAATTGAAATATTTGTTTGAAGAATATGTTCATCTCCTATATCTATTGCCGTATCTTTGGTCTCAACAATTGTTTTCCTTGAATCCACAACTGGTGTCGTCTCCCTTGAAGTCTTTGCTCTTCTCCAGTGCCACCACGATGCCTTTGGTTCCTGTTTAGTGTCTTTGCCTTGTGAAGGCATATGGACATTACAGAGTTGATCAATTGAAGACTGTAGAAGTGGTCTATTAAAGACCATGATACTTGAAAGAATAGGACCGGCCACTTTCCAATTGTAGTATTTCCCTCTGATATTCACAACTAAATTGGGATCTTCAAGTAGCATTGGATTGTTGCAGAAATCACTGAAGGTGATTATGTGTTCCTCGAAACGTGTAGGCTCAGGTTCTGGATCCCATCCACACAAGGACATTGCGATTTCGTGGGAATACAAACGCCCTCTAGTGACATAAATGTGAATACCGAAAATTAAATTTCTGTGGTTTGACTCACCCTTTCATGTGTTCGTCAAAATCAGAATCGATCGACTTGCATCCTTCGGCACTGTTCGGACTTTGAGCCAATGATGGTCCATTTCCTGATTCACAATCCATGTCGGCATCTAAATTATTACACGACATTCACACTTAATAAAAAGAACTCAAAAACAAATCAAAACTAGGCTACTGTAAAAATTAAGCAAATTAAAATATTCTAACCTGTCGTTTTATTTTTATTAGTTGAGAAATATAAAGCGGCTACTTCAGGATCAACTGAATTTAAGTCAGATAAGTAAATTCCTTCAGTTTGGCCGTGAGATTTTTTCATAAAGGAGAAGACGTTGCTGATTGCGAATTGGTCGCTTTTGGCAATTGCTTGTTCACTGGTTGGGGAATTTGTTTGGGAGACACTTGGAAAACCTCCCCATTCCCAACTTTGACCGTTGTCCTTGCTATCTCCTGAAATAAACATTTTTAGTCAAGCTCTCAAGGTTACATCAAGTCTCAAGAGTTTGATAATACGCAGGAAAAACGTAACAAAAGTGTAATTTTCGAGGGTACTTGTGATAATTAAAAGCAATTTATAGGAAATCTGAGATCAAGGCCAAAAGTTTAAAGATCTTTCAGAATAATGAAAAAAAATCAGTTAAAAAACAAATTTATAGTACATTCGAAACGTTGTATTTAAAACAGTTAACTTAAACAATAAATTTATAAGAACGTACAAAATGTCTGTAAATAACTGAGTCTATTGGCAATATCCTGAGTTAGTAACATTGAGTATAAATCGATTATATTATTTTCATTATTATTATTTTTTGAGACAGGAAAACTCAAATGAGTCTCGTTTATTAACTGTAGGTTCGATGTTCGATAACAGACTCAATTATTTACAGACACACTGTACAATATACAGTAATGGCAGTTGTAATTAAAATTAATCACATCGTATAAAAAAAAAATCACGCAAATTTCACAGTCGCGGGCAAAAAAACCGGACAGCAAATGGTCTATTGTCATTTGGTGGTGTTTGTTCTGGTATTATTTAGTGTGGTCTAGTATAGTTTGGTATATGATCTATTTGGGCATTTGACATTGTCATGTAGTTGTCGTAAACTGTCATTTAGTTTTCGTACCGGGTTTTCATAAATGATTGTAACATCGTAGGTGGCTGTGAAAAAAATAAAAAATGTTTTACCTTTAAAAGGCAATAATTTTAGCTATTATTATAATGGGGAACCGGCATGATTTTTAATAACCTGACCTAGCATAAGTACTGCATAAATGAAGCTAAGTTTAAGTCATAAAAACTTTGGTTTTTGCATAATATTTAAATGGGAGGCAAAAATCTGTTTTGGCGCGCAGACCTTTGTGACGTCACAAAGGCCAAGATTTTATAAGACTGTTAGGAAAAATAGCATGATTTGGCAACTAAGAAGCGCGCGCCGTTCTTTTAATGTTCTGTCTCATTATTATCAGACCATCAGCATCAGCTGTTGTTTGTTGATCTTTTACGCGTCATTGGTATTTGTAAAAGTTTTGTGTAAAAAAAAGTGTTAATAATGTGTGCAGAGGATAGGATACCGTAAGTGAAGTATACCATATGATGAACACAATGTGTAACGTTACAACACATTGTTGCAGGAACCCTAATTGAAGCCCTTCACTCGAAAATGTCCGTGCAAGGGTTCACAACTTCACAATAGGTCGCGTGCATAGGATTTTACCCCCCCCACACTGGAGGACCAACAAAGTCAGCTGATCCATTTGATTAGCATTGAGTTTACTGTTGTTGAAGTGATTTTCGTTGTTTTTTAACGTTTTTTGAACATTTTGGTGTCAGTTTTGTTATTATATATTTAATAGAAGGTTTAGTGAGCATTTTAAATATAAAAAATCTATTTTAATACATTTTTTAGTGGAGTTTTTGGTGTATTTAATTGGACTTGTGTTTTATTATCCAGGATGAGTGTGTTGCATTAGTTTTAAGGTTTAGTAATTGTTTTAAAATTAATACCTAATTAAAAATATAACTATTTTTCAGTTGAGTAAATAAATACTAATAAATAGAATATTAGATTAAGGATTCTTTGTTGGTTATTAAGTTATACTTTCAAGTTTTTTTATGGATTTCCTAACATATAGGTTTGAAGGTATGTAAATATTTTAATTATTTTGTGTAACTAAATTTTTAATTATTGCAGATAGACAACAATGTCCGGTTTAATGAGCGATTACTTTATGCAGTTGAATGAAGATAGTAAACAAAGATATCTTTTTAAGATAAATGCTATTGGGGGTGTAGACCCCTATATGTTGGATATTAACTGTTTGTCAACTAATCAAAGATTTTTCCAACGACTTATATCCTGATATTGTCAATTACTTGGTGAACAAAAAAGTGCTTACACCAAGGAAGAAATGTGTGCCATGGAAGCTTATAACCAAGCTGTTTGTGGGTGGGTGAAGAAAATTGGGGTAAAATTATTTGGTGATAATTGTCTGATAATAATTGGAAAGGTAAAATGTCATTAAATTTTATTGACTTTATAAAATTGTAGGTATTGCATTCACAAAGACTAAACGAAAAACTTTTAAATCCTTGGATTATTTGTAAAAAAAATGGATATATTCAATCAGACCACTGTGATTGTGTTGCGGGGTTAGGGGAAGTCTGTACCCACGTGTGTGTTGTTTTGTTTAATATTAATGAAATTGTGAGAAGTAAAGAAAGACAACAAGAACTGGTACAATCACGGTTTTTATTCAAAATTAATAACAAACTTATTTGTTACAGAAGAAACACGTTTGTATAAAACTTTAAATAAACTTTAAATGTATTTCATCCACTTTGTAGAGAATAAATTTATTCTATCATGATAATTATATATTACTTACCTACCTAACCTAAGAATTTTAACAGAAATTCAGAAAAATAAAAAATCTAAAAAATAGATTGGATTATCTAATTTACCAAACTGAAAAATTGTTTTATTTTAAATCAGGTATTTATTTAAAAACCATGTGCTTACTACTTACTAGCTATTGGGAAATCCTAAAAGTATAACTACATATTGGTAACCTCTAATAATCACCAACAAAAAATCCTTAACCTAATATTTTATGTATTTAACTAAAAAATAGTTATATTTTTAATTAGGTATTAATTTTAAAACAATTACTAAACCTAAAAACTAATGCAACACACTCATTCTGTATAAATCACTCAGATAAAAAACAAGTCCAATTAAACACACCGAAAAGTCCACTAAAAAAATATATTAAAATAGATTTTTTATATTTAAAATGCTCACTAAACCTTCTGTTAAATATATGATAACAAAACTGACACCAAAATGTTCAAAAAACGTTAAAAATCAACAAAAATCACTTCAACAACACTAAACTCAATGCTAATCAAATGGATCAGCTGACTTTGTTGGTCCTCCAGTGTAGGGGGGGTAAAATCCTATGCACGCGACCTATTCACAAAGGCGCAGTTAAATAATTTGCCTGCCGTGGGTGCATTTATGGTGGCGCATTTTTTGATGAAAAATGAATGTTTCAAAACAAAGGAAATGCGAGGCTAGAAATTGCAATGGTAATAAAAGTGGTTGACTTCAGTGCGGATGAAAAAGTAATCTCAGGTGGTTTGTACATCGTGTAATGACTGTAATGAAAAATATGGAGATCAAGCCGTTGGATATGTACAATGGAAACGTGATGAAAATGCGTGTATTATAAAATGTAAAGTGACTATATTCAATAGTACACACTCACTAAATAAATACACACATGTTGAATAAATCCTTGTTTTCTTTATTTTTTCTAATTGAGGTTAAGACGCCAATGCGGTTGCCATGCGTTGTCTTGTCAGACACATTGGCGTTCGGAGCTCTGACAAAAGACAGATTTTACGACGATGCCACATTGTTCAGTTGCATACGCGCCAAGTTCAAATCCAAACTGAATTTTCATTATTTTTTTTCCCCTATTACATTTTTTAAAAAAATTCAAAATGTGACATAATGTGTAATCATCACCTACTTTGTCTATATTACATTATTTTACAAATACCCGTCACGTGCCGGTTCCCCATTATTATTACACAATTGAGTAACTCCAGGAACCATTCTTTAATATTCCGTTGTGAAAATAGGACATTACAATGAATATTTGTGATATCAAAAATCTACGATGTTACAATCATCGTTTAATGATGCCAGGAACGACCACAACGGCTCTGAAGCCAAACTATTAATAAATCTGCTTAAATGCCAAATTTTCGTGACAGCTAAACAGTATCTGCCCCCAACAGACACTAAAGTGTTAGCTTTAATGTCTAGACACTTAAAGTACTGAGATATTGATTAGTGTGACTAAAATGTAGCATTTAAGCTTAGTCGGTGAAAATAAACGTTGCTAAAAATGGTATAAAGTCAAATTTTTTGATATTTCACTATTGAGTGGGTATAAAAAATGATTTCTCCGTTCTAAAAAAAGAGGGTATATTTCATAACTTTAAGTATAACTGAGTCGAAAGATGTAATAAATAATAAATGTCATACATTACTTATATACACAATCATTTAACCATTTACTGTATATAGTTAGTCAATGATTTAACAACGTAAAATTTTATAGCTTTTTTTGCTGTAAACAAAACCAGTTATTTAATAATAATGACAAATACAATTATTAAAACCTTTGATATAGAATGTTTCATCAGTATCGTCAAATACTGTTTTATGAGTCAACCATGTACGATAACATGGCTATTGTTTTTTTAAAATTATTTAAATTGCAGTCATATCTTAGGATTCCAACGGTATGATAATCCACTTATTTACATCAGAGGTACCTTAATAGTTATTTAACAAACAAGTTTGTTAATGAAGGCGATTAATAATCGAGACATTTTAACGCGTGAGCGAAGCGAAGAAAAAATTGAGATTATTAATTGCCTTCATTAACAAAAGCGTTAATTACAATGTTTTTCTGCTGCTCATATCACAATAAACTTGAAAAACTTTATTCCAAAAACTTGGCTCTCTCTACTAACACATCTAAATTGTTTTCTGTTACCTAGTTACAAAACACTCAAACAAATTTTTCAGTTATCATTAATATTAATCAGACTTCACATTTTTCTATAAGCAGGTGTTGATTAAAATAAACAATATGGCAATTTCAAGTTTCTTTTAATAGAACATTTATCTTCAAACATACCGTTTTTATAAATTTTTTATGATTAAGACAGTTTATAAATGTCAAAATTTTGATTTGAATGGTTGGTATTAACAGGTCGTTAATAGGGGTGTTTAACCAACTGCTTTGAATGGCTTAGACTGCATTAATAACCCTAATATGTTAACGAGCAACAGAAAAATATATTATAACATTTAAAATGTAGAGTACAGTCGCAAAAAGAGGAAAGATTTGGTAAGATTTTTTAAAATTTACTTAGAAAAAATCAAAACAGCGTTTACAAATACTATAGGTTGGAATTAAATTTAGACAAAAAAACTGAATTTTACCAAGCACGGATAATCCGCGCACGAAAAAGGATTATTTGGAGTCGCATGAAAAATCCACCAACCCGCTTATTCGTGCACGGTCAATCGGGGTTCTACTGTACATTTAAAAATTGTATACATAAAATGCAGTTTGTTAAGATAGCTCTATATTGGCAACTAAAATGACCAATGAGGGAGTCACAGTTGTATCCCAAAAGTCATAACTATCAATAAAACGGCCGTACCAGAAAGTTTGTGAGACGAGTTCGACCAATTGAATAATACTGGTGAGGACGAAAAGGCTTTAACGGATGTAAATATCGGTATAATTCATTCATAATAATTATGAACGTTGTCATTATTCAAAAAAATAATTTAAAAAATTAAAAATAATAATTATTGCTTTTTCATAAAAAAGAGAATGAGTCAAAGTGTTTCCATTGTCAACCGCCGATAATTTCCATTTTTATTTTTAAAATGTACCACGTTCATCTGGTCTATCATATTTTTGATAATTTTGCTTGATCAGTCTAGGGATGCAAAGTCAACTCTAATTCAAAAAATTCTTTGACACTGGCCTGTCAAAGTTGATAAATTTATTAAGACAAGATTTTTGATCTTTTATTATAAGTATGATAAGAAACCAATCCTAACACGGATCACAACAATATACAAGGAAGAGTGCTCTTGCATGCACTTGACGATGACGAATTTTGGTGGTAAACAAACCACATTTGTCAAAATAAATAAAAAATAACAATGTTTCCTAAAAAAATTCACTTGAAAGTCAGTAAACAAGTGTTACATCAATATTACACCGTAAACAAAAAAGTTTGTTTTATTTTTTCAATTCATTTTAGATTAATTAAATAAAATGTAACACAAGAAAACGTCTAAACAATTGCAAATTTAAAATTTAACACTCCAATCACTGTTTTTAAATTTGTTATAGAAATAAAGATTCGATTTAAAATTATCCCGTACTAAATGCGTTTATTGGAATTTTCAAAATCGTTAACAACCTTCATTTACTAACAAGGTATATCATTATCGCTGGATTAAAAATAGAAGTATATCAAGGTGGTGTAATAAGACCCAATTAACATTTCACCGTTTCATCAACCGTTAGCACACTAATTAGCAAAAAAATCGGAACTTTCAAAACCTTACCTTTTCGATTTTTCACTTCAAACTCCGAATCTGATTGCACTGTCTCAATTTGAATGGGCGAATCCGTTCTCGAATCCCCAACATTACTCGTCAATTCTGTATCACTGAAGAAATGAAAATCGGGATCTATAATCTTGCGACTACTATTTGACGGTGTCTGTGTATTGCCCTCCAAATTCCTAAACACCCAAATTTAATAATAAAAAAAGAAACTCCAAAAATTTATAACATACTGCAACTCCTTCAATTCCGGTTCCGACGAATTACTTTCAATTGAACTAGGATCTGTCGTCGCCGAATCATTCTTTTCCACTACATCACTCGCCATCTGATTAACACTCGAGGATTTCCTCGGCGCATTTTTCTTTTTAGTTTTCCGCCGCTTTTTCTTACTACTTCGACTCTCACTGCTTGGCTCATCTTTTCCCAAACTGACTTCGTCAGGTTTCGGTGCACATTCCGACCGACTGGTGTCCATCTCAAGACTGTCCATTTTGAAGATGGTGTCTGAAATATCGTTGTCTTTGCTCAAATCCTCCACGCTTTCTTTAGTGGTGGAGTGCACTGATCTGGACATATCCTCTGTACTGTTCTCCCCGATCCCGATATTCCCCAGACCGATTTGTCTCTTGAGGAAATCACGTTCCAGTTTTTTGTTACTCTCGTTATCGGCGGTGTTACGACGTTTTGAGTAATCGTTGACTTCATTCTCAAAGGAGGGCTGTTCACTGAAACTTCTCCGTCGACTTTGAGTCGTGAAGATGTTTTCAAATTCGTTGACTGGAATTGGACTGGTGGCTAAATGCTCGGGGATTTCGTTTTCGTCGTCGTCTACAAGTTCTTCGACAAAAAAAGCTTCACCGCTCTCACCGAGCTTCATGTGGATGTCGGCGGGTTCTCCGTTGATCTCGATGTCCACCTTAGTAAAAATAAATAAATATAATGGCAGTTCATTTAAAAAACAACTTCGATTTCATCCATCTATAATTGTCACTTTAAAAAGCTGATAAAGATCCTTGTTTATTAGGTTATATACAGGCTGTCCCAACGGTCCGAAAAAGCTCTAACTTGTTTATGTTAGGAGACACTAATAAAATTTAAAATTTAAATAATAATTTTTTTAAAATGTGTATCAAAAACGCAGCTGTAATCTAAAACAAAAATCAATATCTCTTAAAACAAACAAGTTATAGAGCTTTTTCGGACAGCCTGTATATGTAAGTGGTAACCAATTGGTGGTAAAGTAAACCCAATTTGATTTTTACAAGTTATTTTGTAAGCTGTTTGATGTACCTGCAAACAGATAAGGTTCTAAGATTTATTTCATCTCTACATCATGCTCATGTGATTTAATTATAGAAAATTGAGATATTATTTAATTCTTCAATAAACGAACTAAAAACAGTGTTTAAAATCTAAGACCTAATATTTCTTAACTGTACTTCAAATAACATTTAGAAGAAATAGTTATATTACTTAAATTATTTGAATTTTTTTATTTGTTTTACCACCAATCGCTTAATTATCTGATCACTTGCATGTAAGTTCTAGCAATTTTTGTTGAACTAAACACTCTTGAACATTAATTGAGAAGCATATAATTTTTATTAACTTGATAAGTCAAAATCATTTCATAAATAAACGTAAGAAAAAGAGACCAGCAAGATCTTCGGATCTCTTTCTCTCTCTTAATTTTTTTTTCTATGCGACCTCACAAAGGTCGCAACTCTCACGTAAACCTACGAAAATTAGCATAAGTTGGCAATTATGGAGCACGATGCTTTCCGACATCAACCACATTCTGCTCCAGTCTCAAGCAAGAAAAAATATTCGTGACGTTATTTGTCACATCAGGTCTTTTGCTAAACATTTGTGTAACAGCACTTTGTTTTAACTTTTTTCTTCTTCCACGATTTGTTAAGTTCAACGTGCGTTCTCATGTTTAGCAAAACATGAATTTCAGTTCAGTTAAACACGCGCCAATTTCAAATATAAACAAAAAAATTTAAATATTGAAATTAATAAAAAACTGAAATGTCACAACATGTGTTTCTATCTTAATTACTTTCAAAATATTAGAATATTTTATAAAGAGACGACACGTGCTGGTCCACAATTGTTAAGAACACTTGATAAATTACCCATTTCTTCACCCTGCAAATTTGATCCCGCTTAACCTCTAATATAGCTTATAAATGTCGACGAAAGTCTATCAAATTTATTATTATTTACTATACTGTATTTCATTAAGAGGTTGATGTTTCCAATCAAACCGAAAGTATTTTTTTCGTGTTACAATACTTTAGGGTATTCCACATCTTTTTGATGTCTACAATAAACAAATAAAAAGTATATTGTTTTAAATTTACTTCCTGCTAAATCTCGTGAACAATATGAGAAAGAGTATACCTTGTTTTGTGAGTGGAAAGCAAAAAATGAAGTAACAGCAGTAAATGAAGATGTAATTTTAACTTATCTTCATGAAAAAGTAAGTACATCTGCATGTGTGTATTTCGTTTTGACTTTTCGATTTTAGCAGTAACATCATCTTCTGTTTGCAATTTATCACATCAAATTGCTGCTGTAAATAAGAAAGAAAATGGTTTTTCATTTAGCGATAATAGCTTCCAATATGCTCAAAACTGTGAATTTTTCGGCGTTTTTTGATTTCGCAAATTCTAATTTTAGAGATTGAATGCAAAAAATACTTAAAAAAATCGATCACCAATGACAACGACTTCAAAAACGAATTTAGCGGCTGCTGCAAAGCGTGCAAATTTTTCGCGGACGGTTCAACAATTCGTGTCATAAAATGGGTTGCATACCACTTTTTCTCTGCTCCTGAGCACTCCCAATTTTCCAAATCTGACATGAAATGGTGAACACTTGTATGTACCATCTTCTTGTTCAACAACAATGACATCTATAGCTCCTGTTAAAGTAGCTGTGTTGATTTCGTTGTAAAAATCTTTAAAATTGCTGAAGAAACGTCCAATATAGTTCATAGAATACATTTTGGTAACTAATTAATTTTTATCACTTGCACTTGAACTTCACACAGGTTCCAACTGGATAATGAGCGTGAAAAACAAAACACGCGTATTTTTATAGTATCTGTTGTTATCCTAGCGCGCGCATCCTGCGCTATATGATCTGAAACAAAAATATCAGATTAATAAAACATTGTGATAAAATTGATAATGACGTATTTATGACCGTACCGAATGTACTTTCGTAATTATTACAGACGTAAGAGAAAGTCAGTCTCCTCTAAATGTACCCTTTTGTATTGCATATTGATCCGACAATAATAATAATATCGAGTCACGCAAGGTACAAGTGTTTGTACAAAGTCTACGTATACTTAATTGAAAAGGTACAATCTGAGACGAAGTGGCGAGTGAATAGTGATGAATGTTTTATTTTTAGAATTTTTTTATGAATTTTTTCTCATTATTTGTTTTAATAACTGACAGAAAAGGAAACGGAATGTATTTGTGTAAATATTTAAACATTCAACGCTTTCTTATGGAAATACCTGCCAACCAATATTACCAATAGAATTATATAATATTTTTTAGAAAATCATTTTTTGAATTTTGTTTTTGTTTATTATTTATCAGCGATTTCATCACAAGGTCACGGTTAAATGTGCAAAACAAGTCAACAAAAATTTATTAACCGTTTCACACGTTTTGTGTAGGTAACAAGTAGCTTCATTCAGGACTGCGTTTTGAAATGTTATCTGGTTTTTAATTTACACTGCTAAAACAGAATCGAATTATTTAATTATTATTGGAATTATATCAAGGTTTCTTCTTACTTATTTATTATAGTTTATCTGTAGATAACATAATGTACGACCCAGTTTATTCAATTAGTAACTCAAAAATTAACCAATTATTTTTATATTAAACAGTAAGCTTTGAAGATTTTGTTATAATTGTTAAACAACAGAACAGCGGTCATCATTAACCAGTCATTTAGTTCAATTCAATAACAACCGTTCAAAGGAATCTCCCCTGGTTTGATTTCAACATCAAATTATTTTCATTGAAGCTCCTTAAAACATAAGGTGTTTTAAAATAAACTCAGAAAGTTAAGGGCGCTGATAAACTTGGAGATCAACTCATAAACACCTTTTAATGGCTATTAATGAATTTGAGTTTCTCCAGAAAGAAGAAGACCGCTGATCTGTTAACCTATACACCATTGTTATAAATGATATTAACAATTTTAACAATATTTCCAAAGTTTACTGTTTCATATAATAGTTATTAAAATATGTATTAAAGGCGTAATCAAGGGGATTATCGCCATAAGTGACGATTACGCCGGTGATTTCATACAACGTTTTATGTTATTTTGAATCGTTTTAATTTTTCAAATCAAAAGAATATTCAAAATTTTTTTTTTCGTTGTCGTTGACAGGATACGGTATGTTATTATTTTCTGTTTTGCAATTTTCCAAAATGAAAACTGATGAAAACATGTGTGAAAACGTGTATTCTAGAGAAATGTTACAATATAACATAAAAAATATAAAATATCACCATTGTAAATAATTAATTAAGTTATTATTTATAAATTAAATAAAATTGGTCGTACATTTTGCCAGACCCAGTATTTATTAGTTTATTACTTTATCATTTCGCTTGTAGTTTTTATCTAAAAACATCAAAAGTAGAACTTATAAAAAAATAGCAAAGCACTTTTCTTCCTTTGAGCTTTTCGCTAGATAAGGGTAATAAAAGCAAGGCTTTGTTAACTAAATAAATGCATGTAGTGCAAGCTTAGTTATATAATAGTATAATAGTAGTCATTCATGATAAAAATTGATATACTTATTCATTCATATGCAACAGTGCCATCACTTGTAGGAACATTTAATTTATTTAACAGCTGTTATAGAATACACTTATTTATATTAAATTTGCTTCAAAAATTTAAATAAGAAGCAAATGTAAATTTGAAATATCAGTTCTCAGTTAGGTAGTATTAAAAATTATTTACAATAAAAATAAAATTTATTCCTTTTCTAGAATACAGCTGTTTTAGACATGCAGATGGTGTTTATGAAGTAACAAAATTTCACTGCATTTGTTAACTGTAATTTGAATCCCACCTGATCTCACGTGACCCAATATTAAATCATATTTCGACAAAGAATATATCTGGACAAAAAACAAAATAATTAGGTACATAGTATAATCAATTAGCTCTCAAAATTGTGTATTTTTAATATTTTTGTTAATAACAACATTAATGTATGATTTTTCTTTAAGAAATCGTTTATTAATGTATGATTTTGCTTAAAAAAACAATTTAATCAATATGGTTGATTAATATAAAGACTAATGTATGATTTTACATTAATAAACAATTTTCAATTTTCAAAATAAAAAAATCCGTCAATATTATAAAGCACAACTGTCAACTCAAAACCCAAAATTTAACTCTGCTTTGGAAATTTGATACCACCATTTATACAATGCTATTCTCTATGCAAAAAGGAGCAAGGATAATTCTGCTACGTACGTCAAATTTTTTCAAGGCTTAAAAAATTCATTCCAACAAGACTTCCTAATCTGGGTTCCTAAAATAAGGGCATTGTTATGAAATAGCGACAAGGAAAAAAGCTCTCGACAAAATAGCGTGCAACAAAATAGCGTTTGTACAGCGCGGATTCAAAAGCGATAAATACACTACTTCAATGTTTTATTCATCTGCATAATTCGTACCAAATTTGACACACTAAATGCAATAGAAAACATTTTAAAAAGTTGAAAACATTTATTATAACATGATATTAAGTTATAAATTATAAAGATAAAGTTGTAAGCAATTGTTTTCACATAGTTTGCAACATTTTTATTATAAGCGCGCTTGTAATAAAAAAAGCTTTTAAATTGAGAGGGTAGTGTAACATTTTGAATATTTTTTAGTAAATCCTTACAGCTGTAAAAGGTCAGGTTGGGTATCATTCTAAGTGAGAAAAGAGAATTTGCCTTTTATTCTTCCGCAAGGGCCATGCTAATCTTTTAGTATTGACAGGATTTTTAAACGCTATTTTGTCGCATTTTTGTTATCCGATCGCTAAATAGTTCCTCGATAATGTCTGTTTGATCTGTGAAATGTCTAGACGATATTTAGTTCGACGCTATTTTGTCTAGGCGCTATTTAGTCCCACGTTATTTTATCGAGCGCTTTTTTCTTTGTCGCTAGTCGCTACTTGATAACAGAGTCCGAAATAAGCGGTACTCACAGTCAGTTTAGTCTCACAGGCCTGTCCCGACTGTTCGTGTAATTCTGAAGAGCCCGAGTACTGCTAGAGGGTTAAAAAAAAAACATACATGTTTTAAAACCTTTGTGAGAAAACTACATTTTTGACAAAACTAAATAATTAAATGTCAGATTAAATAACAATAGATAACAATGTTACAAAACCTTTTTTTAAATCTTTATCCATTTCCTATAATCGACGGCCACGTTCCTCATCTCATATTACCCGTTCACATTACACAAAATTGTTCTAATTTTTTATAAAGGTTTTCAGAAGTGTTGTTTCTATTTTCCTCATTAAACAATACACCACTAGAAACTCTGTTTTTAAAGAATATTTCTTAAAAAATAAAATGGTAAAATATTTAAATTTGATAAAAGTTTCCTTTCTAGAAATGGGGTGATTTTTATACAAATAGTGGCAATAAAAATCAATGTCAAACCCACAAGTTTAAACAAAATTCTGTTACAATAATGGTAAAGCGCATTCTTAAAAAAAAAATTTTTTTCGATAATTTATGGGTTATGTTTGGGTTGTCTAAAATTCGGAACAACGAAATAAAACTAATAAATAACAAAATAACTTATTTATTTACATTAAATGTTCAAATTAACGCCCTTTTTGTTGAAAGCACAAAGCACATTCTTATGCGTCTTTTAAAATTATTTATTACTGTAGAAAATTTTCATTTAAAAATAATGTACACTTAACAAAAATATTTGTTTTGTCCTATTTTTAATTTCACCAGCTAGATTCTTTTTTTTTTTGTTTTATGCCAGTATCAAAACATACAAACTTGATATGTTAAAAAAAAATGGTTTTTATTTCTTTATGACTACAATTAAAGTGATAGCAAAGATCCAGTAGCCCTAAAAGATGGTCTACACATCTTTCTCATGTGTAAATTTCTTTAATTATAAACGTTAAAAGAGAGGGTGGCCATGTACGATGACTTATTAGCCTAATATGTATTTAAAACAAATTTAATTCATAAAACATTTGAGGACTTTGATTCTTGAGTAAAACTCATAATAAAATAGCTATTTGATAATTGCTATTACACAATGAAAGTGATTATTTTAAAACAAAACAATGTCAAGTGACTGTTTTATAGAGACAAAATGATCGTATTTTTTTAACGACAAATTTATTTTTCCGGTGATAAGTATCTATAATACTGTTACGAACAATTCAAAATAACAATAAGAGAAAAAAATTCGAGTAAATAGCTCCCGAAAATACTAAAAAAATTCAGCGCCGGAAGTACGTGAAATTGAAATTCCATGAAATCATTAATAGACCCGCTTGACGGTTTAGGCCCATCGGGAAAAATAAGGCATCACTTCCAATTGAATTTGGAAAAGCAAAGGTTGGAAAGGTCCCAAACATCTGGCATATTCTAGCAAAGACATTCGATTATATAAGGAGGGAGACTGACCGGAGTTAATCAGTCAGTTCGAGCAATCTGAGCGATATGCTCGAAAGCGACAAATTGAATTTGTAGTGTGAATATCGAATTACGTTTCACCTTACATTAAAGTTTCTTCAGGCCATAAATCCATAATATTTAAACAGAAATTATTTGATTTCTGTGGCCACAAGATTGAAAATTTTGGATCTAAAGAAAATTTAATTAAAAGCGAAACGTCGTCTTAAAATCCAACCTAGACTTTCATTAAAGTCTGTTCTTAATAATGACCTTATTAAAATAATCTGTTATTATTGCCATTAAGCTATTTAAAATTCCTATAAAAATCACAATAAAAACAATAAAAATTTGCATTTAATTACGCACCTACCGTTATTAAAAACTCAAACAATAATATTTTTCCAATTTACAACTCCACGTGTAGTGAATAAAACGCATTATCATTAGATAATAATCTAAAGAAGCCGATTCAGCAAAATCTCAATGGTTGTTTTTATTTACGCAAATCGCCATTCCTTGATGCGTTTCTCTTATCGCATTAAAAAAAGGCAAACAAACAATTTGAGTATGTCCACGCGCCGAAATTTTGTTTTTGGTCCTTGAGCGACTATTTTACGTAGCTGACACACCTCCCAATTGCAGTGTAAACAAAATCAATGAGAGCACGTGTTAATGAACGACGTCGTCGTGGTGGTATCATACCACGTCGTCCAATGGCAAAAATGGGGGTCATAATCGTACGATACGCGACGTCATCGATCTCTTGTTACTTTTACATGGTACGATCTCGCCTGACTTTTCGATTTCCGATCACGTGAGGGAAACAAAGTAACGACTTGATTAATGAGGGTCATTGAAATATTTTGTTGTAGAATGACTGCCAATTTGTTTCTTATAAAATTTAGGTTACATTTTTCGAAATTTGGCCACTATACATAACACGTGTTTTGCTTTATTAAAAGAGAAATTAGATGAGTTTGTTTTGTTGGTCACTCAGCCTTGGATTATGACGACTACTACTTCTATATTGCTTTGTTTACTTTCATTTCCGTTTAAGGGCACACTTGATTCATGTAATAATATTTGTTTTGATGTAATTTCATTAGAATTTTTTAGCCTTTGTGACAATTTTTAAAGTTTTATTGATTTTATTCGTTACTATCTTATATTCACGATTACATAAAGATACAATGAACTTAAAAATTTTAAGCTTGGATTATAAAAATTTATTCCGGAAATTATCACAGTTTTTTGGCAAATGGAATTATACAGAAGTGCTAAAAAATATAATACGTAAATGTTTAAATGGAAATACATAAACTCTAATAAACTACTCTAAATAAATCACGATGTTTTAGAATTGCTATTAGCACTTATTTCTATTGAACATTTGCCAATAAATGAAATCAATAAAAATTATTCATGAAATTTTTTTAACATAGATATTATTTCATTTTGTAGATTTATTATTTTAAAATTGCTCATTAAAATTAACAATAGTTGGTATAGTTAACTATTATTCAAGTGTTTTTATGACACTATACAAAAGTTAAATGCTATAATAAAATACTCCCACAAGTACTCTTTGAACAGGCAGACTATTCGAAACCGGGGTTATAATCTGCGCTTAGGGTTTCCAATTGGATAGGTTTGGCGGACTCGTTGCTGGAGAGGCACTCAAAAAATGAACTACAATAATATTAGAAGTATATACATATTACACAAAAATAAATAGCAACAATAGAAGAAAATATTTATAATTAATACACAGAAGAAGAAAAATAGTTTGTACAAATTAAGCAATCCGCGAAGAGGTCATGTAATTGTAATGTCACATTGGCACTAGCTCTAGCAACAGTGTAACTTTACATAATATGGCAATATGGAACCACTCTGATATTTTTAATTTTTTCCAAATAACAAGCTTGAACATCTTTTGGCAGACTTAACTGCTCTTAACTGTTCATTCTTTAAAATATGGGCACAAATCTGAGCAAAAATTTGCATTTTTATAAACACAGACATGCGTAGTTTAAAATAGGGATCTGCAAGAAATGTGCGCGTGTTTATTTTTTATTTAATTTAACAAATTATTCAAGTTTTAAAGCTTTATCATTATAAAAAAACATTATTTAAGATATTAATTACATCTGTGATAATATTTATTATTTGTTGACACAGACGCGTTGAATCTAAAGATAATTATCTTCACTATGCTCTATTCTAGCTCCACCATTTTTTACCGTATCACCTAAGGTAGAAAATATGAAGAACATTTTCAAATACTAATACTATTGAAGAAAATCGAAGCAAAAGATATTGTAGAGTCCTAAGAAGCTTCAAAATAAAGTAGAAAATACACTACAACAAATTAAAAGATATAAAAAAAACAAAAGAGTACCAGATAATAAATAGTTGTAAGTTGATAATATATTTTGAAGAGCTATTGATTGAATCCTGTAATTCCGCTAATATTTTTATCACAAAAAATTAATTGCTGAAGTAAAATAAAAAAATATCAAACGCAACAAGAGTTCATTAGAAGCACGAACTTAATGACATAAGGCTATTAAGTCTGTAAGAATGTGGGGCTAGATTGAAGGGAGAAGGTAAGAGCGAAACGCAGTACCTAACTGCTTCAACAATAAAACTTAAAAATTTAAAACTTAAAAATTGAAAATTTTCAATTAAAATATTTTCAAAACAAACAAAAAATACTGTTATATAGAAAGAGTTGAACAACCCGGATTATTAAACTCTTTCTCATTTTTATGTATTTCGAGCCTAAATTATTATTAAAGTCTGTTTGACATGACGTTGTTTCTAGCATTAATACTCGTAGTTATTTAATCAACAAGTTTGTTAATGAAAGCGATTAATAATCGAGACATTTTCGCTTCTTAACAAAAGCGTTGATTATAATGTGTTTCTGTTGCTCACATCACAATGAACTTGAAAAACTTTATTCCAAAATTTTTTAACTTGCCTCTCTACTAACACACATCTAGATTGTTTTCTGTTACCTAGCTACAAAACATCCAAACAAATTTTTTAGTTGTCATTAATATTAATCAGTTTCATAGTGCTGCCATTATTTAATAGTGGTGTTATTGTTAAAAATATGGAAGAAATTTTGAATCTCAGTCCACCACAAATACGAGAAAAAGCCAATGAATCTTCAAACATACCGTTTTTATAATTTTGTATGATTATGACAGTTTATAAATGTCAAAATTTTGGTTTGTATGGTTAGTATTAACAGATCGTTAACAGGGGGTGTTTAACCAACTCCTTTGAATGGCTTGGAGTGCCTTAATAACCCTCATATGTCAACGAGCAACAGAAAATATAATTTAATATTTAATACGAAGTCAGAAAGATAGACTACGAAGTCAAACGTTTATTGGTCCTCCACGAAGTTCTCTCTCATTTTGTATTAAATTTTTACTTCTAACTTCCTTCTAATAATTCCTTCTAACATTTTTTTGTAGTTTTTATAATTATTCTAGTACCTTTTTTGTTATTTTTTAATAAATTACAAAATAGGTAGGTAATTAGGTGATATAGTCTAATGCCCTGATCTGAAATAGGTGCTAAAAATAGGTATATTAAGGGCGTGAAGCAACTGTTTTTTTATCGGTGAGAATGAAAATTTTTAGTCGAGACCGTGGGTCAAAACCAAAAATCATTGAACCGCTAAAAACAGCTTTACGGCCGTAATACAATAGCTTTATGTATTAAGGGCACAATAAAGAGCCATTAGTAACAATTATAGCCGTGCTATAGGTATACAACGTTACATTTTATTTCGCATAGTTTCAGTTTAAAAAAAAAATCAAAAATTCCCGTCAATTTTGCAAAAACCATACAAAAAATCGATTTCGAAATCGGCTTTTTCGTCGTTTTTGGGAGTACCATAATATGTTGTCATTGCTCGCTCGACGTTTTTTGAAATGTAAACTGAAAAAATCGTATTTAGTCGAGTGTAGCTTAGTAGCTTTGAGTGCCCTAAAGACACAGAATACGCCCTGATTTGTGGGCGTATAAAGAAGTTTATGGTTGCAAAACAAAATAAATAGCGTTTTTTCTACAATTAAATTTGCAATTTCTTGATTTTTTTACTCAGTGCGTGAAGTAATAAGTACATATCTACTGAAGTAGTTCATGCACTCTTAGTGGAAAAAAGGGTTTTTTAATGTGAAAGAAAGACAAATTTCAGCAGACACAAACAAGTCAGTAGGAGTCCTCTTTTTTAACAATTATTGTAAAAAAATAATTTATTTATTTAAGGTCTGACAGTTCTGGCACATACTGCTCCAATAAAGCGAATTTATTTACTATTTTTAAATAGAGAATTTAATTTACAACGTTTTAACATGTAAAATGATTGAAACTAAGTAAGTGAGCAATATCCATTTCAATAATAAGCTACAGAAAGTGACTTCTTTCCGAAGATGGGTTTCCGGTGATCCCGGTTATTACAGGTAGTTTAACCTAAAATATGTTGTTTACTCATTAATACATTTTCGAATTTTTGTACTTAATAAAATATAGCTAATTTATAACCAAAAACATAATGAGTTCCATATCCTTTTTCAGCCCCTTCTTGTTGACTCATTATTTTTAAGGTACCCTGTATACTTTACCCTCCATATTAAATTTAGCACCTTCAAAAATAAAGTTCGCATGTTGAGCACAATAAAAGGTTAAAGTTTAACATAAAGTAACTTATTTATGTAAAGCGTGGTTATTTTTACACGTTTGTCCCCTAGAAAGTAAACTGTATAATTTACTTCAAATGTGTTTTTTTAATAAATTTAATTTTGCGTTTGACAATAACCCAGTCCATTCTCTCGAATGAGCTATTATTTTTATATTTTTTTGGATATAAAAAAATACGTAAAATAAAAAAGATTGTGTAAAGTACGGATACACTTCTATACTCACTTAGCAATTTTCAGTATCACTATTATTATTATTATTACGTATAAAAATCATTGAGGTCACCTGTTTCACTGTGAGTGCAAGTATACAATCATTCTATTCTAATCACATTAATATTCTTCAAAACTATAAAAATATATCTAAAAATAGCAAAAATATGTATTTACTTCTATGAATCAAAGTCAAAAAAGATGACATAAATAGAACAGAAAAGTCAGACTTGACCTATTTCGCAACAATTTAAAAAAATCAAGATTTCATGTCCAACATCTGCTTGTACACTAATTTAACCTACTTCACATTTTTCAAAGAAAAGACAAATTAGTTTTGTACGTGATATTTCACATTTCACAAACTATTATTAAAACAATTATTGCAAATAACAATTTGCATTAATGAAGAAATAAAAGTCTGGTAGGTAACCTTGCAAAAGTGAAATTTTAAGTACTAGACTATAGGTTATAAAAGAACTAATTCAAAAAGTTATTACTTATTATGGAAATTGTATAAACTTCATCCTCTACTATAAAAAATGTACATGATGATAATTAAATCAAAAACTTAAAAATAATATTCCTTCCGTTACCATTTTTGGTGTTTCATTATTTCCTTACTTAAAAAATGCGGAATATTCCGCATCATTACCAAACTCTAAATAGATTAAACATTTTGGCAACAACTTTCATTCCACTTGGATGACAACTTCTTCCAAATTACAAGCAAAATCTCATCATTATCTTTTAATAAAATAAGAAAATACCAACTTTAACCTCTCAATAAAAATCATTGCTTCAAACAAAATTATATAACCCGTCGAAGTTTCGGCACACTTTCACTAATCCAGCCGAAAAAAATAATAAAATCGAGGCCGCCTTCGATCCGCTCTGTCGCATTTCGAGCCATCACGAGTCGCCTCTGGTGAATCTACAAAAAGGGGGTTCTTTACCCGACCTTGGCCGGAAAGAAGACCACTTTCGCAAACGGAAAATTACAAGTGCTAATGCCAAAAAATGACGTTTTTTCGGAATCTAACAATAGCAATAAAAACGATCAAAGTCGGCCTGGCAACCAAGTGGGGGCGGCAGGTGCACGCAATGTCACAATGAATTGATGATTTAGCGTTTCGTTTTTACAAATTTGAGAAAAAAATAGTGCTAATTTCCGGTTACAGGTCAAAGTAACAAGGCTGATCTGGTGGTCAAGTCCAAGGATGTTGAAATTAATATTCTTTTGTTTGAAGCCAGGTCACTGGATTGAATATCAATTAGGACTTGTGATAAGCATAATGAGAGTTGATTGACGACACCAAACAATGAAAATTGAATAATTAGAAAATTGTCGTCAAATCAGGAAGTTTACAATGTTTTTATTGAATCAATTACGAATTAGAAAAAAAATGTTTCAATTTCAAGATTTCGATTCCGTAATTTAGACGTGATTTGGATTTGGTAATTCGGTTTGGTTTCTAGGTCAGTGCTCGCACACATACCTACCAGTTTTTTCTTTCTTTGTCCTCAAGAGATAAAAAATGAACTAATTTTAATTGTAATTGATTATTAATTATCTCGTGTCAATGATCTATTCTATTCTTATTTTTACCAGAAAGCAAAAAGGTTAGTAAAGCGCTGTAATTTTAAAATACTCCTCTATCTGATTGGATAATTTTTGAAATCAACTAATCACAAATAAAGGGTACAAGTATAAAATGAGAAATGTCCAAAAATTTGTTGTCTTACTGAGGTGGGGGCGTTTTTGATGAATACAGCAGATTTTTTTATTCGATATAATTCTTGAGTATATTCAGGAGTCTTGACAATTATTGCTCGTAACTGTTTTTTGACAGTATTGGATTCAATCTTAGAAATCTTAGTTCTATAAGAAATTGAATTTTTGGACATTCCTATTTTTATTCCTGTACCCTTCAAATGAGTAGGTATTTCAAATTTGCAAGACTTACTAGTTTTTCACTGGTAAAAAAACCGGGCTATAATTTTAATTAAAAATAAAATAATAAATTGTTAGAACAGTTTTTTCTTTGCAGATAATAACACAAAAAATCATAAATAAAGATTATGAAAAAGACTTTGATTCTTTCATTTAACCGATAAGATTTTTTTAATAGATTTTCGACGCAAAACCAAAATCGCCATAAACAATTGATAATGGTACAAAGAGGTACTCCGCGCTACCTTTATCATTTTTATTGGAGGTAAACAACCTTATCAAGTTGTTTTTCCGCATTTGATTTATAAATTTTCATTAAAAGCCTCAAACAACCTCGAAATTGCTACCGGTGTCATTCCATTTTCTCATAAATAAAATACCAAAAACAATATAACACAAAGTGGGGTCAAACACGAGCAAATTTTTGGCATTTTTTCAAGACAGTGGGGCTTTTCGGCAAGTACAAGGCCGCCAAATTTCGCAAGACCGAATCGATTTTGCATGAATTATTATGAAAAATCATTACTTGCACTGGTTAATTGTATGAGTCATTTGACAAATCCTTTGTCAAGCGAGTGATAACGATCCAAAGGTTAAAGCTAAGTTACGGTTGAGAGTGTGAATCGTTTATTAAATTAAAAAAATATTTCTTTTATTGATTATATCTAGTGACAGGTCCTTTAGAGAAAAATCGGAAGTGACAATAGAAGAAATATAGCGACAATGATAGAGAAGTGTAAAAAACCACTTACCTAATCTAATTCAACTTTAAGAATTTATTTAATTTACTATAAAGCACTATAAATTCACGAAACGGCCAGCTACATACACCTGTAACTGCGACTAGCAACTGACAGATAATTTATTGACAAGTGAGAATTTATTTAGAAAAAACAGGGTAGGCAACTGGCAAAAAGTAAATGCATATCATTTGCAAAGGACGGTAGGCAACCAGTAAAACACAATTGGATTTTTAACTGCATAATATTTTAACCAGAAATACAGCCCCACAAAACGATAAAAATCTGAAATTTTTGTTGTTTTATCTCAACTGATAACAAAATTATAACTTAAAAATTAGTTGTTATAAAATATATGACAAATAAAATGTAAGGAAACGTAGGGTTTCGGCGTTTCAAACTAAGGAGTGCAGCGTTTTGATTTTAACTAAGATGTACGGCGATTAAAATTTTAAAAATTATTTTTAGAGTCCAAATGCATATGTAAAGCATTATGTATAAATAAAAACTGATGTAGAAAATATTTTCAAGTACAAATAAATTTCTATTTTTTTTTTGCATTTTTTTGGTTTTTTTTTCATTTATTTTTAAAAATTAAGTAAATTTCTTTTAAGAAATAGCTATTGCACTTTATGAGGTACCCCTATAAAAAAAACCGCATCATTTTAGCTTCATTTAAAAATTTTTGAAATTTTTGGTAATTCTGGGGGTCGTATGGGGGGTGGTACGGAGCAATTGATGTTTTACTTGTTTATTAAACGTTCATGTCTATAAGTTCAAAAAAAAAAAAATTGAAAATCCGAGAAATTTTTTACTTCAAAATCCATCTCAAGATCCCAAATTTCAGTGGGGGGCGGGGGAAAACTTATTTATTTATAGTCGTAAAAATCTGAAATTTAAGGGATATAAAGTCTAAATTTTTTAAAATGTTTTGACTCCAATAGATTTTTTATACGACGTTTAGTTATCGACTTCTATAGACGTTTATTGGGGTCTTTATAGAGCCTAAACGGTACTGCACATGCAAAATTTTTTTATTTTAACAATACACCTAAGATATGTCCGAAAATTATTTAAAATGTCTCCTTTGTTCGATTTTAAATTTAGGGGTTCAAATGAATTTTTTAATTTATTTTTTGTTATTTTTTCTAATTTTTTGTTTTCGTTTTTATTTATTTTTTCATTTATTTTTAAAAATTATGAAATTTTTTTTTAAGAAATAGGTATGGGACTTTATGGCGTACCCCTATAAAAAAACCGCTTCATTCTAGCTTCATTTATAGTTTTTTAAATTTTTTTGGAAATTTGGGGGCGGCTGGGGGCCGTATGGGGGGTGGTACAAAACAATTGCTATTTTATTTTTTCATTTCAGGTAAATGTCTACACGATACTATTTTAAAATCGGAATTTTTTTTTGTCTCAAATCCATCTCAAAGTGCCAATTAGAGACAGGGGGGGGGGACGAAAATTTTTTTATTTATGGCCCTAAAAATCTGAAATTTAGGGGATACAAAATATGGATTTTTTAAACATTTTTGGCTTTAACATAATTTCTATACGGCATCTAGTTACCGAGATCTATAAACGTTTATTGGGGAATCTGTGGGGGCTAAACGGCACTGCGCATGCGCAAAATTTTTGTAGAATGTCAAAACTAAGACATCTCCGGAGTTTATTTTAAGGGTCTATTTTCTTCCATTTATATTTTAAGATTGTAAAAAAAATTTTAAAGTTAAAAAATGTGTTTTTTAAACTTTCAACTCTTTTTTAAGGGGGAGGGGGTAAATTTGAAGAAACGAAATTGTCAAATTCGTAATGCCCGGTTCAAAATACGTAAGAATATGTGTCTCTTTTTTGTTTGTGGGATGCCGTTTCCCATCTCACGTTCTCTATTAGTGGCGTGTACAAATTGTGTATTCATTCAACGCTACAACCAATCTACAACTTTCTTTTCTATCTATCAAAGTTGCAGCACGCAGCTGCTGTCACCACAAGCTGCTGTTCACACTGCTGTTTAGCAGTTAGAAGGCGCCAAAGTTGGAGTTTAAAATTCTTTTTTTATATTTTAAACGTAAATACACTGTGCACAAAAAGTTAGGGATATTGTAGAATTTGAACAAAAGTTGTTTTACAATATGATTTATTTATTATTTTTGGGTTGCAGCAGTCAATTTAGATCAAAACCTGGAAAGACAAAGAATTTTGTCTGAAGCTGAAGGCAACAGAGCTGTTGGGATGTTCCAGGCTGGCCGTACTCTATCGGATGTTGCTCACATCCTTGGAGTGACTCAAAGTGTTGTAAGTCGGTTATGGAATCGATACCTGGAGACAGGATCTGTTCGACAAAAACGCAGAAGAGGAAGACATCGGTCTACAACCCGAAATCCAGACCGTTATATACGCTTAGTGGTAGGAAGAAACCCAGCAATTTATGCATCGGCAGTAAGAAATGCTCTTCATGCTGCGAATGGACCAAGATTAACCGTCCAAACCATTCGAAATCGATTTAGGGAATTCGGGTTGAGAAGTCATCCACCATACCGAGGTCCTTGGTTATCACACAAAGAACATGCGGCACGTGTGAGATGGGTCACCCAATATCAAAATTGGGATCTCGAATGGAACTCGGTTTTTTTGCTGACGAATCTAGATTTGGCTTTAGAAGTGACAGTAGATGTATTCGAGTATGGAGAATGGTTGGTGAACGGTATCAGCAACAATTTATCCGAGGAACCATTCCATTCTAAGGGGGGTCAGTTATGGTATGGAGAGGAATGTGTGTTGGAGATCGCACTGACTTGTACATTTGCCATAAAACGATGATCGGTCACATAGGAATACGCGACTGACATTATAAACAACATTGTTGTAAATTTTCAAGCCGCTATTGGTCAAAATTTTGTTTTTATTGACGATAAGTGTCGGCCTCACCGTACCACGGAAGTCTTAAATTTACTTGATTTCCATGGAAATGAATAAAATGCTCTTCCTCCACGTTCACCGGATTTAAATCCAACAGAGCATGTATGGGATCTTCTTGGAGGAGCAATACATTCGCATAGACCTCAACCCGAAAACGTGAGGCAGCTTTTACCCGTTCTCATAAGGAGCATAATAAGGAGTATGCCCCGTAGAATTCGAGGAGTTTTACGTGTTAGAGGCCAAAATACTCGCTATTGACATTAAAAATATATTTTTTTATGCACCAGAAATATGTATATGTATTTTTTTTATTTATATACTTAATTTTTAATTGATTTTTATGAAAACATCAAATTATGTTTTAAAATTAGTAAATAAAATATTTTGTTGTGTTATTTATTGAATTTTTTCCCATTTTATACAAATTCTCTTAATATGTCTAACTTTTTGTGCACAATGTATTTTTAAAACGGTACGGTTTAGCAAAAAATTGCGTTCTTATTTTTATTATTCAGATTCCACTGGCATATTCATTTTTGTAATAAAAATTTCAGTTAGTAACTCAAAAAATTTGGTTAATTACCAAAAATATACAACAAAAGCCTTCAACAAAAAATAAAAGAGTTTAGCAGAATTTTGCTATTATGAAAAAAAAGATATTTAACTTTATTTATATATAAACCAAATTTCATAATAACTAGTTAAGCGGTTTTCGAAATAAAAACTTGTTTAAGGACGTTCCGTGAAAAATCACTTTTCTTACAATATCCTTCAATTTTTAAATACACATACTTCTAACTGTTCTGCCTACGCAGGTATTTTTTTAATAGTCCTTGCAGTACTAAATTGCGAAATATTAACAATTGAAAATCGTACATTTAACATGTATTCCCTATCCCGACCGTAGTTAGAATAAGCATTTAATTTGATAGGAACCGTACTTTTCTTAGAATTTTTTTTTAAACCGAGAATAATTAATTGAAAATATAACAACAATTTTTTTTTCAAGAATAACATAAACATGCGGTATTCATTTTTTTATAAATATTTTTTAAAGTTTGTTGAAAACCTGACAAAATAATTTCGAAACATTACATTTTGATTGATTACATTCGGATCCAAATTTTGTTATAAAGGATTACTATTGAGACCAAACTGAAAGCTACTGCTAATAAAAAATTTGATTAAAATTTGCGAAATCTGATTTTTAAAAATGATGTGCACCCCCTGGTTATTTTCGAAACGGCTTATGTTAGGCCAGTGCCAATTTTTTTCAGCATTATGAATCAAATTAATAACTAGTTTATTATAGTTTTGTTTAAAATTTTAAATTTAAGAAAAAGATATGAGGTTATAAAATTTTAGAGAAAGAATATTTTTCGAAAATTAAATTTCAGTGCTCCTAACTTTTTTTATGATTAAAATTTTGGAAAAAACCAAGAGAAAACTAGTCCTTAATTCGTCTCATAATGCTGAAAAAAAAATCGCCATGGTTCTAACACAAGCCGTTTAGGAAATAACCAGGGGGGGCACACCATTGTTAAAAATCAAATATCGCAAATTTTTTTTGGCAGTAGCCTTCAGTTTGGTTTCAATAGTAATCCTTTATAACAGAATTTGGATCCCATGCCCCATTTTCAAAATACAGAGTTTTAAAAAATCAACGGCCGCCGCTGGGTGGAACCACCTTAAAGCTAATTTCTACAAATTTTTGGAATCTTTAAAAATCCACCCACAAACCTTATAACAACAAGTCTTAAATAATTAAAACAGCTTTGAATGTCTTATTCTATCTTCGCTTATTAAATATTTATTAGTTAATAAAATACTCTCCCTGAGTATCCATACATATTACATGTCCCCTATGACTGAAATAAAGGTGAATTAAAAGTGCCTCTCTAAAACGCTGTTTTCCTAGGTTGGGTGAGGTGTAACCAATTGTCACCCACATCAACTTAGGTACAGAAAACAACTAGATGACAAAGAATCCAAAATTATAAGATTTTTTAGTAGGTTACAATTTTTAAGAGCGATCTTCAGTGTCTTTAAAAGACAAATCAAAAAACGTGTTTTTATAAAGTTTATCGTCATATTATATCAGTCTTAACAAAATTGACTGTGATCATTTGTATATTTGTACAGAAAACTTAAGAGCTCCAACTCCTATTTTCAAAAATTAGAAAAAAGTTGAAAATTTTTTATAGAAAAATTAATAAACCTACCTAAAACTATTGAAAACGTGTATCTAAAACGACACTATGCAAAGGACTACATAAAACATTATACAGTGAGCGGCAAAAGTGTGGAACATCTAAAATAAATTCAAAACTACTTATTTAAAAATAATTCGCTTAGACGCGTCAATTTTATTTTTAAATTGCGTATTTTTTCAAATAAATTGTTTTTATACATGTGTTTCAAAAATGAAATACCGACATCAACTTTGTTTTTTTAAATAGCATTTTTTGTTGTATTTTTTAATTGTATGGCAAATTCTGGACATATTATATAGGTATGTTATATCTGCGATTGTTTTCGAAAAATTAATATTCGTATTCTTTAAGTTTCTGTTAAGTGCGCCATTAATATTACGCAATTTTTTAAAAATTCAAGTGCCAATTATTGTTTTCAACAAATTTTTAAAAGATACTATTTTTTCAACTGTCAAAAAGTTATAGATTGCTAGATTTTAACAATGAGTTCATTAATAATAAATTTAGTTTTTTTAATATTTATTTTATTTCAACTTTTAATAACTTAAAGATAGACATTTTACTGTCAAAAAATTATTGGGTGGTAATTTAAACAATTAACTCAAAAAAATTGAATATTTAATTTTTTTAAGTGTAATTTTTTCGAAAACAGTTGAAGATAGGTATAGGATATTATGTCCAGAATTTGGCGTAGAATCTAAAAATGAAACAAAAGGTATAAGATGCTATTTACAAAAACAAAGTTGATGTCAGTACCTCATTTTTGCGACACCTGTATAAAAACAATTTATTTCGAAAACTGCGCACTTCAAAAATAAAATCGACGTATTCAAGCAATTTTCTTAAAAATAAATAGATTTAAAGTTATTTTAAATGTTCCATACTTTTGTCGCTCGCTGTATATATTATTAATTACTAATATATTATTATATATAACTAATTAATTAATATTATATAAGGTGAAATCAAAATGTAACTAAATCAGAGCAGGCTGTGTCAGCGTAAATGTAATGATGTGTCTAATATTAATACCCACTTCCACGGCTTGCTCTGATTCAGTTACATTTCGATCTCAGGTTAGATACCTATATAACCAAAGTAATGGTTTAACAATTTTTGCGTAAAATAATACTGTTAGGGTGAATCATCGATATGGAAGTTTCTAGAAGGTTTAAGTCGCAGTGGAGGACTAATCAATAATCATTCATAGGAACAGATAAAACGTCACGCCCCACAGTGTTTCGAACATATGAGCGCGGGTGGAAAAAAGTCAAAACTCAGCGTAATGCGATTTGTGGTTTTATTAATGTTCGTATCTTAAGATAAAAACGTAAAGGGATAGAGTTGATCAAAGGTTTTTAATTAACTTCGTGACATTTGAAGGCTTTATTTTAAGTGGTCAAAAAAAGTCTGCAGTTATTGATAATCAGAAATTTAGTAAAACAAAAAAATATCTACAAGAAAATATAAAAAAACAGTTTATGGTTATACAGAGAATATGTAAAAAATAATTATATTCAAAATTTAAAAAAATCTAATATTTTTTTAAAAGTAAAAGATAAATTAGATTCATAGGTCGAGATAAACCGTTCTAGCCTCTTATCCGCTTTAGACCACTATTCCTCAATTTTGAACGCCCACAGACGAATATTGTTTTTAAGCTCGTTATTTTCACCATCAGATATATTACTTAAATTATAATTAACAACAAGGTGACGGTAAATTTTTTCAGGTCTTTCATTCCTACGATGTTCCTTCTACGTTTCTAAAAATTTTCTTATAAATATGACGCAACCTGCATCTAAGAATTAAAAAAATATATATTTGCAAAATCGTGCGCTGACAACAGCTTACATATTTGAAAACAGCATTTAATTTTGCATATGATGGTTTTTTTAATTTAAGACTTGATAACGCCGTACTCATATTTTTTTTTTGACTAATAACTTTCAAAATTTGCTAGCATCCCCCCACTCTTTCACATTGACTATTTTTATTTTCTAAGTAATAAAAACACAAAGTAAGTTATATAATAACCTTCTAATGAGATTTCTATTGATTCCATTGCAAACAGTTAAGAGTACCACACCATTTACAGAATATTTGCTAATTCGTTGTGAGCTGCTAGAGGCTTATCGCATTAGGACAAAAAGCGATATTTATCAATATTGAATTTGAAATCTCCACCCTACCCCACTAATGCCAAATTGGCGTTTTTAAAAAAATTTGATGTCTTTTTTCCACCTAGAATATCTACATACGGCGAAACACTGTGCGCCGCTAGAATAATTTGCTTTCGGATCGATTAGCATTATTGTCAGCGAGTTGTTGCGTAGTATCAAAACGGTCTAAAAAACCTAGTTGTCTGAAGCGCCTGTGCGTCTTGGTCTGTTTCGTGTTCCTCTACCTTCTTCTGTCGACAACCGAAACACACGCACTACCGTCATTGCAGTAAAATCAACACGACGAGCAATTTCGCGAAAGGACCAACAAATTTCTCGAAAGACCACAATTCTACCTTTGTCGAGATTGCTAAGATGGTGATAACGTTGATGCTTTTAAACTAACTACAGGCATTTTGTTACCCTTAAAACAAGTATTCAGAGACACAACTGCAAATACTTCTACTTATCATCTCTAATAAGTCTTTTTTTTAACAAAAATTAAAAGGTTACACTTTTTTTGCAAGAATTGTCAAAGATAAACCGTTCCAATAATTAGGTGCTATAACTAGCTTTAAATTTACCTACTCATTCTGTTGCCAAAAAATTACTTCCAAAAAATTATTCCTTCTGGGTGTAAGTGTTCTAATATCGCTGAGTATATTTGACTTCTACCTGTAATATTATGCGGTGCAAATATTTTTAAAAAACTGTGCAGCTTGTATGTGAAAATGGAGCATTAAGGTCTTTTACTAAGCAATAAATAAGGTATTAAAATACTGAAAATTTAATTGCTATCCTTTATTTAATATATTAGACTAGAGATTATTATTTCTTTTCCTTAATTATAGTGTTCTTTTAAGCCGGGAATTACAATGTAATCGTCAATTTCCCAATCCTCTTCTTTAGGTTTATTTGTTTCATAGGGTTTAAATACCGTCTTCAAAGGTTTGCCTTCAGGAGTCAAAGAAAAGTAAGATTTGATCTCAGGGGGAATGTTTGATTCAGGTCCTGCGTTTTGAGGAAATGGAATATCGTCACCAATTGTATCCAAGGGGTCAATTTTTGAGAAACGGAAATTCTAAAATGAAAATTTCTTGTATAAAACTCTGTTTCATTATTATACTACCTCAGGTAAACAGTGATGATGCAAACAATAATAATTCATATCATTTTCACGGTGGCACCAAGTGCCGTCTGGAAAATAAGGAGAAACACCCAGATCATTTAGTTCTAATCTGGGAGTGTAAAAACCACCAGAGTCGGCTCGTCGACAAAAAATAGCGCATCCCATCCAAACACGTGCTGGAAATTCCATTTTATTTATTTATCTAGTAAGTAAAAAAAAATACCTTCTTCGTGAGGTGCTTGAAGTCCCCCACCCTTTGGGTCAAGTTCTGGCAGTAATTTTGAAAATTCTTGACATTTTTGGGAAGCGTAATCAAGAACACTAATTCTTTTATTTTTACAAATCTACAAAAAAGTCTTATTACACTTAGTAAAAAAGTCTTTAAAAAATACTTTATCATCCCGGCAAACCCCAAATTGGACACTTGACCCCTGGCATCCTTGATCTGTATTAAGAGGTGGCGGACTATCACATTTTCGTGTTTTTAACTGAAATCCGCGTGATTTTTCAATACAACCAGAAGTGCAAGGAGATTCTTTCCAAGGTCCCCATCCTCCTGGTACCACTTTCATGGGTGTTGGAGGTGTTTTCTTCACACACTCTCCACCATAACAATACTTTAAAAAATTAGTTAATAATTTGAGCAATCTATTAAAATATTAACAGAAAATTACTCGTTTTTTTCCACATTCAGTACCATCAAGAGCCGGTCCAGCAAAATAGTATCCACTGCGATGCGGTGTTTTACACTGCAAGTTAAAACAAATACTCGACAGGTCTTGATTAGGTGCCACAACTGCATCTTTGTCTCTTAATAAAATTTCGCATTGTTTTTTGGCGGTAAAGGCCTGACCTGGGCTATCAAGATACCGCGAATGGTCAAGGTGTTTAGGTGGTCGGGAAGAATCGTGTAAGCACTTAGCCCAAGTTAGTTTTGAAACCACTTCAGCACTGCAATGTGACCATTGAGTCTCTCCGTTAGTACCTCGGGATGGTGACATGACGTAGCCTTCTTTGGGGCAAGTGTTGCCCACACTATCGTGGTGCATACCTAGGCTATACAAGATTAAAAGTATTAAGTATGGCAACTTTTCTAATTTATTTTTTACTTGTGGCCTATTTCGTGTGCCAAAATGTAGACGCTTGTAAAACCTGCGCTAGGATAAGGTTTTCCAAATACATTAGTAGTGCCTAATTCGGCAATTACACAATTGTATTTATCTAGACAAACTCCACCTACTGGTGCAAGACCCATGGTTACTCCACTTTTTCTTCCATTCTCGTAAGCGTAAAAATCTAAACTAAATTAACAAAAAGTTATTTTTTTATCAGCACAGTTGTTCAAGTACCCAGAGATATACACTGCCATGTCCCAATGATTGGGGTCTTCATCACTTTTGGTATTTAGGCTGCTCTGATAGGCACAAAAAGAGTCCAGTAGTTTTGAACGTTCACCACTATAGTGAGGCATAGCCGATGGTTGTTTTTTCATAATATCAAGACGTACAAGTACAAGCTGAATTGAAGTGCCCAGACTAGGGTGATGGTACAGTGCTTGTACCTAAAACACTGTGTAAAATCTTTGTATAAAAAAATAGAAACAAAAACTGACTCCATTCATATATGCTAGTAACATATCTTGCAACTTCTGATCGTTGTTTCCCAAAAATGGTGCAAAAATTTTGAAAGCAGCTTCATCAAAAAACATAGCAAGTTCTACGGTTAAAGCACCAACTGGTCTATGGCTTGCAGCTTCTCTAAGCCCAGTTATTACATGATTAGAAATGGGAAAAGGATCATCGTCAGGTGAAATAAAAGATGCTCGTTTTATAATATGTGGGGCTTTGTTGTTATAAGCCAATTCCTGTTCTAACAGAGGTTCTTTGACTAAAGCTTGAAGTCGCTCCGTTAGAGGATGAATTTCTAAAGTAGAGTCTTCTAAAAGAACCAATCCTTGCTAAATAAAAAAGAGTGATGAATAATTATTTTTTAGGAATTATTATTGTCAGGTACCATTGCGCGAGGTTCGCAAAAACTTATAGCAGCAATTGCTGAATCATCTCTATGAATAAAATGGCAATTTCTGGGTGGTTCGGGTAAAATATCTTGAAACTCGTCTTCTGTTAAATAGGTTTTAAAGTTTGGGGCAGTTAAGTGCTCGTTTTTTCTCAACTTTAAATTAATTGGCCTAAAAACATAAAACAAAATTGACATTGTTTAGAAGGTGAATTTCTGAGGTGGTCGATATTAGACACAACCGTCATAAATAAACATGTCAGTTCTGCAATGCCACTTTATTAATCATCTTATTTCGGCTGACCAACAGCATTCGTTCAGGTGAACAGAACCTGCGGCTTGTCGAAAACTTCTCTCTTTTCCAAACCTCCCGTCAAGAAATTAACATTTTGTAAGTAAGGTTCGAATATTCGAAAAAGGCTTAAGACCAGTTGAGAGCCCAGAGACCGTCACTGAATAACGGATCATAACGCGAACCGAATGAAAATTAACACGTCTTGTAAAAAAAAAAAAAATTCGATCTAACAAGCCTCAGCTGCGAGAACTCCAACAGAAATTTACGTTTAGTTAATTGTTGGCAAGCAACAGTGAGAGAGGACTTCTATTTAACCCATTTCAAATTTTAAAGACACAGGACGGCTACAATGTCGTAATAATTATGTCAGATTATTGTCTTAATATTTTACCTACAAAATTTAATTAATTGAACCGTCAACGCTATTATTGATTTCAATTGTAACTTTGTATATTTGCGATAAGCTCAACTTTTTTTTTCATCTGTTAATTATAATTTATTTTACTTAAGCCTTCAGCTCGATTAACTGTTTATCGTTTTCGTAAGCTTTTCAAACCGCAAGAAGCCTCTATTGAGTTCACGTCACTTTTGTCAGGAGAGAGATTTAAAAAAATTTGGGTTTTGAGTTTTACAGAACTAGATACAAAAAAAAGAAAAACGTCGCTTGGAAGAGCAAAAAAATATTTTGGACGGAACAAAAAAACTCTAAAAAAAGAAACAAAAATTCTAAAAGAAGTTGAATAAAACCAGCTGTAAAAAAAACAAAAAAAACACGTTCTAGAAGAACAAAATTAAAAAAAAAATTAAAACATTTAAATTAAAAACATAAAATTCTAGGAGTTGAAGGTGAAAAACGTCGCCTGGCAAAAAAAAAAACAAGCAAATAGAAGTTAAACAATAAATAAATAAGTTTCAAAAAAAAGACTAAAAAACGACGATTAAAAAAAATATATAATTTTTTTAAAAGAACAAAGAGTTTCTAAAAGAGTTTGAGTAACAACATTTGAAACAGAGAGTGAAGAAAAGATTCTAAAAGAACAAAAGACGATTCCGACAGATTAGTTTCAAAAACTATAATAGAAAGATAAACAACAGCTTAAGGTAAATCTAGAAAAACAAAAAACAATTTAAAAGAAACTTAAAAATTACGATTAAAAAACAAAGAACAATAAAAAGTAAGATTCTGGAAGATCAAAGAAGATTCAGAGACAAAAAAAATATAAAACTACGGCTAGAGGAGTTTCTAGAGAGATTACAAAAACAATTATTTGACAAACAGGTAAATAAATATTTTCCAGAAATTCGACAATTCGAGTTTGTTTAGCAATAATTGCAGTCAGAAAACAACAAATCAACAAAAGCTGATGTAAACCTGTCTGACCTCCATACACGTGACAAAACTTAGCTTAACTTTTATATAAACACTACAAATATGTTATATTACTGTTACGACTATTGGTAATTTAAACTCGCGGTCTGAATTTCAAAGCTCAAAATTTATTCTCCAGAGCTAGTAGTTATGAATAGTTACACGACAAACGTCAAATGGCGCTTCTATTTACTGTCGTTGTTCACATTTGTCTCGCTCTCCTAAATGACTGTCTGACTGCCCGGTCAGTCTCCCTCTTTATATAATAATAAGAATAATCTGGGAGCATGTCCTTCCAAACTATTCTGGAAGCATGACGTTTCATTTGTTCCTATGAATGATAAATCATCCGAAGCGCTTCGAATGTTCCCGAAACTTCTCTCTCGATGATTCACCGTAACATTATTTTTGTGCTTATCAGTAAACTGTCTATTTCGTTATATATGTATTTTATATTACTCGTATTTATTTCACTTATTCTGCTACATTGCCTTACCGCTTTCGTCGTCAGCGAAAGTCTTTCTAAAAAGTCCTATGTTCAAATAACCCGATAATACGAAATAAGTTTTCAACCATCTCTTTTTACATTGAAAATAAAAAAAAATGTTGGTAAACAAAAAGATTATATCTCATAATTTAAAAGACGTTTTGTAGATAAAAATAATAATTTATAATATTATAGGTATTTTACAACTGTTACGTATACATTCGGTATATACTACATAGTGACAACAGACACGAAAACGAATTTTGCGACCGTCAGTAACTAGGTAGGTATAATCTTATTGTTTAATGGGCTAATTTCAAGTTAAGATAATAGCAATAGTATCTTCGTTTCCATGGAAAATTAATAAAATTTGGAGTTGTAATTGGTTGTTGCTACGGAAAAGTGCATATTAAAATTTGCGATACTACCAATAGCATCTCAACTTGAACTTAGCCCATTACTAATCTATTGTTTAAATTATCTATTGCCTTTAAGTAATCTAAATAAATATTTTATTACCGTTGAAAAGCATCAAAATTATACATCACCGATTCAGTTTCGAAATTTGGTCCTATTTCTGGCAAATACACCACTTCGTATTCCGGTACCGAATTTCTATCATCGGTTTGAAAATAATAAGCCAATTCGTCTTCAGTCATTTCATTGTGCAGAGCTTCAATAGAAAAACTTTTACTATTTAAAACCCCACAAACTAGAAATAAAAATACTACAACCCACATCTTGAAACACTGATATCTTTCCAATTTGTTTAGCTAATTTTATACATATTTTTTGTTTGTATTGTTTTATTCTGCTGGTAGATCTAAGAATAATTAAGATTAAGGTAACACACTAAAGAACAACGACCCTAGCAGGTGTAAAATATTTATTAACAATTACAAAACAGCTTTAGGTGGAAGTTTTTCATCCCAAATCGTCACTCCATCACAAGCACATATAGTTTTAGGATTCTGGAAAAGGCCAGATGACCTTGCTATGATTCCACAAACCAGTCTCTTCTCTCCAGAATTAACAACAAGGGACCGTCCAATAATTTCAGGAAGCTTTAAAACATTATTCTCTTTTTTAAAACTCGCTCGGCCTTCACTGCCTGATTTGAAATCACCCAAGTCCCCAACCGGGTGGAAAATACCCCCAACACTGTCACAACCTAAGAACACTTGATTTTTCATCACCAATTAAGGTGGCGCTCTTCAAAAATCGGTTTTCTTGGTGAACTTTGGGTTAAGACAACGTACAAAATATAAAGATTACGTTTTTGATCTTTTCTATATATTAAACATAACACAGTGCAGTAGTTTTTACTAAGTTTCATATTTGTGCGCAAACATTTTTAATGATTAAAAAAGATAAAGTTTTCTTGTTTTGTACGTTAGACCAAAATATAAAAATAATTTTTTTTTTTTTTAAATAATGCCCTATTTTAATTTTTAGTTATTCTCTAAAATGGGGCATTATTTTTAAAAACAAAAAATTCCAAATAATTTTAAAGAAAAAGATCTAATATTTTACAAAACAACAATCAAAAATTCCTTTTTCTTTACATAAATATCAAATGTATCTTTTTAAATAAAAGCATTTTTTTTCTTGAAATTAGATTTACTCGACATTTTCTTGCTCTTTTATATAGTACAAGTCTGGTCTATGTATGTATTAAACTATTCAAGATTATCTCAATAAAGTGTTCAAAACAAGAAAACTTTTTAATCAGTTAAATGTTTGCGCACAAATATGAAACTTAGTAAAAACTACTGCACTGTGTTATTTAATATAAAAAAAATTCAGAAACATAATCTTTATATTTTATACGTTATCTTGACCGAAAAGTTCATACCGAGAACACCGATTTTTCGAAGAGCGCCAACTTAAAGAACCAAATTTTTATACCTTGTGAAATATCGCCACATTCGTTTACTGTAAGTTTGTAATCGGAATTAGGATCCAACCCATCTACTGTACCATCAATTACGCATGAATTAGGCGCAACCTGGACAAACCTTACGACTCCCTGGATGTTCCCTTTGCCCGTTTCCAGGATGGCAACACCTGCCGAACTACCTGCATATCCTCTAACCACAACTTTCCGCCCGGTGGTTTCAAGTTTTTCCTGTATTTGCAAAGTCGGGAGGGTGGTTTTTACCACCACAGAGCCCTTTTCTAGATCTACATCGACGCTCTTGATGTGGGGATCACCGGCCAAAGACTTTTTCACTGCCTCCACACAGGAATTACATGTCATTTGCACGACAAACTCAATTTGACTTTCTGGCATGATTCCAGAGTAAAATCACAGCATGACAATGCGTAAAATTTGATATTTACACGAAATAATTAATGACTTTTTGAAGGTTATATTTTATTGATAATGACAGCGGTTGGTAGCACTGCTCGTCTGATATGCATATGCAGCAAATGCGCTAAAGAACTTTGACGTTCTTCTTCGTTTTAGTTCCGACCCTCTAACACTGCAGGCGCTGGCAACGCTCATTAAAATAGATTGCGGGTATTTTAAATGCAATCCTCAACACTTTGAAAGGCAAAAAAAGTAAAGTTATGAGCTAACAAAAACTTTAACTTTTGATTGTGGCAAGGCTGTAAAATTTACTTCTGTAAAGATAAAAAGATAAGCATTTTGTCATAAAACAAATATTTTTACTGTCTCTTACAATAGGTTTTAGAAGTGTGTCGTCATTTACGCGCAAAAGTTCGAAGCACTGTTATTCTCAAAATAAACGGTAAAAAAGTCGTCCTTTGGACTTTGGAGCACTACATATAGGGTGTAAAACAGCGCGAAGCTTTCAAACACTATCATTCAATAAAAGTACCTTGAAAAAGTCGACTTTATTGTACATGTAAATAAGGTTAGATTTATTTTAACAAAGATCAAATTTCAAGCAATGAATAAATATACTATATAAAACAAATAAGACGTAAAAAACCGACATTCGATAGTCTGGCGTTAATTAATTACCTAATTCGCTACTCTATTAAAAATTTTGTAAAAAAAATTCGTAAAATAATAGATTTGCACCAGAAACACGGAATAAATATCTTCAATGAGGCGTTTTCAGACTTTTAAGTAATCCACCTGATCTTGGAGAGTTTATTAAATAAATTTTGACCGATAAATTTTAAAAGAATTGTTATCAATTATTAATAACAATTATTAATTAAACTAATTAACAAAATACAATATAAGTATTATAAAAACAAGAACGTAGCTAACGCTCACAATAAATGCTAATCAAACAAGTGGCCCTTCGATCATACAAACTTAGAAACTAACTTAACTACTATCTTATCTAATATACTTAAATTAAGTAAGATTATTTAAGTTAGTAACCAAACTAAGCAATATACATGCAAAATATCCCCATTATACAAAAAAAATGCATACCTGTAGGTAACACCGGGAAAAAACAATTAAATTCCGAATAACAAAAAAACACCTAAAAACCTGAAACAGAAAAATTATGAAAATCTCAAACAGTAAAATTAATAGAAAAACCTGAAACAGAAAAATTAGTAGAATAACTTGAAATAAAAAATACAAAAATCTGAAACAAAACAGTTAGTAGAAAAACTTAAAACAGAAAAATTACGAAAATCTGAAATAAAAAGAAAAAAATTAGTAGGAAAACCTGAAACAGAAAAATTACTATAACACAAAACACGGAATTACCAAAGCTAAAACAGAAAAGTTGTTGAAATACACTTTTTACACAAAATTTTGAATAAAAAATTACATATTAAAACAGAGATCAACAATTTTAACAAAGTATTTATTTAATTATATATTTAATTAAAACATTTTCCTCTGACACAACTGATGACTGGCAAATTCCCTCCTTCTGCTTCTTTCGAATCTACCTTTAATCCTGAAATTGGAGCTTCTTCTTCTGCCCTATGTGGCGATTTATCCCTCTGCTTCTTTCGGACCTTTAATACAAATTTTCAGCAATGTCTTTAGAACCTACCCCCCAACCCCAATAAAACAAAAAAATACTTTAAATCGTTTATTTCTTTTTTACAAAAGAAGGGTGGAAAGGGATTCTAAATAAAATACGTAAATTTATTATTAAAACAATTTTACAAATAAAAGTAGTATTTAAAATTGTTTATCTCTACGTTATTTTGTAATTTGAAAATGCAAAAATGTATTTGTTTAAACAAAATCACGACATATTCCATTTACTAATTGATAATAAATAATAGTACGCAGCTTTAGAGCGGCTGTGATGCGTCCTGTTCGAGAGCTGGTGCTTGACTAATTCAAACAAAGAAATATAGATAAATTTGCAAAAGGCAACAAAAAAAGTCTATTATATCACCCCTTTGTCAAACCACCTTTGTGTCTTTGAGTACTGAATCATCGTATTATGTAAGCAATTAGTTCAAATAATAAACCAAAAATGTATTTAAATATTTAGGTACTGAAACAAGATGTTTCGATTTTATTTCAATTCATATTTAGTCACGAAAATAGCGGCAAAAAAACAATAACTAATTTTATTTAAAAAAATAAAACAAAACATTGTTTTAAACGGCTACGTCATTACCAATTGAAAGATGAGGTCAAAAATCTCTTGTCAATATTTTACGCAATCACAAAAAAACTTTTTATATTTTCTAAAGTCTCAGTTTATATGCAGGATATTCCAATTTTATTTCAATTGCAAGTCACTTTTCACCCTTTTATCGAAAGAATAATGAAAAAAATAGAGTGGCCTTTGATAAAAGCCTACTTCAGTTGTACCTATGTATTTTATTTTTATAATATCTTATTAATTTATAATATATAGTTATTAGTCACAGTAAATTTTGCGAAAAATAATTAAGAAATCGGTCTGCGATTTTATTTTTTCTTTTAAAGTAATTAAATCAAGCAACTAAAATTTATTCTTGGAAAAAACCATTTTCTGCTTTAATGAAACTTGTCCGAAAGTAATTAATCGAAGTTAAAAACTTCAAACTACACTACTCAAAAGAATTATCGCATATTCCTAAAAATACAACAAAAATTTATTTTTAAAATGTATATATGTATATTTTGTATTATACATGTATTTTCATGTGTTCTTGTGCATCAAGAAGCTCACCCGTATTTTTTTAATTTTTTTAACGCCAAATTATCTATTTTTTTCTCAGTCAAATCAGTTTAATACCATTTCTGAGGTTTATTGTCGAAATAATTTGTATTGTGAATTAGGGGTATTAACAGACGTGTTACTCGGCATTAAACCGAAGCATAATTGCAGACTGTTATCATTCTTCTCCGCGAAGGGCATAATCAACTGAGAGTCGCTGAAATTCTGAATGTTGCCCAGTCCTCTATCAGCATGGTATACCAGCGTTATTGAGACACGAATTCTCATTTAAGACGTCGTGGACAACGTCGTCATAGGGTGACAAGTGGGAGAAAAGATCGTTTCCTCACACTTAATGCAAGGAGAAATCGGTTTGCAGCGGCTAGGTTTTTGCAAAACTTACTACAGAGAGTACATAATAATTGAATTTCTAATCAAATGGTCAGAAATAGACTGCATGAACTTAATTTACCTGCCAGACAACCAGCAACAGGCCCACGGTTGACTAGAGAACACCGGGTAAGTCGACTTGCGTTTGCGAGAGAACATGTGAATTAGATAAACCACCAATGAGCCAACGTTTTGTTTTCGGATGAATCGAGATTTACTCTTTCATCAAATGATCGACCTCAAACCTCAAAGAGTGAGAAAAACTCCGGGGACGCGATTTACTCAATGCAATATTCGGGAATTGGATGTTTTTGTCGCGGGTGATGTGATGGTACGGAACAGAATTAATTCAGGAGGGCGCACAGAGTTGCATGTTCTTAATAATGGTACTTTAAATGCAGATAAGTAGGTATATTACAGAAACTTTAGAAAAATATCTTGTAGCTTTTGCCCCATTTGTTCGATCCGATTTTATTCTCATGCATGATAATGCGCGTTCACACGTCGCTCGAGTAGTTCAGCACTACCTGCAAACTCTTCAAATTCCCGTAACGGATTGGCCGGCTAGGTCACCGGACTTGAATCCGATTGAACACTTATGGGACGTTATTAGGAAACGTGTAAGAAGCAGATCAAATGTTCTTCAAACTTTAGGCAAGCTCTTAGAGGCTTTAACTGTAGAGTGGAAGAATATCCCAAATGTACTGTACAAAATTTAATTCAAAGTATGCAAAGAGGTTGTAGAGTCATTATAAATGCAAGAGGAGAGAACACACGCTACTGAATACAATTTCTTCAATTTTTTGTTGAATTTTATAAATTTTGATTTTGATTTAGTCAATGATTAGTGGCTTAGTTGATCTTTTATCAACTGGTATGTTGAAAAAATATATAGTTACTTTTGCAAATTTGTTTTTTAATAAAACTAACATGTTTAACTTCTAAAAAAAATTCTATCGGACTTGTAATGAAATATGCGATAATTGTTTTGAGTAGTGTATTTAACATTTCCTTTCAAATTTATCTGTCAAAATTGTGTGTCTATGTATTTTGACAGCTGTTCTAACTCAAAAAGACTTAACACCTCAATATTTATTCACATCAATCAGTATTTACGAAAGTTTTAAACTCTCAATCAGTTTTTTTTTTTTTTTTGTAATACATTGTTGGCAGAAACGTTACTGTAATCACAATTCAACGTATTCAAGAATTTCTCTTACATGATTTCACTCCAAGTCTTACAAAGCCACCTCTGGAATTTATTTTTTTTCAAACTCTCCGAAATCTTAAAACGAAATATATGTATCAAAAACAAGTCAAACACTGGAACATAGTAAAATTTTAAATTTTCCCGCGTTATTATTTTAATAATTATTAATTTACATAAAACAGTTGAAAAAAAAATTAGTTTTAAACTACATTTTTAAATAGACTTCTAGGTGCACTTTATGCCACCTTGAATAATAATTTTTATAAATAAGTTGAGTGTTGGGTTAATTGGACAATAACAACAACAATCAACTTGAATTATAATTTAAAAATCGTTTGCTAAATAAGGAATATTGTCCTGAAACTGCTGTATGACGTCATGTGAAAACATTGGATTTTCCAAATATTTAGCTACTCAACCGGCAAATTTGTTTAAATAACAAATGTTGATTTCTATCGCAACCAATAAACATATTTTTGTTACTAGTAATTGTTACCTTAAAAATTTCTGTGTTTTTCATTTTTCATCTGTATTTTTAATATTATTTGTTTCATTAAATAGTCTTCTGAGTACAACTCGAGTCAAAGTTAAGTAGAATATTTATGTGGTGGTGTCACGAATTGTCATTTGCTTGGTATAACAGCATGAGTGCAAAGCGCAAATAGTGTTCCCAAGCGTAATGACCATAATATATTCATTTTCTTTTAAGTCATTTTCATTTTCTTTCAGGTTACAGGTAATTTTCATTTTGTACTTCTATTTATTATGTTTTAATTCTATTTATTATATTATAAATTTATTAAGTTGAAATATTTTATGAAATTTTGATACTTCTCAAAATAAGTTTCTTGATATTTTTTAAACTGTTAATACTAATTCTCCATAAGAAACAAAATAATTTGTTCGAAGGCTGGTAGAGGGTTTAAACTAGTTTAAAAACGACCTATTTGTAAATATTTAAGATTATTTTTTATTTTTAATTAAAGCGCCATCCGACGGTAAAAGGTAAGTACTAAACAACAACTGTTTATTTTACTCAAGGACGTTGAATGATTCAACCAATATTCAACGTCAATTTTGATTTTAGTTCAGAGTTTCGCAGAGAGTTGTCAACTGACAAGTGACAGTTTAAGTAACTTAAAATTTCAATTTGTCAACGAATTTTTGGTGATTTATAATGGAACAAGACGAAGTTGTGCTCGAAGAAGGCGAAGTACTATTTATTAAGCTCTATGGAGGTTGTTTCATTAGGGATGTTGCAGTTATCTGACGATTCCGACACATACACACCCCTTGAACGACCAGCTGACTATTCAGGGATCCAAACAAATTCGCGCTTTCCTGTGGATGTTCCTGAATCAGAAAGCGAGGCAGAACTGCAGTCGTCGGAGTCAGACAGTGATTCAGATTCAAATAAGAAGAAAAGTAAAAAGCCTAAAATCAAGCTAAAACCTAAACCTGTAGAACCTAAAAGAAAAAAATATGATATTTGGAGCACCAGAGTCCAGGAAGATGTGCTTTCAGAAACGTTAAATAGCTGTGATGTTACTATTAAAGACAGGTCACGTGACGTCGAATCTTATGATTATTTAAGCCATCTAAACATAAACAGGACCAATAACAAAAGGACAAAAGATGACAGTAAAAATCCGAAACTTAGATCAGTGGGGCGACCCAAAAGCCAGGAAAGGGCCAAAGGAAATTCCAGAAAGATCCTTGACCTGGCTGTCACTGACTCAAATACCCCTGAAGAAATTGCTAAAGATATAGCAAATAAGTTATTTGAGGAAAAGGAAGATTTGATCTGTATGTCTTTAATGTATTTCTTCAAAAACTGTTTATTGTGATTTTAGTGCGGGTTATCAACACTTTAGGCAAAGAGAAAACCTTCAATATATTTAAGGAAACCAAAAGGATAGAAGAGGAGGGTGGTATGTTAATTATGGTAAGTTTGTTTATTGACTAGGTAATCAAGTGATTTATTGAAATTTTAAAAATTAGAATCAAACAAGACGTAGAACCCCTGGGGGCGTGTTCCTCTTCCTAGTCAGACATGACTATGACTTAACCCATGAACAAAAAAATATTATTTTTGAAGATGACAAAGAAAAAACCAAAATAAAGTTGAGAAACAAACAAAAAAAGAAATTGAAGAAACTTAAAGACGAAATTGCGGCCTCTAAAAATAAATTATTGCCTGATTTATTAACGCGAGCTGAACTACTGGCGAAAGAAAATAATCGTGTTAGAAAAGAAACTGACGAAAGGGACGTAATTAACCCACCGCCGACGCCTGAAACCGACGGCCATGACAACAGCGGGGATGGAATGGATGGCAACGGAACTGATGAAAACAGGAGAAAATGTGAAACTTATGATGATGATTTTCTTGAAATAAATTGTTCAAATGATATGGAATTGTTTTAAATTTTATTAACTTAGGGAAAATCTAACATCTGAAATAAATAAAGTTAGTAAGATTTTATTTGTGTTTTGATTTTTATTACGATTTGGGGAAGAACACTTTCCATGTCACTTAAAGTTACAGATGTTCTGTTTTGGTTAGAGCATTGTTTTGCTGCTCTGAGGGAACTTTCTATGACGAGGTATTTAGCCAGTTCGGTCATTACTTCGACAGCATCATCGGAAATTTTAATTTTGGGGTTTGTGCAATTTGACTTAAGCACTTCTTTGATTATATCCTTCAAGACTGGAGTTAAATTACAAAATCTTGTTTTGGAAACTTACATTTTTAAAACTTGTGCTTATTTTTGAAAAGAGCGATTCGTCAGGTCCCGAAGATGTTGACATATTAAATTTTGTTATTAATGATTCCAATAAAATTAAATAAATTCTAATAAGAACTACGAAAAATGCTTCATAAATACTTAAGAAAAGCAACACAAAAGTGAGGTTATGTTGGTTTAAATTTGGCGTTTTATTTGGCGGGAGAATCATTCAGCCAAAAATGCCAAGTACAGTAGAATCTCGTTTATCCGGAGCCGGCATGACAAGCCTTGTCCCGAAAAATAAAAAAACGCTGATAATTCAAACTTTTTTTATTTTCTAATTATTTACTTGGACAGGTTGGAGTTAAAAATATAACTATCTCTAAATATGCATGTTCATTTTTTTTTGTTTAATAAAACGGTCTTTTTAACACTATTTTCTTCCTCGGCTCCGTTAAAAAAAGACTAAAATTTTCTTTTAAGGTAGTTTTATTATAATAATATAAATATAAAAAATACTGTATTTCACTTCTTTCTTGCAATAATTAATGTGAGGTAGGCAATAAGCATTAAAAGATGTTTGTCACAAAATTCGGATTCGTACAAGGATGTTAAATGGAAAGGAGAGAGTACGCCCTATACCTACCATATAAACAGTTTGGTATCAGCTTGGTACCAGTTTATGATGAGTTTCAAATGAAGCGCAGACTCGACAAATCATGTAGCTGACGCAGGACGCTAGTTTTTGTTTGGTTGATTATAAACAAATGTTGTCTTGATTTTTTACTGAATTTTTTGGGTCATTGTAAATTGATTGTTATTGTTCTTTGTTATTGTTGTTGTCGTTTTAATGTGTTTTTATCCTTTGTTTAAACTTTTTATACTACATTCTGTGAGGCTACTGACTTCAACCTCGTGGTGCGCCTGCTTTCAGTACCAGTTTATAGCTTTGCGCAGTGAAGGCGACAAACCATGTTTTTCAAATCGTGCTTCCTCCGTCCTATCTAACCTACTTGGACTCGTAAGAGAAAGCGACAGCCTGAGGAAATTATTTGCAGTATTGCTCTTATAAAGCCCATTTTCGAGATTTACATACACTAAATTCCCATTAAAAGCACTGCAAACCAAACATTATTGTTGCTAGAGATGAACTCAAATTATATAGCCACCGGGCACCGTTGGTGTGTAAAAGACAATAATGAACTACTACAGGTAACTTTTTTTTAATCTGCCGCTTGTTCTTATCAACATCTGGAGCATCAAAAAAGATGTTGGATGGAAATTTTACACATGTTTTGTTTTAAGCTTCTTAAATTAAATCTTCCTGATCAGTTATTTCTATGTAAAACTAATCAAACAATGTGAAACATGCTCCAGAAATTTACGGTTTGTAGACAAGCATTTTCACATTCCAGCTTTAAAAGTAAGAACTTGATTGTGTCGCAGGAACTCTCAGCAGTAGACTTTAGTAGGTTTTAGCAAATTTTAATTTGTGTGACTCTTTTGTTTCGATTTGCAAGCTTGTAAGTTTTTTAAAATGTTATGTTGGTAGTCCTTTGTTAGAGTTATTAGTTAGAGTGTATAGAGTTACACAAAACTTAGTGACATTAGAAGTTACACCCAAAGAAATAATTTTTGGACGTGTTTTCTTGGCAATATAGTAGACTTACATTAAGAAAAAACAATAATTTGCAAGAAATTTTAGTAACATTAACTCGAAAAAAAAAATAAATAAATAAAAATAAAAAACATTAAATCTATAATGTGATTGGTGACCCCGTAACTGCGAACATTCCTGTACACGTCTAGGCATGAACAAAATGAGATGATCGATATCTGCTTGTTAAACTTCGTTCCAAGCAACTTGAACCTGATTAACTGTGCCAGAGTCTGTGGAGGACGATGTAAAGCGAGCAGTATTCTCCCCATCGTATCTCACACATGCTCGATGGCAGGGCAAAACATTAACGCCAGTTTCTTGAAGGAAGTCCATAGTTTGACAAGCAATATGTGGACGTGAATTGTCATGCAAAACGGTCTCAAAAAGCTAGTTGTCTAAAGCACCTGTCTTGACGCTGTGGTACGCCTCGGTTAATCTGTTGGTCTGTTTCGTGTTCTTCTACCTTCTTCTGTCTACATCCGAAACACACTCATTACCGTCATTGCATTAGAATAAACACGGCGAGCAATTTCGCGATAGGACAAACCAACTTCTCGAAAGGTCACAATTCTACCTCTGTTTAAATCGCTAAAATGGTTAAATCATTGATGGCAATAATTACTATAACTAGCTTTAAATTTACGCCTCCTGTTGCCAAAAAATCACTTTAAAAAAATTATTCCTTCTGGGTGTAGCACTTCTAATGTCCCTGAGTATGTTAGTGTTATGTTAACATAAAAAAATCCATTAAATTTAAGTTCAGATATTCTCAAGTGACAAAGATGATATGACCAAGATGATAAAATAATAGTTAGCTGGAGAATTGGGCCAAGATGTGAAATAAGAGTGTATTCTAAGATGATATGTGTATATCATTTATTTAAAGGAGTTCAACTTGGAAGTAAGTGACATACAAATTTTATCTGATTGTACTACCAGTTACCCTTGACAGGCGAGTCACATATAAAATATAGAAAACAAGACCGACAAAAATAAATTGTTCGCGTAAAAAACTCAACTTAATACAACCAAATTTAAATTAAAAAAGAATACTTAAACTTACATACAATTGCTTCATCACGAAAATAAATGCTGTCCGGCAGCAGTATAATACTAAAAATTTTACAATACGTACACTTTTCATGATAATATATCACAGTTCACTATAATAATCCTGAAAAAATAATTCATCAGACAAGACAGGTCTAGAATAGTTCAGAAAAGCACATTAGTAGTCGTCAATCATAAGACCGTTTCGTGTTCAGGTATTCGATGTTTGATGCAGCCTTTGTTTCAGCGGCTTTATATAAATCCAGCCATCTTCAGAACACTTTTGAAACAACTGAAATAACCACATTATCACCAAATCTTTTCACAAAACCTTGTACCTTTGTCCGCCATTCCGCCCCCGAATCTTTCCTATCTTTTGCCTCGTCTCTTTGTTTCTGTTCCAGCATTTGTTTAGCTGTCGTTGCTTTATCAATATCGTTAAACTTAAGACCGGCTGTTACCTCCTTCCACAGCCTCCGCGACTCGTTTATTTCCTGCTGACTGATAGGCTTAACTTGTTTCTTAATTATTTCTAGGGCGTTTACGTCGATAAATTGCTCAGTATCCTGCATTTAGTCCCTTCTTTAGCCCCGACAATCATTTTACCCGCCCCTTCACTTACCTTATCAGACCACTTGGCTTCCATTACTCCATTCCATTCGCCGCTAATTGACAAGAATGGCTTTTTATCATCAGGCCCAAAAACGTCAGCGTTTATTTTATGTTTTTTATTACCATAAAACGGTTTTGTTAGAAATTCAATATTGCAGTAATAACCGGTTTTCTGGCAAGTTATAGTGACTGTGCCTCCTAATTCTATCCAAGGAACTGTTAGGATTGACCGGCCGTAACCGTTTGGGAATGTAACTACGTATTCTTCATCATAATCTAAAACCGAAACTATACCCTGTCCTATATTATAGACGCACACCGATAAACCCAAAAATTTGGATTTTGTGTACACGTGAGCGTTAAAACTTATGCGTTTATTGTAATGTTCTGCATAAAAGGCCGAAACTGAAACAAAATTCACTCAGTTTAGTTTATTTTTAAAATAATAGGTGTCCTTACTAGGCGGATGATGTGATACTTGTTCTGCTATAAATGACAGTTGGTTTTTCTTGCACCAAGGCACAGGACCGTCAGAAACAACTGCATCATCTTCTTTATCTTCTGGGAATTCCCAATGGCACCGGAACATTTCACCCAAGATTGGATTGTATGGTTTTTTAGCTACAGTACTTTTTCTACCAGCATGGTACGAAGATAAGTACCATTTGACCACCTGTACCATCCTCTCTTTGGGCTCTTTGAATTCAGATATTCTATAACACAAATTTCAATTTAGGAATAATACAGTAAGAAAAAAACAGTCAATATAAGATACAAAAAGTTAATTTTATAGAAAAACTAAATAACACTATGTATGACCAATATGAGTGCTACAATCGCATCAAATATGGTGGACCAAAGAAGCATTAATAATAGGAGAGGGAGAAAACCCAAATCGATAACAAAAAGTGTTATTTGAGTTTTAATTTTGTTATTTTCCCTCAATAATGCACGTGTTCAGTAGTTACAAATTTCACTGATCTGCCAGCTATTCTCTGTTTCTTTTATCAATTAGCTCAAAATTTTTGTTACTACTGAAAACCTCTTCAAATGCTAAAAAAATTAAAAACAATATATTTTGCATTTTTTTGTAATTATGACGACCAACACTTTTCTTGCCACTATGTACAGTATGTACACTATGTACAATTATTCCATCAGGAAATGTAGCATTAGTCCTGGTCAGTTGTTTTCTGTTGCTATTTTCTCGGTGATTAGCAGTAGTTAATTAGTTAACGGTTTAAAATAAGAAAGCATTTTTGTAAGTTTAGCACACGTCTTGAGCGTTCGAGTGTGACATTAATTTTGAAGTATAACTGTACACAGGGGGTAAGTACATTTAATTTAATTTTAAAAAATGCAAAAGCAGGTAAATTGGCATATTAAGGGAGCTCAATTCTGACGGAAATGTGTCATTCGTAGCGGCCAATATGGCAGCGCTAGCGTCATCATATATTTTTTGTTAAATGGAAGTATATTATTATTTTTCTCTTATAATTAAATGCCCTAGTAATAAAGGTTTACAAATGTGTTTGTTAGAAATACTTATAAAAGAAAGATCATTATCGTTTTATTTAATATATGTCTACTATAATGACGTTATAGTGCCGCCATATTGACCACTACGAAAGGAAAAATAAAAAAATATTAATTTTATGCGTTACTGTAAATTAATCTTGTATATGACTGATTAGGTTAACTTAAAAGTAGAACATGAAATTGTTTATAATCAACAATAACTCCGGAAAATTGAAACCGAAATTTTTTCAATCGATTTTAAACAGTAAATCGCCATTCGTTGTGCATTTTAAGATCATTACCAAAATAGTGTTTGATAATAAATATATAATTTTTTTAATTGAAAAAGTAATTTTCACAGCAACAATACAATAATTGAAGAATGAATTCAAGATATCAAGAAACATTAAGAATTTAAAAAAAATCAAAAACATTGTAAAATTTTTGAAATATTCAATAACAAGGCTAAATAAAATATCCCTTTTCAGTAAATGCCTAACTACATAAATAGTTTTGGTTTGAACTTCCAGTCGAGCCATCTAAAGTCTAGATATTAATACTTTTTTGCTAAACTTCTTTTTTACAACGAACAAAATTTTCCATAACGAAGCCACGCGAAAAAAATTGCCACTTGACAAATTAATCTGAAATTTCTTATTCCTTAATTAATCTGAAAAATCTTAGCAACTGCTCCTAGTTACCTGTGTTATTCAACAAGTATCAAAGATGCTTTAGAAATTGACCCCAAAACTATCAAAAACGTTTTTAAATAGAACGAAAACCCCCTAAATAAAAAATGTTTCTCCGGTTAAAGTAAAAAAAGTTACTTACTTTAATAATTGTTTATGTAATTTTTAATTCGGTTTTTCGAATAATCAGTGGCTTTCTGATGCCAAATTTGAGATTTTATTGCGAATTAAGTATTACTCGTAGATAAAATTAACCCGTATTGTGTAAATTTGAAATATCTTTCTAACATAAATTCTATTTAAATTTGATTCGAATAAAAGAAATTGTAAAGAATATCGTTTCCATTTTATGGAAATCTAATGACCACTCAAATCGATACTTTTTTTGATTTTTTTTTGAATCAATCGATAACTTTTAAAATGAGAAGCAATTTATATCATTGCGCCAACTTTATAGCTCTTCAGATAAAGTCTAAATTAAAGATTAAAAAATCAAAAACGGCAAATGTAAATGCATTGGAAAGAGCTAGAGGACATACCAATGGAAAGGTAGGAATGTTTGGGAGTTCATAAATCAACGAAGCTAGTTATGGGAGAAATAAGCTGGTAATTTCAACAATAAGTTTAACGCGTGGGGAGTGCAATACGGTTTGAGACCTTTCAGATTATATTGATAGGAAAATAATTCTGATACCGAAATTTTAAAAATTAAATGGATCGCAGGTGTTTGTGATTCAAAATATATTTGTCTTAGCTTGTATCACCTTTTTTAAGTAATTTGTGAAAATCTGTCACGTTACGTTAGTGGTCCAATATATTGCCCGAAAAGTCTATATGTGTCTTTCGGATCATCAAATTAAAGATTTTTTATTAATAACATTCTAATTTCTAAAACAAAACATTTCACAAAAGGTTTCTTTTGATAAACATTACTAGTGATTCTATGCGTTACGACTAGATCATTCATTTTAGAATTATTGTCATTAAAGTAATATCTAAGTATATGATAAATAGTCGCATCTTATTTCTGTAATGATATAGTATATTTCAATACACAGTATATAAGAAGAATTTACATTCTCTGAAGTCTGGAGTAATTAAATGTAAATACCAAGAAACGTTTCTATTTCTTCTCGGTACCTACAGGCCCAAGAATTAGTGTCAATCAACCGCCTTAATCCCCATAAATAAAAAGTGAGGATTTTATAAACTCGGTGACAGAAGTATTAAATAAAATTAAACCGCATTGTGTAAATTTGAAATATCTTTCTAACATAAATTCCATTTAAATTTGATTCGAATAAAAATAAATTGTAAATTTGCATCAATAACTTGGTAACATTTTACTTTAAATGTTGGTGATCATCAGATGTCAACTGGAACGTCTTATATTAGACTCACGTTAGTTAGTTCTGCCTCTGCCATTACGTTAAACTGAAAGAAAACGTTATGTTTTGTGTTTGTTTCACTGTTGACTAATAGATGAAGAATAAAACTGCAAAAGGATTGTAACCCCTTACTTATTTGTAAAGTTTACTGAATATTTAATTTATAATTAATTTCTTCTATAACTGTTTAAATATGAAATAAAACAGATTTTTCATTTTTGGTAGCTGTTAATCTGTTTTAATATGAACAAAAAATGGAACATTTTTTATCGCCTACTCCACATTTATTTTAGCTATTCTATATTAATTAATCAAGTACTTTGATCAGCACCATCTATCGACTGGAGTATTCAGGATACCAACAGAAAAGTAATAAGTAAAGTAATTTCTTATTATGTAGTTACATTTTTCACTGAACGCGAATAAATATTTAGATATTTCCACAGAAAAAAAACTAAAGAATGATCAAAATAGAGCGACAAATTATTGAAAAATATTGTTACCTTACAAATAGGTCCGGATGAGCAAAATAATCCGCATACATCTCTAGTAAAGACCGTCGTTCTAGGATGAAAGTAGGAAGAACAACTTTAGTGAGGTCCATTCCAATTTTTACTTGCGCTAAGAGATGGCGAATAACAGACCCATGATTTTCCATTTCTACATCAGGTTCGTCATCATCATCATAAAGGGCTAGAAAACAGAAATCTTCACAATCAAATCTTCTAGAAAACACTATCTTCTACTAGAAATTTCATGTAAATTCCAAAACTGACATTTACGAGCAACTGTGACAACACTTAAAAACTACATTCTTACCATCATAGTCGAGATTGCCAAGAGTTTTTGCTACACTTATGCTATCTTGTCTCACGGACGGTGTCCTGGAATTGGTCGATGGTAAAACGGCTTGCTTACTACCAATAGATAACGTTGCTTGAGGGTCTTCATCAATAGATCTCAAACTACTACGGAAAAAATACAACCATTAGTTAGCACTTATCATTTTGACAAATGTCAAATTAACAAAATTTACCTCCTACGTCTGAAATTCAGCCGATTGTTTAATAGTCGAATCATTTTTGGTGTTGTTTTTTGGTAAAAAAATGTCTTTTATTGCGCGCAATTTTAAAAATAATAAGGCTTCAATTCGGTGCTTCGATGTAATTTTTGTGTATAATATAAATTGTCAGTTAATTAATTTTGAAAAAAAACACAAACATTGATGTCAGTCTTGTACGAAAATCAATAGACCGGTCTCATCGATCGGAGGGTTAAGGGCACGGATTTCTGCATTGTTGTTATTGTCAGCGAGTTATTACGACACGCGGATTATACTTGGATCACATGAGGTGATGTTTGATGATTATTGCAAACGAGAAAAGACGACGAGGATCTTGAGGGTTAGAGAGGCTCGGAATGGGATGACGCCGTCGCGACGCTACGTGTGCGCAACCAAACGACATGACATAATCGCGGCGAATACGAAAAGGAGTTTTATATGATTAAAGTCGGTCAATAAAATTTCATTTTTTGTAAGAGTGCCAGCAAAAAATTGATACGGGATCTAGTACACGATACAATTTAGAAAATGAAATGAGGGGCTAGATAGAATCAACAAATTTATTTCCATTGTTGAAAATTACGAAAGAAATATTAACACAACAGAATTTAAAACTTAAAATATAACGTTTAATAATTACGGTGAATTAAAAAAAAAAATAAGATCTTAAAAAGTTAAAAATGATTTGCATAAAAAAATGCTTCGTACAATAGATAGATTTTTCTCCTCCAAATATAATGACTTTTTTAGTTTTTTTATAATGTTAATAATAATGAAGATATTTTTTAAATACTTTTGCTAAAGTTTCTAACTGACTCCTGTCGTGATTTAGAACATTACAATTAATTAAAACCGTTCATTGAGTAGATGTTTCTAAGATTATAATGGTTTTTAAATGAACTTGATATCTTTTTAAATAACTTAGTTATCGCGTAGAAACGACATGGAGAACGCCAATTAGAGAAATCCCTTTAACCTAGCCTTAATCCCTCGAGTATTTGAAGCCCTCAGGCTCTAAACTTTCACTCTCGGGATTAAATCATTCTTTTTAGCCCTTGAATGTATGTATCTAGTATTATATACTACTTTGCATTCTCAGGGGATAAATTGACTACTTTGGGCTCCCACTTGAAACTAAAACGCCACATTTAATACTAAGAAATTAAATTTATTTTTACTCCCGCCAAAATTAAATGTGAATAAATTAAAAAAAGCAAAACAAGTCGTATTATTGTTCTACGAGTATACCGCAACAATCCCTAATAACAAAATAAAAAAAATCACAAAATTAGTTAATTTTTATGTTAAAACAAAATTAACACCTACATTTACATTACGTCCTTCTTTACACTATAATTATTTCATTTCATTTTTTAAAAAATTGAAATAAGTCCTTAAAGTGTTATAAGTGTTTTTTAATCCCTCAGGTGATTAGTACTTTCTTCACTCGCGGGATTAAAACCTACTTCAGTCCCTTGGTATATAATCTACTATTATTTTTGCAGTGTTTCAGAAATTATTTAACAAAGTTATTAAATAAAGGCAAAAACTTCAAATTGAAAAACACATACCTACAGTGAAAACCAGTTATAACGATCTTAAAGACTATACAAGGTCGGCCAAAAGTATGAAACCAAGCGATTTTCGTCTAAACTATAAACATTTTCAAGAAAATAAAATCTGAATATTTAAAACCCTTAATGTTAATATTAAAAAACTTGGTACAGCCACATTTCATTTAAAAAGTTTGTTCCATTTAAAAAAAAGCTATGATTATCCTAAAAATTTAAATAAATAAAAGATGCTAAATACGCTAATAAAGTTGCATTTTTACAGTCATTCAACCTCTATATTTTATTTTCATAAAAACGTTTATAGTTTGGCCGAAAACTGCGTGGCCCATATAAGTATGTATTTGACTAACCCTGTGTAATTATGCGAACGATAGATGGAGAGCTAGATCGTAGACTCGAGGTGAATAGGGCATACAAAAATGCAGAAATAAAGTTTTGATAGACAATAACCGTGGAGTGGTTCGCGAAATACCTAATAACAGAAATGTAGCTATTTCTGTACAGTGTTTATAGGTATTCAAAATTAAAACAAGGTGAAAGCTAATTTATATCAAAATTAGGGCTCTTAACTGACTACACCATGGTTTCAACACCGATAACAAGATAAAATTGGCTAATAATCCTAACTTCAATATATACTTCAAAAAAGTACAAATAAATTTCTTCATCAAATTATTTTACCTTGATAGTGAAAAATTGATAAAATTATGTTTATAGGAGTTAAATAATTAAGTATGAAATTCAAATATTTGTTATGATTCATCTACATCTCTGTGCAATTATTAATTATTTTTATCATTAAATAAATAATTACAACAATTGTTTCAAATGTCAGGTTTTTTTTGGTCCATCTATATAAATTAAACCAAAAACCCCGATATAAATAGTTTGTAAAAATGGCACTCTTGCATTATGATCAACAAGCCAAATACCTTATTATAAGAAACCAAAAATCAGGTTTTGTTTTAGACGCTTGTGACAAAGTGGTTAAAATTCAACATTTTACTGGATTTGCATCTCAGTTATGGAAGTTAGAAGAGGCTTTCCCAGGAGCTTATTATATCGTTAATAAAGGAAATAAGTAAAAATATTATATTTCAAATAAATAAATATTTTACGTTTTTTAACATTGTAGGAGAGTTTTGGATATAGAAGGTGGTGTCAAAAGCGGAGCCAATTTAATTACTTATCCAAAACATGGTGGTCCAAATCAACTTTGGTCCATTAAATCTGATGGTACCATTGTTAGTGTTAATGGAAGTTATGCTGTAGACATAAATGATGCAAATTATTTCGCGGGGAACCATTTAATATCATATCAGAAACATGGAAGAAGTAACCAACAATTTATTTTTCAGTATCAATAAATTATATTAAATAACTGTTATTAGTTATTTTTAAATTTTAAAATAATTATCAGCTTTCTAAACAAGACGAGCCCTTAAAATATATACATAACTGTACTCGTATACATAATTCTTGAAAAGGTACTTGTAAGTTAATTAATTATAATTAATATCGACAAAATTATATTAAGTGATTCAATAGTTTGTTATTTAACCAACGAGTTGGTTAATGAAGGCGATTAATAATCGAGACGTTTTAAAGCATAAGCGAGGAAAGTGCGCTTACTAAAGTAGAGATTATTAATCGCGACTTAACAAACAAGTTGATTACAAAACTTTTTTGTTGATCGGACCTTAATTATGTAATTAAAAAAAGAAATATAAAAAACACAAAACAAATTTATCAGTCACTGACAAATAAGGTAAATAGTATATTTAGTTGTTAATAAATCTAGATAGTTTGGTGCAAAATGGTAGTATTTCACATTAACATTTTAAATTAATTTAATAATTTCACTCTGCTTCCTTTCGCTGCGTCTTGTAATCACTCTTGGAACTTTATTTATTTGACAATTGTACGCATGCGCATAGTGTTGAAAACAATCCGTTTTCACAACGATTTTTCAGAAAAAAACATGGATTAATAAACTTTTTTCTAAACGATCAACGGAAATATTTATTTAACCTGAAATGCAGCACCACAAATGATGAAACTCTACAAAAAACGTTTCTAATGTATTATCTTAAGTGATTACCAAATAAGAATATTTTTTTTTGGCATATGGCCAAAACCGCTTAACCGATTATTATGAAATTTGGTATACAAACAAAACTAAATATGCTATTTTTATTGATAATGGCAAAAGTCATTCTCTCAATTCCCGGTTGCAATATTTCCGTCACACATTTTTGGTAATTACCAATTTTTGACCTTATTTACCCCTAATTTTTATTACAAAAACGAATATGCCAGTGAATTCTAAATAAAAAAGTACCCCTTCAAAATTTAGCTAAAACGTACCGTTTATGAGATATTTAAGTTTAAAGTATAAAAAAAAATTAATCTCCAATTTTGGCGCCTTCTAGCTCGTAAACGATGCAACTTAGTATAGAGGTAAGTCGTATTAAATCGTTCTATTTCCGCCTGAGAAAACTTCTGGTTGTCTTTTTGTTACATGTTAAATTTTTTTGCAGAATTTCATCATTTGTGGTGCTCTATTTCAGGTTAAAATTGGGCTCCAAACTTTTGAATTAGCTTGTAGAACATCCTCAAAGGGTAATTGGTCTAGTCACATATTTGCATTGTTGACGCATTCTTTTCATTAAAACAGTGAAAATAACAATAAAAACGTTAAGTAGCTTATCTATAGATTTATTAAACAAATATATAATTTCATATTTTATTTCACGATTTATTTAACTAACTGATAAGCTAACATTCAGTTGTTTTCCTCATTTGCATTACATACAAAATACATAAAATGACTGCAGGTAGAGATTATAAAATAACAACAATATAAATAAAAGGTGTTTTTTATTTACATAACTAATCATACAAAAACATGTATTTGAACTTAATACTCGACAAAACCCAGCACAAAAAGTACTCTTTTATGGTTTTTCGTATTTTTTTATTTTTGCAATACCAACTCTATTATAATTTCCATAAATTCTGACCTTAACAAGGCCACGATTCAAGCAAATAAATCAATTTTGTCGTCGGCAGTTCATTCATCCTTAACACGCAAATTTCGTTCAAAAAACAACTTTAAAAGTGATGAAAGTAAAATGAATTTCTGTGGTGTTCTTTTAGACGACGTTTTCGCTTTTATAAAGTTTTCTCTGTCGTCTTATCTTTCGTGATTTTTAATTGCACGTTCGTTGTCAACTTCATTTTCTTGTCCTTAGTCGGAAAACGAGGGCTTTTATGAAACTGACTAAGATTGAGTCGTCATAAATTTCAACGTAAAGAACACAAAGGAAAAGTCAAGAAAGGAATTTCTCTCAACAACAAAATTCGATACAGAAACCAAACTTTTTAAATTAAGAACAGATCTGCAAAAACTTCTCTAATTATTACTTTTCTGAAAAGTTTTCCACACCTAATCCAATCATCCGCTATGATATAAGAGCAAAAGATCATTTTATATAAAAATATCGCGATGTCAATATGTGATACCTACATTTAATTACAAAATTAAATATCAGATAAAAAATCATTAAAGCTTGTCGGCCTAAAACGTTGAATACAAATCTCATGCGTTAGGTTATTTTACAGTGCTCCAACTAATAAGACACGCGTTGCGCACCTACCTAAAATTATGAAACCGACTATACTAAATTAAGAATTTTCTCGCGCCTTGTTATGACTCCTACGATTGAGCGACGCAATTAATGAAAACAGTTTATGCCATTATCACCTCATTTCGACGGTAATAAAAAATTTACAACTCTACGGGGCCGTAAAATTTAATTTCCGTCACTACGTCTGACCTTGAGATTACTTTCGTGTTATTACCGATTCAACTCTATTATTATAGATTTTATAAAATCATGCAAAGAAATACTCACGTAGGCGTTTGTTGCTGACTTCCTGGCGTGGTGAAGGGTGAGTCATTGGCGTCAAAGAAGTCTTCCTCACCTTCGGAACTGGAGTAGGACATGGGGGGAACTGCTAGACTTGCTGCATTAGGATGTACCAATTCTACAAAAAAAATTGTTTTCCTATTACTCAAAATGTTTTTGTCTTAACGAAACTGACCCAATTATCACAATTAACGGTCAAGTGATGCGTAACAATAGTAATTAGACAAAATTTAGTGCTTACCCAAGGTCCGGCTGTGCCGTCTTGAATTTTCGACGCACTCCGAACCCAATTCGATACCTTGTTGGACAACAGTGCCAGCAACATTGTTCGATTCTATATAAAAATGTTCATATATACTATCGGCGTCAAAATAAACTGAACACCAAATTTTGACATTGACAAGAATTGTGTAAACTGACCATTACATATTTTTTTTGACAGTTCTTCAGTAACGTAACGTTGGGAAATGTGAGGTTAGGAAAGTCAAATCATCATAAAGGTCACTTTACACATTTTTTTCTGTCAAGGTCAGAATTTGGTGTTCAGTTTATTTTGTCGCGGATAGTATATATATATATATTTTTTTTTTTTCGAAAAACTAGAAACTACTAACCTCCGGCATTTGTAGATATGTTAGTGGTTGAAGTACCCGGTCTGGACTGGTAAATACCGTTAATTGGGTGTGCTGTGTTCTAAAAAAATATTTTAGCACCAATATAATAAAAAAACTTAAGTACCTTTGCTATTTGGAGAAGTACTATAGAATGCTTGATATTGTCGAGCATTGCCTGTAAATATATTGAAATAATTTAAATTTGCCGCCAAAATGAAAGAAAGAGTGAGAGTAATATGCTGTATTTCCTTCTCAACTTACATTTGCATGCTCTAAAATCACTTGGCACTTGGCTTTATCATCGCCATCCGACATTGACTTAATCCTTTCTTCAAGATTCTAAAAAAAATTAAAATTATTTTTTTTAAAACAATTTTGTATAAAATTTACTTTGGTTTGATCAATCATCAATTGTAGATATGCATCGGCTTCCGAAACTTTATTATCGAAATCTTTAATGGTTGGGGGTGGTCGATGATTGTCCCACAGCATCTACAAAAATTTTTTGTTTTATCAAAAACATTTTTTGTATTGTCGCTTACGCGATTTCCGTGTCTGAATATCGTGTCTTCGAGGGCTCGTACCCACTTTTCTCTTTCCTCGGCGTCTCGTGCTTGGAAATGGAAGGTTTTGTGGTCAACTGTTATCGTAAAGGTGCTATCATCTTCATCGTCTATACCAATAACAGCGCCTTTGAGCCGGACACAGCCTCGTCGAGCGCCACGCATCATTTTTTCTTTGGACTGGTAGGTGAAAAAAAGCGAGTTTTATTGGCGTGTTTTCCGCACAAATTGATATTTATTGGCTATAAATTGTGCACTTGCAGAGTGGTGTATGAAAGTTTGGCGCGTATGTAATGATTAATTGGGTCGAGGGAAAACTCTCCAGTGTGGTATAAATTGCTGGTCTTTTGGTCAATTTCCATCATTTCGAAATTTTTACCCACTTTTTTAATTCGATTTTACAGAAATTCAAAACAAAATTCTGAAGTACCAGAGAATGTAGGTATAGCTCTAATAATATTAGAATTTACAAAGTAATTATCAAAAAAATAAAATAAAAAAAAATAAAAAAAAATGTCATCAACTTTGACCCATTCTAAAACTCTTGAACGATGTAATTTGGTGTATTTAAACATTTTAACACAACAACGATGTTACTGAACGTAATATCTAACTATTCTTTTTAATTTTTTGAGTATTAGGTAAACATTATTTTTTACGTGGAAAACCATTTAGAAAAGTGAAGAAAAATTTTGCAATTGTTATAATTGTGGTAATTAATCGAATTGAGTTACAAATTGCTTCTTATTCATCCACCCTATTCAGCCGATCTGGCCTCTAGTGATTTCTTCATGTTCCCGAAATTAAATAAATGGCTCAGTAAAAAAAAGATTTAAACCAAATGAAGAAGTAATAGCCAAAACAAATACTTATTATAAAATATCTTCAAAAAAAATTTAGATAGCTTAAAAAAAAATAGAAACTCGCTGGATCAAATATGTCAAATTACAAGAGAATTATGTTGAATAATAAACTTGGTTTTTACTGCAAAATAAATTTTTCATTAAAAAGTATTTTTTCGAATAGAAGGTTTTGTCTAAATTTTAAATTGTTTACTTATAAGGTGAATTTCTAAACGTTTCTTTAATTAATTGTACATTTAATGTAAACATTTTTTTGTACATAAGTGTATTTTTCTACTTTGCGTCTATAACAGATAACGATTTGAGTGTCGTATTAGCCAATTCAGCACCCAAATTGAGTGCGTAAAGTACTAGTGCAATTTATTTATTTTTGGGGTGGTAACACGCTTTCGTTGGAATGAAACGTCATTTGTGACGTTCCAGTGTTTATGTCAGCGTTGAAATTATAGTAATTTTATTCGAATAAATTTTGTTGCACTCGATGACCACTATTCCTCAACAAGGTGTTTGTGTGTGTGTGTGTCGCAATTAACTTATAAAACATTCGAAAATGGGGTGTACAAGCGGCGGTTACAATGAGGTAACTTCAACTTTCTTTTTGAAGTTAGAACAGCTTTAAGCCACTATTTTGACGATTTACAACCCCCATAGAGTTTGATAATTTACAAGTTATTTGGTAGATGAGTATATAGCACTGCTTGGTCTAAAATAACGATGAGAGTACTCGCTGAGAATCGCAATTAATTTGGTAATTTAAAAATAATGTTACAGTGTTGTTGAAGATTTTCTTTACTGTGTTTATGCCCATTCGAGTATTCAATCAATAACCGATACGGTAGGTAAAAAAACCATTTGTGAGTTACTTACATAAAATTTTGAACAAATTTGAAAACACTTCAAAAAACATTTGACACTTTCATGACATTTATTACCAATTATCTCGTATTAACGCAGAAGTTTCTAGAGATTAAATAATTAACTTTTTTACTTAGAAATCACGTAAAACGCGCAAAGTAAAAAAAATAGCATACAGAACTCGTTTCTCAAGTCATTTTGGCACTCATTTTTTATAAAAACTCGCGCTTTGCGCTCGTTTTATAAACTTAAATACGTCCCACAAAGTTGAGATTACGAGATTTTTTCATAAAATCGTTTTTTTTTAAGTTTTATGGGCCAAATAAATTGAAAGAACATATCATTAATTATTGCACAGATACGTTCTTTTTTTCGCATGTAATAAGTAATAACGCAACATATTTTGCTAATCACTTAAAAGAACGAGTCATAATATTGATAAAAATATAGGTATTTTTGTAATTTTAAATTTAGAAAATCGAAACAGGCATGTACTCAATCTGGAAAGCATGGAAATATACAAATTATATAAGAAGCCCAGTAAAATAATACAAAACTAACAAACCAATAATTTTTTAGAAATTTTAATTATAATTTTATTGATACAATTAATTAACATTATACTGTTTTCTTAAATTTTTAGTAAATTTTAATATGTTGGTCATCTTTTTGTACTATTTTTAAGTCGGTAAAAAATACCCTGCATAATAATAAATTTTACGAGAGTAATAGAAAGATTTCTTTCATACACAGAGCCACCCCACACACAAAAAAAATGTAAAAATAAAAGTTAGCTTGCAATGTCGTATCTTAAAAACTAGAAATGCTAGATTTTTTTAAAATTATTCTGGAGCTCCCTTAACCCTAAAAAAATGCGTACCATTTCGATTGCCCACAGATTTTAGGACACTTTGTATCTATTAAATGTACACTAACCGATATCAAATCTAGAATAAGCTTATGGCGCAACATAGTTATATCAAATAAAATATTTTCGTCATATCACATCTATGATTGACCAAAGGTAAACTTTTAGCCTTTAGAAATTTTACATTTTTCTATGAAAACATATTATGGAACAGCCTGTATTAATGATTAACCAAAAGTTATACTCTGTCTGACGACATTTGATTGACGCGTGCTTTATTAAGAAAAAAAACCTGAAACTGTTGACATGTTTTTGACAAAAATACAGTATACTTATTTAGAGATGGTCTCAATCTATTTTGTATGTGACCAAGATATTGTTTAACGCAAATGTTACTAAACGATTACTTTGGTCATCTTTGCTTTTATCAGTAGCCTAACTTCAAATAAAATGAGATACACTACGTTTTATTAAGATTTTTATCTTTATTTAGTCACGTGGTTTGTGCTTATTTCTGAAGGCACTAGTCGAAGAATTTGACTTCTATGGTTTATCCCTCAAAAAAACGCACCTATCCACCAGTTAAAGCCCGTACAACTTGTAAAACAAGATTTAAGAATAATTAACAAATTATTAATGTTTTATTTTTTTAATTTATATCGTACATACAAATAGGAACATAAAAAATGTCGCCTAATACGTAGCAAATAGTAGTTTTGATTATAGGTATCTTTTCTACCAAATAGACATAAAAACAGTAATATTTACCTACATAAAATATATATAATACCTACATAACATAAAATAGCTCGTTATTGATAGACGTCTAATTACGACTGCATTTAAACGAAAATCAATCAATTAACATTGCATGTGGTTATTTTAGTGCCAAAAAATTCTGGAACATTGACTACAGGTACCCCCACAACTGTGTAAATATTTACACATTAAAACCACATAAACAAAGATCTAATCGTTTTTAGCAAGTTCATCAAATGAAATGTTCAATCATGAAAATTGGATTGAAAATAATTAATTACGTGAACAATCAATACGGTATTCTATTGCAGAAAACTGGCTTTTCTAACTTTTTGTATTAATAATATATGCATTCATTGATTACTTATGTAATAACTAAAATAATAGAAGTAAAAAATGTTGCTAGGTTAAAGAAATTGTTAATTACGAATAAAGTGGTTTAATTCTACTTGTTTATTATTGTCAATGTTGGAAGTATTCCAATACAACATTTTTAGATAAGAATAGTTTTGTAAATACGCGATGTGCGGTTCTTATTACATTCTTGTATTTATTGCAAATTTAATCACTGGAAAATTATTTAATATACTCGTATACATCTATTCTTTCAATTTAATAAAAAAGTTCATTTTCTGGACATTGACAATCTTCCGCACATTCAATGATAATAACATTTCCTTCTTTATTTTTGTAAACTGAAAAACGTGGAATTAACGAAAACATTTTTATGATAAACTTTTTTCTAATTTTTACAAATTCTTTTGTTTTTAAAAAAAATTCTTTTCAAATTTAAAAATGCCCCAATGTTAAAATAGATATTTGTTAAATCAATGCCGTGATAGACAGTTCAAGCCAAGACAATGCATTAAATCTGTCTTACTGCCGTATTGAACAAATAATTTTTTTGTCGATTCTACCAGTTTATTTCCATTTTTTTTAGAAAAAATTAAATTAAAATAGAAAAATTTCGAACGGGTTTAACTGGTCTGCTTTACTGCCTAGTCTATAAAAATGTTGACTTATAGTCTAGTCAATAAATGTTAGTTTAGTGCGCTTAAATTGTCACTAAAATGTAGTGTTTGTGCCGATATCCGAAAAAGAAAATTTTAAAAGTTTATAACATCCAGTATGTAATTATTCTGTTCTTAATTTTGACAACGTGTTATAACTTTGTTGTAAACTCATCTTTTTCAATTTGTTTTCTGTAAAAGTCTAATGTAGTCTAGTTATATAGAGAAAACTAAACAGAACTGAACAGGAAAATGCTCGCCCTCATAATTATAATTTATTTTTCTTTCTCAAGTCATTGTGGCACTCATTCTTTATAAAACAACATAATTTAGGCAAATTCATGGAATGGTCAGTTAACAGTTTTGACATAAACCTTACAGAGCATCTATGGGACGGTAATAAAAAAAGGATTCGAAATCATACACCTCCACCTGCTAACCACAACCAACTGGTGGATTTCAAGAATTCAAGAATGGGAAGATACTTCTCAAGAAATTATTCAAAATTTGATCGCTAGTATGCCAAGACACATGAAAGCAGTAATTACAAATAGAGGAGGACATACACATTGTTAGGTCAGCTCTAAGTCCATAATTTCTAGTGTTTCTTGTTAATGTTTTCGTTAATTTCAATAAAAAAATTATTAGAAATAATGCCATGTTTCTAGCTGCTTTCATTTACTAGCTACTAGATAGTACCTAATTATACGCTTTTATAAAAGATTTATTGCCGTATTAATCTTAAAATTCTAATTATACTACTTTAATTGAGTGGTTAGTTAATTTTGTCCATGAGTTTATAAAAACAAATTTTAATTTTCAACTTTGGCTCCTACCTATTTAACGGTGCAACGTGTAGAAGTAAGTTGTGTTAAATCGCTTTACATATTTTGCTATGAAAAACCTGTAGTTGTCTTATGTCCATATTTTTTTGTTTGTTTTTAATAAATTACATAAAAGACAGTTGTGATAGTGTTAACTTGATTAAATGTAAAACTGTGTTTTTATTATGTTTTTAATAACGTAAATTCATTCATTCGTGGCAGCATCCGAGTCTCGCAGTCGTTCTTGTAGTCGCAGAACTCTAACTATTTTTTTAACGCAGGCTTCCACAGCCAGAAACAGTTTGAAAATTTCTTCTTACCGGATAAAACCGTGTCATTAATAAAGTTTTGGTACTCGATGTTTCGCCAGAATTTTATATAAACCTAATCTAATCGTAGTAGTTGATGTTATGTATATAGCCTGATGTATTAGTCTCGCTTCTTATTAATAATATCTGAATATATGTGTTGTACACACAATATTGCACACTATGATTGATGAAATTATATAAAAATATGTAGTTGCAAGGACTTAAGCCGAGCTCAAGTAAAAGAGCTTCTAATCGACAATTAAGAGATCCGACTTAAAATGTTTTAGGCAATCTTAACAAACAACTGAATTTTTAGTCCTTAAAACGGTTACTTTTCGGTCGCTTTTGATTATTACCACTATTATTACTAGTACAAATTTCATTACACAGCCAAAGAAATCATTGTTTGCCCTTGGTACACAATATTATTTTTTAATAAATATGTTAGAATTAAGTGTTCAATAAATATGACATCAATTTTTTTTTTACTTTAATAAGTGCCTACAAAACTAAAATTAATTTAGACACGTGAACTATACGTATGTAAACAAAATGTGCACTGTCACAATAATCATTCTATATTTACTGGAATATAAACTAAGTTAATTGAAAAACTCTGATCCATAATTCAGACATGTATTAGAAATAATAAAGCTTTACGTACCTAAAGAACATAATCGAATCTATATCCGCACAGTCTATTACCTGTTTAATTTACAAACAAAAGATTTTCATACGTCAGAGTCATTCCTCCTCTTCGTGGACTTTATATAAAGGTTTAAGGGTAAACAAGTTCAGTTTTTAGTAGTCCTTCCAGAAAAATGGCAGGTTATTTAGCAGAAAAATATGATTACGTGATGAATGACCTGAGTGGTAAGTAAATTACTCAAAAATGCAACATAATGTTAAAATTTCCTAGATCCTCGGGTTCAAAATTGGATTGGATTTTCAAACCCTGCCATGGTACTCAGCATCATCGCCTTCTACCTGTTCAGTATTTACGTCCTATTACCAGCATATATGAAAAATCGAAAACCATACAACCTCAAGAATGTTATTTATTACTACAATCTCTTCCAAATAGTTTCCTGTCTCGGATTAATCTACGGTGTATGACATCTAGTTGGTGTATTTTTAAAATAATTAAAAATTCTCAAATAGGTTGCCACTTCTGGATGGACTACCACTTACTCTTGGGGCTGCCAACCTGTAGACTACTCTAACAATTCTCAAGCAGTAAGAATGCTTCACATGTGTTACTTCACATTCCTTTTAAAAGGAATCGAACTAATCGAGACTGTGTTATTTATTCTCCGAAAAAAATTCAACCAAGTGTCTAAACTGCACGTGTACCATCATGCTTCCACATTCTTTCTGACTTGGATAGGTACAAAATATGTCGGTGGTGGAATGAGTACTTTTCCAATAATGATAAACTCAACAATTCACGTTTTTATGTATGCTTATTACCTCCTAGCCAGTTTAGGACCAGAATGGCAAAAAAGCATGGAAAAGTGGAAACCAAGACTAACCATCTTCCAAATGGTACAATTTTGTGTTATTATAGCTCATTCTTTGCAAAGTTTGAGTCCTGACTGTAAAGTGCCAAAACAACTTTTACTCATTTATGTACCTAATGTTTTATTAGTTTTCTACATGTTCTGGCAGTTTTATCAAGAGAGTTATACAAAGAAGCAAAAGAAAAACTAGCACAGACATAATTATAACAAATAAAATTGTTCCTACGAAATAATTTATCTTTATATTTATCTAAAACATTGTTATATGATTTTACAAATTGTCAAAACTGATGTCTTTGTTGAATCAAATTGAAAATGCTGTTGAAGCATCAAAAGAATAATATTAATAAATCATATAACACATTTTTGTTTTTAAAATTACCTGCTTTCCCATAATTGTACCCATATTTCATTCAAAATAAATTTAAACAAATAATAAACAAAACTATTAAATTAAATTTTAAGTAGTATGTAACGTCTAAAAAATTTATTCAAAAACTCATTATTTGAATGTCATTGTCAGCAAAATTAAAATCTTAATATCCGGCATGATTTACAAAGTCATTCATCGTTGCATTCCATGTAATTCATTTTAATAAATTACAAATTTATCAGTAAAAACTTTCAGTTTTAAACACACTCTTTTAGGTGTGCTCTTTGCTAGTGGCATCTGTAAATAAAAATATAAAATATTGGCGAGGCATTCACTACCAAATCTTATTAAAAGTTCCACAAAAATGTTTATAAATTAAAATTAAAATATTATTTTGTGATGTAACGTCTAGAAAAAACAATTAGATTTTATTGTTTTCACATGGGCCAAAAAGGTTATCAGCCGAACGATTAAATTTTTTGGTGCTTATTTCTAATTATTCCTCACCCAGAATCCCTATTCACTACAAGTCCCGTTATAGTGTGGTTTTGCTATACAAGTATCTCATTTAAAAAGCTCAATATTTTACCAGCTTATTTTACGCATCAAAATAAGGAAAAAAAAATGTTACGATAAACATAGGTTCCCAACATTCCAACAATCATCGCTATACAACTTTACAATTTCACCTACGTTTTTGCTTAATGTAAAAATCTGTATTTGAAGTTAATACAACATTGAAAATTTTATAATTTTATCAATACCCGTGTAAGATATATTTAAAAAATATTATCGCCGGAGTTCATTTTTGAGGATAATAACTCTTGAGAGAGGATACAGAACACGATACATACAATTTCTCTCCCTCTTAACTTTTTCAAAAGTTAAAAAAAAAAAAAATGAATCATATAAATAATTGTCTTTTAACAATAAAAAGTTTCGAGATAATATACTATATTGATCCTCCAATAATAATTATTCCTCGATTTATTTAATTTATATTTATTTTTTACTATTACATCCAGAGAGGCATTGTGTAAGGGTAGTCGATTTTCATTGTGAATAATCGATTATTTCGGTTAATTAACTAATCGATTAATTTAAAAAGACAATTGAACTGCGATTAATCAATTATCTATTATTTTGCCCAATCCTATTCCCCATATCATGTCAGTCTTCTCATTATCAGTGAACATTTTGACCACAGACAGTCAAATTACTCGTAACATAAAATGTACAGTAACTACAATCGCAAAAGCATTTTTGAAATTAAATTTTATCAGAGTCTTGTGCGAAAATGTGAGATTAGTTGCATAAATCTTACGTCATCATTCGTAAATAAGCCTGTATATATATTATATTTAATGCTGCGAACGTATAAAGCAAACAAAGCAGCCTAAAGCTGAATGCTGGTAATGGGTCTCTATTCTTGTGTGGCGTCAACTTTTAATGAAATATAAGTTATTATAGTCATTTTTAATAACTTGCGTCTTTAAGAAACCGGTTGTAACACTCATTTGAATACTTTTATAACCATTACAGCACCAATGTTCTAATAGGCCTGTTAAAATTGTAAAATTTTACTTTTTTATATAAAAAAAAAAAAAAGTAGTAAAAGTTATACTACACGTTTTGCAGAGCACAAATTGTAAAATTCCGAATTCCCCCTCCCTTCACTTGTATCAAAAAGCCATTCGTGCAACAATCAGCAACGCTTACAATAATATACTATTACATAACTAATGTTCTTTACAGTATTCGAGTGTATTGACTTTTATATAAATATTATACTTAAGACTTCCTAAAATTTGAAAAAAAAAATCCTTTTTCAATATACATATTTATATTTCTCTTCTTTTAAAATTGTGGATGAAAATAAGTACCTAAATTTGACTACTGAGAACATTGTGTTATTTCTGTTGGTAGAATGATATTGTTTGTTAAAAAAAAATCGTAGCAAGCCATGACCTTTTTACGTATGTCGTACATGACCCCACAACAACATAGTTTTTATTATTTAAATTATCCATGTATTGTTGGTTGCCTGCTATGCCATTTTACCCTTCACAAATTATCATAACCATAACCTAAGAAAAATATCTTCTCTTCCCGCCAAAGCGAGCTTGGTCTTGGTGTGTTTTTCTGTGGTTGTCTTCGTGGTGTTTTTGTTTCTCAAACATTCTTTATTTTATTTAAAATGTATTTTTCTTTTAATTGTCGAAAAGTGAGGTTATAAGATCTTTCATTTTGACAAGTGTGTAAAAAATTAATCACAGACATACAAAACAATTGTTTTTTAGTTTCAAAGCACTCTAGAGTTTTTTTTAATTAAACACACAATATTAATAAAAATTGTTAAATTAAACGTCTAACTGTTACTTCTCACATAAATGACAAATAAAAATTACAGACAGAAAGTGAAACTTTCTGGCACATTTTTAGTGCTACTATGTATGAATCATTTTCGTCAAAGTTTGAAATACAGTATTCGGTGGATATGCTTTATTGACTGTTTGCAAGTAGCTGAAGTTAGTTCCGTCAGTGGCAAAGTCATGGCCTGCTTCGAATGGTTGTTTTGCAGAAATGCACAGAAACGGAATTTGTTAAAACATCTCTCCTTGCCGCCAAAAATCAACTAGTAGACACAGTGCTGCCAACTTAAAATTAAATTTTCTCAGCCAACCGAGAAGCCAGTCTTTTTGAAATGTACTGTAGTTATATTTCTTTGCCCAAGACATCTCGAGTCGCCCCAGAATTCAATATATTTGATCACTTGATATGTTAAATTTTAACGCAATAATGTAAAGGTTTATGACCTAAATATTTACTATTAATTTCAGGTTTAAACATTTATAAACTTATCAAAGAGATGCAGAAACTACTTTATTTAAATTTATATCCAACCTATGATCTAAATGAAAATAAGTAATTTTTTGCAATACAAAATGTGTTGAGTAACGCATACACTGAAGACTTAACTATTTTCCGAACTGTGGAGAGAGATTAGATAAGGAAATTGTGTTGGTCTTACTAATTACATAATTTTTTAAATGGATAATTATGTTGTTTATAAAACACCTTGTCAGTCTGATTTACAATAGCCGTGAAAAATTTAATAAAGAAATTGTTTTGGGGTGACAATGTGAGGCCTCCTCTGTGGCACTGATAAAAATAGTCCCGCTTTTTTTCTAACAATAAACAATTACTTTAATCGATAATTGTTTAATTGATAGTTATAAAGTCCACACAACACGTCGCCCATTTGCCTCAGTCCTTGGGGGTTGTAATTAATTTATCATAACTGGATTTAGAGCAAATCCTGATAATGACTGTCCCGAGCTCCCGGGTACAGATGAAGTCTAATTGGTTTATCAAAGAGACAACCCAAGGCAATTGGTAAAGCAGCGCAGATGTTCGATGTTCGCATTTTCGTTTAATGTTATTTTTATTAGTGGAAATGACCGCCAACAAAGTAACAATTTGGTTAATTGAGTGTATGAAGTTACACCCACTAGAGTTGTTTACAAACGGAATATCACTTGCCAGGAGCGGCTTTTCGTGGTTATGTTGTCGAGTGAAAAAAATGACAGGTCGAGTACTCACTGTGTAATATGTTAAAAGGCCGGAGTTGTCATCGAGTACGAACCATCTGTATTGCCAGCCCTTCATCACGTTTGTCCATTTACTTAAGGAACCCTCCATCACGACCATTTCTTCGATTTCCAAAAGCAACACCACTAAAACTACTCACAAACGCCGTTTAGTTACCAATTTGACATTTTTATCCCTAACTTTCGAGCTACGGTTGGTAGCGCGCATGCGCCCACAAAGTATTGTTGGTTGTCTATATCGTTCATTTGCCTTGAATCTACGACTTCATTAATTGACCGCAACATTCTATAATCTATGCTATAAAAATAAAAAAATAATAAATAAAATAAACGGCTCACAATTTGATGTAGAATTTTTGAATTTTTGTAATTTTTTTCTTCGTTATACGTTAGGTATACTGTCTTATATTGTTGTTTTATAAATAAAAAACGTTTTATAATCATTTTATTACAACTACATTAAGCAAAAATAGTTAAGACCTTGTTAAAAAAAGAAACAATTAAAATACAAAAAACTTGCTTAAAAACAGTCAACGAATTAACAAAAAAATGATACACCTCTTTCTAGAATTTTTGATTTAGTATTTGGTAAGTCCTCCTCAAGCTCTTATTACTGCTCTTATTACGTCCAGGCATACTATCAATCAAATTATTAATAAAATTTTGAGGTATTGCTTGTATTCTTTAGAAATAAAATTTGCGAGCTGCTGCAGGCTTTGTAAATTCTCATTTCTATTCGCAATAGCTTTTTTTAAATACGACCATACATGGTCCATGAGATTACAATCAGGAGATCTTGCAAGCTACCCCATTCTATTAATATTGTGTTGCAGTAGTATCGCCTTGTTCACCGTATTAGCTCTATGCGGTCGAGCATTATTGTCCATAAGAATTACATCCTCGCCATGCTAGTCAAAAAATGACACGACTATAGGTAGGATAACATCGTCTCTATATCGATGACTGTTCATCGAAGGGTTTATCAACGGCAGGAGTCTCGTGCAGGTATTATAAAAAATTCCACCTCAAACAGTCACCGACTCTCCTTTAAAAGATACTTGCAAAAAACCATATTTTTTATGACAAGTTCTAAGTTCTCTCTACACCAGAACTACTATCTACTAAATCTACTATCCTGTGTAAAAAGACAACGTCTCCACTGTTCAACGGTGCAACCTAAGTGTTGTTGAGCCCATTTTTTCTAGTCGCCCGATGAACTCTTGCAAGTTTTGGTCATTTAAAACGTTTTCGTGCTCTTTACTGCCTTTTGTATAGTCTATTTTGTAGGTACCGTTTGCAGCGGTATGTCTAATCATGTAAGCGTCCGAAAGTTTTCGCTCACTATATGTGAGATTTACTCTGGCTCGTCTAACGAGTATTCGATCCTCCGCAAGTGTTGTTTTTCTTTGACGACCACCACTAAGGATTATTCTGGAACTACCAGTATTTTGAAGCCGTTTTTTGAACCTGTTGACCACGCTTTGAGTGACATTATACAGATTAGCGATTTTGATTTGCTTTGTGCCATTCTAAAGAAAATTAGTCATTATATCAAATTGTTCTGCAGTTAAGCGTCGCAAAGGCATTTTTGCAACTTAGATTCTCTTTTATAATATTGATGTATGTGAATTTCATACTAAATGTGTTTAAAATTATAAACTGTTGTTGCTGTCTAGTTTCTCATTTACTTATACTATTTTTATCATTTACCTTCATCATTAGTCGAAATATATATTATTGCAGGTAAACAAAAGTTGTACAAATCAATTATATTTTAAAATAATTAACAATAAGTTAACATTTTATAAAAGTTTAAAATTTAAAGTAAAAATTTAAAAAATTCCACTTCAAATTGTGCTCAGTTTATAAATTCTTTGTGTAACAAGTACATAAAATAAAGCTAACGCCCAGGTCTTATGAAACACAATTTATCCGCTGAAACAATGTGCCTGTGTTGCATTCAATATTTTTTTGTAAATTTGAAAAATAAAATAGTCGATTTTAGTAGTTTGAGATTTGTTTGTTCGTAAATTTTAAAATAACATTTTGTTAAAAATAGCTTTAAAATGAAAAAAAAAAAACCTTGTTTTTTTTTGACTCAAAAATATACATATATTAAAAAATCTTTTTTTTTATTAAAACTTACTTCTAACAGTAGGATAATCTTTACAAAAATAATGATTTGTAGATAATTTTTGAAAAATAAAAATAATTCAGTAAAATTTTGTCATGGCTACTTTAAATACTAGGAGGGCAGAGTAAAACGACATTTTTCAAGTTATTTTCAGATTTCAGAGACATCATTTTGGACATTGTGTACCAAAAATTTATTTTATGTTTAATCGGGTTAAAAAATATGATTACCTATAAACATATTTAAAATAAAAATTAATGGGCTAATTTCAAGTTGAACTACTATCGGTAGTATTACAAATTTTAATACTTTTTTATGACACAATCAATTATAACTTCGGATTCTTTTAATTTTCTGTAGAAACGAAGATACTACCGATGTTATCTTGTGTCATTGGAGGTCTAAAAATCAGGATAAAAATGTTGGAAAAAAATTATCTTTATTTTGACAGTTACAATAATAGTGACTTTTAAAATCTAAAAAATTATGTTGTTAAACAATTTTTATTCTAAACAAAATTAAAAAAGAAAAACGTAAAATAATTATTGCATATAAACTTATAATTGTTTAAAAGTCCTATAAATTAAATAAAATACAATAGACAAAAAGTCTGGGCTAATTTTTAGTGTACATCCTAATTTTGTAATAAAATAGCCTCAGTTAAAATGACAGAACGATTGAACGGTCCAAAAGTGTTGGCAAAACCTCTAAGATGTGTGACAAAGATGTTGAGGTTTTGATTATTCCGTTCATGTTGAATTTTTAAGATGTTGTTTTGGAATTTGGACAGGTTATGTAGTTCCTATTTAAGATGGCAGAAGTGGCAGAACGATATCGCGGTTCTATCTAACTCTTGCCAGAAGCTACAAACTTTCGTTCTCAACGTTTTGACTGTTTTTTGGTAAAATCATAACTATAAATCAAACAAAAGTTGCATCATTCTAATTGAAATTAATTTGCTTTTAGTAATAAAATGTAATTTAATAAAATAAACAGTTATTTAACTGTTAATCTTGTAGTCAAAATTTACCTCAAATTCGAAAGTGGTAGGTTTTGGAGTCTTGGTTTTTAAAAACTAAGAAAGATAAAATAATTAACTTTTTTTTAGAATTCAAACTCCAAAATTTAGTTTAAATGTTAAAAAAACATAACTAATTTATGTCTTAAGTCTTGTATCTTCTAAACTAAAAAAGATAAAAATTTTTGAATTCTAATTGAAAACGTGTCAACAATATAACACGCCTGTTTTGAAACTGTCTGTATAATATATTCCGTCAAGTGATTCCAAAACAGTTTAAATTTAGTTTAAAAAATGTAATTTACAGTAGGCAGACTGTAATTTCAGGCCCGAGTCGGAGGTAAGTGTCAGATAAGTCTAAGCACTGTAAATTAACTATCGCACGACAACTGTATTAGATTATTTGACTAAAGAAATTATTAAAAGTCAATATTTATAACCATAATTTATAAAAATATTTATATCTGTGATAGTAAAGGAGAATTTATTTTATGTTGATGACTCTACATTTTTACAATACGAATTCATCGGGCGTTGTCAGAGGTCGAAGACAATATTTTTTTATGTTTTAGTCTTTACAATGTATTGCTTGTTATTGTGTTTGAAAGTACGAGTATAATAATAAAATTAATATTAAATTTATTGAACCTCATAACATTATTTTCAAAAAATAGATAAGTTGATAATTCATGAGAATCTAAGAAGAAGTAAGTATTTTTTAAGTTGCACTAATTACATCAAATTTTTATTGTAGCTAAGCTAGTAATGTTTGTGCACCTGCTTATTTAGTCAATTGTAATTTTTGAATTTAAGATAACCGGGCACGTCGGCAATTTTTAAAACAACCGAAATGTTTTTTTTTGTATGTACAAAAGTATTCCTTTAAGTATTATTTATACTTGTTAAATGCATTTCTAACAGAAATAAACACTAATTTTACTTGTTTTACTAGTATGTACTTTGTAAAAGTACTATCGTACTTTTTGATGTTAATTTAAGTGGATTTGCAATATTAAATTTGTTCAAATTAAATCTGTTAAATTACGGAACTGATCTTGTAATACCGCTATTGTAAATTGACATTTAACTGACAAGTAATAATGTAATTAACGTTTACGAGGCCAAGAACGTTTTTTTTTAAATTTTATGAGTCAAATAAATTAATATGTAGAACAAAACTTTTTTTACACAACTATAGTTACATTTCAATTTAATGCATATTATGTGCAATAAGTTGAGATTTACAATATTTCAAATGAATTTCACTCTTGTCATTATCTGTCAAATATTAAAGTCAGAAACTTTAATGAATTCCCTCTGTTATAATCTCTTTTAAACCGCGAGCTGGCAACAGAAAAAGAACTAATTTAGTTATGTATAGTCCGTTTATTTATCAAGAAACCATCACCTGTTAAATTAGGCTTGTCAAAATTAAATTTGCTAGAATTTGACATTGTCATTTCTAGTAAATTATTGAAGGGACTGCCATTTGCATATTGGTATCTTATTTCAAAATTGTGTTCTGTTGCCGGATGTATTTTGAGGGTAAATTGTAGTATTGGTAATTTTTTGATATGTAAACAAACTATAGTACATCACGAAAATGGAGAGCATACAATGCACTTCTAAGACTTTAGTTGTGGAGAGTATTTTTAACAAGTAAAAAAATTAAACAAAAAGTGAAAATGTGACTACGATTGACTTTTTGTAAGATGATTAATTAATATTAGATGTAGCTAGTTATAATGTAAAGAGATTATTTTAACAAAAATATATTATTTTTTTAATACGTCGAAATATGGACCATGATCTATATAGTGATAGTTCGGGATTTTTGTAATAAAGAGTTCAATTCTTAAACAAATAATTTATTTAGCAAAGTAAATCGTAAAAAATAGCGTTAGAAGGAGCCGAAAAATGACTTGCTTGTAATTCCCACTTCGGTATCGGGCAAGTTTTGCTTCACCTATACTTTCATTCTATTTACGTTTTACTTTGTTGTGCCTAACTACAATATCATCTTAAAAAAACCTAAAATTGTCATCTTGTAGACATAAAATTATTTTTAAATAATAAATTAAATATCAAATTTTTTTAACAGCGCACGTGTAAAACTTATTTTTAAACACAAATAGCTGATGTCACTTATTTTTTACCAACAATTAGGTACCTTTATTGAAAAATTAAGTTTATGTCACATATGTTTTATTGCTGAACATTTTGTATCTTTGTTATATTTTATTTTGTAATGACAGCAATGCTGATAAAAATTTTATATAAAGACATCAAAAAAGACACAGTGTTTAGTACAAAAATGTTACTTTTATTACTGATTTCTGCTAGCGTTATTCAGGTACGATGTGCAAAAATTTTAGGAGTTTTCCCAATTCCTTCAATCAGCCACCAAGTAGTGTACCAACCAATCTGGAAAGAATTGTCTTTGCGTGGTCACCAAGTTACGGTTACAACTCCAAGTCCTCTGAACAACCCCGGTTTAACCAACTTAAGCGAAATTGATTTGGGCTTTACGTATGAATACTTTAGACAGAACGACATTACCTCACATATGGCTAAAGATAATTATAAAGTGGATGGCATATTATGGCTTTTTGACATGATTGAACACATCACTGAAGAACACTTTAAAAAAGCTGCAAATATTCTCAACGACCCCAAAACCAAATTTGATTTAATTATCGTAGAAACGTTACACCCCTTAGTTTACAGTTTGGGTTGCAAGTTTAAAGTTCCCATTATAGGAATATCATCGTTGGGGGTTTTATTACAAACTCATGATGCTGTAGGAAATCCAACTCATCCAATTGTAGCTCCAGATATTTTTGCAAATATTGAAACATTTTCTACGTATGAAAAAATTTGTAGTGTTGTGCACAATATCTGGTTTAGGATTATTTATTATTGGAAAATTTTGCCACGAAATGATAAAATTGCGAGAAAATATTGGGGAGATTGTCCATACCTTGGAGACCTTGAACGAAACGTGAGTTTAATTTTAGTTAATACTAGCCCAATATTGCATCCAGTTCGACCAAATGTTCCAAATATTATCGAAATGGGGCAAATGCACATCAGACCCAAAACATCACTTCCAAAGGTAATAATTTTTTTCCTAACAAAGTTGTTACTGTGGAAGATGTTTAGGATTTGGAAGATTATCTAGATAGAAGCACTAGAGGTTTCATCTATATGAGCTTAGGTTCAAACGTTCGCAGTTCTAATTTGTCTCAAAATACTAAAGAAATTATAACTGGAGCGTTATCTGAGTTGCCATACAATGTTTTATGGAAATGGGAAACTGACCATTTTCCAAATAAACCTACAAATATTTTTATAAGCAAGTGGTTTTCCACAACAAAGTGTTTTGGGACACAAACATATTAAAGCTTTTATAACTCAAGGAGGGCTTCAATCAATGGAAGAAGCTATTTCAAATAGTGTACCGATTATTGGTATGCCTTTTATGGCAGATCAACCTTTAAATGTAATAAAAATGGTTAGAATGGGAATTGGTCTGAGTATAAATCACAAAACAATGACAAAAAAATTGTTGAAAAAAGTTATTTTGAAGGTTATAGTTAATAAAAAGTAAGTTTGAATTATTTTTTAATTTTTCTAATGTTATTTGTTTTAAAGGTACAAACAAAAAGTAAGTGAGTTGAAGGATTTGTTTTCTGATCAACCAACAACTGGTTTAAAAAAATCTATTTGGTGGATTGAATATGTGTTAAGACATAAAGGAGCTAAACATTTGAGAAGTTCAGCTGCTGATATGTCTTTAATCGAGTATTATTTACTTGATGTTATTGCTTTAGTACTTTTTATTTTTAGTCTTTTAGTCTATTCTTGTCTTCTTGTTTTCAAAATAACTCGTATGTTGATAGTAAAACATATTAATAAATTAAAAAAAGAATAATAACAATTCTTCTAATCTTTTTTTAAAAATATTCTGTTAAAACAGATCTTAATATGTAAAGTAAAGCCGACAGAAAAATGAGTTCATTTTTTCATCTTGACAGAGAATTTTAAAAACATAACCGCTAATAAGTGTCTTCTTTTAAGACTAGTTAAAGTTAATTTAATAGTTATTTATGTATCAAGGGAATAAACCGCCACGTTAATCCCGCGGCTGAAGAGCGACCGCAGGGATGAAGGCATCTTCAGCTAAGGGATTAACGAAGTTTTATTCCCAAGATGCATACAAAGCTTTGTTCCCAAGCGGCAAAAGTAATAATTCTAAAAGAATATAATTTGCCGGTACGGTAAGATCTAGGTAGTGTTGGCTGGCAGTTACTAACGACACAGTTTGTTAAACTTCAATGTTAATAAATAAAAAAAATTAAATTTCCTAAGGAATAAAGTACCTCATTTTTGATCAAAAAGGAGGGAATAAACCTTCACTTTATTCCCGCTTGGGAAGAAAAGTTTTTTTTGTTTTATACTGCCTGATTCAGATAAAATATACAGCGATGTAACTTTTAATTTTATTTTTATTTGAATTTAATTAGATTTAGTTTTAAAACCTTAATTTAAATTAAATCAAAGACGTAAATTAAATTTGTTTTTTGGCTTGCATCGCCAGATCATCGGGCTCATTATTTTATCTGAATCAGGCTGTATATTACACCGTGATTAGCAATTACTGATTGGGTTGCATCAAAAAGTTTATAATTTCATCATAATTTTAGTACTTTATTTGTTTAAATTCAATCACAATTAGAGTAGTAGTTATCTACGTATATTCAGATGCTTGGTATAAAATGTATTTTTTTAAATTAAATTTTGTTAATTACATTAATTACATTTATTTTTGTAGCAGAGAGCATTTAGTTGCCAGGATAAATATAAGAGAACAAAGAGAAAATTAAGATGTAAAAAAGTGAGGTACATTTTTTTAATGTAAATAAAATGTAATAAGGCGTTTTCAGACTTGAATGCAACCCACCTGACATGTCAGCTTCAGGACAACGTTTATGGTGCTGCTCATGACGCAAAAATTTCAAGAATTTTTTTCACTTATTTAGCGAAAGATATTTAATTTACAATTTAAGGGGGCATATAGGGCATCTAGAAGTCTATTTAAAAATCTTGTTAAAACTAATTTTTTTTTGACTGTTTTATGTGAATTAATAATTATTAAGAGAATAAAAACCGGGAAAATTTAAAATTTTACTGTGTTTCTGTATTTAACTTGTTTTTGACATATTTTTTTTCAAAATTTTGGATAGTTTAAAAAAATAAATTTTGACAGATAAATTTTAAAAAAGTTTTTATTAGTTATTAATAATTATTATTATAATTAGTTATTAATTAAATTAATTAACAAAATACAACAAATTATAAAAACAAGAACGTAGCTGGGGCTTACAATAAATGAAGGGTACGGAATAAAAAGAGGAATGTCCAAAATTTCGATTTTTATCGAACTGAAATTTCCATCGTTTTTTCACCAGTATTAAAAGCAATACAAACAAAAAACAGTTAAAAACAATGACTGTCAACACTTTTAAGTCTACCTCAGAGTTATATCAAATAAAAAAATCTGCTGTATTTATGAAAAACGATAGGAATCGCCCCTCTGTATGAAAACAAATTTTTGGACATTCCTCTTTTTATTCCTATGCCCTTCAAATGCTAACCAGACTAGTGACCCTTCGATCACACAAACTTAGAAACCAACTTATCTACTAGCTTATCAAATATGCTTAAATTAAGTAAGATGTTAGTAACCAAGCAATATACATGCAAAATATCTCCAACACGCATAAAAAATTGCATACCTGTAAGTGATACTGGAAAAAAAAAAGAATTAAATACCGAATAACAGAGAAACACCTGAAAACCTGAAACAGATAAATTAGGAACATCTCAAACAGTAAAATTAATAAAAAACTTGAAATAGAAAAATTACGAAAACCTGAAACAGAAAGAGAAAAATTCCTAGGTAAACCTGAAACAGACAAATTAGTAGAAAAACTTAAAACAAAAAAATTAAGAAAAAAAACTTGAAACAAAAAAATTACGAAAATCTGAAAAAAAGAAAAAAAGAATTACCAAAGATGAAACAAAAAAGTGGTTAAAATTCACTATACCTACATAAAAGATAAATTCCAAAAAAATCGATTTCAAATAAAACTTACAATTTTGAATAAAAAATTATAAATTAAAACAGAAATCAACAATTTTAACAAAGTCATAAACTATATATAAAGTTTTAATTACAACTTTTTTTCTGGGATAACTGATGACTGGCAAATTTTCTTCTTCTGCTTCTTTCGGACCTACCTTTAAATCAAATATTTCGCGTTGTCTTTGAAACCTACCCCCCAAACTCCAGCACAAAAAATTTCTTTCAATCGTTTATTTATTTTTTACAAAAAGAGGATTACAATGTACTTTAAATAAAAAGCATAAATTTATTGTTAAATTAATTAAAAATGATAATGGTAGATACTCGTACCTAACATTGTTTATCTCTGTGTGATTTTGTAATTTAAAAATGCAAAAATGTATCTATTTAAACAAATAAATAATTAGTAATTAAATAATTAAAAATAAATAAAGTACGCGGTTTTAGAGAGACTGTGATGCGTTCTGTTTGAGAGCTGGCGCTCGACTGATTCAAACAAAAGAAAATATCGATAAATTTGCAAAAGACAACAAAAAATGTCTGTTATATTACCTCTTTGTCAAACCACCTTTGTGTCTTTAAGTATTGAATTATGGTATTATGTAAGCAATTAGTTTAAATAGTAAATCAATAATGCTGGATTATTGGCATTCATTTTTTTTGATTTTACTTAAAAATCTATTCACAAAATCAGAATCTAAAATTTTTGTTTTCATTTATTTACTTATATATTAAAGACTAAATTTTGACGGTGCAAAGTGTCGAAGTCGAAGCCATTTTTTCTATTTTCTGGCTTTGAATTTGCTTCAACCATTTTTCAAACTCGGCCGAAAAAAAGCACTTTTTAGCCCTTTGGCACAACTAAGTGTTACATAAAATATTTTTATAAAAGTCTTTAACTTAATAAAAGAACTTAATATTAGTTGCGATTCTTTTTTCTTTGTAGCAAAGAATTTCTGTCATAAATTTTTATGCAAATGCGCGTTAGGACAAATTCTACAAGAGTTAAACAAAAACAACGTTTTTTGTCTTGTGGAGTTTGACGTGTAACGCATTCAAATGTAAATAACAATTTGCAACAATTCTGTTTATTCTAAAAAGTGCTTTGCCGTTAAACAACTACCTATTATACTTGCTTACTATAAATAACAAATTATACCAAAAACAGTCTATCATTTCTTTAGTTTTGTTTGTGTTGCTTGTTTTTCTCAATTTTCTTTTCTATTTTTTTAAATTAATTAGTGCATTTGACGAGAAAGTAACAAAAGAGTAAAAATAATTATTTAATTTTGTGGTACCTATCTAAAGCATTCAAATTCTAAAAACTAGTAATTCACATGATATTTAACCTTTTTCCAAACTCTTAATCACCCAATTCACATTTAAGTGGAGAAAGTTCTAGAAAAAATCCAAAAAGACCAAGTACCGATACTGTACAGTGTCACGATTTAAACGAGCGAGACTCTAGTTTAGTTACACTTATGTGTCTTTTTACAAAACGTGATGATTGTAAAAATGACAAAGTACCGTAAAATCAGTTCAATTAAACACTTAAAAGTAATAAAAAAAAGAAAGTAACTACCTCCTTCGTATCGATTGTCTACAAAATCTAAATTGAAGCGTGACAATAAGTTCATGGTATCCATAATTAGTTCTTTTTTCAACCCTCTGCTCTTATTTCTAAATTTACTATAAATAATCGCAGCGTAAAAGTGTTGGCAGTGTCAACCAGACCTCAATCAAGCAATTACCTCCAATTCAATCCAGTAAGTAACAAATATAAATTTATTAAATTTAATAACAATTTTTCAGCATACAAGATACAATGTTTCGATTCTTCGTCATTGCTGCTTGTGCCTGTAAGTATTTTTTTTATATATTTATTAATTAACAAATCTAATAATTTATAAATAAGAGTTTTTAAAAAATGTACAAAATAAAAATAACTTCGATATTTTTTTATTTTTATTCTTATTCTTATATTTGTAATATTAAGTCTTTTTGCCATTAAGCAGACTTATCGCTATGTTTATAAACAGTATATAAGTGGTGTTGATGATGGCTTGATGATGATAAAAAATGCCGAAACATCTGTAGGTACTTTTTATTTCTTTTTTCTTAATAATTTTTATTTTATTTTAAAATTAGTTGCCGTATCATCTTCGTATCCTTCTCACGAAGACTCTTCCGCCGAAGGTTCCTATTACCATGGACATGGAGGTGTCTCTGGAGGTTATGGTCACTCCGGCTCCTACTCCGGTCATCACGGACATGGCTACGCCTCTGGTGCTGAACTAACCAGCCTAGCCCATACATCCGCTCTCCAAGCTAACTCCGCCGCTCAAAATCAGCACGCCGCCGGCAACCAAGCTGCCTTTGGCATCAAAAGCACTCTTGCTCAAGCCGCTCAAGGCGCTGCAGCTACTGCCCAAGCCGCTCTGGTTGGTAAGCAAGTCTTAGTGCAAGAGCTCCACCAGCAGCTTCAGGCCGCTCAGCAACAACTACAAGCCGAAATTGCTCAATATAATAGTGCTCAGCAAGCTGCTCACGCCTCTCAGGAGGCAAATCAGCAAGCTCAGGGTCAAGTCAATACTCTGAGTGCCGCTTTGGCTGCAGCGCAAGCCACTGCTGCTCATACAACACAAGCTGCGGCTGGAGCAGCAAGTTCAGCGGCTTCTCAGCATGCTATGGTGACTGATGCTAAGACAAGGATTGCGCAATTGACTCAGCAATTGGAAGCTGCTGTTGCTGATTTACAGGAAACGGAAGGAGCGGCTCAGAAAGCAGCAGCGGCGGCTCATACGGCTCAGGCGAATGCTGCAGCTGCAGCTAACGCAGTGGCATTGGGAGCTAAAGGGCATGGACATGGGGGGGCTGGGAAGTTTCATTAAAGGGAGTAGGAGAATAAGACTTGTTCTAGTTTATTATTTTATTGATTATTATTCACTGATTATATAGATAGATATAGTTACCCAATAAAAGTTTGTTTTGTGAAATTGGTTTTTAATATTCAAAATTTTAATTTAGAAACTTTAATTTTTAAGAATATAACAAAAGATTTAAATTTATGTGAAACCGATAAAATATCATCCGGAACATTCCATTTCGCTCTGCTACCTTTTTGAGTACGTAAAATTAGCACGCACGTTATAAAATCGTTTAGTCCATTAAAGAAGTCAACGAATCGAAGCAAAATTAAGTTTTATTTACATCAATTAACATTTATTTTGTATTTATTATTAAAAATACGGTTTAGGGCATATTTACTTTATACCAATAAAACGATTAGAACTAACAAGCACGTAGGACATTTATACATGGAAAAGTTATTGTAGGTCTTGTTATGTATAATATTTTACAAAATTCAATGTCGATGCTACTATAACGAACAATCTTTGACTAAAAATAAAAATCCAACGCGTTAAAGTTAAAATTAAACCAACTGCCTTAACGAAAATATAAAATTTAATCAAAAATTATACAGGTTGAGACACAAGTAGGGTATTTCTATAAAAATTATTAGAAATTAAAATTTAAATCAAAGAATGCTTGCGCAAATAAATAACAGGTATTTTTTTTTTAAAAATACATATTAATTTTTCAATTGTGACGTGATATATAAGGAGATATTTTATTTGATTGGCATATAAATCTACGTGTTACTGAATGTATGTCTGGTATAAATTAATGTAATGAAGCAGATTTTTAAGATCTTAAACCATTTTTCAAAATTTTACAAAGTATTAAATTTTTGTCAAAAATTTTTAAATAAAATTTAAATAACAAACGTTTCTTAACTTTAATTATGACGTGTTTAGCTTAGTAAAACCAAACTTAGACAACAGTGTTCCGAACCTTTCCTGCAGACTGCATCTTATCAATAGGAAATAATGCTGTACAAGGGTTGGGAAGTCTTCATAAAATAAGAAATAAAATAATTTTTTTTAAATAAATTTTTGCAGTCTCTTATAGGAAAAAGATCAGGCTATACTTCTCTAGTAATGTTTTGTAATTATTATTTTTTAATTACTTTTTAAAACTGATGTTAAAATGACTAAAAAAAACTTTGTACTTCAACAGTTAAATATAAAATTATTTAAAAAAAATTTAGTACTGGTAAAGCATAGCCTGAATTTTTTTCTATAAAAAATAGAAAAGTTTATTTAAGAAAATTATACTTTTTTTATGGGGACTTCGAAACTCTTGCAAAGCATTATTTTTTTATTGGTAAGGTGCAGTCGGAAGAAAAATACGATACAAAGATTATAACAAAACACATAACAAAAACAAATTGTGTGAGTTCTGAATTGGTTCTTGGTAGGTATGTATATGATAAACAATAAACGTATTATTTATTAGATTAAGTACAAAAATTCAGATAGGTTTCTAAAAATTATGCAAAAGAAAATTTTTTTTGCTAATTTTAGGTGCATAGTTTGGTAGGTAGTAAGAATTACCAACGAAGTAGCAAATACTTTGTTGGGTGGTGTAAATTTTAGTGAGCTTAAATAAAAGAGCACGATAAAATAAATCATTTTCGCAACTTTTAACCAACAAATAGATTAATCATACGACAAATCAGCAACGTCAAAAAAGCCTAAACATACGATAAAAAAATAAACGCACGACAAATAAGACATAACAAAATTACTCAAATAGCACTACAAATATAGTCATTAATAATTCTAGCTCAGAAACCTCTATGTTCAGGCTTTTTTGGTCACTTCTTTTTTGGGGGCACGCTAATTCTCGAAAGTTGTAAAGTTTATAATTTTTGTTCCTCCTCTACCCTTTTGCCGCTGTGTATTGAAGAAAAAATCGAAGTAAATAATTTTTTTATTGTTTAAAAACATAATATCTGTTGGGTGCTGCGCACCCCCACTTGCACTTGCACCCTTGTTACACATTGTTATGTAATTTAGACATTTCTCGACTTCTTGTTTCGATACCATTGAGAACGTATCGCGTTATTATCATTTATTCTAATTAAAAACTTTAAACAAGTTTAGTGGTTTCTGTAAAATAAACCCTACAATATCTTTCGAAATAAAACGTGAACTTATATTTAGGTAAGTAACAATATAAAAAAGTAATTTTTGTTGGCATTGTTAATATACTTACCCTAAGGTAGGTACATAAATTAAATTTTAAAGCAGTCTCCAAATTTTAACCAAATTATCGTATATAATATCCCGAGTGCATTTCGAATTGTCGATAATTTGCTCGAGTGTACGTTGTGCACGAGAGCAAATTAAACAATGCGACATGCATAAGGGATATTCGGACGACTATTTCCCGAACAAAACTTAGGCCTTAAATCTCTTGAATATCTTTGCTTTGCGAGAAATAAAAAAAAATTGAAAATTTAGATTTAGTTTGAATCGAGGTTTAAATAATCACGGCGGCATATACTTTCCAACATATTTTTAATATTTTCAAAAGTACCACACTGAACTAAGCTTCTTTTGTTCTTTGATAATTTGCACTAGTGCAAAATTATCGCATAATTCGATTATGACAGGCTTGATTTCAAAATTTTGAGTGATATCATTGGCTTCACTGTTGTGAAGAAAATAGTCATAATAAATCTGTTTGCGCTTACAAACTTTACTGTTTTGGTCCGTGGCAGAATGATAATTTTTAAGTTTAACCATGAATCCACATACTTCAAAAAGTCAAAGATATTTAGTGGTGGACAGTTGAACATAATAACCAACAGAGAAGAAACTGTTTTCACTAAAGGAGAAGCTTTTTGTGGAGTCATTATCAAGTTCATCTGCGAAAATCCTCTCTTGCATTCGCTCGTTGAAACTGCTATGGTGTGGACAGTATTGATGAGCGGAGTTAAATCTTTTGTGCACCTTTTTATCTATTGTATTAAATAATCGCGAAATGCTGAATAATATTTCGTTTATTTAAAAAGAACTTGTTTGTCAACGAACGAATTTCTTTTTCTCTCCATACGCAATGTTTTTTTCAACTTTATTTGGCCATTTTTTGGGTATGACAACATCGCAAGCTTGAACGACATCTTTATCACTCGATTTTAGTAAACGATCTTTTATAGAAAGCTGCCTCTGAAACCCAGAAACGTCTCTTCTCTGGATCTATGGGTTGCTGTATATTTCTATTAATGACAGTTTATTCACCTCTAACAAAGCCTTTTTATAGTTATTCAGTTATTCCTCGTCTAAATATTTGAACCACATTTATAATTTTCTGATTAACACTCATTAGGCTTATATCACTATTTTGCAAATATAAACTCAGCTCACTTAGTTCTTGAAGAGCATCGCACATTAGCGCCAAATTTTGGACAAACGCCGTGCTAGTAATTTTCTTCAAAAGTTCGCTGAAAGTATTGTTTTTATTTTCATCTCTGATATCATCAGAACTGGCATTGTTAAAATGTTCAACTAATAATAAATTAATAAATAACTGTTCCATGTAGCTGAAACCGAACAAAAACTAGATTCTATACCCATCTTGTACTCAAAATTCGTTTTATTTTAAAAAGTTCTTCCTCTAACATATAAGCACAAGTTTTAAAATACTTTTTGTAAATTTTATTCCAAATTTTTTAATTTTTTTCATTTTTTATTATTGCAATTTTTCGATGTTTTTAAAATTTCTTTTGGAGGCACTGCGTGCCTTTACAAAAAAACCTGATTATGTTAATCTTTATGAACTTTAGTATGATATATTCATAGATTCTTATGCAAAAGTTTTGTCTTCTTATTTTTGCACAAAGACCTAGTTTCTATTATATTTTAGTTTACATTTAAATTTCAATTTCAGCTTTCATTTTATTTACATGTGATTAATTAAAAAAGTACAGTGTACAGGAAATAAAAAGATAATTTTAATTTATTTAAATATTTAATCTTTTAAGGAATTATTATTTGAACTGAAAATAAATTAAACGTATATCAATTAAAGCCAAATTGTAGATGTATAATTTACAAATTTATTTAATTTTAGTGTTCCAGGATGTAAACTTGCAAATTTCATGTAATTTCAATTTTGAGAAAGTTTATAGAACATTTGCGGTATCTCGTTCACGTAAAACTTTAAGTTAGTTATTTTGATTGTTTTTAAAATTGTGATAAGTGATAACAATAAACACACAAAATAATATCTAATACAATTATTATTATAATCTGTACTTTGATGAATATTTACATAATGAATGAAACATGATTCAGTTATCCCATTTCTCAGTGATGATACTCTTGCCCCTGCCCCTCATGTTCATCAATCTGATTATTCGCGCTATTTATCACCGTCAATTGCGCCGCCGCTGCCGCATTAGTCTGGGCAATCTGAGCGGCGGCTGCTGCCTTTTGCGCTGAAAGCTTAGTATGTTCCAATCCTTCCAAAGCCGCATGCAACTTCTCATGCAAGCTTGACAACTTTTGCTGCGCGGCCTGAATCATATGATGTTGAGCGGCGGCGGCTGTTGAAGCGGCCGCAGCGGCTTTTTCAGTCTGTGCTACCGACTGTTGAACGGCCGTTAAAGCAACAGTGGCGGCACTCAACTGCTGCTGACCCTGTTGAGCGGCATTTTGGGCAGCATTCGCAGCTTGAAGCGTTTGGTGGTATTGCGCCTCCTCGGCTTGCAACTGGTGGGCGGCGTACTCAATATGTTTCTCCAAATTTTGAACTATGACCTGTTTGGCTACAAGGGCAACTTGGGCGGCGGCGGCGGCTTCCAGAGCGGCACGTGCGTAGCCAGTTTGGGCACCAAAAGCGGCTTGAAGGCCAGCAGTTTGCTGGTTCTGGACTGCGGCTTTGGCTTGTTGAGCTGAGTTGTGGGCAAGGCTGGTAAGTTCGGCACCTGCGGAGTATTTTTTGCCCCCGTGGGCGGAATAGTCGCCTTCGAATTCGATGGCGGCAACTTGGGCAGTTGATTGGGCTTGAGGATCGGCAACCTTGCTCAATTTTTGCTGTTTGGCGGAAGTGGATGCTTCGAAAGAGAATTCGATGAGTGATAAGAGAAAAAAGAAGAGGGTGAACTTACCTAGGAGGATAACCAGCACAACAAAAACTCTAGACATGATTGCCTGCAATTAAATTTTTCAAAATAGTATGATTTGTCATGTTCATTAGATAACTAATAACTAATAATTAGAAGGTTATGAAAAATAAACAAAAAACGTTTTTTTTTTGTTAAATAGTCAACGTTTAGGAAGTTTTACTTTTTCTTTATTATTTTTAGCATTTTGTTGAGATTCTCTGGCGGCTATGGATCATGGGCTAATAGGTCTTGATAAAAAAATTAAACTTCCGAAACGTCGACGAATTAACAGAAAAACAAATTTTTTGTTTTCTTTTCCATACGCTTTAATTAAGTTTTTGAAATGTTGATTAAGTTAAGTTTGAGTTCTTACTCGACTTGTGAGAAGTTGTTAGGTGAGAAACTGAACAGCTACTGTTGGTTATGCTTTAGAACACCCATTTTTATATGAAAGGTGCAATTACGACGAAGCATGCCAGTGATGGTTGATTGTATTAATTTGCATTCAAATTCATTGAAATAATGCACTGGAAAATTATTCGACGGTATTCCTTTTAGTTTAAATGCAATGGAGCTTAGAACATCCAGAAGTAATCTTGTAAGAATTTTAAAAATGTTGCATGTTGCTTATGTGAATTCATCAAATTTCATAATTGTTCTTTTTTAATGATAATCATCTGATTTGGGACAAGCAGACCATGGAGTTTTAAGGTGATGTAATGGATTTTTAAAAATGGTTTGATTGACCGGAAATGAAGAAAAGTTTATTCATGGAATGACTTTGCTGAACATTGCAAAAATTAAAAATTCTTTTACATTTAACGTAATCCTAAAAATTATTGTTTTAATGCTATTTTAAATATATGCTTTGAATTAGTTTTATTAAAAATTCTTACAGTCACAACTTGTTACTAAATTTCACACAAAAATTAATAAAATGTCACACTAAAGCTAGAAGCTATAAACTAAATAATAACTATAGTAAATATTAAAAGAATTATGAGTACCTAATATAACAAAAGTAGCAGAAAATAAGTGTGAAGAACAAAAAATCGTCAAAATAATAAATGATCAGAAATGTAAAGGAGCCATAAAATATACAAAAAGATTAGCAGAAATTAAAGAGATTAGAAGAAAGAAAAGCAAAACCGCACAAACTTTGAAGTTAAAAAAAAATAGTAAATTAAGTGTATAAGAAAAATAATTGTTGCACGATAAATAAAAAATTTTAGAAGATAAATGAGATAAAACTAAAACAAATTTAAAAAAATAATATTTTAGCAAAACAAGAAGCGAAATATAACTAGAAGATTAAAAGAATTTAAAATGAGAAAAGAAAAGAAACGATTAGAACAAAAAGATAAAGAAGACTGCTCTAAAAAGTGCAAGAAGAAATGGGGAAAACTAAAAATTTGTAAAGTTTAATGTTGTAGAGAAAAAATAAAATAGAAAAATAAAATAAAATTTGAAAAACAGAAATTACACTCACAAAGGATTATCTAGTCAAACAAGTATGAAAACAAAACAAGATAATAAAAAACTTGAATCTTAGCTTAATTATACCAATAGCAATGCACAAAAAAGGACAAAAATTACAGCCTTATAACTCTCTTAAATCGTACATAGTATGTACGTACATACACAAAATTCTAGCAATAAAGAGTGTCTTATATGAATTGAAAAAAAAAATGTTTTTTACACTACATATTTGACAACTCTTAAAAAGATGATTATTTTATATATTAATGCATTAAATTGCCTGATTTCTAATTTAAAAAAGTGTTTCTATAATTTATGTTGCGGTTAATTTGCTGTGACAACTTTTAAATAAGCAGATATCGACAGAGAAACTTGCAAAAATGCAAATAATATTTTTTTTCTCTCTCATAAAATTCAAGATGCAATTATAACTTTATTAAACATAATAATATAAAATTATCGTTTTTACGAAATTTTAATTGGTATTAAAAAAATTTAATCTTGTTGGTTTAACAATGTCCATTAGATGGAAACACCTTCATTTAATTAAAAAACCTAAGAAAGTAGTACTTGAAAATTATATTAGAATGGCCTCATATGTTTCAGATCAGATTCGATTAAATTACTCATAAACAGTACACATTCTAGAACAAATGATCAAAAAGAATTTACAAAATTGTTAAAAATTTATATAGATTTCAATATTTTTAATTTGATCTAATAAACAGATATAAAACAATTTATTAAAAAACTACTTAAAAAAATATTATTGAATGCTCTAAAATAAGCTTGAAAAACAATCTTGAGAGAAAATTGTTTTGTTTAAAGGAATAAAAAAAGACAAATAACTTGTTTAAAAAAAATAAAAAATATAGGTAAAAACGAAGAATGAAGAAGCAATTTAAAAATTATAGAGATAAAATAAGAAACAAAATTTTTAGACACTATTCAGACGTCGACATCTGTATATATCTATATAAAAAATTAGACAGGAAGATACAAGCAGCAATAGTTAAAGAAAAAATGTATATACAGACAAAACATAACAACTGATGGAATAATATTTTGCAATAATGAAGAAAATAGTTTGAGCTAACTTAAAAGAAAAAATTACAAAAGAAAAATATTTGAAAGCAAATGAAAAATGAAGTATTTTGAAAGAAACAAATGTACAATTTTGCTCTATTTTAATAAGTAAATTATACAAAAATTTTAACAATAACTGATGCTGAAAAAATAGTTTTCAATATAATATTAAAATATGCAAAATACATCTGTTCAACAATTAAAAAACAACCTACAAAATTAGTTTTTTTAATAGTTGCTTTTTATGTCTAATAATATGTATATTAAAAAATATATAATGTAATTACTGTGGGGCATATTTTTACATTGGACTGTATTTGCGAGGACACATATAGAATTAGTGACCACTTAAACATTTTGTTTACATTTTGTTGCTAAAATTGTTCGAAATAGTTTAGTAGTAAACAAAAACTTTAGTAAAAATACATCTAATAAATGTAACGTCGATGTCAGAAGTTGAGTAAAGCGAGGACATCTTCGATACTAAATTATAGTTCGTCTCACTCTCTGATCCCCAATTAGTAATAAAATTATTAGAATATGCCTTAATCTACGACGTATAGCTTTGTGTAAAATTGACATTTGACAAAACACAAACAAAACATTTAAATAACAAATATATTGTAATTTTGGGAACTACATAGCAGAAACCTTTGTAGCTGCAACAAAACTGAATACAAGGAATCATACTCTTTTAACTAAAATTTTAATTTCTTAGGTATTGAATTACGCTGAGGTCATTGACTGCGCTGCCATCTCGTTTGCATTCGAGTTTTTAATACTACCTTAGAAGTTTTGTCTTTGTCATCGCGTTAAGCTTAAAGAAGATAGAAAAAATATGCGATGTTCTTAATACAATACGTTTTGTATTCGTTGCATTTTAAGCCATGCTGTAAAAAGAGATAGCAATGAGAACGTGAATCTTTACTTGCTTTACTTGTTGAAGGTTTTATTAGAAATCGGGATAAGACGGTGAGACGATCTTTACCAATAGCTAGCTTGTCTTTAAATATGAATTTGTTAATTTATTTATAAGACCTAAACAATTTTATATTTCTGATTTTATTAAGTCGTTTGCACTGACGAAAACCTGTATTATAAAAACAAACAACACACATAACAAAAAAAAAATACAAACCAAATTAAATAAAACATTGTCCGATATCTGTCCGATTTATACCCGTTTCAAAAGGGAGACTTGTCTCTTTTAAGTCGATTCGTCTATTGTCAAGACTCGTAAATACTGTAGGACTTTATTTATAACATAAATAATTAATCTCAAATTTAAGTTTAAATTTAAGGAACAACTTGATAACAGAATTTACTCATTATTTATAAAATTTATTTTGTTTTTTATGAGCATTATGAAATTTGAATAATTTGAATAATATTTAAATATTAGTAGACATTCTTATTACATGTAGTTACCTATTACAAATAAAATTAGTTAATTTTTAGCAGTCGATCAATAACTAGTACCCACTCTTCAAATAACATTTTCATGCTCAATCGAGTTTAACGACCGATCAATTGATCAAAAACATTAAATAAGTATACACAATACAACAATCTAACAGAAAGAAAATGATTCATCACTTTCTAATTGCACTATTCTTAAAACAGCATCTGCAACAGTAAAGACGCTAATTACCACTTCATTCTTATTCTACCGCATATTGAAAAAAAAATAACCACTCTTTGTCCTTTTAATATTGTGGAGGGACAAAATTACTAATAAATGCTAAGATCTGCTTCATTAAAATGAACAGTCGCAAGACGATGGTCTTTCCAACTTTGATATTTGTTATATTAATCCAATTTTGTAAGAGGTTAACAACAATTAATATTGGTATTTTATTACTTGCTTTCAGCTTTTATTCGAGGTGCTAGCATCAACTTCCTGCCAGAAATAGCAAAATTAGATAGCCTAGCTAAAAGTTCGGCCTTACAAGCACAAAATTTCGTAATGTATCAAAAAGTTGCTGAATTTACAAGAAAAATGCATCAAGCTGAAACTGCACACAATGTAAATGTATTTCTGTTTTGGAAATTTTTACTTTCAGTATTTTTTAGAATGCTACTACAGCACAAACAACCCTTATTAGCAAAAAACATGAAATCGAAACATTAAAAAATCAGTTGAAACAAGCCGAAAAGTTGCTTCAAGATGAGACAGCCCGATACGAGCGATTAATAAAAGTTTCTGAAATTTTCTCGAAAATAGCTAAAGACTTGCAAATTCCAGTAAATACGCTCACCACAATTATCGAGGATGTTAAATGTAAGACATGCAAGGATTTGCATATTCATATGTGTAGTGACTTACATTTAAAAAAAATCCAGTAAATTGTTTATATCGTGTTGTTAAAAAAATAATGAGAGGAGAAAGGTTCTATGTGCAATCCCTGTCAGAGGTAGCCAATAATTATCAAATTCATTTAAAGACTTCCTACATTTGGAGAGTTTTTGATGAAGTAATTATGTGTTTGATTAAATGGTGTTATTTTTATTTGATGAAATGCTTTTATTCAGTGCATTTTTAACACATTCCGGAATAAATAAGTACTTGGTTCCTAGTCTCAATCATATTAATTGACTTAAGGTAGTTATACTGTTGCCAACTTCCGCTGAATTTAATTACCAATCAGTGCAAACTTTAATTGCAAGTGTATTTAATGTATTTTATTTAAAACAAAAATAAATTTATAATTAAAATGTTTATATTTAGGGTAAATTAATACTTAATAAAGTATAGTGGAATCCGCTCATAACGATAATCAAGACACATTGAAATTAAGTTGCATCAAGCAGTTGTCATAAGAGGTTTAGAATAAACCTTATTTGTAAATTATTTAAAAAAATATATGTTATCACTATTATGATCAAGTCAGGTCAAGATTACAAGCGGAGTAATTATAAACGAGTTCCACTGTAACAAAATTTTGTTATTATTGTCAATGAAATGTCAATTTTTTTTTTAACTTCATGGTTTAAGTACTATTAGCTTTAGTTATTTATTATAACGATGAATAGGTAATTGAGTAAATTAGAATTTCAAATTGTGTAGAGCCTACTTGAATAAAACTTCAAAATATAATTAATTTTCTTTATTAATCACAAATACATGAACATGAAATGGTATTTACAAATGAGTGACAATCAGCCCTTCTTAATGATGGTACTCTCCTCCAGCAGCCTGTTCATACCCATGTCCTTCAATTTCGCTTTGTGCGGCATTTGTCGCTACATCATTGGCGGCAGCGGCGGCATTACTTTGTGCGATATGAGCCGCAGCGGCAGCTTTTTGAGCCGAAATTTCAGTTTCCTGCAATCCTGCAAGAGCATTATGCAATTCTTCCCTCAAATGAGCCACTCTCTGTTTGGCTTCGTGGATCATGGCATGCTGAGCAGCTGCAGCTCCGGCAGCTTCGGCGGCGGCTTTGGCGGCGTGTTGGGCTCCTCCTTGAGTAGCGGCGAGGGCGGCGGTCAACGCAGCTACTTGTTGTTGAGCCTGCTGGGCGGCCTCTTGGGCTGCCTGGGCGGCGTGCTCGGTTTGTTGGTATTGGGCGATTTCGGCTTGGAGTTGGTGCTCGGCGTCGTGGAGCTGGTGTTCGAGACCTTGGACGATGACTTGTTTGCCGACGAGGGCGGCTTGGGCGGTGGCGGCGGCCCCGAGGGCAGCTTGGGCGAGACTGCTTTTGGCGCCGAAAGCAGCCTGGCTGCCGGCGGTGTTTTGGTTTTGGACGGCTGATTTGGCTTGGAGGGCTGAAGTGTGGGCTAAGCTGGTGAGCTCTGCTCCCGAGGAGTAGGATTTAGAATGGCCGGAAGCAAGACCTACACTGACTTCACCTACGTGGGTACCTTGAGCTTCAGGTTCACCAACTACAATCTTTAATTTTTGTTTTGCTACCTTCGCAGAAGCAAAAGCAACTTTTGGAGGAAAAATTAGTATAAAAGTTGCACTTTTGGAATTGTCACACTTACCAATGCAAGATGCAAGAAGAATGAATCTGAACATCATGGTTTCTACAAGACAGTAATTTGGTAATGCTGTGTCGTGTATTTTTATACTTACTTGTCCCAATTTGGCGAAGAGAACAATGCGAGATCCAGCGGTCACTGATGCAACTGGTCCGTCTTTGAGCTTTTATATGGAGGTAATGCGAGTAGGGGTACTATTATTAATGAATATGCTTGCAAATAATAGCAAGTGTAACTGAATCAATTAAAAATGGAAAAAGGCACACACCGTGAATAATTAAAGTAGATTGTACATCTTTAACTAAATTCGTTTTATGGTCAATTTGCGAATTTCATAACTCAGGAATATAAACGAAAAATCTGATTGTTGAATAACAGAGGCGGTTGCATTTTGTAAAAAAATATCTGCAACTGACTTCCTTCAATGTTGCTAAAGAAAATTAACATTAAATTGTGCGATTAGATCTGAACTATTTGGTAGTGCTTTCAGCGTGAAGAATATCGATACCGATTTATTGGTAAATAGTAATTTCGTGTTAATAATATTGCCAAGTACTTTTACTTGTTTAATAACTATTTATGTGTTTTAATGGTGATGATAGCTTTTGTTAGACTTGATTTGAATTCATTTTAATCAGATTTGTAAAGGAAGCATATGCTTCGATTATTTTGCAGCTTTCTAGTTGTATGAAGTGTAATTAAACTTATTCGAGATGTTTAACTTAATAAATAAATTACTTCAATTAATAGATACTATAAATTTACGATATTTAAATAATATTCTTTTTTGTAAAAGAAGAAGTGTGCTAGGTAATCAGTAAGTAATCAATTGGATAAAAAATTAATAACGTAAAAAAGGTAAATTTTATTTGTGTTCAAGATACAAACTTTATATACGTCAAGAGAAAAACAAAGAAACAAAAAAAGCCATTACTAAAAGTCCACAAATTTGTAAGCTAAAAATTCAGTTATAGGTACTATAGAATGGATGGTTCAACACCCTTATCTTTCATCACCCTTTCTTTGTTCAACAAAAACTTTTTAAGATGCTTCAAAAAATCAACTTCAGAGAGGTTTCTAATATTTTGCGGTAATTTCTTGTAGAATTTAATGCAAAAATAATTTACACTATTCAGTATTTTGAGATTTGTGAATTCTAAATTTTTTCAAAAAACAACAAATTAATATGTAATAAATAAATAATAAATAGATAATCAGTTACACAAAAATAATCAATTATGTTAAAAATGGTCTTTAGCCACCTATTTTATAAGCATGCCATTACTAACAGTAAGCAACAATTACTGGCAGGTCTGTATAGTAAAAGTATAGTACCTATTTGACCAAAGATAATGCCTATTTGACCAAACATTAAATTCAAATTTGACATTTTATAAATTTGATCAATAAGTTCTCAATAGTTGTTGCCAACTTTTTGTTAAAATATAGATTCATGAATAAAAAACTAGTTTTATTAAAAAAGTAATTCAAAAAATAGTAAAAAAGTTTTGATCTTTGTCTTGACTAAGTCCAATTAAAAAAAAAAGATACAATGTAAATCTTTCTAATATTTTTATTCTAGATTATAGCATTATATTTATAGTTTTTATAATATTATATTGATAATTTTTTAAATTCTTTTGCGGATATGCTGCGGTTCTAAACATAAAAGCGTTCCTATTTACAATCTTGACAAAAATTGTAATTTAAAGTGGTTACACAAAAGCTGAACTGTACCATCTACAAGAAAGCTTTCGTGGACGCAGCTCTACTATCTACTATTGTCCGACCATAGATATTCTGCGATTATTGCTCTGAGTTTTCAAGAACTTTATAACGATTGGACCGCAAATCCCCAATAAAAATTGTGCCGACCAAATGTTGACAATAGGCTTAAGAGATATCTAGTTTGGTAGGTAAAGAATTTTACAGCGGACTGTGGTTGAGTGCCGTAAAAATTTGGAAAAGTTAATCACAGGATTATGTTGTAAACGCAGAATATTGATGGTCGAACCATACCATAGTATCACCTATTAAAATGAGCGTATTGCAACTACCTTTTACCTAATACGACTTTACTTAAAAAAAAACCTATCTAACAATAATTGCTAATAATGAAAATCGTATCTTATAATTTTATTATAGATATTATTAAAAAAAAAACACAATAATTTTTTAGCTAATTTATTTATTGTTTTTATACGTGTTTACTATAAGCTATACTTTTTTCAAAATAAAATGGTAAAATTTCTTTCAAAAAAAATATTAAACTGGTAAAAAATTGAATAAGAGGATGAATACCAAAGAGAAAGTTTGTTGATAATGAAATAAAATAGAGATACTCAAATTGCGCACAGCTTAGCTACAGGTAAAATTTGTCTAATTTATCTTTCACGAACTAAAATTTAGTTGGTGAAATTTATCATACCTCAATTTTTAATATAGGATCCAGAAAATCTACGATTGCGATTGCCCTAATTCTGTTTCCATCTATGTCTATACCTTTATATGAGATTGTGTGCCCCAGAAATTTAATAGAATTAACTCCAAAACACACTTTTATTCTTAATATTTTGACCAATAAAATTGTCCAAAGATAAATAATTCAGGGTGGGAAACTGTAAGTGTTTTATAATTCGTTTATTGGTAGAACATTATTTACAAGTATTTACATAAGATCTACTAATTTAACAACTTTTAAATTTAACAATTTGAGCTGATCTAGCCTGACCTGACCTGACTTGACCAAACCTGACCAAACCTGACTAAACCAGACCAGACCTGACCAGAGCATATCTGAGTTGACCTGACCTGACTTGACACGAGTCCGTTTCTACAACGTAAGCTCTAGGTTCTTCACAAATTTTCCTAACTTTACCATACTTCCTAATAGGGCAGGGTGAATTGCGTACATACAGTTTCGGAAACAGGTACATCGGGACTAATGAGGGTCGCTAATACTCAAGGTGAACTGCGTACAACGGGGCGTCACAACGGGGTATCCACCCAGAGATTGAGAATTAAACACTTCTCGAAAATTTGGTGATTTGGCTTGTAGGTGATTCTTTTGCTGAAGATTTTTTGAGCGAGATGTCTCAAGATGGAAGAATACAGGAACTTGCTGACTACTTAGTTGAAACATAAGTAGACAGCAGTACAACATTTCCACTAGAAATATAGGCCAGTTACAGTGCCAATTTATGGCGAAGTACAAACTCATGTGAATCTTTTCATTAGTATGTGTAGTGCACCACATCTAAATATTTATCAATTTTTAGATGTTCTTAAAGATATTCAAATGTGACACTTACTTAAACTAAATAATTTTAAAAAATGAAAATCGTTCCATTAAAAGAGATGTCATAATGAAACAAAATTTAATGAAAATAAAATAATTCAATTGAAAACAAAACAAATAAGTAGAACCGCTTTTGTAAAATGTGTGTCGTATAAATTTAATACCATTTTTTAAAACACTATCTTATGTTATTTGAATTAATATAATAATGTATATATCTGTTTTTAATAAATGTAAATAATAATTCAATGTGTTTTTATTTTTAATTTCAAAATACTTGTTTTTAAAATTGATAATACTTACATTCTTGTTAGTACAAGAAGTGACTTCCTTTTAATAACTACAAACGATATAATCTTTTAAATCACTCTCACTACCCTGCTGAGACGTACCTACCGATCTGTACGCAGTTCACTTAGGGATTAAGGCAGCGCAGGTAGGTAAAAATTTTTTGTAGGCAATTCACCGTAGGGATTAATATGCCCTACTTAAAATGTACGCAGTTCACGGGCACCCTTCCTAATATTGCTTATCCCAACCGAATCATTAAGCTCAATCATTACTCAAATCTCTGGCTCTGTGACGGTTACTATATTATTATAATAATAATTCGTGAGCGCAGTTTGGGTGGTAGTGAGGGTCAAAACAGGTAGAGAAAGATTCTAGAGCGCAATTCGAGTGTTATGAATACTTTGAAGAAAAAAATTTAATTTTAACTCAGGTCTTAATTGAAAATTATTTAATTTCACTTTTTTGGTAAACTAATAATTTAATTCAACAATAATAAAGACTTTAAGTCAATGTTAATGCAATCAGTAAAAGTAGTAAAATTAATAAAACAAAGTAGACGTGGCGAATTGTGACGGACGTGGTTTGATCTCTAGAAAATCAAGAAAATATGCCGGAGACAGTTTTTAGCATTTACTAACAGAAAAAAAGCGTTAAAAGAGCAAATGAAAAATTAATTATTTAAATATTTTAACTCGAGTTTAATTTTTTTGCTAGAATTGCAGTGTATAATTATACACTGTGTATATGCACCACCGTACAATAGTAGAAAAGGTAGAATATACATTTGTATTGTAACTCAAAAAAATAAAAAAAATGTTATAAAACCAACAAAACAAGTTTCGGATGTGGAGAAGGGTAGAGTTGAAGGCTTCAGCCCCAATGGTTTCTGCATGTTTTAGTAAATATAGAACCTGCTAAACAATCATAAATAATTGTAAGTTGCATAAAACAAAGCTAACAAATAGTTTTTTTTATTTATCAAAAGTGCAAAAAATAGCGTATATAACTTAGCACTAAAGTGCCTCAATTCCTATACCTTTAGGCCTTTTGGACTTTCAGACTCTAAACTTTCACTCTCGGGATTAAATTTAATAAATTAAATATAATATAATTTTATAATTTAAATCTTAATTAAAAATAAATTATTACAAATTTTAACAATTTAGAGCAACAGTAACATTATTTAACATAAGCATATTAATAACAAAAAAATATTAATGATCTATTATTTTATTTTTAAAGTAGAAGAATACGATTGCAATCTGATAATTGGACTTGATGTCCATCTAAATTCTTTTATTTACTATTAAAAAAAATGTTTATTAAACTTATCAAATACATCAGCTACTTTTTAGTGATAATTTATAAATAGGAGGTTACCTAAATTTGTTTTTCGAGTCAAACTTAATTGTAGAAAAGAAATATTTTTGCTTGTTAATAATATATATTTTTTTATAAAAATTTTTGCTAAAAACTATACTAAACAAAAAGCTAGGTTTAGGAAGGTTTCAAGCTCTAAAAACTCCATCTGAAAACGTTCATGACTTAGTACCTAACTAAATAACGAAATAGTACAGTAAAATACATTAAAAAGTAAATCAATATTGTAACTATACATATATTAGTTAAAATTATAAATTATTATAAATTTTGAATAAAGCACTTATTGAAAAAGTGCATATACGAGTAGTGGTAGGGATATAAGTAATTCAGGAATAGACAGGAGATGGTCTTGTCTAATATTAATATTATAGCTTATGTGAGTATTATTAGGCACTCTATTTTTTTATTTTAGCGGGTTTTTAGAGATTTATTGTAACTGTATTTTGCACCCTAACATCCATCTTTTCCTATCTATACAATCTTCTTTGTTTAGGTTTTTTTCCATGGCTTCTTTTATATCGCTCTTCCATCTTCTGCTTGGTCGTTTTCTTTTCGTTCTTCTGGTTGGTCTCTATTCCATTATTTTCTTTGGCCATCTCTGGGGACTCTTCTTTGTTTAAGTTTTTTTTCCATGGCTTCTTCTATATCGCTCTTCCATCTTCTGCTTGGTCGTCTCCTTTTCCTGCTTCTGGTTGGTCTCTATTCCATTATTTTCTTTAGCCATCTTTTGGAACTCATACGTTTTACATGCCTATACTACCTTAAACCTTTTGCTTCTGTAGTGTCGAATATAGTTATTTCAGCTCCTATTTTTTCTCTAATTTGTTCGTTTCTCACTCTGTCTTCCAGTGTTAGTCTACAGGCTTTTCTCGAATAGTTTATTTCTGCTGCTGATAACCTTTTCTTGAGTATAAGTGGTGTAGTCCATGTTTCAGCCCTTTTGGTTCAAAGAACGGTTCAAAAAACATAAATTATAAAGCATGTAGTTATCTGACAGTTACAGCGCGATCAAATATGTTACATTAGATGGCGCGACCAATGGAGAGTTAACAAAATTTAATTTTATCACTCTCAAATATTTATGGTTATCTACCACTTTTAAAGTGATAAAATATTTATAATTCTACAATGAATTGCATACATTTTTGTAGAAGTTTTTTGTAAGTAAAGTAAGAATTATTCCTCGACATGTACATGAGTAACAGTAAGTAATTAAAAAAATATATGCAGAAACAATTTATAAAATTACTACTAATTTAAAAAAACTGTAGTTATCTACTGTAATGAGACATGGCCGATAATCATAATTATTATGAATTACGATGGGAAAATTTTTTTTATATCCAGTAAAATACTGGATAAGAAAAAATGAGGTAAAAATTGATTTACTCAAAGTGTGATCGTCTAGATTGTCGGTTGTTATAAAATAATAAAAGGTGTACTTACCCCACGTTTAACTTATGATTGTAAGAATAGGATTTGTGAATAACTCTAATAGTCATTCTAGATCAAGTTTCGGTTATCAGTAACACAGAAGTCGTTACAAAGTAGTGTCATAACACACGGGAGAATAGATTAAAACCACTTGTTTCAAACCACAAATTTATTATAAATTCCGATAGTTCCCATTAAGGGATAAATTATAATACACTTGTAAAATATTTACAAAGTTTGCCTAAACAAACGGTCAAGTTGTAGTAGAACATTCAACATCCAAAATAAATTGTCTTTAAGTAATAATTTTTTTTTGATGATCGTAAATAAATTGCGATGTAATTACTAATTTAAGCTCTAACTTCTTATGTAAAGTAATATATTTTTTTTTATTGAATTTTATTTATTTGTTTGTTTATAATAAAATTAATAGTTGAGACGGCTTATTTGCTCCACCAAAATGTAATGGATCGATTGTGACCCTTACTAAGAAATAATGTCAAAATTTACTTCTTGTCGATGTTTATTTACCCCATTTGTGAACACTTCCTGTACAACAAATACAACAAGGAAAATTCCAAACTTTGCAAACGTTTTCTTTTATTGGTTCAGGTGCAGTTTGATTCGCGGTACTACTACGCAATGCACATGCAAACAAATTTCTGCAATTACGCACTAAAACGCCCCGACCTAAATACAGTAAAAGAGAACGAAGATATCTGTTAAAATTTTGATTCCCTGAAATATTGTGGTACTAGAAGAAATCTGTACTTAATTTTATTCAAGTGCCTCGAAGTAAAATGATGAATATTATTTGATTAATGAATTTAATTAGACAAGGGTTTTTCAACGACTTGTCTGAGTGAGGATATGCCAGTGGATTACAGGTATCGCGTTTACAATAAAATTGAATCGCTGGAAAGACATCCTAGATAATCTTTGTCGGTCGGAGTATCTGCGATGACAGAAAGCTTCTACAAAGCGTCCGTTACTCACTGATAAGCAAAAAGATCCCTAAACAGAAGGTTTGCCGACATCGTCCCGAAACGTTATTTACGTAACAACGAAAGCTTCCACCGAGCAATCGTCAACTCTTTACCAGAATAGAGTTAGCACTATAAACGGAAGGTTTGCCAAATTTGCTCTGAAAACATTATCCTCAAAACGAAGAAAGCTTCCATTAAGCGATCGTCAACTTTTTCCGTGAATAGGTCATTGCTATTAAAACCCTATTGGTTTATATAGGTTGCCAAATTTGCTATGGAAACATTATCATCGAAACGAAAAAGCTTCAGACGGACAATTGTTAACCCTTTACCGTTACCGGGGTAATTGCTAACTCGACCGTTACCGGCACGTTAAGAAACATTATCTGGGGCACCCGCAGTATACATCAAACTCCGAAAATCCCTTACTTCTCTTACCACATCTGCATACAGTCGGAAGTGCAGATTAAGTGGAATTGAAGATGGGCGCGCAAAGATATTATAATCTTAAGGAAAAATCCCCCAAATTGCGAATGTTTGAATTTGTTTTTTTTTTTTGGATATATTTTTTTTTTGGCAATAGCAACAGGCGCTTGAATACAGGTTTACCGGATACGGAACCTTCACCTTTGCTCTCTTTTTTTTTTTGTTTTTGTTTTTTTTTTTTTGGTTATATAACGGGTTTTTCCGTGTGCGGGACCCAACCATTTTTTTTTTATATATTTTTTTTTTATGATTATTATATTTTTTTTTTTTTGTTTAACGTAAACGGCCTGCAATTTCTGACTAATCACTGTTTGTTTTTCTTCCCGTGACAAAGAAAGGGAATATTATTAAATTATCATTTTATTGATTAATTTAATTTAACTTTAATTTGAGAGTTTCATAGTAAAGACTTGAAAAAAAATTAAGTAGCGTTAAATTAAAAGTAATAACCTTTAATTAAGTTTGTTTGGCTAAAGTTAAACAGTTGTTAAATTTCAATCAATTTTATCCAACGATTTCCTTTGTAAAATTCTATTTTGATGTAGAAATAAGCATTATCTCAGGTGATTTGTTTCAGCAAGGCCAATAATAATATTAAATGAATTTATGTTGAAACAAGTTTGGTTATTTAAAATAATTATCTCTGCATAGTATTTTAAGAAATTAAAATTAATGCAGACGAAATAAAATTGAAATTGTACCTGTATTTTTAATATCCAACGTGCTTCACTTTTTTATTTTGTTTTTTTTTTCACAGTCACTATAGTTTTGACTTAATGTTTTTTTTTTTATGACACAAAACCCAACTAACCTACACAAACTTTACACACTAGCACAGATTTTTTTGTTACTTCTAATTACTGAAACCATCTAATCTCCACTGAGGTCTCCCTTCCCAAAATGAGTTTTTATAGGGACGCTAGAGCCTGTGAATTTTACACCCCCGCGGCAAACGCTAATCACTAAGTCTGTGCCCTCATTGGTTAAGTAAAATTATTGGGGTGTGTTTTTCGCTCCCTTCCAACTTGACCGCTTTTTACAAAGTGTTTTAGACAATATTAATAATAATAAATAAGTTCATTACAACAATAAACAGTAATTATTGTCCGGATTAAACAATGATCCGTCAAAACTTCTTTCTAACATTCCAGATTAGAGTTATAACTTTATAGCTACTAAAATCTGGTTTTGTCTTATGTAATTTGTTTTACAAAAGAAAAAAAAAGTTTAAATAATGCTGAGATAAAATAACATCGAAACTACATAAAATAGTTTAAATTTTTAGAAGATTTTTCCAAGTTTTGAAGTAACATAGTCAATAAGAAATCTGTAACAAAAATTAATTAACCACCCTACAGATGGCGTCACATATCTCGACTTGAACCCTAAATCTTTATTTTATAATAATTTTTAAGTTATTTTCACTTTCTCAACACTGTTATTTAATACTATTTACAATCCTAAAATTATTTATTTATACATGCAGTTTTCCGTTTATTTTTTTATTTGTTAATTTGGATTTCTGTTTACATTATCTCAAATGTTCTAATGATGCCCTTTTATAACAAAAAAGTGGTTAGTGTTTTACATCAATAGAACAAGAAAAATTTGGTCTCTTTCATTTTGTTGGTCTAATAACTCTAGTAATTGTGTTGAATAAAATGTTGCCAATTACGCAATCTTTATCTCTTTTTTTTTTTGAAGGCCACGTGTGCCAAGAATTCCGTTCCTTCTCACGCTACACACATGTGAAACAACCCTCTGCACCCTCTTAAGAGCCGCGCATATTAACCTTTCAACCCTAATATAAGCTTAAGTTAATGGAATTCGTGATAAAACTAAAATTAACAAATTTGAAATGCCCTTTGTAAATAAGTGGTGCCGAATTTATGTTCGTGAGACCGGAAACGAACTCTAGACTCCACAGGAAAATTTAAATACTTTAACTTTTATGAGACAATGTTTTAAAATTTTTTTTTCTAACGGCAATTAATTAATTAATTGTCGCGTATTGACCAAAGGTAAAAATAGGTGGCTCACCACATTCGCCCCCTGACTTGCGTTGTTCCGAAGGTGCAGCGTAAGTCATCACGTGGTGGGCAACCGACTTCAAGTGACGTGGTGGTGTGGATTGATTTACAATTGGCGAATGCACTTGAGCTTGGGATGGTGGATGCGCTATCCTCAGAAATGGTGGATGCGCCTACTGCGGAATGGTGGACACATCTGAGTTTAAATTGTTGGTGCGCTTGAGCTGGAGATGGTGGATGCGCTATCCTCAGAAATGGTGGATGCGTCTACTTTGAAATGGTGAATAGGCCTCAGTTTGGAATAGTGGATGCGCTTGATTTGGTAAAATCCATCCGGATTACTCAGCCCGACGATGATAGAATTTTAGATTGCCCATGTTGTAAACACCTTTTTCGTGATTTGTTGTTGGATCTGCGATCCGATATGTGTTGGGATGTGGTTTACCGACAACTTTATAAGGACCACTGTATAATGGCATGAATTTAGCAAATTGCTGACTGGTCGTGTCAGAAGTTATCTTGTTTTTCAACAAAACCCAGTCGTCGATTTCTAATTGTGACATTTCTCCTTTTTGTTGCTGTTGTCGAAGGGTAGCCTGATGACGCAGATTTTGACGTACCCGATTATGTATTTCTTCAATGAGAAGTAGCGGTTGTTGTGGCAACAATCTTGTTGTGACGGCATCTAAAGGATTTGGAGGTTTTCTTCCAAAAATTATTTCATATGGCGAAAACCCTGTACTCATGTGTGGGACTAAGTTCATACATTCTTCTACATTGCTTAAATGGTTGACCCAACTTGCATGATTTTGACGACAATAAGTTCGGAAGATTCTTCCTAGCTCCCGCATTACGCGCTCGCAAGGATTTGAAGCAGGGTGTCGTATTGAGGAATGCGTACTTTGAATATTGGCGCCCCGTAATACGGCTTGCCAAGAGTGTGAGGTAAATTGTGTGCCATGGTCGCTTAATATGCATTTTGGCTTGATGAAATTTGCGTAGTCGTTTACGATTCGTTTGGCTGCTGCTTTGGCGGTGGCTTTTCTTAGTGGATATAACTTGAGAAACTTGCTGAACGAATCAACAGCCACAAAGATGTAGGTCGCCCCCAATCTTCCGGTTGGCAAAGGTCCATAAAAATCGACGCAGACTAAGTCCCCAGGTTTATCATGCAGGATTGGTGTTAACGGACCCTGGCTCGGACGGTGCGAAATCTTGGTTTTCTGGCAGATGTCGCAACTTCGAACCCGCTTCTTTATACCGCGGTACATATTCGGCCAATGGTATTCCTTCTTCATAACGTTGTAAACTTTTGTCGCCCCAAAATGACCCAGAAGTTGATGGTAGTAGTCGACCAATCTCGTTACCATATTTTCTGGTACAGCTAGGCGGACAGCATTTGTGTTTTGGGACCTGTAAACTAAGACATTATTGTTGACACTATACTGTTTACAAACCCTTTGAACTTTTGGGTCAGTAATCGCTGTATCAGTTTCCATTGTTCGCCAAATTTCTTTTAAGAGTGGGTCGTTTTTTTGATGTTGCGCAATTTGTTGTAATAACTGCAACACTTCGGCGGTATCTTCGACCTCGAACATGGCTATGATTGGCTGCTCTCGTGGGTAATCGCAGTGTGCTGTTTCGTCAGCTGGATAACGAGACAGTGTGTCAGCAACCACATTTTCTTTTCCTTTTACGAGCTCTATCTCATAATCGTATTGTCCCAGAAGTAACGTCCATCGAGTTAATCGTTCACTAAGAAGACGACAACGGTTTAAAAACTTTAGTGCCTGGTGATCAGTGCGGATAATTATCTTCGTCCCTTGGATGTAAGTTCGGAATTTGTGCAGCGCGAAGATGACACCCAGTAGTTCTTTTTCGGTGGTGGTATAATTTAATTCCGGTCCTTTTAATGATCGGCTGGCAAAAGCAATCACACCACGTAACCCATCGTCTTGTATCTGGTATAACTCCGCCCCCAATCCGTAACCTGAACTGTCAGTTTGTACGTAGAAAATTTTCTTTGGGTCAGGGTAGTCCAGAAGCACTGCATTAAGAAAAAGATCTTTAATTCGTCCGAAAGCTTCCTGTTCACGTCGCCCCCATTGCCATTTTACTCCTTTTCTCAACAATTTATTTAGGTCTTGCGTAGCTGCGCTATACTCTGCACAAAATTTTCGATAAAAATTACAGAGTCCGAGAAATGCCCGTAGATGTTTTGTTTTCTGTGGTACCGGAAAGTTACGAATTGCGCTGACTTTTTCTGGGTCGGCTTTAATCCCATCCACGGTAAGAATATGGCCTAGAAATTTTACTTCTTCTTGAATAAAGTTGGATTTTTCTAAATTAATAGTCATATTGGCCTGGTTCAACTTTTCTAACACCTTGTGGATGTGATCTAGGTGTTCTTCTAAATTTCGAGATGCAATTAACAGGTCGTCGATGTAATTAACTACGAATTCCCGTACTTCACTTCCCAGAATTACATCCATCGCTCGACTAAACGACCCCACAGCTGTTTTTAATCCAAATGGGAGTACCTGATAGGTGTAGCTGCGGCCGTTGTATAGAAAAGCCGTGTATTGTCGGCTCTCCGGAGTTAATGGAATTTGCCAGTAGGAGGACCTCAAATCAATCGTCGTCATTACTTTTACACCATGAAAACGGCGTAAAAGCTCTTCTGTAGCTGGAGGGGACTCACAGTCGGCAATCATTTTAGAATTAATGATTCTTGCGTCGAGACACACACGGACGGTGCCGTCTTTCTTCTTAACGACGGTCATCGGACTGGCATATGGTGAGGCCTCCCTTTTAATTACTCCTAAATCGAGCATTTCTTGTATTGTGGTTTCCACAGCAGGACGTAGTGGAAATGGCACCGGGTATGGTCTTTTCAAGAAAGGGGTTTGATCGTGCATTTTAATTTGATGTACGTATTTGTTCGTTAAGCCGGGTCTGGTACTGAAAACTTGTCGAAAGTCTAATAAAAGTCGTTTTAATTTTGTTTTAAATATGTTTGGAATCTTGAGAATGTTAACTTTCGCCTCTAAGGCCTCCCTTGATTCCAGGTGATTAGATGGTTTTGTCGTCGATCGTGAATTTGTACTCTGTAGGCACCCGATGAGATCTTCGATGTAGTCTTCTGCCTCAGGTGTTTTCTCAACAGTTGTTTTAAATTTAAAACAATGTTCGCCCTCTTCACTCTGGATTGTCAGAGTTCTTCCGGCGAAGTTTATTTTAGCTTGTTGTTGATCCATCCAGTCAGCTCCAAGAATCACGGGTTTGATTAAATTTTTAACGACCAGGACGACAGCAGGAAATGTACGTCCTTGGATGAAAATGTTCAGGAAACTTTGGATGACCACCTGCGCGCTTCGTTGCCCTACTGCTCCTCGAAGATGTATTGAGGTCACCGGTAAAGTCGGAGGCTGATGTCCCGCAGTTAAAATGTTGGACCAGACTTCTTCGGAAATGCAACTGACCTCACTTCCGGTGTCTAGCAGACCTAGTAGTGTAAATTCAAAAATCTGTAGCTCGATTTCTGGGACTGCCCTTGTACTTTCCGGATTTTTTCCTGTAACCGACTTTTTATGTAAAGATAAAACATCAGTTACCGTAGTATGATTATTTTTCCGATGTTGAACAAGAATGTTAATATGTTGATTTGAAGAACTCGCTGGTGGTAATTTTCTTTTCTTTGGTTGGGGCTGAAAAGTCAGCGGGTCTGTAGAGGTTTTGGAGTAGGTTAGACCCGGTCCCGTACTCCGCCCCCGTTTCCCGAACTGTGTGGATGTTGGTTGTTTTTATTATTGTTCTTTTTTCCGGAGGTATTTTGTTTATTTCCAGATTTGTTTCCGGAAAATACTCGTTGCTTATTAAAGGACGGTAAAGAGGCTGCTGCATTAGACGTATTTGGACGTTCCCATCGGTAACTATTGCTTGATGCCACATGTTTTTCCCGGAAATTGTCATTCTTTCGTTTGTTGTGGTAATTTTGATTTCGCTGAATCACATGCTTGTTAGGACGTTCGCTGTTTTCCGGGTTTTGTCCGGGAATTTCTTGCGACAACAAGAATTCTGCAGCTGCTACTATTGTTTCTTGTTTCTGCAGTGCCCACAAAGATTGTATTTGGTTGGGAAAGTGCAACATTAATTCTGACACTAATGTTGTTTCAGGTAGTGGTCTTGTTAGCATTTTTGCTAGGTCGACAAAATAAGAAAAGTGGGCCAACATAGTGCCACGGGTTCGGTCATAACGACCCGTTGCTATCTGATGCCGTATTTTCCGTTGGCGCGCTTCAGACCAGTATGTGCGTAGAAAATCGGCTCTGAATTTTTCATAACTTGTCCATTTTCCTTGATAAATCGCTGACCATTGGCGTGCATTCCCTTTTAAGCATCCCTGAGCAACATCCAAAAGTTGCTTGTCATTTAGTCCCAGGGTTCGTCCATATTCTTCCACGGACGAAATAAATTTCATAGGATTCTGATCACCTGATCCTTTAAAAGTGGGACGTTCCGGTGTTGGGAGTGCCCACTGCGTTAAGCCTCTCAAGAATGCCGGAATCGCAATGGTGTCGACTTGCTCATTTACTGGCTTCACGTGACCCTTGCCTGAATCACGGCCAGTTACGCTGACGGAGCTTTCCGGTGTCTGAATGCCCGTTTCGTTTGCTGAGGTACCACTAAAAGACCCGGAGTCGGTAGCGCTTTCACCCGGAATCACAACTGGCAAAGGAAAGTTAATGGGGGTGATTTCCCATTCTCCTGCGGTTGTATTGGCTGTGTTGTCTCGCTTCTTGTTAGCCTGGACTAACTCTTCAGCTTCCGGTTGACCTCGGAGTTGAGGTAGTTTGGCTACGTCCGCGAGAGCCTCCTTCCGGTTTCTCTCCTGGCGTTCCTCATTGTTTTTCAACCAATTCAAAAACCAACTTGGGACCCCTTCGTTGGTGGAGCGTTGGTTTTGGCTTTCCATCTTTGATTGAAAAGCACCTGTAATAATAATTTTCGGCAGATACTTTTCTTTAAACAAGTGAACATATTTTGTTTTTCTCCTCGGTTATGACACTTTATGACTTTGCATCCTGGTCACGGCACCAAAATTTATGTAATGAGACATGGCCGATAATCATAATTATTATGAATTACGATGGGAAAATTTTTTTTATATCCAGTAAAATACTGGATAAGAAAAAATGAGGTAAAAATTGATTTACTCAAAGTGTGATCGTCTAGATTGTCGGTTGTTATAAAATAATAAAAGGTGTACTTACCCCACGTTTAACTTATGATTGTAAGAATAGGATTTGTGAATAACTCTAATAGTCATTCTAGATCAAGTTTCGGTTATCAGTAACACAGAAGTCGTTACAAAGTAGTGTCATAACACACGGGAGAATAGATTAAAACCACTTGTTTCAAACCACAAATTTATTATAAATTCCGATAGTTCCCATTAAGGGATAAATTATAATACACTTGTAAAATATTTACAAAGTTTGCCTAAACAAACGGTCAAGTTGTAGTAGAACATTCAACATCCAAAATAAATTGTCTTTAAGTAATAATTTTTTTTTGATGATCGTAAATAAATTGCGATGTAATTACTAATTTAAGCTCTAACTTCTTATGTAAAGTAATATATTTTTTTTTATTGAATTTTATTTATTTGTTTGTTTATAATAAAATTAATAGTTGAGACGGCTTATTTGCTCCACCAAAATGTAATGGATCGATTGTGACCCTTACTAAGAAATAATGTCAAAATTTACTTCTTGTCGATGTTTATTTACCCCATTTGTGAACACTTCCTGTACAACAAATACAACAAGGAAAATTCCAAACTTTGCAAACGTTTTCTTTTATTGGTTCAGGTGCAGTTTGATTCGCGGTACTACTACGCAATGCACATGCAAACAAATTTCTGCAATTACGCACTAAAACGCCCCGACCTAAATACAGTAAAAGAGAACGAAGATATCTGTTAAAATTTTGATTCCCTGAAATATTGTGGTACTAGAAGAAATCTGTACTTAATTTTATTCAAGTGCCTCGAAGTAAAATGATGAATATTATTTGATTAATGAATTTAATTAGACAAGGGTTTTTCAACGACTTGTCTGAGTGAGGATATGCCAGTGGATTACAGGTATCGCGTTTACAATAAAATTGAATCGCTGGAAAGACATCCTAGATAATCTTTGTCGGTCGGAGTATCTGCGATGACAGAAAGCTTCTACAAAGCGTCCGTTACTCACTGATAAGCAAAAAGATCCCTAAACAGAAGGTTTGCCGACATCGTCCCGAAACGTTATTTACGTAACAACGAAAGCTTCCACCGAGCAATCGTCAACTCTTTACCAGAATAGAGTTAGCACTATAAACGGAAGGTTTGCCAAATTTGCTCTGAAAACATTATCCTCAAAACGAAGAAAGCTTCCATTAAGCGATCGTCAACTTTTTCCGTGAATAGGTCATTGCTATTAAAACCCTATTGGTTTATATAGGTTGCCAAATTTGCTATGGAAACATTATCATCGAAACGAAAAAGCTTCAGACGGACAATTGTTAACCCTTTACCGTTACCGGGGTAATTGCTAACTCGACCGTTACCGGCACGTTAAGAAACATTATCTGGGGCACCCGCAGTATACATCAAACTCCGAAAATCCCTTACTTCTCTTACCACATCTGCATACAGTCGGAAGTGCAGATTAAGTGGAATTGAAGATGGGCGCGCAAAGATATTATAATCTTAAGGAAAAATCCCCCAAATTGCGAATGTTTGAATTTGTTTTTTTTTTTTGGATATATTTTTTTTTTGGCAATAGCAACAGGCGCTTGAATACAGGTTTACCGGATACGGAACCTTCACCTTTGCTCTCTTTTTTTTTTTGTTTTTGTTTTTTTTTTTTTGGTTATATAACGGGTTTTTCCGTGTGCGGGACCCAACCATTTTTTTTTTATATATTTTTTTTTTATGATTATTATATTTTTTTTTTTTTGTTTAACGTAAACGGCCTGCAATTTCTGACTAATCACTGTTTGTTTTTCTTCCCGTGACAAAGAAAGGGAATATTATTAAATTATCATTTTATTGATTAATTTAATTTAACTTTAATTTGAGAGTTTCATAGTAAAGACTTGAAAAAAAATTAAGTAGCGTTAAATTAAAAGTAATAACCTTTAATTAAGTTTGTTTGGCTAAAGTTAAACAGTTGTTAAATTTCAATCAATTTTATCCAACGATTTCCTTTGTAAAATTCTATTTTGATGTAGAAATAAGCATTATCTCAGGTGATTTGTTTCAGCAAGGCCAATAATAATATTAAATGAATTTATGTTGAAACAAGTTTGGTTATTTAAAATAATTATCTCTGCATAGTATTTTAAGAAATTAAAATTAATGCAGACGAAATAAAATTGAAATTGTACCTGTATTTTTAATATCCAACGTGCTTCACTTTTTTATTTTGTTTTTTTTTTCACAGTCACTATAGTTTTGACTTAATGTTTTTTTTTTTATGACACAAAACCCAACTAACCTACACAAACTTTACACACTAGCACAGATTTTTTTGTTACTTCTAATTACTGAAACCATCTAATCTCCACTGAGGTCTCCCTTCCCAAAATGAGTTTTTATAGGGACGCTAGAGCCTGTGAATTTTACACCCCCGCGGCAAACGCTAATCACTAAGTCTGTGCCCTCATTGGTTAAGTAAAATTATTGGGGTGTGTTTTTCGCTCCCTTCCAACTTGACCGCTTTTTACAAAGTGTTTTAGACAATATTAATAATAATAAATAAGTTCATTACAACAATAAACAGTAATTATTGTCCGGATTAAACAATGATCCGTCAAAACTTCTTTCTAACATTCCAGATTAGAGTTATAACTTTATAGCTACTAAAATCTGGTTTTGTCTTATGTAATTTGTTTTACAAAAGAAAAAAAAAGTTTAAATAATGCTGAGATAAAATAACATCGAAACTACATAAAATAGTTTAAATTTTTAGAAGATTTTTCCAAGTTTTGAAGTAACATAGTCAATAAGAAATCTGTAACAAAAATTAATTAACCACCCTACAGATGGCGTCACATATCTCGACTTGAACCCTAAATCTTTATTTTATAATAATTTTTAAGTTATTTTCACTTTCTCAACACTGTTATTTAATACTATTTACAATCCTAAAATTATTTATTTATACATGCAGTTTTCCGTTTATTTTTTTATTTGTTAATTTGGATTTCTGTTTACATTATCTCAAATGTTCTAATGATGCCCTTTTATAACAAAAAAGTGGTTAGTGTTTTACATCAATAGAACAAGAAAAATTTGGTCTCTTTCATTTTGTTGGTCTAATAACTCTAGTAATTGTGTTGAATAAAATGTTGCCAATTACGCAATCTTTATCTCTTTTTTTTTTTGAAGGCCACGTGTGCCAAGAATTCCGTTCCTTCTCACGCTACACACATGTGAAACAACCCTCTGCACCCTCTTAAGAGCCGCGCATATTAACCTTTCAACCCTAATATAAGCTTAAGTTAATGGAATTCGTGATAAAACTAAAATTAACAAATTTGAAATGCCCTTTGTAAATAAGTGGTGCCGAATTTATGTTCGTGAGACCGGAAACGAACTCTAGACTCCACAGGAAAATTTAAATACTTTAACTTTTATGAGACAATGTTTTAAAATTTTTTTTTCTAACGGCAATTAATTAATTAATTGTCGCGTATTGACCAAAGGTAAAAATAGGTGGCTCACCACACTACTTAGAAATTGGTGTAACATACATGTTTCAAAATTAAGGCATTTCGAGTTTGAAGTGTTGTAGAAGGTAATCCTTGGAGTACATAAGTAAAAATGTACAAAACAGTTTTCACATTATTTTGTGCAAGATATTTGCCTTTTAACTTTGTTTAAATGTTGCATTTTTTAAATCTATTTAAAATTTGTTGATGATCCCGGTCTTCTTCCGAGAAACAAAATAATCTTGGTCAAACTATTTCCACAGCAACAAAATAATATTCTCACCTAGTAGTTATTTTACGTTAAAGCTACTTTTTCATATTTTTTTAGTTTGTTATTAGTGTTATTACATATAATAATGTTCACAATATGAAAGCATAAACGATAACATTCATAGCTTTGTGTAAAGATAACTTATTGATGGAAAGTCTGCATCTTTAGACCTCTATATTTTTGTAAAGAGATTTTGGTAAGATCTACAACGGCTCTAAGCTCGAAATGTCTTAAATTTAAGACACCTGTATATCGAACTTATAGTCTTTTTTTTAAACCAGAGAAAAACTAGTAAGCGGAAATTTGAAATAAACATTTGTGATTAGTTGATTTTGAAAATTAAATTACAAATGCAGACCTTATTTTATTAAATTTATTGTTTATAAATTCGTAATTCTAGTTACTAAGTATATTGTTCATGTAACATTTTATTAGAAAAATCATGTAACTTAAAGAAACAAAAACTTAAATGTTTATTTGTTTATTTATTACAATATATACAATAATTTGCACATAAATCATTTTCGACACTCGATCATTTACACATTAACTTACACTCAAACTTGCAACATATCTTCTAATTAAATACAATTCTTAAAATCTAATGAAAAAATACCTGAATCAATAAGTTAAAACTGTTTTATTAAAGAAAAATAATGCCTTCACTTGCCTCAAACCTGTAATTTGCGGCAAACGTCGACTTACAATTACTCTAAAAACCTAAATGACACTATCATTTTATCACAACTCTAATAGCCCATCTGGACCAATACTGCAAAATCGTGGTAACTAACATTTGGCACCTGCAAAATGAGCAATCTTATGGCAGTATTTCGGTGCTTCAATGTGATAAAACTCGGAATATCACAATAGAAATTTTCGTCACATCATCGAACCGAACATGCGTTTGCCTCGGGTGAGCATCAGACTCACAGCCATCACAGACAGCAGGAAGAAGATTAACCCCAGGAAGGAGGTGAGCAGCCGGCAGCGGCACCGCCACTTCTTGTCCTGCTTCATGCGTTTGGATAACAGCTCGGATCGAGGCACGTCCAGGGTAAAGTCGGCTTCAGGTCGGCCCCCGGGCTGTAACACAACAATAGCTTTACATAATGTGATTGTAAACACTTCAAGTGAGGAAAAAAGTCAATATTTGAGATGAAAGCGGATTATGTTAGGCATTATTGAGGTTTATTGTGCAATTGTAACGACCTTTTTGAGGTCGGTTATGGGACAGGTGTGGCAAGGAAGAAGCGGTTAGCGGTTCAGGAAATCTAGGAGAAATCATTTTAGGATGATTGGTGAGATTATTTGATTAAATTAGTGTCTAGACGTGATGTAAATGATGAAATTATTACTGGCGACATCAATGATGTCGTTGAACTTGATAAGAGACCGGAAATTTCATTTTATAGTTTCGCAAATTTACATCTTTAACATGAAACATTCTAAATAGGAAAACGACTTGCAAATTCAAACATATGTTGTTAGAATTAAAAAAAAAGTGTAATACATACTATCTGTTCACGTGACACCCCACAACTATTGTCATTTTGAATACAATTTTCAAGTAAAATAGAAATTGTGCACAATTTAGACAATTGATTCAAAAAAAAATATCTAATTTTTGTTTGGCAAAGGAGTCGTAGCACGAAATTAATGTTTAACATTTATTGTTTCAATTTCGCACCAATTTGGTTGATGTGTGGTAAAAAAAATAGTATCGACGTAGATAAACTGTCAGTTGGTGTTTTTCAATTCTGTTAAAATGTTTAGTGTTTACTCGAAAGTACTGAAAATAATTATAATAAACGATAAACTAAAAGATAAGTATCGAACAACAAAATGTTAACACTCAAATTGTTCCTAAATGAATATGCGATACGTTATTTTGTTGGTCCGACAACCTAAACTATTATTTCATGCCATTTGGTCTAAAATTCGGATATTTAACATTTTCTAACTTTAGTTTGCAATATTTTCTAAAGCAAGTATTATTTCCAAATATGGTTATTTTAATTTTAATATTTTAAAATATTAAAAATATTATAAAAATTTTAAAAAACAATTTTGTTAATCTACTATTATGCGAGTATCCTATTACTCTATTTTCCACCAAAACTGTTTTTATTGACTCTTGCTAATTTATTTGGTAATTTACTTAGGGTGAAAGTAAAGCACATGAAAAATAGTTTAAAATAGCCAATATTAGGTATTTGTTAAAAATGACACTGTCAGTTCGGATGTCATGTGAACAAATTTAATTGTTAACCAAATGTAAAAAAATATGGTAACAAAACTATTTTTTATAACAAAATATGATACGTCTTGTCCAAAAAATAATATTAGAAATTAAGATTAAGTCGACTAATTTATATTTCTGAGCAAAAGTGGTACGAGAAAGTTTCCGAAACTGTTTATCTTGTCTTAATAGAATATAAAATATTTTCAAATTGGACTATTGCAAATTAGTTTTAAGAAGGGTATCTTTAAACCAAATAAAGCACTTAAACCTAAAAATAGCTCTTAAGGTACTTTAACCCATGATCCTTGTTCAAATATGTAAAACAAGTCTTGTTGGAGCATAGCGACCATCTACGTAATTATGTAGACACATAAAATTTAAAATAATTTAATTTAAAAAAATCGTTTTTAAATTAAGTGTATTAGTGCAGTCATTGTTTATAATAACAAGTACTTCATAAGATTTCTTAGAAAAGTAGAATTTTAATTTATTACATGTTAATTAAGTAATTCACTAATGATAGTGTAGGTATTCATTAAAGAAATAAAATTAGAACAACTTTAACTTGTCAACGCAATTTCTTGTTTAAGAAATTTGAAAAAATAAAATTGATTTTTTACTCCATTTTTATAAAAGGTATGTAAAGTCTGGACTGACTTTATAAGAAGCTGCAAAAAATCGAATAATGCCCATTGTTAAAGTTATGATGGGCATAATTCAATTTATTGTAGTCTCTTATAAAGTCAGTTGACTTAATTCCACCTCGAATTTACAGAGTGTGCACTGCAAAATTAACGAGGTCGTTATCTTTTTACTTTTAAGTTTTGTTTGTAAAAATCCTCTACTGTTAAATTAACTTAGTTTTTTAATAAAACGTCAGAATTTTGACATCCCCGTCTAGTACCTATATATACTAATAAGTGTTTGCAAAATTATTAATTTTTAAATAAAAACCGCATGGATTTGCGCTTGTTTCATGATTGGCTTTGTCTTCGTTTTTCGTATACAAAAATTATCGTGCAAATTCCAAGAATTAGCCCTCCGAAAAGTTATCAAAACATAAAAATTTATTTGAAGTGTTTTAAAAACGTTCACATTTTTATAATTGATATCTTTTCTTATGTTAATAGATGTAAAAAAGCAGCTAGACTTTAATTAAAAGGAACTTGTTCAGTCAGCAGCCCCAGAAGTCAAGATATCATTTCATATCTTGATTTGAAAGCTCAATATTTTATGTACAATAAATTATAATAAAATATTTATTAAATATAATAAAAAAAAGTTAAAATTAAGAACTCTTAGTACGTTGACTTTTGGTGGCTGCTAACTGGACATCTTCCTTTTAATTAATGTTTGACTGTTTTTTTATTAACAACGAACAGGTTTTAGAAGAGTTTTAAATACTCGAAAAAGAAGAGAATCTTAAAAAACTTGAAAAAAAAACAAAAGCAACACTAGAATAAAAAAAAAATTGAAAGTTGTCAACTAGAAAAAAAAGCAGAACAAAAAATGATTCTGAAAAGCAAAGAAAGAATTTAAATTAGCAGAAAAATATTTTAGAAATGTGTGAAAAACAGCGTTTGGAAAAAACAAAACAATTTGAACAACCACAAAACAAAAAACAAAAGAGAAGAGCAAAGCAAGTTTTTAGAAGAATAGAAAAGTTTCAAAAAGGGATTAAAAAACGTCGATTAAAAATAAAAAAAAGCTGAAAAAATTATAGTAAACTTAAAAAATACCGTTTGAAACAAAAAAAAAAGTTATAAAAAAACTTTAAAAATAATTCTGGAACTGGAATAATTCTAAAACAATTGGAAGAGAAAGAAGTTTGTCACCAAATAGGGCGAAATGCTTTTATCGATAGGCTGTAGAATGAGACTTTACAACAAACTAAGCACAAGAATTTTGCCGCTGCTATCTTATACGCTTACAAGAATACGAGATATTCGTTAATCTGTCAAAACAAACTGAAACTGTAAAAGTTGTTTGGCTGAAGAAAGCTCCTGCAATCAGTGAGCTGTTAGAACTATGTTAAAAGAAATGCGACAGATAGAAGTTTTAAATGTTGTTGAACAGGTCATGTAAAAGCAGATTGCTGACAACGAAAAACTTCCGCAGAGAGCACAAAAGACGAGTTATCTAGAAGTTTGTAGCTGATCATGTACACATACAACGGGCTACGAAAGATACCAAAAAACTGAGATAAATTGTTTAGATCAAATTTTTTTTTAGAAAAGCCGTATATTGAAGAATGCTCTCAACAGTGACGTCACTCATTGCGCAAGTTCTGCAAATACTTTACGCTACTGTGTTATGTGTTTACAAGCGTTACTAAAAGCAATAAGTTATAGGCAGCTTGAACCACTCAAAATAGGCGAATGCCCGACCGTAAGACTATTACTCTATACAGGGTGTTATGCAAATGAGTGCAAATATTTTAACCTGAAATACAGCACCACAAATAATAAAAAACTGTAAAAAAATTTTTGCCCTATCTTAACTAACAACAAAATTACAGGCCGTCAAAGTTGGGTATAAAAAACATCTTTTTGTTATATCTGGAAAACCGCTTAACCGATTAATACCAAATTTGGTACACAAATGATGTTGACTGTACTCTCTTTATTTCTACTAGCAAAATTTTGCTGCACATCTCAATTTCAAGCTACGGACGGCACTTTTTTTCACATTTTGGGTAATTAACCAATTTACTTCTTATTAATTTCCAATTTTTGTAGCAAAAATGAATATGCCAGTAGATTCTACATAAAACTGCAAAAATGCAATATTTTGCTAAAACGTATCGTTTTCGAGATATTTACGTTTAAAGTATAAAACTGACTTTTCATCTTTAACTTTGGCGTCCTCTAGCTCCTAAACGGTGCAACTTAGTATAGAGGTAAATTGTGTTAAATCGCTTTATTTTGACCTGAAAAACCTATGATTGCTCTATGTTAAAAAAAATAATAAAAAACGTTTTGTAATAATTAATTTTTAGTTTATAATTTTGTTATCAGTTGAGATATTTTTTTTACAGATTTTTATTATTTGTGGTGCTGCATTTCAGGTTAAAATATTTGCACTCATTTCCATAAGACCCTGTATAAGCGAAAGATAGATTGTTAGCAGTAGTTCGATTTGACGAAACACAATTACATATTAGCGATTATTTAAAGTACTAGAAGTGTGCTATTGAGTTGTGTAATTATTAAGAGTTATTTTTGAGTTGAGTAAATATGCAAATTTATACTTGTTAAATAAATTATTCGTTTATAAATACAATTTTTTAGGTAGCAAGAAACTCGAATTGAGCCCACGTTACATTATTAATTGTAATGCAAAACACTAATATGACACGATGACTTCTACAATAATATGACACTAATAGCTGTCTAATTGTTCACCATTATTTCTCTAATTCACACCGCTTTGTAAGCCTTTATACAAATTTTTAGATACTTGTGTTAGAGACTTGACATAAAAGAATGTATTTTATTTATCTATTTAAGTATATTAGTTTATATTGATATTTTAGTTTAAGTTTTTAGTCTTTTTTATGTATACTGAGAGAAAAAACCTTTTCCTCTATGAAAAAATTTACTAAATACGTTCAGCCAAATAATTTGGGTACAGAAAACCAAAAATTGACTGTCTACAAAGACCAAGTTTTGGTTTTTTACCCAAATTATTTGGCTGAATATGTTTTTTGTTATACACAAGCAGATTTAATTTATGACATTTTTTTATTATTTATTTTATTGATACTCGTGTCATTTTTTTATACGCAAAATTTACAACTATTATTTACAACAATGCTTTATTAAAATTTTGAAAAAAATAAATAAAAAGTAATAGTTGTTAATATTCTGATGGAAAATCAATTTATTTATTGTGTTATGTCACACAAAGTAGAATGTATTTATGGTATCTTGTAATCACTTAAAGTTTATAATGCGCTTTAAAAGCTTTTGTTTATTTTATTATTTACATTGTAAAAATTATTTCAATTTAATACTTATTATAACTCTAAAAAATGTCATCAATTTGCCACTTTTAAAATCATTTACAGTTAGTTATCTAATTAAAAACGATATTATATAATAATATTAACATAAAACCTTGACCACCTTCCCTCTTTATATATTTTAATAACATTAAAGTTGGCTATAATAAGAAAAATTGCAAATTTTAGCAGGTGTGTTCAATACATATATTGTAATGACAAGTCAAAGTTCAATATTTTAAATAATAATAATAAACTGTTCACAGATAACATACGCTTAATTTAACACATATCTCAAATAATATATTAACAATATATTAAATTGTTAATTTCTTTCAATTTAACCTTATACCCCATTTAAAAAATTGTTTAGGAAAATACCGAAGGTGTCTTATGCCAGCATTAAAATCTCTTTCAATGCCTTACATAACACAAATTATCCACGGTAGAAATAAATCTCGCTGCACTTCCCTCATATTTTGCAATTATAATTTATCATAATTCAACAAAACGTTACGACGAACCTTAACAACCTCGTATTTTTTTGTAAAACAACTGTATAATGTATGTCACAACAAAGATTAGCGATGTTATTAGTGCAGAACATCAATTTTCTTGTTAGGTACATCTCCAATTAAATATAAATTATGCAATAGGTAAAGTGTACACAAGTGTTAATAGAAGTTAGACATTTTTATTCAGTAATGCCAATTCAAGCGCAAAAATACCAAGACCATAACCGTAACCGCAACAAATAAAGACGTACCGTGACAAAACATCCTGGGAATTTAACAGAAATTTATACGCTCTCAAATGACGATGACCGTGAAAAGAATTGACGGTCGACCAAATATGGAGAGTAATTATTGGCTGAAAGAGAATGTTGGAGAAATTTTCATGTGTGGTCGAAAATCGACATGAGATAATAACAGATTTTATTGCATTTTGCAATTAAAAAAATTGATTTTAAATTATTTGCTAATCGATTTACTCCTGTAGTTTATGATTAAGTATAATTAATTATGTTCCACGTGTTTGCCTCCTCTTTCACTTTTTTTCACTGATCGCGCAAAAAGAAAATCGTTTAATTAATATCCGATTTAATCAATCATGATTCTGATTTCGCGCAATTTAATTACGTAATTATCCTTCTAATGTCCGAATCGCGTGAATTATCTCAAGCCTCAAGGCCACTTTTGCAATTTTCTATTTGCAAGGAAGTACACCGGCGCCCAATTCAAAAACAAATATTTCGTCATTGAATAAATTTTTCCGTGTGTTTTGTGAGAAAAGTCCCAATTGCCTCGGCAAACACCGGCAAGTTGTGTAAAGGAAACAATTGAAAGATTCTTGCTGCAATATTTTTATCAATTGGGCAACTGCATCGGGTTCAAGACTACTTGACTACTAACATTTACGCCCACATGTGGGAGAAATGTCAACACCTGTCATCTTTATTGTTTCGAGATCTAAATTAGGGATTGATGTCATATCGGTGGGAAATTCGAGAGAAAGTCTTGCGCGAGATGGAATCTCCGGATTATTTCACTCTCACTGCAACGCCTGACCGTGAATTCATGAGTGACCGTCAGAGGTATGGTAATGGGCTGGTGGGTATTCCTCGATGCATGCTAATTGCACCGAAGAAAGTATAAGCTTTTTATAATAAATCTGATAAGTACGCACGTAATAAAAGTTTTTATACTACAAAAGAAAACTTTAAAAAAACATGCTTTTATTAGCATGCTTCTTAATTAACCCTTCGTTAGTCGCGCATGGGACTGGCAGTCCCATGCTTTACTATTTTTGTAATTAAATAGAAACGGTTATAGCTACAATTTTGTGGACCTATGACATCTCAAATTGATCTTTTATGAAAACTTTGCCTAAGTTTAGTGCAAAAATTGTATTTTGCTGCTTCGTAATTCCCAATTAATTCATCGGGTACCTGGTTTGGGACTAGTAAATTTCACGTAAAATTTTTTATAAAAATTTTGTAATCATATAAAAATAATACTTAACAATTTATAATATAAAATAAAATATATATAATCAAGAAAAATAGTTGTTAAAAACAGAATAAAATTAAAATAACAAAATGTTATGCAGGTGTTACATATTTCTAGTGACATTTTTAATTTTAACTTATAAATTTATTGCTTGAGACACATTTTTTGCAAAATTTAGTACGTTTATGATAAACTAATTTACTATAAACACTTCAAGCAAAAATTTACAAGATTACTAATAAAAATGGTCAAAATATTTGTTATGGGACTGACAGTCCCAGCGCGACTAACGGTTACAAATCTAAAAAATAGTATATTACGTATAAAGTCAGAAAAAAGTACATGAGTAAGCAAATACTAGGACAAACTATTAGAAGAAAAACAGCACTTTCATGCCCTAAACGACGCGCACATGCTGTATGATGATTGATGAGGCACTTGCTCAAACCTACTGGATGTTAAACTGCCAGTTCTCAAGTAAATAACAAACACGAGCTGATATAAATTTTTCTGTTTCATTTTTACAGTTTCTGTTACATTTTTAGGGTTGCTATTCATCTAAAATAAATATTACGCAACCGTCCCTGAAATAGTTATTTAAAATGTCTGTATAGTTTTCGTAGCCGTTGCCGTTAGTAATAGCGCGGGGTGTAATAGATTTATTAATGAATTAGGTACTATTATCAATTAATACGATTCCCATAAAAAACAATGTGTACACCTTGGTCGCGAAATTATTTAATATCCTCGACATTATAAATACGACATGTTATAATTATACAATTATTTTTTTATATTTTTTATTTATCACTAGTTAACTACTTGTTATTTGATTTTCCTGTTATCAAAATTTTTTATTTTTTTTACAAATGCTTGTTAAAATAAAAACTACAAATTATTTTAAGCAACTGCAAGGAAGTAATATAATATAATAATTAATTTATTCATTCTTAAGAAAATCAATTATTTGACATTTTTTAAAATTTTGTTCTTAGATAACTTGGGTGAATATATTCGTAGAGTAAAATTCAAATTTTAAATTTTTTTTATATATCGACGCTTATGATTTAATTAACACTGACAAAAAATATTTTAATGACATTAAATTAGATTTTTTCCCACATAATTTGAATTTTATGTTTTTAAATCAGAAATGACACACAATCTGGCCTGACCTGACCTGTATATGAAATTTACCATTCAAGGTACGTGATGAAAATTTGTGAAGTTATGTTTCTAAATAAGTTACTATTTTACTAAAATATTAACAACAAATTACCTATAAAGGTCTTATTAGAAGGTCACAATTTTGTTACAAATTTAATATAAATGAGCAAAACCCACAACCCTAAGTTTCCTTTTTTTTCCTCGGTTGTTAAAAGACTACAAAATTTTGTTTTAATAAAGTGTCGGATAAAATAAAATTTTTATAACATTTTTCTCGTGTTTTTTAGACCAAAATAGTCCGTGAATTTTGAGACACCTGTATATCACAGAATTAAAGTGTATTTTAATCTTTCAGGTAATTAGTTATGTAATTACTTAACCTTTACCCGCGGGTTTGAAAAACCTACTTCAGTCCTTTGGTATATAGTATACTATTATTTTTATTACTTTATTAGTTACTTAATCACAAAAACTTATAATTTTATTTTGAAACTATAATCTTGTTTTTATAATTTGAGTATTTAAGAAACTTATTAAAGCACTCATTTAGCGTACGTTAATAGGTATTTAAGCAGTAGTGGGCCTTTTCCAAAAATTTTATTTATTTACAAATGCATTATAATGACCTTATTACTCTAATCTTCTTGTTGGATCTTCTTGGTGTGTTTAAATAAAAATTGGAAATAAAACGCCCATTAACACCATACTTTTTTACTTGATACGACGCACGTTTCGACAACAATGTTGTCATCCTCAGGTAGAAATTAAAACTGATTTAATTCCTACCTGAGGATGACAACATTGTTGTCGAGACGTGCGTTGTATCAAGTAAAGAAGTTTGGTGTTAGTGGGTGTTTCATTTCCAATTTTCTCTTATTACTCTACTCAATTGACTCTGATTGATTTGAATAATGACCCCTATTATTCCACTAATGGTGTAATAAAAAACACAATAATTTAAATTTTGTTAAAACAAAAATAACAATTATAAGATTTGTCCGACAAAATCGAAGACAAGCATTATAGCTTTTTGCTTCAAAATCACTCTCTCAGTTATTATATTTTAGGCGTCAAACTGCATCTAACTTATCAAAATTTTTATTCGTACGTTTTTGATTTTGTATAAAAAGTATATTAAATTGTGTTCTTTAAAACTTTTCGCATTTGCAAATATAATTTTGTATATCATTTGTAGGTTAGAGCATATCATAGTAACTCGTGTGATTACAGACCAATAATAGTGTAATTTAAAAAATCCATCAATATCCTCAAGTAGGCTTTCCGCTTCAGAATCACTCACTTTAGTCGTTCTTAATTTTGTATTATAAATTATCAAATTAGCTTATTTAAATTTTTTTGCATTTGTAGATGAAATTTTGTATATTGTTTGTAGGCTAGAGCATATTACAGTAACTTATGTGATTACAGATGTACTCGGGCTGCGGACTCGTGATCTGCAAACTTTCCACTGGTAGTGCTCTAATGATGGTTTTATCACAATAATAGTATATAATAGAATATAACTAACTCAATGCAGTGAGTTCGGCATAAAACTAAAACAAATAAGGCACAAACAGTGACTTTGTTGCCGCATAAATAACGCTACCTTTTTTCTAAGCGAACGATTTATGACAATAACAAAAGGTCATTTTTGCTGTCACGAATTTTTAGCGGTAGAAAATAAAGCTGACAAATAAAAACTTCTTAGATCGAAGAAAAGTTTAACTATGACAAAACAGTTCAATAATCTCAAATGTCAAACGTTTAAAAAAATACTTTTATAACTCTTTCTAAATACAAAGTTAGACAAAAAAAAGCAAATTAAAAAAATAGTATGAAAAACTTGTTTATTACTTTATTAAGTCATTACGAGCACTTCTGCTACAAAATTAACTTTACGACACTGGTAGTATACTATTATAAAAACATAAATGCAGGCATAATAATTTAACCTTTTATGACAGCGAGTTTTAAAGTTATCAACTAATACAAATAAATGTATAAAAATACCTAAGTGTTAAAAATTTTGTGGCATTAATAAAAATCTAACATCAACTGAAACACAAAGTCGGTTAAAGAAGGTAAATTATATATTTAATTACGATTAACATTTAATTCGCGATTAAATCGGCTCTCCTAAAATTTGATTGGTCAAAATTCACACTTAATGCCGAATTAACTATTTAAATTGTAATTAAAGTTAATGAAGCCTTTTTGTAAACAGGCCCTAAAAGTACAATTTCTCAAATTTAATATTGTAACACCATTTGAACTAATGTCAAAATTAACAGATCTTTTACTTGCTTGTGGGATTCTTGTAGAACTTCTTTGAGACATCATCACTATTGGCTGATATGTTTTGAGCAATTATAATTTTGTTTTGCAGTGAGTTTTCTACATGCGATGCAGCTGCAAACTTTTTATTATTTGACTATGATTATGCCCATACTATTTAAATAACTTTTGTGCACCAAAAATAAAAACATTAAAATTATTAATTAATCATAAAGAGACTGTAGCTAAATTATTATAGTACTTTTGATATTGAGTTCAATATTAATAAGTGATAAATTTTAAATAAATAGAACCACATTTCTTGAGTAAAATAATGTTTTTCTACATTTACCTTTATGTTGTGTTAATTTAAATTTGGCGTCCCGATTAGTCAATATTTTAACAATATAAACGCGCTTTTTTTAATTTAACATTTAATCTTAACTTTTAACTTTAAGACAGTAAATTGTATGGCAATGTTGTCGTGTTATACGCTGGTTTTTTTAAAAGCAGAAGAGTGCATCTCTAAAGTCCCGCATAACGTAGATGGCTATTATCCTTTCCCACGTTTCTAAAAAGCCGGTATATTACAGCACTTCTAAGTTCAATTATTGTGTCATAAAGATATACATAATAAAAAACTATAGAGGTGAATTTACTAATGGGAACAACTAAGATTTGTGACTACAATAAATAATATCTAAAAATCTGTGCCAGTGATTCAGACATTTTGCACTTTGCGTGGTAAGGTTCATACCATTGATGTGATCAAATTTGACGCCAAATTAAGCAAATATTGAAGAACATAAATAATTAAGTAGTATTAGTTATACTGTATTTAAACTAATGAATGTTTCCTGTTAGAAAATTGTGTAAGTTTGTTTATTATTATTTAAAAGAACATGTCTATGCTTCTTCATTGTTCTTTAGAAAACAGGAAGGATATCCTCCAAAACAACGAAAACCTTCAAAGCAACCGACATTCGAGTTACATAAGCATAGCCTCACCCGAATTAGCCAAGAGACAAAACGAAAAAATTGAAGAAAGTCTCATTGTAATAGGTATTTAAGTTGACATTACAATTGCGCGAAATATTGTAATTGACCATTACTTTCTCCGATCGGTGTTACATCATCAGCGTGCGGCAAATCCTCACGCATTTCGATCGTCCCACTGAAAAAACCTACATCGCATATCCAACATTGACACAGCTACTAACTTTCCCACTTTCTCCTCAAATCCGAAAGATCTAGAATAAGCATCCCCTCAAAAACTAGTAACTTGTGGTTTCGTTTACGCAATGGAAAGGGTGCGTATTGGATTCTTTGCCACTTTCACATTGTTATTAGGAGAGTTATGCGATTGCGGGTAATGCATTGTTAAGTAATGTTGGATGGGCGAACGAATTGCCCATTGTTTTAGGTTTTGTGGCGTATTACGCATTTATATGGATGTGACCGGTCTTGATTTATAAACATTTTTGTGGGGAATGGTAACGGGCGCGTATATAGCAGGTCCCAGATGGGCGACCGGTCGCATTCGCCCGGAGAGAGTTGGTAAAAAATTGCAAAGAACGGCATTTTTGGGACGATGGAGAAATAGGAAAATAACAGCGGGCGAGCGGTGACGACATCTTGCAAAGTTTCGGAGAAAATCGGTCGAGTCAAGTGAAATTTTGGCAGGTGGAGAGGAGAAAGAAATAAACAAAAAAGACCTTAAACCTTATTTAAACCACTTGCGCAAGATTCCGTTCCCCACGAAACACGAAATAAATTTAAATTGTAAATTTTATACTCCTAGATAAGCAACGATACTAATTAAAACAGTAAAATCATTAGATTAAGTAAACAATAAAAATTCTATTATCCGTCTATCATTCAATACGTTGATGTGTTGATGATATCAAAAAAACTAACCAAAATATTATTAGAATAATTGTAATGTATAATAATTTATTATTGTTTATTTTATTTAGACACTTTAAGTATTAATAATAATAATGCTTTAAATTGAAAATTCGAAATATTGAGTAGTCGCTCTGACTAGTGACCGCCACTATTATAGGTATATCTATCTATAGTGGAATTCAAATTGAGCAGAATCGAAGCAGGCCAATACAAAAATAAGATTTAACTAATAATTAAGCATTAGATACTGTCAGATTGTTAATATCTGTCAATGGAAGAATGAGAATGTGACTTAAACGCCTAAACGGTAAATAATCTCAACAAAGAAATCACAATCAAGCAACTATTACTAATCCCGATTAGCCGATGTGTGATGTTTTGAGAGTCTAAAGCAGTGAATAACTTCAGGCAATGGTATCCAAACACAGTTCGAAAGACAAGAACTTTTATACTGGCTTCGGACTCTCAAAACATAAAACGGCTAATCGGTCTTAGTATCTATTGATTGCTTAATTAAAATTTCTTTATTGAAATTATTTATGGTTTAAGTCATATTTCCATTCTTTTATCGAAATACTTTAGAGCTTATCTAACTGTCAAAACTGCAAAATTACGATATAATGTTAGGGTAAGTAAAATCTATTATAAAACAAAAAGTGGTTGAAACTAAGTCAAATACATGAATTGCCACTCTTTTTTGTTTAATCATCGTAATATTATATTTTGACATTTTGGCTCAACTTAATCATTTAGTATAATATATTGTTTCTCAATCTTTTAAAAGCCACAACCTCCTAAAATCTTCGAAAAAAAAAAATTAAAAAACTTTGTGACTCCTAATAATAATGATGGTAGATTACATAAAATATTTTGCATTTTTAAGAACAAATGCACTACCATAAAAAATATTTTTTTTACTCGACATGTACATACCTGATTCGTTTTTAAGTTAATATTTTAGTTAACTACACACAATTTATAAATTTAAATCAGTTATATCAGTTATAATATTACAAGTGCTTTGATTCTTTCTGAGAGTTTGTGGTAGTGCATTTCGAAAACGTCTTTATTGATTAAACTCTTTCAAAAATTTGTGAGAAATTGTACGTGTGTTATTCAGCAAAAGGATCGCTATAACAAATAATTTTTTGTACTAATAAATTTGTTTTTAATACAGTTTTGTGTCCAATTAATCTCTCAGAGATAAAATATAACCTCTGGAAAAAATTTTAGTTTAACAATTTTCTGCCAAACTCTATTTTAACGAAACTGATTTTTTTAATACATAGGTAACCAATAGTTGTTTTGTTTCAAACGATACACCAAATTGTTTATAATAATGCTTTTCTACTTTTGATACCAATGCTGAAGCTTTAGGTCGCGATATTATTCAATTTATAATTTCGTTTTACGACGTCTCTTTGTCATGTTCCGTTTGACGTTTTTTTGATTGAAAGCCACTTATCTTTGTACTTGCAAATAAAAAACCTACAACGTGGCTTTAGGTTAATCTAATATCTTGTTGACAGAATAACTTATAATATAAAATTGCTGTAATTTGAAAACGATAAAGTTTAAAAAAATATTTTATCAAAATTTGGTATTAAGTTAAAGAGAGGAACTTGTAGTTTGCGGCAGATTTGCCAGTTCTAGGACAGCCTGTATACGTACAACATTTTTAAACGTACATTTCAAAACGTTATTTACAAAAACAAATATATTTATTTTAATAAATATAATATATTTTTATATAATTTAAAATATTTTAAATTAAAAATTGCAATAACATTTCGTTCAAATTCAAACCAATTTTAGTGACAGCATCAACATCACGCTGACATTGAATGACCATTCAACCTAATAACTTGATAAACGTACATTACAGAAACTGTATGGGGATTGGTTGCTGTACTTCTTTCGTCGGCCATATTTGAAGTGATGGTAGCGCCTTCACCTTTCATTATCTTTGTGGACACTGTTTTAAACTGTTATTACTATTGATAAATTACGGCATCAATAATAATAAATTATTAGTATTGAAAAAATCATTATATAAATAAGAATTAGAAAAAACTATTGCACTAAAGAAACTGTTTATTATAAAATTGCAGAAGACGGTTGTTGTAGACGGTTGTAAAATATTAAAAACTTGTCCCAATTGTATATATAAAATTATCAAATAGTTGTCAAATATTAGTAAAGTGTACTTCAATAATTTTGACAAGTCTAGCAATAAAAGAGGTGGAATTTTTCAACAAGTGTTTAGCAAAAGTACGAAATACCTTTTTAGGTAAGGAAAGGAAAGGTAAAAAACTATCCATGAATACTGTTTCTTAATTCGGTTGGTGAGAATTGGATTTAAAGTTAACCAGTTCCCAGTATCCAAGCCAGTGCGTTTGAAACGTTTTAGTACCAACCATTTGTAGTAATCAAAAAACACAGTGCATAGGTAGAGATGTAAACACTTTTTGGTCGCTGGCTTAAAGGGACTCAAGACTCAACCCCAACATCAGAGTTAAGAGAGAATCTTTTTTATAAATTATAAATGTATTAAAGGTCATAGACTAAGAATTTAATGCGGTACGGATTTAAAAAAAGAGTGTCTCGTACTTTTGATAAGCACGTGTTAAAAAGCTGCACCTCTTTTATTGCTAGACCGGTCAGTCATTAAAAAGAGCGTTACATAGACGCCAATTCACAGCACAAATCATGAATCACTTGACCATAAATTTAATTAATCTTACGATATCTATACCAATTAATATATATGAAAATATAATTTTTTGTAGATATCACCCTATCGTTAAGCAACAGTCAATTTTTTATATTAAAAAAAATAGGCATAAAGAATACACTGGCGACCAGGCACGTATGAACCAAGGAGAGACAGAGACGTGTCAGCCAATATTGTCCTTGCCGCGGATTTTCCTACTCTTATCGTCACAGATTTATTGTCTCTTATCGGAATATAAGACTTTACAAAGAAAGAAATAAGAAAAAACTGCTTAAAAATGTTTCAATCTTTTTTCTTTTACTTGTAGTACCAGGTAAGTTCTAAAGTGATGATGAAAGCTCTTTCTTGTGTTTTGGTTATAGTTTCAACACGAAAAATAAGCTGCAGTTAACGTTCTCTTACTTTAATATAACTTTTACACGTAATAGTAAATTAAAAAAAAGTTATATATTGCCTTGACATCTTCCAGAATTGGATAATTTAGAGTTTAGATCTCCTAACTAATATTACATATTGTAAAAAAATAAATCATAATCCTTTCTAATTTTATTATTTATAGTCAGAAATACTTAAATTTAAATAAATTCAATTACTTATTTTAAATATTTGCACTTGCAAAAAAAACTGTTTCAGTCAGTCGACTTCTAATTTCCGTGGTCAACTAGATTCCTAATTTTGTTTTTATCTTTTAAAAAATAGTGTTAAACTAAAATTTAAAGCAAGAAACACGCAAATATGTACCTATATTTTTGGTTATTACCCAATGTATTTGAAAACGCTTTTTAAATAAATTAGTCAAATGGTAAATTGTCTCTATTAATTTCTTTACATCAAAAACACCGAAAAGACATTAACAAGAGTTCTGTATAATATACAAAAATTTAAAGAGAAAATAAAAGTGTTGCTTAAACTCTTTTACTTGTATAAGAGATTTGTTATTAAGTGTAAAATTAAACATAAAAATAAATTACCAATGAGTAGAATTTGTAAATTTCCAAAATTAGACATTATTTCGACAGTGAGTGAAATTTGCGTGGATGCTTCGTGAATCATCATGGCAATGGTGCAACCTTTGGAGGAAACATCCTACCAAGAATTCCCCCAACTTATCGAAAAAAATATGTATTTATCAGCCTTGAAATAATCTAAAACCAGATGTAGTTTGTATTTATAAATAATAACAAAATCCTAAGGCAAATTAACTGACCCGATGACCGAGTTTTGAGTCCCACCTCCAAAAAAATCCCAGTCCCATCTCGCACACTATCAAAAAATATTTTTCTTAACCGGTCCAAATTACGAAATATTTTTTCCCAACGAATAAATTTTTAACAATAAAAGTGTTGATTTGACCGCAAGGCCGTCATCGCTAATTACTGCCCAGTTTCACAATGTTTGCCTCTTAGCACTCAAAATATAAACATTTTTTTTCCGTAGAGGGAAGGTGAAATAAATTTTGTGATAATTCCGGGACCGACACTTGTTGGTTTTAGTGTTTACACATCACCTTCGCTTTCTTTTAGGTTTACGTAATGTATTGTTAATTAAATAACTTTGATTGTTATTAAAGTTCAAACAATGTCTTAGGTGACACGTGCCCAACATCACCTACAGTGCAGTCACGCACTGATTTTTCTAATATTTTCTAAAAAAATTAGTTAAAGTTAAAAAAGAATTATCAAATCAACCCTAATTACTCTCTCAGATAAAAAAACATTATAGAAACTCGAATATTTCTTATAAGTAGAAATCGATTTGCATTGGTCTGAAATAGGTCAAAACCGAATTGCAGTTTATTAGTCAGCTTTCTTTTCTCGCCTCATAAAAGCACAATAAAGAGCTGATAAAAAAGATATTAAGAATCATCAGAGTAATGATATGCAAATTGTGATATAAATTTAATTTGACGCTTTATAGTGGTTTAGCACAGGTAGACCGTAAATGAGTAGATATCTGGGGAAATTTTCAACGAGGTTAGTTAGTTAAATTAATATTAATGAAATTTCCTTATTTTCACCAGTTTTAAACCTTACACAGGAAATCTTGATAATCTGACACAGTGATGAATTTCTATGTAATTTGATAATCTCTTATCCTTAATTTTTTCTGTAGATTTTCGTAATGTTGCTATTCAATTATCATGCTATTAGGGAAATTACGACATTAGAAGTCTTTTTGCAAAATGAAATTGAATGCCGGAATAATAATCTCCTAGTATTGTGCTCTCTAAAAACATTATCAGTTAGTATATCTAAAGCTGATCTTACATAATTTTTATTATACTTGTCTTGTTCAAAACTAAAACTGTTATTAATGTAGTTAAACTGAGAGTACCTGTATATTAGTTTGGTAAGAGTAGGGCAAACACGTATATTTGACAATTATTTTTGTTCCAAATTTGTCAATTTAATGTCATTAGGTCAGTAGCGTCACAATAGTTTTTTTAACAAATCAGAATAAATTAAAAATGTAAAATATAAGAAAATCAAACAAAACAATATTTTATTGAATAATAATTATTATGAATTAAAGGTATGACTTAATTTTTTGTTATTTACTTTAAAATAAATCAGTCTCTTCTTCAAATTTTGAATTTTTTTTTGGAGATGAATATGATCCAAATTTTTTCCATTTTCGTTTAAATTTTCCGGTAACGCAGCATATGTTTCTGAATTTAATGAGACCTTAGGAAAGCAGAAAGTGGAAGATACAGCAAGCTTCTACAGTATTTTCCAAGAAATTTCCCATAGATCTTCTGAAAAATATTCGCCATATAATTTTCAATTTTTCGGTGGCACCCTATTCATATGCTTTGCCCAAACAGCACGCTTATATGGGTTATTCGAGATAGATTTGAAAACTATACCATCTTCGGTTCTATTTTTACATCCTTTTGCACTGCAGCTTCACAATAAATGTCACAATGACGGATATTTTAATAAAATAAACAACAAATAGGCTGTGGAAAAAGTGATCCACCAATCAAATCGGATCACGCTCTTTGCCTTACTCTTTATTAAAATCATTAAGGCTTTTTTTGCGAGTAACTAGTTACGAGTGGTCACCGCTGGAACGATACCATTCTGTTTTATCGACATACTAGTATATTTGCACGACGTCATAGATGACGTCATTGTGCAAACTTTGGTTACATTTCTCGTAACCTACTGGCTGAGGTAGTTAGTAGTCCGTCTCTCTCTGTTTTTCAAGCGAAAAAGTGCGCGAACTGTCGAGATCTGTCATTTGGGGTTGGGTTTTCATCTCTCATACAAAAAAATATGATTAAATCAGTTGGATTCAGCGAAGAAATGCTTGAATTAGTTTTAAATAATGAGGGGGATGGTTTTATTACTATCATTCCATTAATTGTTATTATTATCATCTCATTTTTTCAAAAATATAAATAATTTTTTTTATATTTCATTAATTATAACTTTGAGAAACAGTTTTGATTAGAAAATATAGGTTAGCACTTGACGGGGTAAAATCATCTCTGAAACCACACCATTTTTGTGGAAACCTAACTAGTTAAATCCGGACGACGTCAAACCTTTAACCAAAAGCATACTTAAAGAACGTAACTAGTTACTCGCAAAAAAAGCCTTTTTATATAGGTACTCTAGTTAAACTTAATAAAATTGACACTTGAGAAAATTTTGTGGTACAATTTGCGACAAAAAAATTCAGAACTCAAATTTTGACACTGACATAAAAAAGTGTGTAAATCAACGTTTAATTTTTGCTTGCTTTATAAAGCCCATTTTTTCTTAAAATCAATTGTCAAAGTGTTTTAAGGTTGGTAACTCCATTTAAAATTAGCCTTTTCAGTTTCGTTTCCACGGCAATCTAACAGGGTGCTAACATAATTTCAGAATTTTTGACACTGACAATTGATTTAAAGAAAAAATAAGCTTTACACAATCATCATATCGATCACAATGACATAAATAATGTCCAAATCGAAAAAAAAGTGCTTTACACTATTTTACTCGGCACTGTCAAAATCTGATGGCTGGAATTTGTTGTAGCAAATTGTGGTAGAAAAGTAAATTAAATAATTATAATATACAGTGTTATTATCAAAAATTATAATCTATAATCTGGTTCTACTTTGATTACCTTATTCATTAAATCTCTTTACAGAAAATTTCAGAATTGTTGTTTCCTATTTCCTGTAATTTGAATCTGCACTCAAATATAGGATTATCATACTCTTTCCTTATCGTATCAATCTGATTACTTTAAATTTACTCTTTCGGGCTGAATGCGTTAAGTTCAATACATTATAATTGGTTTTTGAGTAAGGTGTGATAAGAACTTCATATTAAGTTCGGTCCTTCGAGTCGTATACATTAAAATCCACTATTAAATTTAATCTTTCGAGTAAGCTGTTAATACATCCGGCTTGAAATACCAGGTTTAATATTCATACGTTTTTTTTTAAATCGTTTGCAAATTGACTGAAATAGTCTATATCTATAAGGTACCTCAGTACCCTGAAATAGTCTGCTAATAAGTATTTTTATGTAAAAATAAATCAAAAGTGTTCGTTGTCAACATCAATTTTAAAAATTAAGTGTCACATAATTTTTTTAATGGATATAGGCATGTATGTATGTATAGGGTGTGCATTGTAAAACTGACAGCAACTTCAACTCTTTTATTTTTAAATTTTATTTTAAGTTTGTAACAGAAACATTTTCCTACAAAATTTACACTAGAATTACATGTCCGGCCTCTGACATCTGACATTGTTTAGTAAGAACCACTTAACAGAATGTTTTATTAACTTTAACTGCAATTAAATAGTTAATTTGTGATTAATTGCTACATAATTTTTTAAATCTACAAGTAATTATAAATTTATTCCTATACGATATTCTAGAGAAAATGTTAGAATTTAGAAGATATAATTTTAAACATAGAATTAAAAAAAGAGTTTGAATCTCAAGATTTTTTTTGTTTTTATTTGGCTAACTATGTAGTTTTAAATTTAATAAAGAAATGTAGAATGTAGTTTCATTTTGAGGCAGCACATAAAAAAAAATAAGTTAAAAATTGTTAGGGAATTCTGTAAAAAGCACATATTAGTGATTAAACTGATCAGTACCTTTTGGTATCAAATAAATAAATAAAATAAAAAATAAAAAAATATGTCACGTAACCATTTTTAATTAACTATAATAATTTGTGATTGTGATAATAATTTGATAATGATTTCATAGCAATTTTTACCCTTGCTTTTTTTAATGTGTTATATCTGTAATGCGTTGGATATTATACAAGGTGAGTCTGTTAAGAGTTTATTTCACCTTTTCTCAAAAACTAGTTATCACATCAATTTGAGAGTTTGCCATTAAAAATTGTGATTTTTTCTCTGTGCATCTAAATTTTTTAAAATTTTTCTAATATTCCTTTTTTGCGGTTGTCTTCAGTTTTTATGAAATACTTTTTTTACAAAAAAATTTTTAACATCGTGTCATTCAAAACGACATTAGAAATAAAGAGTCATCCATAAATTACGTCACACAAATTTTACTATTTTTTACTTGTATACAGAGAAAGTATTTCACCTAGAATAAATTTTATAATTCCACTCTTATTAGTTGGGTAAAAAAAATATAAAAATTTCAACTCTTTATAATTTGCCATAACATTTGGGTTTTTAAAGAATTTAAATATGGCCTACTACACATTTTTACAATTTGTTAATTTTAATACAAAAATAAGATAAAATTTTTTGTGCTAAAATTGTTGAAAATATTTTTTATTATTGTATCATCTTATTTTGAACATTTTGAAAATTTTCTGGAACTCGTTGCCCGATTTTATACGTTTTTGTTTTAACTGTTTCGATACTGTTTTGCGCTTATCAGATTACTAAAATACAACAGTTTACATAAGCCATATTCCTTGTTTTAAATAATTTCTCTCCAACGAATTATAACAACAAACATCTTTACATTAAAAAAAGCTAGAAATAAGAAAAAAATAAGAAAACGTAAAAATAATATCTTCAATTATAAACAGTAGAAACGTTTTTTTCTAATTTTTTGATCTAACTAATAAGAATTAAGTTATCAATTATTACTATTAATCAAAATTTTGACTTCATAATGCTGAGACAATCACTTGAATAAAGCATTTATTTTTATATAGGTACGACCGAATTATAAAGTGGCGTTTATAGTACAGTATTGCTGTTATAATGTAATACTTTAATGTATTACTAAAATAAAGTTACTTGAAATAAATAGTTTAGTAGAACTAGACAAAAAGAGCAAAATTTTGAAAAAAAATTTGAGCAAGCTAAATTTTTGTAAAGCCCTTTATTTAAATGTCTGAAACATATCCTCAAAAATCCTCTTGGTTTAAATCAAACGTTTTGGAATTTTGAAAAAAGCGAATTTTAGTTTTTTTTTTCAAATATTTTAAAACTATCTATTTTTTATTATAAAAAAATTTACAAATTGCAAAATGTACATAAAAAAAGGTTTTTAGGGTTTATATTTTGAATTAATCACAGTTTAATAGCTCGTCAATTTTGATCGTCAATCGTTAGAACTAAAATGCTATACATTAAAAAAAAATAATGCCTTGCTATTCTGCAGATATTAACTCTGGAATAAATAAATTTATATCTTCTTAGTTCTAACGTTTTCAGAATAGTTTGCTTACGAAAGAATTCATAACTACTTGTATAAGTAGAATTAAAGAATGGCACTAAATGCATAGGTTTCCATTAAAAAAAGTTTTTTTTACACGTAGTGGACTAAACGAGTTGTATTAAAAACCTAAAGTAAAATTTTGAGCAGAATATTTTAACAAAATAAAAAAAATAAAAAGTGAAAGGGGGTGTCAGTTTCAGTGCACGTGTACGTTGTTAATAAGAACAAGAAAAATATCGCAAAGCATCACGTAACCTAAACTTGAATATAATAGTTAAAAAAAATTTTAAGAGAAGATTAAAAGATTTTAGAGAAATGTTGAAAGTATTAAGCTAGTATAAGTAGATGTGATCTCATTCTCAGATGTAGGCAGATTACTTTTGGAAGATCTCTATTTATTATTGTTAGTTATAATTTGCACTAAATCATTGTGTTAAAGAGATAATGAAATCTTAATAGAAAAGCTGCTTAATTAACAAAAACAAAATGAAAAAATATGTAAATGTAAGCTAAAGAAAAAAGAAAATGAGGTTAAAAATTTGCAATTAAGTTCTCCGTAATTCATCTAACTGGAGTAATGAAATTGCACAACTGCTCCAAAAAAACAGTAAACAAGAAATTTCTTTATCTTTATGAAATGATAATTGAGGCCATCGGCAAAGGGTCCAGCTCGCGTTAAAAATTCGCTAATACGCTAGACAGATATTGCAACGTTGAACGACTTTCCAATTCGTTTCGTTCAGATGCTTTAGCCAACAATGTAGGGTAGTAGGCCAAGCAATCATTGAAAGTGAAAATAAAATAAAACTCACGTATGCACAAAACAAGCGCCTTCGATTACACCTCTGACCATCTCACATGCATCCAAACGCCCTATAATCAAGTCAAGACAAAAATCCAGGTTACGGCGGTTTCTCCAAAAAATTACATAAACGTTATTTGGACGAGGGTGTGAATTGTGCTAAAGCTGTCGTCATCAGCCCAAAACTGGTCAGCGGCCTTTGAAGGCCGTTGGAAATCATATGCTGCAAGATAGCCTCGAGAAGGAGTTTGGCGTCTCCTGGTCTTATGCAAGACACCCTTTGAGGGAAGTTGTGTGCCCCACATATGCGATTGCATAATAATGAAGTGCATTAGAGTGTGAGATTTAAGTGGTTGATGAAGAGGAGAAATGTTTCCGTGTTATTTTAACGGTCGGGTTGCTGAGGCCTTGTGCCGTGACTCTTCTGGTTTGACGTTTCTGGTTTTAGTTTTGTAACGTTTCATGTGAGGGAACTATTAAGATCACTTTTGTCAAACAAAAACAAATAGGGTTTTACGTATAATGAGGTCATTTGCATACACTCTTCACTGATACGGAAGATAAAAGGTTTTTATTAAGGAAGTACCAGAGAAAATTGTAGGAGAAATGGAAATTCTATTACATAAAGACATTTGCAATGGAGATAATAAAAGGTATTCGGTTTGGAATTAAAGAAAAGCATTATGTGGTATGTATAAAAATGAAATAAAAATATAAAAGTGAGAAACTAAAATAAAACAATGTAAGGTATGTTAAACTTCCTTCTTGTGTAATGGAGGAAGGAAATAAAATATGGAACGCCAGATTAAAAATAGAGGGCAACATTGCGAACAATTGATATTTCTAAATAAGAAATAGTTAATTTACATAATAAAAATAAATAAAAGAAAAACTCAGTGCAGGTGTGTACTTAATATATCATTGCAGATATAAAAAAGTCTTTAATAAGGTAATAAAACAATTCTATGATCATATGTATGTATACCTAATTACAATTTAATACGGGCGCCAAGCTATTAAACTACCCAAAGTATTATAATGTTCCAACGAAAATAGTAATTTTTGCCCAAAGTTGTAAATCTACAATAGCAGAGGTAGTACAATAGCGACTTTTCATTATCTTTGGTTAGAATAGTGTTTACACTATTGCTTGTGAAAAAAATTAGTGTTTTTTATGCAGATATCATTTGAGTTTAACAAAATCAAATTAAATAAATTTATGCGTATATAAAACCAAATTTTTCTTAGTGGGTTAACACCTTTTTTAATCTTCAAAAAGTTTTATAAACAAAAGATAATTCAGTTTGGAAAATAGTCCCAAATGAAACCTAAAGTTTAGTAATTATTTTCTCAAAAATACGTGTATTTATATTTAAAAAAAATGTCTACGGCCTCCAAGTCTTAGAAATATACCATTTCTTATAAAAAGCAAATAGCTTAATGGTGTCTGCACTGATGACAGTTATACAAAATCATTACAATAGCTAAAAAAATGCGTCCGAAAAAAATAAAAAATTTCTTTAAAGAGCATTACTTGACGCATTGTAGAAACCCGTTACGTTACTAAATAAAGTAATTTAAAAAAAATATCTAAAAAACTTGACGTCTCTTAACATACAACCAGATAAATGTAAAACATAGCTTTATTACTTTCCAATTCAATACAAATATAATATGTATAATTATTTTATTCAATTTTGTTTCTATTTTTTCGTGACTGAAGCGTTAAAATTGTATGGACCAACTTGACATAACTGTCAATCAACGCAGATAACAGTCTTAACCACAGTATAGATAAAAAAATATCTATAGTTTTATAGATGTATTTTACCTATTCTTATCTATAGTTAAGAGAATATCTATACTGTAGTCTTAACTAAAGCGTTTGAATTTGTTATCTACCAAATTGAATAATCGTCAATTTAGTTGCTTCAGTGCAATTAACTATGGCATTAGAACAGGATAGAGTGTTTTTTAAAATACATTTATTTATTTTGTTTCTTATAGCGGCGCCGCGTTACGTGTAGATGAATTCAAAGTGACCAAAATTATTTTTATTATAAAAAATTAAATAAATTGCATCTTTTTAAACTACTTTGTCAAAATTGTCACGTTACGTTAGTGGTCCAACAAATGCCTAAAAAGTGCGAGAAACTAGAGAAACTACACAAGACGTCGGGAGTGATCTGTTGGTAAAAGGGCTTAAATATGATTGCTCTTTCTGATACGCATTTGTTTAGTCTTTCTTTAATATTTTCTTACTTGTTTTATACGAAAGCCGAATTTCTTGAGAGGTGTCTCAATGGTTTTTCGGGTTCGTTTTTCATCCGGTTATGAACGTCATTATTGACTTTTTCTGTGCGAACATATGGCCTACTAGCCATCTTTTTTTGCGTTACAATTCCAGTTTTACGAAATACAGCTACACAATTTACAAGTTATGTTTTGGAATGTAAAACATTTACCGGTGAGAGCTTCATAAAATTTTATAAAATCATATCAATTAAATATATAGTAAGTCCCAAAATTTGTTTTTTGAGAATCTCGGATCAATATAAGTTTATGATCTAAAAACTCAAAAACAAGTAACAGAAATAAACAATCAAGGAGTTATACAATTAATATATTTTCCTAATTTATTATTTTATTAATATTTATTAGTTAACAATAATTAATAAACCGTAGTCTATATTTAAATTTTAATTTGGTTTATATAGAAATAAATGGTTTTAATTGTGATGAGAGCGCCTGATAATGCCGTAAAGGGAAACTGGTTGCAATACATAGCCGAAATAATAAAATGTAAAAAAAGTCCGTAAAAGCATCATTCAAAAATTTCTAAAAAGTTTAAAATGTACTTAATTTTATAGTTAAAATGACTTCTTTTTGAAACAACTTATCCAAATATGTATAAGACACAAAAACACAAATTAATTACTAAAAAATGTAAAATTGTTGCTATATCAATACTGCTGTCTCTCAAGGAAGCACCATTTTACACGTACGCAGCACCTCTTTCAGGTTTTTTTTCGAATTTTGTAAAAAATCAGGTTTTTTAATAAAATTTATTTAATAATTAAAAAATGTAAAAGTTAATAAAATAATACATAAATCTAGGTGGGAATATTTTCCACCTCGGATATAATATACCTACTCTCAAAATTCGAGATGTAATTCTGACTGTATTATTTGTACAGTTATATTATTAAAATTTTTAAATTTAATTGATCTTACGATTCTAGTCGTAGAGAACACTCTTTTTTGGAAGATTTTCTAAGCAATTCTATAAACATCACTAGTTAACTGGCATAGGTCAAGTGAAATGTGATTGGTTATGACTACACAGAAAAAAACTGTACTTGTAAACCAAGAATCTTTAATTTTATATGTATATACGCAAGACTATCAAAGGGCTTGATCTTATTAGGTTTCGTTCAGATCGCAGCGACAATAAACGAGTCAACGCATACAGCAAAGCAACGAGAAGAGCGAAGAGAGAGATTCTTTGCTGTTTATTTCGGCGAGTCAAGCAACGCTCAAAAGTCAAAACAGTATTTTTGTTGTTTAGAGTAGAACTGGACAGTGACGCGGATGTTGAGAACAAATTATTATCAGTAGCTATTTTGAATATTGCTTATTAAGATTAAGACAAAACGAAACAAGAAATTATGAAATATTTCTTAAATAAAAAAAAGACCAGTTTGGCTTTTGTGGGGATTTAACCAGCTATATTCTGATTTAAAAACACATTCTGATTTTAATTTTTATTATAGTAATCAACGATACCTATAATTTTGTTATATTTACAACGTCAATACTTCCCTCAAACAAGCCCCGACGTTTTATCAAAACAATATTCAGTACATGTTCATGCGCTTAAATTTTCCAAATGTTTCTAAATATTAATAATAATATATAAAATAACAAAATGCAGATAGACAAGTCTCAAGCAACCGACAGCCGTTTTATTTAATGCCAACTGAAACTTTAAAATGCTCGATTTCCTTAAAAATTACCAGCGCGACAGAGCAACGAAAATAGTAATGGTATACTATTCCAAACCAGTTTCGACATACCTGACTTTAAAGACAAGTTTTCTGTTTATTACTAGTGCAATAAAGATGGTATTGTTACCAAATGCAAGTAATTTATGTTTATATTTAGGTAATGCCAAGTAGCTTCTGCGACATCTGAGAAAACCGCTAGGGGCAAATCAAATCTACGTAAAAGTGGTGACAAATCTACCTGCCCCCAAATAATAAAAATGCAGCCAAAAAATATCTATGGAAATGGCCGTCGCGTCGAGTCTACGTATGCTACCTGGTGACTTCTCGGGTCTAATGCAACGACAATCTTATCGCAGGGCGGTCAAACCTTGTTATTATACTGTTTCAAACCAATTTTGACGTACCTGACTTTAAAGGCAAGTTTTCTGTTTATTACTAATGCAATAGAAATTGTTGTTACTAAGCGCAAGCAATTTATGGACGTTAAATAAAACCGCCCGAGGCAGGCAAATTTGTCACCACTTTTATGTAAAGTTGATCTACCCCGGGCGGTTTTCTCAAAAGCCACCGAAGGGTCTAATAACCATAAATTACTTGCATTTGGTAACAATACAATCTTTATTGCATCAGTAATAAACAGAAGACTTGTCTTTAAAGTCAAAATTGCCAAAATTGGTTTAGAACAGTATACATTTTACGAACATATTCCACAGTCAAACCGAATTTGAGCTAATGCTATTACGTCTTTTTTCCCAAAAAATTTACTTAATTGTAAACCTAACTAAGAATGTTTTCACTATTTTAATTTAAATAATATGAGAGAATGAATAAAAAGATATTTCATATAAAGATATGAGATATGATTTGTTGAAAATTTAATAAGATAAAATGCGACCTTAAAATTTTGTGGTAAATACGTAACACTGTCAGATATTATGATTTGTTCAAAAAATGTAAACACCGTTTAGCTATTTTATATTTTAAAATATTAAAAATTAAAACATGTAGAGATAATTAACAGGATAATTTATCTGATTGTACGGTTAATTAGTATTGATATCTTGTATCTCTTCAAAGACTTAGACATTATTACATCACTCAACAACACATAATAACCACAAAATAATGAATATTCAATAAATAAAATTTGTAAATCTTAACATTCTCGTAAATCAAATCTGTGACCTTTGGCAGATGCAATTAACTGTGATGTGTTAAAAATTAATAATAATTCTGTGATAACAATACGTCATCATAAACTTTTACTTAACATGCTTTTAAAGAAAATTTAAAGTAGTACGACTGCGATACCGCCAAACACTTTGTTTACCAACAATTATGATGCAAACAAATAGAAAGAAGAAATTTGAATCAATAGATTTCATAACCGCAATTTTTTGCAATATTAATTTAATAATTGTAAGTTTACAACTTTATGTAAGATCTTCCTGCCATTACTAATCCAATAAAACCATCAAAATCTACAACTGCCAATGATGTGTAATATTTTCTATCTCTTCTTATGTAACACGTACGTGCAAAATTTTAATCAAAAACTCGTTACACCCGTCAAAACCTTCTATAAATCGACCCACCAAGACATAAATTCTATTTTTGACGATCAAAATCAGGAGAAAGTTTCGCTCTGATTTTGATTTATTCGTAATTTTTTTCGATGTGTGTTTTTTCCGGTCGGAATGCTGCACCCTATCAACTTCCGTGTTGTTTTTTAGAATTCATGAGTATTTTACAAAATGCTTCGAGAAAACACTGAGATGCTTATCAGATTTGGTATTTTCTCTTTATTGCAAAAGTATTTACCAGATGGTGACCTATTTTTTTCGTGATCTTCTTGCAAATAAAACAATTTGTTGAAATTGAAAATACCTTGGCCGTGGTAGAAAGTGAAAAAATTACACATCTGTCCAATGAAAAGTGAAGGAGTTCTAAATTAAAATCACTTTTCCCAGTAATTTCAAGACCGTGAAAAGCTGAATCTTCTCTGCTATTAAATGTTTTCTATTCTATTTCCACGGATGAATTTACTGGGTGTTTCAAAGTCAGGTCAAGTGTAAACACACAAATTTTGAATTTGTTCCTGCTCGATCACCCGTGAAAATTCACGTTTATCGAAGTGGGCCATGGCTAATAAGATTCAATTTAATTATGTGATGCACAAATTAATACCAAAAACGGAAATATTAATTTTAAAATTTTGCAAATTTTTTTTTTATTATTGACCTTTTCAAAAAGATTTGAGAGAGTTGTATTTTATTGTAATTATTTCCAGGCAATTAACAGTTAAGTATTACACAGAAAATGTTATTAAAAATATATTATTGGTCGCCATTTTAATGAATGAAATAATTCCCCAATCAATGAGTTGTGGTTTCTGCTTTTACAGTTTTAGAAAGCCAAAATTTAGATTTTTTGAGATGTTTGATTAAAAAAATAGGACGTGAAAAGAAAGTGCCCAATTCTATTTTAATTTAAATTTATAAAAGAGTCATTTCAAGGTATGAGAAAAAATAAGTAGCAGAAATAATCTTTTCATCATCTGATCAGTCCCAAGATAAAAGATAATAACAACAATAAAAGTTTCTTTAACTTATTGTTGCTTATGGTTATAAAAATTCTATAAACCCGAATTACAACCGATAAAAGTCCAATCACTTGTCCAGCAAATGTCAAACGACCCGAAAAGTAAATTCCATTAACAACATTTAATTTGAATGAAAATCCGATAAAAATATCATAATTTCACGGCAATATTTCGTCACAGTATAACATTAACCGACTCTAATTGCTGATTTAAGATCATCTAGCTATAGTAGTCGACAAATTCCTCGACCTTCCACAATAACGCGCTCAAAAAATATTTTGAAAAGGGTTTTCTGCTCCTAAAAACCCCTGGGTGCGACTTTATTGCATACTACGATATTGTTCTCTACCTTTAGAAGTAAGCTTAAAATTTGCAGCCTTAATTTTACTAATATCTTTACATTTTACTTCAGAATTGTAATAAACGTTACTTGTAGCTTTAAAAATTAGTAAATTACATTCTTCGGCTTCTAAAACCACAAAAACAATGTCGTATGTCGTATGTGCAGGGGCGTATTTACAGTTTTGCCGCCCCTAGGCGAAACCCTCCACACCGCTTCGCTTCGTCTTTAAATATTTCTTTATAAAATTTTTATTTGTGTTACGTTCACATGGCTAGAAAAGCATTGTCATCAAAGATTTGTGGTAGACAAAATGCTGTGAAATAATATTCTTATCAAAAAACCTGTATGACGTGACTTTTTGTAACTCTACAGTTTTGTTTATTTTGTTTATATTGTATAGTACTGGTGCAGCTAATTCTTGGTTTTTATCGGATTCTTCAACAAAGCAGAATCGTCAGCGGTTTTACAAAAATAGTTTAGTTTAGCACAATAACAAATAATTTAACAAAAATTTTTTTCGCGTTTCGCGTCTTTTTTCGAATCTTTTTCAAGGCTCAAAACCTTTAATTTAGGGCTTAGAGATACATTAATAATATTTCCTTATAAATTTATAAATATTTCCCAAAAATTTCCCATCAATTTTTGTTAAATCTAAATAATGGACGTAAAACACAATAAGACAATAACAAATAATGTTTGGTACTTGCAAAAAGTTTACTTGTATTTGCAACTATTACTATTATTGAAAAATATAGCAGTCTTTGAATTAAAGTTGTTATAAAAATTTGCTGCCCTGTTAAAATGTTCGGCTATAGGCGCCCACCTACAATGTCTATATGTAAATTATAGGGTGGGCAAAAAAAACAAATATTTTTTTTAACTTCTGACACTGAAAAATTGGTACCTAAGCATTTTTAAAAAATGCATTTTAAAGATGAGCTCTTAATTTTACTAGGAAAGACTCGCTCATCTTCGTTTTCTATTTTTTCTTTAGTTCTATTTGGCATAATCCATATGACGTCACTACTTGATCGTAAAAAAATATTTACATTTTTTTGTAAAAAACTAAACATTCTAAAAAAAGTACCTTACAAATTTTTTTATAGTTATTAGCGTTTAGAAGATATCAGAGGTCAAAGTTTAAAGAATTTAACATAAATTTCTTTTTTACTTCGAAATTTTATAACTCGTAGATAAATAAATATTAAAAAATATAAAATATATAGTTTTGTAGGAAATTGAACGTTCAACAAAAAAGGTCTCTAGTGATTAGTCGATTACTCTAACCACTTAGAAGTTATTTGCATTTTAAAAACCAAAATTTGTCATTTTTTTAAAAAATAGTTGGAGTAATCAATTAACCACAAAAACTTTTTTTGTAAAGCGTTTAATTTTCTACAAAATTATATGGTGCTCATTTTCTAATATTTATTTATCTGCGAGTTATAAAATTTAGAATTAAAAAAGCAATTTCTGTTAAATTCTTCAAATTTTGACCTCTATCTTCTAAACTCTAATAGCTATAAAAAAATTGTAAGATATCTTTTTTAGAGTGTTCAATTTTATACAAAAAATGTTAATAAAATTTTTCTGTACGATCAAATAGTGACGATACATGGATTTTGCCAAATAGAACTAAAGAAAAAAATAGAAAGCTAAGATGAGGGAGTCCTTCCTAGTAAAATTAAGAGCTTATCTTTAAAAAGCATTTTTTAAAAGCATTTTTTAAAAAGCATTTTTTAAAGATGTAAAAATCAGTTTTTCAGTGTCTAAAGTTAAAAAAAAATATACGATTTTTTTGGCCCACCCTAATGTAAATACGCCGTTGCGTATATGTCATTTCTGAATTAAAAATTGTTAGGAAACATCTAAATTTAGTAAAATTATTACTTTGTTAGTTATTACTAAATTTTAATTTAATACATACGATAGCGATACGTTTTTTCTTCTATTAACCCTTTTATAATCCCGAAGACGTAGTTCTTCTAATACAGGAACCGTAGATTGTATGTTCTACTAATATGTAAATTAATAAATTAAAAGCAACACTTTGTTACAGTATTGAAAGTCGGAGACTACAGTTTACTAATTGGGAATTTCGTAGAGGTAAATTTACTAATTTTAGAAGCTAGATACAATATTTTTATCAATATTTTAAACTCTAATGTTAAACCTAGGGTACGCCCTTGACCTTGAACGAAAAATCGGATACAAATACCATTTATCCGGTTTGACGTTTATAGGTCACGTGGATGCTTACGACCTTTCGCCGCAACCAATGATGAGGTCATAAAGAAATTTCACTTTGATCTACTAGTTGTGCAAAAATTAACCGCAAGGCATGACGTAGGCGTCGGATTGTTTTGATCTAGTGGGTGTCGGAATAAAGCATCAATTACAAGCTTACAAATCACGGCTTATGATTCACTAAAAAAGTATCTACTTACAAAAAGAGGAACATCCGTCGGCTTGGCCACATATTTCACCTCCCCTTCTTGCACTGCCCGCACTCCGTAGTACTGCTCCCACACACTTGGCTTGTTATCGTTGACATCTTTCAGCGAAGCTTTTTTCGGAGTGTCCTTGATGGGTTTACTTCCCAAATTTTTTCCCCGGTACAAAGTCCCGTAAATCATAGCGTTTCTCACCCCGTTGGGAACACTCCCCAAGTCTTCATGGATAAAAACCGGGAGAGCGTTCAAATCACTAAAACCACTACTGGAAGATCCCGAAGGAGTCTGGTAGAACTCGTCAGTATCACTCACAGTTCGATCCGGGGAGTTACTGAAAGCCCGAAGTACCGAATTAATTTTGTGACAGTTGCTCAAGTTGATACACAATTTCTTCATTTCTTCTTCAGTGGTCAAACGCAGGATTTCAATACTAGCAGCAATTTTCTCGTTGACGGATTTAAGCATTTCCTCAGGGGTCATGCCGGTGTTGCCATCCATGGTAGCGTTGATTCCGTTCAGAAGCTCCACGAGTACTTCCTTGACGGAGACGTCTAATCTATCATTGGGAAACTCTTGCGGTTGATTAGTATATAGAAGAAGAGCGTCGTCAATAAGAGAATCGTGAGGTTTATTATCGGGCCAAATAGGTTTTGGGATTGGGAGGTCGACTTTTCCTTCAGGTATTGTGGTAAGAGTACCAGCACCTGAAGATCCTGATGATGGTAATGACCGGTTGTTTTTTCCAACTCGGTTAGTTTTAACTTGATTTGGTTCCAAATTAGAAATTTTTGAGTCAGAGTAAAACTGATCTAGACTGCTTCCATATCCTGAAGAGCTAGATTTTTCACCTGGATGGGGACTACGTTGCCGAGAGGGTTTCTGAGGGGCATCCCGGAAAAGAGGATTTATCCTACAAAAAATTCAGAATAGGGTCCATTTCTTGAGTTTAGAGTAAAAAGTTAGCAGGTGTTATTGTGGTTAATTTTGTTATACTCGTAGAGGAGAGTTAAATTTTTACTCACCCTTGAGGCGTACAGCAAACCTCAGTGTTACAAGTGTTCTTGAGACTAACTCTGGGCAAGAAGACTGACCTGCTGACTGAGTAGATTTGTTTGAGTCCCTTTCGGTGGGTGTCTAAAGCAGCGAGGGGGTCGTCGGTGACGTCTTCGTCTTGGAGGATGCTCGGAATAGGATCTGCTTGACCGTCGTTCGGCGTCGGGGCCTTCCGCGGTCCAAGCCATCTTAACATTTCTGATTCGGCGAGTTATAGCTTCCCATTAGTTTAGTAGTGCGAGATGTGACGGCTAAAAGTAATAATTAACGAAATGGAGCGTTTTCGTGGCGCAATTTTAATGATCTGATACGTTAAGTGAAAAGCTTTGTAAGATCTGTTGCAAAACTTCTAAACTTGCGTTTTCATCATACGTTAAATTGCACTTAATTAGAGAAATATCGTCGCTTTTTGTCGCTGAAATGCATTCGCAAAGGCTTGAATTGCTGGATTTCTTAAGTTTGCCACTTATCAACAATGCAACATCCGCTGAATGTATGCAGACAATGTTCTATTGTAGTTTTTATGTTTTTAAACTGCAAGCTACAATTTTATTATTTTGCAAAATAGCTAAAATTTTTAACATCAAAATTAAAGAGTGAAAAATAAATAAAGACAATGCGTTTGAATTAAAAATCTTCTGGCAATTAAAATGTTTAAGAAAATAGTTCATATTTCCATGTATAGATCTTAATAAAATTAAGTACCCACAAGTACTTTGACTTTGGTACATGTATTGTTGTAAAGTGTATTTCCTGAAACTGTTAAGTAATATTATAAATTCAAGATAGTTTTGATAAATAAATAAAAGTCTATTATTCTCTGACTGCACTGTAATGGTCGTAAAATTAAATGACTGAAGATTGTTTTTTTTAGAAAATAGAAAATTTCAAATACTCATTTGTGATTGATTTATTTTTATAATTAAGTCATCAAAACTGAGTATTTCAAATATCCACAAAAATACTTAACACAAAACTTATTGATGACAGCGAATTGCAGGTGAAAAAATATAACAAATACCATTTAAAATAGCTCGGTAGAAAAATTACAGTTGTAATAGTATTTAATTTATAATGTTATTTGGAGCAACATTATTAAAACAGATATTTGAACCAAATTTTATTAAATTTGCTTAGTTAATTAGAACATTAATTTTAGATCATGCCTTTGAAGAATTTCTTTCAAAACTTTGAACTTTGACATCTTTTCTTTTTTAAATATTGGAAAATTTAGATAAAATTTACGGTTTTTGAGTAAAATTGAAAAATCTCTTAATTGGTAACTTTTTACTGAAGCGCCGCAGAATAAATTTAGAGGCTTTTATTTTCTACTGGTCTAGAATAATTGCGGTTAAATTTAAGCTAAATAATTTTAAAACACCTTGAACAATATAATATTATAAATATTAAAACTTAAATAGTCAGTAAAAACCACGAAGTAAAATATAGAAAAGAGTTTTCACTTTTCAGCTAAAACCTACATACTGTATCTCTCAGGCACATAGGAATGTGCGGTGCCCTTTGAATCAAAAATTGCAAAACTAATTACACAAAAAAATTAAACCAAAAAAATTAAGATATTGCCTTCCGGACTTTTTTAAAAATATTTAATTTTATATAACTTTTTCTTATTTTTTTTTAAATAAAGTCAGTTCCGCACAAATTTTAAACCTAATTTTTTTTTTAAATACTAGTATATTCCAGTAGCTTTTTTGTTATTGTTTTTCAATAAAAATACTAAGAATTTAATCCTATATACAGGGTGTTATGGAAATGAGTGCAAATATTTTAACTTGAAATACAGCACCACAAATAATAAAAATCTGTAAAAAAAATTTTTGTCCTATCTCAACTAACAACAAAATTACAGGCCGTCAAAGTTGGGTATAAAAAAACATCTTTTTGTTATATCTGGAAAACCGCTTAACCGATTAATACCAAATTTGGTACACAAATGAAGTTGACTGTACTCTTTTTATTTCTACTAGCAAAATTTTGCTGCACATCTCAATTTCAAGTTACGGCACTTTTTTTTCACATTTTGGGTAATTAACCAATTTTCTTCTTATTAATTTCCAATTTTTGTAGCAAAAATGAATATGCCAGTAGATTCTACATAAAACTGCAAGAATGCAATATTTTGCTAAAACGTATCGTTTTCGAGATATTTACGTTTAAAGTATAAAACTGACTTTTCATCTTTAACTTTGGCGTCCTCTAGCTCCTAAACGGTGCAACTTAGTATAGAGGTAAATTGTGTTAAATCGCTTTATTTTGACCTGAAAAACCTATGATTGCCCTATGTTAAAAAAAAATGTTATACATTTTGTAATAATTAATTTTTAGTTTATAATTTTTTTATCAGTTGAGATAAGACAAATTTTTTTTTTACAGATTTTTATTATTTGTGGTGCTGTATTTCAGGTTAAAATATTTGCACTCATTTCCATAACACCCTGTATAACATTTTTTTTATTTGTTTTCAAACTATTTTAATTTAAAAAATATAGAAAGATAAGTAATAATGTTTATATAATAATTAATATTTTACTGAGCATTTATTACTTTTACTGACTATTTGTTAATTTTACTGATCTCTTATTAATTTTATTGACCATTTATTAATTTTACAGATAATTAATTAATTTTACTAACCGTTAGTTAATTTTACTGAGGATGGATTACTTTACTAACCGTTTAAAATTTCTAATATATCATATGTTATCACAAGAATCATTTGAAATAAAAAAATAGAAAGTATAATGCCCTTATAAAAAATAAGTGTTACAACCTCCCTATTGTAATACTCGTTTATTGTAGCACAATAAGGAGTAAGTTTTTCCATGAGAAGTAGAAATTAATTATAAATCTTACTTAAATCAACCTAAATTATAAATTTTACTAACTAGATCTCCTACTTAAGCATTATTACGATTTATGACGCCTTTAATCTTGTACTCGTAAAATTGAAAATCAACATCTGTTGTCATCATCTTTTTTTTGGGTTTTGCCAGTGTAAGATTTGAGATGTCATAATTATTCGTAATGATGCCAATAGCTCAACTAGGAGCCTTTGTTAACAAGATTTGCAATTTAAGTCACTATTTTTATTTTTTATGAAAAAAGTATAATACTAGTTTTTTCATAATATCTATTATATCAAGTCTAATTACTCAACTAATTTTATTGCTCCGACGTAATTTTTTTTTTTCGTTTGCTTTGCTAAGGTATTTTCTGTTTTATGTCTTCGAATAAACTAACGTGAGGTTCAAAAGTTTCGGAGTTAAGTTACCTTTGGTGTCATAAAAGCAGGGCTTGGATTAAAATTAATTTGTCAAATTAACTGTATTAGAACGTCGTTAACGTCATACTAAACTTTGGTTTTCTGGACAGTTTTTATTGCAATTTGCGATTAATTTCTCCTTTGATCTGGTTCTACATTTTATTTAATTCTACTTTTGTTCGTTTTTGTTTTGTTCATTTGATATACAATGTTTAATCCTGTTCAAAAAGCGTATTTTCGTAATAGTGTACAAGCTGTAGAAGATGTGTGTCAGTACTCTGGGAGGAAAACGTAAACATAGCAGTTCAAAAAAAATCCTACTTCTTCAACTGGAAGGCTTACCCAGCAGTTAGACTTCCTCCTACGACTTTATTAAGAGTACTGCGACAAGACTTACACATGCACGCGTTTAAGATCCAAATGTATTAAGAACTGCTGCCAATTGAGTATGAGAGGAGACTTCAGAATTGCCATTGGTTTAATCACTTTTAAAGTATTAAAGTTTTATCTGACGTTTATGACGTTTTTATAAAACTAATTTGACAAATAATTCTATTTTATTTTAAAACTTTCTATTTCTATTTTAAAATTTAAAAATTTCTATTTTAAATTTTTAAACTATAATAGTGGTCAACTTGTCCGACAAAAATCATGTTGCGTATGGGGTGTCCACCACCCCGAAAATGTCGATATGATTTTACTCTCTACGAGAGTCATCCCTGTATATCCAATTTTGATTTCTTCAAATTTGTTTAGTAAAATTAATTTAAAAATAGTGGTCAACTTGTCCGACAAAAATCATGCTGCGGATGGAGTGTCCACCACCCCGAAGATGTCGGCATGACGGCATTCGAAAACGCAGCAGCGCCGAAAATTTCCTATTAAATAAGTTTGTCGGACTCGTTGCAAGAAAGGCACTCACATTGTTTTACATTTGTAAGTATCAAAAATTTTTTTATGGACATTGTACTGGGAACTACAATTTTCAACAAAAAAATTTTTTAAACATTTTTTTATTTTTTTTTAACAGTCTACTAAATCAATTCTCTCTATTATTTTGAAAAACTTTATAATTTTTTTGCTGAATTATAGGTTTCTAAAGTGGCCGTCTTAATTACAATTAAAATACGATTTTTTTAGTACTCAATGTTTGCAGTATTTGCAGTATGTTTAGTAGGTAATATATGATACTATAAAATTTTACTAAAAACATATGAATTGTATTAATATTGCTAAAAATTATTTTACGGAAACAAATAATAAATAAATGAAAATAAAAGTAAATTGAATGAACCTAAATATGAATTGTCAATTTGCGTTTTACATAACAACTGTATATTTACACTGTAATAAAAATTAAGATCATGCTTTTTTCATGTCTGGTTAAACATTTGTCTTCGTGTATTTACCACACCAATATTGTACTTGTACTTTCAGCAAACTTTGCCACAGTAAAGAACCACTGATTTGCAACACCTTCGACACAAATCGAGAAAGTATATTATCTTTTGTAAACTGTTATTGACAAAAATAACTAGAAAGCTTCGCAGAACTTGACACAAACATTTACATCTGCTTTGATTCGCAATAAACTTGATGTGATGTTAAGTCAGGGCAATGCAAGGGTCATTGATGTCAGGGCCGGAACACATGTTCCATGAACGGTACTTGTAGCATATTTATTACAGAATATAAAATAAATTTCTTTGAATTGTTTTAAACTGTCGCTATTGTTACTACTATTTCCTAATCCGGCAATACTCTCAGACCGTTCATTTAATTAATCTAAACCCGATTTAAATATAATAAAACAATAGCAGAACATGACACGGGTAATAATGAAACGTTTCTTATGAACATTGTTGTGTCAGTTTTCCCATTGTGTTTAATTACTTCACGATTTTATGCATTGTCCATTCCACAAAAATTAAACTGTCTAATCGTAAAATCAAAAATTCATAAAAATTTATACGGACTACATTAGTGTGTAACCACGAATGTGCATGTGCTGAATTTTAATTGAGAAAGTCATTGACTCGATAATAGTGATTGTTATTGCCGTTAAAAACAAAGTGTTGTAGTAATATTGAAAGAATTAAGCGTTTTTTTTTTAAAAAGAGAGGTTGTCAGTGACCTTTGAGAAAAATAGCGTGTCCGAACGTAATTTAATTAGAGTGAAAACTGTTTTTTTTTCTATCAACCTAAGGCTAGGATTTATGACAAGTTTATGACAATTCCGGTAATTTTGGTTGGAGAATGGCTCTTACTTAATTTAGAGTGAAATTAAATCTTTATATTGCGACAAATTAAGCAAACATTAAATACAAAAAACAAAAACTAGTCTCATTATATTTTTATTACTAAGGACTGTATAAATTTTATTAAATTATAATTTATAATTTTCACACTTAATAAACCACAGTAAAATTAAATCTAGAAGCCATCCAGCTTTACTAGGAACATATAAGAAATAAGGTAACATAATATACAGACAAAATAAAAGCTTTTAAAACAATAACCTATTAGTTTATAAAAATAATAGGTAAAATCGGTTTTCAAATTAAATTTTTAAATAATTTTGATAAAAAAATAATTAAAATAAAAAACTAGGTCAATAAAACGCTGAAGCAGTATGGTATTTGTCAAGAATATTTTCAAACTGAAAACGTGATTTAGTAGTTAAAACACCAATTAATTTATGACATCGATGATGTAAAAAAATATTATTAATAAACTCGTTACACTACAATTTAAAATTTTTGCTACTCTAGCAAGTAATTGCTTGTACTCAAAAAATTAAACGTTAATAAAAACTGACAACAAATGAATTAATTTCTTTATAAATTAATTTCTCTTATTCAAAAAAATACTTATTTGTGTGAATTGTATGATTTGATAATTTTGGGAGATAATAACCGTTTTATTTGGAAGGAAATGTTTAATTTCTTATGAAAATTAAACGGAAGTTGATAAATACAAAGATTAATCTATTGCGACCATATTAAAAAGACAATGAAATATTATATACACAAATACAAAAACAGGGCACTTACATAATATAAACAATTTGCAAACAAAATATTATTAATTAGTCAGCAATCAGCATCATCTGCAGCAATTCGTTTATCTCTCAAATTATGTAAGAGAATTTCAGAAATAAGGCAAGCCATCACAAAGATCTTCATTTAACAATAATAACAGATATTATTTTTTTGTATTTTTTATTATTTTTTTGATAAAAATATTGGTGTAAGATGAGATAAAGATGTGTTTCTCTGTGTGATACAAATTGGGGATGAAGACACAAATTACCCTTAACAGCCCGGCTTTTGTCTTCTGTCAACAAACTGTCACTTGCTCAGCACATAATAATTTAGTCTTTGGCGAAGGTCTCGCGCATGCAGCCGGCATGAACCCGCCAACGAAACTGAAAGTGGAACCCGGAGTCGTGAGGTGGTCAGTGGCCGGAGTCACCGGAGAGTGGGGTCTGATGCTTTTATCAGAGTTCATGTGGTAATCCTGCACAAAGCGATGGAATGCCGGCTGTTAAATGCACGGATAGTTTTTTCGGGTTGATGAAGAATGTCGCAGGGCGTGTGGCTGATGAGATGAAAAGAAATGATGCAGGAATGCACACAATGCTATTGTATACCAAGAGACCTGGGAGATTTTTAACCCAGAATAACGCGACAACAGTTTTATTCCGGAGTGTTGATAATGCATTTGAGTTTTTATTTAATGACAGAGGCAGCTTTTAGCGAAATGAATTTATAACAATTATTATTCTTTTATGAGCTTCTTCTGCTGTAAATATTCATTTTCGTAGATGGTAAAACTCTTAAGTAACAGATATGCTTCTATTTTTTTTAAAGAAGTTTTTTGCAAATTATAAACTACTTTATAAATTTGTCACATTAACATTTTACATAACAAAGATTTCAAAATGACTTGAATCAAAGACCAAAAACAATAACTGTCAGATATGTTTTGTGTTTGTATGCGACAATAAATTTAGGACATCTTTTGACATATCAAAAATGTGTAAAACATCTTTTTTTCCGTGTTAATTACAATTACAATATCAGTCACGGAAACAATAACTAATGTCAGAATTGACAAGTCACACAGAGAAATGTTTGTTGCAATCATTACAACTGTTGTCAATTTGTACGAGTTTGTACAAACAATTGTGCATTCTTAAGCCACGGTTTTTGTACTTACAATAATTGTTGTACAACTTATAAAAGTTGTGTTTGTTCTAAATCTGGATAATAATCATTTTCTGTGGTTGGTTTACAGAATTCTATCTGGCAGTGTTAAAATTTGATATTCCAAATTTTTTGTCACAAATTGTATGTATCTTTTTTTAAGATTTTTGGTATTCACTAGTTCTGTGATTCTCTTATATACTCGTCTCAAGCATTGCACTTTTTTGTACCTTTTTTTTGCACTTTGTCAGAGAATTATTGCAGTGTATTATACATTTTGTTAGATAGGTCAGATATTTTATTTCCAGTATTATTTTATTTCTTGTTTTGCACGTGTTGGTACAAAAAGTACAAAAAAATATTTTATTTTAGGCTATAATATTTAAAGTAAATATTTCTAAGTTTAAATAAATACAGCGTGTTTAATAAAAAAAAACTGTATTGTTAAAAAATTGTAAAGCAATTATTTTGGATTCTTTTAATAAATTTATGTATTATTGGTTCAGAATTAAAAACAATTGACGATGTCAAAATTAAGAAAAAGAACAGACTGTATTACGCTAAAAGCTACTCTTTTTTAATCGGTATGTATAAACATTTTTTACCAGCTTTGACATCTGTCACAAAAATTGAAAATAATGTTAGGTATTATCGGATGTTAGGTATTATTACTAGTATTTAAAGATTGCAGAGTATAGGGTGATCAAGTACGAAAAGCGAAAATTTATTTAAAATTATACATAGTACAAGTTACTATGTATTAGCAAATAAAATCTAATGCTCATTAGTTTTTACACGTCTAAATTTTAAAATTAGAGGTCTTGATGGTAAACAACATTAATAAGTAAACTTACTAAATACTGAACTACCAACCCAACATCACAGTATGTACATACATGGTTGTTATTTTAGTCATATAATCCACATATTTTCTTTGATAGACACAGGCAAACGCCTCATAAATTAAACGTTTGGGCAAGCATTCTAAGTGATCACATTATTGAGCCACTTTTTGTAGAAGGCAGTTCAACTGGCGACAACTATTTACAGTTGTTGGAAGAGTTTATTAACCCTACAATCTAAAGCAAAGGATTAGAAAAAGATATAAATCTCTACAAAAACCAACTTTTTTTTCAACAAGATGAAGCGCTTATCCATTATTATGTACGAGTAAAGTGTGTCTATATTTGGACGAACTTTATAGTGCAATAGAGGAATTAACGTTTCGGTCCCTTACCGATAAACCCTTGAATTTTAAGTGGATTGTAAAGATCCGACCAGAGCTTGTCGCTTTGGTAACAATAGGGTTTACTTATCTTAACAACTACTCTTATTAAATCCCTCATACACTAGTTTGTAAAACAAAACTATAAAATCCATCCAAGTATAGACAATCTTTACGCAATTTTTTAGATGCTCCTATTCCCGGACAATGGATAGGGCGGAGAGGTCTTGCTAAATGGCCACCTATGTCTCTCCATTTAACCGCAGCGGATTTCTTTTTGTGACTCCATTTAAAGTTCAAGATTTATGCAACACCATCTGAATCTCTTCAAGTGCTTCGAAAAAATATCGTCACAGAATGCCATTATTTGATCACGCCCGAAATGCAAAACTATAGGCAAGCTTTTGAAAATTGTTTATACTAAGTTGGGGGTGGAGAATTTAGGCAGTACATTCGTTAAATTGAATTGTTTTTTATAACCACTTTTGTTTTCTTTCACAGTAATCTGGGCAAAAATCTCAAAAATTGCTATTTAAATTTTTTGAAGGGGTGAGTCTGGGCGTTAGAGAGATGTGGTAATAACTTCAAAACTATGATAAAATTTGGTAACTCTTTAAGCTAAAATTGATTTGTTTTAGCATTTTTTCCAAACTTAGACGAATTCAGAGATTTTAGGGGGGTACAAATTTTAGTTGGGACACCTTGTATATTAAAATAATGATAAATCCGATAGTATTAGGTTGGAAAATTGGCTCTGATTTATGGTTGCCGTTCTTTTAAATATTGGATTATTTATTCAGTTAAAAAAATATGTGTAGTTTAATAAAGCCTCTAAATTAGTTTTACACTTTTTGCAATGCATAAAATATAAAAAATCTCAACAATGTGACAAAAAATAAAACAATCAACTTTTAATAATTTAAAAAATCTTAATTACGTTACAGACATAAAATAGTATATTGTGATACAAGTGTATAAGCAATCCTTTAAAGCACGCACGACGGGTTTAAAAGTACGAAACCCCGCCAAGTGTCTCTTTACGGAGTAGTGCTTTAAAGACGCTTATACACACGTATTATACGCTATTTTTTATTATACTTGAACCACAGTTTGAAAATTATAAAAATTAAATTGAAATTTCTATTCGAAGTAACTTTTGTCATTAATCGTTTCTGTAGAATTGTTTCGTTACTACTTATATTAACTATTTTGTATATTTGTGCAGTGTGTGTTTATGAATTATAAAAGAATCGAAAACGAAAATAATTTATCTGAAATTAGATTGTTAGCTGAACAAGCTGAACAGAGGTTAATCCCCGAGAAATCTAAAGAAGCATATTTGAAGGAATACGAAAAATTTTTCAAGTGGATGGTGACAAACCGGATGGTGATTTTAACGAAGTTTCATTATAGTCAAGCCTTTACAAGTCGTCATCAATGTGGTGCATCCACTCCAAACTGCAAACGATGTTGCGAATTAAACACGGGGTAAACATTGCTTTTTAGATTCGTTCGTGTTATCAGTATCCAAATTTCTATCTAAATTTATTGTTACCAAGGCAACTTTAAAGCACTATGGATTTAAAGACTCTTTTATGCACGCATTGGCGTGTTTTAATCAGCGATTATAATGTAGGTATAATAAAAATTTATTTTTATCTTTTGCGATTAAACCTACACCACTAATATGATTTCATTTCCTGCATTTTCGCACATAATTTATTTATTTTTAACTGTTTGTTGTTTTTCTTTAGTAGTTCTATGGTTGTAATCTTATTTCTGTAACAAGGCATACGTCATATTCGCTGGGCTTTTTATCCTGGGCTAGTGCGGCACGTTCTTGGCCATCGAGTTGGCACGTATCTCGTAAAAGCTCTACGAAAAGGCCTAGAAAATATACTATTGAGATATAGTATAAAATTAGTTATTTGTTTAGTTCGGCTATGAATTGTCTTTGAACTTACTTCAACTTAATTAAATCACTTGTTTTACTGCCTTATTGAATATATAATGTTTTCGTCGAATCCTACTATTTGACATTGAATCTTAAAATTTTGTGCCAATTAAAAAATCTTAAATGACTGAATTGTCTGCTTTTGTCCCTAGTCTACAAAAATTCTGACAAATAGTCACATAATGTTATAGTTTAGTGACTTTAGTGCGTTTATATTGTCACTAAAGTGTGGTGTTATTGTCGATCGGTGTAAAATAATATTTTTGGAGATACCTACTAACAATAGATATTTATTGACAGAAAGCTCTTTTATTTAAATGTAACCAGTTGATTGAAAAATTGGTAACTAAAAAATAAGGTACTCCTAATTCCGAGACGCAGTTAAGAAGGTAGGTAATTAAATGAAAATGTTGTTTAAAATTGCGCAACTCTAAAATGACACTTTTAGGTAGGTGTAGTACATACTTTGTAAAATCGTGTCTTTTAAATTTGGGTAAACAATAGATCAACTTTAGATTATTTAAATCAGATTTTAAGTTAAGTAATTTTCTACGTAGGAAAGAAAGCGTAACAAATCGCCACTCAGGTTTCTGAGCATATCAAGAAATTTTTATTAAAACGAAACGTGCCTTCTTTGCACTTACTGTAAACAAAATATCGACTTCCTCATCTTTTAATAATGTGGCTCTTTACATTTATACATAATAATTACTTGCATATAAATATCGTTAAAATTGTAATAAATAAATAATAATACTCTAATAATAATATTGTCTAATAACGTGTTTGGCAGAACTTTAGTCTTTTATATACTTTTGTTCATGTAAACCTACGACCTAAGATTAACAATAGAGACAAACAATAGAGTAACTTACATTAAATTACATTTTGTTTAATTTATCAGTTAACTTGTGTTACTCTCGTTCATTTAGTATTAAATAAATTATGTTTATATTTTATATAATTATTTATCGTAATCTATTCAAGCCCTCTGTTTTCACCAGACTAGGTAACTCGATGTCGAATGTTTTGAGTCACACGTTATTTGCTTTTCATGTCAGAAATAGATGAATCTCAATAAATATTTATAAGTTGTTTTTTAAACCACTGAACTAAAATTTTATATTACATTTTACTTTATTAAATATGTAAATATTAATTCACGCTAATTAATAAGAGTAATAAAAAAACAATAAAATAAGAATAAAGACCAGAAACGTTTTATACATTCATTAAAATAGTGCAATAATTTTGATAACTCAAAATTTTTTAAAAATACGTTTAATATTGTTAGATTATAGTGAAATTATACACTATACCTATTACCTACCTGTATTTTTTAATGTAAGTACGCATTTTTTATTATATAACAATTACAGGCGTAAACGGAACTTCTTACCGTATTTTGTGCATGTACTTATACTTTTTCTTATATTATATAATTTTACTTCCTTTTGGTTTACTGTATATTTGAATATTTCTGTATAATTTATATCCGTAAGACTGTAACTAATTTAATACCAACAATAACTGTTCCAGTAGGTAGATAAATATATCGAGTGTTTTAAGTTATTGAAATTTATTATTCATTTAAATATATTTGCAAATTTATATTATTTTTGTAGAAAAATATAAAGTAGGTCTATTTATAATATTACGACAACAGTTTTGATATTACAAGCCAAGACTATGTTTACTTCTTACTCGTCAACCTGAAGTTGTTATAAACATTGAGCAAAAATGGATCTAGATACTACACACATCGCAATGGGCTTTTTAATTTTTTGGTCTTTGATGCATTGCATTTTGAGTTTTATTTTATGGGCAATCAAAATTTGGTAGTGCATGTTTTTAAAAAAGTGCATACGATAAAAGTTAGCATGTTCAGTAGACGTGTTAGCAGTCAAAACAATATTTGAAAACGTTTTAGATACCTAGTAAATTTTAAATTTGAAGTTATCCTGTAAAACTAAATGTTTTTTCAATCGTGCTTAAGTCACTGCAGATAACTTACGTAAAAAAATATTTATTTTCAAGCGGTCGAAAATTGCACCTCGGGTATCTATAGAATCGGTTGAAGTTGCGGGTTTTTTTAGTCGGAGTTCAATCCCTAGGTGTTGAAATTATACATAGACGGTTCGTCTAAGCTAAATTTTAAATAGTCTTACGTGTTGAAATCACGATTAATTTATTAATACATACGTAGTATTATAATAAAATATATTACATTCATTCGATTTACTGGATATACCTAATTATCTTTTTAAAAAATTTAAAATTTTATTCTATGATCTAACACAAGCCATCTATGGGTATAAATGCAATGAATGATATTTGTTGGTTGTCAAATGTCAAAATTGAAAAATAACAAGTTGGTTGATGCTTTAAATTAATAAAGGAGTTAATAAATTGATAAATATTAGTTAATGTAATTGATAATTGATATAAATAAGGTATGTTGTTTAAAATTTTAATTGTTTTTAAATTTTTGGTCGTAATTATTATTATTAGCGAATACCAAAACCTAACTATGGCCCATAAAATTCAAACAATGCAGTGCACGTCTCCAGAATTGGCGCAGATTGCAGCGAAATCCTTACAGGATCTAATACCAGAAAAATCTCGAAAAGTTTATGATTTTATTTATAAACGTTTTTTGAAATGGGCCGACCAACATAAAGCCACATATTACTCTAAAAACGTATTGCTTGCATATTTCGACAATTTGTCAAACAATCAAATTATGAAGGGTTCAACCATATGGAGCAAAATGTTGAAAGAAGAATTAAATATTAATCACAATATTCAACTCCAAAACTATACCAAACTACTTGCTTTTTTAAAGAGAAAAAAATGCAGGATATAAACTGAAAAAATCACGAATTTTTCAAAAAAAAACGAGTGGTAAACTTTTTACATTTTACAACAATATTTGGCAACAGAAGAAAAATTTTTAGTTTTTTTACTGAAAGAATTACACTAAATTGTTATCGTAGGTTATGTTGATACAAGGCGTGTCTGAAGCCTGTCGGTGTGATGAAATCACCAAGTTGACAATGACAGATGTAGAAGATTTGGGCTCCGCTATATTAGTAAAAATTATTAAGGATGCTAAGAATTACAAACCATGTTCATTCACCATCCTGAGAGAGTTTTATTTGGACATTTGCAGAACATAATTATATGTCTCTTCAAAAAGATATAGAAATCAATAGATTCATGCTTAAATATCAGAACTGTAAATGTGCAAAAATGGTTATGGGAAAACATAAAATAGGATCGGCACTACAAGAAATAGCTATCTTCTAAAATCTGCCTAACTCTTTTGAATATGCAGGATATTGTCTCCGACGTACATCAGCCACTTTGTTGGCGATCCACGGCTGTCGCAGAAAGTTATATGAAAAAATTCATAGAGAATAAAAATCAAAAAACTACGAAGATCCTACCCCACATATGAATCATATTAATAATAACCAATCTAGTACATTAGATAACTAAGAAGACGTAAATTTTAGTAATATTACTAAAAAAAACTCCCAGTACTATGCATTTTGCGACTCCAAATATTAATAACATTGCAACATAGGAGCAGAAACGACTAGTGCCTTAAAATTTGAAAATCGCAAATTTAAAAATTGTAATTTTATTGTGGATACAAAAAAGTAATAAATTAGTTTACGTTTAATTTTTTTATGCTTTTTGCTTGAAGATAAAATAGTATACATCATTCAGAGTAGAAGGTCTTTTTGATCTTCGCTTAGTTATTGGCCTCAACTGCGTCTCGGTCTTTAATTTCTGGACTCACCACAAGAAATTCACTTCTACTGCTAATAGGATAATCTACTAATTGCACTTTTTTGTACGCTCTGCTTGTGCCTTAAATTTTGTCCTAATCTAAAATATAATATATATTTTTTAAAATACTAATTGTATGTATACTGAATATGTATACATCTATACACGGTCTTATAGCAAAATCCGTCAGTTCATGAAAAACTTAGACATTTTACGAACTGCTGGCACATAATGAACTTTTGTTTTTATTCGTTATCTGAGAAGAGCATTCGTATAACGTTTCTTTTTTTAGAAATATCGTGAATTACACGATCTGTCACCATTTAGATATTGACGGTTCACAAACTGACTAAACCCGTTTTATCACATTGTGTTCAGAGCATCTGTATTTGTTTTAGTAGCAAAAATGAAAGAAAAAACTAAAAAGTGAACTGTTCCTAGAGCATTACAACTTATATTAAAAAAAAATGATCAACTATCTTCAACGTTGTACCTAACTATTTCGAGAAGAAAGTTCCGGCATGAGGTTAGGTACCTACAACATTTTTTGTAACGATTAAAAACCAAAATTTAAAAAATAATAATTTAACATAATTTAGTCGAGAATTTTGTTTATTAATTAATGAGTTGGTAAGACTGATTAGAAAGTTTTGACAACAGAAGTCTAACCCAAAGTTGTTGCTTTTACCGACCAGTAGCTTAAGTAAATTTTAACTGTTTTCTTACGGGAAATAAAAACCACCCCGGTCGAGAATCACCGAAAAATAGCTGCTCACACTTCATAAGTACAAAAAAATTTGTTACTACTTTTAGTAGTGCAAGATTAGTTCAGCTATTTAACTCTTTTTGTACTTTTCACTGCAAGTGTACCTATATTTTACACACAAAATAAATTAACAATGATAAAAAAGTTTCACTAGAGGCAGTAGTAAAATTCAGCTATCCACTCCATTGTTTTTTACTTACAATAAACTTCTTGTCTATAAGATTTAAACTCTGATCTCTATTTTTAACCTAAGCAATCAAAATGGTAAATAAAACTATCCAAAGCAAAAAGACCTGAGTCAGCATAATCTGAAGAAGACTTAAAAATTTATGAACTTTTAATACCTAAATTATGACAGATAGAGTAATTCACGTTATGCCGAAAAGAAATCTAGGTTTTTATAAAGCGACTATTTAGAAAACCTATTAAAATAAAAAATTACTATGTGTTGTGTTGGCAATTTGTGAAATGTCTAGGTTTTTTTTATAAACTGACAAATTATGTTATGAGACTACGACGTATACACTGTAAATATTGTGTGTTAAAAAAAACTCTAGAGTGCTTTGAAACTAAAAAACAATTGTTTTGTATGCCTGTAATTAATTTTTTACACACTTGTCAAAATGACAGATTTCATAACTTCACTTTTCGACAATTAAAACAAAAATACATTTTAAATAAAGTAAAGAATGTTTGAAAAACAAAAACACCACGAAGGCAACCACAGAAAAGCACACCAAGACTAAGCTCGCTTTGGCGGGAAGAGAAGATATTTTTAGGTTATGGTTAAGATAATTTGTGAAGTGTAAAATGGCATAGCTATTTATTGACTATCTATTTATTAGACAAGAATCTTTACGTCAGATTTCTGAATGACGAGAAGGTGCTACTAGTCATTTAAATTTTGCGTTTTCATTTTATTCAGAAATTCTGGTTAACTGGTTAACATCTTTTCGCTGTTGCTTGTAAACATTTTTTTTCGGTCCTCAATATAAAAGTATACATACGTAACTATTTCAGTTATCAGTTTGAAACCAGACACATACTAAGTACCCAAGTAGCATTTCTAGTAGCTAACGCGTAATTGCTACTCTCAAAGTTGACTTTAAGGTGTACTGCTACCAACGAACGGTACCGTGAGGTAACGTCATTATTTAGTAAATTTTACTAAAGTGGTGAATTTTTATGACGTATTTTTTACTTATTTACAACTGTCACTTCAACGGTTTGGCGACTTTGTAGTTACGTTCTGAAAACATCTTAGAACAGTTGCTATTACTGCTAATATTACTTTTGTATTCGCTCTTTGTCTTATTCGAATATTATATTGTTGTCATCATTGTCTAACACTTAAACAATTTTTATACACATGTTTGTCTGCCATGAAATTTCATAGTAGCATCAGTACCTAGTAAGAAACATTGATAAAATGTGTTTTACGGCAAAGATTGACTTAAAATTTTTAAACAAAAGCCACTTTACTGACCAACATTATCATTTTATGTCCTTAAATTGTACGCGCCTTTAAAACTATAATGTTTTCTTAAAATAAATAAATAGATTTTTTTTAAATGTGAACATAATTTTACTAGATTCCTGAAAATCTTTTTTTTTTATTCATATTTGTTACAATACCTAGTAATTTTAGTACATTTTAAACATACATTTTCTTTTTCTGAGTTTATTACAAACAACATGGCTGCTATCATACATAATTGCGAATTGGCGATCTTAACTTAAATTACTTTGAAGTAATGGTTCCTGAGTTTTGGGTGTGTGGAGTAAGTTTACTTTGAGGTAAGTAATTATTACCGTAGTCGTTTTACCTTAAGGTTATATTTCCTTCAAAAAAACCTACGTTAAAGTCATAATTAAGTGACCGCTACTCCGCCGAAACTTTATGGTAATTTCCGCCACATAAGACAAGAAGAAAAAATATTTTTCTTTTCTTGAACAATAATAACACCGTACTTTATTATGTCATTTAGCTCTGTTACAAAATCAGATAAATAGTCTTATAAAAGATGTTTTGTTACCCCGCAGTATATAGCAGCAACCATAGGTTTTAATTGAGGCATATTATCGCTTCTGAATAATATTTGCCAAAATTCTGTTGGTGCACTATTAAAAGTTGGTAGACTATCTACATTAATAACCAGAGGTATTGATAGTGGCTGATTAAAACGTATTAATCAAACAATTTCTTATACCGTTATACCAAAATTGCCCACCATGCATTGGAACAATACTAATAGTTCTTAATATGATAACGTTCCAATTGTTATTATTATTTGTTTTTTAGAGATAACGGGTTACAGGAACAATTAAATAAACGATTTGACTTTAATCCGACGTTTCGACTGTTTTTATTACTGTCTTTTTCCAATGATTTAAGTCATATTTAGTTATTATAAAATAAAACATATATACTTAATTAATCGAGCAACCATATCTATCGATTAATTAAGTATATATGTTTTATTTTATTATAACTATGACTTAAATCCTTAGAAAAAGACAGTAAAAAAAAACAGTAGAAACGTCGGATTAAAGTCAAATCGTTTATGTAATTGTTCCTATAACCCGTTACCTCTAAAAAACATTTAAAAAAATACTAATAGTATGAGGAGTTCTCAACAAAGTACAACTGTCTTGTGGTACCTTTAATTCATTTGCGATTAACAACCGGAGCAAATCAATAATGGACTTATGCGTCAACTTGTGAACTAAACACCAGTACATGAGTTGCTCTGAAAATGTAATTTCAGACAAAATATGAGTTTCTTCATCAAGATCTCTATCATCTAGTGCATCAGAAAGATCAGTAATATTTTCTTTGACTATTGTCGTTGTTAAATCTTTATCGGTGATTCGTTCTTCTAAGTGATATTTTCCAACATTGCTGATTAGTGATTGTTCAATTAAATTAAATTAAAAGATCTCTTATTAGAATAATTTGTCAAAAAAATATTATCACAATTCTTGTTCTCACCTGTTAGCCACTATTTTTACTTTTCTATAAAACGTTGTTGAATGTCGATATTTTTGACAATAAGCTTTTTTTTATTATGCTGTTTTTCTGTGCTGCCATTTTCACAAATCACGCTCACATGTGGTCTACAGTTACATCTAATCGATGGTTATTATTGTCCTTCAGAACATATAAGTTACTATCACTTTATAGTAATATAAAAACGTTATTTTAACTTTGAGAGTTTTTTTAACACAAACTTCTTAGTAATATTTTATTTAAAATAAATTAGTAAAGGTAGCAGTAACGGAAATATAACTTAACAAATTACTGAAAAGTTTAAAGTGTTTAAGGTTTTTCTGCAAGCTGTAAAAACGTTGCCTTTAACTTCAAATCTTACTTTTAAGAATGTATTACCATAAAGTAGCATTAAGGTAATAAGTTACAGTCGTCGTTACTGACTAGTTAGTCTTACAAAGTTTTATTTTCTTTAAAGTAAATGACAACGGTTTTTCCTTCGTAATAAAAACTATCAAATTACTAAAATGAAATTTTACTGCAAAGTAGATTAAAGCAGTAAATATAACGAAAATTCGACTAGAAATAATTACCTATAAGTTACATTTACATAAAAGTCATAAATTAAGTCAATTTTCTGTAATATTCACTCCAACAAAGTCGCAATAACTAAAATAGCAGTAATTATCACTTAAGATGCTACTTGGGTATTTTACTTTTTTTAAATAATTTTTTTAATTTTGTACACTTACGGTTAGCTAAAAGTGAACTCTAAAATTATTTTCTATAACTTTACCTTTCAATCGTACGCGTCGTCAGTTTTTTTTTTAAATGTTTGTTTTATTAATTTAATTTATATATTTTCCAATTTTTTTGTAATTTAATTTAATTTTTTATAGCTGTTTTTATTATTTCATTTTGTCAATAAAAAACGACTTTTTACCAACTTTATTATGTAAAGTATTGGCGCTTAGAGAAAACTGGAATATTTAACATTTTTAATCATACAGTTTACAGAATGATTCAGCAACTTTTAAAAACATCAATTTAATTGAATTTGTCCTTCTGAAAGAATCTCAACAAAACTTACAATAATTAATTATTACCTAATTTTAGACAAAAGTGAAATGTCATAAACTGGCCGATACCCATATGTCGTATATTTCTCAACCGTTTAATCATTAAAATTTTGTAATAGATTGTTGCACCTCGATTCGCTCCATCATCCAAGCCCCTGAAAATTCAACTCATCACAGAGCATTTTATTGAATTCTTTCCTTCATGAATTCCTTCATGATGCAACGAAACGACCCCAACCTGCTTGTGACACCCGAATACCATACAAGGCCGCCATTTTCACTCAAAACAAACAATCAAAAAGTGGTAGGTGCGTGTCGGCCTCGGCGCATCCACCACTTTTGCATATGAAAACACTCCTGTTTATCTCATTGCTTCACATTTAATTACCATTTCTCAATCTATTATTATTATCAACACCGTAGCAGTAAAACACTAGGTGCCCTTTGGGGGTAGATAATTGATGGAGACTATCAATTATTTGTTTCATTGTTTGGATTTGATTTACTGCAAGACGAAATGATGTGTTTACGTTTAGGTTGTTATTCCAAGGTTGCGAGTGGTCGTTGGAACGTTTTCTCGAGGTGTCACGTCGCGACTACTGAAGAAGTCGGTGATCAATCGATTACTTTCATTGCTTTAAATGTACGTAATTAGAGTTGGGGACCTAAATGACAGGTTCTTGGCACGGTTTGACTTAAAAACACTTAAACGTGTTTGAGCTAAGGCGGTTTTAGATTATTATGTGGGTTTTAACAGTAGCGGTACGTGCAATGTAGGTATCCTTAAATGGGACGTTATGATTATTTGTACCATTGAGTTTCAATAAAGATAGTTCTTTTACAATTTCCATTTAAGATAATAAGATCGTTTGAGTGATAATTATTCTTAAACCGAAACTACTTATTCTAAAACATGCTTCATATATTCTTATATTTTTTTAAAGTAATACTTCTATTCTTATTAAAAATAAAATATACAAAGTGGTTTTTTTGAAAACAGTCTACTTAAATTTTCTCGGTAACGATTTCGAATTATTAAAAAAACAAACAAAACGGGTCGATTGTTATGGCCAGGAAGATATATTTTGCGTGGTAAAAATTTTACCGAGCACATAGTTTTCTACCCCTAGAAGTTAGATAAAAAAGTGGGTCGAGTGATACCTTATTTTGAAAGTTTTTGAATACTCTTTCTGCTTTTATATTTGATTTCGATATTTAATTTTTTTAAAAAATTATTATTTTAGCGGGGCTGGTATTTTTGAAGAAAAATATTTTTTTCAAAAAACAGCTTGATTGTTACATCAAGAAAAATTAGTTAGGTCTAAGATGTAATCGCTCACTTATTATTACCTCTATAGACCTATATTTAAAATAATTTAATAACATGATCTGACAGATTTTGCTTTGTATAATAATAGATCACAAATAAGGTTTAATTCAAATTATTTTAAGACAATTTTGTAATTAAAGAAAAAATAAAGTCGTAAAAATGCTACAGAAAATTTTAACGTTGTATGTATTTTTCCTTTTACGATTTCAAAAAATTAAGACAACATTAAATTTTTGTCGACGTTTTTTACCACTTTATACTTTCTATAATCACAAAATTGTCGATACATCTCTTTATAACGTTCTTTAGACTCTTGTTCCATTCGTCTATCGCTATCAACGTAAGCATCAAACCGACTTCTTTTGGTGTTTTTCATTTTAATTAAATTTAAATTAAAATATTTTTTAAGTTTTTTTGTTTCTCTTATTTTTAAGTTTTAAAATAACGTTTTTTTATATTTTTTTGTATCTATAATTACTGCATAAACTCAGTGTAAAGTACCATTTTTTTTATAAACACGTTACTGTAAACATTTATTTTTTTAATGATTCTAAAGAGATATAAATTGCTGACTTTTTTTCCGCACTGTACGTAAAATTTATCTTTTCGTAAGTGCACAAAATTGTAAAGTATTTGTTTATTGTGTGTGGTGCAAAAATATGATGAAATCGTCAATATGATTTAGGCAGGCGAAGCGACCCTACAGACTACAATGGGCTTATAAACGCTGTTTTAAATTATTTAAAAATATAATAATTTTAAAAATTATAAAAGAGGTTGTTTTTTGTTTTCGAAATGGTTTTGTTATAACCGAGAAAATAAATATGAAAAATTTCAAATTTTTCTTATGTTGTTATAAAGGAACTTTTTCCTTATTGGTAAAAGCAGTGTTAACGAATTTCGAAACATAGTCTCTTTTTGTTTCTATGGATTTATTAGTGTTGTGTTATTGTTATTATGTCATAGTTTTTTTGATTTATTATTAATTATATATTATTAATTGTTAAATTGATTTAAACTAGACACACTTTTAGCAACACGTAAATTTACCTAATAAGATCATATTTCCCTTTATGACATCAAACCCAAAAAATTGATTTTTTTACAATTTTCTTCGCTGGCTAAGCGTATTCTAATCACAAAAAATACAAATTTAATATTTTTAAAGACTTTGCAATCACTTTTTTTCCAAAAACGGTTTATAAGTCTATTGTGGCATTTATTCTGTTATTTAATTCATTCTGTCCGCGTTTTTTTTTTTATTCTAAATTTTTATCACTGTTTTTGATTGGCTCGAACAAATTCAGTATTTTTTATAGTGAGATCGACTATTTTAAGCTTTATTAGCTAAGTCTGGCATTGCTGGCACAAACAAATTGCTGGTCAGGTTATCTAATCTGACCAGCCGTTGTATTAATTATTATTATTTGAAATTAAATATTAATTCCAAATTTCTAAAGTTTTTTATTGATAACTACTCAGCTCTTTAAAAGAAGATTATCGTCACACCTAATTTGCTATATGGTTGTCTTGTATCTCGCTAGAAATGCTCTAAAATATTCAGGGACTACTTATCCTTCGTCCTTTAGGCTAATATGTAGTTTACAGCTTCTTCCTAATCGTCAATTTTAACGTTATAATTATACAACGATGATGATATTATAAAACGAGTACTAAAAATAAACATTTTTAATTTTTTAATTTTTTTTTAATTTAACTAGTTTTGTAATCTTTTTGTTGGTTTTTATCTACGAGAATAGTATAAATCTAAAAACTAAGAACAGTTTTTTTGCTGATCGATAATAGTAAATGTTAGTTTTTAGAATTATTAGAATAATTATTGAAGCACACTAAAGATGCGTTCGGCTTTGCCACTCCGAGTGCACCTACTCTGTCTTTGTTTGTCTCATTCAGGATAGATAAATTCGTCGCATTATTTAAATTCAGGATTTACTAATATTAAGACTGTTTTCATGACAATGTACGCTCTTTCTGCCTCATCTAATAACTGGGTGCACAAAGAGCGTATGTTGTTTTAGATACAGTGCCAAAAAGCATCAAGTTTTCAACTACTGGATAGAGGTAGTAATATATGAACTCAATGAAGTAGATATGAAAAGAGGCGCTGCTTTCGGAGTGGTAAAGCCTAACACAGCTTAAATTGTCACATTTGTTGTCGTTTATAATTATTTAGTTTTCACAAAAATTTGACGTTTAATGTCAAATTTTTTTTAATGGTAAATTGATTAATAATAATAACAAAATAAATTTAATGACTTGTGTAGCTTTATACCCACGATTACGTCTTTGCTTTAAACTGTCAGCTGCGGCATTACTCACAATAATATATTTTATTTTCTATTTAAGCAAATAACTATTTAATGTACAGTGCGTTTAAAATTGATTTCAACCCACGTGACCAGTTTGTTTATAAAATCTAACCACACAGTTGGTATTATAACATGAATGTTGTGAAAGAACTACTTTAGCCATTTTTTGGTTTTATGAGTAGCCTTTAAACAAAATGTGATAAACAAACATTTTATTACAATTTTTATCTTTATTTAGTCACGCGGCTTGTAGTTATTTCTGAAGGCACCGTATAAAAATTACTTATATCTTTATTTTATAATTTGAAATTTGCAACAAGAAAGATGTATTAAGAACTAAAAATGAACAATTTCTCTTGAAGTTACAACAAAAGAATAAACTTTGCTGTTTGTTAGTCATACAAAATATGTAACTGATTCTTCTTAGAAATGTCAACTCTTACCTATCCTATAATATCGAGTCGGTTTTGCTATGAATAGATTTATAAAGCAATAATTTCAGTATTTAAAATCTTGCATGAGTATATCTATCATTACTATGAGTAAAGCTGAAAGCAGTTTTAAATGATCTGTAATTAAAACAAGCTCTGCATGACGGCTTTGTTTTCTGAAATGAAATAGTAGATGTGAAATAAACACGTAAATACCGGTAAATTACATTCTACACAGTTTGCTAAAAAGATACTTAATTTTACAAATGAGCTGCAGAAATATTAAAAATGTGATATTCTATTATTAACATATACCTAAATAATAGCGTCTTTAACTTTTTTTTTAAATTATTGGCGATTTAAATTAATTATATTAGCGGCACATCCATCGAGTAAGATATGGACAACTGGCAACACGGCCTAATATTTGACAGGTTACTCTGACAAGCCTCTTAGCATTTATTTACTTGAAACTGCGTAAACACATGATAGAAATCATTGTCGTTTCTGAGATATCCTAGAGATATAAAATTGCGTAATTAGGGTTGCTTTGGTTAGGTAGAATTATTTATGTCTTAAGTCACATTTCCATTCTTTCGTAAATAGACAATACTAATAACTGTCACCGTTCGACTTTTGCATCAGAGCAGAGGTATAAAAATTTTAAAATACAATAAGTGCGTATAAATTAAATTGAAATTACGAGCAATTCCACTTTACGACTTGCCATATTATTTACACATGTTCGTTTTGACCCAATAATCCGTTCTTATTTTGACCGAATGAATCCGAAAGTCTCTTATTTATCCGTTATTGCAGTGCAATTATGTCTGCATTCGTTTTCTTAAATGTTAAATCCGTTTCAACGCCTAATTATTTACAGTCGTACAATCAACTAATTGATAATAATTTACAAACGACTGTTTTATACTTCAAGTAATTAATTTAAGCCTACAGATCTACCACTTTTTCTCCTACATTATTAAATATCACAAGAAAATCACAAAAATTTTGAAATTGATTATTAGGCAATGATTCCCGGTGGTTGCCATTATTATTGTTTTTATTGCTTTTTCGCTTGTTTTACCATAAACGATCCATAAAATTCCTGCTGTTACATAAATCGCTTCTTTCGACATGACTAATTGGCCACTTGTGAATAAATTACGTGACAATGACTTAATTTTCACAAATTAACGAGTGTCACACCTACACTCATCAATGACCTTGATATCACTTACTATTTTCTTTGAAAAGTCAAGGATTTTCCGAAAGAAACTCGCACCATGAATTTGGTGTTTGTTATTATTTTTAAGCAATCGCACTGATTGCTCACGACAGATTTTAAAATCTAAGGTAAATTTTTATTGTGTTATACTTTGATTGACTGACATACCTGTACTATAAGATTGCTTAATGCAATGTTTCGACAGATATTGGCTTCTTGAAACATCAGATTACTTGTAAATACAAGACAGATACTATTAGATTGATGTCAGAGTATCAGTTCAATTGATTGTCAAGAAAATAAATTAAGAGAATATTTCTAAGGATTCATGTTTTCTTGCACAATTTCTGATATATAAAACATCATAAATCCTTAAAGAGTGACTGGTAGACCATCTTGGGGTTGAGTTTCACCTTTTAAAATATTTATTACACAGCTATGTACCTGTAAAAAGAGACACAAACAACCAAAAGCCAATTCTAGACACAACAAAAGTAATAAATTCAAAAATTCTTTTAAAAATTTGGGACAACATAAGAAAAAACCTAATTTTTGCAAAATCAAGATTCCAATGTTATGTACTTATATAGAAGGTAACCAGTAAAAAATACCTATATAAACTATGATCGAATAGTTGAAAAACAACATTCTCTCAGCTATTTTGGTAATCTATCGCTTCAACTTGACAAGCCCGATAAATTAAGCCAACTCATCACTAGGACCAATTTTTAGTCCAGAAGTTTAATAACGTCGCATAACTGTCGATATCTTGCACAATTTGATCAATTTACGATCGGACAAGCCGCACTTTAGATAAAGTAGTGCGATACATTTTTGGAACAACCTGACTTCCTCGTTGCCAAAAATTTTGCAATAATTGAACCCAAAAATCCGAATTTCGAGACAACTTTTACCGGACAGGTGGCGATCTAAATTTTCGTAGGGTTCAGGGGTCAGGGCTGGACCTTGACGTGACCGTTTGCTCATTAGGTGGGCTAATTTGAGGGAGCTGGAATTTTGGTGGCCCGTTTTATGGCCGCCGAGATTAGATAATCGGTGCATGCAGATCGTGCATTGCGAAATTTTTTCGTGGCTTGGATTGCATAATCGACTGATAAATAATAATATCAACATTAGCGATTTAATTATTTATTTTAATTATAGCAAAAAATCATGTAAATTTTATGGTAATTTTTAAAGGATTGGAATTTTTTAATCTTAGTTTATATTAACTAAAATTAATTTATTTCTAATTATGTTAGCAATAATCAAAATTACAAAAAAAGGTCAAAAAAAGTGATGTGTTTATATATTTGTTTATAAAATTAATTATTATTTATAAAATACTGACCATCTTCTTTCAAATATGAAGAATTCAAATATATTAATTAAACTTGAGTCTTGTCAAAACTGTGATAATTTGTTCAAATTAATTAGCTTCGTTAACTTAGCTTAGCTTCGTTAAGCTTCGTCATATTTATTTATTGAATACAAGATGTTTCAAAAAAAATTACACCCCCTAAAATTTCCGATTTTGTCCAAGTTACAAAAAAATGTTAAAACAGGTTAATTTTAGCTTAAAAAGGCATCAAACTTTATTATAGTTTTAACGTTATTACCATATCTTTTTAGCACTCAAAGCCACCCCCTCAAAAAATTTAAATAGCAAGTGAGATCGAGTGACACATCATTTTAAAGCTGCTTATTGTCTATGTAACTACGTATCTTTTATGAATTTTAAACGATTATTTTTTGAAAATTACAAAATTGTTTTAGGTTTATTAAAATTTTTAAAATTGTTGATCCGGAACACTTGTTCAAATCGTGAACAAGTTTTTTGGTATAGATGGACTCACAAACATAATCTTATCTGCACTAATCTTTTTCCTTTTTAAAGTAACAAAAAATTTTGTTTGTAGGTGGTAAGATTTTGATCTTTAACACAGTTTTTACTTGATTTCATACATTATTGTCATTTAGTAACTAATTATAGTTAATAAAAACACGTAGTTTCGAAAATGATTTATAGTAGGTACACAACAAAGAAATGAAATAGTAAAACTCTACTTTGGTAATAACAATTGTTGCTTCTAGACTTTTTAACGCAAATTATATGGAAACGTCAAGTTAGTCGTCAATATGTAACTACTTGAATTAAGAAATTTGAGCGCAAATGGGCTCTGTTACAAACAAAAAACATTAGCGTAAGCATCCTATCCAAAACAACACTGTTTTTTGGGCATCTTTTAATAGATAACAGGCAACCTAACAGAAAAAATGTTCAAGATTTTGGCGTGTCAAAAAGTAGTGTACAGCACATTGTCAAAAACCATAGGTTTCATCTATACAAAATAAACCTTGTTCAAAGATGATCTGAATCTATGTTTACAGTTTTGCAAAAAGTTTACTGAACGTTTGAATAATGAGCCAGGTTTACTCTACAACATTTGTTTTTTCTGATAAAAGTACGTTTATGTTAAACAGTAAATTAAATAGACATAATTATCGTTATTGGAAAAACACTAATCCACACATTTCACTTGAAAGGCACAATAAACGCCTCAAAAATTGAACGTTTGAACAGGCATTCTAAGAGATCACATTATCGGGCCACTATTTGAAGAAGACAATTTGACCGGCGACAGCTATTTGCAGTTGTTAGAAGATTTTACTGACCTAAAAGAAAACAAAATTTTTTACAAAAATCAACTTTTTTTTCAACATGATAGAGCGCCTTCCCATTATTATGTACGGGTATGCGATTTCTTAGATGCTCGTCTTTCCGGACAATGGATAGGGCGGAGAGGTTCTATTGAGTAGCCACCTAGCTCTTTTGAATTTGGATTTTTTTGTGTGGCCACTTAAAGTCCAAGGTTTATGCAATATTATCAGAATCTCTTCAAGTGCTTTCAGAAAGAATCGTCGCAGAATACCGTTTGATCACGCCTAAAATGTTGCAAAACTTTAAACGAGATTTTAAAAATTGTTTGTGCCATTTTATAGAAGTTGGAGGTGAACATTTTGAGCAATACATTCGTTAAATTAATTTTTTTGTAACTATTTTAGGTAAACTACAGATAAACATCTGACGGAGGGAACTGTCTTAAATCAAGATCCACTTTTACGGTGGTTTGTCTTTTCATAAATTAAACAATGTCTATTCCTTGGTTTATAGAAAAGTCTTAAAAAGTCAGCTCACTTTAGATATTTTGAGTATATGCTCCAATGTTCCACGTTTTATATAATTTTTGGATAATATGATAACGCAATTTTTCCAGTAGAAATGGTGTGGAGTCAATGCATATTGGTCAAATTTCAAGTATTTGTAATAGTCCCTAGTACAACGTCCTTAATTTTTTCTTTAATACATACAAATGAAAACTTTCTGAGTACCTTTCTTGCAACGAGTCCGACAAAGTTTTCTAATGGGAAACTTTCGGCGCTGCTGCGTTTTCAGATGCTGTCATACCGACATCTTCGGGCTGGTGGACACTCCATACGCAGCATGATTTTTGTCGGACAAGTTGAACACTATTTTTAAATTAATTTTATTAAAAAATTTTCGAAAAATAAACTTGTATATACGGAGCGTCAATAGTGACGTCATATCGACAATTCCGAGAATCAGGCATTCAAAAACGCAGCAGCGCCGAAACTTTCCCATTAGAAAAGTTTGTCAGACTTGTTGCAAGAAAGGCACTCACAAAGTTTTACATTTGTATGTATCAAAAAAAATATATTAAGAACGTTCTACTGGGGACTATAACTCCAACGTACATATTTTGTCAACGATATTAGTATACTTGTTACAGGTCTCATTTTTTCGTTCTAAACTAAAGCAAATAATAAAATATAAAAAAATACAAAAAATGTTTTAAATAAAGTTGTTTATCAGAAAAAACCCTTCAAAATACCTGCTTAATGGTAATAGAAATATGGCCAGTTTTGTATGTTGCTAACCATTGTTTGATCACGCACATAACACTTAAAATCAAGTTAATAATGGTTAATAAACGTTTTTGACCATGCTGACAGACACCCCAAGCTTTATTTAAATTGCTTAAGCCGTTTATTTTTTATAACAAATAAAATGTTATAATAATAATAAGTTTTTCTGAAATCTTTGCCGGCTCACAGCACTAAAAAGATACCCTTTTGTACTAAAATAAGTTTAGTTTAAACGTTTTATTTTGACGTTTGTTAAGCAGCTTGTTGTACAAAACTTTCAAGAACATCCTGTATATTGTTTTCGGGTAGTAAACTGCAACGTATTTTTTTTTAAAAAAAGTAGTATACTCTGCTAGACATAACAAATATATCTACCTACAAATCAATTGACACACAATTTTTCTAATATATTTTTGTGTGTTTTTGTTTTTTGCTAATAGAATCAAGGTGGTCGCATATTTCCCGGAGTTATCCGTGAACTAGAGAACTAATAAATAGATAACTAATAAATAATGCAAGCTTGCGAAATGATAAACAAAAAAACATAAAAACAATTATTGCAAAACTGGCCTTGCTATTTTCGAGGAAAAAACACATTTTTAATTGATTTGGAAAATGCAGACCCAGATTTTATAGAATTTTATATAATCTATAAAATAAATCAAAAACTTAAATAGAATTGTTAAAGATCAAAATTTGAGAGAAAATTATGCAATTTTTTATTTATAGAGTTCAACCTTTTGCAATTGTGAAATATTATTGGTGTTTAAAATGTTCCGCTCTATTTATGGTCGTGATTTTTTATACAACTAATTGTCAAATTTTTTTAATCTTCAATAGAATATAAATTCTTTTCTATTCTTGTCACTTTATTTGAAAATATTTATATCTAATACAAAACAAAATTTCCACAAGATATTAAAAATATGCAAATTTATTAAAATGCAATAAATAATTCGAGAAATAATATAAATAATCCCCCGACAATTTATAACTCTTGTGGCGCACATTTTTTCACTAAATCAGAATAACCGTCACGAATCCACTAATTCCAAATATTTTCCCCTGGAGTGGTCGAAATGACGTAATAATAGTATATGGTAGATTTTAACTTTTGTCTGACCTTAATTAATTATTAAACCCATCATAAACCAAATCAAATAGTTTTCGCGTGAATACTTTTCAAATTTTTAAAAATTCCATCCACAACGTATTTGTTGTGTTGAGTTTCGCAATTCGACCTGAATGGCTGACAGGACAAGGTTGGCAGCTTGCAGTGACCACAGGTCAACAGGTCAACTTTGGAATGCCTTTCATTCTTTCCAAAGGAATCATTCCATTTACAATAATTCTGATTTATCGGCAGTAAATAGCAGTTTCCCGACTGTAAAGTTTCAACACTTGTCGAATTTCGGTATTATTCTGTGATTTATTGCTGTCTATTATTATGTATTGGATTTTTTTTAGTCAAGTTGATAATTAGTATCGCGGTTTTGCAAGGAATATGCTAATGTGAAATTGCTGTTGCTGTTATAGTTTCGTTTTATTGCACATCTTTTATAGAAATTTCCAGCTAGAAAATTACAAATAATTGGCTCTAATAACCAAACAAACGGTCTTTTTGTAATTAAAATTGTCGGTTATTTGTTGTTTTTGTGGATCCGGGTGTTAATAACCTAAATGGACATGAGCTAAAAATAACTTGGAGAAGAATGAAGTCATGTAAAATATCTTTGGTTTTGTGAATTTGTTTTAGAAATTGTGTCGTACGAATTGTATTTTCTCAAAATGTGAATGTAAAATTTAATCAAAAAATGCTTTTAGCAATGCAATAAATTTCGATCCTGAAAAATAATCACAAATATTTTATTGTCGCTTCAACCTTGACTGAGTTTATACTTAATTTGTAAAATTTCTCTGTGATTTACTGGATATTCAAGGTGTCATAAAAAGTTATTAAAATATGTAATAATTTGTTTATTTACTAATATTTTTATTGTAACAAATATATTTTTATTGAATGCACTTTTAATTAATGAGAAGTTATTTGTCGAACAAAGTTACAAATAATTATATATGCCATGGGTGTGTTATTTATTAGAAAAAAAAATGGCCAACCGAAAGCCATGAAGTGGCGAGTGTGTTAAATTTTTTGAATGACTTATAGTCGTTTGCGCTAACACTATTTAGAGTTTAATTAATGTTTAATTTGATAGCTACAATTATCAAAACATAGTAGTGGGTATTTTTAAGCTTCTCTTGCAAAGTTTAAACTGCAAACTGGCTTTAGGGCTACAACACACAGTTGGCAAACAAAACTTTATCAAACTAATTAGAACAGCGACTAAATTAAATTAAAACTAGACAAAATATATAGAAAAAAAGTTTCTCTACGGTTGGTTTAAGTTTAATTTAATTTTTAATTATTTCACATTTTACTTAAATCTAAAATGAGCATAGTAATAACTTTTTTATATAGAGATGTTAAATAGTAGTTATTTGTACTACAAGTATGTTGTTAGCCCAATAAGTCACAAGAAAAACTGGTGGTGTGAAAAACAAAGATCCACGAAGTAGTGAGTGGGTTATTGTTTTTTGTGTGACTTAGGCCCGATTGTACAATGCGCGCTTAAGTTTTGGTTCACGAAAGTGGCGGTTCAATAAAGTGTTCCTTTAATATATATCTTCGTCATCAGTAAAAAACCAAGCAATTCCTTCATTTTTTAAAAGCCAAACTAAATTAATAAAATAAATTCACTGAGTAACGTTTAAACTGACAAATGCCACCGCTCAAACTATTTATTTTGGATTTGAACTAAAACTCCTAACCTAAAACTTAAACTCACGTTGCTAAGCGTCGTTTATACAATCAGATAAGAGCGAGTTTTTGAGTTTAGTGCAGGTTCAAGTTGAACGTAAGTTTAAGCGCGCAATGTACAATCGGGCCTTAGGGCTACAACATACGAACTGACATACAAAATTTTATCCAACACCTACCAAATCTACAAAAAAATTTAAAAAGTTTGATTTAAATTATTTTTATTAAAAGTCAAGCATTCTGTCACGTTTTAATGACATTTTTTTTAATGACAAAGTCAAAATGAAAACTGTGCACTTTTTTAAATGTAAAACAAGGTAAAATACAAAAGAAAGATTTTTTCACTAAATTAAAGACAGCAACTGTAACATTAAATTCTCAAAATATTAAAATTTTCGTATTTTTTTAAATAATTAAAAGAAAAAGTTGGGTGACTTGTGTTGCCATGCCAGTAGTAACTTAAAAAGCTTTTATTTTACTAGTGATATTAAATAGTTTTTTGTCTTACTATTGACTTATAGGACATTTTACTTATCTAAAATGAGTATAGTTATGTGCTTTTTATATAGAGACGTTGGATAAAATAATTAATTGCTTTAAACCCATTAAAATATTATATGCAATTTATTTGTGAATTAAATTAGCGTACGCTAAATTAATTGTTTAGTGATGACGATGATATAATTTGCATATAATAGTTGAAAAAATTGAGAGCCCTCAGAAAAATTTTGGGTCACATTAATCTAGCTCGACAGCAATAAAAGGAGCAAGTAGTATATATAAATTATGCAAAATCGTTCATTGAATTTCTAATTTATCACGACATTGGCTTCTAATGTATTATTTATAAACGCTACTACAAGCTATTACAACTAAATTAAAATAATAAGACATTTTCACAATGATGTAGTGAAAAATAGATAGAAAAAATTGGCACGAGTGGTGACAGTCCCAATACATTGCGAATTTGGCATCAAGCGGAATTTCGATTTAATTTATAATAATTCAATAAGTGATTGCTTAATAATCCTTGACGAGAACGTCAACGTAATTTTTAAATACGTTTGATAGTGGCGCATCCGCGAATAAGGACATGTTAATGAGGACAGGACAATCGGAGTGATTATGATAATTGTTCGTTTCAGGAGATCGAGATCTCGAATAATTACATAAACTGAAGCTGAAACCTTGTTATTTTCACGCAACAATAAACTCCCACGCGTACTACATCAAAAAATGGATTTGGAGGAAGGCCGGAGAGTGGCCAAAGGAATTTAAAGCATATTTGGACTTGTTCAAGAAGGAACATTTATTTATATATTTATATATTTATTTATTTATAAATTATTTGTACAATAAACGGTATCGGGTTTACTAAGATAACAAAGACACCAAAAAAAATTAAGTTCTAAAAGTGTCACTTCAGGTACATAAATAATTTCAATTTTAATTAATATACGAGTGTGTATGTTCACGAAAAATCAATATCATTATCTGAGATGTATGACTAATAAATAACGCACAAAAATTTGGTGTAGGTATTACCAAATTATTATTTGTTTATTACAAATTTTTGAACATGCCGATTGTATTCAACACTCGAATTAAGTAAAAATTGGTCTTTGTTCTCTTTTAATGAAAATAATTTATAGCATTCCCAATAATGTGACAAATAGTGTAATTTTTTGCCCTAGAACGGAAATACCATACTGTTTTCTGAAAATATTAACAAAAATCTCCTACTTAGCATTATTACAATTTATGTATCTTACTAAGTGGCAAGGGCAGAAAGAAAACATTAGCATCCCGAGAGGGCGTTTAACTGTTTAATGTCTCAGAGAAACGCAGGCTGAGGGCTGTCAATAATGTCATTATGCTTGTGTGAAGTACAATTGTTTTTCGCTTGCTTTTAGTTGAATCAAATAAAAATCATAAAGCATATTTTTTCCTCTAAATCAAAAGTATTAAATTAAATATCTAACATTTTTCTCACATAAATGACAAGCGCGAGTTGAAATAAAATTTTTTGCAGTAGAGCGGAAAATACTATATTTTTGGTAAACGTTTGCGAAAAATTTTATTTTAGCTTTTTCTACTCTCTGTTTGTTTTTAGTGCAATAACTTATTACATCAATTAATAGTTTGACATTTAATTTCACACTTTTTTTACTTGATTTAATTGAAAGTATATTTGGGGCAACAATATTTGAGTTGATTTTTTATTAATTAGTAATAAAGGTAAAATCGTATTTTGTTGAATTTTTGTTGTAATTTGTAATAAAATTTTGTTATATTTTAATTTATTATAGTAAGTTCTAATATTGAACCATCATAAATCAAAATACGCCAGCAGTTTAGGTTTTACAAAGTTTATTGTTAGATTTATTACAAATTACAAGTTATTAAAAAGTTAACCCAAATATTGTTGCTTTATGCCTTTAGTATAGAGATAAGAACAGTTGTTTAGTCTACTACTATTAGCTGTCATAAAATTTAACCATCAAGACTCCTTTTAACCCTTAAACTTTCTGAATTGAATTAAACTGGTCTGTCTAATTTGAGGTTATTTACTCTTTAAAAGCTTTGAAGTGTTCCAAATTCTTCCTTTTTTATTACATTCTGGAGGGTCAAGTAACGTATTGTAAATTAAAATCTCTTACGATTGACAACAGCTGAGAAATTGAGTTGGCAACTGTGCTAGTATAGCCGCGCCTGATTATTTTCTAAAGGGATTTTTCCAACTTTTTCAATTTTTTCCAATCTGCATGATGTGTTTGGTGTCCTTTAATGTGAGAGTGTACCAGAAATTGTTTGATTGAAAGATTCACTAGATTAACAGCCTAAACTATGATTTGTGATATTAGATTTTAGACAAATTATTGTATTAAATTGGTAGATTTCATTTTAATCTAAATTATTTGATAAAATTGATTTTTTTGACTTACATTAGGTTTCTAAATGTTTATTTAAGTCATAAAAATGTAATGCAAAATTAAACTATAGATAATAAAATTAACTCTTAAGGCTAGGACTAGAAGTGTGCCCAGAGTGTTACTGAAAGTAGTATTGTCTTTAATTTTACAGCTGAGATCAATATTTAGTAAAGTGGCAAAGAGTATGTGCTTACTGCTTAAACATATTGTTTTTTGTGACAGTTCTTAACCTTAATCGCCATAAATCTTTATAATAATTATTATTTTTTGTGGAATTATGACCTATAAGAACAATTTTTACCAAAGATGTCTGCACAACTTGCAACAAAGCCATCGCTTGTACCTTGTAAATATGACATAATCTAGACTCTATTTAACATCTTTCAGCTAATTTCGAGTTGAGATACAACCGGTAGTATCGCAAATTTTAATTTTTTTTTTATGAAAACGAAGATACCGCCGGTATTATTTCGACTTGGAATTAGCCCATCAAAGTATTGTATAAGAAATAAGCTATCAAAAAAAAGATTATATCGGCTAATAAAATTTTCCAGAAGTTACAAGACTTTAAACTTTGTTAAAATTTTAAAGTTTTCCATTTGAATTGTTGACCACAGTATTTAAAGGTTTGCGGTACCTATAATTCGACTAAAAATTGATGAATTTTTTTTTAATAATGGAGAGGATTGACCTAGAAGTGTTCATAAAATGTTAACAAAATTTTAAAAAAATTGGTTAAAATATCAAGCTGACAAATGATTTTTTGTTGGAAACAAGGTTTTAGTATTACACCACCAGATTTATTATTTATTTATCAAAAAACTTCAGGTTTTGATATTAAAATTAGACACATTTTTAGGGCATACCATTCTGCTTTTTATTTTTGTTTCTTCAACTGCTTTTTGAAGAAAAATCAGTAAAAGAAACAAATACTCACACCTATAGGACTAAACATAACGGCCGCTTCCGATATAATAAACAAGAGAGAATTTTGTTGGATTTTTCCTATCTGATACTCCTAACAAACAAAAATGAATAGGACACTATTGAATATTATGAGAAATACGTTCCTAATCAAACTGATTGGTATTCTAAGCTGTTAAACTCCAACCAGCAGGAGTTGAGCTTGACCCGTGTGCCGACCATAGTGTCTTCATTAATGTGCATTATGACCGCATCGGTGTGCCATGCGGGAATTTCGCAATTGAAGCAATAATAGACTACCTGCAGTGACACGTGCCCTTGTACCCATTGGCCAGTACACGGATAATACCACCTGATGCGGGTGGACGTTGCGCAATCCGAAAACTAATGTTTTCTAACAAAACTGTAATTTGAGCCATTTTCAATGCAAACCAACAGCCTTTAACCCCATTACCAAAAGACATCACCTTGCAAATCTCCATATTTAGTCTCACATTTCTTTTCTCTTTGTAATGTCCAAACAAACATTCGTGATTTTTCCAACAAAGCCGATCTGACACTTGATTAATCGTCCCGCAAGGAATGCGGCCGCGATTTAGACGCGAACAGCATTGTACCTAAACCGGCACCCTGCGGCCCGTAATCAGATAAATCTCCAAAATTGAGCAACAGATTTCAAATTCGTGGAAAAAATAGCCAACTAGCGCCATATGCGTGACCACTTATCTACGATTACTCAAAACAAAGCCATCATTAAAGCGCCGAGCTCTTGATGGCCCATTAGTGCAGGTCACGAGCAAGCACGCGTCCACCAATGTCAAATTAGCCAATCGCACCTCCTCTTTATCAACCGGAGATCTAGTGATTTATGTCTTCTATTTACCGCAAATTAACCGTAAATCATCACAAGTCCGTTTCCTTTTATGATGACGGCCCCACAAACGCAAATTATGAGCTTTCGTCAAGGTTTTTAGATTTTTTGTCAAGCTTGGTTGGTTCGCCCTTAGCATGCAAAGCAGTAGAATGAATGCTTTGTGGTCTTTAGCATATGGAAAATACCTTGTACATACGCCCCTGGGTCAAGAGCCCAACTGACCATGCATACTTAGCCACGGTCTGATTATCAGGACTGCTGAGGACGACTTCATGTGATAAATATTGCGCAAGGTATCAAGGCTGATCATAGGTGATTCCTAATAATAGATGCGTAATTCTTCAATTGCCCAACCGGCAAAGGTCACAAAAATTCTCGTTATTGTTGAAAATAAGATTGTTGATAACATTTTATAACAAAAATGTGTATAGTATGTTTGTGCCTTCTTTAGCCACTAAAAATGTTGCAATCATCCTTTATTACAAAGGCAATGAGAGTTAACTAAGAGCTAAGATTTATAGAAACCATAAACTTATTAGAAACCTCCCCAAATTACCATCTGATAATGACAATTGTAAAATAGACTAAACTGATTTATGACAGCTCTGTAAAGATAGCCCCACAAAGTTAAAAAAACGATAAAAACAATTGCCCAGAATTGCTTTGACCCAATCGTGAACAATCTCAAGTCCTCACAGTTTTTGCTTTATATCATTTTATTAACATTTCTAGAACTAGGTAATCAAAAGTAATGACTGGACAATCAAAAGAAATAACTGGGCAATCAAAAGCACTGAATGGACAATGGTGGCCAAAAGATTTGCAATCATTCGTAAAAAGAAAAATTAAAAATTAATTTGGCGGAAAAAACGTGAAGTTGCCAGCAGTTTATAACAATCCAGGCAAAGCAAACATCTGTTTCAGTTTGAGCAAAAAATTTCAAACAAAAATGTTTGTTTTAATAAATTAATTCAGATTATTTTAAACAGACATTATAAGAAGTTAATGTTGTGACGATGCTAATGATTTTATGGTTTTTATAAATCCTACAGCCAAGTAGTACTTGTCTACATTTGGAAGAATTTTATGATTTTGACTTACAAACTAGTTTATGAGAAATTTAGTAAGAAGGTGGTTGTAAAGATAAGTGAATCTTATTGTTACCGAACCGACCAGCTAGTTCCTCGAAGGAGACAAACAACGAGTGCCACGCGACGGATCTTTACAATCCACTCAAAATTCAGGGACTGAGGTTTCTTTATCAGTAAGGGAACGAGGAGTTAATTCCTCTATTGCACAATAAAATTTTTCCAAATATAGACAAAGTATATACCCTAATATAACTCTTCAAGACAGCACTTGCTTGGAGCTGAGCATAAATCCTAACATTTCTGTTGACACAAATAATTGCGTGGTATATAAGCAACTGACTTACTAATAAAAAATGATTGTAAAATTTTATAGTGGATAAAGAACGCACAGGTATATTATATTTATTGTCAGTATGTCTAGTAGTCAATAAAGCGGAAAAATCGTTGAATCTTTTTAATTCCCAAAAAGAGTACCGATTTTGATGTTTCTTTTTTAAAATGTTTGTTTTTCTTTATCATTCGAAATAAAAAACATTAAGTAAAGAACAGAAGCGAATCTAATGGGGGGTGATTGGCTACTCTAAAACTATTTTTTTATAGTTTATATCTGATATTTATACACTTTGTGTTATTTCTCAGCAAATGTTAATTAATTTGTTATAAAATTATAAAATCTTTACATAAACAGCACTCTTCAAAAGAACACAAATTAAATTCATTCAGAGAGATTCATAAGGCGCTCGTAGGATGCTCATAACCCAAAAGAGTAGTTAATTTCTGCATAGATTTAGGATGAGTTTTCTTGCGAATTTAGTAGACGCTTCAAAACCACTATATCTCAAAATAGAGCGACAATAAGAATTGTAAAGTTTTGCAAAAAAAAAGAAAAATAAAGACGTAAAAGCTTTGGAAAAAAATTAATTTTGTTTTTTTACAAACAAGGAAAATATGAGATGACCAAGACAAATCGGAAGTAACCACAACTCTGAATCACAATAATAATCAACACTAGAAAAGTTATTACCACCTACAGTATCTGCACTGCAATTTCTGATTTTCTTCTACCTAGATGCCACACTTAGAAATATTGAAAAAGAAAAGCCAATCTTAAAAGCAAAAATTAATGTGATCAAAATCAGTCTAAAGCAAATTATAATCAGAAAGAAGATTAGTGTTCAGTTTGAAATCATCAGCAATACAAAACATTTACGAGTAAACAGAATGTTAGCTACAAAAATAATAAATAGTAAAGTTTTAAAGACGAAGCTTTGAGGCATACCACCAAAAACTTCTGTAAAAGTACGAACAGAAAGATAAAAACAAATTCAAAAAAGCGAAAAATGTGGTAGTACATAAAGTATTCTAACTGAAATAAATTCTTTAATACGACTCTCATGAGTTAGATCAAAAATAAAAAAAAAGGTTTTACTTTGTTTAATTTACCATATTATATTTGCGTTTCTATAAATCCTCCTCATTCAAAGAAAAAACTATTCCCAACATTTTTTTTAAATGCAAAGGTACCTATTGTTATAGGTCGTTAAAAAGAGCTTAAAACAAAGAATATAGCTATCTGTAAAATTTCTGATTTTTGGTTTTGATAAGTACAAACAGTAGCAAAATTATTAAATTAATTATTAATTAATGCATCAAATTAGACAACAAACCTCAAAAGTGTTTCAAAATATTTAAAATAAGATAAATTTTAGTTAAGTATTTTGCCAAAAAACATTTTCAACAATTTACACATTAAAAAAATAAAACAAAATTTTTTTGCAAATTGTTGCGTAAATAATAATTAAATTGAAAAAGTTATGGTAGGTCATCTTTTCTGTTTTATGACCTTTAAATCTAGTTATCACAATAGATACATTCTTTTGCATTAAAAAAAGATTGGGGGTGGTTTTTCTTTTGAATGGTGACAAAATCCATAAAAACGCAAATATAAAGTATTAGACTAAAAACCGTAGAAATGTTTTTTTTATCGAACTAATGAAAATCGAGTCATAGAAGTTATTCTAGTTAAAATACTGACTCTGTATAACATTTTGATCAATTACAGAAATCCAGTCATTGACACAAAATGTTTTTTTTTTCAATAGTTTACCTGCCAAAAATAAAATTGTGTTGTTATTCCGGTAAAATGTTGTAATCAGTGACACATGATTTCATTTGGTCGACAAATTTTTTTTAGAAGTAAATAGTAGAAGTTAAAGTAATCAGTCTGTAGTTACTGGCAGTTAGCTTGTTACCAATTGTAAAAATAGAAACAACAAAAGCTGCTTTTTATTCGTTAAGAAAGACGACAAAATTTAAAAAAAGTCACGTAAGAAAGAAGAAAAGACAAAGAGTAGACATAGCGTTTACACAAAAGAAAAAATTTATTCATCTAGGAGGAGAACTGACATTTAAAGATTTTAAAAATTGTTTAATGATAGAGGCGTCAAAATTCACGACTGAAAGAGAGTCAGTAGTTTAAAAAAAAGTTTAAAAAAATGTATTAATGTTAAACAACATTTAATAAAAGTCGCTTGAATGGTATATATACTCAGTGACATTAGAAGTGATACACCCAGAAGAAATTTTTTTTAGACGTGATTATTTGGTAATGTGCTAAACTTACATCAAAAATAAAACGATGAGAAAAACAATTAGTAACATTATCTTCAAAAGCAAAATCAATAATATGTTTGACGATTCTCTAACTGTGTATAGACAATGTCAAATGAGATGGTCGATGTCTGCTTGTGGCACTTAGTTCCAAGCAACTTAAACCACACGGATTAACTGTGCCAGAGTTTGTAGAGAACGATGCTAAGCGGAGAGTTTTCTCCTCATAATATCCCACACATGTTCGATGAAATTTAAATTTTATGAACGAGGTGGCCACAAATTGGCAAAACATTAACGCCAGCTTTTTGGAGAAAGTCCATAGGTCCTATCATAGAATATACAAATGTCAGCTAACTAACTGTCAAGAACATTAATTAAGCAACCACTTAGAAATAGGTCAGAGACAGAGCATAGTGATCCACTCTCGTATTTCAGTATTTCTAAAGTAGAATTACACTTTACTACTTCAGCGGCTAGTCTAGATTGACTTTCTTTAGATACAGCGACATCATTGCCCGTTTTCAAAAGCTTATCCATAAGCAATTTAAAATAAATGCGTCCGAACGAGAAGCCTTAGCTGTATAAAAGCTTAAGCAAAAGTTTCAGTGAGAAGCAAAAAACGAGAACAAATCTAAGCTATGTCATTGACTTTGACAACATTGACAAAATTTTTGTAAAACAGATTTATGCAAATAGAGCAATGTATTTTTTGTTTATAATGACAAAATTTTCTAGAGCAGGAAGCGTTATTATTTGGGTTGAACGCATCTTGGTTGTATTTTCGTAAATAAATAAAATATAAAAATTGATTTATAACTTTCAGTCTTGATCGGTAAAAAAACTAGCGTTAATAGAATCACACAATTTACAATTATGCGAAAGACCAAAAGTTACAATAAAAGTTTAAAAAAAAATAAAAATTTGGGCAGAAAAGTTCGGGTGTCATAAATTTTGCTTCTACGTTACCACGTAGTTACTTTGCTTCTAAAAGTTCCATTAAATAAGTTGGGTCTTTGTGTCTTTCTTGTTTTTTTTTAACAACTTGTTTGTTGTTATTTAATATTAGATATTTTATTTGTAATTAATATATTGTAAAAGATTAACATTGACAATAATCCACTGACTTCTTTCGTTTTTAGACCGGAACGATTGTGCAATATGCAACAATAATAGACAATTTTTTCTTAAACAGTCACATGAGGTGACATTTTATGCACCGCTGAGTCAATTCTTATATTAAAGCTTGGAAAGAATTGGTACCCAAAACTAGGGCTATGGAACACCCAAACCATGTGTAGTTATCACACTGAGAATTATATAAGTTGGTGTCCAACTAAAAAATGAGGTCTTTTGCAAAAAAATTAAATAAAACAGATAGATGCATTTCTCTAAATTTGGATGATATAACCATTCTGCATAATCTAATAAAATTATTGCAACATCTTGGTCAAAATTTGTATTACATTATTAGATAATACATCAATTAACTATTTTTAAATACTTTGAAAAAGTAATTGCCAACAGCTCAAATCGTGACCTATAACCGCAGAGAAAATTCTGCAAATTATAACACGAATTTTATTTTACTTTACTAACTTTAATATTTTGGGTAATTTTTCTGGAAAATGGAAGTTAAAATTTATATAATACGCCGTCAATTGCTGGCAATTTTGCAAACTCTTACAAGATTAGATGATTAAGCTAAAAAAATTTCGAGGATCCTAAGTGAATTACATAAAATTCTCATTTAATATTAACATTCAGCGACTACCGTAATTGTTGAAGTTTGCTAAGACGTGAACAATGCGATTTCATCATGTCAAAATCAGTTTCAATGACGACATGTAATTAATCCGAACATCAACAAGAGCATCATCTAGGGCGTTGTGAAATAAGGATTGCACGAGTCGATTCCTTCTGGGAATTTGAAAAAAGATTTATATGTTCGTGTCTCAATAAATACAGATTGAAGATTTGCAAAAGTATGATAATGATATACTAGTTCAGAAGATTACAAGGCACGAGTAAGACCGGGAGTTGATTGGGTGAAAGTGCGCTGTGCGATATTGCACAAGTTTTAATTTGGATACGATAAATTGGATAGAGGTCACATTTTTAAAATTTTTGTATCCGAATATAACTTTCTTATATTAATTACATTTTAAGTTTTTGTAAATAAGTGGTAGACTTTATAGTGATTTATGTATTAAGACATTAAGGGCATAATAAAAGAGATTATAGCACCAGGGCATGTTTAAAGCTCGACACAAGAAGGCTTTTAAATTTCCGCAGATCTTTAATGACAAATATACCCGTGTTACTGACAGCGCTTTATTTTATTTGATATGTTTTGCTTCTTTAAATAAAAAAAATCAAAAAATATTGTCGAAAAAGATGTCGAATTAGAGATAACAAAATATAAAAGGCTTAAACTCGAAATTTTAAGAGCTACTATAGAAATTCTTGTAAAATGTTTAACAGTAAATATGCGTCGTTTATTTCTTGTTTTTATAAAAAAAAATTGTTATTTTTTGCTTAAGTTAGGTTGCTTAAGTTTTGTAATGGCCTAAAGTAAAAAAATATGCCCAAAATTTAAAAAATTAAAGAAGATTACTGAGATAGGTTATTATTAGTCTACATAAGTCACTTTTTCCTCAAAAACTTATCAATTTTAGTAAGAAATTCTTAAATCTAGTTTGAAAATCATAGAAATTATTTAAAAAAATTTTTAAAAAATCAATCAAAATTGACGAATTATTTTTTAATATACTGCCAGTTCTCACTCAGCATGTCAAACTGTTTAAAAAAAATTAATTGTTTAAAAATGTTGTAACCAACGACTTACTTCTTCGTATTCATCTGTTTTTTTTTGTTTCAATGGTTAAACATAAAATGCATGATAAGCAATTTTTAGAGACAAAAACAGAAATATTCTAGATAGTAGTTTCTGAAGTCTCAGTTTCAGATTGGAAGAAGTACTTTACAAATTGACACTAATTTAAGATTGTGTTTAAGTTTTTGAGTCTACATATTTTAACTGCAGTAAAAGACACTTTAAGTGTCCAGCGCTCGCCTACCGATCAAAAAAATCTTTAAAAAACTTCTATTAAAATATTCGGTACCGGAGTTCAAACCTGTTGCTGAAAGCTAGGTAAACGTATCACACACTCAGCAATAATAGGGCAGCGATTGAGCGATAATTTAGAGCGATATAGAAGCGTTATTTGTAAATAACTTGTGTTTAAATAATTTATTTGTTAAAAAATCCAAGTCTTGAAATTGCATAAACTAAAATTTAAACGACAGTTATAAGAGAAGATTATAGCACAAAAAATGTTTAAAGCCCGAGGTAAAAATGCTTTTTGTTTCCCGAGAGCCATTAGAGACGTTTATATCCGTAATACATACTATGTTTTATGTACAGTTAAAAATAAAAATCTAAATATTTTAAAATTGTAATCATAAATATAAAATGTCAAAATGCAAAAGTAGCAATTACGGCCGAAAAAATGATTTTATTGTACATAAATAAGACTTTTCCACGTCGCGTATACTATGACAATTTTTTTATTTTCTAATTTGTACTATTGTTTTCTGTAACTTATTATGTTACCATCACTGTAAATTACTACAGTAACGTTTGTTGATTTTGATTAATTTAATTAAAAAATTCAATAATTTTGCAATGTTTTGAACAACAAAATGTTTAACACAATTCGTACTAGACAGATGAGAGCAGATGTCAGAAAAAAAATTAATAAAAAATACCACTTAAAATAGCTCATTAAAAAAAGTCTAAGAAATACGTATTACAACCTTCTTATTGTAATCCTCTTTCTTTGTAACACTCGCCACTGCGTGTGCTAAAGCTAAACCACTTGTATCACAGAAAAGGTAGTTGTAATACTTGCTTTTTAAATAACTTCAATATTACATTTTCTTGTTATCTTTCTCATCTTAATTTCTTACTTCATTAAAAAGTTTTTTAAGTTTTTTAATGGTTTCATATTTCGATTTCTATATTTATTTTTTTAAATATTAGTTTTACTTCATTCTTTTTAAACACTTGTTTTTTTTTAAACTATAGATATTTGTGCAACTAAACTTTTCTTGTATTTCTATGTTTTTTTCGAGTAATATCTTTCTTCTACACTTTTATATATATTTTTTTGAGTTTATGAATATGATATGAATATGTATTTCGAATAGTCAGAAATCATGGCTTTCTGTAACTTGTTTAGTGTTTCTTTATCACTGTTTCTATTTTTAAATGCTTCGTCTTCATGTAGTCTTTTTATAAATTAATCTTGCTTTTTTTGGACTTTTTAATTCTTTGTGCGTTTTTGACTTTTTCACTTTTTGACTTATTATTTTTATACCATTCTGAAATAACATCAAGATATTTTCTGTTAAGAAAAATATTATTAACATTTGCTTTCAAATTATTATTTTTTTCTAATATCATTTTTTTAGAAAGATGTTTATTGGCAGACTTTGCAAAACAAGAACCAACAAATAAGCAGTCAGCAAATCATGATTACTTGAACTTTTATATGACACTGCAAACTAACAACACATCAAGTCAGTTTAGAACTAGAAGAGAATCTTGAATGCAGAAAGAAGGTATGGAGAAAAAATAAATTTCGTACACTTCTGCACATTAGTTTTTAGTGCCCAACATTTAATGTTAAACGACACCATAGATCTAATAATAATACTGGATCTAGCCTCGCGTATACGTTGCCGAGGCGAGCTGCGGTGACCATATAGTATAAGAGCGAGAAAGATAGTATAATATACAGATTAAATGTGTGTAAGAGAGAAAATCACTTGCTGGTAGGCAAGAACGTTGAATTTTTGAAAATAAAGGAATAATAAGGCAAAAACATAAATTTTTATTTTAATTCACTAAACATATGAGCACCAGGCCTTTATTGTGCATGCATACAACACTCATACTTTACAAATTAATATTTAATTTATCTGAAATAAATTCAGATAAATTATCATATTATCTAAAATTGTTTAAAACGCTTCTTCTAAACAAAATTGTTTAGAAATATGCAAATTTTAGCAATTTTAACACTTGCTTAAATGCAAATACCATCTTTAACACGATAAATACACCACTTTTAATGTTTTGCCTACCAGTATGTTGTCACCATATTTCTTTGCTTACTCCAGTCTTATTATTAACTCAATGAAAGGCACAGTAATTTTGAAGCCGCTATTATTCCTTTCTTTATCGTTAAAATTACATATTTTACAACTAAAGTCAATGTTTGTTAGATAAATGCACCGACTTTACGAATAGCAGGTATATAGGGAGAGAAAAATAAACTGCTTACACCTTCGCACATTATTAGGTAGTGCCCAGAATTTAATATAAAACAGCATAGTTATTTTGGAGCCGTTATTACTCTATTGTTAACATTATTTTACAACTAAAGTCAATATTTGTTAGATAAATGCACAGACTTTTCAAAGAGCAGGTATAAATTTTGGATTAGAGACTGTTTTTTTATTATTACTACTTCGGGATTAAAACCATTAGTAGGTGGTACAGCTTAAATACGGCTGCCTTGTTAATATATTATTATGACATAAGTAAAATCCTTATTTTCTTAAAAAAATACTATACCTATTTATTTATTTTTTGATTGTTTGAAAATACAAGCTTATTTAAGTGAATCGTGAGACTAATAATAATAACAAATTTTAGGAAAAAGTGAAAAAAACACTAAAAAACAGAATTTTAATGCTTTTAATTAGGTAAAGCTATAATGTGTTTTTCTGAATAAAGATTGGTGTTAAAGCAGTCATTAGATTACCCTCATTTTTAAAACTTTAAGTACTAAGTGTTAGCCTACACAATAATTGTTAATGACATTAGATTACCTACTATTCACATAATATCCGACATTTTATCTCTTGAGTTTTGTAAAAGCCGCTGTTGCGAATTTAATTAGACATTGTTTCAAGAGACACTTTTCTTTTATTGTCCATTATTATCGCATTATATAACAAAATCATTAAAGTGATTGACTTGTAATAGCACAAATGGGAGAAATTATCGTGACAAGTGATGATGAACTGTTGTTCTGAATGTCAAAAGAATTCTACACACTAGAAACTTATTGCAACACGCATGTTTAGTGTCTAAAGTTAATTCATCGAAAGTGACATTTTCACGAGCCCATTTATAATGCATTCAACTAATAACATTCCATTTAGATCCATTTAGGTGGGCTGTCCTACAAAAATTAGAATTTCTGCAGCTCTTATTTTTCAACACTGCTACTGTCATTAATTTTATTAGACATGCATTTTGTTGAATAATACAAATATCACGAAAAATTGTTAGCGGTAAATTTTTGCCACGAATTCTAAAATCTACAACTTTTACATTAGCCAAGAAATTTGTTTTTTCGGTCAAAATTGTGTCAACGGCAGTTAATGTTAACGAACAAAAAAATCGTTTATTTTTCACTTGATAATTATTTGTTGTTCATACCATAAACTAGAAGTATATTAAAATGATTATAACTAAAATTTACCTCTATTGTGAGGTGATAAAAGTGGTCAAAGAAGAAAAAATAAAAAAATTCTGAAAAAATGTTTTAAAACGTATAAAAAATGCCGGACATAATTATATTATAAAAAATAAATGTTTTAAATTTGCGCAGCGCTATATTTATTTTAAAACTGACTAAAAAATTTACTCGATAAAACCGCACGCTTTAAGATCATATTTATTTCATTGTCCGGAAAAAATTTACCATTGCTTTTGATCGAAGATAAATTGTGGTGACCTAAGCGATCAATAATTCCGTTACAAACACAAAAATAAGACTGACAAATTTTGAAAGAAATGGATCATAAAATTGAAAGCAGCTAATAAAGTTGTTCATCTTCGGGGCTGTAAAAATTCCAACAAAGCGTTAATAAATTTCTTTCTCATTGCCAAAATGTATTAATTACGTTGAAGTTCTCGATTTACAAGTGAGGAAAAAAGTTTTCACCATACAGCCCAAGCTTCGCTCTTATATTTAATCTCATAGGCATCTGCAGTCAGAAAATTAGCTAAAGAGACAAAAGAAGAATAAGGCCTACAAGATTTGAAGTTACAGAAACGAAAGCTATAAAGATAGCAATGACACATCTTCAACAGAACGAACTCCCAGACCACTCAAAGTTACAGAAAGTGAAGGTTGGAACCAATATAGCTCAGAAAGACCAATATTTTTAAAATAATTAAAATAAATAATAAAAATAATAATAAAAATAAATTAAAAAATAAAAATTTTTGCAATGTAGTTTTAATTTGGTTATCAAAGGGCTAGTATTTGCTTTGTGTCTCTAGAATAGATAAATAATCTTATATAATAATTAAGTTTGGGCATCCATAAGCAATTCCAAAAAAAAAGACTATATAAAAATTCAGTTTGTAAAGATTTTCTGATAAAAACAAAACATTTTCTAGAAGTTTAGTAGCGAAAAGAAAAAAATTATTTTATTCAATGTAATGGAGATCCAAGAAGATGCAAATTTTCAAATTTATAAAAAAAATGTAAAGAGCAAGAAATTGAAACTGCTTTAAAAAGAAAGTTTGTTGTGAGCAATTTTTGTTTCTTTAAAAAAAATGTTGAGGTTAATTTTGTTCACCGAGATATTGCCCCGGTAGTCATTGGTAGTCACCAATGAGAATTGCTTAAGTGCCTCTGTAACAAATTTACTATATGTTTTATTTTGAGATTAAATCCGGCATATCCGATAGAAAATGCAAGTTATTTTTATAGTTTCGTAATACTATTTGCTAATCAAAAAAATGATCAGTTAAAAACATTTTTCCAGGGCCGATATACAAGACCCTTATCCTGAAGTGTCCTACCGAGTGTCCTACTGAAAAATCTCCAAATTCCTGTCCAAGAATGCCGACCCGTTTCCACGCCTTCTGCATACGTGACCCGTCCGAATTTCCAATAATGATTATAAACATCATCATAGCTCGTTGTTTTCCTCCATGACTCAGGAATTTTGCAACTGTCTCGTTGAGAAACGAATTCCAATTTGGGCTTTTTTTCGCACCAAGTCCGCCCGATTCGGTTCAACTGAATTGGCATGGTCAGCCGCCGCTAATTAGTTGTCCTAGGTCAGCGCTTGCATGGACTAGAATTTCGTTGCATAACAATCCGCTGGGATCTGGTCACAATTGATCAATTTTTCAAAGATTGATATCGCATTAACAATAGGGCAAACTGCCATAAATCAAATGCATTTAAGGTGTATTCATGGCTCATCGTTTCGAAATTACCAACACTCGCCAAAACTGGTATATCAATCAAAGTGGTTAAATGCCCAGCAGTCAAAATGTCAGAACGACTATTATCTACTGACCCAGTCTGGATGTTATGTATAAACAACTGTTAATGCATTCAAAGGTTGCCGGACAGTAATTAATTAGGCTGATAATAAAAGTCAATAAATGGATTACTATTTAATACTCTCTTGGAAGATTTTTGCAAGTATTGTACAAGCTTTTTATTATCTCATTAAAGTGTAATAACAATATTATTAAATAAATAAGGTATTGTAGTTTTGAACTCATAATTTTTACAAGGTTTTGTTTATTGATACATTTACTAAATTAACCTACTAATATCTAGATCAGCATTCATTAACCGGTCAACTAAAATCAGCTTGGTTTAGTCACTTGTTTGCTTTTATAACGTTATGCAAAATTTATACTATTACTATTAAAAAAGATATTTAGTTATTATAACACAAATTTGTTAAATTAAAATCATTTAATTAAAATTCTTTTCTTTTTGTACTCTCACACCTAACTCATTAAATAAATGTATAGTATAAAAAATTGCTTTGTCTAATTTTTACATTTTATACACAAATATCTACAGTCGCCAGAAAAAAATGATCATCGACAAATTAATTTTTGACACTACAAAAATGTTTAATTGTGACCAATTTTAACATTCTCGGGTTGAGCTCTCAGTTACTGTTTCTGCCTCTATTATCAGTTATCTTCAAATTTTTCTTTTCCATAAAAATTTCTTAGAAAAGTATTAGAAATTAAAAGTAATTTTTTTGTGACATTTTGACGACCAAGATTATTTTCTTGTAAATATAGCAATAATTGTAGCATATAACATAACAAGCTAGCAAAAAAATGGTTAAGTTTAGATACTAAAAATATTGTTTTTTAACTTTAAACATATAACGCAAGAAGTGTCAATAAAGTTGATAGTAATCTGCCTGTCGAAAATGATCTAACTAAACTAACCTAATATTTTTTGATATCTTAGAATATGTTTCTTTAAAAAAATAAAGACGTGTTAGTTTGTAAATTTTTATTATTGATAGTTCTAAAAAAGTTGATAGAGGCGACAAAATGTCGATGATACCTATCAATAACAAGATAGAAACAGATAATTTTTCCATTTTACTCCAACAGTCCTAATAAACCAAATTGAAGAATAATTTAAGTGACAGACTATAAGAGACTGTAATAGACAAACTACTAAAAAAAAATGTTATAAAATAACTAATGTACGGTCCAAAAGTTTTGGAGAAAAATGCAGACGCTGAAAATTTTTATTAAAATAGTTTTATATTTGTATCAAACTTTTATTAAAGAATCTTTCTTAACTATTCTTATTATACAACAAAATTTAAATAACCAACAAGGAACCATTATCTCTGATTTGCCTAAGTTTTTCCATCATTCATTGGACGACTGCAATGTCGATTTCTCTATTTCTTCTGAATAGTCGACGGCGCAATTGTTCCTCCTTCTGTACTTCTCATCTATTATTATAGACTTTTCGACTCAACATTGCCTAGAACTCTTCAATTAGGCGAGCCTGATAGGGATTGTCTACTTTTGGTGCAAAATTGATGTTACCAGTCCCTTGTGATTTTTAAATAATGGCATGTAGCAAGATCTGACCAAAACATTATTTCATCATCTGCATAATGCCATGATGTGTGTTTATAAACTGAAGCAGTTTAGAGAGATATCTCTCGATTGCGTTTAAGCCTTCGCCCCGAAGCACCAATGTAGGGCTGAAAGATGAAGCCAGTCTCAGAAATGGCACACTATATCAAAATTTTGTCATCAAACTTTTTGGAACAATGTTGTTATCATCTATGGAAAAACCATCATTGCCCTTTATATCACTGTTAAATAATGTAAAATATTTTTCGTCGTCCATCATAATCAACTTGTTGACGAAATGAAACTGTTTCAACGCTCGGAAACATCTCCGAATATTTCAAATTAAGCTTCTGTGTATTTTGAAGCTTTCTTACTTTTCTAGATAACAATATTCTTACTTGATAGGGCCCTAAACACTGTGCTTTTTTCAACATTAAATTTTCTAGTCAGTTTTCGCTGGAAAGTTTCAATTTTATCATTATCTGCCTGTGTGAGTTAGTCTAACCTCTCTTAATTGGTTCAAACCTTGCTTTTAGAAAAGTTTATATATACATGATATCTCTTTTTTATGTTCTGTGATTATCCAATAAATTATCGATTTGCTTATGTTTTAATCTCGATAAATATTGACAATAGCTTGTATCGATATTTGCTCAACCAGATTATAAAAACCTCAACAAAGATCAATTTTATAAGAAATTTTTTATTCTTTTATTATTTTTTAATTTATTTATGACAAAAGTTGAGCACTGATAATAAAACTTAGTTTTTAGGTTCTCAGCGCATTCTTTAACTCTTGTGACTATTCTTGATACCAAATTTACACATGAAGTACCTTGATTGTCATTTTTTCCAGCATATACTGAAAAATTGTAACGGTGTCTGTCAGATTCACATAAACGCGCACAATTTATAACCAAACCTAATCAGGTTTTGCTTTAATATATTGTGTCCATAATATTTTACAATCATTTTGTCTACCGAAAGATTTTTACTGAACACACTCCACTGTTAAAATTTTCTGTTTTTGTTGTTCAATTAGCAGAAAAACAGAGATCATTTGTATTAGCGTCATCATTATTGGCAAAATGTAAAACAAACTTCATTTTGAGGTATGTATTCTTCGTCATTGTAGACAATAGCTCTACTTCAACGTTTTTTTCTTGACACGAATAAAGTTTCTCAGAAGGCAAAGTATGGTAACATGACAATAACGAAATACCGATAAAAACTTTTATTTTTAGCATAGCATAGCGTTTAGTTTCTGTTACATGTTTACAAAATTCATCATTCAATATTTTTTCAAATAGTTGCGGTGGTGTTAAATGCAAAAGTGTTTCTTGCAGGTTTTTAATTTTAGTTGTCTTAAGTTTCTCCTTTATGAAAATGGTTTTATAAGAAGTTTTTCTTTTTACCCACTTGACCTCTATATTTGTCAATTTTTCTTTCTTTGGCTTTTTTACTGGTATTGAGAGCAGGCTCATCAACATTTTCAGCTTCTTTATCAATTGTTTGTCCGTGTAGATAGATTTCTAAAGAACCTAGCACATCATTTACTTTAGGTACAACAATCAACTCATAATTTTTTTTATCAGCGTCACTCAGTCCTTTTTCATCCTTCTGGAAGTATCACTATAACGTAAGCTGCGTTTAATAATTCCAAATATTTCCAAAAAACTTCTCTCTTTCAAATTCAGCTTCGATATCACCAACACTAAGATATTCTCGTCGGCTCATTCTATGATAAAAGATTTTATTGTTTATTCATTTGTAAAAAAAATATTATTTAAATTTGTATTACCTACTTAATTATTTTGACATAATAAAGTCAAATATAAACGTTTGTAACCTAACACTCACTACAAACTTTTTTAGGTTAGAAAATTGTTACATATTTTCGTTGTCCTAAATATAGAACAGCAGTGTTTATGGGTAGAAAAAAAAAATAGATGTCAGCATAAAGTTTTTTACAATTACATTGTCAAAGAAGCCTTCGACTTTTATAATTTATTTTATATTTAAAATTTTAGCTTATAAAAATATGATTGACAAAAATAACAATTTTAGAATTACTTTTTACATGTAAATATGCAAAAAACTCACTTAAAAATATTTGTTTAGTGCAAATTGTAGTAAATTTAATATTCTAATAGCGTCAGTTAATGCTTGAGTAAGCATTTATTACTTCTGATTTAACACATACCTAAGTCAGATTCATTACTAGAGAATCAAAAAAAAATAAAAAATTTTTGATAATATACCTATACAGAATGTTATTGAAGTAATGTTAAAAATTTTACCGGGTAATAGCTTTTGTTAAAAAAATACTAAATAACCAAAATTGTCTTATATATACCCGAATCACTTTTGTAATATTAAATTTCAAAATTTAATCCAAAATTTTGGCTTTGTGAATTATGTTATATGACAACGTCAACGTGACATTGCCATATAACATGACCTACATTTTAAAAACCCGAATTTTCAGTAAAAAACAATTCACAAAGCCAAAATTTTGGGTTAAATTTTGAAATATAATATTACAAAAGTAATCCGGGTTTAAATGTTAATAGTTTTTGAGATATACACAGTAGAACATTTTTTAAAGTTGTTTTTGAACGACATACCATGTATTATAACTTTTTTTTGAAATACAGAGTGTGATTAGAATATATGAAGAAGTTTTAATTTTAAAATCAGATATACAAGATATTTTTAAAGTAATTTTACAAATTTTAACAGGTGATAGCACTTGTTAAAAAGCTTTTGTTAAATATCTAAATTTGCTTTTGAAAATGTTACTAGTTTTTAAGATATGCACTGCAATTTAAAAAAAAAATTATTTTTGAGATACACGATGTATGATAAGTGATAACACTGTTTTTAAAGAAGACTTTTACATCGTATATTTTAAAATCTATAAACATAAGACAAATTTGGTTTTTAGGGTTCTTTCAACAAAGTTCAACCTGTTAAAATTTCTAACATTACTTTAAAAACGTCCTGTATACAGGATGAGTCTGCTATGAGTTTATCTCATCTTTTCTCAATAACTAGTAATCACATCAACTTCAGAGTTTGCCATTTAAAAACCCTGTTTTTTTCTCTACGCATGTAAATTTTTTCAGAATTTTTATAATATTCCCTCTAATGAATATTAATTTATTAATATCACTTCTTTAAAAAAATTTTTTTACATTTTTTCTAATGTCATTCTAAATGAAGAGATGTCGAAATATTGTTTTGTAAAAAAAAACACAAAATTGAAGATAACCACAAAAGATAATTAAGTTTGTTTGTATTATAAGACCTCTTTCCATGCAGCATTACCACTTTTCTTTACAATCGGCTGGATACCTACCCTCCAGCTTCTTTGTGCCGCCTACTTTCTTAGAAAAATGGTAACCGAATAATAACTGTCATGTCCATTCTATTAAACGTGGTAACTAAATCCTAAAGTATCTCCAATAGTTTTAAATTCATTAGTGAGAATCATTCTGTTCATTTTGTTTAAATTTCTATTTAATTTGCATTCAGTGTGAAAACTAATTGGGATTACGTCATTACTTAGCAGACTCACCCTATGTACGAGTATATGACACCAATACGTAATAGGTTAACTTAAAGACATAAGAAATTCATACTGAACGTTTTTAAGTTAGTGACATTTTTGGTAAATGTTTCTTCTAGGTCTAATTATAACATAACAGAACATAATCAACCCAACAATAAAAATAATAATAAATAAATAAAAAAAATTCGAAAAAACAACTATTAAATGATTCTGACTTTACGCTAAATTAAATAATATAATTCATTCTTTATCTCTCAGTAGACACTTTTCTACCAAATTTGATATCCATTCATTTCTTCTAGGCGTTGTTTTTATTAGAACACTGAGTTCATATTTAAGTACATATAACGTGGTGCTGAAATTTTTATTTAAAAATTAGAATATTATCACACGTATACAAAACCGATTTTATAGATATTAAAATTATCTAGTAATTTCACACAAAAAAAGGCCAAAAATATTAATTTTGGTTTATAATGACTACTATCGTAGGGTAGTGAAAACGTGGAGCTTTGTTCAGCCCACAATTACTAATCGCAATTGTGCGATGTGTGACTGGTTTGCAACTGCAGTAAAATTGCTATGCAAAAACGATCAAACAAGAAGAAATAAGAAAAACTATGTAAAAATTAAAAAAAATTAAAACAACGTCAAAAAGACAAAAGAGAGAAAAAATGCAACTCGTCCTTTCTTTATCATTCCAATCAATGAAAAAAGATCTTAGTTGAAGTTCAGGTTTCAATGGAGGCCACTGCTGGTTGAAGCGATCAAGGAAAGCAAAAGCGTTAGTACTGGATTTAATCGAAAAAACTGTAGCCATTTTTAGACATTTCCAAGTAAAAATTGGTCGACTCTGCATCGGTGGTAACAGATAATAAACTTTGAGAGATTTGATTTAAAAGCAATTTTAGCATTGAACAGTTATAACCATTTAGCAGCGGTCGTCATTTACAGGCTTCAATAGAAAGTTTTTAAAAATTCTGTGTATGTACTAGGGTGGGCCAAAAAAATCAACTATTTTTTTTAACTTCTGACACTGAGAAATTGGTTTCTAGGCACTTATAAAAAATGCTTTTTTAAGATTAGCTCTTAATTTTAACAGGAAAGAATCCTTCATCGCAGTTTTCCGTTTTTTTTTTTTCAATTCCATATGGCAAAATTTATTTTAACTACTTGATCGTGCAGAAAAAATTTATTTACATTTTTTGTTCAAAATTGAACGCTCTAAAAAAGGCATCTTCTAAATGGTTAGATTAATCAATTAACCACAAGAGATCTTTTTATAGAGCATTTAATTTCCTACAAGGCTATATGTTGCGCATTTTATAATATTTATTTATCTCTGAGTTATAAAATTTAGAATTAGAAAAGGAATTTTTGTTAAATTCTTTAAACTTTGACGTCCGATATCTTCTAAATGGTAAGAAATATAAAAAAATTGTAAAATAACTTTTTTGTAGAGCGTTTAATTTCCTACAAAAATGTAATTACAAATTTTTTGTGCAATCAAGCAATAACGAGATATGGATTTTACCATATAAAACTGAAAAGAAAAAATGTAAAATTGCGATGAGAGAGTCTTTCCTATTTAAATTAAGAGCTAATCTTAAAAAAGCATTTTTTAAAGGTGCCTAGGAATCAATTTTTCAGTGTCGGAAGTTAAAAAAAATAGTCAATTTTTTTGGCCCACCCTAGTATGTACATACCTATAGACAAAACAAAATTAAAAAAATTATGTGTTTTGACAAAAAAACCTTGAATGGCATGAACTACGGAAACGGTGGTACAGATTCAGCAAAAGCAGAAGGACGACAGACAGACGATGTTTTAGATAAGTGCCATAATTGTAGTTTGAAGCGGTGAATTAGTGGATGAGATAGACAGTTTGTGTTTGTGAGATAAAAGCAAAACAATAAAAGCGGCAGATAAAAAGAACCGAGTCAGAATTTCCTGTGTTAGTGTGATACTAGTTTATAATTACTATTGTGTATAAATAAATAAAAACACGTTTAAACACTCTCTTATCAAAAGGGTAAAGGACACACATTTACGCATAACTAATATAAATGAGAGCTAACACAAAAAATACTTTATGAAAAATATAAAATATGACTATACTTTGAAAAACTGTTGCACATATACTTTGAGAGAAATACAAGTAACAATTCTCTAGATTTCTAACTCCATTCCTTAACAGATTTGTTTACAAAAAATTAATCGACACTCTCCCATTTAGGTAAGCACTTGCAATAAAATTTCTTTCTTTACTACCCACTCCTACCAATACCAAATTTTGAACATACCAATTATCCTTTCCCTTAAAATATTCATGATTTTCACACATTTTCGTTAAGTATAATTCATATAAACATAAATTAGTCATGACTTCATGAGTAATATCAACCGCAACCAAATGTCTTTCTACTACCGGTCTAATTTCATTAATCATTTTTACATCCTAATCTCTTTCATCTCATAGAAAGTGAAAACTTCCACCTGTGTGAAAACCCTTGCATCAATGGCCCGTAATAAGTGGGTTAGTAATAATTGGCAATTCAATTTTTTAAATCAACACGGAAACAGTACGATTAAGAAAATATTATGACCTCATCTCACTAAAATAAATAGCTGTCGTAGAACGTGAAAGTTGCAAATTAGATCACTATAGAAAAAAAACAATAAAAAGTTTTAAAAATTACGTCATCAGAAAATTTTGAACTTTTTTTATCTCTAATTACTGCACCCCAAAGACGTTGCCTAATCGAGAAGCCCTCAAGTGACGCAAGAAAATCAAGAGGCACTCATGTAAAAATAATTGTTGTGGTGGGACGTGCAAGTGGTATATTCGGTAATTGGTGACTATAAAATTTTATATAATAGAATGTAATTCGGGTCAGAGATAGCTTAGCTCTACAAACTTTTGTTTATTTTTTTTTTAAACTGGGTGAAAAATGTGCTTCTACTATCCCATTATAAATTATTTAATTTTAATTGATTTATGTAATGTTACCACCTTTTAATATTGAGAAATATCACATCCAATTATTTAAGGTTAAATTACAATATTGTTAATTGTAATTCGTTACATAATACACGCTTGCTTGCTTTTTTAATTCGCAAGATACAATCTTCTATAATTTAATTTAATTTTGTTTTATTAATTAAGTCACTAACTTGGCTATATTTCCGTCTAGAATTCCGCCATGTCGCAACTAAAAACTACATATTCTTCTTAAATAGCAATAAGTTGCGGTTACTTGAACAAGCATGAAACATGAAACACTAAACGTTTGTGGTTTCTTCATTTCCGCATCAATTCCATCTTTTAATAGTAGCATTTCTTATTACAAAGTGTTAAATAAAAATAAAAACTTAATTTGTTTGTTATCTAATTGTGTCATTTCTATTCTGTTAGGTATATTTGGTTACATAAAGTTTTGTTAAAGAAAATTCTAAGTTTTTGATTAAGAGTGATTAACCTAGAATACTTAATGTTTTGTTAAATTTTGGTATTACCAATTGCACCTGCGTTTGTGCCAGACATGTTACCTGTTGTAGCAGTGTTTGTATAAGAATTATTAGAAATATTCGATGATTGTAGAGATAATCTATCATAAATTGGGCGTGATTTCACAGGAAGCAAAATGTTCATCGTGCTTGTAGCCAAAAACCATATTTCAGGAAAAGCACATTGTAAAACTCTGGTATTTTTACCAATTTTTTACTGATAAATTAATGACATGTTTAATTATCTTTTTTTGTTTAAGAATGAAGAATAATGCAAAGTATCAAAAATACTGAAACGTAAAACACCCACTAACATCAAACACGACGCGCGTTTCGACAACAAAGTTGTTATCCTCAGGTAGAAATTAAACCCCAACAATAAAGTCAACGTTTTAATTCCTACCTGAGGATAGCAACTGCGTTGTCAATACGCGCGTCATGTTTGGTGTTAATGGGTGTTTTACGTTTCATTCTACACACCAAGAAGATTTATCAAGAAGACAGAAAAGATACTGTATATACCTTTTGTAAGGCATTTTGTTCCATTTACTCCTTTAGAGTACCTATATAAGTTTTTTTAGTAACAGAAATCTAAGGATAATAGTCTTGATAGTTTACGTTAAAATTTTAATTCGAGTTTAGTTGTCAATCTTGAAAGTTTTATTTATCAAATTAGCCTTGTCTGCCGTGTGCATACTGTTTGGTGATCTAGAGTCTAGACGATAGCAAAAAGAGCAAAACACATCTAAGAAGAAGTAAAAGACCGCGGCCGTCGAGAAAGAAGAAAAAAGCAAAAAGAATTCGAGAAGAACAAACTATTTCTAGAAGAAAGTTTTCTAAAAGTAAAACGATAATAGATTAAAAAAAAAAGATTTTTTTAAAAAAAGTTAAAAACAATCGTCTAGAAAGAAGTAAAAAAAGCAATAAACAACTTTAAAAAACAAAAATAGGTTCTATAAGTATAGAAAAGTTGTAAGTTGTAACTGAATTAAAAAGAAACAAAATTTTATGAGAAATCAAAAAAGCTTCTAACAAAACATAAAAAACGACGATTGTCAGAGAAAGAATAAAAGCTACAAAAAATTTTAAATAAACAAAAAACAATTCTGGATAAGCTTGAAAAACAACGATATGGAAAAAAAAGACAAACAAAAGAAGAATCTAAGACAGCTTCTAATAAAGCATAAAAACCACCAAAGATAACAAAAAAAATTTAGAACAGTAAAATATAAATCTAAAAAGCTTAAAAACGATGATTAAACAAAAAGAACAAGAAAAATTGCGTGTAAAAAAAATACATAAAAATATTTTGAAAAAACAAAACATAAACTAGAAAGTAAAAAATACCTACTATTGCTTTTCTGTGAAATTTTCTAATAAATTCTTCGTAAAGTTCTCTACTATTTCAAAAGTCTGTCCTAGAAACTATATATTTTGTATTTGGAAAACTAAAAACAAGGCAATTCGAGGGCAAGATCAGTCAAATAAGAAAGGTGATCGATCACTATTACTGATTTTTTAGAAAAATAGTGTGATCTAACTAAAAACAAAACCAAGTTTTTTTGTGATAGAAGATTCACGATTTGTTTTAGCAAAATGTCGGTGCACACAATCAATTTTGCGACCATTTTCCTCACATCTTGTGAAAATGTGTAATGAATCAGAAATCTATTCGTTGCAATTTATTGATAACGATAGAAAACAAGAAATGAGATTTTATTAAATCATATCAAAAACGACCTATTTAAGGTTTCACTTAGATTATGAACAAGGGAGAAATCTACCAGGCTACTCTCCACGCCTCTTCTTGAGACCGTATTAGACAAATTATACAAACTTTTTAAAGACAAAATTTATACTTTTATTATTATTATTTTAGCAATATTATTAAAGACTTTTTTCATTTTTATTTTAGGCTTTTATTCTTTTTTTCAAAACTTTGCATTAAGTTTTTTGTTTTTACATTTTCTTCTATGTTATACAAACCTATAATTATTTGTTACTATCTTCTCGAAGATTGATTTTTTCTTCTTTAACGCTTCTTTATTTACGTCCACGTTTTGACCAAATCATGCTTTCATTATCTCCATCTACCTAAAATTGTATTTATTTAAACGGTTAATAGTTTCTCGTTTACACATTTGACTTGCATCGATCTCCCAGTTTATTGTAAAGTATCAATTCGAACCTTTTTCTTATATATATTTTCTTTCTACTCCTCCCCCAACCAAAATTTCTAGTATTTTTAGATCTGTTTAGATTTCTTCCTTTTTTTTTCAGTGATTACAAAAAATGTAAAACTTTTTGTAATTTAAAAAATTAAAAAATTATAAACTTTCTAATCTACCAGTTCTTGTTTTGCCAAAGTTTTGTTTTAAATAACTTTTTATTAAGTAATCAGTATTTGTTAAGTTCGGTGTAATATATTTTTTATGCTTTTTCAGAAACAAATTTATTATTCGGACTTATTCACGAAAGACTTATGCAAGCAATAGTACATTTTCTCCTGACACTGATCAATCTAGTTTAAAAAATGTTTTTGCGATCATAGTTACTGTATATCATTTTATATTAATTTGACAGTCTTTGAGCAAATGTAATCAAAATTTTCACTGATAACGAGAAGACTGACATGATCTTGATATATGAGAGGTGTAGAAAAAACGATTCAGCGGCAGTAAAACTTTATGCAGGAAGATATCCTCATCGAGTGGTTCCAACTGACCAAATTTTTGGCAGATTTGAAGCAAAATTGCGTCAAGACTGGCCTCCCTTGAAAAAGTCACGAAACAAAACTGCGACAAAAAAATATAATGAAATTGCTGTAATCAAACGAATACAAAAAATCCATATATTGGGCAAATTACTGTGGCACAAAATTTAAAAATTAGGCAAGGTCTTGTTTCTAGAATAATACGTGCTAATAAATTCCATCCCTGCCATGTTACACTGGTACACACAAAAACTAAAAATAACGGATTATTAAGTAATCACTCAATTTAACAAATTATGAAAAAACTAACAGAAACTGATAATCTTTGAGTAACTTTGATTTAATATTTTCGCTAAAATAGAAATTTTATCAAGAGAGCTGCTTAATATGTAAATTTGCTTGCATATGGATTTGTTACCATTCATAACCGTGAATAACCGTCTATAATTGACTACAAATACAAAGTAATCTGTCAAATACTTTGTTCAAAGAAGAACAAAGCTCACTCAATGCAGTTGATTCAAATATATACAGTTTTTATTATTATTTTAAATATTTATTATTCAACTCGCATTTAAAATTTTACAAAATTTGTTTTATTGTTGTATATAGTAGGTTTATCCAAGAATGAGGATTTGACTTTAACAATAAATTATCCCAATAGAAGAATTGGATTTAAATCTTAATTGAGCAATTATTAGTCATGCCAATTTATGATGTGCTCTATTTTAAAAAGCAGGTGTAAAAAATTCCACTTTAGGATTGGGAATTGGATGCCGTTGTCTGAGGTTTTACTTTTCGGGATTTTAAAGCATCATAAATCAGCATAATTAAGTCAGTCATAAATGGCACAATTAGGATTCTTTCGTTAGAGTAATATACTGTTTAAGTCAAATTTTTATTCGTAGATAAATTGACTGTACTATGATCATCAAAAAAATTTGACAATGCCATAAAATCTGTGTATATAAAACATATTTGTTTTCATTAAACCCAATCACATTAGGTACCAGTTGCTATGACAAAAGAATTCGATTGTGTCAAATTTGATGTTCCAAGTTTGATGTTCTCGTTGCAAATTGTGCCTAATGTCAGTTCCGAAAAATTGAAATTTAGACATCAAAGATAATGCTACTTTTTTATAAGATTCTTAGGTGAATGAAAGAAATGATTTTATTTACCTTTAAAAAAATGTAAGAGTATTAAAAATAAATAAGAGTATTATTGAAGATTATAATAATAGTAATAATAATAGCACATGTATATCATGTCCCCACTTTCCCCTACTTCCGATGACTAACAAGTTACCTAATTAGTATAGCACGCGGCATTCCAAGTTCTCGATAAACACCTGTTGCGATATTGAGTCTGCGAATATTTCCATCAAGAAAAACTTGATTTTCTTCTGCAATCAATCCAACCTTGACTCAAAAATCACGATTGGAAGGAAATGAAAATGGTACCTGTGAGAAAGCGTACTTCGATCACGTTTTGTCTTACATTGTGGCTCGGCATTTACTTCCTCACAAGTGAAGAAACATCTTTCAATTTCAATTATTAATTGCATAAGTACAAGTGTTTATGATGAATTGACAAACGCGGAAAATGCAAAAAGAAACATATCGGAAAAGTCAGATTTTTCAAGATTAACTTTCTCGCATTTGCCAAAGAAAGTTGATGATGCGAGGATTTCGTGCAGTTAATGGTTTTATCATCAAGTGACATTATCTCGCCGTATGATCGAAAAGACGTAATAGAAATTTAAATGAGAAGATTTAGGCAATGACAACGTTTAGATCATTTCCAGTGGCACGTGCCACACCTTGTCAACGGGATTTTCGGAGAAATTTCATGCGAAGAAAGTCCATTGTATGGAAAAATGGGCGTTTCCTGTTGGTATTGCGAAAGTCAATATTTGGGTGCCGATTAATACGAATTACGAATCCAACGCTTTAATAAGTATTGTCTACGACTCTGACATTATGTTAAGGAAGTTGACTATTTCCGCCTCCTGGAGGAACAAAAACTTCCGCAAGTTCAATGCAAGTGTTTATTATTACTAATAAATGAAATTGCTGTAACTCTCCACTTTAACCAATTCACGCTCGGCAGTTGATAGAAACATCCAAGATCCTTTGGGTCCTTTCTTGTGACATGTGGGGTATTTCACTTTGTAACGGTCCGGTCCTGGATGAACTTTCCAATTAGGTGGAGGTCTTGCATTCACATTTGAGTTGTTAAAAGGATGCAAATTTTTTTTAGCAGGTTTAATGCTAAAAAAGTATTTCAAGAAAAAATCAAAAATTGAACAAAAGTACCCTTCAGAAATGTTATATTGGGAAGGACTTGGATATTCCGGATCTCTCACATACATAGTAAATCCGTTTTTAGTTGTTGTTATAGTCATATCTTCGGGAAATCGCTCATCCAACAAAAATTTACCACACCTAATATTAACTAATTTAATAAAAAATATTTTCACAAAAAACAAACCTTTTTTTGTTCGGATGGTGTAACAAATGATCTATTTCACTTGGAATATTGTAAATAGTATCAGGAGATTTAAATAAAGGAGGAGCAAAATGATTTTTGATTGTTGTTTGGTCACGAGGTCCTGTGAAAGTATCATAAGGACCTCTTTTTGAAACAACTTTATCTGTAATACAAGTCGGAGGTAAATTATATCGATTTGGTGCTTTTCTATAAGGGGGTTCGCTAATTTTGAATCTAGTTGCAAGTCCATCCCATTCAAAAGTTGGGATTTTTGTAAATTTAGTTCTCAGAGTTTTGATATCGTGACAACCTAAAACAGTTAGTTTTCATATGCTTGAAAGTGAATAAATTTTATAACCAGGAGGTAAAGTTTCGTCTCTAATCGCTGAATGAAACCTTTCTCCTGTACCAAACCCAACATTTTTAAAAATTGAGACATCCTTTTTGTCTTTGTAATCAAAAAGTTCGTATGTTCCTGGCCCTCCAAGACTTCTTTCAAACACACGCTTGCATAATACATCAGGATTTCTAAATCCCAAAAATTTCGAAAATTCCTCGCTGTCTAATTTAACTTTCCAACTGTAAAAATTGCAGTAAAATATGATACACACAAATTATAATAACCAACCTTGCTGCATTGTTTTTGTATTTGCATTGTGCTGGCTTAGGATTGTATTGTCCAGGTCCTAGAGGATTTGTGGTGTTTGTTGTGATTAACTCTGGATGAAGACCCAAAGTACGAAATCGTTTGATTGAACTGCCGAAACCGAAAGGTCTTTTTTGTTTTTTAGGCATTTCGATGTAGACTTAAATGACTTTCATATTTTATAAATTTGACATTTTTAAATGTTTTATCGATGTTTCAACTTTGACAAGAAACGTATAATTTTGATTAATATCTTATAAACAACATATACTGTTACCTTTTCACTCCTATTGTAATGTGTGTTACATAACCAGTTTAAAAATATAGTAATTTAAAGTACATACATATTATAAAGTGTTATAAAAATAATATCACTAAGCATGTCGATTGAAAGCCTTATTTATTACATACTTCAATAACAATGGTGGTGCCTTCAACGTTTGATGTCCGATTTGGACTATTATTTTACTGGAATAATTTTCTGATGGCATTTAGTTATTTATATATTTATTTACTGCCTTTCTAACAAAAAAAAATTATGTAATTTTCAACTATTGTTTACCTAAGACATAATTTTCAAATATTATCTTAGCATTAAGGCTAATCAGACCCCCCTAGAAACTTTTCTATGACATTTTTTTTGGTCTTTAAATATGTATTTTTTTAATATATTATACATCAAAAAACGTGTTTTTTAATTGCCTAGGGCGCTTAACTATTGTCATAAATAAAAAAAAGTTCCATTGTAATATTTAAAAAAACGTGTTTTAATTTTTTCTATTAGGTCTAAATTTTGAGAAAATACTGTATTTTTTTGTAAATAGATAATATAAAAGTAAAGGGCGCTTAACTATTTTCAACTTTATTAATCAATTATTTATTTAAATATTGTTGACAATATAATCAAATCAATATCTCATAATTTACAAAATCTTAAAACATCAAACTAGACTTACTTTTCTAGAAAAATATGCCAAATATTATCACCATTTAATAATTTAAAAAAATCTTTTCAGTTTTAAGTTTTTTTAATGTGTATTTACGTTAAAATTAGCGCTGAGTTCATAGAATTTGCCGCCAGAGCGCGCACGCTTTGAAAGTATACTGGAGGGAAATCATCTCAGATATCAGGATAAAAATCGTCTATTTTAACTTTTTGGTGTAGGACCAGCTGAAATTTTAATTAGATTATCTGAAATGACCAATTAAGACATTTTTTCATGGTTCAGATTATCGAAACTTGAAAAAAAAATCAAAATTCAGACTTTTTTAATATTTGTATTTTGTTATCTTTACACTGAGCTATCTCAGAAACCATAATAGCTATTGAGTTGATTTTTGTTGCGTTCGAATGTAAAGACTTGAGCGCTTTTGGTTGTTTGATTGAAAGTATTTTATTTCCCTTTTTAATATATTTTTTGATAAGCTAAATTCGAACTTCCGGTGTCACGGTAATCAATTATAGACGATGCGAACAAAATTTTTATTATTTTAGAGGTAACGGGTTGCAGGAACAATAAAATAAACGATTTGACTTTTAATTCGACGTTTCGACTGTTTTTTTATTACTGTCTTTTTCAAGGATTTAAGTCATACTTATAATAAAATAAAATATATAAACAAACGTCGGATTAAAAGTCAAATCATTTATTTTATTGTTCCTGCAACCCGTTACCTCTAAAATAAAAACCTTTAAATAATTATTGGAACGTTATCATATTAAGAAAAATTTTTATTATTAGAGATAAACCCCTACATTGAGCGAACGAAATGTAGAGAAATAATCCAGGAAGTTTTTAGTAAAACCAGAATTAGATTATTTTTTGGGGATTACGAGATATGATTTTTTTAAAATGGTGACCATCCGCTTTATTAGCGCGCTGTGAGATGGAGGCTTGTTTGGACTATTGATCGTAGGTATATGCCAGCAAAAACAAAGATTTTCATAATTATAATGGTGATAATAAAAATAATACTGAATTATGATTCGATAATTTTCTGTATGTGGTTTTACGACCGTTTTCCTCACCTGACAAATAATTAAATTGATAAATTCATCACCCTGCCATAATACAATAAGCAATCAAGATTTTTAACATTTTGTACTATTAAATAAAATAAGTAAAATTAGGAAAAAAGTATATTGTCATAAATTATTAATTAGAAAAAAATTAATAGATTATTCAAAATTTAACATCTTCTACATCTTTTACAAAATTGAGCCGATTGTCAAAATCTTGATATTTAGACTCGTCACAACATTTTATATTTCTGCACACAAACACATTTTTGATAATGTAGTGAAATAAAGTTTAATAAAAGCTGTACAGTTATTGGGAAAAGACATTAGAAAAATTGGTACATACTGTACCGAGCAAAAATAAAACAACTTTTTGATTTTACAATTGTGTTTTATATAATACTTACTTGCATAGTATTTAATGTTTAATACTAATACTAAAAAATAGAATTGCATTATAATTGTTACTAGGTAATATCTTTGAATCTATGGATATAAAAATTAAAACATTAAATTTAGAAACAAAAGTAAAGCAACTGATATTGAAAAGAGTTTTATTAATATTTAGTTCATAACATTTTGTTGTATACCCTTTATTTGCGATCACCGTGATATATTGAGTCAATTAATTTATCAAAAATGGAATTCCAGACTTCGTTCAAAACTTACTTAAAATTGTCCGATAAAAATTTTTTTCACAATCTTTGCCGTGTGCTTGGTAGTTATGCTGAAATATTCTTCTCAGAGGCAAATTATCGTCAGCATAAGGTAGCATTGTATTTTTTAGTATTTCTGAATACTTAAATTTATTCATAGTTTCATTTGTACTTATTGTGTTACCGCCTCCGTGTTTAATGGTACCGATAGTAAACTTTTCCTAGCAGGTCTCTGAATCTGTACATGCAGATTTAAAAAAAATTGTTTGGATAAGATATAAGATATCAAAAACCATCAAACATATGGCAAAAAATTATTAAATACTCTTTGTTTTTTGTTTTTATAATTCAAGTCATTTGTAGTTTGTTAATAAAATAATGTTTTTTGTGCTTTAAAATAAAATATTCTATACATTCGTTAGTTAAATTTTTAACATCGATTTACACAAAAATACAAAAGTTTGAAATAGGTAATTTTTTCTGCGAATATTTCATTTTGACGAATCGTGCTTCCAGTTTTAGGTCGAGTACTAATAGATCCTCTGTTCCTAAATCTCTTCAATATTTTTGAAATAATGTCCTTTCTCAAATGTAGTTATTGTCTTGCTATTTTTAAAAATCACTTCCTGTTTAATAATGTTCGAAAACCAATTATTACTAAAGTGTGACAATAAGAATTATTTCGTTGATCGTCAATTATTATTATTTTTCTTCTTCGACTTTTTCTTCTTCTTCTTTTTATTATTATTATTGTATTACTAATATTATTATTATAAAAATATTAGCTTTTTCCGGCATATACGATTCGTAAGAGTCTAAATAAGGTACCAACTCTCAACCCGCAAGTAATGCAGGCGTCATCGTTTTAAAAAAAAATCATATCTCAAAATCGACAAAAAATAAACTAATTTTGGTTTTACCAAAAACCTCCCGAATTATTTCTCTATCTCTATCTCTAATAATAAAAATTTTGTTCGCATCGTCTATAATTGATTACCGTGATACCGAAAGTTTGACTTTAGGTTATCAAAAAATATATTAAAAATAGAAAAAATTCTTTCAATTAAACGACCAAAATCGCTCATGTTTTTACATTCGAACGCAACAAAAATCAACTTGACGGCTATTACGGTTCCTGAGATAGCTCGGTGTAAAGATAAAAAAACACGAATATTAAAAAAGTCCAAATTTTAAGTTTTTTTTTCAAATTCCCATAATCTGAACCATAAAAAAAATGTTGTAGTTGGTCATTTTGATAGAGGATAATCTAATTAATAAAATATATAACGTTTCAACTGGTACTACTCTAAAAAGTTAAAATGGACAATATTTATTCTGATTTCGCTTCCCTATACTTTATGACATTCATCAAGTCAAACAAATGTATTTCGGGTTGTCGAAACGATGAAATTCAGCGGGACAGATTAGAAATCGCAGGTAGGGTCAGACTAGCCACCAAATGTTATACTTGAATAAAGGGTCATTCATTATTGTCAAATAATATACCAAACAGACATTAAAAATATTTCTTTTTTTAATTATTCGTAATCTCTAATTGTGCGAAAGATTATGCATTACAAAATACACACATAGCTCCGCGCTCCTCTTGGCTGTCAAGGAATGCAAGTTTCAAATAAATGGAGCCAAATTTCCTTAGCCGGAGCGTGATCAATGACCCCAACAACAAAACAATAATCTTGTGTTTCTGGAGAAGGTTTAAAAATTTACAATTATACAAAAACACAATAATAAATTAAACTAAAAAATATCAATTTACATTACATCTACAAAATTCATTAAAAAAATTATGTTTATTTATCAACTTTATTAAAACTTGGCTACTTTTCCTTTTATAAACGATCATAATATAGTAACCCCAAAATTATTATAAATACATAGCACCATTATACATCACGTAGGCCGCAGAAACATCTCAAATTAATGCCAGTACATCACTTTGACTTAAAAAAAAACTTAAAATCATTAATAAATTTAGCAATTTTTATCAGAAAATTTAATTCCTACAATAATAAAAAGTTTTTCAGTTTTTCTAGCATTTCGCTCTTGCTGTAAACTAAATTTTCATGCGGGAAAATTTATCTTTCCGAATACGTTAGGTAAAGCCGGGGCAAAATAGCGCGTTTACATTCATACACGAAAGCCAATAGATTTATTGATTGCCTACTTCAAAAAGTTTTTATTATAAAATTGTAAAGAAAAACTGGATAAAGAAAACAATGAATTAAATATAGATTTAGTGAATAGTCGCTTTCGTGTATGAAATTAAATCTATTCGCTTTAATGTAAGGTAAAAGCACCAGTGATCGACGTTATTCTCTATTGTCGGTAATGTTAAACTTATTTTATGTTCAAATAAACTACGAACAACAGTACATTGCTCCACATTTATGTTGACAACAATGGGGAAAGATACAGAAACGTAAACTTAAATCTAAAAAAAATGTCGTTGATAATCGGAAAAAGAGTGCATGTGCTTTAATGTCGTTTTTATAAAGCAGGAGCGTAAGGTAAGTGGCAAAAATTATTGCATCAAACTTTTTTGTTAATTTTTTTTGACCGTTATATTAATGTCCGAAATGAGAATACATAATATTAAAGCAATCAGTAAATCTAATTTTGTACATTTTCTAACTTATATTGGGAGGGTGTCGCTTTTTAGATACCAAACATCATTAGGGAACCCGTGAAAGAATAAATAAATAATTCTTGTTTATCTATTCTTCCATGGGGGAATCATTGATCGACAGTGATGTGGATAATAGAAAAAAAAAATTTTTATATTGGCAACTCTGAGATAATGCGCGCAAATAAAAAAGAAAGACTAGAAAAAAAAAGAAAAAGACAAAACAAAGAAAAAACTAAGCAGAAGAAATTACTGACAATTGATTCTGAATCTGAGGAACTATGGCTGGAAAGTGGTGAAAACTATTTTTTTTCTTTTGCTGTTAATTTTCTAGATTATAATTTTCTTGATTAAAATAAAAAAGAATTATAGTTTATTTTTTTTATAACATTCGGTCTACTTTAATTTAAGACAAGTCTCTCCAATCATGTCGATTACTGGGGTGTCGATTATTGGAAAATTATAAAATTCCTATGTCGATTAATGGGGTTTGGAACAGTTCCTTAAGAAAGCACATTTTTTACACTACACAAAAAAAAATAATCATTTGTTATTATAGAAACAAACAGAAAGAATCAGTGTGTCTCTAAAGTACTTCTCAAGGTTACTTGACTATAAATCTTCAACTTTGACAATTTTTTCGTTCATGTTGGTTTAATAGTGTTGATTACTGGTGCTTTTACTTTATATGTGTATTATATTTATAAAATTAAATAAATATTATTTATTTTAAACAAATATTTTAAATTATTTAAACAGATTTAAACAAAAATGATGTTTTTATTGAAACATATAATAATATGATATAAATCGATGATATCATCGCAATAACAGGAACTAATAAAATGTACCTATTTTTATCAAATATCGTTTTATCAGAATACTCCCTATGTGCACATGTGCTATATAAACAGACTAGACTAATAGAGATATCATTAGTTACCACAAAAATGGCTCACTGTCATCCACACCATCACCATCACCATGATAAATACGCTGTTATAAGAAACCAAAAATCTGGCCTTGTTTTAGATGCCAGCGACTATGTAGTTAAAATCCAACATTTTACTGGATTTCCATGCCAACTATGGAAACTGGAAGAAGCTTCCCCTGGGAAATTTTTTATTGTTAATAAAGGGAATGGGTAAGAAATACATACATTTTAAATTTAAATAAATGTTTTATAATTTTTTCTATAATTTAGGAAAGTATTGGATATACAAGGTGGTCTTTCAAATGGTGCCAATTTAATTACGTATGCAAAACATGGTGGTTTGAATCAGCAATGGTACGTTAATTCGGATGGTACAATTGTTAGTGCCGGTGGAAATTTTGCTGTAGATATTTGTAGAGAGAGTTATTGCCCGGGAAATAATTTGATATCGTATCGCAAGCACGGAGGAGCAAATCAACAGTTTACTTTTCAATATCAATAATTATGTATATATTTTCGAATAAAGATTATAAATAAATTTTCCTGCATTTTGTGCGACAACTAAAATAATTCTTAAAGCCAGAATAAACCAAATTCAAGAATAAAAATATTTGGTATACAAGTGATTAAAATGTAAAATAAATGTTTAATGAGAAGATATTTTATAGCACTAGACCGACCGTGAATAGCAAGAGTTTCATTATCCGTCAGTTAAACGTTTATTTTAACCCAGATTCTAACTTAAAACCTCAACTTTTATTTAATTATGACCTCGTAAGCCATAAATTTTAAAATTTTCATAAATTTGACATTAGCTAAATAATTTTTGTGTTTCGTAAGAAGACCAGTCATAAGATGACCAGTGGCTATGTAAAAACAGAACATATTCAAACAGATGTTGGTGCAACTACAAAATAGAGTTTTCATTGATAAAAAAATTCCGTAAAAAATTCCCAAATGTTTTGATTGACTAAAAGATCCAAAAATGACTAAAATTAAAAGTGACTATTAGATTTTAGAAACATCAAAAAATAATCAATTAAACAATTACTTAAATAACCTATACCTGGTGCACTGTCATTGCGTCCACTCCCTAGTGTAAGTTTACGATAATCGGACAGTGTAAATCATTCTTTTAGCGATGGCAACTGTTTTTAGTGGAAAATCTTTCAGAATTGACAGGTGTACAAAAATAAGTTAGAATCTGTGACGCTTTTAAGAATTTGTTAATTTTTAGTTGTTAAACACCTAAATTACATTTGTGAAGTTATAAAATTTGCCCAGAAACGATGTGTCCTGGTTGATACTTTAGTTGTCCTTTAATATAATTTAGAAGTATAGTTAAGAATAACTTCTTAAAGAATTATCGTTCAAGATTGTGTTTAGGGAGCTGCTAATGCAGCTAACGGTATGCACTCCCTTTGGGTGCTGCAAAATTGGGTGTTTTATTTATAATTTAAAATTATAATCTGTAGTTTTAGCCACATTAGTGTCCATGAACTGAATTACGTTAATATGTAGGCAAATCATATTGTCATGGACCTGTTGCTTGTTTTACAGTTTTATTTTAGAATTGATAGATTTTCGAGTGGGTTAAACTTCGTAACATAATACAATGTAAACAACAATTCAAATATTTAGGTAGGTAAAAATTGTTTTACAGTGATAACGTATAGGTAATTCATAACGGGGCGGTAAAATTTGATTTCTAATTGTCTCCAACATTCTATTAGGCGCATCTGGCTTTTGTATTATATATTTATATTTGTAATAATATTTATTTATTTAAACAAGTGATTAAAATAAAGCTAAAAAATCTATGAAAGTTTTGAAATCTGTTTGTTTTAATCGTAACTGTAATACAAGCTTATATTTAATTTTGCCGCAAAAGCTCAAAATTTTGATCAAATTTGATATTGTCAGTTTTCTGTAGGTTGGTTACTGTGGTTTTAATTGTTGTAACAAATGAAACTATAGTTAGTAACCTTTAGTTAAAGTTAAGCGTACAATACAACAGTTACAATACTATAGTACGTTTTTCATTTTAATGCCCTTGTTAGTCTATGTTCAAAACATTATCTATATGACATAATAACATATACAACAATGTGTTAAAAAGAAACAAACAACGGAAAATAACTAAAAAATGAAGTATAGTAATTAAATTTTAAACTTAAAAATTTTAGAAAATATTGTTAAAATAAAAATTTACTTTGTATAGAGTAATAAATAGGAATTATGTTTATTACTTTATTAAAAATCTTAGAATTAAATTATAATTTTTATTTCTTATTAACTAGGTTTTTCTAAATGCTATTAAGCTTATCTTGAAAAATACCTGAAGTATGGGTTTATCTAATCTCTAAACTAATCAAATATTATAGGTAAATGTTACGTAACTCAAAATTTTCACAAATTTTATCAGCAAACAATAAGTACTTCTAAAAAAAATATTAGTCAATCTTAAAAAAATACAATGACGTATATTAAGCTATAAAAAAATAAAGTGTTTTAGAAAAACAATTCTAAAATCCAAAACCAAAACAGAACTAAACTATTAGGTATGCCTTAAAGCATGATTATACAGCTTGTTGAAACATGACGTGTCATTGTTAAAAATCAACATTTCTGCAGTTAAGTTTATTTATGTTTATGTTTACAATTTGTTAAGGTATACATTTGGTTTAACTCAGCTCCCGGCTTCTGGATTTACATATAAAGTAGAGTGTATTTCAAGAAAATATTTTTAATTATACAGGATGATCCACAAAAGTGGACGACATAGTAATATATTTTTGTAAATAGCATGCTTTTATTGTTTTATGCCTATTAAAATGTTTTTTTAGTTACTCACATATCACCAAAATATTTTTTAAAGCGGTTAAAAAATGAGATTCTTTTCAAATTTCAACCAGTATCAAATATGTAAACAGTAAGTAGTAATAACACGTAACGAAGCAATAAATTAATTTTAAGAAAGTACGTAAGGAAAGTCAATTGGCCAAGGGTATTGACAATAAACAACTTTAAACAATAAAAAATATATGTATAAACCGCTGAAATTGTAATTACAAAAATATACCCAGCCTAATGCATTGCATAGTTTTATCTTTTTAATTAGTTCCTATTTCATATTATTTTTTGTTACTTTCTCTTCTTCATTCTAGTCGATTATTTCGTCACTTATGTTTGTCGTTTGTTCATGTTGTCGTTTATTATTTTTTTTACCGCAGCTCATTTTAGCTGTAGTCAGTATACTGTTTTTGGAGTGTGTCCATTTTTTTTTCAATAGAAAACAGATTTTAACTTACCTTCTAGTATTTCTTGAGATTTATTTAGGTATTTTTTCTCCTTATCTTGTAGCTTAATTTTTTCCTCCTTTTATCTAGTTATCCTATTTCAAAGAGACCAAGTTACATAAAATTTATTGTTACTATTTCAAATTCGTGCAACAAATAGTATACATACCACTGGAGAGAAATGCTATTATTTCCTCTGGTTATAAATCGCACCTCAGGAATATACATACATTTTTCTCCTTTAATATGTACTCCTATCATTTTGCAAGACCAGAAATATAAATAGAAAAGAAATGTTTTGCTCCCGTTGCTATTATTTATTTTAATCAAAATTGTGCAAAAATAGTATTGTATGATTGTATGTATGTACAGAGCTGCTATTTCTCTTCATAATTAAAAAATTATTTAAAAAAATTTCTAATAATTTCAAAAAAAATTTAATTGAAAAAATGTTGTGTAATACTTATAGGATGACTTTTAGAAAGTCTTTAGAAAGAAAATTTACTATTAGAGTCAGTTTTTTAAATTTGAAGCTGGTCGAATTACCCTAAAAGTGTCTAAAATTTTTAAGTAGAATCAATCCGTTATAGGAAAAATAAACTGATAAAATTTTGTTGGTACTTAAATATTGTAGCTAAAATTTTATAAATTTTTTTAGTAAGGTGTGTATTGTGTATGTTTGTACTACATACATAGTTGTAAAAATAAAGATATTTCAAAGAGGTAGATAAATCATCAAAACATCAACTTTATTTTACCTGTCAGTATTAAATTTAGATAACAAGTTTATTTCAGAGTTACGAAATATAATCTATTAATAGTTGAAAAAATAACTATAAAAAAAGTAAATAAAGCACTTGGATTTTACGATGAGACATCATATTTTACAATAAAATGATTGATTTGATAAAGGATTTCTATTAAATAATTAAACAAATTTTAAAACTGTTGTTTTATAACTGTTTAATATTCGTAAGCGGTAAGTTTAATTTTACAGACGACAACTTTGTTTCAGGCCCGAGCTGGAAGCGAAGACCCTGATTAGTTGGAGCCTGTAAAATTAACTAATGCATAAGATTTTTTGACCGAAAGCTTCAAAATCTGTTTTTTGTGTAAGTAATTAATAATTTAAAGAAAATAAATAACATAAAGTGTGTTTGTTTAGAGTGTGTTTTGACCGTTTGACTAAGACCAGTGACATTTCAGCGATTTTTTCAATTTTCTGTTTTTCTCTTAAATATAACTTTATTTGTGGAAATATTTTAGGTACATACACTTTGATACATAAACTTTATTACTGCAAAAGTAGTTTTTTCCTCAAGCATCTTCTGTGGTAATTCTAACCGTAAAATGACCGTCAACATGTCCTTTTTCAGCATGACAACAAAGAAGCTGGCGTTAATAGTTGGGCGTGGCCACCTTGTCCACCGGATTTAAATCTCATCCGCTTTGCACCGCCCTTCACAGACTCTGGCACAGTTAATCCATGCAGTTCAAGTTGCTTAGAACAAAGTGCCACAAGCAGACATCGACTTCATTTTGTCGATGCCTAAACGTGTACAGGAGGGTACTCAGTTACGAGGTCCCCAAACACATTTTTGATTTTCTCTTTAAGTTACTAAAATTTCTTGTATATCTCATCGTTTTATTTTTGATGCAAGTAAACCACAATACCAAAAATCACGTCCAAAAAAATCATTTCTTCTAGGTGTAACACTTCTATAAAGTCTCTGAGTATATACGGTAATTTCTTTTATAATCTTTCGGGTTTTTAGTTTTACCTTATTTATACAAACTCTCTAAAACCTGTTCTATTTTTAAATTTCTAGTTCTTCTCATTTCTTGTTATAAATTTATTATCGTCACATTCTTCCTACATTTATTTTTTATTAGTGTTAAGACTAAACCATAAGAACTAATGAATCTTTTATTAATTAAAATTATATTTCACAAGTTGATTAAAATATTATCTATAAATTTAATAATAAAAATGCACAATAATAATACAACATAAGTAATTTATTTATTTATGTCATTGTTCCAAACACTGGATTATGTCTGCAAATACTGGGACCGTATTCTTCATAGGCAGCTTTTGTATGACATACTGTATAGAATTCCGGCTAAAATTCAATTATATTAAAAACAAGCATAGGTTAAAAAAAATAAAAAAATACCGTTGATGCCAACATACTTCCACCAAACCAGACAGCATACCGTTGCATATGATGCGACACCACTTGAACATCAATAGGTTTGGGCTAAAACTCACTCAGTAAATACTTATCTGCCCCAAAAAACCTTGCCAACAAACCTTCAATCTGCCACCCCCAAGAGTTTCGCTAAGCTTTAATCTTGCATCGACCGTTTTCTTAATATCCCTTTGTAACCTTCTCCCGAAATCTTTAAACATGGTCGACCCACCCGACAAAACTATATTATTATACATAGGCCTACGTACATCTATGGGACAATTCTGAATAACATCATCAACAATCTGTGATATCGGAATAGTAAAATCTGGATTAGAAAATTCGGGATGAAAGAAAATCTCTGGTCCCAAAAATCTCTCGTAACCAACATCAACATTGAAAGGTTGTTTCGTGACTGAATTAATTCCTTCAAATTTTTTCATCCACTTGCCAGGGTCTGCATCGTATTTGGCAAATTCTTTAGCGATGTCTGGGCAAATGTAACAGTGTCTTTCTTTGATTGCTTTAGCAGTTTCGAGAGATTGTTCTGGGGGGATGCCGATTTCGCGCTCGCGGAGAAGTGACTGGATGAAGTAGGTGATGTTGCGACCGGCGATAGGAATGTGTTTAATACAACTACCAATGACGTAACCCTCCGCCTAGAAAAATCATTACAACTGTATCCACATATACATGTTATGAACATAGTTAATAATAATGCAATGAATCATGAATAAAAAATTTTGAAATATATACCAGATATATTTATCTTATTTTGTTATTTCCTTTCTTAGTTCTTTCTTCCGTTTCAATTATTTCGTTAAATATATGAGTGTATCAGAAATTATTGTTAAAAATTTAGGCAGTGATAGGTCTCACTTAACCCTTTGTGTCCCAGCCTATCAAAAAATAAAAAAACTTGTTTTTTTCTTTTGTTACGTTTCTGATCCAGTAAATAGCAAATTTAATTTTTTTCAAATTTTTTGTAAATCTATTTTTAGGATCGCGGGGGTGGGGACATTAAAGCCCCGTCGGTACTAATAATAATAATAAATTAATTTGATAATAATTGTTAATTGATAATAATTTGATAATGTGGATAATAATTCTTATCAAAATTTTCATTAACACTTCATTAACATTTTCAATTAGTTGTTTCTCATCTTTGCTAATATGTTCTACGTTAGTATCGCAGCTGTTATCGAGAAGAAGATGGTTCTTCTGTTGCAGCTAAATACTCATCGTTGGTAAGTAATTTATCTCTTCTCCAAGACAACATAATTTATCTGTTTAGGACAAAAATTTTGATAAAAAATTTATCGCCTAGCAGACTGATGGGACTTTAGCGTCCGGTGGCAAATATAACGTCTATTATTAAATTTTGCAATAAAATAACAGATATTTATCTTTGCATAGGAAGTAGATATCACCACCAATCCCAAGTAACAAATCATTCAACAGAAAAATCAAAAAAGCTATAATTTTCCTCACCTTAACTATAACAATCAAAACTATTCCCTGATGAAAAATACAAGAGCGAGTAATTTAGAGTTTTTTTATTTATTTATTAGAGCTTTCTATGATCTAAAAGTTTTACAAAATATGCAAAATATATTGTAGAAAACTGTAAAAAAAGCTGCAGTCAATAAAGCACATCACCATGGATTTACAAATTTTTAAAACAAACTGGACTTCAAAGTCCTCCGACACACAAAGGGTTAAAGAAGATTCTTTTTAGATTCCACTTTTTCCGAATCTCAACCGTTATAAGATAAAATTATTTAAAAATGTAGAATAAAATACCATACCCGCTACTGACCTATGTAGTATTATAATATTAATGGTAACTAGACAGGTCACTATTTGAGAAGTGATCATAAGCGTATCGTGATTTTATGGGGCAGACAAAACTCAAAATTTTTAGCATTTGGCGCAAAAATGGTATATAGAAAAGTTGTTACTTTTGATGAGATGTTTCACTGGTTAAATTTTTGACCATCATTTCTGTTACACACAGTATAAAAAATTTGAAAAAAAAACAAGAATAAAATATCAATATTAAGAGAAAAAAAAGCCTAGAAAAGGCAAAACAAATGTCAAGAAGACTTGCTTTGTAACATTTATTAAAGGTAAATCAAAAAAAAAAAGAACTATAGATTATAGTGGGAAAGAACGTTTGTGTGTTATAGACTTTCAGTAGTGCTGGCTTCAACTGAATTGTGAATTAAAGTATCAGGCAATAAAAAATCAAAGAAAAACGTGGATCTGCATACATTATACATAGTATAAAATCTAATTTTTAAATAAACTCTACGAAAGAACTTATAAACTCCAAAAAATTAACACACTTTTCGTAGTGGGTTACTTTCATCAGACATATTTATGTCACCAAAATAGACCACATCTAATACAACAAAGAATTAAACTGACATAAATAGCGTAAGTTTTAATTTGTTGGTAAAAAATTATAGGTAGAATAAAATGCAAAAGTAAAAATAAATTAAACTTACAAAAAAATCTGAGGTAAAATAAATTAAATAGAATTAATTTTCTCCAGTGGTATACAGATATTGCCAAAATATTTTGCCAAAAATACACAGGTAGTTATAAAAGACACTGTAATACAGGTATAACTAAAAAAATGTTTTAAAAAATTGTAGATCATAATGTACTATTAATGTACTATTAACTTAAATGATTTTGACCGGTAAAGCAATATCTAGGAAAAGCTTTTCAACACGTGTTTATCGAAAATACGAAACCCTCTTTCCTAAATTAATTACATGCATTTATAAATAACTCCGAAGTTGGAGATGAGAGAAAAAGAACAGTTACCTCCTGTTACAGCAAATCCAGGACGACAAAGAAGTGTACGTACTGCTGATCTTGAAGAAGAAGTATTAAGTCAATCCGAACCGACACCATAATGTACTACTCGTGGAACTAGTCGTTTGTTTAACATTTCCAAAAATGTTGTACACTGGATTGGTAAATCAGAGAAGCTTCATCCTTTTCGGTAGAGATTTGTGTAGAGGATTAAACTAGAAGATTTACCTCTAAGGTTAAATTTTTGTAATTGGCTCATGGCACAAAATGACAGAAATCCTGAATTTTAAAAAAATATCTTTAAACTGATGAAACTCTGTTTACAAGAGATAAGAGTGTTTAATAAACAAAACAAACACCAGTGGAGTCAAGACAATCCATACGCAAAGTTCCCTAGAAAGCATCAAGATCGTTTTACTATAAACTTGTAGGTCGGAATAATAAGCAATCAATTCATTGATCCCTTCCACCAAATCCTAACAACAGAGATTTTTTTTATTTCTAGAAAACAATTTGAATGATCTATTAGAAAATGTGCCTCTGGAGACATTACGACAAATGTGGTATCAAAAAGAAGGCGTACCTGCACATTACACATTACGCTGTTAATAACTTTCTTGGCAGATGGATTGGCAGAGGTGGTCCAAAAGTTGGCTCCCCAGATCATCTGATTTGACTCAAATGGATTTTCATTACTGGGGTGATTTGAAAACAAGGGTCTACGATTCGCCAATAATAAATAGGGACAAATTAATTGACCACATATTTCAGATGAAGAGTTTCTGAACCGAATTCCAAAAGAATGCATTCGAAGAGCTCAATGTGCAGGAAGCAAGGCGCAGGGCATTTCGAACATTTATAAAAGTACCTACCGGCGTAATTCTAACAAGCTTTTTGCCTTAACTCTTTCTTACACCTAGTATCATTTATTTTCAAGTTTCATATTTTATGTGTTTTCTACTTATTTATGTATTAAGGGCGTAATCAAGGGAATTATGGCACGGGGGAATGTTTAAAGTCCGACGTAGGAAGACTGTTAATTTCCCGAGGGCCATTAGTGACGATTACGCCCGTAGTACATACAACGTTTTATTTTATTTTGAATCGTTTTAATTTTTCAAATCAAAAAAATAATATTCAAAATTCCGGTATATTTTTTGAAACTGTGAATAAAATCCAGATTAACTAGTTGACTAATGTGTCGTAGTCGATAGTCGTTTCCAGAATACGGTACGTTATTTTCTGTTTTGCGATTTTTCAAAATGGAATCTGGTGAAAATCCTATATGAAAACGTGTATTCTAGAGAAATGTTACAACAGGTAAGAGACCGAAATTCAAGAAAAAGTCGTGTCACGCTCCGTGCTTTTGTAGTGTTTATGTGTTTAACAGTTTTTGAAATAAATAATGATTTTTCATGATAATTGTTATTTAATGAAAAAATTGACGTTTACAAAATTGAAGACGTTTATTTGACAGCTAGACAGACGAATATACAGTTATTCATTTGTAATTGATGCGTAGCAATTTTAAAAAATTCAGTTCCATAAAAATAAAGATTACGTCCTATTTAGGGGCGTATAAAGTAGATTATAGTTCCAAAATAAAATAAATTTTATTTTTGATCGTTTTTTGACATTAATGTCACGTTAATCAATTTTATTAATAAAAACACAGTATGTTGATTTCCTGATAGGTAGTAAATATAGAAAGTTTCATATTATTCCTTATTTATAAATAAGTAATTGCACCTACTAATGCACCAACTCGCACTAACAACGGTATCAGATGTACACTTCTTTATAAGCTTTTTTGAGTTAGTTAAGCGGTTTAGAATTTTTTCAACTTTCTTTTGTACTGAGTTAGAGTGTCCTTTATGACTGTGCATTGCTTGTGAAGTATTTCAGAGACACGCCGTATAATAATTATAATATGTACATAATTTAAAAAAAGTTTAAATGCAAAAATTTTCTTCAGAAGTAAAAATAAAAGTAACCAAAAATGTCTGTTTGGAAACCTAGAAAACTAAAGAAAATGATATTATAACAAAAAATCTGGAGCTCTCCTAACCTAAAAGAATTGTGTTTCATATCGTTAGTCTATTTAAGACACCTGTATGTAAAACAAATATAAAATATTTTTAAAATGTAGTCTAAACAGGTTAATTTTTTTTCTGAGTGCGGTGATAAGACAGTAACGTATAAAATATCAATTAAAAAGTGCTCACCACTGGAATAACATGAGTAACCCCATCTCCACTATCAATGACAATACCAGTAAGGGTTCTTTCTTCAATACTACGTCCTACCCAACTAGCAGCTAAAGCTAGAACAGCTTGTACAGCAATGTATAACCCAGGTACATTAAACGACTCAAACATAATTTCAGCCGTGTATTCCCTATTTTCGGGAGTATTTAATGGCGGTTCAGTCAATAAAAAATAGTGATCTTCAGGTTCTGCACGCAAATATTTAAAAATACATTGTTCTAAAAACCTTTCCATCAAATCCCAATCTTCAACAAGTCCATGACGGACAGGGTACTAAAAACAAACTAAATAAGGTAAAATTTACACACAAAAAGCGTTATATACTTTGACTGCATATCCTGTAGCATCAAATGCTTCATCCCCTATGAAGAAATCTAAATCTTCAACACCTTTGCACAGTCTTCGACTGGATTGATCACCGACTTTGGCGGTTTCTTTTATTGCTATAGCGGAGGGTATTATAAATTGTGGTTCTTTATTATTGGCAAACCCTAACTTGGTGTAACTGAAAATGAGGAAAATTGTTTTAAATTCTAAAAGTTTGGTTATGAATGAACGTACCCTGTGCCGACGTCGATAACACAAGCTGGTAACCTTCCGGTCATGTTGGTTTATAATTAGCAATGACAAATAACAGAGAATTTAGAAATTAACTGAGAATTTGGCCGAGAAGAATAAATAAAAAAACCACACCTTCCAACTAGAAAATTGACAGATTTTTAGTTCCTATCATAAACCAAACACACTCATCGGGAGGAAAACCGCACCTCCCGGGTGGCGTTGAACAACTGCGCAAGACATATCCACAACAGTCCTTATCAGAGTATTGTTAGTTGTCTAGCTAAAGGTCCAGAAACCCTTTAAAAAATGTATACCACTTTGCGATGTACTCCTCGGCAACCATCCCTTGTTATTTGAAAGTAATTTCAGCAATTGTTAAAAAAGGGGTGTCGGTTTCTTAAAATTGAAATTGAATGTAAAAAAAAAATTAATAGCTGGAAGGCAGCGGACGAAATAACTACTTCATCGAGTTTCGAGAAGAATTTTCTTGTAGGAATAATTCATCGAGAGTATTTATTCTAGAAAGTAGTTTCAGAAATAGTGGCCGGCCGCGAAATCTTAGTACATTTTTAGTATGGACGTATTATAATAACAAGTGTTCATTTAAAAAAGTTGTCAAGTGTGCTATGAAAAAAATCACTACTGCGCGCGCACTGTGAAGCTGTGTATCAAGTTCCGACATGCCTTCTTTGCTACAGTTTCTTTTATCAAAATCTCATAGCACACTTGACAACTTTTTTAAATGAACAGTTGTTATCTGTTAAAAAACACTGGTGCAAATAGTAACCACTTAATAGTTATTTATATTATTAGTGGGATAGAAGCAGCTATTACACAATTCAACGCCCGCCCGAGTATCTGTAACACACAAGTTACTGTAATGTGCTCTAGTTCACGTATGATACACAAAACTTTATCTACGACTGCAAAAAATTAAGAAAATCATCGAAAATTTAATGCTGCCGCTAACTCCTATTTTTTTACATCAAAAGTAAGGTGATCTATGTTCAGATAGCACAGATGGGTATGTTCAGTAAGCAATTTTTCAAACAAAGCTCGCCATTTTGAGATGATCAGTAAATATTGTGCTTTGTGATAAAAATGTAAAAATTATAAACATGAGTGACTCAGAAAGTTTACCTTCTGATATCGAAAAAGCGACGACAAATGCTGCTTCTTGCTTGGTGCCAGAGAAGTCCAAAGAAATGTACGAGATGTCTTTTCAACGGTTCAGTTCATGGTGCGACGAGAAAAATGTTAAAAATATTACGCATGAGAAGGTTCTACTTGCATATTTTGATCATTTATCAAAACAGTATAAATCATCGAGTCTCTGGGCTTTTTATTCTATGATTAGAACAATAATGAAAATAAAGAAGAATGTTGACAGCAGAACCTAAATACGGGCATTTAATCGCCTTTCCGAAACGAAAATTTGAAAGACATCGTGCCAAATAATCGCAAATTTTCACTAAACAAAATGTTAGCAAATTTTTACAAAGAAACAAATGATGATAATTTTTTGTTAATGGAGGTACTGTTACTATACATAAATTATTCTTACTAAGTACTGTTAATTTCAAAGTTGCATTAATCCAACTTACCAACATGCTTTTAGAAGATGGAAGATCAGGGACAATGCATCCATGTTCTAATACCAAACACTAAAACAAAAATATCTAGAGAATTTTTTATTACGTCAGGTGGAATTGATGGACTCAACATGTGCGAAATAATTCGACAATATGCTGCACCTCGCCGTAATAACGCCAGTAGTGGACGGTTTTTTTAGGATACAGAAACCAGAGGTGTATAAAGTTACCTGTTGATATAAACACATTTGCTGCTTTCCACAAGAATATTGCTACTTTTCTTCTGTTAGCCAATCCAGCAGGATTTACGAGACATTGTTATAGGCGCTCATCTACTTCGTTGCTTGCTAATTCGGGAGCTGATTTTTTAACAGTAAATCGTCATGGGGGCTGGCGCTCGAATACAGTGGCGGAGAGGTATATAGACACGGCAAAAGATAATAAAAAACAAATTAAAAAAAGCTGTTATTAAAAAAAATGTATCAGAAATGGCTTGTCCTATTATAAATAGGTGTAAAAATTGTGATGTTAATATTCATAAGAATAATAGCATGTAATTAAGATTGAGTTTGAAATTAAAAAGAATTATTTTAAAGAGTGCATTTTTATTTTATTACTTTACTAGTGAAGTAATTAAATTTAATTTAAAATTAAAATTATACTTTTCTTTACTCAAATATTCAGTTGTAATACCACGAGTTGTCAAAGTTATGTCGAATATTTTTGTGGTGGTCTCACGAATGGTCATTTCGTTGGTATGAACACCCATGACTCCCATGAGTGTGAAGCACGAATGGTGTTCCCAAGTGAAATGACCATAAGTGATATCACCGGAAAAATATTCTACTCTACTTTGACTCGAGTTGTATTCGGAAGACTATTCAATGACCCAAATAATATTAAAAATACAGATCCTCAAAATTGAGTTACACATGATTTTCATCGCAACCAGTAAACAAATTTGTGTTATTCGTAATTGTCACGTCAAAATTTTGGCGAAAAGTGTGTGTTATTCAATTGTTAAAAATATTCACCGTTTTTACCAGTGGTATTATCAGTAGTAATACGAGTCGGTACGAAATTGCCAATAATTTTCGATTCATAATTTTACGAGTATTTGTTTCGACGTCAATTTACTACAAGTAGAGGGCAGCGAAACGAGTGGAAATTGTCTAAGAAACAAATACGAGTAAAATTAAGAAAAAATTTGCAGCAATTTCTTGCCGACGAGTCGTATTCGACAGACAATTTCACGATCCATACTGAATTACAGCGATAATTCGAGAACCATGGTGGATTATCGCTGTAATTTGCTCCTAATTGGTCCAATGTTTCAAAATCGTACATCCTGATTGGTTGAAATTTAATGAGTAGAATTGTCAGTACAAATCACCACACGTGGTTATCTCACTAAAATTCGTTGTGATTGGTTGTTAACCAAACAATGTTTTATTTTTATTGGTTCAATTTTCAAAAATGACAGGTGAGTTGAATAGTCAATATAATGTGCAGTTATCAAAGCAGTCTATAGATAAATTTAATTTCCTATATTAAAAGCATTACTTTGTCATAGAAATAAGAACTAGGTGACATTTATTTGCACTACAGTGGCTTTTAAAAATCAAAAACACAAATATTGTTTAATGAATAAAGATGTTAATAAAGACGACTAATGATCGAGACTATTAAAAAAATATATTTTTAAAATATTTCGCCACTATATTCTACCACCTGAAATAAGCACAGCTTCAACAAATTTATAAAATGTTTATAATACAAATAATTTGACTACTCCTGGGTGTCAACTTAATACGATTAATACGGTGAAAACGGGAAGGTTCTGAACTTTTGAATTAGAGTTGGGTTTGCATCTCTTAACTCTGAGCAAAACTATCAAAAATAACAACAGACCGCAGATTGCTTTGATTCAACAAAATTTTGTTCTCACGGTAGTTTCGTTATTAATATTTAAAAATAAATCTGTTAAAGTTTGTTGCTGAATGCTTATATCAAATATATTCACGTAAAATCATACATTAATGTTTATAATTATAAATTATACGAGTAGGTACATTACATAATGACCTGTATTAAAGAAAATTTTTTTAGCGAAAATCGTACTGTTACGATCTATTCCTGAATAGAGAATATCAAAAAAACATCGCGCCATAAGTTACACGATAGCGCAAAATTCTGTAAGACTATTAGTTACGCCCTTGAACCGGTCGAGACAAATAATTTTATACTTCCGCCTGAGTAGAAACTTGACTAGTAAACGAATAAAATAAAACTTCTGGATAATTACTAGAAGCGACATATCGTTATATAAGCGGAGCGAGAACAATGACCGAGCTAGTGGAAATCGAGAAGTGAGCGAATAAAGTTGAACAGTTCATCAGAGCGACGTTATTTAATCTTAGGTATTACATGTAAATATCGAATTATTTATTTATCAAATTATTGTTGGATGTATTCGTAATTCGTATTTACAGTAAAAATAAATTGTTATGTATTATTAAGCTAACTTTTTAAATCAAAAGAACCTCGGATTGACACATTCGTTGCACTAGTGACAGGAGTGCGATTTGAAGAAGTTGGACGGGAGTCCGAATAATTTGTCTCACAAATGCCGACTACAGGAAGTCAGTCAAAAATAATGAAAAAACAATAGTTATTTATATATTAGGTAAGGGCGTAATCAAGAGAAGTATGGCACGAGGGAATGTTTAAAGCCCGATGTAGGAGAGATTTTAATTTCCCGAGGGCTATTGCGATTAGTGACGATTAGGCCGTGATGAAAAGTATTATCTTTTGGAGAAATATTACCCTTATAAGCAACTTAAGCCTCAGGCATCAAACCATCTGTGGGTGAAAACACCCACCGTTTGTAAATGTTTGGGGTTGGACCCTAATTAACTTCGATAACAATAAAGTTTATGGTGGATAAAACTTGGACAGAACTACTATACATACAACGTTTTATTTCATTTTGAATTGTTTTAATTTTTCAAATATGGTTCCAAAATATAATAAAGTAATGAACGGTTTCTAAAAGATGGCCTTAAAATGCATTTTGTCTTTTTTTGAAGAAATTACATAGTTTATTCAATTAAAAACTATATAGTATGTGTAGCTGGAAAAATGTTGTTTTAGAATACACAAAAGTAAAAAAATAGCTGTCTGACAAGCAAGTCAGTTATACAAATCTGAAGCGGACAGCTTTTTTAAAAAAATGAGCTTAGTAAAATACAAGGAAAAAGTTTGTTGAGTAATAAATATAATAAAAAATTTGAACAATTGAAAAAATTAAAATTTAACAATTTTAACTAATTTTATTGATTTTAGATTTATTCGAATTCGAATACATACGCACCATAAATTTCTCCGCCACTGAGTGCTTGTTGTTGTTTAAGATTAGATAAGCATGTGTCATGCGTATTGACATTTAAAATAAACTTATTTAGAACATTAGTTCTCAACTGCGAAAACAGACTGTAGTTTTCTAAAAGCTCTCAAAGTACTTCCAGTTCTTCGATTTCCATGCCCATTTTTAAAGAGTTACGCCAATCCGAAAATCTAGCCAATCATAGAGAAGGATAACGTAGCCAATGCCAATACCCACATCTGTTTTTTTTGTGTAAAGTATACCTTATTCTTGTACCATCTACTCTCTACAGACAAATAGCATATTAAATCAGACGAAACTAAAACTAACCATAATTATATCAACCTTAATCATAAGTGGTACATTACAGTAAGTTACTGGTTATACTTCTATTAAGTTATCTTCTTAGATAAAACATGAACTACGGTTTTAACCCACCGCCCGCGCCCTCACACAAATCAGGAGCACAGCCTGGTCTTCCTAGCCCTCCACCACTATACCAACACGAAGATCCACCACCGTACGAATCCGGTACTCCAGGACACGGTGATCAAAGTGTTATTATTAGAAACACTTCGTCAGGACTTGTGCTAGATGCAGCAGAGTATGACGTAAAACTGCAACATTTTAATGGTTCTCCTGCACAACTATGGAGTCTAGAACCTGTAGAAAAACGAAACTCGTACATTATTAGAAACAAAGGAAATGGGTAAGAGGAATAAAGAGATATAAAATTATAAAATTTTACGACTGACATGCTTTAAAACATCTGGGATCGAACAATTCTATTAAAAAATCATTAGGTTATTTTATTAGACAACGATAACGTGAGATCGAAATGTAACTGAATCGAGCAGGCTCCTTTTTAAGTATGATGAAATCTCACTTATAGGGTAGTTTACAATCGTAATTCATAATTATGTTTTGCGGCCGTACTAATGGCACCGACCGCGAAAACTAACTTCGTGGTCAATATACATAAGCCGTAAATAACCATTTCGCAGATGGTTAAGCAAATTTTTTCTTAAGTTATTGTTATATAAGACTGATAAAAATACCAAAATAAAGTTTCATGGTAATAATAACATAATCTATCATTCCTAAAACTTAGAAAAAATCTTATGTGTTTCAGTGATCGGTTGCATTGTTATATTAGATATTGTTCTGTAATTAGAACGTAGTTATATCGTGTTAGGTAATAAGGTTTAATCTTATAACAATTTTAGGACTGTGTTGGATATAGAAGGGGGGCCTAAATGTGGTGCCCATTTGATAACATATGAAAGTCATGGACGGCTTAATCAACAATGGTTTATAAATCCTGATAACACTATTACAAGTGCTGCTGCTAATTTGGCTGTAGATGTTTGTAATGCTAACTGTATCCCAGGAAATATTCTGATAGCTTATAACCGACATGGGCGCCCCAATCAACAATTTCATATTCAGTACCGGTAAAATTAAAAATTGAGTATACTTAAATGTGAAATTATTATTCAAGAACATTCACGTCAATTAACACGCCCTGTTGTTGTCACAATCAACACCAGAAATCTGTAATTATTAGAAATCCCAAGTCCGGACTAGTCTTAGATGCTTGCGACAATCATGTCAAAATCCAATGGTACTCGGGTAGTTCGTCACAACAATGGACACTAAAATGTGTAGAAAAAGGAAAATTTATCATCATAAACGTCGGAAATGGGTAATATATTTTTGATTAGTTTTTAAACTTATGATGTAACTTTTTCTTTTGTATTTTTTTATAGAAAAGCTCTAGATGTAGAAGGTGGAATAAAAAAACATGCTAAATTAATAACATTTCCTAAGCATGGTAAGACTAACCAACAATGGTATATCAATGCTGATGGTACCATACAATCTCCTGTTGACAATATGGTTTTGGATATTTGTGAGGAAAAGTTAGTTGCTGGAAATCATATCATCGCATTTCCAAAACATGGAGGGGCGAATCAATTATTTCAGCTACAACATTGTAGTTAATTTTTAATAAATAAACGACACATTTCTATATTACTATCAACAGCTAGTTTTTATTGTAAAATGTAAGAGATTTTAAAAGGTGCAGTTTGTACCATAGAACATTTAACTTATACTCATTATCACTCATGAAACAGTCTGTATAGGTAACAATTTTTTATTTTATTGCATTTATTTACGATTATGTATATTGTTTAAGTTATTCGGGTGAAAAAATAGAAACAATTTAAACAAATAATTTTTATTCAAAAATTAATTAATAAATAATTTCTCTAAACAAATAATAAACGAATTAAAATCCAAGTCAAACGCACAAGTTTAATCAAACAAAATTCTTACACAATAGTGGCAGAGCGCTTTCAAGAATTATGTCTCGTCATTGATGCTTGAATAATAACGTAAAAAGAAAAATTATAAAAAAAATTAAAAAAATGTTAGGAAAAACTTTTGTCAATAACAAACCAAAAACGTAAAAAAATAAAAATGTATACCTAAAACAGAACAAATCGCTAGTTTCAGTACAAAAAATTGTTGATCAATCTGAATTTGAAATTTAAAATTTGATTCTTTCTTAAAAAAAAAACGTTGTTAATATGAAATCGGTATATTTTTTGGAAACGGTGCGGAATACACGAATTTTTTGGAAATTACAAAATGACAATATGTAGATGTATACTTCATATTACAATGAAATTATTTGAAATTTTTTAGTAGTTGATGTATTTTTTGAGAAATTAAGTTTTGAGTTCTTTTTTTTATCAACAAAAAGTCGCATCAACTTAAAGGTTAGTAATAAGCTTCGGTGCAAGATAGTCTTGTTTAAACGACCAGGTAATTAACCGGTGTAATCAAGTGATTCAATTGCGTAATTTAAGGAGGACTGACTTCGGCGAAGGAAAAGAAGACGATCATTTAATAGAACACCCAGACTATCAGTTGGGCTAGTCCGGTATAGGCGCCTAGTATAATACGTAGTCCAGTAAATTGTATTATGTTGGCAATCTTTTTATATGACTTGTAAAATGATTCAAGAATTATAGATCCATAGTCCAAGCGTGAAAGAATTAGACTTGGGTGTAACTTTAACAGAACGTTTGGGCCGGCACCCCATGTTGTAAAAGATAGCATTTTTAATATTACTAGAACTTGTGCAGTTGTTTGTTTTAATAAGGTCAAAATGAGCTTTCCCGTTTAATCTCTTTAGTCTATCAAAAACCAGTTCTAAAAATTTAATGTGATTTACATAGTCAAGTTGTATTTGAGAGAGATAGAGACAAGGAGCTGGGTTAGTTTTTCTCTTAGAGAACAAGATGCATTTTGATTTTGTGGGTGAAAATTGGAAGCTAGTTGTTAAACTCTACTTTCCTAAAAGAATTAAGCTTTGTTGGATTATTTTTCCAGTAGTTTTCATATTTTTTCCTCTACAATATATCATTAAATCGTCTGCATACCTACATACCGAATTAGACAGGTTATTTGATTACTTTGCTGGTATTATTAATTGCAATAAGAAATAACATGAGACGCTGAGTACCGATCCTTGGAGAGTTCCATTTTGTAATATTGTGGTGGGGTAGAAAAACTACCTCGTTAATTTTTAGTTAGTAGTAAGGATAGTTCACAAAAATAAGTTAATGTTTTTTTCAATGCATTTCATTGAAAAAAACATTAACTTATTTTTCCTCAAAATCCAATGACGAATTCAGTTCAAACAAAGAAAACTTGTGTCTTATGACGCATTGTTTTTCATTTTTCAATGTAATTTTTTTAAAGTCATCGAGTTCAAAAATAAGTTACATGGTCAAAATGACGCGGTTTCTTTGTGTGGCCTTACTTGGGATGATATAAAAGCTTCCACCCAAAAGTGGGATAACAATAGACCTCCAAGTGTACTTAGTTATTATGTGCACTTCTCCTCAATTATTGTAAATAATTGAATAGTTCATAAATGTGTTTGCCAATCCGAAAGTCAACCTAGCCCAAGTGTCATCCAGTGAAAACCGTAAGTCCGTTTTTTGGCTTGATAGCGAATGTTTTTATAATTCAAAATTCTAACTATGGCTCTAGAAGCTAAACTGATTTTTATTCTGATTTATGAGATGGCTTTAGGTAACTAATTCGCGGAATTTTTGATAATTAGGTACACACGGTCTTTCTAAAAGGTTATTGAATATGTAGTTGTTTTGAAACTGCATCTGAACGTTTTGATTTGAATATTTGATTTTGGAATAAAAATTTAATGGTAACTTGACTTTTTATACTTAATAGAGGGTTTGTTTATTGAAAATTAATTGTAAATTAGTTTTGATTATAAAAAGAATTTTATTTTATTTTGCAAAATAAAGGAATTATTTGATTAGTAACCACTCATGACACTTGATTTCGAAGAAAAGTCTGATTTAATTGAGAGTTGTTATTGGAACTGTGCTAAAGAAATTATGAGTTTGTGCATACTAAATTTGAGTTTAAGTAATGAATTTGCGTATTTTTATAATATTTGAATATTTTTGGTTTTAAGGTTTGTTAAAGTAAAGTAATAATCATTTTAAATAAAAGAACAATTAATTAAGGTAAAATTAACTTGGTTTACTTGTCTTTGAATTTATTTATTTATTGTCAGATTAATTGCTAAATTGTAATTGATTAATCATTCTTTTATTAATTAAAACTTATAGTTTTTATTGTTTATGTAACTGCTTTGGATTTTTGAAACAGTCAAAAAGTGCTTTAGTAAATTCAGTTTTATGGAAATTAATGAATGATACCCTCGAGTTCTCAAGTGATTATTTTTGTTCTAAATTGATTAAACGATATTGGATCTAAATTATTGTAATCATTTAAAGTAGGAAAATTGTTAGAGATCATGTTAAAAAGTTTAAAAACCTTTACATTTGTTTGTCATAATTTGGAAGTAATTTTTAACTGTTATAGATTTTTATATTATGGTTTAATTTCGTATTTAAAGATTAATGTATTGTTTATTTCTTATTTCATTTATAACTAAAGATTTTAATTGAGTTTTATAGTTTTATAACAATATTTAAGATTTTATCAAAATTATGTCATTATTTGTATTAACTAAGCATTGTTCAATATATTTTGTATTTAAGTTAAAAACTGGGTCTTGTTTTTAAAACAGTTAAAGATCTTAGACTGCACCCCTTACCCCTAAAGCATTTGATTCCCTATCTTCGGTTTAATAATTTTATAATATTTTTATATTCTGATTATGTTATTAAATCGCAGGGAAGCTCTATGTTCAAAATATAAATTTATTAGATTTGTGGATTAGGAACCGCTTATAGCCTTATTAATAACATTCCTTAAGATTTTCCTTTAAATCTTAAATAGAGTAAAAGCAAATTTTTCTTAAAAACAACCCGTACCACAATATTCTGGGAGAAGACAATTTGTTGTTAATTTTACCGCGGATACTTTATTTTTGTAAGAAATTTTGTATATACGCCAGTATATTACCTTACCCTTAATGTCCCATTCGATTAATTTTTGCAGCATAAGGTGTCGCCATGTCATATCATAAGCTTTTTCAATATCTAAAAATACGGCTAAGTCGGGCTAAGACAGTTTGTTTTTCAGAGAAAGCTTCATGAATTTCTGATTCAAACTCTATCAGATTGTCTATAGTCGATCTGTTTGCACTAAAGCCACTTTGCTCAGAGGTTAAGAGACTTTGATGTTCTAAGTGCCACATCAGCCTTTTACTAACAATATTTTCTAATAGTTTGGACATTGAAAGAGATAGATCTAAATGTGAGCTTCTGCACATGTGACTGGGAATTGGTTTGATTCTCAGATTTGGTTGAATATAAATTCTAAAAATTTTAAAGCGGAGGGAGGAAGGTGTTGGAGGAATAAATAAGTAAAGTTATCTGGTCCCGGGCTAGTGTTGTTACAAGATTGTAGTGCATTTTCTATTTCTCTTTGTGTGATGGTTTTGTTTAAGTCATTGTCGTGTTGTTAACTCTAAATGTGTTGTTTTTCCTGCGTTCTTTTATAATTAAGAAAAACATTGTTGAAGTTGTTGTCGCTAGAGTTTTCTTCGAAGCAGTCCGCTAAAATCTCAGTTACTAATTTTCTTTGTCTATAAGGTTTCCGTCTTTCCTAGTCGTATGTTGTGACTTACTTTAATACCTTTCAGTTTTTTGACTTTTTTCTATACTTGTTGCATTGGAGTTGAAGAATTAATCCATGATTCTTTTTTATGTTGTTTGATGATTCACCGTGAGCTGTTTTTGATTCACTTTTTAAACTTTTTTTTTAAATTTTCTATTTGTATGAAACACAAAGTATTTCATAGTTTTAACTTGAGAAATAGGACGCAGAATTTAATTTCAGAAAACTAAAACATATGTCTACATCATAACTGTATAAGGCAGGTTTGGTTATTTTACCCTCCACGATGACTAGATAAATAAATCAATCTCTCAATAACAATTATTTATTTTATTTACTGTCATATTATTTATTACTTTTATTATTATTATTTTGAATAAGTTATAATTATAATTATTTTGAAGGAATTTTGTTATAAAATATTACTGATACACGATACAGGTAATCCTTATATAACAAAAATAATAAAATTCTTGATAACGTATGCATTTTTATTGTGAATTTGTATTGTATTGTAAATTTTATTTTTATACAACTGCACACGCAGCATATAATTCTACGCCACTGTTCTGGTTGTTGTCCAAGATTACCGGAAGGTTATTCGTATTTAGATTTAGAATTAATTTATTTAAAACCATAACTCAACTCCAATGATTTTCGCTCTCTGAAAACTCCCCAGCCCCAAATCCTTTTAACTCCCACCGCCCTTTTAATGGGTTACGCCCATCGCAAACCCATGTGACCCGTTTTTTTCTGCAGTGTGCCTTAAATTTTAAGTGTCCTTGTACCATCTACAACGTTAATAGTGCACTAAACCAGACTAAACTAACAATTACATCAACCTTAACCAACGTCGGCGCCTTACAGTAAGTTACTGTTAAGTTTGGTTAAAATAACACAAGAAGTTATTTTTTTTTAGTTAGATAAAACATGAGCTACGGTTTTAACCCACCTCCCTCATACCAACCAGGAGCACTAAACCAGCCTGGTTTTCCTAGTGCTCCACCACCGCCGTACCAACCCGGTGGCCCACCACCATACCAGGCCGGTGCTCCAGCACCCGGTGGCCAGTGTGCTATTATCAGAAACACCCCATCAGGGCTTGTGCTGGATGCAACTGAGTATGAGGTGAAGTTGCAGCATTACAATGGGTCTCCTGCTCAACTATGGATGCTGGAACCCGTAGGAGGAACCTCGTATGTTATTAGAAATAGAGGAAATGGGTAAGAGGTTATGTCACCATGACGGTGTAGAAAAATTTAACGAATGGGAAATTTAGGGCTGTGTTGGATATAGAAGGGGGCCCGGATTGTGGTGCCAATTTGATAACGTATGAAGGTCACGGAGGGCTTAATCAACAATGGTTTGTAAATCCTGATCAAACTATTACGAGTGCTGCGGCAAATTTGGCTGTGGATGTTTGCGATGGTAATTGCTTCCCAGGGAATATCCTCATTGCTTATGACAGACATGGGGGCCCCAATCAGCAATTCCATCTGCAGTATCAGTAAATAGAGGGTTGAGTGTATTTAAATGTTGAATAATTGCAAATTTATCGGTTTTATTCATGTTATAATCCACAGTTTATAAATAACCTATTGTTATTGAATATGAATAGTTAGTGAAAAAATTTACGTCAAATGGAAATTATTATTACGTTCGTCTGTACTTACTTGTGCCTTAGATATTGTATCACACAGAATTACTTTTTATTTAATATTGTTTTTTATGTAATAACAAAATTGTTAATTTTTTGAAAGTATTTTGAAATTGACAGTTCAGCCATTAAATTTTATTTTTACAGGAGTGCCAACCTATAGTTATACATTTTTCTAGACCCATTTGACGTTTTTTATTTGTTCAAAAGTTAATTATTATATTTAATTGTAATAATGATAATGTAATGATATTATTATCTTTAAAATGAAATGATATATATTAAATGTATTATTGGGAGATTAGCACTGTTATTATGTAAATTTATATTTTTCTAATTGATTATTTACTTAAAAATGTTTATAAAGGCAAACTGTATTCTAATAATTGTCTGCTTTTTTAATTTATGTATTGTAAAAAGGTTTATTATTGAAAATACAAAATTAAGGTACAAATTGCATTATTTATTTTATGGCTCTACCAATCTAAGAAAAATGAAATTTGAAAGTCTTTAAATTATTGAAGGTTTAATTTTCATTTTTAAATCTAAACTTAATTTTCAGTGCAACTTCAGAAAATTCAAATAAGTCCGCTAAACGCTGAGACATATAGCAAAGATTAAAGTTTTTTCCTGGCAACATCAAAAGTACAGAGGTCCAGCACCAAACGTCAACTTTATATTCCAACCATGTCACATTTAAAACGTTTTGTTTTTAATTTTTTATAAATTGTGTAAGTCGAAAGGGTAGGTTATTTTTAAAATAGTAACTGTTGCGTTCGGCTACTTTCAAATTTTGCTTTTTTTTAATAAAATGTACCATATGGTTAAGTATTATATTTTTTGACCAACGGTTGCTATTATGTATGAAAATAATATCGTGTGTTTTTTAAAAAAAAAACTCTAGAGTGCTTTGAAACTAAAAAACAATTGTTTTGTATGTCTGTGTTTAATCGTTTACACACTTGTCAAACTGACAGATCTCATAACCTTACTTTTCGACAATTAGAACAAAAATACATTTTTATAAATATATTCATTTATTACCTACAAAAACTGTTGATATTAGCCCAAGCACCTACTTTTTGTGAATGGAGAGGTTCTTCTACAATTTCATAAGGATGTTCTGTTGCCCAAATTCTCATGTTTTGTGAATTCATGTAGCCGGACAGGTAAAACCACGGTTCATCCGTAAAGGAAGTTTTTTGAAAGAGTTCATTATTATTTGCAATGTTATTTAAAAACCACTGACAATACTGCAATCTTCTAGGAAAATCTACGGGTCGTAACTCTTGAACGGCTTGGAGACCATAAGGGTACATATGTAAATCTTCTCGTAGGAGTTTTGCTGAGACAGATGTCTAATCGACGTTTTTGGATCTTGCTGTAGAATCTCTTGTGCAGCATGAATAACTTCATCTGTTCGTTTAGTTGGTCATCCACTGCCCTCTTTACGTGTAATGGCCCCAATTTCACGGAACAGATTCACACTTCGGTGGAGAGTGTTTTTAAACCCTTCATACACAACAACAACGTCAGGAAAAGCTTCTCGAAAGTCCTCCAGGCACGGCTGAATTGAATATTTCCAAACACCGTTAACATTCTCTCCATTTCGGAAATAACTTTCCAACAAAAAAATCTTTTGTTCACTGGTATACACCATGATTACAAATCAAGGAAAACACAAAATTTAGTATTGAAAAATACTGATAAATAAAATAACGAATGTTTGAAAAACTAAAACACCACGAAGGCAACCACACAAAAACACACCAAGACCAAGCCCGCTTTGGCGGGAAGAGGAGACATTTTTAGGTTAGGATAATTTGTGATGGATAAAATTGTATAGTAGGCAACCAACAATACACGAATAATGTAAATAATAAAAATTTTGTTGTCATGGAGGTTGTTGTATGGGATCATGTACGACATACGTAACAATGTCATGGCTTGCTACGAGTTTTTTCTTAAACGAACACACATTATAATTCTACCAAAAAAAATTCGAATCAAATTTAAATTTTACTCTTGACAGTGATAGCAAAATGACATTTATCAAGTGAATTAATTTAGGCGCTACGTTATTAGAATTTTGTTTTTCATAGCAACCTCTTATCAAAAATTATAATAAACATAATATGGTACAATAGAAGCAATGTAAGCGACAGTCATTATTTGAAAATATTTACAGTACCTAAAACTGCCATGAAATATGCACTCCAAATAAAAAAGGTGTAACCCGCAAAAATAATTTTACTAGATCCGACTTTATTTTTTTAATAATTAACACTACAAATAAAACAATGCGACAAAATGAAAACAAATTTAGTACCTATATTTTTCAAAAACAGCTTCACTGTATTCTAGAAAAATTATTAATATACTCAGTGACAAGAACAGAGAAAAGTTGAGAGTGGAAACAGGAAAAAGAGCGGTGAGATTCGAGGAAAATCTAAGAAAGCGACATGAATGCAGCAGAATACCACAACAGCGCTGGGCTAAAATTAAAAGAGCAAATGGTAATGTTAGGTGGATAGAATTAGATGACTACTATGAGAAAATGAGGTATGCGTGTGCAGAAATTGAAAGAATGAGAGAAGGAGGAAGAACAATGAACAATGGAAGAAGAACTAAAACAAAGAGATGCTGACATAGATAAACAGGAAAAAACTGCGAACATAAAAGAATCAAGGTACAATTCAAAATATGCCTTAATTGTTACCACCGAACTGCCAAAATATCTAGATAAAATGAAAAGTAAAACTAAAAAAATGGTTACAAGAATTAGATGAGGGAATGAAGAAAGGGAAAATTAATTTTGGAGAGAAGATTGGGAAAGAATGTGTAGATTATGTAGAGAAAAAAGGGAGACTTTAGAGCATTGTTTGTGAAAGTGTGTAGAGTCAGAATGTGCGAGTATAGAAGAATAAAAGTTCTAAACAAAAATGGAGAAGGGAAAGAATAGATGAAAGAAGTTACGTGTTCTAGAAGAAGATTGGAGAAGAATTATTATTATTTTTTTGTTAATTTGTGTTAACTTTTTGTTACCTTTACGTGGGACTGTAAAGCCAATTAGGCAATAAAGACATTAAAACTAACTTATTAAATGACTGTTAGATTTATTATTTATTTAAAAGCTCATGAAACTAGTTGTATTTCATTAATTAAAAAGTAGAAACAATGACTTCTGTGTTTTTTTCGATATATGTTTATTTTTTGTATTTTCAGAATTAATAGACTATTACTTCTCAGTCTTAATTTGTCACCACTCTGTGCATAGTGTCATTCCCCTGACTATATATTTTCCCCTAGTGCGTATAAAATTTAAAAAGATAGTAATATCATCTGGCCCTTCATTACACATACATAAATATTGCCAACGTGTAAAATAATCAATATTAAAATAAACTGAGACTTGCAATAGAAATAAAATTGGGACAACCTGTATACAAACTGATACTTTAGAAAATGTAAACAGTTTTTTTATTATGTAAAATGTTGACAAGAGATTTTTGACCTCACTTTTCAGTTGGTAAAGACAGCCGTTTAAAACAATGTTTAGTCTCATTTGTTTAAATAAAATTAATTATTGTTTTTTCGCCGCTATTTTCGTGATTAAATATGAATTGAAACAAAACTCGACACATCTTGTTTCTGTATCTAAATATTTAAATACATTTTTGGTTTATTATTTCAATTAATTGCTTACATAATACAATGATTCAGTACTCGTAGACACAAAAGCGCTTCGACATTCGGTGATATAATAAACTTTGCAAATTTATCGATTTCCCTTTGTTTGAATCAGTCGTACACCAAATCTCGAACAGGGCGCATTACATTTATTTATTATTAATTATTAAACGAAATATATTGCGATTTTGATTAAACAAATACATTTTTGCATTCCCAAATAACACTTAGATAAACAATTTTAAACTATTTTTATTTGTAATTGTTTTAATAATAAATTCACAAGTTTTATTTAGAATCCCTTTTTACCCCATTTTGTAAAAAATAAATAAACGATTTAAAGTAAATTCTTTTTGATTTATTGGGGTTTGAAGGGTAGGTTCCAAAGACATCGCTAAAAATTTGGGTTAAAAGTAAATCCAAAAGAAGCAGAGAGATAAATCACCACATAGAGCAGAAGAAAAAGCATCAATTTTAGGATTAAAGTTAGGTTCGAAAGAAGCAGAATGAGAGAATTCGCCAGTTTTTCTGTTTCAGCTAATTATTTCAGTAATTTGTTGTTTCATGTTATAGTAATTTTTCTGTTTTAAGTTTTCCTACAATTTTTTTTTCTGATTCAGATTTTCATAATTTTTCTACCTCAAGTTTTCTATTAATTTTTTTATTTCAGGTTTCCTACTATTTTTTTTTCTGTATCAGATTTTCGAAATTTTTTTATTTCAAGTTTTCTATAGATTTTTCCATTTCAGGTTTTTCTACTATTTTTTTTTTCTGTTTCAGGTTTTCGTAATTTTTCAATTTAAAGTTTTTCTATTATTTTTTTTGTTTTAGGTTTTTCTATTAATTTTACTGTTCGAGATTTTCCTAATTTTTCTGTTTCAGGTTTTCAGGTATTTTTCTGTTATATAATTTAATTGTTTTTTCCCGGAATTACTTACAGGTATCTATGCAATTTTTTTGCATGTTGGAGATATTTTACATGTATATTGGGTATATTGCTTAGTTTGGTTACTAACATATTACTTAATTTAAGTATATTAGATAAAATAGTAGTTAGATTAGTTTCTAAGTTTGTGTGATCGAAGAGCCACTTGTCTGGTTAGCATTTATTGTAAGAGCCCGTTATGTTCTTGATTTATAATATACAATATTATATTTTGGTAATTACCTTAATTAAAATAATAATGATTATTAATATTTGATAACAATTTTTTTAAAATTTATCGGTCAAAATTTATTTTTTAAATTCTCTAAAATTTTGAAAAGAAATATGTCAAAAACAAGTCAAACACTAAAACACAGTAAAATTTTAAATTTTCCTGCGTTTTTCCTGCGTTTTTCCTTTAATAATTATTAATTCAGATAAAACAGTTGAAAGCAATTTAGTTTTAACAACATTTTTAAATAGACTTCTCGGTGCACCTTTTGCCTCTTTGAATAATAATTTGAATATCTTTTGTTAAAAAAATGAAAAAAATTCTTGAAACTTTTGCGCCATAAGAAACACCATGAAAGTTGTCTTAAGGCTGATATGCCTGTAAAGTAGGTTACATAAAAGTAGTCACTGATAAAAGTCTGAAAATGTCTCATTATGCGCAGCGAGCATCTATCTGGGTAGCTGTACTTTTGATGCTGCTAGGAAAAACCGAAATACAAACGCCATTTTGGTTTTGAGCTTTTTGCAAATGACAGTTGCCAGGGCATGATCTGTCAAAATTTTGCCCCCATATTTTTTTACGTCAAACAGCAAGCAAAAGTGTTCAATGTCCCCTGCGTCAGTGAATCGCAGTCTGCGAAACGGTGAGTTTAAAATAGCATTCAGTGTGTGATGTGTTCTGTGTTGAAGCAGTGAACAATGCAAGACTATCACTATCGCGACCATTTGAAAAATCGCATTTATTATGCCGCTAAGGACGGTATGTCCATAGCCCTGTACACTCTTCTGGTTGGTGCTAATAAACATGAAGTGGAAGCCATCCTCGACGAGGTAAAACTCTTTGTCTCCGGCCTGCTAGTATGAAAGTGGAAAAATTTAACCTGGTGCACCATTGCAGAAGTATATCGAGGATGATGGACAGGAATGTACCCCCTTAATTGTGGCAGCACGACAGGGACACGACAAGGTGATGCGGATGATGCTGGTCAAGTTCAAGCCTGACTTAGAGGTGGAAGGAATTGTCAAGTTTGATGGATATGTGATTGAGGGGGCTAGTGCTTTATGGTGTGCTGCATGTGCAGGTACTTGAATTGTGCTATTTTTGGTATATTACTAAATGGCAACGAAAAAATTAGGGTAGAAATTGATGTTTCATCAAATCTGGAACATAACCTCACATTTTGACAGTTCCAGAAATAACAGGAATTTGTGTTAAAATTTGGTATTTGTGGAAGGAATGCGTAATTGATAAAATTTGGCGCCACGATGTTTATAATTTCAAGGCTCTTAATTTAATTTTCTTATTTATATCATGAAATATTGATTTAGGTCATTTAAATGTGGTAAAAATACTTGTGAAGGCTGGTGCTGATGTGAACCACCCTACAAAATCCAATTCGACCCCTTTACGAGCTGCTTGTTTCGACGGCCGTCTGGATATTGTCAAGTACCTGACTTACCATCGCGCTGATATTAACATAGCTAACAAATACAACAACACCTGTCTTATGATAGCTGCTTATAAAGGCCACCTGGACGTCGTGAGTCCTCCTTAGGAAGACTCCTAACCCAAATTTTATTTTTCCCCTATTTAAGGTCAGTTTTCTTCTGGAAAACGGTGCCAACCCTAATGAAAAAGCACTATGTGGGGCTACCGCTCTGCACTTTGCTGCCGAGTGCGGCCACCTCCCTGTGGTGAAGGAATTACTAAAATATAACGCTGTTTTCTCGACGAACGATTCGGGAATGACTCCTATTAAAGCAGCAGCGGAAAGAACCAGAGCTGACGTTGTGGAATATCTCGTTGAAAGACCGGAGATTAGTAAAGAAGAGCAGATTGAAGCACTGGAATTGCTGGGGGCATCGTATGCCAATGATAAGGAAAATTATGATATCGTTATGGCTTACAAGTACTTGCACAGGTCAATGATGTTGAGGTGAGTACACAAAGAGAATTCTCGCTATTAAAAATAAACTATATGAAATAAACATACCGGCGGAGAATGGGTATTTTTAGGCCGCAAGGTGAATGTTAGCATTTTTAAAGAAATCAACGGTTTTGCGTGTAATAGAAACACTAAAAATAGGATTTTGTATGGTTATTTATGAGTTTTAGAGATTTTTGGCAGTGACGGAACTGACACGTGAGCGGGGGGGACTAAGGGCGAAAGTTTCAGGTGTTGGGCGATTGAACCCGGAAGCTTTAATATAGATCAAAATATAGGGAAATTTTTAGATTTTTTAAAAATCTACATCATAAGTTTATGTATTAACACGATATATGTACATATGTACAGTAGGGTGGACCAAAAAAATATTTTTTTTTAACTTTCGACACTGAAAAATTGGATCCCAGGCATCTTTAAAAAGCATTTCTTAAAAATGCCTAGGATCCAATTTTTCAGTGTCGGAAGTTAAAAAAAAATAATTTTTAAATTTAACTTTTTAAGATGAGCTCTTAATTTTAATAGGAAGGACTTCCTCATCTCAGTTTTCTATTTTTTCTTTAGTTCTATTTGGCAAAATCCATATTCCGTGAGTACTTGATCGTAGAAAAAAAATTTATTTACATTTTTTGTTGAAAATTGAACGCTCTAAAAAAGGTATCTTACAATTTTTTATAGCTACTAGCGTTTAGAAAATACCAGAGGTCAAAGTTTGAAGAATTTAACAAAAATTTCTTTTTTACTTGTAAATTTTATAACTCGTAGATAAATAATTATTTTAAAATGCGCAACATATAGTTTTGTAGGAAATTAAACGCTCTACAAAAAAGTGTTTGTGGTTAATCGATTACTCCAACCATTTAAAAAAAAATGTGGATTTAGTCTCAAATTTTAGTTAGTAAGTAAAAAAGAAATTTTTGTTAAATTCTTCACAATTTGACTTCTGATATCTTCTAAACGCTAATGGCTATAAAAAAATTGTAAGATACCTTTTTTAAAGCGTTGAATTTTCTACAAAAAATGTCAATAAAGTTTTTTTCCACAATCAAGTACTGACGAGATATAAATTTTGCCAAATAGAATGGCATAGAATCTAAAAATGCAATAAAACATAGAGGGTGCATTTAAAAAAACAAAGTTGATTTTGGTAACTCATTTTTGGGACTCCCTGTATAAAAAAAATTAAAAAATTGCACAATATAAAAGTAAAATTGACCTGTCCCAGCAATTTTTTAAAAAATAAATAGTTTTAAAGTTATTTTAGATTTAACAAAAATTGATGGGAAAGTGGACAGGTCAGGTTTTTGTTAAATCTAAATAATGGACGTAAAACACAAGATAAAGTTATTTTAGATGTTCCATAGTTTTATCGCTCATTGTATAATTAATTATTTATAAAATTTTTTCAAAAATTATTTATTTTATACCGTGTCTAATAGAAATGCTTTATTTTTAAACATTTTAGCACCAATAGGCAGTTTTTGACATTTTTTTACAAGCTTCAAATGTCTAAAACAAGTTAGAAACATTATTAATACCGCAGAATGTAATGGATAGGTATATACATGTTGACTTAAGTAAACAAAGAGATGTTGGCTTTGTACTTATTGTCACAAACTTCAGAGCTATCGAAATATGGATTTATTATATTTCGTTCATGATTAAACCAATCAAAGTGACCTAATTTGAGTTTTTTTATTCATTTTTTGTCAGAAATGTAAAAGTTACTATTTTGATATGTTGGTAAATAAAAAATGTAATCGTAATAGGTCATCAAATATAGAAGAAAGAGATATACAAATAAATTTTCTAAATTCATGCTTAAATATTGTTTTTTTTTTTAAATCTTATTATATTGCAACATCAACTTTTGTTTGTAAATAATACTAAGTACAACGTCCCAAAAAAAGATTTTCATCTAGTTACCTTTGAAATTATTTTACATGTTAATTTTTTTGTGCCGCTCTACTCTTTAAGTTTGAACTAATTTATTCTGTCACCTATCAATCAAATGTTAATTCAGATTTGAAGTTTGGCAAGGGTATTTTGACCTTTAATGAACATCCAAAGCAGGAAAACTTTCTCTTTAAAAATTGCCGCTTGTAGAGAGACCGAATATATGGGGTTTTTCATTTTTCTTGTTACAACCTTAGTGACATTACTAGGTTTACTCGTTACCCCTATTTGCTAAAGCGGCATTTTTTATTTTACATGGGAAATTCACAGGCGACTAGATGAAAATCTTTTTTTGGGGCCCTGTATAACGTTAGGCAAGTTTAATTCCATATTCCTTTTTTAAATAGATAATATTTAAATTTGATGGAAGCATGTTTTCTTTTTCGAAGTGGGGTGATTTTCATATAAATAATGACAATAAAAATCAATGTCCAACCCACAAGTTTAATAAAAATTCTAATACAACAGTGGCAAAGCGCTATCGGAAACTAAAGCTCCATTATCGATACCTGAATAACAATGTAAAAAGGAAAGTTATACAAAAAGTTAAAAATGTTGAAAAAACATCAATCTTTTATCAAAAACGAATTAAAACATTAAAAAATAAAAATGTATATTAAAAATAGAATAAAACGTTATTTTTAGTTCAATACTTTTTGATTAATTCAAAGGAAAAAATATAAATACACAAATTGTTGCTATAAACATTTGACAATTTTAACACACTTTTTTAGACAAGAAATTTTCTTTCTGTTGTCACTTTACCAATAGCAAGAGTAAGTCTAAAAGCTCGCTTACTGCAGTCTGCTTCTGTGTAGATGTGTTGAAAAATGATAAGAGCCTCTTCACCTTAGACCATTTACGAAACCGCTTCGCTGTAATGGGCTGCTAATACGGTTTAGAAACGCACGAAAAGATCTAAAGGACACAAGTATATCTTGGTCCTTTGCTGTGCCGGAACGATTTCAAGTTTTTGATGTGTAACGTTGCCATATCATGTTTTTAAAATTGAGTTTAGTGTGAGAAAAAAATATGTAGGTCTGCAGAATAAAATAGATTGTATCAGCTTTAAAAATTTTGCAAATGTTACATAATGTTTATATTTAAATTGGCTGTTTAATTTTTTTAATCCCCAAATTTGGAGCAAAATAAATTTGACAACTGCGTACACCGGCGCGCGGTGTTGAAAAGAAAGAAACAAAATATATTTCTCTCTCACTTGCATGTTGGCGTGTAACTCACGCACAGGAAGGTTGGGAGATTGGCGGTCCATTACAGCGAAGCGGTTTCGTGAATGGTCTAAGCTTTTCACGAATTTCCAAAGAGTCTCAAAATTGGGAAGTTTATAGTGCTTTATGACTGTCTTATTAAGTATTTCTCTGCATCAAACTGGTGGATTAAAAATATTGACGAAGATACTATCATTTCTTCGACATTTTATTTTCTATAACTATGTTGTTGAATTTTAAGCTCTATATTATAATAATTTATAAAGTGTGATTTTGATTGATGCAGGGGATTGATGAAGGCTAGATAGCTGAAACCGGTTCTAGGAAATAAAAAATAAAATTTATTGGGAGGCGTTTAAATAAAGAAAATCTGTTTTGTTTCTTGAAATAAGTTACTTTCTTGTAACTAGTGGCAAGAGACTCTAGGAGCTCTAAGAGTATTATGTGATTTACAATATTATTCGCCAAGATTAGAACATAATTAATATATTTTTCCTTGCGGTAAAATTCAATCTCCTAAATAAACGGAATAACAACAGAAGACAAAAACTAGAAAATTGCAATAGAACACGTATTCATGATTAAAAAAATAGTTTTAAAACCCGTCTTTTTTTGTATACCCTTTTATTCCAGCCATAATGGATTTGAAAGCGGAAGCGCCCTCTTTTGTCGAATTTTTGTACGTACAGACGCGATACTTTCTGTCATACAGCACAAAACTGGTGTTAATGTTAAAGCAATGAAAATAAACCTGATTTTTAATATTTTCTTTGTGAATCACATGATTTACATTGCGTATCCCTCAGGAATGAGAAATTCCAGATAATCTTATGCCGTGACTCAGCCACTTTTACAACAACCGGCCTTTTCTAACAAAAATTATTGGTTATTTATCATTCTCCGGGACTACTTTTGAAGCTTTCTTTTTAAACAATTCGTAAACAATAATAGAAAAAAATCTTGTGACTCTGTTGCTGTGACAAACTTGATTTGCACCACTCTTTATTTAACAAGAGTACACGCTTTACACGTGTATCAAAACATGAATTGTGCAACTTACAAGCAAGATTGATCCGTTGCCAACTTTATTCAAATAAAATTTAAAATAGATCGATCGCGTTTCTCGAAATTTTCTTTTTCAAATAAAGTGAAATTACCGTTTCTGGATATGATTTTTTGCAGGTATAGCGATCCAGACAACCCAATCAAGAAAAAACTAATAACACCAATAGCGGCGTATGAACATTGGGTCGAATCTCAGACTGTCTACGAACTGGAAGCTATCCAAAATAACCACAATTCCATCCATATGGAAGCCTTAACAATCCGAGAACGAATTTTGGGGTCACAAAATCCTGAAGTGCCTCACCCTGTCATCTACCGAGGGGCTGTTTTTGCCGATAACGCCAGATTCGAAAGATGTTTAGAATTATGGTTACACGCTTTAAAGCTACGACAAAAAAATCATATTTCAGTGGTTAAAGACTTGCTCAGGTTTGCTCAAGTGTTTTCTCAGATGTTACACGTGAATGTCAAGGTCACGTATGACCACGTTGTTCAAGTTTTAGCAGCGGCTATTACAGAATTAGAAAGAAATAAATACAAGTTGAGTAAACCTGGACCAAAAGATGATCCTGAGACTGTGATGGTAAAGTATAGAGGGCGTAGTTGTGCATAACTAGCTTGAATTTTCAGGAGGAACTAGAAAGTAATCTCACTACAACATTGTACCTTTTAACAATTTTAACCAAATTGGTTAAGGAATGTACAGATGAGGAGCGTTTTAATGTAAATAGAATGGTTTTTACTTTGAATCAGCTGCAAGTGACGTTGAGGGATGGCCAAACTCTGTTGCACCTGGCGTGTAATGCAGAGACACCAGTGGATGATTTCCATACAAACGATATTTGCAAGTAGGTGGCGTTCTTGGTTGGGACAAGTGTGACTTGAGTTGTTTGCAGGTTTCCTTGTGCTGAGACGACTCGTCTTTTAATAAAATGTGGAGCAAATGTCAATGCCATGGATTACGACCGAAATACTCCTCTTCATGTGATTGTAAACTACCATAAACCTATATCGGATTTTTTGACTTTGCATTCAATTATTACTGATTTGACTGAAGCAGGGGCGCATTTAGATTGTGTAAATAAGAGAGGAGAGACGCCACTGGAAGCCTCGGCTACAGGTAGTAAGTGTTATGATTGGGTTTGTGTGTACAATCTTCCAAAAAATATGTTTTCAGGTGTGGCTGAAATTATATTAAAGACTCAAATGAAACTTAGTTTGAAATGTATAGCTGCCAATGCTGTTAAACATCATAAACTTACTTATCAAGGACAAGTTCCTGAAGCTCTAGAATCGTTTATAGAGTTACACGGTCCGGGAATTGTCAAAAAAGCCTAGTCAATTTTTTTCGTTAGATTTTATTGTAAATAGCGTGCTTCGTCAATTTGTTCTTTGCGATTTGTTTTGTTAGCTTTAAGTTCGAAATTTGTATAAATTAAGCAAATGAACAAATTGGTTTTATCTTTTACCAATAATTGGTGTTATTTTTTGAGACTGCTAATTAGGATTTTTTTATCAGATTTTTAAATAATTGTTGATGAGGAGTTCAGTCCTTTTTGTTATTTTTGTAAAGAAGAAATTGTTTTGCGAGTTATATTTTGTCTAGATTTGCTTAATTTCCAACTCCCTTTTTGGTAAAATTGTTCCCGAATTTTCTAGTACTGTGTAAATTATTACGATCATGATGGTGCATAATAGACATAGGGATGAAACCAGATATTTATATTTTACCAATGTATTTTTTCTATTTTTAAATAAATCAAAGTGTGATATCTGTTGCTAATGTCTTTAATTCCCCAAATAGATTTTTTATTAGTGACAAAACTGCGTTGAGACGACGACACAAAAATAGAACGTGAAGTGGTAAAAAATACGCGAAATGCTTCGTCATTGTTATATCCAATTGTGCAAACATTAAAACTAGAAAATACATTTGTGTGAAAATTTCCACCGAAATTTTAAACACGCAGTTTATCAAATAAACTATTCCATTCATAGCAAGCTATGACATTGTTTAACTCTGTAATTTTAACACATCAGTAAAAACTTAATTAGTAAATTAAGTAGAACTTTAGGACAGGTATTAAGCTTGTTTTATTAAAGATTTAATTCTTTGAATAAGTTTTATGAAGATTTTTTTAGTAAGTTATATGTACCTAATTAGTGAACGTCCAGCACTTTTTGGTCATTTATAGGCTGATTTCAAGTTGAGATAATACCGGTAGTATCTTCGTTTCCATGGAAAAATAAACAAATTCGGGGCTGTGATTCGCTTTTGTCATGGAAAAGTATTAAAATTTGCGATACTACCGGTATTATCTCGACTTGAAATCAGCCCATAAGTGATTTTAGTTTTTAGTCAAAAACTCCAAATTTTGAATGGTTTCGAATATTTAACGACGCAAGCGCAGTGCCACAGACATTTAGTGCTACCAATCTAACATTGTGAAAGTTTATTTGTAACTGATGTATCAACCTGAGAATTAAATTTATTACAGAAAGGAAAACTTCGCTATTTTTTTTAAATGTATAATAAAAGATAATATTATAAAACTCTTGTAAACAACAAATATTTTTGACCTTACACCTGCGATTCAGTCTTCTTCAATAATACAGTTTTCTACCATTTCCCTCAAATTTGGGTTTTCCATAGCGGCTGCTATTCTTTCCTTATCATTAACTTGTTTATTTACTAAAAAAGATTATAAAGAAACTCAGAAAAAGATTTTCTGTGTCTTACTTTCATGTTCTGTTGTGTGTGCCCCTTCTTTAATATAGATATCTAATTTAATCCTATAAGGAATACACCTTTCTAATTTTATCCTAATACATAAGCCTATTAAAGTCGCTAAAGAGCAATGGGGTACAGTGGGGTTAAATTCAACCCTAACAACACTGACATTCCCACAAGTGCGTTCCTTAACCTCAAATATTTTTTAATAAAAACCTGCCTAAAACGGGGAAAAACTCACTTCAACTCCTTCCTCGTAAACTACATTTAATTCCTCTAAAGTATTGGGCTTTTCTGGGTCTTTAATGGTCCGAATTAAGTCTAAAACAGCCCCCAGTTGGAATTTTTACAAATTTTGTGTAAACTTACCATAAACTGTGTATTTTAATTCCTCGTCATCCTCACTGACTTCTTTGACTTCTTTCCGTGGGCTATCTGTTTTTTTCCGGAAAAATGATAAAAACATTATGTAATTTTAACAAATAAACGATAAATCAAGGAATGGTGATTGATCAGCTGTTCTAACCTTTAAATTCCACTAGTTTCAGGTCTGGCATTTTCTCTTTCAAAAAGTGTATTTGACAGGAAATTATAATAATTAATTTTCTTTCTCAAATGGAAATTGTAACGCGTGTTGTGAGGTCATTTTTGTGACTGAGTGCCAGGTTTAAAAATTATCTCGAGTTGAAGCTCTTGTAATGATAACCTAGGGTTCTAAAGGTTTCATTGATTTTGTTTGTGATTGAATTAGTCGTAGTTTTCATGGGGCTTAATAGATTCATTTCCGGTCAAAATTCTATAATTAGTTTGGCATGAATTTACAGTAGTGACTTGTGGAATTTATGGAGGTTAGGGCTCCAGGAGTGAATGCCACCGGGGCTGCCATGTGAAGGTGTGCAGGTTGTTCACCACACAAGGGCGGTTATTTAAAGGGGCGATGTTTGAAGAAATTTTCTTGTAAATATGGTGTCAAAATGGTAAATTTAAATTTAGAAGCTCCAGACTTTTTTAAAAACTTAATTTAAATTTTTAAAAATCAAACAAAAGATTGCCACTGAAGATGAAAATTTAGTTTCCGAAAGCGCTTTGCCACTGGGGTATAATAAACTTATCTCAACTGATAAAAAAACTGATTAAATATTCAGCTTTCTTTACCTACCAACATGAGGTTTGAGGTGCGTTCAACTTTGCCACTCCGAGTACACCTACTCTGTCTTTGTTTGTCTCATTCAGGACAGATAAATCCGTCGCATTATTTGAATTCAAGATTTACTAATTTGAACACTGTTTTCATAACAACGTATGCTCTTTCTGTCCCATCTGATAAGTGGGTGCACAAAGAGTGTGTGTTGCTTTGGTGTGTGTAGTGTCAAAAAGCATAAAGTTCTGGCCACCGGATAGAGTATCCTCATTCAACGTATGAACTCAATGAAGTAGATAAGGAAAGAAGCGGTGCACTCGAGTGGCAAAGCCGAACGCAGCTATGGAAATGGTCTAGAGGTATGAAGATGTAGACTTGAAAATATTCAAACTGTTCATATTTTCGTGTTAGAAAATCAAAAATTAATGCTTTCTAAACATTTTATTCAATATTAGGTTGTAATTGGTACAACCATCCTAAGAAAAATTAAAGTGTTGTAAAAAAAATATTTAAGAGTCTATTCAAATAAAATGCAACCAGCAATACATGGCCTGTCACAAATTATTTTGAAATGTAATAAATGGCTTAATTATTACTACAAAAAAATGTGATACTTTAAAACAGATAAAAAACATTATTTTCTTCCTTTGCGGTAGTAACTTAACTTTAAAAATGTTTTAAAAAATGCATTTTAGCGCAATTTACTATGAGCTTTGCTAACGCGTACGTAATTATCATGCTAAATGTTTAATACATACTTTTTATTTTCGAAAAAAAGTGCTAATTATAAAATAAGCTGTAAAGAATCGACGTACATCTAAAATTTATCATTTTGTTAGTTTGTTAACAATATATTTTGTTTTTTAAATCTTTAACGCTTACTTTTAAAAACAAATATATTATTAACAAACTAACAAAATAATAAATTTAAGATGTACGTCGATTCTTTAAAGCTTATTTTATAATTAACACATTTTTTTGAGAATAAAAGTTATGTACTAAACATTTAACATGATAACTATGTATGTGTTAGCAAAGCTCATAATAAATTAATAAATTGCGCTAAAATGCATTCTTAATTTTTTTTTAAAGATAAGTTATTACTAAAAAGAAGAAAATAATGTTTTTTATCTGTTTTAAAGTATCCCATTTTTTCGTAGTAAAAATTAAGCCATTTATTACATTTCAAAATAACTTGTGACAGGTCATGTATTGCTGGTTGCATTTTATTTGAATAGACTCTTAACATTTTGCGAAAAAACGATAGATACGAATAAGAATCACCTCATTAGTAGGTGGTGTGACCTCCTCGATTACTTATAACTGCCCAACAAGGTCGAGACATGCTTAGAACGAGGTTATCGAGTTCTTGTTGGAGGATTCTCCACCAAGTGTCTTCTAGTGCAGGAATTAGCAACGTGCGGCCCGCGGGCCGCATGCGGCTCGTTACACATGTTTATGCGGCCAGCCAAGCATGTCTAAAATTGAAAATTTTTTATATTTTTTTATTCTAATGTTTATTATAAATATGGTTTTGTAAAATATTAATAAATTTTAATTTTAAACATTAAACTAGGCCCGTTGATTAAAAAGGTTGTTCACCCCTGTTCTAGTGCGTTGAAGGATTGGTGACTATTTTCAAATACATTGAAGGGGGTATTCTGTTGTAGAGGCATGAATTTGAGGTGTTTTTTCGGGTGCTATAAATAAAAAACAAAAAAATATTTTAACTAGGTATCCATTTTTTGACAAGATATTTATGAATATTTTAAGAATATGTAGATACATAAAAAAATAAAAAATGTCAAAAAATTAAAAACTCAAAAGTTATAAGATGTTGAAGTAGGGGATCGAAAAAAAAATGTATCGCCAAGTTTGTCACGATTGCAACCCTTCTAAGGATTTGAAACAAAAAAATTAAAAAGATTATTAATTTAGATGAATGCTGCTAACGTACTAACGGAGAAAAAGTGGGAAAAAATTTTTTTTTTGCAAAATTTCGGGTGTCCGAAAAAAAGAAAAATTTTTGTTCTATTTTTTTGCCTTTTCGAAATTTTTTAAAAATGGTAATTTTTTTTATTTTGTTATAATAATAGTTAGTACGATAGAGAACACTCACACCAAATTTCAAGTAAATCGGTTGAGTAGAACCTGAGAAATTATGACAAACTCTTTGAAAAATGTATGTAGTTTTGAGAAAAACGCGTTTAAAATTTCGGGTAAAATTAGGTAGATAAGTCAAAATCACTATTATATGGGTCCGACCCTATTATTTAATCTCTTAAAATAATTAAAATTTTAACAAATTATTTTAGAAACATATTCTTGAAAGGTTAAGCTTTGAAAATATCAAAAAAAAAATTGATTTTTTCAAATTTCTACACCAGAATTAAACCTTTAACAATCGCTCTTTGCAACGTATCCCAAGCATGTTCAATGGAATTAAGATCGGGCCGACTAAACTGGGCATGGTTGGTGCGACATTTGGACGAGTATTGTCATGCATGTATAGAAATTTTTCACCAAAGGTCCGTGCGTATGGATCAACTACTGATCGGAGTATCTGATTCACGTACTTATTGGCGTTTACAAACTGTTCCAACCAAACGAGATTCGTTTTTTACCCAACGCTTATTCCACCCCAAACCATTATTGTGTCTCCTCTATGCGAATGAACTTCCTGAACGTTTTTTAATCATTCTACATGGCATGGTTTTCTCCACACCTTTAGCCGTCTTGAGTCCGGTTAGAGGCCAAATCGAGATTCATCAGTGGTTTTGAGCTCATGCTAAACAAGCAGTGCGATTTTCTCCGCAGCGGCTTTTGACCGCCTAAATGAGCTTTATGTAACCGATTTATGACGGTTCCTAAGAAAATTGTTAGCTTATGTGCGTGTAAAAGACTTATTTTCAATTCGGCAGCTGTTTCAATAGAATTCTTTCTTGTGTACAACTGTATGTAGGGGTTCTGATTTGGAGTTGTTTTTCAGCCATTTGGAAAGGTTCTTTATGTCTTTCAGACACATCTCGTGTTTTACGATAACGTGCGTAAAGTCTTGAAATAACGCTTTGCGTGGTACCAATTTTGCCCACCACATCAAATTGACGCGAACCGGTCTCAAGCATACTGACTGCTATGAGCTTCTGTTCTAGAGTTAAATGATGGCTTACCATTGTTTATTTGTCAGAAAATGCTCACTTTGTATAGCAATAGAAGACTAAACCCATTTGCCTACGTCTGTAAAGCAACTAAATGTGGGGGTTGACAAAAAATTAAAGGAGATATGTTTCTTAGACTTAACCAGTACCTAACTTAATGTTTACATTAAAAAAAAAACCGTTAATTTTAGTTATAACCAATATATGTATAATTAAGTTTGCAACGTATCCCAAGCATATTCAATGGAATTAAGATCGGGACGACTAAACTGGCCACGGTAAAACACGAAGGAAAACTATCCCTATACCATTTCTATGTGTGTATGTTTTTGTGCTTTTTTTAAAGTTGATTTTGCTTCACACGTTTGCAGTTTTTACACTTTTAGAATTTTATTTGTGTTTTAACTGCCATTAAACGTGTTGAAAATGTTTTAATTAAGACTGCTAAGACACCCAGAGTGCGTAGATTAAGAGGTATTCTTTAATTAAGTGAGTTTGAGAGAGCATATTGTGGGTTTGCGAGAAGCGGGTCTATCAGTGAGAGAAACTGCTAGGTGAATCAACTGATCGGTACGGATTGTAATAACGACTTATCAGGCATGGATGCAAGAAGGCCGTACGCAAAGAGCCAGAGGCACTGGAGATCATTGGGGAGCAACAGAGCGACAAGATCGTTGCCTTCCTTAGACTATAAGCTGTTAGAGACCGTTTTAGTTCTACTCGGACAATTGCAAACCAGTGGTTTGTAGAACACCGAAGGGTGGTTGGGATGCCTACAATTTATCGCCGGATAACAACTTTCGGCCTTTCTTCTTACCGACTTCACTGGGTCTTACCACTCACTGCTGAACATCACCGCAACCGCTTACAATGGTGCAGAGATAGACTACACTGGGATCAGGAATGGAACACTGTTGTCTTCAGTGACGAATCGAGCTTTTGCCTGAACATGCACGATGGATGGGTACGAAGGCGGCGAAGTGAAAGACGTGACCCACTGTTTGATGTACAGAGACATGTTCATCGAATCGTAGGCATTATGGTTTGAGGTGTTATTTCTTATGGTAGCAGGACTTCTTGAGTACTCAGCAGAGGCAACATGAGCTGCGTTAGGTTTTGCCACTCTAAGTGCACCGCCTCTTTCCTTATCTACTTCAATGAGTCCATATATTACTATCTCTATCCGGTGACCAAAACTTGATGCTTTTTAACACTGTATCTAAAACAACACACGCTCTTTGTGCGCCCAGCTATTAGATGTGGCAGAAAGAGCGTACGTTGTCATAAAAACAGTCTTTATATTAGTAAATCTTGAATTTAAATAATGCGACGGATTTATGTATCTTTAATGAGACAAACAAAGACAGAGTAGGTGCACTCGGAGTGGCAAAGCTGAACGCACCTATGACAGCTCGTCGGTACATTGAAGAAGTAGTAGAACTTTATGTTCTTCCATATCTTCGGACTCTCCAAAACCCTGTTTTTCAACAGGACAATACCAACATGTGGCTAGAGAAGCATTAGACTTCATGGATCAACATAATGTTACCCGTTTGCCTTGGCCAGCTTGGTCGCTTGATCTGTCTCCGATTGAACATGTGTGGTATATGGTTGGGCGTCGATTATTAAATTTATAGCACCTTTCTTAAACTATGGTGGCACTGGTTTATGAAGCTGTGATTGCTTGGAATGAGATACGCCAAGAGGACATAAACCACCTCATCAGAAGCATACTTCGACGTGTGAATGAGTGCGTTAGGAACCGAGGGTTTTCAACACATTATTAATTAAAAAAAATTATAAATGTTCGGTTTTTACTGAAAGTTTAATCAATTGGTTAAATGGTTACGATAAAATTTTAAGTTTAACTTCAAAATATGAATAAAACACATTCAATAGAAATATGTGTTTACTTTTCTATGTTACTCAGTATACTAGAATATTGATTAAACTCACAAGTTTAACCCACGTTAAACACTGATTTTTAGTGTCTTAGTTTTAGTCATTAGTTTAATAATAAATAAAATTATATAAAATTGTCTTTAAAAATTAAATATACCAAATACATATTTTTCAAAATGAACAGGAAACTATTAGGTATTTGGAAGTTGTATACTTTGTGACGGCTTTGGTTAGTTTTATGAAACAACATGTTTGATCATTTCTTTAGGCAAAAGTGAATTTTCCCATTGGTAATTGTTGATGGCCTGTTGCATTGAGTTAAATTCAAAGCTTCTGTTGTTATTCTTTTGAAGATATTTCTTTATGTTTATCAATTCATCGTCTTGCTGGAAATTCCGGTATGAGCATGGACCTGTTTCAAAACTTTGTAATTGTAAATTACAAAACTTATTTTTTTTATTTAATTTTATTATTTAACTTCAATCGGCCATGCTCAGACTAAAAACAATTGTGCTGTCTTGGTCACAGTTTCCTTAACAACTAATTTGTTTTCAAACAATTTTTGTGAGATCAACTTTCCGGTTTTTTGTTAAAATTCGTCGTGAAAAGTAAGGGAAAATTAAATACAGTGAGTTTTTTTACTCTACTTTGGTAAATCCTGATAGGTAATTTAGTACTGAGTAAGAGAGAAGCCGGTCCTTCACGGTTTCTCTCCGAAGTATTACGAAGCCATATCTGAAGTTGAAGAACAACATGGTTTAGCTTGATCAACATAATAGATCACGTAAAAGCTGGTTTAGAAAGTGGAAGATTTTAGAATGGTACCCCGAGAAATGTTTCTGGTTAAGTTCGAAAAGTCTTAAATACGCGACTACATTGTTAAGCAACGCCTTGTATATGCACCGCATGCACTCCACGACTCCCAAGACTGTAAGACTGTTTCAGTTCCAAACCTAAGGCCCATGTTGTGAAAAGTCGCAGAAGGAGCTATAGAACCCCAAGAAAATTAGTGATGTACAACAACGAGCCTTACAATTAGCCTCGAGGAACTAAGAGATAATATGGTGGATCTAGAGGATCACAACGTTGGTAGGGTATCCATGACTGTCTATTCGACAACAAGGACTACTTTTGATATATCGATATCGAGGATATTTCAAATTATAAACCGCATGATATGATGTAAATTCTTATAGAACAGTAAAAATGTGTAAACACTTAATTTACTACTTGTTTATTTAACAACGAATACTAATTGAACTGTTGTAGAATTGCCTCTAAGGGACAATGTATTTAAACTTGTCTTAACTAAATATGTTTTACTCAATATTTTTTTCAAAATTTTAGTTTTTTATATCAAATGAAAATTTGGTATTCTAGTCAAATGACAAAAATTAAAGGTTTGGTTGGAAGACAGTTTTCACTACTCAGGAGTCTGTACTTGATTCAATGCGGAATACATTATTAATTATATTTTATACTCTCCTGTAGATGTTCGCTTAGGCTTAGATTATCAATTTGAGTCCGGTAGGTGACTTATAACAGTATCAGAGCCGTAAGTGTTGCTTAATAGCAGTTCCACTGATATAAATCAAATCACACAACAACCATTGCCACGGGAAAAAACGATTGGATTTTCAAAAAATGTGATTTTTGAATTGAAATAATAAAGCAGAACAAACTTACAGCATGAAATACAATTCATTACGATGCACGTCCGGTAGGACTTGTAACAATACTCGTCTAAACATTCTTGACTGGGCTTCGAACGTCGCCTCGTCTATAATGTCTGACTCGTCCTGTTACAAATAACCTACCGGACTTATAACGTAAATAACTATTCTGTTCTGACAAAAATTGTAATAATAATAAATGTGTTTGCATGAAAAACGGTCTAAAATGTTGTTCGGAATGTAATTGCAGGAATTGCAGAACAGTGTTTTCAATGACATGAACTTAGAAGATGACATTAATGACTACTAATTAATGGATATATATGTATTTCTTTTTAATATTTTTTTTGTTGCTTGTTTACATATGTGGGTTATTAATACACCTACAAGCCATTCAAAGGAGTTGGTTAAAAACCCCTCTTAAGGACCTGTTAATACCAACCATACAAATCAAAATTTTGACATTTATAAACTGTCATAGTCAAAAAATTAAAAAAACGGTATGTTTGAAGATAAATGTTTTGTTATAAGCAACTTGAAATTTCTATTATTTATATTGTAAATTTGGTTATAGTTTACTTTAGCTGACCACACTAAAAATGCATGAAAAAAATCGGGGTTTTCGCTAAACTTACGTAAATTGATCCCTAGAACACGAATCCGGTGGCGGAGGTTTGATTTTTTTAAATATTTTTTACAAAAAGTCCTTTTTTTGGTGAAAAAATTGTTCGGCTTTTACAACGAAAAAAAATAGCAAATTGAAAGTGATGTACATATCTCGTTATTTTTTTACGTTTTCATCCTCTTTCACAATTTTTTAAATAACTTGTAACGAAGCGTTCTAATAATTCCTAATAATTCAGTAAACAAAACCAGATAACGCTCAGCAGCTGATTCGGACCGCGTGACCGCGACGTCATACGTATACGTCAGGGCAGTAGTGGTGGTATAATTCCCACCACACCGAGAACCACCACCAACGCTTCGCTACGATACTCCTCCCATACCCCTCGTCTACAAGCGAAGGCTATATATTGCGCCTACCGCCTCCGATACTGGCATACTTGCGGGAGCATTATCCTCGTAAGTAGCCACCCCCAGACCCGTCCCCCCCTGGAGCATTATCCTAGGGGTTTCCTCTCCGATACCGCTACCCACGGAGCATTATCCCGTTGGTAGAGTCCTACCTCCCCTCCATTACAAGTGCGAGCCACCGAAGCCGACACGTCGAGGACGAGGAGCCGAGGGCGAGGAGACGAGAACGAGAAGCCGACGACGAGGAGTCGAGGACGAGGGACCGCCGGGGACGAGGCCGTGTCTATACTAGTAGAAGATTCGTTTTGTTTTGTTCAGAAGTATTATTTTATTTTATTTTGTACATAGCTATTATTGTCAATAAAACCCCATCAAAGCCGCTCTTCTCTCTCTCTCTACGATACCCAGAACCCGACACGGAAACAACCGTTACAAATTTGGCGCCCGAGCAGCAAGTCCGAAGAAAATCGACTTTATTGAGACAGGGTACGAGAGAGCAACGTGAAGAAGCCAGCCAAAAAGATGGTGAAATGGAGACCTGGCCGTGGACAAATAGTGAGTTGTTGAACCAAGTCCGGAAATGGAACGTCACCTTCGACGGAAAAACCGACGCCGTCGCTTTCATCGAGCGGATCGAAGAGCTGGCGGTGACCTATATGATCGGAAAGGAACAACTGGTACGTGCTCTGCCCGTGTTATTAAGAAATCAAGCAATTTTATGGTACCGAAATTATAAGCATACTATCCGCACTTGGGATGATTTTATTGAAATTTTTGAAGCATTTTATTTTCCGAGAGAGTACCGAGAAAGCCTGAAAGAAGAAATTTTCCGGAGGTTCCAAAAGCCGCACGAAAATGGTCGTGATTTTATAATAAACCTGCAGACTCTGATCCGAAGACATGGTGGCTGGAGCAGAACGCAAGAACTGTCTTGCATTTACAAACACCTGCTCCCAGAGTACCGCCAATACATTCGCCGGAACGACGTAAATTCCCTGATGGACCTGCTGGACCAAGTGCAGGAGTATGAGAGTCTAGCTCGAGAGCTGAAAACCAACAAGTTCGAGCCAAGAAATTGTTTGGTTGCCAGTTCGAACTGGACGGGGATGATGTCCGAGTTTCCGGAGGAGACTTATGAACCACGACACTCACGACAGATTCCAGGTTTTCGCCCAAAATTCGACCAGGAAAATATAAGGTTCACCTATAGGCAACCCCCAAAACATTTCTGTTCGCGGTGTGGCTTACAGGGGGTAATGACCCATCAATGCCACTGTATCAAGACGAAGACAACAAACTCCGAGGGGACTGTGCCCCAAATGGCTCCGAGCAGCCCCTGGAAAAAGACCGAAATACTACCGACACCGACCCCGAAAGTGACCGAAATAGTACCGACACCTATTTCAAAAAGGACCGAAATACTACCGACACCGACTTCAAAACCGATAACACAAATTCAACCCCAGCCCAAAAATGACAATCGCATCATTTGGAAAATCTCCGTGGCTAACCAGGAAATTCCCGCTTTGTTTGACACTGGTTCTGTGCTCTCATATATTAGCGAAGAGACGGCCGATTATTGTGTAAACCAAGGGGTGCAGCCACAGGTTTTGACTTCCAGAATGCAGGCGAAAATGGCCAATGGGGTAACCGTAGATACTAACGTTTCCTACAACATAAAATTTCAGGCCAATGATCTGAAGTTTGAATGGAATTTCTTAGTCTGTCCGAATTTAACAAGTCCGATAATCCTTGGGTTAGACTTCATCATGGGTCAGCAAATGGTGTTGAATTTTCAATCCGGTGAAATTTCCCACCAAGGCCGAATTTTGCTGAACATGGGGTCACCACTAGCCCAGGTGTCAACCGAAATTCCCATCACCGATACAGTTGATACCGCAGCTGTAGAAGACGAATTCATCAAGAGCGAAATAGCTGTGAAGGATATACAAGCTATTGTTGATGAAGAAGTCGACCGCACGATGCAGGAAGACATCATCGAACCGTCTGAGAGTCCTTGGAGCTCTCCAATTGTCCTGGCTGACAAAAAGGACGGTAAGAAGAATAGTTTCTGCATCGATTTCCGAAAGAACAACTCCGTACCTCAAAAAGATGCCTATCCGCTTCCCCGTATTAACGGCATCCTAGACAAATTCCGGGAAGCAAAGAATTTTTCTAAAGTGGACTTAGATGACATCACTTGCACAAACGCAGAACACCGGCTGAACCTAATCACAGTTTTCCGGAAGCCGAGCAAAACCAAGTTGATTCCAAACTGGAAGAGAAGAAAGAAAAAAAAAAATCCATTCTAAAGTCCTAAACTCGTCCCTTAATATTCTACTTACAGCAAATGGACCGCAGACACCGCATGGAGACCTGGAAAACTCTCCATAATATGAAGAGTTTTTTTTTAAAGGAAGAGGAGGGTGTAACGAAGCGTTCTAATAATTCCTAATAATTCAGTAAACAAAACCAGATAACGCTCAGCAGCTGATTCGGACCGCGTGACCGCGACGTCATACGTATACGTCAGGGCAGTAGTGGTGGTATAATTCCCACCACACCGAGAACCACCACCAACGCTTCGCTACGATACTCCTCCCATACCCCTCGTCTACAAGCGAAGGCTATATATTGCGCCTACCGCCTCCGATACTGGCATACTTGCGGGAGCATTATCCTCGTAAGTAGCCACCCCCAGACCCGTCCCCCCCTGGAGCATTATCCTAGGGGTTTCCTCTCCGATACCGCTACCCACGGAGCATTATCCCGTTGGTAGAGTCCTACCTCCCCTCCATTACAAGTGCGAGCCACCGAAGCCGACACGTCGAGGACGAGGAGCCGAGGGCGAGGAGACGAGAACGAGAAGCCGACGACGAGGAGTCGAGGACGAGGGACAGCCGGGGACGAGGCCGTGTCTATACTAGTAGAAGATTCGTTTTGTTTTGTTCAGAAGTATTATTTTATTTTATTTTTATTTTGTACATAGCTATTATTGTCAATAAAACCCCATCAAAGCCGCTCTTCTCTCTCTCTCTACGATACCCAGAACCCGACACGGAAACAACCGTTACAAACTAAATCAATCTTAATTGCTTTTTTTGCATTTATTTTAAAACACTAGTAAATGTCAACTGTCAATTATAATTTACAAACACACAATCGACAAAATATTCAAGACAAACATATTTTGACAGTTCCTGTAAACTTCAAAACTACAGCGGCCCAGCTACCATAGATGCTTTAGAAACACTGTTACGCTCAACTTTTGTCAAATACCTTATAAATAAATAAAAGCGAATGTTATATCTAAACCTGAATATAAACTGAATAAAATAAAATTTAATAAAAAGGCGGTCAGCAGTATTAGCCCGACAATTGACTGGCATGTAATCGAGAATGTTTCTGGCAGGTATTGACCTTTTTCCTTATTAAAGTCATTTTCGTTACCGCATGCGCCGCGGCATTAAGTTCACTGAATTATAAAAAGTATAGAGAGCCCATCCAACTTAAGAAATAAAGTAATATTAATTATAATATAAATTGAATCAACCTAAGAATTACCTCAGCCACTATTCTTTAACAATAATAGTAAAGAAATCAAAACGCCCACCTGACGATCTGTCTAGAACTTTTCTGCCAAGAAGCCATCTATAAATATTGTAAGGTCAATGGAGAAAAATGTCATATGTTCTGTCAAAGAAATGGCTCGTTCGCGCATGCGGTAGGGAATTAAGAATAAGGAAAAAGGTCAATAGAGGGCGAAGCCCTCTACTACCGAAAAAAGGACCTTATAAAAAAGGCGGTCAATAGCGTCAGCCCGAGGATTGGCTTACTTCGAGGATGTTTTTGATAGGTATAGAGGGCGAAGCCCTCTACTACCGAAAAAAGAATTTTATAAAAAAAGGGGGTCAATAGCGTCAGCCCGAGGATTGGCTTACTTGGAGGATGTTTTTGTTAGGTATAGAGGGCGAAGCCCTCTACTATCGAAAAAAGAATTTTATAAAAAAAGGGGGTCAATAGCGTCAGCCCAAGGATTGGCTTACTTCGAGGATGTTTTTGATAGGTATAGAGGGCGAAGCCCTCTACTACCGAAAAATGAAACTTATAAAAGAGGCTGTCAATAGCGTCAGCCCGAGGATTGGCTTACTTTGAGGATGTTTTTGATAGGTATAGAGGGCGAAGCTCTCTACTACCGAAAATAGGAACTTATAAAAGAGGCGGTCAATAGCGTCAGCCCGAGGATTGGCTTACTTCGAGGATGTTTTTGATAGGTTTAGAGGGCGAAGCCCTCTACCACGCGAAAAAAGTACATGTAAAAAAAGCGGTCAATAGCGTCACCCCAAGGATTGGCTTACTTAGAAAATGTTTATAATAGGTCTAGAAGATACCGCGCGAAAAAGATTATAAAGACTTATAAAAAAGCGGTCAGCAGCGTTAGCCCGAGGATTGACTTAAAATCGGCGATGTTTTTGGCACGTATAGAGAGCGAAGGTTGTTCATTACGCGGTATTTTTATCAACGTTATTGCATTCCGACCCATCTAGCTGGGCGGCTGTAGTATTGAAGTTTACAGGAACTGTCAAAAGTTTTTCACTAAAAAATGGATTTTTTTAAAAAATATTATAAAAACTAAACCTCCGCCATCGGATTTGTGTTCTAGGGATTATTCTACGTAAGTTTAGTGAAAACCCCGATTTTTTTCATGCATTTTCAGTGTGGTCAGCTAAAGTAAACTGTTACCGTAAATTTATTTTAATAAATACTTGCTTATAGAAATATGAGGCCTGCTTAATATTAATGGCAACTGAAAAATTTGTTTGGGTGTTTTGTAGCCAGGTAACAGAAAACAATCTAAATGTTTTACTAGAATATGTTAGTGGAAAGAGGCAAGTCGAAAAATTTTGGAATAAAGTTTTCAAGTTTTTTCAGATATGAGCAACAGAAAAACATTGTAATTAACGCTTTTGTTAATGTGCGATTAGTAATCTCAACTTCTAGGTATTAACGTGTTAAAATGTTTCAATTATTAATCACTTTTATTAACAAATCTGTTGGTTAAATAACTATTTCATTAATCCTAAAAAACGTTTAATTACTTAATGTTAAAATATTAAAATTTAGAAATCAATTGTGTTCAGTAGGCTCCTGTGATGCTGTTTTTTTTGCAAATGGTCGAGGAGGAAAATGGAGGAGGAAAACCGCGATGTTTCCACTCTTTACCTTGCGCTTTGGTCTTGGGATTATAGTACGCCTATGACTTGTTCATGGTTATATTCCGACTAAGAAAGTTTTTTTTGTTTGCTTGGTGCTTTTCCAAAAGACGCTTACAAGTCAACACACGATTTTTTTTAGATCATTGGTTAACATTTGGTGTTCCGATCCGTCACTCATCTTTTTCATATGTAATTTTTTAGTTAGTTTGAGGAGCACCGCAAGATATGATAAGCCAGAATCTTTCACAATGTCACTGATGCGTTGTCGTTGATCTTGCAGTACGATATCGTATATATGTCTTTTTTCTGTTGTTACCGTTATAGGAGGACCACTGGCATGTTGGTTTTCACAGGATGTATTTCGCATTTAAAATCTTGACACTAGGGCTTGACTAATTATGTCATAAGAAACTGCAGATTTTCTAATAGTTGCCATAATGTCTTTATAAATTTGAGCTGGCGTCATGGCTTTTTTCTGTAGGTATTTTCTTATGGCGCTTTATTCTACAGGATCCATTTTTATGTACAATTAAGACACATATTGCAAAAATTAACCACAGCACAACAACGCTTTGAGATATAAAATTGATATTTTATAGATATGATCTACAAATGTCAGCTAACTAACTGTTAAAAATATTAATTTTTAATTAAGCATCCAGTTAGAAATAGGTTAGGGGCGACGTATAGTGAGCGACATTTAAAACTGGAAGTAATTCGGAGTTTTTTATGCAACTTTAGTAAGAAAATTTTTTGGGTTACTAAAACTAATTAAATACCAAATTTAAGACGAGTGTCAATTAGTGCTTAAATTCTCAGAAATGTAGCATTAAAAGGACAAATATCTTAACTAAAGCGTTTGGATTTGTTATAAACATTTACGATTTACGAATAATTGTCAATTCAGTTGCTTTGCGACATTTTACTAGAGCGTTAAAACAGCATAGTGTTTACTGAGATACATTTATTTAATTTGGTTTTGATAAATTTAAATGTTAGCCGATTCATGAAATGATCATTTTTTCCATAAGCGCAAATACGTCTAAACGCCAGCCTTAAGATTAGTTTTCAACAGAAAATCGACAATTTTTATGAAAAATTGTTTTTATACTTTTTGTCTGTAACAGAGACCGATTTGGGTATTGTATTAGCCATTACCGCACCCAAATTGCTTTCGCAAAGTTTTAGTGCATTTTTTCTTTTGGGTGGTAACATGCTTTCTCTGACATTCGTGACGTTTCAGCGTTTATGTCAGCGTTGAGATTATAATTTTATACGAATAAATTTTGTTGCACTTGATGACTAGTATTCCTCACCAAGGTGTTTTTGTGTGTGTGGCGCAATTAACCTATAAAACATTCGAAAAGGGATGAGCAAGCTGCTTGAAAAATGACGTTTCAAATTACTGTGCAATCCTCATAGCGTTTGATAATTTACAAATTACTTTCTAGAAGTAATAATGGTGAGTAGATCCGTATAAAGTTTGCCATTTTATAATTTAAGAAACGTTGGAATGTTTTTGGAGATTTTCCTTATTGTGTTTATGCCAATAACTCATACGGTAGCGGTAGGTAAGAAAGAACCATTTGTGTGTTACTTACATAGAATTTTGGACAAATTTGAAAACACTAAAAAAACATTTGACACTTTCATGACATTTATTACTAACTAATTCGTATTAACGCAAAAGTCCTTAAAGACTGAATAATAAACTTTTTTACTTAAAAATTACGTAAAACGCGCAGAGTAGAAAAAATAGCATAAAGAACTCGTTTTTAAAGTCAACTTTAATAAGTTGATTTTTTAAAACGCGTTCTTTAATATACAATTGAATGCAGTACTGGCATTACTTATTAACTAAACTTAGTGAATTACTCTCTGTATGTGTTGACATTATTTGTATTTAAAAAAATTAAAGTGTTTTTAATTTTTAAGGAAAAATTCTGTCTTGAGAACCTCTTGAAAAAGTCTCTAGGGTTTTAGTCTGTAAAAAGTCTTTGATTTTATTTTTATTTCATACGACACTTGCTACGGAAGATATCATTTCCATAATTATCATCTTTTTAAAAGACAAGAACTTTTTCTACATTTTTAGTAATGAAACTAGTAAAGGAAAATTTTATTTCTGACGGTCAATTTATTTTTGTAGCAGACAAAATAAAGAAATAAAATTTCCACTCAATGACCCATACAAAATCCCATCAATTTCTCAATCGAATACTAAATGCATAAAATTGTCTGGAAATAAATCAACTTTGTATTCATAAAACAGACAATAATCAGACAAATAAATATATTTCGGGTGTTCTGCCTTATTCTAGCTTCTCGGCACCAGAAAAAAATGATTTATCGGCCGATGTCTGACGTTTCAGACACACCAGGTTTATTCCTAGCCAAAATATCGTGTTGTCATTAGTAAGATTGATGTTTCCTCGTATTAGTCTCGATGAAATCGAGTGGGTCCTCATGCAAACATTCCTAATTCGCTGTGAAGACAAGCCGGCCGTGCAAAACTGCATCAAGTCGATGTTTATCTTCTTTATGGCTCCTGTTTCCTGCTTGTTAGAGTCCAGAGTCGAGGATTGTTTGACCAAAGCACCCCCACAAAACATCCTCTCGAGTTCCAGGTGAATCTCCGGAAGTGGTTAATCCATTATGTATGTTGCTGAAAGCATCGGGATTTTGTATGGAAATCATTCCGTAACTTATGAATAGGCGGATAGGGCGCAAGTTTACTTACTTCTTGCTACCGCATTAAAGATGGATGGCTGAATCGGAGGATTCCAAAAGCCACCTATCGACTGTCCGCCCCCTTTAATAGTTTATTGAAACGCGAAGACTTGGGGTCAGGTTTTATGGAAAGAACAGATTTATAGAAAGCGCGCTTTACACACTTTAACCAAAACCTATTTTAAGATAAAAGAGAAACTACATAAAAACATTCTTTCTTATTGGCTGGACATAGTGACCGAGTGGCGCACCCCAAAAATATTTTTAATTAAAGTAATTTTCGATTAAAGTAGCATACACATACATGATCAAAAAAATTATGCAAAATGTTAACTGTAAAATCAGCTTATTTGGAAAATGTCATCTACAAAATCAGTTTGATAGGGGAAAGTGTTATAAAATGACATAGGAGTTAAAATGGCATACTCTTATTTTTTTGCATATTAACTGCATCATCTACTGCACAATAATATAATTTTCAATTACAGGCTTCTACAATGCCGCCGCCGCCGGCGGCTTACAACAACTGAGAAGTGCTAGTTTATTTCATTGCCACAAAAAACTGTATTCGGTGAGTAAGAAATTTTTATTGTTTATTTTGAATAATAGTTTAAAGTAACTTAAAAAAACTTTTGCCAGATGTTTATTTTAACTTGAAATGGGCCTTGTATATAACAGAAAAACTAATCGTCAATCTTGGAGCGAGCAAGCTATGAAAGATGCCATTCAAGTTGTTTTGCAGAAGAGAATGGCATGGCTTAAAACTTCGAAGTTCTACAGGGTTCTACAAGCGGAGTGCAAAAAATACAAACAAAAGTGTTGGATAGATTTGATTGTACTTTTGATAAGAACACCGAAAAAGAACTGGTAGATTATATTAAGTTACTTGAATCTAGGCTTTTCAGTCTTACGACAATAGAAGTAAGGAAACTTGAGTATTCTTTTGCTGAAAAAAATAATATCACTTACAGATTTAACAAAAAAAAAAAATTTGCTATGTTAATGTGGCTTTAATATAGCCAACTTTTATAGCTAGGGCTATGGGGTTCAATAAAGTTCAAGTTTTTTGAAGCTTTTAATAAGAAACAATAATTAGGGAAAATTTAATAACACCAGACAAAATTTATACTATGGACGAAAGTGGTCTATCCAGTGTCCAAAAAAAGATTTTGGCGGCTGCTGGTAAAAAACAGATGGGGTCTCTGACCAGTGCAGTAAGGGGGCAACATGTTACTGCTATTTGTTGCATGAATGCTGTCGGAAACTTTGTTACTCCGTCATTTATTTTTTCTCGAAAAAACAGAAAGGATGAACTTACTGATAAGGCACTAACAGGGACTTTAGGCTTTTACCTTGAATCAGGATGAATTACTACAGATCTTTTTGTAAAATGATTAAAGCACTTTTGTAGTTTTGTAAAACCGTTCTTAGACAACAAAGGGTTGTTACTATTAGATGGACACAGTAGTCATCAGTCTTTAGAAGCCGTGATATATGCGAGAGCCAATGCTATTATCATGATGTGCTTTCTAGCGCATTGTACACACCACATGCAACCCTTAGATGTCACTTTTTTTAGACCTTTTAAGACCTGTTACAACCAAGAATGTTCAGTCTGGATGAAAAATTACGAAGGGAGGTCTATCGGTATCTATTTATCAAATTGGAGAGTTGTTTGCTTCGGCGTATGCTAAAGCAGCCGCAGTACAAAACGCTACTAGTGGATTTGATAAAACGGGGATATTACCTTTTAATGAAAATATTTTTCCTGATCATCTTTTTCAACCAGCGGATACAACTGACATTGTTCAAGAAGAATTAACTGCAAATCAAGTTAAAGAACAAAATCTTGGAAAAAATATCTTAATTAGTAATGAAGAAAATTTTCACGAAAACTTTACTGTAGAAGAAAGTGACAATAATGACGGAATAAGGAACATTTAGATAAAAGTTTAACTAAGAGAGAAGAAATAGAAATACTAATTGCATCTGACGATAAGTCACAGAGAGTAACTTTCGAAGAAATTTCATCTCTGCTCAAAACTTCTGCAACATCGAGAAAAAGAAAGATTAATTTTAATAAATTTTCTCTACATACGTGCTCACTAAATGTCATTGAGTTGAAACATAATGCTGAAAAAAAAAGTCAAGACTGAAGAATTAGAAAAAACTAAGCGTGTAATTTTTAATAGATGTTCTACTTCTACTAGCGGAATTTATAGGAAGGCAGAAAATTATCTGGATGATTTATCTGGAAAATTATATTTGTCTTACCAATGGGGCAAAATGACACATCTGTATGTTTTAGATTTACATCGTATACGGTTTTTTTTTCAACGTTATTTAGAATTCGAATGCGCGTATTTTATTCATTTTTGAACTTTCACTTTTCCCTACATGTCTAAACTGCTCTAAACTTTAATTAGTAAATATAAAAAGGTGTATATAACCCTATAAATCTTTTTAACGGAGAATATGTAGCTTGCATAATAAATATTTTAAACACAATTTGGGGCAGGTTTCTAGGACATTTAAAAAAGATAAATTAAAAAAAAAATTGGATTTTACAATGTTGCATTTTTCATGATTGTGCATTGCTTGTAAATGCTTTTGTAGACATTCTATGTATAAAAAAGTAAGCAATAAAAAAGTTTGTTCTATGACCTATAAAACACAATTAAGTTTTCTTGGTTCTTTTTGTTTTCAAACTTAAAATTTATTTTACGATTCTATGTAAACATTAATGTTTTAATTTTTTTAAGCACTTAATTTTTTTAAGGAGTAAAAATCTGTTGCAATAAAGAATGATTAAATTTTTTGACTCCTTCAGTTGATGTCGACGGCACAGAAATATTTATTTTTATTGAAGATGAAACACAACAATCTTTTTTGTTTTAAACATTTTTTTTGTAACAAAGGAAGTTGATTTTCCTCTTGCAGATATTGTATTTTATTTTTCTTTTAAAGGTTAGAAAAAATTTAACAATGTCATTTTTTACGTTTTTACGTTTACTTTACATACATTTTTAGATTGAAAAAATAAATAAAAATAAATATGATAATAATTATCATACGTACCAGTGAAGACAGTGAAGACAATTACAAACAACTCTTTAGCCCTGAAGATCTCTCTTTTCTTCCCTTTCGTGGATACGCCTCTGGGTGGACAGCCACTCTACGGAAACGTCAAAAATGTCAATTTGACGTTTTAAAAACACAAATGGACAAATATTACATTATAAAAAATCCCACAACTGGTATGGTTTTAGACGCAGCTACGGAAGTAGTTTGTGTGCAACAACGTACAGGATTTTCGGTACAGTTTTGGAAATTGGAACATGCAGATTATGGGAGATTTTTTATTCATAATAAGGGTAACCCAGGGTAAGGTACTTTATTTTATTAATAAACATTCTGTTATTGCCTATTTAGAAAGGTACTTGATATCGAACGTCAAGGTAAAAAGGCTGGAAAGGTTTTACTAGCCAAAAAAGAAGATGGCAATTTTAATCAATTATGGCATATAAATTCCGATGGTACTATTGCATGTGCAAACGGCGACGATTTTGCGTTAGACATTTCAACGAAAGATAAAACTCAAAAATTAATACTTTATCCAAGATCAGGATATGATAATCAAAGATTTGAACTTTGTGAAAAAACTAATGCGTAGCTAGAAACACAAGTATATGTATGTATTAAAAATTAGAATAATAATATAGTACTCTTTTAATTAGATATTAAATGTTTCTATAAAAATTTATAAAGTTATTTTTTTCAAATTAACAAGAAGTGTAATTCTCTATTTTAGTCAAGTTGGCACTGACATTGTCAAGTTGGCATCTTTTTGTTTTGTATTTCAGCTTAACCCTGAAAGTTCTAGGGTTGCTAACTTTCTAATATTGAAATGAAGGGTGTTCGTAAAATACAACATATTTTTTGTGCAATTTTTATTTGACAATTTCGATCTTGCATTTTCGCGGCCGTTGCTACTAGTAAGGGCCGCAAAATAACATAATAAAATACAGTTACAGAAAAAGCTTATGTAGACTGAAGCAAAGATAATAGTGAATTTATACTTAAATTGTAAGTTTGTACAAAAATAATATGTTGTGAGAGGCTCAAAGTGCAAAAAATGGATAACCTGTGCCAGATAAAAACAAAGATAAATTTCATCAGTTTTTTCGACTTTATTTATCAAATAATTAAAGAAAAATTGTTATAATGTTTTTCTGTAAATTACATCGTAACATTGTATTTAAACCAATGACAAATCATTAGTAAAGAATTGTTTAGTGGTTCTGAGGTTTTCTAAAATATTTCTAAAATTTTGCAAATACGTATAACTATTTTTGATTTTTTTTAAACAATTTAGTATTCTACTTAGTTTTATAGCAGTATATTACTAACTATAAGCACAGACTTTCTTGGGGTTAGAAGATATAGTTATATTTTCTTTCTCCCACGGTTATTATGTAGTTTTTTTTAAATAGCAACTTACTTTTTGTAATATACTTTTTGCAATCTGTTGAAGTAATTAGAGTTAGAAGCGACTAAAGAATTTTTTAAAAAATAAAAAATTGTTTGTTGATTATTGAGTATAAATCAGAATATAGTACCAAAACGTTTAATTCTATTCTTTTTATTATTGGGTGTGGTACTAGTTGCAATTAAATTTTTTTTAAAATTTTTTAAATTGGATTTAAGTTTTAAATTTTGATTTTACTTTGAACTGACGATAAGAAAAGTGTAATTATTTAAAACTAGAGCCTTTAAAACCTATTTTTAATCAAAATTTACCAAGTTCTTTTGTTAGGAAAATATTTGTCTATGGCCTTCTAATTAGACTTATAAAGCTGGTTTACAGAAGGTGACATTATTGAAAAATGTAGTTAATTTGCGATTAAATGCCAATTTTGACCAATCAAACACCAAGAATGCCTATTTATTTAAACGCGAATTAAAAGTTAATTGCAATTAAATATTTAATTTACCTTCTGTAAACCGACCCTGATTTTCTTAAATAAAACAATTAATTAATTTATTTATTAGAATGAAGTAATTAATTTTGTTTGGTAATTAAAGTAAATTATTAAAGACTCTTGTTTTATTCAAAAACTTTTAATTTTTTAGAGAGGTAGTCTTCTGTTGTTTCTTAATAAATATGATTAACTTGAAAAATTATTAAAAGCCAAAATTTTATTTTAGATTATAGGGGCTGTTTACCAAAAATTAAAAATATGATAAAAAAGTTCTAAAAACAAATCTCCAAACGGCAATACGTACGATTTGCCGTTTTGAAAATATTAGAGATCAAACTCTGAAAAACGTTGACGTGACGTCATATCGACATATTCTGTTCCGTCTTATATGTTGTGAGATTGTTTATGTTTTGTCATCTCGCCTGTAATATACTTTTTATTTCAGCTGTTATTTTTTAATCTTGATGTTGTTCGGTTTTGAACCAAGGTATACCAAAAATAATTTAAGTAAGTTGAAGAAGAACTCGAATAATTTGCAGAACGACAAAAATCTTGAAAGAATTAACGACATATTTTGGTGTATGTGCGGATATTGTGTAGGTATAATAATAAAATATAGGCCAAAACCAAAAGAATGTTTATGTTCTGTTGAGAATAAACTAGAGTTGAGAATAAATGTGAGAAATTAAAACGACTGTAGTACATACTACGAAGCATTTGAGAACATAGATTAAAGATTTGACTTTTTTAAAGTTTGCCATTTTTGATAACTTTCAGTAACCACAAACAACAACAAAAAAAACACAATTGCTCGATGTCGGTATGACGTCACTTGTTCAATTTTGTTCTTTTGCTGTTTAAAAACCAGAGGTTGTAACGACTTGCGGTTTTGATTTTTAATCTTCAATATTTTTTAAGAATTTTTAGACGTTTTTGTAAATTTAGGTTTACTGCCTCTATGAGAATTGTCTTTAACATTAAGAATTTTGATCAAAATTTTGCTGTTAAAACTTTTTTAGCAATAGTTGACAAGTATGCTAACAATACCGGTACTGTATAATGCGGCGGTGACTGTTACTTTATAATTTTAAAAACAAAATTTATTTCAAGAATAAAATGGTTTACGGTCAACGAAAAAACATTGTAATCAACTCGTGTGACGATTAATAGTTTAGTAATTTGCGATTAATAGTATCAACAATTAAAGGATTGCACTCGCTAACGCTTGTTCGTTTTTTACATAGTTTTGATTATTAATAACTGTAGTAATTTTAGGTAACAACTTTTCAATTGAAATAATAGTTTTTTCTATCTGGTTATTAAAGTATAATTTTTCAAATATTATTTGTGGATGATATTAGAGAACAAACAAGTCAAATTTTTTTCTGAGCAAAACTAAAACTGAATAAAAAAAGAGTCTCTGTTTGTGGTCCAGCAATGACTTGTTTGTAAAGTACTTATTGGTCGTTTTGGCAAAAATGTGTAAAACAATAGCCGTGTTATTGATTTCTAAATTAATTAAGCCGGCGGCATGCCACGGCTGAAAACTCTCGATCCCAAATCGAAATAATTTGTATCGTCCCTTTGGGCTAAACAAAAATTAATGTTTCAGTGCAGGCATGTGGTCTGCTAAGTTAGGTTCGGCCCGAAAAGTTTAATTCCCGAATTTAAAAGACCGCACTGGGATATTAACCAGAATGAAAAAACGGCTTCGATCTGTTTTCAAACTCTGGGGAACGTCCGACTTAATAAAGAAATAAAATGATCGTTTTATTTCGCGACTATCTCGTATATTCCGATTATAACCGATGAACTTTATAGAGGATTCCCCGTCAAACAACTGAAAGGAACATTAAAACTTGTACTAGGGATTTTATGAGGTTTCGATGTGACCTGTTCCAGGCACGTACTTAGATAAATAATGAGTAATTTAGAGACGACACGTGATGTTCATTTTGGGGAGTTTTTAGAGTGTTTTCTTTTTAATCGAATTTTTGGAGAAAATGAAATTGTGCAAGTCGGTGCAAGTGAGTGGCGCCTTCTTACTGACCCGGTCATTCATCACATTGACCATGATGAAGCGATGTCGCTCTCTACTGACAGTTATATGAACTAGTCAGAATGAGTTTGCAGAAAGAGAGACTTGGAGATGGCCGGAAATGTCCCGCTTTTACCCTTCGGTCGGGAAGGATTGCTTTTTGTCCTTGCGTGATCGTCATTATGGAAAATGGTTGATTATTTGGTACATGACGAGTCATTTATAACTTATAAGAAAAATGTTTCTATTTGTAAAAGAACAAATTTTAGATAATTAGTATTATGTGTCTTGCTCGGCGCATCCACCATTTTATAACTGAACACAAATTATTATTTAAAAATTAAAAAATTAATAGGAATGTAAAATCAAGCAAATTGCTTTGAGACTATTTAAATTTTTATTTTAATGACTTATTAGAGCATAAACATGTGTCACGTAAACACATTAGTAAAAGAACATAAAAGAAACAATCACTTCAGTAACAAAACCAACAAACATGAACACGACACCAGCTTTATTTATGTTTTAGTCAATCACCAGCAATCGAACAACTTTTCCTTTTTTATTACACAAACATGTATTTTACGAACAGTAATTTCCAGAGCATTTTCCTTTAATATTCTGTAATAATTTTCTTTTGCTCTTGACACAAGATTATAAAGTTTTACTATTCAATTTTTAATTTAAGATTGATTACGATGATGTGATGTAGTTTTTTTGGTTTTTGCTTTCCCATTAACGTTATTAATAGTGGTAGATAGGTGATGATCGTAAGGAAACCACTAATTAAAATTAATGAGGGCGCTGTTGTTATTATCTAATGTACGGTTCTGGCTGAACAAATGTTTTCGTGGCAGCTTCGACTAATTGATCTGTGTTCAAATCATCCCTGTGTACCCGGTCTCATAATGCACACACGCTTGCGGTCGCTTGACAAGCAGCCTAAGACAAAGGGCTTGTTTGCAGACAGGATTGCATATGGGATCGAAGACCGAATTAAAACAAGGTGCTGCATTAATTTGATGCTACGACACCACTAATGAGACACAACAACTCGATCGGTATTGATTGAGCACAAGCGAAAATATACTCAGAGACGTAAAAATTGCAACACTAAGTTTGATACAAATTATGGGCTTAACTAACAAACTACAATTAACTACTAATACAGTGATCAACAATTTAAATGAAACATTCTAAAATTTTAACAGAGTTGTGACTAATAAAATTTTTTAATCTGTCCAATTTTTTTTTGATAGCTTATTACTTGTATTTTAAGATGTTTAATAAAGCGTTTTTTGTAGGATTGTTGTTTAAATTATACAGAGCGTCACACTCAAGCACTGTAAAAAACGATAAGTTTAGACAGCATATTTTAACAAAAAAATTTTTTTTAATTATTTCAATAAGTTTCGAAAAAGCATTCGATCAAGTTTTTAAAACGGTTTTGTAGATTTTGAGCTAAGTTTATGAATTAAGACTCGTGTTTAGACGTACTTGCGCTTATGTAAATACTCTGTTTTTTTTTAACATTGGGGAGCAAATATTACGTTCTGTTTATATAAAAATACAAAATTTTCTAGAAGTATTTTTATGTTATCCAACAAAGGCAAAACTAATAAGATGAAATATTCTCAACAATTAGAGAAAAATTAAGTTAGAATAAAAAATGTAATATTTGATTTAGTGTTTTTAAGAATTTTTTTAAGGAGTTTTATACTGTTCTTATATAGTACTGTTACGACAATGGGTAATTGAAATTCGCGGTCTAAATTTCAAAACTTAAAATTTATTTGCCATAATTAAAAATTTCACGACAAACATAATTAACTTAATCAAATGCACTCAAATCAAATTCTATCCATTGTTTGCACTTTACTATCTGATTTGTCTCGTTGTTACTTTCTTGAATCTCTGCCTGCTCGGTCAGTCTTCTTCGATATATACTCGTAATGATTAGTCTACGTTTTAGTATTATCTGGAAGCATGTCCTTTCCAACTATTCTGAAAGCATGACGATTTATTTGTTTCTATGAATGATGAATCAACCGATGAATCCCTTTTGATGATTTACCGTAATAATACATTATCGGATATAGATATTATCGGCAATATAAAAATAGTATAAGATAAAGTGATGGAAAAAATGTTGCAGACAACACCAGTTCTCTAGTTTAAAACTTTTTTTGTTTTAATAACTATTACATCAAGAGACATACTACTTGGACGCCAAATCGTAATAAAATGATTTATGGCAATTGTGTTAAATTTTTAAAATAGAAACTTAGATATTTTTGGTGCACAATTAATTATTTGTACTCAAAAAACTAATCTCTTACTAAATACCACATCCACTTTAATTTATTAAAAAAAATTTTGTGCATCTATTAATAAAAAAAGATAGTTCAATTCTTTGCAAAGTTTCGTTGGCTAATTTGGTATGAAATGCCGCATATGTAGCCTGTGTGCCTGTGTGGGGTTAATAATCTTGATTATAAACCGTGATTTTTATCAAGAAGCTAAAATTTTTTACTTTTTTATAAATGATATTTTTTTGTTTGTTTATTAAATCTTAAATTTAGAGAATTAATTTAACATTTTGAGTTTTGTCACACTCTTGTTGCGATTTTTTTAAATCAAATTTTGAACATCTCTTTTTTATTGCGTTATATGCATAGTTATAACATATGAAATCTCTATAGACATAATTAACTTTCACATACACTGTGCACAAAAAGTCATAGATATTATAAAATTTGGACAAGACATATCTACATTGCGTTTTATTTTTTAGTGTTTGTTTAAAACTTTATTTTTAATTTTAATTATAAAGGAAATACTGTTTTTTGCATTTATAGTGTTTGTGTTAAATTTTTAAAATGGAAACTTAGATATCTAAATCAACTTCTTTCTTTAAGTCACCCTCTAATTGCTGTTGCAAGGAGTAGAAAATAGAGTTGTTATTCAGTCGGAATATAGAAAGACAAGAGTTTTGGTTGCATCTGAGGCAAACGGAGCTACTGGGATGGTGTGAGCTAGCTGTAATCACGTTGATATCGCTAACACTCTTGGAGTTAGTTAAAGTGTGACAAATTGTTTATGGAATCGATACCTAGAGGCAGGATTTGTTTGGCAAAGACACAGAAGATGTAGACCTTGGTTTACAAGCAAAAATTAAGACTGTTAATGACGCTTAGTGCTGAGAAAATTTTTAGCAACTTATGCATTGCGAACGAGTAGAACTTTTTATGCTGAGAATGGCCTGATATTAAACGTTTAAACCATTTACAACCGATTTTGAAATTTGGGTTATCTAGTCAACCACCTTGTCTTATCGTCTGTAGACCATGCGGTACGTGCTAGATGGACACCTTTTTTTCAAAGTTATGATAAAGAATGGAACAACGTTTTATTTGCTGGTGAAATTTGATTTGGTTTTACAAGCGATAGTAGGGGTTTTGAGTGTGGTAGATGACTGCTGAAGGGTATTATCAATAATAATTTATCTAGTAAACTGTTCTATTTCAAAGGGGGCTTAATAAAGGTGTGAAAAGGAATCTGTGTTGGTGGTTGCACCAACTTGTATGTACATACAGTGTGGTGATAAAGTAAAGAACAAAATTCATAATTTTCTTATTGAATGTTTTTGGGCAAAACACTCGTACAGGTAATTTTTATTTTTTAATTTGCCACTTTATGACATAAAAATTTGACGCATGTATTATTGCGCAATGACGTCATCATTAGTTTTTTTAAATGACAACCTTATTTTTTTTTGGTGTTTTTTCTAGGCGGTTCAACTACTTAAATGATGGTGTAAAAAATTAGTACCTTAGATAACAATTTTTTTAAGAAAATAACCCATTTATGTTGGCTACCTAAATTTACAAAAACTAAATTTTTACACTCATATCCGACACGCAATACTGTTTACAGTTTTTTTTACAGAAATTCTCAAAATGACTATAAAAATTAAGATTCTGTGCTGAGACTTTTGAGACAGTTGATAATAATTCAATCACGAAATAAAGTCGTTGTTTCTGAAAATTAAAATTTTCAGCCTACATAGCCTACAAAAAACACCAAAAAAAAAAAATGAAATTGTGTTTGAAAAAACCTAATGATGACGTCATTGCGCAAATAATATATGACGTCATAAGTCAAATTTATATGTCATAAAGTGGCAAATTAAAAAATAAAAATGATCTGTCCGAGTGTTTTGCTCAAAAACATTCAATAAGAGAACTATGAATTTTGTTCCTGACTTTATCACCACACTGTATGGTAAAAAATGGTAAAAACAATGAACAATGTCATCTTCGACAACATTGTTGCAAATACTTATACCGATGTTGGTGAAAACTTTGTTTATATTAGCGATCATTTTCGGCCTGACTGCACAGTGAAATGTTTAATGCTATTGAAAATCATGGAACTGAATCTACTGCTCTCTAAATTTTGTTGTATTATTTTAATTTATTTGTTTTTTTTTATATAAAATTTATTAATATTTTCAACTTCTTGTACACAGTGCATAAAATTTTAGTCTTGCATTTTGCTAATTATTGTTTTCTTACTTTTGTAAGAACATAAGTGACAGAACTAATAAACGCATGTTATTTTAAACTTATATAAACGTTTTGGCTGTATCACTGGTTTATATTGTCAGTAACAAAAAAAAATAACAAAAAAATAATAGGTAAAGCCTTTAAAGTTGGGTATAAAAAATTTTTTGGTTATATTTCAAAAACTTCTTAACAGATTATTATAAAATTTGGTATACAAACTAGGTAAGATGTTTTCTTTTTGTTGATAATCGTAAAATTTTGCATGCAATATCTCAATTTTTGGTTGCGGTACATGCGTTGCATATTTTTGTCGTAATTAAATAATATTTTCTTTATTAAACCTTAATTTTTCTAGCAAAAATAAATATGTCAATAAATTGTGAATAAAAAAGAAGGAATGCAAAATTTTGCTTAAACATATCGTTTTTGATATATTTACGTTTGAAGTATAAAAATGAGATTTAGTCTCCAAATTTGGTGCTTTCTAATTTCTAAACGGTGCAACTTGGTATAGAGGTATTGTAGATCAAGATATATAAGGCAGAGGGAGAGAAAAAAAGGAAAACCGGTTCTATCATATTTGAATCAAAACTGTACCGTTCTTTATATATTACAGATATTTTGCAGAGTTGGCTTTAAAAATATTTATATAAAAAAGATGGTCATTTTTTTATAGAACCAAACTAAAAAATAACAAATAAAATGCACACACAACAACTACATAGCACTAAAATAACACAATAAACACAAAAATTACGTTTAACTGGAGAACACGTTACTATCACTGTTACTGGCAAAAGTGAATAAAGCTTAAATTTGAAGCCAACTCTGTTTAAGGGCACAGCTGCACTTCTGTAATCAATTTGTAACGAAATATTTACATTAGTTGTCCAGTTGGACAATATTTAGTTATTTTACGCTTTGTTACATCGAAAAAAGTTGGTCGATTGTATCAAGGCCACGTGCTACTTAATTTTTCCATTCTTAAATTGTACGACTAATTAATGACAAGAAAAATCGCCTGGGACGAACCTTATAAATATTGTACCGGTAAAATAGCTTTATTTGGTTCTGCAACCTGTAGTAGTTTTATCTTCACATTTTGCTGTTATACGTTTTACAATAATTAATTTTTAGTTTTCTTTAGCAGTTAAGATAAGATAATTTTTTGCAGCTTTTTATCATTTGTGATACTGTATTTTTGGTTAAAATTATGCTACGTAATTTTGAATTACTTTATATATTTATGTCTGTTTTATAACTTGTAATCTTTGAACAAACTATAATATATATTTTCTTTTTCATTCCTGACCAAATTTTGTATAAAAACCATTCCCCTATTCCTCGTTTACAAGCTTCATAAACTATTAAATCCAATACCATAACTCGTATCTTTTCCCGTTTCTTTTCCCTAAAAAACTAAATAAAATTCTAAACTAATAGAAGTGGCGTTGCGGTGAGGTAAAGCGCTCAAATATTTACAGAGTGTGACCGCGCCTGTTAAACCACTTAAACTCTTCGCAAAGCGCCCATCAAATAATTCACATTGAAATTTATTTAATACACTTATCGTCTGGCAAATATCTGCGAGGAACCTTTTCGTCCTTGGCATTATTCACGATGTTTAGCTTCAATTTTTAATTCACCCTTGGGGCGTTCCAGTTCTCCCCTAATTCGTGATATTGCAAATCGGTGTTATTTGTTCGAATCGTCGGAAAAATGACGCAGATACCTGCCGTCGTTTCAATAAAATCGAGCGCAGATGAAGTACCAAGAATTCCGATAAAAATAATAAAGTTAATCAGTTGAGCGCCAAGTGGAGAGGACAAAAACGAACGAGGAAAGAACATCGGCGCTCATCTTTGCGTGCTTAAATCTTGTTTGAAGATCATTATACGGACGCTGCACCGAAAATGACTTAAAAAGAAACATTGTTGGATAAAACAAGAAATGTTGTCTTGGTTGCGTGTTGGATGTTTTGCTAAAAAACGCGAAATTGCTCCCAACTTTTGTCTATTTGAATTGGAAATTACCCACCGATTCGGTCTTGCGTTATTTTTTGCTTTTTAAGCTCTGATTGCCTTTAATTAAGCTCTTCTAACAAAAAACACGCCAATTTAAAACTTATATACAGCTCTATTTGACGGCTTTTTTTCCGCAAAAAATTTCTTTTATATTTGAAAGATCGCATCTTAAAATAAAATTGTTGCGTCAGATTCAGTTTTTTTGATTAAACTTTAGTTTTATTTCCTTTTATCAAAGCGATTTTATGTTAAAGTTGGATGTAAATTTGAAATGAGACAATTTATTAGTGGAAGCGAGCAAAATCAAAGCAATAAAACCGTGGAAAAGCGTTTAAGGCGTAGATTGTGTATCCATAGATTAAGACGAGATTATCGCCATTATTCCGGGTTAGTTCAGGATATAAACGGTAGGATTACTTATATCTGAGATTTGTCAATTGACTAAGCTCTGTTCTTTTGAAAAATAGCCAAAACAAAACAAACCAGTGTAGTTATTAAACTTCTTTCCGAAACAAAACTAGGGGAAAACAAAGAAAAATTGGTGCAGAAAATTAGAACACGGAGATACTATCCTGTGTTCCACATTTATGACGATTTATAAGCTTACTTCACATTTCAACAACTGTAGGATGAATAAATCTATTTTTCTATTTGGCGTTTGTAAGAGATTGTGTTGCAACACCTATTCCGTGTTTTAATAAAATTTGCTATCTCTATTTGGAGCTATATTAAAATTAATTTTTTTAAGTTTTTTTAAAGCTTGATTCAACCTTTAACTAACGTGTAAAAATACCGACTTTTTATAATTCTTTAAAAATATTTGATAAACTGTTAGTGGTGTAAAGCCATAAACAAATATTTCTTGATGTCTTTTAATCTCTCTTTTTTTCTCATCCATGTTAATAATCGAAAAATTGTCAAAATTTTATCTTTATTAATATATGACACTAATGGTTATATTTTCTAGTTGTTAATACAAACTCGACGGTCAACAATACTTACTATTTCTTACTAAATATTCTAGAAATGTTAATAAAAATTTTTTTTATGGAAACGGAAGAACATAATGTACAGTCGTGATCACTAAATTTCAACCACTTTACTTTTGACACGTCATGAGAATCATCTCTAAACGTATCGTTACCGTCATTTTTTAATTTCATTAACTGACATTCAAAATGTTGTGACGGTGTTTTTTGCGAGGGTCAAGACATAGTTATAATGGGTTTTTTTAAATATAAAACTATGTACAAAAATAAAATAAAATGATATTTTTTAATAACAAACTAAATCCTGTTTCAATAAAACGGTAACTCTACTGAAGTCAACACAACCAACGGCCCGGTCGCTCTCGGCAGCTTTGTCTTCCAGGTGTCGGTCAGCCTAAGTGTTTCGCGGGTTAATGCGCCGCGAGCATTTGTCAAAGAGAAGTGGTAGGATACATATAGGATTAATGCACCGTGGGTAGCGGTTTCAGGAAAGAGGAAGCCACTGGGTTAATGCGCCAGTAGTGGCGGGATCTGGGGAAGTGACTTGTGAGGTAAATGTAAACGCTTTGTTACAATGTTAATTTTGAAAGATGAAACAAAAAATGTCAAAAATTGAAGAGTTTTAAAGTACCAGTGTTCTCTTACCGATAATTTTGAGACTAACTTGCTAACAAATATTGGTGAAAAAAGTACCCCATAAAAAACCTGCGAAAGAATGAAACACGAATTTCAATTTATTTTTGTTATTTTATTAAGATCCGGTTTCGGCTCTAGAGTTTTCTTCAGCTTAAGCGTTAATATTTTACACTAATTTTGTTAAAAATACTTTTAAAATTCTTATTTACTACAGCTTCAAGTAGAAAACTGAACGTTTCATAAAAAAATTTGGTAACGAGTCTTTCTAAACGCTTCTGCATTAGTGAAAAGAATTCTAACACTTTTTTCCTTTCACTAAAGAAATCTAAGTTTTAATTCATTTTAAAATTATATATTTAAGATTTTTACAAAAAGAATATCCTTCCTAAAAATCGTCTTGTTTTGATCTTTGAAGTATCAATTTCAGGAAGCAATAAAAGAAAGAAAGTGCATGGGAAGTTGTGTATTTAATTAGTTGGGGCGAGTGTCTCATATATCCGTGTAATTGGGCGCACAGGTCCGACAAACGAGCGCCTAATTTTACACAAAGCCTCTCAAACGGCGCCGTTTCGCCTAATACACTGACATCACAGATTTACTCAAGAACTAACAACATTTGCTCGAATTTTGTACTTTTTTTTTGTCTACAAAATCACAAATCGTCTCTTTTGATTCTTGCTTGTTGTCGTAAATAAGTGATTTGGGGGTTGGAAGACTTGTTTGCTCTTCTGCTCCGGTGCATTTAAATACGTGTATCTGCATGTCATCAATGTTAGGCACTTAATACTTGTTTGTTTTAAATTTAGAAAACAAACATAATTTCAAGTTGCAACATACTCAACTACTCTCGACATACACCAATTTTGTTGAGTGGAATTGTATAAGAGTTAATAACGGAGAAACAACATTATTTTGGTGGCTGAATACGAAAATTAGAAAGAAATAAACGAGTATGACAAAAGAGGAAGGAAATCATATTTCAGCATTGTATAGGGGAGCTTACGGTGACAGGTAAGAAAAACATGGAGTTTTTATCCTGTAATTAATATTGCTACGAATTTTTGATAGGGATAAATTATAGGATAATAGACTATTACAGCCAGTCATTATATTATCGTAAATTACTGCTGACACTCTACTTTAAAATATTGTTTGGTTTACGCAAGGCTATATTTAATTAAAAATTAATAGACTTCTTTACAATATTGTTTCTTTAAATTTTAATAATTATACTTGTAGTCAGGAGTCAGTGAGGGTGCGTTTGCTGCTTTTACACTGTCTTAATTTGAGTACTAAAAGTAAATCTATCGTTCTCATCGCAACATGTTACGTACTGTTTATTTTTTTTTTCTAAATTGAAATGAGTCTTAAAACGTATTATTAAACACCGCAGTAGTGGATGGATAGCTATAGCTACATTTTACAACAAAATTTTATCAGAAAACTGAAGCACTAATTAGTCTGAGAACTGAGAAGGACTAATTGTTACCAACATTCACATAAGGGTAAGTCATAGTGGAAGCATTTTAACCAAAGCCATTAAAATGGTTATAAACACAAGTTAAACACACCACAAAAAAATAACGAGTCCTCTGCTTTATTCCTGGAGCAAGTAATAAAACTAATACTGATGGTCCCTGTGTGATTAGTTCAAAACCAAGAAGAAAATAACAAAATATAAATTTCTGAACGTTTTAGTTTAAACCAATTTGTTTGTTGTTTCTTACATAAAAAAGTCAATTTTGCTAATTAGAATTAGAAATCGATTATAAATCTTATTGGAAAAAGCGTAGACAATTTTCTTAGCCCTGCATCCTAATTTGGGAGCGAGCTCAAATAATTTGCAAAATTGTTTCGAGATATAGGGTAGACGGCTACCATTTAAACTTTTTCTTTAAAGTGGAAGTGTTCTGAACTTTATAATTTTACAGCATCTGCTTTTGACACCCAATATAATAAGTATTACAAATCTACAGAAAAAAATAAACAGTAAACCTAAGAGTCTAGAAAACAAAAATAAAAATAAGATTATACAAATGACTCAATTCTTCTAAAAGTTAATTTTTAAACTTTAACAAAATTTTCGAGTTGACTACTATACTTTAGACAAATTTGGTCAAAGTAATTGGAAACATGTACTTCGGTATTTTTCAAAACACTGGTAACGATGTTGTCATAAGAAATGAAAATATCAAAATGGTGAACTATTTTAATAGGCAAACAAAAATGGTCGACTAAAATAAATCTGCTAATATTTTTGACAGTATTGGGCAAAATAACACGAAAATGCGCACTTCGTTGTTTTTCAGAAGATTTATAACGATTTCGACATATAAAAATGTAAAAACCAAGTAGTGATACAAGAATTCTAACCAGTGATCTTGAAAACTTTTGAATATATACTTGTTTTGATGTAATATTGTTAAAACCAACTACAGTTGCTTATTAATAAAATGCAAATTCGTTATTGTTACAAAACATTGACTAAAAAAATATTTGATAACACTGTTGGATTATGGGTAAAAATGTGTTTTACAATGTCTTTGTTTTAATTCTGCATTTTTATTAATAATAATCAAAACATATTTTTTTAAATATTAAAAATTTTGTTTGTTAGCATGATATCAACAAAGACTATCACTTATTTAAATTTGTAAAATAACTTTAAGAACACTTTGTGTACATGGTGAGTCAATTATGGGTTACTTCTAAAATTTTTCTAGATGCAGCCAAAAATACTAATTCCACTTATCACTTAATATTGGCTTATTTAAATAATAAATTGCATCAAATTTACTTGTTTGGTTACTTTGTGTATTATTAGTTGGCTGTAGTAAATTCAAAAATCAGTAGCTCTATCTTACACATTTAACTTGAAGGGATGCTAGCTTTAAGACAAATCGTCAGTTTTTGTCAGCTGTCTATGCTGATTCATTTCTATACTGTGTCGACAGCAGGCTACATCATTTTACACTTCCTATAGATGAGTAGCATGTCTACTTTCTCATTGCTCGTGTAATAATAATTTATGATATAAAGTTGAGCAAACCTGTGTTTATAAAAACTGACAAGACTAAATTGGCAATACAAGTAACAACGCAATCGTAGATTTATTTTCTATTGTAAATTAAAAAAAAACAAAATTTTTGTGAATTTTGGAGGTAGTATTTTTGGTTGTATTTAGAAAATTTTCAGAAGTAGTCTACAATTGATTTACCCTGTATACATTATAACACTGTTTTTTTTATACTGAAGTTTGTGTAAAGCTCAACTTTAATACAAAAATAGTTTGTCGAAACAGGTTTGTTACAAAGGCTATACCTATTGCGAAAAAGTGGCAGCATTTGAGTTATAAAAATCTGTCAAAGTGTCGAAGTCCAATGATTCACTTTGTATAATAGCAGGCTATAAATTCAGTGTTTCCTTTATAGATGTCTCAATATAAGACTCCGCTGTCAGAATCGGCTTATGAATCATGTGTGCAGGTGTTGCCCCTCTCGGGGGTGTGTTTGTCGTGTAGGAAATCGCGTGGGAGCCCGACCAGACGTCTCCACCTCTGCGATGTGTTGTTTACCGCACCGGAAGCAAACAACGTGATGAGCCCCTATCACACACTCTTTCAGTGATTGGTCGATGCTTATTTCGTTGTTTTCACACTCTCCAAATTTAAAAATTCCGACTTAATTAAAATCGACGAAAAACAACCCGATTTCCATGAATCTGAAATTCAATTGGAGACGCACCTACCTTAAAATCGCGTCGCTCGTATTTAAACAAGATTAGGCTAATTTTTCGAGAGATTGTGTTAATGCAAAACGGGGGCGAGATTTATGCGTGAAAGGTGCATTTAAGAAACTGGTAAACAGATAAATTACCGGACTTTTGCTTGACACGTTCCATATAAAAGGCGATTCATTGTTTAAAAGGGGTTAGAGTGAAGTTTATAGAGTTTTGCGGTTCTGCTATACGCATTGATGCAATCTAGTAAAGTGCGTTCTGTCATTCGGGTCTTCCACCTATAAAGCTGTCTTTTATTTTAGGGAATATTGGTTTTTACAGAGAAGTAGACGGTTAATTAAAAGACCAGATTTCTACTTGAGAATTCAGAAAATTTGCATTGCTTCAATGATTTCCTTTTGATGGATTGATTCTCATCTTCTTTATTATCCACTTTTTACTCGGCTTTTGTTCGACACTCCGTCCCTCGGTATTTCTACAAAGTGTCTTTTTTTCTCCCAATCAATCAATTAATCAGCGACTCTAGAGCTATTAATTGTGTTTCGCTTTTCCTCTCTCTGTTTATACACTTTTTTGCTTATCAAGATTTATGTCTTAAACTCAGCCACTGAGTGCAGTTCCTCTTTCACAAACAAAAATAGCTGATATTTTTAAAAAATATTTTGTTTTTCGTTTTGTTTATAAGAAACTTTTTAGATAAATATCGCAAAAAACATTTGTACCTACAAGTAGTGATGGGCATTTACGCGACGAATTTTATAGTCTACTTTACGTCGTCGACACTGAGGTAAACAATGTAGACAATGTAGACTATTGACTTTGTATACAGAATGAATACAATAAATTTCAGGTATTGTATATTTATTATTTTTTATATATTTCGTATTCGAATGATAGAAGACAATAGACAAAAAATCAAAATATTTATAATTTAAACAAGGTTTTTCATGCAAATGCAAACGCTTGGAGACAAATTCTACGTATTGGAACTCTTTTGGGGTAAAGAATACTAGGTTTTATAAATGTTTTTGGTAAAAAAACTTTAAAACGCGGGATGAGGGAGCTTATTAGGACAATGAATAGGACGAGCCGGGAAAATGAAATTTCGGATAACCTATTGAAGACAAACTGACCAAACTGTGTTAATAATAATTATGAAATCAACTGTAAAATTTATTGATAATGCTATTACATGTGTTGTTTGTTAATCAAACAATTAAATAAAATACAAACTTAAACACAAAATATAAGATAATGCTTTAAAAGACTAGTTTCTTTATTAGACGTCACAAACACAAACACAGAAAAAGCATTTCCCAGTTGAATTGCCAGATCTTGTGTTAAAAATTTCTGGGTATTTCTCGCATCTGTTTCTTGTCGTAAGCGGTTACCCGAGGTAATCACAAGTGTTTTGGCTTGCATTTCTTATGGACCAAAGGTTTCTACAGCAAAAGTAACAAATTTATACCATTCCTTAATCAACATGTACTTCGTGTGCTTGAGGAACTTCTCAAAAGCAGCAGCTGAATCAGCATTGGAACTGCTTCTTTGAAGATGTGTTGCGGCGACAATGCCAACATAAGTGACAACTCATACCAAAAAATAACCATTTTTTTATGACGTAATGATCATAACGTTAGGTCTTTTTCTGTCGCACTTTGATGAACCAGGTGGTTCTAACATACACGAAACATTAGTCGATGAAAACGCACGTTTAATGATCATATTTATTTTGTTGTGCCGAGAAGATCTTCTACTGCTTTTGATACAAAATAAACTGTGGTACCCTATGCAATCGACAATTGCATTATAAAAAGAAATTTGAAACATATCCAAAAGAGTGCCAAGTTGTTGAAAAGGTAAAGTTTTTAACTATGCACTAAATTTATGCTGAGATGCAGCAAATAAAGTTGCTTGATGTTGAGTCTGTGAGGATTCCAACAAAGTATTAAATTTCTCTCTGATTACCAAAATGTTTTAGTTATGATGTTTGTTATTTACATGTGTAGAAAAACGTTTTATCCATAAAGCTAAAGCTTTCTTCTTGTACTTAATGTTATAGGCATGTACAGTCAGAGACGAAAGAAGGATTAAGTCTAAAAAGTCTCAAGTGCAAAAAACCAAAGTTAGAAATGCTGGCAATGGCATATCTGCAACAAAACAAACACTCAAAACAAACCAAAGTTACAGAAAGTAACGTCTAAGACCAAAAAGGTTCAATAAAACTAATCTTTAAGAAATTTTGTATCGTAGTTTTTATTTTGTTATTAAAAGCTTGACATATGTGTCTGTATCTCCAGACTGGAATTGGTCTTAAATAATAATTAAGTTTAGGCATCTATAAGCAATTCCGAAGAAGAAAGAAGGCTATTAAATTTAGCTATATGAAGATTTATTTTGTAAACATTTTCTGATAAAAACAAAAGTTTTTTAGAAGTTTAGTGGTGAAAAGAGGTAATGCATTTTTATGTAATGGAGAACAAAAAGCATGTAAAAAGCAATATTTTAAATTCAAGAAAATTAATGTCGCGGGCAATAGGGTAGACTGGGTACGGTTGAAACAATTTGACTTTCATCGTTCATAATTTAGTGTTTTTTTTACCCAGCGAGGATGGTGATATGCCAAATTCAAGAGCATGTTTTTATCTTCAAAAAAGATTTGATCATTTTAGTTTCTGGCGTACGGTTTTAGAAGTATACAAATATTTAAAAAAAAGTAAATTTGTTTCAATCGTCCCCATACCCGGGGCGGTTGAAACAGTGATGGTGGTCAATTGAAACAAGTGAAAATAATTCAAAATATAATATTGTTACAAGTTTTCTTTATTAATTCTAATTATAATAATAATTATGACACCGTATAACAACAAAAATCAGTATTCAAGGTTTTATAATCATAATTATATCTTTAATCAGCCTTTGATGAGACAATAATTAACACAGTCAACTAAAATAAAAAAGTTTAACGGTATTGTTTTAAACAAACGAAGTACTTAAACAAAAATAATTTTGAAAAAAACATCAAATAAAAATTTAACTCTTCGAAAAAAGAAAAAAATTAAAAAAACGATCAATCTCAGTCGCAATTGTGACAAACATAGGTAAGACCATTTCTTGTGCACTGTTCATGAGCCCACTGTTTGCAAGTAGAGCATTGAATCCATTTTTCTTCAGATCTGCTGTCTGAATATGATAACAAGCAAACAAGACAATAGCATTCTTCTTCTTTTGATGACATTTCCTCTTTTGTATATTTTTATAATGCTTCTCCGCCGCTTTTCGTAGTGAATCTCCAGCTTTAACCTCTTCAAATGCATCTTTATACCTCGACAAGTCTACCTGTCCTCTGGAAGTCTTTCTTACGCGAACTCTCGGCATCTAGAAGACAAGAAAAAAAAATTTACTGTTTCAACTGTCCCACAAAAATTGTTTCAATCGTCCCCAACCCCGCTTTTTATAATATACAGTTAATAGAAATGGAAGTAATAATAGCACATTAAAACTAGTTGTTGTTCCGTATTCTAAAAGCTTTACTAAAACTACAAACGGATACTCAAAACTTTGACTTAGATACAACTCACAGTATTAGCAAAAATAAAAAAAGAAAAATACTTACTTTTGGGTACACAAACACAATACAACACTTTTACAAAAACAATATCATACAAAAAACTGCGACACTGGTACTTGTGTTCGAACATTGTCGTACGCCTCCTTTTGCCCTTGGGTCCCTCACTCTCGGCGTAGTCGTTTTTGCGATATTTGTACTGTTTCAACCGTCCTTTGTTTCAACCGTACCCAGTCTACCCTAAATTAAAACTGCTTTAAAAAAAAGGAGACAGTTTTATCCGAACATTTTTTTGAAAAACTGATTTTACATTTGGAAAAATTAAGCGATAATTTAATTGGTTTAAATTTATTGATGAGTGAAGCCTGCAAGAACTTTATCAAAAGAACCAGCAAAAATTCCATCATAAAAATATTAAATTCGAGTGTAGAGATCATTTTGTTAATGACAGGGTAAATGTAGAGTAAGATAAAGAAATAATTTAAAAATTATACCCTTACCATTTTGGAGAAGCACATTTTTTTCAACTGTGTTAAAGCATTTTTAATGTCGACTATGAGTAATACTATTTTAGAACCGGCATTTTTAACAAATAATATGTTCTGGTAGCATGAAATGCAGCCACACAGCTACTCAATTTCCCAGTGCTAAGAAAATTAATTTTGATTTTTATATTTAAATTTCTAGAAAAAAAGAGGCTTTACTTTATTCAACATTATTTTTTTAATTTATTTTACTTAATTTTTATCTTACTTGAACGATGGTCTTTCTACCTTATTTTTCTTTTGTCGCTGAAGAAATCTTTGCTACTTTAAAAGAATTTTTGATCGTTAGCTGAGTTACTTTCCTTATCTTGAATTGTGTTACCAATTTAGAATTTTGCGCACTGGAAGTGGCAAAATAATGAGTGCCATATTTTCAAATTAATACTTTCTTTTGTTTTTTCTTTTTTTTTTCAGTTTAACCAAAGAGTAGGGATTTACAAAGAGGCGACAGTCAGACAAGAAAGCAAATTTTAGAGAGAGATACCCTAACAACCCAATTTAAAGGGACAGTCGTTTCTGTTAGGTTCAACTCGGTTAGAGTCGTCGCAGCTTCACTTCTGGTTTGTCGAGAAGCACGTGACGAGAATAAAGTGGTTGGTGTATCGTGTTTCTTGTTAATTTTCTCTTGAGTATTTCAAATTTCGTGCGCATGCACCAACCCAATTTAAAGGGACGAACGTTTGGAGGTCATAGGATTGTGTTTAAAAAGATCAAAGGAGCCGCTCGAAGTGTCGCCTCTTTATAAATCCCTACTCTTTGGTTTAACGGTAAATCCAAGTGGTTATATTAGCCAACTTGTTGCAATTTGAACAACATTTTAAAACCATGTTGTACAAAAATTTAACAAGGGTCGACGATTAATGAAACGGACGATATATTAATATCTTTTAGCTTGTTTTAAATTATTAAAATTATTTTATTGTTAGAAATCATTGGAAGTTATAGCCCTAGCAACTAATATTAAATATAATACTTTTTGTTCAAAGAAAACCAAATACAAGATGAAAATTAGACATTAAGATTTAAAATATCAATATTAATGACCTCTGCTTAATAACTATTAATATTTGTGTTAACTTGAAGTTATTGCATGCCTAAGCTTAAAATGACAGTCATGTATATTTCACTAACAGGTGTATTACCTCTCTACTCTATTTCTCTGGCTGAGAAAAATAACAAAATTGTAATTACTTTGTAAGATTGAACTATTAATATTTTAAATTATTAACCTAAAGATGTTACATCTTACATATTTTGTGAAGGTGAATTTGCATTTCGTTTAAATTTGGCGTCACAAAACGTTTGTTGTGATAGCAAAATCGTTTAAAATTGATCTTGCACATTGCAGTTTTCTACTTTTTTTTTATTGTTTTCTGTTTAAATTATGTGTACTAGAATGTGCCAATTTTTTTTCTAGAGTGTTTAAGAGCTTTTGTGATTTTATGAAACAGTATTTTTACGAATTTTTGTTATTTTATTAAATGGAGTACAAAATAATGAATTAAGAGCTTCGTGGTTTTGCAGTATTTTCTTGAAACGCGGGCAAGATGTTGGCTTTAGGCAATAAATATTTATTGGATGCTTTTGGGAGTAAGAGTAGGCCGGTAATAATGGGTCGCTGCATAAATCGCCCACCTCGCAATCTCCTGACTTAACTCCTAAATCACCATACTTTACCAATAAAAAGTCACAAAAGCAATAAAAAAGTATTTCCGAAACTTGCAAACTAGGATGAGCAAAACATCGCTGGATAATGCACAAAAATATAGCAATTTTTGTCAACAGAGCTATAAATGAAACCCGTAGATGTGCGACCTAATAAAACTCCTCAATGTTAATGCCTTGACGTGGAATTCTCACATCCACTAAAAAGTTAACACCTTCTTTTACTTATTCCGGATTTTTCACGTCCAATAAAAAATATTCGTCGTCTCTTTATCCTGTTTTATGATACTTATATTGCATTGTTTTATCGCCAAATTTCGGAAAAATAAAACATCAGTCGTAAATATCGTCTGGAAGATTCTCTTGTCGCGTTTTATTTATTTGGACGGTCGAGTAATAATCGAGTAATTAATGCAAGGATGTAATGAGTCTGCCATATTTAATAGGAAGCGGAACCGCGGCGCCCCCGCAAAACGAACAGTTCAATGGGGGAAAACGCCGCCAACCGCCAACGTTGATTATTACATTTCTCTTTCCTCATGCATTGAGAACTGTGAAGTAATCCAGTTAGTTCATCATTTCAATTCATTTCTGAAATCGCGTTAGCCAACCGGAGCGAGTTTATGCAATGATTTTACTATTTATGTCTTTCATTCTTGATTTAATTTATCTTGTTCTTTGCTGCCTGTGCTTCGCCAGGACGACGATTTAAGATCGCACGCTCGCGGAACAGCCAAATCTGATTACGAGCTGAGACAGAAGGATGCAATCATTTTAATCCACAGCGGCCAACAAATTTTCTATTTGATACATACCTGCAATACATTCAATTACAGAGCTTAAGCAGGTAGAAATGTAACAAATAATTCTAATAACTGTGTGTACTTGATTTTAAAACAAATAACAAAAAAATATAACAAATAAGCTTTACTAAATATGTTAAATATAAATATAAAATATTTTGTTGAGAAATATAGGTACTTAAAGCAATCAAATTTATTTGAGCCTAGGATTTCTCATAAAGAATGAGACAGGCAATCAACTTTGCTGTCAAAAATATTGAGTATTAATGCAAGGTGCTACTACTAATACTTAAAGTCGGTGAGTGGCGACACTGCATACTCGATAGTAAATAGGAAGCAAATCAGATTAGCTACCTGCCAAGGTAAATGCTTCTCGGGAAAAATTGCTTCTTTTTGTCTCAATGCTGGCCGAAGGATTGTGCAGAATAATCCTTCTCTAATTTTAAATTATTACTTTTCCAAGAAGTCTCTGTAACTTTATCTCATCGTATAAACAATCAAGGTAAAATGTTGGTGTGGTAACATTGGCAGCGGAAACGAACGGATGAGCTGTAGCTTCGTGGTTGCTGTGTTTGCCTTAAACAATTTCGTTGTTTTATTTAATACGCCTTTGGCGTTTAAAGTTTGTGAGGCAGCCAAGATGGTGTAATCCAATGCCTGTCAGTGCTTTTGTCCAAGGAGTGGTTGTGTCTGTTTTGTTTTTTTGTGTCGACGTCTCTGCAATTTTTTTTTATACATTTTCTCATAACGTAGATTTTGCACTATTTTAACAATTGATTGTAGCAAATTTTATCAATTTTATTTAACTTTTTTTAATCGCATTACTTATTTAACGATAACTAAATAATTCAAAATACTTTAGTAATTGAAATAACTCAAAATTTAGTGTAATCACAGTATAGAAATAAATTTATATAAATTCATTTATATACTGTGGTGTAATTGTTTCAAAGGTTAATAACATATTTATTTTGCTATAAATAATAATTACTAGAAGAATCGCTTGATATAATAACTTTATTTCACTAAACTGAGCTACAGCTAATCTATTATTTGCTTGTACAGGGTGTTCCAAAACTGGCGGATCAGCCGTAAACTACAAGTTTCTCTCTTGAACTTAATACCAAATTTCTAAAAAAAATTTTTTCTAAACTTTATCCTTTTTTAAAAAATTCTCTTTCAGGTAGGTACACGCTTCTTCGGTATTCGGATGCACTACCAATTTTTTTAGTATAATCTATATTGTTCTACATACCTTGATATGTGCAGTTGTCTATTCTATATTCTAAATAAAACATAAACGAAGAGTTTATTTTTGGATTACTTTAAGATACTGGTGTCTGGACATATATATAAAAAAAACAATGAATGAACAAAAAAGCAACGCCGCAAGACTCAACATTTTTTGTACACGTTGTTAATGTTATCACTAAGCTTCGGTGCAAGGGAGTCCTGCCTAAACAACTAGGTAATTAATCGGTGTAATCCAGCGGGCTGCATGTTATTTATTCAACTGGTCTACTGGTCAACTGGTGTAGACCAGTTGAATGAATAACATGCAGCCCGCTAGATTACACCGAATAATTACCTAGTCGTTTAGCAAAAACTCCCTTGCACCTAAGCCTAGTTATTACCCATGGAGTGTGGATTCTACCCTCTGTACTTGTATCACTTGAATTTACTTGAATTTATTTGGTCTATTGCAGCTTTATGATGATTTCCTCCATCTATGTAATAGGACTATTATTTACCTTTTTATAGCTGGTTTACACTTTTTTTGGTGGACTTTGGAACAGCTCTACCAAGAAGGTTAGGTTTTCTTTTGAACTGGATTGTTTAACTGTTGGCTTTTTTAGAACCTTCTATGTCTCTTTCTCCTAAAACATAAAGTTTAATTAAAATTATTTATTACAAAAAATTAGTAATTTTGTGGTTTAAATTTACTGGTAAGCTGTCAATGCTTTTTCTTGTTTCTGCAAGACAATGGACAGAGAAAGAAGTAAAATGCAAAAAAGAAAAAGCATAAAAATTATATTTCAACACTTTTTTTTTGAACTAAGCCTATCTTTAAATTTTAAAAGCACCAGATGTTATAGTATGGTAAATTTGGTTTGCCAACGTGGGATCAATTCTTGAATAAAAATACAACAAGGTGTTGAATTTTGTAGCACAGAGATTTGCGTGATAGAGTCGATCTCTAGCCAGATACATTCTGCTTTAATTCTTACTACACCTACTGTTGGCGTATCTTTAGTAAAGAGTCTGTATAACATGTTCTGCGTGTAGATATGGTATTGGCTTAAGTTTTGTGGATTTAAAATTCTCTTCTCAAAGAACAACAAAGTTTGAGTTTTTATAAACCACTATGGAATCTTTTGCTTTTTTATCTAGATTTTGTAAATTCACATATGTGGCCGGGTTGCTTACAACTTTTTTTAGCACAATTAATTTAGCACAGTTATAATAGCACAGTTAATTGTACCAATAGAAAAGTTTTTAATGATGCTTGCACCGAATGACTGTGTTATTCAAATTTTTTTTGTAGAACTGATAAATAGCTTTTAGGATAAGCAGATTCTTTACACCCCGCTTATGGGGCAGAAAAAAATGTAATAAAGAATTTGTTTTGTTCTGATAGAACTAGTATAAACTTAAATGCGGTGTAAATCTTTCTGCGTTATCGTCAGCAATGACCACTTTATAGTTGATTACATGTAGGGCTGGGAAAAGTATCGATACTTACAGAAGGTATAAGTATCGTATATCGGTCCCAACTGTAATCAGGTATAGAAGTATCGATACTTCCGATACCTCGATACTTTCGATATCTCTAATACCTCGATACCCCCGATACGTCCAATGCCTCTGATATCCTCAATACTCTGATACCTCCGATACCTTGATAAAAAGTAACTATAAATGAAAATTTTATCTAGAGGGCTTTGGATTTTGGAAAAATAAGCTATTTTGATAAAAACAAAAGAATTCTTTAGGGCTGTACTTTCAATACTTTGATACCGCCAATACCGCTATACTTTTGATACTTTCGATACTCTCGATACGTCTTATACTTCTGATACTTGCAATACCTCGATACCTTCGATACTTGCGATACCTTGATACTTACAATACTTTAGTAAGTATCGATATTTTGCAGGTATTAATACTCGATACCTGAAAACAGGTATCGCCAAGCCCTATTATAAGTACTTAGAAAATGAGCTTATTAAGTACATATAATTTTTATTTCTTTGACTTTGTGTGTATAGTATATTCTGTTTGTTTGGTGGGGTTCTTCATCCTAGAGTGGTATAAGTCTCCCGTAGCGAGAGATTAGTGTTATCTGAGCACGTTTCGAGGACGTCGTCGACGCAAATGACATGTGAAAAGTACACGTCGAAAGAGCGCCAATTCCTAAACAATAGCGCTTCGTCCGCTGTAATCCATAATAAACGGATCCAAGAGCGTTAATAACGGCATTAGTCGCCTTAAGCGTGTCTTCGAGACACGGCTCTTTTGCCATTTACACTTGAAACAGTCGCGCTGCCAGAGATTTATCTGGGGATGGGGCCCCACACCAACGTTTAATACGGACCAGATTACCATATTTCCGACATAACCGAACGCAATGCGGAACGGCCGATCGGCGAAATTATGCCATTCTCATTCAAGGTGGTTGCTAAAAAACGGACTCATAAAGCAATGCGTCATTGATTTTGGAGGATGTGAAATATTGCGCATTCAACACTTCAATACCCCTAACAAATAGCCACTTTCGCTATACTTACAATATGTTTCTAGAATACACTTGCACTCCAAATTTCTTGAGGTAGATAAAGGTTTGAATAAGTGTAAAAAGTAAATTAGAGTCCGTTTAGTCGATAGATGGCGCGGCAAGTTACGATTGGTTTATCCGGACCGGACGCGTGCGTTGCGAAATTGGGGTGACATTAAGCCGCAACGAATCCGCAATTATTAAGCTACAAAGGGGCGCGAGGCTATAAATATTCAAGTCAACGTCATAAATCCAGCAATACCTGCGAGATAAAATAATAATAAAACCATCCGCCGATTGATCTATTGTTTCAGAGTTTGAATCAGACCGGACGTTTGCAAACGGGCTGCCAACATAAATAACACGCATGGAATATTCCCTAGGTATGAACATAAAGCACGCAGGTATTACCGCGCTTTATGAAATTAAAATGTAACGACCCTCTTTTGTAAACAGCGATCCTGACTTTAATTTGAATTTTATTGTACCTTATAGTGTTACTAATTAAATTCAATTATTGCCACTGAATCTACAGAGGAAAGTTAATTTTACAATTTGTGGAAAAGGGATTTTTGTACTGCTTTTATAATTAAAATGTAAATGTTTTATTAAAAGCTTTTATGACACATTCAAAATCAACAATAAGTAAAAATTTGCTTTTCTATTTTAATATTACTTTTTTCTACACAATATCATTGAAAAGACTATGCCTAATAAATATTAAAATAGTGTTGAGTTTATTTTTTACATTTGAATTAAATAATAAAAAAGTGTTTGAAAAATGACTTTTATCCACAATTACCTTATAATTGAAGTTTTGTCCACACTTACGAACCGTATAAAGTAACACTTTATCCACTAGTGGAATAATGAAATCACTTTATTCCATTAGTAGAATAATACAAAATACAATCTTAAATCAATCGCATTCTATTTATTATTAATATTGACATTTACATTAATAGACATTTCGTTTTTTGTTTTATTATATTTCACTTCGTTTCCATTAATAAGAAGCTTGTACCTAGTTGTTATCGGTTTTAGAACAAATAGTAGTTGTAGAAACAATGGACGTCTTCTCTAGTAAAGAACGACTAGTACCAGAAGAACCTTGGATTTTCCTTGCGATATCAAGCTTATTAGATACAGAATATTTGACATAAGTTTCTGCTATGGCGGAGCTCCTCCACCCTCCATGTCGTTTAATTGTTGTAAGATTAGCACCTCCATTGGCAAGTAAAGTTGTTGAAGTGCGCTTCATACAATGACCGGTATAAGCTTCTGCGTTCGCCAGATTCAAAAACGAAGCAACTTTAGAAAGAATTTTCGATAAAATGTTAATTCCAACAGGTTGCATTGTACATTTTTGATTAGCGTATTGTAAAAAGAATCTCTTAATGGATAACTTCTTCGAATGTAAGGACATGTATTTCCTACACTTCTTCACAGTGTTGATAGAGAATCCTTCTTCTATAATTGTGAATTTTCGTGAAACGTCCGTTTTGGTATCTGGTATCGAAACAATAAGGTATGCGCCCCTATTTTCTACATCACTGATTTTTAAATTTGTCAGCCCACAGCATCGACAGCCACCAGACACCTCCATTATTAATGCAACCTAAAATATTCTAAAATTTATTATCTACAATGTCTATGTACAAAGATGACAAAGATTACCTTGATCATCAAACATTCTTTATCGCAAGCTTTTGTCAAAAACTCTTCCACGTGTGCTCTTTTCAATACTGCAGCTTTTGTCGGCTAGTATCCTCTTGACTGATTCTTCAAATAGGCCATAAGCTTACTATATTTTCCAATGTCTATGTTTTTATAGACCTTTATAGAGGCCTTCAGCATAGATTACTTCGACCACAAGAATGAAATTGTTTACCTTTTCTTTAAATTTAAGAAATACGATAGCAGAACTTTTTCATTTATTGTCATTACCCTCCATTTTTCTTTCCATTTATTAAATTTTGAAAATACTTTTTCAGACTGTATTACAGCATGAGCACATATTTTATTTGACTTTATTTGTGTTGAATTAGTAGAAGATGTTTTTTTACAATAGATTATTGATATTTCTGTGTTTTTATATTAAAATTATAATATTAAAGACACACATAGACTCTTTTACACTTCTTAGGGACTAATGAGCTAATTTCAAGTTGAAATACTACCGGTAGTAAATTTTAATACTTTTCCGTAGTAACAACCAATCACAACAGCAAGTTTTATTAATTTTTTATAGAAACTAGGATACTAGTTCAATAGAAATTATAGAAATAAAATGAACGTATACTTGTTAAACCACCATTTAGTTTTCTATTTGTCCCAACCTAGAACAAATTAATTACTTTCTTCATTTTAACAATAATTGTAGTACTAACTATGCCAAAATGTCACTAACACCAAAGAATTTGATAAATCATCAACTGCACGTAAAAATAAAACTGTTAGGACATAATAAAAAAATAAGGTGATAATGAAACCAAAGATTAACTCCACGTCAGATATTCGGCTATGTTGCTAGATTACTTTAGAGATAAATTGCGATGTTAGTAGTTTTTTGATAGAAAAGTCGATAATATATTATGTTCTCAAATTCTTTTATTACACCTGTTTTAGATTTTTATGCAGAATCGTATTTGAGCCAGGCTTCAATGTTTTCAAATATGTCTTTACATTAATTCAACCATTATTTAGTAAAGAATAATTTATTATTTATATTTATTTCAAATCTCATTTAGTGTGTAAGACGTAAGGTATGCTATTTTTTTAATTAACAGTGTTTGTTTTTGAGGTTGTGTTGACTTTTTCACAGCTTTATTATTGGGATTTTGAGGGGCATTATTTTTTGTAAAAATTAAAATTTGTATCATTTATTGATTGACAGCTGATAAAAGAAGAAAGTTCAGCGACTCAGGAGTATCACGTTTAATAATTTGCTAACACTAAAAACAATATTTTGCTTAAGTTTATTTGCAATTTAAAATTATTTGTAAGTTTTTAAATGTAAAACCACGTTCCATAATAACTTTAATTTATGTGTGTTTGTCACTATTGAACACGACAAGAGCCCTGATGATGGACCTTTAAAAGTCCGAAACTATTTGGCTTGCAATAAATGATACAATTTTAATTTTCACAAACATTAGTACTTCCCAAAACCCTAATAGTGTTTGTTTTGTCTCGTTTGATATCGTTTTTTTGCTGTCACGCTGATAATTAGGCGGTATGACACCAGATCTGCTCGAGCGTCTACCTATAACTAAACTTTTAGTTATTAATTAAATATTTTTTAAAATTTACATTCAAAATGGCTGTTTCTATTGTCAAATAAGGAAAATCATAAATAAAGCAAAATTATTTATCTAACCCGGCGCATCCACCAAAATTAACAGATTAATTAAAATTTGTAACATTTAGAATTTAATAGACTCTTTTTACAGAACTAGCGCAAAGTTTTTTATATCACAACATATAATTTAACAAATGTAAAAATTTAAATAATTATCTAGAGAGACTAAATAAGTAGGTACAACGCTTTACAATTTTATTTAACATATGCCTGCATGGTACTTATTACAATAAAAACTGCAATAAAAAAATTACTAATGTTTTTGCCTAAGTAATCATTTAACATTTTGTGTTAATGTTTGCTCAAATGTAAAAACAGTGTAATGAAATGTTGGATGTCGATGGTGGTGCTTGATTTGTTGTGTAGATAATCGCGCACATGTCCCGCATGCATTCCTGTCTGTAATAATTGTTTTAGAGGTTGTTAGTTCAAAGGAGGGTCAATTAAAGGACTGTCATCAACAATCATCTGTTATAATTGACGCTTTAAGCCTTATGGGTTTAGAAATCACTAATGACATTGAAATGGTCTAATTTCAAGACTTCTGCATGCGCCAACTCTTGTCATTCCTCTGCTCTACTTCTTCAAACACATCCGTTCCTCTTTGGCGAATTTATCAAATCTCGTCTGTTTATCCGACTTGTGGGACGTCCGTGCATTCCGATAACATAATTCCCGACTTATTTACTCACAAACACGCAAAATTTATTACAAACTGCCAAAGAAAACTGTCTCAATTTATCGAACTGCTGTCGACCTCAAACTAATATGTTAATGCTAAGGAAAGCTGATCGCGAACTATGTTTTATGTGTTTTCGTTGAATTATGGATCGCAGGTAGCTGTTATTGATCACTTTGTTTACAGCTTGAAGGCGCCAGCTAACTCTTTGATTTCGTCGATTTCTCACTTTAATTATGATTTTTTCGTGCGGCTAATTGGAACAATAAATCATCACATTATTAATGTCGATCACGTCCGGATTTTGCATAAGGGGAAAATTCAAATGCGCTAGCTATTTCATGTATGAGTAAACACATGAATATTTATTTCCCAAATTAGAACTTAAACAATGGCAAAATAAGCGATAATTAATGTTCAATTTTATTTTGGCAAGTACCGGTTACTGCCAAATCATTACAGAGAAAAAAACGTAAATGCGCCCTCCAAGTGACGAATGATTCATTACAAAATCTACTACATTCTGTCAATTTAACGATTTATTGAAATTGATATTTTTGTCTCTTGTTTTTCTCGAGGCGGTTGCGTGATGTTAATTTATCATTTGACAAAAGGAAATGCTAGAAACCACACAAAACAACTCTCAAAATAAAAGTGATTGAAGAGGGTTTTTTATTTTCTACACACAATAGTACAAATAATAACAGAAACATTATAATTAATGGGTAATAAAAATAATTTTTGTTTCTATGACTTAAAATATAACAGCAGCAAGTCATTGGAAAAAGACATTTATTACTCTGTGCATGTAGTTGTAGTTGCAATATTACCAAAGATTAATTTGTCATTGTAATAATGGATTTGGTATAAAATTACGAAATTAATTTGACAACCATTTTGCTAAATTTATATTTTGCTTGTTGTTTAAATTGTATATCATAACGAGCTTGAAAGTAATCAAGATTATGCTTGTATTATCCTTTCAACGCTTGTCGGAAGTAAAACATCGCATTTTTAAAATTATTTATTATACAGTTTATAATACAATGTTAGTATCGCAAAGTCCACGAATCAGTGCACTTAAGTTTTTATTTGCTGCTTTTAATTAGAAATTTTATTAGTGAATTTAAATATTTATATTATGGCAAATTCTAAAAATGAACTTTTCTATTATTATAAATAGAAACAAGTGCATTTATTTATGGATTTACCTATAAAATTACATAATTTTTATTCTATTTATTACAATTTTTTTAATCCTTAATTTTGTAGAAATAGGGTTTTGTAATTTTATTACACTTTATTGATTAAGTGGGCTACCGGTTTTGCCTATGCGGGCATCTTCAGGCCCTTTTGTCAAATTCGACATGAGATAGAAAACAAAAAAAGGGCAGTGTTCTACTACTTATTACATAAACAATACATTTTACAATACTGTAACTAAATCCAATAATCGTCACATAAAATGAAATATTATAAAATACACTAAAAAGGTTTAGTTTGATCTCTTTTTAGTGTATTCTATAGTGTACTTATCTTATTCATTTCTTTCAACATTTTTTTTTGTTTTTAGTGCATTTTATAGTGTATTATCTTTTTAGTGTACTTTATAATATTTTATTTTATTTGACGATTAGTGAATTTATTGTTTATGTAATAAGTAATAGAACACTGCCCTCTTTTTATTTTCATCTTATGCAAAACTTGACAAATGCGCCTGAAGATGGCTACATAGGCGAAACCGGTAGCGGCATTTAATCAATAAAATATACTAAAAATACAAAACCCTATTTCTCCAAAATGAAGAAAAATATTTTTTACACTAACAGGGACTAATACCATCACAATTTTTTTAATGTTTTACTTTTCTAAAATAGTTAATAAGTAAAGATTACAGTATCCCTATTTAATAAGTAGGGATTACAGTTGCTAAACAAGGCAACATTTTCTATGTTTGCAGTAAAAATTTTGGCAAGAACATTCGAATTTGGAAATGTTGTATTTAATGGGGAATTTTCTAAAATTCAGTCGATTTTAACTCTGATAATAAATCTTTAAAAATTTACCAAATTGTTTCTTAAAATTTAAATCTATTGTCTAAATTTTTGCTCTAAATATGACGACTGTCAATCGGACGTTGCAGTTTTGTGGGTTTATTTAGTAATTTTAAATGAAACTGGTTGAAGCAAAAATAAGCGATTTTGAAGAACATACATTTAGACAAACATACATACGATTTTTTGTCGATTTGGATATGAAACAATAGACTTTTTGACATTTGAATTGGTATGTTTTAAATAACTTACATTTAGTGAAACAAACCTTACTAAAAACATTGGCAATAAATACTGCTCGCCCAGGTGCTGTAATAGCTGTAGCGCGTTAATCGCAAGATCTAATTTTTGAGGTTTAGAGTTTAACACAAAAAAATTATTTAACTTATTGCTGAATGGAAGTAGCTGCGCTGTTAAGATACCCTATTCTATTACCCACTGTTAGCCAAAACAAAAATTCCTTACTTTAAAGAAGTTTCAAACAGACGTTACTAGAACTTTTTGTAAAGCGCAAGTAACGTATGTTTTTGTTTGTACAATCGGCAGCTTTGTGCCCAAGTTTTTTGGCTTGTCTCAATTGATTTTTATGAGTTTTTACCACGAAATTAAAATTTCTTTGTTAACTCTGCAATCTGTATAGAAGTTCTCGTCTTGCTTGAAAAAACTATTTAAAAGTCAATATTTTCTTGAGTTATCTTTATATCAAAAATACAATAAAAGCTTTTAAAATGATTTAACTGTATGTATGTCAGCTTTGTATTATTAAGCCAAAATTGATAACTGTAACGCCTATTTTATGTTTTTGCTGTCACGTTATTACTTTGTAAGTTTAAAATGGTTTGAATTATTAAAATTTTAGATTAACATAAAAATATTAAATCAGGAATGAGAAATAAATATTTTGTAAAAGTAAATTTGAATTTTATGCTAAACGCTAAACCGTTAAAAGTTGCGTCTGCAAATTGCACTTTTGACGTTTTTTTTGTTTGGTGTTAAGATACATTACTAGATGTTTTGCTAAAAGCCGCTACTGCCTGCACTTTTCACCATACCTGGTGACTTTTATCTACTGGATAACAATACGAAAACTTAGTTTACAAAAATAATTAACTCAAGAGCAATGTCAATGTTATTTCAATGTCTGTTTTAAAAAGACAAAACTAGGAATAAACAGTTTAGGCACTTTTTTATTGCATTAAAATTAATCTCGGTTTCAAGTAGCATTTTTGCTTTATTTACAATTTACTCTAATCATTGCTCAACTATACCTTTAAAATTCATGCAATATGTTTTAAGACACAACGCAAATTAGACGTTTTTTAAGAAACAGCATGTTTTTGTTACATTTTTTACAAATTATAACACAAAAATACAATAATATTTGCTTAATAATGCTACAATAATGCTTGTAGCTTAGAATATGTTTAGGTTGCATTGTGTCATTTTCTCGCACTAAATTTGCTAATTTTTTACATGATTAAGTAAATTTTAAAAGATGACTATTTACAGGTTTGACTAGAATTTATGAACCATCAAATTAAAAGTTTTTTATTAATTACATTCTTATCTCTCAAACTAATGTTTTGCAATTTTTTTTAAAATAAATATATGAATAGTATTTTGAAGAACACGTTTCGAGAAGTCGAATTTTGTGGCATAAATTCAAGTTTATAAAACATAACCGAAGCACAACTTTTTATAAAAACTGAGTGTCTAAAATAACTTTAGAAACGAGTTATTTACGCTATTTTTTTCTATTTTGCGTGTTTTACGTGCTTTTTAAGTACAAAAGTTAATTTTTGAATATTTAGGGACTTTTGCGTTAATACGAGATAGTTGGTAATAAATGTCATAAAAGTGTCAAATGTTTTTTGAAGTGATTTCAAATTCGTTCTAAATCTGTGTAAGTAACACACAAATGGCTTTCCTACCGTAACGGTTATTGTTTGAATAGTCCAACTGGCATAAACACAAAAAGAAAAATCTTTAAAAACATTGCAACATTTCTTAAATTACCAAATCGCGAAATTTATACAAATCTTCTTATCATTATTTCAGATCAAGCAGTGCTGTATATTCACCTAGCAAATAATTTCAAAATTATCAAACGTTATGGAGATTGCCAGTAGTAGCTGAAAGCTGTTTTAAAGCGTCTTTTCTTAAAAAAAAGTTAAAGTTACTTCATTGTTTAAGCGGCTTACCCCAACCCTATTGTTCAAGTTAATTGTGACACACACAAAAACACCTTGGTGAGGAATACTGGTTATCAAATGCAACAAAATTATTCTAATAAATTTATAACTTCATAAGGCTGACATATATACGCTGAGACGTCACACAAGTTTTTCAAGATTTATGACGTTTTATTTATCTTCTTTAAAGTTTGATACCAGCAGGTACCATCCAAAAAAAAATTAATTGTTTTTGTTAGTTTTTAGCACGCAAATGGGTACTGAATTGGCTAATACGACACTGAAATCAATATTGTATTAGGCTTTTACAAACGCAAAATATAAAAACTATTTTTGACAACCATGTTATGATTCTAGAGGTATTTGCAATCAATTTATATTTTTATAAAATTTAAACCATTAATTTGTCAATAATCTAAATTATTATTTAAGTGTTTTAAATTTTGTACTTAACTCTAATAGAGGTATAAAACATGTTTAGCCCGTATGAGCTTCACGATCCTCTAGTTAATGTGTTCATCAGGACTAAAGAGACACTTTATTGAGAAACGAAAAACAATAAAACAAAAAGTCGTATTAGTCTGAGTCGTATCATCAGTGATACCCCCGAGTGTAATCTTCTCTCTTATTTTCAGCGAAAGAGGGAAACTTTCGCAGATAAGATAGATGAATCCGACAAGTGTGGACTTTTAAATACGTGCTGTTAACGACCTGAGCTTTAATGGCCGGTTTTATGAAACGTAAACCGTGTTTTTACCGAATGAAGTAAACGTCAGCAATAATCGTATTATTCAAAAAGTTCGGAAAGGTTTATTGGAGACTATAATACTTTCATAGATTGCTAGTAGATATTTTCGATTCAACGATTTTGTTTGTGCAAAACTTTTCAGCGATTTGTTTTGAACTGCGTTGAGCTAGCAGGTCTTTTTCTTATAAAAAGTTTTCAACTTAGACAGAACCTCAGCTCCATCATATATACTGTACAAGAAATCCACTCGGTTACCGATATTTACTCACGGCTCCATGGCGGCGTGTTTGTTTTCAACTAAATTACGCTCACATGCTATATCCTACGTTCGTTTATTGCACAAAAGATATATTAAAATGTCAACTTTATTCGCCTTTCAGCTACATTAAAATATCGTAACTTTTTAAACGACACAGACCATATTTACAGTGTAACGACCAAAATTAAAATCTCTAACAAAAAAGTTCATAAAAATTTATAAAACAAGTTTAAAAATTTTACAATGAGATTCCGATTCTTTTTTTGCTCGACAAAAAAATATTATGTGGTATTTATTAACTCGGTATTCAAGTATAAAATAGTTAAATTTTAACGATAATTGTGTTTTGTTACCTTTTTTGCTAATTTAATAATTCACCAGATAAAACAAAGTAGTAGGTATATTAATTAACAAGTAAGAAAAATAGAATTTTAGCAAAAAAATTATGTTTAAGAAAAGAGCGTTATAATGGCATTAAAATGAAATTAAATCAAAACTACTTCTCTGTTTTTTAACTCACAAAAAATGCATTAAAAAACGTTTCTTTTATTTAAACTAACTTCAAACAATTTGATACTATTTTTTAAAATACTATTTGTGGATCGGTGACTTTTTAAAAAAATACTAATAACTTGGTAAAATACAAATTGCCACACATTTGTAGAACGAGGTGGCTACAGCAAAACACTAACGCCAGTTTCTTAAAGATAGTGCATAGTTTGACGAGTATTATGTGGACGTGCGTTGTCTTGCTGAAAAATGACATGTTAACGGTTATCTAGATAAGGCAGGGATAAGGCACGATAAGGTAAAAGGTCATCAACATAACGCACAACTGTCATACTGCTTCAAATAAACACAAGAGGTAATCAGCTTCTATAGGAAATAGCCCCTCAAAAAATTGCTCCAACAGTACTATGCACGTGCCTTTAAACAGCAAATCCAATATCTCATCGCTCTTCACGACGGCGTTTTACTTTCCGACGGCTATTATCCATGCCTAGGCAGAATTGTGATCAGTCGTGGAATATCACATTATGCCAAAAGGTGTTCCGCAGTTAAAAAGAGCACTATCGCAATATTGTTGATGCCTTCGGACTAATAAAATTGTTTGCATTAGATAGTTTAATAAATTGTTGAGTGTTTCATAATTTGACAGTTTAGGAAAAAAGTTACATTGTGAAATTCTAATAAATTTCGTTTACAAACTCAATCCAACAGGTGTTGGTTCTTTGATTTTGATTTCAGTAGTACCTATTACATTTGAAAATTTATAACAGTTACTTCGTCTTATTCTAATCCAATATTAACGTTAAAATATGCTTTTGCTGGTATCGGACTTTAAAGAAAATGAATAAAACTTTTTAAATGTCAGGATTATAGTTTTATTCGAACAAGATTTTGTTGTACATGATGACCAGTATTTGTCATCAAGATGTATTTGTGGGTGTTGCAATTAACCTTGTAAAGTAAACCGCTTGAACAATGAGGTAACTTTCTTTTCGAAGAAAGACGCTTTAAAACAGTCTTCAGCAAGCACTTATAACCTTCATAGCGCTTGATAATTTACAATTATTTGCTATTTGTATATATAGCACTGCTTGGTCTAAAATAATGATGGGTGAATTCGTATAAAGTTTGCGATTTGGTAATTTAAGAAATGTTGCAATGTTTTTAGAGATTTCAGTATTGTGTTTATGTCAAGTCGACTATTCAATAACCGTTACGGTAGGTTAAAAAAAACCGTTTGTAAGTTACTTACACAAAATTTTGGACATATTTGAAAACAATTCTAAAAAGTATATTGACACATCTATAACATTTATTACCAACTATCGCCTATTAACGCAAAGTACCTAAATTAAAAAAATTACCTTTTTACTTGAAAAGAACGTAAAACGCGCAAAATAGAAAAAAATGGCATAAAATTTCTAAAGTCATTGTGGGCACTCGTTTCTTATAAAAGCTCTCGTTTCGCGCTTGTTTTATAAACTTGAATTCGTGCCACAAAGTTGACTTTTCAGCGTTCTTTAATATACTATTTTGTTCTTTAACTCGATCAGACTTTTTAACATTTGAAGAAACTTGATGTTTTATCTTGATTGTTCTACAAGTATTTATTTTATCAACAATTGACGTTACTAAATTTGTTTTGTTTTTAACTAGTATAAATGTGTTTTAATGTTGTTTTAATATGTTTTGTTGTGGGAGAATGACCAAACATTGGTTTTATTTTATAATTCACTTTGTTGGCAGTTGAAATTATACCATTAATGTTTTTTTTCTTACTCCTACCTAACCTAAAAATTTTTAGGTTAGTTTTGTAGAAAGTGGGAAACATAGATTTAATAATAACACTGGATCGAGCCTCGCGTATACATTGCCAAAGCGAGCTGCGGTGACAACATAGTAGAAAAGAGAGAGAGAGAGAGAGAGAGAGAAAGAGATAATACACAGATTAAATGTGTGTGAGAGAGCAAACCACTTGCTGGTAGGCAAGAAAGTTGAATTTTTAAAAATACAGGAATAATAAGACAAGGAAATACATTTTTATTATAATTCAGTAAACATATGAGCGCCATCGCCAGGCCTTTATTGTGCATGCATACAACACTCATACTTTACAAATTAATATTTAATTTATCTGAAATCATATTATCTAAAATTGATTAAAACGCTTTTTATAAACAAAATTGTTTAGAAAAATGCAAAGTTTAGCGATTTTAACACTTGTCTAAATGCAAATACCATCTTTCACACGGAAAATACACCACTTTTAATGTTTTGCCTACCAATATGTTGTCATTATACTTCTTTGATTACCCTCTTTTTCAGTCTTATTATTAACTCAATGGTGGGAAATGATAAATTAGCAAATATTTTTTAGTGTTTTATTATGACGTTTTGAAAACAGCTCTTTCTGTTCTCAAATAATAAGTTATTAACTAAAACTATCTTTAAAAACTGCTGAAAATATTATTAAGCTTATAGAATTAAATTAATTAAATTTATTGATTCAATTTTAAATTATTTAGGTAAAAATTATTGAAAGGATTCTAAAATATTTTATAAAATATTAATATTTTGACAGCAATTAATTTGCCGGTAGAACAAATAATGCTATTACATATATTTTACTATCGAGACTTACAAGCAGCGAAAAAGCTAATTAGCAGCAGTTAAAATAAAAACAATTTTTCAAAGTTTTCAAAGCGGAAACAAACGTAAAAAATTTGAAATTTAATTTTAGCACTTCTGACATTTTAAACGACGCTTAATTTTGAGACATGACCACTACAATCAATTTTTTTTCTCATGACTAGCTAACTGAGATTCTACGTCTAGTAGTTTTATTGTATTTTTCCAACTTAAAACTTTATGCAGCTACATTTTTAGAAATTTTACCGTGTTTTTGCCAAACAAAACGAAGAATTCTTTTTCTTTCAGATGGCGATCACGACTTTTAACGATTTTGTTTTGGACAGTAAGATGGTCGTTTTAGGATATTACAAAAATTGCGGCAATAGTGACAAACAGGTTAAAATTTCTAGAATGCTGTAGTCGCAAGAATTTGAATTTGGAGCATAGTTTTAGAATTTAGATGATAAGTAAAAAAGTGATCTATCAACAAAGTTAGAGGTTTGGTTTTTTACATGTAAAGCAGTTGACAGACGAAGCAGACTTTTAAGTGTTTATTAACGGACTTCTTTCGTCAACCAACGAGTGTGTGTATTGCTTTGTTTGCTGTTTTTTTTTGCTCTATTTCTGTTACCGTTTGATTGCAGTAGTCAAATCTGAGTTTTGTTTGGTGCAGTATCAGTTACTTTTACCTCTTTCGTCATTGAGAGAACATTTAATTTTTAACATTTTTTAACTCATATGGGGTTTATAGATGATAGCCAAGAATAACTTTGTAGGACCGTCCAAGTATTAAATACTTATCTTACATTTCTGTATCGTTTTTTTATTTTCTTATTATTCTATTCTCGCTAGCAAGTAATAGGATTACTAATATGAGTGTTTATTGAGGGGTAGATGTTATCGCAACTTGACTGGTCTGACCGGGTTGTCTTTCGGTTTTCATTTGAGTGAAATCTCGGCTTGATTGCACGTCACCGAAGGTATGTTCTTTGGCCACAATGGCGTCAAAGCGGCCTTTGAAAAGTAAGTTAACCGCAGCAGCTCTTCCGAGGGCATTATTTCGTGCCGACGCTCAAAATAAGCGTAATTTCTCTGGCGCAAGGGTGCACACAACTTAATGAAATGAAACGCAGTAAACAGTAAAGTCGAAAGAGAGACGAGAGCCATTGAAAACCAGGGCATGTAAAGGAACAGCCATCAACCGCCTCAGTAAATTCACTTTGCACGATCGCTGCTTTCCAAGTCCTGCTTTGTATGTAAATAAGAATTTTCTTTTGTATTGTTTTAATCTGAGTTCGTTTTTGAGCAAATTCTTGACGTTGTTTGAAAATCGCTGATTCTCTCTTCTCTCTCGATCAGAACTTGTCTAGCCCAACTTCCAAGCTGCTGTACAAACAGACGGTCGCTTGCCTTGCTAATTACGAGTTTTTACAAAAAGCTGCATTTTGTTGACAAATATCTGTTAAAAAGTAAAGAACGCTGGCTCATTTAGGGTAAGCAGAAAAAACGGGCACCATTAAATATAAAGTGCTGATTTATGTTTGTTTCAACAAGTACGAAAATAAAAAAACACTGCTCCAACTCGATGTTTATAAATCAATACGTACCAATTGTTTAAAAGCGTTTACAATTGAGCTCAAAAAGGTCTGTCATTAAGCATCGAAGCTTCCAATCATTGGTTTATTTGCTCGTTTAAATAAAGATACTCTGCGTTACACTTGTCGCAGTTTTAACAAATAATTTTTAAATTTTAGAGATCAAAAAATATGTAACAAAAGTATCGTATTATATCCTCTTAATATTCCGTAAAATTGGATATTATTAGCCACCAAATAACCTTAAAAGATGCTTAAAAATAGTAAAAAAAATAACAAAGTAATGTGTACTTACAGTAATTTTTGATAATGGAGACACCCAGTAAGCATTTACGTTTACTGTACGTAATAGCTATTTACATTCCTATGCGGTAAGTTTAATTTTACAAGCGCCAACTTTGTATCAGGCCCGAGCTGAAAGCAAAGGCCCTGATTAGTTGAAGCATAAAACGCATAAAATTTGAATATGAATTTTAAAATTTTGTTTTAAAGCAACAGAGTTAAAGCAAAACTTAAACATAGTGTGCATTAGTCCTCATGTTTATGTTTGTAGAAATAATTTAGTTACGTGCACTTTGATACATAAAGTTTATTAATGTAAAAATAGTTTTTTCTTCAAACATTTTCTGTGGTAATTCTAACGGTAAAATGTGAGACCCGGTGTTTTCTTTATTTTTACCAAACAGTGTTCGAAAATCCGGCTTACTATTTATAGATAAATAACTGTGATAACCCATTTATAATAGGAAAAGACAAAAATTATATTTTGATTAGTAAAACTTACGTTGTAGTAAATAAATTAATTTTTAGTTTTTAGAGCACCGTTAGATTGACTTTTTTGAGTAATAATGTTAATGTAATATTACGTTTATTTTACGTATATTTTTTAATGTAAATAATGTTATAAGTAAATCTTAACGTTAAAAAGTAATAAAAAATTAGATTATCAAAACAACAGATTTGATTTGCAGAGGGCCGGCCCCAGTAATTATTGAGCTAAAGGCGACAAATATTTTTGCGCCTTAACATTAATATCAACAACTTTAGTAGAATGCCGTAAGGTTTATACCTCGGAACTCGGGTCAACTGAAGGGATTTTTATAAAACTTTTTGGAACGTTTTTTAACACTAAGTACTAAAATGTTTACTTATTTATTTTTACCGATCTGAATTTTTTAATTATTAAAATTAATAATTATTAATTTTTCGGAGTTTTAATTTATTTTTTAATAAAATAAATTTATTTTTTAATTAAAATTTAAAATTATTTTTGCTTTAAGTTAGATTTTACATCGGAAAACTATTACAAACTTGTTTTTGAAGCCTTAAGGGACCTCAGGTAAAAAGGTAAAAAAGAGGAGGGGATTGTATATAACTGGAATAGTGAGCTGGAACTAGACCTAATTGAGACTGTTAAATTTGACATATCCATACGTAAAATAAACTTGGCATTCTACATTTGCCAAATTTGTTTCATTAAATCCACTTCAAAGCCCTCAAAATGGGGTCAAAAGTGACAAAGATCACAAATTTTAAATTTAAAAATTTATTTGACTTTTTGTATATTAAATCGAAAAAAGAAAACTCTTAAAATAATTTTTGCACGTGTCTTAATTTTAATAATTAATAAAAAAGTATCTTTGAATAGAGCCGTTTAGGTTTCCCATCGCTGAAAATTAACCTCTATGGACCTCTGTAACGTGATGTTGGAAAACTGTAATAGTACTGGACACCTTAAAAAAATAGGGAATTTATATGCATAAAGTTTCAGATTTTTTAGGCAGTAAATAAAAAGTTTCCCCAATTATTACAATACGGATCTTGAGCTGTGCAAGATGAACTAAAAATTGTCCATTTTTAATCTTTAAAGGACTGTGATTTTTTTCATGGGGGTACTACTCTAAATCCTAAACACATTTTTAGAAAAATTAATTTTTCTATTTAATTAGGGAATGAAAAAATAAGGGTGCAATGTAGCAAAAATTACCTACTTGTAGTTTCAAAATTATTTTAGACCCGTAAATATTAAATCAAAATAGACTTTGAGGATAATTTTTAAACGAGTTTTAACTTTAACAATTTAAAAGAACTTTGTTTTCCAATAGTGCCGTTTAGTTTCTCTATCGCTGACAATAAACCTCCATGGTCCTCGGTAACAGAACGTTTTAAGAAGACCGTAATAATTCTGGATACCCTAAAAAAATCCGAAATTCATATTCCCACAGTTTCAAAATTTTGGGGCTATAAATAACAAAGTTCTCTTCAAACTACCTGTTAAAAATACGAATCTTGAGCTGAAATTGAGCGGTAATGAAACAAAAATTGTCCGATTTTAAAAAATTTTTTCTTTTCAATCGATAGATATGAATGTGAAATAAAAGAGAAAAATAGTAGTCGCTCTTCTCTCCCACTCCTACAGCCCCCAGATGCGGCCAAAGTTGACAAAAATTTCTATTATTTATAACTAAATTTAGAAAACTGCGTTTTTTTATGAGGGTACTGTGTATAAATTAATATTAAAGTAATTATAAAACTGAGATCTTTACTGCAAAATTTTTTTTCTTCATATTTCTCTCATTTTTCACTTAATTATTGTTATAAATTGTTGCAATCAAGATCGGCAAATTTTGATGAGTACACTTTTTTATTTAAGCTTTTAGCAATGCAATTCAAAAGGTTTTATAAAAATCCATTCAGTGAAACCTGGTTCCGAGATTTTTACATTTTTATGTCTTTCGGTTCTCCACTACTTACTTTTACTTCTTATTAATCTTGCATCAGCGTAGCGAAAAGTTGAAAAATCCAATGTCTTAAGTCTTAACAAAAATATTTTAACTTAACGTTAACAAGATCTAATACAATTTCGTTAATCTCAATAGTAGAGGTAGCATCATTTTTAATTGACAATATTGCCAAGTTTGTTAAGCAAGTTTGAGTCATTGTAGACAGAAGATAGGTTTAAATTAATTTCCGTCTAGAAAAACTGCGTTCTGCACTAGCAACTGATACAGGAATTGTTAACAAGATGCGAAGCACCACAAATATATTAGGATATAAACACTGTACGTTGTTGGAAATCATATAGTCTAAAGTTTCAATAAGACCGTCAGAACTTTTTAATAAAGTTGATTAAAAAAGTAAATTCTTCAAATAGTTCTTGTCCATTTATATCTTTTAAATTATTATGGGTTAATACATTTTCTAAATTCTTACAGGAACCAAGAAGTACATATGCATTTATATTTTAAAAATTACTTATGTGATAAAAAAACCAAAGTTTTTGCTATGATCTTGAAATTGACTAAAACGTTCTGCTGCTAATTCAATTGTTATATCTATAATAAAAAAATAATTGTCTACTTTAAATTTTTGTTTGGATCAAAAACTAGATCATTTTGGCTTTCATATTAGAAAAACGTTTTCTTTCTTCTTTTTAGAATATCTTCACTTTGTTTGAAATATGGTTCAACGTCCATTTCTTCAGCAATTTTTGACCTTGTTCTAACATCAAGTCAAATTGTTGGTCGTTTCTCAACTTTTTTAATTTGCTGACTACATTTTCCACTATACTTAGGTATAGTGTCTTCTAAATGGCATGCAACGTTTTAAAGTGCGACATTTGCAAAATTAATTTTGCTTAGAACATTGTACCATGTCAATAAAGAACAAATAGATTTAAATGATTTTAATGTTGTTGCAATTCCTTTAGCATAAAAGTTAATGATCTCCATTTTGTAAGAGTTGTATATTAATAAGAAATGAAATTGAAGAATTGGTCTTTTTAAACTCTTAAAATTTTATTAAACCTTGTTATTTGATTACAGCTGTTTCGGCATGTGTTTTGCCATCATCAGATCTACAGAATTTTTTACACTCTTAATTAATAAATTATAAGAATTTATTAAATAATATTTATTATATAATTATTTATTAATAATAAGAATTTTATTAATAATTTATTAATTAAGAGTGTAAAAAATTCTGTAGATCTGATGATAGCAAAACACATGCCGAAACAGCTGTAATCAAATAACAAGGTTTAATAAAATTTTAAGAGTTTAAAAGGACCAATTCTTCAATTTCATTTCTTATTAATTCCTTTAGCTTCACTTTTAGTTTTGCCGGCTTGTGTACCGGTTAATGTGTCATAGTGAATGGTAACTGCATAGAACAAAAAATGTTCCTGAATTTAAATTTAAAGTTTGTCTTTGATGTCCAATATTTTTTCCTTTTATGTTCGTCCCGTTATCGTATTCTTGACCTCTATAATTTGCTAAGAAAAGACCTAAATTTGATAATTCCTTTTAAAATTATTTTTTCAAGCCTTTGCTAGTCGTATCATTTAGTGCTAAAAAGTTTAAAAAGTGTTCTACAACTTGGGCTCTCTCTCGAACAGAAACGAAGCGAATAATAATTGACATTTGTTCAGTTTAACTTAGGTCTGGGGTGTAGTCCAAAATAAACTGAAAAATAAAAGGCAGATTTAACTTTATCAATAATAATTTTTTTTGTTTTTGTGCTAATAAATAAATCACTTCATTTTGAATTGTTTTTCCTAAATAATGTATATGAGTTTATCGGGTCTTTATTTGACTGACATGTTCTTTTAATTACTGCATTATAACAATTTAACAATTCAACAATTTTTTTAAAAACTTCATTATTAGGATGGTTTATCACGTCTGTTGTTTCCCTAAATAGCAAGTTTAATTGTGCAATAGTTTTGCATATATTAGCAATTTTGTGTAAAACATTACGCTAATACAGTTTTCCCTGATTTATAATTTTTTTTCGTTCTGAATTTATAGACTTATTTGTTTTGTTTCTATTCTTTTTAAAGCTTCTGTCAAAAAAAAATGGCTTTACATGCTTGGAACTTTTTTCGTGGTGACTTGATTGACCTATATTTCTCTAGTCATTGAACCTTGATGTAAATTTATTTTGTTCTTTACCAAATAATTTGCAACAAAAACAAAATAAAGAATTGTTGGTTTTAGAATAAATTAACCAATTCCGCCTAACTTTTTTTTCTATTTATTAATATTTTATATAAATGAACATTAGTATATCTTTGGTTATTTATGTTTGTAGGATATAACTCATGTATTAATTCACCAAAAATAGGACCTTTTTCAATAATTAAATTTAAAAGTGTTGTATTTATAACGTTACCCCATGAGTCCGGATTACTAAGATTAATATTTTCCAAAAGTATTTTTTTTTGCTGTGTTTGTTCAGTTTTTCTTTCAATTCTTTCTTCGCTAGGAGTATCTGATAAAGTATCCTCAAGTAAATTTTCTTCTGTTCCCATTTTTTTACACTAGCTGATGATGATAATAAAACACTACTTGTTGTTGACGATAAAGTACCAGCCCTAGTAGATGGTAATTTCTCAGTGGATTTTTATTTTTCTTTAGTTAAAAATAAAGACAGAGAACGTAGTTTTTCCGCTTCCTTAGTTTTAGATTGTCCAATTTTTTTTAAATTGCGCCTCGGACAACTTTTTTCCACTTGGAAAACCTATTTTCAAAACACTTATTATCAATAACACAACCCCCCTCCCCACATAACTATACCATAACTAAAATAATACCACATATAAATGTTTATTAAAAAAATAATATTGGGACACAACGAAACCACGACGAATAACCAGAATGAACAAAATCGTTTTCTAGACTGAAATAAATTCTTCATAATATTTTAAACCTTATATTATTAAGTGTATCTAATAGCTATTTATTATACAAGTGTCTTATAAGGCAAATAAGTCACGGAAGAAATGTTTAGCTAAGAGAGCTTGCTCTAATAATACACAATTTAAATCTAACGAGCTATAACTGTAAATAAAATACTATTTAAATTATTTTAACTGATGTGTGACCCTTGTTTTATGATTATTTATTATATTATTTATAACTACAGTTCTTGTAATTGTTTATAGTAAATCTAAAAATCAATGGCTTTACCTTACACATTTAACTTGCAGGGATGCTAGCTTTTGACAAGTGTTCAATTTTTATCAACTGTCCATACTGATTCATTTTTATACTGTGATGATACTAATTTTTTGTGATTTGTGTATGTCGAAAAAATGATGTTACTGCAGCTAGTTTGTATAGAGAACTTGATCCCGAACGCCAAGCTCTAACCAACAAAATTTTTAAGAGAATGGAAAACACGCTAAGAAATAATTAGTCTTGCTTTAAAAGAGTGAGAACAAGCCTAGAACTGCCACTTGCTTTGAAAATAATGTTGCAGTCATTAAAAGTGCACCTGAAAAGCCACATATCGGCCAAAAAAAAATATCAAGACAGTTAGAAATTAGTCAATCGTCAATTTGTAGAATTTTGAGAAAGAAAAAGTTTCATTCGTACCATATATAATTTGTACAAGAGTTAAATCTGACATTTTTACTCCAAAAAACTTAAAAAGCACAGCTAGCAGCTAGCTACGTTTTATGTAGATTATGATAATGCAAAAGAAATTCAATTTTTACCTAGTTAGGCTTGTCATCTTATGTGAATAACTCTGTATAAACGTTTTACAACAATTAAAACTATATCGTAAAAGAAATGTAATTTTAATTTATTTTTTGCACGTCTGAGACTGAAGTTGATAATTCGTTTTTACTGAAAGGGATTAGAGTACCACATTTAATTTTTTAAAAAAATTAAAGTGCGGTAAAACAACATAGAAAAAAAATTTTTGATGAGAAGGTTACAGTTTTACATCAGTAAAAGCAATAAACGAAAGATAGCTTTTTTAGTTATGAAGTCTGTCTCTAAGGTAATATTTAAAAAGTTTTTCAATTTAAAAGTGACGTTTAATGTTTTTTGGTATTAAAAAAAACATCTTAAATCAATTGGTATTTAAAATATAGAAAATTTTGACTTTCTGACCCTGAACATTATTTTCGAAACTAATGATGCTAAAAGTGCTTACGGTCTCGGGGTTCAGATACTATTTTTTTAACCACCTAAAAATGCAAGAGTATATTAATCTGCTTACCGTCCTAGAGCATGCGCTTCTCATCTATGGTAACCATTCTATTATGTACAGCATTTGTTGCTCACTGTTGCTGTTAGGGTAAGATTAATGACATGCTTACGAGACAACTGGTTGTAAATATCGTTGTGAGCAAAACCATCATTTTAAAATTTGAATCAAAAGTTAGTTTTCTATTTTTCTAGACCGTAGTTTTAAAATTTGGTTTTCAGTTTCTTAAAGCTACTGGCGTATGATGCAAGAAGCAATGTTGAAATAATTTCTGAAATTTCACTAATTTTACAGAAGACACAACAATTTTCAGTAATTAAATGTTGTAATAAGAAAACCAATTTCTATAATAGGCTGTGACATGCTAAAATTAAGAATGTTATTTTATTTTTCCATTTTTCGGTTTTTGGTTAAAATTTTACAAAATTTACAAAACTTGTAGTCAACAGTATACAACACGCACGCAAAAGGTTTTAGTAAATTAATTTTTTTAACTTGTCGTTTTTAACAATTCGCTGCTAAAATTTTGCCTACTTGTTACCCAAAATATTATTTTTTAACTTAAAATTTTAGAAAACACCAATGAAGGTATTTTTTTCTAAATATGCTCCTAAATAAAATGACATGCATTTATTCATTTGGTCAAGCCTATTCATTAGTGTGCTCGCTTTGTAAAAATTAAACGTGCTTATTTCGCGTCTCTGAAAATAATAATAATTCGTGGTGGATGCGCCGGGAAATCTTTAATCTTGTGCTTAGTGAGTAAAAGTGCTGCCGCTGACTCTTAACAGCATGTTAGCGATCGTATCAGTTTAGGCTAACAAGACGTTAACATGAACCATGACAATTCTCGCATCTTGTTTTAACTACGGCAAGAACAATGTAAGTAGAGCAGGCGGAAGTAACCGGAAGTGTGCAAAAAAGCTAAAAACTGCAGGCGTCCTTTTATCTCGTCGCACCGTTTCTTCAGTAATTTTCTCTTGCTACAATGGTGGACTTGTTTCTTTATCCAAGAGAACACGGCACTTAGCTAAATGACAACAACGGCTTTTAACAATGACTGCCACCGAGCATATCGCCATTCAACACTTTACTTCTTTCTCATATCCTGTACAACTAATAGTCGGATCTTTTGTTGGCGTTTGCATTTCGTTAATTTTTTAGCGTGCTTTTAAATATTTATAATGCAATTTGTGAGACTTTAGCCGGCAGTAAATCATAAGTAATTAGGCTGTTATCGTAGGAGGGTATTTAACAAGGTCAGTGGCCAGTTGTGATGGCAGGTCTTCGGTCGGAAGCGGAACTTCCCTAATGCCATATTGGCTTCGTATCGCCCTGACGATAAATCAAACAGAGCGTTATGCACCCATAACCATTTGGCAAACTCTGACTTACTTTACATAATATCTATTTGTAAAGTTATGGCGAGAATAAACTACATTTTTATAGACCATCAGAAAAAGTCAAAATATTCTAAAACAATTAAACTTTTAAGGTATAAAATCACTTTAAAAAGCAGCGACAAGTTAAATAAAAGTTTCAAAAGTAATTTACTTTAATTGCATACTTAGTGTTATGTTAGATCAAAATCGCACTTAATTTGCATAAGACTTGAAGCTAAGTTGCAAGTAAACTCTTTTAATCTAGGATCAAAGACACGTGTCTATTGAAAGTGTTGGAGTGTCGACATTACCCAGTTAGTACTCAGTGAGTAAGTAAAGATTTAGCGATATTTAGCTTCTAGGAAGTTTTCTAAACAGAGAACAAATTAGCCTTTCCCGTCTGCGGCCGGATAAGCTCGTCAAAGAAAAGCCGTTGCAAGAGTAGATTCCATAAGTATCAGGCCACTAATTCCGAACACAGCACCTCGCCAGAAGTTGGGCCCGGGCCAAAGCCTGGCCAGCAGACCGGGATGATTCATGACCGTATATAAGCGCACATAATCACAACCGTTAAGCGACTCGGAAATGCTTTGCAGCTCCACTTACACCGGAATACATATCGAGGTGTACCAGAGATATAATCATCTTTAATTATCTAAACACAATTGGTCATGTTTGTATTGCAAATAAAAATAATCTAAGGCCTAATTGTATAAAAGTGGTTTAACGTTAAGTATGGGATTTAAGAAACTTTAAATTAAATTTGTGTTGTACTAGAATTAAAAATTTTGAATTATGTTCTTAACTTTAAACCTACTGATATGGTAGTTTTATATCTTATAAACTTCTGGTTAAAAATATAAAGATAAAAAAGAAAGTAATTCGCGGGTTTAAATTTACTCATCTTTTATACAATTGGTTTTTAGAGTGTTATAATTAACCTAGTTGTATTAAAATGTTAAAGATTAAGTAGAGAAGTTAAGAAAGTTAAAATTGACCGTTGTATTGAAATTAACAAATCAAAATTGCGTTCCTGAATATAGTCTTATTGATATGGTAGTTCAATATCCCATAAACACTGTAAAGATAAAGAAAGTTAACCGTAGGCTTATATTTAGTTCTTTTTAATAATATTGTCTCTAACTGGCACTTTAAAAATGCAACTTGTAAAAGAAAATGTTTTTTATCCTACTTCACTTTAAAATTGGCTGATTATAACCTCTTGACAGGTGAGAAAATCGCTCTTGTTGTCTTGTTTCGCTAGGGAAACAAGCATGTCTCAATTTGTGGATATTAGATGGCGCTGTGTTATACGTCAACTAACGCCTCAAGTTTTTTAAAATCTACGTAATAATGTGGTTTCTACTGTTAGAATACAAGATCTAATACAAAACATTACGAGTGCTGTAATTACGAAAGACCCAAGTTAGGTTAAAGTAATACAAATTTAAAAGCCTGGTTTGTCACAACATACCATTCGCGACAAAATAAACTGAACACCAAATTTTGACATTGACAAGAAAAATTGTGTAAACTGACCATTACATATTTTTTTGACAGTTCTTCAATAACGTAGAGTCCGTACACTTTCAGAACAGCACACCAATAAAAGTGTGCTGATGACAAAATAGTGTCGGGCCAGTCCCATTTGCAAATTGAAGAGGAAGAAGCCAAGCGGCACGTAGTCAGCGAAAGGTCAGCGGCGTTCGTCATTCTTGGTCATTCTGTTTAGTGTCGTTCGCTGACAGATTTTGATGACCCAACATGCTGTTCTGAAAGTGTACGGACTCTAACGTTGGAAAATGTAAGGTTAGGAAAACCAAATCATCATAAAGGTTGCTTTACACATTTTTTTTCTGTCAAGGTCAGAATATGGTGTTCAGTTTATTTTGTCGCAAATAGAATAACCTCAAACTAATGAAGAAAAAAAAATAAAAATTTATTACCATCCGTACTGTAATCTATGCTGTAATATTGAGATATCTTGGCTGTAAACAACGTTATTATTATATAAGTACAAATACATTAACAAATAATTTATCGCCACATTTAAAACTGATTTGTTGTAGGCTTAATGTGATTTTTACACAGTAAATTTCTCAACATACAACATGTTTAACAACAATCAGGTAAAAATATAAAAACTCTGCGGAGTTCTTGTTATTACAGTCAATTCATTACGAAATATTTTTGAGGTAGGTCACCTTTCCGTCAGTTTATTTTACCGTTAATTGTTTTTATTTTGACTAGGATAAAAAATAATGCGTGCATTAATAAAGAGGTTTTTCCAAGCCTCAGGAAATGGCCAGTTTCGACTTCGTCTCAGCTGGCCATCTATTTCTTCGCCTTGAAAACTTTCTCTTTCTAGCTAAGGTGCACAATATACTATTAAGTATAATATTTTCTTGCAATCCTATATAAAAAATGTATTAGTAGTGACTGCTTTTGAGGTCAGAAAATACGTCCTTGTTAGCTCCTTATGCCAAACTGTTTTTGTTGGCCTCTTCTGTCAAAAGTGACAGTTTTGAAGGTTTTTTATGTCAAAATATGCTCACATCACACTGTTAGAAAATAAAAAAACCAATCAAATCTATTGTGTTTTTAATAAAAACAATACTTATGTCTTAGAAAAACATTGTTTCTTTTGTTTCAATAGGTTAAGAATGAATTAAAAACAGAATAAAAGACAAAATCAGTTTGAGAGTTACCTATAGAATCACAATAATTGACTACAGTGGTCAACAATTAAAATAAAACATCTAAAATTTTAACAAAATTTAAAGTTTTGAAACTTTTAGAAAAATTGATTAAACGGAATGATTTTTTTCTTCTTGGTAGTTCATTTCTTATACATTAAGATGTTTAAAAAAGCGCTTTTTTTAAATTTGTTGTTAAAATTATACAGAGCGTCACAAGCAGAACTGCTATAAACAAAAAAATTATACCGCTCTTAATTTAATAAAATTTTTTTAAATAGGTTTGGAAAAGCATTGGATCTAATTTTGTTAATAATACTGCTAAAAACAAAAAGTTTAGACTGCTCCCAAATTAAAAAAAAGTTTTTTAATAGGTTTGAAAAAAGCATTGGATTAAATTTTGTTAATTGATGTAAAAAAAATATTTTTTGGTTCATTTTAAAAGTAAAGGTTTCAGTTTGGGTTCAAGCTTGGAAGGCAGAGGTAGACATACCGCTAAGATTTCGTGTAACAAAAAGCTTCCAAAAATGACCAAATTTTAAACATTTTTAAAATTAGGAGTCGCTTTACAGAAGGTAAATTAAATATTTAATTGCGATTAACTTTTAATTTGTGATTAAATCGGCTTTTATTTGATTGGTCAAAATCGGCATTTAATCGCGAATTAACTATTTAATCTCAATTAAAGTTATTGTCACTTTCTGTAAACTGGCCCTTGGTTTCGTAAACGAAGAATAAAAACTTAACTGTGTATTTAGAAACATGACTAGTTTTTTGTAACTCATGATTCTTGTAGCATTGGTTTACCGACTCAGTAATAGTCGGTCGTTAGATCGGTTTTTAGAAAGCATGTTTTTAGAGAAAAATTAAAGTTCTGCTTACCTGAACGGCTCGTTACCATAAAAGAGACGCTGTTGTTTTTTTGTTGAAATTTTTATAAAGGAGGTTAAAATTTCGTAAAATATGTTAACCTTACTTTTATATAGATTTTTTTTCCTGTCATTATTTTTCTGTTTTTTACGTTTACTTTTCTTTTATCTGATGATGTGTTAAATTTTATGAAAAGAGTTTGAAACCGGTTTTAATATTCATAATGAATTTTGAAGAGTGAATAACATCTCTCTTTTCTCACATGTTCTTGTTTTATATTCTTTCTTTAAAAATGTCTGTAACTAGATATTTTCTATGTGACTTTTATACTATTTTATTTAAATATGCATCTAATAAAGCTTTATTTTTTGACATATCTAATGGGATGAAGTAATAGGCTGCAAAAACATTTTGTTTTTATATTATTATTCAAAAGTTTGGAAGTGACATGTTGTATAACACAAACCTACACAAGTAATGTTTTTTCTTTGACGTTGCAAGTTTGCGGATAGCCTGAAGCTGAGGTTTATCTAAACGTTTAATAAATAAACCCGGTTCGTAGTATTGTTAATGGTGTTTTTTTTGTTTCTCTCGAAAACAAAAACTTTAAACGGTATAAGCAAGTCATTCGTGAAATACCGTAATTTGAAGTTTATATGTTATAAAACTCTTCTCTCAATTTTCTTACAGGCTCTTTCACGAGCAACCAACTTTGATCATATCAAATTCAAAGTAAAATTTCAATTTAAAATTGGGAATGAACACTAAAGACGAACAGCGGTTTCATTTCATGCCAAACTTCATAACAATCTTCTTAATGGAAAACGGAAATGTTCCGCAACATATATCTGTGTACTTCTCCTGCTGCCCTCCAGCAATTAACCTTTTCTGTTATATGCGTTGCGTAACAGTTGAGATGTGAGCATTATCAGCTACAAACGCTTGATTTTAATTCTAAGCAGAAATAATTTTCTAGTGTTTTTATATTTTAAATAAAAAATGTAATATTTGGGTTTTCCAGAATTTTTAAATTAAAGACATTGGTTATGACTTATCACATAAAGTTTACTTTATATCAATCATAAATTTGCCATAATTATTTTTTATTTGATATAACTATAATGTGACATGTATGTGTTTTTTTAGATTTGATCTTTATTTGTGTGCATTGAATAAATATAAGTAACTTAATGTATAACACTTTTATTTGATAGCTATAGATAGTTAAGCTTACCTTTACAGTTTTATGTTTTTATACAATTATATCCCTACCACAGTATAGAATTGAATCAGTATAGACAGCAAAAATTATTTTAATTTCTGTTTAATCCTTGTCTCTCAATTATTTATTATATTATTTACAGTTATAGCTTTTCAGTTTTAAATTGTGCAGTATTAGTTGCCTGTAGTAAACCTAAAAATTAGTGGCTCCGTCTTACACATTTAACTTGAAGGGATGATAGCTTTTTGACAAGTTTTTAGTTTATTATTATTATGTGTTAAACCCGGCAAAAGAATAGGAATCATTTCAACAATTAATTTTTTTTTATGTGAGTTGAAATTATAATTGATTAATTTTTTATACAAAAATTAATTGATAAATAATCCCTACGTCTTTTACACCGGTGCGTCCAAACTGCGGTGGATTTCCAGGTAGCGACCGAACTGAGGTTGAAGTGTATCTGCCTATCTGTCCGAACCTAATCCCTGTTCTAACTGCGGTTTTATTCAGAGTAGGGAGCCACGTACCACGTTCCACAAGCCGTTATAAAGTAATAAAACAAGAATATGAATAAAACCTGAATATGAATAACGCCTAAAAAAAATTTCAAAACAATTTTTTTTGGCTGTGTTGGTTTCAATTAATCACAAATGTGTAACACAATAAGTCTGCAATTTTTTTTTAAATTGTTAGAAATTGTTAGAAATTGTTGTAATTAGACATTTTGGTGCATTGTATCAAAGTACACCAATACACACAAAATCATTTACCTAAAATTATAATTAATTAGACATAATTAAAAAAAACTGACCGTATAAGTAAACAATTTGAAAATTTGTTCAAGTCTTCTATATGTAAAAATCAACCTCAATTTTTTTTATAATTTTTTGGTGTTTAGAAAGCAGTATTTTGGGGGTGCTGATAAAACTTAAATCACCAGGTACATACAATAAAAATTTAGTAAAGAGCTTTTTTGTAGTAAATAATAGATATTATCTACCACTGTGTTAAAAGCTTTTGATTCTAACTTTTATAGACAATAAGTTATAAGCAAAAGTTTAAATAAAATTAAGGAGTTGATGAAAAGTATTGTCATATAAACTTTAAGCCGGAAGATCTAAAGATATTGTGAGAACCAAACTATGGAAACTAGCCGGATTCATATAAGTAATTTTGGTGTTTTGGTGTTTTACCTGAAAATGGAAATTTGATTATCACGGATTTTAAAAAACATGATTAATGTTTAAACTGGAAACTAAACTACATGCGTAAATTTGGGATTTTAGGTAGACTCAAATTTCTTTTTATCAGTTCATTGATAAAATTGTTTTTCACCATGCCACAAGCAACGAAGAAAAATTCTGTTATACACCACTAAGCTAATATCACTGATAATAGGATTAGAATTTTAGAACCCCCCGGGGTTTCAGAGCGTACTGCAGTTCGGTCCCGAAAATATTTTTTGGTAATGACCTTAGACCATTTACACAACCGCTTCGCTGTAATGGACTGCCAATCTCCTAACCTTCCTGTGCGTGAGTTACACGCCAACATGCAAGTGACAGACATATATATTTTGTTTCTTTGTTTTCATCACCGCGCGCCGGTGTACGCAGTTGTCAAATTTATGTTGCTTCAAAGTTGAAGATTAAAAAAAACAAACAGCCAATTTTAAATAGAAACATTATGTAACATTTGCATAATTTTTAAAGGTGATATAAATTATTTTATTCTGCATACCTATATATTTTTTTCTTACACTAAATGCAAATTTAAAAACATGATATGGCAACGTTACAAAGCAAGAACTTGAAATCGTTCCGGCACAGTAAAGGACCAAGATATACTTTTGTCCTTTAGATGTTTTCGTGTGTTTCTGAACCGTATTAGCAGTCTATTACAGCGAAGCGGTTGCGTAAATGGTCTAAGGTAATGACTCATTTATCTGGTTAAATTCTAACCGCAGTTCGGATGTTCCCCTTATACACACCACTGACCCGGCACTCCCGGCAGTATAAACTTATAGTCAGGCAAGACATCATTACGGATAAAATTATCAAGTAATAATGCTAAAAAAAATAAATAAATTGAAAAAGATGTATGAAACGAATTTCCTTACTTGACGTCAAGCGTGACTACAAATCGTCTGCCACGCAACTTTGTTCTTGTTGTGTTAGTGTAGTGATATTAATGTTAAAAAAATTTCTGACGATGTTGCATGTGTTTAAAAGTATTGATTTTTGAATTTCAATTATTAAGTTTGAATGTAATTTTAATAATTTTAAATTTTTATTAAGAGTTTTTGGTACAATTCCAGTAACCGACATAATCATTGGAAATATTTTAACTGTCTGCAGGTTCCATAAATTTTTTATTTCTCCAGCAAGTAACATGTATTTTGACATTTTTGTAGTGTATGTTGTGTGAATTTGGAACCGCAATGTCAATCAAGTATGCCTGTTTGTCCATTTTTGAAATTAAGATTTTGTCTAGGCGGTTAACTGTTATGTTTAAGTCAGTCAGTATAGTTCGATCCCAATATAATTTATAATTATTATTTTCATATCATCATGTTTTTTTTATATTCTGTTTGCGTCAACACAGGGCAAGATCAAATAATATGTTGAATAGTTTCTGGTTGAGATGAACAAATTCTACATGAATCATCGTTTTCATTTTTGATTATAAATTTATTATAATTTTTTGTTTTAATGACCTGATCTTGAATTGTAAAAATAAATCCTTCTGTCTCAGGGTGAAAATTATTATTATTATTATGTGTTAAACCCGGCAAAAGAATAAAAATCATTTCAACAATTAATTTTTTTTTATGTGAGTTGAAATTATAATTGATTAATTTTTTATACAAAAATTAATTGATAAATAATCCCTACGTCTTTTACACACCACTGACCCGGCAGTATAAACTTATAGTCAGGCAAGACATCATTACGGATAAAATTATTATTATTATTATTAATTATAATTGTAAATTTATTACATTTATTATTATTATTTTATAAATATTACTGCAAAAGTGTTGTTAAACTTTTTTTGATTTTATAGGTGTAGGTATAGATGTAGTCATCTTAATCGACGCAGACTTTTTAATAAACTTTACTTAAAAGCGGCAAATTTAATCTATAAATAATTGTACAAATATAAGGCAAGTTTGAGTATTTAGCATCTTTTCAAGAAGGACTACTACCAGGTAAAATTTTTGTACTTAATTTGAGTACACTCTGTATATGAAACAATGCATAATTTACTAAAATTTAATTTTTAGTAGACAACTCAACTGTTGCCAGTATTTTTATTCTGAGAAAAATTCTAGTTAACTTTGTGCCAACTCTTCAGAGAATGATTAGCAGTAATGTGAGTTTTATTGTTTGGCTAATTGTGGTGGTTGAGTTTAAAAAGTGAGTGTCCGAGTGCGTGATATATAGAGGGTGTTGTTTAGAAGTTGCGGTAATTTTTGGGCAAAGTGAGAGTCTGGCAATTAGATATTTGGGGGTGGTTCGGAGCAAAGGAGAGTTAAGTAAACAGGCTAACTGCTAACTGGGGAAGTTTGAAAGTTATTGAATGGATGTTGGAATGGCCATCCTTGTTAACAGTAACCGTCCGAGCACACACTCAGGATTCCAGAATATTCGTAAATCAAAGCATTCTCTGATTACAATGGTAGATTTAATTGTTATAACCGGAATTCCAGTTTGTACTTGTTTTGATATAATAATATGGAATTTGCTCAGTATGTGGCCGCATTCGGATACTGTTCTCCGATTTGTTTAAATTTAATTACGCTGCAAGGATTCTAGAAATATTACGGCGCGAGTTTCCGAGGTTAAAAGCAATTATTAACGACTGTTTCGGACAGACTTGGATTATGTGTATTTAAATAATAAATCCACTTTAATTGAGATATTGCTTTGAAATCTAGTTTCGAATATAATTCGGCGGCTCCCTGCCGGAATAATTAAATTTCGCGTTTGCTCGTTTTATCATGTGTCGGATCGGAAACAACACTCGATATGGACCAACGAACGATGCTAGTTCACACCAGTTTCATGCGTTAGACCACGATCTAAACAAGATTTAACGCCATTATGTTCTCCAAACGCTATTATATTGGCAGATTGCGATGATAAATAGTTTCATTTTTAACGAAACTCTTTAAGTTAAAAAATAAAAGTTAAATGATCAATTTTGTTTTTAAAATATAATAAAGTATTAACAAAAGATTTGTAAAATGTGTACTATTCCGGCACCTCCACTATTTTTAAACATTACTTTTAATTTTACGCGTACCATTTTTAAAATCCGATCATTTCTGTGATTTGGCATTTTTTTAGTGTTTTATTTAGAAGTGGAGTAATAGTAAATGCTAACATATACCAACTCTAAAAAAAAATGTCACAAAGTGTGCATCTTTTTCTTTCTTCTTTTTACCGAATTTACAGTTTGCATTATTACTCCCTTTATCACAAAACTCTCTCCTTTTTAGTGGAATAAATCTACCGGATTTTAATAAGCAATAAAAAATTTTTTTGCAGAAAGCTAATTGTTTTTAGCTGATTACTTACGATACATATAACACTAAAAATAAATTTTCCGGATCCGGAACGTTCCACATGACATTTTGGGAGCGTTTTTCTGGCATTTTATGCGTAATTTGCCATTTATAGAGACTATTTCTTAAATATTTTAATTTCTATAAGTTGGATTGACTCAAAACAAAAATCAAAATGTTTGTAAGGCATTCCTCTAACCACATGTCTGATTCGCAGATCTTGATTTAAACAAAATAACTTCGTTTGGTAGTTTCTTGTTCTTGGTCATCATCACAAAATAATCCAAAACTCTCGGATTCCTGCAGATTACTGTCATCTTTGTACTTGCACTTGGTAGAAGGTGGGATTAGATTGTACTGATTTTTGCAAATCTTGTAGAGGAGTAAATTTGAATTCAAACACCAGTACATTTATGTTCTGCAAAAATAAAAAACATGACGAAGGCACATATATTTAGAAAAAGACGTTAATATTTCTGAAACGTTTATTCAACATTTAGTCGAAAAATATTTCAATACTTTTTTCATGCAAGATGACGGTAATATGCAGGAATCCGAGAGTTTTGGATTATTTTTAGATGATGACCAAGAACAAGAAACTACCAACAAAGTATTACTGATACTAAAAAAGAAGATACAAATGATAAGAAGAAACGGGTCAGAAGAATGTTACCGCCGTTCTGTTAAAGTTATTTTACGAATTTAACGTTTATTTTTTGATGTTAATAAGAAAAGTATTTATAAAAAAACAATATTTATTATTTCACAACTCAAATGCAAAGTTACAAGCATATTGTGACGCGAACGACTCAATTCTAAGAAGCGGTGAATCAGAGTATCGAGTATTGTGTTGTGGACCGCTCACTTCTAGGAACTGAATAGAACTTCGAGTATTATTTACGTTTTGAATGGGTTTATTTATTCTTGTTTACGTCGGCATTGTTTGTCGCTATTGTGATTGAATTCCAATCATCTTGCCGAATTGAAATAATTCAGGAGAAACGCGAGAAAATACTCGAAAGTTCTGGAAAGAGTCCATACCCCTATATATATGCGAGACAGCGAGTCAGTCAGTCAGTCTGGTTTTGGGAGAGCGACATAAGGCAAACTCCGGCGATATCCAGCGAATTTAGAAAGCGATAAATTAAAGTGTTTTGTGTTCCGTTAGTGATTTAGAATATTAGCTGTGTTAATTAGTTGTAATTAATTTGATTTGTAAATAAACTTGCCGAGAAATTATCTCCAGCTCTTTAAATCAGAAACCCACATAAAATAAACGTCACACTGGTGTCAGGAGTGGGATTTAAAGAAGCTTGGTGGACAAAGAAAAGTTTATGTCTCTGGAACCTTCTGGAAGAACAACAAGAAGTCAGACAAGAACCATGGAGGAACAACTTCGTGTATTCTTCGAGAAACTAGAAAAACAACGCTTGGAAGATAAAGAAGAACAGAAGAAATTTCTGGAAGATCAAGAAAAACGAAGAATGCAAGAAAAGAAGTTAGGGAAGAATTAGAAAAGAAAGTTTTAGAATTGGAAAGTAAAATGAAGAAACTTGGAACAGGACAAATTTTAGGAAGCGAAGTAACATCGCAACGAGTAAAACCCCCAACTTTCGATGGTCAGTCTTCGTGGTCAATGTATAGGAGGCAGTTTGAAGCAGCGGCGGAGATAAATTGCTGGAATGATGAAGAAAAAGCCACAGCTCTGGTGTTAGCACTGCGAGGACCAGCTCTCCAGCTGCTTCAGAATGTATCTGATCGTGATCAGAAAAACTATCACGCAGTGGTCAACGCCTTGGAATTGCGCTACGGAGACCAGCACATGGACAGAGTATACCAAATGATGCTTAAGTCCCGACATCAGAAAAGCAACGAAAGTTTGCAAGAATATGCCGCGGAAATAGAAAGATTGGTTAATTTAGGTTATCCTTCCGCACCTGCAGACCTTCGCCATGAGATGGAAGCCAGCGCATTTATTGATGGTTTAAGAGATGGCGATTTACGACGTTATCTACGTCTACATAGATATAAAACCTGTGCTGACGCGCTTATCCACGCGTTAGAATATGAGGCGGCAAATGAAGACTTTTCACGACGACCAGCTCAACGCGTGCGATTGATGTCCGCAGAGGAAACTCCAACAAATAATTGCTGCTGCGAAGAACTGAAGAGTATGTTGGAAAAGATGCAGCAGACACCAGCACGCACTGGAGGACGGCCTAAGTGTTATGGTTGTGGTAAGATAGGCCATATAAGAAGGGATTGCCGCCAACGGGGAAGGTCTGAGGATGTAAGGAGGGGTCAGGAAGATGTCACAGGCCCCTCAATTTCCCGGCATCAGGAAAAACTAATTTCAGCTAGCACTTTGGGGCGTGTGCTAGCTGATACGCCCAAAGCCCCTAGGATCATCTCCGTCTCGCAGCTAGGAAAAGGAAATGATAGTCTGTTGCTGGATGGACGAATCAACGGTCGAGACACCAAGATGACGGTTGACACGGGAGCAACACTTTCTCTAGTGAGACGGGACATGCTGGAAACATCTCAAAATATCTACATGACAAGATGTAACTTCGTTTTGAAAACCGCTACTGGTGAAACAGCACAAGTACATGGAGAAGCTAATGTCAAACTTGAGATAGGACCATTCAATATTGTACACCGAATGGTTGTAGCTGAGATAGTTGATGAAGTGATCTTGGGTTTGGACATTATGGACAAATATGGATTTGTGCTGGATATTAAGAACAGGATGTTACAAATGGGAAACGAAGAAATCTTGTTACATTCTGCGACCGCTTCATCTGACCATGTAAACATCATCGTCTCAGAATCAGTTCGTGTCCCCGGCAATTCTGAGAAAATTGTGCTGGCAGAGTTGGAAAAAGATCCTGGGGGATACCGAACGGGAGTTGTTGAACCGGACATGACGAAATTCACGAATGCGACACACAATAAACAGATCTTGGTAGCTAGAGCACTCGTTGAGGCTGGTGGAAAGATTCCTATTCGCATAGCCAATCTCAGCGAAAATCGAGTTACGTTGCAGAAAGGGGAACAGATTGGCTTCTTTCAGCCTGCATTACGAGTTGTTCGTTGTGAAGAAAAGGACAACAAGAGTTACCAGGAAGGAGAAGGTAAAAATAACCCGGAATTGGAAAATTATTTTCTGGAAGAATGGCAACACTTATCAGAAGATCAGAGGAAAGCAGCCACTGCTTTTATTCGAAAGGAACAAGACATTTTTGCAATAGGGGACAAGATTACGGGAAGAACTAATTTGGTACAGCATCGAATTAATACGGGATCAGTACAACCTATTCGTCAGCCCCCGAGAAGACTCCCCTTTGCGAAACAGGAAGAAGTGGCTCGAATGATCGAAAAAATGAAAGAAGATGGCGTCATTGAAGATTCGTCAAGTCCCTGGTCTTCACCAGTTGTACTAGTAACAAAGAAAGATGGGTCAACTCGTTTCTGCGTTGACTATAGACGGCTCAACGAAGTAACGAAGAAAGATAGTTACCCACTTCCACGCATCGACGATACACTGAGCATGTTAGCTGGTTCCCAATGGTTTTCTACTTTAGACTTGAAGAGTGGGTATTGGCAGGTTGGAATTCACCCTGAGGATAAGGAGAAAACTGCCTTCTCGACTGGAACTGGGCTCTACCAGTTTAATGTTATGCCTTTTGGACTTTGTAATGCGCCAGCTACGTTCGAGCGGCTAATGGAACTTGTCCTTCGAGGGTTGACTTGGAGAACTTGCCTTGTGTACCTTGATGATGTGATGGTTATTGGGAAAACTTTCGAAGAACATCAAAGTAACCTGCAAGAAATTTTCAGCCGATTGCGAAACGCTCGTCTTCAACTTAACCCTAAAAAGTGTTGCCTTTTCCAAAGAAAAGTCAAGTTTTTGGGACACGTTGTTTCATCGAATGGGATACGAACTGACCCTGAGAAGACTGCAGCCGTACGGGAATGGCCCCGACCTAATGATAAGCACCAACTACGAAGCTTTTTGGGTCTTTGCACCTACTATCGCCGTTTTGTCAAAGGATTCGCCGATATTGCCAAACCTCTTCATAAACTGACCGAAAAGAAGACGCCTTTTATTTGGGACAAAGAGTGTGAATCGGCCTTCAAAACATTAAAAGTTACACTCTGTACGGGACCAATACTTGCTTACCCAAGGGCAAAAGGTCAGTTTATTTTAGATACGGACGCCAGTAATAATGGAGTTGGCGCAGTATTAACTCAAGTACAGGATGGCGAAGAGAGGGTTATCGAATATTATAGTAAGGTTCTTTCTAAACCTGAAAGGAATTACTGTGTCACCCGAAGAGAACTGTTGGCTATCGTGAACGCGGTAAGCCATTTCCACAAATATTTATACGGCCAACATTTTACAATAAGGACAGATCATGCCGCTTTAAAGTGGCTGCTAAATTTGAAGAATGCTGAAGGTCAAACAGCGAGATGGATTGAGAGACTTCAGCAGTATGATTTTGAAATCAAGCATCGCTCGGGAAGGTCTCATCAAAATGCAGACGCCTTGTCCAGAAGACCGTGCAGAGCCGACTGCAAACATTGTAGCCAACGAGAACAAGCTGACCACCTGTGCAACCTTAGAAGGCTAGTTTTGCAACCTACTGACGGATGGACAGCTGAAGAAATAAGAACAGAGCAACTGCAAGACGATGAGATCGGACCGATTTTACAAAGCAAGGAGAACGGAAATGTAAGACCGCAATGGCATGACATTTCAAATAAGAGTCCTGCTCTGAAGGCGTTGTGGGCACAATGGGACTCCCTGAAAGTCGAAAATGGGCTGCTCAAAAGGGCTTGGGAAAGCGCGGATGGAAAGACGGTAACAATGCAGCTAGTCCTACCGAAGAGTCGTGTAAAGGAAGTCTTAAGGGAAATCCATGATGGAAGATCTGGAGCTCACTTTGGCGTCAACAAAACCTTGGGGAAGGTTCGCGAACGCTTTTATTGGGTCAATAGCCGAGAAGATGTCGCTAATTGGTGCCGGAAATGTACAACATGTGCTGCGAGTAAAGGCCCGAAAACTCGTAGCCGGGGAGCCATGAAGCAATACAACGTTGGGGCTCCGTTTGAGAGGATTGCGTTTGATATTGCGGGTCCATTTCCAGTCACCGACTCGGGCAACAAATACATTATGGTTGTTGCCGACTATTTCAGTAAATGGCCTGAGGCATACGCGTTACCAAACCAAGAAGCTATTACTGTGTCTCGTGCTTTGGTGGATAATTGGATTTCTCGTTATGGGCTTCCCATGGAAATGCATTCGGACCAAGGGCGAAACTTTGAGTCAGGGGTTTTCCAAGGAATTTGTGATCTCTTGGGTATTCGGAAAACCAGGACTACACCGCTGCATCCTCAGTCCGACGGAATGGTCGAGCGCTTTAACAGCACCATGGAAGAGCACCTATCGAAAGTTGTAGAGGCCCATCAAAGAGATTGGGATCGCCATTTACCGTTGTTTTTGTTGGCTTACAGAGCGGCGATCCATGAAACTACAAATCAAACTCCAGCCAAGATTTTGTTTGGACGGGAACTCCGCTTGCCTTGTGACCTTGTGTTTGGGACACCCACTCAAGAACCCAAGGAAGTTAGAAGCTATGTAGAAGAGCTTCAAGAGACGATGTCCCATATCCACGACTTGGCTCGAGACCGAATTGAGATTGCCAGTGACAGGATGAAGACGCGGTACGATTTGAGGGCGAATTCGGTAGGGTTTCAAGAGGGAGATTTGGTCTGGCTATTTAACCCTCAACGGAAGAAAGGGCGATGTCCGAAGCTTCAGCCGAAATGGGAAGGCCCTTATACCGTACTGACCCGACTTAACGACGTGGTGTATAGAATCCAAAAGAACCCCAGGGCTAAGATGAAGGTAGTGCATTTAGACCGTTTAGCCCCCTATGCGGGTTCAAATGACGATGAATGATTGTTCGAGACGAACAATTCTTAAGAGGGGGGTAGTGTGACGCGAACGACTCAATTCTAAGAAGCGGTGAATCAGAGTATCGAGTATTGTGTTGTGGACCGCTCACTTCTAGGAACTGAATAGAACTTCGAGTATTATTTACGTTTTGAATGGGTTTATTTATTCTTGTTTACGTCGGCATTGTTTGTCGCTATTGTGATTGAATTCCAATCATCTTGCCGAATTGAAATAATTCAGGAGAAACGCGAGAAAATACTCGAAAGTTCTGGAAAGAGTCCATACCCCTATATATATGCGAGACAGCGAGTCAGTCAGTCAGTCTGGTTTTGGGAGAGCGACATAAGGCAAACTCCGGCGATATCCAGCGAATTTAGAAAGCGATAAATTAAAGTGTTTTGTGTTCCGTTAGTGATTTAGAATATTAGCTGTGTTAATTAGTTGTAATTAATTTGATTTGTAAATAAACTTGCCGAGAAATTATCTCCAGCTCTTTAAATCAGAAACCCACATAAAATAAACGTCACAATATGGTATGATCATTCGAAAAACTCGAAAATATAATACAAAAATGGAAAAACTTCAAATTTTGGATTTTTTTGAGGTTATGTAAAAAACCGTTTACACCGTCTGCAAGCCCTTAAAAAAAGCTACAATTTAAAAAAAAAATAACTCCTAGGATAATTTGCCCAAACTGCAGAAAAGATTCTATTTTTGAAAAAAAATTTCATTTTTTTGAAATTGAGGTTATAAATTGTCTTACAATTTAGTTCGCTCCTTTTTTATTATTAGCCACGTTTTTTCAAACAAATCCGTCTGCCCGTTTCAAAAATATCGATAGAAGTTTAAAATTCTAGGTTAACGCGGTTTTTTGACAATTTCGAGGTTATGTTGTTTGATTGAAGGTCTGCGAATCAGACATAGTTAGAGCAGCGTTTCCCAAATTGAGTTCCGCGAAACCCTGGGGTTCCGTGAGATGAAAGCAGGAGTTCCGCGAAAATTCAAAACCACGATTAAAAAAACACACGAATAGAAAATATAAAATATATAAATGTACAAATTAAACTACTCCATGACGAGGGCCAACGTTTGGTCGGGATTGAGAATATGTCACGTCACAAGTACCGCCTTATCTTAATTCTAAGAAACAAAATCTAATATACCGGGTTCTGTCTTGATGTTTAAAATCTAAAAGAGTTTCGCGGCTAAAATTAATTGGGAAACGCTGAGTTAGAGGAATCCCTCACAAATATTTTAGTTTTCGTTTTAGGCAATTCGACTTACGGAAATTGAGATATTTAAGAAATAGTCTCCATAAGTAAAATTGATTTTTTTATGTCGATGTTTAAAGCGTCTGGCAGTAATTACTGACGGCAGAAAGTGTCTGGCAATATTAATTAATAATTTTTAAGAATATTTTGTAAAGCATATGTAAAAATTAGCTCTTTGACTTTAAGTAAAGTGAGTAATACTTATTTACCTGTAGTACTTGGTATCTGAGAATTGGCCTACGGCACAACTTAGCAGGTATGTGTACGCTTACAGTATATACTAACACTATTCTATGGTACACATTTTGTTCATCAAAAAATAAGTAAGGTTCTTATCGGCTCTGGGATCTTATTAGTCTATTAGGTACTACCACTTTTGCCGCTTTAGTGAAATTTGATCTCAGCTGTAAAATTAAAGATGGTACTTTTGGTGATACGCTCAACAATCTTCTAGACTTAAGAGTCAATTTTTAATTGTAGTTAGACGATCTCAAATTCTTCAACTGTTCAAAAAGTACTACTCTGAAATACATATCACGTTAATATTGTCAACTTATCAATAAAAAAACCAAAGTATTTGTTGCAATAAAAACACTTAAACTTAACTCACCTTAAACCTATTAATGTGGTAACACTGGCACAGTGCCGTATTGTTTTTTACCATTGCCAAATCGCTGGATCAGAGTTTAACACTTGATTCTTTATTAGGTACTTCTGTTTTATATAGCCAACATATCTTTTGTAAACTTTAATAATGTTTGTTGTTAGACTATACCTACTGTATTTTTTTCTTGATCAAGCTTACTTTAATTGACTTAATTTTTAGTGTTCTAATTATCTGCTTCCACTCAACATCTAAATATCTAATGTTAAATTTAGAGGAAAATACTTTTTTTTAATAGTATTGTGAACCCAGAAGTTGGGCGCTAATTTATGTGATGAAGGTGACGATAAATACAATGTGCAACAGATCTCACCTACGTGGATGTTAGCTTAGTGAGTGTTTTGTTTTTGGACGTTACCAACTTTTTTTACAAAATGTTAGATAAAAGCTTACTAAAGTATTCTTTAGGCAACAGTACATTCAGCAAACTTTTAACAGTAGAGAATAGAAAAGGTTGGTTGAAAAAAACAAAAACAAATTTAACAAATTTATTAAAATCAAATAACAAAGTAACATGTGATTAAAACAATTAAATCTGTAAAACAAATTAATACAAGAAAATCACACTAATTAAACATTTGTTTTTACGTTACATAGTTTTGTCGTTTTATCTCAATTTATCTTTTAGAAATAGTCTGTTTCTCAGAAGAGTTTTTTTGAAACCAGTATTGAACCTAGTAGATTGTTTTTGCGGGACGGCTTTAAAGAAACTCTTAAGAAAAAGATGTAAAGAAAGATTCTAAGTCAGTCTAAAAGTTTCCACAAAGAAATTATTTTAAATCTACTTTTACTTTCAACCAGAAAGTTTAGTTTTCTTCTACATTTTTCTCTGTGTTGCAGATTAAATAATAGAAAGTTGAAAGTAACAAGTGTTCACTTAAAAAAATTGTCAAGTGTGCTGTGAAAAAACAAAAACATTTTGAAGTATGTCTTAGTTTAATTCGGCTGCCGTACTGTCAGTTACGACGACAAATCACGACTGCGCGCGCACTGAAGCTGTGAATCAAGTTCCGACATTCCTTCTTCCCTACATTTTCTTTTATCAAAATCTCATAGCACACTTGACAACTTTTTTAAATGAACAGTTGTTATTTAAAAATGGTAGCAGAAGCATTTGGTAGAGAAAATCTTGACAAAACATGTGTAAAACCAATATTTTGTGATAGTATAGTATATGATTACTATTATCATTTTTCTTCTAATTTTAACTCATTCTTCTTTATGCTCATAAATAAACAATGTATCTATTATAAAGAAAAAAAACAGAAAACGAATAAAGTAGTTTGTATAATTACATAATCCTGGTCTCTCTCTATTAGAATAAATTGCACCTTTATAAAATAAAGCAAAAGCTTTATTTCAATAGTGTCTACTCAACTCAAAAAATATACTACCTTCAAAAACCAAAAAAGCCGCTGTGCGAAAATATTTAACAATGAAAGCCGAAATAGAAGCCTTGTTATGGCGATGTTTTTCCTTGCTATCATAATTCTATTATATAGGTACTTTACTTGTAGGCCCTGACTGTAAACGCAACAGCATTGCTCTTCTCACCAAACAAATTAACAGAACTAGAAATATTGTCAATAGTGTTAAATTTAATACAATAAATAATTCAAAAGTTAGTGTTATAAAACAATAATTTAAGCTGTCAAAATAGTATATTAAGTACGGAGAACGGTAAGGAATGCTTACAGTTCGAAGACAATTGTTTGGAGGAGGAGCGAAGCGACGACTCCAATTATTGTCTGAGAACGGTAATCCTTAACGTTCGACATGCTTATAACGTTTTTTGCGCGATTGGAGTTTCTAGAATATTAATAATAATAATTTATATCAATACATTTGTGATAATCGGGAAGTTTGAAACTGAAAACTTTGGGTGGCTGTTCCATGGTTGCTATGGTTTTGTTCCAAACAAGTAAAATTGTCTTTTTGATACAATCATTCCTACATAGTTCTGTTTTGTGGTTTCGTTTTCGAAGCAAATATGAGCGATAGTGATGATCTACCGGATGATTTAGAAGACGCTTGACAAGAAGGATGTTCGGCAATAATTCCAGAAAAATCTAAAGCCTGATATGAACAGACATACAAGTTGTTTAAGGAATGGGGCGAAGCAAAGAAGATTTCTGTAAATGAAAAGAGCTTGTTAGCGTATTTTGTGGTGAGAAGTGGACACTTGAAGGCCGCAGGCAGTTTATGGGCGGAGTATTCTATGCTGAAGAGTACAATTTTTCTCCATGATGCTATCGATATTTCTAAGTTTGCTACATTAATTGCTTATCTTAAGAGAAAAAATATTGGATATCGGCCTAAGAACGCTAAAATTTTTACCAAAGAAGACATGGAAAAATTCTTGAATGAAGCACCAGACGAACAATTTTTAATTCAAAAGGTATGTTGTAGATGATGAAGTGGTACATCTGAGTTATATGGAAACAATATATTTGCAGGTAGCAATGATATTAGGAGTATCGGGCGCTTGTAGACGAGAGGAATTGTACAATATTAAAATGACTGACATAGAAGAACGTGAAGAAATGTTTATAGTAAATATTTTAAATACAAAAACGAATATTTAGCGAACGTTCACAGTTATTAATAAAGAAAATAAAGCAGTTGATTATTTGGAAATACTTCGAAAATACATAAGAATTCGACCAAGCAACCCAACGTCAGATCATTTATTTCTGAACTATCGAAATGGCAAATGCACTAGGCAAGTCACAGGAAAAGGCACAATTGGAGGCTGGCCGTCAAAAATTGCAAAGTATTTAAAGTTGCAAGCCCCTGAAGGTTTTACTGGACACTCATTTCGACGCACATCGGCTACACTTTTGGCGAATAACGGAGTTGATGTGTTGGGACTAAAAAGACATGGTGGGTGGCGTTCATCAACGGTGGCCGAGAGTTACGTGGAAGATTCCCTCCAAAACAAAATTGAATTTGCTCATAAAATTTTACACAGCGATGTTGGTGGACTATTACAACAACCTGGGACTTCTACGTCGGAAAGTTTGTCTATTAACACTAGAAACTCAAATGCGAGTGGTATTACTACTATTAATTATAATAATTGTACATTTAATTTTAATAAATAAATTGCAAAATTGTTTTTTTTTAGATTTAATTGCTTACCGTTCACTGAACGGTAAGTGAATTACTTACCGTTTTGTTACACGTAGCAACCAGTAACAGCAACCTACCGTCGTGGAAACAGGCACAGTAAACTGATAAAAACAACCGATCGCGCAAAAACGTAAATTATTTGACGCTTCTACCTTAAAAAATACGTAAACACGTGGAAACTATTTATGAACAAAATAACAATTTAAAATTAATAATTTGATAAAAGTTTTAATTTTTTCTACACGCTAAAACTGTTATCACATTTACGTATATCTACATATTATTACGCAAATTTAAAACAAAAATTACTTATTGTGATTGATTTTTCATTACAAGATTTAGGCTTAAGCCACTTTTGCCTAATTTTTAGTGGTAAAAAAAAACTAAAATAAAAAGAGAAAAGTTATTTTGATTGTTACTGGTAGTGTAGTTAGTTGTTGCTGCGTCAAAATGACAAAATGGAAGAAGAAAAACTGCTAGTTATAATGTGACAAAAACTTAGATGCATTTAAAAAATTTCTTTGAGTGGAATTTAAAAGCGTTATTATTAATTAACTACTAATTACTAATTAATTAATAATAACGCTTTTAAGTTGCACTCAAAGAAATTTTGGAAATGCACGAAAAATTATTAAATTTGTATTGAAATATAAAACCTTTTTGATATAATTTGGTTTCACATTATTATAGCTCTTTGTTAATAAACTTCTTTTACACTAAAAAATTTAGAAATATTTATTTAAACATATTTTTTTTTAAATTTGTAAATACTTTTATTTATTAGTACCGTCTGGGTTAGCTATATAATAAAAATACTTTTAAAAAAATATTGAATTTGTATAGAAACAAGTCGTAATATTTGTCTCTCATTGGTTCTAATACAATGTCGTAAGACTCTCCAAAAAAGTTTTTTTGTAAAAATTATTGAATTAAAAAATATATGAAAAACAAATATAAGGTAGAAAAAAAGAGCCAGTTATTTTTATTAAATTTAATACTTTGTTTGGCAGGAAACTTAAAAATTGAAAATTTGACACTGGGAACTGAACTTGCTATGATAACGCGAGTTGTAACAAAAATATTACCTAAACGATGGGAAAAATAGATACCTACAAAAAACATGCTGATAAAACAAGTCTATTATCTCATGTTTTGTGAAATTTCGTGTGATTTTAGGTTGTTTATAACAATAATTTGCGCTTTTTGATTTGTTTCATTGTATTACCAATGGCGTCGATAAAAGATTAAAACTGAATAAACAATTTCTTTAAATTCTCAAGCGTGCGAGTCAGACGCCAGCATGTTTTTCAACTGATGCATTCTCCTGACAACTTGTTGTCTAGATCGCTGTTCAACATAAAATCTTCTACTTTTATTACCACTCTGTTGTTTGTCTTTTAACATTGATAAAATAAAAATAGGTACTTAAAGTGGATATTTTGTTTGGAGGCAGGTAGTAAATGTAGTATTATTTATTATTGTCATCATTTAAAATATTTAATTAATTTGTTTATACGACACTTATGAGTAATTTATTATATGTATTACAAAACAAGAAATATTAACTAATTAAGCTTTATAATAAAAAAACTGTATTATTTTAAAGAATTCTGTTTTGGTACCTAAATGTATGCAACTGTGATTAAAAAATTATTTTAAAAATGTATGTTGTCATGTGTCTTATATTATTTAATATGATTTCAAACAGTCATGTTGTCACAACGCGGATTAACTTTTAAATTGCAGGAGATAGTCTAGTCCGAATTAAATTACGTCCTTGCATCCCGCTTGAAAAAGTTGGAAGCTTTGCAGAAACTAATTCCGACTTTCTATATCCATTAAGACATCAGCATGGGTAACATAAGTAAGGCCGTGACATCAGCAATGCCAACTTCTCGAATAATAGTTTGTCTTTGCGAGTGAAGAGACGTGAAGCCCTAATTACGGTCCTGTGTCGTGTGCCGTCTAGTCTCCTCTCTGACGTGTGTCAGCGGCAAGTTTAATCACGTCGACCTGTCTAATCGCTAATCCTCGCCCACCCTCGGCTCCCTACGTCTCCGTCGCCATTTTGTTATTATTTTGATTTCACGAAATGGTGGCATAAGTTTGAGCGAAATAAATTCAAGTGAAGTGAATGCCGACTTGGTTGCGGAGCTTTTGCGGCTATGACTAGTCGCCATGCCTCATTCAAAGTGGCCCCATGGCTACGCTAAATTCACCCCCCCAATACATATAACCAGGTGTTCGCGGCTGCCGGATTAACATCTACACCCATAACTCGCTTTAATTTCTTCCTTTTTACGGCTGTGCGCATTTCGAATAAATCTGTTTTCCGGTTTGCGCGCTCTCTGCAACAGCCAACATCCAGGCTTTAATTAAAATATGTGGAACTAATAGTTGCGGAATTGCTCGCTTCAAATTGCGTACAAATAAACCTGAAATATGCTGATACATTTTCACGAGAACAGTATTTTCACAAAACAAGAGATAACTTTTTTAAATATCTTTTATACACTGATTTAAAAAATGCTTCCATTTAGAATTTAATTTTAACTTTTATTTGTCGAGCTTTTTGTAAAAATATTTTGTTTATTTGAAGTATTGTTATAATTTTTATAATTATTATATTGAACTACTAAAAAAATATAATATAGTATATAAAATAATCTATAATTAAATAATAAGTCTAAATACATTTAAAGCTAGTTATAGTAACCATTGCAGTGATCTTTGACAGTTCTTGAAAAGAAAAAAAAAACATTAACTACTTAGTTTTTTTTTGAGAAAAAGGCTTATCGCCGAAAAGTAAAAATATTTGCATTTGTTGTCCGACTACATGTTTTAAAGGTAACAAAGTGCTTCCAGTCTAAAGGCATCAACGATATTACCATCTTAGTAAATTTGACAGAGGTAGACTTGTGGCCTTCTGAGAAGTTGGTTTGTCTCGTCGCCGAAATTGCTCGCCGTGTTGATTCTACTGCAATGACAGTAATGCGCGTGTTTGGGGTGTGGCCAGAAGAAGATAGAGGAACACGAAACAGACTAACAGGGCAATCAGGACGTACCAAAAAGCATCAATACAGGCGCTTTAGCAACTAGCTTCTCAATTTAACGTTATTTTGCCACATTCGAGCTTTTGGACTTTATTTTTACCATCTACGGTTAGTGCTTTCTTTAACCGCAAAACACCGTCGTTAACGTTTAGACTGGTGCAGAGAAAGGCAGATTTAAGAGGCAGAATGGCATAATGTGATATTCAACGACAAACTGCGATTCTACCTAGCCATGCATGACATGCATGGCTGTGGAAGGGTAAAACGCGGTCGTGGAGAACCATGTGATATTGGATTTGCTGGTGCATAAAACTCTTGGAGTAATAGTTTGGGGGCAATTGTCTATGAAAGTCGATCTCCTCTTGTGTTTATTTGAGACAGTATGACAATTGTGCGTTATGTTGATGACGTTTTACAAACCACTTTACCGCATTTTCTAGATGACCGTCAACATGTTCTTTTTCAGCAAGTCAATGCACGTCCTTATATTGTCCAATTATATATAACCTAAATTTGGACTTACGTTGCAGTACGACCTTAAAAGAAATTGCATATAATTGTTACTACCAGATGCCAAAACTTTATTTTGTAAAATTCATCATTTTTGAAGTAGTTGTGTTTTAAAACCAAACAAAATTGTACTTTTAGTTCGTAGTTAATTAGGTTAAAACTAATTATAGGCGAGATTTTTTAACATTTTGATTTTCTTAGCAATTTATTTATCAATCTTATATAATTTTACTAGAAATCACTAAAACAAAGTTATTATAATTCCTGCGCTAGTAAAAGTTGTGGAATAACCTTTCCCATCTTTCCTAGAAAGTTCAAATTATATTTTTAATTTAATTTAGTTTTTTACTATTCTTTTATTTTACTTACGCTGTCGTATTTTTTTGGTCTTTACAAAAAAAAACACAACAGAGAATTAGTGGCATCCGTCAAGGGCAATACAGCAAAATATCACATTACGCAGCTGAGTTACAGAAGACGAGAGCTAGAACGAAGTAATTGTTTCTCAGTAATAACTTTATTTATGATTTTTATTTAATATTGCCTTAGGTGTCAACTCACGATTTACGTAAATCTAGTCTTCTAGTTCTAGACGTAAACTTGTAGTATTGTCTCAATTTGCCGTCCTAAACCAAATTGTCCGCGCCCAGTAATTCGTCTCGTCGGCGTCGTCAAGTTTCCGATAATTGCCTCAATTGAAACAGTTGAACAACAGCGAGTAGAATCGGCCGGCGGCTAAAGCTCGTCGTGTGCGATCAAAAGCACGCTTAGAATTTCACCTGGGGCTGCCGGCGTTCCATAGAAATCCGAAAAGCTCCGGGTCACGAACAATTGAAACCGCAGAATCCTAGATCGGACACGCGGTCAATCCTACCCAGAGTTGATAATTCACCTCGGTTCGACTGCATTATTATTTCACTGTTTTATCATGTTCCGGGTTGTGTCTAACAACTTGAGATTACGGTTTGTTTGTATGAGCGTCTTTTATTTGTGCCGCCGGTCACGAACACTTGAGGCCGATGGAACTGTCGTGTTCGGTCAGCAGTGGCCGCTTGTCAACACCGATGGGACGGCACGTTATGCATATTTAAGCGGAGATTGGACGGACATGAGAGAAGATTACGGACAACATATCCGGAATGAGGTGGAATGAATCATTTAGAATTAGGTATATCGTCTAGAATTATTATTATTTTGATTATGAATAGAACAGATAAATCTTTCACTTCAATGAATAAGTGGTTCAGTCAAATTTTGTATAAAATACAAATTATTTTTAAGATAAACAGAGAGATGTTTTTTCATAGTAAAGACATGGAAAATTTGCCAGTTGTTACCAACATTAAGGTATATATTTTGAACAAAATTCATTACAAAAACCCGATTTTGCATTGTATAATATTTGAAAGTCAAGTCCTGACAAAAAATTACTATTTATTCAGTGGAGCGACAAAAATATATGTACTCCATAAAGAAAGACCTCTTAAGTTTTTTTTTAATTTGTCAAAAAAAAGCTTTAAGAAAAAGAATTTGCAATGGCAATAACTAGATTTTTTAGTAATAAATGTTTTAAATAGTGGAAATTCCACAAAGAGCATACATACCTTTTACAGAATTAGATTGTTTATAACAATTTGTTTTTATTATTTATAAACATCACTAAAGCAAACACTAACATTAGGTATATATATTTTGGCAAAAAATGAGTAGATTTAAAAAAAAATTATCTTAAACGAATAAACATTCTAAAAAACGTAAAAATGTGTATCTAATTGAGCACCAAAATAAAATATTAATTTACTCTTCAAGGCACTGTAAACCTTTTTCAATATTTTTAACAAAGTATCGACGTCGATAAGAAAAACTGTCCCAGAAGTTTTCAGATCAAAAAATTTATGATAGCGGTCACACGGTCACAGTACAACCCCTCGTGCTCAAACTAGGATCGGGTTTACGGGGGTGTCATTGATTTTGTTCCTGATAGTACAGAAACTTAAGAATAATATTACTTAGAGTAATAACTGCTTTATAATTTACAGCATTACCGAGGCGGTGTCAATCGGTCTTTATCTGACCCAACAGATGGTAAGGACCGGCCGCCTCGACAATGCCGTAAATTATAGAGAAGTTACTACTCTAAGTAATCCTATTCTTAAAATAATTTATGGTTTAATTCAAATTTCCTTTTTCAAATGCATAAGATATAGCACTTAATTTTTATTGGTACGTATATTTACTAAATATTAAAGAAAAAATTCTGGTTATTAATTTATTATGGTGTTACAATTTTTGAGTAGGGTAATAATAATTTATGGTTTAAGTCAAATTCATTTATCCAAATGCATAAAGTATACCAATGTTATTAAAATATAAAAATCAAGTAAGAACCGCAACCGTGGAGCGGTTCGCCAAAATCTCAACAAGAGAGATATGTAGATTTCAGTAACAAAAGTAAAAAATTAATTATGTAGACTACGTTGTTTTAAAAAAAATCGCTTATTATTAAACAAATAACAGTAAATATTCACTTTAAATTAAAAGATTTAATTAAACTTTTCTATATATTTATAGGCTGATTTCAAGTTGAGATTACACCGGTAGTATCGTAAATTTTAATACTTTTCTATGACAACAGCGAATCACAGCCCCGAATTTGTTTATTTTTCTATGGAAACGAAGATACTACCAGTATTATCTCAAGTTGAAATCAGCCCATATACGAAACAAATTCTCTCTGAGCTTAATACAGTCTGATTCAGATAAAATAATGAGCCCGATATTTTGGCGATGCAACTAAAAAAACAAATTTTATTTACGTATTAATATAATTTTGATAACTTTTTGCATTTGTAATTAAGTTATCTTATGTCAAGGTTCCTTAAATTCTCAGGTTGTCTGGTAACTATGGTAATCTTTTGTTTAGAGAGACAGATATAGTCGCTATGCTTTTGCGTCATCAAGCGTGCCCAAACTTGTTGTCAGAAGGATTTTTAGCTGTGTTGGTTGGTTTTTGAATTTTTTTGTAAGTGTGGTGTTGCAGTTTTGGTGTCAAATGTTGAGCTGTTCTGTTTGTTAAAAAGAAACTTCTAAGTGATAAAGAATTGTTCTTTTTAGCCAATATTTTTGGGTTTAGTGTGAAGCATTATTTTATGTATTTCTAGGGTTGTATTAAAGGCTTAAAGGTGAGTAATAACGATGGTTTGTTAATAGACGTCAGTTTTCATTTGATATCAATTTGGTTCAGATAATTAAATAAATAAACCAAAATTTTGAACCTAACCTCAAAACTATTTTATGAGTTTTATTAATAATTGAATTTTAGAAGATGCCGGGTGGATGTTCTTTTTAAAAAAAAATTTAAAAAGGTAAACAAATGAAGGAAAATCTTTTATTTTTTACCTTTCCAAAGGATCCAGACGTTCGCAAAAAATAGGTGGAGAAATGTTACAGAAAAGACTAGTTAAACTCGAAATTAATCAGAAACAATAAACATTATATATAATTTGTTAATTAGTAGATATTTATACAGTAAAATAACTAAAATGTGTCTTTACATGTGGTTTGAATTTTAAAAAGTCACGCCGAGTGACGTCACTTTCGAGAGCTTTCATCTAACTTCTGATTGGCTTAAAGTTACCAGACAACCTAATTAATTTTACTAACCTTGATCTTATGTTACTTTGACAGTGCTTTGACATTGGTTAAAAATGGTGTAGTGTACCAACAACGAAAAAATCGATATGATTTTAATGTACGGGAAATAGTTTTGTTTCTCTACCTTTAATGCTTTCTTCTTTTATACATTTTGTGTTGGAGTTTAGGTATGTATGTACATCAAAATGAGTTTTTTATTTTCTCTCTCTGGCACAAATGATCGTTTTTTGCGCTAATGTCAGGGTGACAAAAGCAGATGACAACTTGGATTCAATTTGAAAATCTTAATTTAAATTAGATCAAAGTCGTAAATAAAATTTGTTTTTTGGGTTGCATCGCCAGATCATCAGATTCATTATTTTATCTGAATCAGGTTGTATATTACATAATTCTCCTTCTGCATCTTCTCTTTTAGAACCTTTCTGTTTTTTTATACCATTCATTAGCAAAGTTGCTCTTTCTAGCTTTCATATTTTAAAAAGCTAACTTCTTTACAGTTTAAAAAGCTGTAATATAAAAGTTGCTTTTAACTCTAAAGATAGTCTTTTAACATATCTGGTACACAACAAAGATTAAATTTTTGGTTTACATCATTCAGACGTCTACAAGTTATTTTGTAATGATTACAATGCAGTTTATATAGGTTAAACAAAACGAAGAACTTCAACATTAGAATCCGAGAACACATAAAGTCGATTAAAAAATACAAAAATGCAGATATAACAGACACTTTATCTGCTTTTGGTTCTCATCTTCTTTCTTCTAGTCATTCCTTTTTTCCTACTGATAATTTCAAAATCTTTCACATCTGCAATAAAAATTATTCTTTAAATTTTTCTGAAGTTTTAGAAATTTTTAAATAAACTCACGAACCTATACAAACTTTAAATGACCAAGTAATTTTTGACAATATTTCATATTCATTTGTTTAATCTTTATTATTTAATTAAGTGTTTGTTTATAATCTTATTTCTTTACTCTTTTTGGCAGAACTTATACTTTTTAAATTATTTTTTAAATTAAATGTCAAATTATGTCAAATGTTAATACACTTTTTTAAACAACTAATAATTTTCTTCTTTTGGTCAATTCACCAAATGCAACAATTTGTTTAATTATATTTTTTGTGACAATCAAAAAGAATCAAACTAAAAATAACGTTTTATTCTATTTTTTAATAAAAATTTTTCGTGTTTAATGTTTTAATTCATTTTTGACAAAAGTTTGATAAATTTCCTTAACATTTTAAACTTTTTGTTTAACTTTTTTTTACATTGTTATTCCAGGCACTGATGATGGAACTTTAGTTTCTGAAAGCGCATCTTCACTGTTGTATAAGAATTTTGATTAAATTTGTGGTTTTAAAATTAATTGTTATGTTTATTATTTATATAAAAATTATCTCACTTCAAGAAAGAAAGGATGCTTCCATCAAATTTAAAAGGTAAAAGTAAAACTCCAAAAATAGGCAACACATTATATTTTGCTAGTTTTTTAACATTTAATTTTCAAAATTAAGGTATAGAGAGTTGTGAATTGATGTCAACATTGTTAACAATACTTTTGACAGTACTTCCAGAGTTAGTTCATTTGGATCGTTTGTAGTTTTTCCAAAGTTGCTTATTGTTTGTATAACGTGTTGCCTATTTTTAAAATTTTGAGCGGGAGCAGATTAAAAAATCACCCTGTATCTTCAGTTTTATTTTAATAAGGTGCTTATTTTACTACTCCAAGCTAAAACTCAAACAAATTAGATCAACTAAACAAAGAATACAGTTTAGCATAGTCATTTTTAACACAAAAATTGATAAAAGTTGTTCTTAAAATTATCACCAAAAAATAAATTTTTCAACTGACATCGTTCATCAGTAAAAACAAATTTCGCAATTTATAGAGAAGATGTGAAATAAGATTTTCGCAGACGCTTGCATAAAGTAGTTATACCAAGTTCAGTTTCATGAGGCAAATAGCGAGCACATGTCATTAACTTTTATATAAGTTGCCTTAGTAAGGAGTTAGTCATTTTTTGCACTACAGTGCAAAATACATTTTAATTAATATTGTACTATAATATTTAATTTAGATTTTTTGCACTGCACAACAGTGGACTAAGTGAAAGTGATTTTGCTGTACTTAATTGTAGCGATTATCAGTCGTCCATTAACATACGAGGTTATTACAATATTTTTTCGTTGACAGTAAATAATATCTTATTATTATTAACAAACGATTTCGATGAAATCTTTTATTGATTTAAAATTATTCAGTAATGCTGTTGTTGATAAAGGGTTAACAAAAAAATATGTATTACTGTCATCTCAACTGTCGGAAATGATTTGCAGTAATAACAATTTAATTTTAGTCTCTCATTGGAGAGCCAAATTAATGAAAAAAAAAAAAAATACACAAGCATTTAATTTATCTTAAACTTAATAGTTTTTTTTTGATTAAATGAAGCTAACTACATGTTTGCTCTTATTGACGAAAAAAAAATTAATTAAAATTTTTACATAACATTTTAGCATTCTAGAAATTATCTTAATACTGCGTGTTTCGGTATCATTAGTCAACAATATTCAAACACAATGATCAAATTCAAGTTTGTATTGTTATGAACGTCTCTAAGTAGGTATGCATTAAATTTTGTAGTTGATGTCTGAATTGATATTAATGGTAGAATTTTGATTTTTGCCATTATCTGTAAGTGGCTGATGTCGTAGGTGTAAACGTGCAGTGTTTAGTCATTTGTTTTGACTGAAGACACAATGAGATAATAAAGCCTTGCGACAGGGAGGGCCGTATTAATCCATCGTGTATGCAGTTGGAGCAGGAGTAGAGAGGAGCCGGTTTCACCCTGGAACAATGGAATTATGTGAACTGACGTAACGCAGGAATATAAAGGACGAGTAATTTGGCGAAGCTCGTTATCATTGAATCTCTTTGAACCGGAGCAGATCCTTTGTATCCATACGTCTCCTCCGTCATGTATGACTGGAAGTTGTGATGAACAGCCTCTGGAAACAATCTGATAAGAGCTTAATCGTTTGTTTTCTCGTGAACGCGACGAGGATAATTCATAATTAGCACCCCTTAATCAATGCTCTGAATTAAAAGTGCCATTGAGTCGAGTTCCCACGTTCATTTCCTATTCATTCTTGAGCACTTTGCTTCATTTGTTTGTCTCATGCCTTATTCACGATATCTATAACTAGGTGTTGATAAATTATGGAGGGGCAAATGGAAGTTCGCATCCATTAAGCTCACAGCCTGCTACCTCTCGTTATTCTAATTGCTTCTTTTAGATGAGGCTGCCTGCATACGCTGCAGGCGGGACCCTTCCAAAGTCTTTTCATAATTTAAAACGACTTGAAAGATCTTAAGCTACACAAAAGATCAAAACAGATCAAAAATTCCTTGCGCCGATGCTTCTTTAATTAATTATAATTACTAAACTGCCGAATACAAGCAAAATCAATCGCTACAACATCTCCTTCTGCTTCTGAAAGCTTCACTCACTTTTAATAAAATTAATAAAAAATTACAAACTTTCCTCTTCATTTAATCTTATATATTGAATTACCCAATTCTAAAAAGTAAACGTACACTAAGATTACTCATTCTATCGATTTTATAGTAATGAATTTGCATTTTTCTATACCTTTATTAAAGGGATGGCACCTGTATTCCTATTATAGGAAATGCAATGTAAAATCTATACAAAATATCTTCCGAACTAATGCAATTTTTTTTTGTTTTTTTTTTAATAAAAGTTATCAATATTTTGAATAAGTTAAATTAAAAAAAAGTTATAATAGCTATTTATGTAATAAGTATATAATTTAGGTCTTTTTTGTACAGGTCAGGTCAGGTACAAGTCCTACAGGTGCGAGTACACGAGTACACGGTACACGAGCGAGTGAAACGAGCGAGTAGATAAATAGGGCGCGTACAAAAAGATCTAATTATATATGAATTGCATATAAAGCTTTATGTCTGACTGCAAAACCAATAAAAGAATAAAAATTAATAAAAAAACCATAAATCTAATGAAATAACTCAACTAAGTGGGCATATCGTCTTCTTAGTTACAGAGAGTTTGTTATTTTATTTGTGAAAAATTTGTCCGATGCAAAATGCAAGCATGCAGTTCTAAGAATTCTAATGAGAAAGAAATCATAAATATACGTATTGCTGCTGCTGTTGAAGATTTACTATTACCTACCAATAAAATCTAGACCCGTATATGAAGAAACGTACCGTGCTTATCGAATGTGATGTTCTACTAAGGATTTCACAGTGATTTTGTATTTTGACAGTTTGTATTTTGACAGTTCTGTAAATAAAGTTCTACTTTATTTTACTACTACAAAAAAAAAGTACTTTATAGACGAAACATTGTATCATAAAGAATAATTTATCAAGCAGTCTAACATAAACCTTTTTATAGAATTTTTTAAACTACATATTTAAAAAACTTTCTATTTTCATTCATTTTTTATAAAATTTATTCCCTAACTGATACTTTAAGCTTCCTCCATGTAAATCATAATTTTTAAAATTGTTAAAACGGCATTGTATAAATTCTTTAAATCTTTTGTCTCTCCTAGTTCGGTCTCGGATCAAGTCTCGTACTTTAACCGTCCCGTATGGTTTGTTTGCTACTTGCAATAATTTTTATTTAGGTCATTGGTAGGTTTTCCACACGTCAGCGCTTGGTCTAAAATCTACGGTAAGGTTTTAGGTGTCATCCTCTTAAATAAAATTATAGTGTGCAATTAAATTTAAAGTAATAACTGTGGTGTTGATCAAAATATAGGAACAAGAAGGTGGTAAGACAGGACTGAGTATTTTCATAGTGTAAATACAGTAGATAGTCCCGTTGGCAGAAAAAGTCTTGTACACTCTGTGCTCACTGTATTAATCGTTTTGTGTGCCGACGGGACTTTAAAGTCTAGCCTGTTTTAAAAATTCGTAAGTCGATAGTGATATGCTTTATCGACTGCAGCTTTTTTTACAGTTTTCTACAATATATTTGGCAAATTTTGTAAAACTTTTAGTTCATAGAAAACTCTAACAAATAAAAAAAACTTTAATTTACTCACTCTTGTATTTTTTATTAGAGACTGGTTTTAGTAGTTATAATAAAGGTGAGGAAAATCATAGTTTTCTTTGAGTTTTCTGTTGATCGATTTGTTACATTGGATTGGTGGTGATATCTACTTCCTATGCAAACATAAATATCTGCTACTTTATTGAAAAATTTAATAATAGACGTTATTTTTGCCACCGGACGCTAAAGTCCCATCATTATACTAGGCGATAAATTTTATATCAAAATTTTTGTCCTAAACAGATAAATTATGTTGCCTTGGAGAAGAGATAAATTTCTTACCGATGACGAGTGTTTAGCTGCAACAGAAGAAACATTTTCTTCTTGATAGCAGCTGCCATACTAACGTAGAAAATATCAACAAAGATGAGAAAGAACTGATTGAAAATGTTAATGAAGTTGGTAATGAAAATGTTGATAAGAATTATTATCAACATTATCAAATTATTATCAATTAACAATTATTATCAAATTAAGTTATTATTATTAGTACCGACGAGGCTTTAAGGTCCCCATCTTCGCATCTCTAAAAACAGTTACAAAAAATTTGAAAAAAAAAATGCTATTTACTGGATCAGAAATGCAACAAAAGAAAAAAATCCTAGTTTTTTTATTTTTTGAGAGGCTGAGACTCCAAGAAGTCACGTCGCCGTCGCTTCTCCTTTTATCCTCACTTGTGACGTTAGAAAAAAACCCTTCTTCATCTAACTTTGTCGCTCTCACACTTACATAATGTCAAAAAGGATGGTGAGATATAAGCGGTATCACGACAATGAGCTGATGGTCGCTACCAGTATTTATACTACGGTACTACTTTGAGTTTTTCTTGCTTTTCTCCAGTGTACTGTACTGTTAACCAATAGCATCACCACGATCAAGTGACCTTGTGGTGTGCTGAACTTAGCTCTATTTAAATGAGCAATAGTTATTTGCCAAGCAGTTCGACTTAGCAAGAAAAAGCGATTATTACAAATTCATATCCGTCAATTATTTAAAGCAATAAAAATAGGTTTATTAAATGCTGTTTTTGAGTTATTTGTATAAATTAATTTGCTGTTGAATAAATTATAAGTTTACAAATCTAACTCGAAAATAAATCAAATTTACTCTATGTAAGAATATTGGTAATAATTAATATATAAATTATTATTGTTCATAAGCTTATCAAGACTATAATAACTGATTGTTTCAAGTGAAAGTTTTAATTTAGAAATAAAAAAATTCCAGGTACGGTGCCTTTAGAATTAATCTCAGTTCACTAAATATAAATAAAAGTTGTATCAGAAATTTTGTGTATTACGTATACTGGGTGGGTAACGTATAAATGATTATCCTATCCAAAGTGCTGTGAAGTTTTAAAACAATTAATGACAAGTAAATTTCAATCATTTTATAAAAATAAGTACAGTAGAACTCGCTTATAATGAACCTGACGGGACCGTCAACATTAGTCCATTATAACCGAGGGTTCATTTTAAAAGAATTGAATTTTTTGACTGAAAATAATACTATAAAATAATACTATATGAAAATAATATGTATTACTATACACATTACTATAAATGATTCATTTATTGATCAAAACATACATGCAATGAAGATACAACGCTATAAATAAAAATAAAAGATAAATTTATACATTACTCTGTATGTTAAAAATAATACTTATATAATTAAATTTAAAAAGTGTTAAAATGCCAGAATTTGAAAAAATCTGTAATTATACTTTATTTAATTTGTTTTCTTTAAATAAATGTTATTTAAAGTACTTCAAATTGAATTTAACTGACAAAGAGTTACATAGCTCTCATCTTTTTGCAGAAAATTGCTGCAAGATTTGAAGTGATTTTAACGCATTTTGGATCATAACTTTGGCTAAATCTTGCTATTCTTCTTCTTCTTCATCTTCAGTGCTGTTATTTTGACTAAATTTTTACTAAAAATCTTCAGTAAAATTTGCTTATAATGGACCTTATCATTTTAGAGGTCCATTATATGCGAAAGTCCATTACAGGCAAGTCCATAATAAGCGACATTAAATACATTGCTTAAGATAATAGTTGAAACCGGACCGTGAAAACTGGTCCATTATAGCCGGAAGCCCATTACAAGCGGGTTCATTATAATCGAGTTCTACTGTACTTACCCTTGATTTAAGCTTTGGTTTTTGGACTGCGCTTTTAATCTAAATTGGTGCCCAGATGGTTAAATAGTGTAGACCGAAAAATTCGGTTAATAAAATATTTCCATCTACGTGTTTTAAATTTTTCGCCTTCTCTTGAATTTTTACCTTAAATTATTTGTCCATCAACTTATCAATTGCTTGTTGTTTCAGTAGGTTAAGCTGGTTTTGTTTATTTAGTCAGTTGTTTTATTTGCGTTTGTTATTACTTATGTTATGTTTTTATAAAATAATAACTGATGAAAAAGGGACGGTGAAAAAGTTTTGTTGCTACTTTAAACCGCGATGACATGAAGAATTAAAACAGGATGGCGCCAAATTTCTCATCAGGTAAACAAAGCAATAGTGCAAATAATCAATAATAATCAAATAATTTGCATACACACAAAAAGTCTTTTAATCTTAAAGACGATTGAAAAATCTGAACTATTTTATGAAAGAAATTATCAAAACTGTTGTTGATTTGGTCGGATTTGGTAACGTTGAAAAATAGGTAGAAAAAGAAGTGCAAAAAACTGTTTGAAAGTAAATGCAAAATATTTTCAAATATTTCTGTAATTATAAAATAATGTGTGTAGCTACTAAATAAACATATAACATATAAATCGCGATTTCTAGAAGTGCCACATCGACATCTTGATGTTAATTTACTACCTCTTCTGATGTGATTATCATTTATAGTCACCCAGTATTTGTTTTAATTTGTTGCAGGTAAAAGCAAAAAATAGAAAAAAATAGTTTAGCAATATTAATGCTGAATAATACTAATTGTGTGGTTAGATTTTATGACTAAATTATTAAATGTTTATTTAATGAGTTTGGTTTAAAAATTTTGATTTATTGTTTTGTTTTTTTTTCGTATCTTAAATTTTTGGTTTCTGTTTTTTTATTAATTTATTTTTATTAATTGTTTTAGTTTAATTTGTTTGTGTTTTATGTGTGTTTATGTCTCGCTGCTTACATAAGACTTTTCATTTGTAATTTTTTAAAATATACACTCTATTTTTTATTTATATACCGTTGACTGTCTCTTTTCAACACATTGTTTTATATGTTGCTAAGTAATACAGATTATGTGTTGAAAAGATACAAACAAGAATATATAAATGAAAAATGACCTATATATAATTTTAATAAAAATAGGATATTGCACGTTTAGCAACCAATAAGTATTTCACAAATCACATACTTAATGTATATCTATAGTTACGATTTGAAATAACCAAATAGACGCTGATATTAACAACTATTCGCATTTTGTATTATTTATTATTAGTTAGTTATCTTAAGGCAACCACGTTATTGTAATTGTCAAAAAATTAAAAATGCCACAAGTAAATTTATCGTTAAACGTGGATGACTGTTTAATCTTAAATAAAGTCAAATTTGTTTTCTTAACATTTTATAATTCGGTTTAGGTAAAAATCTTAACAACGATCTTTACTCAGTCTTAATAAATTACATCGTTTCAATTTTTTTGAGGGTTTTTTGTAATTGGACTCGGCCAAATAGAAGCCCAACCTTTGATCGTTGGGACTCTATTTATTAATGCCAATTTTTTACAATACTTAAGGTAGTCGGTCACTTTTTTAAATTTTGTTATTTTGGTAGTTTAATTATTTTTTCACTTTTTCTAATAACTTCTTTTAAAGATTTAAATTTTTCTATTTTTGTTTAATTTCGTATAAATTTATTTTACAATCTTCCAGTGTTAACTCCTTTTCTTTTAGGTGTCTTTAATAATTTTTTAATCAGCTCTTATATTCCTATTACTTATACATATGCTATAAAATATGTTATAAAACGCTAGATTTTACTTTTTAAAATTTTATTATCTTTTTCTATATTATAGTAAATTCTATTCTAGAGACATTTTTAGACAAATTGTTATTTTCTTACATATCTGGAGGCCTGCCTAAAAAGTTTGTAGAATTAGGCTAATAAGGTTTAAAGAAGAGATGTGGATAGTTGTTTGATTGTTTCGTTTCTTGCTTACAATTTAAATTAACCCTAAAAAGAACTGGAATAATCAAAAAGTGATGTAGTCATTTCTGAAGTGCTTTATTCAAACCCTATTACCTCCTAGCCTAGAACCTCCAGTGATTATTGAGGGTGACATAAGGGTGTGAATAAATTAATGTGTTAGCAAAGAAATTATTCGTCTAAAATGTCCAACTCTTTGAATAGTTACAATATGTATACTTTCATTACTTTTTTCTCCTTTTATTTTTTACTCATATTTATGTATTTTTCCACCTTTATGTAATACCTACAACAATGCAAATAAATCTAAAATATTTTTATACATTTTTCATGAAATTTTCTTAATTTGAATCATATTCAATAAATTTCGCTCGGCACTCGCTATATTTCTCGGCAATAAATGATGAGCGATCCTGTATAGACTTTCTACTCGTTCTGAGTGCACCGTTTTGCACTTTTTGCCGGTTTTACGTGTCCGTGAAGCTAAATAAGCGTCCCGGTGAGTATTTTATCGGCTTATTTCGCGTCGCATGACTTCATCTAGTAATAGGAAGGTGATCGATTACAAAAAGTGCAACGGACGGCAAATATTAGAGTCGTATTTTACGCTTTGACATGCATCAACGTCCGCCAAGAAGACACCCGCGGTGTACGTGCCGGATTTTTACAAAGCTGATCACACGGTATATGAGAGATCCAGCCTGGACAAAGCCGGTATTAGACATTTTGATTTACGAGCAAAATTCTATACGACAGTGCAAATATCGGCAATAATTTCGTTGTTTTTTTTGTGCTAAGTAGAGGCAGGGCAGAATAGCTTTGAAATATTTAAATTTTTTTGAATTCGTCGCGAACTCGTGGGAAAACACAATAAATAGATCACGTAAAAAGCGGCTACTATAATTCTTGAGATGATTTAAGTAATGCGGAGCGAATATTAAAACGCAAAGCAGCGGTTTGGGGTGGTGTTTGATGAAGTTGAGGGTTCTCTTTTTTCAGAAAGTTCAATTAAATAATGCGCACGTCTTGTCCGAATTATGTTCGTGTATTATAAAGTAAAAATATACCTAAGGGTAATGATTAAATCTTTGGGGGGAACCGAAAGAGAAACCAATCCAAAACGTGAGCTGGGAACGTGAAAAGTCGATAGAAAGCTTGTATTGATGGGTTATTTCCGTGTCACAACGCCAATACGTGACTCGCTGTTATGGATAACAAGGATGAGTCCGAACCACAAAAACTATCATTCTCCAGCTAATTGGTTTCTGATACATCTTCGTTGAAAGGATTAGTGATTGTTAAAATGTAGACGTGGATTACGTTTCAAATTTCTGACTTTAGGATTTAAGACTAGTATTCTATCATCTTATTTCAAAAGTCTCTTCTAGAAGTAGATTTGAACTGTAATTATGTTATAATGTATTATAAAAATAAAATTCTGATTTATTTAAAAAAAAATGTATGATTAATTAGTTATTTAACTTTTGTAATTTGTCATTTATATAACTTGTGACTGAATGCAAGAACATCTTAAGACTATTTTTTCGGATTATTTATTCTTCTAAAGCTTTCTAAAAGTTTGTTGTCGTAGCACTAGCTGCGTTATAGTTTCGACTTACTTATTCGTTTGTATTTAATTTCATAAAATAGGAACTATTGTCACCATCTCATCCTAGCCTTTCAAACTACAACAAATAGCTACAATTAGACACACAGACAGACAAACAGACTGTGCCATCACATTAAAGATAGCTTTTGGTTATATTCTGCTCTTTTCGACTTGCAACTATTATTTGTTAATTTATTATCAACACTTAAAACCAAAAAATGGGTTTTTATTAAAGTTTTTTTTTATTATAAAATTAAAACTAATAGAGAAATCTTCATGCTCTTAAGATAAATAAATTACACATTAAATAACCTGCAAGAGGAAAAAATTAGGTAGACCTTTTCTTGCTTAAGTTTTCTGAACCTTATAATAAATCAGTTAATCAATCCAAATATGTTTTTCGGTAAAAAATCGGAAAATATAAGTGTTTTTGGTCATTTATTTTATGATAGTACATTTGTTTATGCAAATAAAGGCACGATGTTTTTTAAAAGTAGTAACAAATAAGCTTTTTTCTAATAAAACTACTTGGTAAAAACTAAAGTGTTTTTTAAAACATTAAAATGGGAACGTTATCAATACGCAATATTTAACAAATTGTTCAACTATGTTGCAATGATAACATTAGACACCAGAGATTTTATATTGCACATTTCACATCAAAGATTTAAAAAAAAAGGTTTAAAAGTTTAAAAGACAAGTAGCATAGGAAATTGCTGGAGCTAATTAAATTCTGTCAAAGAAAGCACTTGAACGATTTTGTAGTAATAAATTAATAATATTAATTATGTTAATTTTATGCTTTAATGTAAAAAAGTACCGCTTCAAAATTGTTTTATTTTGACAATTATATGAGTAATGTTATCAAAAAATATTTAAAATAATTATTTGGTACAACCACAGCAATCTAAAGTTGTTTTAAAGGTTAAGAGTTGGCTATCTCGGGCATTAAATTTGCAGCTCCAAAATAGTATTTTTTCTACTTTACGTCGGTAACAGAGTCCGATTTGGGTGCGGTAATAGCCAATTCCGCACCCAAATTGCGTGCGGTAACAGCTAGTGCAATTTACTGTTTTAGGATTGGTAACACCGTGTAACACGCTATCGCTAAAATGAAACGTTACGTTTCTGTCGGCGTTGAGATTACAGTAATTATATTCGAATAAATTTTGTTGCACTTGATGACCAGCAGTATTCCTCAACAAAGTGTTTTTGTGTGTGTGTGTCGCAATTAATCTATAAAATATTCGAAAGTGGGGCGGAACAAGCGGCGGTGGACATGCGACAAACTTCAGCTTTTCAAGTTAGAACAGCTTTAAAATGAAACTTGAAACTAAAATAAAGTTTTGAGTCTTTATTTTGACGATTTACAAATCCCATAGCATTCGATAATTTACAAGTTATTTGCTAGATGAGTGTATAAATCTGTTTGACTCAAATAACGATGAAATGAAAGGAGTCGCTGAGAACCGCAAATGGAGTGGGAATTTAGAGATAAATGGAGATTTTCCTTACTGTGTTAATGCCAATTGGATTATTTAATCAATAACCGATACGGTAGGTAAAAAAGAACCATTTGTGAGTTACTTACACAGAATTTTAGACAAATTTGAAAACATTTCAAAGTTCAATGACTTCATTGACACTTTAGTGACATTTTTATCACCAACTGTCTCGTATTAACGCAAAAGTCCCTAAAGATTAAATAATTAACTTTTTTACTTAAAAATTACGTAAAACACGTAAAGTAGAAAAATTTGCATAAAGAACTTGTTTTTTAAAGCCATTGTGGCACTCATTCTTTATAAAAACTCGCGCTCACGCTCGTTTTATAAACTTGAATTCGTGCTACAAAGTTGACTTTTCAAAACGCGTTCTTTAATATACTATTACAGTACAGTATTTGTATCTTTAAGTGGGCCGACTTTTTAAGACCCTTCTATAAACCGAACAATAGCCCCATTGTACACTATAGACAAGGGATTATCACCGTAAGGATGGATCTTGATTTATGACAGTTCTCTCAGATGTTTCTGGCAGAGGGAACTGTCATAAATCAAGATCCATCCTTACGGTGATAATCCCTTGTCTATAGTGTACAATGGGGCTATTGTTCGGTTTATAGAAGGGTGTTAAAAAGTCGGCCCACTTAAAGATACAAATACTGTACTGTAATAGTATATTAAAGAACGCGTTTTGAAAAGTCAACTTTGTAGCACGAATTCAAGTTTATAAAACGAGCGTGAGCGCGAGATGTTTCTGGCAGAGGGAACTGTCATAAATCAAGATCCATCCTTACGGTGATTATCCCTTGTCAATAGTGTACAATGGAGCTATTGTTCGGTTTATAGAAGGGTCTTAAAAAGTCGGCCCACTTAAAGATACCAATACTGTACAAGTTTGTTAGGGTAGCCAGAAAATTTGTGAGACGAGCTCAAAGAGCGAGTCGAATAAACTGGCGAGGCAGTAAAGACTCTAACGGACGTGTATTGTACAATATTTTTTGTAATACCTCTATAATTAATTAATAATTCCAGAATTGCTTAAAGGATTGTTTGTTACTAAGTAAACAACCTCTGTTGTCAAGATGTAAAAGGCCTCTTAACTAACAGTCGAGGTGCCTTTTACATCTTGACAACAGACCGTGGTCGTTAAAAGGTTGTTTACTTAGTAACAAACAATCCTTAAAGCAACTCTTAACAACTAGGTATTACAAAAATTAATTTTAAGAGTTTTTTCAAAATTTAGCAGGTAATAGCTTTTGTTAAAAGGTGCTAAATGACTAAAAATGTTGCAGGTTTTTGAAATACACACAGTAGGAATTTCTCCTTCATAAAACATTATTTTTGAGATACACGATGTATTACAACACTGTTTTTGAAATTTCATCGTATATCTCAAAATCTATAAACATTTGTATAAGACAAATTTGGTTTTATGGCATACATTCTACACGGGCTATTATCTGTTAAAATTTATTGCTTCAAAAACGTCCTATATATCTGAGAAAGGTTTGTAAACTAGTCAAGCAAGTCTTAATAATTAGTATTATTGTCTTAAATCCCAACAATTTTAAATTACAAAGCAAATCAAAAAAAGGTCGAGGAAAAATAAACAAACATTGATGTAAATATAGGTCGTAAAACAAACCGGAGGCACAAAAAGCAAGTAATTTATATTTAAAAATTAAATAACAAAATTATCAATTACAAGTTGAATTAAATTAGAATATAAAACGGATTAACAAAATCGTCTTTAGTAATTTGACATTTAATCAATTATGTATTATTATTAGACATGACTTCATAGCCTGGTTTAAAGAAGCTTTTAATTAAAAGTGGCTTTTGAAATAGTTATCTCATAATTCTACGGAACGAGCCTTCAGTTTAAATCACTTTTTTATCGTCAATTTTAGCTTTCATTATGAAACTGCCTTTTTGTTTTTCAGAATTATGAAATTATAATCTTGATTAAAAATTACTTACCAAGTGTTAACAAAATTTGTATTGTTAGGAATATTTGTTTAATTTAAAACTGTTATTTCGATTTTATATATTTATAATTTTGCTTAAAATTTTACAGAGAATAGTAAGAAAGAAAAAATAATATACTTATATAAAAAATTATTAACTTAGATTAAAGAATTAAAAAAAATTAGATAGCACGCCACGAATACAAATAGAGAAATCTTGTAATAATGATGGGCAATAACCGCAATCGTAGAGCGTGGAAATGTATTCAAAATTGAAACTTAAAAGATGATAGCTAAACACAACATTAGAGTTTTTAATTAGCCACACCAAAATCAAATAACAAATTAACTTTAGGTATTAAATTAGCTATAATATTAATGTATCTCTCAAAGATTCGTCGCACTTGTTCATATTTTCCGTAAATGGTAGAGTAGTAGTAGGTTTCAACTCTCATGGCAAGACAAAATTGAGTAATAAACAATTTGAATTTGGCTTGCTAACTTTGACAAAGCATTTGAGTTTCAACTCAGATAAAAAATGGTTGTAGTGGACCACCGCTCGGGTAAAAAAGTTTCTCTATACACTCGGATCACTTTTGTAATATTAAACAACAGCGCATCAACTCAAAATTTTGGCTTTATGAATATTTTTACCGCAAATTCGGATTTTCAAAATGTAGGTCATGTTATATGACAATGTCGTTACGTTGTCATATAACATAATTCACAAAGCCAAAATTTTGGGTTGATGCGCTGTAGTTTAATATTACAAAAGTGATCCGGGTGTAGTAGAGTACTCAGAGTTTCCAAAAGCTCTCTAAAACGGAGTTTAAAGTTTAAAGCCAACGTTAGCAACAAACAATTTTAGCTACTAGTCTCGGAAGACTACACTTCGAAGTAAATAGGACAAAATCCGGCGGTGCACAAAAACGTTCTCGTCAATTTTTCATTTTTTTTCTTTTAAGCATCGTTGTAATCTTTACAACAGTCTCCACCTACCAGTAAAAAATGTTTTTTGTACGTATAACCGTAATTTTTAAATAAATTTGATGCTACTTCTTCAACCTATTTATTTGTTTGGTATAAAATAATGAGGTGGTGCGCCATCCTGCTAGAAGAATACTTTATCGGAGTTTAATCTGGAGTCTCTTTCACTTGTGAGTATTATTCTTTTGTTAGGGAGCTAATCGTGTGGTAAAACAGTGATGCGTTTTTTTTGTCACACTCTACCGGTCGTTACCTTTCATTTGATGTATTACAAAAGATGTAGTTCTATTAAAGTTTATAGGGATTGGAGTGCTAATACTTTTACAAACATTTACAAACCAAATAACATACTCATTCTACTTTCCCCTTGACACTGTTAAAACGGTTTTTTATTTATTTATTTATCTTCACTTGTTTAAGAGTTATTAGAGGTAGAAGTTTTTAATGGTAAACCCTGTATAATTAAACACATAGAGTGTTACAATTCTTTCGATCCCTTCTACTCGTATTGTGTTCTAATTTCGCGTCTCAACCATTAGAATCCACATGTGTATAATCTTGCTAAATTCTATAATTCTGAATAATATCAATAACTATTGCAGTTTTTTAAATGTTATTTTATATATTACAACTTAGTAGTAAAAATTTAACAAAAAAATAGTAGAATATTGTATGTTAAGAGCAGAATGTACATTTTTGCCACTCATGCATGAAAATTGCTGCATGAGGCGTAGCCAAACGCAGCAATCATGTGAGAGCGGCAAAATGCATTCTGCTTGAAATATAGACGCTATTTTTTCGACGACTGATGACACACTTAATTGAAATAACTATCAGAGACGTCATAAGAATTTTTTTATGGATAACAATAAACAATCTGGCTATCTATTACTCCGTTGCCAATACAATCAACTTTTATTTATACCGTTGCCAGCCCAACCAATTTCTAACATTCAGTCAAATTAAAGTAAAAAGTGAAAACGCTCTATAGCGGCAATTTTGGTGATTGCGCTCGCTCCGCGGTAAGTGTCAACTTTCGAATATCAAATGACACTTAAAAAAGCCTACTTTCAAGTTCAGTCGTCGAAAAATACATTTCTGCAAAAGGAAAATTAGAGTATAAAATAGTAATTACGTAACATGTATTATTCTAGTCAAATCAGGAAAAAGTAAAAAATTTTGAGTAACTGGATAAATTTGATGAAAACGTGAAGATTTTGAATCGTAGAACAATAGTTTTACTATTGTAGCTAAGCAACTTAATATCTTTATCATTATTTTTATATAAAGGGTTTTTACAATGATGAGTTATTGAAAGTATCAGAAGAACTAAACAAGATCTTGAATTAAAATTTTGTAAATAATTCAATTTTGGAACAATCTAACTAAAATATTTTTAATATAAAAACACTTCTGTTTTTACAAAAAAATTAATATTTTTAAAATCGAAAAATAATTAAACATATAAGCAAAACTAAGCAATTAAGTTTGGTTCAAATTGACAGACATAACGGTTCAAACAACAACAATATTCTAACAGCTGTAGATTTAGAGATATTTAGAGGGTTCAAGAGTGTTGAGGTGTATTTTGTGTCAATTAGAAAAGACTCATGTATACAAAACATTGTTAAAACACAAATAGCCTTTAAATATCTTTTTGTACTGATGTAACTCGATTTTAAGCATCACAGAAACACAGTTGTTACGACGATTTTAACAATACCACTAACAGAGATATTAGTCGTTGTTTCTCGTTAAGTTTTTGTCGGGACAAAACAGGGCTTTTCATTCTCTTTTAATTAAATAAATAAAAGTGAACTTTTACCAGTTATATATTTTATTTTAAAAGAAATAAGTAGTATAAACTACCAAAGCCTTTCAACATTTAATTTAAATCAGGGCAGTTTTAAATAAATTAGTATATTAAGTCACATTTTATTTTTTCGTATAATTATTTTTTGCTTCCACTTTTTGGCAACATAAACCCCGTGTTTATTCAGCATATTTGTTTTAATTTTGGTTCTGAGTATTTAATGAAGCATCTTTTGAAGTTGGCCTCTAACCGCTGCGTATATTTGCCCTCTGCACCAAGTTTTCGTGTAAAAAGACAGAATTTTTAAAATTTTCATCAATGAAAAAAGCTTGTCGATTAATTTCGAAAAGTCCGTCCGTGTATATGACGTCAGAGCGCGTATGCAAATTGGGTTAAATAAATTTACTTTGAAAATGTGCATTAAAACTCTTTTAAGCGTCAGTAGGGGCGGCGGTATATTTGCGTAGCTCGTATGAGGAGACATGGCCTCTGAAAAAGCGTTTTTAGGCCAAAGCACACTGTTGACACAGGAGAGCAAGCTGCTTGAAAATCTATCCATATGTATGTCACCTCAACACCAATCGCATGATGGCGCCCGTATTAACAACCGCACTCTCTATACCTTTCCCTAAGCTGATTACAGCCAATCCTCATCAAAAACACCGCCAAGAATAAGAAATGCTGGAAACGCTAATGAACCGCCCGAGAAACCGACGGAAACGTTTTTACACGTACTTAGGAAAAACGACTGCATTTGCCGTTTTTAACCGGAATATTATAGACAAAGGAAATGGAAATAGACTTTTAAGAAAAAAGAAAAACAAATAATAACAACATTTTCACTACTTTTAAATTACTATTAATTAGTTTTTCACTACTAACCTTCAAAGTAATTATTATTCAGTTTATCGAAAAATGTGTGAAATTGTTTTTCTCTTTTAGTAGTCAGCAATTATTATTATCAAAAGAAGTAAATTAGTATAGAAGTTGTTGTAAAATAAAGTTATTGTAGCTGATTTTATTCAATATTTGTGTAATACTGTGATTTGTAAATATGTTTAGTAAGTTGGGCCAAAATAATCAACTAATTTTAATTAACTTTCGACACTGAAAAATTGGTTCCTAGGCACTTTTAAAAAATGCTTTTTCAAGATGAGCTCTTAGTTTTTATAGGAAAGACTTCCTCATCGCAGTTTTCTATCATTTTTTTTTCAGTTTCATATGGCAAAATCCATATCTTGTCACTACTTTATCGTACAGAAAAAATTATTTGTATTTCTTGTAGGAAATTAAACGCTCTACAAAAAAAGTTGTTTGTGGTTAATCGATTATTTCAACCATTTAAAAAAAATGGGGATTTATTATCAAATTTTGGTTTTTAAAATGCGAATATCTTCTAAATAGTTAAAATAATCAATTAACTACAAAAGACCTTTTTAGAGAGCGCTTAATTTCCTACAAGACTGTATGTTGCGCATTTTGTAATATTTATTTGTCTCTGAGTTATGAAATTTAGAAGTAGAAAAAGATTTTTTGTTAATATTCTTTAAATTTTGACCTCCAATATCTTCTAAATGGTAAGAGATATAAAAAAATGGTACAATAACTTTTTTGTAGAGCGTAATTTTATACAAAAAATGTAAATACAAATTTTTTGTACAATTAAAATTAAAAAATTAAAAAATAATTTTGTCTAAAGTTAAAAAAAAAATAGTCGATTTTTTTGGCCCACTCTAATGTTTAGCTGTAAAGTTTTATTAGTGGACATGGTTTAGGAAAGTTTTATCAGGTCTTTTTTGCTACAAACTAGTATTAAAATTTATTTTAACCTCCAAGTTGTTTACAACTCTGGTACAAGTTTACAAAGTTTTCTCGGTACCTCTAAAGACACAACAAGGTCTCTAGAAAAGTCGGGGATTTATGAAATTAATTGCAAAGACTGTAATCAAAAATATGTTGGACAAACACGGAGATCAATTTACACTAGATTTCAAACACACATGGCTTATCTTAGATTCAACAGAATAGAAAAATCCAGTGTTGCCTAACATAAATTTCGTCCTATTACTGCCAAAAGTCACTAACTAACATTTTTGGTAAAAATCTAAAAATTCAGTTACTAACTATATTTTGAAGGAGAGCATCTATAGAAAAAGTCATTTAATACAGTTACCTGCTATTTATGCTAAAGAAAGTAAACAATAAATTGTACTACTGATTTGTGCAATGACATTATTCTTTGCACACATTTTTCTCAAAAGTAACTGAATATAAGTTATTGACTTTTAGCAGTAATAGGACGATTTGAAAAAGACCACAAAATTGATATAAATAATATTAAACTTATCAGGGTGGTTAATAATTGTAAATTTCTTGACGCTTGCGAGATTCTAGAAATACATAGTCTAATCAACGCCAACTTTGTACCTATCGCCACTTCTTTTTTTTATTTTTCATTAATTGAGGAGCGGGACTAGTGTATATAAAAACCGAAAAGTTTTGTAAATTATTCAGTTTAATTCCCCACCTGAGAATGACAACTTTACTTTTGGTGATTTGCCCTGCTTGTTTTCAAATATTGAGCTCGAGTTTTATTTAATAAATTTAACAATGGTAAAATGAAATAAAATGTTCAAAAAGCTAAAATATTAACTTTCTGTTCAAATAACGCTCCTCTTTTTTTTGCACAGATTTCAATGCGAGGTCTAAATTTATTAAAAATGCGTCTTATTTCTAAAATTAATAAGGACTGGATTGCATTTTGTATCCTATTTTCTATTTGCTTTTTATCATTGTTTAGTGGCTCACTGTACACAGTTTGTTTAAAACGACCCCACAGATAAAAGTCTATTATTGTAAGATTAGGACTTCTAGGTGGCCATAAACTGCCACCATCTCCCTCTATTCAGTTATCATGGAACCCTGTATTGAGCCACTGGCGAACAATGCCGGCATAATGAGCAGGGCACCCAGCGTGCTGGAAAAATATTTTTATTCGTTAGTTTAACGGTAATTCATCCAGTTACAAAATAGTACGAAACCACTCGCCACACATTATTTTTTTAAAAATATTGTTTGCGACAAGAAATTCTAAAGTTTGTATTTGTCTCACTCCAGTACCGGCAATGTTGAGATGAAATGACTCTGTTAGTTGCATAATTTGCTTATAAAAATCTAAATATTTCAAAACTTTGTACGTTATTTTTAAACGAAAATCCAGACGTTTGACTTCATCACCATTTTCTAAAGATTGCCTAAATTGCTGTTTAAATGTCAAAATTTTGTTTTTCTTAAAAATTCTTTGTAAATGAGATTTACTTATCCTAGTTTGTATTGCCCTCCTTCTTAAAGACAACCTTGGAGCGGAATTGCGAAATGAACGGCAAGAACTGAAGCAGCATCGTTTTTATTGAACAAATTTTTTGACTTCTTAATTTTAAAAACGAGCCCGTTTTAAGAAATTTGGTCATCAAGTTTTCTGCACTGGAATTTGAGATGGTAACTTCCAAGTATTTTTGGTTGAATGTTCTGGTAACAACTCGGTAGCACTCTTTCTCAGTTCCGTAACATTGAATTAGATAAATTCTTTGTATAAAGTCATTAAACATTATAGCATAAATACTGTTCAAATTAGCAAAAATTTAATTTGCAGTTTTTACTAACTTATTAGATTTGTCATCTGCTGTCAGTAGTATTTTTTAATAAAATCCGCTTACTAGGGTTATTTCTAAAAATTACGAAAAAAATCCAAATTTTGTAGAAAAATGATGTTATCTCGAGAAGCGTTCGAGGTAAATAAAAAGTAATTTGTGTTTTTGGGTTTTGAAAACAAGTAGAGCAAATAAACAAAAGTGAAATTTTCTGGGAAATCAAAAATCAAAAATATTTTCCTCTTTTAATTTCGATCCCGGAACATACTGTTATGTATGTACCTACGTCAAGTAAAAATATTTATAGTTAGAAGGATTAATAGTAGGTTTGAATAAGAAAGGGTTTGAATTAACGTGTTTCGTATTCAAATTTTCCACGATTAGAACAAACATTGACAATGACAATGATCACAAAAATTAATTGTTGATTTTGTTGACTTTTGTTGGTTTTTTTTAACAATTTTTTTAATCATGCTAACACATAGATACAGAATTGATCCGTGTATTTTCTTTAAAAATACTATCGCACAATGTCACTGGACAATACCTAACGATATGAAGATGCAGTCATTCTTGTTGATTTATACTAATTTATGTATAAATAAACAAACCCTGTAGGTAGTGTACATGTAGTGTAATGGCAGTAGAACGAACAGTTTGTTTTAGGCGAAAGTACGTCACACATCACGTGACTAAGCGCTATAGCTAGCTGCAGCGCGCAATTTGAAATTTAAAAAATAGATAACGCTTTTCTGTTGTCTAGTAGAATAAATGTGCAAGTATTAAACAACCTAGGTATATGCTATACGGCAGAGAACGTTATCATACCCTAGCATCAATTATTTTTCTCGATACTTTACATTTTATAATAATCCGCTCGGCTATAAAAATGTCATTTCTTCTTTGTTACAAAGTTAATACACTATTATTACCTCAGTTGTTTTTTTGGAGGCTTATCAGGTTAAGAATAGTTTAAAACCTCTTCCTCGTTACCTGGTGTAAGCTGATTAGGAGCGGCCTCAGAAGTCTCGTAAGAATAAGAAACGTGTAACGGAAAAGTGCAGCCACTAATGAACCCTTCTTCCAGGCTTGTTTGTTGTTTTATTTTAGTAAAAATTTACAGCAAAGTAGTCGATGATAATCGTTTATTCGCTAAAACTTACCGTCTCAAAGAAGTAATTAAGGAGTTGTGGCGAAACGAGAAATTTTGTCGTTAGTCGCGCTGAAATCTCTATTAAACAGTCCGGCCGGTAATTAATGAGTTTGCGATTTTCAGAATCAATGGACCGGAAATCGAGGAAGTTAATTTAATTCAAATAAATAAATTGGGCCGTGTTTGTGTGGATTCTGCAGAATATCTGTTTGAGGAACGAGTGAAAACGGAATAGCTGCCGACCGGCGGTAGGTATAATTAGCTCGTTTTAATTGCACAGTCGGCAACTTTGGTATCTCGGCGCAGAGTTGCACAAAAAACACGTCATATAATGCTCGGGAGAATTCCAAGAGCTCAAATAACTGATGATGCATTGGTTTTCTGTACTTGGCTCGGTAGTTTGGTACATACTCTACCTGAACACTTATATCGAGGGTTGTGGTTATGATGTCGGAAAAACTAATGAAACATGATTTGGCACGTAGTATTTTAAACTAATATAAACTGGAAATGGTATGGTCGACTAGAGAAAAAACGGTGAAAAAGCTTGAAGTATAATTTACACATTAATTATCCCTTTTCATCTCACACTTTAATTCAGCAATACAAAAAGATTCTTTCAAATTTATGTTCTATGTTGTCGAGTAAATAAACGCTTGTTTAATAAAGCAATATTTCAATAAATTTATACATAATGTACTCATCATTTATTTAAAAATTACAAAACAATTTGATGGTTAGTAAAAAAAAATATTAAAATAAGTATGACAAATTCTTTATTGTATTACCATACTGTAATGACGCAAACTAATGGGCCATAATTACCACCAACAACTTAAAATTGCGCGTAAAATTCAGAATTAAATAAAAGTAGTCGAAAGCCGTGATCGTCATTTAGTGTTGTGTTGACAAAATGGCGGTAAAATTCTTTGAGGTATGACTGCATGAGGGTCCAAGTTGGGAGAGTACAATAAAACTGCAATGTAAAAGGGACATTTATTTGTTTGTTTTTTGCAGTAAATCGTTTAAAAAAAATTCAAATAATCAAAATAAAAGTGAATCAGTTGTAAACAACACCAACAAAACAAGATTCATATCATAAAACAACAAAATAAATCAATCATAATAGTATATTAAGTATGGAGAACGGTAAGGAATGCTTACCGTTCGAAGACAATTGTTTGAAGGAGGAGCGAAGCGACGACTCCAATTATTGTCAGAGAATGGTAATCCTTAACGTTCGACATGCTTATAACGATTTTTGCGCGATTGGAGTTTCCAGAATAATAATAATAATAATGTATATCAATACATTTGTGATAATCGGGAAGATTAAAACTGAAAACTTTGGGTGGCTGTTCCATGGTTGCTATGGTTTTGTTCCAAACAAGTAAAATTGTCTTTTTGATACAATCATTCCTACATAGTTTTGTTTTGTGGTTCCGTTTTCGAAGCAAATATGAGCGATAGTGATGATCTACCGGATGATTTAGAAGACGCTTGGCAAGAAGGATGTTCGGCAATAATTCCAGAAAAATCTAAAAGCCGATATGAACAGACATACAAGTTGTTTAAGGAATGGCGTGAAGCAAAGAAGATTTCTGTAAATGAAAAGAGCTTGTTAGCGTATTTTGTGGTGAGAAGTGGACACTTGAAGGCCCCAGGCAGTTTATGGGCGGAATATTCTATGCTGAAGAGCACAATTTTTCTCCATGATGCTATCGATATTTCTAAGTTTGCTACATTAATTGCTTATCTTAAGAGAAAAAATATTGGATATCGGCCTAAGAAGGCTAAAATTTTTACCAAAGAAGACATGGAAAAATTCTTGAATGAAGCACCAGATGAACAATTTTTATTTCAAAAGGTATGTTGTAGATGATGAGGTGGTACATCTGAGTTCTAAGGAAACAATATATTTGCAGGTAGCAATGATATTGGGAGTATTGGGCGCTTGTACAATATTGGGGAATTGTACAATATTAAAATGAGTGGAATAGAAGAACATGAAGAAATGTTTATAGTAAATATTCCAAATACAAAAACGAATATTCAGCGAACGTTCACAGTTATTAATAAAGAAAATGAAGCAGTTCATTATTTGGAAATACCTGCTTCGAAAATACATAAGAATTCGACCAAGCAACCCAACGTCAGATCATTTATTTCTGAACTATCGAAATGGCAAATGCACTAGGCAAGTCACAGGAAAAGGCACAATTGGAGGCTGGCCGTCAAAAATTGCAAAGTATTTAAAGTTGCAAGCCCCTGAAGGTTTTACTGGACACTCGTTTCGACGCACATCGGCTACACTTTTGGTGAATAACGGAGTTGATGTGTTGGGACTAAAAAGACATGGTGGGTGGCGTTCATCAACGGTGGCCGAGAGTTACGTAGAAGATTCCCTCCAAAACAAAATTGAATTTGCTCATAAAATTTTACACAGCGATGTTGGTAGACTATTACAACAACCTGGGACTTCTACGTCGGAAAGTTTGTCTATTAACACTAGAAACTCAAATGCGAGTGGTATTATTACTATTAATTATAATAATTGTACATTTAATTTTAATAAATAGATCGCAAAATTATTTTTTTTAGATTTAATTGCTTACCGTTCACTGAACGGTAAGTGAACTACTTACCGTTTTGTTATACGTAGCAACCAGTATCAGCAACCTACCGTCCTGGAAACAGGCACAGTAAACTGGTAAAAACAACCAATCGCGCAAAAAATAAAATAAGCACCTGTAACAATCTGTTAGGTCATTTTATGAATAATTACATTTTTACTAAAGTACCGGTAAACTTTTCTAAACCGTGTTCACAAACAAAACATAAATATGATTTTAATTAAAAGTTACATAAATATTTAACGAAAACATTTACAACAATTTTGATACATTTTACATTTAAATGTGGGGTAAACATGTCAAGTCAGATCACTAAATTATGTAAAAGTTAAAAAAAAATGCGGAAGTTTGGCACGTGTGAGCAAAAGTGGTTGATATTATTAGCCTAATAAAACTACTTAAAATGGTAGCTAAAACAATTAGTAGACAAAGCCTTGGCACGAGAATTGGTCATAAGAATAGTCCTAATGTTTGCTGCCTCTCTTCTGTCTTTCTTCGCCGGTTAAACCTCAAAAGATTCTTATCAGGAGGGTTTAGGTAGCCTATAAAAGTATTGACGTTCTAATCTCAATTCACTCTATCCCTAAACAAAATTTCAAAAAATTCAAACAGGAGAACATTTAGTAAAGGGCTGGTTAAATATATGAAATGTTTCAGTAGTGACCACTTAACGGCCTCGTCTAGAGTGTTGTAATAAAGCGGTTCCGAGATGAGGTCGGTATCAGACCGCGACATCATCCTGATACGACATGCCACTTCCACTATGATGACGTACGCTTCTTACAAGTCACTCCAACGCCTTCCAACTCTTCTCCTCTCGCTTTCCTCGCTCATCTTAAGGGGATATAAGTCTGCCTCCACTAACAGAAGGGTACTTACTGGCGCAATAACCCAGTAAATTTTCTTTTCTGAATCCGCTACCTACGAGTATGAAGCATTATCTTGTGGGTATCTTCTCCACTACGAGTGCTTGCGGCTTAATATCCTGCGATACACTTGAGGCTGACTGACGCCTGGAGGACAAGTGCCGAAGCCGACTGCCACCAGTATCACTGATTTTTGGACAAATTATTTAGTTATTCATCATCAAAAATTATTGCTTATTTTATTTTCACATTGTACATAGATTCTAGTATATAAAACATCATCATTTTTTGCTCTCTTTGTTTTTCTCTCTTTCTACGTCACCAAAAACCCTCACAAAACTCTCAAAAATTTGGCGCGCGAACAAAAAGACCGAAAAAAATTAGTCTTATGGGGACAGGCGACAAGAGAGCAACGAGAAGAAGTCAGCCAAAAAGATGGCGAACACCGAAGTCAGAGACAAGAGGATTGGATGGATTTGCCACATGAAGAAACCTCAATTAATGTTCGACCAGAGAAGGTTTGGTTTATTGACCAAAGGAACCGTAGCATTTAGACCGGGACAGCACCAAACCCAATCAACCCCATCGTGACAGAGACGGTGACAACAAACACAAGATATTTTGCATTCTCATCACTGGTAGATCCGACAACTGAAGCCATCCCAAAAAAGAAACTGGTGACCCTGACGACCGCTAGTCATACGAATGGTTGGAATTGTAAACCGCCAGCCACCGAAGACACAATGTGCCACCAGCACAACTTACACCCATCTACCAGGCCCCAAAAACATTGTCGATAGAGACCCGACCATTAGCAGATCTTACGACCCATATTAAAGATCTTAAACCAGGCTATTAAAAAATCTCGCTAAAAGCTATACGTTTTTAGGGTTTTTCTCTGTGTTCTACAACCAGCAAGCAACCCGACCCGCAAAGTGCGGTACCTCAATGGCTTAAGCTGCCACTACGCCTGCAGGTATTTTTTTAGGTGTATAGCACCGTCCAAATATTCATTTACACACGTAATATCTAAAAGTTACTATTTGATAGAATGCTATTAGTGATCACTTTTTTTCATTTGAAAAAATTCTCCTCCCATCTCAAACACTGCTTTTTAAACGATTGTCAAGTTTTGACCTACAAATACTAGATCAAAATCAAATTTTTGTTAAAATCGACTATAGTGCTCGACTAGAGTAAGTGGTCAAAATAGTATATTAAGTATGGAGAACGGTAAGGAATGCTTACCGTTCGAAGACAATTGTTTGGAGGAGGAGCGAAACGACGATTCCAATTATTGTCTGAGAACGGTAATCCTTAACGTTCGACATGCTTATAACGTTTTTTGCGCGATTGGAGTTTCTAGAATAGTAATAATAATAATTTATATCAATACATTTGTGATAATCGGGAAGATTGAAACAGAAAACTTTGGGTGGCTGTTTCATGGTTGCTATGGTTTTGTTCCAAACAAGTAAAATTGTCTTTTTGATACAATCATTCCTACATAGTTTTGTTTTGTGGTTCCGTTTTCAAAGCAAATATGAGCGATAGTGATGATCTACCGGATGATTTAGAAGACGCTTGGCAAGAAGGATGTTCGGCAATAATTCCAGAAAAATCTAAAAGCCGATATGAACAGACATACAAGTTGTTTAAGGAATGGCGTGAAGCAAAGAAAATTTCTGTAAATGACGTTCCAAATGACATAAGTGAAGAGGAATTTTTAGACTACATTCAAGATGGCATGGATGGTAAAGTAAACCTTTCTGATGGATGGTGCAAAAAGGTCTTTAAAGTTGGCCCCCAAATACCGAAATGCAATAACTGGGTGATTGAACTCTGCCCTGAAGGGTGGAAATACATGATTAGAGAAGGGCGTGTCTACTTTGGATGGAAGTCCTGTAGAATTGACAATTTTCTCCGATTAACAAAGTGCTTCAAGTGCCAGAGGTTTGGGCACGTCGCAAGGCGTTGCGACTCTGAGAGCTCATGCGGCTATTGCACATCCTCGGAACTTGAAGCAAAGACTGCCCTGCTAAACAGAACTCAGCAAGTCACAGATGCATGAATTGCATAAGGGCCAAGTTTAGGAACATAAATCACACAACTGACGACAAAAATTGCCCTATCTATATAAAGAGATTGGAAGAACTTACATCCAGTATTAATTTTAATGAATAGTTTTAAAATACTCCAGATAAACGCACAAAAAAGCAGAGTAGCAACACTTGAAATAGTAAACAAACTTAAAACTAATCTCTTCCACATGGCGCTTATACAGGAACCCTATGTGTATAAAAGAGCGGGATATTACACCATTCCCAATCTCGGAAATATAAAATTAATAGCGTTTAACTCGTCAAAATTCCTATCCTGTATTTTGATAAACGATCCCTCCCTTCACTTTATACATATGTCCCAAATTTCAACCTCTACTATTACGTGTATTTCTATTCAAAGGACTCACTTTCTTCTCTTCATCGCTTCCGTCTATGAAATCATTGAGGAATTTTTGTTTGACCTAAAGAAAGTAGTTCATGTTGCTAGAGACGACTACTTTTTGATTGGCGGTGACTTCAACTGTCGCTCTTCAACATGGTATGATTCAATCACAGATCGAAAGTCACCTTACCTAGAGGACTTTGCTCTAACCCATAACCTCAATCTTTTGAATGAACCTGGTAATCCCTATACATTCGAAACGGTAAACGGAAAAAGTAACATTGATCTCACACTTGTAACAGATGGACTTCTACCTAAAACAGCAAATTGGAAAGTTCTTGACTCATTCATATCTTCAGATCATCGAGCCATCTCTTTCGACATATTGCCAAACGTTCTTCAAAACCCGCAGCAAAAGGTTCAAACAACCACAGTGCTGGACTACTGGTTCTGTCCTGGGGCCCACCTTATGGAACTGTCTTTTTGATTTGTATTTGAATATCCATGACGACAACGAGACCTTTACTGAGATTGCCTACGCTGATGACCTGGCAATTGTTATAAAATCAAACCAAAGACAAGACTTGAAAATAAAGCTACAGGAAGCGACTCAGTCCCTAGAAGCCTGGGCTCACAAATTCAAGTTAGAAATCTCAGTAAACAAGACCAAGATTATGATTAATTCGTCCCCCAAAAGAGTACACAACAGGGATATAAAAATACGTATTGGAGACTCTCATCTCGAAGTGGTTGAATGCTTCAGTTATCTAGGCATAAGTATAGACAGGAATCTAAAATTCCAACAACATATTAACACTGTATGCCAGAGAGCCAGAAACATTATCATAACTCTTCGAAAGTACGCTAGAGCGAATTGGAATCTCCCCACCGAAAAGTCTATAACCACTATCTATAAGCAAGCGATAGTCCCCATAGTATCCTATGCTGCTGAGGTGTGGGCTTCTAGACTCACAATTTCAGCAATTCAACGCAAACTGTTGTCCCTATATGGGGCCGCCTCTAGGATAATAGCAAAATGTTACTCGTCTGTATCTACTGATGCCGCTGGAGTACTTGCCGGTATTCCTCCTCTGGATTTAGAAATTGCCAAAATCTCTTGCACCAGGTCAATCCGAAGAGAAGGCACAGCAAATTTTTTGGATATAAGATTGGATATGACAGAGTTTGACAGCGTGAGACATCTAAAACAATATCTTGACCTATTAATACTAGACATATGGCAATATAGATGGGAAAACTCCCAAAAAGGACGCATCACTTATGCATTTGTTCCCTGGGTTTCGACAGAACAAAATCAACGTCGCGCTGACTGGGGATTATCCCAGTTACTCTCCGGTCATGGAAATTTTAAAATTCATCTCTTAAGAATTGGGAAAGCAGATGACGGAAATTGCCCTTTATGTGGGGTGGTAGATGACCCACCTCACCGCCTAATATCGTGTACTCGTTTTGAAGATGAACGTCTAGACCTTCTTATGAACATTTACCCAAATCCATTTGATCTCACCTCTGTACAAGATTACCCACTGGACTTGCTCCTGCCTTTCACGAAAGATCTAGAGCCCCCCCCCCTGTTTCCTAGAAGAATTAATTTATTAGGAGAAAAAGGGAGCGTGGTCTTTTGGCATTCTTTGAGAGCAGGAAATTAACTCCGGTCATTGATTGGAAACTCAGCTGGCAAACATATTATACAACATATATGTACCACTTGTTCTTATTGTACTATGTACCATTGTTTTTTTTTATGCGTCCAATTTGGCGCTCTTGTATTGCTTAATCAATTTATGTGCCCTTGTGGCACCTCCTTTTTTTTTTTTTTTTTGTAAATGAAAAGAGCTTGTTAGCGTATTTTGTGGTGAGAAGTGGACACTTGAAGGCCCCAGGCAGTTTATGGGCGGAGTATTCTATGCTGAAGAGTATAATTTTTCTTCATGATGCTATCGATATTTCTAAGTTTGCTACATTAATTGCTTATCTTAAGAGAAAAAATATTGGATATCGGCCTAAGAAGGCTAAAATTTTTACCAAAAAAGACATGGAAAAATTCTTGAATGAAGCACCAGACGAACAATTTTTAATTCTAAAGGTATGTTGTAGATGATGAGGTGGTACATCTGAGTTCTAAGGAAACAATATATTTGGAGGTAGCAATGATATTGGGAGTATCGGGCGCTTGTAGACAAGAGGAATTGTACAATATTAAAATGAGTGACATAGAAGAACATGAAGAAATGTTTATAGTAAATATTCCAAATACAAAAACGAATATTCAGCGAACGTTCACAGTTATTAATAAAGAAAATGAAGCTGTTCATTATTTGGAAATACTTCGAAAATACATAAGAATTCGACCAAGCAACCCAACGTCAGATCATTTACTTCTGAACTATCGAAATGGCAAATGCACTAGGCAAGTCACAGGAAAAGGCACAATTGGAGGCTGGCCGTCAAAAATTGCAAAGAATTTAAAGTTGCAAGCCCCTGATGGTTTTACTGGACACTGGTTTCGACGCACATCGGTTACACTTTTGGCGAATAACAGAGTTGTTGTGTTGGGACTAAAAAGACATGGTGGGTGGCGTTCATCAACGGTGGCGGAGAGTTACGTGGAAGATTCCCTCCAAAACAAAATTGAATTTGCTCATAAAATTTTACACAGCGATGTTGGTGGACTATTACAACAGCCTGGGACTTCTACGTCGGAAAGTTTGTCTATTACCACTAGAAACTCAAATGCGAGTGGTATTACTACTATTAATTATAATAATTGTGCATTTAATTTTAATAAATAAATCGCAAAATTGTTTTTTTAGATTTAATTGCTTACCGTTCACTGAACGGTAAGTAAATTACTTACCGTTTTGTTACACGTAGCAACCAGTAACAGCAACCTACCGTTGTGGAAACAGGCACAGTAAACTGATAAAACAACCAATCGCACAAAAAGAGTTTTTTCGGTCTACTCTCAGGGGCTGATTTCAAGTATAAGATAATACCGGTAGTATCTTCGTTTCCATGGAAAAATAAACAAATTCAAGGTTGTGATTCGCTGTTGTCATGGAAAAGTATTAAAATTTACGATACTACCGGTATTATCTCAACTTGAAATCAGCCCATCAGACTTTTAAAGAACTTCTATAAAAATTACTTTTTGCTTTGGCACACAAATAACTACTGTGAAAACAAAAATTTGCTAAATTGGAGCAGACTCTTTTCATTCATATTTATCAATGTTTGCTCGTCAGTCAAGAAAACAGGAGGCCAACTCTAATTCAGCACGTTCTCGTTTTCACCATATTTTATCATTATTGACTTTATAAAATACCATTAAGAAAAAAATTATTTAAAAAAAAGAAAGAAAAAAAATATCCAGCAGGATTATTGTTCAGAAGAAAAAGCACCAGTATATCGTCGATTGTAGTGTTATATTAAATGAATTCTTTTAACAACGAAATGCGTCAATAATGTTTTTTTGTGCTAAACTAAAATATGATTTTAAGTTCCTAACAACTTGATATCAGTTAGTGATAATTAACGTTATCAATAATTAAAAAGTATTGGATTGAAAACGTATTTTTTCTATATTTTGTAAAATGAAAAAAAATAATAATATTAACGATTAGACAAACAAAAAATAAAAAATTTTGATAAAGTTTCTAACAGACGTATTAGGTGTTAATATTTTGTAGATAAATCAATGTAATACATGTCTTTTATGCGTTATAAAGTCATTCAAACTGTGTAGTTGCCATAAAGTCAAATGTAATCGTTAAGTATTAATTAGAAGATTTGATACCTCTAGCGGAGAGAAGTAAACTTTCCTGTTACCAAAATTTTATTAACTGCATGTCATGTAGGTAGCATTTCGAGCAAACTTAATGGGTGCTAATAAGTGGCATTTTTTTATATTTATACGTATGTGTTAATATTGCAAGTTTGTACAAACTAAAAGCACATTCATTAAAAAAAAGATCTAGCGTTTCAAGAGTTTAACAGTACATGACACAACTACTAAGTACCTACCAAGCTTCTCAAATCAATATTTTCTTGTTTAACTGATATGCAAATATATTTTTTTAAATTTTTATTTTTTTGCTTAACGGACTAGTCAAATATTTGTAGACCGCTAGTTTTGACACTATTTTCACCAAAAAGTTAAAAATGTGCGAGGTATCAGTCGCCATTTTATTTCAGATATACTTTATATGGAGCTATGGACATTTAAATTGTACCACCTCGTACAATAGTTAAATAACGCAAATGTACTTGCATACAAATTTAGATTAGGAAATAGGAAATAAACTGAAGTGGAATAAAAGCACTTATAATGTAAATATAGCAAATCTTGGTTTAAATTCAAACTGTTTTACCTTAATATTCCTCTACTTATATAATTCAGTTTAGAAGCCCAAATATGGCAACTATTATTAAAATTAGCAGCAGGTTGGTACTACAGTTTCAGTCAAATCGTTGAACTTTATTACAATTGTCTACAGCAGCTTTAAGCAAATGGTTTAAATTAACTTTTATTTACTTTAATTTTGTACAATTTACAAGTTCTATTAAATTTAGGAAGAGCAGCATAAGATGACATTATAGTGACAACTAAGAATTATTTTTTTTTTATTTGTGGTTGATAAACTGCAATAAAAACGGCGTGTGCTTTCAGTATATCTTTACTTCAAAGAAAGAAAAAAGAGTAAATATTTCCTTGAATCTAAAAGTATTGTAATCAAGTCAGTAAATTCGTCGTGTCTCAATTAGAGCAGCCGTCACAACCGGTCCAATCTTGCAACAAAGAACCTTGCTTAAACTTTGATTAAACTCGAAATCAATGTAAATTACATTCAATGGTCAGCAGGCTTTTAGTGCGGTAAGATAATCGAGCAGCCCCACTATTGATTCCCTTCATTCCGTCGAGATAAAAAGGGTCAACGCGGCAAAGTAGATGATGCCCTTTATTGGCCTCTCGCGGTGTCACGCATCCACAATGTCACACTATGGGGGAAGGAGTTTTGCATTAAACTCGAGATTTATCTTAATATGGGGGCGGCGGGGCGTCCACACAATTGCGTCGTAAATTGCCGACGACTGTTAAAAATGCCACTCAAAAACCTAATTGCCAGACTTGACAGCTTCGATAAGACGGTTTTGTCTTGGGGTAATTGGTTGATAATTAAAAGTAAATCGGCGGCGATGTTGATAAGACTTAATTGGCTGCAAAATGCGCAAACGCTGCTTGGGATACATTTATTCTCGGATGATTCGCAGACCGGCAAACTGATTTCCCACAGGATCTATGAGGGTATTAGACAAATAAATACCGCTAACTTTGCTGACGAGCTCTTTTTATACGGGGGCGGTTTGTGCGGAGCGACTCTTTACTAATCCAAGACTTTTGCAGAGTTAAACAATATCCAGAATATAAATCAGCTGAAATGTGTACTTACAAATAATTGCAAAATAAGAGAACTAATAGTTTTTGTTAAGCACATTATTAAAGCTTTTGTAATTAGCATTGTCAATACGTATAATGTTAACAATATTAGAGCTTTGATCAATCACTATCAAGCCGTAGATTTTAATGCGTTAATGTTGAAAGCTTAGCAGCGATGTTACATGTATTGTCTTAATTTTAATTAAAATATAGGATTCTATACAGTATAAAAGAGTGTTTTATACAAATAACAAAAGTACACTATAAAATTAAATATTTCCTTATCTTTGTCGAAATTTTATATTTTTTATATTAATACAAATTAATACAATTGTTGACAAAAACAAAATTGTAACCTTGCAAAAAGACTATAATAAATATATATTTTTTTAATATTACGCATTTATCGTGGTAACAGGTCCAAATTGTTTGTTTCAATTTTGTTACGATCATCTAAATTAATTTTTTATTAAAAAATAAAGTAAATACGACTAAATATAGATTTGTTTAAAAAACACGTCAAAACATGTACAGAACGGTTATGAACTGCACTGCGCATGCGTAGTGCAAACTAAGCGTTTTAACAAACAAAACTATTGATTTTGTATATTAGTTTACTGTTCCAACAAACAACGGATCAATTCAGAACTGGTTCAAAAATGAAATCTTAGTTCAAAAAATATTTTAAAATTTTTGGTTCTACTTATTAAAATCAGCACATCAGAGAAATATTCTCTTTCTGTCTTAAGATAATCTACTATATCTATAATTGAAATAAAAATAAATAAAATTTATGTACATTTATAGTTGTTATAGTTGGCATATGTTTTATATCAAGGTAATGTTTAATTGTTTGACAAGTTTCTTATTTATATAATAAAAAATGTTATCAACCTAAGCTTGTTCAACAATTTTTGTTGTTCTTGTTGTGGTTTATTCAATTAGGTTAATTTTTAAGACCTATACGCCTAAAAAATGTAACGTTTTAGTAAAGTATTTTATATCTTACTAAAAAACGATTTTTCTTGTTTGTAAAAAATCTAAATATAAATTTACTTTTTGTTTTATGAAACTACAGTTGTTATATACTACACTCAACCGCAAAATTAAACGGATACTTGATTTTTGTCTCATAAATTTATGAAAACGCTTTCTACATTGATTTTATATGATTACACATAAAAAACAACTAAAAGAAAAGATATTCAAGTTTTTTGGGTCAACCCCTATCACGCAGATTACTTTTTGTACCCATTTTCTTAAGCGGCTTCCAATCAGAAAGGTTTTGTTTGTTTTACAAGTCTGTCAAATTTGTATTAATAGCTGGTTCCAGGTTTGTTTAATTTGGTTTTTTGTTTGGAGAAAAGACTTGTTGTAGAAGCGATTCATATTGTAATGAGTCCCGAAGAAGCTGCTTAGGCTGTTGCTTTACATAATGATAAACGCAGCATACGATTTATTGCAAATGTGCTTGGCTATCCTAAAAGCACGGTATCCTATGCGACACAAAGGTTTAGGGCAACTGGTTCCTATTCCAAAAGACCTAGACAAGGCAAAAAACAAGTAACAATTAAAGTGATTACAAAAGATTACAAATGCTGCGAAAACGGACTCTTTTTGCTACGGCTTTGGCCAGGAGACTGGCGGATGTTCATGGGACCATGATTTCTCCTGATACTGTTTTAAGAAGGTTGAAGGAAAACAATTTGACATCACATCCACTTGCTACTGGCTCTAAGTTGAACGCAGAGCATCGCAGACAGCGATTGAAATTTGCGCGAAATCATGTTAATTGGAATATGGACTAATGGGGCTCCGTTCTCTTTACGGATGAGTCGCGTTTCCCTAGGTATTTACCAGATCGTCGTCAACGAGTATTTAGACGCCCGGGGGAACGGTATGCCCAGTGTTGCTTTGCCCCTAGAGTAGCATTGGTGGTGGAGGTGTAATGGTATGGGGAGGGATTTCTTTGGAGGCTCATACAGCTCTTGTAACGGTGCGGAGGTAGCATTAACGCTGACTGGTACATTAGAGAGTGTTTACAAGAGCATGTGGTTTTTTTTGCGGCATTTGTAGGGGAAGAGTTTTTCTTAATGCACGACAATGCGCGCCCTCACACAGCCCAGATTACGCGTCAGTACCTTCACGACGTTAATGTTCAGGTGCTAAGGTGGCCACCTATGAGCCCTAACCTAAACCTCATTGGTAACCTAAACCCCATATGAAACCATCTGGGGAAAAGGATTAGGCAGAACTACGGCGAGTTTCATACAACAGTTGAGCTGGAACAGGCGTTGCTGAATGAGTGGGAGCAAATAGCCCAAGATGAGACTGCAGACTTGATTACAAGTATGCTCAACGAATGAAAGCTGTATTTCAAGCGCGAGGAAGAAATACTCGCTACTAAAACTATTTTTTTGCAGTTTTCTTAATTCTTTTTTGCTTTGTTTTGATATTTGAAATCAAATTTTTGTTTAATTTGTAAATAAATATTTATTTTTAAACATTATTAATCAAAATCATTTTGATTTAAATTTAAATATTTATTATTGCACATTTTCAATTAAAATTATTGTGATTCAAATTTTCGTCACTGAAATTTTTCCAAAAAACTAGTGTCCGGTTAATTTTGCGGTCGAGTGTTTATCGTTTACGGTGTCTTAAAATAGAAACAAAATTTTATGCTAAACAGTACGTGTAAAGAGTTAGTTGATCAGATCACATTAAATAATTATTTTCTTAGTATTTTATTTTTTTTTTATTTTTGTGAAACGTGTATAAAATTTCTGTTATATTATTTTCAAAAAGTGTTAGTCTTAAATAAATAATAAAAAACATTTGGTTATATTAAATATTGCAAACATATAATATAAATATTTCTTACCTAATTTTCAATTCAGATTAGTATGTGAAATTTTGTTAGACAAACCCGGCGCATCCACCATTTATGCTACATATTTGCAGTTGTAATATTCCTAGTAGTACCAAATATTTTTATATTTTTATCTATTTATATATTTTAAATATTAATCATAAATTTCTGCTATATTGTAAAATATATATTTTTGCTATATTACAAAGAATTTATAAAGTGTTTTTAAAGTAACTTCATAAATTTTAATTGTTGCTAGCTTTTGTTAAAAAAAAGTTAAATAACTAAAATTGGTTTATAAAAATGTCTATAGTTTTTGAGATATTTACTGCAAAACTTAAAAAAAACTTTTAAAAGAGGTACGATGTATTACAGCATTTTTTTGAGATATAGGCTCTGATTAAAATATGTATGTAAAAAAAATTTTTTTGGTAATAGTTTTTAATAGTTTAAAACAGTGCTAAATATTTAAATTTACTTTTTTGAATGTGGCTGTTTTTGAAATACACGCTGTTTAAATTTTTTTAGAAAATCATTATTTTTGAGTTATATATATATATGGATGTATGACACTTTTTGAGCAAAATCTATAAACAATTGAATGAAGCAAATTAATTTTTTTAGCATTCTTTCAACTAGGGCTGTCACCTGTTAAAATTTGTACAGTTACTTTTAAAGCACTTTGTATGTCTCAATATTTGTAATATACATAATGTCTATTTTTTTTTTATAAAACCACCACCTGTTGCATCATGTTGGTATCAAATTAATTTCCCTACAATAGTAATTTTTATTTGTTGGGTTTGTAATACATCTGTTTTAATTTATGTCAGATGTCAGATTATTTTGAATATTTTGCCACAATGCCACAAAAACGGCGAAATTTGCTTCAAGGAAAAAACAAGTCCATGGCGTTCCATTCGAATTGAGTTGAGATCCCTGAACTTGACACACTTGTACATTTTGCTAACATAACCTGTCTTTGTGTCTGTCACAGATCACGCTTTGTCATTACCCTTATTTTACCCCATGTCAGATAAATGCTAGATTGCCAAATCTCTTTTGAGAGAAAATGCGATGTTGGTGGTTTTATAAAAAAAAATAGACTGTATGTAATAACCCGAAAAAAATATTTTTAAATATGTTCTAGAACGGTAAGTAAATTTAATCAAAATCAATTAAATAGATTATTTTGGAAGAAAATTAATTGCACAAAAAATGTCATAAGCATTACGAATGTTTTAAGAACATTTAACCGATATTAAAAAACAATTGTCTTTGATTGGTAAGATGTTCTTGCCGTTCTTGTAACTTAACAAACAGGATGTCTCTTCGTATATGCATAGTGGTAAAACAACTATTAATTAATTTAAACAAATAATATTTATGGTGAATTATTTACTTTTAAGGCTGCATAATATTAATAAAAAAATTGAAAATGTAATCTCGTTTGGCAAAAAATCATTCATATTTTTCGGAAAAAAACTGTCTTATGTATTAATTTTTCTTAACTATAAATGTTGTTAATAAATGAGGAAACAGACTGTTTTTCTGTTTGAAACACGTGTTTTGAAATTAAAAAATATTAATTATACAGGGTGATTTACGAAGTTTGGCGGATATTTAAACTGCGAATTATGCTACCCCTAAAAGTAACTTTTCGATGGTCAAATAAAATATAACAAAAATTTGAAAAACACGTACTCACGGACATACGCGCAATGATTGTTTAATGGTCACTGGCTTTATATCCAGAAAAAATTATCGATAAGCAGCGAATGCAAACGATAAACTGTGACTGGCTCTTAATCTCCCTTTTTCAGACAAGCAACGCTAATTTTTTTTGCCGTTTGGTTAATTCGTAACTTTTTTTTGACTCGAGTTTGTCGTACCCTTGCCAGTAGTTCCCAATAAAATTTTTAAATTTTTTTTTTGAAATCTATACATTTTCGATCTAAGATAAATTGCATTTGTGCTTGATATCCGCGGAATTATTACCATTTTTAATATCATCATACTTCGTAACTCACCCTGTATACAAATCGAAAATTTTTCAATTTTGTTATTTTTAAAAATAACAAAATATTTATGACACACAATACTACAACTCTTTTATTACCGCGAGTTAAAGGGTAACTTATTTACAACACCAATAGCCTAAATCTTGAGCATTCACTTGTTATTGTACCATGTTCATAAATCTTCATACCCATAAAAAGATATCTGTTTGTGGTTAACTTCAGTTTGTGGTTAACTTTTATTGGCCATAAATAAAAATTGTAAGTTTTGTTTTTAAAAAAGTATACTATATTACTCAGTATTATTAAATATTTTTTATTACAAATTTTACAAAAAAAAATTTTGTGTAAATTTTATAATTAATTTATACAAAAATTTTAATTTCAAAAAAATTATTTCACAAAACCGACATTTAAAAAGTGGTTTAATAGATTTGTAGCGCTTATTAAAATGATTATTATTTGCCAATTTTTGTTTTTTTTTTGCTTTTATTTAAAATTATTTTTTTATTATACCTGCATTATAATCGCATATTAAAACACGCAAATGCGTGCATAAACGAGTCTTTAAAGCATCAGTGCATAAAAGTGGCTTTGGTAACAATAAATTTAGTTAGAAATTTGGATATTGATAACACAAACGAATTTAGTTATTTATCTAAATATTTATTAATTGTACTATTATTATTGTTTGAAAATTGTAAACCAAAATGTTTAATTAATACAAGTTAAATATCCCACAAAGTGCTACAACCTAAAATTACAAATATTACTGTCAACATTTTGTGAAAATTCTCAAATTAGTAAAAACTTTAAAAATAAATAGTATCATCAGGTGCAGCAACGAAAAAATTGCGTAGTTCCTCTTCTGTAAACACCGAAGATTTTTTAGCTTATGTTCTTCATTTGTGCTTCTTATAAAAGCATGTAGTTTATAAAATGAAGCAATAATGTTCACTCCGTGTTTGATTTGCAGCATCGTTGCAGTTTGGAGCAGATGCACCACATTGATGACGACTTGTAAAGGCTTGAATACAATAAAATTTTGTTATGTGGTTACTGTTTTTAATAATTAATTGCTACCTACCATTTTAGTTATATATGCAAGCATTAATGTTTTATCAATTACCGTCTGGTTTGTCGTGACCCCTCACTTGAAAAATTTTTCGTATTCTTTCAAATATGCTTTTTTAGATTTCTCGAGGATTAACCTCTGTTCAACTTCTTCAGCTAAGAATCTAATTACGGATAAATTATTCTCGTTTTACTCATTTCATGATTCACGAACACACAATTCACAAATCAACAAAATAGTTAATATAAAAAGCAACGAAACAAAATCATTTTTACCATTTCTACAGGAACGATTAATGGTAAGAGTTACTTCACAAAGAGATTTTAATTTAATTTTTATCAGTTTTAGACTGTGATTTAGGTATAATAAAAAATAGCATTTATTGCGCGTGTATAAGCGCCTTTAAAGCACTACTCGGCGGAGCTTCGTGCTTTTAAAGTCGTCGTGTGTACTTTAAAGACTTGCTTATACACTTGTATTATAATATACTATTTTACTATGTATATACAATAAGACATTACTAATACATTTTTGACGTTTTTAATAATTTCAACAATGTTGAAATTAAAGTTATATTTAATTTTTTAATAAAAATAATTTGATTCAATGTCAAACAGTTTTTTTTATACGAGTACATAAAAAATTAAAGTAATATTTAAGATTTTTATCAGACATTTTTGTAAAACTCATAAGTTTTAAATCAAAATTTAAACGTTTTTGTTGCACAAAGTTGATTTTCGTTTTTGTGACTTATTAACAATTGAAACTGTATCCGCATTTTTAGAAATAATCTTACGTAAAATCGCGCAAACCGCTCAAGTTCCGAGTTATTGCTTCTGGAAAATGCCCCCCTCGAATGAAAACCAATTAATTCTTGGCGAAGGCGACTGATAATGACTCGCCTTTGAAATAACAAAGGGCCGGAATGTCTTTGTGTGAAAAAATATGATAAAAGGCGGAAATCAAGTCGGCGGCCTTTGAGAAGAATGCGCCACCGCAACGCCTGTCAACGCAAGAACTCTAAACATGTTTTCAATTGAAACTGTAGCAGGCGAGGTCTAGGAAGAGGCTAGACATTGCTTGCAATGCAATCAGAACCGTCCGTTTTTCGCTTAGATAAAACACAAAGAAAAATATAGGCCGCTATGACTGGAAGAAATGTGTTGGAAAGACAAATTCCCTCGATGACATTTCCATCTGTACGACTCTTTTCAACGCTAACATTGAATGATGGCGATTCGCATGCATCATCGGCCGGCGGGACCTTTCTCTCGAAACGAAAAATCGCGATTCGGAGCGAATGTGTCGATAAAATTAGAGGTAATCGGCTTGAAAACCGCACCAGGTTGCCGGACAATATGGCTGCTGATGGGGATTTCGATTGCAACAGTTGGCCACACTATTGCGCTTTTAAATACCCAGTTATTCATCTACCGCAACATTACTTTTCATGCCATATGACTAGTTTGGATTGGAGCGATGTTTACAAAGATCATTAGGTGTTGATGATGATGGACGTGTGGCGTATTGATTAGAGATTTAGAAGCGAAATTAAATCAATTTGCATACTGTAATAGATGTGTGTAAATTTTGAATATTCCAGGGTGCAAATTGCGACGGTTTTGAAATTGTATGCTTGCTGTAATATGACACCTCTATGTTATGTCAATATAAACCTTTTACTGCACCTATTTACTCCATTTTACACATGTGTAATATAAAATAAAAAAATCATATTACACTGGTGTATATTGGTAAATACATTTATTATTGAAGCAAATGGAGAAATCATGTTGGGTTAATAATAGTGATGGAAAATATCAAATTCGATTTATTCAATGTATTTTATGCTTTTAGAAAGTATTCGAAATCTGTGCATAAATCTCAAAATTATCGGTATCCAATTTGTCTGACATGAAACTAAATTATAAAATTTTGAAGAAAAGACAAAATCAGATTATGATCTTGATATGAAACTTAATTCAGTATACATTTTTTTAAATCAAATTTGTATGTTATTAATTAAGAAAAATTATTATTATTTGGATTTAAATATAAATTAAAAAATATAAAAATAATGGGCTTTGTTCACTTTAAGCAGCTACAAAATGGGTTTACCTTAGCCGCTCCAAGAAACTTAAATAAGAGGCCATAAAAACAGTTATCATTTACTCCAATAAGCATAAATAAAAAGCTACAAAAATTATCGGTTTTATCTACTTTAAGACTTGCTTTTAAAATCCGTGCTTACCTTTTATTTGAGGTTAGTTACTATGATTACAATTGTACATACAATTGAAAGAAAATACAATACTAGAAAACACAATACTCTATGTACAATACAATACACAGTAGAACCATTTTTTAACTTCTTTTAAAAATTAGTCACATTCTTTCAAACATAAGGATAAACTCTTGAAAGTTTTTTTTACAAAACTTCATAAAATATCCTGTTTTTCTAAAGCAGTCTACATCGGAGAAACAGCACTGTCCACCAAAACTCGTATTTTAAAATATCAACATTATATTAAGTCAGAATTGTTTTTACATTGATTGTTACCAAACATCAATACAAAAATGGATACAAATTTCTATATTTCCAAGTCTCCATTCTAGCAAAGATACCCCAATATTTTGACAAAAAATAAATAAAACTAACGCGATAAAACAAGATGAACAAGAGAAAATAGTTTTCACTATCATCAATTTGGAATTTAGTAATTAAAGCATCAAAAGCTTTTATACATCGAACATCACTTCCGCATTCCCTTTTCTTCTTTTTTTATTTAAATTTTTAAATAAAAACTTTTAAATTCACATACTGACTATTGAGTTAATTTCAAGTTGAGATAAAACCAGTAGAATCTTTGTTTCCATAAAAAATTAATAAAATTCGGGGTTGCGATTGGTTGTTGCTACAAAAAAATATTAAAATTTGCGATACTACCAAAAGTATTACAACTTGAAATTAGCCCAAATAGTCGTAGCAGTCCCCGCTCTAAATAAGTTTAGAATAGTATATTAAACGCGTTTTGAAAAGTCAACTTTGTAGTACGAATTCAAGTTTATAAAACGAGCGCGAGTTTTTATAAAGAATGAGTGTCATAATGACTTTAAAAAACGAGTTCTTATTATAATCTCAACGCTGACATAACACAGCGTGTTACCCAGTGTTACCAATCCAAAAATAGTAAATTGTACTAGTACTTGGCGCACACAATTTGGGTGCGGAATTATCTATTACCGCACCCAAATGGGACTGTGTTATTGTTACTGACGTAAAATAGAAAAATATTGTTTCAACGCTTATATTTACAATTGTTAAAACTGTTAATAATCTCTAGTTAGAGACAATAGTCTTGACAATTAAAGGGTAGAAATTGTTAATTGTAAAGCTGGCCCTACAAAGCTCAAACAAGAAACAAAATGCTTTAGTTACTCCAAAAAAGTTAAATAAAAAGATGCCACGTGAATTACCGGTTTATCGACTCCAACAAACAGCAATCATTTCTTTTATCCAATTTAAGCAGTTATGAGAGTAACTGACTTTGTTACTTTAAGAAACCTATACTAGGGTCGCCTAATAGATACAATTATAGAAATGCTTACTTAAAACGCGTTGTTTGAACAACGGTTCCTTATTGGTCAATTTTAAATAGAGCGCCTAAAGTAAGAGTCTCTAACACACTAAAACATATTTTTAGAAAGTAAGAACTTTGACGCTCGCGTCTATATCAATGTTTTTATAGTCTTATAGAAAGTGATTTTAAACAACACTGTAATTAGATTTCAACGAAACGTCTAAAACCAACAATTTTAAATTTTAAGTGCCCACATTTACACTTCAAATAATTATACAGCAGTGTATATCCGACCTGTCCGCAGAACGGTCTGCGCTGCTACTCATCCACTACTGAGTTTTATTAGTGCATCCATTCGGCGACCCTAGTATAAATACATATGTAGTCATAAAAATAACTGGTTTTAGCTGTTTTAAAAAGTTATGATGAGATGGAAAATGATCAGTGTTATTTATTCGAAATTTGGTGTTACGGGGAAGTGGACGACAAGGCAAAGAAAAAAAAACTGTTTTATAAGGCCAACGTTTCGAATCCTTTATTGTTTCTTCTTCAAGGCTTCTAATAAATGTCAGATTTGTTTGGCATGGTACTAATTTGTCTCGGCCAGTGGTCGCCGGAAAAATGACCACTGGCCGAGACAAATTAGTACCATGCCAAACAAATCTGACATTTATTAGAAGCCTTGAAGAAGAATCAATAAAGGATTCGAAACGTTGGCCTTATAAAACAGTTTTTTTTTTCTTTGCCTTGTCGTCCACTTCCCCGTAACACCAAATTTCGAATTAAAAAAATGGACGTAATTCACCAAAATAGTGTTATTTATTTTAAAATAAAAAGAAAGAATAATATGTTTGGAAAGTGAGATATTTTAGCTATTCTAAGAAATATTATAACTGAATTATAAAATAAAGAATTATAATAACTGTTTGATTTTATTTACTTTAAATAACTTAAATATGCAAAAATATTACATATCCTTTAAAAAAATTTATAAAGATAGTATGAAAATAACATCTAGAGAAATAACAATTTATTTCGAAACTCGCTGACGTAGTTTTTTTCGCCGGTTCTTTAATAATAAGTTACAAAAATTAATTGATCGTATCTTCTGTAACAAGCATAGATAAGGTGCCTTAAAAATGAGATGCTTTAACCATTCTTAAAGTTATAAATAAAATTTTACGTAAGTGACCGGCTTTGTCTACTACAAGAAGCATAACAAAATATCATAAAATGTAGCAAAAAAACTGCAACAAACACTAATACTTTTATTTAGCATTTGCGATATTACTTTATTACAATATTGGTATTATGGTATGAGTATCAGTTCATTTCAGTGATATTTTTGCTGATTGATTTATTATTTTTTACATACATCAAGGTTACAATGTTAATTTATTTGATTTATTTGTAAACGTCGTGTTTTGTGGCGGCAGGTTTATAATGGAATATTTTAGAAGTAAAGATAAATAACCTGTTAGTTTTCTGTTGATGGTAATTTGAATGAAGTCAATTTCTTGTAGCTAGGTAGTAAACACCTAAAATTCTCATTCTCTAGAAAATAGTGTTAAGCCCCGGCATTCTGTTGATGTCATCTTGTTGTTTTCCTCAGCCATCAACTGTCACGTACCCGTCACATAACATTTTAGCAAAGTTAGTATCGTTAACACAATTTCGCCAACTTATGCTAATTCCATTCCATCCTAAATATTCTCTCAACTTTCGTTCGTTCACTGTGTGTATCTGTCGTATTTGTTCAGGTCACGGCTCGAGGGACAGTCAACTGGATCCTAGCTGCGGATTATTGGAAACACAATGCGTATAAGTCACAAATAATTGGTAGTGACTAGACGGCGAACAGGATATCGGACGCTGTAGCAAACCTCCCGAATTGACCTCCATTGTCTCGGTGGCAGCTCGCTTATGTCTCCTCGTTAAAGCAATCTCTCTCTCGAAAGAAGTCTTTTTTATTTAGGAGGCGGTTATTCCGTTTGCACTCGCTGAGAAAAAATCGGGTCCGTGCGAGGTATTTTAAATCAGAAAACGCGCCGCGGAAGGCAACACAATCCGACATAATGTGGCTGTTTTTACATGACTATCCACTTTACCCTGCTCCGTATTATGCAAATAACAAGACATTAATGCAAATATCCCTCCGCAACTACAGGATATTTTTAAGAGATGATACACAGATAAAACCGGAAAAAAACATCAGATAGCACCAGCCGAAAATCATTTGACATAAGCTACATGATTCAGAATAATTTAACATAAGTCTATATTGCTAATTCAATATTTTTTAACAAAGCCTGATCAATTTTTAAATAAATTATTGAATTGCAGCAAATAGAGATTTGAACAGAAGTTTCTCGAAATATTTGAGAGAATTTTGACGCAGACAATTTAGGTTATGAAACATCAGAAAAAGAAGTCAGAAAGAAAAAACAGCAGATAAAACAACATACAAGTTTTCTTACCTAATTACAAATAAGTACAAACCTTCTCATAAATAAGAACTATTTGTATTAATGAAAATAATACCACCCGTCATTTGTCACGCCACCAAAAAATATATTTAGAACACATTAATTAATTAATAAAACCGGTGCAATACTTATCTATCACCCCATAGTACTATCAAGAAAAAATTGTGTGCAGTTATTCCTTATAAGGTCATAAAACAAATATTCTTGATTCTTATATACAACCCTAAAGAGACTCTAAATTGGAGAACGAAATGTCGACAATACATTGGTAAAATTAAACTGACTATTTAGCTTACCTGTCATTGTTACCCTAACATTGTTACCCGCCAACATTATTATAATGCTAACACTCGCTATCTTTGAGCAAACTTCGTTAGATGACACATTGTGTCTGTGTATACTATAGTGGCTTTAAAAGACAGTGGCGACACGCATGTGCTTCATTTTTTATTGGTTGGCACGGTAGCATGGTATAATTCGCCATTTTTGAACAAGGCACGCTTGTTTGTTTATGTCTGGTTAACTGGTGTCACAGTGCGATAGAAGCAAGTGGCGACTTATTATTATCTGTAGAGGAAGAAATAATAGAAATGGGCACAAGCATTGAAATTGTGGTCGTTGCACAAACACCTTTTATGGCAATTTTACAGTACTTGAAATAGCTTTTTTTCTACTATAAATTTACAAACAGTAGCCTTGACAATAAAATAAACTATAAAAGGTGTTTGTACTTCGACCAAGAACCTAACATTGTCGGTATAGGGCATGCCAACTTCTCTTATTTCTTCCTCCACGTCATTATCTGACAAATGGTGTTATCCTCTGTAAGATAATTTCTCTGTGCTATTATTAGTAAATTTGACAGTTCCAAGTATAAAGACTATTGATTGCTTAAGAAGGTTCACTAGCACACATTTTCTAACTTTTCGTAGCATTTTGTTGTTATTGTAGGTACAGTTTTAATTTTTGGCACAAGTGTTCACATAACATAACTCTTTAACGCTACTCGCTCATAATTTTTAATTTCTAAATTTAACAAAAAAATTTATTGAAAAATAGAACTGCGAGTAAATTTCTTTCTCTAGCTGCAAACATATAGATAATGTAACAAGTTTTAGCAAAATTTTTTTTAAAAAAATGCATAATAAACAAATGGCACGAAAAGTTAAGTTTATAAAAAAATCACTCTAAAGTACCACCGCCACCGAGTGTAAATTGGAAAGCCAGGTTTTTGTTGAAGTCTCTATCAAGGCTATATATAGGTAGCACAAAAAACGTGAAAAACAAGCAAGCGGCTAAATTTTGAAAGCGACCGAAGAACGCTAGGAAACCCTCTTAACAGATTTTGTGAAGTTGTTCCCTACAATACAAGTTGGCGACAAGATAATATAGAAATCACCACCGACAGGAGTATTAATTGCTACACAGGCAGTCATTGAAATGCAGGACCATCTGGTAAAAAATTGTTTCGTGTATCTTTTGCGCTTTAGGCCCAAGTAAATAATTGTCAAAATAACTACTTATTTTAGAGTTATAGTAGTGTTTATGTTAAATTTTGAGCTAAGTCAGAAGGGCACAAAAAAACAGTTTACAATTACAGATGACAACAAAAAATTTAAACAATAAAAGAACAAAAAAAAAGTAATTGAAAGATTCACCTAACCAGTGATGGGCGCGTAGACTACGTCGGAGTAAACAATTTAGTTGTCTACGTGTAAAGTATGTAAAGTAAACTTTGAAAAAGTTTTACCTTAGACTATGTAGACAATGTAAACAATAAGAATATTAGATAAATTTTTATTATTTTTATAAAATGTGTTATAAAATATATGCATAAGTTTTTTGGAACGTTCAAAAGTCAAACGATTCCTAATTGGTGTGTTACAATAGGTATACATCATACAATAAAAAATCTCAGACGATCAAATGAAGAGTTAGGTTAAAAAAACATAACCTCAAAATAGTTATTGTATACATTGTCTACACAAAGTCTACATTGTCTACATTCTCTACATTGTTTACGCTTTTTCTACGATGTAATGTAGACAATAAAAGTCGACACGTAGATGCACATCACTGCACCTAACCTAAATTCACAATATCAACAATTTTTTAAACTTTAGTATTAATAATTTTCTACGCTATAACTCCACTTTAAGTAATACCTAAATTAAAATAGAAGAAAACTACAAGTTTCGAAATGTCAATGACCTCCGAGTTTACGGCCAAAATCTAACAAAATTAAACACGAAAAGTTTACTGTAGTCCCAACCGAAATTACAAAAAATGGCTGGTGACTTATTTTCGTAGGTCGATGACTATTGTCAGAGACTGTTAAACACGGAGAAGGGCTCCTCGGATTCTTAGTACTACTGTAGAAGTCCTTTGGACACAAGCTGTCTCGAGTGTCCTAGCTCCGAGTCTCAGGAGATCCAACAAGATAAATTTGCCAATTCCTTGATAACGTCACACTCCAACAGGTACGTTTGGCCCACAATTCCAAGATATGATGGTTATAATTGGTAGAGAACAATCAACACCAAGAAATTCTATGATGATAATCGCCTTCCAAAAAAATCCAAGAAGAAGAAAAAAGGTAAAAAAGTCTAGAAGAAAGTAGGGTTACTTTTACAAATCTACGCGGTTATGGTAAAAACTAATTAATTTTTAGTAGATTTATTAAACAGAAAACACCCACGATAGTGGTATCAGTTGCAAGGGACGTTAATGTAAATTACCTGAGAAGGTAGGAGGCTTATAAAGTGAGTGTTCGATGCAGTTCTTTCCGACAAACAGTCAAAGGTTTTTTTCCTTGAAAAAAAAGTCTTATTCTGTAGCGCTTAAATTTGACACTGATCCCAAAAAAAAATCAGCCAGAAAGACACTAAGAGATAATTCCAGGATTTCTCTTTTAAGCACTAAATTTTTTTTATCACAAGCAAGTCACTACAGTCAAGCCATCAAAACAATGATAAAGGACAATGGAAACTGCCATACGGTTTTATAGACAATGTTAAAAAAAAGTGGTACGTAGCTAGGTGATTTCTGGTCAAGGTTTCTTTTAAAGTTTTACAAAAAAGAGGGAACAAATCCTACCATAACTAATAACTGAAGAAAAAAACACGTCGTGCTTTCTTTTCGACATTTTGGATTAATTAAAACAATTGTATACAACCCAAATTACACTTTATGCACTTTACGTTTTAATTATGCACTCCTTTGGCAATAATAATAATAAACGAACAAAAAAAAACGACAGCTTACATACATATGTCGTATCCATTAGTACTATTATTAAATCATTAATAAAAGGTGACACATTTCAAAACTCACTACGATGTTATAATCATTTACAATAACCCTGTATTTTACGTCAGTATAACTATAGACAACAACTTTTGCCTTCATTATTAATATACGTATATAAATATAATATTATGACAGAAAATTAAACAACTAAAATTTATTCTCTGTAAACTATTTACATTAAATTTTATATAAATGCCCAATAAACTTGAAACGTGATACTCTAATATTCTCTTTAAAACATGTAATAGAGATTAACAGATTTAAATAGTTTAATAGAACACATTAAATAAATTACATTTATGATATTTAATATTATTTAATTATACATATTTATAGAGGTATTAGAAATTGAATAAAATAAATTTTAAATCATGTCAGTTTAGTGAATATTATTATAAATTTTGCGATGTAAACTAAATTCGACTTTCTTTAACCATATCACTAAATATTTAATGAGACAACTAAATAACACATTTTTCTTGCTTTTAATAATTGCTTACTATTTCAGGTGTTTCCAGCTGCTAACCCATTTGCGTGACGTAAACTCTGTTTATTTAACTTTGTCCAGTAGGATTATGAAAGAGGTGGTGACGTTTAACAAGTGTTAGGTAAACGTACGCACCGCACTAAGGTGCGTTTGGATTTGCCACTTTAAGTGCACTTACTCTGTTTTTTACTCAGAACAGATAAATTCGTCGCATTATTTGAATTTAGGATTTACTAATATAAAGATTGTTTATATGACAACATACGCTCTTTCAGTCCCATCTAATAAGTGAGTGCACAAAGAGCGTGTGTTGTTTTCGATACAGTGTCAAAAATCATCAAGTCACCGGATAGAAATAGTGATATATGGACTCAATGAAGTAGATAAAGAATGAGGCGGTGCACTCGGAGTGGCAAAGCTGAACGCAGCTTTTGTATCGGTTGTCTGTTATGACTTTTAGACATTTCTTCTGACTTCTGACTTATTAGACATTTTACTTGTCTAGAACAAGCATAGATAGAAATTCTTTTAACTTAAAAAAGTTGGACAATAATTATTTCTGTTACTTCATATTAACTATATTATAGTACCAGTGCGGAAGTTCAAGCTCATAAACCAAATCATGTAAGAGCACGAGTAATTTAATAGCTTTTTAATAGCATTTTTTTGTCTTACTTACATTTTATCTAAGTAATTAATTTGTCAAAAAAAAAAAGATTGAGTCACGTAATGACACATTTCAGATACATAATGTTAATCATGTCACTAGTTACGTAATACTATATTCTGTAACTTAAATTGTAGAGGCTATAAAAATGTAAAAAAGTTTTAAAATCTGTAGCTTATTTACATTGTCCCTACTTACTTTGTAATGTCTTTGAGCATTTATAATAAAAATAGCAATTAGGCTGTTCCAAGAAGTGAAAACTTCCGGCGGGATCGCTTTGCCTATCCCCCTCTCAATTTTAATATAATGTTTGCAGCGATTTTTAGCCGGTTAAACGGGAAAATAATGGAACGGAAGTTGGACAAAAATTAAAGTTATAAAAGGGAACGCACAAAAGACGCTGAAAATTCTTTCCATTATCTTTAAAAGCGCATCCGTTTTTCGAGAAAAAAAAACGTGTATATAGGAAACGTTCGCGTCCTGGTGCTCGACTAGTCTTGGAAAGCTGAGCTTCATTGTCCCATTGTCTACGAATTTCCTCTTTAGCTACGAAGCTCAGACACTGTCACTTCCACCTTCTCGTAATAATTGTGAGAAAAAATTCAGAATGAAAGGTCGAAATATTTAAGCAAATTAAATTAGGGCCGGATAATTAAGAGAAACCTTTCAGTTACCATTTAAAAATGAAGGAAAAGTCGAGAGGCGAAGCCTTGCTGTAGAGGAAAAATGCTTTTTGTTTAGTGTGCAATTGTGGAGAGAACGGAGCAATAACGGCATTCTTAAGGCTTTTGCAAGCAATTATTTCAGCGTTTTCAATTAAGGAATGTTTATAGTAATTTACTAGTGGCCAACAAACGTGCTTGCCTCTTGAAAGAAAACATATACACAATAGAAACTGTATTGTTAATTTTATTGTTTTTAACAAATATTTTGTAGATAGTTGTTTTTAAGTTAATTTTAAGAATATTTTATAATAACATGCACAAAATATTGTGCAATTAACAAAATTTTGTATTTATTAATCGTAATGTTTTATTAATAAGTTTGTTCCAACAACGCTTTAGAATCAGTTTTAAACTAAACTGAACATGCACAATAAAAATAGATTTAAAAATAGATAGATAAAGGTAGATAAAAAAAGGAAATAAAACGCTACCGCACATGAGCAGTTTAATTTTGAACTGTTCGAATGGTTGTTGGAACAAATCTAATAATATCATCTTATTAATTGTCTAAGTAAAATAGTTAAATCTGGTTAAACAATAATTGTAAAATGATTTATTTACAACTTCAATTTAAAAAATTTCTTTTATTGCAATTTTGATTTATTCTTATTATTACAGTAGTTGGACATATTGCATATTTTATAAAAGTATGTTGTTTATTTATTATCTGGTTTTGTTGATTTGCGGATTTTTTTAAAAGTGCTTGAAAGTTACAATTTTATACTGAACTTAAACCGTTAAATGACTCATCCAGAAAACAATTTGTTAAGAGGGTTCGGTACCAAAGAGTTTTAATTTATCAAAATTTTTTTTCGATTTAATGAAAGTGTTTGATCTAGTATTGTGCATAAAGTATTAACAAACGTTAACAAAAAATTAAATTTTTGGCTTTAAATGTAGCCGGAAAATAATAGTTTTAATAACGGTCAAAAATAAATAATTTTTGGATGCTGCCTCACAAAGTTAACCTACAAATACCAGTAAAACTCAATTTTTTTTTGTAAAAGTCGTCTAAAAAATCTTGTGTGTGCTACAGCCAAAAGTGTTTTTTAGAGCCTCGCCAGTTTTCTGGCCTTGGCTTCGTCTCAGATATCAAAAAAAAAACTCGCTCTGAAAAAAGCTATAGTAAACTATAATGTACTAAATAAACTACACATAATTGACATAAATTATGCTCAACTGGTTTTAAAGCGTTGTTAGAATAAACAACGTTATTGTTTACATTAACAAGCTGTCAAAAATTTTTTTGTTAAAAACTGGCTTTCGTATTTCAGGGCCAGAATTGTTATTGTTTACCAAAAAAAATCTACTTTTATCATTGTAAATTAGACTTAAATTAGAGACTTTTCTTTATGTTTCACCACTTTGTTTTTGTTTTCAACCTGTAATTTTTAAGAAAAAAGGTTTTTGAAGTTAGTTCTTGTTTTATGTTTACTTTTTTCAAGGGAAAAAATTACATTTTTTATCGTTTTAACTTTAAATATCAGTTTAGTACTGAAATGTAAATAAAAATTTAAGTGCTAGATTTGGAAATGTCTCGTTAAGCCCAGTCAATTAGCAACCCTACTTGTAAATCCTTTTATTTTGCAACCTAAAGTCTACTAGTAAGCGGCTAGTAAAATTTAAAATATCTGTATTTTTTAAATAGAGCACGAAACCAAAGTTTCGTTAAAAAAATGACTGTTGAAACTGAATAAAAGGCTACAGTAACAATAGTACAAAAACCCTAAACAAAATTTACGAAATTTAATTTTTACAAAAAATGATTTTCTAATTAATAAAAACAAATATAGATATACTGGTAAACTTTTTTGTATATTTGCATAAAATTGAATTCAAAATTTTAGTTAGAGCTAAATTCTTGAAAAAAAAAGCTCTCTAGTTTTAGATGAGTAGCTTCAAATCTTTACACCTCAAGACTAAATCCAGTTTTAAAAAACGCCTAAAAAAATTCTGAACACAAATTTTATCTAAAGAGGTTTTACTTTATCTGGATGTATATAAGGTTGAGAGAAATTGGCTGACTTCAAAACCACCTTGTTTGCCTAACCTTGCAGCACGGGAATCAATTATTTTGGATTACTGTCATTAAAAAGAAACTGTTTTTTTGCCAAAGTTGTAGCTATAGCCTCAGAACATTTGTTGCAGTTTACCTGTTTTTAGTACTTACTGCCTGATCAAAGTATTTCAGAGATTCCAAACCAATCGATAAAAAAGAAACTTGTTCTCAACTACAAAGACAATTTTGTTTAATGCATATATGTACTCTTTAAATCACTGAAAATGAGACAGATGAACAGAACACACTACCCGTTACCCTGGAATACCAAGATTTAATTTTTTTTTTGTAATTACAAGAATTCAACAAAATGAAGCATATTTAGTTTTATACATTTTCGTTTTATCGAATGAGAGAAATAGTTGAGAGACTAACTCAAATCCAAAATAAGTTTTTAGCTGGTTCTTTAATTTTTAAGTGACGTAATTTAGCAGAAATGTCAAAAGTAAAAAAACATTATTAGATTAAAATTACCATTAAACCAAACTTTAAATTTAAGATTATTAGACGCAAAATTTAATGCTTCTTAATTACAGTATTTAAAGTTTTTTACTAACAATAAGAAGTACGGTTCAGCGTTTGTAGCAAGTTTTTTTGTTTCCAAAAGTTCAGGTTTTTAGGTTAAGGTTTTCTTCCGGTGCGAAGAATGGGACCCGTACCGTCTCGAAGTAATGAGAAAAACCGGGATATGGCCGGCTGGAGTGGAAACAATGGTACAGCTTATGTTAGAAAATATTGAAGGGTGGAACGCCGTAGCTAAAATGACAACAAATATATTGACAAAAAAGGAATATGAGGAACGTCGCAGAGAAAGACATGTTAGGTAAGACAAAAAAGAAAAGCTGAAACAGTTGACCGCCCGAAGTAATGATGAGAACGGCGGTTCCAGACGGTCACACTGATCTTTTCCTTTTTGAAAAAGAAAAGACACTTCATCTGCACAACAACGGCAGCTTTGGGGCGCAAACACATAGCCTGGGCGGTTTTTTAGTGGGTAGGTCCACACCCAAACCAACAGAGGTGGCAGTCTCGCACACCCAGTGACTCGGGTCACTGGGTGTACATGGAGTATTTTTCCTCTCCACGAAATGCAAGAAAAAAAAAAGATTATCTTCTCTGACCACGTTAACACAGATTACTTTTATTTAATATTAACTAAAGGTATTGAAACTATTTCCAGCTTTTCGAAAATAAAGTTCTAGAAATTTTTTTGAATTTAATTTTACTGACCTAACAGGCAAAACAGAAAATAGAAATTATGTTAATAACATACCTAATCATTATCTAAAATTTTTCTAATTTTAAATAATCTTGAAACTTGTCTTATTTATATTACAGTTATAGAGTCTGAGGTTTTAATATTTTGCAACATTTTTATGTGTCAATTAGCAGTTGTGACGTAATCAAATTGGATAAAGTTAATGATCGATGTGATGATTATGTTGCAGGACAAGGGTGGTCATATCTCATTCGGTTATCACAGTGGACGCCGATGTATTGTGCTCTCATGAATCTAATTACCCTGCAATTGTGGCACAGTCTCACCGTCACAACAATTAACAGCAACTACTGACCCCTAATAACAATGTTGCGGATCATGCAGCCTCCGGGACTGCATTATACTCCTTCATTACAAACATACATTATTACTACTGTGTACTAAGAAACTGTTTATGTGCTTTGAAAGGCAAGTTTTTAATTCGATTTCAATTCGGAAATTAGGTTGGAAATGTTGAACAAACCTCAAGTTGACGATTTATTATGAAAGAAGCCCAATTTTTTATATGGAGAGCTATTTCGTATTAAGAGTCTGTCTTCTTGTAAAGCCAATTCTCTCATAAATAAGTTCGAAACAGAATCCTCCACTTCTGGATTTATCGCCGAAGTGAAAAACATTCTGTTCAATGCATAATGAACCTAATGAAATGTACTCTTGCAATCTTTCTTGCTCGACGTGATTTCTCTCCGAATAGATTAAAGCTTTGAGTATCGACAAGAAAATGGTTTTTTCTCAGTCTTAGCTTTGTTCCTTTATTAAGAAGATTTTATAACAGCAGATTAAATTTCATATTGCATTTCTTCAAGTCTAGACTTGTGTAATTTTTTTCCGATAAATATTTTGATAACGAAATTAATTCTCCGAGAACTAAATTAGCTCGAAAAAGTGGAATTTATTAATCTCAATAAAAAATTGTGGCCTGTAATGAGACTCGAGCAGAGAGTATTTATTAAAGAAACGTTTTGGCAAATGCACTTTTCTCGTCTTCTCGACATCGAGTAATTCTTTATAAAAGGGTGATAAATGTTACATTCGCCATAAAAACAATGATGGCGTCTACCTTCTTTACAGACAGTCGATTTTTCAAAGAGAATCCCTCAACTTTCTGAATGAATAAAATGTTTTGTAATACGAAACTTTCTTTGTAGATTAGCTATCGAAGACAATTTATTGCTCGTCTTTCCATCTGTTTACAATCAAAAAATGCTTTACACAAATCTAATTTTTAGATACTTCTGCTCGCTTTACGAGCAAACATGCAGTTATATACTAATAAAATATAAACAAAATGTTAGTAAACAATTTAAATTTAATTAAAACGTGAGGGTGACTCTAATAATAATTAAAAAATTCGCACCAATGCCAAAGGCCGACAAATTACTTAGTTTTAATATACTGCAGTTAACTCTAAAAACAAATGTTACAATATAGAAAAAATGAACGATTGTAATAATAATAAGATATAAAAAAAAATAATTAAACATAATATATATCAAGTATTATTTTACCGATAGGGGATAATTGTGAACGGTTAAAATATTTTTAAAGTTCATGACGCTTATGACATTTTTTGTGTAATAAATTTTTATTAAAAATAAATATTTAATTAATTTTTAAATAACTTAACTTCGTTCTGGAACGGTAAAAAATATTTACCGTCGAGTTTTCATTCGCAACAAGTAAACAAAATACACATCGACAAGTTTGGTTAGCTAGAAGTAAATAACTCTTTCTGTCTAGGAAACAGACGTGGTAAATAATCAAATATAGTTTAATCGCACAAAAATTAAATACACTCTAAAACAAGACAAAAATATTTAAGAGAAATTAAAGATAGTTATGTCACAGTATAGAAATAAATCAGTATGGACAGCTGATAAAAAACTTGTCAAAAGCTAGCATCCCTTCACGTAAAATGTGTAAGATGGAGCCACTGAGTTTTAGATTTTTAGGCAACTAGTAATACACAATTTAAATTTAAAGAGCTATAACTAAATAAAATACTATGAAAATTATTTTAATCGTTGTTTTGCTCTTGTCTTTTGATTATTTATTATATAATTTACAGTTATAGCTCTTTAGATTAAAATTGTGTATTATTAGTTGCTTAAAAATCTAAAAATCAGTGGCTTCATCTTACACTTTTTACGTGAAGGGATACCATCTTTTGATAAGTTTTTATCAGCTGTCCATACTGATTCATTTGTATACTGTGGTTATTTTAAAAAGATCCAAATATAGGAATAATTTTACTGAAGAAATTAGACACAGAAATTAAATTAACAATTTTTAACATAATTTTAATAAGCGAAGAACATAGATAATCAGTACCACGCGGTACAAATGCGTACTATGAAATGGAGTCGTTTACTGATTTTTTGTGATCGATCGCAAACTAATAAAATATTTAATTTGTAACTTTATTTGTTTGATTTGTTAATTTTGCTTGTTTTATTATGACAAAAACGAAGTAAGATAATTGTTAAACAGTATATTATGTGCACTAAACTAACTGGTCAATCGTTAAATAATAAAACAAACTAAAATTTAACCTCCACCTATTAGAAGGCTAACATCGTAGTCAAGCTTTGCATACGTTTTTTTTTTAAATTTTGTTTAAAATATAGCAAATAGATGTTGTATTTTGAGTTCTAACTATTATTTTTTCTTAGGTGTGATAATTTTGAAGTTTGATCAATCTTTAAATATATATTTTTTTACGACTCCTGTTGTTTATGTTAGTTTATGATTTTTTTATGATTGATTCAATAAAATATTAGTTGTTAGAGTATAATCAAGTTTTTATTATAATAAAAATTCTATTATTACAATATTTGTCTTTGTATTTAATCTTTTATCTACCCTAGAAGTCTAAAAAAATAAAAAGAAAAAGAAAAGAAAATAATTAGATGCATGATAAGTGCGACAAAGACTCTTGCAAACCATTTTTAATTTGTTTAAATATTTTAAGTGATCCGTCCTTATATTTGTTTGTACTTTGTAAATATGTTAGGGCAAATTATTTTACATCTTCATCATCAATTCTTTCTAATAATATTAATTAATATTATTTCTTAAAAAAAATATAAAATTTACATTTTTTAAAATGTTGTTCTACCTGAGGAGATGTTGATTAATAGTTTTGTAAAAAAAATGTAGATAACTGCAAAAACTAATAGAGTTTTATCGTATTCTAAGACCTCTTTTCAGGCAACACTGCCAGTTTACAATCCGCTAGATACCTACCCTTCAGCTTCTTTGTGCCGCCCACTTTCTTAGAAAAATGGCGTAAGAATAAAGGGGGTTGAGGCAATATTCAATTTTAGCATAATTAACATACCTTTTTCAGCAGGTACTTAAATTCTTAACAAACAAAAAATTGCTAACTATCGGTTTTATTGAATGTGATAAAAAGTGTTTATTTTGTTAAAATTTTTATTTAATTTGCATTCTGTGTGAAAACTAGTTGAGATTACGTCATTTTTCTAAGAAAGTGGGCGGTATAAAGAAAGTAGAGGGTAGGTAGGTCGTAAAGTAAACTAACAATGCTGTCTGAAAAGAGGTCTTACAATACGAATAAACTTTAGTAGTTTTTGCGATTATTTACAATTTTTTTAAAATATATTTTATACGAAACAATATTTCAACATATCTTCATTTAGAACAACATTTAAAAAAATGTAAATTTTATTTATTTTTTAAAAGACTAATATTAAATAATTAATATTTATTTAAACAATATTAGAAAAATTTAAAAAAAAATTACCTCCGTAGTGCAAAAAGCAAAGTTTTTACTAGCAAACTTTAAAGTTAATGTGATAGCTAGTTTTTGAAAAAAGATGAGATAAATTCTTAGCAGACTCACTCTGTAGATTTTTTTTTTGAAAAATCGAAATTTGACATCGAGAGGTTTACTCTGATGTGTGTATACAGTTAAATAAAAGTCCGCCAAGATCTCAACGGGGCAATTTTGCTAATCAGATTTTTTAACCAATTTACTACCGGTATTGTTTACTTTCTTGATGAATAATGAAGAATAAGAACTATCACAATTTTAAGTTTTTCGACACCAACAAACTTGCAGATAAACATTTTTTGTTTTGTGAAGATTTTGCCGAACTTTTCGATATTGTTACGTCGTGCTCTGCTTTCCATAAACTTTAATATTATTTTTTGATACCGTTCAAAGACATTCTTGTTAACTTGCCAAATTCTTCCGTTAGACCCATGTTTTATCAAAATTTTTTTTTAGAAAAGACTGCTTTGATCACATGCACGCTTTTTGTTGTTTTTGGACATTGCTACTACCTCACTATTGCTATCCGATTTACACGATGACTAAAAATGGTGTTGCAATTTTTATTTAAAACAGTTATAAATTAGCAAATCCGTATTGTTTAATTCACTTAACACGAAAGTTATTCGACTAAGATTTAACATACATACTTTAACTTGACCTTCTCTCCGATATGTTTCTCACAATAATATTATTTTATTAGTTGCTGATTTATAGCTATTAACATACAGCCTAGCCCAGAATCTAGTTTGTGCACAAATTCAAACTACACGACTAGTTTAAAATTTTTGTTGGCTACTGCAAACATATATTAAATTTTTAGACATTTTTAAGACAACTTTAAATAAAGGTGTTAAAAATTAAGTGACCCAGGAGGATTCCTGCACTTTTAATTTTTTTTTTTGTAATAAGTATTTCTTTTGTGTCTTAGTTTTTGTACAAGCTAATGAATATCATCTTGTAATACCAGTCAACGTTTTGTGGCCAAAAAGTGGTGCAAAGTCAAGGTTAATGTGTAAAACTACCAGAAGTCAAATCCAAAAAAAATAAAATAAAATATTATTAATTTTGTGTAACACTAACTTGTTGTGTTGCCTTTCAGCGTTGTAGCTAGTGGGACAATTAGAGTGTATACTTAATTCAAAGTTGGTGAAGCATATGTCGCGCTGAATTGTTGTTTTCTCTAGCCGTTAAGGATAATGTGTTGGTTTCAAATAATAATTAATTTGTCCGCCAACACATTCACCATTTCTTGTAACTGCCAACACCTCCAGCAAATTGTGCCACTGGCTTCATGTTGCTACTACTTAAAATTAAAAGTACCTATAATGTACAGATGTTGCTGTAAACCCATAAATTAATAATATTGACAATAATAAAAACAATTAATAAGATTTTATGTACGTTGATAAATTGTTAACTTTTGTATTTGATTAACATTTGCAAACAAAATTAAAAATAAAATCTAAAATTTATTTAAGAAAACAAGTGTATAAAAACCTTATTAAATTTGGAAAAAGTTGAAGAATGTTTTCGCCGCCAATTTGTAATTTATTTGTTGCTTTTTGATCTGGTGTAAATTGTTGTAATTCAATTTAAGACGACACTAAGCAAGCGTTAATTATACGAACAAGAGTTGTATCGTTGCGTTAATTTAAGTTTTAAATTAAAGCTTTATGTAATTTTCAAACGCTTATTTGATGTAAAAGTGGACGTTCTTTGTGAAGAAATTAACCCGAACAGCAGGTCCGAAGTGAAAAAAGCAATTACTTTGCCTGTAACAATTTTATAAACTTTACGTATCAAAATGATTGTGAAAGTTTAGCGAAATCTTTCACAACAAGAACAGAGTTTTAATTTGACGACGACAAAATCAACTTTTCGACAAAAGAAAGTGCGAAATAAAAAGCCGAGATGGGTCAGAAAAAATCTATAAGCATAATAGAGGCGAAGACGTAGAAAAACTAAAACAAGAGAACGCAACAAGTTATGGCGGTATAATAACGACAATAAAAGAAATATATGAGAGAAAGATAGGACAGAATGTTATTGAAAGTGTTGAATAAATTACGGCTGGTTCGGTGCAAAAATGGCGGATGCGCCGAGATGAAATTTTCTGTCGCTGAATGTTATTAAATGTAACAAAAAATGTTTCTCTGTCAAGCAACATTTACACTCTAGCTCGTATTTTCCACCTAGTTGAATCAGGCTTTCAAGTTTGCAAGAGTAGATGTACACAAGTCCGTAATTAATGGTGGCATGTTGTTTCAATGAAATTACGTGCCGATATGCTATTGAAAATCCACTTAGATCCCTTTATAGCAAGCATTCCTTCTCGATATCCTGCAAGAAAGAGACACTAAACTTATTTCTCCGTCGCCCACCTTGACTTGCTCCATTTCAGTCAGAGCCGCTTCAAGCTAGCCCAAGACGAAGACAGGACCACTAATGAAAATTCTCTTAAAAAGGTTGCCAGAGATGGGAGATTTCCCAACAGAGACCAGTAAATTGCAAAGCTTCATTAGCCCCAACTGTTTACCGTAAAAAGGATAGAAATTCTTTAATAAGTTACGGCGGAATAATTCATGGTGACGCGACACTCAAGCCTAGCGAGGCTTGACAAATTACTAAATAACGGGCCATTGAAAAAATTAAAAATATGTCGTGGCATAGAAAATTTAAATAGTGAATTTACTTTCAATAAAAATTAATATACAGTAAATGCAGTTTTGCAAATTGTTCTCACATATACATTCTAGTTACAGATGTTAGTAAAATTAATTTTTTTTTATTAAATGTAGCCAAAGTAATTTCTTAAATTAACAAATTGAGGTAATTATATAATTGATAACAACAGTTAAAAATAAAAAATTGGTATGCTTCTTTGCTAATTTAGGAAATAATTGTTTTGCTTTAAACAATTTCAATAGCTAAGTAAGAACAAAAAATTATATTTGTAGCTTTTGATACAGAGTGTTTTTTGATGAGTAAACTTAGGATTACCCGGGTAAACTTAGAAATACCCATGATTCATGGGTAAAGTACAAAATATAAATTAAGAAACACACGTTTCGAGCTTTACTCGGGTAATTCGCGTTCAACCCATTTTAGCTTGAGTAAAGTTTGTTGTAGTTATTCTGTATCAACTTTATGCACGTGACTATATTTCAGTTTTAAAATGACGTTGGAAAAAAGTGAGCGTTTAAAACAAAGATTTGATGAAGCTTTCAATGAATTGATATTGCCAAAAAGTTAAAATTGTTTTTATTTTAATAATAAACAGCATAAAATGCCACAGTCAATTAAATCGGCAAAAAATGCCAAAAACAAAACATCTCTACAATATCGACAGCTAAAGAAGATATACATATTTTGTCAAATATTATTATTTTTTCCAATTCTACTTGTTTGATTAGATTCTAGAAGTTTTTTTGCTTCTCTAGCAGTTTTGACAAATTCTTTATAGCGCCGTTGAAAAAGTTATTGCACGGGTATCATTCAATGAATTTTAAACAGGGTTATTATAAATAGTTGAGCATCAAATTGGCTTTGCAAATTTTGTTAACGTTTTTTTGAGAACCATTTGCCTCTACAATTTCCGCGAAAAGACAAACCAAGATATGCAAAATATGCTGATTACTTAGATGGACAACGAAAATTGCAGACAATGGTCAGAAAAGCTAAGATTTATTTAATTAATAAAGAATAGAGCATATCATGATGAAATAAAGCAAGCACTTTATATTACTAAATTTGAACATGACATTAAATTTGGTTTAGGTGCATCAGATTTTCCGGAAAAAGTTGTCCAAAATCTAGGAACCGAAAAAGAGCTTGAAAAAATCATTAACGAGTTTGGTACAGAAGAACAGCCTCAACAAAATAGTGACATAAAAATTAATAATCCACCAAAAAATATAACCGGAGGTGACAATGTAGAAATTGTTAATGATAATTATCAAGAAGACAATAATAGTAACAAAGAAAACGTTAACATTGTGATGGCTAAATGTGCAAAATGTGATGGTCCAAGTACATCACTGAATGGACAGTTACGTACACTTTTGTTTGTACAAAAAAATATCCACTCAAGCAGACAACAAGCAAAAAAACATTTAGAAAATTAAGCAAAAAAATGAAGGCTTTATCAAATTCAACGTTTCTTCTATGTTCCGTTGGAGACACGGTGAGGGTATAAGTTCCTGACGTGGATCGAGGAAAAAGAGATTTTTATGAAGATTCTTATGACAGTTTTAGAAATTACTGATGACGGTTTTTGCAAGCTAGGAAACGAAAATACAACTATTCAAAAATTGTTTTCTAGAAATCAATTTTCTGTCTGTGCTAAGAAACTTAAGAGTTTTGAAAGTGTATCATCACTAGAAAAGAAAACTTTGCTTCAACTTGCAAAAGAGCATTTACTTTTAGGTGGTCAAGGTTATAAAAAATGTAAAACTAAGTGTAAAGCAAATAAACGTAAATGTAAAACTACTGCAAAACTTTGTACTTTTAAATGTAACAATAGCTTGTCTTATTCGAATAAATAATTTGGTTTTTGTTTGTTATTGTACTAGCTGGATTTAAAGTTTTGTTTTGTTTTACAAAATTTTGTACAAAATTTTACTATTAAATATGTATTTAAACAGTTTATATCTAATCATTTTTAATATATTTAATTTTAGCTATGCGAAAGTGGGTAGAACGCGGATTATCCGGGTAAAGTCCGAAACATGTGTTTTTAAATTATATTTCGGACTTTACTCATGAATCATAGGTATTTTTAGATTTACCCGGGTAAACTTAGGTATACCCATCATTTGGGCTTTACCCGTAACATATACGTGGATAAAACTTAGTAATCATGAATGAAACCTATCCCAATAACTCCAACATTAGAAAGAGATAAACTACACGCTAGTCACAGAAGCAAAAATGTAATTACGTGAATGCGGGAATGAAATTAAAATTCTGAAATGTTAAAAGCATTTATTTTCAAATAAAAACATTCTTTTTAGCAAACTAAACCGAATTTACACAATTATTACAAATTAATAAAATATAGGAATTTAAAAAAAATAGAAAAATTAAGAAAATTAAGAAAACTTAGATAGACTAAAGGTAAAAAATTAGTTTACAACGAAGGAAAGATATTAAAATGCAGAGAGCTAGGAATAGTATGTACTGCACATTTTATTTAAATTGTTGTCTTTTTATGGTAAATAAAAAGAAATAAATTATTGTGAATACATTCCTACGTAGACGGGGTGCAGTGCAAAATCTAATTTAAAATTTGAGCCAGGCAAATTTTCAATGGTTATAATCATCTTTAAATCATCAAATCGATTCCATATAAGGTTATAACACGTTATGTTTATTCTAATTGTGCTGTCGTTAAGTAAGATTCTGTTTTTACTTGACCTGTAATAAATGTGCTAGTAGTGAAAAAAATAATATATAATCTACGGTACAGAAAACTATTATAGCGTCGCAATGACCTCGGTGCTGCACATCCCATAAAGCCGCTCAGCTATTCGCAATTTCGAACAGTTGATGTGTGACACACATTTGACAGTTGACAGTCAGAAAAACGTACCGCGTGTGAAAGCATAACGTGTGTTAACGTATAACGTGTCTTTGTTTGTGCATTTTTAGCTTATTATCCATAAAGTAAGAACTAACTGTGTCTAAATAGCTTGTTTTGACGGTGAGTGATGTAATATTTTTATCACAATGATTCACAGCAACTTCTTTTAGTTCTTTTTGCTCTTGTATTTTTTTTTAGAAAAATTTTTTCAGAGAATGTTGTTTTCTCTTTTCGTGTAGGTAATTCATTTTTATGGGATGATTGATCAAATTTCCTTTTTGGTAGGTTAAGCAAAGGCACAGCTGATTTTTTTAAACGGGTTTTTTTAGACACCTTGAATGACAAATATAGTCTTTATCAGCAAAATGTTTTTCACACACTCTTAAAAACTTTGTAGAATGTTTTTCCATCAATAAGGCTCTTTCCCAAGCTTTTTTTAAGTAACTAGATAAAAATCTTTTTTTGGGACCCTGTACTTAGTAACATTAAAAATGTTACACCCTAAAGTAAAACTTTTTAGAAGTGATTCTTTGTAACAGAATGAGTAAATTAAATACTAGTTATAGTAACTATTGGCATTACAACAATTTATCTTTGGCAGTTCTTGCAAAAAAGTTTAACCACTAACCACTTAGATTTTGTTAAAAAAAAGCTTATCAGAACTGATAAGTAGAAGTATTTGCAGTTGTTTTGTCTCCGCATGCTTGTTTTAAGGATAACAAACTGCCTCCACTCCGAAGACATTAACGATATCACTGTCTTAACAATTTTGACAAAGGTAGAATTGTGGCCTTTCGAAAAGTTAGTTTGTTCTACCGCGAAATTGCTTGCCCTGTCGATTCTACGGAAATAACGATAACGCGCGTGTTACGGGTAGACCAGCAGGTTAACCAAAGTGTACCTACCACAAAGCGTCAAGACAGGCGCTTCAAACAGCTAGCTCTTCGAGACCGTTTTGCTACTATGCGACAACTCGGTGATCAAAGGTTTAGATAAGAAGATCGGCTTGTTAGTATGCAAACGTTATTTTGCCGCATTAGAGTTTCTGGACTTTTTCCTTACCATCCACGATTAGTGTTTCTTTTAACTGCGAAACACTATCGTCAACGTTTGGACTGGTGCAGAAAAAGGCAGGTTTGAGCAACAAAGTGACGTAATGTGATATTCAGCGACAAATCGCGATTAAGTTAATGTGACAAAAATTTGTTAAATAAAAGTGTATTAAATATTTTGAAAAAATTGCATGTGCTTGTTAAAGATATTAGGATTATTTACAATAAAACTACCGACACAAAATTATCAAATTTTTTGGTTGGACTTTAGGGTTGAACAGTTATATTTTCAGCTTTTAATACAAAGTGTTTTGTTGATTTCATGTCATTTTATAAAAGATTGATTAAAGATATATCGCCTTGTAATAACAACTTTTTAAGGCCCAAAAATCATACGTTTTAATCCTTCATATCTAAATTAATCAACAACTCTCAATGTTTGTTCTTTTCAACAAAATGGATCTAGAAAAGGATTAACATTATTATCCGCACAAACTTATTACAATAGGCAGGTTTAATGTATGCTAAAACCTCACAAATTGTATTGAGTATACAAACTATAAATTAGTTAAGTCTACAAACAGGTCAATTTCGAACATTTGGTTTAGTGATGCGTGTCGTTTATGGAGATCTAGTTTAAACCAGTGTTCAGTTCTCTTAACATAATGATGACATAAAATTTGATGCGTTTCGAGCAAACTCCCTCAGTTTTTATAATACTTTATTTAAAATATTCCGGTTTTGTTCTTTTTCATTTAGCATTAATTTACAAGAAGGCACCAATTAATTAGCAAAAGAGGTTTTCGCGTACACAAAATTGAGTGTAATGATGTCGAGCAATGTGTCTAACTTTCGGTATTATAACACGTTGTAAAATATGAGCAAGCGGAGCAGGTTATACGATATGTCTATCGACGATGTCATTATCGCCGTATACCGACAAAAGCCAAAGGGAAGCATCAATCACGTATCATCGTTAGATAAACAAGACCGAGGGATGTCACATGCAAAAACTAACCACACATCATTACTAACGGTGATATCTTATTACCCCGAAACAAGCCTCCAAACACAAAAATTGTCATCACAGTAATTAGGTTCGCCCAATTTCCATATACATACATACATTAAAAACTATTTTGTTAATTTCACTATTTAACAAGTATTTTGTAGTTATTTCTAACAATATTTTATATTGACATTTATAAGAATACTCTGTAGAATTAACAAAATTTTGTTTTCATAAAATCGGGTCGTCAAATTAATATCATCTTCAGTCTTCTTGTTGGATCTTTTTGGTGTGTTAAGTAATACGTAAAACATCTACAAACACCAAACACTGTACTACACATAATGCGCGTTTTGACAACAAAGTTGTCATCCTCAGGTAGGAATTAAAACTAAATAATTCACAAACATTTTTAGCTTACATACCAATCGCTCCGACTTTCAGCAATTCTTATTTCCACCTCCTCTCAACCAACGAGAAGAGAGAAGTAGTAGAGGTAGATCTAAAATCCTCCTTGATTAGACGTTTTTGATTAGACATCTTTTGTTACAAACTTAGAAATTTATAAAATTAATTGTAATTAAAAGTACATTGTTCAAACACAGATCAATTTACACTAGATTTAAAGAACATATGGCTTATCTCAAATTTAACAGAATAGAAAAATCTAGTGTTACCCAACAGATTTTTGAAAAAGACTACAGAGTTATCAAAATAATATTAAATTTATTAGGGCAGTCAATAATTGTAAATTTCTTAACACTTTCGAGAGTCTAGAATACATGGAAACAAAGGACGTTTAATCAACGCTGATTTTAGACTTATCTCTACATTTTCTCTTTTCTTATTGGTTGAGAAAAAGTGGAAATAAAAGTTGGTGAAAGTCGGTGCAATTAGTATATAAACTAAAAATTTTTGTAAATTATTTACTTTTAATATCTACCTGAAAATGATAACTTTGTTGTCGATACGCGCGTTGTGTTAAGTATAGTGTTTGGTGCTAGTAAATTTCTTTAATATCATTTTGTTTATTTTTTAAATAAAATAGTTAAAACTAGTTAAAAATTGTAACCTGATCTATCTATACCGACAATCTAAATTTAAATAGACTTAAGAAATCTAAGAAAGTTTATTGATTAAAAAAAATTCCATAACTGATGCAATGTGTCCGAAAAATCATGTCATTGACTTCGTCATTGACAAATATGTAGTGTGAATCTAAATACATATTTGTTAAACATGCCTATGATAAAAAAAAACTTTAAATGGTTTAAAAAATAAAATACTTGCAACTAACTGTAATTACCTAAAATGGGCCATACTTACCGCCATAGACCCAAATTTGCGCGGAAAATTTAAATTCAAATACATTAAAAGTGGCCAAAAGTCGTGATCATCGTCTAGGAGAATGGAGCTCTACGTTGTGTTTGATAAAATGGCGGCATAGCTCTTTGAGATGTGACTGCATGAGGGTTCAATTGGGAGAGCACAATGAAACTACAATGTAGATGAAAACATAAAATATATTTTTATGTTATATAAGTCTGGACGCAACCAACGATACACCCAAATATGAAGAATGATCCATCTCAGGAACATTTTTTGTAAAAATGGAAGAATACATACATACAATTAATTCACAGTAGAATTAAAACTCATAAATACATTTTACAATAAAGGTTTAATACACTAATTAAAATTAAGGTTTTGTAAAAAACAAGTTTTCGTGAAAATTTATCTTTTTTTCTAATATTATCATAATTCAATCCATCAAGGGGTGGTCGTAGACACATGAAATTTTAACAGTAAGCTACTGGCATTAAATAAATACTACATGATTTTTTCCAAATTTTTTTTTCGATGGGAACACCCCCAGACCCAGAAGGTAGTATTGACCCGGTGTGGGGGTAGTTTTTAAGTCGTAGACACATGAAATTTTAACAATAAGCTACTGGCATTAAATAAATACTACATGATTTTTTCCAAATTTTTTTTCGATGGGAACACCCCCAGATCCAGCAGGTAGTATTTATTACTGTTTGGGGTTGTATTTGGTAAAATGAATTGAAAAAAAAAAAAATTAAAAACCAATTTGGATAGATAAATATATTAGTTATAACAAACTTATAATTAAAAAAAATATATAATTTTTTTCAATATTTTTATAACTCACCCCCATCAAAGGGTGGTCGTACACAAAAAAAAATTAACAGTAGCCTACTTCCGTTAGTACAATACTACGTGATTTTTTTCAATTTTTTTTTCAATGGGAACAGCCCCAAACTCGACATATTCACCCATATTCACTTCTTATTTCTACACCTTTCAATTTTTATTCTATAAAACTTACCCCTTTACAGTTATCATCACAAAACTTAGGGAAAAAATCAAAAATAAATCATCAAACGTTGCTGTCTATTTAAAAATACCAAATCTATTGTTTTTTCACCCTCCACCCCTATAAAACTACCCTTAACTTAGGGGTAAGGGGTTGAAATTTTAGTGGTGAGTTTCTGTGAGTTAAAGATGATTACTCACCAAATTTGGAAAAATTCGGAGCACTCTTTCATAGCCAGACCTGAAAGACAGAAGCTAACCCACAAAATTGTAATTCAACTACCAATTAAATGAATAGGCGCAAGCTGTGAAAACTTCAAAAGCATAAAACCACCTTTCAACAAATTGAGATTAAATAACAATTTTAAATAACATTTAAAAATAATAAAAAGGGTTCAGATTACCTGTAAAACAGTTTAAATCACTTAAAAGTTTATTTTTCTCACTGGAACGTTTTTCACGCCACCTGTTGTCCGATTTCTTGACAAAAATCTCTGTTTTCCAAAGCTATCTAATTAAAACACTAACACTAAAAATCTTCTTAATGATTGCTCAGTATTTTCACGTGATTATTTCGTTAAAATTTCAATAAAATGGCTTTTGTAAACTTTCAATGAGAAAAAGCGTACAAACACCTTCGAGTACTTCGGGGAACTACTCAATAACCGCGTCCGGCGAACATCAACTGATCCATGACTGCGCGCGCATCTGTTGCTGGTTTTGCAATAACAACCTAAACTTTGAAACGGTTGGCAATCGTGAAATTATTTTTGAATTTTTGAAACGCGTTACTTCACCAAGATATGGTTAAAAAAGAATATTAAAAAAATGCAAATACTGTTGAAGTAGTGACTCGATCTTTTTGACCTTGTAAGATTATGGTGGAAAAGACAAAAGTTTACACATACAATAGACCGTTAATATTATATTAAAGTAGTGAAACCAACCTACAGTAGTAGAACAGAATCCTGCGCGTTTTTAAAAGTTAAATCTAAAAAGAAGACCTTGGAAAACTAACTTACAACAACCACAGGCAAAAGCGGTATTGCCTCGCATAATTTTTTTCAGCCTGGCTATAAATAGTTTTTATTTTTCTTCTTGGAATTGTCGGTCCAAGTAGATCATGTTACTTAAACGCAGACTTACTAGCATCTTAGTTCTCGGGTTGAGATTTTCACCCGTTTGACATTTTAGAATTTTGAGGGTGTAATAGTTCGATAACTTTTGACTGTTTCAGTTCTATAATCTTATCAAGACAGAAACTTTTGGTGGCTTTCAGTTCTATGACGTTATCAAAATGTCTAGTCTTAGGTTTCTTTATTGATTAGTAGTTTCGTAAACAGCGTTGTGTAATCTAAGATAATATTGTTAAAATGATCTACTATTTGGTCACATTACGAATGAAGACATAATTACTAATAACTATAAATTACTTTTCTGCATTCGATCTCTAAAATTAGAATTTTGCAAACTCAACAAAAGCCGAAAAATACATTTTTAGCGGCCTAGGCCGCTAAAGTTGTTATGACAAGTTTATAGGATTATTTCTGTTGACAACTCGATAACCTACAAAAAACTATTTATTTAGATACAGAAAATAAAATTCACAGTTTTAAGCATATTAGAAAGTATTGTCGTTAAATGAAAAACCACTTTTTTTCTCATTTGCAGCAACAATTCAATGTGATGGATTGCAAACAGAAGATAATGTTACTGTTGCAGACGTTGACGTTGACGTTGAAAAGTCAAAACGAAATACACACAAGCAGGTGTACTTACGTTTTCATGAAGATGATGATGAAGATAATCTTTCTTATATTGTTCACGAGCTTTAGCAGAAAGTAAATTCAAAATAATATTTTTTGATTTTTCAGCGATTGTGCTTGGATTTATTTTAATTTTAGTTTTAGTTTTTTTCTATTTATGATGTTGTTATAACAGCTAAATGCAAAACTAACTGTGATAGTTAAAAACGTTTTCTATTATGCCGCATATCAATTATCAATTCTCTTATGGGCTGATTTCAAGATGAGATAATACCGGTAGTATCGCAAATTTTAATACTTTTCCATGGCAACAACCAATCACAACAACAAATTTTATTAATTTTCCATGGAAACGAAGATACTACCTGGATTATCTTAACTTGAAATCAGCCCATTAGGAATCAATTTGGTAATTTAGAAAAATCATGCAAAAAAATCTTGTATGCACCACGTCTGCAAAATAGTTTTAGCCGACTCATCTCATTAAAGACTCGACTCCTACTATATACTATACTCTATCGTCCTTAATTAATTCGTCTCCTAAAACTACATTTTGCGTACTTGATACATAAATAGCTATTCTTTTAAAGCGTTTATTTTGAATTTAAAACTTTATTTTTAAATAAAAAGTAAAGCAAAATGCATTTAATAGTTAATTATTGAGACATTGTAAAATGCGCAACATTAATCATAAAAGAAACAGATTACCTACCCAGATATCAAGAAGCAAATAGGCAACTTGTGTCTATGTAAATCGGTCACATAGTTCGCAAGGTGTTTTTGTTCCATAAAAATAGAAAAAAAATTGAATGTTTAGTGAATATAATTTTTTATGAGGAAAAACTAATAGTGAAGTACCAAATGCCTTCAATTGTGTCACCCTTTGGGGGTTTAAAGACTAAGGATTTATTTTTTTAGAAATGATGGTTTATGCTTTATATTATATCCGAAGTTGATCAAAAATTGTCCTATGCAAAAGAGCACTATCCAAAATTTTCTAGATATTTATAAAATGTGTTTAATTATTGTTCTGGTCAGATCGGCTATGTGTGGTTATTGTCACAAAAAACGTATGTCTCGGTTAACCTTACAAAACAATGACACATGACAGCTGTCAGTGCTCATACGAAAATGCGACCAAAAATTTACACGTTTAACTGATATAACGCTTGCAGAGTAAATTCTTGAACGTCTGCATACAATTATCATAATTTGCAATGTGATTTTTACCAAAAACTTCTAAATGCAAAAATAAGACAACATTTAGACAGTTGACAGCAAACCATATGAACTTATCACGTCAACCTACGTTTATGCTAGAAAGAGAAAAGCACGGCAAACCACGACCGGAATAATTATTGAACACGGGTTACTTTTGTTTATACAAAATCATTTTAAATAAAAAAAATATGATTTAAGTGTAGATAACTAAATAAGGTTATCGTAACCATAAATATACTTCATAGTGTCGCCACTAAACTCACTTTTAAAACTTTATAAATTTGCAGCCTTGATCCTGTTTTATAGTTGCAACTCTATCACATTGCCAATATGCGCAATATCATATTTTGTTTTCCTTTTTAGTTTTTCTTCCATGATTGGTGACAAAAACCCACCTGTATATTCCAATAATAAGGGAAAAACAGAAAACAGCTTAATTTATCTAGTGTCTAGAATAAGAATGTAGCCTATTATGTTTTGCTGTCCTTTCGTGAAAATAATTCTGTGTCTGTTGGTTATTTCATGCAACAAGCTGATTCCTAGGTCATAAATCAGCCGTCGCATAATTTATGAAGAAAGAAGTGGGCACAGAGCCATCAGCCATCAAAACTGGTGCTGTCTCTGACGGTATCCTCTCGTAAGTGTAAGCGCGTCCCGACGCCTAAACCGTGATGTATCAGTCGCATACATCTCCGTAATGGAGCACTTACGACCGCACGCTGACTGTGCTTTTCTTCTTGTCGATCGCTCAGCTCGATCGTCAAAAATACGGTCACACTAACTCTCCCAGAAAAACTCTTTTACGTCGAGTGTTAATTGTCGGGTTTTGGTTTATTGGGGCATGGCGGGTTATACGCGAGATTTTACTAGACATTATGGCCTTCAACAGAGATACTTAAATCTAACGATAACATTAGATATAGGTGGTCGTGAAAAAAGATATAGGTGGGGTAATGAAGCTAACCGACTGTTACGAGGATACGGGCAGTTTGTTACAAAGAAAATTAACGGAATTTTTTTCTGCAGCATTCGTTATCCCGCATTACATTCTAGTTTTGCTATTTAATGATGCATTGACTCTACAAAAGAAGTTATACAACACAGCAAAATATAACTAAAGCTGGCCATATACGTATATGCAGCAAAACTAAGAAATTATTTGCTTTTAATATGCCGTGAAAATGGCTATTTTATGCTAGTAAATGTATTCCAAAACATTTGAATATGCTTTAAAATAGGCATTAGAAAAGTAAAACCATTAAAACTGCACCTAAAAATTATTGCCATTATTTGTTATTATTAAATTTAATATTGATAAAATTCTATAGTTGTGTTAAGAGTGAAATACAATATATAAAATACGAGTATTTTAAGTAAAATCAAAAAAAGCGTATAAAAATGGTAATTTCTTGATATAAAAGTGCTACAATTCTGCATTTCAAATTTTTTATTTTGGTGTTATTATAGTTATTTAAGTATCAAGGGAATTATAAGGATGTTAATTACCGAGGGCAACGACTGTCCAGAGGGCCGTTAGGTTCGAGGGACAGTAAGTTGCTCAAGGTAATTAACATCTAATAATTTACATGATTTATAAATAATTTTATTTCTTACTTAATAAACGTATTTTTTGTGAACAAATAGAATTTTGTGGACGATTTACTTAGCTAACTGTATATGATTGCTATGGAAAATATTTGTTGCCAATTTTTTTTCCTGAATTTGTCGATTGCAAAAATAAATAAAAATAGTAAAGTTTTAGAAGTATTACAAAAAAGCCGAAATTTAAGCCAAAAATTACTTAATAACATTTCTTCTCTTCTTGTAAATTTAGAGCGCCATATTTGTAACTCTTTTTAATATGCAAATTAACTTTTAACTCCCTTCTATAACTTTTTTTAAAAAAAATTTAACTCTAAATTTCAGCAATCCCACTGCAAAAATTTTTTTTTCTTATTTAAAATATTATTTTTATCTCTTAAAGATTGGCTTTTCTAAACCATATTATACTCAGCCTTTACTTCCTGTAGCTTTGACTGGTCTGCATGTTCGTTGTATTGTAGATGTGTTATTATTATTACCAGCTTTTTCTACATCAATTTTTTTTATTTGAGTTGATATAGGATCTATCCTTCAATCTGTAACATATCTGTGAGACTGAACACAAGAGCAAAATTTTGGTTTCATAAACATATAGTTTTTTACACCTGTGTAAATGGAAACCTTTATAATTAAAACATTTTGGCAATGAGAAAAAAATTTAACGTTTTATTAGAATTTTTACAGCTCCGACAAGAAGCAACTTTATAAGCTGTTTCTCAACAGGAATCTGGTGCATGGTTTAAAGCTTTATACTCTCAACAACTTGGCACACTTTTAGACAAACATGTACTACAAATATTTGTTGGCAAACGCATTTTTTCTGAAATTTGTTAGCTTTATTTTTGTGTTTGTAACGCAATTGTCGATCGCTTTGGCCACCACGGTTTATTTTGTATTAAAAGCAGTAAAAAATTTTTTCGACAGAATGAGATAAATATGATCTTAAAGTGTGTGTTTTTGTTTGATACTTCGTGTGTGTTAAATCCGCCTGGTTTACTAAATGCGACGTGAATCGATCTGATGTTGTGACTATTACACCTTAGAAAAATGATCGTCTTTTGGTGTGGGACGTCACTTGTGTTGGCACTGTTGCCGTAACGCATCTTTAAGGGAGTTGTTCTTGTGCTGGTTTAGTTGCTGCTTCTGCAAAGTCCTTTCAGCACACGAAATACGTGAAGATTAAGAGGAGTATGGAGGTAATTTCTCTTATGGGAATTCCAATGTAAACGCGCGAATCTGTAGCACTTTTATTTATAAAAATATTTTTACAAAATTTGGCACAATCATTCTTCTTATTATTAACTACAAAATGACTGGAAGTGATTTTTAAAAAAATGTTTATAAATAATATAAAATAATTATTAAAAAAATATTAAAATTAAAAATCAACGAAATTAAAAATTTAAAAAAGTTAAAATGTAGTCCATGTTATTACAATACTTGTGGCAAAAACCGTTTTTATTTTTTTTTATAAATAAACTAGCTACAGATTCGCGCGTTTACATTGGAATCCCTATACTAGAGTAATTGGTAACTACTCCTCTTAAGGAGAGGTATAAATTAATGATGCAACGAATAGTATATTCTGTCTGTAGCCGAATACCGAATATTCGGATTTACGTTCTTGCCGAATACCGAATATTCGGCAATCCAAAGTATCGCTAATTTTTTCTTGTTTTTTCTTTAAAAACACTTTTATTTGTGAAATTGCAAAACAAACGGAAACTGGTTTGCTACGCTAAATTAGGCGGGTTTACACATATTACTTAATTATTTTATTGTTTCATTTTTTAACTTCTAAGTTTTCGCTTTGCGGAGTGTCATGGCATCAATGGAAAAAAATCTTACATTTGGAAATATTTTATTGACAGTGCAAACAATATAAAAACTGTACAGTGCAAATTGTGTGACTTTATAATTTCTCGTGGTGTTGTAGGAAAACAGACAACAACTTAAGAGATGATTAATCATGTGAAGAATAAACATCCAGAAGAGTTTCAAAAACAAAGAAGTTTTACTAAATAATGGAACATAATGCGTCTAAACCTTCTGTCAAAAAAATTTGAGACAATTAAAACTTGAAGATTGTAGAAAACCAATTAAATGGAGTTTAAACGACGAAAAATCAATGCAGTACCATTATTTGATAGCCGAAATGATAGCTGTCTATAATAAACCCAAATCAACGGAAAAATCTGGATTTAAAAGACTTATGAATAAGGCTCTTTCACGATATAAAATGCCCTGTCGAATGTACTTCACCAAACTGTTATACCCGATGTGTACAATAAAACAGTTAATAAAATTAAGAAAACGCTCAGCAAAACAACCGCTGTTTCTGTAACATCAGCTATGTGGACTTGCATGAATAATGATGTCAGTTTTTTGAGTTTTACACCTTATTGGCTAACCATAGATTTTGAAATAAAACATGCGGTACTAATCATAAAACATTTTGTCGAACCACATACAAGCGCAAATATTGCAACTGCCCATAGAGAAATTTCAAATCTTTGGGACCTTGATCCGTCAAAAGAACATGTGGTCATTTATGATAACGCACAAAATATGGTTAAGAGTAAAAAAAGTAAAAGACACAGGGTCTCAATCCATCCCCTGTTTTATATACCCTTTAACTTGTTATTATAGATTTTTTGAAAATGCAGGATGATGTTAAGTGTAGGCAGAAAAATTGTAACTCACTTTAATCACTCAACCACAGTTTAAGGAAAGTTACACATCCTACAAAAAAATTTGGGTATCTCTAAACATAACGTGGTCCAAGATGTAAGTACTAGGTAAAACCCAACATTCTACATGCTATCATTCGCGAAAAAATAAACTAAACACCAAATTTTGACAATGACAAGAAGAATTGTGTAAACTGACCATTACATTTTTTTTGACAGTTTTTCAGTAACGTAACGTTGGGAAATGTGGGGTTAGGAAAACCAAATCATCGTAAAGGTTGCTTTACACATTTCTTTCTGTCAAGGTCAGAATTTGGTGTTTAGTTTATTTTGTTGCGGATAGTATTACGTCTTTTAAAGCAAAAACATGCAATTTTATTATATTTTACTGACCACTCTAACTCTTCTTTTTCAAATTTATCACCTTTGCAATGGAAACTTTTTAAACAAGTTTTATGGGCTAATTTCAAGTTGAGATAATACCGATAGTATCTTCATTTCCAAGGAAAATTAATAAAATTTGTTGTTGTGATTGGTTGTTGCCATGGAAAAGTATTAAATTTGCGATACTACCGGTATTATCTCAACTTGAAATCAGCCCATTAATGTTTTTCCAGTCTTTTGAAAAAATTACAAAAATTACGAGTCGTGGCTATTCTTGCATTTCAAAAGTTATTTTGCATGTTGCAACACTCACAAGATACTGCAATAAAGACGAGATAGTCTAAGAAATCTAAAGAGTAAATAAAGTCAGATTAGCTATAAAACGAGGCATAGACGAACGTTTGTCATATTTGAAGGATACTAAGGCTTACTTGGTAGCTACTCTTCTGAACCCAAAATTTAAAATAAGTTACTTTTTTGATCAATACCAAGCAGAAAAAACATGACAATACGTTCTTCTTGAGGGAATAAAGCAATGCTGTAATCAGTCTCTTTCTACTTCTAGTGATGACAGCCTACAGTCTTCACCACCTGCGAAGAAAAAAGCAACAGAACAAAATAACAACCATACAATGTTTTGGAAATGCTTTGATCAAACAGCAATGAACATTGATTCGACTAATTATTTTGAAGTGAAGAATTTAATCGCAGTTGAACTAGATTTATATTTGCAACTTGAAAAAAAATCGAGACAAGACAATCCATATTTTTGGTGAAAATCACATAGAACAGTTTCTCCGACATTTGTCAAAAATTGCTGCCACATACCTTTCTGCTCCTGGAAGCAGTGTGTACAGTGAACGTTTGTTTTCAGAAGCAGAAAACGTATATGAGAAAAAGAGAGATAGATTTTTGCCTGTTAACGCAAAAAAATTAGTCTTTTTGCATTAGAATTTACCACTTTTAAACTTTGATTACAAATTTTAATTTATATAAAACTAATAATAATTATTATAATACTAATAATCAGAACAAAAATTACTTTTAAATTTTTTTTAATGTTTGTTAAACATTTTTTAATTTACTGTTTATATTGTATTGTATAATAATGAATTCTATTTATTCTCAAGTTTTTTTCCTATTTGTATTCGATATTTGGCCAACTACTAAAAATCTAGCCGAATACCGAATAGTTACCGAATATTCGTTGCATTACTAGTATAAATTTGTCGCAATTGCTGTAGTAATCTGTGGTATGTAGGCAATGGAAGTCAAAGCACTTGCGAATAATTAGGGCAAAAAACTACTCCTACGACAAAAAACAGGTACCACAAATGCTCAGAAATTTTTAACACAAAATATTGATTTGGAAACTCAACGGGGTAACGATCATTAGGCCTTAAATAATGGTCCTTGTGTGAGAATGGTGTGGGATGTCACTTGTGTTAACACTAGTGTTGCAACACATCTTCAAAAGAGCTGTTTTAATGTTGGTTTAGCTGCTGCTTCTGGGGAGTCCTTCAAAAACACGAAATACGTAGAGATTAAAAAGAGGTATGAATTTGTCGCTTTTGCTGTAGAAACCTTTGCTACATGAGAAATGGAAAACTTCTTATGGTAAAAAACCACGAGAGATGCTCAGAAATTTTTAACGTAAACAATATTTTTTTGACAATTCAACGGAAAAATGCTTCTAGTGTGTTTAGGACGGCTAATAAAAAAGCTGGTCTTGAAAGATTATATTATATTTTATTATTTTGGTGAATTACGTCCATTCTTTTTACATTCGAAATTTGTTGTAACGGGGAAGTGGACAAGGCAGAAAAAGAACTATTTTATAAGGCCAACGTTTCGAATCATCTATTGATTCTTTTTCAAGGCTTATAATAAATGTCAAATTTGTTTGGCATGGTACCAACTTGTCTCGGCCAGTGGTCGCCTTGAAAAAGAATCAATAGATGATTCGAAACGTTGGCCTTATAAATAGTCTTTTTTCTGCCTTGTCCACTTCCCCGTTACAACAAATTTTGGATTATATTTTATGTTAAAATTTTAACAGTTTATTAGTTTATAAAAATTTTTAAATAAATTAAAAAAAAATCAATTGTCGCTATTCTTGCTTCAAGAGATATAGGGCTCGACAATTAAAAAGTCGTAAAAGTAAAATAATTGTAAAAACTATGTAAAAGGTCATTAAATTAAGTAGCCGTAGCTGTTCAAGGGCACAGCTGCACTTCTGTGATCAATTAGTAACGAAATGTTAACATAGTTATTAAGTTGAACAATGATTAGTTATTTTACGCTTTGTTACATCAAAGACAAAGCTGTTCGACTGTATCAAGACTACGGCAATTAAATTTAATGACTGATTACATAGTTTTTACGACTATTTTATTTTTACGACTTAATTTGTGAGCCCTATACCTCTTGACACAAAAATACATACTTACTTTTTATTTATTATGTTTTAATTTTATTGAATTATTTACGTAATCAATCTTTGTAGATATGTTAAAAATTTAACATTAGTCAACATATAAATGTGCCACAATTTAAATTGGTAGTAAATCGGAGACATTAAATTTAGATAATACTACAGTTATATGGACCGAACGTAAAAGCTCAAAATTCGGTATTGTTTTTTGTATTTATTTAAGTAGTAGGTAAATAAAAGACATAAATTGGTGTTAATACCATATTTGTTACTCTAACTTAAAATTAGTTCATATGTATCTTAATATCAATATTTAAAAAGATATAGGTTACGTGTGCTTCCTGGTTGGTAATCTGGACGATATATGGCTTAACAAGTAAAAATATGCCGGACTTCTATGCAGTAAAACTTCAAAATATGGCAAAAATAATGTTTTGTTGACTTAAAAAGTTTCGAAATAAATATAAATAAAAAAACAGGCATTTATAATATAACTATTTAACCAGATTATGTACAAAACATTTATAAATCTAGTTATTATTGTTTACAAAGTTGCAGGAGTTTGATGGATAATTAAGATGCTAATGAATTTCGAGCGAGGTTATTGTTATTTATTACTTTTTGTATAGCGGAAAGTGAAGCATCTAAAGGATGAAACTAATTTGTTTACTGTACCAAAACAAAATTTATGAAATCATATGCACCTGAACTTTGGGCAAAGTTTTGAGCTGCTAATTAAAACGATAACAATATCGTTGTACGAGTATAAAACTACACTCGTGAAATTTCTGGAAGCGCAATAGAATTAACTACCGTCGAGGGCGCTTTGTTTTTTGCTTCAAGTAATAATCGTTAGACTTGACACTGTAAAGGTATACTCTAGGAAAAGGAAATGCCATGCAAACCCATCAATTATTACAAATTTGAGAGAGTAGTAAAAGGGTGATGAAAAATTTGTTATTTTCCATGGCATTATATTGAAGAAATCTTGTGCAGATAACTGAAAGATTAATAAGAGCGTGAGAGGTGGGCGATGAAGTGGTGGATATAGGGAGGACGGGAAGCTCTGTAAATTCTCACTAAAGGATCCCCATGTACAGAAAGAGTTTCCAGGCGCAGGAAGGCATTCAGGCAGTAAATTTATTACGTTAGGTGGTGACAAGGGCTAAGGCAGAGAAGACGTATCGCGATAAGAAAAATACAATGACCGGGTAGTGCGAAATAGAGTCAGGCTTCGTCCTTTACAAAATGAATAGGATTATTCTACACCGACGGCGCATTGTAAATCGCATCCACCCGACTTTCACAATATTCTTCAATATTTTCAGATAAGGGATGTTTACGTGCCTTCTATCAATTCGGAATATTTGACAAAAACGAAAAAATTGAACCACCTTTGTCATTACTATTTTTTTGCCCTCAATATTATTTTACAGTTTCACCAACAGTACATTATTAGGTACGGTATTTTCGAATTATTTTTATTTTTTGTCAATTAAAATTGGCAATATTTCAAATAAATTTCGCTTTTGTCAGAAATATAATAAACGGTTAAAAGTGAACATCATTTAAAATATTGTAAATCTTAATTGACATAAAGGAAAAATTAATTGAAAAACACTGCATAATATACCGATCTAAATGCACTTTATCTAAAATGTTACTAATTTACAAAGTTTTTTGTCTTTATACATCTAATAATTATCATATATTATTATTATTATATAAAAGTATTATATATAAATATATAAAGCTTATTACATGACCATCTACCAGGATGCTAATTTTTACTCGTACATAGTGATCTTGCCAGTTTGTTCATTATTATTATATAACGAAAACAAAAATAACAGTTTGTGGTAAGTATAATAAGACCAAAATCGGTCTGTTGTTTCCTGGTTGGGGTGTCTCAATAAAACGCTCTTTTGTTCATTAGTTAAAAAAAGTAGCACTTTAAATATCTTAAGTAATTTATATTTTTTTATGTAAATAAAACAAGCATAAAATAAGTATATGTTATGTAACGAGAGCCTCAATTTTTTTGTCATCAAGTTATCTTTGCCGATACATTTGTAGAATTTGGATAAATTTCTACGATGACTTAATTAGAAATAAAGTAATTACCAAATGGGGGGGGGGGGGGCTGAAAAACACTCAGTTGAGAATAAATCAATACTTATCAAAACTTTGAAGCATTAGTTTAGATAAAACAAAGATATACGACAAATTTACCTGAAACATAAATTAAAAAAAAAAATTTTGTCACGTTTCCAAAATTAAATTAATCAAAAATGTCATGTCAAAAATCTATCCAAACTTCACATTTTAACAGGGAAAATCAAAGTGATAACGAAAGATTTAGGTCACTCGTTATATGATGGTGGATTGAGGGAAGACTGACTTCTTGACTTACATGATAGCACTTCTGCCACTGATATTTTTTTGTTTTGTTTTTATTATGTGTTAGCACGCCGTTTTCAAAATTCCAAGAAAATTTGTCAGATAGTTTGCGTTTTACAATTGTCTAAAAGAAAGTATTTTTGTTGTATAAAGATTTTTTTTTCAAAAGTTAAGTTAACAATATTTTTTGTGTAAAAAAACTCTACAACAAACTAAAAAAAAAGATGTGTAAATATTATGGTAAATCTGCTCCGTTTTAAAATATAATTTGTAAATGGTTTTCTTATTTTGAAATTGGTCATATGAGCTCGGAATATGCTAAGCGCGCAAAGCCTGGTTTACTGTAATGACGCCCTAAATTATTAATAAAGTTAATTAACAATCTACAATTAAAAGTGTGTAGATGTGTAAGATAACTAATAGCAACATTTCAACTAAATAAATATTCAATCTTTTATATAATTATGTAAGTAGGAAAAAGCAATCCGCAAGATGGGTTTGATAGGAACTGATTGGTTATGTTTCAACCTAATTCAAAAATTTTTTTGCATCGTTTTGTCATTGTACATAAAACCTAAATAAAGTAGAAATTAAATTAAAAAAAAAAAACAATGGCGTCTTTGCATAACGGACGAGTTTTGAATGTTGGAAGAGTCCATTGTATTATAAGGGAAACTTATGTATGAAAGAATCGGCTCGTCAACTGTCATTGACGTTTGGTGTATTTCGATTTCGTGTTTTGGGCGCTTTTTTAAAGTTTAAAAGTTACTTTTTGCCATTTAGCTTTGTCTTGTTGGTTATTAAAGTTGTTTTGTAATGTTCATTTGTTTGTTGTAAATTCATTTTGCTTATTGACAAAGTTTTGGCTAATTGACAGATCTGTGTTACGCCACTGGTATTATAATTATGGCGCAGCTTAAGCTTCGCTCTTGTTTTTTTACATTTGAATTCTGCTCTACATCATTAAACTCCAGAAACGAAAATATACTCAAAACAGTAGACTTGATAAGCGTGCTGTCAAAACTATTTCACCGTACTCAACCCAAGATAATCCCACCGAAACAACAAAATAAAATCATCAAAACAATGATCGCCCAGTTCTGCGAAAAGAACCAAAAATCTTGGGATCAACATCTAACATCACTGCATTTGTAATAAATACTACAAGGCACGAGTTAACAGGTTTTACTTCAGCGTTTTTAAATTTTGTGAAAAAACTTTTATTTCTCAGCAGAGTACAATCCAGCCAACCAGGACAAAACACCATTACAAAAAGCCGAAGAATTGAGAAAAAAGAGATTTTAGAACTGATGCGGTTGAGTCTGGTTACTGTGTTCACTTCTCAAAAGCACTACTATAACCTACGGCGCTAAGACTGTAAACCTCATTTTGGAAATTTGGTAATAAAACAGGAAGACCACGCCAAACGCAGCTAAAGGTTTCATTACCAAACTAGTTCTCAAATTCACAGTTTTGTTCGAAATCACAAAAGTGTGATCAACAATGATTTTTAAACTTCGCAACTCGTCGTCAAGTTTCAGGATTCAAGTCTACGTTAAAAACTTAAAATCTCATCACTAGACCTCGGTGGGAATATGGGAACAAAAACCCTTTACAGTCATCTAGCTAACTACTCGTCCCCTCCACGCGATAAAACATTGAAACTTGAATTGGTCGATAGTAGTAGGGAATTAGTACCGCTTTCGACCAATTTAAGTTTCAATGTTTTATCGCGTGGCGGGTACGAGTAGTTAGCTAGACGACTGTAAAGAGTTTTTGTTCCCATATTCCCACCGAGGTCTACTCATCACTCTTGCCTTCACTTTTTATTAATGCCGTCACCGTCACTCTGTAATGACAGAGAGATCTAGACGCGGTAAGTAGCAGCGACAGTGATCTATAATGTATTGCTTGTCAAATCCATCTTAGAGTGTGAGATGCGTAGAAGCGAAATAAGAAAAAAATACTCCGTTCTTCTTCTATCTAAAAGAAGTACAAAGTTTCTGTCAGGGTCGGACCGGCTTAAACTGCTTAGTCACCGTATCAAAGCCTAGACCACACAGAAAGTAAAATAGACGACGTAAAAAATATCGGAATGACGATTAGCACAAATAATCAAGTTTTTCTACTCTTTTGTCATTATGTGAAAGTTCGACTTTTTTAATTCGAGATAAAAATTTCAAGTCCAATCCTGTTACATTACACTTCAAAGGCTGGTTTCAACTAAATTTTCTCACCACGACAACATCCAGTTTACTGCGCCTCTGACCTTTATACGTCGAAATGAATTTAACAATGTCGCGATGAAGTACCGTGACAAACGTGATGCGCGGTAGTACCGTTAGAGGTACCAATAGAGTACGAATCGCCTATATTTTTGGTGCAATATTTATAACACTCGCCTTAAACGATTTTCCGAAGGCATTCTTTTGTCACTTAGGGGCTGATTTCAAGTATAAGATAATACCGGTAGTATCTTCGTTTCCATGGAAAAATAAACAAATTCGAGGTTGTGATTCGCTGTTGTCATAAAAAAGTATTAAAATTTGCGATACTACCGGTGTTATCTCAACTTGAAATCAGCCCATAAGTCTTAAAATTAAGTGACACATGGACTTACACGGATACAATCGACCAGCTTTGTTTTTAATGTAACAAAACGTAAAATAATTAATTATTGTCTAACTGGACAATACAATAAACCGATGTTAACATACCGATGCTGAGTGATCAGAAGTATAGCACGTGGCATAGCAAATTTAAGCTTTAATTCACTTATGAGCGTGATACAACAGTAGTGACGGTGAGGTGTTCTCTAGTGATAGGTACATAATTTTTGTGATTATGGTGTTTATTTTATTGGTATCTAGTTGTTGTGTGTGCATTTATTTATACAAAACATTGATCATGTTTTGACCATGAGTACTTTCGCAGGCTTCGACGTCAAATACATAAAATTGTATTCAGCTAAAAACGACATTTTTAAATATTTGTTTGAGTAAGTTTTTTGTGTAAATACTTTTTTCTACTTTACGTCGGTAGCAGAGTCCGATTTAGGTGCGGAAATAGCCAATTCCGTACCCAAATTGTGTGCAAAAACAACTAAAGCAATTTACTGTTTTCGGATTGGTAACACTGGGTAACACGCTGTCGCCGGAATGAAACGTCACATTTATGTCAGCGTTGATAACAATTGTATTCGAATAAATTTTGTTGCACTTGATGACAAGCACTATTCCTCAGTGTTTTTGTGTGTGTGTGTGTGTGTCGTCGCAAATAACCCATAAAATATTCGAAACTGGAGCGGCGGGCGGGCAGACAAGTGGCGCGGCAAACTTTTGAGGTTAGAACGAACATCTTTAAAATGAAACTTGAAACTAAAATTAAAATTACACTCACACATTTGATAATTTACAAGTTATTTGCTAGATGAGTTTATATCACTTAAATAACAATGAAAGCGATCGAAGAGAATCCGAATTTTAGTAAAATAATTTTACAGTTTTTGGAAATTTTCCTTATTGTGTTAATGTCAATTGGAGTATTCAATCAATAACCGATAAGGTAGGTAAAAAAAAACTATTTGTGAATTACTTACACAGAATTTTAGACAAATTTAAAAACATTTCAAAGTTCAATGACTTCATTGACACTTTAGTGACATTTTTATTACCAACTATCTCGTATTAACGCAAAAGTCCCTGAAGATTAAATAATTAACTTTTTTACTTAAAAATCACGTAAAACCCGCAAAGTAGAAAAAATAGCATAAAAAACTTGTTTTTTAAAGTCATTGTGGCACTCATTCTTTATAAAAACTTGCGCTCGCACTTGTTTTATAAACTTGAATTCGTGCCACAAAGTTGACTTTTCAAAACGCGTTCTTTAATATACTATTAAAATCAACCTCGCAACATATCCGTGTTGTTGCAAGGACGGTGCAGTAGGCCAGCGGTGATTTGGATATGATAGAACCGGTTTGCAATTAAATATCGAAATGGTCGTCTGTAGAACAACACATAAATGCAACCAGATTAAGCCACAGTAGCATTTAAGACCAAGGGTTTTCTCAAAAGGAGACGGAGGGATTGACTTGTACTTTTTCGGAACTGGAGGTGGTAACTCTGGGCACCTGCCTCCATCTTAGACTTTTCGGAAGTGTTGATTCTAAATCAAAAATCTACAAATTTTTAATTTACGTCGTCGACTGATTAAACTTATACTCAATAAATTGTAATTTACTGTTATTTTATGACAACCCATAAAATTTTATTGTTATTTTACTTCTAATATTCTAGAAAAAACAATTTTTTTTGCTTTGGTTTTTATTTGGCAAAACGTTTATTTATATATTTTTTCACAATATCTTTAATATCTACATATCAGCAAAACGCCATGTTTGCGGCTACATACTAATGAATTTACATCATGATTCTAAATTTTGAATTGGTGTTAATGGGGCATAAATTTAGAGCACTTACAATAGCTGTGCATATTTAAAGTAGAGTATACTAAATCACTGTCTCTTAGTTACTTCTGTAAAACTGTGTTTTATTAGATTTTTTTGTGTTAGTTTATCAGTTGTTGGTTAATTATAAATTATATTTTTAATTTAACTTAATTAAAAAATATAAGTTACAGAAAATGACCTGATACAAGTATGTAGAAAAATAGCTATAGTAAATTAAATTATTTAAGAACAACAAGTAGGTATTTTTCGTATAGTACACAAGTAAAAAGTTGCTAGTTAACAACACTAATTTCCGGTTGCACAAACGTCAATCAAAACTTACAAACCATTAAACTCTGATTAAATGAAAATATCATGATCTGATTGACTAAAAAAACATTAATGAGAGATTAACAAGCCATCTATTTTGATAAAAGTTTGTGCAACCGGGCGTAAAATGTTTTAGCAACATTTTAGCAAAATTGATTAGTTTTTATAAACGCTGATAACATTTTTTACGGTACATCTTTGTACTGAGTTGAAATTTGAATCATTAATGTAAACTGTTATTTACTCTTTAAACTAAGTTAAAATCAAAGATATAGGCATTTACAGTTTTACTGCGCACACTTATTATGTAATATACTATTACTAAATCTTTAGTTTTAGTTTTACTACAATAATAATCAAATCACGTAATTTTTACTTTATTTTTATTTGCTTAATTACGTTTTACAAAAGCTTTTAAAAAAGCTGTAATAGGTAATAGAACTCTCTTGTATAGAAATATTTTAATTTCGAGAATTTAATTTAATAAGCAAAACGGTTTCAAATATTTGCTATTAGACTAAAATCAATACTGGTTGATAACTATACTTTGATATCATCAGCTGATTGTAACGCCAGTACCACAAACCTCATTGATTGTTATTAGCGTTGCACATTGTTGCAAAATAACAATATAACAGTCTGTATTCTACACATTGCATTGTATGACTTTATTTTTATTAGTTATATAATAAAAACAAAGTTGAAAAAGTTTTACTTTAGGTAGGTTAATAATTTTTGTCGACAAATCTAGCTGTTATTCTAGCTTTAGTAGTTGTAGAGTTTAGCTCTTATTGAAAATTACCGAATTCCGCATTTGCAAGATTGGAAATTTCAGAAACAAGTTGGCAATTTTGCCCAACTGTCAAGTTCAGACTAATTGCTCTAGCGGTCGTGGACTACCAATTAAGCGACTATTGAATTACCTAAACTGAGTTTATTTTTGATGTATGGGACGTTAGTAGAGTTTAATATGTTTCCGTCGAGGAGCTGAGCTTTGACAATGAGACTAATTTCAAAGGGGCGGACGTCTTTCGTTGATTTCCGCAACGTCTTAAGATGTTCCCGGGCAGAATCCCGATCAACAAACTCATTCATCGGCGGAAACGATTGACAGAGCTGGAGGGAAAATTAATGATGCATCATTTGGAGTTTCTAAAGACTTTGCCGGTTTACTTTCAAACAATGCCAGCTATGGAAGACAAGGCACTTTTTGTCGGACGGCAAGTAACAAACTGGGAGTGTTGTTCTATTGTGCCAAACGTTGTTTGCCGACAATCAGCCTAAAGCGCCATGATGAGCCAACAAACTTAGCCAGATACCAAACATTCAATGAAAAATTTTAAATTTACTCACTTTCCTCAATTTTAATTTACTCACCAAAACTAAAATTTTTGTTATTTACAATTGCTTTTATGAACGATAGTGTAAATACGTTGCAAGGAATATAAAACTGGTGGATGCGCTGGGTAATTTCGCAATATAAAATACGTAAAAAATGGTGGATACGCCGGGTTAGTAAAATAAACAATTACCGGCAAATCAGCTAGCAACAGTTTTATAAATAGAGCTGTTCATTATTGTTTGCAATAGACTGACACAATATTAATCGTAGCTCACAGCCATTTGCACCGCTTGCAGTTAGCTATTAAATTAACTCGACGCTTATAATGTGACTTCTCACATATCGATGTCAGTTTAATTGGCAATACCTGAGTTTAATGTATTGCATATTTTTTCATCAATATACATATGTATGTAACTTTCTATAAACAAAAATATGATTGACCTTTTTTGCGTCTTCCAATAGCTGGAAACCGCTTTAAACTTTTCCAATTTTTAAAGTAATTCGCTCAAATCACAGAGATTCGCCGCTATTTTATTCCTTTATCTAAATTGGTCCATACAAGTTTGGATTTGAATATTCGATTAAACATAACGGAGAAAAAGGTAATGCGAAACGAAAATGACACGAAGACAACAAATCAAAACAAATCCGTCTTTTCAAGCAGGACAAAGATGAGTAAACGAGACGCTTTTACCACAAGTCAAAGGAGAAATTATCAGCTATACACAGTACCACCAGCTGGCAGGATTCGATGACGTATAACGGCGCTCTTTTATTTTCTCAACTGGGTTTGTTACAAAAGAACTGGGGAGAAGCGCCTGTCTGTGGCTCTTCTATTTTTGGAATAACTCGCTGAGGTTCGAAGGAGATTGGAAAATATGTAGCTCAAACAATCGACACTAAATTTTATTTTGATAATAACGACAAATCTTTTGTTTGATTAATACTGGGATTTTATTTTAATTTAATTTTGAAAGAAAGCGATATCAGGCACTTAAATCGTAATAAATTGATCAGGTTTTGAAGAGACTGACAACTCAATATTTTCTATTTCGATTATTGCAAAGAAAAGAAAATAACTTTTTATGACTACTCGCTTTTTAAATCGTCTCATAAAATAAAATACACTACAAATATAAACTTTTGATGAGTTTGCAATGAACTTTAGCACGCAATTTTATGATAAAAATAAAAATCGACCAAGGATGCTTTTCAAATTGCGAGACTTTGTAAATACCATTTTTGTAGCTTGCAGCATTAACAAAAATATTCAAATAAAATATTTTCTTGTTTTTATAGTTTTTTAATCAACAACTTTTTTAAATGAAAACTACGCATACGCTTTAATACAAATAGAGTGGAGAGTAATTGCTAATTAACGACATTTTTTTGGTAAATCACGTTATAAATTAAAATATAAATAACAAACGTAATTGCAGTAAAAATATTTTAAAATAATTATTGTTGAAATATTGCACTATTAACCAAATTTTGGGTTTCAATCATATCGAAAAATTTAAAAATAATGAGATTTTAATTAAGGAGAGCAATTAAGTGATTTTAGGAAACTACTGTCACAACAAAATTTAAAAAAAAAACATGCTATTTTTCTTATTCAAAAACTGGTAATTCAGTAGAAATTTATACACAACTTAGAACAATGTTTAAAAAATTGCACAGTTTACTAAGTTTTTTAAACTCGGGCTCTATACATCAGAACAAAATTATCAAACATCACGTTTAGAGCGTAAATCTAATTATACTTTAACAAGATTTTGCTTTGTATTATCAAATTATTATTAAAAAAAATAAATTTTAGCAGTAGATGATACATTTGTATTCTAATCTATATCTATATAGTGGTACTTTTGTGATTTTTGATATCGCCGGTACCCAGGCCGGATGCCACCGGAAGTGCTCAGGCCTCCCTCAATAATTGACATTAATTGATCTTTATTTTGTGTTTTTTCAATTTAGAACTTTTACCTATCGATTGTTTTTAATGTATTATTGAGGTGTGAATACACCATTTGGCCACATAATCTTGCAACTAAGACCAAAAAAAAGAAAAAAAAAAGAAAAAACGGACATTATTATTATAGTAAAATCTGCAAATTGTTTGCATCTGAAGTTTATCACCCATGTGATAGAAGTTACTCTAAATTTTTATCGCAATTAACTTACAACATATTTGAAAATAGAGTGGACAAGCGGCGGTTACAATTAGGTAACTTCAACTTTTTTTTTGAGGCTAGAACAACTTTAAAATAAAACAGTTTTTAGCCACTATTTTGACAATTTACAACTCCCAAAGCGTTTGATAATTTACAAGTTATTTGCTAGATAAGTATATAGCACTGCTTGACCTGAAATAACGATGAGAGGAATCACTGAGAATCGCAATTAATTTGGTAATTTAAGAATAATGTTACAATGTTTTTGGAGATTTTTCTTACTGTGTTTATGCCAATGAGAGTATTTAATCAATAATCAGTACGGCAGGTAAAAAAGAATCATTTGTGAGTTACTTACACAGAATTTTAAACAAATTTAAAAACACTTGACATTTTTATGACATTTATTACCTACTATCTCATATTAAAGCAAAAGTACCTAAAAATTGAATAAGTAACTTTTTTTAATAAAATTACGTAAAACGCGCAAAGTAAAAAAAATAGCATAAAAAATTTCTCAACTCAATTGTGGAAGTTATTTTTTATAAAAATTTGCGCTTTGCGCTAGTTTTATAAACTTGAGTTCGTGCTACAAAGTTGACTTTTCAAAACGCGTTTTTTAATATTCTATTTTTATTAAGTAAAACTCTCTTATACCAAAAATTTGTTTAACAAAATTAATAAAATATAGCTATTTATGTATCAAGTACGCAAAATGTAGTTTTAGGGGACGAATCGTAATTAAGAACGAGACGTCGTAGGAGTCGAGTCTTTAATGAGATGAGTCTCCAAAAACTATTTTGCGGACGTGGTGCATACAAGATTTTTTGCATGAGTTCTCTAAATCACCAAATTGATTCTTAAGAGAATTGATAATTGATACGCGGCATAATAGAAAACGTTTTTAAGTATCATAGTTAGTTTGGCATTTGGCTGTTATGACAACATCATAAATAAAAAAAACTAAAATTAAAATGAATCCAAGCACAATCGCTGAAAAAGCAAAAAATATTGTTTTGAATTTACTTCCTGCTAAATCTCGTAAACAATATAAGAAAGATTATCTTCATCATAATCTTCATGAAAACGTAAGTACACCTGCTTGTGTGTATTTCGTTTTAACTTTTCAACGTCAACGTCTGCAGCAGTAACAATAGTAACATCTTCTGTTTGCAATCCATCACTTTGAATTGCTGCTGCAAATAAGAAAGAAAATGGTTTTTCATTTAGCGATAATATTTTCCAATATGCTCAGTACTGTGAATTTCATTTTCATGTATCTAAATAAATAGTTTTTTTTTAGGTTATTGAGTTGTCAACAAAAATAATCCCATAAAGTTGCCATAACAACTTTAGCGGCCTAGGCCGCTAAAGATGTATTTTTCGGCGTCTTTTGTGTTCGGAAGATTCTCGTTTTAGAGATCGAATGCAAAAAATTAATAAATTTTATCATTTTAACCTAAGGCAATTTTACGTTTTTTTGAATTAGTAAAAAGTTTATTTAAAAAAAACATAAATAAGTCGTCATTAATGTCATTTTTAATCATTCCGAACATTTCTGATCCTTTTTAATGCAAACAAATTTATTATTGTTATTGTAATGTTTGTCGAAACAAAAAATAAATAACGCATTATTTATTAAATCAAGAACAAAACCTCCTGAATGGTAAAAACTGTCTTTTAGTATTTGTTTGCAAAATCCAACTAAATTTTTATGATTATGAAGTTTTAATTTTTGTCATTTGACTAAAATACCAAATAAAATACCAACGACTACAATTTTGAAAAAAATGTTAAGTAAAACATTTTTAGTTTAAAATTTTAAAATGTATTACATTTTAAATTTGTTCAACTGTCTGTTGGAGGCAATTCTCCAGCAGTTTGATTAGTAGTAGTTTTTAAATAAACAAGAAGTATATTAAGTGTTTTTATATTTTTACTGTTTTATAAAACTAAATTACATTATGCGGTTTATAATTTGAAATCTCCTCAATCTCGATATAACAAAAGTAGTCTGGGTTGTCGCATGGACGTTTATGGATACCCACATCAACGTTCTGATTTTCTGAGTACGCCATATTATCTCTTAGTTCCTGGAGGCTATTGTAAAGCTCGTTGTTAAACACCACCAATTTTCTTGAAATTTTACAGTTTCTTTTGCGAGTTTTCGCTACATGCGTTAGGTTTACTATTTTTTACATCGTTTGATTGACTTGGAACCGAAACAGTCTTCGAAGTCTGAAGTGAATGCGGTTGTAACGTTTTCACTGTTTTCTTCTTCTTGTGGTTTTCTTTTTTGACAACATTTTGTACGGTGTTTTAACAAATTTGATAGAGGATCCAATTTACTGGTGTTGAATTGTAATAAAAGACGGAGCTGCTTGACAATGTTGTCTTAAAATTCTTCAAACTTAAGCAGGAGCATTTTTTAGGGTACCATTTTAAAATCTCCCATTTTAAATTAACTCTTACTTAACTTAATATTTTGTTAGAGCTTAACCATGCTGTTCTTTAAGTTTAGATATAGCTTGTAATACTTCCGGAAGAAACCGTGGAGGACCGGTTTCTCCTTTACTCGGTACTGAATTACCTATCACGATTTACCAAAGCAGATTAAAAAAAACTCACTGTATTTAATTTTTTCTTACCTTTCACGACAAATTTTAAAAAGAAACTAAAATTTTGATCTCACAAAACTGTTTGTAAAAAAAAAACTGGTTGTTAAGGAAACTGTGATTAAGACAGCACGCTTGTTTTTAGTCAGCATGGCCGACTAAAATTAATTAATAGAAAATTTCATCTTCAGTGCCAATCCCTTGTTTAATTTTTTAAAAATATAAATTTTATTTATGAAAGATAATGTCATACAGTTTTAAATTTTAAAAAAAGTCTGAAGCTTCTAACTTTACCGTTTTGACACTAAGTCTCCAGTAAAATTGCTTTAAACACCGCCTTTTTAAATAACCGCCTTTGTGTGTAAACAACTTTCACGTGATAGTCCGGAAGGCATTTACTTTTGGAGCCTTAATCTCTATAAATTTCACAAGTTACGGCTATAAATTTATGCCAAATTAATTATAGAATTTTGACCGAAAATGAATTTATTAAGCCCTGTGAAAACTACGACCAATTCAATTAAATAAAACACAGAAATCGTTAAGTTTTTATTATTTGCAAACACAAGGTGGGAATAAAATTAGGCATGTAAGATGAAACTTACCTGGCGAAAGCAAAACACTAGAAACAATACTAAAAGCATAGAAGAAAACCGTTGCAGCACATCAAAGAGGAAAAAGCAATCGCGTTCTCTAACAGATTGGGTGAATTGTTTATCTACTGTAACTTGAGAATTATTTTTTTCCCTAAGTCGTCTAAGTCTACAACAGGAGTATTAAAAATTGAGTTTTTCCACATATGGCTTCAAGAAAAAGTCACGTGGCCATATTACTGGCGTACTCAAACTGATAACTCTGTTATCGAAAAATTTACAAATAAAATTGATATTATTCCGAGTGGTGTGAATAGGCCCACCGTTCTGCTGGAAATATCTCTGCTGCAGTTCGTCATCCAGCAGCTGCTCCATAAAGGGAGTAAGGATTTCAAAACGGTATCTTTGAGATGTTAATATTCCTACAACATTTTTATTCTTATAGTTGTTTTTTTTTTTAAAATGTAACAATAATTATCTTCGAAAAATATGGGTCCAATAAGACAACGTTTGCTTATTGCAGCCCACACTCCAATTTTTTGCGGGTGCAACGAAACCTCAACGTAATAATGAGGATTCTCGCCGCTCTACATCTTCATGTTCTGTCAGTTAAAATAGCCGGAAAGATGAAACCAAGCCTCGTCGGTGAAAAATGTTTTTTCCAGAGCTTCGTCACTGTTGGCAAGATTCTGCATAAACCACTGGCTATATGTCTGTCTCTGTGGCAAATTATTCGGCAGCAATTATTTTCTTTAGTGTTTATGATTTCTTTATGTTTTATTAGGTCGTTTTGATTGAATCAATTTGTTTGGTTTATATTGGTTTTTGATGGGCCTGCAGCATATACGGATGCATATCGAGGACCTTCTCGTCCATAATATTCCTTATGGTCTTTACATTTGCTTCGGTTCTTACTTGTGGTCTGCCTCCACCTGCCTTGCGATTCATACTCCCTGTTTCCCTGTACAAATCCACAACACGACGCAGATTTTGACTGAAATGGTCGAAGTGAACAGCCAATCCAGAAAACTCTTCCTGAAAATTTTCAAATGCGGCGTTTATCGAGTAAATTCACTGTTCGTCGATTCTCTGACCATTTCTGAAGTATGCTTCTAACATGAAACGCTTTTGTTGCTCGTTGAAAACCATCTTGTTCTGTTAAACCACTAATTTTCCAACTTAACTGCAAAAATCAACCGAAAATGCAGCAAAGTATAAAATTAACTGGTTGTCAACACAAACAGAACATAACCTCACGTCACATAATTTATTTCAACTACTATCATAAAAATTTCAGTATTAGGCTTAAATCCAACCTAAGACATGACTTTTCTTGCAAACGTGTTACCAGGTTAGGTAATTCACACAAAAGTTCTAAGAGCTCGAGTAATTATTACCAAATGGAAACAAGTTTCAAAATAGTTTTAGAAAATTATTTTTTAATTTATCGGAACTCTAGTAAAAAATTTTGTATTGATTTTTTTGAAAAGCTATTTGTCAATCGTCCTCGAATAATTTAATTATTAAAACATTAATTTTTGATTTTGATTTTTGTAATCGTACATTGCACTGTCTTTAACTACTAGAAGTAATTAACTATACGAAGTTATATCGTAAACTCTAGCAATAATTTATAAAATTCGTTAGAAACTTTTTGAAAACTTGTAAGTCGACAGACTTTAACAAGATGTTGATTAGTTTCTTCTACTTGACCACACTGACAATATGAATTTTTACAGCATTCTATTTAAATAACATTGGATTACATCTAAACTGGTAAGCATAACTATAGTCCCACCCTCAATTTAGACTGTATCTATCTTAAACTTTAAGTGAATTTATATTGCTTTTTAGTACTTTAAAAACAAAGTAAATTTAGAACTAAAAAATAATTTTGACGTCATTTTAAATCAACTTGTTTTACTTTTTAACAAAATTACATAAATTATGGGTGCATAACTATAGCCCCTAAAACATTTAACTTTAAAAAATAATAAAAAATCTTAATTTAATAATGGGTTTATATAACATTGTTTCTAATTAACTCGAAAATTCGAAACTGCATACTGTCAACCAGTTTTATCAATATTGCAGGCTCTAAATTTCTCCAAACTTCTTCCAAAGAGTGTTTTAATTAGTTGATGGTGACATACGTAGTGTTTATTATCTCTGTAGAGTCGACAAACCACGATTTCCTAAAGATGTTCTATGAAGGTGATATTAGGGGAGCAGAGTTGTCACTCTAATAATTCAATATTTTTATTCCTAAACCTTGCTGGTATATAAATTAATTGTGATTGTTTTGTTTAAAAAAGGTAATAAAAAAATTTCAAAGATATTAATGTATTTTTTTGTATTCATTTTTGTTGTAGGATAGGCCAAATTTAATGTTTTGACATTTAATGACATTGTTATAGGTGCTTATCTACTTTGTTGCTTGCTAATTCGGAAGCTGATCTTTTAACAGTAAAGCGGCATAGGGCTGGCACTTGAATAAAAAAAATGTATTAGAAATGGCTTGTTCTACTATAAGTAGGTGTGAAAATTGTGTTATTAATATTTATAACAATAATAGCTCGTAATTAAGATTGAGTTTAAAATTAACACGAATTATTTTAAAAAGTAGATTTTTTTTATTACTTCACTAATGAAGTAACATGTCACCTACATGTCACTTACCTAAACGACGACGTAATTAATCGGTGTAATCCAGCGGGTTGCATCTTATTCATTCAACTGGTCTACTGGTCAACTAGACCAGTTGAATGAATAACATGCAGTCCGTTGGATTACACCGATTAATTACCTGGTCGTTTAGTGAAGACTTGCTTGCACCTAAGCCTACTTATAAGCTAATCTCTGCAAACTGTTGCACATCAGCTTTTTACAACTCTTCATAAATAATCTCATTTACATCATAAGAGATGCCTAAAACTGAAATTTGTATAAATTTGGAATCATTTTTAATTTAATTGTTTACTTTTTGTGGCGAATGGTTAAAGCTGGAATACACTTATATTACAGTTTGAACCTGTCGATAGGGGAATCGAAACCGGTTGATTGCCGGAGATTGGCATGCGAGAGCGTTGTTTGTTGTGTTGAAAGCCGACAAGCGTCCACTTGTTAGAAATCCAGCGCCTTGGCAGCGCATTGTTCGTCTAACAAAAGCCTCCTAACCCCATCCCTGATTTGAATTGTGTAAAAATTGCGTGCATTTTGACAAGAAGCGAATTGCCATCGGCTTGAAACTCTTTCCGCATCCAAGTTGTTTGCTCGCATATTTTTATTTGTCCATTTCGGCTTGTTCTGTTTATACGCATGTATAAAAGCAGTTTTATTGAAATCTCAGGTATTTATTCAGCAATGAACTCAAGCAAAATAAACTTTCTGCCTCGAATATTTCCAATATGTTTATCAATTACATCTCTGTAAATCTGTACGAAACGAAAGCAATTTTTCAAATGTACGCGATCGTAAACTTGTAACATCAAACGGCAGAAAGAACGGAAATGGAAACCGAGAGTGGGACTGAAAGTGTCTTAAGAAAATTGCCTTCAGTTAGCTACCTGGCATCGATTTGGAAAAATAAATACGGGAATTAATACAATTATGAATTTTACAAAGAACAGACTTGTGTACACGACATGGGCGCTCGTTATCACCGGCAGAGGTGCTTCAAGATTTTACTAAGTTAAATATTTGAACGCGTTTTAGCAACAAAACGCTGGTAAGAAGAAGATAACCGAGAGAATTTATTCAGAACCTTGACTCTCACCTTTCCTAAAAGACAATATACATTTACATAACAAAGTATTATCTGCTTTTTCCAGGCCCTCACTAGAACCGCCTCGTTTCACAGTTTGCACGGTTTTGATTAGCATCATTAAAAAGATTTCAAACACTCGCAACTTTTGATTTAATGGCTGACGAAATGAATAATCCTCAAACGAATTTTATGTTAAACAAACTTACATAATTAAAAATATTATATAAATTATTCTACTAAGTATACTCACTTTATTAAAGATATATGTACTTAGATTGTTTTTTTAATCTTTATTAACTCATTTTTGATATATAGTTTGATCTTGTTATTTCCATTAAGATATAAGCAATAACTCGCCTAGTTATTATAATCAGTGTATAGTGAAACGGTCCCATTATTGTCACGAGTTATCAGTTGCATTGTATTCGACCTACTTGACTGACTTCGATAGAGATCTTAATTCCGCTACTATATTCAGTTTATCTCAGTTCAGTATTGTCTATGATTGTTCATAAAATTAAATTACTGACTATCATCCTAAATATTACAAAATAAAGCAGATGCAAATTTTCTTCCTCTACTAAATTTCCTTAAATAAATTTACAGAAAATAAACCATTATTAAGAAATTACTTTTTTTATAGCGTTTATTTTGAATTTAATACTTATTTATTTTTAAACAAAAAGTAGAGCCAAATGCATTTAATAGTTACTTATTGTAAAAGTGTAAAATGCGCAATATTAATAGCAAAAAAAAAGATTTCAAAAAGCGAATAAAAAACTTGTTTGAATAAATTATAAAAATTTTTACAATATTTTAATAATTTTTTTTATTTAAAATCGTTCTTAACTAAACTAATACACTGACCAAAAGAAAAAATAAGACGTCTACTTATTGTTGCAAAGAAATAAGATAAAAGAAAATTTTACAGTACAAATGTCATATAAATGTTACTGGAACTATTTTATAACAAGAGTATAATAAAACCTCTTTATAGTAACCCTTTTAAGTGTATTTTTCTAAAAAGGAAGTTAATAAGTATTTTGAAGAAAGATGTAGACTAATAAACAACAACTAAAATTTGTTTTGTATTGATTTGATTGCCTGTATTTTTACTACCAGTCCTAATTACATTTTGAAGACTGCGTAGCGTTACCGAATTTGTTTTCCTAGAATGTCTCAAAGACGCTCTAAAGGATTGCGGTCAAAACTTTGCGCTAGTCAGTCTATAGCTTGAACTTTAACCCCTTTTCTCACAGTAACTGCAGCGTGTGTACGTGCATTATGGTGCATAAATATATTGTTCGCCAAAAAATCCAACAAAAATCATCACATGTTTTTTCAATGTTTCTTCTATGTACCTTTTAGCCGTTAAAGTACCTCCTTGTACAAACACAAGCTCTGTGCGAGCCGTATGAGATATACCAGCCTATTTTACCATCACGGACCCGCCTCTTCCAAAGCTCACTCTTACTGAAATTACATTGTTCGCGTCTTTCTCCCCGTCTTCTCCACACTCTTTCTTGTCCATTAGGAGACCTCAAAGCAAATTAAAATTTATCGAAGAATAAGACATTGCTCTATTGTTGGATATTCCAATTGACGTATTTTTGTGCAAAATTGAGTTTTGCTACCCGGCGATTACTGACAAGCTCTAGACCAGTTACATGTTTTCTAGCAGCCAAATTTGCTTCTGTTAGTCTTTTTTATGGTTTTTTTGCTGACATTAACCTGGTGTTCTTTTTCTAATCAATTTCTAACCTGAACCGCAATCATGTGCTGATCACGCAAAATTGAAACTACTAGAAAGCAATTATCGCGTACACTTGTACTGCGATGTCTGCCTGATCCGGGTCTTTTTAGATATTACCTAGTCTCTTGGAAGCAAATAATAGCTCTGTGCACACTAGAACGATAAAATTCCAATTCTCTTGGAATTTGTTTTACGTTGAATCCAGCATTTAATAGAGTTACAACTCTGACAGAATCTTCTGAAGATGAAAGCCTTTTCCAAGTTTTTTTGATAATCACTCACAAAAGATACAAAAAAATTTGAAATAAAACACAAAATGAAGATGATGAACGTTTATTTAAAATGACTGAAATCTGCAAGACGATAATTTTTTAACTAACTTCCTAGACAAAAAGGCAAACAAAAATATTGTAGAAAAAAAAATAACGTCCAGACGGCATAAGCTGTTTTTAGGCCTTGTGTGTTTTGATAAACGTTTTTTGACCAAATATAGAGTATTTTGAGGTGTACCAGTTTTTGTGCCGGTCAGTGTAGTATGAGTGTAGTTTGAGAAAAGAGTGACTGTTTTGACTATTGATAACACTTTTGCTACTTCAATACTTTTTTTTGGTTTTATTATGTTATAGTTTCTATCAAAATGAGCACTACAAACAACTGCTTTTTCTGTTAAGACAATATGGTCTTGTGCTACATAAAAATTATTAGAAATTGTAATAATAATCAAATGTAATAATCAAATTTTTAACCAGATTCTAGAAATACATTGTCACACCATTTTTTCTGTAGCTGCAAATCAGTAGGAAATTCACGTAGTGATTCGGGTATCATCTCTTGACATGAAGGTACAACACAACGGCTGTGCTTACGCGGCATATTTATTAAATTTATATTAACTAAGAACGAAACTAATACGTATGAATTACAATCCAAGAATTAACGTAAACACAAAAATTATCAAACACGTCTATATAAATCAATAATAACTTATCAAAGAACACAAGAAACGTAAAAACACAAAACCACAAAATGTTAGTATTTAAACAAATAAGGATTTTAATAGAAATTAAGAATCAAAAACACAGATCATAAACACTATTATGAAAATTATGACGTTAGGTGTCATCCGAACAAAAACGTTTCAATTCAAATAAGTTTTGTCAAATCGAGGTCTTGACCAGGCCGTATATAAACGTCAATTTATTTAGACGGCCGTGGTTGACTGTAATAACTAAATTGTCAAAGTGACAAGTGTCTCGCAAAATCTCGCATGTGTTTATTATGTTAAAAATTGATTTTTTAGGCTCAGATCGTCTAAAAGCATGACTGTGGATTTTTATGCAAATAGATTAAGTTTTGCGTTAACCGTTTCGATGAGCATTTGTATAGTAAGTCCCATCAGAAGACAAAGCGTGAGGCCGTAGCGGCTCAAACAAAAACCTGGTTATAAAAGAAAGCCACTTAAGTGCTTCTAGCCGGAGCCATGCGCTGCAATCTGCAGAAATGTACTAAGAGTTTTGGTGCGTTTTTTACCATCTCGTACCAACCGCCTAACCGTTGAATAAAGATTTTTTATTTTTTTTTAGCTCTGAGGTTTTTTTTAATAACGCTTTTAACATTTCAGTCTTTTTGCTTCTTGAGAAGATTTTTGGATAGATTCAAACAAACTTGTTTGGCCTCTTCATCAAGATAAATTTGTTTTTTTGCAGGTGTAATCAGTAATTTTCTTACAGTGTTTAGCTGGATCTTTGTTGTCAAAGTCATTCTTCTACTCGGTATCACTATTCTATAAATTTATCTTATGTAAAAATGCATTGATACTATTTTCGTGGATGGTGCTTATTTAGGACGATTTCTAAGAGCGAAACATATTTTTATTTATAAAAATATACTCACCGTTTTAATTTACACCGTACCCTAATTTGAAAAAAAGACACTAAAAAAATACGAATGCAGACCTGAATTTCAAGAATCGTACGCTCACCGACCAAACTTTAGGACCAGCTTTTTGCTAGAGCCGCTTTCGTCTCACGCTTCGTCTTCTACTCGATTATTGGTAAGAGCTACTATGCATTGTCTTCAGAAAAAATCTTACCCACGGGATCAATTTAATCACAATCTGTTTTGCATTAACAGTTTGTTACCAATCGCTTTGTCTTTAAGTAAACACCTGCTGTGTAAAGTAGATTTTAAATAACAGGAAATTGTTGCAAATAGTATAAACATAATGCACTAAAACAATATCAACAATAACAAATATTATTTTTTCTCTAACAACACTTTAATAAAAGAGTAAATTTTGCGAAGTCGACAAAAACTGATGTAATATGTAGATAAGTTACGTACCCATTTCTAGTTGTCAAACATGTATCAAACTGAAGCGTGTAAAAATTTAGTTACGTTGAACTGTCAATAACAGTTTGTAATTTTAATTGTGTCACCTAAGTTTGAATAATGTGTTACATTAACTTTTAATGCAAACTGTTTGATAAAAATAAAATCGACTGAAGTAATAACATCTAACAACAACACTAACTACAATTTCTTTATTTATTTTTTTTCTTTTTTTAATTTTTTAATTTCTTTATTTAATTTTTTTTAAAATAATTTTATTATGATCATGTGGTTTTACGTCCATCATTATAATTATTCCTTTTTTTTGTTGACGGGATAAGGACTCTTTGTTCAAAGAATTTATATTTTTGCCGACGTTTCGCTCTTCATTGATTAAGAGCTTCTTCAGGGCTTAAATCTAGAATTTATAGCATAAAGTTGTTAATTATTAAGCCTAACCGCATGTTTCAAGATTATGTTTGTCCTATTATCAAACATAAGGACAAACATAACCTTGAAACATGCGGTTAGACTTAATAATTAACAACTTTATGCTATAAATTCTGGATTTAAGCCCTGAAGAAGCTCTTCATCAATAAAGAGCGAAACGTCGGCGAAAATCTGAATTTTTTGAAGTTTGAACAAACAGTTCTTATCCCGTCAACAAAATTTTTTTTATTGTTTATTGTTTTTAATTTAGAGTTTGAATTTTTGTCAGCTTTACAAGAGTCAATAAGTTTACTTTACGTATTTGTGACTATATTTGTCTCACAATTATCCAAACGTTATACATCTTAATTTTCGTAAATTTAATCAAATAAACAAATTTAGATAATAATGTTATTGCAGCTGATCAACATGATTTAGAAAAGTTTTATCCGATCCTTCTGATAATAAGCAATCAGGAAATAGCAAAACAAAATCTTAATAATAATTGTTTTGTGTTTTTAATTTATCTGTACTTTTTTATTGTATTTTTATATTGTTTTATTTGTATTTATTTCTTTTTGAAAGTTTTTCGATAATCATCAGTTCAATAAAAATTTTCATTTTATTAGTTTACTTTTTTTACCGCACTAGTTATTGTATTATATTTGTGTTCAAAACTGTTTGTTAAATAATTAAATGAAAATTCACTAATTTTGTTGGTAATTTATTAACTTTTTTATATTAAATAATATTTTAATTAATACAATTTCATCAAACAATATTTATATTTAATCAATTCACATTTAAATCCTGAACATTAAATTTGAACAGTTTTTGATATGTGTAATAATTTTTGTATGAATTTCAATAAAGAGATAAAAAACAAATAATTTTTGATAAAATTTTAAAAAAATGTTCTTATGTTTATGACAATGTAGACATTGTTTGTACTGTTAAAATTTATAAGCAACAAATCATCTAAAAACTTTTTAGTGTTCCTAAAACCGCATCAAGCTCGCCAATAAACAAATAAATCTTTTCGAAAACGTGTTATCTTATCTGCACGCTGACCAAGTCACGTCCTGAAACTTGTGCAATAAAAAGTGCGCCGTAGTATTCTGACTTTAATCTGTAGTTGGAGCCAAGCCACACCGGAAGTTTTCACCTAAAACGTCGACTTTAGATTTGCTTAAAACGCAAGCCCTTTATTTCCGAAGTAGCTTGTTTTCTTGTAGTCCCTTTACCTTGAATCGATACCGTGATATATTGTTCTCAACGGCAAACAGTTAAGTTTTGTGCTTCGCAAAACCGATCTAATGATGCGACAAAAATTCCCCTAAACAAAGAGCTTTTCGAAAAATATTTAATTTCCGGTGTTGCAAGGAAGCGGGGCTGTAAATTTACTGTCTAATTAGACAATTGTATTATCTGATATTTTGATGAATTATGGAGATCCTCTCTAGTGGCAGCACAATGGTCGTATAACAACAATCGCCTCCCAGACATTCTCTCCTCCTCTCCCCAAGATATGGATGTGTCTAGAAGCATCTGCAAAGCAGGCTAGCGACTATCCGATATTTAATGCGGCGGTTCTAATGCGATTATCGCAGCTTTTCCGCCGGTCCACGTGACTGATGTAATAATCGTTAATGATATAAACCTCCAATTTTAATGTCAGAAGACAAGCGGGCGCACTAATCTCCTCAAAGCTTGGCTGTGTCCTCGAAATGTTCGCCGTGTTATACACCAGAAGAGGATCATCGTTCAAATATTTACCGAGACTTAGCCTGAGATTTCCTTATCTTACTTCTAATTTCAGACTAAACATCGCTCTTTCGTTTAATTAATTTTCTTCCAATATTCGCTCGCATGGATGGACGGGCCGAGATGGAAGCAGGAAGAAACTCAAATTTCCGAGAAAACACGAAAAAAATACATTATTTATTCAAGGTGGAAAGAAATAACAAACACATCTTTGCAAATAACGTTTTGTTTCATTGAAAATAGAAATATTGTTCAGTTTACACTTAAATATTAGATGCTTCAACTACAGAAAAGTCTCATTCTATCTTATTTGAAAAGGTTGAGACAATCATACAAGAAAATTTATATTTTACTACAATGAAATATAAATCTACATGTTCTACGGCATTTTTATGGATTACTTTATAAGTACTTCTATGTACTTTAAATTGCTGATTTAATGCTTTTACATATTTTTCTAATACTGAAATATACAAAATAATTTAAAATTTAGTAATATTGCTTCCATTATACCTAGTTTAGGTAATAAAGGATTTTTTTAAAAAGAAGATTTTATTTTATGTAATGTGTGAACCATTTGTAATAAATAAATTCGATAAAAATTCAGGGATTTGCCTTTCAGAAAAACGCTTTTTTTTTTTCAACGCGCATTTTTTGACAAACTAATATACAGGTTGTTTCAAAATCGAGATATGACCCTTAACTTTATATACTTAAATGAAAACATTAATGGTTTTTAGCATATTTGAATTCTATATAACTTTGTTGTTTATTTTTTATATTATTGCATACAATATCTCGATTTTCAGTTGTTTTTGATCAAAAGGCGTTAGAAAAAAACGTGTTATTTATTTTAGCTAAGAAAGCTAACAATTGTAAAAGAATAAATTTATAGTAAATGCCAAAATGCTCAAAAAGCGACATTCAATTTAAACGGCACCATCAATAGGTAGAATGGTCGGTACTAGAGCAGTAAAAATTTTCATTGGATGAGGAAAGCCAACGCTCAATATCTAAAAAATGTTTAAATCATATTTAAAAAACGTGTGGGCTGAGATAATTGAACATTGGACAATTATTACAGTCTATCCCCCGTTTAAAATGATTTTTATTGGTGACATTCCTACGTTTACCATCTATACCGAAAAAAACTACTTGACAGTACCATTACTATTACCATTTTTTCTCATCTTAACTCACCTATCCTAAAGTTTATAATAAAATAAAAAATAATCAAAATGATGTAATGACTAGTTGTACTAGTCTATGTAATGACTATCATTCTGGTTCTTCTCTTCAACTTTTTTAAAAAAAGGAGCGTTAATTCTCACTTCTTGTTGCCCCAATATGTAGAATATGCTGCTTTTAACCAACAAAGCCGTGGTACCATAAACATTTAACAATAAAAGCGCCACCAAGACGGTGCTTTAAGCAGACCTTCTCCTATCAGAAAAAAATATATATGGTCACTGCGCTTACAAATCCTGACAATAAAAAGTAACACCAGTAGGGTTAGGATTCTTAGCATAATGCTGATCTCTTAATAAATAGCGTAAACTTTTTTGTCAATATAGGCAAATTGAGGTTTTCTGCCAAACTTTTTCAAAGTTAAAACATGTGATTTAATGCCGTCTGTGTCTGGCAGTTTAAAGGCAAAGCGCAGTCTTGCAATCTTTTAGACACTTTTTTTAGCAATTTTAGACACCGACTAGTAAAAGCTGAAAAAATTTTAAAACTCGGCAAGGCGTTAAATCTGTCTTATTGCAGCTTATAGAACACATAATTTATAGTTCATATTACTAGTTTATCTTTTCTCTTTAAAAAAAAATTGCTGTTTGGCATTTAACCTCAAAATTTTGTAACAGCTAAGAAAGAATAAACGGCTGTAAACTGTCTGAATTATTGCTTAGTTAAAAAATGTAATAGCTTATTAGTGCGGTTGTAGTTTTTGTACGAAAAATTGTAGATTTTACCGTTTGAAATTGCGAAACATTTAAATTAAAACTCGTTATTTTAGACTTAACATTAAATGCACAAAAAATTTACAATTTTGGTATTTCCACCTAAGGTAAAAACGAAAATGTTTTAAATTAGAGTTCGCTTTGCGTCTCTTCACTGATCGAGAAAAATTATTAAATATATTACAGATTAAAATTTGGTAGGTAGTTCAGCAAATTTTCGTTCTCACGGTATAACTGACCAATAATACTGTTATACATCCTTAACTAGCGACATCTATAAACCTTTTCTAATAATAAAAAACAATTGTTTGTAAATTTGGCAAAAATAATTTGAAGTTTGAACAATTTCTTTCAAAGCTTTGAAAAAAAAAAACGATAATTATGGGAAAAAAATGTTTTGTCTGTGGCGATACAAGTACAAGTACAACCTTCCAAATTCCGAGCAATTAACTGCTTCTTGGATGACATACAATTTTGCGCTTAAGATGCTACACTGGAGAGGAAGCTTAAGTTGTTTAGTGAACTGGTCTAGGTAAACCGCTGCCTCCACACCTTTTGTAGATTTGGAGCCATCGGTGAAAATAAACTGGGAGTGGGAGTACTTGTCAATTTGTTGGCAATACATTTGTACATACCTGTTGGGGTAGGTGTCGTGTTTGCTGAACTGAGCCAGGGTTAAGTCAACAACTGGTTTGGATATGGTCCATGTTGGGGTATTGCTGGCTGATAAAGGAAGCACAGGGAGAAGATTTACAGATAACGAAGTAGAAGCTTGAGTACCACGCAGATATATATTGATGGAGAAATATTTGGATTAATTGCAAAGAGATTTGAATAATGACTTGTATCTATTATTATATTTCTGTTGGGATGATTAAAAATTGCTCTGGTTTTGGTAATATATCGGAGAGTAAGTTGTTGCCTTCGAAGGTTAGGTAGAGTTTCCTGCGCTAGGCATATTCATGTGATTTTATTTTATGTTTTTTATCAAATATCTTAGATATTTTATATTAAATTGCTTTTGTGTTGACAAAAATGTCAACATGACAACTTGTGTTCAAAACTTTAACTAAAAATAATTGGATAAAACTATCTCTTGTCTTAATTTTTTTTGAAATGATTATAAATAGATGTCGCTAGTTAAGGAGCAATTTTTAGATTAGAAAAAAACTGTCAAAATAGCAAATGGTTACGGCCATAATGGAGCGCAGCGATCATTAAATCTCAGTCGGCCATGCTTTTAGACACCGATTTGTAAAAACCAAAAAAAAAATTAAGATTAAAATTGTTTTAAAAATAAAATTATGTAAATTTGGATTATGTTTGTAACAACACTAAGGCCGATTTTATAATAAACTTAAAAGCTCTATAAATTTAATTGTCGTTTAGACAGTAACTGTCATTATGACAATATGCATCGAAAAATCATCGACAGTTACTGTCTAAACGTCAATTAAATTAAAGGAGCTTTTAAGTCGATTATGAAATCGGTTTTAAGAATACTTCATCATAGCATCACTGTCTAAAAGTCAGATTTAATCATTTTTATGCTGTCATCTGACACCAACAACTTGCTTTCGTTAACGTTTCAAACTTTTATCTTTTTTAAATTACTACTTTTTGCTTAACCCTGACAAAGTAAATTTTTTTATCAAAAAATAACTTTGCTTAAAGTGAATTTAAATAGAATCAGCAGTACGAAAGTTTCTACCTTTGTTTTACATCGCACAGCTGTAGGAAACTATTTGAAGAGTTCGGCTGAACAGTTGAAGGTAATGCTTTCCCTATGTTTGTTTTACCAATACATTTTCACTTTCATCAAAATGCAAATGAACGGTGAAAATATTTAAAATATAAATAAGTATACAGTCACAATCTGTTTCAACTTGATAAAGTTATAAAAATAGTATTTGTTTGATCCAACAGTTTATCAATTTAAATTTAATGAAGGTGAACAGCACAGTATAAATAATTAACCAAAAACCATAAAGCTCTCAAAACTGTATGCTAGTTAAATTAATTATTGTACCTATTTTTAAGATTTTTATTTAGTTAACAAAAATGTCAATTTTATATCAGTGTTTTGATTTTATTCATTAGTCAAACCAGTTCAATTAAAAGTAAATAATTACGTCTGTTTACCAAACATTTTGTCGATTATTAATTTAACTAAATACTTTACTATGTAGTAGGAGAATAATGATGTAATAGTTTTTTTCTTTGTAATAAACGCGTGCTTCAGAAACCTTTTGTCATATTTTCTAGAAATTTTTCACTCCCAGCTTGGCACGTTTCTAGCACAAGCCCATGATACTAAGACTAAACAAGATATGATCAAGCGCAGCTTTTTTCCCTCTCTCTCTTTCGACTCTGACGTCATTGTGTGACAAATCTGAAATCTGGTGACAAACGTGGTGTCATTAGTGTGACTATTATCGTCTAAATTCTCTCTGTTTTGAGTGTTTTACTGGTTTTTGCAATTGAATATTGTTTATTTAATTTTGTGAACGATGGTTTATTGTGCGGTGATGGGTTGTACCAGCAACAATAATAAAAAAAGCAAAAACTGTTCGATACTTTAGTTTTCCAACCAATATCAAACTTTGTAATTTATGGGTGCAAAAGTGCTTTCAAAAGCATGCTTTTAATACAAAACATGCCAGAATATGTTTAAAACATTTTTCTGATGATGATTTTTGTGTGAAGGAAAAACTCTTGCATGTCTCCAAAAATAAGTGGAGGTTAAAACGAGACGCTATACCCTCACTTAATTTACCAAAGTCACCACAAGTGCAAACATCTGCCCAGAAGGATCGTGAGGAAGGAATAAAAAAGAGAGAATTTGTTAAAAACATACATTGCATGTAAGTACTTATATAAATTAATTTTATTTGGAATATTTTCTTATTGAATGCTTATACATATTATTTAAAATTCACATGCAAGTGAATTTTAATTTGTTTATTAGCTTTTAAGGTTTTTATATTTAATTACATATTTTATTATCTTATTATATCAATTTATATTTAATTAATATACGTGTTAATTCAATTTTAAAACTGATTTTTCGAAATTAATTTTAGGGATTTCAGACTGCAACCTTTTACTCCAAAAGATTATTTTATCCCAGATTTCCGCCCGCAGGAAAAGCCTATGCTTAAACAAATCTATTTTTTGTGGTTTGTACCACTCTACCCACAATTCCACCCTACAAATTAACCATTAATAAAAAAAATTTTTTTAAATAACCCGCCCTATTTTGAACTGTAAAAATAAACCTAATAAGGTTCTAAAATGTTTTTTTATTAAGTATTATTAAATAATATTCATCTGAGACATTAGAATCAACAAAAGTTTTAGTAATTTTTCGAGTAATTCTCTAATAATACTATTAAATGCATGATTTTTCTAATACCGCAGTACATTTTTGTCACGCGATGACGTCATGCGCAAACTAGTCTAAAATTCGTACGGCAAGTGATCATATCTTGTTAGTCTTAGTATCATGGCACAAGCCAGAGTCCACGCGAATTTACAGAAAGCCTCCTTTAAGGAGTTTGAGGTAAACTCGGTGCATTACTGTAAGAAAACTGACTTAAATTGTAAATAAACATAACAATAGTATTACTTAGGGTAAACCTAACCATTGTAATTTATTGTGATGACTTTATGACAGATCGCTCGTTTGGTTAAATCTTCCCAAGCAAGTGGTCCACCCATAAACTCATCATTATAAATCACAAGAGTTAGGATTACCCTAAGTAATACTATTGTTATGTTTATTTACAATCTAAGTCAGTTTTCTTACTGAAGTACACTAAGTATACTTAAACACAAAAAGATTTTGAGTGTAACAGTTCAGTTTAGCTAAAAATGAGTGATTATTTCACAGCAATTTTATTATTAAATTTTTATTTATATAAATTGTTGTTGAGTTATTTGCATAAACGAATTTGTTTTTTAATAAATAATTTGTTAAAAATTTAACTCTTTAAATTGAAAGAAACCCGAATCGAATAAACGTTACAATAATATAAATACATATTATCTACAAGGTGTTAACCAGATGTTAACCAGATTTTGTATAGAAATTAACATTCAGTTTATTTTAAAACACTCGTTATTTTATTTCGGTTTTTTATTAATATTTGTCCACAGGTTGTTTTGAGTTTTTGCTGCCCTGAAAGCAGTAAAAACGATTTAACCTTTTGGCATCAATTAGCCCAATGTTTATTTATGCGTAAATCAAAAATTTTTGATTTATCTAAAATAATAAACCGAAAATCTGCCAACAAACAAGCCTTGATTGAGCAACAAACTCAATTCGAGAGACGGGAAAAATAATAAAAGTGACAAAAGCGTGAATACGAGCCAGGATATATGTTTTATCACCCACATTCACAGACTTTTATGCCGATTTTCATTCGATTGAACACTAAAAAACGAATCGAAACTCTATAAGGGAATATATAGAAGTGAAAAAAGCATAGAGTTCGATATACTTGTCCACTTGACAGATGCTTCCAGATATAAATATATAAGACAGATATAAAAAACGTACCCATTTCCAATATTCTTCAATTATAAATAATCTGGCGAATACTTTAGTAGATGGAGTTATTAAGAAAAATGCCGGGTCTGGGTGTTGTATTACTTTACATTCAATTCCAGTTGTGAAATCGTTTTAAAATTCTTTTTATTCAAGTCGGCTTTAAGCAGTGGATTTCTTAAATATTTCTTAGCGAGACGATTCGGTCAGCATTTTATATTAGCACGCGTAATTTACCACCTCTAACTTAACAAAATACCAAGAAATCCAATTTTCAGTTTATTTCAAAAAAAGACTAGAAAATACGAAATGTCGCGTATGATTTAATTTATTAGCTCAATTTTTATTTTTTTTATACTTTTACTGTCTAAATAAAATTAGTGATACTAATAACTACCTACATTATAGCAAAAATAAACTTTAGCATGGTTAGTTTATGATACGGTTTTTATTTTGTTGAAGCACCGAAAATAAAAAGAAAATCCTCTTAATAAATAGAAGATGGTGTTGGCCACAAATCGCGTAAAATACGCTTTGGGCTGTAACGTTTATGGTGTCGGCAGTGGTCTCAATTATTATAGGCCGTATCGCTTCCTTGGGGTAATAATTTCGCATATCCATCAATTCCGTTATTCATACAGCAGCGCAGTGGGAGAAAATTACTGGGGTGGAATAATATAATTGCAGTAATACTCGCTACTCGCTGAAGTAGACAAATGAATACAGGTTTAGGTTCGCAATTATTCGGTATCAAAGACCAATTCATCTTTCCCAGACCAGCCCGCAGCTCAGAAAACTCCAACTCTGCTGACTGAGCGGTCTCAACTAATGAAAACAACTTGCTGTGTGCGGATGTTACCGACGTTTCCAGCTTTAATCAACAAACTTACGCCCGCAAAACTAATATCGTTCGAATGGGTCAAACCAAATCGCATTTTTGATCAACACGGAATGAATAACATCATACAGCACAAAGCAGAATACAAAAGATATTTATTTTCAAAAGCTTTTCGCTCTACACCTTGCTTATTATACTCGAATTACATCCATACTCACATAATTTCTAATATTTAACAGAGATATTTGTAACAGTCAAGATCTTTTAAATTGTTTGAGACGGTTTTTCTCTTAATTGAAAAAAAAAAAAATTAAAACAATACCAAAAAAATGTACTAAATTAAATACAGTAGAAATATACAGTCTTTTTTATTTTTTGATCCAACTAATAGTACGAGATCCGGCAACACAATTACTACATTGATAATGTAGTTGATAAACATCTAATTTTTCTGTATATCTATGAATGTGGGAATACATTTTTAATAAGGTGCCTATCAAAAAATGCCCGCCAGTGCTATTAATTAAAACATTATTAATTAGCTTTTGGAATAAAATTTCGTTCATGACGTATATTAATGTCGTTTATATTAAATTAAAGATAATATTTTTCTCTGTGTGATGTTATAAGGCTGCCTATCAAAAAGTGTCCGCAAATAAGAGTTGCTCGCCAATAAAGATGCTAGATATTGGAGATAAAGTGAAAGAGAGTTAGCGCTCACCGCCACTTGTCAGTCAAAGATGGCGAATGTTAACTGTACGGTACGAGTTAGTAAAGCTGTTGCACATGTCTCGATTAATGGGATTCTCAACCACCAGTGCACGCATATAAGAACGATTTCATATATAAAAAAACATACACACTAAAAGAATATATATTTTTTTGATTCGTTTTATTGGGAGTTGGAAAGGAAAATAAATTCGTTTTTATTAAGTCGACAGTTTCGTGTAATGTTACACTTCCTCAGGACTACAATATGTGACAACTAGAGTGACGTTAAACAAAATATGTGTAATGCAAACCTTATTACGCAAACATTAAAATAAAATAAAAACATAGTTGGACGATATGTAACACATGTTTCAAAAACGTAAAATGTGTTACATACGATATGTAACACATGTTTCAAAAACGTAAAATGTGTTACATACGGTATGTGTTACATATCGTCCAAGTACGTTTTTATTTTAATGTTTGCGTAATAAGGTTTGCATTACACATATTTTGTTTAACGTCACTCTCATTTCATATATAAAAAAACATACACACTAAAAAAATATATATTTTTTTGATTCGTTTTATTGGGAGTTGGAAAGGAAAATAAATTCGTTTTTATTAAGTCGACAGTTTCGTGTAATGTTACACTTCTTCAGGACTACAATATGTGACAACTAGAGTGACGTTAAACAAAATATGTGTAATGCAAACCTTATTACGCAAACATTAAAATAAAAACATAGTTGGACGATATGTAACACATGTTTCAAAAACGTAAAATGTGTTACATACGATATGTAACACATGTTTCAAAAACGTAAAATGTGTTACATACGATATGTGTTACATATCGTCCAACTATGTTTTTATTTTAATGTTTGCGTAATAAGGTTTGCATTACACATATTTTGTTTAACGTCACTCTAGTTGTCACATATTGTAGTCCTGAGGAAGTGTAACATTACACGAAACTGTCGACTTAATAAAAACGAATTTATTTTCCTTTCCAACTCCCAATAAAACGAATCAAAAAAATTTAAGATGGAAAATAACAAAATTAATAAAATATATATTTTAAATTTTTTTATTTAATGTAATATTTAAAACAATATAACAAAACATGTATTTTAAAGTAAAAAGTCAATTTTGTTTATAAAGTTAAACCAAAAGAGACTATTAATAAAAAATAATACCTTAGTTATTTACATCAAAGAAAATTGTTTACTTAATTTTATGCTATTATGAAAAAATTATAAAAGTTTATTGTTTTCACTTATTCATACTCAGATACTTCTCTACTTTCACTTTCATCGTAGCTATCACTTTCATCATCACAAATATCGGAGTCTTCTTCGTTCTCACAAAATTTGACCCCTGAATTACATACATAACACACTCTCAACCTATGATGCCGCTGCTATTACTAAAGATCCAAATATGACTTTGGTACCACAAACATCAAGGTTCTAGAAACGAGGAAACCTTTTTTTATAAGAGTCGAGTTCAAAAATTTATTTCATTTAAAATAATTTTTCTGTAAATCCGAATTACATAAAAAACGTACAATTTTGATCAACAAATTTAAAAAAAAAACAATCTTAAAACTAGTTAAATTTTTTTTACAATTACAACACCACCAAAAAGAAATTTTAGTATGAGGAAAAAATTAATTACAGTATCATACATCTACAGCTGCTTTTGTATTTGTTAATTTTTTTTATTTATTAGTATTATTTTGGTAGATATTTTACATTTTTTACTATTTTTTATTTTGTCTTTTATGTACTTTTAAATTAATTTTTTTTTTTGAAGAAAAAAATTTGGTATTAAAATGAATTATAGCATTTATGTAAAAATCTATAAATTACCTTCTTATTGAACAATCATAAGTATACTTACCCAAATCCAACGTGGTTTTTATGACAGGGTTCTATTGTGTTAAAGGTCTCATCTCCTATTTTAACAAAAAAACATATCATAACATGTTTTTTGTATCTCAACATTCTTGTAGCATTAGTTTACACTTTACTTAGTATTGGTCGGTGATTAGATCCTCTTTTTAAAAGCATATTTTTAGGGAAAAATTGAAGCTTTTTAGCTATCGACAATTGTATCATTAGAAACAAGCCCTTTCAATGAGCAAAAGTTTTAATTTTTTTCTAAAATAATGGTTTCAAAAATTGTATTTAAACACTTTATACCGAGTGAACTAATGCTACAAGTATTTTGAGATTTAAAACACAAGTTATGTTTCTAAATACGCGTTTAAATTTTTGTTATCATTTTTAAACAAAATAAATTAAGAGCTGTTTAAAAAGTTGATCATTTTTGGGAGCCTTTTATTACACGAAATATTAACGGTATATCTACCACTCTTTCTAGAATTCAAGTTTGAATTTTTATCTTTACAATAACCTAAAAAAGAAAAAAAATTACACCAATTAACAAAATTATTGCTTAAAGTGCAAAAAATAGTTTTTTTAGATTTTGGCCTTAATTTATAAACTTAGCTCAAAATCTGAAAAACCGTTTTTTCTGTTTTTTTTTTAATAGAAGCAGTCTAATCTTTTCGTTTTTTGAAGGAGCCTGTTTTGAACACCCTGTATAACTTAAACTAAAAATTTACAAAAAACACTACTAAACATCTTAAAGCATAAGAAATGAGATACCGAGAAAAAAAAAGATCATCTCAATAAATAAAGTATTGGAGGAGTTACAAGACTTTAAATTTTGTTAAAATTTTAGGGTGTTTCATTTCAATTGTTGAAGACTGTCGTTAAATAGAAATACTAAATAATAAATGTATTTCAGTATTTGCATATGTACGAGTATTTGCTTCTATGCTATAAGGTATTGTATTATATTTTATAACACAGCAAACCTTTATTATTTAAAGTCTTTTATTTAAATTAATTAAAATAAATAAATAATTATAAATAAAAATTGTAAATAATACATTAGCCTTAAAATTCTGGCATATCACGCATATTATGAGATGAGTAAGCACTATAAACAAACACAATAAATTGTTATGTACGTGCAATCGACTGCAAATTTTATATGCAATAAAAAAGATTTGTTGTCTTAAAGGCAACTAATTAAAAAAATAAAACCACAAATTTGTACACTTTAGTTAGATGTTAATCTGGAATAGTTTCCTATTTCCTGGTGTTGTCTATAATTAAAACGGCTCACACACGATACGATTTGTCGTACGACATGTCGCACAACTCAAGTTGTTACGACCGTCGTACGGTAGTTGTATTGTGTGTGGGATTGTCGTCAAACAAATCGTACGACGAAGTTGGATCGTACGGTAGTTGGTTCTAAAAGAAAGGTGTTTTATTCTCAAGACCTTAGATAATTTTTAGAATTTCCTGGTTCGTTGTTACATAATTCTTATAGCAAATTTATATGCGCATATATTTTAGACCATTTCTTTTGTTTCTTAATTTTTTTTCCTTTACTTAACAGACTGACAACTATTGCCGCTATAATCTTTTTCCCAACAGGCGGTATCATAATAACAAAGTGTATTCGAATGTAATTTAAACAACTGCCAATTGCACTGTTTGATGCTCAAATCGTAACGTCTGAGGGCAAAACACTAACCAATTTGTTGGAACGATTGTTTATCCAATCTGCAGTACAACCGTTGTACGACTGATCGTATCTTGTGTGGGCCGTTTAAAACATTGTCGACATCTTATGTGAGATTTTGCTTAATTAATTCTGTAAACAGAGTGAGTTTTAAAGTTTTTAAAAAAAGGTTGGAGAGAAATAGGGGTTTTGTTAAAAAAAGAAGAAAAAAGTTTCTGCTTTTTTCTAAATATATACATAAGAGTAAGCAAGATAAACATCCGTTGTCAACTTTTTAAAAACAAAAGTTTTAAAATAAAAATTGATAAAAATATGTATTTTTTTGTTAATTTTTTTTTATTTATAATTAATTGTATATTTATTATTTCAAAAAGTTTTGATTAATTTATATAAATACTTCTTAACGCCAATATATTAGGCAAAAGATGTGTTTAAAATGCAGAAAAATAAAACAGACCTTTTGCCTAGTATATTGATGTTAAAAAATGCAGAATTACAAAGGAACACCTACTCCTACAAATTTTTTAACGCCTTTAAAAAAACAACGTAATGTATAAACTACAGCCATAATTTGGTTTGTTTTATTACGTAAAATGTGTTTTTTTATTACCAAAAATTCTCTGTAAAATCTTCCTAATTTGTTGTGTAAATAAATATCCAGAAGAACTACTTGAAATAGTAAATGCTTATAATGTAATTAGAACCGTTACCTAATAGAATGTAATTTTTTTATCACAAAAAACATACTGTATAGTTTTAGTAATGTCAATAGAGTTTGTGCAGTCTCTAGACAAAGCTTTATGAGCTGATTTCAAATTGAGATAATACCAGTAGTATCGCAAATTTTAATACTTTTCTATGGTAACAACCAATCACAACCCCGAATTGTTTCAATTTTGTTTAAAAACGAAAATACTACCAGTATTATTTCAACTTGAAACCAGCCCATTAGAGATTACTGGCTTTATAAAATATTCCGTCAAATAGATTTCAAGTCACTAATCCGACATAATGTGACAATTTCAACATTTATGACAAATATCACTGACAGTACGGCAGTCAAATTTAACTAAGAAATAGTTCAAATTGTTTTTGTTTTGTTATGGCACTCTTGACAACTTTTTTAAATATACACCTGTTATAAATAGGAAATTTTTAAATAATAATAATTAATATAAATAATAAATCTTAACCAAAACATAAATCAAAAAACAGATAACTTAAAGAAGCCTAATTCTGTCGTAATTGAAGCAGTCGTAACAGCCCATATGGCGGCGTTATAACGTTATTACGTATATTATTGAAATAGAGTATAATTTTACTTTTACAAAAAATAAAAAAATTATCGGAGAAGTACAGTATTACAAACTTTGGTTTTTGAAAGGTTAAGTTAAAACACGATATCCGCTAGCACTTTAAAAATAAGTAAGTTTTAGTTAAACATCAAATAAATTACCAACAGATGGGCTTTATGGAAAGAAATTATTAACAAATGCTTCTAGCGTTTTATGTTTCTCTCAAATTACTTTTTTTTTAAGTATATGCGTTAGTACATACTTTATAATAAAACAATATTTTTTTCTTGTCCGGTTTATTTACATAGAAAGTAAGGAACACAGTTGTAAAGCCCTATTAATAAAACACTTAATTATAAAAAACCATTTAGGGTCGGTTTACAAAAGGTAAATTAAATATTTAATTACGATTAACTTTTAATTTGTGATTACGTTGATAGGTCTGACATTTTATTAGTTAAAATAGACATTTAATTGCAAATTAACTATTTAATCGCAATTAAACTTAATGTTAGCTTCTCTAAACTACCCCTATTTCTATTAAAAATAAATATGATTACAGCATAGCGCTGCTATATTGATCATTACCAGTAATCTAATTACGTCAGATTTAAGCTTTCTTGATATGCCTAGCTACTTGTTTTTGCATTTTTTTATTTTTTAATAATGAAAAAATTACGAATTTCATGCTTTAGGTATTTTGTAACCAAAACTTAAGTTATTATTTTTTGGCTTGTTTTGGTTTATCCGCATATAAAATATTTAGCATAGTTGTAAAATTTTATAAGTCATGTAATTATAAAACAAATCATATAGTGCAATTAAAAAAAAAGTATATGATGAAGTCATAGCGTTGCCATGTTTGTCGCTGCGAGTGATCCAATTACGTCAAAACTGAGCTTCCTTGATGTAACAAGTTATTTGTTTTTTAATAAAATGCTACAAAATTCAGAACTAACTATATGTTTAAATAAACAACAAGAATTCTATTTAATTTACAAATTTAACCTTAATTACAATTTTTTGACAAAATGGTACCTATTACAGAAAATAATATTTCAATATTGTGTTGTTTCTTGGTGCATCGTGTTTCGTCCAAATATTTGTTGTTGGTTAGCCATAATCTCGTGTAGGTCTCTGGTAAATCTCCTCCCACACATCCACATATTCGATCGGCAATCACATTGTGTTACCTACTGCGTAATCCCGAGCACGTGCCCCTTTTCCATGCCATTTGGTGGCTGTGGCAGAGTCGGAATTACCATGCGAACAGCATCACGCTACATGTCATTTGAATATATCAATTAGGCGTCCGCCCCCGTCGCCCCCTTAATTCACTTATGCCCCTACACATGTCTCGGCGACACACTAGAGACGCCACCGCACCGCCTCATCTTGTAACCTACTCTACACGAAATGGATTTCAATAATCCTACAAATTACTAAAAGCGTTCGCACTTTGATACGACTCCTTCCTTCAATTCGAATTATTGTTTACTTCGAATTCGAATGCGAGAGATACGTCTACTAAAATTTTCATATTTGAATAGGGAATGGTAAATAGGGGAGAATTAGCGCCGTTTCAAACAGAAAATTGATTAATTTTGGGAATTCCAATTCAGATATGTTTCCAGGAAATTATAATTACGTTCTTTGGCAATAAAAATTGGATCGTTGGAGGATAATAGAAGACGGAAATTTTATTTAAAAGACAAAGAAAAGAAAAGACCACATAAACGACGACAAATCAGAATATTATTGACGGTATCGATACGTTGCTGATGTATAATTGAAACGTCAAATGCATACAGGTTTGAACGCGATGAAGGCATTTCTCGTCCATTTGACAGACGGGATGCTAAAATGCACTTCCGGTTCGCTTGTGAAACATTCATGTAGCAAATTGATGCACTTTTCTGAATTATATGCATACTTTACTTTGATCTTCCAATTTCTCATAAAAGAATAGAATATTAAGAATTTAATAACTGATTTTATTATAAGTCTGTCACGTACAGTTAAGAAACTAAATTGATTAACTCTTTAAAAGAACAAGTAATTTTGTAGCAGACAAGATAATTTAATTTAGTAGTATATTACTATGAGCGATGATTGTGAGACAGATGACACAATTGTGACACAAATGAGTTTTGAGTATGACAAGCGAAGCCAATAGTTCTCAAAAAGAATAAGTACAACAATTTTTTTTATGCAACAAGTGTAATATAGGGTGTGTAAAAAGTCGCAAAGATCTTTTGGAGGAATTTTGAGAACACCCTCAAAAAACACAAAAATTTATTTAAAAAATTTGAATACTCTTTTGTTCTTTTTTTGTTTTTTTTTTTGTATTTTTTGAAATTTGGTATTTTCTTGAAATTTATGAATAGGTAATTTATTTCAAATGCTTTACCGTTTCTTTTTTATAAATTACGTATTTAAATCTCAAGAAAATACCAAATTTTAAGAAAATACAAAAAACAAACAAAAAAAACAAGAGTATTAAATTTTTTTAAATAAACTTTTGTGTTCTTGGAGGGTCTCCCATGTATTCCTCCAAAGGATCTTCGCCACTTTTGACACACCCTATATAGTAATAATAATAATAATAATAATAATAATAATAATAATAATAAGTTTATTACCACATAAGTTTTACAAAAACATTGGTATTGTCACATGAATAATATTAAATTTAGAAAATAGAATAAACAATAGTTAAAAGTTAAAAAGTACATAGTAAAGAAATACATAAGAAAAAAAAAAACTTAATTAACAGACTGCAGTTAGATATGTAATTATTGACCGCGCGTTAGATATTCTTGCAAGCTATAGAACACATTTTCAGTAAGAAACAGCTGAAGGCTTTTTTTAAATTTTATTTTTGATGCAATTGTCACAATGTCCGTAGGTAAAGAATTATACAATTTAATGCAGTTAAAATAAGGGCTATTTTCAAAATGTTTAGTATGATGGATTGGCACACTCAGCATGTTACAGTTTCTCGTTGTCATGTTTGAATACAATTGACCATTTTTTAGAAAAAGATTTAAGTTGCTTTTGGTAAACATAATAATTTTCATTATATAGATAGAGGTAACCGTCATTATGCGCAGCTCCTTGAAGTACTGTCTGCATGAAGTCCGACAAGACAAACCTAAGGCTGTTCTTATAATTCTTTTTTGAGCGCGTTGTATTTTCTCGATATCACAAGAATGATACCAAAATATTATTCCGTACGATAGTCTAGAAAAAACGTAAGCATAATAAAAGGTTAAAATACTACTTATTGACAATTGGTTTTTAAGATATCGTATTACACAACAGGCCGAATTCATTTTTGAAACAGTGTTGCATATATGTGTAGACCATTTAAGCCTAGAGTCAATTGTTAAACCGAGAAATTTAGTTTCATTTGTTTCTTTAATTGATTTACCAGATGCCTTAATTAGTAATGATTTATCTTCAAAGATGTTAGTATAATGCAAAAAAGCTGTTTTACTTGCATTCAGGTGTAAACTGTTAGAATTACAAAAATTTATCATATTACAAATAGTGATATTAAGTTGGTTAGACAGTTCTTCTATCGTATTCGCTGCGACAATTATTGATGTATCATCTGCGTATTGACATAAGGAACCGACGGCGACGTTCAAGTATTTGGATAAGTCATTAGTATAGATGATAAATAGTAAGGGACCCAAAATAGACCCCTGCGGAACTCCCTGATTTATAACACTTATAGATGAGTACGTTGAAATTATTTTATTATTTTGTATCGTTTGAATACACACACTTTGTTTTCGATCTGAAAGATAACTTTTTATTAAATTGTTGCTCGTACCTCTTACACCAAGTTGTTCTAATTTTACTAACAGTGTTTTATGACATAAGGAATCAAAGGCTTTAGAAAGATCGAAATAAATTCCTGCTACTTTTTTTTGATTATCCAGATTATGATGAATGAAATTTATGGCGTCAAGTATCGCAGTTTCAGTTGATTTATGTGGAATAAAGCCATGTTGAGTTGGTGAAATTAGATTAAATTGATTAAAGTATTTTATTAATCTGTCGTAAATAACTTTCTCAAAAATTTTTGAAAACGAAGAAAGGATTGAGACCGGCCTGTAATTTTCCACCGATTTTTTATCTCCCTTTTTATAAATAGGTACAATTTTAGCCGTTTTTAATTGTTCAGGATATATGCCATTTACTATACATTCATTAATTATATCAGACAAAGGATCACTTATGTATTCGGCTGCAATTTTCATAATTTGTACAGGAATATCGTCAATTCCTTTAGAGTAGCTCGATGGTAATTGTGAAATTATTGATCTTATTTCGTCAGCACAAGTGGGGTAGAAAAAAAAGTTTAAATTTGAATTTTTTATATAATTATTAGAACGATTATGAATGTACTGAGCAGTGTTGTTTGGTGAGGTGTTAATACCACTGAAATATGAATTAAATTCTTCAGATACTGTTTTTGGGTCATCTACATTTTTAGAATTAATGGTAAGTTTAATATTATTTGTATTTTGGCACTTTCCGGTTATTGAATTAAATTTTTTCCATAACGCTTGCGATTTATTTTTTGAATTAGCTATAAAGTTCTCGTTGTAACATATTTTATAATGAATGATATAATTTTTGTACTTCTTTCGTTCAGATTTATAACGCAAAAGTAATTCGATGTTATTTGTTTGTTTATATAAATCATATAAGTTTCTGATATTTTGTGACCAATTGCTGATTTCGTCCGGTACCCAATGTTTATGGTTTTTTGATGTAATTGTCTTTATCCTGAGTGGAAAAGATACGTCGTAATAATAATAAAAAATATTAAAAAACACTTGATATTTTTGAATTACATTAGATGGAAGTTTTATATCTTTCCATGTTTCACTTTTGAGACTATTTTGAAAATGTCGGATACAATCTTTATTTCTAATCTGTCTACTAGTTTTTGTTAATCTGAGTCTATCAGATATAACACAGTTAAACGAAAGAGTTTGCGCATAATGATCTGATATAAAAGTTTTTATTACACTGCCACTTAAATCGTTGTCGATATCAATGTTACTAAAAATATTATCGATGATTGACGCGCTTGTGTGAGTAATATGAGTCGGTTCAAATATGTGTTGCTTTAGATTGAACGTACTGAGTAACTGCAATATTTCTGATACTTCTTTACACTTACTTTCAAAATGAATATTAAAATCTCCGCAAATGATTAATTTTTTATTAACTGAAAATGTTTTCTGTAGCACAAGAGAAAGTTTATTTAAAAAGTTAGCAAAATTCCCGGTAGGTGATCTGTATATTCCAATAATCACATATTCAACATTTTTCGATCTAAATTTAGCACAGACATATTCAAAGTCTTTTTCCAAAGGATCAACATTAACACACACTTTTTCCAAATTTTTGCTTCGTGAGTATAAAGCTACTCCACCCCCTTTACTGTCATTGCGACAACAAGAACTTACGAGTGTATAGTTTGTTACTTTATGCAGTAGGATTTCGTCGGATTTTAAGAAATGTTCAGTAAGACATAAAAAATGGGGCATAACTTCATTTAGCACAATTTCCAATTCATTAACTTTGTTTCGTAAACTACGTATGTTTAAATGCATTATAATAGATTTAGATTCGGTGTTGTGTAATTTAATTTTAGAAAATTTTTGTTGCGATGTATCCGATTTTGTTTGTGTATAGGTTATCTTGCTGTTAGAGGTGTTGGGCTGGAGTTGACTAAAAAATCTTGTGCATTTTCATCTTGGGAAATACATTGATCTTGAACTGCTTGAGGCGATGACGTAGTTGAATTTAGTTGTTGGGTTTTTTTGGAGAAAATTTTCGAAGTAGAAGGACTGAGAGCAAAACTGCTGAATCTTTTTTTACCTAGTATGTATTCGATTACCGTTTTAACTATGTTTCTTTTTGCTGCGAAGTTAAAAATCACATCCTGGTTTTTAAACTGACTTTGGATAATATTGTTAGCGTCGAAGTATTTTAAGTTCACATTATTTTTTGATATAAATGATAATTTGATGTTCAAATTATGAATAAATTTATTAAGTATAGGGCGCTTATTGTAGAATGGGCATCCAATAATATTTAAATTTGTATGTTTAAATCCGTGTAATGTTGATTCTAAATCGTCTTCTGTAGGTATTTTACCGGTACGAGCTTCCAAGTTACCTCCAAAAATTACTACATTGTCATTGCGGGTAAGAGTGTTTATGAAATCTTCATGACTATTTACAATTTTTTGAAATGAAGCATTAGTGTTTTTTATAATTTGCTTTTTTATCAGTTTTTATAGAGAAAAGTAAAATTTTGCATTCTGTAATAGGCCTATCAAAGTTCTAATATTGTAATAGCTATATAAGCACCTAAATGAGTGTTATAATATTTTTTTAAAAAAACGCAAACTATAAATTTGAAAAGTCCGTGGTATATCAAACTTAGTGTAATGATTGTAATGCAGCATGTGTAGAACAGAGCGATAGGATAAGAACCCAGGTTTCTGTATACATTTATATTAGAAAATAACTGTGAATTTAATAAAAATATCAATTCCAAACTTTTATATAAATGTTTATCAAGAACAAAATTAATCGTTCTAGAAAAACTTAACTCTAAACCACCCTAGTGCCCATGACTGTTTACGTGTAACTTACTCTCATTTTTCTCTTCTTTTCTGTATGTTACTAACAGTCACCTTCCAAAAGGCTTTAGAAAGCTGACGAAAATACCTTGGAAGGGTCGATCTTACTGCATATGCAAATCAGGGTTAATTTACGAAGAATAAATTTCAAGTGATGAAAAATGCTATTAAATAAAACAAATAAGAACTAAAAATGCCGATATTTGATATCCTAAACATTCTATCGAGCATTCTATTTATCGATAAGTCACGAAAAGTTAATATAAAGAAAAGACATTAATCGAAAGTAAAACGTTCGAACCATGCCGAATGTGAACAAAGTACCCTCTATTTCTATTTATGTACATACTTGGCCATCTTTGGCATTAGCAGTTACTGCACAGCTAATCGGGTGAGTTTGACAACACGAAGTTTGCACGGTAGTTTTATTTAAGGAAAATTTGAGCAAAATGGTACACTTTTCAAATGTATGGAACGGGCTGTTTTTTGGCTAAACTATGAAAAATTTTAAACAAAATATAGGCATTAAATAGCTAGGAAGATGCTACCTGAGACAATGCTTAAAAAGTTTTTATTTGTTTAAATTTTTAAGATAACTGTAGGAAAATTTTTGTTTTTTGTGAGATTTATTCTTGTTTTCTTTTAAAAACAAGCTTTTTAAAAGAAATGTTGCTGTGTTAATTGTTTTAATATTAACTTTATAAATTTTCCATAAAAGAATTAAAAATTACCGAATGTTATCGCTAATTTTTATCAAGCCTACAAAATGTCTGGTTAATTCAAGTTATGCATGTTAAAAAGCTAATAACAGTCTTTTAAAAAAGTTACAAAAAAATAATTTATTTAAATAATTAATAATTTAACAATAATACCTAATTAATGTATTTTTTTATTTTTTATTATTTTGTAGTGCACATTACAAGCATGTTGTAGTACTAGATATAAATAAATAAAATATAAATAGGAAACATCAAAAACACTAAATTTTTATTTAAATAAAGTGTTAAAAGCAAAATGTTTACAAAACTGTCTTCCACCTTTTAAACACCGATAAGAAAATCAAGTAGGCGTTTCTACACACCTCCGAGCTATTCTATTGCTATTGTTGTCTCAACTAGCATAAAATACCAGCGTTTGAAAGGTGGAAGACAGTTTTGATAACATTTTTTTTAACATTTTGTTTAAATTAAAATTCGGATATCCTAGATATTTATTATTTACATTTTATTTATTTGTATCACGTACTACAACATACTTGTAATATGCACTACAAAATAATAAAAAATAAGAAAAAACACATTAATTTTTATTGTTAAATTATTATTTAAATAAATTATTTTTTTGTAACTTTTTCAAAGAATTGATATTATTTTTTTAACGTGCACAACTTGAATTAACCAAACATTTTGTAGGTTTGACAAAAATTAACAATGATATTCGGTAATGTTTATTTTTTTTATAGAAAATTTATAAAGTATATGTTAAAAAAATTAAAACAGCAACATTTTTTTTAAAAAGCTTGTTCTTAAAAAATCAAAAATAAATTTTACAAAAAATCAAAATGTTGCTATAGTAATCTTAAAAATATAAACAAAAATTTTTTTTTAAACATTGTCTCAAGTAGCATTTTTCTAGCCATTTAATGCTTATATTTTGTTTTTTCAAAATTCTTTATAGTTTAGTCAAAAAACAACCCGTTCCATACATTTGGTCCAGCCTGTATAAAAATTTTGACTTTCCAAGGAATTCCAGCTTAATCTGTGTAGCACTACATTTGGTAGGTTTGACAACAAACCTAGATTTTTTTGGCCCTAAAACATAAATAAAAGTTTGTTGCAATATAAACAAGATGCTTTATTATCATCATCCTCATTTGCAAACTGATCCTCGTCTTTGGTGTCAGGCTCAAGAAGAGTCTTCTTAAGGTTTTTCTTTGCTTTTTGTTTTGTAATAGATCTGCGCTTTTTTAAACGCTTTTTTTTCCTGCCTTGTCTTTGAGCTCTTCTATCTTTAAAGTTGAATTTAAAACTACTGGTCTTTTTTTTTTTGTTGCCTATGCTCTTGGCAGTGCTTTAATCACTTCCAGTGAAATGTATTTTCTGTGTTCCTTGTACATTTTGTTTTTCTCTGCATCTTCCTGTTCTTGAATATTGTTTTCAAGTAGCAGCGAAGAAGTTTTTTCTAGTCGAAGCTGAAGATCAGACATCCTCAGCGGCTGAGCTTCCCCATAGTCAATCGGTATGCTTCTAGAGAAGCTAGGTTGTGAATTTTTTTAGAAAAAGATGTTTTAGACTTTTGCATTTCTGATAAACTAGCTTTGCTTTTAAGTATTTTCAGTCCAGCTTCATTTTTAAATTTTAAACATTATCAGTTTAAACTCTGATGTGAGACTTACCTTATGCAGTGTACCTAACAACTCTTTCAATCACATTCTTCTTACGATATCTTAACACACATTTATAACACCCAAAAGAGATAAAAACAGCTTCAACCATACCATAAACGCTGAGAATCGACTAATCTCAATGTAGCGCCTATTGCAAGTTCTCTAAAAGGCGTCATCTATTAGGTATTAGAAGTGTAAGGTCGAACGTTGGAAGTGCGCGTAGTTCAAGTAATAACATTGTGCTCTTTTATCTACATGTGGTATATTACCCAAATTTTTTCTACTAGTAAAATAAGGACGATTTTTTTAAGGTATGTTTTTAGAATGACAGTGCTTCAAAATTTTGCGTGCAAATGACGACACCTTCAAGAGCATATAGCAGCGCTTTGTTACAATTTTTTTTTATTTTGTGAGTTATAAACATTTAGCTACTCGTATCTAAGTTGAGTTAGGTTTGTTGAAGGTTTTAATAAAAGAAATGTAAAAAAAAACAAATGAAATCATCTAGAACAATGGTAAAAAAATCGAAAGGTTTCTGAGACCGTATATCAGTAAAAACGTGTCTTTAAATTATTACGGTGCTTAAGGAATTTCCACCCAGTGGCGGCCGCTGATTTTATAAAACTATGTATTTTGAAAATGGGGCATGGGATTCAAATTCTGTTATAAAGGATTAGTATTAAAACCAAACTAAAGGCTACTTCTAAAAAAAATTTGGGAAATTTAAATTTTAAAAATGGTGTGTCTCCACTGGTTATTTCCGAAACGGCTTATGTTAGGCGATGGCGATTTTTTTTCAGCATTATGAAACAAATTAGGGACTAGTCTTTTCTTGGTTTTTTCCGAAATTTTAATTATAAAAAAAGTTAGGAAAAATATTCAAAAAATATTCTTTCTCTAAAATTTCATTACCTCATATCTTTTTCTTAAATTTAAAATTTTGAACAAAACTAAAATAAACTAGTTATCAATTTGGTTCATAATGCTGAAAAAAATTGGCACTGGCTTAACATAAGCCGTTTCGGAAATAACCAAGGAGACACACCATTTTTAAAAATCAAATTTCGCAAATTTTAATCAAATTTTTTTTTTAGCAGTAACCTTCAGTTTGGTCTCAATAGTAATCCTTTATAACAAAATTTGGATCCCAATGTAATTAATCAAAATGTAACGTATTTAACTTATTTTGTCAGGTTTTCCACAAACTTTAAAAATTATTTATAAAAAATAAATACCGTTTGTTTATGTTATTCTTGAAAAAAAATTGTTGTTATATCTTCAATTAATTATTCTCAGTTTTTAAAAAAAATCCTACGAAAAGTACGATTCCTATCAAATTAAATGCTTGTTCTAACTGCGGTCGGGATAGGGAATACATGTTAAATGTACGATTTTCAATTGTTAATATTTCGAAATTTAGTACCGCAAAGACTATAAAAAAAAATACCTACGTATAAAGAACAGTTAGAAGTAAGTGTATTTAAAAATGAAAAATATTGTAAGAAAAGTGATTTTTTACGGAACGTCCTTAAGATTTAAAATTTATAATTTAAGTAAAAACGTAAGTTTTAAATCAGCAAATATAAAATGAAATTTTATATGTATTATTAAGTGATAGTTAGTTCGTTATTCCAGTTACGTAAAATGTTTTATTTTTAAATTTTTAAGTTAATAATATTAATTAATATATGTAAGAAAAAATGCAATTGACGCGAAGTGTGCGTGTGTCTTAATTTTCAGACCAGTACATAGCAGAATAAAAATAGTAGAAAGCGAAGAATTTTACTATTTAGAACTTTAAGTCGAAAGCAGTTCGTCTATTTTTTCTTTAAGTAATTAAACTAATTAAAAAAATGTGAGAGATGTTATGACTTGTAAATTTTTGAAAATGCATAGAAAGTAAAACTAGACGAATGTTTAAATAAATAACGGACAAATATAAAGATTCAATTAACTAATGTTTTGTATCTTAATTCAAATATTGTTTTCAATGTGTTATTTAAGGCAATCTGAAATAACCACCTGATTGTGCAGGTTGGCCAACTTAGTTAATCTCAGCCTAGTCTAAATAGGTATACACATTATAAGTTACAAAGTTTGCAAAGGCACTGTTACGGTTGAGATACTTTGACACCACCGGATTTGCCGAGCATAACATTATACGGCCATATCCTCTAACAGTTGTTTGTGACTAAATGAACGTTACGACCGTTTTTTGTGTCCCACGCTGTATATCGACAAGATCGTAAAGTAGCTAATTCATTTCGTGGCGCCCCGGGTACTTCACTATCATATACCACGGCTTCGTTTATGAAAATGTGTGAAAAATGCACGATCACGTACTTTGAGTTTAAATGCCGTTGTAAAACCTCACACGTACTTAGCGGTTTTGCTGTTTATTATTTATTTTATAGTTTCGGGCTAGAGGGGAGTCGAGCTCTTTCGCAATAACTAGACACTAAACGTTAATTCTTGCGGTAAAAGAGAATTGAAAAAACGAAGATTTTCTAGCGTTTATTGGCTCGCTAAGTTTACATTAAAGTCCTGGCTGGTAACTGCTGGGTGATAAAAAGTCTAATAATCTCTACGTTTGTATTGTTACTAAAACAAGAATAATGATGAAATTAATTTATTAGGATTTTTAACAAAATTTTATTTAGTTACTGATGAAAAAGTAAGTTGCTACAAGTGGGTAAATCACTAGGTCACCAAGAAAACAAATTATTATAGCTAATTGTGACAATCTTAGAATTTTTTTTAAATACAATGGGCTAGATTGCCACAAATTAGACAAATTACCATGGATTGCTACTAATTTCTAAGAACTGGCATTAATTTTTAGGAACTGCTAACAACCAGTTACCCGAAAATTTTACGCACCACTGGTTTGGCGGTATCATTAAAGTTCTTTCTTTCAAAAAAGAGAATGATAACTTGACATCAATAGTTTGTCGTCAATTTATTAAAAAAATTAAATATTTTTCAAAAAAACTGAATGTTAATTCAGCCCTTTTAAATGACTTTGCGGTTTAGCACCACAAATCAAAAGAATATATTTGTAAGAAGCAGGTTGCTCCTACTAGTGGAAAGAAACAAACAACTAAATTTCGGTGATGAGTTGCAGTAACAAATAAAACAGGAAAGTCTAACGCTACTTAAATAAAAATTTTAAAACTTGTAAAACAAAACATATTAATAATTTAACGTTTAAACTGAGAAAGACTATGACTATTTTGACGTCAGCATTTGTAGAATTAAATATTGATTTCAATTTTTTCGAATTATTGTGCATTTATTGATTAATTAAGCGTGGTTATCTCAAAACACTTACACAAAAATTTTCGAAGCAAACTTGAAGAGGTGTTAATGTGTTGTTAGTAGTTTTGCAAAAGGGTAAAATTTCTGAGTACTCGGTTCAATCAGAACCAATTCTCCTAATTAACATGGGGATAATTAGTGGGATAAAAGCATTATTGCAGCAGTACAAGCGTAGAGCTTATGCGAGTTTATCTCTAATCACAAGAGTTATTGAAATATACTGTTATGAACAATTTAAAATAGCAATAAGAAAAAATACGTTTCAGCAAATAGCTTGAAAAAATACTTAAAAAAATTCGCGCAAGAAGCGCATCGAGGTCTGAAATTTTATGAAATTATTAGATAATAGACCAACTAAGACATGATTGAAAAATATGAGTCATCGCTTCCAATTGAATCGATAAAAGTCACAAAACATCAGGTACGTTTTTGCAACGACGTTTGATTATATAAGAAGGGAGAATAAGTTAGTATGTGAGTTAGCGAGGACTGGACAAGTAAGCAACGTAAGCGATGTGATTAAATTAAGTCGATGGCGATTGTAGTGTAAATATCGAGTTATTTATTCGTTGTTATGGTATTGGTGTACATACTAGATATAAATTATTTGATATTAATCCAACTCTTTGAATCAAACAAACTCCAAAATTGCACAAATGTTGCAATACTTTAGCGTAGGAATAATATACAAAATATTATTGTTATAAAATATAATTGCATATCTGTATAAATTTGACGTGTGTACAATCCATTTTGTGATTTTTAACATAAATAAACTTTACTTTATTACCGATAATTGCCAAAAATTTAAAGAAAGCTGATTTTATAATTAATTTACTATCGAAAAAAATGAATAAAATTTTAAACTTACTATAAAGTTTTAATGTCTTTATTGCCTAATTGGCTTTACAGTCCTACGTAAAAGTAACAAAAACATTATTTTTTTTCCAATCTTCTTCTAGCACACGTAACTTCTTTCATCCATTGTTTCCCTTCTCGATTTTCGTTTAGAACTTTTATTCTTACATACTCGCACATTCTTATCTCTACACACTCTGACAAATAATGCTCTATTGTCTCTCTTTCTTCTCTACATAATCTACACATTCTTTCTCAATCTTCTCTCCAAAATTCATTTTTTCTTTCTTCATTCCTACATCTGTATCTTGCAACCATTTTTTTATTTTTAGTTTTTATTTTACCTAAATATTTTGGCAGTTCGGTGGTTACAATCAAGGCATATTTTGAATTGTACCTTGATTTTTTTATACTCGCAATTTGTTCCTGTTTATCTATGTCAGCATCTCTTTGTTTTAATTCTTCTTTTATTGTTCTTTTTCCTTCTTTTATTCTTTCAATTTCTGCACACGCATACCCCTTTTTCTCATAGTAGTCATCTTGTTTTATCCACCTAACATTACCATTTGCTCTTTTAATTTTAGCCCAGCACTGTTGCAGTATTCTGCATTCTTGTCGCATTCTTAGATTTTTCTCAAATCTTACCGCTCTTTTTCCTGTTTGCACTTTCAACTTTTTCTTGCACACGCTCAATTTCTTCATATTCCTTCCATTCCCATACTTCTGCTCTATACATTAAAATACTTTTCACCAAACTGTCAAACATCATCATTCTTCTTTTCAAATTTTCACCAAATTTACGTTCTTCCAAACTCCAGACACTTTCCATTACTTTGTTTGCTTTTTGACTACTTTCCTTATTTGTCCTATGTCTGTCATACTACTATTTAATACATATCTCAAATATTTTAACTCTTTTACTTGTTCTATATTTATTCTTTCCCATTTCCATTCATCTTCTTTTGCAATTTCTACTTTCTTTTCAATCACCATCATTTTTGTTTTCTACATCTACATTAACTTAAAGTTTTTTAGTTCTTACATATCTTTCCATAACTTTTATCATTTCTTTCATTTCACTCTTGCTCTTTGCTACAATTACTAAATTATTTGCAAACGCCAGGGACCACACTTTCTCTCTGCCTACAACAAACTATCCCTCCTACTTGCGCTCTACTTGAAACTTCATCCACATCTTTCATATATGCTAAGAATAGTGCAGAACAGCTTTGTCTGACACTTATATTTGTTCAAAAACTTTCATTTACTTCTTCGCCTACCTTTACTTGGTTAACAGTTTCCTCGTAAATTTGTCCACACTGTCCACACTATCAAAAGCTTTTTTAAAATTACTGTAGTATTTATATAAATTCATTATAATAATACTTAATTATAAACAGTCTTCAAAATTTTGACAAATTATTTTGGTGAATCACGTCCATTCTTTTTACATTCGAAATTTGTTACGGGGAAGTGGACAAGGCAGAAAAAAACTATATTATAAGGCCAACGTTTCGAATCCTTTATTGATTCTTTTTGAGAAAAGATTCAATTCAATTTCAAAAAGAATCAATAAAGGATTCGAAACGTTGGCCTTATAATATAGTTTTTTTCTGCCTTGTCCACTTCCCCGTAACAAATTTCGAATTTTGACAAATTTGACATATAGAATAAAATAACTCAAAAGTCTAAAATAAGTCAATTCTGAAGCTAAATCTCTATCTAAAAAATTCAGACAGCTGTAGTTAAAGCTGTGTCAATAATTTAGCCTCTTACGTCAAGAACTGTTCCTATGATTATCTGTATATTTAATATTAATCAAATTAATTGATAAATAAAATAGATTTATTGGTTTTATTTTTTATTTCATTATTTCTAATTATACACTTACCGGCACAAAATTCGATCTATACAGATACTTGATTTTATCAAAAACATATTTGTTTTTTTTTAGTCAGAGAACTTTTGCGTAGAAATAAGATACATTTCTAATTGTTGTTTAGACTAAAAAACAAAGAAATAAGCACCCGATAAAATTTTTAAGTTTTTTTAACTTTATTTTATCCTTCTTTATTATGTTACCTGTGGATAGTTGTCATTATTGTGATGTCTGTCACTATGCTTTTCATCTTAATTTAATTCTATAAAAGTAAATATTTATAACACATTTTAATTTTTTTATTAATAAATGCTTCTATTCTAAATAAAAATCGCAAATGTCAAACAAAATAAAAAATCTATGCCGTTCTGATACACTAATACAAAATAAGAGCTTGCTCTAAGCGCTCTTTTTCAAGTAAAGATCCTACTTTATAAAACCGCATTAAAACGAAAGTTTTTTCATACCGTTTGTAGACGCTTTAACTGCCAATATGACGCAAAACTCTTTGTATGAGTAGGTATATGGTTTCTACGATCGTCTTGCAAGTTACATAAGCTACGCTCGGTTACGCTACTTATGCTTAAAATCGTATTTGGAAATGTGGTTTCAAATCAAATTAGCGGTACTATCGTGTGTTTTTTTTAAAAAAAACTCTAGAGTGTTTTGAAACTAAAAAACAATTGTTTTGTATGTCTGTGATTAATCGTTTACACACTTGTCAAACTGGCAGATCTCATAACCTTACTTTTCGACAATTAAAACAAAAATACATTTTTATAAATATATTCATTTATTACCTACAAAAACTGTTGATAGCTGCCCAAACACCTACATTTTGCGAATGAAGGGGTTGTTCTACAATTTCATGAGGATGATCTGTTGCCCAAATTCTCATGTTTTGTGAATTCATGTAGCCGGACAGGTAAAACCACGTTTCATCCGTAAAGAAAGTTTTCTGAAGGAGTTCATTATTATTTGCAATGTTATTTAAAAACCACTGACAATACTGCAATCTTCTAGGAAAATCTACGGTCGTAACTCTTGAACGGCTTGGAGACGATAAGGGTACATATGTAAATCTTCTCGTAGGAGTTTATGACATGTACTAACAGAAAGTTCAACTTGCTGAGACAGATGTCTAATCAACGTTTTTAGATCTTGCTGTAGAATCTCTTGTGCAGCATGAATAACTTCATCTGTTCGTTTAGTTGGTCTTCCACTGCCCTCTTTACGTGTAATGGCCCCAATTTCACGAAACAGATTCTCGAAACTCCTCCAGGCACGGCTGAATTGAATATTTCCAAACACCGTTAACTTTCTCTCCATTTCGGAAATAACTTTCCAACAAAAAAGTCTTTTGTTCACTGGTGTACACCATGATTACAAATCAAGGAAAACACAAAATTTAGTATTGAAAAATACTGATAAATAAAATAAAGAATGTTTGAAAAACTAAAACACCACAAAAGCAACCACAGAAAAACACACCAAGACCAAGCTCGCTTTGGCGGGAAGAGAAGACATTTTTAGGTTAGGATAATTTGTGACGGATAAAATTGCATAGTAGGCAACCAACAATACACGAATAATGTAAATAATAAAAATTTTGTTGTTGTATGGGGTCATGTACGACATACGTGACAATGTCATGGCTTGCTACGAGTTTTTTTTTAAACGAACACACATTATATAAATTGCTAAATCCTATAGGAAAGTGCAATATATATATTTTCTTGTTGACTTAGCTACCGTGTTCATCTCGCATCTCATCGGTGCTTTCTTGTAAGTAGCCACTGTTAACTGGAAAGAATTGAAATTTTAACCACAGCTAAAACTTAAATTTTATTTTTGCGTCTGTCGATCTAGTTGTCATTTAACTACAAAAAAGTGGTTACGTTCTGTTTTTGAAAAAAAATTTGCATCATTTATTTAGTTTTTTAACATCAGTGTAATTAATGTATTTCGTAATTTTATGCTGTTAAAAATAGAGCTTTTTTATTGATTAATTTTATACACTTTAATGCGGTAGGCACGGTTGCTGCTTTTAACTTTTGGGATATTTCATTAAAAAAAAACTGTGATAGCGCCTATTTTGTTTATTTATTAACTTAAATTAAATCTTTTTTTTTGGAAGGAAATTTCACTTGTAACTCCTTAGTCCTTATCCTGACCTGTGCTCTCTACAGATAAAACTGATCTGCCGTAAGTGTCGGTTCCAGGAAGGTGTTATACTACAATAGTTTTCTACAAAAATACTAAAGATTACTACAAATTATTATAACGTTTTACATCTTTTCAAAAATTTTTACATATTGTTTTGGATTTCTAAGACATTGCCATAGATTGCTCTGAGTTACTAGGTACATACATGATATCTATGAAAGTGTAAGTACAGGGATTGCTATGAGTGGCAAGTCGGTAAGTTTGTAAAAAAGTTTGACCAGAAAATGGATTAACGTAGTTATGAAAGGATTTTAAAACTAAAGTATGATTCCGGTGTAATAATCCTGAAAAGTGGCAAGTTTGAGAAAATGTTCCTTCCTGAAAGCTAGGTTTGGTCTAATTTGTGACGATTCCGGTGTCGACCTCACCTCTTCACAATTAAGTTTTTTGTTGGCTTTTATGTGAATTTTAACTGCATAAATATGGAAATTGCGAACGATAAATCACTCCTGAAACGAATGACACAATAAGACGGCGAGGCCACTGAAGATATGCGACTGAACATTTCGGTAGTCTGAAAGTGCGCCGGAAACATAAAAGTAGCGCTCACAAGTAAGACTGATGGTTATAATGCGTCGTCTGTATAAGATGGCGTTCACTTTACAGGGGCATTGCATAAAGGAAAATAAGTAACGCTTTTGGACCCTTCTGAAGATAACTCATATTTACAACCTCTGAAATTTCACACAACTGAAATTACCTGCGCTTCACAATGGATTTCTTTCAACGGTAACCGAAAGCCTGTAACTTCAGATTTTTTCTAAACGTTTCGAGTTGGGAAAATCCGACAGAAATGCAGACACGCAAAAAATATCACTTACAAACCAGAGAAATGCGGTAATATTTTAACACTCTACCAAATCTTCTTACATTTAAACAAGTTAATTAAAAACTTATAATGCAATTGCTGCATCAAATTAACTTTTATATAGGTATATTTTATTTAACTCTTATTTTTCAACTAAGCAATAACATTTAATTTTTAATTTATATAAAATATAATTAAAACAAAACTAGTAGTACAAAAATTTAAAATTTATTTTAGTTTAAAACACCAAAAAAATAAATGAAAAATACAAAATTTTGGTAGTTCAAGTTTAAAAGATAACAAAACATTTTGTTCGAATATTGGCACACCACATTTATATCATGGTTTGTTTTACCTAATGTTAAAACATTGAAACGTTCCAATGGAATGTGCTGAAATTTTTTGATAACCAGTAATGAAAGCGATATTGAAGTTCGATGTAACCAACAAATGTCAATTGCAAATAAAACAAACAGAAATAACTAGTGTACACATAGTCTGTTTGAAAATAGTTGATATCGCGGTAGGCACTAATTATGTAAAGTTACTTTTATTGATTTGATTATTTATCAATGAAAATGTTATACACTCTTTAGTTTTTAAAGTCAAGGAGGGTTGCGTTTACTAAGTATCTGTAACTTTTTTGTAAAATATTTATTTACAAAACAAGTCTAAAATTGTCTTTTCTAAATTCGATGTGGAGAGAAAAAGACTAAAGTTTTTTAAAACAGGATTGTCGACGATTTTTATTGTGTATAAAATGACATTTCGCCTGCCTAGAATAATAGTTTATAACTCCCTTTGTAACAAATTTTACAGAAGAATCATCTATGTACTGAAAGTAATTGTAAAACTAACAAATGCATTTGTTACCATAGATACTAGGTAGTTTTTAAGGAGTTAAAACAAGAAATATATTTGTTATAGCACTCAAAACATGCAAAAGTGGAGTTAGACCGTAATGAAATAAAAACTTCAATTTCGGGAAAAAGTAGAGTTAGAACACTATTATTTTAGGCAGGCAAAATGTCTATTTATTAGTTAATAATGTCTAGTCCAAAAAATAACACTAAAAATTTGAGAATTTTTGCAGAGCTTGGTAATCATGACTTTGTTCTGTCTGCAGTTTTTACAATCCTTCCATCTGGTTGTGTGCCTATTGGTAATTTTTTATTTATATACCGTTCTCTGTCTCTTTTCAACACATTGTTGTATATGTTGCTTAATTTTTGTCGTTGCGCCATCACTTTTGCATGTACGAATCAAATAAATGTGACATTTGTGACAGTAGCGTCTCGTTTTTAAAGGGTGTCAGTGTGTATAACTGGTTATCTGCCTGTCAGGCGAATTCCCTAGACTTACGATATTAACAAAAAATATAAAATTGAAGAAAACATTTATTAAGAGCTAAAGCAGCTTAATCTTATTTAAAAAAAAAATATTTTGAAATAGAAGAAAAAGTCGAATATTTCTAAATGCCCCAAGTAAAGTATTTTTTTGTTTCATTCGTTTTTTTTTTAAGAGAATATTCTGTAGTTCTATAACTCTTATTCTAAATATTTGCAAATACTTCAGCAAATTTTATCTAACAATAATATTAAAAAATTAACATTAATTTATGCAATATTTAATACTAGAGTAAAGTTCTTAAAACATGTAAACTCGGTTTTTTTTCTTATAATTAGATGTCATTGTCAAAATTTTTTGAAAAACCATACTGTATCACCCTAAAACCTGTATTTGCAGACTGACTTTATTTTCTCTATGTCAGAGTTTAGGTTAAACGCAATAATAAACTTTTTACCGTTTAGCAATAACGGTCCAGTACTGTTCGATGGTGAGGTAAATTTTGTTTTAACTTCAAATATTATTTTCAGTGCTTTAACTATTTACAAATATCTATCGACACAAATGCGATGACATTGACATTTAGTACTAGCAACATAACAGCGAAATTAAAGTTTGTCTCACCGTCTTATCTCCATTTTTAATAAAACCTTCAACGCAAGTAAAGATTCACGTTTTTATTGCTATCTCTTTCTACATTATGGCTTAAAATGCAACAAATACAAAACATATTGTATTAAGCACATCGCACATTTCTATCTTCTTTAAGCTTAACGCGATGACAAAGACAAAGCTTCTAGGGCAGTATTAGAAACTCGAATGCAAATGAGATAGCAGCGCAGTTAATAACCTCAGCGTAGATCAATACCTAAAATATAATATTTTGGGTATAAGAGTATAATTTCTTGTATTCAGTTCTGTTTCAGCTTCAAAGGTTTTTTTTTACAATGTAGTTTTCAAAATTACAATATATTTGTTATTTAAATGTTTCGTTTGTCAAATGTCAATTTTACACAGAACTATACGTCGTAGATTAAGGCATACTGTAATAATTTTATTACTAATGGGGATAAGACGGTGAGACGAACTATAACATGTGTGATTAACGAATGGCAGTACCAACCTTACGACACTTTGGCATTGTTCTTAATGAAATGTTTAACGCATTTGCCACACGCTGTCCTCATAGCAATTTGAAGTAAGTTTTTCAAAAAAAAACATAAATAAAACTTTCTTAATTTAATACTTATATATTTACTTCCTAAACACAATTCAATGGCAGAAGTAGGCCATCATAAGTTAATTCTTGGCTAAAGTACGCAACTAATTTTTGCACAAAACTTGAGAAACTTCGTCTAAACGTTTCCCAAGCAGTTTCATTAATCACTTTTTCTCTTAATAAACATTAAAGTTAAGTGTTACTATTTTAATAATAAAACATGTATCAACAAAATGTAAAATTTTTGTAAATACTAGTATATGTAATATAAATTATCTGTTAAAAAAAGACAGACAACGGTATATAAATAAAAAATGACTTATACAATAAGTGTTTTGCTTTATCACAGAAGTGCTGTGACACTACTATAAAGCGGTAGTAAATGAAGGATTTAATAAAGGTAGTTGTAAAGATAAGTAAACTCTATTGTTACCGAAGCGACCAGCTGGTCTGTCGATAAAACCTCAAAGAAAATAAAAAACAAAACCACGCGTCGGACCTTTACAATCCACTTAAAATTTAGAAGCTGAGGTTTCTTAATTGGTAAAGGACCAAAAAGTTAATTCTTCTATTGCACTATAAAATTTTTCTAAATATAAACAGACCATAGTTAGCAGAATCTTTGGCGTACGTCAGAAAGTGTTGGCACTTTTTTTGAAAATTTTTTAATAGCTTATTTTGATTAATCAAAATAATAAAATAAATATATTAAAATTATTTTGACTTGTCGCAGAAAAAATAGTGTATGCAACGCCCATTTAATGACTATTAAGACACTATTGTATTTCTATACAAAGTATAGAATCTTCCACGAGCAGCAGCTTTATCCGTACCATGTATGTACAACGAGTACAGGCTTTAAATATACTCAATTATCAAGCATGTTTGGTTTTTTGCTGCTGGTTTTTACGCAAGGGCGTTGAAGACCAGCATTTTTTTAACAATATTTTTTTTAAAGATAAAGCCAGATTTACACAAAATGGAGTTGTTAATTTTCGCAATATGCATGTCTGGGCCGACAAAAATCTGTATGCTCTAATAAAAACTAGACACCAAGTAGGATTTTTAAATATTTGTGTGAGCGTTGTAGACGACTGATTTCTAGATCTTGTTGTTTTACCAAACCGATTCACATGCAAAGCTTATCAAAACTTTTTGCAGAACACAGTGTATGTTTTTTAGACGACATTTCTTTAAACTAAAGACAATAAATGTGGTTTCAGCCTAATGATACTCTACTTTATTTTTTGATTGTCGTTAGAAAACACTTACACCAAACGTTTTCACGGTAGATGGGTAGAAAAAAACGGACTTGTTTTAAAGCCCACAAACTCGTCTCATTTAAGTCTTCTAGATTTTTTTCTTTAAAAATACTTAAAAACGTTTGTTTATGGTACTTTTGCCCCAGAAAACTCCAGCAAAGAATTAATCAAAAATCTCAACAAGTTCGAACTAATGCAAGAGTTTTAGAAAGAGTTTGAATAACCTTCTGAAAAAAATGTTATATTTGCTTGAAAATAGAAGGAAGGCATTTCAAATATCTTCTAAAATTTTGTTTTTTGTGGTTTCTAGGAGCTCTTTTTGTTTGTTTACACATATCTAGTAAATAAACAGATAATAAATAATTGCAAAATAAATGTTTCTAAATAGTATAATCTGCTACATCTTCCAAATCGTAGCTTTGCGGGTTCATGTTTATTAACATTTTTTTGTTTATTTTCGTTAATTAGTAGAGTGCCAAATGCCCTAAAATGTGTCACCCTGTAGGGGTTTTATGACTAAAAGTTGATTTTTTTAGAAATGATGGCTTATATCTTAAATATATTATATACCAAGTTGTCCAAAAATTGTCTTGTGCAAAAAGGTACTACTCAAAATTTTCTAGATATTTATACAGTGTAATTCTTCAAAACATAGGCTTTCTTCTACTAAAGGTTCAGTTTAATCTCTGTAGCCGTCTTTCCACAAAAAAAAATATATTTTAAAATGCATTGACTCTTATGGGAGTTCGCAACTTCAAAGCTGAATATCTCTGTTTAAGATCCCAAAAAATGTAATTGATTTTACGGCTTTTCGGCACTTCTCAACGATTATCTCAAAAACTAAATCTTAATTTAAAAAATATGTTTCTTAGGAAGTTTTTGTCCTATCATTTGTGATTAGAATGGTATCACATTTTTTTCTTATGTCGTTTTCTCAATAATAATATATTAATAAACTCTGCACAAATTATTTAAATATGATGCCGCATCTATCCTCTCAAGTTGTCGATCCCTCACTCTCATTTTTCTCATTTGTATATTTATCAATTACAATTATTTTCTGATTTTATAACAAATTCACTTGAGTATTTATAAATTTTTAGTGAAACAATTTAACAATTTATGAAACAAAGTAATAATCTAGTTTAATTTACTAGCTACGTAAACCCTGATTTTGCAGCTAGGAGAGCGGGAGACTGAGAGCAACTTGAGAGGATAGATGCGGTATCATATTTAAATAATTTTCTCAAAGTTTATTTATTATATTATTTTTGAGAAAACAACATAAGAAAAAAGTTTAAATGTGGTACCATTCTAATCATGAATAAGGGGACAAAAACTTCTTAAGAAACATATTTTTTAAATTAAGGCTTAGTTTTTGAGATAGTCGTTAAAAAGTGGCGAAAAGCCGTAAAATCCATAAAATTTTTTGGAGTTTTGAACAGAGATATTTAGCTTTGAAGTTGCGAACGCCCATAAAACCCAATGCATTTTCAAATATATTTTATTTTTTTGTGGCAAAACGGCTTCACAGATTAAATTGAACTTTTAGTAGAAGAAAGCCTATGTTTTGAAGAACTACATTGTATAAATATCTAAAAATTTTTGAATAGTGCTATTTTGCTCAGGACAATTTTTGAACAACTTTATATATAATATATTTAGGACATAAGCCATTCTTTCTGAAAAAATCAACCTTTAGTTTTGAAACCCCCACAGAATCAGTTTTTAAAGGGTTTTATGCGTTCCGTGCACCGTACTATTTACTATTATGTTTTCTAGAGGTAACGCGTTACAGGAACAATTAAATAAACGATTTGACTTTAATCCAAATTTTACTATATTATATTAGATAATATTTACTATTATCTCTTTAAATAATTTACACTCTTTTTTTTAACACCTTGTATAATATGAAATAATTTGTCTAAATTTTACGTTTAAATAGTAACGAAAGTTTTGAGACACCCGTTACAACCTTGCTTCAGCAAGAGAGTTATTTTAGAGTCAACCATTACAATTTCGAACTGTGCCTGTGCTTTAAATCCCCGTAATTTTAATGGAAATCGTGTTAGGAAGATCGGTCGACAATAATACAAAACGCGAAGACAAAATGCAAAATAGAACCGTTATCGAAATGAGGCAGTGATGTGCTCGCCGACTGTAATTTCGTCTTTGTTATTAAATTATCTGGCAACTTTTCCTTAGCGAGTTCACTTTATCTGCGTTTTCCGCTTGACTTGAGGTGCCGTTGCGTCGTCCGCATCCAGGTGAATCTGTCGGAATACGATTATAATGGAGCCGTCGATGTTAAAATTCGAATTATGACTTGTCTTCAACAAAACGTGTTGACGAAGGTCCCTAACAATGTCTGGCGGTCATGTTTTGTAACGTCAGCAGCTGGTGATTGGACAATTCCAAAACAAATTCTTCACACCATCCAAAGGAGTTTCAATCAAAAAACCAAATTAGATAATTTGGAAAAAAAATTTGCTCGTTTAACAAGGCGTGCCGGTTTTATGATTGCCAAACTTCCCAATCTGGAAAATTGAAAACAAACAAGGCGTTTTTTTACCAGCAAGACACATAATGATAAGTTTAGAAAGCCTGTTAAAGAGCAGCTAGACTTCACATGAGATTTAATTTTCAACAACATTGTGATGGAAACACGAGATGAATTCAGGTGATGGGACATTAACTAAGTTTACGACCTGCGCAATCATAAAAGGTGTAAATTTTAAACCTTGTAAAAAGTCGTGTATAACCTACACAGGGCTGTATTTAGAAGCAGGTATAAAATTGGTCTTTTACGACATTTTTGCGATTCGAATAGACTTTGTTGTAATTTATGTCGAATTGTAATACAGTTTTAACAAAGCTGATTTCAAATTATATTCATATTTATTCAACATGACGTTTAATGATTACAGCAAAATATTATATGTATATGATATTTTTGGCCAATGTATGTCTGAAAATGAAAATTTAATTATTAAACATCATTTCATTGGTAAATGTTTAAATATTTGTGGTTGTAACAACTTATAAACTACAAGAATAAAATAATATAATACAGCTGAATCAAGGTAAGAACGAAAATTTTTAAGCCCAGGATGATGAACTTTTACATTGTTTTGCGCTGCAAAATTATCAATAGCGTTATCAAAATTAAATGATTTTAATGTGCCTTTTTCTATTGCCAAAAAAGACAAACCAACTAGTCTCTCTTGGCTTATTGTCGACCTTAGGTAATTTTTTATTATTTTAAGTTTAGAGAATGAGCGCTCTCCGTAGCAACGGTTACCGGAATTGTTAGTGTAGTTCAAAGCGCTATGTTCAAATTTAGAAAATTTTCGATTAAATTGTTTGTGCGCATTTAATTTAAAAAATCAAGAAGTAATTTTCCTGCTTGAACTATTGGACAAAGGTTACCAATTTTGCTACATAACTCAGTGGGGTTTATATCGTCGATTAAGTGGGTATGTAAATCTAAGCACATTTTCAAAATATCACCCTCTTTTGATGATTTTAATGATGATATATCAATTAAAAATCCAAATATTTCGTTAAAATTTTGTAGCTGACAAAACCTTTGCTCAATAGAGTTTTGACAAATATCAGCAATATAATTAAAAAACTCAATCTCAATTTTTTTCAGAATTTTCAATAGAATTATCCTCTGATTTGTAATTAAATTGTTTTGTTTTACGTGTAGTAGGCACAAGAGCAATGGCTTCAAAACTTGTGGTGATTTCCATTTCAAGAGCGATTTCTTTTGCAGAACATAGCATTTCAGTGAAACCTGTGTGGCGATATTCGCTAAAGAAGGAGTTTAAACTTTGCAAAATTTTAACACATTCTGATAAAATCATGTCACTATCTTACATCATCTTAGAAGCTACGTTGATTTTTGATAAAACTACACCACACGACGACACGACTATAGTATATTGTATATTAAGAGCAGAGAGTACATTTTTGCCGCTTGTGCATGAAAATTGCTGTGTGAGGCGTAGCCGAACGCAACAATCATGTGAGAGCGGCAAAAATATTTTGCTAGAAATATACACGCTATTTTTTTGACGACTAATCACACATTTAATTCAAATAACTATCGAAGACGTCACAAGAGTTTATATTGATAACAGTGAACAATCTGGGTATCTATGCATTGCTATAAATAAATAAACTCCGTTGTCAAGACAATCAATTTTTATTTATACCGTTGCCAGCCAATTTCTAACATCCAATCAAATAGAATCAAAGTTTGTTATTATTGGTAGAATAGCTTGCTCCGCGGCAAGTGTCAACTTTCGAATGTTAAATGACACTTAGAAAAGCCTACTTTCAAGTTCAGTCGTGAAAAAATAAATTTAAAATCAGAATTTTTTTTGAGAGTGATAAACTTTTGTGTTTAGTATCACTGTCTCTTTGAACGTCTAAAAATGTAATTCAATCAAAGCCTCATAAATTTGTTCAAGCTGATAGCGTAATGGTTTTACGGCCTCTATTCTACTTTCTCATCTGGTCGCATTAACACTTTTCAAAGTTAAAGATTTTATGTGGTTTGTTAATATTAACAAATTATAATACGTTCCACCGGTGAGTGGAACTAGAGCAAAATACATACAACTTTTGAATTAAAGAAAAAAAGTTAAGCATTTCACCAGACTTGCAAGTTGCATCATTTACAACAAGGTTTAACGAATGACACGAGCAGGGTACGAAAAATGTCTTTTTATTCAATTTTTTCAATTTTTATTCAAAATTCGTCTTTGAACACCTGAGTGAACTTTTTTTATTGACCCTATTATCATAACGCTGTCCACGAAGATCACTAACTTTATTAGACCTAATCCGTTTAGCTCTTTCAAAAGTTAAATGATTATTACATATTGAATCGAATTGTTGGACTTCAATAATTCATTTGTGGAGTCTCTTTACTAGCATTTGAAAACACCATAGTTGTGTAACTGCAACTATTCTTTTTAAAACATCCCTCCAATGCTGCCTTTTAAGTTGTATCAGTTTTTGATTTTTGTAATCAATTGTTTTGCCAGTTCTAATGCGAAGATCTGCTTCCATCCATTTTTAAATCTCTTCATGTGAGTCTTCGAGGTTTCATGAAGTTTAATGTCGCAAGAGGCATTTTTTCAGACAATAAATCCGTTTTTTACAAAGCTACTATTGGTTGTGTTTTTGAGGATAAAGAGGAGGTAACAAAAGCAAAAAATGCGGTTTAAAGTCTTAGAATAAACGAACCATTTTTTTTGTAATTTTTCACCATTCGCCATTTCTTTATAATACAGAACTTCTGAAAAATGTTTTCCAATATAGTTTTTAGGAAAGTCGCTGCCCGTCACTTGTGTGGTACTTCTTTCAACAATCAGCTGCTGCTGTAATTGACTAAGATTTTGCCACTTAGCTGGATCTTCCAAATTAACAGTCAAATCCTCTTTGAAATCGGATGTAAATTTCAATTCAACAAAACTGGGGTCCGATCTCAATTTTATGTTCCTCATCTGGAAAAACTTCAATTCTACTTAAAACATCGGCACCTGAACTAGTTGACGCAATTTCGGGAGAGGGTCTTATAAATTTCGTCAGTGCTCCAAACATTTTTTGTCGCTCTTGCTCTTTTGCTACTCTCTTTTTTTATATTTACTTCAAGACAATCTTTTTCTTTAATCGCCCATTCTGCATTATTGTGTTTAAAAATAATTAAAAGCAAGATAATAAAAATTTACTTTTCTCCAAAATACAATATCTGAATAATATAAATTTTTAAAGAAAATCGGCTGCTAGCAATTTCACGTATTAGTTTAATTAAAATCCGATTTTTCTAAAAATTCAGGCGCTCCGCGGTAAATCAAATTTCGAGCTATATTATTCAAATGGTTAATACTCGCATAAATAAGACATAAAAAAAAAACTACAATAAATTTTATACAACAAATGGTTGAACAGCAAAAACAAGTTTATGCCCCTGGATCACGTCGACACAGAAAGACAACAGAACATCAGGACCAGTTTCTTAGACTTTTGGCATTAAGGAATCGTTATCAGTCAACACGTAAAATTGGAAAAGAATATTTTGCTATTGTCGGTCGTCTAATCAACATTCAAACTATCGTCGAGTTAGGTCGTTTGGGGTTTAGTGATACCGGCCCTATTTGGTATTGTTATTAACCCTCCGGCACAGACGCCAACATTTAGGATGGTGGATAAAACACAGGCACTGGAAAAACGAATAGAATACCATTGTCTTTTGTGATGAGTTTCGTTTTTACTTATCCTCTATCAAGTATGTGTGGAATATAATGGGTTGTCAAATTTCAAATTTGGCGCATTTTCCACAGACTATCGCACAACTTAAGTAGGAGCTACAGATTGCATAGGGTATGTATGTACCTTGCCCCAGGAAGATATTGATAATTTACTTAGGCCTATGCCTCGACGTGTCGAAGAGTGTATAACCCAATCTGAGGGTCCTACACATTACTAAGATTATTATTGTTGTTTTTCGTTAAATTAAGTTTAAATTTTAATTATTGTTTTTTGCATTAAAATAAACATATTTAAGACGTTTTATTAAAATCATTGCACTTGTTCTAGGTGTTTCACTTTTTTTGTCATTTTGTGTATATCTTAAGTTACATTAAATTTAAGGTGTCATTATCTTACATAAAAAGACAATTTTTTAAAATTAAGATTTATTAAAATTTTTAGAGACTGAATAAAATAACGTAAATTTTATAGTAGAAAAATATTGCAAATTAAAAACTGAAAATTTTAGAGATATGAATTGTAGACCGAATGTCTAATAGCAATAGCGTTTTAAAACAGTAATTTAGGTTATTAGGTTTTAAACAGTTAGTAAACAGTTAATTTAGGTTCATATAACCAACAAAAAAACAACATTGCATTTTTTTAACAGCGCTTTAAGTGTTAATTTTTTTGCTTGTTTGATTAAACATATCTTTTTGTTTGTTGTTTATTAGAATTAGCTTCTTTTTTTTTTGAGTAATCAGTTTAAAAAATGGTCACAGAAAAATTAGCGAAAATTTTAACAGTAAATTTTAAACATTAATTTTGTGCTATTTGTTAAATAAAAGTTAATTAATTGCTATATTGTGCAAGAACCCTATTACAGCAAATAGGATGACATGTTAGATGAAACTGTATGTACTAACAATATTTTAACCCTTTTTTGGTAAAACTTTTTTTTATATCTTGTACCCTTTAATAACAATTGAATTTAAAAGTACACGTGTTGTGCGTCAATGTAAGTTTATACAGTAGCAAGGCGGCCAACCGTGCATTTTGCGGAAGTTAATGACCGTGACTATCTACCAACCCCAAAATCATAAATTGCCAACTTACTCATTCTCTGAGTCATTATGAGCAGACTTTTGATGACGACATATGCCTCTCAACACGCATACTAACCGTAATTAACAATTTAATCTGCATTTGTAAAAATTATCACCGCTTGTAAAATTAACTGACAATTGCTTTAACCCCAACCTTTGAAAAGCAAATATAGCAAAAGCTGCACGACTGACTTAAGCATGTGTAAATATCTGGTCAAATTACATTTCCATTAACATTGTTTAAAGAAGCACCTTTACATGTTGAAGCAAGGCTGAGAACTCGAACACACCTAAACGTAACCAAACCCAAATTAAAGAATGGTGACAAATCGACTTCATTAAGGGAAAGTTGCATTGCTAGGAAATACGTGTGAAAGAGGGTGCAGTTTATCGCTAAATATTTAATAAACATGCGTGGGGTTGTTTCGAGATAGGGGTTGATCGGTTATACATTAATTGAAATTCTTGGAATATAATATTTTATTTAACATGTAAACAGGTATAAAAAACTTTTTCGTTGAATATACTACGTTTATGTTATACTGCTAAAATAACGAGTGTGTAAAAAATAACTGAAGTGAGTTGATAACGATTTGAAAAAGCAAATCTTTTGACGTTTATTATTTTTTTTTTCGATAGAGTAAAATTTGCACAAAAGTCTGTTTTTCCTTTAAGCAAGACTTTTATACCATCCAAAAATAGGTGCTACGTGTCAATAATGTTATTAACAATTTGTTTGGATTTTGTTCGTGGAATTAAGAAATTAAAATTTTAATTATTTTTTTAACTCCGCAAAAAAAAATTAAACAAATTTTTATAAAGAGAAAGAAGAAAACAATATGAGCTCCTTTCAATGTCAGTTGACCCATAAATCAAATTCGTAATTTTTCGTACCATCGTTCAAAATAATAAATACGACGTAATTTTATTAATGCTAAAATTAATTGGTATAGTATTTTTAATCATGTTTGTCCACAATTACCTTATAATTAAAGTTATATCCACACTTACAAACCGTATAAAGTAACACTTTATTCACTAGTGGAATAATGAAAAATACAATCTTACGTCAATCGCATTCTATTTATTTTTAATATTGTTTTATCATATTTCACTTCGTTTCTATTAATAAGAAGCTTGTAGTTGTTATCGGTTTCAGAACGAATAGTAGTTGTAGGAACAATATACGTCTTCTCTAGTAAGGAACGACTGGTACCAGGAGAACCTTAGATTTTCCTTGCGATATCAAGCTTATTAGATACAGAATCTTCGATATAAATTTCTGCTATGGCAGAGCTTTTCCACCCACCATGTCGTTTAATTGTTGTAAGATTTACTTGCCTCTATTGGCAAGTAAAGTTGCTGAAGTGCGCTTCATACAATGGCCGGTATAAGCTTCTGCGTTTGCCAGATCCAAAAACGAAGCAACTTTAGAAGAAACATTCGATAAAGTGTTAATTCCAACAGGATGCGATGTACATTTTTGATTAGCGTATCGTAAAAAAAATCTCTTAATGAAAAACTTTTTCGGACGTAAAGACATGTATTTCCTACACTTCTCTACAATGTTGATAGAGAATCCTTTTTCTATAATTGTGAATTTTTGTAAAACGCCCGTCTTGGTATCTGGTATCGAAACAATCAGGTATGCGCCCCTGTCTTCTACATCACTAATTTACAAATTTGTCAGCTCACATTATCGACAGCCACCAGACATCTCCAATATTAATGCAACCTAAAATAGTCCAAAATTTATTATCTACGATGTCTATGTAATGACAGAGATTACCTTGATCATCAAATATTCTTTATCGCAAGCCCTTGTTAAAAACTCTTCCACATGTGCTCTTTCCAATACTGCAGCTTTTTTCGGCCTGTATGCTCTTGACTGATTCTTCAGATAGGCCATGAGCTTACTATATTTTCCAATGTCTATGTTTTTGTAGACCTTTATAGCATGGAGTAGGTACTTTGAACACATGGATGAAATTGCATACCTCTTCTTCAAATTTAAGAAATACGATAGCAAAACTTTTTCATTTATTGTCATTACTCCTCGTTCTTCTTTCCATTCATTAAATTCTAAAAATACTTTTTTATAATGTTCCCTGGACTTCGCAGGCAATACTGACCGCTGTCAGAGTGTAATGTCAAATCATTTTTTGGTGACATGAAATAAAATTTTGGCGATTCTGATTTTAAATCGCTGTATTTGTGGATAAATCGTTATACTGGATTCGTGTTTTAGTCGCGTTTTATCTACTTAAGAATATTAAACGCTCGACTGCGTCTTGCGCTTAAACATTCTTGCGTAGATAAAACGCTGTCTAAAACACTTATACAATAAATAACTATTAATAAGCAATACCAATGATATCGTTCTTTTTTAATTTTTGTTAATAAAACAAAAGAAATTCTAATTATATCGTTATATTAGCCGTTTTAATTTTAATTCAGTTACCTTAAAACTGCAGGTGGCATTGAAAAAATGACCCTAAAACAATTGACAATTAGTGTTAAACACAACACATTTCATACATTTTAAGACTGCTTTTAGTGTTCGTAAATTTTAAGATAGCCAGAGAAAAAGTATCGATAAAAAAATTCGATCACTTATTGTTAAATTGTTTAATTGTGGTAAATCGAATTTGGAAATTGCCGATTTATTAAAGTTATTGCGTTATAGCGTAAGAAATGTAGTTAAGAGATATAAAACTTCTGGTTCAATCGCTCCAAGACCTAGAAATTTAGAAAAAAGTAAGATAAGTAAAATTGATAAAAGAGCATTAAGAAGAATTATTGAAAAAAATAGGCGCGCTAATTATCTTGAGCTTAGTGTTCTGTAGAGTAAAATTTTCAGAAAACCAATTTCTAAATCTACACGTCACAGAAAATCTTAGAAATTTGTATTTTGTGTTTTACAAATTAAGTTAAAAAAAAAAACAAAAATATGAGACTAAAAACTGTTAAAATTCACACTTTTGTTCAGGCTATAGATAAGACACTTTTAACATTGCAACAAAAAAAAACTAGATTGAAATGGACAAAAAAACATAAAGATTGGACTTTTCAACAATGGGATGCAACACAATGAAGCGATGAGTCTAGATTTGAAGTATGTGTTGGAGATAGTAGATCTCGAGTTATTCGTAGAAAGAATGAGGCATTTCATTCTGATTGTCTTAAGAGGAAAGTAAAATTTCTTGCGTCGGTCATAACTTGGGGAAGCATGTCTTCAAAGAGTGTAGGAAAACTTCACTTTATCTATTTGTAGAGAAATCTCTTTTACCAGTAATGAAAGAACACCTGACTTCAAGACAAAATTTTGTCTTTCAACAAGATGAAGCGGCATGTCATACCTCAAAGAGGAGTATGATACAAATGGAAGATTATAGTGTACCACTTTTGGAATAGGTTTCGAGTAGCCCCGTTTTGTGGTTTTGACATTGATTTTTATTGTCTTTATTTAAATAATAAATTGCTTGAATATAGCCTACGGTAATTATACGAGTGGTAATTCACAGCTTTAGGTATTTCAATGAGATTTGGCTAAACCTGATTGGCGTAATCAACTGCACACTATCCAGAAAATAGACAAGAAAAGCGGCTCATAAAAGAATCAGATGTGATGTCACTTGTCGGCCATTGTTGTGACCAAACCAGATTTTATTAATGAGGAATTTATAGCCGCAAACCTGCACAATAAATACGAATTTGTAATCAAATTGTACATAAAAATATTAGTATGTGTAATAATTTATTTAAGTCTGACTCAAGTTTATTAATTGCAATTGCTTTGATTTAGTTTTCATGCTAACTTAAGTGAATATGTAGTTATAATTTAATTACATCTAGAGTTTATTTCCATTACAGGTACCTGCCATTCGAGTAGTAGGTATATATTTTATAAAATTTATGGTTTATAGGTTTTTGCATTGCTCTAGTATTATTTAAATTAAAATAATAATAAATTTTCAATTACGGTGTTTAATCTTTTTATACCAACTATATTTCACTTGTTAAACCCTGTAACTGTATATTATCTAAGCAATTTCAGTACGAAACCAGCCTCCATTGTTATTATTTATTGTTTATAAATTTATCGATTAAGATTTTATGTGTTGATAAATTTGTAGGTAGGTTAAACTCACAACCTTGGAAGATAAGGGTTTAGCGAATCTGGAATTTAGTTAAATCGATAATACAGATTTATAACTTGACAACCAACAGTGCCAACGTAAAAAGTTAGTAAAACTTTCTAAAAATTGTAACAAAAGCCATTTCTATTTTTTGCTGCACGAAAGAGTTACCTACTCTTATATGAATCTGGCATCACCAATTTTCGCCATTTTTGCTGTAAAACACTTTTTGATAATAAATTTGATTAAAAGTAAAGCAATATTCATTAGGTTTTTTGTAAGTATTGGGGTGAGATTTTTCAGTGGCTGTCCGTCTCCGGTGGTGAATGTGATTGGCGTCCGCTGCTGCTCGGCTGTTCTTATTTTTGTTCGTTGGCGTGTTTAATGGAAAACGTGAATGTTGAATGGGGCGAATCGATAATATTTAAATTGGTTTCGAGCACGGCCATTTTTGCCAACAGCTCATAACGCCAGGAGAATTGGAAGTACGTTAAGTGCATTCATTATTTCTTTAATAAAGCCCACAAAAGAATTTCCTCATTTTTCACAAGAGGTCTTATAAAATTCTTAAATAGAGCGAAATCTACTTCTTTGTAAACAGTGTAGATGCCAAAACGCGCATGCTGTGCTCTAATGAAATTTCCCCAACTCCGGACTCTCGAATGCGCTTATGAGATCCTTTCCGTATCCCAGAATGTATCGTTAAAATATCGTCCATATCGAATTAAAGCTCGAGGAAAAGTTGCCTGTTTTCGACGACGGAGACACGAATACATTATGCGAAGGACGCGGACCGAGATAATTTATGCTAATTAAATGATAGGGAAGGTTTTAGATAATTTTGTTGCATAAATCAAATAAGATATGGAAGCTACAGGAAGGTGTCTCCTACGTGGAGGTGGAAGCATGCGATGCTTATTAATATTCAAAAGGATCCAAGGCAATATTCGCAGCACTGCTCCGATTCAAATTCAATGCCGGTCTAAATATACCCACGTTTGACTTTTCGCAGAGATGTGCTAATGCCTCACGAATGCCATTTCGACTCTTTGTCAACCTCTGCCAAGATTATAATCATCTATACTACTATATGCATCACAAAGCCATCAATTCATCAATACTGTTTCTTTAAAATCTCACCGATGGTTTTTTTATATTATTATTGATAAAAATTTGTTACTTTTTGACACAATATAAGATTGAACTAAAATCTGTGTAGTTTTTAAACTTTTATAAAAGTTTTTTTTTGGTTGTTTGAGAAATAAGAACGTTCATTAATCTTTTTTATACAAGTATATTTTTCTTTTAGAAGCAACACTTGCGATAGAAGTACTGTTTTACTCTTTATAGGATTATCAATTATAAAAAATAAGTACATTTTTTTATATTTACACAACCTTTAAACTATATTATTATTTGAGCGAAAAAAAACTCTGAAGAAAATAGCACAACACCGAAAAACAGAGACTAACAATGATTATGAAAATCTAACCTACTTTTCAAAAATGTTTTAAAATTTCAATATAATTAAAAACATAAGCTTTTTTGATTATGACGAGTCGCCCAAATCATTTGTCATCAAGTTAATTTTGCCTGTTGAAACGTAGTCAATAATTTGATTTTAATTTTTCGTTTATTCTTCAGGCGAACTTGTTGAACTTGTTGATTTATCTAGTGCTTCAATATTTTGGTACTTTTGCTAATAGAGCATTTTGATATACATACTTCGTTACAATTTTATACATAATTTTTTTTATGATTACTTGTCAAGTTTATTAATTCAAAATAATTATTTGTTTTACAAGTTTGGTAACTGTTATTTTGCGAACCCAAGCAAAATACAGCGTTACACAAGTCCCCACAAAACAGTTTTCGAACGTGTGATGTAGAAGATTTTTTGTGCTAACTTCTCATTTAACCTCTATACAACATTGTCATATTTTGTTACTATTTCCACTATTTCCGAATTTATTTAGTTATTGACATTGAGGTTTTACCCAAAGAGTCAATAATTTACTCCGAAAAGTTTTTGAAATAATAAAAAATATAAATTAAAATTATAACAATAATTTTCAGCATAAAATAGTCTTTTACCTAAAATTATCTTTAAAAAAACCTAATAATTTATTAGTCATTCCATCCCTTATCTAGGTACAAACTTCTGTTAGAAAATTATTTAAACGTTTGCAGTTTCTTTACCCTCACTCAACATCCATCGATCGTAATAAACCGTAAATTGCACACACTAGTCTAATTACTTAACTCCTTCTCAGTTTTCCACTTCTCACATACCTACAACGACACATGATTTCTTATTTTTTGACTTTCTTTTTCACACTTTCTCTAATTTTTTCCTATTCACAAATTAATTTCTTTACTTGCTCATCTACAAGTTCGTTTATTTTTCAATTTTTTAACATGTAAATTATTTAAGTCATTGCATTTACTTACTAAAGTTTTACCAAATGTTTTTACTACTGAAAAATAATCCCAAAAAGAAGTACTCTTTTTTCTTCTATTAGACATAATAGTGAAAAATCTTATTTACAAACTGAAAATGCTTGATATGTATTGCCAAATTTACCTATGCTAATTGCATAGTCTCTCTGGTAAAAAAAAAACAAGTTTCTAAATATGTCAAAAGTGGTCATTAGGTCTTTACTGCTTGCTTTGTTCGGCCCTTTAATAACCTGGATTGCCGCATTCAGAAAGATGGCGAGATTTCACCTACTTTTGAAGTGTGCATTCCTGTCGTATTTTGATAATGCTAAAAACCAGTTTCGTTAGAAGTCCTTTTGTGAATGCTCTCGAACTAAAAAGTTAGCTCTTTCGCTACTCTTTAAACTAGAGTGTCTTAGTTCCCAGCAAAGTATATCCTTTTCGTTGTACTCGGCCAGTTTCTCTAACCTCGTGTGACAATTCCAGAAAAGCCTCAATGAGTATTTGCACAATTTTAAGGAAATTAAAAAATTAAAGAAAAAAAAAGAGCTTCAACAAAATTTGAGTGTGGGTACAGATGCAATTTGGCCTGTTTGACAAAGTCATCTACATGCACTCAAGCACACAAACAAGCAAAGTAAAAATTTCCGCCTTAAAAACGTCAAATGCTTGCAAAGGTGTTAAAACTTCAACAGTGAGCCCACATATAGATATTGCTAAGTCCGCCCTATTGGTGTAAACCGACCTATCAGTATAGCAGAGATGCCAGTCCTCGGTTTTGTAATTACTCGTTTGTTTACACCAGTTGTCACGTGGTATAATGGTTACAAGATATTTGTTATTTGTAGCAATCCTGGGGTCATACTATCGTCTCTTATTTTAAAAGTTGGGTCTAAATTTAACATTCTAGAAGATATACTAACTGCTGACTCTTTTCGGTTGCTGTTTTACACCGACTTGTACCGCAAAGTCGTAGAAAACTCATTGCAGCAGACTCTTCCACAACAAGGTGAAGTGGCCGAATTTTTATAATAAGTTTTATGGCTGCGGTCGGTGTAATTCGAAAAATCTCTGTAATCTTCAGACAGGCTAAAGGCTGGACTCATGTCAAATTTTTTTTTGGTTTAGGATGCATTCGATATCTTCCACCAGACAAGGGATCCGTACGTGATCATTGGTCTGATAACATACTCGTAGTTGTAGAGCCAAAGCATAACGCGGGGAGCAAGACCCTAGGTTTTGCCAACAGCTTTTCTGCATGCCCAGAGCGTGTTTGTAGCTGTTCGCATCTTATCTTCTACGTGTGGTCTCCTGGTCAAACTAGAGTCTACAACAATTCCCAAAAATATAATCTTGCGATCTACCTGTAGCTGTTCACCGAAAAGCAGAAGAGCCACACAATAGTCCCAACATTTTCTTGTAAAACTAACATGGAATGTTTTCTTAGGATTTACCTATAGGTCTTGAAAGTTACACCATTTCTCAACGAGTCTAAGTGCTCCGCTCGAAAGCTCTCCGACTACATTAAGAAATTTGCTCTTCACCAAAATGTCTATATTATCAGCACAGCTTTGGCAATATATGCCAGGCTTGTTTAGCTTGTGAATAAGATCGTCTACTGTGAGAGCCCATAGCACAGGGGTTAGTATACACAGGGATTAGTATATACTAACTATTATATATTGATTATTATAGTCATCCATTATCCATCTTAATTTGCACTCTAAAAATTTACTAATAAATATAATAAGAAAATTTTTTAAATAAAAATTATAAGAAATAACAGTGACGTCTCTATTATCTTTCTTACTTTTCTATAGTCAAAAGAAAAGATCTATGAAACTCATTATTAAAGTCAGTTGATAAGTGCACAATAACGTATGTCTCAAAAGTTTTGGCACAAACTTTTTATAAAATTTTAATAAGTAAAAATGACTTTACGGCAATTTTTCAAAGCAGGGATATTTAACAGCATTATAAACAACAAAATTTTTATTTTAATTAAATGTTAAGGCCCATAAGCTTCAACAATACGCAGTCTTCTGCGAACATCTCGCATCAAATCTTGGACAGTTTCAGCATCAATTTCTCGAATTTTGCTAAAAATCTGTAGCCTTAATTGTGCTCGTTTTCAGCTTCCTAGCTTCCATTGTACACTTTTTGAAACAAAATGGCCCAGAAATCTTCAATTGACCAAACTTGTAGTAAATTTAGGAAGTTATCGTTTTTCGGTACAAAAGGTATGTTGTGAGCATTCAGCCAATTTTGTGTTTCACGTGCATAATGACACGAAACCAAGTCCGGCCAAAACATAATGTCATCTTTCTTTCTTTTTCGATATTCTACACCTTTTCTGGTTAGTTTTCTAGAAATTGTATTGTTAGAAACACCGTAACGCCGTAATAGTAATTTACGATATAAGTGGTGTTATGAGGCCGTTTTCATAATGAGAGAAAAGTTTTAAATTCTCGAGTAATGTAACGGCAAGTAACGCCACGCATGTTCTAACACGTTTTATTTTATTTTATAAAATATATTTTTTATTAATTAAATTGTAAGAATTTGATAAAATAAAGATAGTGTGCGGTGTCGGTATCCAAGCGATTGATTGTTGACGTTTTTATTGAGTAAAAAAACAATTGCTTCGTAGCTGGGTTCTGTGTGTTAATCCAAAAATAAACATTGAAAAAAAAATCGGGTGCCGCTAGAAATAAATTGATTTCCACAAAGTCGCGAGACAGATATCTCAAAGAGATGTAGATATTTTTAAATTGGCGGCAGAAGATTGGAAACAAAAAAATTGATGAAGATGTTATTTTGGCATACGTTTCGGAATTGGTGAGTGTTGTTGTTTTTATTATAAATAGACGTCTGAGTAATGATTCTTATATTCAGTCCGAGAAGTATGAAGCGTCGTCTGTGTGAACAAAAATATCAATGCTAAAAACGATGGTGTTAAAAAACGTAGATATCTCATCTTACGCAGTAGTAAAGTCTTTCATGAAGCGCAATAGTTCAGGGCACATCGCCAAGCAGAGAAAAACTTTTACAAAAAACGAGATCAAAACATTTTTACGAGATGCTCCCGATGAAGACTATTTACCTGTAAAAGTGTGTAACAACTAGTTAAAAACCTCTCGGCGTTTTAAAGCATATATACTAGTTGCAGGTAGCCATAATCTTGGGGATTTTTAGAGTTTGGAGACGTGAAGAACTATATTCGTTAACTGTGGATGCTGTTCTAGATAAAGGATTATCTGTAATTGTTACTATTGCAAAAACAAAGACGGGTCATAGCCGAACATTCACTATTCTTGATGGAGATGAAATGAATTACTTGGATATCATTAGAAAATATAAAAATTTGAAACCTCAGCATATCACCCATAACCACTTTTTTATTAGCTGCAGAAAGAACAAGTGTACTGTACGAAGAAGTCGTATCAATAGCTTTGGTGATATGGGCAAAAAAGTTGCAACTTTTTTAAAATTACCTGAACCAGTTATATACTATATTATATATAGTATATATATTACTTATATTAGCTATAATATCTATACCAGTCATTCATTTTGGCGTTTATCAGCAACTTTTTCGGCTGGATCCAGTGCTGATTTAGGTATGATTGAACGTCATGGTGACTGGAAGAGCACCAGCGTAGCCGAAAGATACATTGAGAATTTTATAGAAATAAAAAATAAAATAGCAAAAATGATTCAAGGAACCAAGAGTGTCGATGTCGTCTTGAATAATGTCCAGTCTACTTCAAGTTTCGTCAACTGCGCACAATATTCATTCGAATGAATAATATTTAACAATTTACAAGACTGCTTGTTTCATTTTTACTCTAATAGCTCTGAAAAAGAAATTTTCAAATTGCCAAATTAAACTTTAAATTATAATACTATAATTTTCTAATGTTAGTTTTAATAAAAAAATAATTGCTTAAAGAATTTTTTTGACAGCACTAGTACTGTTAAAGCTACCTTAAGAACACTCGTTGCTATGGAGTTATTGGCATGGTAACGATAGGCATGGTAGGATAAAATAAAAAGTTTTTTAATAACTTTACAATTTTATTTTTGGCACTTTTAATTAACTGATTTTTTTTTGTCCAGTTAACAGTCGACCACTATTTGAACGATTAAGAGCCGGTTTACAGAAAGTGACATTAACTTTAATTGCGATTAAATAGTTAATTCGCGATTAAATCGGCTTTCTTCGTGTTTGATTGGTTAAAATCGGCATTTAATCGCGAATTAACTATTTAATCGCAATTAAAGTTAATTTCACTTTCTGTAAACCGACCCTAAGTATGGTAAACCTTTCTCACATTCTGTTATCGCACGATAGATGGTCTTTTGTGACACATTTTTATTTTCAAAAACTCGAATTATCTGAGCTTTATGCATCTGTTCAATTAAATTATAAACACTTTTTATAAATATTAATTTATAAGCCATTACTACACAATCAAATTCGATGACTTAACTGTCACTAGAATGACAAATTATTGAATGACTTTTGTTTGCAGTCAACCCCATGTTTTAACTTTTTTTATTTTTTTATTGGCGAGTATTTTGTGCCAAAACTGTTGAAACATACGTTACTTTATGGTCAAAAAATTATTGGTGCTATAAATAAACGACAGGGCTCCAAGCACTATCTCCAAATTCTTAGGTAGACGAATTAAAAAATTTTTTCGGTCGGTGGGTTTTTTGTAGTTGATCATAACAATATTAGTGTTTATTGAGGTATGTTGTAAAGGATCTGACTACCAATAAATTCCTGCATAAGTCAGTTTCTCATATCCTTTTTCTCTGCTATACATAGAATGTTCCTCAGGGGTCAATTCTTGGTCCCCTGTTATTCCTAATTTTTATTAATGATCTTCCGGCTCACCTTAAAGAAAACCAGATTATATTGTATGCAGATGATACAACAATTATCAATCAAGGTGTTAATTTATCTGATGTTATAGATTTAAACAGTGAGGCGCAGTCAAAAGCTTTTGAGTGGTTCTGCTGTAACCAGTTAAGCCTAATAAATGACACAAAAACTGCCAACTTAGTTTTTACACTTAAAAACAGCAACTTACCGTCTGAATATGCATTAAGTGCTAAGTATCTGGGCATTGATATTGACAATAAACTTTTATTTAATGTTCAAGGGGAGACACTGGCTAACAAACTTTGTAAAAATGTTTTTTTATTGCGTCAGCTATCAACATGTGTGTCTATCAAGTGTCTAATATCAGCATACTTTGGTTGGTTTCAGTCTGTAATGTCTTATGGTATTCTTGTGTGGGGACACTCCTCGTGTCGCCACAGAATATTTTCATTACAACGTAGGGCCATTCGAGTGATATTTGGACTTCAATATCGTGCGGACTGTCGTGAATGCTTTATCAATAATAAAATATTAACTTTCCCATCACTTTTTGTATATCATTGCTTAGTTTACGTTAAAAAGAATATCAGTGACTTTTCGCAATTTCTAGATAGACACGATCATAACACGCGCGGTAAGGAAAATATTCTTCCCCCATCTCTAAGATTATCCAGAACTCAAACTGGTACGAGATACTTCTGCATAAATTTTTTTAACTATTTGCCCATCAGTTTCAGAAATTTGCTTCTAACCATTTTTAGAAAAAAATTAAAGTGTTTTCTTATTTTTATGTGTTTGTATTCCTATGATGATTATTTTAATTGTGACTTCTCTCAGCTTTTGTAATTGATATTTGTATTTCTATTTTATTTTCTATTTCTGACTTATGTATACCTTCTTGGTTTCTTCACATCAATAAATATTATTATTATTATTATTATTATTATTATTATTATTATTGTTATTATTATTATTATTAATGTTTCTTTCGAAAAAACCAACAAAACCGTGATAGTATTTTAATGCGAACCTTACACTATTAATTTACCTACCACTATTACTACTACCTTACAAAAGTCTACTACATAATTTCTTTGCTTGTAAATCCTTACAGTAAGGAGTAGCATCATCAGTCATCTCCAGCAAAAAAATCATCTAAAACTATAATACAAAATTGAAATTGAAGCAGTAAAAATCATAAATTATTTTCAAAAACAATTTCTGTCTACATCCCCATATTAAATGAATACAAATATAAATTGTTTCCAGAAAAAGTATCAATCTAAAATTTATTTTAGCAATGTTAAGTAACAGAAAAATACAGTACAAAATATGATAATATAGCAAGTTTATTACCGGCCGTTAAAATGTCTGTTTGAGCACATGGTATTAAAAAAAATGTAAAATCTATTTCTTTCTAGTCATTCATTTAACAGAGTAGCAACAAAAGATTTTTGAGTACTTTTATTTTATCCTCGCGTTGGTAAAAAACAAAATAAGAAAAATCTATTCTAACGACTATTAGGCAAACACGTGCCCGACGCCATATTATTTTTAATTACTTGTTTCTGCACGCACAATTGCACAGCATTGGTTACTTGTGTTGGTTACATATAGCAGTGTCGCCAACTTAGGGTTTTCTTCTCTACTGTTGGCAGTCGCGGGAAATTTAAAATGCGTTACTTCATAATTATTTATTATTGGATTATTAGTTCAAATTAAAGTTCTATAATAATAAATAATATAACTATAACAAATCTTAAACAAGATTTATTACTGTGGCTTCTGTATTATAATGCAAAATGCCAAACAAAAATTATTTTAAAGAATAAGTGTCAGTTTAAAAAACTTAAATTAGAGAATAAAGTGCATTGTCATACTTATAATTCACAGTAACTATAAATGTTTGCTTGATACTACAAGGTAATTAGGTGAGGCGAACGACAATCTTATATGGTAGTTTCTGTCAGCACATTGAAGTCGTGTATAAAACGAATTACCAGAGTGACGCCGCACTGCACTCGTTAAAATACGGTATACGGTAAAGTTTCGTGTAGCATTTCAAGTATCTTGAGGTAATATTCACGTAAATAACGTCTGTTAAAGTGACGCCAAACGTTATTAGTTATAACTTTATATTTCTCTAATTTCAGGATTTTATTGCAGAAATGTATATATGAAGTTGCAATATCTACTTAATATTTTCTGTATTATCTTTTGTTAGTGGAATAAATTAAACGTAAATGGACTGTTGTAAATCTTTAAACCTGAAACTTCCAAATCTCGTTCGTAAATAATTTATGAAAAATAAGGTAGCTTGGTGGGTGCTTTTGTTCGCCCTCTTTTTACTCTTTAAAATTTAATTCTTAAATCTCTTAACTAATTATCAGGAAGCAAGCTGTAAAAAATCCCCTTCATTTGATTCATGCCAGATTTATTAGCGGCTTTTTCGACAATGAATCGTTTTGTCATGACGCAAAATCGCAATACCGATGCAGTGTTGTGGTCAAATTTGCTAAATTATTGTATAACGCCATCACTCGGTATAACAAATACACGTAAATGGCGCAATTATCGGTGCGTCGACTAAAATCGCTGATTTATCTTGCATTCGCGGCCATTTATAGAAATCGCATTTCGCTTAACTTAATTTAAATCAAATTAGCAACGAGTTTGTAAATTAGTTTTCTTACTCCGGCCAAGTTGGCAAGTGAGGCGTAAAGAATTCCTTTTCTAATCTGATTAGATGGATAATTAACTATTGTCTGGTAATTCTATTCATCCGCAGATTCCACAACTCGAGAGAGATTTTTGTAAATCCGATTTGAATTTTACCACAGCTAATAGATTGTCCATTAGGTTTATTATTGCTGTTTGGTGGCAACATTACAGGCCGCACTTCAAACGGAAGAGATTGAAACCGCAAAAACAATTTCATTTTTTATGCAATGTTCCACCCCCGGATTGATTAAATGCCAAAAGCAGCTCTACCTACGTGCACTCGACAAAATCGCCTCATTGTTCTGCATTATGCTTAGAAATTGGAACTTGTCATACAGGTTTCAAATCATAATGGAATTTAAAAATAGAGTTTTGTGTCGAAAATTTGACAACTTTATATCCCTAAACCAAACAACGCTAAATTTTAAATCATTTCTAAAAAATTTCATTTAATAAAAATGCATTTATTTTTTTCTTAAAAATAATGAAGGAGACTTGGAATCCGTTAAAACTAATCTGATTTTAATCATTTTTTTCAGAAATGTACAAAATCTAATAAAATACTAAAACCTTTAAATTCAAAAATTAACGCTCTAATTAGAAAATTTGTAAAACATAGAAAACCAAAATTTTTTATTTATTTATGATATAAATTAAAAGGTACGAAAAAAAATGATAATCATTAGGTATGCCTCATTATCATATTACCAATGGAAGCGATTTAATGATACCTTAACAGCTTGTTAACATTACATTGAGCAAGCAAGCACAGCACTTTTACAAAAAGTGCATAATCTCTGTAATAAAAATCACTGAATTTGGATTAGAAAATTTTACTGCGGCTTAGATAATAGTTATTTATGTAACAAGTGTGTAAAGTGATATTTTTCTTCACGCTTTTGATGCAATTTGAGCCGTAGACGAGCCTTACAAGTACAAAGAAGTTACTTTACTCACGAATTGCATACAAAGCTTTTTCTACGTTTGTAATTTCAGAAGTGACAATAAAAATTTTAATTGAAATAAAATATACATAACAAGAAATATTTTTTATTTACTAATTGTTATAAGAAACGTACAATTAACGGAAATATACATACAAGAAATATTATTTTACTTTTTTTTACTATTTTATTTTTTTCACGCTTATTTGACGTGAAATAAACGTTAGAAAAAAAGTTCTATTTTAACGAACGTAGAAAAAATTTATTACACTAAATTAACCAGTAGAACAACTGAAGAGCACACTCAAATAAGATAAATTAAATTTTTTGAGCACATCTATTTAAAACTAATTTTTAGGTTAGAAGAATAAACAAAAAGGCAATTTTTTGTTGCTGGGCGACTGCTGGTGCTTTTATTTGTATCTTTCTCAAAGCTCTTAACTATTCTAAAAGTATTAAAAACAGCTTGTTGAAAAACAAAGATATTTTAACGTTTACAATTTCTAGAATAATTTAAAATTTTCTGAACAGAAATTTCACCTAAGAGTGAAAAATCTATCACATGTTTATTTTTTTTATTCCAGAGTTGGTTTTGTTTTCTCTTCTCTCTTTTTTACTACAATTACAAATAGGTACAGGGTGATTTTTTTATTTGTTTGCGCCCGAAACTTTAAAAATAGGCAACACATTATACTTTGAAAAATTTATTTTTAAAATTAAGGTCTTTAAAGTTGTAAATTAATGTCAATATTGTTGATAATACCTTTAACAGTGCTTTCAGAGTCAATTTATTTGGATCATTTGTTGCCACATTATTTAATTAAATAACTTACTTTTCGTTTGTATAACGTGTTGCCTATTTTTAGAGTTTCAAACGGGAACAGATAAAAAAATCACCCTGTATTTATAATTTAGCAGCAAATTGCAAAATTGTTATTTTAAATTTAAAAAAAAACTTTCTATTGTTTCTTATTTTAATGCAGCTCTCAATCAAACAATTTTTTTGATTGATAATTATCTAATGTTCAATTTTTTAAATTCACTATCTTAACCATATTTCCAAAGAGAAGAAAATACTAGACTTAATTTAAAAAAGTTAAAATTAAAAATTTAATAATTAAAAAAGAAGACAAATGAAATTTTTGATTAGTTAGTTTATATCAAAATTAACAATATTTTGTTGAATAAAGACTTTAAAAAGTTGAAATGTAATTCAACTTTGCAATTTAACTCTTTACTTAAATCTACTCTTGATTATGTCTTATCACCCTAAGAAAATTTAACACTTTAAATCTTATTTTTTTTATAAATCTTTTTACCCCTAGACATTATAGATTTTCTAAAATCTTTAAAAATTATACTTCAATAAGACCAGTGGTTTCTTATACTAACTCATCTGTAAATTTTTTTTAGATCATACTAAAAAATAACTTTTAATAACACCTCAGGTTTTTTCTTTGTTTTTTTTTGACGTCATTATTCTATTTTTTTCTACTTCTGTCAATATTTTTTTTTTGTTTTTATTAAATTTCATCTTAATACACTCTTCTGTTTATACGGCACTGGTTTAATTTTTTTAATTTTTTTAATGAAATTAGCTTTAAATCAATATTTTTTATTTTTTAGAATAATATACATATATAAACAAAACAGAAGTTTAATCGTGGGCTCCCTTTTGTAGTCTACTTTTAGCAAAATTATTTATAAACAACCTTAAAGAAAATTTTTTAAAACTTTCTATTTCTTTAAAGCATATTGATTTATGGTTTAAAAATATTGATCTCTTCATTCAAAAATATCAAAATAAAATTCGATAATTTTCTTTAAGTTATTAATTAATTACATAAAAACTTTAAATTTATATTTTTTTTTACATTATAATTTAGGCACTGATGATGTGATGTAGTTTTCCAAAGCGCTTATGTAAAAATTTTGTTTGATTAATCTTGTTAGTTTGACGTTTAATTTTTTTTATGTTATGTGAAAAAAAATAATTAAAAATGTATCTTTAAATCCTTCTCGTTGAAATAATGCTGCAAAACGTCTTTTTTGTTATCTTTTCTCCACTAGCAGTAAATATCGGACAAGCAGAAAAACAATACTTATTTATAATTTAAATTAAGAAAAATAAGGAAAAAGTAGCAAAACAAAAGTATCTGATCAAATCAGCTAAGTTCAAGTAAATTAAAAGAATTAAGAGGCTTTTAAAGAGAGGTAAGAAGCAGGAAAACTGAAGGAAGGACGAAGAAGAGAAAAATAAAACATTTAACTTGTATTCCAATAGGTAACGTTCGTGTTTTTTATAACTGCTAAATTAATACAAAAGTAATATTTCGGTGTAGGTGTAATTAACAGTTTTGAATCTCCACCTACATAAAGATAAGCTTTTGAAGTAGGTATAATAAAAAATGTTTTCATAAGTATGAAAAGCGCTTCAGTGTTGGTAAAGAAACTTCTAAATGTTAAGCGCTAAGTAAAATTTGTGGATGCTAGATTCATCGTACATAAAATGAATTATGGACGTTTTGCTTGAGGCAAATTTGAAAATCAATTTAATGTCTGGCAAATAAATAGAGCAAAAATGCTATTTCCGAGCGTCGACTGCATTAAACCGAGCATTGCTTTATTTGGTCGCAGATAAATTTATCCTTATAAACCTAATAAATGAGTGTTGATGGTTTTATTTCGTTTATGCACTCTGCTAAATTAATTATACATTTAAATATAACTAGATTCAGTTGAATATTAAACGGCGCCTACGTACGGAGTGAATTCGGAATAGATAAGTGTAGAAAAGAGAATAAGAAATTATTGACACATAAAAACTTTGATTTTGCTATTGCAAATTTTTGTTGCCACTGTATTAAAAAAATAATAGTTATTTATTTTACAATAAATTCAAAATGTTGAATGAGTGGATAGTTGAAACGCTCTAGCGGCCGTAGGCAGATAAAAAAAGTGACCTTAGGAAATCATCATTTACACATAGTAAATGTCAAAAGTAAAAGACTGTTCCTGTAAACTATTTTTTTGCACTACTCTACTAAAAATAAGGTGATTACTGATTACGCACTGAGCGAACAATCGGGACCGTCAATTTTACAATCATCCTCTATTTTTACCGCACTAGTGCCTGCAAAAAGCACAGGGATTTTTCTCGTTTAAAAAACGGTTTAAAATTAGATTATCGTATCAGAGCCTAAGTTTATAATAAAACAATGCACTTTACCATTTTTATTTAGATAAAACAACAAAAATGCATTCAAAATATTGCATTTAAAGTTTCATAAAGTCACTACATCTCTCCTAATAAAACTTTTTATAGCACTGGGTGCTATAATGGCTATTAAAGCATCCTGAAACTATTCTGTAATAGGTTATTAAAAGCAAAATTTAAAAAAATAACTTTTCTTATAAAAAAAATTGATTTATTATGCATCTTTGCAGTGATATAGAAGTAGTAAACGGTGTGATCAAATCAAGTTATGATACGATAATCCTATTATAGTAGATTCGGGGTCGTTTAATACTTTGCAAGCTGACCATTCCGCATGGCCGGTTTTGATTACCTTCGGTGGTAATTAAGTTCCCTAATTGTGCTTCGGTTAATTGCATCCAGGCCTAGGTTGGGTGTTAGGACTTGTTGTAAACTTACTACGTGTTTGTTGACTGATAAACAAGAATAATTAATAGTGCGTTATTCAGCCTAGACAGGTTTGCTTTGATCTTTAATAGGTAACAAGCCGAAACTAAAATAGTTTAGTAATCAGTTGCAGTGCAAATAAATTACCTCAACTAGGGAATTTAACTTTTAGCCTAAAGAGCTTAATCACAAAACATAAATTAAAGGTTTCGAGATTCTATTCGAAAAGCTTGAGCCGTCCCTTGTCAGCAGATTTGCCACGTCACCGTGATTTATAATTTTCGGTTTTGTTCTTGATCGAGAGCAAACAAAACACTTTGATCTGATAATTTGCGATAAAAAATCAGACAGGGATATTTATATTAAACAAAGTCAAATCCAATTTAATCAGCGCCTGAAATTTAGCGACTGAATAAACAGAATTTTCAGCAATGCGTATGAATAAATTACAGGGAAATAAATAAACATCTGGAGCAACACCAGCCGATCACACTGCACTAACATATAAATTGGTTTATTAAAACGTATTGATTGGCACCTCCGCCGCTTAAATCCGATATCCTCCCGGATTTTTTTCAGCGACAGGGAACCAACAGTTGCTACTGCTGCAAAATGCTAATTAAAGAAATTTATTAATAAATCCATACAGATATGCATAAAACAGAATCGTGCTTTCAATTTTTACACCTGATATATTCCAGGCTTTAAAATACGTGACGTAATTATGAGAGGCGTAATTGTTGGAGTTTAAAGCGATGCAAATTCTTCTTGGTCTCTTCTGAGGTAGTCTCTCTTGTAAAGGCCTCGTTCATTATTAATTTTATACTTTGTAAAAAAGTGTTGAAACTCAAAAGCTTAATTAATACATTAATAAACGTACAAAGATGTCGGAATATGTCTTTGAACATTTTAAAAACTTGGCATTGTTAAGAATCTCATCGTCTTCTTTGAGAGCGTGCTAATTAAATTTTTTCCCTTGCACCCGGCGTGATAATTCATACCAGTGTTGAACAAAATCAACCCCCAAAATGCAACTAACTCTTCTCACTCAAATCCACTTGCAACGGTTTTAATTAAATTTCGACAATGTTTTTTTTTAGGATTTTATTACGGAAAAATCTGTTTTCGTTGCTAATTTATTTACAAGATGCCGTGTCATTTTGTGATGTAATTAATTAACAAGCTCTCTTCGCCGGAATTATTCCAACAGGAACAATGAACAACACAAAAGCCCTGAAACTTTGTTAGCAATAAGTCATAGATCATCTCGTTAAGCATTTCGTCAAAGCGCGAGTCCCATGGGAAAAGAGCCTTAGAGGAACGGGACTGAATAAAGTCAATACGGACCTGTGCGATTATTATACATGACAAAAGAGGATTTCAAGTGGAAGCGCACAAAGATTCATTATCGAATCAGAAATTCCTGATCTTCATACAAAACTTCTGTTGCAATCATTATCCTCTATACCTGCCTTCAAAGAGAAATATTTTTAATGTTGCTTGGCAGAGAATTAAAGAAAAAATAAGCAAAAAGTAATGGTTTACAATTTAATCTTACAAAAAACTTTTTTGTAGTTACTTTAGTTTTATTAAAATTGTTATAAATTATAAAATACGTAGAAGTTCATTAAAAAATTAAATTTTTTTACAAGTTTTCTAATTTACGATTTGTACCTGTTTTTAATTAATCGTAACAATTTTTTTTCTTTAATTTCATTATGATAAGTTCATTTTTACATCAATTTTCAGCGATACGTAAAAGCACATATTACGTCACCAGTTATGTAATAAATTTCATTATATTAAGAGTTATGTAGTGACAATTTTTGATCAGTTTTATTGCATCAGGAGTGAATTGCGACTTTACATCACTAGATTTAAAAAGTACTTTAAAAATAAAATTTTGCTTCGAAAACTTTAATCTTTTACTCTTAGATTTACAACCGGGGTACACTTTGTGTTTACAAGCCGATTTACTTAAATAAAATTGGTTCTGACTTTGTTAGGTAACCGTTTTGAACAGTAGTTGTTTATTATTAAATCTTAAATGCACACAAAAATTTATATCATTAATTTTTTTGGTTTATTTTTTATTTTACAATAAATGCACAACAAAATATACACTTTAGAGTAACCACGATGTAACCAACTATATTCAATTTGTGAGGAAAGATTATATGTTTGTTTAATTAGAACATGAGTAGATATTGAAACGTATGTGCGAATACGAGTTTTTTTTTGTTCAAAAAGGTAAATTAATAACGAATAAATTATTTCTACTATGTAGACGAATAATTTAACAATTAAAAACTCTATAATTAGACAATAATAACTACGATCGTCATTTTGTCGACGTCGCTTTCAAAAATATCACTAACTAACTGCCCAGTCAATGTCTTTGCTTTCTTATATCAAGTGTTCAAGTAAAAAAACGCTCTAGAGTTCGTTGGAAACAAAAGCAATTTTGTGAAGTATGTCGTTAGAGCGATCGGCTTCTGAAACAACCAGTGACAGAACTGTCAGATTTAGAAGAGTCAATGACCTCAACCAAATTATTTTAGCGATATAAAAAATGTGTAGCCGTGAGAACAGCTGATTTGTAATAATGACAATCAGTAAAACAAAAACTTAGAAATCGCTGGGAAAACTTTGACTTGACACATAATCGGATGTAATTTAGAGGTTACGTTTAGTCATATTATTCGAGTCACGACCTGTCTTTTTAATACCGTCTTGTCTTCATAAAATTCTATAGCAATTTAGAGCGTTTTTTTACTTAAACACTTTGTATAACTACATGTTCTTCCAAAATGTGTCCGGCTGTTTTGCGACCTTTTTCCACTTGTGCGAAACGATGACTTATTCTTCTCGATCAGTCCATAGACGTGTTTGTTAATAATTTTGTAGAATTTTACGTTACAGTGCAACACTCGGCGCGATATCTTGTTAATCTCTCACACTATTTACTTGAAACTCTCTCTTTTTCATTGTTATTTCAAAATGTTCGTAACAATATTTATTAACTTTAACGTAGCATTAAAAGTTTTTGGTTTTTGGCACACAAAAAACTAGTAACAAAATTTAGAAATTTTTATAATGTCAACAAATAACCTTTCTGTAGAAATTTTAAATACCTGTCAAGCACATTTATTTTGCAAATTATTAATTAGCATTTTAGAACAAGTGTTTAATAGAAAACTTAATCAAGTTAAATATATTTTGTTAAAACTCCTATTTGTTTATTGTTTTTCACCTAATTGATAAATACACAATATACTATACATTAAATAATCATTTGACTGGTAGTGTATGTACAATTTAAAAGCTTTTAAATTAGTTAATTTTTGTTAAATATTCAACATCATGAATATTCGAGTAAAAATTAATTTTTATAAACCATTTTTAGTTCTAACAATTGAAATTAAGTTTTAATTTACGTAGAGCTTTATTTAGTTAAAAAAACATTTTTATTATATTTCTATGGCATAATATTTAAATTTTTCAAAGCTGTGCTAGCCTATAATTTTTTTAATAAAGTAGCTAAAGTAGTGGATTTACACAACTATTATAACAAATTTTTAAAAATAACCAAATTTTACCCATGTTTGAGTTAAACAATTAGAACAACACTAAAGCGTTTAAATTTAAGTACTAGAAAGTACTAAGTAGGTATATCATTAAATAGCGATTTTTCTGTAAATTTGTTATTGTACCAGTACAGAATATTACGTTTTTATCAAACTCCTCTAGTTACTAAACTAAGTTATAATTTTCACTTAAAAATGAAAACATTGTTGTCGAAACGCGTGTTGCGTTGTGTAAAAGTTTCCTGGTATTTAGCGAATTTTTTGATTTCTTCGACACACCGAGCAGATCAAAAAAAAGTCAAAAATCATAAGCAAACCTGACAGCTGGCTTGCTATGGGTAAAGACATGCATATGGTTTATGTTTAAGCTGTCTTTTTCCAGCTGGCTAATTTAGCCAATAGAGTCTGCAAGCGCGACGAAAATTCCTAGAAAGCAGCTGCTTGTTTGCAAACAGAACAAAAACATAACCTCAACTCAACCTCTTCAAAGTTAGTTGTGTATGCTTTAATAGTTATTTACCTAACGTGTTCGGGAAGATAAATTTTCCGCATAAGCACTTTGTTTGCAGCACGTGCGCAAAGAGTGCTGCATTAGTGCGAATGCGGGAAATGTCTTCCCAAAATAGTTAGATACCACATTTTTTGTAACGAATAAAAACCAAAATTTTAAGAAGAAATAATTTAACGTAACTTTTTCGAGAATTGTGTTTATTAATTAATGAATTGGTAAAACTGATTGGAAAATTTTGGGACGAAAAGTCTAACCCAATGTTGTTGCTTTACCATTACCGACTAATGGCTTAAGCAATTTTTAATTGTTTTCTTGTGGGAAATAAAAAACACTCCGGTGTGGGAAAGCAGTCTTTTCATGCATTGAAGATCACCGAAACATAGCTGCTCACACTTTATGAGTACAAAAAAGTGTTTTAGAACTCTTATCTTATTACAATATTTAGTTGTTGTTGTAAGGTGAGTAAGTTTTCTTACTTTACACTTTTTCATTAATGTAAAACCGCGTCCAAATCAGTTTACGTTTTTTTGTTTGAAAACAGAACCTTGACCAATCTAAGAATTCGACGTAAACATTTAATTGCATTTTACCTGTCATGTTTGAGCATGCTCGTTGACATTGTTGTCTATCTAAGCACTATAAAAGTCAGAATGGTGATATTTCTAGTATCATCGGCGCGGTATCAAAAATTATTTTTGATATTGATACGGGTGGAAGGTTATAAGTAATTTCGTTGGTTTGACGCTCTCACTAATGTCAAAAAAACAATATCACAATAATGAGCCAAGTGTCCCTCCTAGTATTCCTCAAGAAAGAAGAAGTAGGAATAACCTCGAAAAACGGCATTAATTAAATGTCTTTTGTTTCTATACTTTAAAATTTAAGCGTCAATATATTTAAAATTATTGACTTTTCTATCAATATTAATATTATTTTCGTCAACTTTGAGATATTTCTTTAAAAATATTTTGAGTAACGTAATATTTTATTCTTCCGTAGTATTTTTCTGCTGTTGTAATTTGCGACAAATTGAAAAGTAATCGAGATCGTCTGTAACTTTATTTATGGTGGTAGAAATTCGGTCACTGCTGTGGAGGAAAGAATAAGAGGAGTAGACGTGCCTTATACGGGCAATAGTAGGTTTTTGGTCGAGATACAAACACTTTTTATGGTTTTATTTTATTGCAAAGACGTTGTTTGTAAATTTATAGTGAAGGAAAAATTATCCCGGGTACTGTAAAACAGCCATGAAAAGTGTTTGTGCAACGATCACAATTATTTCATTGCTTATGCTAACTCCTGTTATTTCTCTCTTTACGGTCACTGCTAAAAAGCACAGTTTTTTTTTACAACAGAGGCCCAAAGCTCAAACCGCACACTGAGGCCTACGCCCATTGTGTGCAACCTCTCGAAATAGCACTACTGCAGTAACCCTGTGTCTTTGATGCAGCTCAGTACCTTGTCTGCAGGAGCCTTCTCGATAGCACTGCGCTTCAGATATCGGTTGCCCAGTTGTAAATTTCTGATGCCTGCAAATGCAGGGCAGTAACAGAGAATATGATGAGTAGTTTCTTCATCTTAAGCACAACCTCTGCAAGTTTTGTTATCGCTGAGTCCGATGACGTGCAGGTGTCTTTTTAGTAGGCAATGTTCTTTGTACACGCCTACCACTAACTTAAGGTCTTTACGGTTGAGACGCATCAGGTTTTCACTGCGTGCCTTGTCCGGTCCTTTATTAAAAAGCCTGGATTGCCGCATGCCTTCAGAAAACTGCCATTTAGAGAGATGGCGAAATTCCATCCACTTATGAAGTGTGTCTTTTTGTCGTCTTTTGGTAACGCCAAGAGCCGGTTCCGCCCCGATAAAGTCCATTGTAAACCCCTTCGAGCTAAAACGCTAGCTCTCTTGCTACCCTTTAGTCCACAGTGTCCTGGTATCCAGCAAAGTACAACCTTTTTATTGCACTCCACCAGTTCCTGTTCTCTGTTGTGACATTTCCAGATAAGCCTCAATGAGTACCTGCACGATTGCAAAGTCTGCAACAAAGCCTGACTGTCGGTGCAAATGCAGATTGCAAACGCTGGACCCGTGCCAAACTCTTTTTGGTCCAGGATGCACTCGATATGGTCTACCAGACAAGGGAGCCATACGTAGTCATTGGTCTGACAATATAGTTGTAGAGCCAAAGCATCACGCGGGGTGTAAGACCCCAGGTTCTGCCAACAGCTCTTATGCACGCCCAGAGAGTGCATGTAACTGTTCGCATCTTTTCTTCTACGTGTGATCAGCAGGTCAAACGTGAGTCTAAAATAACCCCCAAATATTTAACCTTATATATACACGTAGCTCTTCGTCGAAAAGCAGAGGGGCCACATAATGGTCCCACCGTTTTCGGGAAAAAATAACATAGCCTGTTTTCTTCGGATTTACCGATAGGCTATAGGAATTACACCATTTCATAACGAGCCTGAATGCCTCACCCGTGAGTTCACCAACCACATTGAGAAACTTACCTTTCACCAGAATGTCTATGTCATTAGCATAGCCCTGGCAATATATGCCAAGTTCGTTTAACTTGTAAATAAGATCGTCAACAAAGGGGGTAGTACACCCCCTTGGAGACATCTTTTAGTAGCAATCACTGTAGCAGAGAATAAGTCTATACTCTCTCTGATAAATCTATTAGACAGCATTGTGCGAACCTATTTGACCAAGGTTGGACATAGACTCAAAAAAAGCATTGTCAAATGCTCCTTCAATGTCTAGGAAAGTTTTCGAGACATCCCGTCCACTGTCCAGCCCGGCTTCAATTGTAGATACAATCTTATGCAAAGCCGTTTCAGTAGACTGTCCCGTGATATACGCATGTTGGTTGAAGTGCAACGGATTGTTTCTGAGCACCTTCTCCCGTATGTGTTTGTCGATTAGTCTTTCCATCGTTTTTAATAGAAACAATGTTAGGCTAATAATTCTAAAACTCTTAGCCTCGGCGTACGTAGCACGTCCTGGCTTAGGAATAAACACTTCTTGATCTTTCTCCAGGCCGCTGGTATATGGCCCAGTGCAAGGCAGGCTCTAAACAGTCGGATCGTTAAACCAACAAGATGCTCCCGTCCCTTTTGCAAGAGTGCAGGAACAATCCCATCTACCCCCACCAACTTATATAGTGCAAATGAGTCCATTGCCTATTTGATCCCATATGGCCTGATCACCTGAGTGGGAAATCTCCAGGCGCTGCTAGGTGCAGTCCTTAGATTTACTTCTAACTCAGGATCCTCTTCGACCTGTAATGAGTCGGGAAAGTGCGTCTGCAATAAGTGCCCAAGAGTGTCGCTCTCCGTTACCGTAAAGGTCCCATGATAAAAATCATGAAAAATTATAGAAAACCACAGTATACTAGGCTTAAAGTAAGCTTGTAAAAGTGTTGTAAAAAACGCGCTAGATATTTCTGTTTTACTCACTCTTAAAGAAATGTATAGAAAGCTCATAGTTTGAGTAAAGATAACTATTTCTCTCATTGTTGGACCCTCGCTAAAAGATAGTCAAACAAGAAAAATTCCGCTACTTTTTTAGCCATGTGCTTTTTGAACACCGTAACGCCCTACCCAGAATTTCCCAAAATGTTTTCCGCAAAATGCTTGATAGGTAAGTACTTAAAGACGATTAAGCTTTTTGTAATGATTGCAAACTTTTTGAGATTTTCTGATGTTACTTATAGAGCTGGTAGAAAGCACGTGTCTTTTCTAAAAGTGATTGGGTCTAGCCTTGTCTTACCTTTACGTGCAACAAAAAAAGATAAAAGGTTTCGCCCTGTCCACTCTATGAACGCTGTGAGTAGATGTAAGAGAACCAGTCTATAGCGGGTCTTTTACAACACTTACACAATCTTATTTTGCTTTGACTATACCTTTAATAATACGGTAGACGCGTTAATATCACAAATTAGAATAAGGAGAGAAGCGACGTGGACAAGAGTTGCTTAGTCCTACCCACTTGTGCTTAAAACGGTTGGAAGCAAAAATATAGTGAGCAAAGAGTCTAAACTCGAATTCACGAATGTTTGTCGTTACGTCATCATTTCTTGAACTAATCACAGACATTTTCGTTTTATGTCGTTCTCTGTCCAACTCATACGATTTCACTACGCTAGAATTAAAACGTATGTCTTCCATTTCTGCAACAATCAGCGCGTTGTGCCGCGCATCCGCTCTCTCACTCTGCCTTGCATTGTTGCAGTTGTCAGACAGAAACAGTAATAATAGTGGTTGATGTTGTAGTTCATCAGATGCCATGTTTTCTCCACAGACGTACGGTAGGGTCTTTACGGGATACAGGTAAGGTTCATCATTTGATTATTCCTAGTTTTACAATATTTTTATATAAATCTATTATAAATTTTATATTTTGTTGATACATGTTCTATCATTAAAATAGTTACACTTAACTATTTTAACGGTGGCATTCGGTAGTTGAACACACAAACCGTGTGATAGACGAGTGGCATCAAAAACTACAAATTTTGGATAAAATTCCACAAATCATTATTAACGTTGACGACAGCTCAGGCGACGACAGCTCTGACTGTGAATAATTAGCTAGTTTATATTAGTGTTGTATAGTTTTTTGTTTATAGTGTATAGTTTATAGTTTGTATATTTGTATAGTTATTTTTAGAATTTTTTATCTAGTTTGCAGTGTATATATTGCATAGAATATAGATATAAAAAAAAACAAATCAAACAAATAAATACCTCACTTGGGTCATTAAAAAATATTCTACTTTTTTTCTAATTATAATTTGTTTTGACCATTTTTTGAGGTATTATTAATTTAAGGGGGGAAAAAATCAGTCTTCACAACCTCATACCTTATATCTTTATATCTTTTATTCCGACCGGTTTCGCCTGTTACCAGGCATTTTCAAGGAACATAAAATAGTAAATTAACAATAACTAATGTCATTGACTGTCAAAAACATTATTCTAATTTTTTTTCTAATGTCTCAAAATAGTTTTTTTTAATAGGTTTTGCGGTTTTGCCTATTTTGGGTCTTAATAGATGTTTTCTTCAATTTTATATTTTTTGTTGATATCGTAAGTCTAGGGGATTCTCATGACAGGCAGATGACCAGTAATACACGCCGGCAGCAGTGGCACCCCTTAGAAACGAGACGCCACTGCCCCAAATGCCACATTTACTTGATTCGTACATCTAAAAGTGATGACGTAACGACAAAGATTGGTGAATTGGACTATATAAGACTTTTCTCTACAATGAGACTGTCTCTACTAGTATTTATACTATAGTGAAAGTCGAAAGTGAAAGTATTATACTATAGTGAAATGTAATTAGTACAAAATAACAATATTTGTAAATTATTTATTTTTAATTTTCACCTAAAATGACAACTTTATTGTCAAAATGCGCGTGATGTTAAGTGTAATGTTTGATGTCAGTAGATGTTTTATAAGTTTTACTGAACATATTAAATTGTTTCAACAAGAAAACTGTTTTTTATTAACAAACCTTTCCTATTCTCGGGGCGTATATAATTTTATCTGATTTAATGACAGACACTCCCTACTGGGTGAAGAGTCATAGGTAATTTCATTAGAAAACTACAAGCTCCAGGCTTAGCAGAAGAGATTTGAACCTTTAGTTTTCTACTCAATTTCTCTCGTTATTTTTTTATGTTAATGAAAAACGCAGCATTTACAAGGCAAATAGATATTTCGAAACAACAGAATTTTTATAGAATAACTAAATTAATCTTTTCATACCTGACCTGACCTGACCTAACCTGACCTGAATTTATTTAAATTATTATAGCATTCTCTACAAAATCTTATATTTAAATATAATAAAGTTTTAGAAGACCCTAGGGGTTCAACCCACTTTAGCACACTAAAGAGAGGGTACAACCTATAACAGCACTAATCCGTTCTGATTACCTGTCTATTTGCGGATGAGCTTAGTTGGGATAAATTTGACAGTCCTAGATTTTGTCTGAGACAAATTCGGATAAGTTTTCATCTTTCCTATTCTCTACTCTCAAAAATTATCCAAAAAGTTGTTATTCTTGCTTGAGGTAATACTTGCAGAACATTTTCATAAGGTTTTTTCCAGTCTTTTGCAAAAAAGTTGGTGGCATCTAAAGCTTCGTAAATAGAGAAATAAAAAAAAACATAAAACACTAAGTTGACAATTCTGTGTGGAACTTGGTGCACATTACATAAATCGATGTTCCTTATAAGATCAGGGATATCTCATTACATAAATTAGCACCAAACGTAGGACCAGGAATATTGTCACAAATTTTAACACAAAAAATAGGTAAAAAGCAAAAATTCTAAAAAATAATATAAAACAACGGTTTTATAACTCAGTGTAGAACCTCATTTTCTATAAAACTTACGTTTTGTTGCTTACTGTATCAATTTGATTTGACCCTTTACAAGGGTTTTTGTAAAACCTATTATTTAATCTAAGTATGTGCTATAGGTAATTATGTAAATTTTATGTAAATAAAAAAAGTAAATCCTTTGCTTTTATACAAACTATTTAAAGGCTAAAGTAAATTATAAACCTAACTTACTAGAATCTCACATACGAGTATAAGATCAATTTTGCACCGCGATAATGCTACCATAAAAAGATGTTAAGAATCTCGTTAAGTCTTATGTACCCAACATGTTTAACAACAAAATTCCCATTTAATAGAGTTACGCAATTTTATTTTGTCTCATAATTTTGTTGATTCAATAACAATATATCTTTTTTATTTTTGAAGTTTTTTAAACTTTTTACATGAAGTAAGAAGTCATGTACCAAATGTAAAATTTAATACATCTTCAAACTGAATTGAAGGCATTATTCAAACACGTCCGTGTAAAACTTATTGTAATACAGTTTTCTTAGGCTTTCGATTGTGCAGCTTTCATCCACATCATCTCTTACGAATTGGGCGATAAAAAAATACCAGAAACAATATTTATCTTTCCGCTAAGACAAACAAGGCTTCTCGCAGAGACATATTTCCCAAAAGAATAGGTAGAGAGATCCCGGAATCAATTAATTTTCTTTCTGTATAACAGTTAGGCAAACACGAATTGAAACTTGGCATCGTTTAATTGGAGAGACGATCAACAAGTTGTCAGTCGTCAAATAAGTGTTCGCATAACGGCTGACCCTCGAATATAGTGAAGTTGGTGCTTGTGCATAATCAACCTCGGAATATTCAATTCGACGCTTGCTTTAGAAGATTCACATAAAATTTATTTTTATCATTATTGAGGGGAGAGAAAATTATTATGACGGGTTTTTTTCATTGAGAAATTGTAATTATAAATTCTGTTCTATCGCTTAATTTCATTTTATATGCATTGTAACATGGTGGTAATTAATTTTAAACATATGCCAGGAACATAACATTTAAATAATTGATGTTGGAATTAATGAAATTTAGTTTAAATCGTAAATATTAATCTTTAGAGCTATTTGGATGAAAATTGAAGATAGAGAAAAGTAGGAAAGCGCATCGTGGATGTTTTTAGTGTTATAAAAATAAATCGTACTTTATTCTGGTAATAACATCGGAGAATATAGACCAGTAATGGCTTTGGGCAATTTATATAGTGAACATTGCACTGCTCGGTGTATCTTAATTAGATCCTTTGAAATATCAAATATTTAAAATTATGTTTTCGCTAAAACCAGAAAAATAAAATGCTTCGGCGGCCAGTAGGGCTATCTAAGTCGACCAAAGCCTTCATTTACTGTATTTCCCAATACTCATGTTTGATGTGGAGTTTCGCTTACACTTTATTGAATACATTTAAAATTAATTAAATATTTGATTAGACGAATCAAAGACCCTTTAAACGCTCAGACAACAAAAGTTCCGTTCAAATTAATTGATTTTGTAATTAGTTTTTTTACGATTTTGTAATAAATATCAGTTTTAGATTTCTGCAGTCACAAAATCATCAAGGTAGCGAATTTGCTTCACTCGTAGACACCTTTAAATTTAATTTATTACTTTCTAGTAAAATAATTATGCACAAATTATTTACATTAACTTGTTTAAGCAACATATTAACATATTTTGTTATAATTAAATTGCATGGGTAATATTTTTTTTACGAAACAGCCACGGAAAGTCATTACAGAAACACATCTGTAAGTAGCAGTACAACACATCAGCTACAAAACAGTAAAAAAATATTCAACACTGCTGAGGTATTTGCAGATCGTAATTTATATTTTTATGTATTTATTGTTTGAACTTTGAAGATTGTAGAATTGCAAATATTTCGTCATCTTGGAAACCTCACGAATAACCGAAAATAATACGTTTGTTTACAAAACAAATTAATAAATTAACAATAAAGTAAGATTCAAATTTTATAGCAGAAAAAATCTAAAATACAGAGGTAACCCATAGCTGATGGTGGCCGCCGGGCGCGCTCATCGAGTAGTTCCCCAAGGTACTCAAAGATGGTCGTACGCTTTTCTTCGTTGAAAATTTACAAAAGCCATTTTGTTGAAATTTTAACGAAATAACCACGTAAAAATACTGTGGAACTATTAAGAAGACCTTTGCTGATAGTATTTTACTTGGATGGCTTTGTAAAACAGAGATTTTTGTTGATAAATCGGAAACCACGTAGCGTAAAAAACGTTCCAGTAATAAAAATGGACTTTTTTTTACTACTAGTCTCAGAAGACATCATTATTTAGTTTGTCGAGAGGGTGTGAAGTTGTTTTTCTCTCCTAGTAGTCAATAATGATTATAAACCAAGGGAGATAAAGTGCTAGAGTTGAGTGGATACCGACATTTAACTGTGTTGCCTGATGCGAATATCTTCACAATTTTTATAAACGATAGATATAAGTGTTCACCGAAAAAATAATGTCCGAAATTAGGTGCACTAGAAATACCTAATAAACAGTTTATTTAATATTTGTGATTTCAAGGCAAGTTTGTTTAACACCGCACCTCATCTCTAATCTGCCAAAACAAAATGGTGCGCTTGCGCAAAATATCTTCTCAAATGTCAAGTGTGTGTTAGACAGATCATAATCTTGATAAAATCTATGCCAAACGTTAAAATGCAGAATAAACGCATAATTAAAACGTTGATGTTTTAATAATGAAATATTTTTAATCCAAGAAAATTGAAAAAGGTAGGTAGTCATGCTTCAACCAACCAGTGATCAAATCCGTTGATTGCATTAAAAAAATATTGTAATTTTTTACAGCTTTATACATGTATTTTGGTCTTGTCTTATTGTAAAAAACACTTTGTAGTGTGACGAAATAGAAAATTCTTTGAAAATTGGTAGGTAAATAAAGTTGTAAATAACATAACCTCAAACACAAGAAAAGAAAATTTACTTTTAATTTATGCAGAATTAATAAAAATAACTGCTATTAAAGTTGTAAATAATGAAAATGGGCTTTCATAAGGTTACACGTCAAGTGTGGAGCCCTATGTATAGTTAATTTGACCATATGTGTTGTTGCAAATTCCATTGTTCAAGTTTCCGACCAGGAAAGCGGGGGCTGTCAACTTAAATCCTGAACTAGGGGTTCTGAAGATTTCATTTGATGGAAAATTTACGCTATTTTGTTTTTCAGTACATAAATAGTTGCTTACATAAAAGATGCTTACAATAACGTCCTTTTCGATTTTTATCTGTGAAGTTAAATTTCCGAAGTAAATATCATTATCGGTCAGTCATCACCGATGTACAGTTTGTCCGTCGGTAATATTTATTATGACCGAAAATAAGTGCAAAAAATGTAAAAACTCAGTGAGTAACGCATTTCTAAAGTGTGTAGTTTGTGGAGTGTGTTATCACAAAAGTTGTGCCGCTGTTCTAGAAGATAAGAAGAAGAAGTTTATCATGATTACTGATAATGAAATGAAATGTATCGCTCACCCCAGGACAAACTCGGTCTCTGAGTCAAATTCAGATATGGAAACACAAGTTTCTCAAGACGGACTAAAAGAAAATGAAATTTTTTTGACAGAATTTATTAAAAGTGAAACATATGCGAGGATAATACAGGATGCAATATCGGTGGCCACATTACCGCTTTATCAAGAGATAAACAAACTTTATCAGGAAATAAAAAATTTAAGAGAATCAAACTGTGATTTAGTGCGTTTGCTAACAAATGCTCCATCAAATAGCCGATTAAATTCATTTGTATTGAATGACCCAGAACCAGCGATATCAAAAGTTCAAAAAACGCCTGTTGCTATCGCCAGCACCGGTTCAGGTAGCTATCTGGAAGTGACCTCAAAAGGAAAGCCTCAACAAACAAAAATACTTAAAGACCACTTGGACTGGACTAAAGAAGCAGAGGAAGTCAAAATTGCAGCAAATGTTAAAAATGATGATCAGTGGATCACCGTTAAGAAAAAAATTCCACGCAAATCCAGTAACAACGAAAATACTACTCAACGGAAAAAAGCACAAGTTATAGTTGGGGCCGCAAAATTAAATGATAATGAAAATTTTTCTGCAGCTAAAAACAAAAAAGCGTGGTTCTATATAGGTAAAATTGCTAAAGGTACAGGTGAAGAAAAAATAATGAACTACCTCAAAAATAAGTTACCACACGGAGACATTTCAGTTGAAACACTTGCGTTCAAAGGTCAAAATGAAAGTTACAAAATAGGTCTCAAATATGAATTTCTAAATGAAGTAACTAAAGCTGAATTCTGGCCAAATGGAGTTATTCTTCGTAGATGGAATTTTCCATCGAGTAAAAATAAAAATAGCCTAAATTCACCATCAGCATTTCCGTCGCCAAGAAACGATAAAAATAATGTTTTTATATAAAGGCGGCTATAGAGAATTATGCGACATAAACCCAATTCAACTTTTTCGAATCAGTTCTTCTCAACCCTTAAATAGACCGACACTCAAAAAAGAAGAAAAAAAGAAGAGAGAACTTACTAACAATTGTAATGGCAAGTCGCTAGTCGTAGGATTTTTAAACATAAGAACCTTACTTCCATCAATAGAGGCTATCACTGAGATCATTTACGATCGTTATCTTGATATGATGCTACTAGTTGAAACTAACCTTAATAACAGTGTGCCAAATGAATCTATTAATATTGAGGGTTATAATCTGATACGAATGGACCGGGACTTTGAAAATACCAACCAAAAGAAAGGTGGTGGACTTGTGGTATATATTAAAAAACATTTAAAATATAAAATTTTAGACAGCAACGTTAAAAGTAATGTGGAACAAATTTGGGTTGAGGTAGCTCTACCTAAAAACAAAAAATTGGGTATTGGATTAATCTATAAACCGCCGTCAACATCGTATCTTGAGCTTGGCCACATCGACTCTAACATTTCTATACTGTATCCTCAAGTCAATTACTTAGCTTTGTTTGGTGATTTTAATATTGATTTTAAGAAAACAGAATCAGTTGCATACAAATTTTTAATGCAGGTTTTAAACCCTTACGACTTGTCTCAAGTTGTCAAAGAACCTACTCGAGTCACCCCAACCAGTTCTACACTAATTGACCATATCTACATAAGCAATGAACTGATACCTGAAACAAAAACTGCTGTGGAAATGATGAGCCAAATTCTTAATAGTGGCAACAAACCAATAAGTGATCATAATCTATTATGCTCTAAATTTTTATTAGACACCCCACCAGAACCGGGACCCATTAAAAAGTACAGAAGATGTTTGTCCCAAATAAATATTGATCAACTTCAGGAAGATGCTTCACACCTACCGATGCAAAGTATACTAAAATGCAACAATATTAATAAAAAAATTTGTTTATTTAATGCTTTCATCTTACAATTATTTGATGTACATGCTCCAAAAAAACTGATGACTACGTCAAGGAACCCTAGACCTGAATGGCTAACTTATAATATCACGAAAATGATTAAAGCTCGAAAAAAGGCTTATTTGGCATATAAGCGTAACAATACTCCAACAAAATGGCAATTTTATGTAGACATTCGTAATGAAGTGAAAAGAGCAGTCCAGCGTGAAAAAAACAGTTTCTCAACTTTTAAATTGAACACCTGCAAAGATGGTAAGAAGCTATGGAAGGGTCTAAGGTCGTTAGGATTAAAGCAAAAAGCGTCTGTAGAAATCCCACCTCATCTTTGTGAAGCCAATCTTATAAATGACTTTTTCGTAACCAGTGCAAAAATAGAGTCTTCAGATATAGAAGGTGAAGTTGCTAGCTACAGGATGGGCTCACTTCATCCAAAGGTTGTGAAACTCTTTGAATTCCGGTGTGTTAGTGAAAGTGAAGTGAAAAAAGCTTTAAGTGCAATACATTCTAAAGCAGTGGGATGTGATGACATATCAATTGACATGATTAATTTAATTTCCGAGGTATGTTTACCAGTGTTAACAAATATTGTAAATTATGCCATTAAGACGCAAACTTTTCCAAACATATGGAAAACTTGTCAAATAACTCCCTTGCCTAAAATTGTAGACCCTAAAAATTTTTCTGATTTAAGACCAATATGTATATTACCTGCTTTGTCAAAAGTTTTGGAGAAATTAATGTCATCTCAGATACGTGAATATTTAGATCAATATAAAATCTTACCACAGAGTCAAGCTGGCTTTCGAGCTCAAAACAGTACAGCTACAGCTTTAATTAACGTTACCGACTATATTCTAAACGCTTATGATAAAGGTATGATGACTCTTTTACTCCTATTAGATTTCTCCAAGGCTTTCGACACTATTAGCCATAAGTTGTTACTAGCTAAATTGCACTATGTTGGATTTTCTAGCAAATCATGTAAATTTATCGAAAGTTATTTATCCGAAAGATACCAGCAAGTTGTTATAAACGGGAAATCTGTTTTAAAATCCAATTTTAAAAAAGTAAATAATGGTGTACCGCAAGGTTCTATACTTGGACCGATTTTATTTATTTTGTATACTTGTGATATTGAAATGTTTTTAAATGATGTGGGAGTGCAATGCTATGCAGACGATACGCAGATATTCCGATCATTTACAGTAACCGATGCACCTAGGGTTATAGATCTAATAAACAATAATTTAAACAATTTAAACAAAAAATGCGAGAAACAATTATTAAAGTTGAATCCAACAAAAACTCAGGCAATGTTATTTGGTCCGAAGAAATCTTGTGAAATTGTTTATAATAATTGTAAACTAGCTGTAAACAATTGTGACATTACGTTAGTTTCGTCCGCTAAAAATTTAGGAATAATCATTGACAACGATCTGGACTTTTCTAGCCATGTTAATAAAATTTGCAAAACATGTTATGGTATATTGAAATCGATATATTTTTTAAAGAATACTCTTACTACAAAGTTAAAAATACAAATTTGTGATAGCTTAATTTTAAGCCATATTAACTATTGTCTTGTATTTTATGGATCTTTTATAACAAATGCTAATTTTTATAAATTACAAAAAATTCAAAATTCTTGTTTAAGATATTGTTATAATGTAAAACGTCAAGAGCATATAACACCTTATCTGCGTAAGTCTGGCTGGCTTAGCATCAAAAATAGATATAAGTTCTTTTTAAGTTGCTTAATTTTTAGTATTGTCAAAAATAAAACACCTGATAACTTATATAATAAAATTGTACTCCGAAAAGATATTCATGATCGCACAACTAGATACAACGAATTTTTGCACATTCCAAAGCATAGCACGGAATTATATAAGTCATCATTTTCCTATTTATGTCCTAGGATTTACAATGGCCTTGATAATGAACTTAAAAATGATAATTTTAAAACTTTTCAAAGGAAATTAAAAATAACTTTGTTAGAATAGTAATTAGAATTAGTATTATTAGAATATAATAATGGACTAAAATGAAAAACAGTTCGCAGAACTGATTTTTAGTCCTTTTGTAGCCTCTTTTTTATTTGCTTTTGTAATTTATTTATTTATTTTGTATCTATTTCTTTTGTATGATTTATGGCTGCAATAAACATTATTATTATTATTATTATTATTAAGTGGAAAAACGTAAGTAGTTAAATATCAATCGTTTTTATTTTCATCAAATTTACTTTTCGACAATAAATAAAGACACGTTATGTTTAGTCTGGATGTGTGCTCGTTAAATGAGGTTATATTTTTATATGACAATTAATAAATTAATGTGCTAGTAGTGAAAAAAAATCATATATAAACCACGGTAGAGAAAACTATTATAGCCTCGCATCTATTATTGCCCTCGATGCTACGCATCTTGGGCACTAAACCCGCTCGGCTATAAAAAGTGTTTTCTCTACCTTGGTGTATAATGTACTATTATGTGGTTTTAACTGTTCTACGGGTAATCTCTTCTTATCATTATTAAATATTGTCTAAATTTGTTGTTTAACCATAATTTGTTGAAATGTGGTTTTATGCTTTTGAAGTGAAGGCGAGCAGGTCGAAACTTGTTTTATTTAATTGACAGTTTGATTACAATTTTGTGACATCAAAATTTTGAATTATATTGTATTAACTTTATAGATTAAATTATGAACTAAATTATTTGATAAAATTAATATTTTAAATATTAATTTTTTTTAAATTTTTTAAAATATTTCAAATCATAAATTGTTTTAAACGTGGCTATTGATTGTAGTGACCGACAGCATTGATAAAGCCAAAGAGAGTCGCCATAACAGTCCATCGAATGGTGACTAATCCCCATTATGTTTACTGGTGAATGTTTGGAGGAGTAAAAGTTGAGATGGGGGTGTTAAATGGTAGGCGATTAAAACAGTTTTTTATGTCCACTACGACCATTGTCTATATGTCTCACTTAAATTTTTAGCGGTTTTGTTTAGGAAAGGAGAGTGGATTGAAATGATGTTGGTCATTAGTTTTAAATGCTATTCAAACGTACCTGATAAAAATCCATTGAGGCCCAACCGACAAGAAAAGAGAATAGATAGCATTGAAGCCATTTCGTGACTAATTTTCGTGCCAAAACGTTCTCTACCAATTCATTTGCTATCATTTTAAGTGGTTTGGTTGAACCAGTAATTCCATCCGTTTTGTTTGCACCTGTTACAATTTTGTAATTATTTCTTTAACTTTTGTAAAATTTAGTGACTTGACTTGACATGCTTTTTTCAAATTTAAATTTAAAATGTTTTAAACTTGTTATCAATGTTTTTGTTGAATATTTATGTAACTTTTATTTAAAAATATATTTTAGTTTTGTTTGAGGACACGGTTTAGTATGGTTTTATTTAGTCCTTTTTGCAATAAAAAAATCTTATTGTTTCTTAAATACCATAACAGAATGTTTACATGTATTTTATTGTTTATTTATGTGTGTTTTTGATGTGTTTATTTTATGATTGTTTTATTTATTTGTTGTTTTTTTTATAATGTGCATTTTGTTTTGTTGTCGTTCTTGTTCATTGATTTACTTTTATTCTGTTTATTTTACATTTTTTACATGATTTACTGCAAGAAACAAACAAATATATATTTCCTTTTACATTGTAGTGTTGTACTCTTCCAACTTCAATCCTCATGCAGTTAGAAATTCGATGACACAGTATTTTGTCTTTGCCTTTCTGTCTATTAAATTTTAGATTTTTTGTCACAAAATTTAAATTCTACTTTAATAATAAAATTATTTCTTCGTATTTATGTTTAATTAAAATATGTTTAAAGTTGTTGTTACTGTGAGAGAAGCTTGATAATATAATAATAAGATAACGTGGTATAATGTTCTTTATAATATGTTTTTCATAAATTTTAAGTACACTTACACAACGTGTTTGAGATTTGTACCTTGTTCCTCAAAAAAGCTCTTATTATGTAATTTAAAATTTTAAGCAAGTTCTTTTCTGATATTAATTATAGATTGGTTGGTCAATGATTTGAACAAATTTTTATAAAAAAAATTAATAAAACTATTTTTAACAAATTTCAAAGTTCGCCACCTTGGTAATTTTGTGCCTTAAATTCTCTCTAAACCCGATTACTGTGGCGGCTGTATAGGTTGAGGTGGTGATTGTGTGCATGTATTTGTAACTTAACTTTGTTTCCAAAATAATTACGAGATAACAATGTGCCTGTTCGTGCTCGACGCTGTTATCAGCGACATATTTGTTTTTGAGTTATAACTTTTAACACAGAGAAACTAACTTTATGACCCACAGTGGGTAATGGATGGAGTAACAAAAATAGCTATTTCAAAAACTTAATTTTTAAGTTACAAATTGGTGACTCATCAGTTATCATCGATTTATAACCATTTCCAATTTTGTTTGATACAAGCAATAATAGCGATGTCAACAGTGAAAATCATCGCTTATGTAAATTGGTTTTGGTAATTAGGTGATGGATAAATTATTTAAATGATCATTTTGGGGTTTGATTAATTATTTAAAGAGGAGACACAAAAAACAAATTATGTGTTGGAATGGTCACCAGCAATAGAGTAGCAAACACACATTAGTTATCATGAAGATACAAATCTAAGTTCATAAATCAATTTATATAAAATGTTGAAGTTATTTTTGTGACAACGGAAAAAAACATTATTATTGACACCAAAGAAAAAGCTGATAAATAGGTAATATACAATTGTAGGTAGGTAAAACACAAAAGCCTTTTTGATTTTATTTTTGCTATAGCTATTAAAGACTTTTAAGGTTATTAAATTTAAATTTTAAATTTTGTTTTTTAAAATACAAAAAAGAAAATACCTAATATAAGCTTTGCATTACTATACAGAGCATAATATATTTTATTAGACGTTTAAGTGTTTCAAAAACATATAGTTTAAACCAAACTTAAAACATCATGAGTGGGTTTATAAGCCTACTAAACATTTTATTTTAAATTTGGTTAATTTGTTGTTATCTAATTAAATTACTATTATGTAAAATATATTTGACTTTCTATTGTTTTTAATTCAAGAGATATAAGACTCACCAGTTAAAAAGTTGTAAAAGTCAAATAGTCGTCATAACAGTCATTAAATTAAGTAGCCGTGGCCTTGATACAGTCGACCAGCCTAGTTTTTAAAAAAACAAAACGTAAAATAACTAACCATTGTCCAACTGGACAACTATGTCAATATTTCGTTACTAATTAATTACAGAAGTTCAGCTGTGTTAATCTTATTAAACTTGAAGCCAACCCTATTTAAGGGCACTAATCAAAAACGTACTGTTTAAAGCCAGTTTTAAAAAGTGGTAACATTGTTAAGAAAATTTATAGATTGCAATCAAGTGTCAAGCGATTGGTGGTAAAACAAAGCTAAAATTAGTTTTTAGAAATTATTCCCAAAGTGATAACGAAGAGCTTTTAATTTTTTAACGGTTATTAATGACGTTTATCACCGTGGTACAATACAAGGTTTTCTTTAATTTGCATTGTTTTGGTTTTTTTAATAAAAAAAGATTCATAATTTCGGATGATTCAACGAAAATTGTGTAAAAATCTGTATCGGCTATTTTGCGGTCGAGAACATTAATGGCTCTCAAGATAAAAGCCCTACGTCGATTATGCCGTTAATTCAAAAATAGTTATTATAAGTGGATATTTTCAAAAAATATTTGTTTATATTTCTGCACTCTACAATAGTTTAGAATTAAGAACATAGTTTATCTTGTCATTTGCTACAAAATGCTTTAACTTTTAAATATTTAACGTAAAAAATATAAGAAAAATATATATAAGAAAGTTTATAAGAACATAGAACATAAAAATACTCTAAGTGAGCAATAAAAATTCATAAAACGCTTTTAAATCTAACATGAAATAGACTAACAAAATAATTTATTTCTCCAAAATCCGAAGCTTTTACATGATCATGAAAACGACTTCACTAAAAATATGTTATGATATCGAATATTTACTTAAGTGTGTAAAACAATTCTGTGACAAAGTTTAGACCTATATAGGCAAAAATTTTCCAAAATTGCATTCCCGATTTGAAACCTTAATGAGATCAGCAAAAGCAACGTTACTGGTAATAAAAAAGGGTATTGTTTAATAATCTAAAGATAATTGAAGCAAATACTGAATTAAGTAAAACTTTCAGAAAAGTCTGGAAATATTCCAGATGAAATCGTTTTAATTATTCGAGTAGCTCTGAGATTCTCACGAAAGTTAAAAGATTGAAATAAAATACGCTTTATCCGGATTTAAAGTGTTTGGTGTTGTGCCAACACTAAACGAACAAAGCTAACATCTGTTTCCTTCGACCACAAAAAATGAATAGAATAAGTCGACCTCGATGCCTAAAATCTTGTTTCAGATCAATTTTTGGTTGGGTGCCCCACATACACACATAATTTATTTCATGTTATTTGCATGCATTATCTTGTCTTCAATAAATTCCACTAAATCCAACTGCACAGAAACAGAATTTCCAACAATATTAAATTAACTTCAAAGTGCATTCCAGCGACGAACACGTAAACATACCTCGCTGTACTATCTTGGGGCTATTTTGCTAACAAATATTATACACCTGTTCCAATAATTTGTAAATGAAATGATCCGACTTTTATCTTTAAATAAATCGCTAATATTAAACGGAATGTTGACATTCGAGACACGAATCGAACCCCTATGTGGATAAATAATGTTGACTCAATTTCTTTTACAAAACTGTTTTACTTAAACAAAAAAACTCTCTTATTTTCTTATTTGTTTGTGTAGCCAAAATTTTAACAGACTATTTTATATAAGTATTTTCGAAAGATCTTGTTTATTGGAGAACATTTTTTTGATAATTAACATGTTTTAGATAACTTTGTAAAAATTAAGGGTGTGTAGAAGTTTTAACTGGTAATGGTCCCTCTTAAAAGCTAAATACCCAAACTTAAAGATTCAAAAAAAAACTTGTTCTATAGATCATTAATTTCTGAAGCAACCTAGATTTTTGTTACAAAACTTGTCTTATAGAACGCAATATTTAATATTTTTTTATTTATTATTACATGCTCTATAAGTGGCCATTAAACCAATTTTTTTTACTACTAGTCTCAGAAGACATCATTATTTAGTTTGTCGAGAGGGTGTGACGTTGTTTTTCTCTCCTAGTAGTCAATAATGATTATAAACCAAGGGAGATAAAGTGCTAGAGTTGAGTGGATACCGACATTTAACTGTGTTGCCTGATACGAATATATTTGCAATTTTTATGAACGATAGATATAAGTGTTCACAGAAAAAATAAAGTCCGAAATTAGGTGCACTAGAAATACCTAATAAACAGTTTATTTAATATTTGTGATTTCAAGGCAAGTTTGTTTAACACCACACCTCATCTCTAATCTGCCAAAACAAAATGGTGCGCTTGCGCGGAATATCTTCTCAAATATCAAGTGTGTGTTAGACAGATTACATGATACTAAGACTAAACAAGATATGATCACGCGCAGGTTTTCTCCCTCTCTCTCTTTCGACTCTGACGTCATTGTGTGACAAATCTGAAATCTGGTGACAAACGTGGCGTTATTAGTGTGGCTATTAGCGTCTAAATTCTCTCTGTTTTAAGTGATTTACTGGTTTTGGTAATTGAATATTGTTTGTTTGATTTTGTGAACGATGGTTTATTGTGCAGTGATGGGTTGTACCAGCAATAATAATAAGAAAAGCAAGAACTGTTTGTCCGATTGTCAATACTTTAGTTTTTTGACCAATACCAAATTTTGTAATTTATGGGAGCAAGAAATGCTCTCAAAAGCATGGTTTTAATACAAAAACTGCTGGAATATGTTTAAAACATTTTTCTCGTGATAATTTTTGTGTTAAAGAAAAACTATTGCATGTGTTCAAAAATAAGTAAAAGTTGAAACGAGACGCGTACCTTCACTTAATTTACAAAAATCACCAAAAGTGCAAACATCTGTCCAGTAAGATCGTGAGGAAAGAATAAAAAAGATAGAATTTGTTATAAACATACATTTCATGTAAGTACTTATTTCATTAATTTTATTTGGGATATTTTTTTATTGAATACTTATACTTTATTAGCTCACAAGTAGAATCGGAAATGTGTAAGAAAATGAAAAATCTCCAAGCGGAAAACTTACGTTTAAAAAAACTTTTGAAAAAAGAAAAAGAAGAGAAAACACAAATTGATAAAATATTTACTGTAGGACAGCTTCGTAAGCTAAAAACTCAGAAACAAATTCAGTGGTTTATTCAAAATATTACTAGAAGAAAAGGTTATCCATTGCCGGCAGTTTCGAACTAATTTATGTTCTAATTTATTAATATTTTGACTTAAGTATGTTCTAATTTATTAATCATTAATTTAAAGAACGAGTTGTGCTACTTGTTGCTGGGAAAAAGTTAAAAGATATTATAGTGAGTTTTTGCTTTTTAAATTTGTGTATTGAAGTTATGTGATCGCCATACACTTAAAATGCATTATCCTCTCTTTTACTTAAGTATATATTTTTTATATTTTAGTATAATTATTTTGTTTTGATTTCATTATTCAATATTTGTCAGATTAAATGCAGAATTGATTAATCGTTTTTTTGGCAACTTCTAAACTTTCAGTTTTTTCTATGTAACCGCTTTAAATTTAAAAAGTGTTATATGGCGCTTTAGTAAACTTATGATTATTTAAAATTCGCATGCAAGTGAATTTTAATTTGTTTATTAGCTTTTATGATTTTTATATTTAATCACATATTTTATTATCTTATTACATCAATTTATATTTAATTAATATACGTGTTAATTTAATTTTAAAACTGATTTTACTTTCAAAATTAATTTTAGGGATTTCAGACTGCAACTTTTTACTCCAAAAGATTATTTCAACCCAGATTTCCGCTCGCAGGAAAAGCCTATGCTTAAACAAATCTATTTTTTGTGGTTTATACTACTCTACCCACAATTCCACCCTACAAATTAACCATTAATAAAAAAAATATTTTTAAATAACCCGCTCCATTTTGAACTGTAAAAATAAACCTAATAAGGTTCTAAAATGTCTTTATATTAAGTATTATTAAATAATATTCATCTGAGACATTAGAATCAACAAAAGTTTTAGTAATTTTCCGAGTAATTCTCTAATAATACTATTAAATGCATGTTTTTTCTAATACCGCAGTACATTTTTGTCACGCGATGACGTCATGCGCAAACTAGTCTAAAATTCGTACGACAAGTGATCATATCTTGTTAGTCTTAGTATCATGGACAGATCATAATCTTGATAAAATCTATGCCAAACGTTAAAAAGCAGAATAAATGCATAATCAAAACGTTGATGTTTTAATAATGAAATATTTTTAATCCAAGAAAATGGAAAAAGGTAGGTAGTCATGTTTCAACCAACCAGTAATCAAATCCGTTGATTGCATTAAAAAACTATTGTAATTTTTTACAGCCTTATACATGTATTTTGGTCTTGTCTTATTGTAAAAAACACTTTGTAGTGTGACGAAATGGAAAATTCTTTGAAAATTGGTTGGTAAATAAAGTTGTAAATAACATAACCTCAAACACAAGAACAAAAAATTTACTTTTAATTTATGCAGAATTAATAAAAATAACTGCTATTAAAGTTGTAAATAATGAAAATGGGCTTTCATAAGGTTACACGTCAAGTGTGGAGCCCTATATATAGTTAATTTGGCCATATGTGTTGTTGCAAATTCCATTGTTCAAGTTTCCGACCAGGAAAGCGGGAGCTGTCAACTTAAATCCTGAACTAGGGGTTCTGAAGATTTCAGTTGATGGAAAATTTACGCTATTTTGTTTTTCAGTACATAAATAGTTGCTTACATAAAAGATGCTTACAATAACATCCTTTTCGGTTTTTTTCTGTGAAGTTAAATTTCCGAAGTGGAAAAACGTAAGTAGTTAAATATCAATCGTTTTTATTTTCATCAAATTTACTTTTCGACACTAAATAAAGACATGTTATGTTTAATCTGAATGTGTGTTCGTTAAATGAGGTTATATTTTTATATGGCATATAATAAATTAACGTGCTAGTAGTGAAATAAATCATATGTAAACCACGGTAGAGAAAACTATTATAGCCTCGCATCTATTATTGCCCTCGATGCTACGCATCTTGGGCACTAAACCCGCTCGGCTATAAAAAGTGTTTTCTCTACCTTGGTGTATAATGTACTATTAACCACTCTGTTATAAATTTAATATAATCCATTTTTGGATATATTTTTAAATTGAAAAAAACAGATATTTTTTATGGATATTTCAGTCAGCACATCTGTTGTTATAAAGCTTTAAAATCTCTTTTATTTATTAAACATTTGAACGAAGCATTAACGGAATATCGACCAGAAGGTAATTTATTTGAGTGAAATAATCGTACCGGATTGGAAATAGTTCACAGGTGTAAACCATTTTATTATTGAGTTGTTATAAAACCATCAATAAATGGAGTGAAGTTAAATTACATAATTTTTCAGACTTTATGTAGAAACACAATGAAAATATTTGATGAATAGATTAGTTCAGGTAATTTTTTGTACTGCCTTGTAAAGAAGTAAAGTTGAAAATGTAAAACGAAATTCTTGTTTTTCAGATTTTCTAAATTTCAGTCATTGAGACTGCATAGGTGGTTAATAATTTCCGTGACAGTGTAAAGCACTTTAGCACGTTCCAAATATCATCAGTTCCAGTATTATAAATGCGTTTTTTTTAATTGCCTACCTGCAAGATAATATTACAACTGAAAAATAATCATTTTGTGTGTCAACAAATCTAACGAATTTTATAAAAAATGTTTATTCGTTTTGTAAAATGTTTTTTTCAGTTATTCCTTACTAACTCCACTCGCTCTTTGATTTTTTATTTTGTTGTCAATGCTAAAACACAAAAAGTTTAATAAGGGAATATCTTTAATGTTGTGTGAGTAGTATATTACGTCCCAAAACTAGAGTAAGCATTACCTAACAACTTAAGATTGTACCAAATAAAGCTATAGGCTGCTAATGCTTCTACGTAATGCACTACTGTTAATTTTTACTTTTTAATTTAGTAATAATAAGTTGTATCTCTAAGCTGCAAAATACTAGACAATGAGGGTAGTAGTAGCTACAAATTTTAGACTATTAGAGCCAAACTGGAATAGGTTCGATTCCTGCATAGCAATTAATATTCTGGGTATCAATTAGAAGAATAGAGTTTCAGCACGTGACACGTCATACATTATGTATAGTAAATTTGAGTCCATGTTCATTACTTTAAAATTAAAAAAAAAAAAAACAAGTTAAAATATCTTAAGGGCAACGGACACTAAAATTGATTTTCGTGTCACTGATATTGTAGGATTTTTGATGTAAATCGTGTAATTTAAAAAGAAGAAAATTCTTAAAGTGAAAAAATCTTTTACTTCAGCTATTAGCATTATCACGATTTCCGATATCTCTAATCTTGCATTGACAAAGCCGAAAACGAGTTGATGCCAACAGATGGTTATTTTTGGTTTTACTAGTACAAGATTAAATACGCCATAAATCGTACTAATAGCTTAAGTAAAAAGTGTTTGTTAATAAAATTTACACTTTAAATTACTATTTTTAGCATTATTAATAATTTTTCTATTGTAATTTTGTACTCACTTATGTTTTTGTTTTCTGCATATTTTATGCTTCTCAACTGAAAACATTTGTCCACCTGATTACCGTCAACTAATGTTTTCAAATCATTTTACAAATTTGTTTTTTCAAGTGGTTAAATAGTAACGTGGCTGTCACTGTAGTATGAATTTTGTTCTTTAAAAGTAACAAGTACTGCCGTCTGGTTGTGGTAATATAAGTGCGATTGAGTTTTATGTTGGTTCCAGTATGTTTCCTTGTTAATAATTAAATTGATATTTATAAAAAAGACATTTTTTGCTTAACATTTTTAATTATTAATCAATTAATTTACTAACAAAAAAACTTTGTTAAGGTAATCTTAACTTAATAATTATTACTTGTTAAAAGCTACTCAAATTATAACAGGATACGTTTTTTAGTTGTCACAGTCCACAGTCCAATAAAAGGTCTGTTGACCTGCTAGACCCTTTTCATGAGCGTTAGAAGACTTATATTGAGGCGTGTGGTGAGGTAGTCACAAAGCTTGTTGTTCTTAACAAGTTATAGCAGTCTACAGTTCAAGTAGTCTATACCTACTACTATGGTCTTTCCTTATGTCAGTTTCAAAGAAATCAACTTTTCAAGAGTTTTCTTGAAATATTGTTACTTTTAATTTAAATTAGGAATTAAATTAGTAGTTTAACTCTATAAAACATGATTGTAGCCAATGAGGTGATTTTTCATCGTTTAGGCGATGGAAACTGTCATCATTTTTTGTAGGTTATAGAAAAGATTATTTTATGGCCTCGTAATCGTTAATCATATTATTACTTGTCAGTTAATCGTCAATGAAATGCCAATTTACAATACCGATATTGTAAAACGACAGTTTTATATACTGCTAAATTTTTTGTCTACTAGCTACTTTAAAATTAAAAATACATAAATTTAAAATGGTAAAAAAATTGAATTTATAGCTATAAATTGTGCAATAAATAGTTTTTTTAATTTTTAATAACAAAAAATTGTATTTCCAATATAAAGTAACTTTTCTCCTACTGTCGAGTAATATTTATAAATATTAACTTTTAATAATTATTTTGCTTATAAAATTTAATACAATTTTCGTATGATAGGTAATTTACATTGCTTAGACTTATCTGACCCTTGTCTTAGGCTTGGGATTAAATTGATTTTGCGCACTGTAAATTTTTTTTATTGCACTCTAATGTAATTCACTAAAAATAAATTTGATTTTAGATTTTACAAAATTTACTAAAGTGCATTAGTGTTTTAATATTATCTGTATATTGTACATGTCGAGCTTAATTATACAAATGATGTACATGAAATCTGGTATAATAATGGTCATAATATCTAAATGATTTATTAATGAACTTTGTATTATAATACATTTTAAATACAGACTGTTTCACGAGTAATAATGAGCCTGCAAAGCTGAAAATACAAATACAAAGCAATACAATTCCAGAGTTAACGTAGATTATTATTGGTTTCAAATTTTGTTTGTCAAATCTGTCACCGATAAAAAAATATCCAAACGATGAAAAAATCGACATGATGATGATATGTAAGAAAAAATGCCTCTGCCGCTATGAGTTTGTACAGACAACGTTTTCCGGGTAGAGAAGAATTCTTGCTGGCATATTCGAACGACTTGAAACTACCTTAAGAAAAAATTGACCACTTTTGAAAAAGTCACAAGCAAGAACAGCTACTGATCCTGTTCACATCTAAATCAAAGAATGAGTTCACGTGGCATTAGTTTGTCTTCAGTTAACCGAAAGATTAAATAATTTATTATTTAATGTATTTGTAAACAAAAAAATAACTACGTTAGCTTTGGAATTGTATTGTTGGTTGCATTTTCAGTTTCGCAGGCTCATTATCACTCGTGAAACACCCCTAACTAATTAACACTGTTTCTATTTAATTCACCGAAAAAATCAAATTATCCAGTAACAAGTTATATTAAAGTAAAATAATAAAATTAAGTTCTACTTTTTATTAATAATAGGTAAAAGCAGATGTAATAACAGCCAACAGTGACATTTCACAGAATCTGTTAGTAGATGTAAGATATAACACTAATAACGAACAGTTTTATTTTTTTTACGGAAACAAATCATAACAGCCTTAAAAATGAAATAGAAAGTATTATTGTTCGCCCTAAAGCAGAAAATTTTATTTCAATCCGCAATTTTCATTTTTTGCATTTGTTCAAGTTGTATGAGTTAAAATATAAATAAAAATTGTAAATATAAAAATAATTACTAAAATTAATCTAATTTAAATTTACATAATACCAATTTTAGAATGAATTGTATTCGATGTATTCACATAAACCACTAAAATATACATACAATTTTTTAATTACTTGCATCTCTTTAAAGAAAATCATTATTTCTATTTATTTTATAAATTTCTAAAACAAAATAAGCTACCTTTGTTAATTCTACTATGAGACAACTTAATTATAAATTGTTACATTTCTTTAGTATACTGTTATGTGGGAATTCTATCATCAGTTAAGAAGTTCTCTAAGGACGTATCGTAATGAAACAAACTGTTCAATATCTCTAATATGAACCAGTATTTTTTAATCGGATTTATTTCAACGTTGATAGAAACAAATAAATATTAATTTTCTAAATTTAATATAATATTTCATTAAGAAAATTACACAAATACAAAAACAGCTACATAGTTACAAATGAATTAAAAATTTTGGATTGCTAGTATTGTAGTATAAATTTAGAATACTTTAATTGGTTAAAATAAACATTTAATTGCGAATTAACTATTTAATTGCAATTAAAGTTAATGTTACCTTATGCAAAGCGGCCCTTAATTAATCATTAATATTTAAAGCAAGCTAGGTACTTCAAAAATAGTTTAAACGATAATTTTTATAATCGTAATTAGTCGTTAATTTTTTTTTAATTATACTCAGTGGCATAAAAATTGTATTACCAAGAAATTGATAATTTTCGACCAAATTTACATACAAAATTAATAGCAACAGTTTTTCTGTCAATCATACACTATCAAATTTACGGAGTAGTTTAAAACGGTAAATATATATTATTTTACTAAAATCAATTGGGCACAAGTTACTTTTTTTAAAGACGTAAATAAAGTAATTTATTGGTAGTATTTACCTATCAGAGAGTTAAAAAAACTAAAATAGCATTAATTACAACTACCTGAGAGCAGCTTTCTATAAAAAAATATAAAACAATATTTTTTAGATAACATCTGTCAAAATTCGAAAATAAATTCTTAAGAGGTATAAACAAAAAATACTGTTCTAACAAAATAATAAAATTTAGTTCAAATATCTGTCTTAATAATGTAAACATGCTGCCCAAAACTCATCACAATAGCTATAAAAAAAATTTGAGGTATTTAAAACAAACATCTCAAAATTGTCAGCTGTCACCATTTACAAAAACGCCACTGAATAGTAATTTTATACGTTTTTATCTTCTAGTGGTCTAGAGCAGTTGTGACTAAATATGTGTCAAATAATTCTGGAACCATCTATCTATACATTGATTTTTACTGTGTACAAGCAAGTAGGGTAAAATCTGTAATAATAAATTAATTGCAATGGCGCATCTAGCCCCTATGAGCAGACAGGTATTAGGCTTCTTAAAAAGGTGCGTAGGAAAATCCAGCAAGACCAAGTTTTTCTAAATAATTACAAATTATTTAAAAAAAAATATGAAGAACCATCAAAAAGTTTGTTTATTAAAACTTTTTTAAAACAACCATCAAACATTGCAAAACCTTTTTTTTTGCTCGAAGAGGAAAAATTGGCCAAAATCTTTTATCGTGCCAAGTTTTTAAAAGTGTTTTGTCACTTACAGGAAAATTGTTCTTTTTTTTAAACTTGGTTAACATAGACCATTTTTAATAATATCTCATATCAGTTCAGAAGTCAAAGTAACATTTCTGAGAAAGTAAGGGTCTATGTGATATTTGTAATGTACCATCCTGTATATGTCACATTATTTAATTTAGAATAAACAATGTCTCATACCAAAAACGGTCCACTCATCATGTAGCTCATCCCCTTTGGACTGTTTACATTTACATTAGATAATGCCTACTCATTTCCACTCATTTTCCACTCATTTATTCACTTTTCTGAGTTGTCTGTGGTCAAACTAATGCTGTACAATTTTTTGTATATATAATATCAAAAAAGATTGTTGGCTACTGATTCCAACCAGTACCCCATTACATATTCTAAACACAAATTTACAGTTTTACAATTTTTTTCATATTTCCTTTCTTTTGCAAAAATATCTTATTATCACTAGCACAGTTATTAGCTTATCAGTGTCATCAGAATCACTACTGATAATAATAGTTTGCTCATTTGTTAAAAATACCAAAACCACAGAATTACAAATAAAATGTTCTGTTGAGACTTCTACTGGTGACATTTGAGATTAAGACGGACCTGCTTCTGATTCTGATTCTAATTCTAATTAGATATGTCTTTTCTCAAATTTTTAATATTTTTTTTTTATCAAAACATTACTATTTCTTTAACTGTTTTACCTTTTAAAATACAATGATTGTATTGAAGAGGCACCTTTGGCTGCATTTTTAAATAATTTCTTTTTCTTCCGTTCCCAACCAAACATTTTCTTTTTTTTGTCAACTCATTTAGAACAAAACACAGAGTGACAGAGTAACACGCCAACAATATGAATGCAAAACCAATTCTGAATCTGAACTACTGTTTACTGTTCAGATCATTTAATTAAAAGAGTATAAATGAAGACTGAAGCAAAAACAATACGATTGTAACTTAAGTCGCTAATGATAAGGCATGTTTCATTGCGTTCATAAGTTTGTGTGGGCGAGAGAGATCTAATTATAGTATTGAGAATTCACTAATTTAAATTTACAGACTTTCAAGAAAATAACTTATAAAAGTGCTGGTCAAGTAAAGAGAATAGTATCCCTCAGGATTTTTTTTAAACCCATTAAACCTCATTTTAAAAAATATCTTCGAAAATGTGTTAAAAATGGTTGTTTAATCTTCCATCAATCCTCAATCAGCAATCCTCAAAATTTTACAGGTGGGTGAGGATATCCAGCTGACCCTCCTCTTATTGCGCCACTGATTATTGTATTATGCATCTATTATGTAATTAAGTACTAAAAAATAAGAATTAACTTTAAATTAGAGTTTATTCTAGGTTAAGATATGGCAATATTACAATCAAAATGATTTTAAACATTTAGCTATAGTTTCTATAATAGTGCAATTATTAGAGTATCTAGTGCAGTTAGTTTAGACGTCATGTACGTGAAAAGCTTTTCCTGCTAAATCCTATCACCGATCAAAACCCCGTCATGAATAAATAAAAACAAACGACTTGGTTGGAGACAAATGCATCTTCCAATTCGTCCAGCGCTAACTTAACAGCCCGGGATAAAAGGGGCTCCGGAAAGTAATTTTTAACAATACGCCACATGATTAATTATTATCAACCGCGCGACGCTCCGTATGTTCATGGCTGTTTAAGTCGGTGATGTTCAAGGTTTTGCACTAACACCCGCTCTGCTGAAATTGATGATTAAAGTAGTTCCCAGGTGGGATCAGACCGTTTTCGGCTCCGGTCGCCACTACCCGGAGTTTTCCGGTTGGGGTTTCCTCCCTTAACTCACAGAATGCCTGGCGTCAGTAACGTTTCGGTGACGAGCAGGGGTGGATTTTTCGCGCCACTTTACCGCGAACTCGGTTACGTTTCGTCAATGACATAATCAGGATTTTGACGGTAGCACAAGTTACGGATCTGTGCGCGTTTTCTGTGAAACTGTGCAGTGAAAATGCGTTGGATTCTTGTTTTTGGGGCCATTTGCTGCTGTGTTTCTTGTCAGACCTTGGTTCCCGACGAGGAGGAAGCAGGTTGGTCACAGGAAGAAAAAAATCACACAATTTCTAGTGCGGAAGTGGCGGTGCGCTAATATACCTCCAGCTCAGAGCTATTAAAATTCATTTTAAACTAGGATTTCATCCATAATTTACAGTTTAATTACTTTTATATTACGGACTGATTGGACAGTCTCTATTTATAAATCATAATAACAAATGTATCACATTTAACTATTCATTTCTGACGTTTCTGCTACGGAAAAATAAACACATTAACAAAATATTGTTTACTTTCTCTTAAATACATAAAAACAATTATTACAGTTTGTAATGTTTTATTTATTCAACTGCAGTGTTTGTTATTTGAAAATACATTTTTCTCAAACATTCAAACAATAAATTTTTATTAAAAGAATACAATCATTAAAATTCTATCAGCAAGTCATTAAATATCACTAGAAACGAGTTTTACATTGCAGTAATCAGTTTAAATAAATATAAATCTCAAAAAGATTAGCTTTAATTTTATTACAAATAAAAATAAATTTCAACCCGTTTCATCTAAATCCAGAAAAAAAAACGTAAAATTATGATAATTATAACTGCGTAAAATTTACTTAAGTGGATTTAAAAAACCGCCAACAAAAGCGGAACGATGGCATTTCTCAAATTCAGTGGAAACAAAAAAAATATGTAAACTGATTAAACCAAAAACAACATAAATCAATTCGCTTTAAATTTAGCTAAACTTGGAATTTTGAAACAATAGCTCTCGCTATTTGCAAATCTTAATTTACCCCCTGTTGCTATTTGTTAAAAAACCGTTATTTGTATTACAAGTTTAGAAAGTGCTACTTTGTTGGTACCAGTGAACACCACAATGCACGTAAAACAGCTTCCGAGCGTGTGATACACGAGATTTTTTTTGTTGTCGTACTTTTTATCGAATTTATGTATATGCAATATTCTCTTTTTATCTCTGGAATTTTTACTTATTAACTTTGATATTTTGCACTAAAAGTTAATGTTGTTAAAGATTTAATTTTCTGAAATAATAATAAAAAGGGTGACTTTGTTCACAAATATTGTTTAATATAAAATCGTGTCTTTGCTTTAAATTAACACCAAAATATCTTTATGCAACCATTAAAATTATTAAAAAATTTTTGTTTTTTTGTAAAGTGACAAAGTTGGTATTTTTGTATTGTGCCGATCGAAGGCGGCAAAATACTTTTTCCAAACAGTTTATAAATATAAAAACTTGTCATAACACAGAAACTCATAGTTAATATTTTTTCGAATGTGAAGTGGAATAAATCACTTTACAAAGTAGACTAAAAAGCTCAAAGCAAACACTCTGATCTTAGTGACAATGCCTCAAATACAACAAGAAATTGTTTCTGCCTAATAATAGTCAAAACGTTGTCAACAATCCTAATGATATAAAACGATTAAAAATGACAAGCAATAAAAACAAATTTTAGTAGTTTTTTGGATTTGTAGTAGCAAATAGCTTCTGCTATATCTGTAAATGTAATTCTAGTAATGAACAGATAAAATAATAGCGATAAAAGAAGTATAAAATGCCTAGATAGAAAATTTTGATAAACCCAGAAAGTTATCACAATTTTTAAATTACACAGTATTTTTCAAAAAACTGGCACAACTAGGCAAAAACTTAGAGAAGCTTCAATTTTACTTTATGTGCCTCTTTATTCAGTTTTTGTAGTATTAGTTAAAATTTTGTAAAATGACGATTTATTTTCTTTAAAAAAAGATTCGGTTCGAACCTAAAAAACTGTTGTAAAAATATTTAAGCATTTTGTCAAAAATTTTCGAATATTTATAAAAATGCGATTTTTAAGTTATTTTCAAATAAAGAGGTTAAAAATATAAAATTCAAAACTTTTGTAGACAGTTATATAAATGCAAAATATAACTAAAACTAACTAATATAAAATATAATTATATAAGCAAAAATCTATATATTTTTACTTTTATTTTTAGCAATAAATTACAGAAGCAGCCGTCTATAAAATATTTTAAATAAAACAGTTTTTTAAATAGAAAACAACAGTGAAAATCAAATACAAATCTTAGAAACAAACGTATTTCGTGTGCTTTAGGAACCTACAAAAGCAGCAGCTCTAAATATAAACTTCAGCAACATAAATTCTATGATTCAAATATTTATATATGGTTTTTAATTATTTTTTCAAATCTTTGAAACATCGATTATTTTTTTTGGTAGACAGTTTTTATTTACCTATTTATTTATTTGTTTATGGTAACTTAAACTGTGCAAAATTTATTTAATTAAATTTCAAAAACTATCAGCAAAACCAAAAACGACCAAAATTAAGCTAAAATAGAGTTTCTAAATGTGTCATCTTTTGACGTATCTAATGGATTAAGTGTTAGGACACAAATTTTTTATAATTTTTTTATTTTTTGGTCTTATGAGCACTTCTGCTATGGAAATGGTTTTTTACAATTTTTTGATTTTTTTTAATATGCCAAAAACTAATTTTTGGCTTAGAACAATATCAAATTTATGTATAAACGAACGACTTTTTTTAAATTGGTCGTTGAGATTTGCACATATAAAAAACAAAATTAACACAGTCTGCTGTGTTGAAATGTATTAAACTTAACTGAAACAAGGTTAAATTTTATGCGTTTTATTTTAACATAGTAATTAACGTAAATTCACACACACAAATGAGAAGTTTTATGTTCGACAAAAAACGTCAAAAAATTAAGATTAAGGAGCTCTTAGCTAAACATGAAATCATAAAACAGTAGTTCTCGTTATTTGCAAATTTTAATTTACCTCCTATTGCTATCTTCACCTAAATTGCGTGTTAAAAAATGAAACAAAAGTGTCTGAAAGTTTTTGTCACATGTAAAATATTACAAAATTAATTTTTTATCATGTGAAGCAGAATAAATCACTTTACAAACTTGACTGAAAAGCTTAAAGCTTCTGAATTTAATAAGTAAAGCAGATTCTGCTCTTTCAACGTTTTTCTAATAACTTTATTTTTATAAACAATAGACTCAAAGCGAGGAGTCTCATTTTAGCACTTAATGAAACGCCTATATTAATATCGAAAAATTAGTTTCAATCTTTGTTAGCAACGTAATTAGATATTTTATTTAGTCACTGAATCGAATTTCACCTTCAAAACAACAACGTTTCCGTTTTGTATTTTATTTGAATCTAAAAATAAATAGTAAAAGCGTAATTAGCTCACTCTTCCGTGATACGCACTACATGTGCCTAATAATTAATAAACATGTCAAGATAAAAGTTCTTGTAATTGATTCATAGAGGGATAAAATAAACAGAGAATGTCATTATAAACCCTGGGTCGCTTTTCCCATTCAATTTATTAATAATAATCATTTAATTATTCCATTTGCAAGCTCTGTTGGAATAACATTTGATTCGTAGCGACTTTAATATGAACTTAATAGCGTCGCAACCCCTTTTAAAACAAATCGTAGGCGTATCTCACCCTCTTAATAAAGATAACGTACAGTAGACTAAAAATCCGAATTAGAGGTACTTACCAGCAGCCCTTTCTTACGGTGACTGACGTTGTGCTGATTTATGTTATCATTTCCCACAAGTCTTGTTTTGTTGTTCTTTACACAGACTTAACAATGAATTAAATTATCATTTAAATGGTAAGGATCTGGACCTAACGAGGCTGGTTTGATTTCGTATTCATCTTTATATTCGCCCCCTATTTAATAACGATGCACTAGAAAATCGTTAAATTTTAATGCCGATACTAAAAGACTGGAGTTTTTCGTGTAAAGTCTTTTTCAAAGTTTCAAGTATTTTGACATCAAAAGAACTGCATTTGGACAGTGCTTCAAAATAGATGGGTATAATATACGTATACACATTCATTTTAAAAAGCTCTTATTGTGTCCACGTTCCTATTGGAATATTTTATGATATGCGCTGTCATAAAGCTTGGAACGCGCTTCACTTTGAATATCAGATTAGAACAAAAAATTCTCCTGATATTAGGATTTCAGAGTCGAAGCTCATCACAATTTACCAAAGCGTGGATATTGATTTTAATAAATGTTTCATTACATTTTAATTTTGTTTAAATATGTAATTATGCAAAACTTTCTTCCTATTTATTATTTTAGTTAGCATAGCTTTATTAAAATTAATGAAAATTAATAATTGGAGCACGTTTTTTATCGGCATTAAGTATAGATTGGATCTAAACTTAAACCACCAAATAAATAATAAATTTACTGTACTATAAAATAGTACTTAGTGTTATTATTATTGGACTAGCTATCTAACAAATATGCAGAAACTAATTTGGGATAATTTATGCTTTATGTAGATATAATTAAATCTAGAATAATTCAGCCTTAATTAAGTCAAGCCATACTAACATAATCAAATCTGAAGTTCCATTTTGTTTTGTTTGTTAAACTTTTCGTCCGTAATGTTTGTGTAGATTTTTGATTGTAATAAATGTCACTATAAAAGCGTTTCAACAAATTTTATTAGATTAAAAGAGTTTTAACGTTTCATTAACCGTAAGATAATTGTAATTACAAAACTATTTAATTATTTTTGAAATTATCTAGTCTACAAAGAAGAATTTATGCAAACGATTTATTTTTATGTTCTCTCAAAGATGCGGCTTTATAAAACTCATTATTTTTAAGAATTTCATTAAATACAATTCAATTATTTATCTCTTTAGTCTGGTTTTTATTTTGTTTTTTTATAATTTAGCTCCGGTGAAATTATTAACTTTTGTTTACTGCAATATAAAGTCTCACAAAATGCGTTAAAATTAATGATTGCCTAAAGGTATTAAATAAAAGGCACAGAATTCAGTTGCGATCAAAGTGTTTTTTGTTTTATAATTGGTTAGTTTAATTGCTTATTAAATTTCAAATATTTCTTATTGATTTACATAGAATTTAAGATATTTTTCATCTGCTTAATATGACATATGTTTAATTTTTATTTTTAATCATATATGTAAAGGGCACAGAAGAAAATTGTGTTTTTAGTTTTAGTAAAAATTAGTTTAAATACATATATCTCGTTTTTTTACAATCGTCTTTTAAAAGACGTGTTAACGCATGAATAAAACGAGTGTGCTTAATAAAGTAAAGATTACTAATCGCGAATTAACAAACAAAATAGTTACCTACACTAATTATTTCTTGATTGTACATTAATTTAGTTAATTAAACAAAATTAAAAAAATGTACATGGTGATATCTATCGGGCACTGGACACATAAGTATATTTAAGTCGCCTATTTTTCAAGTAATTTTTGACAATATTTTGACATTTTAATTTAGCTTGGAGTAAAACGGTAGTATTTCACATTAAGATGTAAAATTTATTTGATTTCACTTTGCTTTACAACAAAGTTGCCATCCTGAGGTATCATAAAACTTAGTTTTAATATTTCTGGATGACAACTTTGTTGTTAAAACGCTCGTTGTGTTAATAGATGTTTTACGTTTCAAGTCCAATTGATGATGATATATACAATTTAAAAAGAGCAAGTGGCCACTCATGTGCTCTCTACTTGATCACTCAATTTGTATTAATTTTTGTTTTGGTAAAAAAGTCAGACTGTTACTACCAAAAGTTTAAAAAAAAAACAAAAATATTTACAGAATTAAAACGGCATATCTTAAAAAAATTTAAAGCCGACTAAAATATACATACTTGTATGTGACAAATATGAAGTTACAATATTTTTCTACTGCCTATCCAAAAATAGGCTATTACTCGAGCGATTTAAGCAGTGGCGTAACTTGGATTTTATGACCCTTAAGCAAAAATTTTTTAGAGCCTTTTTAAGTGTAAAATATTATAAATGAATGTGTAATGGTCAGTTTACACAATTCTTCATGTCAATGTCAAGATTTGATGTCCAGTTTATTTTGTCGCGAATAGTAGATGTGCAAAATGAAAAATATATAATAAAAAAATGTGACCAGTTTATTTTGTCGCGAATAGTAGATGTGCAAAATGAAAAATATATAATAAAAAAATGTGAAAAAATGTATTGGCTTATTTTGGCCCTTTAACTTTGTGGGCCCTTAGGCATTGTCTACCCTTGCCTATAAGTAGTTGCGCCACTGGATTTAAGTGAGAAAAGTAACTGTTTGCCAAACTGAGTTGAGAAATGAAGACTTTTTCTCTCTAGAAAAGGAAGTGTCATTACTCAATTTAACGACAAATAAAATAAAAATATCAACAATTGGTCAATTCAAAGACAACTAAAGTAAAAATACTTAAAAAGTTTTTTTCTACTTTGCGTCTGTAACAAAGCCTAATACGATACCGATTTGGATGTTGTATTAGCCAATTCAGCATCCAATTGCGTGCTAAAAAGTACTAGTGCAATTTTTCTTTGAGTTGGTATTGCTTTCGCTGTTATCGGACTTCTCAAAATGATAAATAAACCGTCATAATTCTTCAAAGATATTTGTGACGTTCTAGCGTTTATGTGTCAGCGTTATGAGGTTATAATAATTTTTGAACAAATTTTGTTGCAGTTGACCAGTATTCCTTATCAAGGTGTTTTTGTATGTGTCACAATTAATCTATAAAACACTTTATCAGCGGAGTGAGCAAGCCGCTTGAACAATAAAGTAACTTCAACTTTTTTTTAGGTTTGACGCTTTAAAACAACTTTCAGGCACTACTTGCAACCTTCACAGCGTTTGATAATTTACAAATTATTTGCTAAATAAGTATATATAGACCGCATGGTTTAAAATATCGATGAGAGAAGTTGTATAAATTTTGAAATTTGGTAATTTAAAAAATATTGCAAAGTTTTTGTAAATTTTTCTTATTGTGTTTATGCCAACTAGAGTAATCAGTAAATAACCGATACGGTAGGTAAAAAAAACCATTTGTGAGTTACTTTCACAAAATTTAAAAAAATCTGAAAAGACTTTAAAAAACATTTGACACTTTTGTGACATTTGTTACCATGTATCTCGTATTAACGTAAAGATTTCTAAATATTGAAAAATCAACTTTTTTACTTACAAAGCACGTAAAACGCGCAAAGTAGAAAAAATATCATAAAAAAACTCGTTTCTAAAGTCACTGTCGCGCTCGCGCTTGTTTTATAAATTTAAATTCGTGCCAAAAAGTTGACTTTTGCAACGCATTTTTTAATATACTACAACTTCTATAAAACATACTACAATCAAAAAAAAATTTCAAACAAGTTCGACCTAATTTTACAAAATTTTGGTTTGCGGATTGTTTATAGACATCGTTTCTATTAAAACGATCATAAAGACGATCAAGACTACTAAGTTCATTTTTGTTTAAAGTATTTCTATAACTTAAATTAGAATTTGGTAAATACATGAGTTATGCAGCGAGGCAGTAGAAAAACTACACTATTCGAAAAAATATATTTTTTTTACCTCGTGGAAACAAAGCTCTCGGCTATCGTTTTGAGCCTGCATCCAGTCCCCTCAGTAAAAAAGCATAACTTACTTCTCTTATTGTGTAAACAACTATTTTCTAAGCATGCATATGAAAGTACGCATTTACGCTTTTAAAAACTTTATGTGAAAGAAAAACTTTTTTAATTAGAGATAAAAATGCGTTTTACTAAAGAAACGGATAAAGAACTTGACAGTTTGATTAATTGCAAATATAAATATAAGTTTTAAAATAGATTTTAGCATTTTATTAGTGTGTTTGCGCATGGGACATTTTTGCCTTATAAAAACCTGCCCTTATAGTTATATCTGTAACGACCACTAAAATCATACCGTACAAGCTATTTCTTTACACTATTTTATGAAATAGCGGAACCAATCAGAAAACTAGACGTTATACATTGGCAAGCGACGATAGCCGAATATGAACAATCGTGTGTGAACTGTCATTACTTCAACACAACCTCTGTTCTATTCTGTGACAGACTGAAAAAACCATCTAATTGTTTGTGTTTAGTGTATGCCATTTAAATTGCCCTGTACAAACAAAGCCAAATATCTTACCAATTTAAGGTTAATAACCGAGGTTAAAACAGAAACGTCAAAATAATATTGCCAACTTATAACATCATGCGCAAATGACACAAAGTACAATTTCCCTTATAATTATAAAATGTGCGTTATGGACTTATAACCATAAGTTAAAACTCCCTGCGCAAACACTCTATTATCGTAGAAAAAATAGTATTTACTACGCGACTTAAAGTTCAGATATAACCTTACTTTTATGTCTTATTGTAATAGGTTATTATACAGGGAGTAGTACTATTCAAAAGCTCTTGAAGAGACAATTATTTTATATTATTGGTCAAAATTCTTAACTTTATAAATGAAGTCACATTATATCTTAAATTTTGTGAGACAATTAATGTAACTTCTATTAGAAAGAAAAGGACGTCTGCACACTCTATTGCAGGGTAGTGTATAATTCATTTAGGGTCGAGCAATAAACCGTTTTATTTTCAATTGCTTACCGAAGGTACCGCAAATGCAGATAGTGATACCAACCGTATAATTCTACATTTACTTTAAAAAACGTTTTAACATAGAGATCATTTTTGGCTGGTCCGCCATTCTTGTCAAATCTGCGCTTTCCTCAGGTAGAAACCCTAAACAAATATTCAGTTCTTCATTTCCAGGTAGCATTCTTAGTAAATTGGGATTTAAGCTTAACATTTAGAGAAATGCAACTTCTGAATGCTGCTTTCTGCAACTGGTGAATATTATAATTTTATTGGTTGAGACCTTAGAGTCAGTGAAATCTACTAACCCATATCCTTTTGGCAGTTCATAAATAAAAAAATTGTAAAGACTTAGATCTAAAAGTGTGTAGTCATAAAAATTAGCATTTTGTAAATATATAACAAAAGCAAGTTAAACACGACATAAATTACAGAGGCTTAATGGGCTGATTTCAAGATGAGATAATACCGCTAGTATCTTCGTTCCTAAGCAAAATTTAAACAAGTCGGGTCTGTGATTGGTTGTTGCTATAGAAAAGTATTAAAATTTGCGATACTACCGGTATTACCTCAACTTGAAATCAGCCCATTAATCTAAAAGTCAAACTTTAAATAAATTTTTTGACTTTATTTACAAAGATAACATTTTGGTGCACTAATATAATTTGTTCGTTATTTAAGAGCTTTTAAATGGTACTAAAAAAATTCAATTTGACTGGTTTCACAACTATCCTTATTCAAATTTATTCTTATCTGGATATTTGTATGCAAAAATTGACTTAAATAATAAAAATTATATTTTAAATTCATTTTTTTATTTCACTAAGTACGGCTTAATGATAAATTATAAAACGTTATTTTTTGTATTAAATCGAAAGCATAATTTGTGGTTGAATAATGGGTGAAATACGAGTAAATGTTTTGGGTTTTATAGCGTACGCAACGTATCCAATTCCTAAATCAGTAGGTCAAAGCCCCGCCCTTGTGGTAGCAGTAAATGACAAATTAGGTATTCGGGGAGTGGAAATAAACAACCCCAAATGTACTTGTTATTGAAACTAATGTAATTTTTATTTTCCTGTAAACCTTCAATTACGATTGAAAATGTGATAGACGCATATGTAATTTTTCCCCCGTGTATTATTTATAATTTGGAAATTGATTCAATTCGGATAATTCAGAGGTCAGCTGGGATTTTTGTATGTTTTATTCGTGTTCTAGTCCCTCTGTCGTGACTGTCGGTCGGAAAGTGTTGTTTTAGGTGAGGGAATGGCTGTGTAACACGGCATGATTCATGTTATCGTGTCTGCGATACTTGCGGCCGGCCAGATGTTACAAGGTAATAACATTGGCAGGAATAGTGACTTTTGGATTTTAATATACAACCGATCACACGCCCACATTCGGTTATATATTGAGCTATATATTTGATATTTCCGGAAAAATTGACGTATACACTCGTGCACGTTTTGTATTTTTAATATTAAACTTTCAGTCGATGAAATACTCGAGGGGTGTTTGGCACCGAACTCATTTGAAAAGGAATGTCAAGCGGGAGAATGCGTTAAAAACGAGATTCGACCAATAAAATCTTCAAAAAAAGAATAAAGACTTTCAACCGATTTGTGCTTCATTAGACACGAAACTTGCGCTCCAATATGGGCACAATTTCATATAAATGCACAGAATAAAAAGAATGTGCCGTGAAAATACATTTTATGCAAATTACTAAACGGAATCGTAAAAATATAAAACACAACATAAAAAACAATAATTTATAGACGTTCTTGCAACAGGGTGCATACATTTATTTACGAATACACAAGAAATGCAACAGTCTTGTTTAAAATGTTTGTTATATTTTTAAATAAATTTGAGTTTAATTGATTTATTGTAATTTTTACATTTAACATAAAAAAATTGTGATAACTTGTATATGTACAAGTAGTTGTAAGTAGTAGTATGGTACATACATAGATATAAGTTTACTATGTACTATCTATTTCTCATATATCCATGACATAACTAAATTATAAGAAACATTCTTTCATATTTTTTATGACTGTACAAAAAATAGTTTAAACTACTAGTTATTTTCAGTGACATTAGAAGTGTTACACCCCAAAAAATACTTTTTTAGCAAAAAATGAGTAAATTTAAAACTAATTATAGTAACCATTGCAACTATCGTTGACAGTTCTTGCAAACAAAGTTTAACCTCTTAGTTGTTAAGAAAATGGCTTATTAGAGCTGATAACTTGGAACATGCAGCTTATTACTTGCAGTTATTTGTGTCTTCAACTACTTGTTCTAAACGTTACAAAATGCCTCAGTCTAAAAGCATTAACTATATCACTATCTTAGCGATTTTGACAGAGGTAGAATCGTGGTCTTTCAAAAAGTTGGTTAGTTCTATCGCTAAATTGCTCGCCGTGTTGACTCTACTGCAATGACGGCAATGCGTGTTTTTTACCGAGGCGTACCAAAGAGCGTTAAAACAGGCGCTTTAGACAACTAGCTCTTTGAAACCGTTTTGCTACCACGCGACAACTTGGTAATAAAATAGTTTAAAGAAAAAAATCAACTTGTTAGTATGCAAATGTTATATAGCTGTATTTAAACTTCTAGAGTTTTTTCTTACCGTTCACGATTAGTGCTTCTTTTACCTGCGGAACACCGTTGTCAACGTTTGGACTCGTGCAAAAAACTGCAAGTTTAAGAAGCAGAATGGCATAATGTAATATTCATCAAAAAATTGCAAAAAGCATGCATGACGGCCGTTTGAGTGTAAGACACCATCGTGGAGAGCGACGTAACATTAGATTTGCTGTTAAAATACATTTACACAAAACTGTTAAAGTAATGGTTTCAAGGGCTACTGTCTATAAAAAGCGATCATCTTTTGTATTTATTTGAGACGCATGTGCGTTCTGTTGATGACGTGTTACAAACCACTTTACTGTTTTATCTATATGGTCGACGACATGTTAATTTTTATTAAGACAACGCATATTGCTTGTCAAACTATAGATTTCTTCTAAAACCTTGGCGTTAATGTTTTGCCGTGGCCACCCCGTTTACCGGATTTAAGTTCTATTAAACATGTTTGGGGGAGATGATAGGGACAAGACTGTCTGTTTTGTACCGTCCTCCACAGTTTCTAGCACAGTTAGTCTATAAAGTTTAAATTGCGTTGTTGTTTAAGTAGCTTTCCTCTATCTAATTCCAAATGTAAAACATTAAAAAAAAAACAAATTTTTACAAGAGGCTTGTGACTACAAAGATATAAAGCTTTAGGTACTTACATACTACTAATTTCATTTGTGTTACATCTGAAAACTTACTACGGATACTAAAATATTTCAAAAATTTTAATGGACAGTTGCTGACTCTATATATTCGTACAACATCTCTTATTTTAGAGTAAATTTCTGAGTTTTTTTTTTATATTAGTTTTATAAGCAAAACTGAACTTTCTAAATTAAAGTAGTTTAAACAAAGATTAATAAAAAAAATATTGTTTATTTTTTCTACTTTTTTGGCGAGTTTTTATTTTTGTTTTAAAATAACTTACATAACACCATAAATAATTTTACAAAAAATAATTAATTTATGTAGCATTTTAGCTTCTGCATGTAATTTGGGCAATATTTTTAATTTAATTTCTCTAAATAAACATGGCAACCCTGGAACAATGATTAAATACAATTGAAACTTACAGTTAAGTAGATTATAATTTACTCAATTTCTACTTTTTTTTCCTAGAACAGTATTTTTTTTTTAGACTTTACACGACACGGTAATCTGTATTACTCTTTCTTATTCTTTTGAAATTTATTTGAAGCAAACATTATTTACAGATTCAATAATATCAGACAAGTAAACCATCAAGAACCAAATTAGATTATTGATACCATTGATATAATTTAATATATTTGTCAGTTTAATTGTGCTGATTTTCAATGACTTTGATAAGAGGTTGGCAATAACCTAGTGTATAGCTGTTTTAAGTTCTGAGTCAAACCGGTGTAGGTTTGAATCTTACCAAGCTATGGGTGTTTTGTAAATGTCCTAAAAATAGTGCACACCGTGGTAGAGTCCAAACACTTTCAGAACAGAACACCAATAAAAGTGTGCAGATGACAAAATAGTGTCGGGCCAGTCCCATTTACAAATTGAAGGGGAGGAAGCTAAGCGGCACGTGGTCAGCGAATGGCTAGCGGCGTTCGTTGTTCTTGGTCATTCTGTTTAGTGTCGTTTGCTGACAGATTTTGATAACTCAACATGCTGCTCTGAAAGTAGACGGACTCTAGTCTCACCAAATAAGCACACTACCGTAACTTTGTATAACGAGGATGGTAACTCGAGCAAATTATCCCGGCGCCTTCACCAATTCTGGATATTATTTGAAATATATTAGTAATTATTTTTTTGTATAATGCTTATTTTTTCTATCAATTATAACTTATAAAATTAATCAACAAAATCAATTTTTTATTTACTGTTGCTTAATAATTTGCTAAACAAATACAATGTCAACAAAAGTGTTAGTACAGGCTACAGCTTCTTGTAAAGTAAAGGTTTCTTGTTTATAGTAATAATAATTTTAAGCTTTAAAAAAGTAGTAGCAATAACACAAAAAAACAAATTTTAATAAGAAGTTGTTTTGACAATAATTGATTGCATATCTTATTTACTAAACATTGTCAATAGCTATTTTTAATATGTGTTTGACTCAGCAGTCTAAAATAATTTTTAGTAAAATTACTGTTTTAAATATTAAATTTAAAATAAAATTCTTTTTTATCAGTAAGTAAAATTTTTTTCAACATTTTTGCTACCTACAAGTTATGAGTTATTTTATACATTAATGACATTTTTCACAATAAATTTTTACACAAAGAACGTGCAAAGAACCGGCTTTATGAAATAAATTTTATTAAAAAAGTTTGTTGTTTTACATGCTTTTAGATAAAAAACTTGACGTCAATCTTTATATTTTACTTTAAAAAAATGTTTATACATGTTGAAATAATTTTGTTTAACAAAATTTTTTTTTATTTACCTGTGACATTTATGCTTACGTATATCTAAATTTTTGACATATTATTTATTAATATTTAATAATACGTAACAACAAAATTTAAAAACAAACAATTTTTATACATAAATGTTAGGCAGTAAGCAAACAAAAACAATAATTTTAATGAATTGTACTTTTACCACAAAACCTGATTAAATATTTTTTAAATGTAGTAATATCTCGTTTAAATTTTGTGATTTTAAAATAAGTATTATTTGTTGTGTTTTGGTCAGTAGTAATTTTGTTGTGTGTGTAAAAAATGTGAGTAACTGCTTGTTTGACAGTGAAACAATTATTCCCCTTCAATTCCGAATAGCATTTTCGGACAATAGTTCTAAATTCATCCGCCATGATGTATAGCTGTCATTAATTGAGTTGATAACCTCGTTCCACGATGATGATGATGATAAACGCGATTGTTCGAAAATAGCAATTAATAGCTAATTAGGTGTACCTAAGTTATTCATATGTTTGTGTGCCTAAACATCTGCTGTTAATTACCCACCCACTTAAAAAAATCTTTGGGTAAATATTCCCCGTCGGTAATTTATTTGAAGCTGAGAATACAATGCAAAGAAGCAGCCACTTTTCATAAAGAGCCCCGAATAAAAGAAAAACGAAAACCAGAGGTGGCCAAATATTTAATTACAACAATTGGCGCTCTCTTTTTGAATGTTTGTCAGTCACTTTGACAATGTTTGTCGGTGCCGATTTGATTTTCCTACACTTGAAATGTTTGAATAATTTAAATTTTAAGTAAACGCAGTTTCCAATTAGTTTTTTTCCGGAAACGACGCTTTCTAATTATACGAATAAACTAGAGATTAATAAGCGGCTCATGAAAACTTTCACGAAATAAATTGTGTAAAGTTAGGCAAAGGACTGTTTGAGAAAAACTCGCAAACTCGAAGCTCGCAAATATAAATCAACGAGAAACTTTGCAAAAATTTTACTTGACACATTTATTTGACATATTTCAAATTACGGATCGCTGCTCTTAATGGGGCGAAATTTTTAAATTTTTAACTTTATAGCTAAAATGGGAAACAACGAATAATCCGCATAATTTGTTTTCCCGTTGGGGCAGAAAAACAAAAGTCGATGTTTGAGCGATTTATGCTGTGCGATTTTTAATTAATTTTTTGTTACTAAACTTAGCTAACGTTTTTCATGTTTAAACTATAAAATATTCAAGTACCGTAATCTATTTTCACAGTATTTTTAGAACAAAAATCGGATTAAGCCGAAGATTACAGAAAATCAATACGTATAACGATAACTTGTAATTAATTACAAAAACTACCCCTACTTAATAATATTACATTTCAAATGTCATAAATCTTATTTTCCATATTCAGAGTTAATATCAGGATTATGTTCAATGACATGCATATTCCTGTTTACAAGTACTATATTTACATGTGATTGATTTTACTTAATCCCACCAACGTAGGTTATTATATAGAGTAATTCTAACAACATGTTATGTAGTAAACAAATACTGAAACACAAGTCAGATATTATAATCCGAATTAAATTGCTGTCTATTTCTGGGTATTAGATTAAACTTAAATAATTTTTTTTATTTCTGTTTAATACAGTGTTTTAGCAGGGCATGTTCTAGAAGTAGCTGAACAATTCTTAACTGCTAAATTAGATATCTATTTTTTAACAAAGTCTAGTTTAAATTTCAAACTAATATACAGACGGTTATGGAAGTGTATGCAAAAAATTTAACCATAGATAGAATTTGCAAAAATAAACAAAATATTTATTTAGCATTTTTGTCAAAAATGCACCTTTACCGAGTTAAAATTAAAAGTAAGTAGACCACGAAAAACCATACCCGCCTATGTGTTAACGCAGCGATCAAAACACACCAGAAAAAATTCAAGACAAAAACTTACCTAAGAAAAGTGTAAACACAGCTGATTTTAGGTAGGTTAGTAGGGCAAAATGAAACTTTATTAACCCTGTTCATAAAGGGTACGATACACAATAAGGGCAGAAACACCTTCACGTATTGTAGCGCTAGTCTACGAATACTTAGATCTGGTTCATCTTCAATCACATAAAGAATTTTCGGCTCCATTTCAAGATTGTGATCGCTTCTTGAGCGTCCTTCTCGGTGATTTGAGGTGAACGTTGACATCATGGCAATTACACTTCCGGAAAACGTTGGGACAAACGCCGAGCTGCAGACGCATTATCGCGACATAGGACCATATCCATATTAGAAAAATGCACTATTGATATAAACTTATTGTTGCACTACCGCAATTTATTATTAGAATACTGTTGATCACAACGACACAATGTGAAATAAGGTTATAGCCGGTTGCCGTTATCAGTGTTTTTTTCTAGAAAAAACGCTCAAGTTTTTACAAGATTAAATTTTTTATCCCTTCGCTTGAACTGGAAAATGCCATCATGAGCGCAGTGTTAAATTAGGAGTTACAAAAATGTAAAATTAAATTTTTGATATCACAAATAAAATTTGTGAAATTTACATCTTCACAACAAATTAAAACACCTGTTAAAATTTTTGCAAAACCTTCCATAACACCCTGTATATTTTAAGCTACATGTAGAATTCTTTAAGGGTATGCGGCACTTATAATTCGGTTAAAAATTAATCGAATTATTTTTTCAAAATAAAATAATAAAAAAATTGATCTAGTAGTGTTCATAGAATTTTAAAAAAATAATAAAAAAAAATTATTTAAAATATCAAGCTAAATATTTTTTTTAAAAAACAAGGCTTTAGTTAGAGACACCCAGCACTGTTCACATATGTAATTCTGTTTTTGGTACTGTAAATAAAAATTTATCTTAGGACCTACCATCTTGATTTTTGTTATTCACTTATAATTTTTGATAAAAAAAAGCTTTAAATTTAGTTGTTATTTTAAGCTAAATTCTTAATGCAAGATATACGAGAAAATAGTAAACCAGAAATTTTTATAGATGTTAGAAACAAATAAACTTTTAACAAATGAACAAAGTAACTTTCGAAGAAAGCACCTGCAATAGATAACATTGTGTTCCTATAATTTAAAATTTGGAAAGTCTTCAACTTAAATTAAAAAGTTCTTTGTGTTTATTTACGACTTAGCAAGGGTTTTCAACATGACATGGAAACATGATATCTTGAAAACGATAAATAATTGGAGAAAACATAACATTTAGGGTCAGGGCAAATGGGCAACTATCCAGCAAAACAACGGTACGAAACAGATGTCCACTAGGATCAGTACTCAGTCCCATCTTTTATCTGATAGCACTAAATTCATTAAACCATCATGTTACATTTCCAGTTTTTTTACTGTATTAAAAATAATGGTCAAAAATTTAGCCAGTGATAGGTCTCGCAAAAAAAATGTTTTCTAGATTCCACTTTTTCCGAATTTCATCGTTATTATTTTTTTTTTTTTTAATTTAGTAGGTTCGAAATACCATACCCGCCACTGAATTATGTAGTATTAGAATAGTAACTTTAAGTGATTATAAACGTATCGTAATTTTATGAGGGGGGGGAAGGGGGAAAGAATTCAAATTTTTTAGCATGTGTCGCAAAAATGGTATATAAAAATGTTGTTTCTTTTGATAAGATGTATCACTGGTTAAATCTTTAACTATGATTTTTGATACACTCAGTATATGTCGATGATCTAATAGTAATTTCATCTCCAAAAATACTTCTTGAACTGGCCACGTTTAACAAGGAGAAAGCAAATCTAAGAATCACACAAAGTTTTACAAATTAGGGTCTTAATATGCAACGTTTACACATATACATACCGTTGGACCTAAGACATTAGACAATTTGGGTGCAGTGGTCTTCAGTGGAAATCACCAACTTAAAATCAGGTCGCCATTTATAGGGCAGTATTTTTTCCGTAGAGTTATTTGCTATCTTGGAAGGTATCAAACTTATAAAAAAAAAATGGAGTACTTTTGTTTTATTATATAAACGGATTATCTAAGTACTCTCTAAACTTTGAAAAATATATATTACAGCAACCCATTGGTACTAGAAATAGTCGAAAATTTTGTTGTTTGATTGTGTTTGTTCTTTGCTATTGCGATATTAAAATTTTTTTACTTACGTCTTATTCGAGACAGCCCTCAGTGCATAAAAAAGTATGATAGCTATGGCAATATACCTGAGTGATATAAGTATACACGTACAAATGGTTACTACAAAAGTCACATTATAAGTTCGTTTACTCACAACTTTAGAAACACATAACACATACATAAATTTAGATTTTGACTAATGTCTATTTGTGTAATTTCTCTAAGATGTAATGATTCTTTGTGAATAACGTGTGTGTTTTCTTCAATTTGTAAAGTCATTTTGCATCAAAAAGAATCAAAATTTATTTTCATCAAAATGTCATTGTAAAAAATTTATTTAGAATGTACAAAAACAGGAGTCTAATAGTTATATTAAATCCTCTAACATATTTATTTCTTTTAAAAGAAATTAATATTTTAAAATTTTTAAGTAAATCTAAAATTTTTGCAATTTAAGTACTTTCATTTTAAAACACAACATTTATTTACTTTACTACAATTACTTAATTGAGAAAATAATAGCATTTTTAAAATGTTAGTTAATTAAAAAAATAAAATAAATAACAACTACAATTTATTATGATTATTGCATCTAATAGACAATAAAACAATTAGTAACAACATTTTCTTTCTATAAATGTAAAACTTTTATATTTTCCAATATAAGTATGCCTTAAGCGTTGAAGATGCATGTACATTTAAGTAAAATGTCGTTTCATTTCTTTAAAAGTAATGACTTTTAAAACAAATCAAACTCGTTGCTCGACTTTCTATCCAATCTAAGGTTTACACAAACAGTTAATTGGTTGTTGACCGCTTCAAATAACTATTTCCGTTATTTCAGATATAAACATCAAGTTAATTGTTGACGTATTTAATTCAGAAGCAAAATTGATTTATGTTCGGAATTTGGTTTTAAAACCGGTAAAATCAAACTAGAGCATAATTATTCAATGCAACAGAATAAAATTATAGCACGTTCGGGTGTGTCTATTTTATGACATATATTTATTGATCAAACAGATTCCTATTTGTAAAAATAGACGGTGAGCTGATGATGGATCAACGGACACCGGTGTGCATTATTGCTGAATTTAGCAGCCCAAAAATGGAAGGATAATGCGCCACGCTTCCAATTACGGAATTAAAATTGAAAAAGTTGGAAAGGGGTTGCGGTTGCTCTACGAATTGCAACGAAAACCAAAATTTTTCAACAAAACGAAATAAAAACGTCTGAGCCTACACTTTTGCGTAAATATGATTAAAAAGCACAATAAAGCGCACCCCAGTTTGCAAATACTAAAATCTCAATTTTCTCAAATTGCGAGAACGGTTAAAAGGATATAAAATTCCCTTTCAACTCAAAAGCAAACAATGGCCGATTTTTAGTTCGTTTAAATGTTCTTTCATCCTTCATAGTTGGTAGACATTGTTCAATAATTAACGGACCGTTAAATATAACGGAAACAATTATGATAACGTACAAACACGTCATAATAAATATTCCTTAATTAGAGCAAATTTTACGATAAAAGCTCAATACTCCCTTGAGAACCCTTCTAAGAAACGAAGAAGATCGTACAGATTGTTTTAACAAATTATCAATATAGGTCATAAACCACTCAAAGTCTATTGGAAAGGTAATTACATTTTTTTGTAACTGTTTTTTTATTTTTGAAATTTGAATAAATATATGCAGACTTTTAGAGATATTGAAAAATTTTTTTTTTAAGAGTAACAACAAATGTGGATCTTTTGAATAAATTTTTATTATTATTTAATTAATTAGATAAAATTAAAGTAATTAGAAAGCATAAGATTTATTGTGTTGTTTTTATAATTACTTTTTACTAAACATAAAAATAATTTTGCTTTTTAAGTCTTTGTCGGTTCCAACACTTAAAAAAAATATTTTAGCATTTTTTTCACTGTATGCTAGTGGTTTCAAAATTTTTAAGACAAAAATTCGATCTTTGCAAATTTATTTGAATTGTGGAAAACTGTGCAATTGACATTTTTCAAAATCTTCCAAAAACGTTTGTTGTTCTCTTAGAATCTTTCTTTGCTATTCTTTTTTTTTCCAGCTGACGTCTATCAACTTCTTCTACAATTTTTGTTTCCTTTTTTTTACCAACAGTCGTATTTTAACAATTTCTTTTACCAATCGTCGTATCTTAAATTTCTCATCTAGTTGACGTTTTTTAATACTGGGTGTCCCAGAACTGGCGGGTCAGCCGTAAACTATAAGTTCATCTCTTCAACCTAATACCAAATTCCAAAAAAAATTTTTTTTAAACTCTATCGTTTTCGAATTACAACAAATTTTATTTTAAACAATCACATAATAAATATTATTCCTTGTATTAGTAAAGATAATATTCATGTTACTAGGCAATGAAACTATTATTTATTATTTAGTATTTATTATTTGGTTGACTGTAATGACTAAATTATCTAAGTGTCAATTTTGTCAAGAAAGTTAGTTGAGGTTAATTTCATTGCCTAGTAATATGTATATTATGTTTACAATTAGTATTTATTATGTGATTGGCTAAAATAAAATTTGCTGTAATTTGAAAACGATAGAGTTTAGAAAAATATTTTTTTGGAATTTGGTATTAAGTTGAAGAGAGAAACTAGTAGTTTACGGTTGATCCGCCACTTCTAAAAAACCCTGTATATAGAATTTTTCCTTGTTCTTCTTTTTCTTTTATTTGTTTTCTTTTTAAATTTTATCTTATATTCTTCCAAATACCGTTTATCAAATTCTTTTAAAATTATTTTTTGTTTTTGTTTAATCTTTTCTTGCAATTCGAAAACCTTTTTTTTATTTATTTTTTCAATCATCGTTTTTTTAATTTCTACAATTTTTTTTGCTCTTTTTTCTGCCAGACATTGTTTTGTAAGTTTTTCTTGTTTCTCAAGACACCGTATTTAAACTCTTCTAAAATCTTCTTAGAATTCTCCTAAAAAGTTTTTAACTTTTTTTTTCTAACAAATGTCTCTAGAACTTTAAGTGTTGAAAAAATGTGAATCTTTTAACCACATTTTTAATATTATTTGATTTAAAATTAATTATGTATAATTAAAGTAATCAGAGAGAATAAGTTTTAATGTTTCTATAATATTATTTTTTACTAAACATAAAAACAATTTTGCTTTCTAAGTCTTTGGTCGCTTCCAATACTTACAAAAAATTTTGATTTTTTTTATTATTTTTTCCACTGTGTACTGTCTTAAAACTTTTAAAACAAAAATTCGATTTTTAGACAAATTTTTTCAATTCTGAAACACTGTGCAATTGTTGTTTTTCAAAATTATCTAACAACGTCTTTTGTTCTTTTAGAATCTTTCTTTGCTCTTTTTTTTCCACGTTGACGTCTTTCAAGTTCTCACAAATTTTTTGATTGCTTTTTTTCTACTTTGTTTGATTTTTGTTTTCTACCAACCACGTATTTTAACTATTATTTTTTTTTTAGTTTTTTTCTAATTGTCGTATTTTAAACTTTTCTAAAAAATTTTTTTGTTTTTTTAAAATCTTCTTTTATTCTTCTTCTTCCAGTCGACGTTTTTTAATATCTAGAATTTTTTCCTGTTTTTTTTTTCCAACATATGTTTCTAGAACTTTAAGTAAAACTTTGCAAGCCGTAGCAATGTTTGTTTTTCTTTTTTTTGTGCCCAAGTGCCCAAGATGATGTTATTGTAAAACAAAATTGTCAAGAGTTACAACAAATGTAAATATTTTAAACAAGTTTTAATGTTATCTCATTAAAAATTAATTGGGTAAAATTAAAGTAATTAGAAAAAATAAGTTTTATTGTAATATTTTTATAATTACTCTTTACTAGACATAAAAACAATTTTGCTTTCTATATCTTTGTTGCTGCCAAAACTTACTAAAAAAAAATTTAATTTATTTTATTATTTTTTCTACTGTATAAAGCTTTTTAAACAAAAATTTGATTTTGAAAACGTTTTTTGGTTTCTGGAACAATGTGTACTATTGACGTTTCTCAAAATCTTTTAAAAACGATTTTTGCTTTTCTAGATTCTTTCTTTGCTCTTCTCTTTTTCCACGTTGACGTCTTTTAATTTCCTATACAATTTTTGTTTGCTTTTTTTACTAAACTACGTATTTTAACAGTTAACAATCTTTATTTGCACTTTGAGAATTTTTTTTTTCTTCTTTTCCTATCAATCACCGTTTTTTACTTTACAATTTTTTTGCTCTTTTGTTTTGCTAGACGTTGGCGTGCAAGATTTTCTTGTTCTTTAAAATGCCGTATTTAAATTCCAAAACCTTTTTAAAATTTTCCCAAAAAAATTTTTGTCTGTTCTTTTGTTTAACAAATGTCTTTAGAACTTTAGGTAAAACTTTGCAAACAGTAAGCATATTTGTTTCTCAATTATTTTATAAGTGCACAAAATAATTAAAAACTGTTTTATAAAAATTATTATGATTGATGTAATGGAAAAATTGGCTTTAAACATGAAACAGTACTGAATATGTGGAAAGAAGACTTAAATAAAACATATTCAAAGTTTAAAACAATCGATATTATTTAAAAAAATCACAAACTGTTGAGAATATAAATTAATTATATTGAAATAAAAAAATATAACACTAATAATGCTGAGAGTGACACAAGTGAAAATAAAGGTGCTAATTAACACTAACTAATTATATTAATAAATTATGATATAATATTAAAATGTAATACATATTTTAAAAATTGTTTATTAAATATTTGTTATTTATTAATTAATATGTAATTGATGTAATTATTAATTTGCTTTTAGCTTTGTTTTTCTAGTAAATCTATAACTTTTCGAAAATTATATTGTTCAAATTGAATTTTAATTGCAAATTAACTATTTAATCAAAATTGAAATGCGCTATGTAAATTTAAAATATCTTTTCTAAAAACATAAATCTTACATAAATTTGATTCGAAAAAAAAAATTTTGTAAACTTTTTATTTTATTATTAGTGATCATGAGATTTCAACTGAAACGTTTTATACTAAACTAACGTTATAAGCTCTATCTTTATTATCGCGCTGTGCTGAAAGAAAATAGATATAAGGCGACACTGTTTTGTTTTTGTTGTATTATTGACCACCATGCAAAAAGAGATGACAATAAAAGCGTAGTTCTTTACTAGTTCGTAATGTTTTATGAGAAATCAAAATAAACTGGTAAAATAATTTTTATTTACTAATATTGTTAATGAAAGAAAACGCTTTCTTTGAGGCTTCTTCAAATTAAATTATTGCGCATCAGATATTTTCTCTGCGGGAAAAATCGAACGCAATTTGCATAAAATGGAGCCTTGAACAATTATCAAATTTTTTCATAAAGTTTCCGACCAATTTGTAAAGTGCTCGTCTTTGACTTATTTAAGTCGAGAGAAAACAAAGCTATTTCGGTAATTCAGAAGGATGTTTCGACTTTACACAACCCGAAAGGCCTCGGGCTATTTAACCTCGGAAGAAGTGGAAACTCTTTGAAAGACTGCAAACATCGTGTACGCCTCTTACCAAACAACACTTTCAGTAAGCTCAAGCATCACAATGTTTTCCTAAATACTCGCCTAATTTTCCACAGAGGTCAAACTGGATTTTTATGTAAATTCAAACACTGCCATTGGCTCTCAAACAACATGTTCCCTGCGTTGTTTGGTTTGTGGAGGCACGAAAGCCATAAAGATCGCATGATTTCCGACATGCAAATATTCGAGCGCCTTAAACAATACACGCGTCGAGGACGAAGATCTTCATAATGGTCCTCGTAAGGCGAAGCCAGGACAACAATTTAAAAGTCGTTACCAAAGGATTGCCAGAACACATTAGGAGCAACTGTTGGTATCGATCCTCTTAAAAACGAATTATGTCACGAAAAGAAAATGTCGCTATTCTTTGCGATATTTATTTTTATTCGGGCCGAGATTCGCAAGCGAACTCGAGATAATGATGGTCTTATCAAAATTAGCTTTTCTAGAAGGAAATCTACTACGGATAAAATCGTCAGTAATTTGAATAGCTTAAATATCGCTTTTTGTTATTGTAAATAATGGGAATTTCGGAGATTAAGTGAAGTGGGGTACAGAAATAAGTCCGATTATTATTGCGTGCTTTTCGATAGTACTAATCAGATTAATGAATTACAAGACAAATTGATTTTATACCTTATAATTCTATTATTCTATTCAGTTTTTGCACTCTTATAAATCGGATTAATCGAACACACGTCAGTGTAACTAAGTTATGTCCTTATTTACCGTAATATTCTTTTATAATTTTAAATTTTGTTGAAATTTAGAAAAGTTTATATTCTGCACCACAAAAATACCCCTTCCCTATCTTCTCTGCTGACTAACCAGCCTCTCTATGAGAAATATTTCCCTCATGTGTTAAATAATTTATTTTAAAATGTGCTTCACACTTAGTTTTATGATGTGGCAAGTAAAATGTTATAACTATGATATAAAATGTGACTTCTTAACAATTTATATAAAAAGGTCATACGGTGGTAGCCTAACCTCATATTTTTTAATTAACAGAGTGTAAAAGTTTCTATAGTGGTATACACGGTTTATTTTTGTTTTAAGCAACACTTTTATATTTATAGGTAATTCAGTTTTTTTATTTAGATGAAAGTCGTTACAAATTTTAATTTTTAATCAAAGCAGGTTTTTTATATTGCTGTCATTATTTAAATTTAAAATATTTGTTTAAATATTTTTGCTATTTATAATAATTTGTAAAAACAATTTGTTTTGTATTCAATATTTTTATATATTATAATCAAATATTAGAGGAAAAACAACAGGATAACGTAAATATTTTATATATCAATTGTAACGCGGTTATAGATTGATTGTTATCACTTATCGTACATCAGTGTTATGTTAATAAATAATGAAAATCGATAAATTGTTAATATTTTTTATTTTTATTACACTTACAAATAAAAAACAATTGTAATAAAATGTTAGTGATCCACATTTTTTTAAAAAGTTTTGCGACTGATAAAGGTCAAGGTCAACTGTGTTATAATTTCAGAAGCAAGTTGGTAAGTTAAAAATATACTCGTCTTTGAAAATTCCGTATAAATATTAAATTTTAAAAATATATAAAACAGAATGTATTCGGTGATAAAAAATATTTTGTTCTCATTTGGACTTAGAAAAACAGAATAGATACAGTGGTCATTTTTAAAAACCGCAGACGGCAAAAAAACAAATAAATTTAGCAGTCATGTTTAAAAACTATGAGTTATTTGAGAACGTCAAAATTGTCAAAATTAAATATTTTTTACATTTGTTGTATCATTAGGAAATTAAATTGTCTGGTAACGGATGTCTACAACATTTCTAGCACAGTAGTAAGCACAAGTAAAATAAAATTCATAATTTGTGGCAAAAACAAAAGCTTTAGAGTCACATTACAGGTTGAATAAATTTCAATGCTCTATAGAATCCCTATAAAAATCTAAAAAATAGAAAAAGTGTTTTTGTATTGACCGCAGTACGATCGCAGTAAAGACTTACAACAGACCGGTAATTGTCACAGAACTTAGACACAGATTTAGTGTGCAATTAGCAATAAAAACAGCTATTTGGATAACGAACGATAAATAAGAACAAAAAAATGTTATTAAAAAATCATAAATAGCGTTACAATTTCTAGGAAAAAAATTAAATTAGCATTTTAGTATTAAAGCAGAAATGATACTTACTACTCGACATGAGATACGGCCTATTTGTTTGTGAGCCTGTCTCACTCGCTGTTAACGCAGCTCTTAAACAAATTATCATCTATTTTTGTGTTTTGATGTAAAATATATTATTTTTTACAAAAACGAAAAATATTTATTACTTTTTTATGTTTTATTGGAACGCTTTTATAAAAAGTTTCAATTAAAACATTTACTTTGTCAACTGTTTCGTCAATCCTTTATTTTTAATTATTTTAGTACAAAAATATCTACTCATTACACATTACAACTACAAAATCTTTTTTATTACATTTTATAGTTATCTACTAACATACATAACTAGTAGTGTCTACAAAATGCAAAAATCAGCAACCTGTAAAGAATATTGCCGATCTAACAATGTCCTCCCATTACAGTCAGAGATTAGTTGTTGTTTCTGTAAAAGATGTTATGGCAAAAAAAAATTATCTCAATTGAGACAAAGCATGTCTGAGGCAAAATATTAATTACGCTTCATTCAGTTAAAGAATATTAGAATTTGTGCGGTTTTCATCTTTTATTTTGACAAAAATATTTTAAATCAATTTTGTCTTTGTGTTTATTTATTTTTGTTTCTCTACGTTGTTTTCTCTGTTAGAATAAATTATAATTTGACACTAGAGATCAGCTACCTTACTGATTTGATCCTGTAATTGTTATTACACCTACTTAAATGTCTACAATTTCACAAAAAAAAATTTAATTGGTTCACATTCTATCAAAAAAGAGTATAAAATGTGTATTTTACTTTTAAAATTAAAAAGTTTTATAATACTTTGAGATTATATCAAAGTTTGGCATTTTATGTCATGGTAAGATTTTTCAAATTTTTGTAAGTTTATCAATAGAACATAGCCATTAACAACGGTAACATTACAATTTTTTCAAAAACATTTCTATTTTTACTGTATAAATATAATAGTCTTAAAAAAACTTACGTTTTTTCTGTCCGAAAATTAGGTATCGACGTTTGAAAACTCATTAATTTCACGTAGATCTTCATTTCTGCTTAAAATTTTTGCTACATTTTTAGCTCTATCAAAAAAGTTTATTTTGGTCTTTACAAATACTGATCATCATATTTATTTTTTACATCACAATTTTTAATAAATTATTAGTTTTTTGTTTCTGTTGTCGAGTAAGTTTTCTTTGCTGTCACAGGTAAAACACGTACATAAAATGTTTAGAGAAGCCAAAATATTTTAAAAAAACCACGGTAACAGTGCGAATGACATTTTACCAATAATTAAAGTTTTTTTTTTGTTGTACATTTCTCAAGGTACAACAGCTATTAATCTCACACTTTAAGTATATAATTTTGTTATTTTATAAAAAGTCACTGTGGTGCAAATAAATGTAACGCTGTTATTGTTTCTAAAACAATGTAATACTTTTCAAATACAAGATTAAATATTGAGAGTTATTATTTGCAGTACAATGGTTTTAAAAAAACATTCAATGAATCTCTCACTTTAGGTTCTATCGACTTCTGTTATTATATCGAGTATTGAAATCTAAGGTAGCCATAAAAAAAGCTAAGCAAATAGTCATGTCTGAAAATTGCGATTGATTTAAAATGTCAAAACTATCAAATTTGGTTTGCCACCGCGAAGGCTAAAATATAAATTTTCTTGTTATAACTGCTGTATAGTTTCTTTTTAGCACAAAACAGACTTTTATTTATTTTATAACACAATGTTACACAGTAATTTCTGACATTTAAGGTAACAATAAAAATTAATTTTAGATAGACAAACTTTATTTTTGTCTTAGCCTTTTAATTCCACGACTTTTGGATCGCTCTTAATTTATTGTGACAGGTATACATTACAACAGCTATTATTAAAACATTTTTTTTACATTTGTAATATTTTACTAGTATTTACTTACTATTAAATATAATAAGCTTTATCTTAATTACTATTCAAGTTTACTAAGCAATGTGGTTAGCAATAATAATAACTAACGTTAGGCGTGAGCGACTGGATTTTTAGTGACGTGATTTTGCGTTATTACTTACACTTTATTTAGTGTTACTTAAAGACGGTACAATTCAAGGACACATTGACAGTCACTCACTCAATCAGTAATTCATCATAATAGACTATAATAGGTTCTCATTTAAGCAGTAAACATACAAAATTTCGGGTACATTTGAGGGAACAATTCTGCTGAGTTTTAAGCATTCGTGTAGACCAGTTGAATGACTAACACGCAGCGCGCTGATTTACATCGATTAATTAGCTGGCCAACTGCCTACCTGCTCCCAAACGCCGAGCTCTAATAATAACCGAATAGACTACAAAAAATTTAACAAATATATGGCTAATTGCTAAACTCTCATGTACACAAAATAGAAATCTTTTGTATGAAATTGACCTACAGAGTATCTCAACGTCTACCGTATTTTCTAAATTTTCTATTTTATTAGGACCCATCAAAAAAGGTTTTTATGCAAATTTTTAGACCTAAGCCTAAACCATTTATAAAATGTAATTGCTTAAAAAATAAAATATTTTAATTTGCTTTAAATAGTGTGAAGTATTTTTTAAAATGTAGTTTCTATGTCACAAACCTATTTTCTTCTATTCCTGCTAATAAAGCTTTTTCTATTTTTAGTAATCTTTTTGTTGATTTACTCTCTTGTTTACACGCCACCGATTTAACTTCTTCAGTTAAATTTACTGTAGAAAGATAAACAATTTTTTGCATTTAATTTTTAGATCTTAATATAATTAAAAAAACAATTTATCTTTTGCTTTTAAAATTTATAGAAAACCTACATCAACTGTTACTGTAATTTCTCCCGATTCCAGACATTATTATTCTCACATCGAAGCTGCTTTTAATTATATATTATTTGAGCTTTTTAATTTTCTTTTAAACCACGTTGCCTTTAAAAAAATAGAGTATTATTAAACAAATAGCAATAAATAATTATTTTAAACTACAGAATTTAATAAACTTTTTATAAATTTAGAAACATTTTTTTTTCAGTTTCAACATATTACATAATTTTTATTTTCTATTTTTCCTTTTGAAACCTTTCGCTTTTTCTATTTCTTTCTAACTAAGAAAATTTTTCTTTCTAACTCTTTTAGTTTCTAAAAACTAAAATATAAAAGTCGCTTTTAATTTTAAAGGTAGTCTTTTAATCTACCTTGTACACAACAAAAACCAAATTTTTGCTTGACATTATTCAGGCGTCTATAAGTTATCTAGTAATAACTGCAATGCAATTTATATCGGTCAGATAAGACCAGCAATTAAAACCAAAACTTGTAATCATGTAAAGACAATAAAAAAGTACAAAAATACAGATATAACCAAGACCTTATTGGCTTTTGCTTTTCATAATCATTCTTCCGGTCATTTTTTTCTCTTACTGATAATTCTAAAATCTTTTACATCTGGAATGAAAGTTATCCTTTAAATTATTAGAAGCTTTAGAAATACATAAAGCCGCTCATAAACCTTCTCAACAAACTTTAAATGACTAATTAAATGTTGACGTTAATATTTTATCTTCAATACTGTAATTTTTATTAGTTATTTAAATGGTTGTTTATAATATTTTCTCTTTATTTTCTTTAGCAGTGTTTATACTTTATAAATTATTTTTCAAATCAAATGTCAAATTTCATCAATTTTCTCTTAAAAACACACTTTTTTGGTCGGCAATATTTAATCTTTTTTGCCAATTTTTCAAAAAGCAACTATTTGTTTATTTATATTTTTTGGTTTAATTCCAATAAACTGTTTTTCTAAAAATAACGAATTATTTTTATTTTTTTATGTTTTTATTCTATTATTGACAAAAGTTTGGTAAGTTTTTTCTTTTTTACGAAAATTATAAAATAGTTATGTCAAGCGCTCTGCCACTGTAATGTAACAATTTTATTTTATTAAAGTTGTGGATTTGACTCGTGGGCTAATTTCAAGTTGAGATAATACTAGTCGTTTTCTTATCTCTAAGGAAAATTAATAAAATTTGGGCTTTAATGTTTAATTTTTGAAATTTATTTTACACCACTAGGTTTTAACTCGGTTTTGAAAATTAATAATATCTATTATGTTGGTAATTTTCCTCAAGCATGTCTCACTTATAAGCTCAGATTGATTACATACTTATTGAATACCTTATGCATTATTAAAATTAACGTCTATTAATCGTTAGCTATTAAATTTGAAATTAGTCACGCTTTCGTCCGACAAACACATCGAACTAATTTAATTAATTAGGGAAGAACGTCGAGTTTGCTAGTCTACATGTTACCCTCCTGTTTACATACTGGCGTATAATACCGAAGTAAACATTTTAGCTAAATTCAAGTCGCATAGCTTGTGCCATTTTTAATCTACTCCTAGTTTCGATTGGTCGCAAATAGCAGATGACGTTCGTTATTAACTATCGAACTCGTAATATTTTATTTGGCACCGATATTAACTAGTGCCGCGGAAACAGATAACCAATATATCATTTTGAAATTTCTAGGGCTACGGTTGAGGACATTACGTTAATTAAGGTCGTTAAGTCGAAATCGAGACACTTCCAATTTAACGAATGGGAAAATTGTTTTTAAACCTTAAGAAGGGATGTGCTGTTATTACCGGGCCATTATTGATCATCATGATACGCTATCACCGGCTTTTTTCCATTACGAAATGTAAAGACATTCACATAAAAAAGCTAATTTTACAGAGAAAATATTAACATAAACATTATTTTTAATATGGCTTCAAAATGAAAAATCATTTGAATTTAGAAAACAGTCCTGTTTTATTACTCGAAATAAAATATTTTTAGCGCCTATTATGTATGAATGGTAACGGTCTGTTCGACAAGAAAATATTCTTGAAAGGAATATTCAAGCGATGTTATTCCTATGCAAAGAAAATGTTGTGAACTCAAACAAAAACGGATTCTGATCACAAATCTAAAAAGTTCCACCAAACTCAGATATTTCAGATTAAAAGAGCAGCTTTTCAGATCAATGCATTTTTAAAACCAACTATAATGCAATTTGTTTTTCTCAAACATTTTTAGTAAATTACAATGTAATTTAATTCGTTAATTAAAAAGTCGACCAGTGATGCAAAAAACCAGCATTAATTAGTTTTATCATAAAAGCTTGTTAAATTGGTGGCCTTTATGTTTTTTGATTAAAACTGCGGCCTGTTAAATTGTATATTTTCAATGTTTTTTAATAAAAAAAACTTGATTTAATGTTGCTACAGATAGACACGAATGACGTTTAAATAGTGGTTTAGTAAATCAAAAACAATTAATCGGTATAATCGTTCCAACTAACATTAGCACTCTCACTTTAAATACAAAAATAATTTAGCAACTATATATTTCAGTTGACAATAGGAATACCTTTATGCAAAAAACAACACAATTTATACAACAAAGTGTAAAAATAAATTGCAGTTAATACAATATAAATGTTTAATTACATTTAAATTAAAACAATATTTTTTAACAAAACAACTTTTAAGGCACTTTATGTTAATATAGGTACAAATATTTTAGAACTACATAGTATATTAATTCTTAATATGATTACGATTTAACTGTTATTATTATATGTTTTTTAGAGGTAACGGGTTACAGAAACAATTATATAAACGATTTGGCTTTAATCCGACGTTTCGACTGTTTTTTATTTGAAAAATATCGAAAAAGACAGTATTAAAAAACAGTCGAAACGTCGGATTAAAGCCAAATTGTTTATTTAATTGTTCCTGTAACCCGTTACCTCTAAAAAACATATAATAGTATATTATTTTTTTTAGACAAACGAATTACACAAAAATATATTTTTTGTAAATTTCGACTGAAATAAAATTAATCAAAAGCTTTTTTCTTATTGTGGGATAACTTTCAATATTTATGATATATAAATATTATTATCCAAACACATAGTTAAGCAATAAAAAAAAGTAGCCGATTTTATCGACGTAGTGCCCAACTATAGTTTATTTATCTTATAATTATTTAAACTGTCAAAATCATGAAAATTAACCGTTTCTCTGTTATAAAGTTTTTTCTAATTTTTCATAATTTCATTAGTTAGCACTATTTAAAAATTATTAAAAATATAACAAAAAAAATGTAAAGAATATAGCTCAAAAAAAAACTAACGAAAAGTGAAATAAAAAAATTATATAGTACAAGCAACATTTTAGAAAAAATTTGACAGATATAAACATTTATGTTAATAAATTAATTTAGCAAAAAAATCTTAAAATGTGTCTGAAAAATACACAAAATAAAAAACAGTTTAATAAAAAAAACAAAACAAAAATATAAAAAAGTAAGAAAAAGACTGACTGAGAGAAGCAGATAAGTAAGAACAAGAATAAAAAAAACAGGAACTGTAATCTACACAAATGGTTATTAAGAATAAAAAGTTGTTTACAATACTATGGAATAAACATTTAAGAATAAGAAAAAAATACTTGTTAAATCGGTGGCTCAGCTCTTGGTGAAAAGCTAGGTTGGTAATTTAGGAATCAAAGAAAATGAAACAATATTGCAAACAGTACATACATATGTATATAATAAATAAAGAAAATTGCAGTAAACTAAAAATCCAAGTTAAAATTAATTATTATTTGCCAAAATTAAAAATTAAGTGTATTAGAGCACCACCAATGGTAATAAGTAATTACACAAATCAGTTAAAATTTTTTGAATAGTTATATAACAAAAATCTTAGAAATAAAACGACTGTGCTTTCACATAAAAGATAGTAGATATATTTTGCTTCATTTTCTATTGGCTACTGTCATTTATTACTTTGCTGTAAACATTTTAAAAAAATGTTTTTTTAAATTTTTTTTTATAAAATTAAACCTAATAATATAAAAATATAAATAATATAATAAAACAATCTCAAAGCTCTAAACATACAAACTGGAAAAAATTAAATAATAAATAAAAGTGACTTTAAATTAATTCGGTTGGATCTTTAGTAACAAAAAAACACTAAAAAATCAGAATACTTATCGGTTCTTTTTCCAAAATTTTATAACTTCGTTATTTTTAAAGTTATGGAGCTAACCCCTTGCAAAAAAAAAGGAAAACTGCTATTTTTACTTATACTCAGCAACTACATACTAAAATATTTTAATTTTTAATTATTTTACTATATAAAATATAACGTGTTTTTATTTATATTTTTTTAATACCCGACCGCTTTTGCATGCTTGTGCTAATAAAGATATTAGTTAAGAAATTTACTTTTTGATTAAAAATAAAGCCTAACATAAACATTGGTGATTTTGTGGTCCTACAAAAAACGACAATAAATGAAACATTTTGTTACTCAACACTTCAAAACGTTTTTGAAATTACGTCACGGTGTTTTTCAAATTCGATGTTAACAATATCTTTAAACGTTTTACAATTTTCACTAAAAATCCAACTTTCATGTTTCTAAAAGTATTTTTCGACGCTACCATGGGTTACCCAACGGAAATAATAAAGTAGTTTGTTTTTCAATTTTAGGGCACAAACTATTAGGTACTAAAATAAAAAACTTAAACTAGAAAATGAATAAATAGAGCATGCATAGACGTTTGTGTCTATTTCGTCACAATAAAATGGCAGTGGAGCTCGTGCATTATTGCTGAAAATCACCTAGTTAGCAAGTGGTCATGCTTACAAAGAAAATTACTATTAATTAATTTTTAAACATTTAACACGATCTTAAAACAAAAAATTACAGAAAAGCAGAATGTAGTAATTAAATTGTTATAATCAAAAAAAAACAATATCAAGCCGCTCACAAAGCTAGAAACGGCAAAGAAAAACAAAGAAGTTTCCATCAACGTTAAAATGTCTTACAATAGAAAGTGACAATACATAAAGAACGAAAGCGTTTGAAGTATTTAGAAAAAGTGCTCAAAATTCTCTAAAAAACGACACAAACAAATAAAACTTTAGAGCAATTTAGAACTTTTTTAAGATACAATAAAATACAAAATATAATTATATAACGATATATTACGGCACTAGCGACTTTCGGTCGCTCTTAAAATTCGGCCGGCTGGGTGTTTTTTCTGGTATATTTTGCAAGATAATTAAGTTTTTAATACTCTTAATATTGTTAAAAACCTTGCGCAAATTACGTCGCCGCTCAGAACAGACAAGTGTATCGTGCGATGATATGAGATGTTGTGCTGAGTGTGCATGAACAAAATTATATATACGCGTTATAATCCCGTTAGAGTTAGTATGTTAGTAAAATTCTTGTAGTCAATTAGTAGTATTCTTGTAATTTGTATTAATAAAAGTTTTTAAAAAGGAATTATTCGTGTCCCGAAACATATTTGGCGCAGTCAGTAGGATATCCCAGGGTTGGAAGTATCGCACTTGCAACTTTTCGTATCAACGAATTAACTGGATAGTGAATTGTGAGGGTTGGAGTGTTGTGGTTTATCGAAAATCAACAAGGAGACTTCAACGCCACAAGAATTGAACCTTAAACGGGATGAGACGACTATTCCTTTTCGGCTTAATGTAAGTACATTTCATGAATTCAAATATTAATCTAAGTTCAGAACTAGAAAATTTATTTTCAAATTTGTCGTTGTCTTCAGTTGGCTCGACTCCTAATAATCAATCCCCAAATCATATAAATATAGAAAATAATACTGTAGTACAAATGGCGTTTAAACCGGAATATTTAAATTGCATTCCGCACTTTGACGGAGACCCAAATGAGTTAAACAGATTTATATCAAGTTGCGAAAGTATAATAACCAATTTTTATGATAACGATCACCCAAATAATTTTCAAAATTTGTTTATTATAAATTCTATTATTGGAAAGTTGTCGGGAAATGCAAAAATAATTGTCAATATTCAAAATGTCAATACATGGAATGAATTAAAGCAAACTTTACAGAGAAATTTTGCAGATAGGCGAGACGAAGCATGTTTAAATAGAGACCTAGTTATGTTAAGACAATATCCGAATGAAAAGCCCCAACAATTTTTTGATCGTTGCTTACAAATATTAAATCTCCTTTGTTCTTTTGTTGATTTAAATGAAGCCACAAACGCGGCAAGAATATTAAAACGCGATCTTTACAATAAGTTAGCTTTGAAAACCTTTTTATCTGGATTGCGAGAACCTTTAGGTACAACAATTAGATGCATGCGTCCGAATACGTTACATGAAGCATTACAATTAATTATTGAAGAAGAAAACATTCGCTATTTTCAAAATTTTTCTCAAAAAAGTAATCCTAAACCTACGAATTCACAAAATATGAATAGAAACCAAAATTATGTTAAACAGTCCCAAAACTTTAATCCTAATTATCAACCATATCCAAAATATAATAATTTTTATCAACCACAAAACCAAAATAATTTTCCCTCTCAACCTTAATTTACAAAGAAACCCTAATCCACCACCACAAAGATTCCCTACAAATTCAGAAGTCTTTAAGCAACCACGTCAAAACCAAAATGTTTTTAAACCAAATCAAAATAAACCCTTTACGAAACCGACTCCAATGAGCGTTTCAACTAGACAGTCAAACCAATTTAGACCACAAAATAATTACAACCAATACAAACAACCACAACAAAATTGGATTTCAGAAGAATTGTATAACACTGAAATTAATAATACTATCGAAGAAGAATACGATTATAATATAATTTACAAGAAAGGTAAAATGAACACTAATGCTGACGCTTTATCTCGAATAGAAATTCATACAAAAGAAACGGGCAACATATTTGATTACATGGAAGAATTTAATAAACAAATCAACCAAACCAGTCACTTGATAATATTTCTATGCAAGTTCAACCTGATACCGAAATAATGGATATCGATGAAGAAAACGATGAGAATGATGTTACAGTACATACAAATATCGAACAAAACCCAATAGTTGAAATCCCAATTTCAGAATCTCCTGTAAATCACGGCGACAACCAAATAATTATTAGTGTTGTATTTCATACACCCATAACACCAAAAGTTATTAAATTATTCGAAAATAAACAACGAATTATTGTACAACTATCTCAAAACAATTTCGAACGAGACATAATAAATTTCATCAAAGCTTTTGTAGTACCAAATGTTCAATACCATATTCATTTTGAAGAATCCAAATTTTATGAACCATTCTGTAGCATCATTAATAAAAATTTCAAATGGCCTTCACTCAAATTAAAATATTGCAAAATGAAATTAATTGATATAATCAATAAAGAAGAACAAAAGGAAGTTATTCGGAACTATCACGAAAGTAAAACAAATCATCGCGGAATAAATGAGACAGAAGAAAGAATTAAAACTAAATATTATTGGCCAAATTTAAAGAAATCAGTTCAAACTTTTATCAATGAATGCGAGATTTGTCAAAAAAGTAAATATGAACGTAATCCTGTGAAAACAAAATTTAATATAACTCCTACCCCTTCTAAACCCTTTGAAATAGTACATCTGGACACTTTTACTATAGAAAGACACAAATTTTTAACTATTACCGATGTATTCTCTAAATATGCTCAAGCTTATAGTTTACAATCCTTAGAATCAATTCAAATCGTTGAACACTTAATAAATTTCTTTAGTCATCATGGAGTACCTAGGCAAATTATTTCGGATAATGGTTCAGAATTTAAAAATACAATTATTACTGATTTATTAGGTTTACATAAAGTAAAAGTGCATTTTATATCCCCTGAACACCCTCAATCGAATGGCCCAGTTGAAAGGCTACATTCAACACTAATTGAACATGTGCGAATTCTTAATAATACCGAATATCAAAATTGTTCAATGGAATCAAAAATAAAATACGCAATTTTGGCCTACAATCATTCTGTTCATTCGGCAACTAAGTTAAAACCAATAGATATTGTAAATGGACATTTTGAAAATGAAAACCCTTTTGACATTGACTTAGAGAAAATTTTATTAACGGATTACATTCATCAACATCGCGAAAAAACGAAAATAATGTATTCAAAAATCAATGAACACTTAAGTGAAAACAAAGACAAGGTCATATCAAAATTAAATCAAAATCGTGACGATCCAGGTATTTTCCAACCGGAAACTAAAACTTATGTCAAAAAGCATTCGAGAAGTAAAACAAGCAATAAATTTAGTAACCCCACTACCATAAAAGAAACCGATCAAAATTTCAAAACTGTTGCAACTGATAATCAACCAAAAATTAGCATGGATAATTTAAAACGTCCTCTTAAGAAAACCTATGATTTTAATTGAAGTATCCTTTTCAGGCTTTCCATATCCCTAACACTCGAAAACCGGATCCAATTGAAAAATCTTAAAAATAATCCCGGACTAATCCCAGTAAAATTAGGAACAGCAAAGGTACAAGATTATACTCATACTCTAATTCATTTCTACGACCTGAATCCTCTAATTTTGGAAATCAATAAATTAAATGCCCAGACAATAAATTTAATAACAAAAAGTAACTTATCAAGTATTTATGCGTACGAAAGTGAAAATTATAAAAAACTACTAGAATCGTCAAAGGAAAGAATAGAAGCTAAATTAAGAGAAATAATTCCACAACCCAAAAGAACAAAGCGAGGCTTAATCAACGGGCTAGGATCAATATTCAAATCAATCACAGGAAATTTAGATGCTTCAGATGGAGAACGGTACGAATATCTAATAAAACAATTACAAAATAATCAACAAAATTTAGCCCAAAACATTCGAAAACAAAATTCCATTTCTGTAGAAATCATTGAAAAATTTAATACTACAGTCCAGCAACTTTCTCATAACGAATTATTATTAGATGCAAAAATTTCGCAAATTGGTAAAACTCTGGAAACTTGGGTTGATGTTATATTCGTTCAAGATCTTTTTGTCCAAATTTTGAGTATGTATGAATCAATCAATTCCATCTTACAGGACATTGAAAATTCGATTTCATTTTCAAAACTAAACATTATGCATCCTAGTATAATTAAAACTTCAGACCTATTTCATCAACTAAAACGAATAGAAAATTCTTTGGAAAAAAATAGCTTACCTCTAAAAATTACATTTGAAAACACATTAAGAATTGAAAAATTAATCCAAATTGAAAGCTACATTATTAATAATAAAGTCACATATTTACTCCAAATACCTATCGTAACCCCTTATGTTTTCGATTATTTTCAATTATATCCTATTCCGATACCTCATAAGAGCCAATTTAAGGCGATTATTTCGGCCCATAAATTTTTGCTAAATCATGAAATGTTCTACACTTTTCAAACCAAAATTTGTACTAAAATTATCCCCGAAAACTATCTATGCGAAAATACTTTTATCCGGGAGAAACTTCAAGAAAACCCTTGCGAAATCCAAATTTTAAATGTAGAAGATACTTCGAATTGCCACCCTACTGAATTGAAAATAACGAAACCTATTTTTACACAAATCGCCAACTCGGGTCGATGGATTGGGACCTTTCCGACTGATGAAATTGTTAGTCTGAAGTGTAGCAATCAACAAGAAACTACAAGGTTGATGGGGTCGTACCTATTCGAAATTCCAACCGGGTGTCAAATAACTTCATCTTTTGGGCAAATCAATAACAACAAAATTATCACCGAAAATCCACCAATGTTGTTTCCCGAATTAAATCACCCTGAAAATCATCAAGTAAACACCGAAATTTCAATCCAAATTGAGGACATAAAATTAGATGAACTCCAGGGCATCAAAAATCAAATTTTGAAGAATGAACCTCAAATTGCCACCGACAGACCACCATATATTCCAAGTGCCTGGACAATCATTTTATACATAGGAATCGTCATAGTAATAACCTATGTGTTATTTTTGAAATTCTATCAAAGAAGAAAGGAAACCCAACCAACCACCATGGAACTTCCAAACGTTCGCCTTCCTCGTTCCACTGCGTAGTCGAATCTTCCGGGGGAGGAATTACGTCGCCGCTCAGAACAGACAAGTGTATCGTGCGATGATATGAGATGTTGTGCTGAGTGTGCATGAACAAAATTATATATACGCGTTATAATCCCGTTAGAGTTAGTATGTTAGTAAAATTCTTGTAGTCAATTAGTAGTATTCTTGTAATTTGTATTAATAAAAGTTTTTAAAAAGGAATTATTCGTGTCCCGAAACATATTTCGCACCAACTTCCACTCGGTGGCAGAACCACATTAAATTTATTTATTTTTTTTTAAACAAAACTTTTTGGTCAATTTGATGTGCATTAAAAAAAAATTGTCATTATTTGTTATAAGATATATACGCTTGTAGACACAACAAAAAAATATTTACAGTTCTATTTTTTTAATTATTTTTTTTAATCTAAAAATTAAAAATATGAGCATGTAGCGTTAAAGGTTGTAAAACAGTTGTGCAAAAAATTAAAAACGTTTGCTAGTAAACCTTTTTTTTTAAAAAATTGAAGTGCAGCTTTTAATAAAACAATAAATTTTCGGAAAATTTTGGCTGTGTGTCTGTAAGTACAGTAGACATTAAACAATAAACTATTTACTCCAAACGAAAATAACTATTTAAACCAAAATTACTGTAATACCGTATCTTCTCTGTATGTATTCTCTGTAAAATTGATAAAATCTATAAACATTGTTTTAAAAATTTATAAATAATATTTTACGTTAAAACAACTAACCGAATAATTTTTGTTACAACTCGAATCACTTTATTTAAGTCACTCTAGCTTTAGCTGCACCTGAAGGAAACAGAGTTTTTCAAACGCTATAACCTGGCCGCAATCAGTTTTATATTGCTAATACTCATAGAGTTAACTAGTCAAACTGTCACAAGTTATTTATAGAATCAATACCTAGAGACATGATCTGTTCGGCTTATATACAGAGGAATCAGACCTTGGTCTACAAGCAGAAATTATACACACTTACTTTTTAAGCTGAGAATGACTCGATACTAAGTGTTCAATCCAGTCATAATCGAATATAAAAATTTTGATTACATAGTCATCATAAAGTCTAATGGCCTAATTTATTCTAAATCAGATTTACGCCGGTGTAATTTGAGTTGCTAGAGGCAAAGTCGTAACTTTACTCTACTACTTATATTTGATGGCAAAACTTTACGCTACTTCATAGTACGCTAGTTTATATAAGATATACTCAAAGTTACGCTATCGAATATAAGAAGTAGAGTAAAGTTACGACATTACCCCTAGCAACTCAAATTAGACCGGCGTAAATTTGATTTAGAATTAGGCCATTAGTCACATATCAAAGTTTTCGTCGTCCCAAATTGTGATAGAAAATAAAAGACCGTTTTATTTACTGATAAATAACGTTAGGTGCAAGCGAGTGGATTGTCAGTGGCGTGATTTTGCGAATGTTTACACTTTATTTATCGCTATTTAAAGGCGGTACAACTTAAAGGCACATTGGCAATCACTCAGTTAATTAGTATTTGATAATAATAGACTATAATAGGTTTTCTCATTTAAGTAGTAAGTATATTTTGGGTACATTCGAGGCAACGACGCTGCTGGGTTTGCAGCGCTCGTGTAGATCATTTGAATGAATAACACGCGCGCGCTGAATTACACCGAGCTGGCCAATTGCTCAGGCTCACTGGGGTGCCTAAGCTTACTGATAAACATTGTTTTGGTCTCAGAAATAATAGTAGGCGTTTTCGACTGGTGAAGGCATAAGCAATAATTTGGAGAGAGTTGTTGGTGGTTGCACCGATTTGTACCTTTGTTAAAAAACGGTCTAAAATATGCTACTGTCATCTTCAACAATATTCTTACAAATTTTTATACCGCTGTTGGTAAAAACTTTGTTTTTATTAATGACAATTCTCAACCTGACTGCGCAGCAGAAGTATTTAATGCCATTGAAAATCATAAAATTGAGTCTGTTGCTCTCTCTCTCTACGTTTGCCAAATTTAAATTTGTGTAGAACATGCTTGAAAGAGCGTTACATGCTTATAAACTTTAGCCCCATAATGCATATAAGCTTTCAAAGCTTTTGCTTGTTTTTTGGTAACAATTTCTTAAGAAGTCGGTTAATAACATCATTCGAAAAACAGCACAAACAATTTGTGAAGTTTTACAGGTTAAAGGCTAGAATACTCGGAATTAAGGCTAATAATTTTACATTTTCAATAATGCTTAAAAAAAATTTTGATTTTTATTTGAAAATTTATTAAAAAAAAATTGTGTTATAAAAAATATGCATTCTGTTGTGTTATGTCCATTTGTTTGGTTCTTTTATATTGTGCTAGCTGATACGCCCAAAGCCCCTAGGATCATCTCCGTCTCGCAGCTAGGAAAAGGAAATGATAGTCTGTTGCTGGATGGACGAATCAACGGTCGAGACACCAAGATGACGGTTGACACGGGAGCAACACTTTCTCTAGTGAGACGGGACATGCTGGAAACATCTCAAAATATCTACATGACAAGATGTAACTTCGTTTTGAAAACCGCTACTGGTGAAACAGCACAAGTACATGGAGAAGCTAATGTCAAACTTGAGATAGGACCATTCAATATTGTACACCGAATGGTTGTAGCTGAGATAGTTGATGAAGTGATCTTGGGTTTGGACATTATGGACAAATATGGATTTGTGCTGGATATTAAGAACAGGATGTTACAAATGGGAAACGAAGAAATCTTGTTACATTCTGCGACCGCTTCATCGGACCATGTAAACATCATCGTCTCAGAATCAGTTCGTGTCCCCGGCAATTCTGAGAAAATTGTGCTGGCAGAGTTGGAAAAAGATCCTGGGGGATACCGAACGGGAGTTGTTGAACCGGACATGACGAAATTCACGAATGCGACACACAATAAACAGATCTTGGTAGCTAGAGCACTCGTTGAGGCTGGTGGAAAGATTCCTATTCGCATAGCCAATCTCAGCGAAAATCGAGTTACGTTGCAGAAAGGGGAACAGATTGGCTTCTTTCAGCCTGCATTACGAGTTGTTCGTTGTGAAGAAAAGGACAACAAGAGTTACCAGGAAGGAGAAGGTAAAAATAACCCGGAATTGGAAAATTATTTTCTGGAAGAATGGCAACACTTATCAGAAGATCAGAGGAAAGCAGCCACTGCTTTTATTCGAAAGGAACAAGACATTTTTGCAATAGGGGACAAGATTACGGGAAGAACTAATTTGGTACAGCATCGAATTAATACGGGATCAGTACAACCTATTCGTCAGCCCCCGAGAAGACTCCCCTTTGCGAAACAGGAAGAAGTGGCTCGAATGATCGAAAAAATGAAAGAAGATGGCGTCATTGAAGATTCGTCAAGTCCCTGGTCTTCACCAGTTGTACTAGTAACAAAGAAAGATGGGTCAACTCGTTTCTGCGTTGACTATAGACGGCTCAACGAAGTAACGAAGAAAGATAGTTACCCACTTCCACGCATCGACGATACACTGAGCATGTTAGCTGGTTCCCAATGGTTTTCTACTTTAGACTTGAAGAGTGGGTATTGGCAGGTTGGAATTCACCCTGAGGATAAGGAGAAAACTGCCTTCTCGACTGGAACTGGGCTCTACCAGTTTAATGTTATGCCTTTTGGACTTTGTAATGCGCCAGCTACGTTCGAGCGGCTAATGGAACTTGTCCTTCGAGGGTTGACTTGGAGAACTTGCCTTGTGTACCTTGATGATGTGATGGTTATTGGGAAAACTTTCGAAGAACATCAAAGTAACCTGCAAGAAATTTTCAGCCGATTGCGAAACGCTCGTCTTCAACTTAACCCTAAAAAGTGTTGCCTTTTCCAAAGAAAAGTCAAGTTTTTGGGACACGTTGTTTCATCGAATGGGATACAAACTGACCCTGAGAAGACTGCAGCCGTACGGGAATGGCCCCGACCTAATGATAAGCACCAACTACGAAGCTTTTTGGGTCTTTGCACCTACTATCGCCGTTTTGTCAAAGGATTCGCCGATATTGCCAAACCTCTTCATAAACTGACCGAAAAGAAGACGCCTTTTATTTGGGACAAAGAGTGTGAATCGGCCTTCAAAACATTAAAAGTTACACTCTGTACGGGACCAATACTTGCTTACCCAAGGGCAAAAGGTCAGTTTATTTTAGATACGGACGCCAGTAATAATGGAGTTGGCGCAGTATTAACTCAAGTACAGGATGGCGAAGAGAGGGTTATCGAATATTATAGTAAGGTTCTTTCTAAACCTGAAAGGAATTACTGTGTCACCCGAAGAGAACTGTTGGCTATCGTGAACGCGGTAAGCCATTTCCACAAATATTTATACGGCCAACATTTTACAATAAGGACAGATCATGCCGCTTTAAAGTGGCTGTTAAATTTGAAGAATGCTGAAGGTCAAACAGCGAGATGGATTGAGAGACTTCAGCAGTATGATTTTGAAATCAAGCATCGCTCGGGAAGGTCTCATCAAAATGCAGACGCCTTGTCCAGAAGACCGTGCAGAGCCGACTGCAAACATTGTAGCCAACGAGAACAAGCTGACCACCTGTGCAACCTTAGAAGGCTAGTTTTGCAACCTACTGACGGATGGACAGCCGAAGAAATAAGAACAGAGCAACTGCAAGACGATGAGATCGGACCGATTTTACAAAGCAAGGAGAACGGAAATGTAAGACCGCAATGGCATGACATTTCAAATAAGAGTCCTGCTCTGAAGGCGTTGTGGGCACAATGGGACTCCCTGAAAGTCGAAAATGGGCTGCTCAAAAGGGCTTGGGAAAGCGCGGATGGAAAGACGGTAACAATGCAGCTAGTCCTACCGAAGAGTCGCGTAAAGGAAGTCTTAAGGGAAATCCATGATGGAAGATCTGGAGCTCACTTCGGCGTCAACAAAACCTTGGGGAAGGTTCGCGAACGCTTTTATTGGGTCAATAGCCGAGAAGATGTCGCTAATTGGTGCCGGAAATGTACAACATGTGCTGCGAGTAAAGGCCCGAAAACTCGTAGCCGGGGAGCCATGAAGCAATACAACGTTGGGGCTCCGTTTGAGAGGATTGCGTTTGATATTGCGGGTCCATTTCCAGTCACCGACTCGGGCAACAAATACATTATGGTTGTTGCCGACTATTTCAGTAAATGGCCTGAGGCATACGCGTTACCAAACCAAGAAGCTATTACTGTGTCTCGTGCTTTGGTGGATAATTGGATTTCTCGTTATGGGCTTCCCATGGAAATGCATTCGGACCAAGGGCGAAACTTTGAGTCAGGGGTTTTCCAAGGAATTTGTGATCTCTTGGGTATTCGGAAAACCAGGACTACACCGCTGCATCCTCAGTCCGACGGAATGGTCGAGCGCTTTAACAGCACCATGGAAGAGCACCTATCGAAAGTTGTAGAGGCCCATCAAAGAGATTGGGATCGCCATTTACCGTTGTTTTTGTTGGCTTACAGAGCGGCGATCCATGAAACTACAAATCAAACTCCAGCCAAGATTTTGTTTGGACGGGAACTCCGCTTGCCTTGTGACCTTGTGTTTGGGACACCCACTCAAGAACCCAAGGAAGTTAGAAGCTATGTAGAAGAGCTTCAAGAGACGATGTCCCATATCCACGACTTGGCTCGAGACCGAATTGAGATTGCCAGTGACAGGATGAAGACGCGGTACGATTTGAGGGCGAATTCGGTAGGGTTTCAAGAGGGAGATTTGGTCTGGCTATTTAACCCTCAACGGAAGAAAGGGCGATGTCCGAAGCTTCAGCCGAAATGGGAAGGCCCTTATACCGTACTGACCCGACTTAACGACGTGGTGTATAGAATCCAAAAGAACCCCAGGGCTAAGATGAAGGTAGTGCATTTAGACCGTTTAGCCCCCTATGCGGGTTCAAATGACGATGAATGATTGTTCGAGACGAACAATTCTTAAGAGGGGGGTAGTGTGACGCGAACGACTCAATTCTAAGAAGCGGTGAATCAGAGTATCGAGTATTGTGTTGTGGACCGCTCACTTCTAGGAACTGAATAGAACTTCGAGTATTATTTACGTTTTGAATGGGTTTATTTATTCTTGTTTACGTCGGCATTGTTTGTCGCTATTGTGATTGAATTCCAATCATCTTGCCGAATTGAAATAATTCAGGAGAAACGCGAGAAAATACTCGAAAGTTCTGGAAAGAGTCCATACCCATATATATATGCGAGACAGCGAGTCAGTCAGTCTGTCTGGTTTTGGGAGAGCGACATAAAGGCGAACTCCGGCGATATCCAGCGAATTTAGAAAGCGATAAATTAAAGTGTTTTGTGTTCCGTTAGTGATTTAGAATATTAGCTGTGTTAATTAGTTGTAATTAATTTGATTTGTAAATAAACTTGCCGAGAAATTATCTCCAGCTCTTTAAATCAGAAACCCACATATAATAAACGTCACAATATAAAATTCACCAATGTCCCTAACTTTTTGTGCACAGTATAATTATTCAAGCTCTTGGAGTAGATGATGCCAATTATTGGCTTATTTATACATTTAGACTATTTGAAGTATACAAAGACGATTATCGAAGCAGTTACTTATTTATTTTTAATGAAATAATATGATAATTTTTATGTATAAAAATAAAATCGTATAAATATTTATAAATTGCAGAAGAAATAAGATTGAAAAAATAATGACTAGTATTTGCTTCTTTGAAATTAATATATAAAACCATTATTTACATTGTATTCTATATGTACAATATTTTTTCGTCGTTTAGATAAAAGTATGTATGTAATTAAAAGCGAAATATATCCCTTCTTGTACACTTGATAGGTAAACCTACTTAAAATTTGAGATGCTTGTTGTCGTAAACATTGTCCGTTAAAAGCTTTAAATTGAAATCTCTGTTGTCGGCAACATGTCTGTGTATGGGTCGCTCCATCGCTGCCACTACATCCATTCTGATATAAATTTACATTAGCAGTGAAAATTGCGTGCCGAACAAGCAGGCGGACCACCGCACCGGATTATTTCATCATAAGCCGACCGAGCAGATTGGAATGTAAGCGAACAGCTGCTGCTCAAATGATAATCAAACGATGCTCCGCTAATCCGGAATTGCACCCCCACCACCATCCCCACACACACCTGTCTTTTACTCGACCAGAAGTAATTAGTTGTCGGGATCGACACAATCACAGGTGCCAAGACAACCGCCCTCTCAAATCGATCGAAAGTGTAAATCACACCGCCAAAAATAGACCGGTAATTAAACTGCATTAGGTAACAAGGGCACATTTGGCGGTTGTCAGAAACCGGCAAACGGTTAACAAAGTCGCAATTATCTTTCACTTTATATGATTGGTACAGGTTGGGGTACGGCTGGACGGCTTTTAACATTTATTGCAATTAAGGGCTTGCACGGTTATTTCGGAATTAGGACTAGACTATTACATTTTATAGCCTGTATTAATATTACAGAAGGGTGCTAGCTAAACACGACGCATGAATTAACACATGTATTTATTATTAATTGCATTCATATGTTCATTACGGAAATATTATTAACTTATTAACGAAAATAGGTACTAGAATTTAACAGCTTGGAAAATTGGAAATAGATATGTATACGCAATTAATTTACTATTGTTCGATGGACTGTTTAAAATAAATACTTCATTACTCATTAGTAAATATTTTGTTTATTTTAATTTTTGAATATTAGGTATTTGTTGATTTGATAAACTAATTAGTGTGCTAACGATTTTACATTCTACAACTCATTAAAATTTCTAGTATTTGTGATCCAAATAACCAGCGTTATGTTGCAAATAGTAATTTAAATTATATTAGTTATCATATTTATTTAAAATAATTTAGTTATATAAATTATAAAACAACTTTTTTTTAAAAGATGTTATAAAGCAGAGTGTCTAGTCTAATGGAAACGGTCGACAAGTCAGTCAAATTTAATTTTTAAATACTATTCGAATGCTCTTGAATAGACGATTACTTTTTTATTGCACCAAATTGCTAGATTTGAACCTAGATAAAGTCGAAAAATCGATATATAGTTTAACTTTCCAGTTAATAAAAGTGTCTTCTCAATTTATGTTACAATTAACTTATTATTTACTATTGATAAAGCAGACAAAACTTATTAAAATATTTTAGATTAGATTTGACAGGATTAGGACTAATGAAAATATCGTATATCAAACCGACGTTTCGCTTTCTATTTGTAAAAGCTTTCTCAGGGCAGTCTGATATTAACGAAGAAAAATTGTAATATTAGACTGCCCTGAAGAAGCTTTTACAAATAAAAAGCAAAACCTTTCTAAACTATACCCACCACATACCAAGCTTAAATATACCTAATATTAAATAACAAATGAAAAAATAATTAAACAAAATCAACTACAAATTTAATATATATTGTACAGCATGGAATGTGATATATAAATCACAAAAAAAGGTTTTACCACGACGCTCAAAGAACGAAATGGTTAACTTCTGAATGACTATACAAGAAAGTATTTTAATGACTTTATAAAACTGTGTTTAATTTTGATATACTAAATTCTAATAATGATTAGTTGTCTAATTTAAATTTAATAACTACTTTAAAATTTACTTTTTAATTAACTAGTTTACAAAATAAGAAACAAATTTTATTTGATCTTGAATTTATGAGTATAACGGTAACGCTAGAACTTTTAATTATTTCCAATAAAAAATAATAATAAAAGACGTATTACTTACTTAACAAGAAAAGTATTTGTTCAATATACTTTCTACAATATGATGTAGAAAGTTCTGCACATTATAAAGTAAAAACTTCTGTAACTTTTTGTTTATTGACAATAAGTATGCAAATTTCTGCAGGTAATATATCGGAAATAATGCATATAAAATGGATACACAATTTGAGAGATGTGGGTTGTTGGAAAACCTTTCAAAGTGCCTAGCAGATGAGTGACTGCAATATTCTCTGAAATTGATGATTTTAGGAAATTTTGCTTTTGTTGCTGTCTAGTACTAAATTAACAAATTGGCATAAAACAAAGAACAAATCAATTTTAGATGTTTAAAGTTTCTATAACAAAATTATGCAAATTTCATTAAACTCTTGTTTTTTCAGAGAACATGTAAACAAATAATAAACTGAAATACAAATTGACAGTTTTAAAATTAAAAGTTTAATTTTTTATAAAAAAAGCTACGCGTTTTGTGTTACTTTATTAAAAATAGCAGTCTTTTAACATTTTATATTTGTTTTATTTTTACATAAAATAGACTTGACAAGTTTGCAGCATTATTAACTAATTCATTTTCATTATTTATTCATTTCTGTCGTAAGAAAAAAATATGTAAATTATTAACATTTTTATCACTTAAACAAAATTACTCATAAAATATGCAACGTGGGCGTAATAATTTAGCAAATGGGTGCGCCAGGAATGCCATCACTACGAAAATATTTTGCTGAGCTGCACTAAAACTCTTATTAGATTTTCTCTTTACTAAAATCTAACTAAATATGGAAAGTTATTTTATTTCTTTTGAAATCCGATTTCCATTCCTGGCGTGATAACTTGGTTCACTCGATCATTCACCTGATTTAACTAACCGCCGAAATTAAACTCTCATTGAGCGAGTGATTTAAAAAGTCATTTTCTCTTGAATAATCCTTTCTGGTGTCCGTAATTTGCTCGGAAACTATGTGTCACGATCACTAGCCATTAAAAACGGTCAGAATCGCATTTAATGATGCCAGAAAAATGCTAGATTTATGAGCTTTTAATATAATGAAGATAAAACGGGGAAGCCTAATTATAGTACCCATATATTTTCCAGCCGTTGCTGATAAAAATAATAGAGCCAGTGCTCAGTTCGTGTTATTGCTTTTTATTGTTCAGTGTTGAAAAGAAATGAGATCGAAGCTGGAACCACAGGATTAGAGTATGAAAATCAAGCTGCTTCAAAATGTTGACTTATTCAATCTGGTGTTTGCGCTTTGCACCGACTCACAGGGATTTGTGATAAGAATGTATTTGTTTCGGCAATTAATTATTATGAGGAACAACACGATTGTTTGCTTACCCTAAAGCAAGCAAAAGGCCCTACGTGATCTTTGAAATTTTAAGAATATTTTAAAAAAAGTTTGCCTTGTAAATTCTCTAAGTAATTTACAAATGATTAGACAATTACTTAAAAAAACTAATTATTTAATTATATTTAAATGTAAAAAATTAATTGAATTTACAAATGCTTTTTTTTACCAAAACTTTAATTTATTCTAATACTAAATCTTTTTTTAGATTGTAATGACTCAAAATTCATGTACTTATAGCATAAAATCTAAAATAGACCGTCAAATTCAAATAAAATAACTAAAACTCGTAATTGTTTCTGATAAAAAAAGTCTTACGTTGTGTTTGACAAGATGGCGGTAAATTCCGTTAAGGTATGGCTACATGAAAATTCGAAAACTCAATAAAACTACAATGTAATTATTTGTTGATTGCTAACTAGTGTCGACATTAAAAAAAAAACAAAAAAGTAGTCAATCATACATATATAAATAAAATAAAATGTACATCATACAAAAACAAAAGATACACATAATAAAATAGATAGGCGGATCAAAAACACATAATTTAATAAGAAAGTAGATAAGTCTAGATAAAACTCTCCTAAATCGTATTCCTAAACAAGCTCAAATATATTTTCAAAAAATTGGTTTTACAAATATTAAACATAATCATTTATAACAACTTTAATAGTATTTTATGCAACGAGCATTTAATGATAGCTGTTAAGACACGAGTATAAAAATTACGACACAAACGTTAGCAAATGCGGTAATAAATACGGGTGTCTTAATAACTATTAAATGCGTATTGCATACATTCTTTTACCTACGGCCAGTCATAGTAAAAAAATTTATTTACAAAATTTATTAAACTTAATCTCACGAAATGAAACAAAACCAAACTGCAAAAAAGTCAATATTAACACAAAGTAAACAAATTATTTTTTTTGGTGAATTGTCATATTCTGAATATATGTATGTGCAGTTATTAAACTGAAAGTGCGGCATTCTTGGCAGTCCAATGATAATATTAGCAGGTGTTGTTGATGTTGATGGAGAAATTATTGATCTAATTATATTCAATTAAATTCAAAATTTTTGCATTATGTTTACTTTATTTTGGACTGAATTTTTATATAACTTTTCTCCACTGTAGTAGACTTCCACACACCGTGGTGTTTTAGTTATATAATATTACATAATTATTAATATTACACACTGTGGTGTGTTAATTATGTAATATTACCACCAGCATCAACCAATAGTGTCGCAAAACTGCAAAGAAAGCAGTATCCGATATATAAATGCTAACCTTATTGTCTCTCTCATTTATAAATTAAGAGTAATTTTTTCTATAAGTTTTACCAGATTTTGCGGGCTACAAAGAGTTTGTAGTGCTTCTGGCTTGTTTCACCAATCTCTACAAGAAAGCGTAAGATTTTTTATTTCAGTCACTTTTTTTCATACTGGCTCGTTTTTTGATGATTGTAATTGAAAACCACTGCGACCTGTTACAATTTTAAATGCTAAAAATCTATGGCAATCTAATAAATATTTAAATCTTGCTGTAGTACCACGTTCTCATTAGTTAAAATTTGTATTTTAATGAAAAATTTGTATTATAATAAACATCATTAAAGTACAGGTAATTGAAAAATTTAAAGTACAAGAAGTAGAAAAAATATTTTACATTTAAATGTAAAGGAGAACGTGCTAACTTAGTTTTTTTAAAACCTACGAAGTCTTAAATGTAAAAAGCAATAATACGTGTACATTTGTGATCAAAAGGTAAAACCATATAAGACAAATTTTGTCTATTACACTTTTTTAAAAATAAAAATATGATTGGACTTGGAACGACAAGGAGCATAAATACAAAATTATTTCTGAAAATTTTGTATATGAAAGTGTTGGTTCAACAAAATTATTTGAGATAAATAATAATTTTTTATTTGAAACTAGTAGCAACTAGTAGTTAAAGTTATTAGTTATAAAAAAATATTGCTATTACTACTAATACTAATTAGTAGTATTAGCAAGGGTAATAGTTACCATTATCACAACTTTCCCTTTTATCTCAGTTATTTTTTTCTCAAATTTAAATTTTGACAAATTTCAGATATCGAAGGTTGAAGTAAGCCAATGAACAGGCTGTTATAAACCTTAATTTAAAAAATAATTCAGACGGATGTGGTTTATTTATTTTAAAATTTCTACGATGCAATAAACAATAGATTTTTAATGATAACTAAAACGCACCTTTGTGGTATGTTTTAACCATTTATTTATGATAAAAAAAATTGCAATTATACACATTACGTAACGGGCTAGAATTTTTGACTATTTTTCTATTTATGTAGAAGTAATATAACTTGTTAAAAGTGACCAAATTTTATCTATTATTATGCATAAGCTTTAAGTGGTTTATCACTTTAGCAAGACTTTACCGGTTTTCACTTGTAAATTAAAACGTTTTATCATCATTTATTCCAGTACAAGATTGAAATGTAATTTTAAAAACTACAACTGACTAAGTCGTTAGGATAAAAGAAGTGTAACTGTGTAATAACAAAAAATCTGAAAAAGCTCAAAGAGTTTATATACCGAAAAGACTGGTATGGCAATTAGTCAAACATTTTTTTTTAAATATTAGATTTTTAAAATTGTAATTTCACAAAAAATGTATTTACGTAGTTTATTACAAATCATTTTTTTAACTAATTCTTTGAAATTATCATTAATTTTAAGTGAATTACTTTCAGTTTCTGAACTATACTTACTACTACTTTATTACTTAAAAGTTGGTCATTTCAAAATTTAATGTTAAAGTTCAGACTTATTGTCAGTCAGTTTGGTGTAGTTGTTTAGTAGATTTCTAATTTATTATACAACAAAATTTGAAATATTGAGGGTAAATACGAGTTTGAACTCAAGATATCGTGCAACCTATATTCACATACCACAATGTCTGATTTAAATACATGTTGAAAACACGTGGAATAGGCATAGGAGCGATAAAGAAGGAGATACAACGTTTATGGTAACATTAAAATTACGTCGAAAGCTAAAAAGCAGCGAAGTAACTTCGGCACGCAAAAACGGTGAGTTATGGCAGGTTCCTAGACTAGAATCCAACGAAAAAAGCACAACAGTTGTAAATATGCAAATGAATAAGAAAATGGAGCGATCGGTAATGCAGTTATCTAGGAGAGCATGCAAATGATAAAATGGGGTATTCACCGGGCGTCTAAATTAGCAAAGTTTCTGGTTAAAAAACATGTTAAATTCAGAGGTAGTTGTTTATCGAGTTGTGTCGTGACAAAAATACGAGATACCAACACGAGAGAAAGAAACTTTGTGATCGCCCGGAGGTGACGGCCTTTGTTGAATTTTGCGCTTTAAACTCGGTAAAAAAGTTAGACGCAAACCGGAATAAATAACAGTGTTGCCAACCGAAATTGTACGCTGTCATAAAAATCAAACTTGGAAAGATACATAAATAACAGTGTTGCCCTAACCGAAATTGGTTACACTGTTGCCGCTTACCATAAAAATAAAATCCCCAACAGAGCCGCCGTTTTGCTATTTAATGTCGGCAAGTCTGGCCGGAAATCCGGGTCCAGTAAAGCACACCTAATAGATATTGCAGTATGGAGTCCGAGATGGATGAGCTAGAACACGAAAGCAATTGCGATACACTCCTTTCGTCCGCTTCTTTCCGTTTTATTACGTCTAACAAAAACGGATCGAAACAATCGCTCCAGCACCAAGTTTGACGTGTGTGTCGTGCGTGTTTTATATGAACACACATTTCACTTGGGACAAATCTGTTCCGCTTGTTTGCACCTGATCAATATATTCCGAACCTGACCCTCCAACTAAAAGCTATACCTACGTAGGTAGATCCCTATACGAAACTATATCGTACGATATCGAATAAGTATATATCCGTTCAACCGCAGCGCAATTATCAAACTCCTGTATTGAGGAAGTCCGGAGATGCACGCTTCAACTGTTTTCCAACTTTGTTTGCCTCGAATACACAAACGTCTAAGGCCAGAGGCGGACCAGTCTTAGACCAGTCTTCAAGACAAATAAATAATTAAGAAGATAAGTTTCTAGAGAAATTTCGACATTGAGAAAATTCATTTGAAGAGTGTAAAAATGTATGCCGATCTCATAATTGTTTATCGTATTGTCGAAAAATACAAAAGATACAAAATTTTGCATTTGTCAAGAGAAATACGTCAGCGAAGACTTTCTGCAAAGCAGCGATAATAAATGCTTCTGCAAGAATAGTTTCAAAGACAAATATTGTTTTGTGAAGCTAAACAAACTATTGACAAGCACCTATAAAGGCGAATTTTCACCACCGCGAAGGAAAATATACTCTACTGAGGTTCTCGTGAAAATAAAACTCCTCAGCATCAGAATGACACCTCATCACCTCCTTCAAAAAGATCAGTACAGTTTGTAATGTGTTATGTAATGGCACATAGTACAACATTTGTTACGTAATGACAAATTTTGACAAATTTTATTACGTCAGTAGTTATGTAAAACGAAACTTTACATGACTAGTGCTGAAAAGTATTTAAAGTATAAAAAATTTTTTTTCAAAAATTTGTAGTAATACATGGTTTATAGCTGGTTACGTAAATAGCTATTAATTTTTTAACTAGGGATATAAAACTAACAAAAAAATTATGTTTGTGAATACTTAAATATCATCGCAACCCAAACAAGATATCACGATTTAAAAGCAAAATTAGTTTTTAGTCAGTTTTTTCAGTTTTTTTAAATTTCGTTATAGGAAAAGTAAAATTTTACACACGACGATAAAATTGCGTTATCGACTCGCGAATTTCAACAATTTTTTTTGTCGGTAAAATTCAATTTTATTGCTTTGTATAAAAATAACTAGTAACAGTTTGTAAAAAATATATCTTTTTTATTAAAGTTAATTCTTTCTAACTATGACACGATTATTGTCTATAAAATTTAGAATGTTGTCTAATCAAATTTATGTTTTTTCTGCAAATTGATTAAAATGCAATAATCAAAGTGCGATAAGCCTATTTCTAAAGATTAGTTTAGCCCAAAATGAATATTCCTTAATTCTAAAGTATAATTTTTTCTATAATGACTGTCATATTGTTATACAGTTGGTAATACTATCTTTAAAATGACAGAGAATTTTTTGGTTGCTTATGTTTCCGTTCGACTTACCTAACACTTTGACAATTTGTAAATCAAATTTTTTGATATTAATCATGAATCTGAGAAAAAAGCGCAATTTATTAAATGCGAAATTAAAAGAAGCGGTACTGGGGTGTAAAAAAGAATTTATTAACTTGGAACCAGATATCTCAAAACAAGAACAGCTGAATCGGATTTGCAGAACATTTGATGTAAAATTTTACAAAAGTTTTTATTAATTTTGTAATAATAGGTATTTTAGGTTTCGAAAACTATTATTTACAACATATATCGCAATAAAGAAAATTTGCAAAACGTTCAGACCGATAAAAAAAGAGAGAAAAATAATTTAATAAATTTTATTTAAAAGAAGTAATTGGGACTTAAATTTTTCAAAATTTAATTGGTTCGCAGAGTTTTATATGTTATTATATGCAATAGTTAGAGACAAGGGTTAAACTTACAAAAAAGTTAACAATTGAAACATTTTGATGAAAAGACATCATGTAATAACAGCAAAAATTAAATTTTGAAAGCGCTATCTTCAATTAAAATATTCGGAGGAAGAAGTTAATTTTATATTTTTGGGTAAAATTTAAGTCTAAAAAATGAGAAATGTAACAATAAAAAAAATCGTTTTACTATTCTTCACGCTGATTACTATAGAGGTGGCTTTTTAAAAAATTGCGATTTACTTTTTCATAGTAAGATCAGTGATAAAACACAATGGTGATTAACACAAAACCATGAACTCTAAAATCTTTCGAAACTAGGTAAAATATAATTTAGTTCAGTAGTCAAAAATTTACCAGACAAAAGTGTCATTATAATGGATAACGTCCCTTATTATTTCTCTCTAAAAGAAAAAAAAATAACCTGGTCATCACAAAAAATTTAATTGCGATGCTATTTAAGGAACTAAAATGTTGAATTTTGCAAAAGTGAAACAAAAGCTTTACGTCGGCAAAAAATTAAGTCACTTTTGCAGAACGTCGTAAAAAATATGTCGTTGATAATTTGCTGCTTCAAAATAATATTGAAGTATTACAACTTGCTTCATATCATTGCCAACATAATGCAACTGAATTTACTTGGGCTCATTGCAAGACCTATTATAATAAAGATATTAACGATTCAACCGTTTGTTTCAGAGACAAAAACCGTGTTGGCAACGTGTGGCAAACTGCCCTACCAAACTGTACGTCAAAAATAAGGGCTCATTGTGTTAACTATGTCAAGTCGTTAATTGAAGAAGACTGGCGCATTTATATCGGCAATATTTCTTTTCAAAATATTTTCCCATTTATAATAAATCCTGAAGAATAAGATCTTAATAGCAACGAGTGTTATAAGCGATAAAATTTAGACTAAAAATACCGTTATTATACCGACTCTCGCACCTTCCAGCACTCTTCGTTAGATGGCACACTGTGTCTGTCTATACGATTACTAGCCGAACTTCGCTTGATATAAGCGAGTTCTCCCACCCGTTCCAATCAAGCACAACGCTCCGGGATACACTGTACTGATGAGGGGCAAAAACCCCGAAACCGGTATACAGTTTCTCGACGTTGTTGTTCGATTGGAACACCTTTGCTAGTTCTGGTTACACTGCCTTTCAGTGTGTTGCTGGTTGAGCGATTAGATGATGTAATTCAATGTCGGTCGGGACATTAGTCCGCGAAGTAGTTGTTTTTGCCTAATTGTGAAGGTTGGTTATGTTGGTGGCCGAGTGAGAGCCCAAGAAATAACTTTGTTATCCGCCAACATTATTATACCAACTCTCGCACCTTCCAGCACTCTTCGTTAGATGGCACTGTCTATTCGACTACTAAAAATACCGTCAAACTCAGAAGAGTCGTGCACAGGTACTATTCCAGGAAAATTCTGCGGCCAATTAAAATTTTAAATTTGTTAACATCTTGTTTTTAGGAAAAATGATGAGGAGCAGAGACCTTATAACAAGCACAAACGAAATAACCGTCCATTTCGCAGACTCGACGTAAATAAGTTATTTTTAATTTGTCTTGGATTGTCAATTACTTAACTTTAACAATTTAGTCACTAAAAAAGTTACCAAAAACTAAGCAACAACATAAATTACTTAGGAATCTTACATATTACCAACAGAAACTCTAAAATATTTAAATTTTTAAATATCACCAACAAAAACCCTAAAATTTTTAAAGTGACAGGTATTATAGAAAAAAATATATACTCTAGTTGTAGTACTATGTATTTAGCTCACTAGTATTAGGAGAACAAATGAAAGCTAAAAGCTTGAAATTAGAAATGCCTTCTATTGGCACATCCTGCAATCTTCATGATAATTTTCAGCCAAATAAGCACTAACATTTCAGATAACTGAACAAATTTTTGAAGCTTATTTAATGCAATAACATTGGATATACTTAATTAGACAAATATGTATATTTTAGTAATTTTAGGTTTCGTAAATTGCAAGATTCTCATTAATTTACATTAGATATTGACTAAAAAAGTGCCACAAAAGTACTGCAACTTGAAATTGAGATAACGCAGCAAAATTCTGAAAATCACATTTTTTTTAGATTTTTAGTGCTGTATTTTGGATTAATCTTTTGCTTTATACTTTTTGAATCACATAATATAGAGTGTGTAAAAAAAACTACTAAAGAATTTAAAACAGATTGTGTATTAAAGTGCTAATAAAAGTGTTTCCTCTTGTCCCGTGTTCGTTTTGGTTAGAATCTGCTTCGGGGAGCTTGTCGCCTTGAGCCCTCTTCCGTCGAGTAGATAAGAGTCCAGTGTCCGTCACGTCCCGTCTGTTAGAATGTTGGCTTGTCAATTTTGCCGGGACTCAATTTCCATGCATGAGTCGCCTCTTCATCGTCATAAAGGCTATCGCCTTGCGGTGTATCTAGTTAAAGATCGGTTTACACAGCGCCTAGTGAGTGTCCTTTGGGTATTAGCATATCTTCGAAGAGTACAAAATTTCGCCTCTAACTTCTTAATTACAATCGCATTAGAAGTGGAGTGGTGTTGTCGTTGACGTGTCGCCGAAGGAGGGTTTTCGTGTTGTCGACTTATTGGATTAATATGAATCAGAAAGCACATGCAACAGACATTAGACCAAAGATGACTATTCGCTAATTAAAAGTGAAATTGTTGGCTGTTCGTCTAATTGGTCGTAAACATTCGGTCGTAGGGCACCGAAGACAATTACGGACGCTGACGTTATTTTAATGGAACTCGCTCTAATTTTCTTACTAATCGTTTATATAAATCCCTAATTAGTATAATCTCGTAGTTGAGTGTCATTCTTGCTGAATAATTTCACAAAAGGAAATACTTTTACGGGGCGCTTATCGCGAATCGACCGGATCTTTCTCCCCAACAAAAAAGCTTGTGATAAAACCGAACGATGGTATTGATCCGACTCTGGTTTTTTAATAACAGACATGTTGAGCTTGTTACACGATTTTACAACAGAAATTGACTCAAAACGAATTGTTTAATAATTTATTTGATTACTTTAGAAGGGGCCGACACAATTTACTTTGGTAATCGTCAAATCCGAGACTTTTGATACGATGGAATTGACTTCTTTCGGAAATGCAGAGGGATGCTTTAACAGGATTGACAAACGAAACATATAAATTGCCAATTTGTCTAGTCTTTTGTGACAGATTTTTAAATAAGTTACAATCGGATGTTTACTTGTTGCTGGCTTAGAGCTCTTACAAACGAAAATGTCTTTTATTTTAATACTTAAGATCTCATTTCTCTCACAAAAAGGATCAATTCAAAAGATATTGCTCTATACAGGCTTGATACAAGATAACTTTACTTTTCAAAGAAGTTTTTTAATTTTTATGGTTTTTGAGACATTAATTTGTGCTTTTTCTTAAATAACAAACAATTTAAAAATATCATATAACCATGATTGTTTTAATTTGTGTGCATGAAACCTATATTTTTTAAAGAGGATACCTCATATTTTGAGACGAGTCTGACCCTACCTGAAACAAACCTTTGCTTTTTTTTGTCTCTAAATATATTTTTAACATTAAACAAAGTGTTTTTTAATTATCTAGGACACATAACTACTGCCATTAAAATAGTATATTAAAGAACGCGTTTTGAAAAGTCAACTTTGTGGTACGAATTCAAGTTTATAAAACAAGCGCGAGCGCGAGTTTTTATAAAGAATGAGTGCCACAATGACTTTAAAAAACGAGTTCTTTATGCTATTTTTTTTACTTTTCGCGTTTTACGTGATTTTTAATTAAAAAAGTTAATTATTTAATCTTTAGGGACTTTTGCGTTAATACGAGATAGTTGGTAATAAATGTCATTAAAGTGTCAATGAAGTTGAACTTGAAGTCATTGAAGTCAATGAAGTCATTGAACTTTGAAATGTTTTTAAATTTGTCTAAAATTTTGTGTAAGTAACTCACAAATGTTTCGTTTTCACCTACCGTATCGGTTATTGATTGAATGCTCCAATTGGCATTAACACAGTAAGGAAAATTTTCAAAAACTTTGTAAAATTATTCCTAAATTACAACACTAATTGCGTTTCTAAGCGACTTCTTTCATCGTTATTCCAGACCAAGCAGTGATATACACTCATCTAGCAAATAACTTGTAAATTATCAAATGCTGTGGGTGTTGTAAATCGCCAAATAAAGGCCAAAGCTGCAAGTTTCATTTTAAAGCTGTTTGTTCTAACCTCAAATGTTTGTCGCTTTTCCGCTACCACTTGTCCGCCCGCTCGATTTTCGAATATTTTATAGGTTAATTGCGACACACACTCACAAAAACACTTTGTTGAGGAATACTGCTGGTCATCAAGTGCAACAAAATTTATTTAAATACAATTATTATAATCTCAACGCTGACATAACACAGTGTTACCCAGTATTACCAATCCGAAAACAGTAAATTGCACTAGTACTTGGCGCACGCAATTTGGGTGCAGAATTGGCTATTATCGCACCCAAATCAAACGCTGTTACCGACGTAAAGTACAAAAAATACATTTACCATCATTTTATTTACAAAATCTAGCTTTTTCTTTCCAGATTTTTTTCGAATCTAAATTTAAAGAAAAACGTAAATTTTTTTTATAAAGATTATTTTACTAGCCTATATCTACTTGTCCTAATTTATAAAACTTTTTTTAAAAAAAAGGTTTGAAAAATTGATTAAATCCTTTTTTTTTATATTGCATTATTCGACTAATTTCGACCTTATTAGCTCATTTTCAAAATCCTTATATCTATAGATAGACGTTCACACAGACGTTAAAATTTTTTTATAAAGGAAAGAATTGTCTTAGATCTAACCATCTATAGTTTTTTCTGAGAAATTACAAAAATTTTTGGATGATTTACAACACCAAGCTTAACATATCTTTTATAGTAAATACAATAATCTATGTAAAAAATATTTGTATAAATTAAGCTATACAATCATGACAAAATAATGCATCTATCCGGAAACGCACTCAGTCACCTCATATGTATCACTTCAGTAACTGGAAGACTAAAGTTAATTCTGACTGATTGCATTAGGATTAGTCTTGACAACAGTTTTGATCAAGTAATAGTTATTTGTTTCGTTTGGCAAAAAAGCATGTGATTGTCACTAAAATGTGATGTTTACTATCTATCGGCAAAAAATGAAACATTTTTGTCAATTTAATATAAGACTTGTTTTCTGGTTGTCAAAACTCAAATTTACGCAAACTTATAAATCGTAGCTTAAGCCATACTTTAAATAAGCCATACTCTACCCCCTAAACAATGCAACTTTTAAAATAACAGTCTACAACATTTATTTTAAATGAGATCTATATATTTTTGTTACATAAGGCCCCTTCAGCACGTCAAACTTTTAAGATATTTAATAAGAAAAATATTACAAAAAAAACAATAAATAAAAAATTAAAAATGTAGAGTTTAAGCTAATTTTTTATATCTACTTGCATCTGTGTCTCTCACAGCAGACCAATAATAATCGCCTAGCATGTTTTGATCTCAAAAACCTTGATATTTTTGCAAACACTTTCAGATCTTGATGAAATCGCTCGCCATGTTCGTCACTCGTAGGTACTTCCAAGATTTTCCGAAAAAAATAAATAACTTTTTTTTAGTAATTTTGGTAGATTTATACTCCAGAAAAATTGACATTTTGCGAACAACAGAACTGTTTTTCAACAGAAAGTTAACACCTTTTTTTGGCTATAACTTATTTTAAACCGCGTTTTTAGAGCAAAAACTTTTACAGCAATTTAAAGACCATGTAATTCTGCGACCAACACTTAACTCACACTAAAAATTCTTTTAGTAGTATAGTCGTCATCGTCAGTCAAATAGTGACGTCTTATATGAAAAAGTGAAAAAAAAAACGTTTTTTCTAAGAATTGTGACATGCTAGTAGAAATTAAAAAATTGTGTATTAACTACTCTTTTGCCTTAGTAGCAACCCTTAGTAGCTTATGCAAAAAATATATATTTCATTCGATAAAAAAAATAAAGTTTAATTTTATAGACTAGCATAATTAATGTTTTGTCTGCAATTTTGTTAGTTGAGATCAAGCATTCTTTTTTTTCGGGCAAGTAAAACGACCTCTGGCAGCGTTTAAAACTAACGGGCGAAAACATGCCTTTATTATTGTTGTTTGTTACTGAAGCGTAAAAACTCGTCTTTTCTTTCTTCATATTTGCATAAAATCTAGCGCAAATAAAATGCGCAAATCTGTAGCACTTTTATTTATAAAAACATTTTAATAATATTTGGTACAATAATTCTTCTAATTATTAACTACAAAATATATAAATATATTTTTAAAAAGTTGTTTATGATTAATAGTTACTAAATAATTACTAAAAATTATTAAAATTAACAAAATTAAGAATTTTTTAAAAAGTGAAATTATAGTTTACGTTATTACAATATTTGCTATATATCAAGCTACAAATTCGCGCATTTACGTTGGAAAAAATAGTTATTAGTTTTTGTTTGCCTGTCTGAAATACTGTTAAGCACGGTTTATATTTTATTGATAAAGAAAAACGATGATTTACTTTAAATCTATTTATATTATATCACTTACCGTCACAATCAGCGATCAGACACAATTAGTTATCAATTAGTTATGTAAACACTCATGTGTGAGAATAACCGGTATGCTTTACAGATCAGCTGACTACCTGTCGACTGTCAAACATTAGATGTTTGAAAGAGCCAATATTTTTGGTCTAAATGTTTCTCTATACTTTTAAATCACCTGATACAAGTATATTAAGAGCAAGCTCTACAAAAAATTTTAGTCAGTTATAAGGTCCTCCTTGCTTCTACTTACTAACGTATTGTTTCTCCAGGACTCGAGAAAGCGAATAAACAAACCATCAGCCTTATCCTCGATTTGATTACACACTGCTCTTTTATCCCTCACTCTTCTAAAAGAGGTTTCTTGGTTTTATATACTTTTTCATATAGATGCGACCATCGTCTAATCCCAGGAGATAAAACTTAATAATTTCGTCCTTAATGTGTTTGGAATAGTCGTCTAGTGCTTATCGATTAGAGCGGCCATTAGACGAAAACGTCGAAGAAATAAAAGATATACTAAAAGGGAAGAACGCACGGCATGCCATGAGCGTACATTAAGCCCCGAGTGCACTCGAAAGAGCCGAACATTAAGTGTTATAACCGGAATCTTCATTCAGGTGTGTAACTCAATAAGTTCGATTTAGTCGGAAGAAAAATCGACATGAGAGAAAAGAATTTCAAAATTATTTCAGCGCAAAATGCGCAATGCCTCGAATTAAAAAAGCTTATTGAGAGGTTGAGTTTGAATGTGAGTTTAAGGCGTCATCTCCGATGTTTGGAGCAATATGTCTAAGGACGGAAACGGAGCGAACGACTCCGAACGCCTTATAAATCTAGAGCCAGATGGTTATTAGCCAAAAGTTTAATGGAATATATCACAGATGTTTAGTGGGCTCGCAGATATATTGAGAAAAATGGCATCTGAAGAGGGCTAGATTACTGAAATATATGTGATGCGCGAAGGGCATAAATCGCAGTTAGGGCGAACGGAGGAAGCGGATAAGGGGAAAAACTTTCCTGCCGATGACAAATCTAAAACAATAAGCTCCGAATTGATATTTACGCGCACTACGGTCATTGTTTCTTTTTTTCTTGACACTAAATTACCGAAATGAACACCACTTCACTAAATAAACAACTCACGCTAAATGGACACCCGCTAAGAAATTATAGGCATCGACCATAAAACAGGAAAATAAAATAACTGCTTTTTGTATCCTAATTCGGCTATCTTCGGCGGATTCTTTACAGCTGATCGGGTGACTTTGACAGCACAAAGCTTGCACGGTAGTTTAAATTTTTAATAGATTTGTTAATTATGTAAGAATTAGATGTAGCTTGTGACTAGATTAAAACTAGAATATCTAGGATATTGGAGTAGGGTAACTACGTTTATGCCTTATTCGTAGTTCTATACGTAATTTTTTCGGTTAAAATTTAATGATTATGCAATAATTTCAACTTTATTTACTGATGCAATAAGATCGACTTGTTTATCATATGTTTTTAGATTGACAGTGCTTCGAACTTTGGCACGTAAATGACAACACACTTCTGAAGCCTATTAGCTTACAAAACGATCAGTACAATAGTATATATTAATTACCTAAACAAAAAAACACGTCCATTGTTTAGTACTTATAAGTCTGCCATAAATTAATCGAAATATTTTTAAAAAATAATAAAAAGTTTGACCTAGTAATGTTTGTAAAATGTCAAGCTGACAATTTTTTTTGTTGAAAATAGGGCTTTAGTATTACAATCCCACATCTGTTATTTATTTACCAAAAGAGCTCGGTTTTTGGCATTGTAAATTAGACACTTTTTCTTATGTGTTACCCAGCTGCTTTTTGTTATTCACTTTTAATTTTTATTAAAAAAAACTTTAAGTTTGGTTCTGATTTTACGGTAACTTTAAAGTCTTTATATTTTGTGCACTTTCTTTCTTTTCATTGTCTTACCTAAAGAGAAAATGTATCAGTATTGACTGCTTTCGGGTGCAGAAAATACGTCTTTGTTAGCCTCTTATGTCAAAATTTGTTGCTCCTTTCAGACACCAGTAACAGTTTTGTAAGCCCTTTATATCAGAATATGCTTATGTGACACTGTAACAAAGTAAAAAAGCCAATCACACATAATACATTTTTAAAATATTCTATCCGTATGCCATAAAAAGACTTGCTTTTTTTTGCTTGACTAGATTAAAGATTGATTATAAATAGAATCAACTTAAAGATTACCAGTAAAAATTCTGTTTATAAATGACAATAAAACCACATTACCGCAATACTTACAGTACAATTTACTTAAAACAATTCCATTTCGTAAAAAATTAAATAGAGATTCAAATAAAGCACATCTTAATAAACAAGGATTTTCGTATGTCTGGTATTTTAAAAACTATGCGTGGGACCCAAATTCTGTTGTAAGGGCTGACTATTAGGATTTAACTGAGAGCTACTGCACAGAAAAAAGTTTGATAAAATTTGTAAAATTTGATTTTTAAAAATAGTGTGCTCCTTGAGTATTTTGGAAACAGCTAACCATAGTAGTCAAATTACCGTGATTTTTATTCTATTTTCAAATAGATAGCTTTCTATCTTACCGGCCAAATTTCAAAACAAACAATTTAAACAATATTTTATCTTATATAATAAAATATTCTTGTGAAAAAGTAAGTGGATATTTAAATATAACACAAAATAATAATAATTAACAAAAAGATTGTAACCTTACAATCATTTAATTTTTAAATAGTTGTCTACCTTACAAGCCAAACTTTAAAACAAATAATTTTATGGTAAACAATAGGCCGCAAATACCTATTTTTTGCTTATTAGAGACACAAAATACTATAAAACGTTAATAAATATATAATTAATTAGACGTAAATAGTTTCAGAAACAAATAAATCAATATACTAAACATTATGTAGTGTAGAGCAAAATTAATCGATATAAAAAATTAAAAGTGAAAACAATGAAAACTTTATGATTTTAAAACATTTTTTGTTACGTTTATTTATAATTAATGTAGTAATTTGAAAAAGTAGTACAACACTATCAATTATTTATTAAGTTTTTTTAAAGTTTTTAAATAGGAAAATTATATTTACCTAAACTGCCGTAGTTACGAAGGTGTTGAAGACAGCAAAACAAAAGTGTAAGTGTACTATTTAAAACAAAAAATATATTTGCTTTTTATTTTTTCTGGTTGTAAATGTCATAATTTAATTATACAATTTTTTTGTCACAGAAATACAATAATGCTAAAGGAATATGTCTGTAAATATTTATATGTTTAACCAACAATTTTTTTTTATTGGTTTTTACAACAATAACAATTGCAGGTTGAAGTTTTGATACTATAACATTAAAAGAGCATTTTTGTACGCTGAAAAAACATCATTTTTTAGATAAACAATATAACATATTACTCAATAATCAAAAAAGTATATCTCAAGAACTATAAACATTTGTGTATTGTAAATTAGGTTTTTTAGCATCTTTTCAACAAAAGTTTGACTTTTTAAAACTTGTAAAGTAACTTCAAAAACACCCTGTAAAAAAACTACAAAATGCTGAATTAACAATTGTAGCACAATAAGCACACTACATAATGTAAATAGTAAATAGATATTCGTTTTCTATTTTTATAAAAATGCAGTTATATGACAAAATTTCTAATTATTGTAAATTTTATTCAGTCGTAGGATAGGACGTAGTCAACGGTTATTATTCAAAAAAAAAAAATTAAACTAGTGTTTACAGTGGGCTATTACACCACTTTTTTTTATTGCAAAATCTAAAAGTATTTATCTCAACTTAAATTTTGACACTAATACCATGGACTTTATTATTGCCCTAGTGTACAAAAAAAATTATTTAATTTCAAATTTTGCTTGTGACGTCATTGCCCTGCACTTGCGTTACTGCACTAATTTGCGTCAATGCGCATTCGACCCGATATATTCGATTTAAGTTGGCAATAGATTTCCAACTGTAATGTCACTCGACCAGTCATTGTAAACAAAGAGATTTTTTGTCGAATTATCGATAATAACCGCCTCAGTAGTAAACGGTAAATTAATAAATTCACTACCGCACCTAACAATGCAAAAATATACTTGGTGACACAGCCCGGTCATATATGTCTACTACAGTTTGTTATTTGAGGTTATGTGATATTGTCACGTGCTGTGAAAAACATTTGAAGAACGTTTATATTATTAATAATAATATCATTATGGATAATAATAATGATGTTACAATCATCTCAAACCATGAGGTACAGGATATGGCTGTGAACGTTTTTTTAGAAACAGCAAATATTCTATTTAACGGTACGTAGTGATTTGTACATATTTATGTACTTGAATTACATTAATGATTATTGTTTGTAATAAATATTAACCAATAATACGTATATCGTAGACTCAACTCAAGCAAAATTATTTTTGGAAACTTGCATACTCCAAGACAACACTGAATCTGATGGGGCCGAGAAGTGCAAACAAAAATTTTCAAATCTTCAGAAGCAATATATTAGCCACATTACCGACGTAAAAACTACAGGTGAAAAAAACAGGAAACCCCCATTATATTCTGAAAGACTACATATTATATTAGGTAAAAAATAATTATACATATTTAACCATTTCAATAAAAAATTAAATGTTGTATTATTAGGTACAAAGGACAGAATTAATCCAAAAAAAAAACAAAGGACTCTATCAGAGGAGGAGCCAGCAGTGTCTGACAAAGAGAATATCGTAAACCGATTTGCAAATAAAAGATATACTTTAGTGAAATCAAACACAGATACATATATGTATGAAGGTAGTTAAAGAAGAATTAGAAAAAGACCGTGAAATTAATAATGAAAATTTCAACACACTGACCACTTCATTAGGCGAGCAAAATAGCCAAAGGGAAAGAATGGTTGATCTTTTTGCAGATTTTGTTACAAGTAGTAAGAAACGCAAGTATGAATCAGACGAAAATGATTTCTTTAAATCAGAATGCTTCTTTGAGTGATTTTATTTTATGAATTAAGTTGTTTTTTTGTTAATTTTTGTAAAAAAAAATGAAGAAATAAATATTTTTATTGATTAAAACATTTGAAATATAAAATCTACATATTTATTATAAGTTGTGCAGCAATTTTGTTTCGTTTTGCTTTTCCCAACCTTTACAATATTCTAAATAATTATAAAATCATTCCGCACATTAGTACGTATCTGCAATTATTTCTCCAGTCTATTGGTCATTATGTAGTATACAAAAAAAGTATTTTCTATAACTGTACTGTCTGCACTTAGAGAATGGTTATTTCTGTCCATTCGGTTCAAATTTATCATACGGGATTTATCACTAAACTGGTCACTTCACCAAAACTTTCTTATTTAACACTTATTTATTAACTTTGTCCCTTTGTACGCAGCTTATGACGTGTTCACTTTTATTAAAGAAACGAAAACACGACTGTTGGTAAACAAAAGCAAATCACACATGTCAAATGAAGTGAAGTGGTACCTACCCATTTTCACCCAACAGCGAAACTAACTAAAACTCATCGAGCTTGAACACGATTGGTTGATAGAGTCATTACGGGCAATGACGTCATGGCCTCCAGATTTAAATTTCAAATGCCCGTAATTCAAAATCAAATGCCATTTTGACATAACCAATTGTGTCATAGGGCTTCTTCCTATATATATTTTGTGCGTATAATGTTTTTTTTTTCGATTTCGTTTCATGGTGTAATAGCCCGTTGCCTACATAATTTATTATTAATTTTGTATCGCAATCATATTTTTTTTTTCTCTATTTTTATTACTTAAAAACATAAAAATTTTACTTGTAGTCAGTTCACAATTACCTATATTTTCAGAATTCGCTTAGATAATATGGAGTACATACAACAACAACAAGCATACAAGAATACAACAACAAGCGTCCTGCTCTAAAAATAATATTATTTTTTCGTATCGTAGATATCATACTTACAGACATCTTAGTTAGAAGTTATCATAATTATTGTTTTGACGTTCTGAAAGCTGTCTGCTTCAGAAAATTTATAATTCTACGTTTTGTTTTAAATTTTGTTTAAACTTCACTTGGCAACCAAGACCTTTACAGCGCAAATTTTTAGATTAAGCTATAGTTTCCTAAAAAACAGTGTCAGCATTTATATGATAACCGTCAAAACAGTGACGAACACTTTTGACACGTTTTTTTCTTAAGTGTGGAAAAAATTTGCTAATAATAACAACAAAAAATGACAATGTTTTGACTAATTTTGTAAAAAAATACAATGTGTTAAAATGTTAAAAGCAAAACCTACACAAATCAGTAATTTGTAAAAAATATCTGTATTTTAAAATCAAAAATTTAAAATACATTTGCCGCATCACGTTTTTTAACCTGTATTTTAATAACTCTATGTTTAGAGCGTTTATTTTCTATCATAAAATTGCGTCCATGTCCTTCTCTAAGATAATCTTTAGATTATCTTAGATGAAAGTATCTAGATTTAGATGAAAGTAAAAACAGTCGTCTTTTTATGCCTGGAACACTTTGACTTTTTAATTGCAGTACCGCTTTTTTTAGAAAACAATAGCTTTAAAACTTAATAAAATAAACGGAAATAAAAAATTCAAGCGCCAACTAGGCGTTTAAATTTCCGTTTTTTATTATTAATTTTTACACTTTAAAATCAAAAAAAACCTAGATATCTCATTAGAGTAGCGTCTGAAACCGTTTTTTATTGTTTTAGGATTTCTTCTTCGCTTGTGGCGCTAAAAGCGTATATGTTAGATTTTTAAAATTTTAGATTTAAGTTTTTAAAATATGTATATACTCTAGTAAATAACTACTCGTATAAGTGTATTTTAAAGCTGTGTCAACAATTATCAATTAACAATAAATAGATGTAGATAATATTTTTGAGTTATTTTTGAATAATTTGCAATTCTTGTAGATCTTGCCTCGGGTTTTCCTGGACTAATTAGATCTCCTTAACTCAGTTAATTATGGCGTATGTGGTTGTGTTGTTTTGGGTGCGGGAAAACTGTTTGCAACAAAACTTCAAAATATTAGCAAGCTTAAAGCACTCCTCTTTGATACCAAATCTCAGTAAAAATGATTTATGTTTACTTTGTTAGGCTATTAGAACCGTTTGTGCAATGTCAACTTAAGCGTAAGTTTAACAAAATGTGAGGTATATTAAACTTTGATTCAGCAAGAGATTAATTTACCCAAATTGCAATTTGCATCCGAATGCAATGTCTGTTTTGTTCGTGTTAGTAAATTTATTTCAGGCTTAAAGCAACTGCAAAATGTTCTAAAACGGACATTATAACGTATTATTTCGGTAGGTGCTTGAAATGTTCAATAAATCAGCAATGAAATAAATTTTCTCCATCGTTTCAGTTTCGATTATTTTAAGCGACTTTGTCAATGGGAAGGCTTTAGAGGTGATTAATGGCTATCTGTAACGATTGACCCTAAGCATTTTTGCATCCGACCTTTGACTCGAGGTCGATGAAACAATTTTTCAACGCACTTGCGTTTTTCCTCAGGAATAAATCTTCCTTTTTGCCTCGACATGAATATATGTTTGTTTGAATAATTCCAAATCACCTTCTATCAATCATTATGATCATCTTCTTTAAGAAACGCCCGGGAACGTCCACAATCAATTTATTTTTACGTCCTTTTTTGTTCTCTTATTTTAGACTTGTCAGGTCAGAACAATGAAATTATATTCAGAGAAAATGAAAGGTTGATGTTATTTATGTGGTAGGCAAGTTGCTTTATAATTTTATTCTCCACATAAAACATGCATAACCTCATAATAATTAGCTATTACACCATTGATAAATAATCTTTCCTTGCGTGCTCTCTGCCACCAAATTAGAAAGCCGCGTTATCAAATTAAGCCATAACCGTTATTTATTAGACAAACGAACCAATTTTTCTTTGAGCTATTTATGACAAATGCCGAAGCTAATAATAACTACGTGGATAATAATAAAAAAGTCGAGGAATCACGAAAGGGAATGAATGAGAGAGGCGGAAGAATCGTGAGGACAATAATTCTAAGCGGCGGAAGTGGGAGAACGATAATGCACCGCACCAAGCACCATAAAGAATGACTTGTTATCCTGGTCGGTCGTTAATTATATACCAACGCCTTCGGAAGGCAAACACAATTATCCAGCAGGCCGGGCTATTTTCGCACGTTCTAGCCTTATCCTGGAGGTACCATTATGCGGAAAATATTGCTATATTTCATGAAACATCGGCCACACTTTCGAACTTGGCTAGATTTAGTCGCTGGCTTAAGAATTTATCGCGGTGTGGAAAATCTAAGACCGAGCACTTTCTCATAAAGGAAGATGCTGTGCTGACCTGTTATTTTTTAAGAGTAGCGCTGTGGGCTTGTGCTTTTCTTAAAATCAAGTGTTTGTTTATGTACTGAAAAAATAATATACACACATTCCAAATATGCAAGCTTTCTTTTTTTTTGTCACTAAACTTTAATTAATTTATAGCAAATTATAAAATAAATAATAAAAAAATTAAATCGTATAATTTTTTGTTTATTTTTGTATACAGTGTTTTATTAGTTTTAGCACAAAAAAGTTTTCATGTATTTTAACATATAAAATCTCTATAAAACCGCAGTGTTTTATTTTTTGTTCCACAAAAATTTGTGTTTAACTCCGACTTTCTTATATCCAAAATTTTTTTACATACTATTTAAAAAACAGTTACTACAATGATGTTATTAGATTTATTATTATTTATGATCATTTTAGAAGATATGCTGATCCTACCAACGTTTTCAACAAGCCAAATCAATGATTATTAAAACCTTTTGCAAGCAAACATCTGAGTTGTAGAAATCAGCTTTAAATAGTACACTAGCTTAGTGACGATATTTTGATCTTCTAAAATTTGAATGTTTTTTTGAAAAATATATTCGCAGCAGTCTGTAGATCTACGTATTTTGTTTGATCGAAATCAGCAAAATGTTATAAAGTAAGTTACTTAAATTAATATAATTAAGTATTTAAATTTAGATTTTGAATTATGGAAGTACACAGTTTTAAAATGTGAAACCGCATCTGTGATTAAATCTTTTAGTTAATAATTATTTACGTAACCTATTATAAAGCGTAAAGCCTGCCTAAATAAGAAAGAGAAGTAAATTAGTCTTGCAAATTATAACGTACAAAGTTTTTCTTTATTTCGTTGAATAACAAAATTGAAACTAGTAATGTAAAGTTACACCTTACGTAACTAGTGATGTAAAGTTACACCTTACGTAACTAGTAATGCAATATTTGCTTTTATATAACTATAACAATTTATAAAGCAATAATAAAATAACTTGTCGGTTTGTTAAGATTATTACCTATATAGCTTATACCTTACATCTGTCAATACAATACTAAATAAAAAGAGATGGTTCTTATAAAAATATAATAATCAATCGAATCAAATCAATTTTTTTTATCGGTCGGTAGCTCTTAAAATAAAGAGTAATTGTTATTTATTGCGCCAACTATGTAGCTCTTCAAAAAAAATGCCTAGATTAATTTAAATCTCAAATGGCTTCTGTCACCGAGTTTATAAAACCTTGATCTTTTGGACTGCAGGTATCGGCTGAAATAGAGATATTTCTTGGTATTTACATTTTACTACCCGAGACTTCAGAGCAAGTTAATTTTTCTTAGCTCGTATTGAAATATGCAATTATTATTATTATAGAAATAAGATGCGATTATTTACTGTTTTCTTAGATATCAATTTAATTATAATAATTAAACAATCTAGTCGTAACGCATACAATCATTAGTAATTATGATCATTAGTAAACCTTTAAATCAACTCACCAGAAATTTTTTTGCAATATATTGTTTTAGAAATGAGAATGGCTAAAATTGATGTAAAACTTTGTCAGGCTTATGAGCATATTCTAGATAGACTTTTCAGATAATATGTGATTACTGATTACCGACGTCACGTGGCAGGTTTTGAAAAATTTATTTGGAAAAGATGACCCAACCTAAGGCAAATATATTTTGAACCACAGGCAAATATATTTTGATAGCTTGGTATATAAAATAGCATAATATAGAATTGTGGATGTGCTATAGAAATAATTCAGTAAAGTCACTTTTTATCACTAGTTATAAAATAACATGTAGAAACAAAAATTACGTATTACAATCATTGGTTTTCGTAACTTAATTAGAAAAATCCTAAATTTTAAAATAATTTTGGATTTTCTGCTACCACGGGTTTACATCGAATATAATTTAATTATTATTATTATGTGAGAGTTGTCCAACAGGCGAATCTAATTTTAATATTACATTATTAACTATAACAGTATATCTGTTATCTATAATCAATTAAAATCTTTTTATTAAAAAAAAAAGTTTAGAAAATTTAGGTAGGTAGGAGTATCGTGTATGTAAGGGTAACGTTGTTATATTCTTTACTTGACGCAGGTAATAGAAAACTACCTAAAAATTAATTTTGTTTGTTTTATTTTATTGTATGTAGTACAGCTGTATGCATTTTTGTTAAATTCTTTTTGATTATTTAATTCCTAATTCTGATTTTTTTCTTAATATTATCTGAAAGGTTTCAAACCGTAATGCACCTTCCATGGCGTTAAGCTTATTGTTAAAACTACCAGATTATTGCGGTTAGAATAATTTTAATAATTTATAGACTTCCAAACATTCCTTTCAAACAAACCTTTCGAGTTGTGTGGCCTGACTGGCTCTAAAACTCTTACCAATGAATTTGCATTTGCCGTTTCTAATTTTTTAATCTTTAATTTAGTCTTTATTTGAAAAGCTACAAAATTAACGCAATGATAGCAATTGCTTCTTATTTCAAGAGCTATCGATCAATTTAAGTGGTCATAAAATTTCCATAAAATGGAAACGATTTTTTTTATAATTAATTTATTTTCAGCTACAATAATAATTCTAGAAAATAATACAATAAAAAATAAAGCAAATTTAAAAAAAACTACTTTTAAAGGTAAGGTTTGAAGTGTGCACAGTTATTTTCAATCCATATTTTAACTCGTCGTTTTAGAGTATTAAATACAGTAATTAGTGTTTTCGGAGTTAATAGGATGTAAAACTTGTTTGCAATGAAATTTTTTTACAGATTTTTGCGGATTTTGCTTTATGTGCGCAAACATCTTCCACCATATCTTCAATAAGAGTAGAAGATCGATCAGGTTTTGTTTTCGCCATATTACCTGTATTTAAAAGCCGTTCCACAACTAGCATGACATGATAAAATCTACCATTTTGGAATAAATTTGTTAAAATTGGACCCACTTTCAAAGTACACTATTATAACGAAAGTGTCATGTTCTAATTCATCAATTATCTTATCAAAATTTTAGCGACAACTAACAACAACTTATTAAACAAATTAAACAAATTTTAATTTAAAGTTTGGTCAGAATAGCCAATTTTAAGTGATCTTTTGATGCTGCCAACCAAATCAGTACTTGTTGATCACGTTATATTATATCATTAATACATATTACTGTAAATAACTATTGTTTATGTTTGATTGTGGCTGGCAAAGTGGTTTACTAAAGGATAGTTTGCTAATCTTGCTGAAACGCTAAACGTAGATTGGTAGACTGTGGAAATAATTTTCTTAAAAAAATTGATTTATTTTTTGAAAATTTTGTGAAACCTTGTTATAAACAAATTTTCGTTAAACAATTGTCTGACGGTTACTTCTTTTAGTTGTTGCTTGTTTTTCAGAACAATGTTTTATTAGCACTGCATTATTTTTTAATCAAAAGTGTTTCTTATCTATTGTTAATCAAAATTAATACTCTTTGTTAATTTATTTAATAATTTTTGTACAGTTAGGCTAAACATACTATAAATAACTTAGAATAAAAAGTAAAATTTTTGTGAATATTACTTTAATAATTATACATTAGCATATTTAGAAGCATTAGCTACAATAAAAGCCAATATATTAGTAATATAGTAATAGACAGTGTTTAATAAAATGTTTTTGACTTTTGTATACTGTAAAATGCTTTCAAAATTACTCTATCATTTAGAGATTGAAATAGACAAATTGATATTAATCGAAAAATCGATAGAACATAAATGCGTGATTGTACAGCAGCATTGTGTATATTATACCGTACGTCATAGGTACACAGTAAATAAAAAATGAAGTTAGCAACACAAAAACTTTTGTAAAATTACAAAGCACTTAGAAATAGTTTTCTTTGAGTAAATTTCCCCGTTTAACATTTTTTGTGAGTGTGGGTTTGTAGAGAACACCGCACAACAAAGAAAAACCTAAACGCATTTAGAGCACGTGTTTCCTTTATTTCCGTTGGCAATTCGAAATTTTTGACGTTTTTATAGATGTTGGCAGCTCTCTACATTGTTATAAGGTGTGTGGTGACTTTGAGAAATATATCGTATTTAGCTCATAAAACTCCACATGGTTTGTCTGCAATTGTTAATCTTAATAAACGAAACTGTTGGAGTTATATTTTACAAAAAAACTTTTATTTAGTAACAGATCGATTTAAAGTCGCAATTTGTCTGGTTGTAAATCGGAAAAAGAAAGAGTATTAAGTTGGATAGCAATAAGTTTAAATGTAAAGTCATGAAATTATCTTGAGAATATTTCAAAATTGGCTCTCGAGTAAAAGCATTAAGCTTCCTGCATGCAAGAAAACAAACGAGTTTGTGTCAAGAGTATATAAATAACGGCGTTTCTATTTTATAACTTCTAAGCATAAATTCGTCTGTCTTTCAACTCGTAAAGAATAAAATTTTCTATCGAAAAATTTAAGCCATTTACGATCAATTCTAAACAGATATAGATTTTAAGTAGCAGATTTGACGAAATAAGATTTTCAAATTTAATTTTTATTATATTCTGCGCTAATAAAATTTTATTATAATAAAAATTGAATATAAACTTTATGTTTCTTTGTTTCAGGTGAGGCGTTCGTCCCCCGAAAGAAGGTGTCTACAGGGGACCAACTATTAGCAGTCGGATTCTAATTCAGCCTTAATTACATTGTCGCCGGATTCGGGCGTGCATCGGTACAGCCTTAATGCGACCTTTCACATGTAATTAGAGGGCGCCATTACTCGACTAATTACACACCTATATGTCGATATTTAATCGGTACAACCCCAGGAAAATTTATGTGAACGCATTAGCAATTAATTCAATTTCCTTCTCAACCGGTCGACTATTATTTTTTTTTTCCAATGTTAGCAGCATTTAACTTCACACCCGATGAATTGCTTGGTTGCCATTTACATTTACACATTTTTCACCAGAGAAAAAATACCAACCAAACCGATAAATTTACCCGAAAGCGGATATTTTTAGGCGTCTAGCTGCTTCTGGAAACCCGGAAAAACGATAATTAGAGCATTATTTCAGCAACGATTACAATGTCCGGCAAAAAAACTATTTTATGTATTTAATTAATAATTAAAAATTAAATCAATTATTTACAACGGCAATGTTTTTAAATGAAACAGTAAGCTTTTAAGTTTTTGTTGTAATTTATAAGTTTTGTAAAAATATTGCATTAGCCATCAAAGCAGCAATCTTTTTTTTGAAAACTTTATTTAGTTTAAGTTAAAAATAGCAGTTTCAAGATGGTTTTGAGTAGATTTCCAAATACAGTGCTGAACAATTGAAATAAAACAGCCTAAAATTTTAAAATCGTATATAAACATTAACTTACACCGAGTAAATTAATGCTACAAGGGTCTTGAGTTTTAAATTATTATTGTTTAACCAAACTAAAATTCAGAGCTGTTTAAAAAATTGATCATATTTGGGAGCATTTTAATACACGAAATATTAACGGTATGTCTACCACTTTTTCTAAAATTTAAGTTTAAACATTTACCTTTACCATAAACCAGAAAAGAAAAAAAATACACTAGTTAACAAAATTATTGCTTATAGTGCAAAAAACAGTTTGTTTAGTTTTTGGTCTTAATTTATAAAATTATCTCAAAATTTGCAAAACCGTTTCGAAGATTTGGTTCAGTGCTCATTAACAAAATTCAAAACTTTTTTTGTTAAAATGGGAGTAGTCTAAATTTTTTGTGTTTTGCAAATCTGTCTTTGACACCCTGTATAACTTTAACTACAAATTTTCAAAAATCGCTCTACAAAACATCATAAAGTATAAGAAATGATTTACCCAGAAAAAAAAGATCATCTCAATTAATAAATTTTTGCAGAAGTTACAAGTTACTAAGCTTTGTTAAAATTTTAGACGGTTTTATTTTAAGTGTTTAGGACTGTATTTCAGCTTATTTTTATTTTTGAGTATATTTACAAACAACTTATGCTTTAAGCACTCTGAAAACAATATAATCTGATGCTGAAAGTCTTAAAAATCAATCTAAAATACTATATTAAAAACGTATTTCGAAAAATCAACTCTCTGAAAAATGGGCGCTCACAATAACTTTATCTATGATACCACAATGTTTTTTTCTATTCTGCGCGTTTTACGTGCTTTTCTAGTACAAAAGATAATTTTTTAATCTTTAGAGACTTTTGCGTCGTTACAAGAAAGTTATAAAAATGATTTTTGGAGTGTTTTTAAATTTGCCCAAAATTCTGTGTAAGTAACTCACAAATGGTTTTTTTACTTACCGCATCGGTTATTGAATAGTCCAATTGGCATAAGCACAATAAGAAAAATCTCCAAAAACGTTGCAACATTTTTTAAATTACTACATCGCAAAATTTATACAAATTCTCTCATCATTATTTCAGAGCGGTGATATATACTCATCTAGCAAATAATATGTAAATTATCAAACACTATGAGAATTGCAAGTAGTAAATGAAAGCTGTTTTAAGGCGTTTTTTCTTAAAAAAAAAGTTGAGGTTACCTCATTGTTTAAACGGCTTACTCTATCATTCAAATGTTTTATGGGTTAATTGCGACATACACAAAAACATCTTGATGAGGAATACTGGTTATCAAGTGCAACAAAATTTGTTCGAATAAAATTATAACCTCATAATGCTGACACATAAACACTCAAGCTGGAATTCTAAATTACTACGCTACTCCATCGAAGTAGCGCAAAATTACGCCATCTAATATAAAGAGTATAGTAAAGTTACGACGTTGCACTTAGCAACTCAAATTACACCGGTGTAAATTTGATTTAGAATTAGGCCTTGAAACGTTACAAATGTACTTAGAGATTTATGACGTTTTATTTATTTTGTCATTTATAAATGTTAACAATTGCAACTTAAACTAAAAAGCTCAATGTTTTATTTAAAATTATTATCATTGCAAATAGTTAATTAAATTTTTAGTTATTATTAAAATTAAATCGGTCGTTTTTTTGCTGAACCCTCTATATAAAAAAGATAACTCAAGTGTTATCAGCACATCCCAATGAATGGTAATCGTTTCTGTATGTCATGTGTGTTTGACAATGGTAATATGAATGTATTAACAGGCGGATTATGATATATCATTTTAAATAATATCGACAGTTTGGGCAGATAAAAGAGCTATAGCTGTAAATGCAGGCCGAGCGCATGAATATTTAGTTTTAAACATAAATTTCCGAAAGGATTACGGCACTGCGAGACGATTTGAGAACGCAAGCTTAGAACTTTTAGAGCAGGATATTTTATTGCACGTCCTCTTAAAAATGCATGCCGGGTAATAAAATTGCCACCAATCACGATCCTAATCAGGTCGGGCCGCAACTGCCTTTGGAAAGTGTGCTTTTTGACATCGCAAATTCAATAACTCTAAATCACCCAGAAATCTGGCCGGAGAGATTGAAAGTACCAAGGACGAAGAATTTAAATAAAACGATAAAAGGCGAGCCAAATTAAAGAAATTACTTTTTGTGCGTGTAAAAAATTGTTGATTTAAATGAAAGCTCTTTGTTTGGTTTGTAATAAAGTTCGCAAGGTGAAAACAAAGTGTGGGAGCGCTTTCTCGAATCGATTAATTATTAAAATATATTCAATGGAGAGAGGTGTGAGTTGTTGGAAAAGCCTAGGGTGTGTAGTTAGTTACTCCATATTTAATATCTCCAACCTCTTCACATTGTTAGCAGTTTCGCAAAAGTATAACTCATTAAACTGTAAACTAATGAAATTGTTTCCAAGTTGGTTATAAATAGACCGCTTCAAAATTTACGTTTTTAATTAAAAATAACAAATGTTTCATAAATATTATTATAATTCGCATCGAGAGGCGCGCAATCGACTGAGAAACAATGAAAACTACTGCTTAAATATGATTAATGTTTTCAGTTATTAAAGTCCGCCAGAAATATAGTCGTACACTGAAATATTTAAATTTCAACTATCCAATCTAAGTATCTTAGTTAAACATTTCAGTCTACGGTTGAAACTTATTAAATTAGCTACAAAATTGCTTCGCTTTCGACTGTTTTCATTACTTCCTGCAACTTGAAAGACTTAAAATGTTTTAGGTTTTTTCTAGAGTTTTTAACAGCATTTAAACTTTGTCTGAACTCATTATAATATGCAAAAAATTATATAAAACAAACCTTTTTTCTGTTTGCAATATTTTGATTTACACCATTAAAAACTTTTTTACTGGTCAAATATATTTTTAATATAAAAAACATTGTGTATATAAGATATTGTTATAATTGTTTTAATTTTATATCTCTAAGTGCAAGAATAACAAAGAAAATGTTGCTATAAAAATATTGCTAATATTTAATATTAACCATATTTAATAAGCGCCGCAATTAAACTCAGTAATTACCTATGCTTCTTTTATATTTTCAAAATACTGGTTAAGGCCGTTATTTACGTTAATTTAAATAAACAAAGTCTACTTAAAAATGTTACTTAACACTCAACTAATTGGCAAGCCCGCTAGTATCGAGGTGATTTGGTGTTTATCAACAAACAATGTTAAGACGATATGTACTTGCAAAAATAAAAAAAATAACAAGATAGCAATCAATTTTATGAATGTATCTTGTCTACAAAATAATAGTTTGAGAAAAAAATGTAGTCAATACAAGCTGAGAACAATTTATTTAAGTTTTTACATAGTAGTTACTGTGTACATACATTCAATAAGTTAGATGTCGTCTATTTTCTACGTCTATCTGTAAAAGTAATTAAGACACATGTTTGGCAGCAAGTTTTCTTTTATTATTTTTGCAAGTTATTCCAAAATTGTAACTACACACACAAAAACCACTAAACTAAAAAACTACTACACACTGAAACTACTATTTCGGTGGTGATAGAAAATTTTAGCAAAACTGCAAATATGCTGTTGTAATTTTTTTGTGATTTTAAAAATACAAATGTTTAAAAGTATACAAATGAACAACGCCGCAATGTCTCTTAATACACATTATGTATGTACGCACTAATCTAAAACAATATTCTATTACTATGTATTTACAGTAACAAAAATTTTCTGATATGCTGTTGCCAATTTTACCGATTTAAAAAAAATAATAATAATACAGAATAATATTATTTGCTAAAAAAAGTTAATTTATAAGTAGCATCTTAAAAAAAAAACTTAATAATTTAATAATAGAAAAAACTATGTGAGTGTAAGTGATGCTACAGTTCTTTACAAACAATCTTATTACATACTAAATAATAAAATAGATTGTGCCTATAGGTTGTCTATATTTGGATGAGTTTCATAGTGAGATAAAGTAATTAATTTTTCGGTCTCTCACCGATAAAGAAACACCAACTCCTGAATTTTAATACGGTTCTGTTTGATGGTAGCTTTAGTAACAATAGGGTTCACTTATCTTTACAACCACCCTTGTTAAATCTCTCATAAACTAGTTTGTCAATTTATCTAAATATAGACAATCTTGAGGTAACAGAGATGTGCGGATCCAAAATTTTGTCGATTCTAGCGGTAATCTAAAATCAAGATTCACGCATTAACTAGAATCTTGCTATTTTCTTTTTGGATTCGAAATTATATCTTTTGTTTTAGTTTTAAGTTAAATATACAAGTTCTCTTGAAATTAACCATTGTAGAAAATTTTAGCAGGAGTAAGAAAAAAACCTGTTAAACAATTCGCCAACTTCTGTTTACAAAGATATAGTTATCTAAATATTTAGACTTTGTATCAAGTTATTTTTTAACAAAGTCTAAAAATGTTGGCGTTTATTTTTATTTATTTGGGAAAAAGTAGCTTTAACACGGTGTAGAAAATATTTAATTTTCGCAAATTTTAGTCAATAAGAGCAACAAAGCTAAAAAGTTGTAATACATGGTATGCCCCAAATGGTTTACAAGCAAGGGACAGTCATAAAGACACTATAATATACTCAATGACATTAGAAGTGTTACAGCCAGAAAAAATAATATTTTGGAAGTAATTTTTTTTGGCAATAGAATAAATAAATTTAAAACTATTGTCAATAGAATTGACTCCTGAGGCACGAGAATTAAACAGAATTTTAGTAATGGATGTTCTGACGCCGTCTAAAACTTATTGAAGCCTATTAATTTGCAAGAGGGTGTGAGAAAACAGGTATAAACACACCCTTTTGCCAAACAGTATACAATAGGTTGCAGCCTGTCACTTCTTTTCTAGAAACTTTTTGTCATTTAGTACCACTTTTTTCAATTTACACTCAGCTGTGAAATTGAAGACGATACTTTTGGTAAAACCCCCTAACCTCAGAAGTCAGTATTATTGACTATAGTTATAGTACCCATTTTAACCTTTTAACCAAGTTTAACCTTTTAGCCTTTGTTAAAAAAAAGGCTTGTCAAATCTGATAAGTAGATGCATTTGCAGTCGTTGTGTCTCCAGTTAACGGTAATATAATGCCTCCAGTTTGAAGTCATTAACGATATATTCATCTAAGCGATTTTGACACAGGTACACTTATGGCATTTTGAAAAGTTAGTTTGTCCTATCGCGAAATTGCTTGCCGTGTTGATTCTAATGCAATGACAGTAATGGATGCGTTTTGGGTATAGAAGGAAAAAGGTGGATATACACAAAACTGACTAGCAGATTAACCAAAGCGTACCCTAGAGCATTTCAGACAACTAGCTTTCCGAAACTGTTTTGCTACCACGCGACAAGTCAGTGACGAACGGTTTGGAAAAGATTTGGTAGTATGCAAACGTTACATTGCCTTATTTGAGCTTTTGAACTTTTTTTACCGTCCACGGTTAGCGCTTCCTTTAACTGCGGAACACCATCGTCAACGTTTAGATTGGTGCAAATAACGGCAGGTTTGGGGGGCAAAATAGCATAATAGCACAATTCAGCGACAAATCGCTATTCTGCCTAAGCACGCATGCTTGACGTGATATTGGATTTGTTTTTAAAAGGCATGTGCACAGGACTGTTGCAGTAATGGTTTGGGGGGTTATTACCTGTGGAAACCGATCACCTCTTGTGTTTATTAGAGGTAGTATGACAGCTGTACGTTGTATTGATAACGCCCTACAAACCACTTTACTGCTTCAAATATTGACATATTGACGGCATCTAGATGGCAGTCAATATGTCCTTTTTCAGCAAGACAATGCACGTTTACGTATTGCTTGTCACATTATGGACTTTCTTCAAAATGCAGGCGTTAATATTTTGCCGTAGTTACCACGTTTATCGAATTAAAATTTCATCGAGTAGACTGTTCGCTTTGCACCATTCTTCACAAACTCTGTCTCACTTAATGCATGAGATTCAAGCTGCTTGAAACAAGGTGCCACAAGCAGATATCGACCATCTGATTTTGTTAATGTTCCAGACGTCTACAAAAATGTGCTCAGTTACAGAGTCCCCAAACATATTAGCATTATTTTTTTTTTCAAGTTAATAAAGGTACTAAAATTTTTTGCAACTTCCTCTTGTTTTTTTCTTGCTGTAAGTCTATCACATTGCCAAAAAATCACGTTCAAAAGATTATGTCGTTTGGGTGTAATACTTCTAATGTCACTGGGTATCTACACTCTTTAAAAAACTGGTAAAAATATTCTAACACGCTTAACCAAGAAAAAAAAAACTTGGAAAATGTTAACTGCATAATTTGCTTATTTGAAGAACAGCTTCAGCAAAATTAGTTTAGACTTGCATCAAAAACTCACTGGTAATCCTAAAAAAACTTATATACTTAAAATTATAACCTTTTTAATCAAAACTATGGAGTTTGTAAAAAACAACTTTGAGATAGTTTTCTAAGCCAATTAAAAAAGATTGAATTTTTTAACATTGGATACTTAAATGTAGCGTTCATTTTGATTGAGCATTGCATGTAATTTATTTTAAAAACACCCTGTATATTATGTAGTATTATGCACAAAAGTAACAATACGGTCTGCATAAAAAAGGTCCTAAAATTTTAGCCAGTACCACTATGTAAACAGTAGTCGGCCACATAAGTAACAACACACTGCACAAAAAAGGGTAAGTATCTTTTACAATTATGCCACATAGTTTTTTAAAATTATGTTTTCTTTATAAGAAAAGGGAGTATAAATATTTATGTGTACGATTATAACTTGCCATATTATTTTGGAAAATAAATCGTTTGTTAATTCGTTACAAATTTCAGGCATTTAAACATTTCAAAAAAGTTTGTTTTATGCCAGGATGAAGCAAAATTTAAACCTAAAATATAGCACCACAAATGACAAAAATCTGCAAAAAAAATTTAAGTGGCGCTTAAATACCTTCTTAAAATATTAGTAATTTGCACCAGCTATTAGTTATGAAACTTTGCAGTATTTTTGTACTATATAAGTTTTTATAAATACTCTGTACAAAATTGAAGCAAACATTTTTGTTATAGATTTTTTATGTTCGTAAAATTTAAAAATAATTGTCCATAAAATTTGAAGAGGGCGTCCATGATGGCGTAAGTGAAGTAGATATAGCAGCAAACAGCAGTCATCGCGCTACAAGTAATCTAATCTAGAAAATATTCCCGTCGTAAATAATTTATGCACCTGCCATAAAATCGCCATAAACGCTTGATCGGCCCGTTCAGCAAGCCAATAAAAAATAGAGACAATATCTTCATATTTCCATTTTACGAGTTTGACTGTAGCTCGGTATAATATTTCGGAGCAGCGCACGAAACTTTCAAACTCATTTGATCAAATGCGAACATAACAACAAAAATTTTTAGTCCGCGGGCTGAAGACGCCTGATAGCGTTCTATCCTTGGTTCGGGCACGTAGAGCTCGTTCGGCCCGAGATGAGGGTGTTAGCGGTACGTGGGCCGAGATAACGCACACGACCCCCACACCCGGAATGCAAACCATGTCTCCTGCTCATTTTACAAATAACGACAAACGAAAAGATGGCGTTTATGAATATGTAATTCTAAGGGGAAAGCTGCTCGCACAGACAGAGATTTTTCTTATCGCGGCCCGAATTCGAATGCGGATGATTTTATCGCGAAACGACAATTAAAGCCGGTCAGAGTTTCGACAAAAAGCTACTTCGGATTCAAATCTCGACCGAAAAACACGGATGCGAATTGTGCTTTAATATTTTTCAATGTTACATGCAAAAAAATGTGATGCTTTATAAGAGATTGAGAACAGAAGTCGTTTTTTATTGTATTTCAAGTTGCAAGCTTCCGACTTGAAATAAGTTCGAATAGAAAAAGTAGGAAAAGCTTGAAATATAGCCTGTCGTTCAGCGATCCGTATAAGTATAATCACTGGGTTATTGTTGAAATAGAAAAGATTTTTTTATAAATTTGATTGGAAAAAGAAAGTGAAATCTTTTCTTGTCTACATTAAATATATCATTGAAGATGGATATGACATCTGTATGTATATTTCAAGCAAACAAACATTTAAAATTTACGAGTTTTATTTGATTTATTTATGATCAAAACTCAATTAAATATTAACCAATTAATTTATTCACTCATTTATTATCAATTTTGAAAAGGTATAGGTATAGCTTGTCAATAAACTGTTTGTTAGTGTTCAAATGTGTCAATAATTAACAAGACCGCATATTTAATTTAATTTTGGACTTATAACGTTTTCGATTGGCTGCAATAGTGCGCACTAGTGGAGCCAATCGAAAACGTTGTTAGATAAACATTAATGTACATTTGTACAAGATGTTTAAGAATTAGAATTAATTGGCACAAATTTTACCACAATTATCTTAAATCAGTAAAAGATGAAAACCGATAAAACCGTTGTTTTTCAGCACTTCTGTAAAATGTTACAGCTAATCAAAGTTGATAATTTAAAAAAATATTAATATTTCAAAATTTTTTAGCTATAAATTTAAACAGCATGTTTATCACACTAATAAAATAAAAATTTGAGATAAATTTTATTAAATTTGCTTGACTGGAACATTAATTTCTGCTAACATCTCTAACTTCTTTTTAGAATTTAAGAACTACAAATTTTGCAAAATTTTAATAAAATGTACGGCTTTTGAGTAAAACTGAAAAAGTCAAAAACATGCACAAAGATGATTTCACAAAATAAGATTTAGAAAGTTAGCCCCAAAGTAAAAAAACGCTATTAGTTTTTACAAAAACTATTGACATTTATTTCAGTAGTAAGCTGCTAATTAGTTTTAATAAAATACTTAAATTACTAAAAACACTGTCAAAATTGGTAATTTTTATTGAACTGAAAAATAAACCTTTTGTCTAAAAATTTAAAAAATAGGAATACAATTCTTACTTTTACTATTATTATTAATTATTATTGTTGTCAAATGATATTTTAATCAGACAATAAGTTAACTAATATTTAATAAAAATCAGACAAGAGGTGTAGATATAGGGTGCCACCAAAAATATTAACATCCAGAAATCAGTTTTAGTAGGCAAAAAATACAACAGTAAAGTTGTTTGTTAAAATCTTTAATCTTTGCAATAGTAGGTATATAGCTGTTTTTGTCCAAATTTTTATAATAAAACTTAAAAAGTAAAAGTTGACTAACAACAAATGAGAAATAAAAAATAGGGAGTACCATTTTTAGATAGTTCAATAAAAAATAGTATTATGTTAGGTTTTTCAATGTATAGAATCCTAAGATTTTCTTGAATATTTTTATCTGTTTGACTAGTTCCGCCTAAGAACTTATCAAAAACTATTTTTGTAGATTGGGAATGTGTCCTTGCTGAGGTCACCAGAGAAAAAAGTTTACTCATTAAAAAACTTAATCTTAAAATATGAATTTTTTGTCAAAATTCCACCCAATTACAGAGAAAGTATATTTTACAACAAAATATAAAAATAAATTTTTTTTGTAAGATAATGGTTTGTTTACAAACTGCGTTAGGAGCGAGTAAAACCATTTCACAAACAAAAAAAAACTATTTTATGGCGAGTAGTAGGTAAATATAATTTTTTTCAACTGTATTAAAATTTTATTTTTATTCTTAAAACCTACAACTACAGGGTGAACCAAATAAATGGAACGGGCCGTTTTTTGGCTAAACTATAAAAAATTTTGAAAAAACAAAATATAGGCATTAAATGGCTAGGAAGGTGCTACCTGAGACAATGTTTAAAATTTTTTTATTTGTTTAAATTTTTAAGATAATTATAGCAACATTTTCGTTTTTTTATGAAATTTATTTCTGATTTTATTTGAAAATAAGCTTTTTATAAAAAATGTTGCTGTGTAAATTGTTCTAATATTAACTTTAAAAATTTTTAATAAAAAATTAAACATTACGGAATATTATCGTTAATATTTGTCAAACCTACAAAATGTTTGGTTAATTCAAGTTATGCACGTTAAAAAATAATAACAGTTCTTTAAAAAAGTTACAAAAAAATAATTTATTTAAATAATTAGATAATAATTTAACAATAAAAATTAATGTGTTTTTTCTTAATTTTTTATTATTTTGTAGTGCATATTACGAGGATGTTGTAGTACTAGATATAAATAAATAAAATGTAAATAATAAATATCTAGAACACCCGAATTATAATTTAAACAAATTGTTAAAAGAAAAATCAAAACTGCCTTCCACCTTTTAAACACTGGTATATGATGCTAGTTGAAACAACAATAGCAATAGAATAGCTCAAGGGTGTATAAAAACGCCTACTTGATTTTCTATCGGTGTTTGAAAGGTGGAAGACAGTTTTGTGAACATTTTGCTTTTAACACTTTATTTAAATAAAAATTCGGTGTTTTTGATACTTATTATTTACATTTTTTTATTTATTTCTAGTACTGCAACATACTCGTAATGTGCACTACAAAATAATAAAAAAATAAGAAAAAACACATTAATTATTATTGTTAAATTATTAATTATTTAAAGAAAGTATTTTTTGTAACTTTTTTAAAAGACTGTTATTTGCTTTTTAACATGTTAAATTAACCAAACATTTTGTAGGTTTGATAAAAATTAACAATAATATTTCATAATGTTTAATTTTTTTATTGAAAATTTATAAAGTTAATATTAAAACAATTAACACATAGCAACATTTTTTTTAAAAAACTTGTTTTTAAAAAAATCAAGAATTAATTTCACAAACAAACACAAATATTGCTAGTTATTTTAAAAATTTAAACAAATAAACAAATTTTAAACATTGTTTTAGGTAGCATCTTCCTAGCCATTTAATGCCTATATTTTTTAAAATTTAGTCAAAGAACGGCCCGTTTTATACATTTGGTCCACTCTGTATATTTGCAGTTAATCAAACTTTCATTTTCATGTTACTGCCAATTTAATTAAATTTTTACTCGTTTCCTTAGTATCACGAATTTTTATTTCTAGTTAAAAAAAGTTAAACTTTTACGTAGGGTTTAAAGTAGAGAAATTATTTCATATGTATAAATAGAAAAAAAAATGATATAAAAATATGTGTTACAAACTCTCCATTGGACTACTCGTTTATTGTAATACTCGCTTTTGCGTGTTACAAATCAGTCTTATCACAATAAGAGTTTTAAACCTAGTTTTTAAATAAAAGTTTATTTTGATACTAGAAAAATTTATATAACAAAAAACTCAAAGTTATGGAATCAAAATAGTTTAGAACAAAAATAAAGTTTGCATATTTAAAATTAATCATTATATTGATTCAAACCATTAATGCCATTTGAGAAAACCGCGCGGGGCATGCAGATTTGTCACCACTTTTACCTGAATTTGATCTGCTTCGGATGGTTTTCTCAGATGGTATGAAAGGTCTATCGACCATAAATTAATTGCGTTTACAATAGAATCTTTGTTGCACTACTAATAAACAGATAACTTACCTTTAAAGTCAGGAACGCCAATATTGATTTGGAACAGTATATGCTATTATATTAATTATTAGAAATGACTGCACACAATTCTGTTTTAAATTAAGCTAAGAATTTTATGCTCGGGGCTACAAATATAATCAACAGTACTTTAAAGTTTAGTAAATTCAGTTTAAAGTCTTTCAAATATAAAAAAATTAAAATACAGTTCTATTATTTTAAATGACATAATTTTTAGGTATGAACAGGACCACCACATCTACATTTTTTTTATATAACCAACTGAAATTGCATAATATTTAGATTGTTCTTTAGCTCAATTCCACGGCAAGCTATACTTGCTTTGACAATTATTATTAAGAGGTTCAGTAAATACTTGGTAACTCAATATTTGTGTGAATAGTCAATATTTCATCAAACTAGGAATTTATTATATTAAATTATAAAGTTTTGATTAGCCTAACTTATAAGTAAGTGATAACTTGATAAGAAATAATAAAACTTTCTGTAGATTACATGAGATAACAATTGTTAGTTATAAGTTAAAATAAAAAGATTATAGAAAACTGACCTCAATTTTAGTTTTTACTTAAAAATAGTAAAAGTCAGCTTTACTTTTATCTGAATATAGCTGTTGGCACTAACCTGAACTGCAGATAGCTCTTCAATATTTCCCAAAGTAATATGCAAAAAAGTTTGGTGATGTTCAATAAAAAGTTGTGAACAGAAATCGTTTTCTATTGTGTTGCAAAACTCCAACTTGAAGTAAGATAGAGTTAAAAAAAAGTACTCGAAATATATTAGGAATTTATGCTAATCTTATATAAAATTTGGTATATATTTGCCGGAGTTAGTTGCAAGTATTCCGCTTGGAGTACATTTTATTGATTGAAACAACATCTGCAGCCGCCCCACATTCTTGTTTCTGTTTGAGTCAAAGTCGGTAGCTTTTCCACTTCCTATTATGAATTTTCCTCCGGATTTGAGTTTGTTTAAATTTATAGAACGAGAACATGCATCGGATAAATATTTATGTAGCGAGTTGACGAGAGACAGAGCCGGACTGGTTATAATACCAGCCGCATATTCATGGCGCAAAAATCACATCGAAAAATCCGGATTTGCAAAACAATGTGGGAAAAACAGTGCGCAACAGCGGCCAAAATGTAAAATAGCTATAAATATATGCGCACGGTGTAATGCTGCATTTTTAAACACGTCCGAGGTAGGCCTTTTCCACCTATAAACCGCCCTATTGAATATGCATGTTCCGCACGTTAGAAACAGAAACAGATCTCCATTCATTTGCATATAAAATGCGAACTGAAAATTTCACTCGCTTTCAGGACTTTTGACTGACACTGTGTTTGATATTTTGCTGCTTTATGCCAAAACGAAACAATGTTGCCTGAATTAAACCAGAAAACATCGCTGAGCCAATTACCGGCCTAATTGTCGCCCACATTTTCTCGTTATCAATGAAACGAGCTTAATAAACAAATAATAAGACTTAGTAAATTTTATTTTGGGTCAAAATTTGCAAACAGAAATAACTTCTAATAATACTTTTATAGGTATTCGATGAGAGAGCGGGCGGTTGGGGACGCGAAATCACGGAATAATCTCTCCATTTGTATAAATACGGGAAACTCTTGAATGGGAGCTTTAAAAGATTTATGTACATGTCAATACGACATATAAACATCGAAATAAATCATGATTTGAAAGCCGATTAGGGGGCGGAGCGGGTTTTTAGGTGCCTCCGGAAAAATGAGAGGAATTTAGAAGAATATTTTAAAAACAAATTCTGACAAATATTTTTTCAAACGTTTTTTTGGTATTAATTTAAAATTTAATGAAATAAAATTTATAGCAGAAAAAAATAAAATATTTAAAGAAAAATACGCAGGTATGGGAAAATAAAACAAATATTTTATACCGATATGGAATTTAAAACAGCTTCTAAAAATGCATTGCTTTCACCACTTTAAAGTTCATCTTTTTTATGGTTGAAACAGGTACAGTATATTTACAAAAAATAAAAATCTAACTGAAGTAGTAAATTATTGCTTATATAAAAAGTATTTTTACGGCCAATTTATGATAAGATGTAGGCAAGAAGTGATAAGTGGTCTCAAGCAACGACGTTTAATAACCCAAAATTTATGCCTGATTTTAATAAAATATTGCCATAAATTGAAAACGCATTACTTGTAGTATTAAAATTTGATAAGTACGTACGATTTAATACATTAGTTTAAAACATTAGTTACATTTTCATTTTCTGACAAAAATACATTATTAAAAATATATTTTTTAAATTGTACAATACCGTAATGTTAAAAAAATACATTTTTGCTTTGTTTGGTTAGTTACAGTTTAAAAATAATTGTAAACAGGAAACGTAACAGGGGTTTTAATAAGTTAGCTGCTATAAAGTAATTATTTACTAAACTTTTCGTCAATTAGTTTTGACACAAATCGATAAATTATTAGGTTTTTTAATTTATTTTTATTTAACGTCGCAACTAACATTTTTAGTTAAAGTTGTCCTGATAATTGACATTTGCACTCGCAACACGAAACAAAGCTTTCCGATTGAAATTAATAATTCATTATTTTATATTGAACTATTAAAAAGTTGCGCAAATTAAAGTTTTAATAAAGACATACCTCTGCTCATGTGCTACAATTTTTTTATAAACGGTTTTAACTACAAACTTGTAGTTTCGAGTATAGTTTTTTTTTGCTATTAATTGTTGATTAAACTTTGACCTCCGATATCTTCTAAACGGTAAGAGATATAAAAAATTGTAAATTAACTTTTTTGTAAAGCGTTTGATTTTCTACAAAAAAATATAAATTTTCTGTACAACCAAGTAATAACAAGATATGGATTTTGCCATATGAAACTGAAAAAAAAATGGAAAACTGCGATGAGGGAGTCTTTCCTATTAAAACTAAGAGCCCATCTTAAAAAAGCATTTTTTAAAAGTGCTTAAAAAACTATGTTTTAGTGTCGGAAGTTAAAAAAAATAGTTGATTTTTTTGGCCTACCCTAGAGCACAAACTTCACTGATAATGACTTTCGAAAATTTTAAAGTTTTACATTTTAAATTTCTACATTGGACATTAAATACTTTCTCACGCCATAGTCCTTTACATTATGCCTTTAATACATAAATAACTGTTATGTAATAAATAAGGCGAGGATTCAAAGGTACCGAATTCGAATGAAAGCGCTTGACCTTGCCAAAGCATTGACGCACCGCGATGTCTCGTACCCCCAATTATTATGTAGCGCTGCATTGACCCGATGCCTGCAATGTGTTTATAATATGCTTACACTCGATCGCGTCCCCTCCACGCCAAGCGCCACTGGCACAGGTACCTTTTAATCCTCGGCTTAGTAATAACTGATTAAAGTATTGCATAGTTTGTGCGCGAATTCTGGGTTTATTTGATTCAAATAGTTAGATTAATACTGAATAATTTATTTCTACTATTTACACAAATACAACAATAAATAAATAACTCGATATTCACGTTATAATCGCCGTCACTTACTCTTCACTCGCTTGTATGGCTCTCACTTACTGATTAATTGCTCGGTCAATGTAGCCGCTCCTTATATAACTATACGTCATTTCAGAATATATCCTGAAGTATGGTGATTTTTCTCCACTCAGGCAAAGCGAGCTCTCGGTTCTGGGCGTGTCTAGTAGTGGTTTCGCAAAATTTCACGCCTCAGTGCGATTCCGGTGCAATATTTTTCTGGTATTTTCTTGAGCTATATATTTACTTAAACTCTCTCTTATTATTATTTTGAATTATTTGTAACAGTTTCTTTATCACGATTATAGCAAGTTGTCTCACAAGCCATAAGCGAGTGCGGTATGTCCTAAAAATCAAAAAGATACTTAATCACAAATTATATCTAAAATTTTTTCTACGTTTGCAATTTTAAATTTTACAAAATTTTTTTAAATAATAATATAAAATATGATTACATAAGAGTAAACGTTATAGTTATGCTACTTTTTTTACGTATGAACTTGGAAATTAAATACATACAACAAACAATAGCGTCTGGTTTTTTTCACCTTTGTAATTTCAGGCTTTTACTTGTAAAAAAGAAAACAATTTGAACAAACATCGAAAATTGTATGCAAGTAGTATAATTAATAAATCGATGCTCTTATTAGATATACGAGAATAAATTAATAATAAATTAACTTTGAGTAAGTATAGTCACTAACTAACGGTATTTAACTACTTATGTATTAATCATGTCTATAACTTTGTATTAAAACAAGAATACTACAATATTCTGCCTAAACTCAAACCAAAGTATATGTAGGTATAATATAGCTTGTGTTTCAAGTCACTTAGATTTAATAAAATGTAAAAAAAGCTAAAAATATTAAAAGTTATTACTAAAGAGTAGCTAAAAATAATAATAATTTTTGAATAAAAAAATTAATTGTTGAAATGATTCCTATTCTTTTACCGGGTACAACACATAATAATAAAAATATCCTCAAAAATCGTACTGAAAGTAAATGACTTGTATAAAAGATAAAACAAAGAATTGATATATAATTTTGATTTGTCTAGCAAAACTCGCTATGTAACCGCATGACAAAAGAGGCGTCGTGGCTATTATTTTAAACGTATTTTTAGTAAGAGTTCAAACCAGACTCTAGGTATATATTTTTGTATTAAAACAAAACAAAATGTTACAACAGTTTATTAATTTTTGCATTAAAGTTTAAAGATTTTGCAATACTCAACCATAAACAATGAGTGGAGCTATCTCATTTTCAAAAATTTTTGGTGACATGTGCTATGTCGTGAAGGGAGGAATAAGAAAGTTGGCATGCCCTATACTGACAATGTTAGTTTCTTGATCAAGTTATAAACATCTTTTATGGTTTTATTCTATTGTTAAGACCACCGTCTGCAAATTTATAGTAGAGAAAAAAGCTATCCCGGCCATTGTAAAACGGCCATCAAAGGTGTTTGCGCAACGACCACGATTTCAATGCTTATGCCCACTTCTGTTATTCTTCTCTTTACGGCTTATGTGACGTTTGATATGTTTTTGTAATTGCTCACATAAGTTTATTTAAGTTGTGCAATTTTTCCTAATAAAAGATGATACTAAGTAAACTTCAAAAATCCAAAAATGTTAAATAAAGTCCTAATTTTTAAATGTTGTATCCGCTATGCGCCGTAAAAAAAATCTTGTTTGTTTGTAACAAATACTTTCAAAATTTGTTAAATATAGAACCCAATAGTCTTTTTATTAATTGTAAATCCTCAAAGATATCTTAAAGACTATCGAGTCGATTATCCTTCTTGTAAACATTTTTAACCAAATTCTAAAACTTATTGTATAAATTGCACAAATTACTTGACAGTATAGACTACATAATGAGAAAGATTTTATGATCTTGCCATATTTTTGTTTGCAAATCTTGCACTACTTTTTCAGCAGTTTTAGATTTTTTACATAATTTTTCTTAATTTATTAGATGTTTCTTAAAAAAAACTGACAATCTTACAAAAATGTGCTTTTTTAGAGTTTTATTTATTATATTAAAATCTAATAACTGGGTGTACAATTCATATTTACAAATGTCAATCAAATAAAATTATCGATTGCTTTGGCGTTTATCATTTTGAAAATAGACTTTAATAAGAAAAACGTTATGTTCTACAGTGTAAACCAATTTTAAGCAAAGTTAATAAACTAAGTAAATACCAACTCAAGAATTAATCACTTCTGTCAGAAAAAAGTTTTTTTCCAAATTGAATTTAGTCATGTTAAACAATTTTTTTTTTAATTTAAGTATGTAAAAATATATTCTTTTATGTTAAATACTTCTTGCCAATCAACATGCTACATTTTTGTAACAATTAAAAATTAAAGCTCACTAAATTCACATTTATTTCCGGATAAATATGTCAACATGTTTATTGACTAGGCAGTAAAACAGGCATTAGGAGCATGTTAAAGTACAGCTGTCACAAAAATTTAACGATCAGTATAAGAAATTGGCAAAAAGTCAAAAATTCATTTTGTATAAGTTTGTATTATATTGTATTTTATTTTTGTTTATAATAAAAAAAATTTTTAACAAAATATGTTGTTAATCATTTTATGACCAATAGTTTGGACTGCTATAACTGTAATGACAACTTATTATTTTTTTAACTGAGTTTTCAATTTTTAAAGATAGTTGGTTTAATTTCAGTAATTATGCATTAAATTTTTATTTGTAATATATATATTGTTTGTAATGTATTGGCATAGACTTTGGAATTACAAAACCAAAAAGGAATTTCGTTTTGGCTTTAAGTCGTAGAAAAAACTATCGTTTTACACAAACTATTCTAAAGTTTACTAATTTTGAAACAACAGTTTGTTGCGACAAAAATAAGGTTTGCCTGTCTAAAATAATTATTAATTACTGTCATATTTATTGCAAGAAATGTGCAATGTTCTGTGTATTAAATAAGATAAAAGCTGTGTGCTTCGTGCTAGACATGTAAACAGTAGCAGTTACATTAATAACAATAATTCAATTCTAGTCTTTAATGGCAAAACTGATAGAAAAAAATTAGTTTTACAGTTTTAAATATCTTAAAACACCCAGACAGACAATGACTTCCCAAAAAGTCTATTGTAGCCTACTGTAAAGTTTCTGTAAAACTTGATAAAAGCTATATTTTTTGAAAACTAAATGTATTGTAAAATGACTATAAAAATATGTTAAATAATATAAAAAATCGCCTCGGCTTGATTGAATAAATTTTATTAGAGAATACAATTTCCCATTGTTATCCCGGCGCATCCACCATTTTGCCACAACTTCCGACATTTTATTTATTTGTTGAATTAATTAGTGCTTTATTTACGTTTAGTATTTAGTAATTTTAACACTCCCTGAAAGCATTTAGCGCCTAAACCCCTTCATCGATCACTCGCCAAGATCGATCCACCCGGATCAGTGAAGAACGATTAGTTTACACCGGAGCGACTCCGGATCAAGGCGGCCGAGTAACTTGTTAATCACTCGATAAATACCACCATCGTTTACCCACTGTCATTGTTGAAGGAAGAAGAGAAACGTGAAAAGTTTTATGGCAATCTCTCTTAATTGTCTGGCTTCCGGTGGTCCATCAATTGTTGCCATTTTGTTTTGTCGACGTAAATATATTAATACAAGTGCCTGAAACGAGTCCGGAGAAAATTGATTCCACTTTCTGCCGTCATAAATTGAAAAGCTGCCGCTTTTGCGTACCCCACCGGCCTATTTATAGGTTGTGTTTTCACCGAAACTGAGAAAATTTGACAGGATGTGGATGATGAACATGGGGAATCTAGACCGTTTCACTCGACCTGCTGATGCCGCAAAAACGGTAATTGAATCGCACCCAACTTACAACAAACTAAGTACTCTAACTTATAACATTATTATTACTACAATGTTACTAAATAATTTATTAATTATTACCCACAATTTTAAAGAACAAGTTATCATACAGTGTGTTTCAGCCAACTGCAATAAATTCAATAATAAATAAATGAGCGCCTGTTTAAGACTCAGTATTATGGTCCCAAAAGTTTCACCTGAGGGGTATCGGTGTGTTACGAGGTAGCTGGTGGGCGGTACTTACAGACCTTCCCCACCATATCTCTTTTCGCAAACTTTTAGATGGAAGGAGATATTTCAAGGTTTCGTCACAGCTAGTTTGAACTGATACGGATCGGCCGATCGGCGAGTCTATAACCCTTATTATTGCAGTAAAATCGTCCTACAAGGCTTCTTTCTTGTAAATTTTTTTTTAACGTATAACTATACGGAACTTTTACAGTATTGTAAAGTATCATTTTGGTCATTTAAAATCGCTATCTACGACTAATTTTAGTGGGACCGAACTTTGTAAAATTATTTTTTTTTATATCGGAGCAACAATTTTTAAAATCGTGTTTTTAAAACAAACATCGGCCTTATATATTAACTATTTACGCTATAATTTTGAAATTTTGTTCGCTTATAGAGAAAACCAGAGCGCATCTAACGTTAACAAGAAATTTAAGAAAAACTTTTTTGTTTTTGAGAAAAGAGTCTCCAAAGTTACTAGTTGCGAAATTGTACATCGACAACTTCACCCTGCAAGGAACTATGTGAATTGTTAATAATTTGACCATATAATGTACATTTTCGGACTCACAAAACTTTAAATAAGTTTTTTTTTAATTAGGATAATAACCATAAAGGTTTCCGAAATATAATTTTTTTAAAACAAGGCTTTGGCGCGCTACTTCGCGCAATACGCGTTCAATCTACATCCGTAGGTACTCGCACAGTATATAGGAGTATTATGAGTTATGACTTACTTGAAAGTACTGAAAGTAACTGATTTATGTGATTTTAGGCTTAAATGGTACATATATACCTCATTTTATTTAAGGGTTTGATCTCTTTATTTTTATTATTATATTTATATTATTCTTAATAATGCCAAAAATTATTTATGGCTACCTTAATGTTTTTGTTTACATCAGGCACTGTAGCTATCTCGTGCAAATTAAAAGCGTCTACACTTTTAACAAGAATATTGAATGTTGTTGTTTTCCAAATTTCATAAAAAGAAAAAAAAACTGTTATGTAACATCCGTTTAAAGCGTGAAGCACTAAAATATTTCGACAAATTTTATCTTGAAAATAATTTACTACTTTTGAAACTGAACTAATTTTTGTTTTTAATCCATGGCCCAAATCAACAAAAAAAGACATTTTGTTTTGGATCTGCTTTAAGTAAATTACAATTATAATAGTAAATCAGAATAATTAAAATATCCATACCTACAGATTTTATTAAAATTGAATTCTTCATGATTGCTGTATAGATGTTCCAACGTTTTAATACCCTGGAATTCACTAGCAAAGAAACATAAATTGTTGTTATCAAAACAACCAGTGATAAAAAGTATTTAAATGTTTGTCAACATATTTACAGAATTTTCTAAAATATAATTAAATAAAATTTTAATGATGATTTTTGTATTCTAATAATTGCATAAATTGTCTAAATTTAAGGCATATAAAGTATATAACAATGGCATATAAATTTTTATTAAAAATATATAATGACATTAAAAATCAATGTCGACCTCACAGTGTTTTATTGTAATTATATAAAAATCACTTCACTTCGAGAAAGAGAAGATGCTTCCATCAAATTTAAAATTAAGGTGTAAGTGCTTTAGGTAAATGCTTTTACATTATTGTATTGTACCTAAACAAAAAATTAACATAATTGACCTAATCTAGTTCACATTATGTAATATGTATATAAAAAGCAGTCAAAATATAGGACTGACTATATATTAGGGTGGGCCATAAAAATCGATTATTTTTTTTAATTTCCGACACTGAAAAACAAATTCCTAGGCACGTTTAAAAAATGCTATTTTAAGATGAGCTCTCAATTTTAATAGGAAAGACTCCCTCATCGCAGTTTTCCATTTTTTTTTCTTCAGTTCCATATGGTAAAATCTATAACTCGTTATTGCTTGATTGTATAGAAAATTTGCATTTATATTTTTTGTAAGAAATTAAACGCTCTACAAAAAGTTATCTTACAATTTTTTTATATCTTGTACCATTTAGAAGATATCGGAGGTCAAAGTTTAAAGAATTTAACAAAAATTCTTTTTTTATTTCTAAATTTTATAACTCAGAGATAAATAAATATTATAAAATGCGCAACATACAACCTTGTAGGAAATTAAACTCTATAAAAAAATCTTTTGTAGTTAATTGATTATTCTAACCATTTAGAAGATATTTGCATTTTAAAAATCAAAATTTGATAATAAATCCCCAATTTTTTTTAAATGATTGAAGTAATTGATTAACCACAAAGACTATTTTGTAGAGCGTTTAATTTCCTACAAAACCGTATGTTGTACACTTAAAAATATTTATTTATCCATGAGTTATAAAACTTAGAATTGAAAAAGCTATTTTTGCTAAATTCTTCAAATTTTGACCTCTGATATCTTCTAAACGGTAAGAGCTATAAAAAAATTAAGATACCTTTTTTTATAGCGTTTAATTTCCTACAAAAAATGTAAATAATTTTTTTCTGTACGATCAGGTAGTGACGAGTTATAGATTTTGCCATATGGAACTGAAAAAAAAGTGGAAAACTGCAATGAGGGAGTCTTTCCTTTAAAATTAAGAGCTTATCTTGAAAAAGAATTATTTAAAAGTGCCTAGAAACCAATTTTTCAGTGTCAAAAATTAAAAAAAAATAGTTGATTTTTTTGACTCAGTCTACTATATATGTATAGTAAAAATTTGACCAAAATTTTATATTGGCAAACACTGGTAACAAGTGATGATTGATAGTGATAATGGTTTGCAAGTATTTATCAATTATTTATTTTATTAACCTTTGAATAATTCTGTATTACTGTGTTGGATGGGATGGTGTGAATACGTAAACAGAAATTTAATGCATCCAGCGCAGCAAAGCCTTGTTTTAAAAAAATTATATTTCGGAAACCATTATGTTTATTATCCCATTTTTTTTTTTAAAAAACTTATTTAAAGTTTTGTAAATCCGAAAATATACATTATATGGTCAAATTCTTAATAATTTACATAGCTTTCGGCAGGGTAAAATTGTCAGTGCACAATTTTGTATCTATATCTTTCGCATGGAAACTCCTTTCTCAAAAACAATTTTTTTTTAAATCTGTTATTACTGTTAGATGCGCTCTGGTTTTCTCTATAAGTAAACAAAATTTCAAAATTTTATCTGAAATAGTTAATTTATAAGCGCGATGTATGTTTTAAAAAACACGATTTTGGAAATTAGTACTCCGACATAAAAATAATCATTTTACAAAGTTCGGTCCTACTAAAAAAATTGTAAGTAGCGATTTCAGATAGCCAAAATAATAGTTTACAAAACTGTAATGGTCTTGTTTAGTTATACTACTTATATTACTCTACTGTAAATTCCTTCAACGAAACGCATAGATTCGAAATGCTGTGATCTTTGCTTCGAAATAATTCCAGTCATTCCAGATTGTTAGCTACACCTACAATTTCCCACTACATGCAGTAAAGTTAAAACGGCAAATTAGACACGATCGCGCCGTCTGTGAAGCAGTCTAGAAAGCTCATTTTTAATTTGAAAATAGGCGCGATGTTCATAACTTTATCACGAGTTTCCTCTCTTATTATTCAACAAAATTAAGTAAAATTTTCTCAATACATTCACTTGTACATTATCTAAGTTTCCACGGTTTTTATTTTGCAAAAAAAATTTTTTTGAAGAATTTAATTTATTGCTATTGTTTTAAAACAGCTAGCTAAAAAATCTATACATACGAACCTAGATAATATAAAAATAAATGTGTTATAAAAATTTCAGTTAATTCCATTGGATAATAAGGAAGAAAATTCGTGACAAATGTGGTAATACGCGTGAAACCTCCTCTTAAGAAAATACTCGGACACGTCAATTAGTATTTTTGTTTACACATTTTTTCTACAAACACATTGTTTGCAGGGTGTGCTATGTGGCACTGGTCAATACCAACTATATATTTTAAATGCAACACTCTATATATTATTAAATTTTTAAATTTTTAAAAAAATTGTAGACTGATTTTATCTACAATGGCTTTCATAACTTTTACTGTTTCGGAAATATTAAATGTTATTAAATTTGTTGCAGAAATTATCATTAACAATGAAAACTTATTTGATTACAAAAATTTTCTTCAACATACTGAAAAACTAATTAATTATACTGTTTGTTTTTTGATAATGTAAAAAATTAAAAAAATAATAATTTCCATGAAGGAGATTTTTAAAATACTCGCCGCAAACGTCTTGGAAACATATTAATCCTAAATAGAAATTTCTTCTAACGTTACTTAACATCTCAGGTCTCAGGCGTCACCGATCTAATTCCAAGCGTTATTCGTTTTCTCAAATCAGCTAAGTTGAAAAGTTTGGTTTGTATACAATACTTTGAACATATCTCCATAAGAAGAAGTCTAATGACGTCAAGTCAGTGGATCGTACTAGCAATTCTGTCGATCTTTGGCTCTCTATTTACCGATTTGGAAATATTCATTTAAGGCAGTGTTTCTCAACCTTTTTGGACTAAACGCTCTTTTTGTAAGACCCGCTTCTTAATTCGCCCCCCTATAAATTTTAACAGATAAAAATTGTACGATAATCCCTAATATAAGGTAGATTTGGCTTACATTAGGCGTTAGTAAGATATATCCAAAGAATTTTGAAAGAAACAATAGTAGAATAACATTTGTTAGTTAGAAATTTAATTAAATTTACAAAAAAAGTAAGATATATAAAGTAATGTGTTTTAATTTTAACATAACAAAGAAACAATAAACTAAATGAAATTGTAATGAGAACCTTGAGGTTGGTGATCTTGACAAAGTTTAATAATATTGGGTTCTAATTTTGACAGATATAATCGTAAGTCACCTTGTTGGCAAATGTTGAGGCGATTTTTTTAATTAGTCAGCATTTGAGAAACCGCACTAAAACCCTTTTCCACTAGGTATGACGTTGAAAATGCCATAAACATTGTAGCAATTAAATACCAAAGGATAACAATATTGTTTTATAAAATGTTTTATTCGCTTCTTTCACACGCAATATAAAAATGCAGCGGCCCATCACTGACAGCGGGTGTTCAAAATGATTTTGCCTACGCAAAATGACTATCGCCCCCCAAAAGCGTATAGTCAAATAATCGCCCACAGTAAGTTTTTGATCGCTCCCCAGGGGGCAATATCGCCCAGGTTGAGAATCACTGATTTAAGGTATTACCGAACACTGATTTGGTAACGGAAGGGTGCTCCATCTTGCTGAAACCATAGCATATTTGCTAAAACTGGAAGGGTTTGCTTGATTAGCATATAAGTTTGTCAAAGTTAGTACAACGTTATTTTCGAGCAGTGCTAAATAGTTATCACCATTGAAACTGCTGCCAATGAAAAAAAGACCTACAATGTGATCTCTAACAATTAGACCAATAACGGCAACTTTGACGATTAACCTGACCGTGAAGTGTAAACGTGCTCTCATTAGAAAACAAAACATGTTCTGACTAGATTACATTATCATCTAACATTGGCATCATTTCTTCACAAAAACTCAGGCTTCTATCAAAATCGTCTTTCAAAAGCTCCTGTGTTGATATCATTTTATAGAGATGCATTTTATTTTTTTTTTAATGTTCGAATAATCGATGAACAGCTAACATCGAACATTAAGGCTACTTTTTGACTAGAAGTATGTAGGTTTCCTTCATATTTGTACTTAAGCAAAATATCTAATTTAGTATTATCAGTTACTGTATTGAAAGCTGTTTATTTTTCTGCCGTGCATGCCCAAGCTCGCAAAACTGCTTTTCTATTTTACTAATTGTCTTTTGAGATATAAACAGCAAATTTAGATTTTTTTTTATAAAATAAGCGAACAACTTTTATTTGTGTTAGTGTGTTATCTCCTTAATCAATCATCTGTAGAATTGTTATTTTGTGCATTTCTGTGAAATGAGTCATTTTTCTGATATCAGTTTACGAAATTCAAACAAATATAACACTCACAACTACTGTCGTAAAGAGAGACAACAAATTATTAATTGTTTTATGCAACAGTAAACAAAAGTAGTTACTGAAAAAGTTTTTTTTTCATTTTATTTTAATTAAAATTACGCTAAAATTGTTTTTGCTTACTTTATCATAATGAAGACCCATATGGAAAATAAGTATTGAGGAATTTCTGTAATCAAATAAATTTTTTTGTTAATGTTAATTTTTGCAACAAATTTGAAAACCCTTAATATTTCCGAATCAACTGAAGATAGGTATAGGACATTGAACATAAAATATGTCTAGAATTTTCTGAAGAATCCAAAAATTAAAAAATAGATAAGATGTTGCGTTTAAAATAAGAAAGTTGGAATTAGCCATTGCCATATGGCACACCTGTATACAAAATTTTCGTAGAAAAAAATGCGCAACTAAAAATATTAATCGACTTGTCTAAATATTTTTTCAAAAACACGTTTTTAAGTCGTTTTAGCTTTCTAAATTTATGAGTTAATTCTTACATTGTAGTCACAAATTTTGTTCAAAACTGTGTATCATTATTTGTGTAAGTGTACTAAAAACGTTTTTTACAACAACACATTCAAATTCTCTTAAATTTATTGTTAGTAGCAGATATAATAAATGAAGCTCATCGCCTTCTAGTGTCTTTCCTGAATAATGCTTACAACTATTTTTTGCACTACTCTACCAAAAATCACGTGACTACGCACTGAGCGAACAGTCGGGACCATCAATTTTACAATTATTCTTCGTTTTTACCGCACTAGAGCCTGCAAAAAGCATAGGAATTTTTCTCGTTTAAAAAGCAGTTTAAAATTAGATTATCGTATCAGAGCCTAAGTTTATAATAAAACAATGCACTTTAGCACTTTTGTTCAGATAAAACAACAGAAATGCATTCGCAATATGATTGTATTGCCTTTAAACTTTAGGTTTAAGCAGCGCCATCTGTGAGAAATTGTGTAAGACATTAAAATGTCAAATTTTAGCAGTAACTTAAAAAAAATACAACGATAACCTATATTATCGACATCAACGCATTTATTTTTTTGATACTTTAAAAATAAATTTCAAAATTATGGTTTTTTGGCCTTGTGGAGTATTCGTGCAAAAAAATAATATACAAAAGCCGTGTAGGAACAGTTTTGCTTTATTCGTGCGACATTTTTTACTCGTACGCAAAGCGCACTCGTGTAAAAACTGTCGAACTTATATGCAAAATATATGTTCCCGCACTTGTCCTGTAAATTTATGTCTTTTGCTAAAATGTTCCTAGTATAACTTGTCTTTAAGATTTATTTCGATCTACACGTATTAAAAAAGAAACTCACTTATAGTTGACAAAACTGTACATAATTGTGAAAGATCAATCAAAAAACAAAAATTACCCAACTATGTCGAAATTGTGTCACACATAACAACAATAAATTTGAAGAGAAAATCAATACTTGTTACACCTACACAAAATTTTCGTTTATAAATAGTTTGGCGTGATAATTTAAATGTAAATTCCAGTTAAATTATTTTATAAGTACATTAAACTTGGTTTTAAGAGCATTTTATTAAAAAAAATCGATTTTTATATTTATGTGTATTGGTTTAAAGTAACATTTGAATGCACTTAAACTATGACGAAAAGTGTACTAAAGTTTATTTATTTCGAGCGTTTTGCCGGATATTTACAACTTGACCGGGGCCGTAATATTTCTGGTGTATGTATATAGAGTTTGGTGGCGCATCATTTTTAATAAACCGTCATAAATATTTTCGATAAGCAGTTTTGTTAGGACTAAGCCATTGTCGACCAATTTATTGTCAAATAAAGTCTTGTGCGTGGAGGGGGCGGAGACGCCGAGGGCGGTTTTATCGTTATTTAAAGAGTCGAACGTCGAACTTTAGCCTCTGCAGTCATCTTTCAGGACTTATCTTGACGAGGAAGCGACCAGATAAGACGTCCTGGCCACAGAGGACGGATTAAGATAGATAAAGGTTAGCCAACCGTATTTGACAGTCCATGGATAAATTGCCAACTGATGCACGTATGCCAAAAAAGTCTCTCATCAACTCTTGTTTCTCTCATCAATTTTAATTAAAACAAAATTTATTAAAAAATTATACACCCAGCCATCAATTATTACAACTCAACTGTCCGAAAGTTGCACAAACGTTAAGTGACACAAGAAAAATGTTGAATTTTAGTCGGAAATGGAGCGATCGGTCATCAGGGAGTGAAAGTTAGTCATTTTCGATATTGGTTACGTTCGTAATGACAGTGTGGTTCATCATGGCGTTATATTTGATCCGATGATATGACCGACAGATCATTAACATCATTACAAGGCCCACCCTGGCCCGCCACCGATGCTTGTAATTAACGCCGCCAACTGAGCCGTTTCGTCTAACCTACAACCCAACGTCAAACGTTATTAAAACGTAACAACCAAAGCTGCAATCAGATTTCGATCGACACCTAAATTATTTCTCGACCAAAAAAACAAGAACACGCGCTGCAGTAATCAGCGGAAATCCGACTAAATTGAGACTGACTAAACCTGCATTATACATATTTTACTACGGTGTTCGAGATAATCAAATTTTATTTTTCAGAAACAATTTTTAAACTGTAAATTAAAGAAACGCCAATCTTTTTAAAAAGTCACAAAAAAATTATTCAAGTCAATCACGGATGACATAATGCACAACGTTAATACGTAGACACCCAAATAGTTTTTTAGGTCTCCGTTCAGAAACACCAAATTTCTAGTCGTATAAATCGTCAGAAAAGTCATCGTTTGCGTTTGTCACTATTTTACACTGTCTATATAGACCTTGAAAGTAAAATCTAGGGATTTTCTGTTTTCAAAGCACGATTTGACAGAATTTATAATTGATATTTTGAATTTAAAATTTAGTTATCATGATAATGCTACCAACCGCAGAAAAACAAATACTTTAGCGCCAAAATTTTTTATAATATTTTCTTTTTTTAAATTTAGGCTAAAAATAGAGAAAAAACATATTAAAAGAAGGGCGTACATCAAACAAAGAACAGTTGGAGAAAAGGAAAAGATATGTAGAAAGTTTACCTATACGGCTAAGAATTCATACAAGTTCGAAAAATTATTTAAAAAATATGGAATTTTATTGGCTTTTGCAACTAACAACAAATTAGATAAAGTGATTAACAACAAAGACATAATTGAGAAAAAAAAAAAGTGTGGTGTATATGAATTGACATGCGGAAGCTGTGAAGCCAAATACATAGGAAGAACATTCAGAGATTTTGGTACAAGAATAAAAGAACATATTAGGGATAAAAATAAAGAAGAACTCGATTCTCAGTTCGCAAAACACCTCAAGGAAGCTCAACACAATTTTGATCCAGATACGGGTTTCCGGATCTTACATAATAGGGATAAATCTAGTATTTTAAATAATCTAGAGTTACTGGCAATTAAAAGAGGTAAGAAGATGAGCTCTGAATACATGCTAATTTACAATTGAATAGAATTGGAGATTTGGTTATGGACGTTTTGTTCCAAGATAGACAGCACACTATACAGCAATTTTAATAACAACTGTTAATTTAAAAAAGTTGTCAAGTGTGCTATGAGATTTTGATAATAAAAAATATAACAAAGAAGGGACGTCGGAACTTGATACACAGCTTCACAGTGCGCGCGCAAACGTGATTTGTCATCGTAAGAGCCGTCTGACACTATTCAAGTTTTAGTACTAATTTAAGTATTGAAGTTGCACGCGCAAATCTAGTTTAACAGTTGCTTTCTATAAAGGAAATTTCTGTCTGACACGTTAGTACCGTGTTAGTATGAAAGTTAGTATACGAGCCTGCGCATTGATGATGTTAAAACACGATCAAACGTCAACTATCATTTAAATTTCTAACCTCTTTAAATTTGTGTTGGATGTTGATACCACAGCTGATACCTTTGATTATATATACAAGTGGATACCTAATTCAATGTGTTAGAGGAGTACACATTTTGAAAAGATTTGGGGGACAAGGATACCCTCAAAAATAGCGTACGCCAGAAAGAGATGCAACGAAATGTAGGATGCCGATCTTTTGCGCAAGTACCGTTTCTCAATTGACAGAAGTTTTTAGACAGCTGACATATTTTTTTGACTTGTGTGTTGTGCCGACTGGTTGTGTCGATTGTGCGAAGTTTTGTGAGACCACGTGTTTTTATAAAAAGTTGGTTTTTTGCGGAAACCTAAAAATCCCATCTGATGATGTAACAAAAGTTTGTAAATTTACAGAAATTTGGTTCAGGCAAATGTGTAATAATTCAAAAACAAATATCAACTTAATAAAGCATAGATCATTTGCCCAAGCAAATCAGCATGTTTTTTTATCCGATGCTTTTTTTCATCATATAGCGGACCAAGACATTTTTGACAATTATCGCACGAATTTAATTAAATTGATTATAGATTTATTTGTCAAAATTAAAATACATTATTATTGTAAAACTGTTGTAAATAAGGAAAATTATATTAGGCGGAAACTATCAAAAATTATATTGTTTAAAAATCAATAAATTTTGTTTGCGTATGGTTTGTTTTTTATTATTAACCTATTTATATATATTTTTCAAGTCCACTTTTCAGTTGGAAAATGTTGGAACTTAACATATTTGAATTGAAATGTTCAATATTTTTAAACTAGGCGCTGTCATGCGCTCAACTTGTCATCCTACATTTCATCCCATTTCCTTTTATGTGTTCGGTTGGTCCTAGGCTACTAGGTATCCACTTGTATATATAATCAAAGGCTGATACAGCATAAACGGCACATGACCGGCGAACTGCGCATCTTTTTTTTTAGTGCGGACATTTAGTTCAAGAAATTAGAACATGTTCTATTTTCTTGCAGCCGGCTGGACTAAAATTGCGCGGGCAATTTCAGTACTGAAATTAGTACTAAAACTTGTGTCAGACGGCTCTAACTGACAGTACGGCAGCCGAATTAAACTAAGACATACTTCAAAATGTTTTTGTTTTTTCATAGCACACTTGATAACTTTTTCAAATGAACACTTGTTATGATTTTGACATTTAACTTTTGAGGTTAGGGTTAAATAATATTTTAATCTGTTTGTATTTTGTTATTTATTGTCAATGTTTATTTTACACAAACGGTACAACTAATTTTTGCGTAAGTAATTTATTTGTCCTGTTAATTTAAGCCAAAGTTTTGTTTGTTTTTCTTACAATATTTTTCTGATGTGGACATATTGTCGAAACACGTGTTAAATAAAGGTATAATTCATCTTTTTCTGCATTTAAAAACAAACCCAATCCAATGTTATTAAAAAAATGCAGAACAGTAGAAGAAAACCTATTCCTACAAATTAACTAATAAATCGTTGATAACAAAGCTGTCGTATTTAAGCTGCTACCACCCGCTGATGGGTTTAAACACTTTAAACTCAAAGTAGTAGATGGTTGCAGGTAACGGCATTTTAGAATCGGGCCTTAATCCAAAATTTTTACCTGCTTTTAGTAAAATAGTGTCATAAATTGAAAACTTGTTGACAGAAGTACTGATAGTCTAAGTTCGCTTGCTTTGTTAAATAATTTATTACTTACGTTTTACGTCACACTCTCATTTTGTGATACTACATAATTTACTCTGCTTATAATTCCTAAGGCCCTAAAACACATCAAGGCCGTCTGAAATCATTCTAGATCACAGAAAGTGTTTACAGCTTCAAAAGTTTCAATATTTTTTTTTTTTTCAACCAATTGTAATGGTTACTTACAGTAGAGTGATGTAAATAGATAAATTATTTTGCAACCTGAAAGCTGAAAGTTGTTTAAAGTACTACCTTCAAGGAAGTTAGATAGAAAAGAGAGAGTACGCCCTATACCATACCCGTGTAGTTTGCTATCAGCTTGGTACCAGTTTATGACAGGTTTCAAATGAAGCGCCGACTCTCGCACAGTGGCGTAGCTGACGCAGTACGCTGGTTTTTATTTAGTTGTTTACAAACAAACGTTGTCTTGATTTTTTTACTGAATTTTTTTGGTCAATATAAACTGATTGTTAATATTCTTTTTTATTGTTGTGGTCGTTTTGTTGTGTTTTTATTCTTTATTTAAACTCTTTACACTACACTGTGTGTCGCTACTGACTACAACCTCGTGGTGCGCCTGCTTTCAGTACCAGTTTATAGCTTTGCGCAGTGAAGACAGCATGTCCATTTTTTTCAAATCGTTTTCTTTCCTTCCCATCTAACCTCCTTGAAGACCTTCTAATAAGGCCAGCAAATGTAAGAATTTTGCATTTCACTCTAACACATTTAATACTATTGCGTTTTAAATTAAAAAAAAAATAACCTGTTATTATTAGCAGCTTGCTAATACATCGTTTTGGTTTACTATAAGATTCTTGTCAATTTCAAATTAACTGTCAAAAATATCAAAATTTTTGTCGATATTTTACATGATGTTTCATTTTGCAGTTATAAAGAAAGCATTAGTGTTTTATTAAATATGGAAGCATTTTTTTTTTATCTAAAGTGGGGTAATTTTTATACAAATAATAAAATTTTTACATAATAGTGGCACAGCGCTGTCAAGAACTATTTCAGAACTATTAACTCATTGTCAGTGTCTGAATAATAATGTAAAACTTTTCCATAAATTTAGAAACAAAAACTCTCTAACTTTCAAAATATTACATATTTCTCCTTCTACATATTCTCTTTTAAATCATCTATATTCTTCTACCTTCTTTTCTGCCAATTTTATTTTATTTCTTACATTTTTAAAAATTGTAATAAAAAATTTGCTTTTAATTCTAAATATAGTCTTTTGACCTGTCTGGTACACAACAAGAATTAAATTTCTCTTTTGCATCATTATAAGTTATGTTGTAATGACTCCAATGCAATTTATATTGCTCAAACAGAGCGGTGAATTAAAACCAGAATATGTAAACACGAAAGAACAATAGAAAAGTACAAAAATACAGACTTAACTAACACTTCATCTGCTTGTGCTCTTCATATTCTTGCTTCTGGTCATTCCTTTTCTCCAATTAATAATTTAAAAAAAAATACATGTGCAATAAAAGTTATTTCTTATTCTTTTAAAAGCATCAGAAATTCTTAAATCCGCCTACCTTGTCTACAAATATTAAATGACTAAGTAAATCTTGATATTAATATTTTATCTGCATTAGTTTAATGCTTATTAGTTAGGAGAATGTTTGTTTATAATCTAGTCTTCTTACTCTCTTTATTAGTATTTATACATTTTTAAATAATTTTTTAAATCAAATTTTAAACTGATGTTATTCCTTTAAAAAAACGTACAATTTTAGGCGGCTAAAATTTATGTTTCTTTCATCAATTTTCCAAATAGCAACCATTTTTTAATTTTTTTATTCAGATAGATGAACAACTTTTTTTACTAAAAATAACAATTTATTCTATTTTTAGTACACATTTTTATTCTTTTATGTTTTTAATTTATTATTTACAAAATTTGGTTTGCTTTTTCTAATATTTCTGACGTTTTTTATAATCTTTCTTTTTACATTGTTATTCAGGGGCTGATAATAAGACGCAGTTTTTAAAAACGTTCTGCCACTGGTATGTAAAAATTTTGTTTGATTAAACCTGTGGATTTGCTTTTGATTTTAATTCTTTCATTATTGTACCTATTACAATAGATATTTTAAAAAAGCATTGCTTTCAAAAGTATTCTTTTAAGTATAATAAATGAAAACGTCTTAAACAATATGAATGAAAATGAATCAATTTAATGTAGAATAATAATACGGTCTATTCCTTTGTAAAAAGTATCATAAAACTGGTAAGGTAAGCATTAAATAATATTTATCAAATGTTCATTAACAATAAAAATCAAATCTAGAATGAACTCATGTAATATTATAATTAGGTATATTAAATAAAAATTTTTATGGCAAATTTATGATTGACATACTATAAATTTTATGTGAAATGAAGTTTTGACCAATACATTTTCTTAAATAAAAAGTGTAATAAAACTTAAATATTAAATAAAAAAAACTACAATAAATACAACCTGTTACTGTCATGTTTGTGATTTACGACAAAAAGTTTAAAGTCGAATAATAGTTAACAAGCGCTCGAACTATACCGACCTAATCCGGCTTCCAGTTGTTCCGATTTTTTTAAAAATAATGGCAAAGCTTGGAATTAGCCAAATTTGTTTTCTTTGCTGCCACCTGTTTGTTAGGGTCCGAACGTTAATACGATGCAACAATCAAATAATCCGGGAAGCAAAAGCAATTTGTCGGGATTTCCGCTAGTAGATTTTGAACGAGTTGAAAAAAGCAACAGCGAGAAACAGTTTATTAGGACAAACTTTATCGTCCTTTTTATTATTCTCCACCAAAACACAAGACACAATAAAAACCATATAAAGTTTTATAATAGCCTCTCGTTATGATCCCAGCTACTTAAAAAGATCAGCTTTGCCCCGTCCCGACAAGGTAATACGCTTTTATTGGGTGTTTTACGACTTTTTAAATATTTCGTTGACAGACTTTATTGAATTGTGTTGGAAAGGGATGCGTTATTGCGTGTTCGACAAACAATAAAAATTAAAAATAGGGGAGGACTGCGATTTACAGGTTGTAAATAACGGAATTGTTAGACATAACATAGATTTATTGTAAGGTAAAACATTAATAGAGACTAATTTCATTTTATGACTCTAATAAAGCTCATTATTGTTGTAAAGCTTATTACACTCAAAGAACGATTTTATGAAGAGGACCTAACTGCAGTTCAGCACGACAATTCCTTACAAGTGATGCTCGAGTCAACGTTCAAATCAAAAGGTGCAGTTAGCTGGTTAATAGCGAGTTTGTAGTTGATGTTAAAGAGCTTTTAATTTTCAAGCTCAACTAAGGAAAACCTTAAAAGTTTTATTTTCTTATTCCAGATTTCACAATTTCTGCGACGCAAAATGTCTTCAGCGTTTGATGTGAAACTCTTTCAAAACAAGCAATTTATAGTAAATTAAAAATTTATATGATTTCTAAGAAATACAAGTAAACAACATTATTTTGTTTTATTATTGTATTTATTTTAATTAAAAGTAGAAAAAGATATCGAACTAATAAAATTTTAAACAATATAAAATTTCTTAGAAATGTTCGCTTTATCTATCGTTTTTTTTTGTCTTCTAAACATTCTGATCAAAAAATATGTAAAAATTAATAATAATTTTTAAAATAACACTTTTTACTAAAAAGGAACACATTTTAATAGAAAAAAGCTTAAACACGGAGTACATAATTTTTATAATACAAAAGATTTTCAAAATGATTTCCATTGACTTCTTGGCAATAATACAAATAAATACGTTGAGCAAAATTTTGCAAAAAATCAATCAAAACATTTAGAGAAATATTGTCAATTTTGTTTCTTATTTGTTTTTCTTGATATTCAATTTGTAATGTAGTTTATTGGCATACACTCAATATTTTACATGACTCTACAGAAAAAAAATCATGTGGGGTCAAATCAGATGACTTACCTGACTATTCAAAACTTTCTTTTCGTTTTATCCATCCACCAAATGTTTGAATTTTATTCAATTATTCGCGCATTCGACAACCTAAATGTGGCGGTGCCCCGTCTTGTTGAAACATCTGGTTTCTACTGACATATTTCGATTGCTGTAGTTTGTAAATATTTGTCTAAGTCGTAGAACAATAAATTCTTGTAAAAGTTGGAAATATATTTTAGACGTTAAATTGCCATTAATAAAAAAACAACCTACGATGTTCCGTCTACTAATACCACACCAAAGTAATTTTCTGCAGACGCTGCGTATAAACCCAGCTTTATCCAATGCGAATTTCGGTGAGATTAGATATCGACAGTTGTCATATCTTAAATTAGTAAACTCAAAAAAAAAACTTTTAAATTATTAAACTTGATTTTTCATGCCATTTATAAAAAAATTAAGGTAGTCCTGTATTTTAAAAATAAATAATATGTAGTAGAAAATTAAAAAAGATTTCAGATAATAGAATTTGTAATTGATAATAGAATTTATTATTTTTTCCCAAATTTCAACGCGCTCTGCTTAACTGATCTAAAAATATTTAGCTGTATCTGTACTTTTTAGCGACTCTGTATAGATCACGTTATGCATGCGTATTTTATAAGTGATACAACATAAAAACTAAAAAAACTTGAAAACTTTTAGGGTATGATGAATGAACATAGCCGCCACGTGAAGGTGTGCAGATTGTTTACCGCACAAAGATAGCCAATTAAAGGAGAGACATTTTAAGTAATTATATTGTAAACTTGTTAAAAATGGTAAATCTAGAAACCTAATTTAGACAGACTTATTTTAAAACCTTATAACATAGAAAATGTTTAAATATATCGCCTGATTCCGATAAAATAATGAGCCTGAAAATCTGGCAATACCACCTAAAAAAATTCATTTACGTCTTTGATCTAATTTAAATTAAGATTTTCAAATTGAATCCAAGTTATTATCTGCAAAACGGTTATTTGTGCCAGAGAAAAAAAATAAAAAACTCATTTTGATGTACCTAAACTCCAATACAAAATGTATAAAAGAATGAAGCATTAAAGGTAGAGAAACAAATCTATTCCCCGTATATTAAAATCACATCGGTTTTTTCGTTGTTTTTTGTTTATTGCAAATGCAAATCGTAATTAAAAGTAGATCAAGACTTAAATAAAATTTGTGTTTTTTTTTGGTTGCATCGCCAAAACACCGAACTGATTATTTTGTCTGAATCAGGCAGTATTTTTACATTAATAGCATCAATTTTACAATTTTTATATATAAATCGTAATCAGCGACTTGTAAAACTTACTTACGAGATTGTAAGTAATGTTATAAAATAATTTACATTAAATTGTTAATTTTGTTAATAACCAATCTGAAAATGGTTCAACACCAATATATTATAATTTCAGATTTATAAAATACTCCACTTAAAAGAAAATGTAATATATGTATATATATTCTAAAAATAAATACTTATTAAAAAACATTGTAAATATTTTTAATTAAAACTAAGTCATGAGAATAATCGTAATAAGCGGGATATTGACAATGACAATGATTTATTAAAAGGGATATTTTCTGCCACAATCTACTGAATTTTATCAGTGGATAATACAATTGAATTAATACATTCTCTAATACTTTAATTGATTTTAAGAATTTATCTGGCTATATCAACAGAGAATAATATAGAAAAGCAACATATGTTTAACAGCCTTTTAGTAATTTTTTTAGTAAAACAAAATTTACAACAAAATGTTTGTAATAAATGATGTAATATTTGTTTTTCTTTAAAAGCCACTCTGATGCAAACAAATGTTAGTAATATTCAAAAAACATGATAGATTTGTTAAAGAATTATTTAATAAAGAAAGGTTAAAGCTGTTAGATTCTGTGTGTTGGGGTTGAAATCTGTCAGTTTATCTGTGTAGGTTTAAGGTACGTGATTGTAAATTTAATTAACTAATTGATAAGACCGTCGAGAATAGGTTTGGTTAATTGAAGTAGTGGGCAAGAGTCCGCCCGATCAGAAGGGTTTTGAAGCGTTCGGTCTCACCACCTTGTACTTGTATCGAAGTGTAGCCACAACGCACCCTTGATAGCATGCAAACCTCGTTCGTTACGATTTGATAGCGATAATAATTCATTAATGCGTTAGTAACAAATCTCCTTCTAGGCGAATGGTTCCTTTCGTAGGCAGATCCCGAACTTAATTAAATCCTCCACGGTCGAGTTTCACTATCGGAAGAAAAAGCCATGCAAATAGGAAATTGCAGAGTTAATCAGTTCAAAATTCGGGAAAAGGGGCGTGAAGGCACCATCGCAATTTACATCATCAGAAAAATAATGATACGAATTATCTCGAATCGATCTCGGCATTAATATTCAACCTGCAATATTTTACACTATCCGCCATTTAAAATTCGAGCTGATGGCCCCAAAGTACAGGTTGTAAACGGATACATAAATCAAGGTGGCCTGGATAACGGCGCCGTGGAAATTACGTCACGGCACCGACATTAAAATAATACGCCAGCTACTCTCTTTATATTGCTCTGTGTTTGGAATTACTGCAGAAAACTCGGAAGATTAAATCGGACCATATTTAACCGAATCCCATTCTGCCGGTGCAATTTTATGCACCAGCTAATTCAAATTTTATTTCTACCATATCTACAGCTGTCTACGGACAAAAAAGCAACACATTCATTTCAAAAATTACACAGATCCCCCCTTTAAAAAAAAATAATAAAGTACAATTTAAGTAACATGTCTATCATGAAAATATTATAAAAAAAGAAACATCACAAATGTTGCTTCTATTACAGAATAACTGTTTGAGTGAATTAACAGTAAGTTAAGCTGAAACATCAACATAAGTTTTTAAACGTCTTCATGTAACATTTAAACCATTTTTGTTATAGTTTCCTGGATTACATTGTTATAAATAAATTATTATCGCAGCGCAATTCAACTGGCAGACTGCTGAAAAGGATTTTTTTAATTATAAGGCAAATCATTAAAAATACAGCTCTATTTTTATATCAAGAAGAACTACTTTGGTCTAGGATGTAAATATGCAATCACTTACTCATTTTACCTTTATAAACCCATCCTTAAAATAATTTAAATAAAAACATCTTATTTGGTTATCAAATTAGCTAAGATCAGGTTATTAAATTACTTTAGGGTTAGGTTTATAGGAAAAGAATCGAGGTAAAAAAGACTCACTTCCTAGATCAAAGTAGTCCACTGAGTCCACTAGTCAAAAATAAAGCTTTCTTTTAAATAATTTGTTTTATAAGTACCAGCAGATAATGATAAAAAAAACATTTTCGGAAAAGAGTTTTAACAAATACAAAAGTAAAAACAAATTAACAAAAATAATGTTCCAAAACATTATAAATAGGTATAATTTGACACACTTTTCCTATCTAAAAAAAATGTGCTCAAGAGGGTGATAGGATTAACGTAATTTTGCCACAAGAACATGTTTTCTCTCTCTTTTTTTTAATGGAAATCGTTGTCAATAAAATTGTACTAGACTTTTAGAAAAATTACTATGTATATAACTACTAAACTCCTGAAAATGCTTATAGAACCTAAATATTAAAAATAACACTATTTACGCTTTTACACAAAATTTTACTGATAAACATTCCAATTACTTTTTTTAAAAAAGCTAGATTTTTTTTGTTAATTTTAGTGTGCAAAGTAGCACTTTTTTCACTAATAAAAAAAGCAAAAATTCAGTGAAAAAAAGAGTACTTTTCAGTGAAAACAAAGTAAACATTTTTTTACTATTTTCAAATTTGTTTTTACTAAATGAGTTTTTCTTTATTTTGTGACTTTTTAAGTAGTTTTTAACCGGTATTAAAACCGGTATTCATAATACTCTTCTACTTATTAATATTTTGTTTTTTGTATTTTTTTTACAAACACACTGTTCCATTTTGTATAAATCCTGTACCTACGTTATTAGTTTTTGCAAGTATACCTCCGTTATGTTTACTTGTTAGATTAGTCTAGACACTAAAGACAAAGTTAATTAATGGTTGTAATACACGTCGGTAACAAAAAACAATAATTGTATCAGAAATTTTCTTCGCACACTTCAACCGCAGCTGAGACCTCTACGAAGTTGATTAGTCGCAAAAACGCGCCAACCGCCGCACCGCCCCACATACGAAACCAGAGGCGTTCGGTTGTATCTATATAAAAAATATCAGGGCACAACATGGCCGTCCGTTTCAGGTACATGAAGCAAATTAAAGGCGAAGCGCAGGATACGGGACCGAATTTCACCCATGGCCGACTTCAAAGACTGCAAAATCGCTTCATGTCGTAATTCACACTCGAACTATTCCCTGTAATTCAAACCCGAAAGAAAATTACCTTGAACGGCCATACACCTCGGATTTAGTGCGAATCGTAAAAGGGCCGGGACTCGACGGCGGTTGTTACGACACCCCATAAAGCGGGAAGTGCGCGGGGGAGGCGCTAATGGCCCCGAGCACCATTAATGCCAATCTAATTACGGTTCGACCCGGAGAACTAAAGGGGTGACACCTGGACCACCTGGACTCATTGATGGAAAGTGCTCAACAGGAGGGGAATAAGGAAAGTAGCGGTCGAGGGAGCAGCCATCATTGATTGATTTAATAAATTGAATTTCAGGGGTGAAAGTTTTATGAGTAAAGTTGCGTTTGCGTCTTGTACACACTGAAAAAAATGTTTATGTAGCAAGCATTTTGTACATACCCGGTGGGACTAGTTACCCAATATTATACTCCCGCTACAACTAGACCAAATTTAACCATTCAATTAAATCACTCAAAGCAAATATAACCAAGTCAATTTAGGATTAGCAAATATAGAATTTGTGGTCTTACCTTCAACAATGCTTCAACCTACTAGTCTTTATTTTTAGCAGCAAAAACACCATTGTAACGTAGACATATTGTAGGTAAAATTAATCTAAAAAACTTGATTTATTAAATAAACAATCAAAAAAATTTTACCCGAACTCAAAATAACATAACTTCATCGCACATGATTCGCTCGCAAATTATCGCTTTTGCTGAACTTCACCGGAATCTAGATATGTATATAGTACAGACGCTATCCTTATTGTAAAAGCAAAATAAAAAAAATATTGTTTTTCAGATTTATTGTTTCTATGGTTTTTGGTTCTGTTCGATCAGCAGAAAGAATAAAGCTCATGGCACTCTAAGGATATTTCCACATTGCTTGTTCATTACGTCTTTTATTATTTGTAATTTGATTTATTTTTTTATAAACTGCTGAGCATAACTATAGCCCCACCCCCAATTTTAACTGTATCTAAGAAAAACCTTAAACTTTAAGTAAATTTATTATGTCTTTAGCTACTTTAAAAACAAAGTAAATTAACGCAAAAATATAATTTTTACATTATTTTAAATCAATTTGTTTTATTTTTTCAACAAAATTTGATAAAACATGGGTGCATAGCTATAGCGCCTATAAACACTAAAGCATTTTCACCAGAAAATAATAAAAAAACAGTGTAAAAAGTTGCAAACGGATAGCTGAAGAATGTAGAGAAATAGACTATAGGAAGGGTTTTACGTGGAAGTCAGTATATTGAGCGACAAAAATTGAAAAAGACATTAAAGCTTCTTCATCGCCACATAACTGCAAGATTGAAATTTTCAATGGAATATGAACCGGATCTGGAATAATGTAATTTGTAACGTTTTCAGCAGTTGTATTTTTATTGCTTCCTAGGTTCTTGCTACATTTTTAATGTTTCTCAGCTTATTCTTTCTGATAACAAAAAAAGTTTTGTCTAGATGGTCCAGATGGTTTTAATTCTTATTGGAAAAATCTGCGTAGAAGCATTAATTTCTGAGAAAGCAAAATTTTGAGAGAGGAACTTTTTTCATAGTGTGGAGAATCTTTACCAACGAAGGGACATTAAATTTGGCTTATCCTACAACGAAAATGAATACAAGGGAGCATTTTGATGTCTTTGAAAATTGTTTATTACTATTTTTAAACAAAAACAACCACAATAAATTCATATTCCAGCAAGATAATTTGCGAATTCATGTGAGCCGAGAGACGATCGTCTCTGTTTATGATCACATGTTTAGGAATAAAAATATTAAATTATTAAAGTGGCCAGTCTGCTCTCCTAATATCAACTTTATAGAAAGCTTTTGGGAAATCGTGGTTCGTCGACTCTACAGAGATAATAAACTCTATGCCATTATAAACCAATTAAAACACTAGTTGGAAAAAATTTGGAGAAATTTAGAGCCTGCAATATTAATAAAACTGGTTGACAATATGCAGTCTCGAATTTTCGAATTAATTAAAACCAATGGTAGACAAACCCATTATTAAATTAAGATTTTTTATTATTTTTTGAAGTTAAATATCTTAGGGACTATAGTTATGCATCCATAATTTATGTAATTTTGTTAAAAAATAAAACAAATTGATTTAAAATGACGTAAATATTATTTTTTGGCGCTAAATTTACTTTGTTTGTAAAGTACCCATAAGCAAAATAAATTCACTTATAGACTGATTTCAAATTGAGAAAATACCAGTAGTATCGCAAATTTTAATACTTTTCTATGGCAACAACCAATCACAGCTCCGAATTTTTTTAATTTTCAACTTGAAATCATTCCATTAAAGTTTTAAGTAGGTATAAATCAAAATTGGGTATGGGGCTATATTTATGCTCACCAATCTACATATTTCTATTTTTAACAATTTTTATTTATGTGTTTATTATGTAATTATATGTATATAATTTTTAAATTTATTATCTAATTAACCTTAACTATAAATAAAAAAAATGTTAAAAATTGTTGAAAAAGATTACTTGGATACGGCTTAACCGCTTCTTGTACAACGATTTGTTAAACTGCTGTTTGGACAACAAAATATCCGAACCTAACAATTCTTGATAAACATTGTAAAGATTTGAAACTCTTTTCTGCATCTTCTAGTAAAAAGCCTAGTAGTTGTTGCTTTTCCTTTCTGCTACGTCTATAAATTTAGAAATGGCTTTAATTTCTCAGCTTTTAGGTACATCTTGTTTTAAAAGGACAAAAGCGATAATGTTTCAGTAAAGGATGACAGAGTGCCATTTTAATCTGTCCAAAAATTTCTGAATGCTCTTATAAAAGAAACGGATAAACTTCTATTTCTCCAATATTCTACATTATCTTTAAAAAATGGTCTTGGTCAATGATAAAATAATGATTTTTTATTATCAAAATTTATTGTCGATAATAATTAATACAATAAAAATTTGTCTTTATACTCACTGTAAAATATAATAAATAGTTCAAAAAAATGCTTGTTATATAAACATTTTATAATATTTTAATAATTTCTTATGTTTTCTTAAACCGAAGTGTTGTTTATTTACACCTTAAGACATCAGCAAGCTTGTTATCATTGCGGTCTTTCATTCTTGTAGTTGAGCTTGTAAACAAATGTCCGTAATTCGTCGTCAAGACAACGAGTTATTTCAGAAAACGTGTCTTCGTTTGTAACCTTTAGTCTTGTCTCTAAAAACATTAAGCAAAAACTAAATACAAATTTTCTTTTCTAATCTGCAGTAACTTATTTATAGCCAATAATTTTTTATTTTCGATACTTAATGCTCATCAAACCGAGAATCCTCTCGTTTTTATTGGAAGTCATTGAAAATATGAAGAAGAGTTTGGAAGAAGTTCTTGAAAATGTTCGTTTGAATGAAAACATAAAGAGCACCAATAAAGCTGAAAAATTTGTTTTTTACAAGCACCTTTAGAGTTAAAACTAATTGGGGCGCCATGTCAGCGTTACTGCGCTCTACCATCAACTACTGGCTCCGGTAAATAATGATGTCCATTTAGCTAGCGGTGCATAGTAGTAGGCCGCGGCCGCTCCGGGTTCTCGGATAAATGATGTTCCCGGAGTCGTTTGTTGCGAGGTGACGCCGTGACTTGTTAGCTGCCGGCCAGCTCGCCTAAATGATCCCCGGAGCGGTTTAATTATCTTTATTCATCGCGCGTCTCGACGACGATGCTTTGAATTGCAAACCATCTTACTCTGCCATTAACTTACAATGTAGGACTGCTCGGTGCAAACATGGAAATTATATTAAAAGCGAGCGGACAGAAGCGAAGCACCCGGAAACGTTGCGTCAAGATTATACTCCAAAAGTCTAACTAGTTATTACACTTTGCTAAAGCGACCCCACACCATGAATAGCAACATTTTCGACAAAACCCAAGCGCCAACCTATAAAGAAACAGGAAATTGGACCAACAGAAGAGAACGACTAAAATGTTATTCAGTTCTACTGCATTCTAACACAAAGGCATTAAAACAAAAAGTTGCATATTTAGATTAATTTTGCTCCAAAAATTTATTAAAATTTAAAAAAAAACACTCATTTGTAATATTACATTAGCTAGGAGTAGACGATAAGTTTTTCTTACAGTTGACCGTGATCAACGTTAATACGTTTATCGAAATATTCTAACAATTTTTTTTTGTCTTTATAAAATTGTTAATAACAAATGAATACTTACCAAAATGTTATCAGTAGGTATATAGAAATCATCCTACATTAAGAAAGTCCTTATTACTTTTACCAAAGCTAAAAATGACAGAAAAATAAAACAATATGTAAATATACTATGTTCGTACTCACAAAAATTTGACGTTAATTATTAAGCAATACATTTTTTTTAATAGTAAATTAGCATAATCGCCAAAATAATATATGTTTAATACGTTACAATATAGATAAAAATGTCAAAAAGCTCACATTTCTATATGCTAAGTGTAAAAGATAGAGCCACTGGTTTTTGATTTTGAATATTACTATTGGCAAATAATAATACGCAATTTAAATTTGAAGAAGTACAATTGTGAACAAACTAATACGTTATCAAAAAACAGTGTCAAACATTTAAATAAACTTAAAATCACAAATTTAAAATTTTGTTGAAAATTAGAAAGTGTTTTAGTATTCAAAATAAATTTTGATCAGATGGTTAATGCTGACGGTTTCGCACTTTTTACAAACCAACACTTCACCAAACCCAGTCTAAAACAAAATGAGGAAAAATTAGTTTCATTATGCATATTATTAATAAGAATTTAGAAATACAGGGTTATTCACGTAAGATAGCGAACTTGACTAGGTATAAATGCAACCCAAAATACGATTTATATAGCTAATTGGATCTTTCTTGCATTATCGTTGTGCGTTATTATTATTATTGTGCATTATATAATCTACAAAAAACATAGATAGCTGCTAGCTATTATAAGAAAATTGCAAAACTGCAGCCTTTTAAGGTAATCTGTCGGTTTTAACTCTTTGACAAGTTGTATATAGTACGGACAAAACTTATTCTTTCTTAAAATCTTACAAACCGACGATTGACTAATTCCTAATTGTCTTGATATCTCTTTTTGACCGATATGTGGATCTTGGGTTGCAGCCTCAATAACTGCAACTTCATTTTCAGGGCAAGTAGCAGTTCTAGTTCTTATGGGCTGATTTCAAGTTTGGGATAATACCGGTAGTATCTTTGTTTTCATGGAAAATAAATAAAATTTATTGTTGTGATTGGTTGTTGTCATGGAAAAGTATTAAAATTTGCGATACTACCGGTATTAACTTCAACTTGAAATCAGCCCATTACTCTTTCAAAACAAAACCAATTATTTCTTAGCATGTTTGTAAACTGTATTTAGGGTTGCATCTTTTCTTAGTCAAGCTTGTCATCGTACGTACATAACCCTGTATTACGTAATGAAATTATCGTGAAAACGATAATTTTTCGAATCAATGCAAGTTCAGGTTTGTCATATTTCGATAGTTTTGTTTGATCAGTCAAGAGTAAAGCCAGTGGTAAAGCCAATTATAATTCAGCACATTTTAGATCAAACCGTATAAATAAAACAAATGTTATATCAGTCAAACATTATTAAATTTAATACATAATCTCTACTTACACATTATGCCCAAACTATTTTTCTTAAGTCTGGAGAAGACCTAGTCCAACTCAAGCATTCGTCAGCTTCTGAAGAATACCTAATATTTTTCTGCTTTTACAATTAGACCTCTTGCCTGTGAAGATTACCCTATCCAGTCCATACCAGCAAAATCACGCTATCGAGCTTCATGTTTCTGGAGGTAGAGAATACCCAGTCTAGTTTCTACTAATTCTATCATTTGATTATACTTTTTTTACTTTTATTTAAGCTTTTTGACCATTTTTTTATGCACGGGGGTAGTTTGAAGTGTACGAATGGTGCTATCCTGATCCTGATATTTAAGAACAATGATATTTTCATACCTGAGAGGTCTTCCTAACATTCTGAGTATTTCTTCTGCTTTTGCTATCATTTTCGTTACTTTAAAATATAAAAAAGATACTCTGATCAATGTCAATTTACCTTACTACTTTTTTGGATTTTAGTTAAATATATTCTATTGGAAAATAATTATTTTTATTTAGTTTTGGCTCACCTGAAATCGCACCACTTCTGTTTATTCTGGAGTTATCTTTCTCTCTTTCATTCATAATTTACAAATACTAAATCATCTCTTAACCGTGCTTACCAAGTCTTTTATACGCTACCTCTAATTAGTGATGGACATATGCTATTTTAAAAATGACCAACAGGCTTTATTACGTAACCTATATATACATAGACGTAGTACATAGATAATTGCTAAATTGCGCAATTGTAAATTACAAACATTAAACAATAGAAGCAGAGTACGTAGAACAGTCATTAAGCTTAAATTTTGCAATATTGTGTGACAAGTATATGCAGCAGTGCGCATTAAATATTGTTTATGATCAAACATATCCATTAGTTACAGTTGGCGCAAAAGGCACTACACACTCAACACTGCAGTTAGCAAGTTCAAAAACACTCCAAAAAAAGTGCACTTTCATATGAGACAGCGTCAATCATGTCAATGGCATCAACCAAAAACCACACAATTTAACTTGTAGTGGAGTGCTTAAATTCAGAAGACAAAGGTAGTGTTAAAACCGAGACTCAAAATGCTCATCAAAGAAATTTTGTTCAAATACGGTGCGGTGACTCAAGGAGTCATCAAAAATTGTCGATTTTAGATAGCGAGGAATGATGCATTAGAGGTACCTATATGCATAAAGAGGAATGTTCCTTGGTTGAAACTACTGAAACCATAAGATCGAGGAAGGTCCTGTAAAATCACTAACTGAATAAAGATTAACACTTATAGTTTAGTTAACTCTGTTGGCGGCTGTTGAATAACAAGACATTGGTTATAGAAAACGAAGTTCTTAAAATTAAAGATAGCGTGGTGCAGCAGATACCAGGTAGACTTTATTTATAAAGGAGAAATTTGCTAAGTTACAAATAAATAAAATACATATAGGACGACGATGAGTAGGGTATGCATTAGATAAAAGACATAATTATGCTATTAGCCTAACTTCTTTCGAAATATATATGTAGATGTAGGATTCAATCGTACATGATGCTCCATAATATCGGTTCCAGGACAGATCGCTACAAAATAGAGTCCACTTTCTATCTATATGAGTCTTTATCCAATTAGTAAAACTTGTTACTCTCCTTATACATTTGAAAATGCTTTTCTTTTTTAAAGCCTCTTATCTACTAAAACGTTAACTTATTCTTCTCATTTTCTGAAAACTTGACCCTAGATTTTTATTTAGGTGGGTATAAATTTTCAATTTAAAATAAAATATCAAAAACAGATTTACAAAATACTAAAAGCATTTGAGCTGCTGGATAACCACCATCAAGCTCAAACACTAAAAACAGGGTAACTTATTTTATGTGTAAAAAAAAACTCATCAGAAAACGTTATTACAAAAATTCCTTTTATTTATAAAAAATTTTAATTTTAAATTTTAATTGTTGTTAAAATATTACACATTTATCCACAAATCATAGTTAGAAATTGAATTAAGCATAAAATTAATAAAAGATAAATATACTAAAACACAATCCTACTGTATTTTCTCTATCTGTAGTTTACCTCCAATATTATCAAGAAAAAATAGAAATCAGAGAATTAGATTTTAATGTCATTGCGTTGTAATGATTACATTACATATTAATCTTTGATTTCATGTTATTTTTGTTGACACTGTTGATCTATTGTATCTAAATCTAGAAAATGTTATAAATTTTAAGCTTATATTGATCCGTTGTTCTATTAATATACGTGGCTGCGTAAATATTTCAATGTACGAGTAGACTAATTTACCGTTCTGATCAAGTTTTTGTTTTGATTCGTTTAAAATCAATAAATCTATAATTAAAAACAACAAACATTCAAGGTTTTGTTTAGAAATAGAAACAAAAATTTAAAGAAAAGAAACCAAAATTTGATAAAACGGTATTGTTTCAGCAGAAGCTTTAACAACTGAAGCTTTTGTATAAGTTTGAAATAAGATGTAAGATTATGTTGTTGCAAGCTGACAGCAAATCTTTGTTCAGTCGACAAAGGAAATAATCTCAGTTTAATCAACTCCACAAAATTAATAATTAATTCTATGTTAGCGCGTTTCAATCAAGAACATAAAAGAGTAGCGTATATGAAATGTATTCTTAGTACAAGAAAAATTTTACACGGTATATGGAACCGATAGAAATTTTCCCGTTATAAATACAGAATGAATATAAAATGACGAAAAAGTTCTTCAGTACGTTTTAGAAAACCGTTAATTAAACTCCCCAAAAAATAGTAAAAAAGTTCTTATTAGCCCATTTTTCTATATATTATAGAGGTAAAGTTGAGATCTTAACTTTTTTGTTTTTTCGATATTTTAATTAATCTGTTGTACTTCCCAAATCATGTGATAGCAAAATTATTTTCAAAAATTGCTTGGCAACTGTCAAACTTAGCATTCAAGAGTGTTCAATTGTTATTAAATTTTAATCAAAGTACCCACTTGACTTGACTTTAAGGCCACTGGCCAGCGATGTTGCCAAATTATTTCATTGTTTTTTTTTAGACAGAAAGATCTATACAATTTTTAAATTATTTTTTCGGGGCTCGGCTCTAACAATCCCCTACAACGTGGTGTTTAGTTTTTTCGCCACTTTGTATTCACTTTGTAGATTACAACTTAAAAATATTAAAAAATTATAAGTTGCAAAAGTAAAAAATTTAAATTGTTAGTAACATTTTTAGTCAGCTAACCAATGCTGTTTTTGCATCAGTGGATTTAGTTAGTGGGGTGCGCTTTACTGTTTATAATTTGTCTAAAAATGTCTAAATTTTATGGTTTTAACTCACAAATTAATTTTAAAAATTTTGATAAAGGTTGTTCTAAAGAGAAGTGAGCGCTATTCTCACCGGAACGACCAGTTGGATCATTGAAGCAATCTTAAAAGCCTTGTGATGTCTTTATCTCTAAAAGCCTAAAAATTTAATTATTAATTTGCGGCCAATCTAAATTAAATTTAAATTTAAAATTGTATCTACTTTAAATAATAGAAGTAAAACAATTATTCTTAAAACTGGCACATATAAGAATAATAATATAAAGCCCCAAGCTAGTATATTTGTGAAAACATAAAATTAAATTGTGCCTGGAACAATAAATTCCCATTAATTTTCGTTAAGATTCCTTTCTTTTATGAGGTGTATTTGTCTGACAGGTCTCACACGTTCCCAAATCGTCACATTTCTTTTTTCCCTTTAATTTCATACGTGTCATATAACACGTTCTGTTTTTCCTTGCCTCCGGTTGATTGAAATATATATGGAGAAATAAATTGTTGCTTGAGAAAGTCAACCTTCTGCCAATTGCAATTTTCGATTATCCAATTCTGAAATTAATCAAATATTTTGAGAATTGTGGTTTATGCAATCTCGTTGTTGAAAACCGATGTTTAATTTCCTGAAACCGCTGATCAAAAATGTAGTACTAGAACAACCACAACAACAGATTATATTTTGTAAATAAATTAGTACAATATTGTGAAAACACTTTTGGCTTGTTGAAACGAGTTTCAGGTTTTTTACAGAAGTGTAATAGAATATAAATCTACTATCTACTTGATTTATAATTTAGTTATGACTAAAAAATTTGTTATAGAGAAGAATGCTAATGGCGTGTTTTCCGGTTGGTCACGTGCCCAAAAACCCGCTTGAAAATGGAATCAATTGTAATAGTAGATTTAGTCCAAATTGATTTTTGTTTGCCATGAATATTCTATTAGGCGCTTCGACAATATAACCAATTTCTCTCGTAAATAGTTGCATATCCTCAGTTCGCACGACACGGACCAATAAAGTTTCATAATTTGCGTTTCATGACTTACAATTTTGTTTAGTCTGTCTCAGACTCCAAACAGATGGCCACTTGGCTAAACTTCGATCCATAAACATCTTTCAACAATTTGTCAGCACTAAACTAAATTAAAATCGAATTTAGTAGCGCTGGAATTGTGCGGTTTGCTCGAAAATCGTTGGAATTACAACAACAAAGCTGCACTTAACTGAAATAAGCACTCATGTTATGAATTATTTGCAGTTAGAGTAAATGTTGGATCGGAAAGGACGTTATGATATGCTCGTTATGCGTCCGCATTAAGGGCAGTGGGGAAGCCTTACCACCGCTAAATTAACAATTAATTCAAAGTTTGCGATTACGTAAAATCTAGATAGGCTTTGGAGTTGATTAGAGCGCTGTTTGCATGCCATTGTAAATAGGCGGAGGCGGCGACAGAAGTTTACAAATGCACTAGTTAAAGCCTGGATCAGGGAACGAGTTTCAATCAATTGAAAAAATAACAACTACCTGCCGACTGCTTCCAGGAGGATAATAAAGATTGATGAAGGAAAATTACCAAGATTGAATCAGTCTTTTCACCAAAAGAATTTGCATTTAATCGAATTTTATTACAAGTAAAAGACTTTCTGAACTCATACCTAATAAATAGCTAGTATAATTATTTACTATAAAATTTATAAATGTATTGAAAAGAATTCTATTTTTTTTTTCTGTATACGTTTATAGTTATTTAGAAACTCGTATCAAGAAAATTGTAAGAATCTTAATGACCGTGGGCAACAGAGTTACAGACGGGAGAGCCCTAAGGCTTCAAAGATTATAAGTTGCTTAAAGTCATTATTATTCTGATAATTTACGTAATACATATATAATTTTATTTTCTATTAAGTTACATATTTAGTTTTAAAAAATTATTGTTTTTTTTAAATTGCACGATTTACACAAAAATCTTACAAAATTAGTGCTACAGAAAACAGTTTTAATGCTAGATTTAAAAACAGTCAATATTTGTCTTTGGTAATTTTTCTAAAAAACCATCGAAAGAAGTTAAAAATTTAAAACTCTATTTACAAAGGAATTAAGGCTGGAATTCTAAATCACTGCGCTACTCTATCGGAGTAGCGCAAAGTTACGCCATCTAATAGAAATAGTATAGTAAAGTTACGACGTTGCCCCTAGTAACTCAAATTACACCGGCATATATCTGATTTAAAATTGGGCCCTATGAGTATATACAGGGCCCCAAAAAAAGATTTTCATCTAGTCGTCTGTGAATTTCCCATGTAAAATAAAAAATGCCGCTTTAGCAAATAGGGGTAACGAGTAAACCTAGTAATGTCACTAAGGTTGTAACAAGAAAAATGAAAAACCTCATATATTCGGTCTCTCTACAAGCGGCAATTTTAAAAGAAAAAGTTTTCCTGCTTTGGATGTTCATTAAAGGTCAATGGTTCCTTCCCTTGAATTGACATTTGATTGATAGGTGACAGAATAAATTAGTTCAAACTTAAAGAGTAGAGCGGCACAAAAAAATTAACATGTAAAATAATTTTAAAGGTAACTAGATGAAAATCTTTTTTTGGGACCTTGTACATCTATGGTTACCATAACTAAAGCTATATTTACTTGTAATTGTTTAGTAGAGATAGTTATTAACGTCATTAGGCCGATACAAAGCAAATAACGGACGCGATCAAATGTTGTAAGCCGAGGCACCAGCCGAGGTTTATAATCAACCAAGTCCGTTTTTTGCGTATCGGCCGTGTGTCGTTCAATACTTCTCGTGATACCAAAGCGTCATTAATAGACAAATTATTAAAAATAAATACCAAAACATACAATATTATTTATTTTCCATTATAATTAACATGAAAATGGATTTCACACTGGTTATTATTAAAAACTTGAATTTTATCGAAAGGAAACTTTGATATCGACGATAAACAAACCTGCAAAAATACAATGCATACTCTCAGAACTGGTAACTGATTTATTTGAAATACTAACCTTGAAATGTCAATATTGTCGTGAACTTTCAAGTCAAGTTTTAACATAAGAATGTTAGACTACAATGAAGTGGGAGAATAGACCTCTGACATTTCCTTCGCGTACGCTAATAGTACCTCTTCATTAACAACGTTCACGTTCTTACTTTTGCGCCACTTTACGAAATCTTCATATTTCTTTTCGTAACGTTCTTTAGTTTTATCTGGCTGCAGATTCACGGTTGCTGCGGATGCTTGTTCTAATATTTCAAGAGAAATTTCCGGCTTTTTTTTCATAATTATTGCACCACAAAACACTTTTTTTCAAGCAGTCAAACAACCAAAATAAGGTCAAACGTTAAATATTGTTTACACTGTGTTTGTTAACTTTCAAACTGTTTATTCTGTATCGTTAAAAAAATAGAATTTGTACAAACACCAAAGCTGTTTGTTATTGAAATCACACACATTAATTTATATAAAATTAATGTTTATTTCTCAAAACCTCTTGGGTCTTTCCACCTCGGCCAACACGTTGCCGTGGTCACTCGTAGGAAGTAATCAGGTTGCATGTAGAGCGTACTCTTTGAACAGCATCCGGTTCCAACACACAACTCATTGTGTCTCCGGGGTGCCAACCACAAAGGACCATAAAACACAACCAACCAGGATACACTTATCAACTAGTTTATGTATATTTTACGCACTGCCGCCGCTTCAAAATTTGCTTTTTTACCACATTTGAATAAAATTTCACAAAAAAAACGTCACTAATTGCTACAGTTAATGTCGCCCACCAACTTCCAAAACTTGCATTATAGCGCAGGTTATAATTTCTCCGCTTATTTTGAAGAGTAAAACATCTCGCGTCTAGAAACATGTTTAGGTGCAGAAATTAACGTCGTAAATAAACTCAATTTGTAAAGATGAAATTTGCGCATAAAATATAAACTTGCGCTCGCTCAAAAAACAATAATTTTGAAAGTTTTTGTTTTGTTGTTATCAAAACATTTCATGCAAATTTCAATTAAACTTTACTCTCTCTTATTTTGTATTTTTGCTCTACTGTCTGGAGAATCACCCGACCTTTTTGCTCACACTACATATAAATATTTTTCCTGCGACAAACCTGAAGGGTAGTGGAGTCGTGACAAACGACTTTCGCATGGTGGATGGTCGCGCGTCTTCGTTTCCACTAAGGATTTACACTAAGTCTTTGAAAAGAATCAATTTCAGGAGCGTCGATGCTATTTGTCTTTAAAAAATAGCAGAAAACTTTTTGTGAAAAGTGCATTTTGGTGGTTTCATTTTACATCCGTTCGTAATATAATTGTAGTTTATAATTAAAGCGCTCGGTTATTTAGCGGAAGTTTCCTGTTTCTCTTATTTAAGAATTCTGATGTATTCTAATTAAGATAGTAAAATCCGGTAAAGCTGCTACACAAAGCGCGTTTTTTTTTTTGGTTATTAGCTTAACGGAAAAATAATTCAGACTGTTTAGGAGGGTGACATGGTAATTTTGCGTACGCGGTGACGTAACAGCTAATAAACTTGGCTGTCGTGTGTTGCGTTTGACCTAATGAAAATAATTACACATTTTGTAATTATAATTTATAACGTTATAAATTATTCAATATACGTCTGTTGTAAAAACGCTTATTAAAATTTCAAACTGGTGAAACAGAGCGATTATACTGGTATTTTGTTAATGGTTTATATTATTATTTTTGCCGAAAGGACAAATTTGATGCAAATATTTTGCGTATGATGAAGCAAAATTATCAATATTTGCTAAAAGTTTTAATAATATCCAGTATTGTTTTATTTGATAATACACATACAACAGTCAAATTAAAATTTAATTTAGCTTCATATATACAAAATTATAATAATCGATATTATTTAATGTAAAACCACACAAAATTTCAAAATTAACAAACGTCAATAATTTAAAATTATTGTTTTAATATAAAAAAACCTAAATTTGCTGTGGAATTGCAAAACAATTTTTTCGAATGTTTTTACCACAACCGTCTGAATGACATTTTTTGAAATTGACGTTTATAACAGCCTGTTCATTTGCTCATTTAGAGAGATCTCCGCGTGGCGCTGCTACCATCGGCTTTCCTTCAACCTTCAATTTATGAAATCTGTTAAAAGCAAAATTCAAATCTGTCAAAACTAAAAATTGTGTCAAACAATAATAAAGTAAAAAATTAAAAATTTTCTTTTTTCGGACGTTTAAATATGCGTTACTATTTTGGTCCACGTGTATAAGGTAAATTTAATGTTTTTTTTTACACCGCGCATTACTGATACCTGAAATAGGGTGCGTACAAATGATGGTATATTCTCTTGCCTGATGGTACACTTTTAAAACAATTATTTTCAAAATGTAAATTGCAAATATTGGCATTTTCAGAGAAATGTGGATGCGATAGAAAAACCTTACCACAAAAACGATGAATGTTTTTCACTACTTCTCACTGTTGAATCACTCGATAACTCATGAAAGGTTTTTTGAAGAGCAAATCTCTTACAGTGAAACACAGTGCATTTCTGTTTACGTGACATAATGCCGTAATAATTAAAGAATTATTACTAATTAATTATGTTAAAAAAACTCTGAAATAAAACTATGATCAAATAGGCAAACGTTTAACAGAAACTGTAAAGAACTGGACCTAAGTAAACGTGTCTAGTCATAACTAGAATAATAAAAAAACTAAAACGAACAACTGAGCAAAACCTGTGAAGACCGCAAAGTGATCAACAGAAACACTAAAACAAACGTAAATAATAAAAACTGAATCTAGAACAATAAACAAACTAAAACTACAAGCAAATAGTCAAAACGATCAACACAAACACTTAAGAAACGTAACAGAGACAAAAGTTTTTAAATCATTTAGTAGAGTAATCTGACACAATTTTCAGTTTTGACAGATTTAAATTTTGACTTTTGAAAGATTTGAATGAAAGCCGATGTTAGCAGCGCCACGCGGAGATCTCTCTAAATGAGCAAATAAACAGGTTGTTATAAACGTCAATTTCAAAAAAATGTCATTCAGACAGTTGTGGTTTTTACAACTAGTAAATTTAGTCATGTAACAAGTGTTCACTTAAAAAAGCTGTCAAGAGTGCTATGATAAAAGAAAATGTAACAAAAAATGGATGTCAAAACTTAATACACTAATGTAACTATAAAAATTAGGTATTATAAATAAATAATTAAATCATTTTGATTATTTTTGAGTGCGTGTTTACAAGATTCCGAGTCATTTTTATTGCGAATGGTTTTGATGTTGTTATTTCCAGTTACATTTTGTTTCGTATACAGTTTTTGTTCGTTTCTTACATAATGTGACAATTCTGACATTTCTAACAACTGTCAATGACAGTACGGCATTAAATTTTAACTAAGAAATACTTTAAAATATTTTTGTTTTATCATGGCACTCTTGACAACTTTTTTGAGTAAACACTTATTATTATCAGATTTTTTTTATAAACAATTGTCAAAGTGTTATTATGTTGGTATCAAAAACGACAGGGAAATTGAAACATACGATTGGTATTCCTGAACTTGACCGCATTGACAGATGACAGCGTCGAAGTGACAGAGTCTGCGCTTTCATCATTTTACTTTTGCAATTGCATCTTAAATATAGTAAAACTTTTAAATTAAATAGCCAGAAAAATGAAATTATGGCTCCAAGCACTTAAGAAAAAAGAGGAGAAGAATACCACTTACAAAACGAATACAGTTTTTGAGAAAATATCTACAATACCCACAATCTAAGAAATACATTTTTGTATTTCCAGATAAAACCTAGATATACCAAAATGAGAGTCAGATTTGACAGTGAATAAATGAAGCAGATCCTGTGGGTGTTCCAAAAATATTTAAAAGTGAAAGAAAAAGATTCACCATTTTTTATGCTGGTACCGAGACAGATTTCTTACCAGGTTGTGATTTACTTCTTGGCTCAGACAATTTAGAGATTATCACAAAAATATGAATTCAAATATTTCTACCAACTAGGTGCAAAATCAATTAATTCTGACTTTAAATCCGTTGGAAAAACCTTGTGTTATGATTATAGATAATGCTCCAAATATTACTTAAAACCATAAAATAGATTTTTATTGTCTTCTTTAAAAAGGTGGATATGGTAGCCCGACTTAGTAGCAGATGTTCTGCAAATGCTACAAAAAAAACTTTAGGCGATTTGATTCTAGAGCACAGACAGCACTTGCAAAAGAAATTTGTTATCGATGAAAGATTTTATGACGAGAGCATATTGTGCTTAGACAGCCACAGGGCATATTGTCAGTACAACTTCAGTAAACTGGCTTAGAGTTTTTTGAAAACTTTCTACAACTAACATGTCAGTTAATCAAAAATTTAATCAGGTAAACAAATGTGATCAACAGCTATTAAACACTTCACTCCTCAAATGTGAAATAATAGCATTGCCCACTGTGTCACACAATCGAAAATATACCTCCTGTAATAATCAAACTCGTAGAAGATTCTGACTTTGCAAATGATTTTGATGATTGAGTCTGAAAACAAATTTACAATAGCTATTGTAAAGATTATTCTTTCAATAAAAGGGTTTCATCTCTTTTCCAATAATTTTAATTTTTTGTAATTTTAATATTTTTGAAATTGTAAAAACACCATAAATGCACTTAACCTGGGTGGTACTGATTCTGGAGTGGTCAGTCATGTAAAACGTATTTAAAAAAACTCAATGTACCTATTAAGAATAAATTTCTATGGCGTATATACAAAAAATCATAAATAATTTTGTAATTTCAGATTCATAAAAAATGTTAATCTGAAAATTTCAGTAAGCTCTTCTTGTTCTATTAACCAATATATATATATATATATATATATATATATATATATATATATATATATATATATAGATCTTTAGTACAAAGTCAGACCAATTGGAATTCCATACAATCCCGCTCCACCAAGAAATAGCGTAGATTCGAACCAAAGTCAGGCGTATATTCTTTTTTTGTAATTTTTTAAGCTTAATTCTGCAATATATACACGGCTAACTCATAAAAAAAATTTGAATTTTATACGAAATATTTCGTACTATCCTGAGCCTATTGAAAATGCAGCAAACCTGAGCCAGACTTGTATATGTTTACATATACAAGACTTTCTTGAGCCAACAGTTTTGACTAACCTGAGCCATATATATAATATACCGACAATCCTGCTCCATAGCAACAGCAATGACTAAGCCGTATGTATATACCACAATAATCACAAGTTAAATTTTTACCGACAATCCTGCCCCATAGCAACAGTAATAACAGCCGAACTTTATTTCACTTACGGAGTGTTTTATTTTATATCGACAGTCATGATGCATGTCGATGTTCACGCAACAGGAAAGACTAAAATTTAGTTTACTTAAGTAATGTAAATATTAAAAAAAGCTATTGTTTTTCAAATAAAGTAAGAATTTACTAACAAGATCAAAATATATTAATAGTTAGAAAATTTTATACTTTGAACGTGGTAATTTTTTTCACTTAATAGTAAAAAAGAAAATAAGAAGAGCAACATTTTTTTCATGTTTTTTTATGTTTTTTATTGTTTTATGGTTAGTTTATTATGAATTAAATGTTGATTGTTTTATATTATTCCCTTTGAAAATGCTCAAAATGGAGCGAAACTAGTCAGCTTTTTGAAAGAATATAAAACGTTAAGGTTAATAAGACAATTATTTCTAATAACAAAAAATATTATATGCAGGGTGAAATAAAAATATATTTCATATTTTTTAAGTTAATAAAAAAAACGCCAAAACAAGTCGGTTTAATTTTTTGATTGCGCAGGTTTCTCTCTTATATTAGAAAAAATTCTAACCAGTCTTTTGCTGTAGCATACCTAATCGATGATTCTTTTAAATAGCAACCTCTATTTTCTGTGGTGAATATTTTTACTATTTTTTTTTTCAGAGTATAACAGTATAAGATTTATAAGATCTAAAATAAATACTTTAAGTAATTTAACCAATTTAAATGTTTTATTAAATCTTCTAAAATAAACGCAATTTTTATCAGAATTACTGAACTAAATGTTTAAATTGCCGTCCTTCTGTTTCTTGGCAATAACACAACTAATTTTCGAACTCCGTTAGCACATTATTCCTCATTTATCAACTAATTAAGCAATACTGATTTGTAGATCTTTTTCTTAAATTTTCTAAATCTCTTAATTTTGTTGCAAATACAGTGCTCAACAATTGAAATAAAACACACTAAAATTTTAACAAAGTTTAATATCTTGTAACTTCTGGAAAAAAATATTATTTGAGATGATCTTTTTTTTTTGGTAGCTAATTTCTTATACTTTAAGATGCTTAATAAAGCGTTTTTCGCAAATTTGTAGTTTATGTTATACAAGGTTTCAAAGACATTCTTTGCAAAAAACGAAAACTTTAGACTGCTCCCATTTAAAAAAAAATTGGATTGTTTTAATGGGTCCCAGAATAGCGCTGGATTAATCCTTCAACACAGTTTTACAGATTTTGAGCTACACAATTTATAAGTGTAGCAATAATTCCAAAAAAACTGTTTTTTGCGCATTAAGCAATAATTTTTTTAATTGATGTAAAATTTTACCTCTTTTTAGATTATTCTAAAAATAAAAGTTTGAACTTAAAATTCGAAAAGCAACGGCAAACATACTGTTTACATTTTGTTTAGAAAAACACCTCGAAAGATGACCAACTTTTTAAATAGCTTCGAATTTTAGTTTACTAAAACAATAATAAAAATTTAAATGTGTATTAAGACACTTAACTTATTTTTGTATCTCAACATCCTTGTAGCATTAGTTCATTTAGTATTGGTCGGTGATTGCATCTGATTTTTAAAAATATATTTTTAGAAAAATATTGAAGTTTTTTCTAACTTAAACAACTCGTTACAACAATACGGACGCTACTGTTAGCTATCTACAATAATTATTGTTTCATTAAAAACAAGCCGTTTAGATAAACAAAAATTTTAATAATTGATTTTGTCGCAGGAATTTAGACTTAGAAATAAAACGCTGTTTACCTGGCTTTTAGCCTGGCTTTTAGGATAGCCAGGTAAACAGCGTTTTATTTCTAAGTCTAAATTCCTGCGACAAAATCAATTATTATCATCACCATGGATGCAAATACTGATATTTAAAAATTTTAATTTTCTTCTAAAAACATGGCATTAAAAATTGTATTTAAACACTAATTCATACCGAGTAAACTAATGTTACAAAGGTCTTCAGATTTAAACCCAAGTCATGTTTTGAAATACACGTTTAAATTTTTATTATTGTTATACCAGACTAAAATTCAGAGCTGTTTAGAAAATTAATCATTTTTGGAAGCCTTTTATTACACGAAATGTTAACCGTATGACTACCACTCTTTTCAGAATTCTAGTTTGAACTTTTACAGAATTTTTTACAGAATTCTAGTTTAAGTGTAAAAAAATTTACACCTATTATCAAAATTATTGTTTATAGTGTAAAAATTTTTTTTTAGATTTTGGCTTTAACTTATAAACGTGTATTTAGACACATAACTTATTTTTTGTTTCTCAACATTCTTGTAGCATTAGTTTATTTGGTATTGGTCGGTGATTAGATCCGATTCTTAAAAGCACATTTTTAGGTAAAAATTGAAGCTTTTTTTAACTTAAACAGCTCGTTACTACGATACGGACGCTACTGTTAGCTATCCACAACTGTTTTATTAGAAACAAGCAATTTAGATGAGCAAAAATTTTAATTTTTTTTCTAAAAACATAGCTTCAAAGATCGTATTTAACCACCAATTTAAACTGAGTAAATTAATGCTACAAAAGTTTTAAGATTTAAAACACAATCACGTTTCTAAATAAACGTTTAAGTTTTTATGATTGCCTTACCAAACTAAAATTCGGAGCTGTTTAAAAATTTGGTCATTTAGAGAAGTTTTTTTTCTACACAAAATGTTAACAGTATGTTTACCGTTGCTTTTTCAATTTTAATTTTAAGTTTAAACTTTTATTTTTAGAATAATCTTAAAAGAGGTAAAATTTTACATCAATTAAAAAAATTATTGCTTAATGCGCAAAAAACAGTTTTTTTTAGATTATTGCTTTAATTTATAAGTGTAACTTAAAATCTGTAAAACTGTATTAAGGGCTTAATCCAATGCGCTTCCAGGACCCATCAAAAAAATAAAAAAATTTTTTTTTGTTAAAGTGGGAGCAGTCTAAACTTTTCGTTTTTTGCAGAGCCTGTCTTTCACACCCTGTGTGATGACTTAAATTACAAGTTTACAATAAACGCTCTATTAAACATTTTGAACAAAGGATTTGGACATACCTTGTCCAATGAATATGTCTTCAAAAAATTACGATCTTAAAATGTATCTGAGAAAACCACTTCAAACATTCAATTTTTGTGGATGTTGAGTTTGGGTTTTTCTCATCCAGTGCGGATCTTCTATCGACCTGTTTGGGCATTAAGTATGCCTTTTTTAAGTTAAATCTATTTGACTTTATTATAGAGCTAAATAAAATCAAAAGTATTTGCAACAAAACCAAGAGATTTGGAGAATTTACATAAAAGAATCACAATTTAGTGCCGCTTAATTAGTCAAAAATAATAAATTATGTGCTAACAGACTTTGAAAAAATTGATTTTATTATTGCCAGGAAACAAAAAGACGTCAATTTAAATATTTAGTTCAATAATTCTGTAAATAATAATACAATTTAGAACAAGAGATAAAGGAGCTGCATCAAAAGCAAATGAGATAATTTTACAATATAAAAAAAACTAATTTTATATTTCAAATTTATGATTATATTTGCAGTTGAACAAACTGTGAATGTTATGGTATTGCAAATTTATTTAGCTTTTTTATTAAAAAAAAAAATTATACCGCACATAGGGTTTATAGTAGCGTTCCACAGTACAAGTGTTTGTTAAAAACGGAAACAAAAAAAAGGTTTTAAACAGCTGAAAAAGAAACGGTTTTAATTTTATAGGCGCTAAAGAATAAAAACTTTCAAATTTACAAATTTTCCTACGTCTCTGATACAAAAAATTCGTTGTCTTAGGAACGCAAGCATTGTTAAAATTATAAAAATTACGTTTAATTAACGTCAAGTTGGTTTGAACGATAAAGTTTCGACGTATTAATTTTGACTAAATACTATGAATTATCGCAATCTCAATGTCTACGAGTATTCCATTGCTGACTGAAATAATGTAGTGCGCAATTTCTTTTATTTGTATAATACAATCCTGAGCCAGTATGTTTTATTTTATTAATTCTAAGAAACTGCTGGCTCAGGATTGTATATACAAATATATACAAAATACGCGACTGCAGCGCCACCATTTCACAGCGCGGCAAAAGCCGGAACTACAAATTGGAGATTCATACAATTCTGAGCCAAAAAAAAAATTTGCCAGTGCACTGTGGGGGCCTTAAATATGCGGTTTATAAGGGTCCGCCATCCTGAGCCATATATTTGGCTCAGGTCCGTCAGAGTGGCTCAGGATGTACCGCTCGCAAACATATTTCTGGCTCAGGTTTGTACTAAAGCGCTATATATATATATATATATATATATATATATATATATATATATATATATATATATATTGATTGATATATAGGTATATATATATATTATATATATATATATATATATAATATATATATAATATTATATTATATAATATATAATATAAATGTAAAACTTTGTGAGAGCCTTTCTTGCAACAAGTCCGACAAACTTATCTAATTAGAACCTTTCGGTGCTGCTGCGTTTTCGAATGCCATCATACCAACATCTTCGGGGGTGGTGGACACTCCATACGCAGCATGATTTTTGTTGAAAAGGTTGACCACTTTTTTAAAATTAATTTTATTAAACAAATTTCAAGAAATCAAAATTGGATATACGGAGGTGAGTCCCGTAGAGAATGAAGTCATATAGACATTTTACATTTTATAGAATCATACGCAGCATGATTTTTGTCGGACAAGTTGATCACTATTATAGTTTTAAAATTTAAAAATAGTGGTCAACTTGTCCGACAAAAATCATGCTGCGTATGGAGTGTCCACCACCCCGAAGATGTCGGTATGACGCCATTCGAAAACGCAGCAGCGCCAAAAGTTTCCAATTAGATAGGTTTGTCGGACTCGTTGCAAGAAAGGCATCTCAAAGTTTTACAATTGTGTGTATCAGAAAATTTTTTAAGGACATTGTACTTGGGACTAGTAGACTTCCAGATAAAAAATCAAAATTCCCAAAAAAAATTAAAATGGTATATTTGACTTAGGTGTTGTAAAAGGTTTATTAATCATTAAAAGTACCCTGAAAACTGTTTGTTAACCGTTAGTTACAAATTTAAAATAAAAAGTCTGACAAGCCGTTATCAAATTCGTTCAGAACATGTTGTTCTTTATTTCGCTCTTTTTTGCTTTATACTCTCGATTACTAAGAAAATCGAAGAAAGGACTACCAATTATAAATATCATGACAAAATACTAAGCCAATCAAAACGTCGCAACCAAAATGAAAAAGTTTGCATTATTACAAATTTTACCAATATTAAACTTTGAACAACGCAAAAATTACCGAATATAAAAGAAAGAATCAGCGATTACAACATTTCCTTATTATAGCCCTATATACTACATTGACTTCTAACGAACTTCAAAACTAAACTATCAAAAGAAACTTAATAACTTTATAACACAGGATTTGATGTGATTTATTAATTTTTCAGTTAAATAGAAACATTATAGTTAACTTTGGCTAAAAAATTCGCTTAAATGAAAAATTTCTTCTTTCATAATCATTTAATACTTGTAAAAGTTCGCCCGTTAAGACGGTTCACCATCAGCCGAAAGATACAAATTTATATTATTACGAACGTCAATTTATCAATTTAAGTTTAATAGTTTACATTTCATAAAACACTATTACAGTTACGTTCACTTTAGTCGGAACAAATTTGCGGCTGATCATAGACCGCTGATGGTCTGAAAAACGGTTCCATTGTTATACGAATAAAGGATTGTGGAAGAAAGATCTTTTCCTTCAAACAAACTTTTATTTAAAATACTTCTACAAAAAAAAATTGATCTTTGATCTTAGACTAAAATTTTAACTTAGAAAAATTGCTCTTATCTAAAAAAAAATTTTACGATGGGCAGACACGTAAGCGCTTAAGCGTAAGCGAAAATTTAAAATACATACTCATTTGTGATTAGTTTAATAAACCAATCAAAAGTATTTTAAAATTGCAGCGTTTAAAATTTTGCCTAGTAAAAAAAACTTTATGTACAGAAATCACTATTACAAGAAAATTGCATATGCAAAAATTACAGTAATTTTATTACTCTCTTGACCAAAAAACATTTATAAACACTTTGTAAAAATAAAAAGAATAAACTACATTTATTAGTACGACTACTTTTAGTTAATTCAAACATCTTTTCTCTACTTCTCAGAATCATTTTGCCCTTATATAAAAAGAAAAATTAATGCACTAGACTCAACTAATTTATTTACATAATAGGTAAAAGAATGGAATGCTTCAAAATGGCCCTACTTACCACTCAAAAGTCAAAAATGAGTTAAATTTAAGTGCAAGAATTTCAACTGTAATGTTGAAAGAGACAGCCGTGTCCAAAAACAATGCTCAATCATAATTTCGAACAACAAATTCCACAAAAATTAAACAAAATCAGCTGTAAAACTGTTAAAATCTACAAAATGTAAAATAAAGAAAGCACTAATTAATTTTTGTTAAAATGACAAAATTATGAAGCTTAAATTTGGAGCAATAAAAGCAAACAATTATAATGTTATTTCGGGAGATTCTACAGTTAAATGATTTATTCTAATAAAAGCATCTAGAACTGGTAGCAGAACCTGACTTGACCTGATTTGAGAAAAACTTACAAATTTGCTGCAGTGAAATCAAGGAACAAATAAGAATTTAAATAAACGCAGATTTCATGTAAATCGAAAAAAGCAAGTTGTGACTAAACGTAGAAAAATATCCTTTAGTAAATTAAAATAATAATTTAAACCAAAAGATCAAAACTGGTTACACTTAATTTTATTTATAACTCTATCTTTTGTTACCTAAAAAATCGTTTAAACACATATTTTTTAAATTTTTCATTTTTTGAAAAAATGGGAGAAATATTGAAATAAATATATGGCAAATACGTAAGATCTCAAAATATGTTAAAATTTATCTAAAAAACTGTGGTTTATTGTACAAAATTTTATAACCGTTTGAAGTAAGTTTTATCATCTTTTTTAATATTGTTATCATAATATAGAGCTACAATTGAGACAGTTGCAGTCGAGGCGATGGAGACCCTTATGAGTAATTTTAGTGTAGTTGTTTCAATTTCGAGGATATTCTAAACGCATAACACTAATGCAAATAACGATTTTCTGTCTCGCGTTGTCGTTTTGCCTCTTACTGGTCAAATTAAAGTTCCCAATAGAGATTAGTGTGTCAATTTCGCTGGGAAGTAGCAGTTTAAATGGGACACTTAGCAGTGTCTATTGAATCTTTATTGCATAGGTTGAATCGAGTATTCAGGCAATCGTTGGCACAAAGAAGACAACGTTCCGGGCAATTACTGTGAAGAGGCCTCAGCCCCGGCACAATGACTTGGGACAGCTCATCCCGGTTTCTTTGTCCCATTCCGGAGGCCCACTTCACACCACATACATGACGTTTTAATTTTTTCAAAAGTACATTAAATCATTATAACATACTCGAATTGGAAACGGAAAAAGAACAAAAAATATAATTTTCCTTCTTTACTTCCTTAGACGTGGAAAGGAAATGCAGAGCGAATGATGTTCATTCAAGTACAGAAATACAAACAACTTAGAACAATGAAATCTTAGCAGATAAAATATTCACAAAAGGAGATTGAAATGATGCGAGTCGGAGGAAAAAAGCTCCTGCATCCGGCAACTTGCAAAAAGAAGATTCTTCGGACGAGGATTCGTTCCGTTTTCCGATAATTCGATCAAACTTCACGGACGTACTTTCGCGATTTTTATACACAAAGCTACGTGAATTGTATAGTTAACTATTTGCTACACCAAGAATTTAGATTTTTTTAACTAGGACAATTTACGATAGTTGGCAGGACTAGTAAATTGGCTCAATTAGGTCGTTTAAGTCTACACAATAATTAATTCGGAACGATCGCTTGAATTGTCGCGCGTGATAGAGAAGCAATAAAATCGCTTATTATAAATCAATTAGAGATAGAGAGAGCTTCGTTATGTTTGGTTAATTGATACCAGCAGATTGTACGGTTGGAGAAGGGAGGAATCAATCTGGAGGTTTCCGTTTTCCCCCTGCCGCAGGCAAACGCCGTAATTAACTAACTCGGTTACGATAATTAAATTTATAGTAAGGAATACACCAAAAATAGCTCTCGGCGGATAGCTGTTGATATATACTTCTCGGAAATTAAATTTGCGCCACTGATTCCCTCAAATGATAGTTACGTATGGTTCCCACGCAAATCTTTTAAGCGATCCCTCCTCTAACCAGAAGAAGTATTCGAAAAAAAGGCGACACAAATGAACAAAGTTTTTAATTAAGAACGGAAAATTTACGCTGCTAACACAACACAAGTGAAAACTCAGCTAATTTAAACAATTTTTTAAACGTTGAGAAATTGTAGGCGCTGCCACTAGTAACGACCGAGAAAATCGTTTTGCGGCCGATACTATTCGTAGTTTTTACACCTCTACAATTTAATACTAAAAATTAATTAACTTTGCCTTGTTGTATTAATTTATTATTATGACTGCACAAAAAACGTACTGTGCACTTGTTTTGTCTACTGAAATAAGACTATTTCTTTTAATAATGTCTGTATTTGCATCCATGATGTTAGTATAGTTGAGTAATTAGCAGGAACTTGGACTAAGTCAAGAAAAAAAAAAAACTACACTTGGTTTAACTGGCTATTTCTTTTGTCTATAATCCACAGGGTGTAGCATTGAAAACTTCTACCTCTAATAACTTTTAAACAGATAAAAATATGCAGGTGAAACAGGTAAAATAAAAATAAAAACGTTTTGACAGTATCAGAAAAGCGGGCAAAACATTATCTAAGTAATCTCTGACACCACGAGCGTAGTATAGAAATGCACCGTCTTGTTTAAACCATCAGCTGCTGCAGATTTTCTATCGCCCCATATGGCAATTGTGTTTTTTTTTGAGCTATATGGTCAATAAAACAGAAGATATCAAGAGCAATATGTAAAATAGATGAAACCAAACAAATATAGCAAAATATAAGTTAAAGTTAAAGCAAATTGCAATTTAGCAAAGATAAAACTGAAAATAAATAGGGTGTTACCACGGTTATTGAGTACGAAAATCAAATTTGAGTAATAATGATAACACCCAGAACGACAAAACAAGAATTTTGATAAAAACTATTTTTTAGAGTTATTGAACCATTAATCTGACCTGACATTCAAATTTTGCTTTAAACAATTATGTATCACATACTTATAGGTACACATTGAAATATATTGAAAAGTGAGTTTATAAAGATAAAATACGTAAGTGATACACCTCATATTCTAGACTAAAGTAGACATTTTTGACATAAAAATAAAGCTGTTTTTTAAAATATATTCCGTAAAAATACCATCCGCTAATAATTACAATTATTTTCAGAAAACAAAAATAAAAGTAGATCAATAGAAAGAGTACTGAGTGTTCAAAGACCTTCAAAATGAGATCACCAGGTTTAGGTCCGAGCGAGTTATATGGAGAAATGTTATTCATTCAACTGGTCAGCACGATTATAAGCCAAGTGCTCATAAGCTAGTAGCGTCGATAATTAAAGTATATCCAAAATATATTTATTGCTTAAATGAGAAACTTGTAGAATAAAACAAGCAAATACTGATTAAATAACTAACTGTCAATATGCCCGTTAGTTGTTCCCAGTTTAAATATCACAAAATAAAGTGTAAATAATAATGCAAAATTATGCCACTGCAAAGGCCTCGCTCCCGCCGAAGCTTGGTCATCACGCAATCCATTTTACCTATATTATTTTAAATTCCATGGGTACAGAATCCTGTGATCGAGGAAATAGTACAAACAACGTGATTTTATTACAAAAACATGTCCGCCTGGTAATTAAAATCAACCTGTTTTGGTTTTTTTTAATGAAATAATAACTGAGAAAATTAACTTAACTTATTAACTTACAGAGTTAACTGTTTTTAAAAAATTAAGCTGCATATTAAATATAAATAAAATGCTGTTCGTTTATTTGTAATTGTTTAAAAAATAAAATTTTCACGAAAAGAAAAATTAAAAAATTTTTAAACTAAAAAAATTAAGACAGTTACAGGGATAAGTTGGTAAATTCAGAAAAAATGCAAAAATCATAATTTTTGTATGCACTCTAACTATTGGAACAACATATTTAATTGATTTTTTTGTATTGTTTGTTATGCTGGTAAGATAGAAATATCTCAATCGAATGTTTCTACTTAAAAAAAAAATATATAAGATTTAAAATAAAAATTTTTAATTCTTTTCAGCCTAAATCAAAATAAAATTAAATTTGTTTTTACTGTTTAGTTGTTTTGCAACCATCCAACAATGGAGATGTTTTATTACTATAGGTCATTTTTTAAATATATATCTACCGTTGTCTGTATATTTTCAACCCATAATCTATATTAAATAGCAACATATACAACAATGTGTTGAAAAGAGACAGACAACGGTATATAATTAAAAAATGACCTAAATTTTAAATGTAATTTGATAAATGATTGTTAAATTGTAAATCAAGTCATACGTTCCATAGTCACAAAAAATTTGTCCATTTGATTATTTGCCATGCAATTCTTACTTAATTCACTTAAAACTTAAATTTTGGAACAAAACAGTATGATTTCAAGTCAATCACATTCCAGGTACAGGTACAACTGCTTGCTTTACAAAAATTTTAAATATTATGTGGGTAAAAATCTACAAAGCAAACTAACACTTTATAAATTTAAAAGTATGTACTTACCTGATAATGCCTAATAACACCTCTCTGTAGTAGACATCAAAAGTCGGTCTGTTTCAATTTTTGATTCTAAATGTAGTGGCTGATATTTCTAGCTGTTGACGTCAGCGCATTTTTTAGTAGTTGCTAATCCACTTTACTTCCTACTTGAATTTTTTTTATTTATGTCTTGTTTTGTGAAGTGTTTGTTCATTAAAATTTCAGTCACCAAATAGTGTCCATGTCAAGTAGTGTAGCAATTATAAATTTTGAATTGTGTTAAATGTGTTTCTCGGCCTTTCTGACCCGCCGGCAGACCGTCACAGTGACGGTTGTGATTAGCCTAATCCTTGTAAATCGGTTAGTGCATGGGTCTGAATATAACTCTGTCAGAGATTGCAGAAAGTGTTGGCGGTTGTTGGGGTTGACAGCTGCTACAGTTCGAACATTCCAGCACCAAATTCCTGCCACTTTTATACACACACATATTACATATTATTCAATACAGGCGTCTGTCTCGTGTAATTTGACGACATATTTGTGTGGCATGAATGAAATTTTGTGATCTCAAAAGAGGGCAAAAGTGCTCGGCTCCCATTAGAAGCGAGTGCGTCGAGAGCAATTAAGCACAACTATTTGTCATCAAATGTTAACAATCCGTACCATTTTATGCTCGTCGAGTGCATTTGTAGTTTTGTTTACTTGCTCTCGTGCAAATGTAAAATGTCATCTCAATTTGTTCCGGATTCCCGATAATTCTCTCGCTCTCTTTTAATTATCGATTATGTTTTACGCTATGTGATCAACAGTTTACGAAAAAGCCATGATTCAACAATTCAACTTTTTAAGATTACCTAATAACTATTATAATAGCTAGATTAATAAATAACGCAAAATAAGGTGTAAATGATAATGCAAAATTACGCCACTACAAAAAACTCGCTACCGCCGAACCTTATTCATAACTTATACACATACATATCATGTGGTACACATTTTACTGTTTTTACATATTTTTAGTCTCTAATAACTGTAAGATGCCCAATTGCAAAATAAAACTTAGTTTTAGAAACTAACCCGACTTATTAGAAGCTTACTTTTTCACGTTTCCTTAAGTAAGCTATGTTATGCAATACTTTCAAGATTTCCACAATAAACACAAAAACGGTTTCTATATTATTATGTAAGTAGTCGATTGTTACTAATGCATTTTAGGTCAAGTTTATGATTTTACAGATGTATAATAATTCCTAGATGGATTAGCCCTTAGTACGTATGTAATTACTTTTTTTTGAGTAATTATTGTCCATTCACAAATTCTAATTTCCAAGATTTTTTGTTTACGCCACCCACTCTATAAGTTTATGTTTTATAGTTCCTGGCAAACGCTACAAATGTGAGTTGTTTGGAAAGTTATATTAGTTGCGAGTTTGCAACCGGTCTCGTATAAGATGAAGATGAAATATTTAAATGAACCGATACAAGGTGTTGTGATTTGAAGACGCTGTAGACATTTGCATTTATACGAGTACTTTTGGGGAGAGATAAACTTTCTTTCCGCCGTTTCTGCGATATGCTGAAACATTTCACATGCTCGTGACACCCTTCTTATATTAACGCAGGTCCGAGATAAAAAAAAAAAAGTACAGACGAGGCGAGAGGAAAGGAATCGGAGTGATTTAAGACCTAAATAACAACAGCCGAAACGCCTGCCTTTTCACGGCCGGGTCCAAGTGTTCATCAGGAAATGATGTTAGCAACACCTACTATAGGCGCGCAACAAACGCCAATAACTCACTTGCATTTTTTATCGCTCATCGGACGAACGCTTCCTGAGCGCTGAGGCACACCAAGACACACCAATCAATAAGAGTCAAGTTACTTTCTGATAAGAGATAAGAGAAATATCTTGCATTATTTATTATCTGAAACAGTTTCACCCTCAACCTCTCTTTGTAATCTGTCAATTCAAATTTTTTAAGTTTTGAAATTGGTGTGATGTCAAAGTGAAAACTCTACGTTATAGATAATAATTTTGGTTCGTTTGTTCGCAGCACCAAGCAATTAAGGGTTTTTTTTATAAAAAATAACAAAAGATAGCACACAATTTGCGCACTTATACATAATACGAATAAAATAAATAAAGAAAACATTTAAAAAATCAAAAAATATTAAAGAGTGACAAGAAATCAAGAACAAGTAAGAATACTGAAATATTAAATAACAAAGCTAAATAAGACTTAAACATTCCTGGACATAAATCAGAAAGTAGAGAACCGTAAAAAGATTTTTTGTTTCAACGTAGCAGGCACGTCTAATTTCTGTTCAATGCTACTTTCAAACGACCTATTTTTTGGTTGAAACCACTGCAGCTGCTCTTTAGTTGAGCACCTTGACTTTACAATTTTCGTTTAGACAAATTTTCAAACTATATAAAAATAATAAAACACAAGCAATAGTCTCTTATAAAATTTTCTAATTAGTTTGCTGAAAAAAAAAAACCTCTAAAATCTTCCTAAACCCTATCCATAAACAGGCATACAATATTCTGATTAGTTTACTGCAAAAAAACGGTTTAAAATCTTCCTAAATCTTTCTTAATCTTGTCCATAGCCACTCCACATATTTTGAAATGATAAGTTATAGAAAGATTAAACAAAAATAGTGTAGAAGGTTGCATACATGTGACCAGACGTGGTTGAAAAAAAACAAAATTATTGTTTTTTGTGAAATAGAAAAAAATATAAAGATAGAAAACAAAAAATTGATTAATTTCTGGTATGCTGTAGTGGTAGTGCAATCATGGAACCACTGAAACTGGTACCAGAACATTCGGCGAAACATATCTACTATCTATTTCTTCTCTTTACATCAAGAGTCGTTAAGATAATGACAGTATCATCTAACAATCTATCCTTTCAACGGTTTTTTAGATTTATTATAGTATGCAATCTATCCTTTCAACGGTTTTTTAGATTTATTATAGTAAAAGGTAATTATTACTATTTTCTTCATTTTAACTCATTTTCGTTTAAATATTTATAGATAAACAGTGTAGTGAAAAGTTCCGAATGATAAAAAAGGGTAATTATTGTATCCTGGTTTTTCCGGTACATTAAATACATCACTATTGAAAAACCCAATAGAGCCATGGTAGTGTGATCATTCAACACTAAAAGCCTTGCCATGGCAGAATTCCCACACAGTCTTTACACCCTTAAAATTTCGCCACTTGTAGATTCTAATAGCAAGAAATAACACTATCATAGTTATTTTCAGCAAACAAATGAACCAAGCTATAAATATCTAATAGAAATCTGGCTAATAATTCTACAAATAAAATTACAGCAAGCAAAATATCACTAACTAATTTCATGTTAAAAACAAAAAAATGGCTTATCTAAAATTCGTCGCTAAACTGTTATTTAAGCAAATAGAGGTAGACCGGTTTAAGTAGTCAAAAGAGTATTTGCTTATCTACTAAAACTTTACAAAAAAAGATGTAATAGCTATTAACATACCGAGGAATGACATTAATTATAGTCGCAGATGTCGGTTGCAATCCTAGCTCGTAGAGCGAGGATTATAAGACATCTAGGGCTGTTATGTGTCATAACGTTCGAGGTTTGTTCAAGATTTTGTCGGTTTCTGACAATAAAGGTACTTTTAAAGCATTATCATCATGATTTTACTATCGAAATATATCGAAATTAATCAAGTCCCTACGCATTGGTAACCGAAGTTACCGTGTAAACAAAAATGTAGAATTTTAAAAATTTAACAAAAAAAAATGGATTTTTTGCCAGAACATGTTCAAAATGCAGCCACTCAAGCTCTAAACAGTTTAATTCCAGAAAATTAGAAACAATCTTAAAACGACTGATACATCTTATTTAGATAAATAGCTAGAAAATTTGTTCTTCTTAAATTCTATATAACCAGAGATATACCTATTACTGTCAGTCTGTTTATGATTTTAGTCACAGTAGCTAATTTCGCCGTGAACGAGTATACCTACTCCCTACATCCTATAAACAATCTAAATCGTAATTCATTGAATTAAGCAAAGTTTTATCTATGCCCCTATAAAAGTATGTGTCAATATCTTTAAAAATCATTAAGAATGTGTTTCTTCTCGGTTGATCCATTTTACCGAGTCATAACAAAAAAATTTTGTGCTCACTGAAGTCACTTGGCCTTAGTAAAAGATTACAATTGAAAAAAATAGTCCCACGAGTTGTCGAGAGTGTCACGTTCTACTATTGCTGGTTAGTAAGAATGTCAACTCAAAATTATTTCCTCATCTGTTAGAAATTACGTGAGATTTAAATTTAAAACGCATCACTTTACATTGTTTAACGAGTAAGGTATTATAAAAAACAATTGATTGCTAAATGTAAGTTGTTTTTAAATTTGACATTTCTTAGCAATATTTTTAGAAAGTTTGCCTAAAACAATAACTCAGACAATAGATAATATAAATAATAAAGAGTTGCTAACTACTTATTTCTTTTCAACAAATAGTAACTGCATAGGTTTGTTTTGTTTTAATCAAGCAAAAGCAATTGCTAAATTTGTATGCATTTCACCTATTCATATACGTTTACAAAATTATTTTAGCATATTTTATGTCTATTATACCGTTAACAACAAAAATATAGGCCGTGGTTTATTAGTATCAACAAAATCAGTTAATGTTTTCTAACATAACTTTCGTTTCTAATTTCAAAGACCTAATTCAAGCGTGGCCAGGGGTAAGAGAGGGTAACTGGCTGCGGCAATTAAGTGTACGATAATTATTTTGTGTTTGTATTAATGATAATAATAATAATATATGAGTAAAACGCTGAATAATGTCACGTGTCAGATAGTAAATTTAATTAGATATTTGAAAAGGCGCTTAATTTGAAATTTTGATTAATTAGACTTTTGATATAAATTGGCGTTACAAATGATTATGGCGCAGTCCAATATTAACAATTACTGACATTTCGTTTATTCAAGCGAGTAAAATTGAATCAGTGCATTTACGTTAATAAAACGAACGTGTTTATTAATTAAAGTGAACCCAAACGTCCGTCCGTGTCCGATATAAGTAATTATATATGCACAGATACATCGGTATCGAATGAAATTTGCATTTAGATTCAGCAATAGGAAAAGTGGGCGATAGAAGTGTGGCAATCTCGGTGTTCGTTTAACCATAAAGTAAGATCAATGGTATGCATATGAGTTCGGAGCTGAGGGATTTTGATTTAAATTTTCCTCTTTGGATGCAAAGTGTTTAATTTGAGATCTGAAAAGTTTCGAGGAAGTAATAATTTATCGCGGCTTGTAGTTATACAAAGCGCTAGTATTATGCAAAATGCGGCGGTTTACCCTACCTGCACCGGGACCCACCAACATAATTCATACCCCATCCGACGCAATTGAATTCGAATTGTTTACCCACTTCTTTACAAATACTTACCTGACTTGGAAACAATCAATTAACCGTCATCAAATGATAAATAAATTAACTAAATATTAAATTGGGCTGATTTCAAGTTTGAGATAATACCGGTAGTATCTTCGTTTCCATGGAAAATAAATAAAATTTATTGTTGTGATTGGTTGTTGTCATGGAAAAGTATTAAAATTTGCGATACTACCGGTATTAACTTCAACTTGAAATCAGCCCATAAATGAAGTAAATACGGTGCAAATTCCGCGAGGTGATATAAGATGTCTATTCAATAAAACTACCAAAAATATAACAAAAAAAAAACATTCTCCGGCCGTCATCACAATCGTTACACAATCATAGTAACTAAATTAAATTAGTCATTATTAAAACATCCACAAGTTACCAGAATAAACTTGTTTATATCGGAAAACAATTCAATAAAGTTTTTGTTGCAATAGCTAGTTTAAAAACCCAGTAACAAAACAAAAATAACTTTAAAAAATTCTATAATTTATTGAGCTTAGACAAAAAAGAAATAAATTGTTAACAAAGAAACAACCTATATAGCACTCGAAGAAACAAAACGAAAAGCTACAACTTCACCAAAAAAAGCAAATACAGTTGCAAATAAAAATATTAAAGGTCCTCCAAAAGAAAGAAAACCATCATCAATATAAGCAATGTCAGCAATTTTAAGAAAATTTAAGAAAAACTCCTACTCAAGAACGTAAATTACAACGCAAATGACTTAATAGAGCTGATAATTATTATAAATTACAGCTACGAGTATTACCAAAACAATAAAAAAAACAACATTAAAATGACATACAGGGTGATAGGGAATGGTTGGGAAAAAATTTAGTCTGTGATAGGTTTTACTTAAAGAAGATTTTTATCTAGATTCCATTTTTTTAGGCAAACCTGACCTATTTGAGAAGTGATCAAAAGCATATTGTAATTTTATGAGAGGATAAAATTCAAAATTTTTAGCATATGTCTCAAAAATGGTATATAGATGAGTTGTTTCTTTTGATGAGATGTATCACTGCTTAAATTTTTTCCAACTATTTCCCAACACTCTGTATATATAAAAACAAACAAAATTGACCAATCAATATGATGGCTAAACATTTTTGCATCCTTCTTACAAACCTAATAAAGTAACAAACAATACTAAAGTCTCGAAATTTTAGTTGGCCATGAAAGAAAAAGGCAGATATAGTGATCATGTCTCAGAATTGTGTCTCGTTTAAAGCAGCAGAGCTGCCAGAATTAAATTTCCTTTTTTCAAATTTGATTCGCCACTGAAAAAACTAAAATTAAATTGTTTTTGTTGTAACTACTGCTGTTTACCAGGTACATTTCTACCACAAAACAAAAAATTTCTTTCTTATTTTATAGCACAAATTTGCACAGCAATTTCTGACACTTGATGTAAAGGAGCGTGTACACATGCATAAATTTCATAGCGCCAGTTGAAACTGGCGCGCCAGTAAAATGAAATTGCATGTGTAAACTTTAACTTGCATGCAATTTCACACAGTTTACACATACAATTTCATTTTACTGGCGCGCCAGTTTCAACTGGCGATGGCGCTATGAAATGTATGCATGTGTAAACCCAGTATAACATAATGATTAGTTTTAAATTGACAATCCTGATTTTTGTTTTAGCCTATCTACAACTTTTGAATCTCTACTTACTTGAAAAACTAAAATCAAAAAATTTCAAAATATTGAAGTTAAATAAAAACAGGATTTTTTAAACTGTCGCGATTTCTATTTACTTTAAAAATTCAGCAATCAAAAAAAAAATTTAAAGATCAAAAACTTTAAAAAATAAGCCAAAACCACCCTAAAGAATGCTTGATTTGACTGTACTGTCGACCAAAAATACAATTATAATGCCATATATGTTGACTGACTGGTTAGTCTTCCCATAACAAAAACAGCGAACTCAAAATAGTTATTGAGTAAGAAATTAGTAAACTAGGATTACAAAATACTGCTTTTGTAACTTCTAAAAAAGCGAATAAAATTAGGAACCATCTAAACCCAAATAAAGTACCAGATTACAACTTACCTACCTTTTATAGGCAGCATTTAATTTAAGACATATAACTGTAAGTTAAAAGGTTTCAGACGTAACAGTAATACCATAACCTGGAAAGCCAGCACACGATATAAATTTCTATAGACCTACTTCGTTGTGGCCTTGTATATCAAAACTGTTTAAAAAATTGTTTTTAAAAAAATTGCGACTGGAAATAATTATAAGAAACAAAAACTTAATACCTAATTTTGGTTTTAACAAAAATATTTACATTTTTTTTTCTTAGAAGAAAAAAAATCTTAGAAAACTACTGCTAAAATGTTAAAAGATTATTTTTTTTTGTGCACGTTGAATGGTTACCTATCTTGCTGATAACTTTTTACTTACTGATACTGGCTAAAACTTTAAATAACCTTCTTTTTTATTGTTATATACTAGTTTTAAGCATTGTTATACAGTAAAACTAATGGTTGATTTTTAAGAACCAGTATTATTAGCTAAAACATCAACCTCGATGTTTAAAAAATACATTATCTCATATCTGTTGTATTTCCTCTCGTATTGATACCTAATTAATTGTTGTAAAATCATCAATGACTGTTATTGTCGCAGCGTTTCATTTTTGTTCCCGCACCCTATTTTTTGTACGACAGTAACTCGATTATCACTCGCCCCTATTTGCAACTAATGAGAACGCAGATTCGTTATATTCCACCAAGCGATTATGTCAGATGATCAGTCAGCAGGAAAATAGCTTCGTTTGTACTTAATCGAATTGTCACGAGCGCAGATTTTGCATTAAAGATATGTCTGTTTTTTCAGCAATCGTCTCATCAGTGGACGCTGTGTTGGGAAGGAGTGCCACATTACCGTGTGATATCGATCCAGGAATTAGGGAAGACAGGGTGTACATGGTGTTGTGGTATAGGGATACTCACACCAAACCCATATATAGGTGAGTAAGGACATTTCTTTTAATTTTTCGAAAATGTCTCGAAGTTTAGAGAGCACACTTGAGTCGTAAAAGTTGTAATAGTTTTCAGTTTCAATAAAGTTACGAGCCATCGTAATTGAGACTTATGGTACGTTAGCCGGTTTAAGTTAGGAGCTGGCTCGTGCACTTAATTCAGCACAGCTAGAAATTCTATAACTAATTTAGCTGAGACGTCTGGTTGTGTAAAGCCGACAGTTTGGCTTCGTTCAATGCACCATTCGATGACTTCGAGACTAATTTGTGCAATCTATGATTTGCATTCAAACTAGCTGTACTAAACCAACTGTCACCATTTTAAATAAGATTTTATTTTAAGTGATAAAACCAAGCTGTGCATAATTTATCCAAAGTGCTCCCTAGATTACCAATACAAATACACCGCAGCGTCTTATGACTTGTTAAACCTCATAAGCGCATAAAAAATTCAGTATGTAACACGTTTGAATAAGAACGTATACATTACCGGTCCCCAACCACTTATAAATAAATAAGACATTTATTCAGTCTGAATTTAATGAGAGATCTTCTAAATCCGAGAGGCGAAAGAAAAGTCGCCTTCAATTTTGTTCGTCGCGCTGGAGGGATACACAGATTGCAGTTATTTCAGTCCTCTAAACTTTATAATTACTTCTGTTATTATCAGTTCTTCTTGTGCTGCATTTTGCTCTTATTTATTTATCCCATCAAGAGAAATTATGCCGCTTTACAGATTCCGCAATAATGCAATCATCTTTTCAAGATTTATGTTTTCTCAATTCACAGCACGATATTCGTTAATGTTATTGAGGGATTACTCCGAGAAATTGAAAATATAAAATTGATTTTCATATAAATGAAACATAGACTTACAATGTTTCAACCAATAAGAAAACTGTAGTCGGCATACAGCAACGAGCACATATAAACCCTTTCAAGTATCTATTCTTGTTTTAGAACTTTAATAGCATATTGAAACATATATAAGGTAGCTATAAGCAGCAAAAAACCAATCTAATAAATAAAAAACTCATAACATAAATGCTAAGCCTAAAAAATATTTAATGTTATCAAATCAACTTTCACAAAGTTAATTGTTGTTATTTATATTTTGTCTGTACTGTAGGTACCGTTTTAATTTGTTGGGTTTTAGTTATTACAAGCAAGTCAATATATAAGGTGTTCTAAATGTAATAGATCAATAGATGCGTCGAAAGTTTTTTTTTGAGCATAATACTTATTTACGTAATTATTATGTATTAAAAATCTAAAAAAAGAAATTATGACACGATGAGATGTTTAAAGCCAGACGTGAAAAAACTTTTAAATTTTGAAAAACTCCACTTTAACACTAAACTCTGGCTGACGCTACTGACCCTTTCTTTCGTCCATAATCACCTGTCAAAAATGGAAATGCACAAATAATTCCCTATAACCATCTGTCGCTAGACGAAAATCACTCTAACCCGTCAAAATGATAAGTCTGTCGTATCAGGTGACACTCTACCCACTACCTAAATATTAGTTATCAATACGCGACCTGACTAAAGCGGATCGACTGGTAATTTCAAATATTGCCGGTAATATATGCTTTCATTTAAATAACTGTTAATTGTTATTATTTATATAACAAAGTTAAAAATTAATTTATATTACATATTCTGATATGTAATGTTTTCTATGAAACCAAAACTGAATTAAAAACATAAATATATTATTAAATATTCAATATTAATAATAAGTTTTTTAATAGGTGTTTTTATTAAATAAATAATATTTATAAGGTAACTAACAGCAAAAAATTTACAAAAAAACAATTAGGAGATAGCTAAGCTAGCTGCTTACCATTTCGTTAAGTCTCTTTAAAACTTAAGATTAAAACCAAATTGAAAACGAAAAAACCATAAGTAAAATAATAAGGTGAGATCGAAATGTAACTGAATCAGAGTAGGCTGTACTAGCGTAACTGTAATGATGAGACACATCATTACAGTTACGTTGGCACAGCCTGCTTTGATTTAGTTACATTTTGATCTCAGGTTACAATATCTCAGTAAGTATAACAATAAATGTGAGTAAAACAATATCTAATGCAAATAGAGCTTTACACAACAATGATTAACAAATAACACACTAGCCTAAGCACAGTACAGATCAGAAACCAGTATGGACATCTAGCTCTAAATTTTATGATTCAATATGACCAAGCTAGCATTCTTTCAAGTAGAATCCACTAGGTAGAGCCAGAGTATATGTAATGTTGGTTGATTAAACTAATTTTTTTAAATACTTTTTTAGAAGAAGATCAGATGAATCAGATATTTTACTACTAAGTCAAAATATTTCTTTTAAGAAATGAGTTCTATTATTTACAAATATAAAAACAAAAATCAATATATCTAGGTTATTGTATATGTGTAAGTTATAGTTTATTCAAAAATGTTTAATTTTTTACAAATCGCCTGCCTAGAATAATAGTGTCCTAACTTCATTTGTAACAAATTTTACATGAGAGACTTTTATGTGCTGCAGGTAATTCAAAAATCAACAAATGCATTTGTTACCATAGACACTAGGTAGTTTTTAAGTTATTAAAACAAAAAATTAATTTGTTATAGTACTCAAAACATGTAAAAGTAAAGTTAGACCGTAATGATTCAAAAATCTTAATTTCAGACTTTAAAAAAAATGAACCAACACACGCAATAGAAAAAATGTGTCCCTCTTACTTCAGTAGTATCTATCACTCTCGTATTTGCACCTTGCAGTCATCTTAAGACATGTCGATTTATAGAGAGTTTATTATTTGTTACACACTAAAATGTTTTCTACTTTTTAATAAATTTTTGCTTTGTATTTTTAGGATAATTTTAACTTTGTCTGATTTTTGTTTTACAATTATTTATTATATTATTTACAATTGTAGCCCTAGAGCAATCCTAGAGTTTTAAATTGTGTATTATTTTTTGCCAATAGTAAATCCAAAAATCAGTGGCTCCATCTTACATATTTAACTTTAAGGGATGCTAGATTTTTGACAAGTTTGTCAGAAAAACATTAAAGGTGCCGACAACAGCTGTCTATACTGATTTATTTCTATACTGTGGCATTAGCAACGTTAGCACGTTTCTTTATCTACCGCTTCTGTTCTTTGGCTACTTTCTCTGACGTTTATCTTACGAACTGAGTAACTAACTTGGTTTGTGCTTAAATATACATATTTACGTATTAGTTAAACGGTTCTGAATGTTTTACAAAACAATAAATCGCTGTAACTCAAAAACAAACCAACAGTAAAAACAAATATCACCACTAATTTTATTTCTTAAGAGTAAAGACTAGAAGAATAGAATACTATTTCTTGAATTGTCTACATTTGTTGCATAAAGCTCTCTTTGCTCTCTGTTCAAACCTACAACTTTTGCAGGTACCAACACGCATTTGGTAAAGCCATGTGAACAAGAATCCAAACAAAAACCACAATTGGCTTTTTTTACATAGTCAGCCACACCTACCGTCTGGACTATTAAAAACATTGTGGATTTTTTATTTGTAACAATATTTAATATTTTATAATAAATATCGAGATTTTTTTTACAAATGTATTGGGCGATAATTTGTGGCAGTTTTACTGCACGACTGTACGTAAAAAACTTAGCCGACTGTAAATATTTATTCCATTAGTCTCAGTTCTACGTTAATTTGACATTTACCTGTCAGGCAACTAAAAAAAAAATCTCTTCACAAAAGCGCACAAAGTGCGCTGCACTGTTCTCATTCTTGTTCTGAATAAAAAACCTAAATTTTAATTTTTTTTATCCTTTTTGTAAACTATTTCTAACTTTTTTACTGTCGTAAGTGTATTTTAAAGTCAAATATATTCAGAATAATTAAGAAAATTTCTATCAAGTATAAAACTGAAAAGAAATGATATTGAAACGTTATGCATGATTTCCAAACAAAATGTTTTATTACTACGTTATTTACTTTTAAAAAACGAAGACGTATTTCCCTAAAATTTAAAATATTTGTTACTACAAAAACACGTTGTTTTCGCATATAAACTTTGTTTAGTTTTTAGCATTGCAAATGTTATGTTATACCTACATATTATATAAAATAAAAAAATGTATAAACAAAAACTATCACTTATTAAAATAAATTTATAAAAGCCAAAAACTACCAAAATATTTTTATTTTACATTTAAGTTACAAAACTCTAAATTTGAATTTTTATTGTTGACAGTATTACTTCGTTCTTATTACGTTTTATAGAAGACGGTAGAAAAGTTTCATAAGATTGTTTCAATAGTGCACGAATAAGCTCTGTAGTCGCGCTTTTTAAAATAAAATTGGATAAGTTTGTAGAGTTTATCGAGACGTGCTTTTTTAGCACAATTATAAATAACGTAACAAGTGTAAAATTTAATTAAACAGCCAAAAAGACATTGGCTACAGATAACCTTTATTGTGAAAATACAGATTGTAAAGTTGTAAAATGGGGTTTTTAATGCTCACATGCGAATCTCTGAATGTAGAAGGATAATTGGAAAATGAGTAAAACAAAAACGACCTAATTTTCAGTAGCAATTTACCTTTAAAACAATAACCGAGATATTTGGCGTTATTTCTAAGAGCAAATGTGGGATTGACCAGCAAGAGACGATTTGTTTTAATGTTCATCGGCTGCCGGCAACTTCTGTACATATTTGTCTAAGTCGATACGCTTTTCCTTGTTTAATCCGCGCAAATCCACTTAAACAACCAACGAGGTTGTCGGGGATGAAGACGGCAGACATGAATGTAATGTCAGCTTGTGATTTAAGCCGCTTGATCTATTGCTTCGCACAGAAACCCGGCCCGGGACCTTATATTGATCCCCAAAACTTAATTTTTAGAAAAAGCAAAACAGCAAATAACCTACAGTAACATATAAAATGTTTATTACGCAGCGCTTTTAAAAAAGCCAAATAAACATTAAATGTTTATTAAATAAACAAGTAAGATAAAGTTAAAACCACTAATTTTTTATTAAGATGGAAATGGAAACTGAATCTACATTCTGTAGGACGTTAAAAAATGCACGTATATTTTTTTCATCTAAAAGGAAGAATAAGTAAGAGACAACATTGGTATACGTCGTGAATGTAAATATAAAAATCAGAAATGGCATAATTACATTAATAGGTACAACAATTTGACATTTTTTAAAATTACTTTCCAAATGACAATAACTTAAATCCTTTTGAATGCTTATTGGTAATTTCGGTAAAAGAATTCATATTGTCATAAGCTCGTATATATTAGCAAAAAAAATTTTCTAATCGTGACTGTAAGGAAGTTTGCTTGGTTTGATACATAATTAAAAATTTTCCTTTCTTTTAAAATAGCAAAGAATATTTTTAAAATTGCCTGAGACATTTATACGAAGAACTCTACACATGAGTTCTAAAAAAATCAGTGTATTTATATAATTACATTTAGAATAAAAATTATAGTCATCCAGTTAAAATTTCTATCTATTTATGTTGCTTTACTTTTTTTATTATATGAGGCTTGAATTCTTTTATTGTGAATTCCCACAAAAATTTGTTTAAGACATAGTTTCTGATCGACAAGCAATATACTTATTGTATACTGTTCCAAACCAATATTGGCATACATGACTCCAAAGGCAAGTCATCTGTTTATTACTAGTGCAATAAAGATTGTATTGTTATCAAAACCAAATAATTTATGGTCATTAGACCCTTCGATACCATCTGAGAAAATCGCCTAAAGCAGATCAAATCCAGTTAAAAGTGGTGACAAATTTGCATGCCCCAGGCGATTTTCTCGAATGGTATGGAAGGGTCTAATAACCGTAAATTACTTGCGTTTAGTAACAATACAATCTTTATTGCAGTAGTAATAAACAAATAAATTGCTCTTATAAAGTCAGATACGCCAATATTGGTTTGGAACAGTTTACTAGAATTTTTTCATTAGCTACTTCCAAAAAACTAAATTTTTTGGTTGACAGTATTACAAAAAACCTACATTACTTATTGTCAGTTTTTTTTATACAAACAAGCTATTTTCAAAGCTTTTCTAAAGTCTTTTTCTGTTTTTCCAAACAGAACAAATCTTTATTTGTTCTTCCCGAACTTTCATTTTTCTTCTTTTTCTTCCAGCCGATGTGCTCCAAACAAAATTTTATTTTATTCGGCTTTCTTCAGTAATCGTCAATTCTTATATTCTTCTTTTTTTCTAAAAGTCGTTATTCAAGCTCTTTTTATGTCTTTTTAGAATATTTTTTTGTTCCTTTAAAACATTTTTTTCCACACCATGTTTTTGTTCGTGCTTCTTGAACAGTACATGAAACTGTCTCTATTCTTCTTCGACTGTAGTCAAACTCAGAAGAATAAGTTATTCGCTCCTGACAGCAGTGTTAGGTTCACTCAATTCTAACAACTTGTAGAGGTAGACCTTTAAACGAATATTTATTTTAAAAACAAATGATTCAATAATTACTCTAGATAATTAAACAACTGAGTAACACACTTCTATCACTGTTAATTATTAGCGGAAAATTTTCCGCTATTATAGTTCTTTTTGTAGAATAACTCTGTATACAAACATTTTTAATAGCAAATAGCAACAATTAAAAAACAAGTTTTTTGACGTGCAGCTGTAACTTGTACTTAAATACAATTTTTGACAATAATTTAATAAATAAATTTGTGATAATTAAAGTGTAATTTATACTTAACGATTGTTTTACACTATTTTGTATGGCATTGTTAAAATTTGCGCTCTCAAATTTATTGTCGCGCATAGTATCTAGTATAAATTTTGCAAAGATTTATGTAAAAGTAGACTTGAAATGCTGCGTGAATAACAATTTTATTAAAACTTAGCAAAACCATTGCAGTCTTTATTTAGAGGCTGAAGTCGGGTTAAAGCCCCGCTGAGAGTAATTACCTATCTTGATTTAAGTAACAAGAAAGAATGCTTTAGCATTTACAACTCACTTTCTGGGTATTGCAACAATAAACAATGAAAAATGCCCGCCATCAACTTACGCCTGAATTGTGTAACCGCATACACCTTGAATAACAGCTTTAATTTATTAAAGCTCGAAATCAGCAAACATCGGTTGGCAACACTGTAACTTTTGCCACAAACTTCTAAATATCGAATTAACTTGTATGGATCGGTATGGTGCATCCAACTCGACTCAAACTTCATTAAAATTAATTAATCTGACCATCACATGAAAGGCTCTTTGATTCTTTCAGCAGTTTTATTCGTTGATCGAATTCCTAGCACGTAGTCGTTGCCGACACAATGTTTAATATGTGTGTCTATAAATTGGTGATCTTGTCGTTTGGATTAGTACAGTTTCGGTCTTTTATAAGTTCTAGATTTTATTAAGCGAACGCTACGAGAACTTTTCGAACAGGTTTTCTTATTTTATAGTGTATTTACTGCAATTTTACAGCTGATTAAATGGCTTTTGGTCGCTTCTCGCTATTTTAACCGACCCCTTTAGCCCACATTAAGTTTTTTTTTAATTACCTAATCTGCAATAAAGGTTTTATGTGGGTGATTGTAGCGGGTTTGTCAAGTTGATGTTGGTAATTCGATCTACCATCTCGCACGGCTGATTAGTTGCGTAGAGAATAGTTCCAGAACCACTAATGCTAAAGTAATCAAGTATGTGTAAACAATGAAAAGTTTGTTTAGCTACTTTCAAGTGTTTAAATAAAAAATATAACCGACATAATTTTAGTTTAAAAACGTAGAGTGTAATTTAATTTAAGTCTTGATAAAATAAATCTAAAAGTAAGTTGCATGGACGGCTAAAAATACACACATAGACTATCAAAAGAATTAAATTATACAAGTTAAGCAATTTTAGGTGAATATATAATAAAATCTTAATTACAAAAATTTACTGAATTTTTTTATAAAATAAACTTTTTTTTTATATCAGATGTTAAAGAGCGCTATGTTCTACTCAAAATGATAGATGAAGTAGCATTTTAACCGCAAGGGTAGATAATAGTTATTTATGCTACAAGTATGTTGTTGGCCAAGTAAGTCAGGATAAAAACTGTTTATCCAAGAGCCACGAAGTGCCAAGTGGGTTATTGTTTTTTGAGTGGTTTAGGGCTACAACACACGAGATGGTATACAAAACTAGATCCAACAGCTCTCCAACAGACAGAAAAACCTTAAATATTAAAAATAAATTTGATTTAAGTTAATTTCATTAAACATCAAGCGTTCCGTCACGTTAATTTTAGATGACAATAGAACTTTTTATCTCACTAGTGACTTATAAAGCATTGTACTTATCTAAAATGAGCATACTATGGGCTAAACAAGAAGTTGGGGGTATTGTCATTGATTTAACTTGTTAACTGTTTTTGTGTTGTGTTTTGAAACGTAAGTGACTGTTTGACAGTTTTGCTATCAACAGTTAAGCATATTGAAACACTTGCAATGGTAAATAATAAACACTCTCTTTCAACAATTAGATTTCAACAAATATATAACCACAATACAGTATTATTACAACACTGTTGTAAAAGTTTGTTTTCTATTCTAACAATAAGCAATCAGCTGTCGCGCTCACGGTTGAGGTCACGGCTTTGACGGCATCGTGTTTGCAGGTGATCGTTGGGTGTAGTTGTCAGTAGTTGACAGGTCCCCAAAATTAAAATCTTCAATTTAAAAATATACTAGTTGTTCTCAAACAAAAGAGGTCTATAGTGTATCTTAAACACTGTAAGTATTTGTATAAGGCAAGTTTAGGTTTTTAGCATTATTTCAACAAAACTACTACTAGTTAAAATTCTTAACATTACCTCAGTAACAACCAGTAACAACCTGTATAGAAAAGCGTTAGATAAAGTACATTAATTTATCAAAAAGCGATGAAAAACTAACAAGAACAAATTTTGTTGTATACGAATACTGTAGCAACGTATAGGTGAAGTTACGATTTAGATGTGAAATTAGTTTTTAGACAGTTTTTCTTTTAATTCTTCAATGAAAACAAATAAAATTTTACCCAAAACGATAAAATTGCGTTCAAAGTTGTCAAAATTGATCTTTGTTTAACATAAATGTTAAAATTTTAACGTTTTGAGAATTTAAACCAACTAGCTGCCTCTAGTTCAGTAAAAATAACCGTTTCTTTTGTATTTTTTTTGCAAATACAAATTTTAATAATTTTTATTTTGACTTTTTGTCATCTAAAACGTCGTTAGAACGTAACGAAAGGCTCAATTTTTAATTAAAATAAGTTAAGTTTATTTTTTTAATGTTTTAAGGATTTATTTAGAGTTGGATAAAATGTTGTATATCAGTTTATGCTTTGTGGCTCTAATAAATCACTCAAAAAGCTTAATCCACTAGCCAGTTTGTGGTTTTTTCCGTTTCTTGGTTTCTTATTCAGCCAATAACAAACTTGAAACATTGATAACTATTAGTAGAAAAGTTTGCCAACAGGTTTAATTATTTACAGCTACCAGGATTTTTTTATATAAATTATGTAACAACGTCAAAACAACGTTTTTTAGTAAAGCAAGTAAGTAAAGTAAAGTTAAGTAAGTGTATTAATATTATTTTTAGCTATACAATACTTGTTGTCAAAATGCGGTGCATCTACGTCATCAATTTAATTATAATTATTTTTATTAGAAATGTCATTTACGTTTATATTTTATTATGTTAAGTTGTTTTTTAAAGCAAATCAAAATTTGAAATTATGGCGTAAACTCATTCTATAGTGATGTCTCATCATGTTTATATTTTGAGAAAAAAAACGCTGATATATGCATTTTCTGCTTTTATACAGCGTGAACCATTTGTATGGAATAACTTCGATAAAAATTCAGGAATTTGTTTTTCAGGAAAAGACTTGAACACATGAATTTTTATCGAATTTATTTATTTCAAATAAATCACGCCATTTTTTTTCAAAAACAACTGATACTCGACATAGTGTGTGTTACATAAAAAATACGCAAAATTATACGTAGAATTCAGATATGCTAAAAAAAATTGAGTTTTTATTTGAAATTTCAAAGTTGATCTTGATTTTGGGACAGCCTGTATATCCATTTTTTTTGTCAAAAAATGCGGGTTAAAAAATAATAGGATACGACTCTAAGTGCTCCTGAAACACAAATACCTAAATTTTTTTTGAATTTATTCATTTTAAATGGTTTACTCCTTTTTTTTTCAAAAACAACTGAAAATCGATATAGTGTTGCTACATAAAAAATACGAAAAATTATACGTAGAATTCAGATATACTAAAAAAAATTGGGGTTTCTATTTAAAATTTTTAAGTAGAGCGTTGTGTCTCGATGTTGAGACACCCTGTATATCTAATTTTTTTGTAAAAAAATGCGCGTTAAAAAATAACAGGACACGTGTTTTAGCGTTTTCTTGAAAAAAAAAATCCCTGAATTTTTATCGAAGTTTTTCCATACAAATAGTTCACACTGTATATAACTAGGTACACTATTTGATGTATCTCTTGAGAAAAAGTTATCTATGCACTTTCGGTATAAATGTGTTTTGAACTAAGTAAGCCATGCAACAAACAGTTAACTTAAAAGCCAAGCAGTGGTTTGAACCCTTCGAATATTTTGATGTTATTATGTTTAATGATTTTGCATTTTTTGTAGTAATAAAGAGTGAGTTTCATATATTGCCACGCCAATGGTTAAAGTTTTTTATCCACTCAGTAAAATAAGAGTTATTGTGCATTTCAATTACCTAGAGTGGATAGAGAGCTTTTGGATAAAGCTATTTAACAATAGTTTGTCCAGGTATTACTAGTTGGTCTAAATAGAAATTAGAACTTGATTGTCCATTGCTCTAAATCACTTCAGTCTCCAGTGGTTTCTAATTCGTCGAAAACACCGAATCCTGTTCGTGTTGCACATTAAAAACAAAACAAATTAGAATATATCATGTACGGGCGTTTAAATTTGCTTTTATTCCCATTTTTACATGCGAGTGAATTGCTACATTAGTTTACATTTGCATTTCATATTTTCATTCCTCGTTTCAACTAAACCCGCTCGAATACTCCTGGGAACGTAAAACAAGCGGAAAAAGATTCGACATATATGTTGGCAAACAGCGGCATTGTATTAAATTATATCTGCATAACAACCAGAGTGAAAATCAAATTACCGCAAGAGATGAGACCTGCTATCCCACACTTTTCGCACCTCATTACGAATTGACCAACAGACTTCTAAAAAGGCTATACAATAAACTAATTCCAATAGGCCCGTTTGGTCAATAACAGTTTCGTTTTATTAGTATTGCATATTTGAAAAAGGTTTGTTTGACACGAACGTTTTTGTTTGTTTTGTCAATGGAGTAGCGAAACAATGAGTGTAGTGGAAAATTTGCAGTAATCGAACAATTTATTTGAAAAGTTTTTTCGCTATGGTTGGTGCAAATAAACGATGGAATAAGGAACGCGAAAGTTTGTTTTATCATTTTTACGAAGAAAATCAAGTTCGGAAATTTTCGAACGAACGCATCTCGTTTATTTTGTCGAGAAGCAAATCGTTCTTGCATCGTCTGTTTTGTTTCAGTTTATTGTGTTAGAGTTGATAGAAATTTGGAACTTAAATTTCGGGGGTTAAGGTAAATGTATTTGATGAGATCGACAATTGGGCTTCGACTTGCTAGTAAATATTTAGCAACGAAATTGAATTTTTTCCCAAGCCTGTTTTGATCGAGATTAAACCAGAAAATATAGGTTACACGGGTGTCGTTTTCCAGGTTTATAAATGAGCAATTAGACTAGTGTGACCTTCCATATTGAAAAAGCTTCGTGCTGTGAAATATTAAAAGAAAGCTCCAGATGCAATCATTGCCCATAATTCAATTTATTCATTTACATAAACATTAATAATTACTGAACTACAAGCCGTTTTAATAGAGTCCCCTAATTCCAAAGGGGCGGATGATAACACGTGCCGAGGTTATTAAATTACGTTCAAAATTACTAAATTGTCGAACGTTATCTGGATCAGCAGTCGATTATAATACAGTCAACTTCGTGTGTCTGTGTTTTTCTTATAATAACTCCATCGCATGTATATTTTGTTAGACTGGATTAGAAATTGTATTGGTCAGTTCCTAATTAGTAAACTGTCAAGTTTTTGATCTCACACACACCACGCTATATCTGTAATTATTTTCTAATTTGCGGCAAATTTTGTCTGAACACGAAATTTCAACTGGAACAAGCTTACGAAACTTGTTATTTTATCAACATTCCCTCGACTAATCTTTTTGGACACACCTAAACCTGACTGATGAGGACACAGGATTATCTTTCATTTTACAAAAAGAGAAACAACTAACCAATTTTCCACAAGTGTGTTATGCTCACTTTTGGTTAATTTAAACAGTACTAAATTTTGATAAAACCCAGACTGTGAATGTTATTAAATTCACAGTTAAAGTGCGTAAAGTTATAATTTATTAAATATGGACGAGTACCATTTATTTTAAAAATAAAAAAACGGCAAACAAATAACTAAATAAAAAATATATAAAAAGTTTAAACGATGACAATAATTATTTCTAATTTACTATTGATGTAACGAAAAAAAATTTATGGTTTGATTGAATGTCTTTCTTCACTCTTTCATCTCTCGTGCTTTTTTTCTTACTTGGTGAAAATTATTTCTCATCTCTTATTTGCATTCTGTCTTCGGTCTACCTCTTTGTCTGTTTCAATTGTTTAGACTAATTAGGTACTCTCTTTTTGTATATTCTTATTAGGTGGTCCTTCCACTAATTCTTTGTGCTTTAATTTCTCCTATAATATTTGTATTAAAATACATTCTTCTTAACTCTTTGTCTGTTATTCTAGTACAAATTCTTTCTATTTTCTTCTCTTCATGAAATCTTCTTAGAACTTTTTTTTCCCATATTTGTAGCATCAACTGCTTTGGTTTTCTTAGTGTTCACTTTTCACAAGCGCAAGTTACCACTGAATAGATTATTGTTTTATATATCAGAAATTTTGTTATTCTTGAAACAGGCATTGGTCTTATTACAGAGTTTAATGCGCAGACTCTTTTGTCCAGCCGCTAATCTTGCTGTTATCTCTATTTTTTTTAATATACTTTCTAGGTGAATAAACCTTTCTGTTTTATTAAAGTTGTACGTTTTGTTTTTATTCGTGACAACTTCTAAATATCTACCATCTTTGTATATTATTATCTTCCCACACCATAAATTCAATTTTCTTTTCAAACTTTTTACAACCCTTACTAGTTCTCTTGTCTTTGCTTTACTTATAAGTATGACGTCGTCTGATAATGCAAGGCATTGGTGATGTTGGTAAAAAAGTAAATGTTGTCTATATGTAAATGTTAGTTTGCTGGAGTATTTTTTAAGTTCTATTAACAGAGTGAATATAAAATATCAGAAAAGCTCTTCAGTATTGTTGCATCAAGAGATATACAGCATAGAGAGAAAGAGAAATACGAAAGAAATTGAGGATAAAAACGACCAACTCGATATTTAAACACAAACCGGTATAATCATATTTTAATTATTGCAGGGTTATTGTACGTCTTTGCCACATCACAGTTATTTTGTAGAGTTGGCTTTAAAAATATTACATATAAAACTTACTAAAATAATATTAAAAAATATCTTTTTTATCGTTATTAGTGTTAATAAAATGCACACACAACAACTAGATACCACCAAAATAAACACAAAAATTACGTTTTACTGTCACCGGCAATAGTGAATTAAGGCTTAAACTTGAAGGCAGCACTGTCTAAAGACACAGCTGCACTTCTGAGATCAATTAGTAACGAAATGTTGACATAGTTGTCTAATTGAACAATAATTAGTTAATTTACCTTTTGTTACATTAAAAACAAAGCTGGTTAACTGTACCAAGAACAAGTGCTCTTAATTTAACGATGGTTTACATAGTTTTTACGACTATTTTACTTTTACTTCTTATACTCACTTTCATATAAAATGCACCACCAAGAAAAAATAATGCTACAAATGTAAAACTTTGGTAAAATGTTGCTTTATTATTAGGTAAAAAACGATGAAAATATGAGTATCAAAAATCAACAACTTAAACAAAAAAAATCACATCACTATACATTGTAATGCAAGCATTTTTCCGCCGTGGCTTTTTTTTCAAAAGGTGGTCTATGTCCTGCTGTGGAATCTCATCCCATGTAACCTAAACTTGGTGTCTCGAATCGTCCAAATTGTCAGGGAGTCTTGGCAAATTTCGCAGTCGTCAACCAATTATATCTCATACGTGCTTGGTCGGCGATAAATCTGGGGAACGTGCAGGCCACGGTAAAATTTGCAGCTCTGCTTCCTCCAGGAGTTTTCGAGTAATGTTGGCGGTATGTGGCCTTGCATTATCCTGCTGAAAAATTCCATTTGGCAACATCTGCATAACCAGTACTGCTACCGGTTCTAACACATTGTTCATGTAACGATGTGCATTTAAATATGCGCGGAATGAACACAAAAGGTGATCTTTGTCCTACACATATTGTGCCCTAAACTATTACACTAGGCGTTAAAGCTGTGTGACGTCTTTCAGCAAACTGCAAATTTCGTCGTTCTCCTCGATATCGTCATACTTTCCTGCGGCCATCATTTTGCCATAAACAAAATCTAGACTCGTCGCTAAAGACGATGTAGTTCCACTCATCTACCCAATTCCGTCGCTCTTGACACCATGCAAGTCTAGCAGCTCTCTGAGATGCAGTTAAAGGAAGACGTCGGTTTGGACGGTATGCATGTAATCCAAAAGATGCAACTCGATGGTAAATTGTTGACAACGACACACGACGATTCAGACCTCTTATCTAATCTATAGCAACAGACGTTGTGGTTTGAAATCGGTCTTGTGTAGCCATCGGCCGAAGAAGTCGGTCTTCGCAAAGATTGCTGCAACGAGGCAGCTCGAATACTCTCTTCCCACCATGCAGACCATATTCGTTCAACGATAGTGTGGTCACGATTAAGTCTTCTTCTGATTTCACAAAATGACAAACCTGCTTCTTTCATACCAATAATTCAGTCTCTATCAAAATCAGATCAAAATTGAAAATATGGACAAAATATCGACGTTGTCTCACTGGAGGCATTCTAATAGATGTTCTACGGAGTTAATTTTATGTCAAAAAAATTATCAATCTTTTCTAGAAATTATGTTAAAAAAACCACAACGGCTTAGGATACATGACTAAAATTCTTATCGTTTTTTACTTAATAATAAAGCAACATTTTACCAAAGTTTTACATTTGTCGTATTATTTTTTCTTGGTGATGCATTTCATATGAACGTGATTGTAATTGGCAAGCCCTACATCGCTTGATGCAAGAATACGTTGTAGGGAACCGTTAATAAGCACCGAAAAATAGTAAAAAAGTCTTACTAGCTCATTTTTCTAGATGTAAAGAAGTTAAGTTGAGATCTCAACTTTTATGTTTTTTCGATATTTTAAAATTTGCAAAGTGTTTTATAATCTGTTGTACTTCAACAAGCAAAATTATTTTCAAAAATTGCTTAGTAACTGTCAAACTTAGCTTTCAAACGTGTTTTCAAATTTTTATCAAACTTTTAATAAAGTACCCACTTGGCTTAATCTTAAATCACTGGCCAGCGACGTTGACAAATTGTCAAAATTATTTAATTTTTTTTTTTTAGAAAAAAGGTTTACACATTTTTATCTCTATTAAAAGTCCCCGTACAACGTACTGTTTAGTATTTTTTTGGCATTTTGTAGTGACCCTGTAAATAATGTAAATGTAAGTGGATATTATACCGTCAAACACCTCAAAATTATTTTTAACTAATTTTCAATTTTATTTATAGATAACTAATCTAATATTTTCTTGAGTATTTTAAGAGCTTTTAAAACTTGGTATATTTGGTAAAAAGCAAATAAGATTTTGCTCACTGTTGGCGACTGCGTTCTTGTAATTACTTCAATAAAAATTTTTGGTCTGACTGATTTTTTTTCTAAAATCACATTGATAGTCGTTTATTGCTTTTTCATATGTTTTTTAGCCTACTGGTTAGAAGTGTTGCCAGTGTTTTTTAACAAGTTAACGGCCATGGCGGTCACCAGTGACCGATGCGTAACTTTCTCACAGGGCCATGGCGGTCATCAGTGACCGATCACAAAAATCTTCTCTCCAGGCTGGTGACCCCTTATTTATATTATCCCATGTATGGAAATGATCTACGTGGCCCTGGCAGATACTGTAGTGGTGGCAGGCCTAATGTTTCATGCTTTATTTTTCTGTGTAATTTATTTGGGCTTTTGTAAGAGCAACCATTCGCTTTACACGGTCTCTAAATAACTTATCTGCCATTTTTGCACTGCACGGTAGTAATAAATGTATACACATAAAAATAATGCAGCCGTTATTACAAATTTCCTATAAATCACATGACCGATCACGCGTGACAGACGATGATTTGCCGCAAAAATATCCTGCAGGGCCATGGCGGTCACCAGTGACAGCTGAGGTTTTTTTTCTTAAATTTGACAAAAATGCATTTTTTTTAAATTTTATGGTTACTAGTCTTATTTGTATAAGTTTATCTACCGGAATCACTAAATGGCACTGTGGGAAGTTTTTCAAAAATTTTTATGGCCGTTAACGTGTTAATGTTTGTCAGTATTGATATTCAGCAGCACTATTTATTGGAATTTAAAACTTTTTGGAAATATTTATACAGGGTGACTCACGAACGAGTGCACATAATTTAACCAAAGAATAAGAAGTAAAAATTAATTGATACATATTTTTATTTTTTCCCAAAAAATTTATTTTCAGAATTATTAGCCCCCAAAAATCGCTCCAAAAATATACTTTATTTTTTTTATCTAATAAAGTACTTGCTCGATTTTAATGAAACTTGGTATACTCATTCTGTATTAGATAACCACCTCACAGTATTAATTGTAGTATTGTAGGACATTTTAAAAAGGGGCTACGAAGGCCTCCTTGACACAATTTGCTTCGTAACTATGTAGCACAAATTAGTTTAACGTTGGGGTTTCTACAGTTTGAAAGCCCATTCAATTTAAAAAAAAATTGTCTCTTACAAATTTTTCGTAAAACGCACCGTTTTAGAACGAGGTTTAGGAGTATCAACAAAAATAATACAATAAATTGGAAGTACCTAAAAAAGAAAAAGTAAAATAACGAAATACAAAAGTAAAATAACAAAATCCTTTCTGGAATATGATCCTGAAGCCAATTTCTTACATTCAATTGACAATGAGGTAGGTGGTGCACCATCGTGCATGAAACGGCTATAGAGGAACGTTAGTGGGTAAAAGCTGGTCATGCTAATACTAACTGCAGTGTTTTACTCAAAAACGATGCGTTTTACGAAAAATTTGTAAGAGACAAAAAAAATTTAAATTGATCGGGCCTTTAAACTGTAGGAACCCCAACGTTAAACTAATTTGTGCTACAAAGTTATGAAGCAAATTGTGTCCAGAGGGCCTTTGTAGCCCCTTTTTGAAATGTCCTACAATTCTACAATTAACACTGTAAGGTGTTTATCTAGTAGAGAATGTGTGTACCAAGTTTCATCAAAATCGAGCAAGTACTTTATTAGATAAAAAAAATAAAGTGTATTTTTATAGCGATTTTGGGGGCTAATAATTCTGAAAATAAATTTTTTTGGGAAAAAATAAAAAATATGTATCAATTAATTTTTACTTTTTAATCTTTGGTTAAATTATGTGCACTCGTTTGTGAGACACCCTGTATTTTATGATTTTTTCTATTGTTTCCTATTTCTCTTCTACACTTCTATCAAACACCTGTAGTTCTTAAATTTGTTCTAGTAATTTCCTTTTCCATTGGTTTGTCCACAAAATTTTTTTATATATACTAATATTGTATTATTCATTTTGTTTTTTTTTAAATTGATTTTAAACACTTTTTTTGTTTTTTATCTCTATCAGTAAGTGGTCAATTTTTTGTGTTCTTATATAACATACATATTTTTGTATTAGTGTGTTGTACTTTTAACTTTCATATTCCTTCTAATTGAAAAATCTGTATATAACCTTTTATTTTTATTAGTTCGTTGATGAAAACTTTATTTCCCTATGGTTGGTTAGTATATTTCTTTTCCAATCTTAACATTGCAGTCTCCTAGTAGAATGTTCATATCATATTTAGGAATATTTTCTTATTCATCATCTAACTTTTGGAAAAAGTCTTCTTTCGTTTCAATGTTTTTTTTTGTGAGAACATGTTTGTTAATTGGAATAATTAGTGAAATAAATAATAAAACAAAATATGGAATTTTTTAATATAACAAAATACATAGAGGATACTGAATACATTGGACGGTAGTTATGAGAAAGACAAGAAAAAAGAAAAAGTCGAATTAATAATTACCTCGAACAAACTACGAAATGATAGGTATTGTAAAAGAATAATAATGTCATAATATCATAATAATATTATATTATTAATAGTTAATATCATAAAAAAGAATAAGCTAAATTAGAGTTAGCTGTATATATCGTGCTGGATTAAGCATGACAACTATACTAAATGACAAACTCCTAGAACTTGTTCTAAATTTTTGTTTGGACGGTATAAACGAGAGATGTAATAACTATTTACCTTCAAATTTATAAGTGTTATTTTTTGTTTTTAAATGTGCAATTCTAATCGGATTCAATGTTTTCGTCGAGTTACAATCCACTCAAGTCCGGAGTGATTTAGAGTGAATGGCCAGTTGAAATGCAATTTCTGATGTGGCAGGCAGCATGCATGGTCTGGCTATAAGCGTCTCTTTGCCGGAATAGAGCAATTCCAGTCGTAAAAAGCCGGTGTAACACAGCCCTTCTAGTGCTAGTATCTAATAAGAGTGACGTTCTGCGAACACATGTTTCTCAACCTGATATATTACGGTCAACGGCGCCTTTGTGAAAGCCGTGATCGCGCAGAATGTCAGAAATATGTTGAAGGTCTCAAGCTGGGAGAATACGGGCTATTCTTTGTCGGAGAACACAAATTGAATTTCACTATGGCCAGACACCAATATTTTTCACGAAAGAATAGACTTCATCATTGCTTTTAAATTGTATACTGCTTTTGTTAAATAAATGGAACAAAAATTAATCACCGCCTTTTGTGCAACTGTAAACGAAAAATCTATTTATTAGCAACGGCCTACCCAACAAATTAAAAAACCCCTGCAATAATAACATTGTCGAGATACACAATAAAACATTTTCCTTTCTAATAAAAATGTTTAGATAGATGTGAACACACAACCGTCCAAGCTGACACAAGAAAGGATTCCATAAACTAGAAAATAATTACAAATGACAGAAATTCTCAAACTACATCTATATTTTATAATTGCTTTTCTCAAGATAACTGCAACTAATATAACTACACTAAATTTACATAATTAAAGGCTAATAATTCACTAATGAGAATAAAATCTCATAAAGATCATACTACTATTAACTAATCCAAATTTTTTTAAAATCTTACAAACATTTTACCATATTTATGCGTCATAGGGGCTAATTTCAAGTTAAGATAATACCGGTAGTATCTTCGTTACTAAGCAAAATTAAAAAAAAATTGATTCCATGATTGGTTGTTGCTATGGAAAAGTATGAAAATTTGCGATACTTCCGGTATTATCTCAACTTAAAATCAGCCCAATAATCAACAATAAAAAAAATACATAAGAAAATGTCATCAATCTATCTTTTCTCAGCATAATGTGATGACAGAGACAAGATTTATAACGTAAGACTAATACAAGACGTACCAATTAGAATCTCATAATCACCAACATATTCAAAATAAGAAGTTATTAAATTAGCAGTCCAAATTTACTTCTATTTGAGTTAGGTTTAAATAGAGTTTGCCTTGTTTCAGATTTGCACAATTTTTATGAAATATCTATTTCGACCGATAAATAAATTATCTTATAATAGTAATGTTTCACCCAAGTGCCGGAAACTTCCAGGTTGAATCTGCAGTCTCTGAAATGACCTAACGACCACTGATGGCCGACGACTTTACGTCTCCTCCAAAATACGAGGTAGCTGCAGTTAGTATGTGCATTACTTTTCGTAGGTCACCATCCAAATAATAACTGCTGACTGCATTGATAACTTCATAAACTAAATATAATCTATGAAGCCAGATTTGCTAAGCAGCTACTACTAAAACATCAAACAAACCACAGATTTTTCGGAAAGCCAAATTAAAATCAAATTACACATTACATAATTTAGAATAAAATATTTATTATCATTAATATTGAATTTTTAAGTTATGTAATGATTATAATGATTATAATGAAATAGTACATTATACACCAAGGTAAAAAAAAACAGTTTTATAGCCAAGCGGTTTTATAAATCTTAAGGTGTGACAAAATTGTTGAAATTTTAATAATTGTGTTCAAGCTGCTTTTATTGATAATACGTTATTTCATTCAGGTTAGATTTAGCAATACTATAAACGTCTATAATTCAAGTGTGCTGTGCTTGTCTATTTTGCTTTTGCTGCTCTACTTCAGACGTGCAAAAATAGAAACCTGTACTTCCAACAACTTCTTGTAACGGTTTTTATGTTTTTTTTTGTTTCTGTAAATCTGACAAGCAATATTAATCTTTTTTAAGATCCAAGAGTATTAACAAACGTAAGTGGCAAAATTCTAAAAGGCAACTTATTTTTTACAAAAATAATTTTTTAAGTTAGTTTTCTTGATCTCTTTCCTTTGGATTTTCTAAATTTTTGGTTGGTTGTACGATAACGTCTTCAAACTGTGATTGCAAAATTATTAAGAGCTGATGAATCAATTACAAAATGTTGTAAATATATGGATAAAATCATGTTAGAAAACATTTTTGAAAAACAAGAAAATGTGAGTAGTATTTATTTACAACAAAATAGAGTACATTATAAGAATAAATAAATCTTAATAAAAAATTAATTTAAATATTTACGATTATGCAACCAATACGCTACAGCTGCTATTATGATTGTATCAAGTTAAAAATCATGTTATTGTAAAGCAGCACACGACAAATTTTACATTAAAATCATAGCTAACTTAAACCACACACATTTATAATGCCTCTGTACACAGTTGTTATCTAAAATTGCAGAACGATATTGTGGTTCAAAACTTTTGATAAAATGCTAAAAACTTCCGTTTTCAACCTCTTGATGCACCTTCTTTTTTAATAAAATTATAATTAAAAATTAACAAAAATGGCAGCAATTTATTTTTTACATGATTTCATATAAAATAAAATGTAATTTGGCAATTTAGAATTTATTTAATTTATGATTGGAGTGTTTAAAAATATTCGTAAAACAACTAGTGTTAAACACTTGATAAAATAATTAAATTTATCCTATCCTTTTTAATTTTTCTTTTTAATTTTATTAACAAACAGGGCGCGTCAAGATGTTGAAAACAAAAACTTACAGCAAACTAAATAATAACTACCCATCTTAACAAAATAATAAATCTATCCAGATGCGCGGTCAGTAATCTCAAATGTTTTACTTTAATATTTAAATAATCCTAATTTATTGTATTTATTTTGGTTTGAACAACAAATTTTTGCAAGTTTTTATAAAAAAATTACATTTTTATTTTACTATCAGATTACTTTTCTTAAAAAAATGTTAAAAATTCAGTTATGATTGGTTAAAAAAACCATTTATGAGTTACCCATACAAAATTTTGAACAAATTTAAAAATAATTCAATAAATATTTGACACTTTCACGACATTTATTATTATTACCAACTATCTACTATTAGCGCAAAAGTCACTATAGATTAAAAAATTAACTTTTTTACTTGAAAAGCACGTAAAACAACTAAAATGAAAAGAATTACATAAAGAACTTGTTTCTAGTCTTTGTGGGCACTTATTCTTCTAGTTTTATAAACTTGAATAATATTTTTAATATATACATTTAATAAATTTTTTTATGACTGCATTGCTTTTAAACTATTTTAGAGACATCCTGTATATAATGTCTAATAATAATTTAATATAATAAGTCGTAATTACTTTTATTTTGTCATTGTTAAAAATTTTAATTGCTTTCAGATATTTGATACACATTTAAAGCAACAAAATGAAATAGATTAAAAACTTTTCTACCATCTATATAAAACTTTTTGGTAAATAAATGTCAAAAACCAAAGCTTTATAACAGCAGCAAAAACAAATAAAGAGTACTCGTTGATTTCAAATTTAATTTCAATAAGTACACAGTAACAATAAAGCAAAACGTTATCCGTTTTCAAAACCACAACACTTCCACTCCTCATTTATAAAAACAAAAGCATCAATCATGAAAAGCCTACCCGTGTCTCTCTATAATTCTTTTGTAGTCCGTTATTTGTGCTTTTACACAAATGTATTACTTAGGCAATAAAAGGAAACAAGGGTTGTAAGTTAGAAATAGTTTTTTTTAAATTATAGTTAAAATAAATTTCAAACATTAGAGAAACACTACATGTAATCCTTTAATCATCTTTTCTAAAACACTTTAGACTAAACATATTTTCTAAGAAATAAAATTTTTGTATTCTAGTTTTTTTCCTTTTCTAATACAATTGAATATAAATAAAAAAGAGTTTCAAAATTTGTTTATAAAAGCAGTATAATAATAAATACATGGTAGATACACGTAATGAACAAATTTTAGGTAACTGGAAAGCTGTTGGTGCATTTGTTAAATGAAATCAAGTACAAAATTGGATAAAAATCGATAGGGAGAGATAATAAAGGGCAGGATCAGCAAATTTTCGTAATTTCCATCAAACGTAATCTCAAATCTGTCGGAATTTTATTAAAATCTGAAACCTCTCGCAAAATAATCTTTTCATCGTGCGCTTGATTTGAGTTGTTTTTAATTAAACGGTTAAATAACTGTCTGAATTCCGTTTTAAAATCAGTACCAACAACGCCTCTAGCGGCGCTAATGGTTTAAATTAACCAAAGATATTTTGTTACAATTACCCATGATTACGGCCCTGGCTAAAATTATTCGCGTTTGATCAAGACATAAATCCGGTGGAAATGAATCTTGGCTTGTTAATTAGTCATAAGCTAATCAAGGAGCGCTCTCCAATTATGAAATGGAATCATCTCCGACCATGCGAGATCATACGAAGGTCGTAACGAAGCTAGACGTGTTACCATTTATGCGGAGATGAACTTCTACTAATCAAGACACGCTAATCGAAGTTGTTTTTCTTTACGAAATGTCGTATAAACAACTCCAATTATCAAATGCAGGGTAATGCAGGCATTTGACGGTGAGAGGCATGGCATAACCATAACACGCTGGAAAACCGCCCTTAACCTGTTTGTTGGAGATTAGGAGATACGGCACGGTGTCAGCTTAAGCGAAGACTTACATGCCTCCGAGAATAACAAAACAGCCTATAAATTACGCATTATCGTGCCCGTGACTACTAATACTTATATTATATAAATAACCAGCTTCCTTGATGCGTTATCGGGAAGCCGCAACGCAAAAACTCAACCAATTTACAACACAATCGTGTTCTTCTAATACATTCCTAAGTTATTTGGTACTTGACCTGCTCCACAAAAATACAATTTAAAATCTTTTTTTAGCACACTTATTGTTATTAACGTTTTAATAAAAAATTACTCAAACAGTTTATTAAGTGATTAAAACAGAATAAAATTTGATAGGTTAAAAAGACGTGTCGTGTCATGACTGACAATGCATGAAACTGCAATTCAATCAAATTGCCATAAAATGTTATATTATTCGTTTAACAATAGCCATTTGAATAACAATGCACTAAAATTGATTTTTTATCACGAGTATAAAGTTTCTAATAAGAATACAAAAAAAAATAAACATTGTTAATAAGATGTACAATGGCTGCCATTAAAATTTAAGACACTTTGACAGGTACAAATTTTCAGTTTTGTAAATTTCTTTAGGAACTGTGGTATTTTTAGGTGCGACACACTTAAAAAAGAGCAGAGAAACATTTTTAACGCCACTGATATTCAACCAGCATTATGTAAACATGCACACGTATTATTAAATTATGAGCTGCATGCAGTAGTGTTAAACTTATGTACAGCTCATAAAAGTTAAAAAATTTTGTTTGATAGGTTTGTGTATAACTATTTTCGTTATTATGAATTTATAAATGTTTTATTTAATTATTTTTTTTAACAATGACATAAGAAAGTACAGTGGCGAGCAAAACTTTTCGGGCAGCAATTCATATGTCATTAAAAAAAAGCAATGTAGTTTGACCTTTATTGTCATAAATGTCATGATAATTTGTCAAAATGGCATGCGACAGTACTGAATGGTTATTAAATTGAGGTTATTAATACGTCTAACACGTAAAGCTCAATTCACATTTTAGATCACTCAAATTTGAAGTCTGCCCGAAAAGTTTTGCTCGCCACTGTACTTCTTTGAACTGTTTTACAATATCTTACAAACTATTTCATCCGGTGTACACACGATCTTAGAATAAATATGTTATTTTATTTTGACTTGAATAATTTTTATGGGTCTGCAATGCTACAAATTCCGTCCTTAAAATTGTAGATAATTTTTAATTTATAACAATATTTAACAATTCTAATATGTGTGTATATTTGTTAGGTACTAATCAGTGATTTCAAATACTACTTGTCTTTATGCCATCTATATGTTTTTGAAGTAATGTTAAAAATTTTAACAAGTGATAGCTCTTGTTAAACAAATGCCAAAAAACTAAATAAGTTTTTATACAAATGTTTATAGATTTCTAGATATAAGATTTAAAAATTTTCGCTCAAACAGCGTATATCTCAAAAAAAAACAGTAATATTTCAAAAGGCAAATTTATATTTACATCTTTATTTAATATATATTTAGCATCTTTTTAACAAGAACTATCAATTGTTAAGATTTGTAATTAAGTACTTCAAAAACATGCGATTTTAACATTAAAACTAAGATTATTATCAAAAAAATTTCTGCATATAATTTAATCACACATTGTATACTAAAACAAAATCCTATAATACATCATCTCTCAATCAAAAACAACTTTAAAAAAAAGTTCTACAATGTATATCTTAAAAACTATAAATATTTATATAACACAATTTTGCTTATTTAGCAACCTTTAGCGAGAGCTATCATCTGTTAAAGTTTTTAACATTATTTACTTTAATAACAACCTGTATATATTTATACAAGACCGTGTTATTGCTATTGACATCAAGGACGTTGTATGGTCAGGACGGAGGGTTGCCTATACTGTCAATGCTAAAATGTTGAAGGCATTCGCTCACTAGAAAGTAACCTTTACGACTCTATTTGATAGCGTGTCACATAATCTGGAGAAAGTAGCCACAAGGCAGAGGCGTAGTATGGCGTGGGCATAAGGTATATCTAACGTACAAATTGGAAAACGTTTCTGTTTGTTGCTTTAACTGTCCAATTTAAGCAGCTGAGCTAAAAATAAAGTGTGTTTGAGTATAAATAAATATAAAATTAACATTTTAGATTCGAAGCTTCTCGTGGCGTGCACCAATTTATAAATCTAACGAGACGCTACTGGTTAGACATGCATAGAATTGTCTACTTTAGTAACCTTCCATTGCTTAACGTGCATTGGCACTGTTTTCACTTTTTTGAATTGACCCTCCGTCTTGATCATTCAACGTCTTTGATTGATATGGTCTACTGTTACGAGTCCACTTTCTCTAAATTCAAACATAAAACAGTAATCGACTAAACCGTCTATAATAAAACACCTTGTACACGATGGCGATGTAAGATATTAAAGTGATGTAGCAACAATCATACAGAGTGACCCATAAATATAAAATAAAATTTATATCTTTTTAATGCATTATTTTAGGAAGAAATGCTTAAACAGATAACTGCACTTTAGTAATTACTTTTTCGTTGGTGGTATAACAAAGTTTTTGGTCAACCCTCTGTTCGATAGACATCTGTAGAATTTTATTTTAATTAGCACGCTGTCATGTAAATAACTGTGCATGTAATTGCAAATTATCTAGGCAGTTAATACCTTTTTAGACCAATAAAATGTTAATAATAAAAAACTAGGATTGCGATCCTCTCTAGGATTTTACAGATGTATGTATCTTAATATACTTTTTACTGTTAAAAGGGCCGATCGGAGCTAGATAGATTGGGGTTTGTTTAACTTTAGAGTAGATCGCGCATCTTTTAGTGATGATTGTTTAGACAATGTAGTTACAGTGTTGAGTGCATTATTATGGTTTATAGTCACTAATCTGCTTTGACATTATTCTATAATTTTTGATGTATATAAATAAAATAATTATGTAACTTCAAACATTTGTCAAAAAGGTGGCATACTTTAACCCCAGACAAATTTAAGCACTTTCGATCGACATTTTTAATAATAAAAAGTTTATCAAAATACTTCTGTAAAACTGCAACGATAGCAATCTTGGTTTTTTATTATTAACTTTTTATTGGTACAAAAAGGCATTTACTAGTTAGATAATCTACAGTTACAACGTACAGTCGTATAGAAATTTTTATAAACTTTCTAACGAGTCCCCAAATGACAGAGTGTCATTTAAAATAATAATGTAGGAGTGATTACCAATGAGAGTGTCATCAATATATAGATAACCACTAAAATTACCTATTTAAGCGTTTTCTGATGAAATGACGTGTCAAAAGAGACACAAATTTTATTCCGTACTTTTGAGTAAACTGTATATGCCGGCTCAATGTGTCATTAATTCTGTACCCAAAAAGATTAATTCGTACATACCTGAGCGCTCTGTCTTGTATATCTCTCTGACTATCATGTCCCTATCATCACGATTTAAATAAATAAATTTAAAGCAAAAATCTAACACTTAATTATTATAATTTGTAGTTGTCTTTGCTATTATGAGTGTTTACTAAACGAAAAGAAAAAAATGTACTAAAAAAATAGAAACAATGTGTTTACCGCTTCGGCCAAGATCTTTATCAGCATTTCTGACAAAAAAAACAGTAAGACGGCTTTTTTACTTGCTATTCTCTAAATTATTGATTGTAGATAAAAAATTCTCTAAAAGTGAGTTTCTCGCCTGCATGAAGATTTTCGTCACATCAATTGTTTGATTATGTGCATTGCAAACTCCATGTTTTGTAAATGTTGCTTTAACCGTAGCCAAAAATATAAACCACGTAAAAATTTGACTGCTACCGACTGAAAAGCCATTGTCAAAAAACCACCTGACAAGGTAGATTTTCAGCTCCCAGAAATTGTACTTTCTGTATATGACAAGGATGCCAACTACAGTCATGCTAAGTTTGTAAAAAAACATTGAGTAATTTAGTGCACGTCTTCCAGAAGAGGCAGACTCAATTGCGGACAGTTGCGGAAACAGGTACATCGCGAATAATGAGGGTCGCTCACCCTCAGGGTGAACTGCGTACAATACCGTCACAACGGGGTATCCATCCAGGAATTGAAAATGAAGCACTTCTCGAAAATTTGGTGATTTGGTTTGTAGGTGATTCTTTTGTTGATGATTTTATAAGCGAGATGTCTCAAAATGGAAGAATACGAATACAGGATTTTTTGCTGACTACTTAGTTGAAACATATGTAGACAGCAATGCAACATTTCCACCAGAAAAATGGGCCAGTATCAGTGCCAATTTATGGCGAAGTACCAACTTCTATGAATCTTTTCATTCCAAATTCAACAGTATGTGTAGTTCAGCACATCAATTTTTAGATGTTAAAGATATTCAATGAGACACTTACATTAAGCGTGATTCAATTTTAAAAAATGAAAATATTTGTATTAAAAAAGATGTAATAATGAAGCAAAAATTTATTGAAAATAAAATAATTCAACTGAAAGAAAAACAAATAAGTAGAATGCTTTTGTAAAATGTGTCTCGTATAAATTTAATACCATTTTTTTAAACACTATCTTGTGATATTTAAATTAATATAATATTTTTTATTTTTAATTTCAAAATACTCGTTTTTGTGATTGATAATACATTCTTGTTAGTGCAGGAAGTAACTTCCTTCCAATAACTACTAACAGTATAATCCTTTACATCACTCTCACTACCCTGCTGAAACGTACCTACCGATCTGTACGCAGTTCACTTAGAGATTAAGGCAGAGCAGGTAGGTAAAAATTTTCTGTACGCAATTCACCGTAGAGATTAATATGTCGTACTTAAAGTGTACGCAGTTCAGCGGCACTTTTCTAGAATAGCCTCTTTTACATGTACAATGCGGTTCTACAATGACGTCCAATACTGCGTGTGTCTCTTTCGACATTTCAAAAATCTTTAAAATATATGTATTTTTTCTTTGTTTTTTTTATTGTACTATTATAATACGTTTTTGAGTAAATTATATTAATATTTTTTATTTATAAGAGAAAGACATGACTACCTTAGTTCGTAACTGAAATGGGTCAACATTTGATCAGAAGTACATTATGACAACCATTGATTCCATTTCGTAACACTTTATTTTTACTTTTTTAAAAAGCTTAGAGAAACGTTGTCACTTCAAGATAAAAATTCGTATATCCCACGTGGCCAGCTTGTCTTCTTAAACATGTGAGAATTACTTCAGTCAGACTAGTGTGTTTGTAAATTAACTTTTCTCTTTTTATAACAGTGCATTTCTGTATAATTATGTCTATAAATTTTGTAAATAACGATTTATAAGAGAATTGTACTTTCACTTCCAATAAAAAGATGATAATTTTGTTTTATTAAAATACACATTTTACATAAATTTTACATTTTACAACAATACAAAACCTTAAGATAAACAAGCTAAATAAAATAGAATTAGCGCAGAAAAATGATGCATTTTTATAATGATTACCTAAACAATTACTATTACGATCATACTATAAGTCCCATTATCATGTTGTTGTGTATATAAAGAAATGAGGTTGTTCTTAATCAAAATGTAAAATCTAACCAATATTATAATTGTTAAACAATGTTAAAATGTTTCTAAAACTCAAATTTTTACATGGAAAATAACGTTACATTGCACTGCCATAAAGATTATTTACATCAAAACAGATTAAAAGTTATTTCTCCTTTATAGTTGCCTTTCTATATCTCTTATAATTGTTAAAAATAAATAACTTTAAAAAAATGTGCCAAATAAAAAAAGTTTATTAATTATAAAGGATTGCTTATTTTTTTGAGAAAACCTCCTTCACACATATAAAGGAATTCACTTTGAGAATTGTTTTCGTGACATTAGAAGCTCTCAATTGTGGTAGAGGACATCATGGGGTGTCACTTGGAAAGGGTTTTTGGTCGTCGGAACACGTAGTAAACCGCGATTAGGTTTGGGGTTTTTGTAAAGCTAATTCTTCAGCCGTTTCAGAAGTTACAGGCTTAACCTTTGAACTTTATTATTTGTAGATTTGGTGGGTTGCATTAAAACAAATTGAAATTCGCAACGAACCCTATACCAACTAATAATAATTTCGTCTCGTTTGAGAGACTCATTATGCTTGTACAACTCAAAGATAAATCAAATTCATGTTCATAACAACGGAAAGCTTTTATGGTCATTATTTGCTTTGTTATCGATTGAAGTAACTATTACTAGATAGGCAAACTATTTTAAAATTCCATTTCCTAATGATTTTATGTACTCTACTAAAGACTTTGTTAAACAAATTAGACTTTACTGCAACTTTTATGTAACTTAACTTAGCTTTTAGCTCGTATATCAGGAAGGATACAATAGGAATTGTATTGAAATTTCTGTTGCGTAACACAAAATACATACATAAATACTTATCTAACTTGAAAACAAAAACCTAGCTCTTCCCTGAAGTAAAATAAGTAAATACAAAGAAAAAAATACAATGTTACATTTTTATAAAGATTTCTACTAAAATAAAAAATAAAGTAGCATCTTTCCGTTTTAGTAAACCTTTAAAAATATATATCTTATAAAGGAAAACTTTTAGTGTAAAGTTAAATCACTTTTAGAAAAGCATCCATTAGTTTCTTCGGTAATTATTTTACTTTTAGTTATATACGCACAAAAAAATTAAATTTTTCCTGTGTAAATAATAAAGTTCAAAACATTCAAAATCAAATCTTTACTTAGTAAATGAAGTGCGATTAATAAGAAAACCAACCTTTGAAATCTTAAAATTAAGGAAATTTGCTCTAGGCAAATTTTTTGTTAGCGTAAAAAAATAAAATTCAATTAAACGAGGTGACGGTCCATATTTACATTACACATCAAGTAATTTCTTTTTTCCAATTAACCTAAATAGTATTTGGAGTAAAAGTTTAAAAATATTTGATGACAAATCTTGTAGAACAAATTAAACAATCTTTTAGAAAATGAGACAAGTCCGAATTGTAGCCGGAAGCAAAAATGCTCGTTGAATGTGCAAAAACAATGCTGTTAACCATTCTTTTCTTTTATCTTAATCTGTGTTGGAATTTTAAACAGGTATAAATTAAGTTAACGTCGCAATGGCTTGCAGGTATACCTACTTAAGAGTTTTTAACTGTTTTAAACCACCTTGCGGATGTTTAAAGTCGGTGTTAGATTTTCAGTAATGATTTTGTCGAGCACACGTCTCAAATAATTCGTGCGTCTAAAATGTGGCCCTTGTAATTAAACAGACAAAGATTTCTTCCCTGCAGAGGACTTCATTAATCTGGAAAGTATAGCTGAGTAATCGCTGCAGGAATGCCGCAAAGTCGGGCGGCCGTCACAGCAGTGGCAGGAAAGTTGTGTGCCCCTTCAACTAAACTATGTGCCATGCACATGAATACAGCCTCGCAGAGGCAAAGCTCGAGTCTCAACCATCTGGTTATTTGCACGGAACATCATCGCTTGAATGGGCACGACTTTGAGAGGTCTCGTTATTGTATTGTTAATTTCCTCGTCCTTTCCACTGGGTAATTTCACACACGACGCGATTTTCGAATTTTTAGTAAAATTGCTTCAAGTTTCTTCATTATAACTTTTCAAAGAAAACGTTCGCACTCTTTAAACGCTACAGAATTAAGTTCGTTTCGGCTGACAGCGGCCTCCTCAAAGAAAACTTTACTTTTCACACACAATTACGCACCAATAAAAGGTACCGACTCGCTGCGCCGTTTCTTACCCTTTTTCGGAGTGTCTTTACCGCATTTCTACACAGGAAATGGAACGCTACTGGAAACGAATACATATCTAAAATAAAGTTGTCGTTTGCCGAGAATTGCTACAAATTGAAAAACTTTGCCAATTAAAACATAGTTTGAATAAAATCAGGACGCTCTAAGTTTATTTGAATCTATAAAATAAACACAGAATTTATTAACTTAACATTGTATGCAGTTTGATTAGTTCATATATTATAATTATACAACTCAGCGTTTCTGTATCTATGTTATTTTGTACGTTTAAAAAAATAAACTCCTAGAAATTAATAATTCGTACGCAATAAAATTTGCTACAAATATACACATTTGTTTAAAATAAAAACGTAAACACACTGTGTATGTTATTTATTACCAATAGGTCATTGTTTCTGGCATTGTTTAGTGCCAAGCTAATAATTATATTTAAAATAAAATTTTAAATTAAATTAAAACTGTGGCAATACAATAATAAAATAATTCGAAATAAAATCGACATTTTTTTGTTTTTCATAACTTTCTATTTAATAGTTGCAGTAATATTTTGTTTTCTAGAGCATCATGTCACCAAATGTATATAATTTAAATTTACAATATTTTAATAATTAATGTATTTCAAAAAAAAAATTTTAATTTGAAAATTATCTTATGATCCATTCTCACAGTAGTCAAAAAATGTAAAAAAATACTTATCGTCAAACCCACAAGTATTTATTTAAAGCAAGATCAATTGAAAAAAGAACAATTGTCTCGAGTAGCTTGGCTCTTATCAGCAGCTGACTTACTTACCATAAACCAAATAAATTTATTAAAGATGGCGTCCTTAAAACAAAATAAATAAAAACCTTACATAACCCCAATATAAAAAAAATGTGGTAAAATAAAAATGGTCATTATTCATTATACAGTGTCAATTTTAAAAGTTACAATCGGCAATATCTCTAAAATTGAAAAAGTTATTGTGAAACACTTTTGGTGGTTGCTAAGGGGAATCAAAATGACATGGTAAGAGACGCACCCCTACCCACCTTTTAAGCCACAGCCACCCCAACTTAAAAATTTTAAATGGCACTACCCTACTTGTGATACATCGTTGGAAAGCTCATAACAAGCGCTTTTCAAAAATGTTATGCAGAAGCCTATTTGACAAATTCATTTTTCAAATACTCGAAAAGAAAGACTTTAAATTTTCATTTTTGTTATGCGATGACCTAAAGGAAAAATTGACGTTATTTACAAAATACACAACCAAAAAGATGATTTAAACCCTAAAGACCACGTTTTATGTTTTTTGTGTGATTTTTTTGTGTTTTGAATTTTATCAAAATGGCAATACATTATGGTTTTTGCACCCCTATGTTTATTGGGATTAGATTATAAGGTATCTGTTTTTGTATATTTATACATTTCATTTATTAATTGTACCTGTTAACGATATTGTAAATTATCAAAAATTAACAATGGTTTATAGTACGGCAGAGCGTGTTGAATTGATATTTATTTACGGTTCGGAAAATCGTTGTGCTCTTCGAACAGCGGCAGTCTTCAATAATAAATATCCAGAAAAACATGTCAGTCATGAGTACGTTCTGAAGTTAGTCGCCAAATTTGAGGAAACAGGATCTGTTAAGAATAAAAAAAGAAGTCAACCAAGAGTACTCAGTGAGGAAACCCAAATTGAAGTACATGGACAATATGCTATAAATCCAAGAATGTTAATTCGTCAGGCAGCTAAGGAAACTAGATTATCACACGAATCAGTACGAAAGGTATTGAAACTTCATAAATTTCATCTTTATAAGATGCAAATTCTCCAAGAACTTGGCGATGACGACCCGGATCGGCACATTGAATTTTGTGAAATGGTTACTGAAAAATGCATTACCAAACCATTATTCATAAAAAACATTTGTTTTATTTAAATGGAAATGTAAATAATCAAAACTGCAGGTATTGGAGTGATGTAAACCCTCACATATTTAGAGAGGGTAGTATCCACAAAAACTAAACGTTTGGGCTGGGATACTAAAGAGATGCTATATACGGTAATATGCTGGAGACAACCATTGAGCTTCTTATAGTTCAAGAGCTTGAAAATCAATTAGACGAATTTGGAAATCCCGGATTAAATGAACATCTACTGCATTTTCAACAAGATGGAGCACTTCTACACTATGTACAGTTTTATTCAAAGATAATGTCATAGTCCCAGCTTCGAAGCAAGCGCCAACCGAGTTCAGGCTCGCCATCCGGCAACAGAGTAGTCGATCTTTAGCAACGAAGGGATGTAGTCGTTTCATCTTTTTAAAATAAATTATTTAGTTAACCGAAAATTGAAATAAAAGACAATAACAAATTAAACACGCGTTTTTAGTGTAGTAGATTTTACAAATTCTGAATTAATTTTGGTTAAATTAAGTTTGCTGAAAAAATAATACAATCTAATAAATTTAATAATTATAAAAGTGTAATAAATATTTGTAATACAAAAAAAACCAAAAAAACTTAACTATGTTGAAAATATTACACGAAAATAAAATTTTTACATATAATGCACGAGAGCAGAATTGAATATTAGTTACCAATGTTTATTTATAAAAAGTTTGAAATTATTGTAACAAACACCCAAAAACTTGATTCAAAAACTTAAAAAATCATCAAAAATAAACTAGCTTATAGATAAAAAAAGATTGAGACGATAAAAAAATATTTCTAGTTAATTTAGTTACATAAAAATCAGTGTTTTTAATATTATTTTTTGAAAGTTAATTTTGTTAGTTTGTGGCCGATACTAGAGTTAGTAAAACAAGTTTTTTTTATTTTATTATTCTGTTTTTAAAAAATGTTTTGAACATTTACTTATCTGTATCTTGGAAAGTGCAAATTACTTAAAAAACATTTTTGTATTTTGACGTAAAGAACACTTAAGAATTGTTAATTTCAGAAATTTTGTAACACAAACCAAAAAAAAATTACAAGTAGGTGTATTAACGTCAGATAAAACGCGAAAAAAAATTAGTCTCAGTAGATCATGCAAGAAATACATAACTATAGTAGCAGTCTTTTATGACAGTTGTGCTGACAGTATTAACTAGAATAAATAACTCTATTTTTTCTTCTTCTTTACGAAAATAAAAGAGTTTTAGTTCTTTCAATGCACATACAAAAAATTTCAAAAAAATATCGTCTGGTTTTGTTTGAAATCCTAACTTGACCTGGCTCAAAAAATTTGATTTTTTTATTTATTTCAGATGGCTCATTATCACAAACTGTAATATAAAACAGAGCTATTCACTCTCAGAGTCAACCGCTTGCTTTTTGTGTATAGGTATGTGCTTATATTAAAAACAGACTGAAAAAAAAACTGTAAGCGATAAAATAATAGTTTCAAATCCTATTAAAAAATATATTGTCATAAATGATTATGACTGTTATAAAAAAAATTAACAAACTACTTCTTAAAACATACCTATTAGAAAAACATTAAGATTAAACGACGTGCAGCGCCAACTTTATTCAAAAAGACTGACGCAAATAGTCGAAATACAAGAAAATAAAATTAAAGAAAAAGGTTGTAAAGAATTAAATTTCCTATAATTAAACTTGCAAAGTCATTTATTTATTTGTAATAGTTCAGACTGTAGAAACGCTTAAAGATGAAAAACATTTGAACAATGCTTCTCATGTGCAATGAATACTTAATTGCCAATTTATTTTATAATTATACAAAAATAATTCTATAAAAAAATGGTTATCTAGTGACGTCGCTATCACTATGGTGCGGATTTCATTATTGGCAAGTCCCTCCTAGTGATAATAACGTAATTATTTATCTTGATTTTTTTTATATAAATTCAGAGGAAATAACATAATTTTTTCAAAACACGGTACCAATTTATAAAAAACAATTGATTGTCTCTGCATAAAATCAAAATGTGGTTTTTTACAATTTTTAATTTAAATCGCACCGTAAAGTTAAGCATCTCACGCTCGTTTTCTCTCTTTCTCTCTCTTTCTTTGGAATGTTTAGATGCGGGTCCGAACCGCCGAATGAATACTCCTTTCTATCTAAATGTTATAATAAATCGATGTGTTTAATTTAAATTTTGTGTTTTGCATAATATAGATCCCCTGTAAAATATTGCTTCGGTTCCGTCAAAACCAATTTATTTAGCGTATTTTAATAAACGTGCGAAAAACCTGCTCCTGGCTGTAACCTCTGTCGCAGCTATTCTTCTTTGTCACTTAGCGATAGCAAACCACTTAGGTTATTGCAGCCTAATAAGTTTTTTCCCATCAGACCGATGACACTGCCAAAAAACAGGTGAAAGATAATTGGGGATAATTAAAGTTTTCACCATCTATCATGTAGTAATTCGGGTAACAGCCAGTGCGACTTTATGTAGCACCTGGGCCACTATCGTATTTAATGCCCTCTTTCACCCCGAATGGGACATTACAGCTGCTTTTAAACAAACCCCAAAAATTTTTACTAAAATCCCAGTAATTGTCAATGGCGACTTCATCGATATTGCAAGCTGGATTTCTCGGAAATGAAAGAACGCATTCTGGTCATGCATATTGCATAGTAGCAGTGACCTGCAGAGTCACGAAGCGGCCCCAAATCAGGATTTGTTTCAGCAATGTTTGCGTGTAAAATTTATGAAGCGCTGATTTTTTTCAGGTGGTAATGCATTGCAAGGGTTTTAATTCGTTACAGAACTCGTAAACTATTTAACTGAGGCGCTAAAAATTTCAGTTCAAAAAGATAAAATAGTTGAAAAGATTTCAGCAAGTTTGAATTAGCTGAAGCCTGCAACCGCGATGAGGTTTTGGTAAATCTCTGAAAAAAAAAGAGTACGCGTCGATATTGAAAGTTTTATCGAGAACGTATTTTATAATTAAAAGAGGCGGAGGATGACGAGATAATTAATTTTCCAAATATTTTACAAGAAAATTTAACTTATTTTATTAATCTCTCGATTGAAATCACGTCGAAATTCATCTTATATTGCTAAAATTTCAATTAAAACAGTGCGAATTTCTAAATCAGAATGTTGTCGAGTGAAAAATTGCTCGAGATATTTTTTCCTAATATAACATTGGAAATCTTCGTGTCGCAATGTCGCAGCTTTGAAACAAATAAAAAACAATAGCTTGGCATTTGCAATTTAAAGCAAATAACACTCGAATGTTTGCCTGATCCTGAAACAAGAAATATTCGAAGCAGAAGACTTGAACATATAGTTTCTACGTGAACGTCTACACTTGTTTCATAAAGGATTTATACAAGACTATTTATTAATACATGAGGATTTAAAGCTTATGTTCTAACAATTTTAGCAATTAGCTTCAGGCAAGATGTTCCTTCTTTTACATGGTTGCTTTAATTTATCGGTTCGAGCTGAAGACCTATTAAAAATTCATTACGGCGAAAATTAAACTTTGATAGGTTTGCTTTTCGTTTATTGAAGCTTTTTACTTTGAGACTGTTTAATTTAAATTACATAATATCTAACGCCCACAACAAACATAAAGAAAAAAACATATTTTAATAAATTATTTATATTAACATAAAACGAGATAGATTTACAAAAAAATAACTTATTATAAAAATTTATAATTATTTCTGTATATGCTGTTTAAATATGTAATTTGGTGATAAAATGTTATACCAGCGCAAAATAGAAAAGGTTTTGATTTTTAAGTCAGATTTTGTTAAAAAAAATTGGAATCATTCTTTGGTATTACTTGTAAAAGTAGATGTTTAAAACTTGTAATTGTTGCGAAAATAAAAGTACCACAAAATTTCTGCAAAGCCAATAAAACCTAATCAAAAATTACCTGGTTAAGTGTTTTGGGATAGCAGTAGTGCCAGAAATTATCTAGAAAAAAAAATCCACAACTTAGAAATACCAATTTGCAATGATCAAAATTTCTGATTTGAGTTTTACGTTGCTATATCGTTACATTACTATTGAGTTTTACACTACCTCTCTTATTTTTCTGTCTTAGTTTTGTGGATTACTATCATATATTTTTTAATATAATAGCTATCACGCTTTCTGATTCATGGCTTCAATTTCCTCCATTATTTTTTTCTAGTTTTTAGATTCAAGCACTTTTCTATCTACTCCCAAACTCCTACTTTCTTTATATCGGTTTTAATCATTTCCAACTACTTTTTTTTAACTCTTTTTTCTTCTTTTGCTTCCTTCACTTTCTAGTACAACTTTTTTGGATCTCTGTGGAAAGATATTCTTTCTACAACCAGGTGTCCTAACCATTGCGTTCTGTAATTTTTCACTTTCTACGTTACTGAAATATTCATGTCATATTTCTATTATTTTTTATTTGTTTTTTTTTTCGCTTATCTTTCTGATTTTTAATCTCCAGAATACTTTTTTTTAATTTTTTTTCTTCCATTTGTTTAACTTAGTCATGGTCTATAATTCGAATACCTAAAGCACTCCTAGTTGAATCAGCATTCCGCAGGTTCTAAGTTTTGTTTTCTTGGATACCATTTTGCTTTGCATCACTGTGTGTATTGCTCCAAAAGCTTTTGTTTCTTTTGCTAACCTTTCTCCAATTTTACTTTTTAAGGCAACAATGCCTGTCATTTTGTCACTTTTAAAATTCAAATATCTTTGTACATAAAACTTACAGTTTATGACTTTTTTCCTCTAAATTTTTTATTCCAACCTAAATCCATTTTGTCAACACAAATATTTCAGTTATTTTTGATTACTTTAATGTGTTTGAGAACGTTTTTACTATACCACATTGTTTGCAATAATGCCCTCTTACTTTTGATAACATTACCTAGAACTTATTGCTCTGTTTTAAAATGTTGTTACAGTTTAAAAACTGCTGTTGAAAATAAATTTTTGAAAGCGTTTCTAAGACGTACCCATATAAAACCACATTAGTTGATTTCATTTCAAGGTTCTGTCAACAAGACGTTAAAATGTCTTAAAGAAACTACGTTGTAGTTTTTAATCAATTTCAAGTTTTGAAATAGAAAAATAACACCGTTTTATATTTATTTAGAAGTACAAAGGTAGGTGGCTTTTAGTCAAAAAACACCAAGAGAAACATGGCAGAAGAATGTAATAACGCAAAATTGTAAACTAAACAATATCGCCACCAAAAGCTTCAAGCAATGCTATCAAAAGTAAAAAAGCATCATTGCAAATAATTTGGTATTCAGTATTCAGCCAATGGTTTTATATTAAAAAAAAACAGTTACGTTAAAATCTATTTCAAAAGAAAATTAAATTTAATTACATAATTTTTTTTAAATTAAAACTCCTAAAACGCGTGAAATTTTATAAAATGTAAAACTAAGTTAGTTGTTAATCGTAAGTGTACTAACTTTGTATTAAAATTAATTATTTTTATGGTTCTAACGTCAACGTGACAATACTTATGTCCCGGATGCCCAAAATTTACTTACATCTTTCGTCCGCCATAATTGAAAACATTATAAATCCTTTATTGGCCATTATCTTCGCGGATATACAGTGATTATGTCTGAGACCTATGGGTTATTTAAAATGTTAAAACTGCAGAGATTTAGTTATAATTTTTTCTCATTTAGTTCGATAGTAGATGATCAGAATTACTTGATGTCAGGGTTTTTAGCTTATTTTATACACAAAATGTTACAGATAATTTTTACAGAAGACAATATTACAATTAATAAATAATAATAGTGTATACATTATTTTGTAATAGTGGGTATATATACCGGGTGTAAACGAAATTAGGCGCACCTCTTTTTTTAATGGTATTTTTTTTAATATTTAAAATATTTAAAAATAGTATATATTTTTCATTTTTTTCTGAAAACTTACTTGTTAATAATAGTCAAAAGAATTGGTTTAATTGGTAACCAATATACCAATTTGGATACTAAATTCTTATTCTAATCTTTAAAATATTTCTACAAAATAATTTTTGTACATAATTTCACAAACAGAGTGTCTTAATATGAGTAAGATAAGATTATGTAAAATGTACTTTATTTAAAATTTGAATTGTTAGTGTAGTAGCCTGAAAATATGTCAAAATACAGACTATTATTATTTAAGACATAAACATTATTTTTTATTCAAAATTGAACGTATTTTTGTGGCATTATGTATATAATATTTGTTAAAGTTAAAACAGTTAAAAGATAAAAAAAAATAACTACATAATGTGTAGGTGGTTTAATAAATTCAACAGAGTCGATAGAAAAAACAACAAACGAAACCAAACAGGTCCACCTGTAAATAACTTCAAAGACAGTAAGTAAATATAACTTTGTTATTTACTTTAATTTACTTTTTATGATACACGTAACAGCAAAAATTATTTTATAAATGTTTAAAAAGTTTCTTCAACTTACATTACAAAGATAGCCCTAAATGGCAACTTAAACGACGATGAAGATTGCCATCAAAGTCAAAAATTTAAGACAAAAATTGAAGGTGAAGGTCTAAGGTAAAAAGCCTTGGACAAAAATCAATTCAAAGCTTTCTAACCTGAAATTGCCCAATAAAGCCAATAAAGCCCAATAAATATCGTCTATTTAACAAATTCAAAGTCTTAAAGTTTCCAAATCCAACAAATTTGTTATCAAAACAAAAGTATCTACAGTTTATTTACTTTTTAAAAAAGCATCAGTATTGCAATTTACACCTAAAATTCATCTGGCAACACGGCATAACTTTTGAAATGACTTACAACAAAATTAATATAAATTTGACAGGCATTTGGAGCTGCAATTTAACTTTTTATTAAATCTTAACAGCGTGTTACAGTTAGCTACAGTTGTTGATCAAACAAATCTCAAACTGTTTGTAGTTTTTTCACATTTTTATTTTACTTGAAAATCGAGGTTGTTTAACTTTTTTGAGCATGACAAGAGAGTGATAAAAAACTTGCTACACTTGTTTTTTAATAATCTCCACTCTCAAAATAAAATCTTACTTTTAACACTAATATCATAAATAACTATTTTATTGTTTTCTAATAAAAAAAAATACATATAAGTACATTTTATGTAACAATTTTAATATGTAACCAATACTAAAATAAGAAGTATTGTTTCAACTAAATTTTTCTAAAACTAATGCAAAATTGTGACATTGCTGGCTTATAAAATTTATTTATAATGACTGTTGTTTTTTTAAATGAAAAATAAAGAATAATAAGAACTAACTTACATTAAAATGTTTGTTTCAAATAAAAGCTATGTTGGTACATGTAAAAGTATCAGGTACAAGCTTTCCAGCCACTGCAGTGCAGTTTTTAATAAAATGAAAGTAGATTGGCAAAGGCTCTTATTGTTTTTAAATTCTAATACACCTTCATGTTTTAAAACGTCTAAAAAATATTTCTCACGCAAATTTTAAAGCCTAGCTTGACTTAGATTTAATTCCAACTTTATTTTTAGCTACATAGAAATATCTAATTCCATTTTAAATATTTATTTCTATAACATTTTTTAAGTTTTTAATAAAGAAACTAAACATTTCTCTAATAAACACAATTGTTTGATTACATAGTAGATATATGTATTCCTAGAGCTATGGAGAGGTGCATTGTTAATATTAGGTTGTTTATTAATTGCAAATATTTAAGCCCCAGGAAATGCAGAATATCCCATTAGCAGTACAATAAATACCGAATAGAGCAATTGCGGGACTAAATGTGGTGTTAGTAAAGTGTCGTTTTAGTCCGTTAGCATCGATAAGAGTTTAAAAACAATGCAAAAGCCATCAAACGGCACATACTTGTGACAAATCCGAATTAAACAGTTCCGGTTTAATTTTAAACAAGCTCGTTTCGATTAAAGCATGCCACCATAAATAATTGCCCGGGCTATTCTTTCATTAAGTTAGGCGTTAAAATAGAGGGAGCTTTTGTGTTGTGTGCACCCCACTATCTCGCATATCTGTCGTCCGGTGGCCTCTGATGAATAACGACTCCTCCTCCGGTCCTCGTGTATCCGGCCAAATAAACACACGAGCGATCGATTGCATCCAAGCCTGCGGGAAACGCGTCTTTTTCCAACACTAGAATAATTAAATAGTGTGGTTGGAAGCTTTCCATGATATTATGCAGCTTTCTTGGCGGCAATCTAAGAACAAGAATGGTTAATTTTAGATTACGCCGTTCGTGAAACCTGCCACTATCTGAATTCCGTCCGCAGCTGTACCCAACTTGGATAACCGCTATTATTCCATTTGTCCTACTTTATAATTCTGATAAACGATCATTATTCTGCGGCATTAGAGCTGATAATTTGTTCGCTGAGGGAGACGCACTAAGCACTTTGGCGGAAGCGAGAGGTGTCCCAGCTATAACTTTCCACCCAAATATTTCCTACGATGCCTTCCAAAATACCACTATTCGCACTGCAGATTCATTTAAGATCTCAAATCGGTATCTACATACAAATTGCGAAAATCGCTAGACGCATTTCAACACATTAACCACAATAAATATTTTAAGTCCAAATTTATTTATTTAACCAAAATGGTTCGGTTATCATTCATTAGCTTTTTTATCAAGTTTGAGTTTATTAGAGGGTAGAAATAAATTTAATGACAAAAATTATCGTTTTTTTGAGAGATTTACTTAGTTCGACATCTGAAAATCCACTTCTGTTAATTAATAGTGTATTTACAGGCCTAAAGTTGTCTTAAATCCATATTGTAACGTCGCGTCGACTTAATTTAAAATTTCTGCCATTCTTAAAATTGAATTTTTAAACAAACAATTCATCTAATAACGAATTACAGTCAAGAGCAAAAAAAACACACACCAGCAATCTACTCTAGTTTGGTGTGGTATGATGTGGTTTGTTCTGGTATGATTCGTTGTGATGTCTGATGTGTAATGTAGTTTAGTGAGTTTTGTGTGGTTAGGTATGGTCACAGCCATCGATATATACAAGCCAAGCTGAGAAAAAGGCAACGCCGCAATTGCCGATGTCAACAGACCGACCCATTATGGAATAAGTTTTAAAATCTTTATATTCAATTAAGAAAATCAACGAATTAAACAAATTCTCGTTGAAAGTAAATCTTATATAATCAGAAAATTAAATTTCTTAGCTTTTGCAGCAATACAATCTATTATTAACCCTATCAATAAATATATTTACAGATTTAGAGAATGAATTTTAACGTATTTGGTAAAGGTAAAGTACTAAATGTTTAGACATAATATTGGTGAAAACAGAACGCACTATTCCCTATAATTGTAATTTTAAAACCATACAAATAAACTTAATGGGAGTTCATTTGTTAAGCATTGATTTTGAGATAGTTTGCTAATACTTTATCTTGTCCTTTAAAAACGATCCATCACCTGGACTATGGATAAGTCCTTTAATTGGCTACTTGCCTTGATAAATAAAAATGTATAATGAAAAAGATTTAAGACAAAACACCTTTAAGCGAGATTTGTCTAAAAGAAGTACTTCAGTAGTTTAGAAAGTAAATGTTTAGTATAAATAACAATATCACTAAGATTTAAGTATAATTGAGAATCCACAATGAAGATAACAATATAAAATCTTTTCGTGAGGTTGTTTATATTCACACTTGTCTTCTTAGCTGGTTTCTCAAACATTTAATGACACTGATGCCGAAATTGTTTGAGGTGGTTTTAAAGAGAAAATGTAATTTTTAGTGCACTCAAACTCACAACATCCATTAAATGTCAATAGAACAATCAGATGTAAACATTAAAATCCCAAAAAAATCAAAGAAAAAAAATTAATTAAAAACTTTTCAAATTTTGAGGTTATGTTAGTAATTTAGAAATATTTTTTTAAAAGCAAACTTACATATGTTACGTGTTAGTCTAATCCATTTAGCATAACAATTCACACAACTTAGAATCAATTAAACATAAATAGTACATAAGAAAACTGCATAATTAGAACAAATTTAAGAAATGACAAACTGTTGTTTACATTTCATCGGTCCGCTGACAGTGTTGCCGCTGTTTACCTCAGCGCGGCTAGTATATGTCGATGGCTGTGGTATGGTTTGGTAAGGTCTGATGTAGCACGGTGTGATTTGGCCAACTATTTTATCAAAAATGGTGATCGGTTTTTTAGCTGTGTGAAATTAGCCCCACAAAGTTAAAAAAACCATAAAAACAATTGCTCAGAATTGTCCATCAATGGCCCACAATTGCCCACCAAATTATTTTGATTGTTCACTTTTGTAAAAAGAAATAGTTAGAAAACAAAATTGCTGGGGCCAACTTCACGTTTTTATTGCCAAAGTAAAATTTTTACTTTTTCTTCTCAGGAATGATTGCAAATCAATTGCCCACCATTGCCCAGTCATTACTTTTGATTGCCCACCTCTAAAAATGATGACATAAAACAAAAACATGCGCTCACTATCTGCACTGTTGATGTTAGCCAGTAAGTTATAAATTTATAAATCTTTCTAGTGTAAATAATAGTTTGTCAATTGCCCAAAATTAACTACAGCATTGCATTGCAGAAAATGGTGGTTACCTGCTTGACATTATTTTCAAAACATAAGATTTGTTCCAACCAGCGGTTTCTGTACGATACACGGGACGATACCGTGTACTGTTTGTACCGTTTTAGTGCGCATGTGGTAGTGGTTACATGGCACTGTCGAGGTTTTTGCAAGGGCTTGGAACCAATATCTTCATCCTCATCTTTATCTTTGTAATCATTTTCATGTTGAGGAACTGGTACATCTATTTCATTAGGTTGTAACCTATTAAATGGAATTTAATCATCAATCGCTATATTGTGCAATACATATGCTGCCCGGATCAAGTGTACCAATTCCCTAATATTTTGCAATTTAATATAATATAACTGACGAAATTATTGTTTTAATATTTCAAAACAGTGTTCTAAGACATAACGATTTTTTTGCTAATTGTAAATTATAATTTTGTTGCCTTCTAGTTAAATTTTCTCTGTTTTTGTATGGCGTATCTAAGTTTGCTTTTAATGAATATCCACTATCACTAATCATTTAAAAATAATAAAAAACTACATTAAAAATCTTTAAGACAACAAATATTTCTAAATAATTTTGATTTTTTATGCGGGGTTTATTTATCAACATTTCATCATCACTACTCAAATCTGATATTGATGAAGAAATATCACTGTCATTTTTATCAATGTCGCCCATATTATTAAGAATTTAATAAAAAAAATTTAAACTTATTTGATCTAAGTCAACAAAAATTCACAGTGCGCATGATAGTCCAACCAGTACCTATTCTAGAACCATGTATCGAAATGACCGTCACGAAATCGTCCCATGTACGATCCAAAGGTTGGTTGGAACGCAGGTAGGGATCGTACAGTGTACCGTCACTTTTGGGTTGGAACGCCGTTTATTCATTGCGCTTGAGCGGGATCGTACACTGTACGGTCCTCAGGGTGGTTGGAACAAACCTATAATTTCACATTTTAGTTGTTAAATGGTACTATGTAAACTTGAATTGTTTTTTAATAAAAAAAATTTTAGTTAAAAAACAACGGAGTTATTGTTATTTCAAAAACGCCTCTCTATTACGTCCCACCCTGTACCAACGAGCACATACAAATAAATTTACATTATAATTAAAAATTTCGAATTTTTATTTTAATGTACCGGGTGTAAACGAAATTAGAGTCACCTCTTTTTTTAATAGTATTTTTTTAGACAGAAAAACGAAACTCGAGAAATTTATTATGTTAGGAAATTCCCATTAATGGAGTAAAAATAAACTTTTTATCATTTTTAATTCTACCGGAAATGAAGATAACTTTGGATTTTTAAATAGAACACTATGTATATTTGTACTTTTTTGGAATCTACAACAAATAGAGTCTAGTATACGATTTTTTATAACTTATTGTAAAATTAATTTTTTTATAATTTTTCTGTAATTTTTTTGTATTATCTGGAAGGCTGTGATAGTTAAAAAATATTTCTAAATAATGTCAGCAACAACTAAAAGATAAAACCAGATCCATAAATAATCTAAATTAGATAATACACTAGTTTAAATTAGAAAAAAATGTTTTTTTTTGTTTTTATTAATTTTTTTCAAATAAAACAATAGTGACTTACTTGATGTTTTAAATTAACATGTCTAATGTCACTCTAAGTGCCGGTTTATAAAAGACATTATTAACTTTAGTTGCGATTAGATAGGTAATTAATTCGCAATTAAATGTCTATTTTGACCAATCAAATGTCAGAAACGTCAATTTAATCACGAATTCAAAGTTAATCACAATTAAATATTTAATTCACCTTCTGTAAACCTATATTTAATTCAACTTTGTACTAATACCAAAATTCTAAAAATCTTCTCAATAAAGAGATATCATCAGATATCATCATTTGTAGAGCTGGGCAATCAAAAATAATGACTGGACAATTAAAAGTAATATATGGACAACAGTGGGCAATTGATTTGGAATCATTCCTGAGAATAAAAAGTAAAAATTTTATTTTGGCGATAAAATAAATATTTCTTTTTACAAAAGTGGGCAATCAAAATAGTTTGGTAGGCAATTGCGGGCTATCAATGGGCAATTCTGAGTAATTGTTTTTATCGTTTTTTTAACTTTGTGGGGCTAACTTCACACAGCTCGGTTTTTTTACTCGCCACTGTAATTTACACAAATAACTTACAACAATCCGCAATTCTATCTCACTTCTATCTTCTTGAAAAATGCGTCAGCACCGAGTCATTGCTTTTGCTTCTTGTAAGTGCGAAATTAGAATATCGTCGGCATCAAGAATTCAGGAGTTCAATCCCATAACAATATTACTGTCAACCTAAAAACTATTTACCTTATTCTTAACATTAAATAGATAACAAGAAGTAAAAGATCTATCCTCTACCTCCATAGACTTTTTAATCAAAAAACCACCAACATTGCAATTTACCCTTAACCGTCGCGTCGGTCCTAGTTTGCTAAGTTCGGGCGTCATGTGCCATTACTGTCGCTACTACGCGACGAATCGGTGACCAATTATTGTTTAGAGAAGAAGCTCGACTTGTTAGTATGCAAACATTATATCTCCGCATTTTCTTACCGTCCACGGGTAGTGCTTCTTTTAACTGCGGAACACCGTCAGCAACATTTGGACTGGTGCAGATAACGACAGGTTTAGAAAACAGAATGGCATAATGTAATATTCAGCAATGAATCACTATCCTGCCTAGGCATGCATGATGGTCGACAAAAGGTAAAACGCCGTCGTGGAGAGCGACATAATATTAGATTTGCTATTGCACAGGACTGTTGGAGTAATAGTTTAGGGAGCTATTGCTTATATAAGCCGATCACTTCTTGTGTTTATTCGAGGCAGTATGACAGCTGTACGTTAAGGTGATGACGTCCTACGAACCACTTTGGTGCCTTACCTTGATGGCGGTCAACATGTCATTTTTCAGCAAGACAACGCACGTTCACATATCGCTCTATGGACTTCCTCCAAGAAGCTGACGTAAATGTTTTGTCGTAGCCATCTCGTTCATTGGATTTAAATCCCATAAAGCTTGTATGGGATATAATAGGGAAAAAACTGTGCCTTCACCGTCCTCCACATGAGATTCAAGACATCGAGCATCTCATTTTGTCGATGCTTTGATGTGTACAGAAGTGAACTCAGTTACAGAGACGCCAAATACTTTTTTTTAAGTTAATGTTACTAAAATTTCTTGCAAATCTCATCGTTTCATTTTTGATTTAAGTTTACCACATTGCCAAAAAATCAACTCTAAAAAATTATTTCTTCTGGGTGTAACACTCCTAATGTCACTGAGTATACATAACTTTTATGCCAATGTTTCGAAAAGATGAAAAATGTAATAAATTCGAGACTGGAAATAAAGACCATAAAGAAACTAAGTAAAAAATTGCTTAGACTACATAAAAAGAGACAATTACTTAGAGCGCCAGGGATGCCAAATTCGAATGCCTTAAACAAGTAAGGAAAGAGTGATAATTGCTGTAGATTAAATAGTGCTAAATTCATGTAGGCCCATTTCAAAACCAGTGTGTTTAATTATGCCTAAACTTTAGTTGCAAGTCTCAAACTAAATTGGTTAAAATTAAAGACCTTGATACGTACGTACAATCATCTGACCTAAATTCAGGTCTTCAGATATATTAAATATGTGAAATTGTTATCGTAGTCTCCGTCTGGCCCGATTCTGAGCTGAACATTTCTTGCAAATTTGATCACATTCGAACCGACTTCATCTCTGAACATATTTCGAAATGTATCAATTTCGTGCAAGAATCTTTAATTCTGTCGTCGATATTCAAATAAAAACAAATCGTTAGGAAAGTATAAATTTGAAAACGCGGAAATATCGAGCACCATAAAATCTCTAAAATTCAACTAGAGAATTTTTGATTTGTATTCACATGAGTGAAGTTGAATTTTATTGTGTTCGAGCATATACATTAAACCAGTTATAAAATAAAGAATATTTTTACGTTATTAGACTTAACTGCAATTGCCTTACGGAGCTTTTTACTTCAAGCTATTTAAAATAGAATAACTTTTTACAGTCCATATAAATAAACGCGACTATTCTATTAAAACTCGTTTTAAGTCCGGATTTTTCACGACAGATTTCATTCGCTGCAAAATATTAAAAGAGATACTTGGCTTTTAATCAGAGCTTTTGATTTCGTCTCGATATACTTTTAATAACGAGGCACTTGGGTACAAACGTGCCTTTTATATAGTTTATTCCTGAAATACATAAACCTCTAACTCCCATAAACTGGAATATTGGTCTTAAAATCTTCATTAGGTAAAATTCAGAGCTGAATAGTCTTAATGAATCGTTTAATGGCGCATTTTACGGAGACTCGTAGAAGCGCCCCGATCTTCATTTCCAGATGCATACAGAGTGCTTCTTTATTACAAATCTTAAGGCCAGGCATTTAGATGTGCTATTACTTATGGCTAAAATAAGCGTTCTTTTTGTACTGATAGCATTTAAGTTTACCCAAACCAAATTAGCTAAACTATTGTGCATATGAAAGCCAACACTTTTCTTACCAGATTAACATATTTTCCAATCTCCAAACAGTATTATAAATGAAAAATATTTTAGTCTAAAAAATACTCCCAAATTAAACTCAAAGTCTAGCAATAGATATCTTAAAAATACAAGTATGGAATTATATTAAAATAGGGCTTCAAAATCTGGAAAATGTACCACCAAAAGAGCAAATATGTTAACCAAAACGTTTAGATTTGCTATCTAAATCAAATAATTGTCAATTTAGTTGCTTCGAGTCATTCAACTATGGTGTTAAAACAGAAAAGATTGTTATTGGGATACATTTATTTAATTTGGTTTTGGTAAATTCCAATGCTAGCCGATTTACAAAACGATTACTTTTTCCACAAGCACGAATATGCTGAAACGCCATCTTTAAGAGCAGGCTTAACCTTCTCAGCGATCACTCACAAATACTTCTTTCTTCTGACATTATAACGTATTTTATTTTAATTTTAAATTTAGTAAAAGATATTGTTTTCCTCATGGTGGTGGTGGTAACATTCTGCTTAAATAAGAATAGGGTATAAAAGTTAGAGCGGTGGCAGTTAGGGTTTTAATATTGAAGGAAATCTTCTGCAAATATGTTGGAAGGAGTGTCCTCGAGGGAGACATCGAGGGTACAAAAGCTGCAACGCCTCACCTGTATCTCGCCTCGTCACGTAACTTCCCCGCACTAGCCAGACACAGCACTTGAGACCAGATATCACCGTCTAAACTGCCTCTACGTGCAAATACTCCTTTTACAACCGACCAGTCGTCCGTGAAGTGGCGGGAATTATCTCGGATATTTGCTCCTAAATGCCATACATTACATGCAAAGTAATGGCAGGAACACGACCGATATCCAAGCACAAAGGAACCGAAAACTAATTGTCTTCCACCTCTGCACACATTCCGACCCAAAAATCCAAAGCCCAGACAGCTCAACAAAAATTTTACCTTTTCACTGTTTTACTATTCAATTGAGACAGAAGAACAAAGGGAATTTGCTAATTCTGGTATTATTTGAGGACGGTTCACGAAAACAAAACACACTAAACCACCAAGAAACAAACGGAATTTTTTTCTTGGTTTGAAATACACGAGCGTCAGTCTAATAAATACTTTATTGAAAACTAATTCCTAAATTAATTGCCTAAACCAAATACATTGTTTTCTAATAGACAGAGCATCCCAGCAAAGTGCCAAATCAGTTATAAGCTATAAGTAATAACAAAGGTTTTATTAACAATAGTTATATACGCCAATCCAATTTATCGTCTATAATATATTTAGAAATATTGAACATATTTTATTTATTTCATAATTTTCATTCTATTTAGATCATCTAAATTGTTCTGTCATTTTTTGTTAATGCTTCTAATTATTCTATTATTGTCTATAATAAATTTGATACAAACTTGCTAAGAAAAAATAAAACAGATGAATCAGAGCAAGCTCTAGCTTGTCCTCTTCATACATCTCTAGTTCAGTATTCTTGTATACCTAGTCTTAAAACAAAAATATACATACAATTTTAAAAACTTTAAAAAAAGTAAAATATGTATTTAGAAAATCAAATAAAAATATAAGAAGTTTTTATTTTTTGTTTACTTTTAGTAGAATCTAACTACAAAACTGACTAAGACAATTAGTGAGAAGTACAAAGGAATACTAAAATGCAACGCAATTAAAACAAAATTTGCCAGAAAAGCCAAAGCAATACGTCACTATGATATAATCTTGTTAACCATTTAGTATAGCTTTCTCAAATTTTTGTAACGTCACTCCAGCTATATTCTTTGTTAGCTACAGAATTGCTTTGCCAGCTACAAAATTTACTTCAAAAACTCAAAAAATATGTAAGACTCCGTGATATAGTCCCAGTAAACTTTCTTAGAATCCTTATAATCCCAATTCTGATTTTAGATAACGACAAATATTTTAAACAAACAATCATGCAGAAACATTAACTATCAGCAATATTTCAGGAGCAAAGTGAAAAATCTATAGAAATAAATGCGTGTAAGCACTTTAATATAAATGGCGGAGCCACGTGGCGTCACCTGTAAAAATAAAAACACAATTTACCATTAATTGATTAAAAAATTTTTAGCATTTCCGATTTTATCAAAAATAAACATTTTTTTAGTAAAGCATATATGATCTGTTGCATAAAGATCAATAAAAATTGCTAACTCTGGTTAAACTCTGATTAATCTAAAATGCACTGTATTTATTTGGTAAATAAATTAGATTAATTGGTATTTGGATTGATTGATCAATCTTGATTAAAAATTTTAATTTATAATAACACTGAAACTACTTATTCAATTTTTAAAAACAAAACACTGTTATAAAGAAAATTTAATACGTTTGCAATGATGTCTCACTTGACTCCTTTGCTATTGAAAATTCTAAAAATGGTAGGCACTCCCGCTAAAGAGGTAGAGGATCAGGATTGACATCACCAGAAACACGCCTCCTTCCAAAATAAAATCGACCTGTCCGAGCGTTTTTCGAAAAAACTACGTTTAAATACCTGAAAATGTGCTTGCTCGTTTTCCTTGGGCTAACCTGCATTATAATATTATTGTTTTATTTCTATTTTCTTTTACTGTTTTTATTGCTAGTTCAAGTACCTACCTCATATCTCTTTCTTCCTCAAAGCAGTTATTGTGTTTTTAAACAAGTAGAATTTTGGTATACCACACCGATTCTTAATCCTACATTACATAATTGCTACTATCTTAATTATTTTTTTGACATACGTCGCAGAGAAAAAACAGTGTTAGAGAAAAAAATCTCAGTTGGTCTAAGATAACTCTCGTGTGTTTTACCCCAAATGTAAAGAAAAGTTGCCAAAATAAGTAACAGGATTCAGTAACATGTAGTCACTTAAAAAGGTTGTCAAGACTGCTATGAGATTTTGATAAAAGAAAACATAGCGAAAAATAAATGCCAAAACTTGATACACTGTAAAAAATATTATAAATAAATTATTATAATTATTATTCAGTGCGTGTTTACAAGATTCCAAGTCATTTTCATTGCGAATAGTTTTCTTGTTGTAATTTCCAGAATTATTTGATTCCTTCTTTCTTCGTGTTCAGTTTTTGTTCGTTCTTTACATAATGTAACAATTCTGACATTTCTGACAATTGTCACTGACAGTACGGCAACCGAATTTAACTAAAAAATACTTTAAAATGTTTTTGTTTTGTCATGGTACTCTTGACAACTTTTTTAAGTGAACACTTGATATAAACACAATAAGAAATAGAAGCAGTTCTAATAAAAATTGTTTGAAAAACAACACTCCTAATGCGTATGTCAATAAAATAGATAATACATTACTACTACATCACATATTCTTTATCTTAATTTTACTGCAATACATCAAAAAAAAAACATTAAATAACTTGCTATACCTATTTTTATAAAACGAGCTTCATAACAAGATCACAACTTCGAAATATATGCATACATACATATTTAAACACGTTTTACCTCGTCAGTTAATGTAGAAAATATAAAATGACAAATGCATTTTCTGTGTAAGAATATTATAATACTAGCGGAAACTGAAAAATATTTAGTTTTTTCTAAATTATTTTTATAAAAATCATTTTATACAAGTAAAAGTTTTTAGTCCTAGTTTAATGCTATGTTTTTATCTTGTTAAAACATAATTTTAGAAGTATATTTACAACTAAAACAATTTATTTCATTAGCTAACCTTATAAACGCAAGATAAAACAAATTAAAATAACGTAACCGTAAAAAAACTGCATACTGTTGTTTGTTTGTGTATTTTTTAAATAAAACTACTTATATTTGCAGAATTTTAAAATTCTTTTTACTTGTTGTAGCAAAATAAAACTGGACTGAAAGAGTTAATACTGATTTTAGATTATTTGAAAATTATCATTTCTTATAATAATAAAGAGTTTGACAACTATGAGAAATGTTTGGAAAAAGTTGGTAGATTTATGCATCCTAATCTATGGTTAATTTAATCCAAGTCAATATTTTAGCAAGTTTTACAAGTTCGTTTGGAGGAATTTTTAAGAAGTTTTATCGAGTTTCTCGCTAGTCGTGACCTAGCCAAGTGCAGAATGCAGTGCTTACTTCAGTCGTTGTTAAAAATTAGCTTTAGGGATAAAGCACGCTTTGCGCTCTCCACGTCCTTGGCAATTTCCCAGAGACTTTTCCCGAAATAAATTAGAGGTATCAGGTGTTTGAAAGCCGTAATGATCCTCGGTGTTGATTTGTGAATGGTAGTGCGGCGCGTTAAGTGTGCTAAGCGAAGAAGGCCTCTTTATTTAATAAGGTGCTAGTGTATATTTTATGAATTTGTTATTAAAGTCTTTCGTCGCATTAATTTTCCAAAGGAGATTGCACAGGAAATGAGCTCACCTCTGCTGGAATTTCTCCATTAATCTCGAGCAGAGAGGGCTCTGGGACAAGGCGGATTCTAGCGCTCAAAGTTTGTCCCATTTCGACGTTCATTTGCACACCGAAGCGTTATCATTAGCTGCGCCGTCAAGTGGTCTCTGGGGCCGACAGCCCCACGACTGCCAAGCTAAGGATAACGGCTCCTAAGCAGGGGCTTATGCGTCTTACAGGAACGTTTTTAATCTACAGCCGCGCGCCGAAAACACCAATTTCTTTAATGAAACGCGAGAGAAATATTGGACATCAAACGACCAACAAATGAATATTCAACAATACGGTCCTAATCACTGCAATTCCCAGGCGACTATTAATTCAAAATTGCTGTCCCACTTAGATAAAACACTCTAGAGTGTGCTTAAAAATACTTCAAATTTATATATTCTGAGACAATTTACTCGAGTATGCCAAGGATGAACATACTCTTAGAGAAAATGCATTATATTCCAAAGTAATTTTCTCTTTTTGAATGCCAGACAAAGTACCAACATTGCTGCATCTGCACGAGGTTTAATGGAAATGTATAACTTTGTTCTGGGTCTTACCACAAACTTATATTAAAATGTAGAAAAATGAGGTAATTTTACGATTTTTCACCATTGTGGCTACAACAATAAATACAGTGTTACAGTGCTAAAAAAAGTATTATATCTTAAACCATTTAACAAAAATCTTTGTTAAACAACTATTTACACAAAAAAGAATAAACACAAGCTTATTCACATACTTAAAATTGCACTCAAACAGCTCAGAAAACTTCGCTTGGGTCAATTTAGTAATAGAAAAATCCAGAAAATATAAATAGAAATAAGACAGTTCAATGGAGCCCGATGAGCTAACAAAATTACATACAGACCGCATTCTTTAATTCTTTAAAGATATTGATTTATTTAAAAAAACTTTAAGGGAACACAATAAGCCAAAAAGTTTAATGCAATGAGCCCAAGTACCACGTCCTTGAACCAATGACAATAATTTTGTAAATTACTAAAGTTTTCAAATATTTTCTGCTGTCCCTTATATTGATATTTTCCAAGCTCTTCTAGAAGCTCATATTATTCTTCTTTTCATTTTTTTTTATTTCCAGTCGTCGTTATTCAACTTCTTCTAAATTTTTTTTGCAATTCGTCGTTTTTTAAGTACTCTGTCTTCTATACAAAGTTTTTTAATTTTGCGGCTAAGTTTTATTAATGAAAAATAAATTGTGAGTTAATTTTATTTAACAAAGATGTTTAATCAAACTCTACTTATTACTACAAACTCAATCGCACTTTAATTGCTTAAAACTCTTTTCTTGGCATAGGTATCAGTTCTAAAATTTAAACTGAATTTGGCGCAGATACCTCGCGTGGAAATTTGTACAGGTCCAAACCTCTTCCTCTAGTTTTCTCAAAAGAGCTGAAACTTGCTCTTAAACTCTAGAAGTTATGTAGAAATTCCGTTCAAAAGCGATCTTAGAAATTTGTCCCGTTTCTATTTTCTTCGTCCCTTAAGCTTTGTTTTTATTTTTTTTAAACTTTAGGTTTTTTTTCTTAAAAGTATTTTAGCTGCGGTTTTAAAAAATTTTTTTAGATGCTATTACAACTCAGAAAGCAGCAATTTATGAAAACATTTAGGATTTTAGAAAGAGAACTATGTAAACTTAAAAACCATTCAATATATTAAGAACTAAAAAAAATCTTGATTGCAGAGAGAGTACCAAAAGTGTACTGTTAAGCGTTTCAATTACTTTGAGATCTTTGCAACGGAGCTGGAAAACCAAAACCAAAAAAGTTAACAAGATTACCTATAGACATATTTTTATATTGTTGAGAAATATAATCCAACGTATAATAATCGTTGTGAGTTTGATTAGATAATAAAATTACTTTAAAACAGGAACACGTTTTTTGAGTGTTTTCATAAGCTGGCAAGCTAGATATAAGATTAAAATTAAAAATTTATAAAGAAAATGTCAAATTTTAGGTGCAAAGTCTCATTTATTATATAAGAATATTACGATTACAGCTCTGTCTCGGCTGACGCCATCGTCATGCTCACATCTTACTTAAAAATTTTATCTACAAGTGTTTTTTGGTTTTTATTTTAAAAGATAAAATTTTGGGCATAACATATGACATTCTTTTTATATAATCTCAAGAATTCTCTCACATCTCACATGCATGATCAGTATCAACACCTTATTAAATTGTAAATTTATGTTCTCCAGCTATTATAGTGTTAAATAAAGCTAGAAGTTCTGACAAAATTTCAACAAGATAGAAAATAAAAACACTTAAATAAAATGTTTGTATTTAAAATTAATTTCTATTACCCATGATAAAAAATTCTTGATGTTCTTCTTCTCAAAGTTTTTTGAGTTCATCTAAATTTTTCTCGTTCAATTATCCTTTTTTAAATCATTTTAAAAGCTTACTATTTTATTTGTATCTTTTAGTTGTTGCTTTTAAAGTTCATAAGTCTATCTACGACCTCTTTTCGTTTTTCTTTTATCTATTCTACAAACTTTGAATTTTAAAAATTTCTTTAAAATTTCTTTATTTTCCAATCCTCGTAGTCAGGTTTTTCATTTTTTTTTTTATTCTTTCATTTCTTCCAGTTGTCGTTTTTTGTATTTTTCTTGTACTCCTACTCGATTTAAGTTTTTTAAAATATTTTTGTGCTATTTTCCTTTTTCCAATTGTCGTTTTTTAAATTAAAAAATGAAGATTTTGTCTTTTTCTACTTTTGTATCTAAGCTTCTTAAAATTCAATTTCTGACACCAATAGCACTTAGATGTGCTCTGAGTTAAATTAATTTGACAAAATCTTTAATTACACAATAATTTTTAATTAAATCCAAACTATTCCTTATCAAAATCAATAAATATATGTATAAACTTTGCGACCAAACTCGAACTGATGCTATTGACCGTTTTTCTAACAAACACGTACCATAAAATTCTTACTACATATTGCGTTGTGCTTTCATTATTTTTACTAGTATTATTTCTATTTTACGCTACATTTACAGCCCGTTAGTGCTTTGCACCAACTGCACCAAAAATACAAAATTAGAGAATCCAAAAATATTAACAATTTCTAATAACTGTTAGCATTTATACCAGTGAATGTTACGTACATCTAACGACAAGTGGCGATCCAGCTACTTGTCATGTCCCTCGTTTCTTGTTTAAGAATAATCTAAAGTCTTTTTTGTTACTAAAATAAAAGTAAGATAAGAAAAAATGTCTTATTTAACCCATTAAAATACCAAAAACATATTTTGTTATTTAGAGTCAAATAGTCCTGCAGTCAACTGTATCAACTTTTTTAACCTTCATTATTTTGTAAAAATTTCTGGATTAATTTTTGCAGACTTTTTGTTACCAAACACCTTCAAAAAAATTTGTAAACTACTAAATTTTTCAACAATTTTTTATTGTTTCTTATTTAGGTCCTTTTCGCATTTATCAGTAATTTTCTTTTCTTCTTTTTTTTTCTTTTGATCATTGTGTTTTAAGATTTTTATAATTTTTTATATCTTTCTATCTTTACAGTTGTCATTTTTTTTATTTTTTCTATAATTTTTTTCTAGTCTGCGTGTTTTTTTGTTAATTTTGTTTAGTTGTTTTTTTTCTAAATAACTTTTGTTTTACTTATTGTTTAATTTTACGTTCAGCTTTTATTAAATCTTACTTCCGACACAATGACACTAACGTAACTTCAACTGGTTATAAGTTTATTCAGAATTTATTTAAACAACATAAACCAAGAACGCGAGCCATTAAAATATAAAATTCTTAAAATTTTCTGATATAAATTATTTGACACATACATAGGTATACTATATTGTCTATTATTATTATTATTATTATTATTATAAAAGATACCTCAAGTTCTCTTTAAGCAGAGGTTAAGTGGGCGAGTTAACGTCAAAAAGCTACAAACAATCTGTTTCAAAGAATAAGACAAGTAATAAGAGCAATATTTTTGTTTCTAGAGTAGAGAATTGTTTCCCACTTATAGTTTTGAGTTAACAAACTTGAAAGAAATAATGAGCATAACAACTCAAAAAAGTTAGAGTTTCTAGACCTAGACAATCCATATTTGTCACGAATCCTGCAGACAATTAGTTTCCAGTTTCTCCACTTATAGTTTCAGTAGAAATGTCAACTAGTTTTCACCTTACAAAACAGAGCAAATAGTAAACACATTTATTATCCTTATTGCTGCGACATTTCTCATCTGAAAATGCGATTCAACTAATATCAAAAGACACATTTGCTTTATTATAGAACGACACTTTGAAAAATAGGTAAACATCAATAAACCAACAAAATACTAGTAATTAACAAAAAGAAAAAATCTTGTAGAGCAAAACTCAACAGTTTCGGTGTACATTACTGTTATTTTGAAACACACAAGATCAATGAATTGATGATCAAACAAAAAAGGGAGCTTTGTTAGTGTATTTCAGTAAAAACAAACTCTTTGAAGTTGATCTGATATCGACAAAATTACTGGTAAAAGCAATTTAGTAAGTTAAGTAGTTTACTGAAATATTTAGTTCCATAGTGAATACTCTATTAGTCAAACAATAAAGGAGAAAATAACCTCTGGAGAATATTAGTTTTAAAATAACTAATTCGCTACGGTTATTGAGGGTGAGAAAATCACCTGAGCTTTGCATAACCCGTTAATTAATTTATTTGTGTTGGAGTTATTGGGTTTTAATCCCCAACATATGTAAACATCTCAGCGCATTTCGTGAAGCTTATATAAATCATCTGAGGCATGTAACCGACTGTTTAATATAAAGTTTCCATGTTCCATATACGTACACGGAAAGTTTTTGAACAGTTAACGTTCCCGTCAGACAATTCGTTACCGTACTTTCCCTTAACGAAATCTCATAATGCATGTTACAAGTTGATTATGTTGTTGCAGTTTCGACGTCCGTGGTCGACCTTTCAACAAGGCGATCCACTGGTCGGACCCCATGGTGTTCGGCCCTAGAGCTTACTTTGTAACGGTCTCAAAGCCAGCCGCTCTCACCCTCGACGGAGTCACCCTAAACGACGAAGGCATCTACCGATGTCGGGTAGATTTTCGCACAACACCGACCAGGAATTTTGCCATCAATCTTACGGTCATTGGTGAGTGTCTCTTTAACTTGTCAAAAGCTGATTTTGGGTTGTTATACCAGCTGAGACAATTTTATATTATACAATAAAGCATGACAAACACCCCATTATAAAATACAAAAATTAGAATATGAAATATTTTTCTACCTTATTTTCTGTAGTTAAAAGTATCTTTATTGTACCAGTAAAATAAAGTAAACTTTACAATTTAAATTTTAATGATATTTAAAATAATACAACTATTTTTATTTTTATTTTATTTTTATTTATAAGAATAGAAACATTTTTTATTTATTTTTTTATTTAGAATTTACAACAGTAAATTTACAGCAGACTGAAAGGCATTTTATAAGGTTAAGCCAAAAAAAACCTAAAATGTTGACTTCCTCCTTTTCGTCTCAACAATAGACCAAGAAGTCAAAATTCAATAAACTTCTCTCACTATTACCTTGCAAACTTCTTTTAACCAACGAGATCTTTAAAAAATTGGCTTTTACATCACTACGAGTGTGAGGCTTGCTGATGACGAAGGCATAGCTTGTAATAGCTGTAATAACAGGAGTTAATATAAATTGCTCTAACCTGCCAATGACATTCTAAATTTAATCTACAATTACCGAAAATAAAAACACTTATTTTTTAATTTATATTATTTAAAATCAAAAAGGTTTAAAATTTTAAGATCACTACGGTAACCACGCGAATTCGTTATAAATAACTCTCAAAAAATTTTTTGGGAATTTTTATTATTTGTTGTTTTGTTTTTCAGGTAAAAATTTTACTCTATTCTTTTGAATCACCTGACATAAATAACAACATTAAAGTTATCAAGAACCTCATCAACATTAAAACATCAAAAACCCTACAAAATCAAACAAGTAACATGATAAATCGTCGAATGGATAATTGAAGCATAGACGCGCAGATTACTTTATTAGACAAATTATTTTATTAAACATCTTAATGCTTGACAAACGTTAGAATCATCTTTCAAATTGTAATTACAGCGCACCTCCATTACCCTTTTCAAAATAAAATAAACCCAACTTCAAAACAAAATTTCGGCTAACGCTACTTATCGCTTTTTTCCAAGTTATTTGTTTACGAGTATTTTCTGTGTTTGCTCTTTATAAAATATTATTAATGTAAATATTTGTTTTTTTCTAAAATACATTAGTGCCCTCTTCACAGCAGCCTGTCGTTTTAATTTTTTGGTTTTGTACGCAGTCTTTTGTAGGTATAGATTTGGATATTTTACATTTAAATTTTTAATTAAAACCAAAATTAATTTTATGTATAATTAATAACTGCATAAACATAGTTTGCTGTGGTTATTTAATATATGTATATGATAATCAAAACTCATCTACCACTAATCGAATTTAATTGTTCAATTCCGCTTTTTTGGCCTAAAATTAGTAGTTGCATTCAAGGGAGATAAAATGTTTAAAAAAAACTTTAACACCAGTTTTCCTATAATTAAAAAAAATACAAGACAACGAAAAATAAAAAAAATAGATTCAATTTTATTTAGCATCTCAAAAAAGTTAAAAACGTTAAAAAGTTTAAAGAAAAACTAATCATAAACTGCAATAAAAAAAGTTAAATGCAAATCTAATATCAAAAAACTAGACTTGTTTTTATTTATACTAATAAAACTAAATTTATAAAATCTAACATTAAAAACTTTAAAAGAATAACCAGTTTTTCTGACTTCTTTCCACCACACAAGTGTTAGTGTCTTATTATTAGACTTATTTTAATCTAAAGAAAATAAAAATTTCACCATTGAAACGTCATTAAAGAGAACTGATATGGACTTTATTTATTTATAACCTTTACATATATCAACTATAGTCCAAAAAATTTAAAGTTTAAAAAAAATAAAACTCAAATAAAAATGAGGGGCTATTAAAAATTTATGAATAGTGCACTAGAGTTAAAGTCTACTAAAAATCTTAAAATTTTTCTTTTAAAGCAAGCACCCTGTAATTTTTTTTTAAATATTTTGTAGTGTTATAAGAAAATTTTTGTAAACATTGTAAATATTTATTTACTTATTTTTGTAAATTTTTTGTTGTTACATTAAACAGATTTTTTTTATTTGACAAACTGTTAATAATTTACTTAATAAAAACATTATTAAACATTACTTAAGGATCATACGGGTAAATACACTGTATTACTACTTGTTAGTAATAATACTAATCAAATATTATAAATTTATTTTGGCTTGCAATTAGTCTTTAGAAATCCAAATGTGAATGGCGATTTCGAGCAATTGGCCTCATTTGGTGGACCAAAGGAGTGCGGATTATTCTAGTCCAAAAGACGATTAAGGAAATTCCCACCGCGCGAATTTGCAATAATTAAGTTAAAAACCGTATACTTAAAGGCTCAGGTATACATCAAAGCTAGCGGATATCTTAACCGACCAACCGAGACGGAAATTGTGGACTGAAGCTTAACGCTTCACTCCAGGAAATGAAGTGGCCGGAGCCCACCCATCCAACTACAATTACGACAAGATATTACGCTCACAGCTTCAAAGGTAAGCTGGGTCGAAGCTCCCTAATTAAAAATCGGATAAGGAGAATAAGAGAGCATCATAACCCTCTAATTTTCGACCTAAAATATTTATTAACTTAGAGAAAATGAGGGCTTTTTGAGGCAACAGATGGAAAGGAATTTACTCATCTAAATGTTTTCCCACAAAGCAATTTTATAAACTTTTCGATTTTTTATCAAAAATGTGAAATTCTCTTGCTTGTCGCTTGCACGCTTGTTTGTCATCGCAAGTAAAACATTTTAGGCAGTGAAAGAAGTTTTTTTGGAAAAAATGTCGTTAATTAATGAGGCCCGGAATGATTCTTTGTCCTCGGAGTTAGTCGAAAGTTGGGGAATGAGTCGTGTTTTTAAGTCGTCTCTAACAAAACATTCAAATTTGGAGCGAAATTAACGAAGCAATTACAAAGTAACGCAAAGTTTCAAATTGAATTTTTTGCAAGAAGAGAATACGCCAAGTGTATTATAACCAGGGAAAGAAAGTGAACTGTCTTGCCATCTGTTGAAAATGTATAAAATGATTAAATTATAATTACAGTCGAGTCGGATCATAATGAAATTCCGCTTCAGGTTTGGCGCCTTCGGATTGTTGCGAAATACTTTATAGTGGCAACGAAGAATTCTAACGACTTTATTAAGCTGAAAAGTGAGGGTGTGTTTGGACGTGAGCGGAGCCGCAAGGAGTCTTAATGCGTTTTTATCAGCAATGAATGCAACGACTGCATGGATTCGAAGCCATTTTCCTTTTCCTCGAAATGCGATAACACTCGCAGGAAGTTGGGCCATGAATCGCTTCATTTAATGTCCAAATTTTAAAATATTTTAAAGATATCTCCAAATGTTTCAAATTAATAGATCAATTTATAGCCTATCTGTAAATGCTTGAATTTTATGATGTGAAAGGTGAATATGATGATAAATTAAAATCAATCACATTGCTAATAATTTGTTTTATTTAATAGGAATAAACAAAAATCAAAACGCAGTTTGGTAATACGCTTACATTGTAGGTATTTTGACAACTTCTAAAGTAGTTTGGCAGACGATATTAAATTAAAATACAATAACAATTTTATAATTTACTCATGATCAATATTCAATATGTAGGTAAGATATAATATTTATTATTAATGATTGAATAACTGAAAGACCAGCAAAACCCTACTACAGATAAATACCAAGTGGCGTTGTTGTCAAAACGTTGAATATGGTTGAACCCAGGTTGCAAATAGCGCTCGATTGCGACATTAGAACTGTTCAACAGTGTACATTTCTAATATCTTTTATTTTGAATCCAAAGAATATCTACAAAAAAGAAAATATTTGAAAAAATCACTCTTTTAGTCACAAGAAAATAAAACTGTTTATATGCAAAAATTTTGTTATTCTAGTTTTTCGGGAGATTGGCTAATTTTTAGTCTAAAATTACTAAACTATTACTACTTTAAAAGAAAAGAAAAACAGAAAGCATAAACCATTATTTTGTCGCTCCAGCGACTCCTGTCGAACCCGAAAATATTCCCATAATTCTTGTCTGGTTTATGAGGATCTGGCGCTAAGCCCATTGAAAAATTTAGTGCCGGCTGAGTGCGAGAGCCTAAAAAGTAAACATATTGCTGAATAATCCGGCATTATGGTCCCCAGCGAGGAAATAATTGGAACATTTTAACGCATCGCTCCCGCTTGTCCTATATTCTCCAACTTGGATTTAGTTGGGATTTGGACCGTTACGGTGTAAACACAACCAGCCACTCTCGCAGGAAATTCTGTAGGAAATTTTATATTCCTGAACTAATTGAAATTGCTACTTCTGCAATTAAATAAGAATTTGATTCAACAAACGCCAAAGCCACTCCTTACTGACACCAGATACATTATTTACAGCTGGCTCCATAGAGAATTTAAAACGTCTATTTCTAAAGAGAAAATAAGAAAGTAATCGAAAATTCACAAAGACCGGTTTTTCGCCAACAGCGAATCAAAGAAGGATGACACAATTATTTTATTTTTTTCTTTATTTGAAATTTTTGGTTATCAACAAAAACTGTTTTTTGTTAAAAATTAAACGTACACATTATTTATTTTTGTACTCATTTTCTTAGAGAGGCTATTTCAAAATTGCTTTCGACGTTCAGAAAAACAATTTTCCCAAACCGAGGTGTTTTTTTATATCCCACAACGAAACAATCAACATTAATAAATAAACAAAATTGTCTACCAAATTATATTAAATTATTCAAAACATTACTTTTTCTTGAAATTTTGAATCTTATTTGTTACAAAAAATGTTGTACCTAACTAAATATTTCGAGAAGAAATTTTTCACATTCGTATTCTGCCTTCGCTCGTGTTGCAACCAAAGTGTTCATGCGGAAAATTTGTTTTTCCAAATACGTTAGATAAGTAACTATTTTTTAATATGCGTACTGTCATGTCTGCGTCATTCCTGAAAACAGATCTCAACTGTTCTAAAATATTTCCTAAATATTTTACCATAAATGTACAGAAAAATTTACAAACCAATTAGTATTAGCCACTGTAAACACAGTAAAAACAGGGCAGTTTTGCTTAAAAATTGAGTAAAAAATGACACTGACAGTGCGTATTATAAAAAAAATAGATATCAAGTGTTCAAGTAAAAAAAGTATGTTGTTAGTGCAATCGACTGCTGCAACAGCTAGTGACAGAACAGTCAGGCTGGGAGTAGGGTTAGAGTAGAGGGAATGACCCCAACCAAATTATTTCAGCGATATGAAAAAATGTGTAGCCGTAAAAACAGCTGATTTGTAATTATAAGAAACAGTAAACCAAACAAAAATTTAGAAATCACTGAAAAAAACTTTGACTTGACACACGATCGGATAAAATGTGGAAGTTATGTTTAGTCATAACATCCGAGGTACGACCTGCCTTTTTAATACCGTTTATTATAAATTCCTTAGCATTCTAAAATTTAGAATAAATTCCTTAGCAATCTAGAGCGTTTTTTTTTTCTTGAACACATTATATGTACATACAATCATATGAAGGATAACCACCTTAAGATAATAAATTGATCATTGTAAGTAACTAAAAGTTCTACATTATAATTTTTGTTTGCAATAGCTAACAACATATAAAGCATTTCGTAAAAAATCCAAAATCGTATCAAGAAGTTAATTCCATTGAAATTAGCTCATAAGAAAAAATTACACTTCAATTTTTAAGTAGTTTATTTTATACGGTACCAGGGTCCTATTTTGACTGTTGCGGCACGACACCTTATCAGATCAAAAGTAATAATTTTTGATAACGGTTATTAAAAATTCAAGAAATAATAGCGCTGAAATAACCGATAGGCTTTTAAAAAAGCAGATATGTTCAACGGATTAAAACACTAACTCGTGCCAAAATTACCTGTCCCCTTCAAAAATATTAAATAATAATAGAGGTCAAGTTAGCTTTCATTTAAAAGATATTTTAATTTGGTGCGGCAGTATCAATTTTTACAGGAATTTTGCATGTTTTTCTGTTTTAGAGTGTACGTCTGTAACCCTTCATTAGTCGCGCCATCTAATGTAGCATATTTGGTCGCGCTGTATCTGTCAGATACATACTTTATAATTTATATTTTTTAAAACAATTTTACGAAAATTTTTGTAATTATTTTTGTATTTTATTTCAGTTAATATTATTGGTTTAAAAAAAAGCATCTTTAAGAATTAATTAGATTTATTCAGACAAATCTTGTGTATCTAAATCTCTTCAACATCTTGTAGCTTACATAAATCAAATTTTTTTGCTACTTATTCTAATATGATCAAAAAATTATACTTTTCACAGACAATAAACACTTAGAAACACATGAATTAGGTTCTGTATCATAAAGTAAGTAAAGCAGGTAGTGAAACACGGAATAATACATATAAGCGCGCTAATTCTGTTGAATACACTTTTTGGTACCTGCACAAAAAACCGTACTAAAGATAAAAATTTCATCTTGTTTTATTAGGAACCTAATTAAAATATATTGGCCAAAGAATACGTTTTATCTCAACTATAGGAGATTGGCAGTTTTGAAAATATCTACAAAAAAATGAGACATGTATTTATGAGATACATGCGCGATCAACAAAGGGTTAACCATTTATAAATTTTGCTATTGATAAGACAATTCTTTTCATTAAGTAAAATTGTTGAGCTAATAATACACATTCCTTTTTGATCACAAAGACTTTTCTTTAATAAATACCTAAAGTTATTCCTAAAAATTAAATATGTATTAATAAAAATATTTGCTTCTTGAAATAAGATTTTATTACATCGATACAATATTTCTTAGAAAATATAAAGTAAAATTCAAGCCAAGTTTGCGCCCCACGATTGGGAGGAAAATTTAATATCTGGTGCGAAAACATGAAGAAATTGTTTTGCTGCCAATAATTCCTTGAGTGCAATATTGCTAGTGAAGTAAGTGAAACGTTCGACTGGTTGCAAGTTTTGGTTTAGTCTTTTTGTTTATTTGAAGATTGCGAAAGAGAGCAAAATAATGAATAAAAAATAATTGTCGTCTCGGTGGAGCAAAAGTTGAAAAACTTTCCGATCTGAGGGTAAAAGTTGCCTAATATATTTTTCCCCAAGCGCCGACGAATATGAACGCGGCTATCTGATGGAGTCCTGGATCATCCGGAATATTAGTATAGCCCAGAAGCACTTTTTCAATTTAAATCCGTCCTGGCAAATCGTCGAAACGCATTATAGATTATTGATATTTAATGCCAACATTTCGACATTCAAGATTTTTTAAATCATTGTTATTTTACTCGAAGAGAAACGTTAATCTCGCTTTTAGTCTAAACTGTGCGCTTAATTACCCACAAATTCCCATCTTGTCTATAGTCCACATCCTTGAATTAATAATTTTCAATCCAATTTAGTTTTGCATGTTTAATTCAGGAACTGGGGCGTCACTTTCCCTTTCGAAACTATTTCGATGACTTCCTCTCAAAAACTTAGATCTTCATGTAAAATTTTAATCATTTTACTCTTCACTCATTATCTAGCCTAGCCCAAAAACTTAATCACTTATTCAAACAGCTGTTAATTCTTTATTTATAAGAGGATTTTAACCATATTTACACACGCTTGGCCTAATACCCCGGACAGAGACTTGAATGTTTAAATAATAGATGATGTTGGTAACCTTTGTGTATAAAGGGTCGACAATGGAAATTGGGTTTTGCAAGCACTCTTCATTTAATTAACAATTTAAAATATTACAAAACTAACACATATTTTATCGGTTATTTTAATTTGAAACTCCATTAATCCCTCTACAAATACATCTTGATAAAACAATATTTGCTTAGTTTACTTTCCGTTTTACAAATCCTCGTCTATTATTGTTACAGAAAGTTTTATGATGTATTTTTATAGCCCTTGGTGTTGATCATCTGATTTCAAGACATAAAACTGTTAGTTACGTGCCATTATAAAGCCTGATAGATGTCGGACACGAGGTTATGACATCGAAAAATTATCACCTAAAGAGTTGAATTTGTTAGCAAAACAGCTCAATTTGGCTGTCAACTGAAAACAATAGCAAACAATTTAAAATTATTTTTAAAACATGTGCGATTGCAGATAGGCACATCTCTGGCAAAATATTGGTGTACAGTCAGTGCAGATTATTTCAATATCCTGCATCATCATGATTGATAGCGGATCGAATAGGGTCCTACAAGCGATAAACTACAATTACAAGCCCACAATGGAAACGCTTTTATTTCCTATTTTCAATTGAAAACTATTATCGACATTTTAGTGCGTGTTCGACATCAAACAACAAATTTATCTGCAGTTAGATCTGCTATCCGGAAAATTAAAATGTACTACTTTTACCAAAATAACCATTTTACAGTCAAATTTTATTAATTTGAAAGTGGTTGTAGGGATTTGTTGCTGATTTTAATTAAAAGTAAGTCGAAACTAGAATTATCAAAATGGCAGATGCACACACTCGTACATTTCCAAAAGTGACCCAAAATCTGTTACATTGTACATTACAGTCATTAAAATTTTCCTTTAATAAAAAATTTGATTAAATATCAAAGATGTAAACATTGTAAACAAATTTTCTATAATATTTAATACTAAGAACCAGTTGTGTATAAATGTGGTTTAAGGAAAAGTTAACTTCCCGTTGTCTAAAAATGAAAAACTACCAATTTAAATCTTCACTTTTACTAATCAAATTTGGGGATTGCTAGTATTGTGACAAGAACATAAAGCAATTAAATATATAAATAAAAAAAATACGCTGCAATAAGAATAGGACAAAAACTCTCTTGATTTCTATATTTGGCTTTTACACTTTTCTGGCCGTAAATGCCCAAAGTGACCAACTATCACATACACCACTCCACTCCTCTGCCTCCATAATAATATAAAAATATATTACATTTTATATTGTTTATTGGTTATACAGAGGAATATACAGAGTTATATATTTATCAAACTTATTAAAAGGTCAAATTTAACTTTTTTTAAAAAAGTATTTTTTTGTTATGTGAGATAACACTGCATTCCTTATTTTAATCGAAATTTATGTCAAACTAATAAAATTTTGAAAAATGTAAAATTTTGTGGTGTTGGAAATATTGGCTTTTAATCGTTATCTTTATGCCGATGCCGCCTGAACTTTAATCAAAAAATTAGTAAAAGTTCATAATTGTCAAAATAATACTTTTATCTAAAAAAACACATTTTAGTAAAAAAATAAAAAACACGTAATAACATAATTTTTATGCTACAAAAGATGTTCAAAAATTCAAAATGATTTCTGTTGACTTCTTAGCAATAATGAATTCATTGAGCAAACTTCTGCAAAGAATCAATCAAAATATTTGGAAAAAAATTGCCAATTTTGTTTTTTATTCGTTCTTGGAGGTCTTCAATTTGTAATAGTCTGTTGACATACATTCGATTTTTTAAATGCCCCTACAAGACAAAATCAAGTGGGGTCAAATCAGGAAACCTAGCTGGACATTCAATAACTTGCCTTCGTCTTTTCATGTATCTACCAGGAAATGTTTTTTCTAAATATTCACGCACTTGATGACCAAAATATGTCGGTGCTTCGTCTTGTTGAAATTATATGGTTTCTGTTGGTATACCTATTTCGATTGAAAGTAATTAAAGTACTGCACTATTAGCTATACTTTTTATAGTTAGAAATGTTAAACATTTTTAGAAATATTATTTAATAAACACAAACGAGTATATGCACATTTATTCGGCAAAACATATCAAATTTTGACGCTAACTATAAAAACTACCGCATATGTATTGCATTAGGTTTTCAGATTTAAATTTACTAAAATATGACATTGGGTCAAAAGCTATCTCCACGTCAGACATTAGACCATGTTGCATTTTAGGGCTAAATTGCGATATTGGTAGTTTTTTGATTAGAAATTCGATATGATTTACTCTAATCACAAATGGCATTATCTTCTGCTGTGGCTATCTCTAGAAAACAAAAAAAAAACAAACTAAAACGCAACTAAACTCTTGCCAAATGTTCTTCTTTCTAGAAAATTACTAGCCTTCCGACATAAACTTCCTTTCCTACGCTTTGGACACAGCTAAAGTACTCGTTTACGTTATTGTTTTTCTTAACCGTTATATACGATTATTTCAAATTTGTCTTTATTTGCCTAGTCCTTAGATACAGTTAAATCCTGTTTAATATATTTATTTTTTATTTATTTTTTTAACAGTTTTATACGATCATCCCAGATTTGACTTTTCCTTTTTGAAGATGAAATAGCCTCTCCACTGTAACCAGCTTACGGTCTTCTTTCAGTCAATTTTTATAATCCTTCTTTTGTTATAGTCAATTCTTCTAGTCGGGTAGATTGACATGCTTCTTTAATGCTTCTGATCAAATAAATTTTAACCATTACGTCAATCGGTAACTTCTTTATGTATTTTCTAAATCTTGCTGTCTTGGCAACACACACCTTGTATTTTTTAAACCACAAGATGACATTATTTAAGCCACTGACTGCCCATCTAAATTTATTTTCTAACTCTGACCACGGTTTTATTTACACCAAAATACCTTTATTTAAGAAAAAAGTTACGTAGTGACAGCAGAATATCGTATTTTGAGAAAGTCTTTCTACCACGCACTGCACTAATGATAGAGTGACAACCTCGAAACCGATATGTAGCTTCCTGGTTGTAATATTTGGCTGAATCTCCTTTCACTGTTTTGCTTTGTAAGCGCTAATTTGCGTATTAGCTTGTAGGAAGGCTAGGTTAAGTTATTTTATTCAGTACCTTGTTTATTGTTTATTTTATACTTTTTCGCTATTACACATCTCTTATAATTCCTAGAAATATACTCATACTGATACTTGTTTTATATTTTTTTCCAATATTCATTCTATTGTAAATGCTCTGTCAGTTACCTCTTTTAAAAATCGTCTTGATGACTATTTATTTTCCAATTCTTCTCACATATTATGCTTTATTTCATCTTCCCTTCGCAGACACATTTTTTTTATATTTTTATATTTACACGACTTTTTTAAAAAAATAATTATTATTATTATCCAAGCGTATAACAGCAACACTGCTGTAGGCTTGAGTCCCATTTTAAAGCTTTTTTCAGATTTTCTTAACATTTTTTACAAATAAAAACTTGCAGATCACAGTTGTAACAATTTTCATTAAAAACATTTCTTATTCATTTGGTAGTCCATAAATTAAGAAACAGATTATTTTTTTAAATAATCAAAACAAAAACAAAGTTTCTTTGTCGGTACCTATACTTATCTAAGTGTCAGCAAGTTTACTGCAATATAAATATAATATATAAATATACACTTTTATAAACTAAAAAGTCTGACTGTAAATTGTGCTAAAGACTTTGTTTACAAAAACTTTTGAATTTGACGCAAAGATATGAAATTATTGTCTTTTTAAAAGCTTTCAAATGGTCTTACAATATTTGTTGAATTTCTTCTTTGTGCTATTTTTATGTATATTATTAACTAAAACCGACATAACACAGATTGAAGTATTCTCACCTAGAGTTAACTTCACTATAGTACCTATAACTTTCAAACGTTCATTATAATAATAAAAAATCCTACTACGTATTTATTGGATTAAACGATAATTATATTTTACTTATTGATCTCATTCTTTTAAAACTAATTTTGGTATGTGGTAATAGTGCTCATGCTAATGCATTCCTCAAATTCCTTTGTGTTAAGCGGAGGATACAAATTATAGTAAAAATTTAAATACCCTTCGTACTTGTATATACAGTATTTTGTCTTGTTAATTTATTTGTTATTAAATCTGTTAAAATTTTTGTTACAGTTCCTCCGCACCAGCTGCTGGTGTATGATAATTCCGGTCGGGATATCGCCGGCATCGTGGGTCCTTTAGAAGAGGGCTCTGACCTAGTTCTCACTTGCGAGGTTCGAGGAGGTAACGATTTTATTTGATTTCTTTGAAAGGTATAATGCTTTAATGATACTAGAGCGTGAGTAAAAACGAGCAGGTTTTAATTAATGCAAGCAAGCTTCTCAAAATCTCTTTAATTACAGCGGGAGAGATATGAAGCAGCCGTTCAGGTAATTTCAACTTTACGGTGTACATATAATTTTATAAAATATTGCTTTCGTTATATTAGCGTTTCTTTAAGTTCGGCGCTCAAACACAGTACCGCTAAAATTAATTAAGTAATTAAAAAACTTACGGAGACATCCCGCCATTTTATGGGGACTCGCCTCGCACCCATACAAAATACGCGAATTAATTAAATTTCGGACTAAGATCGATTAAAAATATCAAGGAGGATCAACGTGAGGTGAACAATTCCCAAAGGAGACATTACGAGTTGACGGGACCGTAACCGAGAGTTTCCTTTATATGGCCATTAATTATTTGAGTTGTGTTGACCACGATGGACAACCTTTCACGGCACTGGACCATCTATTATGCACAACTAATAGACGGCGGAGAAACGGCACCCTTCTTATCACATCTTTATCTACTCTTGTGCATGTTTGATGAAAGAGCACACCTGAGGATAACAACTCAAAGTAATGGCTGCCTTCGGATTTTGACGATGTGGTTTTTGACCTCGTTCAACACTAAATGGCTAGGGATTTTCTGCTGAAAACAGCCAATTTTATACTTGACACAGACATGGCACCACCTAAATTATTTTTGCATTTTAATTTTATATCCGGCCCAACGCACCCAAACCCCAAATCAATGCTAACACACTAAAATAGTTATTTCCGTTTCTAAACTATAATTTATGTCTTCACAAATACAATCCTCAAACTTCAACACACCTATCCCTCAAAATAAATTTAAATAATAAATACTTATATCTGAGAAAAAAAACTTTCTTTCTTAATCAAATTTGGTCATACCTAAACCGATACATTCATTCAAAAAACATAGAAATGTGGAGGACAATAAAGCCCAAAAATTAATTTAAAAAAATAGATCTTGCGACAGAACTCTATGCGACTTTTTCGTAACTTTTTTTAAGACTTAATTAAAAAACAATAAATCTATAACATTACACACTCTTTTTGGCAATATGTTAAAGGTAAGCGCAACACAAATTTCAGTAGGTACCTGTAAGAATAACAAAGTTTAAAATTTTCTGTTTTAGCTAAAACTACAAGCTAAATAACAATAAAAAAGATAACATTAAAGTATACTAGAATTTAACATATTAAAACGTCATTAAACTTTTTGTTAAGGATAGGTGTTGGTGTATAAGAATTGGTTTATTATAAGACAGGTGAAATAAAACACTAAATGTGTCGCGACGTTTCAAAGATATATGTATTTCGTCTTCTTCAAGACTACAATAATTGTATATAAAAAAGAGGAAATAACGCAACAAATTTAGTTTTCGTTTTACCTATCCTACAATAAACCAATTCTTGGACACCAACCCTTATTTAAAATCTATGAAATATTTAGACAATAAATTTTTTAAAACATTTATTTTTTTAAATCTCATAAAAAATCTTATAAATATTTAAAATAATAAAGAAAATAGAAATAAATTAATTCATCTTACAAAGTTTAATTTGATGACCGGGCGACTACATGCCTTAAAACCGTGCTGTAAGGATAGAGAAACTCTCACAGTTGAGGGTATTTTCAAAAATTTAAAGCAATCTCAAAAAATAATTATAATAATAACGAGTACAAAACCATAACAATAAACTAAGGTTTACAGAAAAATTTGTGATACATTTTCAAGCTCGTTTGTTAAGAAAATAATTTTGATCAAAGCCCACTCTATTACCGCCTTTTGTATTCGTAATATAATCAAAGGTTTTTTTTTTAATATTCTAGTTGTTATTAAAATATATTTCGGTTATTATTAAAAATATGTACTTAAAACAATAACGTTGAAGAGACACATGTTTACTCAGAATTCAATAGTATTATCATATAATTATTTTAATTCATAATTTTGGTTTAATATAAAACTGCATTTTTTAAATAGCAGCTATAGTTAATTTGGACATTTATCTATTGACAGAAATTTTAAAAAGTAAGCAATTTTTTGTGGATTTAGAGTGCTAAAAATGTTTCTCCTTTTGCAGTATCTGTTTCTAACGCCCGGTATAATAATTTATGCAGCAAATCAACAAAAAAAAAACTAAAAAGTACACCTAAAACTTTACTCTAATTCTCTGAAAGTTACAAGTATTTGAACTTCAACAAACTTATTAGTTAGACTACTTGAATTTTTGATCACTTTACAAACAATTTTATCCTTATGGTCAGATACAACAAATTCAAAAAAGATCCAGCGGCCAGATTTTTTAAGGCTATAAGAATTTCAGCCTTTACTCTAAGCTTTCTTACAATTCTACACAAGCGGAATTGCTTTTGTAGAATTTCCAAAATGGTATACCTGTGTTAAGCTACGCTCTAAGTTTATAAAATATCTACTCACCACCACGTCAATGTTATTTGAACGCTCTGTATGTCCTTTTTGAATTAACTATCCACTTATTTGGCTTAATCTTTTGTATAAATCAGATTTCCGTCGTAAAATTTTTCAGATCTGCAGAACTTTTGAGCCGGTTGTAAACCAGTATCCTTGAAAGTCCTGGCCCACTATTCTGATTGATGCATGAGCCGTGACAGCATAATCAGATTCAGCTTTCGACACGCCACACTATTTTTGATGCTGAAAAAATTATTTGGATTTTATATTAGTTTTGGTAAAACTGTCCATTAATAAAATCCCTGTTGGTAAATATGTTATTTTTGTGTACAAAAATGGTGTAGTAATTATCGAAAGTGGCAACATTTGTAGCTCAAGCCCTCGTAGGACAAGTAATTCATTAGATCCTTGCTCTTCCTGCTGCTTTTTGATAAATATCTAATCTGGCAAGGCCACAAACACACACCTGGAAGTTCGCGTGTTTAGCAGTATCGACCAGTGACAAGGGCAGAGCAGACCTGCTGACAACTTCTGTTTCACATACAGCAGTTCGTAGAAACGTAGGCGATAGATGTTCGTGCGTTTGTCTATCATAGCTCTACTATCAATAAAACATAAATTATTTTTATGCGTTATTTATTTAAAAAGATTACACGTCATGGATCTACGGGTGCGTCAATTTTTGTAATAATATATTAACACAATTTGGATTACTTTATATAAATAATCTTTTCTAAAGACTATTATTTAAGAGGCGAGTAAGATTAGATTTCAAGTTTGAGCATAAAGACTGATTTTTAATGGAAACTTAGACAAACAAAAATAGATTATGTTTTATATTCGGCTTTGTTAAAAGTTGTCTGCCCGAAAAACACCTAACTAGCTTTTTCAAGACGTCCGGAAAGTTTGCTGCCCATTATTTCAGCGCCTCTGAAATTTATTTTATTTAATCCGTCATGCTGGATTTGTTCGGAAAATTTTAAACGAAGCTTCTACTTAAACTTTTCCATTAATAAGTAAAACTGCTGAATGCTTACATTTCTGACTTCATTTTTCAAGCACCAAACTCGACACAATCTAAGCACACCTTTAAAACCAGTAAACAAAAATTTAATATTGTTTTTTTAGTTCTAGTTTCCTAAAAAAAACATAGATATTTAAACCATTACTAAATTTTTAATGATTAAAAAACTCTTGCAGTTTATAACCTTTTAAAGACTGTAAAATGCTTTTTGGCAATGTAAATTATATGAAAAGAAGCAAAGTCTCAGACTTCTAGAGAATAATCTTTTCTGATTTTGTAAATAATTTGCTTACTTTTAACGTTACAATTAAGTTTTTGCTTTAAAACCATTTAAAAAGTTAGACACTCAAAATCGTTAACTTTATGAGTTCATAATGCTCTTATAAAGAGTGATATTCTTACTAATTTCTTTTTAATACAAGTGAGCGGAATCTCTCTCTGTGTTCCAAAACCAAACCTGTTCAAGTATGGAATTGATAAAAATAAAGCACTAAGTGGTTACTGGAAAAATATCATTTCAATTGGAACCCTTTGAGAGTTTTATATATCGTAAAAATCAAAGAATTGTTCCGATTTGGCAATTTCCTTCCACAAAGCTTTTGTGTCAGCATAAACACTTAAAATTCTAAAAGCTTAGAGATGACAATCGTTTTAAGCAAATAACGTTCTTGAAAAAACCGTTAATTCAAGATAATTAAACTTGAAATTGTGATAGAAGTGCTACTATTAGCAAACTAAAAACCTGGCAAGACTTCAAACTCCAATTTTTCAAAACATTAGACTTCTCACACTAGAAAAAGTAAAAGTTGAGAACGAACGAAGTAAGAAAGAACTAGTTTTTTTCGTGGCTGTAAAGGCCACTTGGAGGTCGTATTACATCTCTATAACGATCCGTCGAAGATTAGAAACGAATCGCGCAACACATCTACATAAAAAGCAGGGACATAAAGACTTTCCTCAAAATAGCGAAAAGAAAAAGAAGTAAGACAATTTCTATCTGATAGTGTCGGTCCCTTAGAGTCTCCCAGGCCTGCTGTTCCAGAATCCCATCATCTGAAACGCATTAAGGAGGCGCAGGGTTGCAATTTCTACGACGGCTAAAGAAATGCGTCTCTAATACACAAATCCAAACCTTTTAGACTGGAAGTAGTGCAGATCTTGCAACGATATTGCAGTCACATAAAACGAAGCTGAAAAATGTATGCTTGATGCACTATGATGTCCTGCGCCATTAAAATAGTGAGAGTATAAAATCCTAACATTATAAACTGCAATTCGATATATGCACTCAGTTATACCATATAAATTTTATTCGTAGGGTACAACTGGTTGCATAAAACTAATTGCAGATTGTGACGTTAGGTCTTAGGCTCCGCCTATTTTAATGACAGAGGACATCTACGTGTCTAGTAAATTTACCGTGTGCTTCATGTGGTCACACTAAACTCTACTGCTTTGACATATTTGTTGAGTACAAAGCTTGGTCAAACTGATAACTAATAATCAACCGTCATGGAATTGACTAGATTATAAGTTGTACATCGTCGATAACAGAAAAAATAATTTTGACTTGTTACAATATACATAAATGTTTGTAAAAAATATATTTGTAAATATTCTGCTAATTAATACAAAATAAATACCTATTACAAACAAACAATGAAATTAAAGAAATTTAGTAAAATTAGCATAAAAGTAGTTAACAAAATATAAGCATTTAGTAGATACATAAAATGTATACCTACTTAATGATTTAAATATGAATTATAAAATGTCATCACATATTCTGGCTTTGATAAAAAAATAAAGCTATAAAATATCTCTTGATAATTTTCATTTTTATAAAACGCTTTTTATGACATATTTTTTATAAAATATAGCTTAATTTTTAAAATAATTATATTTTTTATAAAAAAATAATTTTAAGTTGCAATCTTTTGCTATTTAAACCGCTGCGCTACTATAATTGTTAAGGTCGGTTTACAGAAGGTAAATTAAATATTTAATTACAATTAACTTTTAATTCGTAATTAAACTGGCTTTCCTGACATTTGATTGGATGAAATTGACATTTAATTGCGTATTAGCTATTCAATCGCAATTAAAGTTAATGTCACTTTCTGTAAACTGGCCCTTAGTCTACAACAAAATTATTATCCCAAATGTTTTCTGTTGATTTCGATGATTATAAAATTTCATTTTGTAACAAACAATTTTAATGAAATAGGACCTACAAATTTATAATATTTCTTAAAAACGGCGCTTTTTAAATGCAAACCTGATAAAAAACTTCTTCCAGTTTTCATTTTTTTTTTCTTTTAGATTATTGCCTGTGTTTTCCAGTTTTTATGGAATGTCACTTAGAATTATTGCTTTTGATAAAAAAATGCCTACTCTTCATTAGAATTTTTATAAAATACTATTTGTAACAAGCAATTTTAATTTTGTAATGTTGTTTTTTGTTAAAAAAAGTAATTTTTGATTGCGATCTTTATAAAACTTATCTTGGCAGTTTTCATTTTTATAAACTGTTGTCTCTCTTTTCCAGTTTTTCTAAATCGGCACATCCAGATTTTGGTTTTGATAAAAAAATCTGTTAAATGTCTTCTGTTAATTTCGATCTCTAAAATTTTCATTATATTTTTTAAATAACGATTTATATAGCCGCCTTAATAAAATGCCCTCTGAGTTTTCTTTATACATATACCTACCCAAATCCAATGTGGTTTTTATGACAGGGTTCTATCAAATTAAAGATAGAGTGAAATTTTCTAAGAAGTACATAGGCGGGACTAAGAAGCTGCGCCAAAGTTCAAATCAGGGAGCGAAAACCGTGCACCAGTGGCGGAACATGCGGTACATTTTTTCGTCTGCATTTAAAAGCATATCTTATGTCTTGGGCATCAAACAATCTGACAAACCTAAAAATCGTTTACTCCAATTCAGACAAAAGATTTAAACCGACCGGTGTGATTAAAAATCTCTTACTGCTACTAAAGAAACAAATTTATTCTAATCCTGACTATTATAGCAATTCATGATCACCCGACGCTACTGAGTGGTTAGTAGTGTTTAAACGAACTTGCGAATTACAATATTGGGCTGAAATTCGTCGTTGCGTCTTTTTATTGGTGTGTACTACTTATAAAATTTCACTCTAACGATAGTAACAAAGGAAAGGAGCCGCTGAGCAATAAAACTATAAACATAAATCTTCTTACTATTATTAGCCGGACCTCGACTCAGGCAAATAAATTTGATTTACAACAGACTTCGACAACCCTTTGAATGGCATCATTATGACGGTCTTAATGACAATTGCAGTGTCATAAAAACCACATTGAATTTAGATAGGTATATAAAAAGTGCGGCGTTAAGAATTGATTACAATCTACATAATGCATTTGTTTATAAAATCTAACCACTTATTTGGTAGACTTGGGGCCTAATTCTAAATCACATTTACGCCGGTGTAATTTGAGTTGCTAGGAGCAACGTCGTAACTTTACTATACTATTTATATTAGATGGCGTAACTTTGCGCTACTCCGATGGAGTAGCGCAGTGATTTAAAATTCCAGCCTTGGTGCAGAATCTCGTGAGCCGCGATAAAAAGGTATGCAATAGATTAACTGGTTAGTGGGGGTTCGTTTTATTGTGCTATTGTTTTGTAAAAATGTCGACTCGCATTTTATCAGTTAGTTCTCGACTTTCGCTGTTTACTGACTGCTTCGCTGCTATATAATAAATAAATTTGATGGTCTTAATGCTAATTATTATTTTGAAACTACTTTTTCTGTATTATAAATTAAAAATATAAACCAATGTATAAACGATTGTAACCGAGCTTCTAGATTTTTAAACTTTAGACTTCTCCTTCGTGTATCTCGCGGCTTATAAAATTCTGTACCATCTACTCTTTAACAATTTAACTTCAAAAAATGCGATTCAAACGTTGTATTACGATTTTTATCTTTAGCTAATCACGTGGCTTGTGGTTATGTTTAAAAATACCGTATCATTATACGGAGTGCACCGCCTCTTTCCTTATCTACTTCGTTGAATGCAAAATTGACTATCTCTATCCAGTGACTAAAACTTGATCTTTTTAACACTGTATCCAAAACGATGCACGCTTTTTGTGACCCCAGTTATTAGATGGGACAGAAAGAGAAAATTCTGAATTCAAATAATGTGACAAATGTATCTGTTCTGAATGAGACAAACAAAGACAGAGTAAGTGCGCTTGGAGTGGCAAAGCCGGACGCACCTTATATTAATATCCGAACAAATAAAGAAATCAAGTAAAAGAACGCAACCATTTTTATTACTTTTAATAGGTAAAAATATTTACAATAAATTAATATTTCTATTATTTATAGTAAATAGTTGAATACAATATAAACATTTTAAAAAGAGTCTAGTATGACCACTTGATGTAATTTATAGGGATTTTATTATATAAATATAAAAGATTTTTATGGAAAATTTACAATTCAGAGATGTCAATAGATCGCGATCTACCGGTTAATCTTTTCTATCGAGTCAAACGTCAAAAATATTTAAGAATTAAAATTGTAGCTTTGTAGAAACTTAACTTAAACTGTTTTTTCTTTCTCAAAAAGTACATCGCAAACAAATTCTTCATTAACAAAGTCATTTTTTTATAAAAATTAAGTAGACTTTGCTGCGATAATTGTTGGGCTTATAACAAAAAAAAACATAATCTAGCGTTACATAAACTGAAAAGACCTTTCATGATATTCTGCTTTTATAATGTGGCTACGACATATCTGTCGTTTTTGTCAATAATTGGGTAAATTAAATTCACCTTTGCAGGGCTCGAATTTAAAATACTAAAGAGTTTTGTAAATTTGTATATTGTAATCAGTTTTGTTAAAATTTTATACACTCGATTATTATGAAAAAAAAAACATTTTCCTGCTTGTCTTAAAAATTATTCTCGTTCACGACAAAATCCAACTTAGCTACTTATTAACAGTAGTAAGAAATATATAAATAGGAGAAGCGCTAGAGTGTGACAGTTAAGTTTAAGAAACAATTATTCAAGGCGATAGAAGTGTTATTAAGTTGTACAATCGTTATGTTATGCGTTAATTTGTTGTTAAAAAAATTATTCATTTAAAAATCTAAATCTAAAACCATAATAACCCGAATTGAGTCAACGTTACACTACAATGCATTTTATATTCTACATCAATCAATATATCTAACTTTTTTTATAAAATATCGATCTGCCTTCCATGTTTGTTTTTTATTTTCAAGTCGTAGAAATTTTTTATTTCTTATTGTTAGAAACAATGCAACATAAATTTTGATGTCCCGTCTAGGCACTTTACGGTTGATTGCAACGCGAATTGCATAGTTTTCCAGACCTTGAACTTCTCTATAAACGACATTATAATAATGACAAATGTAGTGCTTTATACTATAAGCAGTACAACACGAGAGGTGTTTTATGTAACAAATGTGAGCACAATAATTACCGTCACAACATGAACATTTTAAGTTCATTGCTAAAAGCTAAAATAAAATACAGGTTTAAATACGATAAAAAAAACAAGTGGCATTTAGAAATAAATTACATGAGCGAAAAACTATTTTTCAAAGGATTTAAGGATTGTATACGTATGCAAATTAATAAAACGCATTGTTGTATTTAAATATATTGTAGCTTAACATGACGCGATGCATAATTTATATAAAAAAAAATTTTTTTGAATGCAAGCGAGATTTCTCTGAAGTGAAAACATAACTTCTAATTTTCTTCTGTTGTTACCTTTGAAATTCACTTTTCCTGTCGTTGCAAAATTTAAATTTGCGTTTGAGAAAAGTTTATAAATTGAATCAATTTGTAAACTTCTCCAAATCAATATTTTCTTTGTTTCTAAAACAAACTTAATTTCCAGCAAGTACACCCTCGATCAATTGTAACCAGCCATCAAAACTCCCGAGTCTCGAACACAAACATTCTAAAAATCAAGTTAATTTCTGTCCAAGCAAACATTTCCTCTGCACTTGAAATTATCATTTGGTGACGCTTATTTGATTTTCTAGGCCGGCCCACCCCCACAGTGTCGTGGTTCATGAACGACCGGCTAGTGGAAGGGGAGGTGGAGGCCATTGGCGATACCCTGATGGTAAACCGGCTGGCGGTAAAGGCAGTGCGACGAGAGCACCTCAACTCCACATACAAGTGCCAGGCCAGCAACACAAAGTTGATGATGCCCGCAGAGAAGACTGTAAGACTAGAACTTCTCCGTAAGTTTAAATAGAAACGCCCCACGCCCAAGATCCCCCTAAGTAAACAACCAACCCTTTGCAGTGCGGCCTCTCAGTGTTGTCATTCCTTACAAACCCCGGCAAATGGTAGCCAAACAGGACTACATCATACAATGCCAAGTGACGGGGTCAAGGCCTAAGGCCATAGTGACCTGGACGAGAGACAATCGAGACTTCAGAAGAGGAAAGGTGGGTACACTCAATTAACAAAGTCAACAAAAAATTTATGCCCATTTATCACGATTTATACGACCACACAGGAAACTGCCACATTAATAACCCGGGTTATAATCATTCAATATAAAAAAATATTGTAGATTCCGACTGGTTAGTGAGTTAGGCCTAATGTTGAATAGTATCTTATTCACTAGTGAATAAAAAATCAGAATAGGAAAATGCAGTCAAATGTTTCATTTTTTGAAAATCACAATTTGTGGTTAACATCCGGTGTATTATAAAAAAAAATCGTAGAAAGTAGTTCTTAAACTAACTATACTATTTATTACTAACAATAAGTATGTATCATAATTTTAAAGTAGGTAATAAGTGATTTTGTTAAAAGTTTAGAATAATCTTAGAACGAGTAGGTAAAGTAGGTTTCAAAATCTATGAAACTTATAAAATCATTAACAACTCCTAAGTGAACTGTTAACAATGTAAGTTGTAACAAACAAAAAGTTTTTGATAGTAAATTAAATAGATTAAAGGTAAGTCACGTAAAGAAGAAAATGATATTATTCAAACTTATAAATGTATTTAAAAAATGCAAGTTTAAATTTAATAGAGAACTAACCTTTCTTTGAAAATAGGGACCGGTGTTTGACTTCTTTGACTAGTGCATAAAGGTTTAATAAAAAAGGATAATATTGATAAAATGCGTACTTCCTCATAAAAAAGTAACAGCGTAATAAAGTAAAAGTAACAAAAACTATTTATGTTTGCACGACTAGTCTACAGTAAAATTTTTGGGGTAATAAAAGTGTATTACAGTAAAGAAGTTTTAATTTAAATTTAACTGATAAAAAACAGTTTCCAAAATAATAATCTTTAAATCATAATAAATTGATCAATCTTAAAATACTACAAAATACACTTCTTTGAAGATGAAATGAGTCCCTCATAAACTAGTTTGTAAGTCAAAACCATAAAAAAATTTCCAAATATAGACAACTTTTAACTACAGTCTATATGGTAATAGGCATCGACAATAAAAAAAAAGCAAGCATAAACAATAAAGAAGTTAAGATTTTTAAACAATACCTACATGAATATATATTTTTTTGTAATTATTGTGTTATAAATTTTTTTTATAAAATATTGATGACAAAACCTGTCTAATTTATCATGGCATCTATTTTGTAGTTTGTAAAAAGTTATCAAGTTGTAACTCTATAAGAATATACAAAAAAATAAGTACGAGTTGAGGTCCAAATTAGTAAAATTAATAGATCGTTAAAAAAAGTTGAAAAGTTAAAAATATTTTTCTGTTGCTTGTTGACATATGAGGGTTATTAATGCACTCCAAGTCATTTAAAGGAGTTGATTAAACACCCCTATTAACAACCTGTTAATACCAACCATAAAAACTAAAATTTTGACATGTATAAACTGTCATAATTATAAAAAAAATTTAAAAACAGTATATTTGAAGATAAATGTTTTATTAAAAAAAACTTCAAATTGCCATAATTTATATTGTAAGTTTATTTTAATAAATACCTGCTTATAGAGAAATGTGAGGCCTGATTAATATTAATGACAACTGAAAAATTTATTTAGGTGTTTTGTAGCCAGGCAACAGAGAACAATCTAGATGTGTTAGTAGAAAGAGGCCCGTTGAAAAATATTGGAATAAAGTTTTTCAAGTTTATTGTGATATAAGCAACAGAAAAACATTGTAATCAACGCTTTTATTAATGTGTGATTAATAATCTCAACTACTATTAACTCAATTATTAATCGCCTTCATTAACTTAAACTTAGAATTAAATATTTTGTTGTTTTGAAACATGATTATATTGACAATGCTGAATTTGCAAATATGAAACGTTAGAATTAGAATGAGAATAACAAATTTTTAGCAAACTTCTTGAAAAACTGTGCTGTTTCCGATGCATATGATTCTCAAGAGTCTACCTACGTAAAAACAACTAATGACATTCTTTTCGTCTAGAGATTAATTATAATAATAATAATTTAATTTATTATTAAGATGGTTATTATTAAGATTGTTGTTATTTTAATTTTTTTAAAGTGCATATGTTTGAAAGCCGTATGAACATGACTAATATGCATTTTTGACAAAATAAAGTACTTATCGTTTTATTTTGATAACCAGATAAAGAAAGTAATTACAGTACCTTACGATATGACTCTTTATCATAAATAATTCTTAATAAATATTTTAACTTTTTATTGATACAAATCGAAATTTGCTCACTTTACTTTGACATAAACAGATGGTCTTTAAGACTTGACTGTCGTAAGCTAGTTCTCTTTACTTTATAGTTTACGTTATTAGAACTTAAAAAGTATGTCTATGTTTTTGCAACACAAATGAGTATTACCTGATACATTAACACATTTACTTTACATTGTTGTGTGCGACAAAGGAGACTGGATATAAAACTAAATCATATGATATTAACAAAACTGTCCAACAATTTTTGGAAATTAAATACACAGGATATAATACCAAAATTTTTAGTGATTCTTGGAAAAAGTGTTTTCAGTATATAAATGTCTTAATACTTTCCTACTAACAGCCTAACAGCCGTGTGTTTATCCAGATCGGAGAGTAGCAGCTAGGGAAATCAGCTTATTTTTAAGCATATTACTCTGCTCATTTAGCTAAAGTAGCAAACATATACTTTTATATTATATTTAACCTACAGTAGATAGTAGATTACATTTTTTATTGTGTGAAAACATAAAATATTACTACCCTTTGTTTTAATCGTCTAGAGTTGTTTTTTTTTAATTGTTAATCTGTTAACAAAATTTTTGCTGTAGTACAGTGGTCCTAAAATACACTATTGATAATATTTAAGACAAATGTTGCTCAATAATTACTTTGGTTGTCTTGTGCTTTTACCAGTAGCGAATCTTCAAAACAAAAAATTTAAAAAATTTTTTTAGTCACGTGGCTTGAAGTTATTTCTGAAAGTACCGTATTTAAAGCTACGTTATGACAAATACATAATAAATAGCACTTTAAATTATCAGCTAAATTACTAATACAGTTTTTAAAAAATAATTACAAAATTATTCTTGATTCTGTTTTGTTTATTTTATCCACTTATCCCATACAAGACCACAACTTTAATTTCATAAAAAAATTACTCTTTTCGAATAAAAATAATGTACGTAACTTGCTACAAACTGTATTTCGTCAGCATTAAATACAAACAGCTTGGTTAGCGCCTCTTGTTTGTAAACTTTTTCTTGCACGATATCAGTGATTTTCCACACTCGTTTTGTAAATAATTATTATTCTACCAACGCTCTGAAATAAAAATAATTTTTTGTATTACTTTAAATTTAAACATAAAATGGTAATTAATTTCGTGAATGCTTAAAAAACACAATTGCAAATGAGCCAGTATCAGTACAGTATTGTAAATTACAATCTTAAATATTAATTATCGTTACATAACTATAGCGTGGTCAACAAATAACTGGATTAACAGATAGTAATCAAGTTAGCAATACAACATTTATAATTCTTACATAATTTTGGTAGTTTAGCCGTTTCAGTCATAATTTTTTGGTTCAATAAGGTCAAAACTCAAATTACCTTATATCAGTAAATTGTACCTACAACATAATCTTTTGCAATAGAATATTAAATAAAGTAAAGTGTCCCATAGGGCAAGTTTATAAAATAATAGACAAACTGCGGCGTAATTGTAAAACTTAACCTTTTCAGCTTACCACTTACTGAAAAAAAACTGCTACAAGTAAAAACTTGAATAAATTTAATACCCATTACGACTTTTTTAAATATTTTTTTCTAAATCTAGGTTGAAATGCAAATATTATTTAAATTTTGTATACAATTTTTTTTTATTAAAGTGTAACTTAACTACAAAATGAAACAAAATGTTATTATATATCTAGATATGCAAGTGTTAATTTTAAATTGTTGATTTGTTAAAAACTAAAAGCATTTCGCCTATTACTACAATTAAATGATAATAATTTTGATATAATACTTGTCTATAAGTAAAAAACACAATCAATCTTCTTGTTGGATCATTTTGGTGTGTTTAAATAAAAATTGGAAATGAAACACCCACTAACACCAAATTTTTACTTGATACGACGCACGTTTCGACAACAACGTTGTCATCCTCAGGTAGGAACCGTCAGTTTTAATTCATACCTGAGGATGACAACGTTGTTGTCGAAACGTGCGTCGTATCAAGTAAAGAAGTTTGATGTTAGTGGTTGTTTTATTTCCAATTTTCAAAAACACAATCAGTTAGTTATCGCTGCCAAAACTAACAAGAAATACTTGTATTATTATAAATAATATTATTTATTAAAATATTTATTTATTACTTCTTATTTCTTATCATATAAGTACAACAAAAATCCGTAAAATGAGTTTTTTCATTTTTTCGTTAATAATTAAGTCGTAGAAACACTCCAATTTGTCTCGCATTGTGTCGCATCAACAGATTGCTTAGAAAGAATGTTCGCATTTTCAGTTTTTGGAGGAAGGCAACGAGACTGTGGTAATCAGTTCGGTGACATTCTCCCCCGAGCCCGAAGACGACGGCACATTCCTCAAGTGTCTGGGTGACAACCCGAAGCTGCCCGGCTTCAGCCAAGAAGACTCGTTCAAACTAAACGTCGTCTGTAAGTATCCTTTTATCTCTTCCGAAAAAAATGATTATAGAGCGGTTATTAATACCGCATGGCGTCATAATCAATTCCGGCGTCATCGGAATTTGGCAAGTTCGTTTAAAATTCCTATGGCAAGGCAAGTATCGACCCTTACACCTGCCAGCTCACCTTGCTGATGCAGCGCAAACGTGCCGCCCTGAAAATATGAAAGTGTGCCGCCGGTATTTACGACGTCTAAATTTCAGGAGGCTTTCTCTCAACAAAGCACACACATTTACATAAAGCGCGTATCGCGGTTTTTCATTACGAGCGCCGCTACAACGATTTTCATCTTATTAAGAATGCGTGGAATTGTATTTTGGGTCTATAATAACTTGCCGCCTGACAGATATTTGTTCAAATCGTCTTGGGGTAAATTTCACCTGTGCCAGCAGGAATTTAAGCTGGCGAACGGGTGGCGCGGTGAGAATAAGCACTTACAGGGGGAGGAATTATGCATGCCAGAATGACGCTTTTTCTCACAACAAAACCCGAAGAACGAAACCACCAAATGACATCAGATTTGAATCTCGACTCGTGCTCAAATCTGTACTTACAAGCTAGAAAGCTGCTATGATTTTAACTACTGGGTTTGAACACCGATATTCAGAAACGAACACAATTAAAAGCATTCAGAAACTACTAATTAGCATTAATGTTTGTATGTTGACAAGTAATATCAATGCTTAAAGTTATTGAAAGAAAACTAGAAATTATCCTAACCACTAAGATATATATAATTTAAGAACAAATACAACACACACTTACAATTTTCCAGACGTCTTTAGCTGCTATTTTTTGTATATCGATTTAACACATATGTATATTAAATACAGTTTATAGAATTAGTTCTGTAAAAAAAGCTTTATTCCTTTATTCTCACCATTCTTTTTCTTAAAGTGAAGTGTTTTAATGTAAATGATAAAAAAATTAAAAAGTCAATCCTACAGTTTTAACCAAAATAAATTCCTACATAAAATTCGCAAAGCGCTTTCAAAAACTAGTTTTGCATCAGTGCCTAAATAATAACAAAAAAAAAATATGAAAAGCTAGAAAAAATTTTGAAAAACTCACCAAACTGTATTTTAAATGTATTCTAAAAATAGAATAAAGCGTTATTTTTAGTAAATGAAAAATATCCCTGATCCATCTGACATCAAAATAAATTATTGCTATTTAGAATAAAATTGATAAAAAAAATAAAATTTAGCCGTTTAGTCGCGTTCCATTTGGGCTAATTACTAATGACGTTTTTCAAATGCACTCCACCAAATTTCCAGAAAGAATCTAAGTTCTTGTAATATTACAACTGAGATTTTCATGATGTTGTATTAGAATTAATCAGAAACAAATATTACAAATTATTTCTATAATTCAAAATTTTTCTTAAAAGTATATTTTCATGTTACTTAACCAAAGCGGTACTAAAAACTAAAAGTATTTTTAAATTAGAAAAAAATTAAGTTTAAATACATATTTTTATTATTTTCTTAAAGTCAAAATATTTATGGACTAAGGTCCGGTTTCTGGAAACGAATTTAACTGTCCCGTTAGTTTAACCGTGGTTTAAAGCAAGAAATGGGTTTCTGAAAACTCGGTTTAAATTTAACTCTGCAAATTTGCACAGTTAAACTAACGCGCCACATGCGCGAGTTAAATTAAACTGTCAACATTAAAAATCTGAGAAGTGTGGTTATGTTGTGGTTATGTCTTTGTATTTTCCGTGCTTTCTTGGCTATGGGGGCTATCTTTTGGAGCTTAATCTTTTTGTTAATGGGGGGGCCGCTTTAGGGCTTCGCCCTCGTGAATTGGAGTCACATTTTAGAGCCTTGGTTTTTTGACTATAGAGGCCCCATTTAGGGCTTTGGCTCTTTGGCAATAGCTCATCGCGGCACCGCACGGTCGTAGCTGCATCCCTCACTTAAAATAAGCCCAAATTGCAATCGGTAATAATGAGCAACCACTTGTACCATACCAAATGAACAAAAAGGCAAAGCTCTAAAAGAGAGCCCCTATGGTCAAGAGGGCAAAAGTCTAAATCGGAGCCCTCATGCTGAAGGATCGAAGCCCTAAAAGCGAGTCTCTAATATCAATTGTTACAATAAACAATTAATTTAATTGTAAACAACAATTAAAAATTTAATTGCAATTAATATTTTAATCAATTAATCTGTAAAGTAAAAAATTAACGGATTATTGCTCAACACTGACAAAGGGTTATTCGGGTGTTTAGAGAACGAGCGAATTCTTTTAAAAAATACTCAGATCCCGAATTTCGTGTTCGATTATTTTTTTTGAGCCAACATAGCGGCATCGTATCAATGATACTAATGATAGATTTATATTTTGTGGTCAACACAAAATGTGTATCACGTTCTAATTTATCCCTTTTTTGAGACATTTTAAGTCCTGTCACTACGATAAATACAAATTTTGACACATCGGAGGTGGCGCCATCTTATAGTATTTTAGCAAACTGTTAGATAAAACAACAACCACGTTTTAACAGAGAGTTAGCTAACTGAGAGTTAAATTAATTGACGTATGTTTCGAGAAACTCGACACTGTTTTAACTCTCCGTTAGTTTAAACTCCCGTCAGCTAACTGCCGGTTTAAATTTTCTTTCAGAAACCGGACCTAAGAGTTATAATAATTGACACAAAATTGTATAAAAAACATGTATTTTAGTACAAATTTAATTATTTGTCATGCAAATCTACTGCTGAAAACCACAAAAACTTAGATCGATTTTCGGAATTTTTTTTGCATTTAAAAAACGTCGAATTAGTTTTTGTGATTTGCTTGGGCCAATTAATAATGACATTTTAAAAATACACTCAAAAAAATTTCGAAAAGAATTTAAGGTTTTCTGATATTATAACTGAAAATTTTCTTTTCCGAAGATATATAAACATTACAATATCTTGTAGCCTGCAAAATCCTTAGATTTGCCCAAATACAACTTTTGGCTTTAAATGTTATAAAAAGCAGGGTACAAATTAATAGACCGTGAACTATACTAAAATTAAAAACACAAATTAAAGAAAAAATTGTACAGATTTGACATACTCTTCTCCGCCGAGTAATATTTTTTTATATTAAAGATTATGTTTCATTAATCTTGTTTTTCATTCAATATTTTTAAAACCATTTTACTCTTAAACTGCGAACAATATTCAAATTCAAAACTTGTTAGTTTTAGCATTGCTCATGCTTTCACTAGCCTAAAAGGTTGTCCTGCAACATCGAAACTGTTTATTTACACGTGAATTACTAAATATGATGTATATGAATATCTATTTAATAAAAATGGTGGATGCGTCGGGCTAATTTCTACTTAACTTGTACTAAAAATTTCTTTCGAAAATTTTAACAACAGTAAGCTTCAGAAACTTTACTAATTTAACAAAAACTTAATAATAATTGACCTGGCAGTAATAGAAAATATAAAAAATGGTAGAATATGTCGCAGACAACTAATAAAACTGAAAGTAGCTGATGACTTTATGTTTTTGTGACATACAACCGCCGTTCTGTTTGCATGTCTAATAAAAAAATGAAACAAGCATTTATTTTTAAATTTATTATTAAACTTACAATTTACTATTCATTTAAAGCAAACCATCACTTAGCCACGGACAACACTCTAACTTTAACCACTTAAAAACTGGCAATATAGCATAGTCCAACAATTTTTAGCAACTTTATAATGTATTTAAAAGACAATCATGAGTGTCCGAGTGTCTTGAATGAAGTGAAAAATATGAAAAAATAATTAAAAAATATTATTATTCTTACTATTCTTCTTATTATTCTTTCTTCTTATTATTCTTACTACTCTTAAAATATTATTCTACTTATAGCACTAAACATTTTTATACCCTAACTGATTTTTTTATTAACATTTCTCAACGTGAAAACTATAAGATTCTAAATACATTTTCAAATTCTAGGAAAATAATAATTTTGTGCCTATATCTCAATAAAATCAATGTTTAAAATTTCAAATAACTTTAAGATTACGTAACAACGCTAATTGCCAGTGACAAGGACAAGTAAGACGCAGCACTGCACTAAACAAAAAATATTAAAAAAATTAACAGATGTAACTGCAGTTCTAACATAAAATTTGGTAAAAAATGAGAGTATTACAGATATCAGATGAATACCGTATTCAGATCTTTACATTTTAATATTATACATTTTAAATTTTGGTACACGTGTTTCTATTTATAAGTTTTCTAAGACTTAAAAAAATTTCATAAAGTATTTCATTCGACTTTGTAATCTCTAAAAGCGTTCGACAAAAATTTACTTTATAAAACTTATTTTTTTATAATACACTTGTCAAGTTTACACATACGTATATTTCAATTTAACTTTTATCAAATTTTCAGCGACGATATGGTAGGTTGTATAATATAAAGTTCGGGTACTTGTACTTATAAATCTACAAGAAGCATTGTTGAATTTTTAAGTTATATTTTCTGTAAAAATACATATTTTTGAATTGTTATTCTAAATTTTATAGTAAATATGTATAAATAAAATATTATTTTTTTACAACTTATTAACATTTTAATTAACCAAATATGTCATAATTCAATAATTTTACTTTAAATCATATCTGCGAACAACTTCTATGTTTTTTTATTTTGTTTAAATATTGTTGTATTCGTAATTTGGTAATTAATTAATATTAAAACAATAATTCATTTAAAAAAAGTGCTGTTAAATTTTAATACAATGTTTTTTGATAAATTTTTTAATGTTTCTAATAAAATAAAATAAAAATTCGATTAAAAAGTTATTCTGACAGGTAATAAAACAAATTGAGAAAGTCATTTATTAGAAAAACTGTTAGAAAACTTTTCCATTTTATTTTAAGTTTTTTTTAACGTATTTCTTTTTCCTTTTCTTTTTTTCTCTCCTTCGTTTGCATCTGTTACTAACAACATAGTAAAGAGCGATTCAAAAGTCATAGAATCATAGAAAGAAGCTTAGAAAAAAAGAAGTTTTTTGTTTTAAAATTTATTGTTACTGTCACCTAAATTGTCAGAAATAACTGCAAAATAAAATTAAGATATGAAGTTTGTGTTTTGTGCCACAGATGTAATCGACAACAATTGCATTAAGAACAATTTAATATTAGTTTAAGGGGCGGAAACTTAGGATTCTGACGCTTCTCATATTATAAAAGGCGCACAAAACTAAGACATGATACTAGGCTTCCTGGATGTGTCATTTTTTGACGTTTCTCGTTCATTGAAAGTAAGGGCACAGATTCATTCTCTTTTTTTATTTTTTGCCCTAATGAGCACTACATCGTCATTTTTATAATTTTAAACTATTGTAACATTAGTCGTTTATTATTGTATTTTTCGATCATCAAAAACGTGCTTAAAAAACCTAAAACTTTTTGTAGGAAACTCACCTTGTTGGAAACAAATCGTGCCAAAAGTGGATGTAAATAACATTTTGAACTTAAATTCTTTAAAAAAACAAATAACACTTTAATTTTTTTTAAATAGATTTTACTAAAAATATAATACCTACTTTTAAAAAAACGAACGGTATGTCATGAAAGAGACAACACCATGAAAAAATAAAGATACAACATACCGATGGGTTATAGTATAGTAGAGTCGAAATCAAATGTGAAAAAGACAATGACGGATCAGCGCGATGTCCCAGTTTTCTTTATTGGACGAATCCATTCCATTACAAGGGGAAGCCATGTTTAACAGAGTCGGCTCGTGAACTGTCATACTATTACTCAGTAACTCTGCTCAGTAATATCAGGTTACATTTTGTGTATCTTGTGTTTAAGCGCTCTTCTAAAATTTAGAACTTGTTTTAGTTTAGTTATTGGAGTTGTTTCATTTTGTTTATTAGATAATTGATGAAATATTATTAACTGACGCCTTCATGTTACGCCACTGGTGTCAGAATCAGTCTGAATCAACACGCAGCTTAGGCTCCGCCCTTGTCTTTTTCACATTTGATTTCGACTCTAGTTCAATTAGCAAGTCAAAGATACGCTCAAAATAACTATGCTACTAACAATACAACAATATCAATTGATTGCCTATGGCCAAAACCAAAAAAAAACACCTCTTTAAATGTACTACCATGTACTACATAGTTTAAATAAAAGAATGCTGTGAGGGTTTTTTTCACTATTTTTTAAGTGTTATTTTCTTACAAATAAATATTAAAATTATTTAAAAAAATAGCAATAAATTTTTTTATTAAAAAGTCACATTTATCCGGTAGATAAATTAATCCGTCTGAAACGACAGATCACAATAAAAGTACTTTTTAAAAATAACTAAATAAAAAAGTACATGTACTATTTTTGAAATTTTTTTTAATTTTTGAGGTGTATTAATATTATAATAATATAATATAATATAATTTGATTTACGTAAACATTGTACTTTATTAAGTTTTTTGAGTTTTTTTTCTTTCTAGTATTTATTTGAACACTCAAAAAAATTAGGTTTAGTTATTAAAAAATTCGGTCGTTTTCTAGAGTTGTCTCTTATGTCACTTATAAAGCGTAACCTTTTCCTCTCCATCTATGAATTCGTGAAAGTTTTCCCTGTCCAATCATGTCTCAGGCGAGTTGGCTGTGCTGATAAACGCACCAAAGCCCCATTCGTTCTCTTCTACAAAGAGCCGTTAGATTCGCAAGTTTCCGTTGACGGATTTGAAGGAAAACCCTCATGTAAGTAATTGTCAATATGTGTAAAGCCTCTGGCAAAATCTTCACTTCAAATGGGTACCTACTCTCTCGCCGCCACCGACGTAAAGCAACACTAAGCAGACGTCGTCACGAGTAAAAAAAAGAAGCCGACCGCCGTTTATTTGCCGATGTGTATTGGGAGAACCGGAACGAATAAGTATCGATTTTGAACCTGGCTAACGCAAAATCGCTTATTCGACAACGCGAGTGTGTGCTTTTCAAATTTCGAACGACTCGGTAATTGGAAATTTCCGCTTCATTTCGTTACGCAATTTTATATAATTTATTTAACACGTTGTAATTATTAAACGCTACATCAAAACCGGATCTAGAATTGCGTTTCCGGATTTATTATAGCACTCACTTAAAGCTCTAAAGCTTCTTCTGGGTGCGACACTAATTCAAAAAATGCAATAATTTCAGTTTGAGGAGTCGACGACGGAAAAGCTGTCTCGTCAATAGAAGCAAGGAATTGATTTACCTTTTTCGATTCGGTAAATAAGACATACAGAAATTGCTGTAAACACAGGTAGCCTAAAAATAACCACAGCAATTTTATAAAAAGTCAATACTGCACATGTAAAGCAACGAACTTTTTTGGTATACTATCAAAGAAAAATTTAAATTAAACATAAAAATATACGACTATATAAAGAAGCTTGCAAAGTAAATAAAATTAAAATCAATTCTAATAAATTAAAATGCTGAAATTTTCTAAATTAACTGTTTGTTGTCAGTGCGAAATTGCTTTTCTAATTTAGAGCAATGAAGTAATTGTTTAAATTCAAAACGTAATCATTAAATTCATTATAAAATAATCAAGCAGGTATAAAAGTTTAAATTCCGGATCTCAGACAGAGAACTGCAATGTATGTTTCTAGAGTTTTCTTTCTTTGCGCCATCTCGAGTAGTGTAATAAATAAATATTATAAATATATAAAGATAAATAATTATATAAAGCAGACTTATAGTAAAGTAATTGGATTTAAAATGCTTAATTTAAAAGAATAAACTTATTCAAACAATAGCTTAAAATAACTCAAACTCTATCGCACTTTTGACATTGTATTTAAACCACTAGGTAATTATTGCTGTACGGTTTCGTTGAATTTAACTGACCCAAGGCCATTTTTTCGAAACATTTTGAATTACGAAAGAACATAAAGACGATACTTCCAACAAGTCGAAGACTTGTAAAAACTTGGCTTGACTCTCTATTTGAAAAGAAAAGATGGAAATTATTCTTCTTCTGGTGTATACAAAAGAGGGTTCCAACCCCAATAACTTGATAAAAATGGGTGAGAATCCAAGCAAAAAAACTTAAAAGAAGCGACAACTTCAATGAAGAAAATTATTCTTTTTCTGGTTTAAATCTTCTATGTGCAATAAGCGGGTTCCTACCGCAATAACCGATAAAAATGTGTAAAAATCCAGGCGAAAAAACTTAAAGTAGGTGACAATTCCAGTGAAGAAATCGTAGGTGGATTTTCAACCTCAGTATAAAAAGTTATAGCGGGCGATAGGCCTGGTAAAAAAGTCCTGTTTGATTAAATCCACGATTATAGCGTAGTGTCTTCTAGCCCAACAAAAAAAAAACAATGAAATTCCAAAAACCAAAGTTTTTTAAATCTTTTAAGGCTACATATCGGATTAGTTTTCTTACCGATATTAAAGCGCAAAAATATGCAGCAAAAGACTATTAATAAATAACTTAAATTTTTACAAAAAATATATACCGATTAGAATTTGCGTTATCGCACTTTATTGTCAGCGGTGAAGTTGTGTGTATTAGCTGGTGAAGCTGTTAGATGCTATAGTTCAATGTCAGTCAGGGGAGTAGTTGTTTTTATTCTATCCGTTAAGAATGTTGTATAGGGTTTAAGATTTGTCTGGCAATACATTTCTTGCCATTATTTCGGACCTGTAAGTAAAAATCTTTTCGTCGCTGGTTTTATGCTACTTGGTAGCACCAAAAAATGGATAAACATAACTGCTCTGCAGAGTCCTGGTGACTGTATCTGGTTAGTACGTTTGTCATGTTATTTTGACAAAAAAAAATAACTAGTTACAACTGTTATACGCGAAAAAAGTAAGAATTTTTAGGTAATGTCTTGTTAGCCCAGTTTTGGTAAAGTCTTTTTTTAAGTTGGAATTGGACTGGGATAATTATGGGTAAAAGTATTAAAATGTGTTTTGAATACATACTATTTAAGTGAAAAGCAATTTTAATACAAAATGTATTTTCTTTGATAAAATAAAACCGACTAAACAAAACATGATTATCATATTTTTTGTGAATAAATTCCTGTCGAGGCCGAGTTAATAAAACCCTAGAGAGGATAGCCAGCATGCATTTACATAATGTAAACAAAAATTTAATTAAGACTGACCAATATTTAATATCTAAGCGGAGGTGGAAGTATCAAATGTCAATTAAATTCGTTTAGAAATTAATGGAAATCAAATACACCAAACGTTTTAACCGTATAACAAGGATTATTATTTGCATGAACTACAAAAATATGTAAATATCTAAAATTGGAGTTTCAAATGTAACTACCACAAAAAAGTAAATCCACTAACAACCTGTCGAGAGCGGTTATTACAAAAGAAAGATAAAGTAACAAATTATTCAAGATACCTTCATTTACACTTGAATCAGGCTTTGATTTTATAATCAAAAAAATAAAATAGTTGAGATTGAGTTATGATTTTAAAATAAAACCGTTTTACGGACAATTTCATAAAAAAAATTGTTATACTCGCAACCACAAGTCAGTGTGTGTCGGCTTTTCCCATAATACAGAGGGATCAAAATGTCGTGGAATCGAAGAAAGCTTAAACAAAATGAGGTCTATTAATTTAAAATTAAGCATTACTGTTAGCTAAACTATTACAAATATCTGTGCAAAATTCTGTTATAGCATAAGCTAACAAGTGTTTTGTCATTAGCATAGTCTGAAATAGTTATGAAATGTAGCAAGCACTCAAAAGCACCAAACAATTTCACTTTGCACGATGCACGTTGCGACAACAAAGTTGTCATCCTCAAGTGGGAAATTAAACTGAGGATGATAACTTTGTTGTCAAAACGTGCGTCGTGCAAAGTGAAATTGTTTGGTGCTTTTGGGTGCTTGCTACATTTCATTCTACACACCAAGGAGATCCAACACGAAGTGAAACAGTTATAGTAAAAATAATTTAATATTAATCTTCCAGGAGCAAACCAAATGTAAAAAAATTAAAATTCAATTGACAATTTTAACATTTGGAAAAACGCATAAATCTCAGACATGAACACTATATCTACCTCTTTCTCTATGGCTAACTGAGATTCCAGGACTTTTGAATCGCTCGGTAGGTATAACCTGCGCTACGAAACGATCTACTACTTCAATCGAAATATAAATCTGCTTAGAAAATAATCATTGTTTTTACAAAATTATAGTCATAATAAAAATTGTTAATATAAAAAATTTAAGTTAATGATTCCCTTAGTTTTGCGTCGATGACGCTGGGGTATTCCTAGACGTCTACATTATAAATTATTATAATCGAAATAATTAAAAATAACAGAATTATTTTTAATGGTTAATCATTAGTTCGTTCTGTAGTTATACTTACACAAGAAATCTTTAAATATTTCTTAATTTTACCATAGACAATAGATATTCTCATTTTTAAAATATCAACGTATATACTGACTTCTCATTGCTAATATGGTTTTTTTGAGTGAGAATAAGAGTATTGAATAATTTAATTTAGATGAAACTTCTTTTCTAATTTTACAGAACTCCCAATTCCTTGAAAGTTCTTATCTAGAAATCCAATATTGTTAAAGTTTTGAAGTTGGTCAAATGGTGGAATTAAATTGCCTGACAGTCTGTAATCAATTTTAATTGTTACAACACTTAACAAAAACTTCTTAATAGCTAATAACTCGGCGAACTGTACCCGTTGTAGCAACAACAACTTCTAAACTAAATTATTCAAAGCAATCTTGCACAAGTTAACCGTTGCCCGATTACCCGCCAGAAAAAAGATACAAAACGCTTATTCAAAGTGCATATAGAGAACAGAAACTCCTTGAAAAGTTCTTCATCTCTTTAATTAGTCACCATCTTCTTTTCTCCGTATTAAACCGAAAATAATATTTCAGAGAGAGTGAATGTCACTGCAGCGCTCCAAGAGACCGCAGATGTTATAAATATGAAATTATGAGCAGGCTGACTTAATTTAATTTCGAAAGTTCCAGCTCGTTTTTCCTTTTAGTCAAATCTGATACATTTCCTTCACTGAGCGGTGTTATTTCTTCATTACACAATTCGTACGTCGCGACTCCCTCGGCACCCTTACGCTCAGCTTTATTTACTCTCTCTTTGCCATTTTTAAAACTACCCACTTCTGCTAATACCTACTTCCTAGAATAAACTGCACACGAAAAGTTGCCAACTTTGAAAAGCTTTCACATCCTAGAGTTGTGACAAAGAAAATATACCAAACATTTTGACATAATGCATATTTGATACATCGCACATCTGTTATTCATAAAGTATTTACCTTCTGATAATTACAACAAATTTTATATTCTATTTTATATTTTGTCTAGTATTCAGAGTTGTTTAGATTCCTAACCTTCTATTCAAGTTTGAATTGCATCCACCTACTACAATTCCGTTTTAGGTATTAATTTTACAAAAAGTGGTATTTAAGAATTTAGTGCCTCATTAAACTGGTTTAATTAAGTAAATTTTTAGTCAAAATAAGTATATACAAGCTAATAAAAATCAAACAAAAATTATTTCTTAGAGTTTTAAATTTGGTGATATTTAACTCTATTTTTGGGTAAATATTTCTTATGTGTTGGTGAATAAAATAATAAAGCTCCTTATTATCCAAACTTTTATTTATCCAAAGTATCCAAGTCCACTTTACTTCAAATGACCGAGCGTTTGACATAAAGTCCAATAATAGAAACGAGTATTCACTCGCCGACCCATACCCACTTAAAAATATCCAAAAAAAAAGGTTGAAAAGACGACTAAAAATGAGAAAAAATTGAACAAACCGGGTTGTTTAACTCTTTCGCATCTCTAAACGTTTCTGAAACCTAAACTATTGGAAATAAAGACGTAGTCTTGGTAACTATACTATAGACAATTGAATACTCCACAACTTTTGTCTTTAACAAATTTTGAAGCTTTAACTATTTACTCAGCGTTTTTGCAGCACAAATTTTAAACTTGCAATTATTTTTTTAGTACGAATGTTAAAATTTTATACTCTATATGACATTTTTATTTGTTTTGGAACTTCTTTAATTTAAAAAATTAAGTATTAACGTTGAATCGATTTACTATGTGTCTCTTTTAGCCTCTCTCTTCTGCGTAGGTCCAAATTCACATACAGCAAGCAGCAGATGGCTTGGCGGAAAGAATAGTTTTGTGATTATAGATCGTACTTAAAAATCATCATTTTGTACTATACATTGAGAGCACAAGATAACATTTAACCTTGTCATATTTTTATTTATAAATAAAATTAAAATTATTAATTCATTATAATTATAATACGAAGAACCTTTACAGTGTTTGTATGTGAACATAAAAAATGTTTTATTTCAATCTTTTACTTCCTTGTGTTTTAAATTTTTTTTATATGGTTCTGGTTTATGGACAACTTGGTGGTATGTAACAATAAATTAGTTATTTTGGTAGAAGACACTGTTTGTGTTAAAATGTCTCTTATAATTCATTAATAAATTGTTTTTTATTTGAGATAAAAAAAGTTACAATTTAAAAAAATATACATATGTGACTGGGGTGCCTCACTAATTAAATTCTAATAAATTAATTGTAAGCAAAGTTGTCATCTTGTAGTTCAAATGAACTAAAAGATAATCTACTGTTGCTCTCTGACGCCATCAGTCGTTCAGCCAAAAATTCTAATTTCAAACTTTTCAAATGTAGCTGCAAGATTATAAAAAATATGCATTATTTTTTTAAATCTTTAAGTTACGTTACTTTATCCAGTTCTAAAAAAAAATATTTTATACAGTGAAACCTTTAGCTGTAAACATTTCCATTGAGCTGATAATATTTTTAATATGAACAAAAATTGCTAAGAACGTTATGTTTATTTTGAAGCCATAATCTACTTTATACGCCCGAAAATCGGAGCGTAATCTTTATTTTTAAAGTACTGAATTTTTTAAAGTTACTACGCAAAATAACTATACCTTCGTCTAGATGCCAAATAAACGTCTTCAAATTATTAAATTTAAGGACTTAATTACTGTAATTTGTCTATTTGTTTTCAAAATTCTAATTTTTTTAATTTTGTTTTTATTACTTTTTCCTATAATTTCTTGAATCTTCATTTAAAATTTAACATTTTAAAGCACTCATTTTAGGTATTTTAATAGCTATTATTTTTGAATATACTATTTTTACCTGTAGAACGTTTTTGTTAAAAACATCTTGTAAAATATCAAGTTTTTTTTAAAAAAAATTATGTTTTAGACCGGTGTTTTTCTTGTTTTTTTTTCGTTTTTATCAAAATCGTTTTTTCGAAGTTTTTTTGTATGTTCAAAATTTTTTTTATGTATATTTTTTATTTTTCTCTTTCTTTCAGTTACCCACTTAAGTCGTTATTTTTTAAGTTTTTTGAAGTTCTTTAGTTTTTACTTTTTTTTTAAACAAAAATAACTTAAAACTACCTACGTTTATTCTCGTCTTTTTCTAAACATAATTCTTCTTTTTCTTTCAATCGTTGTTTTTCTTCTTCGTTTTCTGTCAACAATTTAAAAAAAAAATGCCGAAATATCGACAACTAACAGGAAATGTTTAATTTTTTTGTTATTCTTTCTACAATCCCCTCCTTAATTAAAAAAATATACATTTAAGCTAAACACAGCAACCAAGAAGCTACAGACCGGTTTCGGCGTAGTTGCCCTATACTCAGTGTAGCGCATCTTAATGCCTACTCAGTTTGAACAAGTTCACGGTTATAAGCCGACCTAGACTGACTAATGCACTCGTGATAGAATTGTTGAAGTAGTTGTTTCCATTTTGGGTGTTTGAGAATAATGTGTTGAAGTAAAGGTGGCCAAAAAGCCATACAAGATAAACATCAATTACCACCGCCGTTTTGAGATAGCGCTACTTACTAAATATTGTCGCCCTTCCAAACCCACCTGTTTGAATGTGCCACTTTCGCTGGTGGCAACATGCGTTTTCCTGTTCAAACTGCCCTGTGCAAAATTTGCATTTTCAATCGTACCTATCCCATGGACTGATAGAAGAGCTCCAGAAACATTACCAAAAAATCCACTTCTCTTACTTTTTAAGATACAAGTTCTCAAACATAAATGCTTGGTTATTTTTGCATTTAAGAATAGTTTGACCATAACCTCCGCATTTGTTTATTAAGAAATTTATTAAGAAAACACTCTCGTGTTTGTATTTTATTTACACTCTTTTTATTGTTTACCAACTCTATAGTTGATCAACGGTAATAGTAAATTTTAATTTAAGTTATAAATTTAACAACAATGCCGTTTGGAGCTGATATTGATACTATTTATATTTATTTCTTTATCTATTATAATCATACAGTCTTTTCACCATGTCGCTCTTATAAATATCTGTTTTAAAATGACTAAACCTCAATAAACACGTTACTAATCAATTTCTGTCCCAAGCAGCAAAATTCACGATTATCGTTGCTCAAGTATACTAATCAGTACAGTCAGTAATCGCAAAACCAGTTATGGCAACAACCCAATTTAGATTTTGTATTTATAGGCTATGAGTTATCTTCTGTTTTCTAAAATCAACATTTCTGTTTTGTTTAAAGTGTTCAATAACTTCTATTTTTTTTCTTCTTTAAGAGCAATTCTTCATTTATGTGAATAATTTAAAAATACTGATATTTCCAGGTTTGCAAGTAGCTGTGTACCCTAGGTAAATAACCTGTCCAAGCAACATTTCACTTGGGTTAGGCGAGAGCCACCAAAATTGACAGCACGTCCCTGCTTTCTGTACCTATTTTAAACATTGCTTTATATAAATTGCGACTGTTATAAGAAACCTATTATAAAATTCATTTAAGCACCCCATAAAAATGTGTAAAAAGCTCAAAATATAAAAAGGAATATTTATAAAAACTTGTTTTTTAACTCAATGTTGGGACTCACTCATTCTGTATAAAACTCCAGTGTCACTCTAGTTTTATAAACTTGAATTAATATAGGTCTTTTTACAGAAAAAAATAATTTTCGAGAACTAACACTTTAATTTTAATAAAAAAGAACGTTACACAAAATGAAACAAGAATAACTAAACCTAATTAATAGATCAAAAAACAAAACTAAAATTTTAATCCATATTATACTGAAATGAAGGTAAACATAAACAAAACGATTAAATAAGAGCTTTGACTTCATCATAGAATACAAGCACTAAAGCAGCCCCTGTGCCCCTAAACACATTCGAAAGCGCTCCTTTAAAAAATGCTAATGAGCCCTCATTTTTTGTAATTTTAATCCAACAATCTAATGTATTTTTATACATCATATCTTTTTTGGCCCTTCCCGACTGCATCATCATCCGCCTCCTCACTGTATCAAACGGATATGAAGTAAACCCCGACACAGTAGTCACCAACTGGGCAATAATGAACGACACAAGAAATGAGGTATTTTTCGGATCAGGAAGCATCCCTTTTGCGGTATCAAACAGCCCGAAATAAGATGCTCTATAAATAATGATGCCTTGCACCGATACTATGAACCCCCTGTACAGCCCCAAAAGTCCATCAGTCTTGAAAGTTTGTACAATGCAATCGACCATTCCTTGGTAGTGGCGTTCGGCCTTGCTCTTGCCCACATCAGCCCCCAGTCGGGTCCTGGCATAATCCAGAGGATACACAAATACCAAAGACGTGGCGCCTGCAGCTCCACCCGACGCTAAATTGGCGCCGAAGTAACGCCAAAATTGAGTATGTTTGTCGATACCCTCCATGAAGATCTTCTTGTAGACATCTTTGAACGCGAAGTTAAGAGCCTGAGTCGGAAAGTACCGCAGCACATTCGCCAAATTACCACGCCAGTAACTCAAAAAACCTAACTCACGTTAAATAGGACATCTTAAGAGGTTTTTACTAGTACCTTGTTCCACTGGAATGCGGATAAAACAGTCTATTATTCCTTTGTAGCGGTGCTCTTGGGCTATCTGCTTGTTCGCCTCTTGTACCTGAAGAATGAGTTTTACTCTCTCAATGGGGGCGACTGCAGTTTTAGCAATCGCTGCGGAAATTCCACCGGCAAGGAAATCTTTTATGAAACTTTCTTTTACCATATTTCACCACGCAAATTCTTATTTGATAACAAAAATTCAATGTCGATTGGAATTTTGACAGAAATCAACGGCAGAAATGACGGCAAATGTTCTGAGCGACATCTGTTATTCATAAGATTAATAACAAAACTAGCGCTTTTATCTCCCTCTAGTGTTCATGTAATCGACTAGTTTAAATGACAGCCTGCAAATTATTAGAAAATAACTTTGAATTAATGCCGATCGCAGCTGGGATTTCCATTATATTAAAATGTTATTAGATTAGTTTAAAAAAAATCACATGAACGTCTCTTTTAACAAGTTGTTACAATAGTTACGGTTATAACCTCACTTTCCGACTTCCATAGTAGAATTGGCGCGAAATTCAATTATATCCGCGATTATCTACATCCACGTAAAATAATAAGTAGAGTGAAAATGCTATTTTATCATTAATTTGAAAATACAATAAGAATTTAATTTATTTAAGATATATTTAATAGAAAATAATAGGACAAAACTAAATTGCGCAACTTCTAATGGTTTTTCCAAAATAAACCAGAGAAAGGTGTAGGGAGAGTATTAATTAAACCTTTCCGTTAGAAAAACTACAGTCAGTAAATAAACAAAAACAGTACCGCAACGTTTGACTGACGTCTGCCATATCTAGAGTCAAAATTTGAGAGGAAACATTCAAATTTTAAAATAGTGGGTTTAATAAAGGATTTTATGAGTTTCTTACGATTTTTACATCAATAATACGATAAATCAATAAAAATAAAAGAATGAAATTCCTTGTAAAAGTTCAAAACTTAAATGTTTCTTTCTGAATTTTTATTCCAAATATGGCCGATGTCAATCGAACGTTGCGGTATTGTTTTTGTTTATTTCTTGATTTTAGCGGTACTGTATTTATTTAGTGACTACAAGTAAACATATAATATGTACATAAAGTACGCATTTTTATAGCGTCCATTTGATAAATTCTTAGATAGTTTTTTTTAGTGCACTGGTTGGCAGTACTAATGGGGTAGAGAACTGTGACTTCAAAAATCAGCAAAAATTCAAAGCCCTGTCATACTAAATACATACCTTAAATAAGTTACTCTTATTGTACTAGTACATAAAGTTGAAATTATAATAGTTAAACTTTGACCGAATAAAAATCACATATGAAAACACAAATGAGGCATAAAAACACTCTACTTCAATACTCTAGACATTCTAGTTTAAATCCAGTCACAAGTTACAAATATTTAATTCTTGTATAATTCAGAAAAAAACAACAGAATAAAAAAAAATAAAACAGAAAAGTTGATCGAAATTCAGTTAATTTAGGATAACAACTTAAAATTTTACACTAGACTATACAAATCTTATATTGATGGAAAGCTTGTCAAAAGATCTTTTGATTGGTACAATAATAAATAGAGGATGCCACTTGAACAAAATTAGTTTTTGACATTTTTAATTTGTCATATTTAAAAAATTGCAGTAGGCACATGCCACTGGGCAGGTTGTTGGGTAAACACTTAAAAAATGCGCCATAAATCAAAATTGATAACAAATAAATGAAAACAACCTCTATAAAAGTTATTTGTAATTAAGCATATAATCCAAAAATAAAATCAAACTGAGTAGATTCCATTTAGAAAAACATAACTTTAGCGTTTCCTATATATATATTGCTTTGAATGAAAATTGCAACACTTAAAAGTTGTGGGCAAATTTTAATAAAAATTTTACAAAACGTTTATTTTAATGTAATAAAGAAATCATCAAAATTTCAATTTATTAAATTAACAACATGTGCATTTTTTTAATAATGTGTGGGTTCTCTATGATTTCTAATGCACTCATTCACTCGATTTGGCGTACTTTAAATGAGATGATCAATATCCTCCTGTGGTAGTGCATCCCAAGCTTCCTGAATCTGCACACGTAACTCGTCCAAAGAGTCTGGGGAATAAGGTAAATGTCTTAGTCTTGTGCCTATCATAGCCCACACATGTTCAATGGGTAAAAGACCCGGTGAACGAGAAGGTCATGGAAGCATCACCACGTTAGCTTCTTCTAAGAAGTTCACTGTCCTCCTTGCAGTATGTGGGCGAGCATTATCCTGTTAGAAAACAAGATTTTGCAGCTCTTGCAAGTACGGCAATGCAATTGGTTCCAGCACAGCTTCTATGTACCGTTAAGCATTTAAGTTTCCTGGAATAAAAACCAGAGGAGACCTACTGCTATACGTAATACCATCCCAAATCATCACTCCCTGAGTAAGCGCAGTATGCCGGAGAAGTGCCAAGTTCATGTTTCTGTGCTCGCCGCAAAAACGTCTGACTCATCTACGTCCGTCGTGGGTCCACAAACAAAATCTAGATTTTTCAGTAAACTCAATCTGATGCCATTCCCGTCACCAATTCCCCCGTTCCGTACACCATTCTAATCTGCGAGCTCTATGATGAGGCGTTAGGGGGAGACACCAAAAGGGACGATAAGAACGCACTTCAAAACTACGTACTCGACGATATATAGACGCCATTGAGATTCTTACATTTAAAGTTTCCCTCCAAGTGTTTCCAACTACTCGCGTGGTTGAAAATCTGTCTCTTAACGCCAAAAGTCTTAAACGTCGTTCTTCGCGGTCTGTCGTTCTTCGCTGTGGTCCAAATCCTCTCCGACGTCCATAGAAACTTTCCTCAGACCATCGTCTCCAACATCTCATTACTATAGTTGCGTCACAACTAATTCTGATGGAAATTTTACGAAACGAAAGACCACCCTCTCTTATGTCAATAATTCGACCTCGTTCGAAATCATTTAGTTGCCGAAAATTTTGACGTTCACAAACTCTGGGAATTATAAATAACGTTCTCCGCAAAATTGTAAAGAGAAAACTGATCCGAAATGTATCCAAGTTCGTAAAACAATCTTCGATATTGCTATCTTTCCCATATAAAATCTTTCAAAATACAGGGTTCACGATATTTTTTTGTTGAAATTTTAATCATTTAATTATTGTATCAAAATTAAACTTTTGTGAAATTTTTATTAAAATTTGACCACAGCTTCTTGGTGTTGCATTTTTCATTCAAAGCAGTACCTATATATCCTGTATATAACCCGGAATATTTTTAAAATGTGCATAAAAAACGCAGCTATAATCTAAAAAAAGAAAAAATTACTGTCTCTTAAAATAAACAAGTTATAGAGCTTTTTCGGACCGTTGGAACAGCCTGTATAAATTATGTAAGATGTAGTAACATTTAACTATCAAAATAATCAAAGGTGAAGACATAATTTGAAATTATTTTTATCGACTAGATTTTTTTAAATAAAACAGTAACGGTAAGCTTGGTTATTGATTTAACTAAACCGCACTAATTCGGTACTGACCAGAGAAAACGAAGTAGGGAGAATCTTGATAGATCAATTTAAACTTAAAAAAGAAACTATAAAATTTTGTTCGGTGTTCTTCAATCACTATTTTAATTGGAAGTTGATCATTTTATTTATTCTTTTTTGTCATTAAAAACTTTTTTTGATTTTAAGAATTAAAAAACCACTGTACAGTTATTTACACTATAGTAGATATATACTTTACGTACTTTAAAGCAATCTAACAAGTGTTCATTTAAAAAAGTTGTCAAGTGTGCTATGAAAAAACAAAAACATTTTGAAGTATGCCTTAGTTTAATTCGGCTGCTAGTTACGACGACAAATCACGACTGCGCGCGCACTATGAAGCAGTGCATCAAGTGCCGACATCCCTTTTTCGCTACATCTTCTTTTATCAAAATCTCATAGCACACTTGACAACTTTTTTAAATGAACAGTTGTTATAAACTTTTGGAACATTAAAAAAAGTATTACTTACAGCAGCTAAGTTTATAAAAAAAGGGGCTATTTGCTTCCTTAACATTCCTGCACTAGTAAAAAAAAGTGCAAACGCCTGTTCCATTCCTTAAAAAAATCAAAGTGAGTAACTTGTAAATTTAAATTTGTTTTTATTTTTAATTGATTTATTAGTTTAAATTTTTATCTATTGTTTGTTTGTTCAATCTTTAACTAAAATTTGATCACTTTTATCTAAGTTGGAACCTGCAAGGGTCAATCTCCATATTTCTGCGAGACATACCGTAGAAACACAGCAAGTAATAACTAAGTGAAAAATGAAATAGATTTTACGAACCAAATAATGAAAAATTCGAAAACGAAGTTGAAAAGTGTATAACCTTTGATATTTGTTGATGCTATCAAATACCTGTCATGTAAAATCTTTATGATGCATTTGCTTCTTTCCCAGTTAATTTTCCTTCATGCTTTGAAACAGAATATTTTATTATATCTTAGATATGCATACGACTTTGAGTCTTTAAATCTAAAGGCTCCAAGCGTCAAACAGAAAATTAACAAAATTGAATTCAGTATGCTACCTACTTCAACAAAAAAATTTTATTTTTCTATCTCAAAAAGAAATATGTTCAAACTTATGTTGAAAGAAAATTGTAAATTAGAATATTTATACCATGAATGAATATTTTTAAGAGAGTTAATTATCTTACAACAGGTTTTTGTGTATAAATTTTCAACATTATCCTGAAGTAATTTGTGTCGGAGGAAAAAAGAATTTGTATTTAATACGAGAAAATAAGCTATATTAAAGTCAAAATAAGTAAATAATCATCTTAAAAAAAATAATTATAACAAACTTAATTCGTAAATGTTATCTTAAATAAATCATCTTGATAAGTTAGCAATTGAATACTGAGATAATATACTCGTACAAGAAATTTTTGTAGCCTACATATAAAATTTAGGTTTCTTGATAAAATGTCTGAACATTTCATTACAAAATAGAACCTCAATATTAAGAATTAAACTTGATATTACTTAATGAAAATTATATAAATGGAAAAGTAGAAGTTTTCAAATAAATTAAAACCGCAGCACTCAGTCAAGTTAATAAACTGATGATAAATTCTTGTTGAATAGTTAGCAACCAGTATATTTTAATATACTCAACCTTTTTGGTGAATATAAACATTATTTTAATCATCTTTAAAAGCGCGCAATGTCGACTAACAATAACTGTATATCCAGGTCTCTCCGTGTCCCTTCGTTTCAAAGATATTAAAATTCCTCAAAGTCCCAACAATTTCTCTAAAATAAATTTCACCACAGGGAAATAGTTATATTGTATTCGCAAATAGCGTGCACCTTATCGGTGCATCAGTCTCTTTATATTAAATGAAATAATTGCATCCTCTACAAATAGAGAGTTTTAATACTCATGAAATGTTATAATAACGAAAGAATCCTGACACGCCATCCACTTGGAGTTTTCACGACATCGGCTAAGGAATGCAACCGGCAAATTAATACCCCCAGCACAATATTGATCAAATATTTCTTTGTGTGTTCAAGCCCGAATGTAAAAATTGTGACGTCACACACGTAGTCAAAGCAGTAAATTATCTGCGTTGAGAACAAGCCTAAACAATTTCTAGAGAAAATCTTAGGCAACAGCGAAATAATTATTGTTAAGTTGACGTTAGAACGATAAATACCAATAAACTGAGATCGAAATGTAACTGAATCAGAGCAGGCTGTGCCTGGGTAACTGTAATGATCTGTCTAATGGTAATACTCACTTCCACGGTTTGCCCTGATTCAGTTACATTTCGATTTCACGTTAGTTTATTTTAATACAAACTTAGTACCAGGTGACTATAATTGTTTGAAAATTATTTTGTTACTTTAATCACGTTACGTTAGCAATTTTGAGTTTTAAGTTGGCAACAGGGTTGGCATGGCATTCTCAATTTTCCAAAGTTAAAAACCGTCAGTTAATTGACAGTTTTACATTTTATTTACAAAAATAAATTTTATAACAGAACCAATTGACCTATTTTCGAAGTGGACTGCAACTAAAGAATAATCAAAGAATCATAAGAATAGTGACTGGATATATTTACAAGAGGCCGCTTATAAACAATTTGTTCAAAATTATTCTGAAGAGCAAATCGAATACAGTAATTTTGTAAAACACTGTGGTTAGATAATTGAAGGGGTTTTAATCACTGGTAATGTGGGAAAAGGTAAATCTACTGGTCGCCCCACTGTTGCCACACCTGCTGTGCAAAATGTCGAAGAAATTGTTGAACAAAATCTTCGTAACGAATATAACAGCAAATGGTACCATAACTCAGGTAAAAGATTAATTAAGAAATAAGTTTGATGACAGTTACCAAAACGATTTATTTACGAAATACGAGTAAATTTTGACAGGTAACAGAAAAAATATAAGCAACACGAAATGTATCGAATTTTAACTTTTGTCTTTGGCAAACGACTGTAGAATATCAACACACGTCTTTACATTGCTTCTTACTTAAATAACTATTAATTCAAATAGTTCCAAAATAGATTAAAAAAATCTGTTACATTGAGGATTAAATTCTTAATAACATGTGTTTATTTAGAAAAAAAAATGCAAGAGTGCCATGACAAAACAAAACATTTTGAAGTCTTTCTTAGTTAAATTTGTCTGCCGTACTGTCAGTGATAGTTGTCAGAAATGTCGGATTTGTCACATTATGTCGGATTAGTGACCTGAAATCTATTTCATAGAATATTTTGTAAAATCAGTAATCTTCAAAACTTTATGTAAATAATTATTCATTAACTCCTATGGGAAAACATTCCCAGTACAATATTTGCCGATTTCAAAGTATTAACATTCTGTGAACAAAATTACTAAGCACTGACTTTTCTTCAATGACCTTGTTTTGTATTCCATCGAATAGATCCACTCGACTTCAACTTTTCTACCTCTTCGAAAGTAACTTTCGAATATAAAAAAAAACTGAAATTTAGAACGAACAAAAACTTAACACGAAAAAAGAAGGAACAACATGAAACTATAAATAAAAATGACTTATTTTATAAATCTTTTATAAAAAATTGCAAGTCGGCTCCTGAGCAGACCTGATAGTAGTGTTATTATTGTGGCAAATAAATATCAAAATTGACAGAAGATATTTACCCTAGATTATTTGAAAATTAATCTAGATATGTGTCAAAAGTACTGCCCCTCAAACATAAAGATTCAGAAATAATACTCTAGTAGCAAAAGATAAAAAATATAGAATAACTGATGACAGCTACTGACTGAGAAAATATTGGCAATAAATTGTTTTACATTGAAATATTATAAAAGAAGTTGTTCACTTTTTTTATTTTTAATCGTCTCGAGTGTTAAACTGATAAAAATTAAATTATGACATCTGTGCTTTTATTGAATAAAATTTAATTTTTCTACGACTTTTATAGAATAAGAGTCATTTTTATCAGGCTCATATTCTTAAAACTGTGCGAGAATGATTTATTCTAATACTTGTCTTAGAATGGTCACAAGTAGCGTCATCTTTGTATAGTTACTTTGTCAAAACGGAAGTAAAAAAATGTAGATAATACGTAATTTATATAAAATAAAATTGTAAATTTTTGAATAAATTTGTTCTAATTTATTCCAAATTAATTAGTCGTAAAAAATTATAGACTGAAACTTATTTGGAATCGCATATTCCAAACTTTTTCTCATAACATTTAATTGTAACTTTAGCCGTTTGTGCAACGTTTTAAAATAAACTTAACGTTGCACAAATTTTTAATTTAAAAATTGGGTTTTAATGTGTTTCAGCAACTTATATATGTGTTTTGTAACTCTTTTAACCCAAAGAAATTTGTTTATATTCTTTGCTTTACTAATTTGACCAAATTTCTGACGTCATGGTGAAGGTCATGCGCTGGATCCGGGCTTGTACGACCATATCGCTCGACCCAATTAGGCAAAGCATCTTACCTTTGTGTTTATTACAGATCCCCCCAAAGTAGAGCTCCACCTGGGCAGCACTCTGAACCCCGAAGAGATCAAAGAAGGCGACGACGTCTACTTCGAGTGCATCATCAAGGCGAACCCCAAACAGCACAAGATCACGTGGTTTCATGACGTGAGTATAAGGGGTTTCCCCGACGCACTCTCGGCCAAAAAGGCTAAACTCTGTTAATTAAGTGCAGGACGGACGAAGCCGCAGCGTTTCCACGCGTTTTAATTTTTATTAGTTTGTCCCTAACGGCCGGCCTGTCTTACTACTATTGCTCCTCGGAAGGTAATCAGTTTAATTGTTTTCATACGCCGGATTCGGACGAGAAGGTTAATCCCACTCTGGGGCGCCGATAGCGACCTGGGTTTACTCGGTTTGCCGGCAAAATAGCGCTCCAACAACGAGGATTTCGCTTTAATCTTTTTGTTTCGCCAAACGAATAAAGAGAAAGAGTCAATTCTTAGTTGGAAAGTTTATTTGCTCGACACGACGAAGGATTTTTGGTAGTTAATCTTAAATTGCTTTGAGCTAACCAAATAATTAATTAATCACTAGTACGTACATGCTTTTTCAACTTATTAATGTAAACTACTTTTTATGTTGCCACAGTGTTGCAAACAAATTTAGTAAAGAGACAGCAGACGTAGTCATCTTTACAGTAGGTCAAGAATTGACGAAAAAGCTCTAGAAAATGTCAATAAGCCACTAGCTTTTCGTGAGAAACGTTTTCTGTTCGAATAGTGTACACTCAGTTTAAGTCCACTCTACTAAATGTGCAGGAAGTAGTGCACTTTTATTTCAAATGCAACTGTACCTGACGCTGTTTCTATTGACAAGTTCAATGGTTTTGGCAAGTAATTTGGCAGATTTAACTCCAATTTATAATTTCACAGCAAAGTAATTAAATATGTAAAGCCTCGTGTAAAACTTTTGTTATATCTATTTATTTATTAAAGATACAATTATATAAAAAATAAGCTCTAATTTTGTTATTTAGCATTACTATATAGACATAAAACCTAATTCTAATATTTGTTTACTAAACAAATATTAAAAATATTATAGATATTATAATTATTTTCTAAACAGTGTTTAGAATAAAATATTGTGCTGCCAATAAATGTCACTCTCATTTATTAGGACAACGTAATGCTTTTAATATAGAGAATTAAACTGAAGGAGATATTACTTACACCACAATGTTTTTTTACCAAATAATACTTATGTTAAATCTATTTTTTTAAAGTTGTACAGAAAACGATGTTTTTCATTGAAAAACAACTACTTTGATCTACGTCTCTATCCCTATTGCCATTAAAACAATTTTTTGGTTAACCTCTTAAATAACAGTAACTTAAAACAAAAACCAGAACTAATTATTATCAACCGTCAGTGTTTAGGAGGGCCCTTGCTTATGAGTAAAATGACTGTATTTAAAACCGATAGCGCTTAAGTTTACTAAAACCAAATTAAATAAAGTTGCTTGTGTATGAAAGCCCTCACTTTTCTTACCGGGCTAACATATTTTTTAATCTCCAAAAAGTTTTATAAAGTAATATATTTTAATTAAAAAAATAGTTTCCAACGAAGTCAATCTAAAGTTTAGTTTTTTTAAATCTAATTCAATCTAAAGTTTAGCAATTATTTCCCCAAAAATACGTGTATAAATTTATATTAAAGTAGTGTCAACTAGAGCTTCGAAGTCTTATAAATGTAGCTTCAAAAAAGCAAATCTCTTAACTAAAGGATTTGGATTGGTAATTAACATTTATGAATAATTGTTAATTCAGCTGTTTTACAACATTTAACCATGGCGTTAGAACAAGATAATAGAGTATTTACTAAGATACATCTACTTAATTTGTTCTTGATAAAATCAAATGCTACCGATTTGCAAATCATTCATTTTTTCTAAAAGCGCAAGTATGCCTAAACGCCAGCTTTAAGGCGGTTCAGTACCCATGATTTGAACAACCAAAAATTAGTGCGGATATTTTTTGAAAATAATTATTAATGTTTATAAAATGTTAGAAATAATTTTTAAAAAATGGTAAAAAAATCAAACTGACAAAAAAATGTTGAAAAATGAGCTTTAATACTACACACCCAAATCTCTTATTTATTTACAAAAAAAATTGGTTTTTGAGCACTTTTCTTCATGTCTTAGCGACCTTTTTTTTCGAACTTTTAATTTTTAATAAAAAAGGCTTTATTTAAAATTAAAAACCTGGCAACCCATCAGTAATGTGAAGAAAACGGTAGACAACATATTTTTTTACTGATCTCTTTTACTACCGATTGGTATATATATTTTTGAAAAAAACTAATGGAGAATATAACCAGACAAATTAATTTATTTATTTTTAATTAAAAATAGCCGGCCAGGATATGATTAGGCAACCTATACTCGATTCGTTAGGTTATGTATTATACATGTATATTTATAAAAAAAAATTAAAAATACAGTTTGTTTAAATAACAGGTAATGGTGATTATTATGGGTCAAGATCTTAAACTATTAAGGTAGATACAAGTACATTTTATTTTACATTTTTTTAGGTATATACTACAGTGTCCTTTATAGTTGTGGAATGCTTCTATACCATTTCAAGGACAATCTGTATAAATCTTTCTCTAGCGTAAGATTTTTGTGGTAAAAACAGAAACATCGAAATGAGAAAGGAAAGTATATTGTATATTCCATGTTCAGATTTATTCCAAATATATAAAATTTGATCTAAAATCACTGGAATTTGTGGAGTCATTGTAAACAGATTTGACATTTAACTTTAGTATGTTTGCTTCTATTAGTTTCTATTCGCCGCTTATTAATCAAATAATTGTTTTTATTATTGTAAATTATTTATAAATAGCCTTGTATGTTTTGACGAAAACTTTATGTTGATTAAGTTTTTGATAAAACTTAGATTATACATACAATAAAGATAGTAATAATAAATCATTATTAAATAATATTTTTTTATTTATTTAATATTCTTATTTTGTTAAATTACAGAAAATTTTATTAGGAAGATATACTCGTATTTATTTTTGATTACTTTCTTTAAATCTAAGAAAGAATAAAATTTTAACTGTGTTTCCTGATTTCTTTTTAGAAAATAAACTTGGGGGATGAAAACTGAACTTCGTGAAATATTTATGTATCGTAAACATTGTTTCTATTAACTTTTTACCTTGACCTCGTAAACACCGACAAACAAAAAAAAAGGCATTTTTCTGAGAGGAAAGGTGGACTTGCATTGTAATTTATTAATTGGTTGTCACCTACTTTTATTCAGTATATATTTTTTATTTATTTTAATAATTATATTTTATTTTATAAACATCTATTTTATATACCTATTGATATAAGAAATAAAAAATACATTGTTTGCAACTACAAGTTTTAATAATACAAACAAAATAAAATAAAAATATTTAATCCACTTTTTTGTTCTTGCGTTAGTCGGGTTAGTATTACCACAGCCATCGATACATACTAGCCACGCTGAGATAAACAGCGGCAACACTGTCAGCGGACCGATAAAATGTAAACAACAGTTTGTCATTTCTTAAATTTGTTCAAATTATGCAGTTTTTTATGTACTATTTATGTTTAATTGAATCTAAGTTGTGTGAGTTGTTATGCTAAATGGATTAGACTAACACGTAACATATGTGAGTTCGATTTAAAAAAATATTTTTAAATTACTAACATAACCTCAAAATTTGAAAAGTTTTTAATTAATTCTTTTGCTTCGATTTCTTGGGGATTCTAATGTTTACATCTTATTGTTCTATTGACATTTAATAGATGTGAGTTTGAAATTAGATTTCCTCTTTAAAACCACCCCAAACAATTCCGGCATCAGAGTCATTAAATGTTTGAAAAACCAGCTAAGAAGACAAGTGTGAACAAAAACAATTTCACGAAAAGGTTTTATATTGTTATCTTTATTGTGGATTGTCAATTATACTTACATGTTAGTGATATTTTTATTTATACTAAGCATTTGCTGTCTAAACTACTGAAGTACTTCTTTTAGACAAATCTCCCTTAAAGGTTGATGTTTTGCCTTAAATCTTTTTCATTATACATTTGTATTTATCAAGGCAAGTAGCCAATCAAAGGACTTATTTACAGTCCAGGTGATGAATCGTTTTTAAAGGACAAGATAAAGTATTAGCAAAGTATCTCAAAATCAATGCAAAGTTTATTTGTATAGTTGTAAAATTAGGATTATAGGGAATAGTGCGTTCTGTTTTCACCAATTTTATGTCTAAACATTTAGTACTTTACCTTTACCAACTACGTTAAAATTCAATCTCTAAATCTGTAAATATATTTATTGATAGGGTAAATAATAGATTGTATTGCTGCAAAAGGTAAGAAATTTAATTTTCTGATTATAAAAGATTTATTTTCAACGATAATTCGTTGATTTTCTTAATTGAATATTAAGATATTAAAACTTATTCCATAATGGGATCGGTCCGCTGACATCGGCAATTGCGGCGTTGCCTTTTTCTCAGCTTGACTTGTATATATCGATGGCTGTGGTATTACCATGTATGTGCTAACTATTATTTTGAATTGTGTTTAGATTACTATTGCCTTAACAGAAAAAATTTTTTGCTAATTTAAGAAGTACAATATTAAAGTGCATACAAATGGCTACAGAAATTATATGTCACATATCATATTCATAAAGTCTGAGCCACCAAAAACATTGACTATTTAAAATCTGCTAAAATTAATTTGACAATTACGCGTTCAAAGTGAATATTTATTTAACTTCCACATTAATAGTGAAAATTGTTTTAGTTTGTGTTGATTTTAACCGGAAAGCACTAAAGTTTCTTTTTACCAGAGGCTAACTAGTAAGCGTTGTAAATTTGAATAACCAAGGATATTTTATTGTATATAATACAATACTTACACTAGTTTGCATTTGGTAAAAAAAAACAGACTAATCTTACAGCAAAAGTGGTTTATTTCTTTTCTATTTGTTTCTATAAACGTGTTTAATACTAAATTTTAAAAATAAAACCAAACCTTTTCTATAGCCTAAAAAGTATCTAAGATAGTGTTTTAACAATATTGTACAATTTCGGCATCTCTATCGAAGTTGGTTGTATTGATTTACTGCAGATTTTTTTAATAACTCAAAAAAAAAAATATTTTAAAAACCAATTTATTTATTTACTTACTTAATAAATCTATACAGGGTTTTAAACCTACAGGGTCTTACAAAAAATGTTACAGGAATTTTAATGCGTTTTATTTTAATGTAAAGCTGTAAATTTTACAAATTTTATAGTATTAAATTATATGTATTTTAAATTTTTTTAATTCATATTTAAACATTGAACCCATAAAATTAACTTTGCCGAAAAAACGATTTGTGATTGTTGCTTGAAATAGTCGAAGTACGGTTCTTATTATTCTGAAGTCGCGGCCGTTAATACAAATAGATATTGTATAAATTTTATCTCTTTGTATTCAGGGAGTGTTGAAAGACAAGTAGAGTATATTTTAAATTTTATAAATGATTGAAGAAAAAAATCAAGATAGTCATGTCGGGCAATTTTGCTGGATATGTAATAGCATTAAAATTTCAAATAAAAAGATTCAGGAGAAAATACTATGTAAAACAACAACTTAGAGGCTATTTTAAAAATGCTGTCTTTAAAAAGTAAGACACACATATATTATGCGTACAGAGAGCTTTTTAAGTTACTTTACAAATTTTAACAGGAAATAGCCTTGTTGAAATAATGCAAAAAAACCAAATTTGCTTTATGCTTATTTATATTAGTATAAATAAGTTATATATAACTTATATAGTATATTATTTATACATATAGTTTATATTTGTTTATTGTGTGAAACATTGTTTTATCTCAAAAATAATGTTTAAAAAAAATATATCTCAAAGTATTAAGTATCTCAAAACCTAGCAACATTTGAAAAAGCAAATTTAAATATTTAGCATTGTTTTTATGATAACAATTACTAGACAAAATTTTTTGCACATTACAAATTACACCCTAAAAAAATGACAAAATAAATTAACTATTTAACTCTTGTAAAAAATTATTACACGCAAATATCTATAAAGTGTTCTTATAATCATAAATTCTAAAACGAAAATCTCTTGCGATTTGATAGTCAGGTAGATAAACCAGTTTTCGTAACTTTCGTAGTCAATTTAAAACTATTGTACTCCAAGGATCCTAAAATTAGTTGGTCGCTTTGAAAATTATTACCATTCAGATATATGTTCATTACAGATTTTTGAATAAAGAAACAGTAAAAACACGCGCTTGTTGCACTTTTCCAAAGCATAAAATATTACTAAGCAATTCTAAATTAATTTTTAAGTTGAGTTCTTGCAAATTGACGTCAGTTTGTAAATATTGGTGATTTCATTGCGAGAAAACTTCTGCATCGAGGGTCACAGGTACTCGACCCTGCTGGTGAATTTCGTCTCCTGAGAGCAATATCAAAGACGTGAGTTTGCAAACGTAGCTTTTTACGAGTGTCGGTCAGTTATTTGCGCCGACACTAAGTGACCATTTTCAATTACGAGTCAAATTATATCGCGCAGAAACTCGAGATATGAGTAATAAAGAGTCGCGGGTGACATAACAAAATTGTTGGTTAGTCACCCTTGCAGTATTTTAACATAGTATTAATTCTTAAAGAGAAAATGTCATAGTTTTTGTTCCGGTGTTGGTGTTTTTATTACTTTGGTATAAAGATTGCGTGTAATCCGACTTTTATGGTTCATAAAGAATCTTCAATTATTGCTTATGAGGCCCATCCTCGGGGCGAAATAAACCCTATCAAATGTGTATCTAAAGCAGATACGGTTAAACGCAAGTTATGGCACTTGAAATCCTGAAAAAGTGGCCCACCACGATCCGAAGATATGCGTCCCAAGAGGGGGACGCACGGTTAAATTACCGTTGTCCAGGCATTAAATCTTTTCTGCCGTCTCTTTTGCTCCGTGTTTCAGGAACGGTACCATTCTGCTCACAAACTTTGTTTATTTATTTTTAATATCCTAAACAAACTTCTGATTTCGGCCGTTCGAAAGCTAAGAAGGAAAAGGACGGGAACGTGAGGTCGTGAATTAAAGAAACGAATGTTGGTCAAACTGTCGTAACTTCAGGTTGGGATATAAATGCTTCGAGAACTTTTCGTTATGTATGAAGTTTGTCGGTCGGAGGACGGACTAATCACTCTTAGATTAACTTCTTTCACATTGCTTTACTTAATTTTTTCGCCGTTTCTTTCATTCCAAACTTCTTTTTGCCTGTAATTAATTTCTTTTTCAGGACATAAATAGCCATCAATAAATTTTTTGTACTTCACTTTTTGCTTCTCTGCAAACGCTAACTCTACAAATACGAATTCCATTTTACCAAATTTAACCTTAAGTAGTGCTTAAATTAATTTTCCTCGTAAGTTTAAAATCAAATAGATACTGTTAGCTTTCTTTGGAAAAAAAGAAATGTTTTACTACCGATTACTGAATTTACTTTTTACAACTTTAATTTTTAATTTATTACTTACTGACATTATTGCATAAACTATAGCTTTATAAAAGTTTAAATAAATGAAACGAAACGTCGGCTGAAAGTAAAATTTGGTCCATCTTTTCAATAATTACTTATTGAAACTTAGAGTTAAAAAACTTACTTATTCTGTTTTTATTAAGCTACCCTATTTTTTTAAAGTTATTTGTAAAATTAGAGTCTTACGGACTAATTTCACGTTGAGATAATATTGAGATTAAAACACTATCTTTGTTTTTAAGCAAAATTAAAAGAAATCAAGCTTTTGAATGGTTGTTGCCACCAAAAAGTATTAAAATTTGCGATACTACCAATAGTATTTTAACTTAAAATTAGTCTATAAAAATGTATATTTACAACAAATAAGTATTTAGTCTGCAACATATTTATTAATTTTACATTTAGAACAAATTTCAAATTTTTTTTTGAATCAAAACTTTATGATGCAGCTTCATACATTTTAAAACAAAATTTTGTTTTTTTTTATTTCATTATATGTTTACATTGCCAGGAATTTTATGCAACAGTTAGATCTAATAACAAAGTTTTTTAAATTTTTAATTTGATTAACGTTTATTTTATTTGAAAAACAAATGATAATAATTAAATATTGTTTGGATATTTACGAGTACCTTAAAGTAAAAAATACTTGTCGAAAGAAAATGTTAAACATTGTAAGATATTTTTGATTCGAAATTTTTATATAAAAGGGACAAGGTATAAATGGTTAACATTTTTTAAACTTTGACAAGTGGTGATGAGAATCGATCTATAAAAGGGATTTATGATTAACGGCCAACAAGGGAAAGAAATTTTCAGAGGAATAGCTATTCACTCGAAGATTTTTTATGTCATAGAACTAAGATATAAAGCAGTCGTTTTTTTAAAAAAATATATTTTTACTTTTATTTTTACCATTAAATCTACCTATAACTACTACTCAAGACTTAAAAAAAAACGCTAAACTAACTTTAAAAAAACGCTAAACGTCAGCACAATGCTATTGTAAATAATTACAGCAATTATTGTATGTCTTTTTTTGTTCTTAAATAAGAATAAATAATCTGATTGGTTGTGACCAGAGATAAATAAATTGCATTATCAAAAAGTCATAATAAAAACTTAGTTTTACAACTAAGTTAATTCAAAATATTGCTTGGTGTTACAACTTTAAATATCAACAATCCGCAATTTTTAATAATAACGTAAATTCATTTTTATGTGAAAGCTGGTATACACAGTAATTCACGAAAAATAAAAACTTGTCTAAATTTTTGCGACAACCAACATATTATCTTTGGAGATCACGTTTAAGTAAAAAAGCGTTTCTATATTGTACAGAATATAAAATTAAACAATTAGTTAAGGAGTTGTTCTAAATGTTCTCCGTCACTTCGTTCAGACGCTTCAATACGTTTTCAAAATGGTCTTTTTAGGTTTTTTTAACAAGTATTGTTGGTGTTACAGAACTATTATTTGTTTAATGAAGAATCTGACTGCAACTTAAACCCTAAATAAATCTAACAAAAAAATTCTAATTAAACAGTTTATACTGTTTTGAGAAATAGTGAATTATCTTAGACAACTAAAATCACTTTCCCAATCTAAACCCAGTTATAAAACTTTTTGTTTATGAACTGGAAGTGGACTTTTTAATTATTTGATTATTTAATGATTTAATTATTGAATTATTTTTAATTATTAACCCATTATAAATCGCCATTAATAACAGATGCGTAATTAAGATTTCTTTGTTGAGATTATTTACGGTTTAAGTCACATTTTCAGCCTTTTATCAATAAACACTAAATAATAGACACTAGAGAGTTAGCATTACGGCGTTTATCCTTAGCCGTACGACGTATCCGTAGCGAAATACGTTAGACTTAGCCCATTTTACGTATCTTTGTGTGAATACGTATGACCCTGACAATAAACAGCCGTAAGAAACGATTTGCTACGGAAGGACAGTTGCGTTTAGCGTATCTAGCCTAGCGACAGATAGTGAGGTTAGAAGTATGTTTACAGTGCAAACAAGTAGCTAGAACTAGCAAGAACTGACTTTTTCATTATTTTATCCGTTGTTAGCAACACACTGCTAGCAGTGCTAGCGTTAGGTTAGGTACTCTTATTATTATTGCTATTGTCAGTGTTGTGTCACTTTAACGCACACTCGATAAACGCAAAACCCTACTTAATACAGTCCTAACTAATTCGGTTTAACTCCCTATCTTCGTATACATATATCCGAATGGTCCAACGGATACGTAATACGTTTACGTTTGCGGCGAGTTTGTGCTAACTCTCTAGTCTTCACTACGTCAGTTTATCTCTCAATGTTAACGTATCCGTATAGAAATACGTAAAATAAGAAAACTCAAACGTATTGAGATACGGATAGGTTGTACGGATACGGATAAACCGGTTTGTCCACGTGACTAACATAAGCGGCGCTGCCGATTATTTGTTGTTCTAGTTCTTCTCTATTAATAATAGTAATAAATATTAATAAATATTTGGAGTTTTAGGAAGTCAACAAGTTACTGAACATCTACCTATCTATCTATTTTTATAACTGTATCTAAATACTGTTCTATACCTTTACGGAAGTTTGGAAGTGTTTTATATTATCGTATATGCTTATCTAAAATGTCTGACATTTAGCAAAAAATTTATTTTGGCTTAGACGTCATAAAAGTACATTTTATAATAGTTTTTAAACAATGCCTTGCATAGTAACTGAAAATTAGTTGTAAAATTAGTTGAATATAATATTTATTTACGCTTTCTTTTTCGTGAATCATCTTGTAAATATAATTGTCTATAAATTTTAAAAATTAAACATATTTTTGAGAATTTTACATGATTTCAATATAAAAGCCAACTCGTAACTTAAATTATTTTTTGGTAACATTTAAGTTACTAAATTTAACTTACACACAAAAACATAACATATTAGATTTTAAATAACGTGAAAAAAATAGTACACTGCCTTTACAAATGACTGCAACCCAAGTAAACAATTTGTTTATAAAACGCTTCTACCCAATAGGTATTAATTACCATAAATGTTGTTACACGATTACATTAGTTATATTTTGCTTTTATCAATAAAATAATTTAAAAAAATTTGATACACAAACAAATTTTTGACGTAAATTGTACAATATTTATTGCAAATATTAAATAACATAAGAACAATTAAATTTGATGTGACTTTTAATATATGGACTGATATTGGTTTCAGTGTTAATTTTTAATTTCAGTTTTAATTTTGTATATTATTATATCAAGTCCTAAAACAGGACGAATAGTAAAGTGTTGGAAACGTTGACTCAAGTTATGTTTTAATTCTAAAATTCAGTCCCACATTTTTATCAAATTAGTTATTATTACAATTATAATTAATAATAGAATACTAGATTTATATTTTAATAAAAATTTGATATGTGGCTAAATATTTTAACGAAATCATATTTTGATGTCAATAAATAAAATAAAACCGTGTGACTGTAAATGTTTAAGACTGTTGGCAATTTCTAGTTAGTAAGTTATGCACTACATAAATTTCTAACGATTTTAATATTATAAATAAGTGCAATCGATAATTATCTTTAAATATAAAATAAATAATTGCATATTTATTGGAATTTTGTTGACATAGAAAAATTCAAATAGGGCACTAACAGCTGCACTACATACAACTACATTTGAATAATTTTTTTTTAGTAAATGTAAGTACGTTTTAAATATGATACTGACGTCTAACCCGGCACATCCACCATTTTTACAAAAATAAAACAATATTGGTAGCTGCATAATGACCAATAGACTCAACCATATAGGGTTAAAACGTTGAATCAACTACATTCTAATAATTTTTAATAAAAAGTAAGTACGTTTTAGACCTGATGGTAAAACCTAACCCGGCGCATCCACCATTTTTGTTCTACCAAAATTAATATTTTTTTTTAGTCTTACAATAGGTATTATCTCAAACGCTTGTAATTACGTTATTTTCAAAAAATACTTAAATATGTATTTAAGTATTCATTATTAAGACTAAATAATCTTAACCGACAAACACCAAAAAATTGTACATAACACGTTATATACTTTAAAAGAAAAGTAATAAACGCTATGTAAAACGTGTTCACAAATATTTGACTTATTTAACAAACCTATAAGCTCTAAAGCAGCTAACATGTGTGCTAATAGATGTGCAAATACTAAAATAGCGTTCTTTGTATGCCAAGGTCATGAAATCATTCTCTAATGTACCAAGAATAGGTAGTTGCTAGAGTCGGTTCGCAATGTAAGACAATCTTAAAAATTTTAAAGGATTTTGTAGCAAAAGTTTACACAACGTTTATTGTGTAATTGTAATGACAGCTAAAAAATACTAACTCATAATAATTATTTTGCAACAGCAACGTTCGCAAAATCCAATTTTGCGGCTGATACAAAAACCGTAAAGCAACTATTTTGCGAACGATAATTTATATACCTATACTGCAAAATCAGTGTTTGGTGAACGAAAGATAAGTTTTTAGCTGTGTGTAAAAATTTTCGAAAAGCCCAAACACATTTTGCAGACAAAGTGTACACTCATTTTGCAACCATAATATAATTTTCTGGTTGTTACTAACACCAGCAATTTTAAATAAAATTTTGGCAACTGTCGTCAAAAAAGCAAATTTTCTGGCCGAAGTAGAGGCAGTAAAACAAGTCTTTTTGGTCGGTTACACAGAAAAAGTTGTTAAAAATATTGCTATTATTTTTAGTTAAAAAATACCATAAAAATGTCTCTTCATTTATCAGCTCTCTATATTTTAAAAAATAATGTCGGTTGAAGTTATCCAACGGAAAAAATAAAATTTTATTTATACCAGCAAGAGCGAATAGCAGCTAGGAACTATCAGATAGTAAATAACATTAACCATCCCCGACAAAGCCGTTTATTAAAATGGTGACATTTTAGCAAGGCAATGAAGCGAGTCTAACACGAAGTACAAGTGCACACAAGTTCGTATAAGTCGCATTAGCTCTTATGAAAATAACGTAATTTAGTGCTAGGGCCCGTATCCCGTAGTTAATTTACATTAAGGCATAACAATACAGCGACAACTAATTAATAAAGCTTCTTCATTTCCGAATGAAATTAGTTGCAGTGTCCATGCTCATAAATCCTTTCTACCGCGACACCAACGACCGTTAAAAGCCCATCCACGTGCTCTCGCCTAAAACGAAACGTCAACAAATTAGTCGAGATGTTCATTGGGCCGTTAGCGGCTCTTATCACTCGGAGATAATCGCGTAAACGTCGTTTAAATTTCCAGTTTCCGGCGCGATTTTACACGAATAACGCACGCTGGACGTCCTTCTTTTGCATTCAGGTTACTTGCTGATAGATGGCAAATGTCAAAAGTGGCGTGTGCTGTGCATCGAAAATAAACTAAAACAGACATCGACGCCCATATTCGACGTGCCATAGATAACAAGAAGTTTTGATATATTCATACAGATATCGGCAGATAAACATAACCGATTCAGACTTATATTTAACCTAACAACAAAATAAAATTAATCAAAATCTATAAATAATTAGAAAAGAACATTTTTATAACCGTTATTTTGAATTTTTTCACGAACACATTCCATAGTTAAATTCCACTTTTATCCGTATGATGATATCTTTACTTTGACATATGTCTAACATCTGTTGGCATGAGAATTATTAAATTGACGTGTTATTTGCTACTAACAATAAAAATTAAAAAAAAAAAACTAGAATATCAGAATAAAATAGCACATTTTACAACAAAACATGAAGGTAAGGTTTTTTACGTTTTACGTGCTTTTTAAGTAAAAAAGTTTATTTTTCAATCTTTAGGGACTTTTGCGTTAATACAAGATAGTTGGTAATATTATGAAATTGTCAAATGTTTTATAAATGTTTTTAAATTTGTCCAAAATTTTGTGTAATAACTCACAAATGGTTCTTTTTTACCCACCGTATCGGTTGTTGATTGAATATTCCAATTGGGGGGCATAAACACAATAAAAAAATCTCTAAAAATATTGCAACATTTCTTAAATTACCAATTTGCGGAATTTATATGTGAATTCCCCTCGTCGTTATTTTAGACCAAACAGTACTCATCTAGCAAGTAATTTCTAAATAATCAAACACTATGAGGGTTGCACAGTGTTTGAAAGCCGTTTTAAGGCGTCTCTAACCTCAAAAAAAGTTGAAGTTACCTTATTGTTTAAACCGCTGCACACACAAAAACACCTTGGCGAGAAATACTGGTCAAGTTCAACAAAATTTATTCGAATAAAATTGTTATAATTTCATAACGCTGACATAAACGCTGAAGCGTCACAAATTTCCTTGGGAATTTATGACGTTTTATTCATATCTCAGAATCTGATACCAGCTACAGCGGGTTACCAACCCAAAAAAATAAATTGCACTGGTACTTTACGCACGCAATTGAGTGCTGAATTGGCTAATACGACACCCAAGTCGGTATCCTATATTAAGCTTTGTTACAAACACAAAGTAGAAAATTTTTTTTAGAGGAGGCAAGATAACACCTTTTTAATAACTTTTAAATTAATACACAACTTTTCCCTTTCTTGGGTGCGCCCTTATTTAATACAAAAGTGACAGTCTTTTTCAGTATTGTGAGTAGAGAGACGAGGATTGACTTTAGAATTGGTAGAACTTTTTTTTAACTTTAGAAGCTGGAAAAAATGCTAGAGACGATTATGTTACTAACTTTTAAATCTGCAGCCATAATTTTACTAAAACTGCAAACTAGAATCTTTTTATGAAATAAAAGCACATACGAGAATGGTTTTATGATTTTATAACAGGAATGCAATACAATATTTTTTTTATTTAGAAAACCCTTGAGATAATCAGAAACAACACTTTTCTATTTTTAATGTTTGTAGAGGTATGCAGAGGTGTCATAAATTTGGGTTTTTTGCAAAGAAAAAGTTGACTTTTTAACAAATAATTTATCTAAACACAAATTATTTACTCGAATATAACTCTTGTTAAATTTAATAACTCAGTAACATAATTTTTGATTAATCGCCGTGGAATATCTGCTAAATACCGTTTGAGTTAGCGCACCTTTTCTAATTTAAATAGAGCAAAACCCTGTTTACAGCTTTTCTGGAGGTTATTCGTTTGATGATTAACGCTACCAGGAAGCCAGAGAATAGCGTGATATTCACAAACGCCCTGAATCATCGTCTGATACAAGTTTCCATAGTGCACGTAGAATTTTCCAAGACAACAACTGTATTTTACATTAATTTTTTGTTGGATCTTTTTGGTGTGTCTACTGAAACGTAAAATTTTTAATTTAACAGAGACATGTACGATACTGTTTATTGTAATTGTAGAAACCGAAGACTTTAATTAACTTATTTTAGTAACTCAGTACGCTATTCCTTATCAATTTAAAATTAGTAAAGCAAAGGCGATATTGTTTTAGTCGTTTTAGTATTCTGAAGTGATATTTTGATCATTTAAGAGGACGAATTTAATGGGATTCAGACAACCATTGTTTCAACAAAATTTAATTTTTTTCTAATTGTACATAATATTTTTTTCTTTCGTTTCATATAGTTTTTAAGCAATTATTATTTTACGTTATTTCTATTGTCCGAAAAAAAATTTTTTGTACGTGATCTGATTGGTTGTATACATCAATCAAATACCAGGGGTTAGTATAATAAAATTTGCATTTGCAAGTTTTAGATATAAATGAATTAGTTTTGTCATAATTACCAGTATCTGCAGGTTTTACTTTAAAAATTGTATTATTGATTCACCAAATTATTAGTAAAGTTATTACTACAATACAGTCTTTATTTTTCTTAAATTTTTTCCTCAAATTGTTCAACCTTGATTTTTATACTCGTGTCATAATAGCTATTATTAAATGCTTGATGCAAAATATTCTTTTTTTAAATTGAGTACTAATTACAAAATTTCTATTTATTGTGTTTTTTTTCTAATACCTGATAATAATAGCATTATATTTTAAAAACGTCGGTTCTCATAAACTTCAAGCATCCGAAGACCATGAAATCCGCCCCATTTATATGGAAATATCTATACAATCTGTCGCAGCTTTAAACGCCACCTTGCGGCAGTACCCTTTTACAGTCTAATAAATTATCATTTAGTGCTCACAACGGTGGCTTATATTCTCGTTTTGGTCTAATGAGTGATGCATAAATGATAAACTTTTCTTCCCACTTGCATACTCACAAAATGTGTAATGTATTAATGTCGTTGTTGGTGTTTCTGAATTATTCATACGGTCGTTTACAACTCATCTCGAATGTGAAACAGCAGCTATTAAATAAGTTTTTTTTAATGTGTAATTAAGTTAGGATAGGGCTGGCTCTATTATCATTCGCTACAGATGATGAGGACACGGAGCTTTACAAGTGGGCCATTTACGAGACAAGGGGTGTGTGAGATAGCAGGTTGCTATTATGGAAAATTTCAGAGATAACAGTGTGTTATGTGAAGGGATGTTGACGATAATCAAAAAAATATAGATTCAATTTATAAAAATCTATATTAATAAATTTTTATAAATATTTTTTAGAAAAAGTTTTTATTACAAAACCTACTAAAAAGTAAAGCATTATTTATTATAGCATTTCTTTTCAGTTACATAATATATATAATACTTTTTGCACGACATTGATTTAATATTTTAATCATTTAATTAATTTATTTAATTAATAATTAAATAAAGATAAATTTAACTGTAATTTACACACTTATATTATGTCTTGCTTACACAAACTTTGACGGCAGAAGCAAATAGCCCTAGCGCTGGAAGCAAATTATTTAAAAAATGGGGTGAGCCTAATTTCGATTACACCCGTATTTCAAAATTACTAACTCACAACTTCTAACAGAAGTATTAATCAGTGTTTCTGTTTTTTATTTTTTAATTGCTGTTTTTTGTAAATTCGATTTCTTTTAGTTGGATAGGGTGTTAGACTTTTTTCGGAAAATAAACATTTTTTATGAAAGTAGTAAAAGCTTTGCAATTATTTTTTCAGTTTTATTTAGAGGGAAGCTTCTGTGTTTTGATTTTTTTTAATTCTAATTGTTGCTTTTTTGTGTTGCACTTATAAATGTAGGTAATTTAAATTGCTGTTGTTGTATTTTTCTTGCTACAAGTTCTGCTATCGCTAACTAAAAATTTTGACAAAAAATTGTATTTTTTACTTTAAAGTTGACAAATTTATTTTTGATTAATAATACAGAGATCAGTTAATACACTTTATTAAATTTTAATACAAGGACCTGTAAAACTTTCTGTAATTTTAACACAAAAACTTGTAAAGCTGAAATTTTACTAAAAAAAAATAATTAAATAAATATTATAGTACTGTCATTAGATCTACATGAGGTTTAAAAAATTTCAGCCTATTAGGACCCTAATTTGATTTGCAAGGTTTTATGCAGACTAACTGACTTAATTCAATTAGGACTTCAATTTTGGAGCAAAACCGCATGGTTTCAAGTCAACCACATTGCAGGTACATAACACATTTTAAGCATTTTAGCGGTGCACTCGTGATAGAATTTATTTCGTATACATACTAAATCACAAAAAAAACTACCTAAAGAAGTGCAACAATTTTCTTGAAACTTTGTAAGTATGTTTATTTAATCTAGCTAAGCTAGTCAAATAGACATGCTAAAAAATTTAACTAAAATTAAAGAAAAAGTATTCTTTGTCAGATGTTTTCCAAAAGTTAATTATTTCTTATTTAACTTATCTTTATTATGATTAAATACAAAGATATGAAAGTCGTTGCACTCCTTCTAGGTGTTTTACTTTTATTGTTATCTAGTATAATTTTTTTAATAACGTACAGTAGACACAATAATTACTCTTTATTTTTACTCTGTTTACACATAAATTTTTCTAATACACGTAAATTTCTAATAACTTTCCACAAATTTACAAAGCGATCACGAACAAATTTATCGAAATTTGGGCAGGACAATGTCTGTCGGGTCATCTATTTTATATAAAATTAGGCACAAAGTTGAAACATATCCAGAATATAAAAGATGAACTGTCTGAGTTGGTTGTAATTTAATATAAACCGTAACAACTCTGCATCTACTAAATTATTTCTGACTTGCAATTTACCTGGAATAACGTTCTTCGTAACCATTAAATTGTACTCTAAAACGACAAAAATCCTATGTAGTTGAAGCAAGATTTGGAATATTTAATGCAGCCACTAAATAAGACTAAAATCCTTTGCAAATGCATCCAAAATAAGCACAGAAACTTAACAATAATTTATATATACGTAAATATCTTTTATGTATCTACATTGTATAGAAGTGAAACATACAAAGTTTTATTGAACCTAACATATTGGTATTGGTAGTTTTAAACAAACTATAAAATTGCTTGTTCTTATATCTTTTATTGCTGTACTTAATGTTAGATATCCATTATTTGGTATTGTTATTGATCACAATTAAAAGTAAATTTAGGTGCTTCTTTCTTAAATGACTTGACAAAAAAACTTTTATTAAAACTTTTTTTGTTGCTCTGCACTTACTCTAATAAGTTTTTTTTATCAAAAAAGGGAAAAATACATTTTTTTAAATTGTTATTATTACTCTTTCTTACCTTTGTAATTACTCCTCTTTTTAAATTATTTAAATTAAATTTTTTATAGAGTGTTTTAGATTTATTAGAAATAAACTTAATTATAGTTAAGATAAAATGCTCTCTTTAAAACAATTCTTCTTTTTAAGGTGTTATTAAATTAGAGATTAGTAAGTTGGTCGCGTAAAACTTTTATTAAGTCACTCGCTAGTCACTAATCTGAGGAATGTAGTGACACACATAAAACCTTTTAAAGATATCTTATTCGTTCGATTGTTGAAAGCAAGAAAGTCAACGCTTTGTTTAATGAAACAGTACACTTCAATATTCATGAAAATGAAACGTTATGTACTCATTTAGCAAATTTACAACACTTCTCGCTGTTATCAAAGTCATCGTTTTAATGGGTGCTGAGTCGAAATTAATTTTTGATGAAGGCAAATTATTATTTTTGATTTATGGTGCTCCACATAAAGTTCGCGCGTACTCACGACATTTAATTTCAATCAAGGGGAAAAAGTTTGTATTGAGTTTTAATGAAAACAATGATTAATCAATTTAATCGTTTTATGAAGTGCTAAGACAGATGTTTTACTGTCACCAATTCTTTATACCATAAGAATAAAAAAAAATACTCTAACATTTATTTAATATATTGTAATAACAAAGTGTTCTAGGAAATTTTAATGGTGATTCGCTACGTGTTCTAAAAGCTTTACGTTATTATTTTCAGTAATATAATTAATGGACGGTTTTTAGCGCTAGCGCGAGTACACACAAACTTCTGCGTAGTATAAGTCAACTTGGGCACTAGAAAACATTATTGAAAACAATAAAAAGTGTAGTATTAATTTGTTTAATTTACCAAAATTTGTTTTTAGTTATTTGTGTAAATTAATTTTTGGCTAATAAATTATTTGTTTAAAAATTCAATTCTTTAAGTCAAAAAAAACTTCAAACTTGAATAAACGTTACAATACACTATTTTCATACTATATTATTATCACTCTCTGCGTGATTGGGGGTTGTAGCTCAGAGGGCGTAAATAAAAGTACACTAGTTTGGTAACAAAATATAATAACAACAAACAAGAAAATTATACTTACATTAAATAAGGATTCACAAATACATAAGTTTGAAGGGCCACACAAACTGGTTATACACTATGCTGTAACACACAAGGACAGGATCCTTCTCTCTTGAGTAAGAGGTATATTACACAAAGACTAACTTGATTCCAATGCTTTAAGGTATATTTAATAACTTGTCCCCTCCTTGTGTGTTACTTTTTGTATTTGCAATACAATTGTCTAAATGCTGGATAGCAAACTTATTATTTACAGCAATTGCATTAAAAAAATACTGCTTCGTGACAATATAAAGATAGAGTTACTTATCTTATATAAGTTTTTGATGATACTTAACTTAGTTTTCTGCCGTTTGGCGTTTTTCCAAATTTACTAGGAATTATTTTTTGACTATAAAATAGGATTTAAGAGAGTTATTCAGAAACCTTTTGACTCTACAGTAAATTTTCGTAACTGTTACTGTATAAGAGAAAATTTTATGAAAAGTTTAACAGTACAATTTCAATTTTGAATTATTTATTATTTGAAATGCTGTCTTAGTTTTATAAGTAAGTAACTTTGTTGTGTTTAGGTTTGTCAATTAATTCTCTAGAATAACTTTCTTTACATCAAAAATTCCAAAATTTTACAAAACCTAAAACCAAAATTAAGGGTTGATAACTTAAAACCGATAACCTGGAAAAAAATATGTGTTTACTAACTGCTGTGTTTAGCTTAATATGTGCATACATTAAGCGTTCCACAAACCGCAAAATCGAACTTGTGTGAAATAAAAAACGTCACACTATACATTATAATTTGTATCTGATGGACCATAAGTTGCACACCACAACTTGCAACTTCAACTTCTTACAAATACTATTAATTAGTCAAAAACAATTTTAATTTTTTTATTGGATTTTCCTGGTGCGTCAAATGAAACAAAAATTGCACCCACTAACATAGTATAAAAATGAATCAGTATGGACAACTGATAAAAATTGACAACTTGTCAAAATGCTAGCATTCCTTTAAGTTAAATGTGTAAGATGGAGCCACTGATTTTTAGACGTGCTATAAGCAAGTAATAATACACAATTTAAATCTAAAGGACTATAATTGTAAATAATGTAATAAATAATCGAAAGACAAGGTTAAACAACGATTAAAATATTTTTTATAGTATTTTATTTGCAGTTGTAGTTTTTTAGATTTGAATTGTGTATTATTACTTGCTTATAGCACGTCTAAAAATCAGTGGCTCCATCTTACACATTTAACTTAAAGAGATGCTAACTTTTTGACAAGTTTTCATCAGCTGTCCATATTGATTCATATCTATACTGTGCCACTAACATCAAACATTTTCACTGATTGGGTTGTTTGGCAACTTGTTAATTTGTCAACTTTTTTATAGCTAACTTAGCTGTTGCTTATGTGACTATAGACTATAGGTATAAACATATTAAGAATATCTTATAACAGCGAGAAGATTTTTGAACACAAAGTTACTTGATAAAATTTCGTTTTGTCAGAAAATTTTTAATATCTGGAGTGTACTGTTTAGAAACAGAAATAGTCAGTGCAAAATTTTTTAATTGGTAATTACAAGCTTCTTGCCTTTAATATTTATGGCTTGCACGCAATTTTACTAACTACGATAACTGAACAAAGTCAAAAAAACTATACATATAACTACACATTAATAAACAGCAATTTTAAAAAATTTTAATATAACAGAAAAAAACAAAAGGAACACTCCCAAAGAACATCAAGTAAGCTAGAAAAAAATTACATTAATTTTTAAACAACATACGTATAAATAAAACTAGAAAAAAACGACAAAAAAATGAGGTGCAGCCAGAGAAAGAAAAAAGCAAAGACAAATATTACAGAAAAAAAGATTTATTTTAGATCAACCTGCAGAACAACTATAGTAAAGTGCAGAATAAAAACGAAATGTAATACAATAGGAGGGTAAAGAAATAAAACAAAAAGTTCAGAAGATTAACAAAATGTTAACATAACAACAGATTTTAAGAAGTCAATCCAAAAGTCGACAAAATTAAAATGAGGAAGTCAGTGAATTCAAAGAAGAAATGGCAATTGTACTTTAGTGGTACTTAGGTGTGACTTTTTATCATTAGTTATAAAATAATGTTACTTTTATTTTTAGTTACATAATGAGAAACGTTTTACCACTGAAATAACACACTAAAATGGTTGCTTATAGTTAGTAACTGAATTCGAAAAAAATTAAAACCAAATACGTGCTCCAATTCTAGTAACGTGCTTGCTTTACTTATACGTAAAAACACATAAATATAAAGGAATGATGCAGTTATTATCACTTTACTAAAAACCAAGTTAAAAGAAAAAATATAAAAGATTTTAGAAAAACAAGTTAACATGCAAAAATGGTGGATGCGCCGGGTTATTTAAAATATAAAAGATATGTATAACAAGCTACCACATGTTTTTTAGTCAAAATAAAATGTTTAAACCAAAATTACCTTGGCAATAGTGTATCGTTTTAATAATATAAAACAACAAAGTTTTCAAAAAAAATCTATTATTTGCTATAAAAATTAAACGGCATATTTAAGCTTAATTAAGTCGTTTATTAGTATTTACGTATACAGTGTGTTTCAGAAATGAATACAAAAATTTTAACCAGTAGTAGATCTCACCAAAACAAACAACTTTTCTAAATAACATTTTTGCGAAAAATAAAATTTTTCCCAATTTTTTTACAGCTATATCCCTATATCCCCCCTATAAAAGTACGATACGCTCATGAAATTTTGTAAATTCATAAATTTTCTATAGTTATCATAGTGACCATCATAATGGTGCATTCTACTGGTTTGACCTGTGGCGTGTATGAAATTTTCGCCAAAACTTTAACTAATTTTATCTTGATAACGGTTGAGATTCGAAAAAAAATTATCTAGAAAATTTTTTTTTAAACAAGATCTACAAGTTAGTGGTTAAAATTTTTGTATTTATTTCTAAAACACCGTATGTATTAGCAAAAAAATTTTTAACTATTATTAAGTAAATTGTCGGTGATAGGTAAGTTATCAAACAGTGGTCAGCAACAAACAAAAATAGCCATATTCTGTTATTAAGCAGTAAGCAAATATTTTTTTAACTTTTTTTCCTAAAGACCATTTTATTCTAAATATTTTTTGTTTTTTTTTAAATCTTAATATTTGTATTAGTTTAGGTAGAAAAAAATATGTTTTAATGCAAGATGAAAACTGGAACTAAAATACTAATATCGATGCTACAAATATCTAAGAATTGACTAATTAATCTATCTTTTGTGTTTGCCCTTTATGTTCTAATGCTTTGTTTTTTATATAAGTATATACAGACTGATTTACGAGTAGTAATGAGCCTGCAAAGCTGAAAATACAACTAGCAATACAATTCCAGACTTAACGTAAATGACATTGATTTCAAATTTTTTTTGTCAAATCTGTCACCAATAAAAAAAATGTATTCAAACAATGAAAAAACCGACACGATGATGATATATGGGAAAAAATGCCTCTGCCGCGATGAGTTTGTACAGACAACGTTTTCCGGGTAGAGAAGAACTTTTGCTGACAGCATATTCGAACGACTTGAAACTACCTTGAGGAAAAATTGACCACCTTTGAAAAGCCAAAAGCAAGAACAGCTACTGATCCTGTTCACATGTAAGTCAAAGAATGACTTCACAAGCAAGTGGCATTAATTTGTCTTCAGTTAACCGAAAGATTAAATGATTTTTTATTTAATGTATTTGTAAACAAAAAAATAACTACGTTACCGTTGGAATTGTATTGCTGGTTGCATTTTTAGTTTTGCAGGCTCATTACCACTAGTGAAACACCCTGTATAAGTATTTTAAAAAAATTTTTGAAAAATTTGCAGTACATACATAAAACTTTTTAGCAAATTAAAAAAGTTTTGATCAATAAAACAGTAATTTTAACAACGATATTATTTTTTTTGCTTTAGTTTATATGTGCATTAAATTAGTTAATTAAAAAAAATGGACTTAATCGCGCCGAAAAAGTACACTTTTGTACTAAATTATGTTTAATGTTAACATTTTATTTTGACGTCAGGAATGTGTGGTTGCTTGATGTACAGACCTTCAGGGGACACTCTATAAGAATTATCTAAAAACATTTTATTATAATATTTTTATACAGCTTTTCTTTGAGTAACCTTTGTAAATAAGTAATTAAACATTTTCTTGTTTATTTTAAAAATTGAATAAAAAATGTAGATAGCATTTTTCTATATTTTTAATAAGCGGAACTCTGTTCAGCCAATTTTCGGGTTTTTGAAGTGTTGCGAGTCCATAGATCGCAGCAAAGTGTTGTGTAAACATAGATTCCGCTATCGAACCCCAAACGGGTCGTTACTTTGATACGGCATGGCATGAAGGAAATATTACGCCCTAACAGTGAAATAAAGAGCGAGTGATGTTGGCGGAATAGAAAATGCACTTCTTCCAGCACGATACCCTTTTGCAATCTAATTCCGGGCGGAGTGTAGTCGGTTCGGCACGCCGCGATAAATCTCCCGGATATTTTCCCATCGAAACGTATCCATTCCGTATTCAAATTAATCGCCGCATGGCCCGAACTCGGCCCTAATGAATTGCTTATTACTCTCGGACCAACCCTTGACTTAATAATGACTAATAGATGATGTATCAACAGGGCGCGCTGGTGAGTCAGAACATGTCATCGGGAGTGATCATCAGCACACACAGCCTGGTTCTGCAGAGGGTCACCAGGTGGCACAGCGGCGCCTACACCTGCTTGGCGGCCAACCCTCGCGGGGAAAATGTCAGCAATCCTGTCATGCTAAGGGTTAGATGTAAGTACGAGTGATTTATTAACACAGAAAAGAGGACGAATAATACTTGCTATGCAATTCATTTTGCTGGATTTTTTGCGTGCTTTTCCGGCAAGGGAATGAAAATTAAATTAAATCACAAATTATTTAATTACTTGTTGTACACCTGTCAGCGAATGCAATTACACATTTTTCTTCCACACGTTTTAATCATTTTAAGTATAAAATTTCTAAAGTACAACATATTTAGAGATGCGGATAATTAAATTTCTGTATATACTGGCGGGCCAGTCGTGAAGTAATTAAATCTTAACAAATTCATTGAGAGCATTTATAAACGGCAAACAATGTAAAATTCACTCTTGCTTCGATAATTGTTTTCAAGTGGCGTTAAATATGAAATTTCATTTATAAAAGGTCGCACAACATGTTCAAAACAGATAACACAAAATTAATAACGAAATTATTGACATCAGTAGTCTTTCCACCCCAAATACTTTATTGTGTATGAATAAGCTCGTATATCTAAATCAATTTGAGCTCTTTTATGCAAAACAATACAACAATTACGTGTTTACGTCACTTGTTGTATACATGTTATTTGATTTTTTTTAATTAACTTTAACACGAATACAGTAAAAAGTGAATACCTATTATACACAATGATGCAATCATAATTATTTTGTCAAAAGATACTAACGTTGTTATTAGAAATAAAAACATATTTATATAACAATATAACAATTGTTATTGAAAAAAATTTAAATGCTTTTAAATTTTAAAACATTTTTTATTTCTTTGATAAAGTTACCCATATACTTGTCACAATAAAACAAAGCTTACTTTATGTACGCTCAAACACTGCGCTCTTAAAGTAATTGTTTGTCACATGTCACAAAACAAATATAATAAATGTGGAGTGGAACACTATCCTGTTGGAAAATTACTCCAACGCAGCATGTCCGTTTAGCAAAGGTAAAAAAATCTGCTTCTTATAAAATTTAAGAAAGATCTGTATCCAATACTTATAGAACCTAATACCATAGCATCTGGTACTACACCTCCATCGCCCCGTAAAGCAAACTGTAATAATAATAATAATAATAATAATAAATGCTTTAATAAACGTTCTCTCTACTTCCCTTAACCTCCAAACATAACAAAAAAACTTAAACTAAAGAAAACAGAGATAAAATAAAATTGAAATAAAACCGAAATTAAAATTGAAATTGATTATAAAGAAGGATAATCATTTTTTCCAGATTTATAACATTAATAACAAAATACGAATTAAGATTTAACTAAATAATATTATTTTACTTGTTTTTTTTAAAAGATCTTACTGGCATTAATTTTAAATTCTTTGGTAAACTATTGCAAAATAACTACAGAATTGTAGCTAAATGATCTGGTGAAAATTGCTGTACAGAAAATGGCCATAGACAAGCGATAAACATGACGTAAGTTAGCATCGTGTAAAGAGCGACGATGAACTAGCTTTTTCTTTAATTAGGGAGGCGAGGAGGTAGACAAGATTGACATTGAACATTGAAATTGTAGGTAGATCTTTAACCAATTAAGATTTTTTACTTTAGCGGAAAAGTGATCAAATTTTTTCAAATTGTGGGTTAATCTACAACAAAAGTTTTGACCTTTTGTAAACGATTTTTATATGTAGAGTCAAGACATGGATAATAAACGGTTAAACAATAATTAGTAATTGATAGAATTAGACTTTCCCATGTTTTTTCCTAAGCTTAAACTTGATTATGTGATAATTGTGATACAATAACCGGAGACATATATAATATTTTTTTATCAACATTTCAATATGATTTTTAAATCGTTGATCTTAGTCAAACATAACACCAAGTAATTTTACGCATTCTAGAAATTTTAGTTTAGTATTGTCTAACGTAAGATGAAATTTAATAAAATTTTTAGTATACTTAGGTCTCAAAAAAATATAGAACATTTATCTGAATTAAGTTTTAGACTGTGCCTATTTATATAAGATTGTATAGCCTACAAATCAGAATTCATGTAATGATTAGCATTGGCAATCTCTTTATGGTTGAATAAAAACTCAAGTTGGGTGTCATCAGTGAACGGATAAATCGATGAATATTCAACACAGCCATATCGAAGCTATATAGAAGATATAATAAGGGCCCTAGGACGGAGGCCTGTAAAACTCCTGACATAACGCGCCCAACGTTTTATTAGAGAGTTTATCATTATATTTGACAATTTGGCGCCGATTTGATAGGTAGTGAAAGAAGAAATTACAACTAATATCACCAAATAATAAAAATTTTAATTTGGCACATAATATTTCATGATTGATAGTATCAAACGCCGTAGAAAAATTCAGTAAAATCAAAGAGGTGTTTAGGCCATTTTATTTAGGTCATTGTTAATTTTAATAGTTTAAAATAATTAAAAAAAATTAGTACCCGTTTATTTTGTTAAATAAATATCTAATAAATTTGGCCAGGTTAATTATCTATGCAAACAACAGTTAAATAGATTCAAAAACACACGGCATTCTGAGAGATTTTTTTGATGAACAGTCGTTATAAACTTGAGCCGTGCCTCGAAACTGATTAGTGGGGTAATGCATTCTTTAATGTATACGTACTATTTTAAATTAGTGGATGCGACGAGCTACTTTTGAATTTTTGTAAACTAAATAAAGGGAGGTTTTACAAGCTTTTTTATTAGAAAAGTACATTAATTTGGTAAAATATATTCCAAAAAACCATCTAGTTAAAGTAAAATCACCAAAAGTGTAGAAGTGACCCGTGGTGTGGAATATGCAATGTGTACAAATGAGGTGACCTGCAGTAGGGCTTAACGACCACAACTTGTAATCCCTGCGCGAGCAGCTTAAGCGGGTCTAGTCAGATTGACATGTGAACCCTCGGGAACAACCAACAGTAACGCAACTCCCTGTCATGACGTGAATTATCTTAAGAGTACGTGATCGAGTTAAAACCTATTGTGACACCTACCGAAAAAACAAACATGCTCCAGATTTTTTCGCTGTTTCGAATTCAAGAGCATTGTTTGAAAGTTCAACTTCGACATTTTGTAGTGTGACCTTTGTTTGTGAAATATTTAAAGTTCGCGTGACTTTCTACATAAACTTAATACAACTACGATTTTTCTAAACGTTTTTATTACTTAGTTTCACTTTTCCTAGAAAAAAAATTAAAGGGTAAACAAGTTAATTTCTTAATGAAATTTTAGCTGAAACGCACTTATGGAACTTTTTACAACTTTTTCATCGAAGTGTATGCACTGAGACAGTATTGGCTAATAGTTTTTATGGACTGAAGCCCAAGGTCCCACGAATCAAGAGCCTGTTTTGCTATAAAAACAATGTTTCTAGTAAAAAATAATAAAGAAATAATACAAAAATAACTAAAAGTTTAACAAAAAAGCTGTGGCAGTTGCTTTTATTTAAAGACATTATTATTAGTTTTTCTCAAGCTTTCTTTGCTCTTATTTTTCTTTTAATCCTAGTTTTTTTATTGTTTCTTTTAATCGCGTTTCATGTTATTTTAAAAGTCTAGTAAAGTTGGCAGGACACGAGGCACTAACGCTAAATTTTTGCTAGTCATTAATGCTTGATAGTGCTTCATGTTTTAGAAGTAGCGAGATGTTTATGAAAATGTTATAAACAAATAGGTCTAACATAATTTTAAGATGACACCTGAAACATTAACGCTAAATTTTTGCCTCGTTCGTATATAAAAAATGTTATATATCTATCGTTATATGAAAATATAACTTTAAAAGTACCTAGTTAAAGATTTATATCAAAGGTATAAATAAACATTTTTTTCAATTTCAGCGGAACATTTGAAGCACATAAGTTTTTATATTAGTTTTTATTGTAGTTTTTTTATTTGTTGATTATTAAGCTTTCGTAAAATACTCTTTATAATTATCTAAAGTAGTTGTTCTTGGCTCTTCTTACTCTGTCAATCAACTGTTCTTTGAAAATCGTATTTTGTTTTCTTTTTTTATCAAAACACATTTGTATTGTTTTTATTTATTAGATTTTTTGAATAACAAGCGAATCCGTTGTCCAAAAAAATTATTTTTTGACTGATCTCTCGTTGAGGCTTTTTTAAATCTCATTGCTGACAACAAGGTGACGTGGGTTTATTTAAATTAAAAAAAATATATTTATAAAAACAAATTTTACAACAAAAAATATTTATACAAACTCAAAATAAGATAGAGCAAACAAAATATAAATTTTCTAGTAAGCACAGGGTAATTTTTGAAATACCGCGACGTCATCTTTAAGTAATTTATGTGTATTCTGTTGCAGTATAATTATATCTTATATGTCGTAGTCTGATAACGAAGTCTGTTCAATAAAATTTTGCTTTTTTACGTTATCTGACTAGTCTCTTCGTGAAATTTTCGTTTCCTTTTAGGTATATCATGAGTCACACAATGTGCCGTCATTTATATATTGTTGCTGACATTATATGCTGTCAATTTCTTAAATGCCTAGATACTTCATAAAATGACGAATTTCGCTATAAAACTGCGACATACGAATACATCAGGTAATTTAAAAGTATCAAGCAATATTTTAACCATATTAAGAATATATTGGGTGATACGCATAAAGAGTAGTAAAAGCCTTTATTAAACCTTATAATATTTGACTCTGTCCGGTGAGATCATAAATGGGGTGGTGCCCTTTAACAGTTGCTGGGTAAAAGTACTAAATATAATTTTAGGTAAACGGAAGAGTACTGTTCCTAAAATTGTAAGCCGCTCTTACCGAAGCTGTACCATCGTCTATTCGTTGTGTGGTTCCATGACACTTATAACACTTATATACAGGCTGGACCAAATGCATGGAACGTTTTTTGTGTTAAACGTTACCACCGTTTTTATCATCTCACAGAACGGGCCAAAAAAATAAGGAATAGTTAGTAATTTCCTTCTAGCTCATGCTGATTGCCTAAGTTTATCTTGTTATAACCAAGCAAAAACATTTGAATATACAGTCAAACTCCGATATTAATTACCGGACCAGCGGAATTTTGACGTTCTAAGCGGACTGACGCAAAATCCGAGGTGTAATTAAAACCTCAAAAAATGCTTGTACCTTTTTACTAATTGTATACTAATGCATTGCGATGGCTCAAGGTTTTTTAAATTAGTACTGATATTATGTATTTTAATAAGAAATAAATTATAAAAAGATCATTGCTAAAACTCGCTTGAATAAATATGTAGGTATTTATTTTGAGAATGCTTGCTAATTGAAAGATAAAAAATCGTTGATGGGTATGCAATAATAAACGTGATTATTAACATCAAGGATACATAAGGTCGTCCTTGTACCTATCGCTTTGTGAAAGTAATACATGCCGCCGCTGAATTTATAACGTATAACAGGGTTGTATAACACGTATTTTAGTCTAATGTTGCAAGGACCTCTGAAATGTTGACGTTCTATCCGGGTTAACTCTCTATCCGATGACGTACTAATCGAGTTTGACTGTATATTCTAAATTTTTATGCATTTTACCTAATATGTATTTTCAAAAAAATATTGTTTTATCTCAACTGATAACCAAGTTCTAACTTTAAAATTAGTTATAAAACATATAAAAAAGGAAGACATACTCGTAAAATAACTACAGATTTTTTAGGTCAATAAAAACAATTTAACACAGTTTATCTCTACACCAAGTTTCACCGTTTAAGAATTAGAAAGCGCCAAACTTAGACATTAAAATACATTTTTACATTTTAAATGTAGATACATACATTAAAAACGGTCCGTTCTAATAGAATTTTGCGTTATTATAACTTTTTTATTTAGGATCTATTTGTATTTATTTATGTATTAAAAATTGGACATAGTAACGCAAAAAAATGGATAATTACTAAAAATTTAGGACGAAAGTACACCACCAGAAATTGAGGAGGTTTAGTAGAATTTTACAATTATTAGGCAAAAGAAGATATTTAATTTTGTTTATGTATCAAATATCATAATAAACGGTTAAACGGTTGAAATATGTATACTAAAAAAATCTTATATCTAAAGCCTGTAATTTTGTTATTTCTAGAAGTAAGAGACAAATATTAGCAACTTTTTGTCATTATTGATGCTGTATGTCACGTTAAAATTTTGCTTTATATTTTTGAATCATCCCATATAAAGTCAAAACAGTAGGTCTACATAATTTGGCAAAATTATTTTGGCGTTTACAGTACAGAATATAATAAGACAGATAATAATTCTCACTAATTTAAGTCGGACAAACCTTGTTTTATAACAAGTGTTAGTTCATGTTGATCAAAGTTAGCGGTCCGCTTTTACGTGTGAACAATTAAATAATAAATATCGATAAGTAATTCATCTTGCGTCAAAATCGAACATCATCGATTGCTGAATCGCATTAGCCTAATATCGGCAATCTAATGAAGCCTGCAGTTGGCTGCTACCTCCGCTCATGATTAATTCAGTCCCCGGGGGGCGGTCTTTGACGCCGCACTCTTGCGTCTGACTTATACGGCGCATAGATCTCCGCTTTCAATTCGAGAGGTTGCAGAAATGACATGAGCCCTGCCGTTGATGGCACAAATTACAATTTCCAGTGAAGACCCAACGATTTTCAGGAATGTGAAGCACAGGAACCGCCTAATCATCGACTACACAAAAAAGTAATGTATTATGCGGCACTGCATTCGACCGAACAGGTGTCCAAGAACGACGTAATGCACTCAGGCACATTTATAGCACGTACGTGCTGCAACGCAAATATGCATTTAATTGCATGCCGCATTAATCTAATACGCGACAGAGGCATTCCAAGATGCACGATTTTACCCACATCGGCGATAAATTCGATGCGCCGTATGCTGCTTGAATTGAAATTCAAACCGACACCAAATATTATTTACGGCAAGACTCGATCGCTTAAATTAAAATAGGAAGTCCAACAAAAGTTGTCTTTTCTAAATTGTATAAGCTTTAGATTCTAGAACACTAGTAAGGCTACGTAATGCTGCTATCTTCAAAAACATAATAACTTAATACAAAATCGATTAATTTTATATAGCCGCTCTGTTTCTATACCAAACTTCACTCTAAATTTAACTGTCCGGTCATCGCCCTCTCTTTACTTATACTATTGAAGCAAGGCTGCCTTCTAATACATTCTGCATGCTTTTTGCATGATGAGTAATGCAACAATGAACACGATGGGGCTAAAAATCATACAGATAAATATTATGGGACCATCTTTAATTATTACATAAAGTTATTTAGAATCACTAATAGAAAATAATAAATTTAAAAAAATCCCGAGCTATTTGTGTTTGAAAAAGATTTTTTTAAATTTGAGTATATCAAATTCTTGCATAAATTTAATTAATTAAAAATTAAATAAATTTCAACCGAAAAAGATAAAAAAACTTAAAGTTCTTAACAAACAAACTTTATTAACACATTTACAAATGTAAAACACTGTGGTGACATAGAGCCTGAAAAAGATGTGAACCATATTCCCAGTTGCTTTCGTTCACTTTATATTTTTTCTAGAGATGACCAAAACTTGTAAATCGATTTAAACGCTTGTTCACTATACATTTCAAACCCTGTATGTTGCTGATTGCAAAAGTTAATTAAATGAAAAAAATACTGTGTGAACTTTTGGAATAACTTTCAATTCAACACTTAAATATTCTTGTCTAAATTTTTATCAAAGCATAACCTTACTATTCGTACTATATCAAAATCGCTAAGGATTTTGACAAATTTAGGCATTCAGTGCTACATATAAACTCCAAAGCGTCAACATTTTTTAATAATTTTTTGCAAGCTTTTCTATTAAAATTTCCACCAAGATAAACTTTTTTTGTAAACTGCAAAGTTAAGTTCACTTAAGTGCTACTGCAGGAAATCTTGATTATATTTCACTGAAAATTGTGTTGACTTTTACCAGCAGAAGGTATAGTTTGGATGGTGGTATAATTTTTAAAATTTTTGAACGTAAATTTGAAGCAGTAACAAAAATGGGAATATTTCTACAATTGTAAAACTCTTTGGGTTTGGCAATTTTTGTACCATTACGAGTATTTGACCACTTCTTATGTTGTTCACAGATAGTGACAATTGTTTACAGCGAAATTTTCTCTTGTAATTTATTTTTTGATGTCACACCATGTGCATAAGTGAGTCATTAAACCACACATAATATTAGCTAGTTTTTATAAAATAATTTATAAAATCAGCTGCAATAGTTAAACAGTTGCCATATTTTTTACAAAACGTTTAAATTTAGTAAACTCTACAATTTACAAACATTTGCATAGCTTTCTGCAATATTTGTCATACCATTTATGAACAATTTTTTCACTCCACAATTCAAAAACTTTGTTGGTGTAAAGTGCTTGCCTGTGTCGATTTATTTTCAATAAAAATAAAATAATTAAAACAAAATTAGCATGAAATTTAAGAAATATTGCATTTAATTCAACTGGTCATCACATCACAATATAAAAATATTTGTTATTATTACAATAGCTTAATGAATTATTTAGTTTTTATGTTAAATGTATTACACTTATAGTGTAAAATCAATTTTTTTAAAAATCAGACTTGCTCGATTTTCCTATTTTTTCGAAATTTTGTTTTTTTAACCCACCCTGCGAAGCCAGAAAATAATAAACCGTTATATTTCTGTAAAAACTAAGTTACCATCTGCTGACTTAAGCTTTCCTAGTACACACATAAATTTTTCGAAAGAGTTCGATACAACAAATTAATGAAAAACCTACATTATAATCTTCTATATGATATTTTTTTGAGTCATAGGTTAATAGTATTTAGATATTTAGTCAGTAGTTGATTTATAAGTCAAATAAATACAGTTATAATTAATTAAATTAAAAATTTTGTTTAAATTACCTATGATAATGGGATGCAGCCAAAGTAACTACCACAAAAATTTATTTTTTGTTTTTTTCTTAAGTCGTTAATGGTTATACGTTATATACCAAAAAAATGCTAAAATACTTGACAAAAATGTATAAAACTATCTAATCAACAAAAAATGTATGGTACTCAAACAACCTAAAAACAAAACACAACGGAACATAATTTTGATACAGTGCACAACTTTTAAAAATAAAAATTGAGTTTCGCTATTTTACAATATAACATTTTAAATAATGATACATGATAAAAATAAAGATACACATTTTTAAATTCATTATTTTTAATATGCATGGTCTAAAAGAAATGATGGTCAAATATTTAGCGGGGCTTAAAGAAGAATTTTTTTTAATTTTATTTATTGAATCTCAACCATTATTAAGATAATAGTTATTTATGTATGAAGGTGCTAATTACAGAGGGCAACGAAATTACAATCCAGAGGGCTGTTAGGCCCAAGGAATTGTAAGTTTCTCGAGGTTATTGACATCCAGTAATTCACGTGATACATAATTAATTTTATTTCCTACTAAAAAAATCCAGAAAACAAATTACAATTTTACTTTTTACTAAACAAATTAAAAAAAACAAATTTGCTGTTAGTTAACTAGGCTTGGTTACTATGGATTTATTTCTTGACAGTTGCGTAAACAAAAATTTATAAATTTGTAAAAATGAAGGAAAAAGTGAAAAACAGTAATATCTCAGAAGAAGGATTAAAAAAAGCTGAGAAAGCTCGTGCTGCGTTAGTACCGAAAAAATCTGAAGTACTGTACTGAACCATACTGGCAGCAGAAATGTAAGTGAAATAATATTACTGGCATATTTTCAAAGTATGGTATGTATTTACTTATTTTTTTATGCTTGTAAATGTAATTGTAATTTTGCCCGTAAAGTCAAAAGGAATGTACCAAAAAGAATATCAAAAATTTCCAAAATGATTGAATAAACGTAACATCAGAAGCAAGAATATAAACGAAACAATATTATTGGCGTTTAAAAATTGTTGTTTAATAACATTTCTTCTCTTTCCGTAACTTTTGTACATAAGATTTTTAACTCTTTACAATGTACAAATTAAAGGGAGTTAAAAATTCTTAGCTCCCTTCTGTAAAGCCGCAGTCTGACTGAACAAACGTCGACAATCGTCAGCAAACGAATGAAAAGTAAACGCAAACAATTCAATACGGATGGTCGCACTGCAACCACCACTCACCATCGCTCACCACCGAGTCCTATCAACTGGTTCTAATTTAGAACATGTTCTAAATTTTGGTGGTTGGTGGATCGTGATGGCTATAACATAACCTCAATCTTTCATACTTTTACGTAACTGACGTTTACTATTACCAAAGTTAAACTAAAAAATATGATGGCAGAAGGTTTGGAGTACATAAACATTCTTTTTGAGGTTATTTTCCCTTAATGTAAACAGTAGACTGCACGTGTGCGTTAGTAATCAGTGGTCAAGGTTCCTTAAATTCTCAGGTTGTCTGGTAACTATGTAAACAAAAGAGAGAGACAGATATAGTCGCCATGTTTATGCGTCATCAAGCGTGCCCAAACTTTTGGGGTTTGAGGTCAAAATTTTTTTTGGCTGTGTTGGTTGATTTTAAATTTATTTTGTAAGTGTGGTGTTGCAGTTTTGGTACCAAGCGTTAAACTGTATTGTTTATTAAAAAAAAACTGTGACTAAGTGATAGCGAACTGTTCTTTTTAGACAATATTTTTGGGTTTAATGTGAAGCATTATTTCATTTATTTCTGGGGCTGTATTAGGGCCTTAAAGGTGAGTAATGACGATAGTTTGTTAATAGACGTCAGTTTTCATTTGATATCAATTTGATTTAGAAAATTCATTTTTAATTTGATTTAGAAAATAAATAAACCAAAATTTTGAACCTAACCTCAAAACTATTTTATATGAGTTTTGTTAATAATTATATTTTAGAAGATGCCGGGTGGAAGTATTTGCATGGTTGCAATTTGCAAGAAAAATTCAAAAAGAGCTAAAGAAATCGGCGAAAATCTTTTATTTTTTACCTTTCCAAAGGATCCAGACGTACGGAAAAAGTGGGTGGAGAAATGTTATAGAAAAGACAAGTTTGACCCTCAAAATAAACGCATATGCAGTATGCACTTTAACAGCGAAGATTACGAAGATGCTTTGAAAGCAAGATTGATGGGTACGAGACCAAGAAAATTAAAGAAAAATGGTAATTTAAAAATTGTTGAAGAATACCCAAAATAGTGAACAACAAATGTAATATAAAGTAATATTTATTTGGTAACAAAAATGATGGTCGTAGGCACTTAATTAGCACTTTATGTGTTTTTTTAGACATTTTTTGTTTTTGGTGACATTTTCGACAAATATTCACATTATTATAAAATAATAATAAATGTCTTGCCATACTAATTTGTTGATCACATCACGTTTTGTTTGATATAACATCTGCCAAGTACAACATATTTGTTTTAGCTGTGCCTTCGCTGTACTTACTTTCCGATCAAAGACAGGATGAAGAAAAATTTGCCCCTAGACAACACAAACTTCCAATAAAACAAAAAAAATGTTTAATCCGAACTTTTAAAAAAAGAAAAATGGAATCTGTAAATACAGATGTTGATAGTGAAGAGGAAAAAACTGAGACAACGACGATACAAGTGGGCTGTGAAATTCCCTCTACAAGCAAAAACATGGAAGCTAAGAAAACGGAATTAGACGTGGTGGGTGTTGAAATTCTTTCCACAAGCAAGGATTTTGAAATAGGTGATAATTTTTTATTTGCAATAAGGTTATATTAGGTAAAAAGTGTACTATTGTAGGTAAACTTAAGAAGCAAGTGAAACTACTAACAAAGACAAATGAACACCTGAAGTTGCAAGTATATCAACTCATGCAAAGAGAGCAGAAATTATCTGCTGAACTTTACCGAGTAGAACAATCATTTAAAGAAAAAATTGAAACGTTAGAACGCCAATTAGAAAATGCTAATGGGGATTTCAGTGAACATGTTAAAGGTGCTTTCAAAGATGTTTTGAGTTCCAATCAAATAGATATTATATTAAAAAACAAACAAAAAGCTAGGTGGACAACTGACGAATATTCAAACGCTTTTACTTTAAGATATTTTAGCAAAAGATGCTATGTATATTTAAGAGACACTCTACACTACCCATTGCCTGGAATTTCGACATTACAAAGTTGGGCTGCTAACATTGATCTGAAAAAAGGTATACTGGAAGATGTGTTACGAATTATGAGTGTAGCTGGCAAATTAAAAAATAGTACAAGCAAGGTTACGTCACTCTGTTTTGACGAAATGAAAATTGCTTCCATGTATGAGTATGACCAAAAAGAGGACGCAGTTGTAGGTCCTCACTCATACATGCAAGTGATTATGGCCCGAGGAATTTTTGACTGTGGAAGCAACCTGTATACATCGGCTTCGACACAAAAATGACGAAAGAGATATTAAATAATATAATAACACGATTACATAATATTGGGTATAATGTAGTTTCCTGTACTTCAGATTGTGGTGGAGGAAATATAGGATTATGGAATGAATTAAAAATTAATATAGAGCAAACATCTTTTCCACATCCTGTAACCCAGAATCCAATTTATTACTTTGCGGATGTGCCTCATTTATTAAAATTAATTAGAAATTGGCTTCTTGACACTGGTTTTATTTTCAATGATGGCACAATTATCAAGAAGGAACCACTAATTGATTTAATTAAACAGACATCAACAGAAATAAGTTCCTGCCACAAACTAAGCAAATTACATATAACATGTGAAAAAACTCAACGACAAAATGTAAAGTTGGCAGCGGAACTTTTGTCTGCTACAACAGCCACTGCATTGAAACGGTATCAGAAGACAAAATTAAGCGTTGCTCTTAGCGAATTTATTTCACTAGTCAATAGATGGTTTGACATAATGAATTCGTACACACCTGAAGCTAAAATTCCCACAAAAAAGCCGTATGGAATAAATTTAGAAGAGCAAGAAAGTGTACTAAACGAGGTTATTTCTACTTTTAGTAGCATGCGTTGTTGTAATAAAACAACGATGCAGACGTTTCAAAAAGGTGTTGTAATATCGACAAAGTCAATCATGGGATTGTATCACTATTTACAAGAAACGTATAAAATTAAATATGTTCTAACTCATCGTGTCAACCAGGATTGTGTTGAGAATTTTTTTTCTCAGGTAAGCTTGATTGATTTTTTATTCACATAAATTCACGTAAATAAATTTTAGCTCCGGACTAGAGGTGGACTTCATGACCATCCGTCACCGCTAAATGCCATTTACCGCATTAGGATGATTTTGCTGGGGAAGAATCCTGGTATGGTTCAAGCCAATACTAATGTCTTTCCGGTTGAAGAGCGAGAAGAGTATTTGCTGGCCGTATGTTTACAAAAAGCAAACATAAAGAATGTTGTAATTGACGAGCCAGTACCATTAATTTTAGAAGAAATATCAGAAAATGATAGTACATCTAGCAGTACTAGTGTTTCGTCAATTAGCTCTGACGTTCATGCTAGTGCAGAAAAGGATGGTTTATTGTACATAGCAGGATATATAGCAAAAAAACACCTTGCTACCTTTCCTAGTTTGGGACAATATACTTACAGAACCAATGTCGTACAAGTTATGCATGCCTACAGCATGCCAACGTGGGTGCAAAACCTATCCTTTGGGGGCTTGATTCAGCCATCAGAAACATGGCTGGATCAAGTAAAACAAATGGAAAGATATTTTTCTAAAATGCATTCTAAAACATTTTCAGATGGAAACAAAATTATAAACAGAACAACAAAGTATATTGAAAAGAAAGTCAAACACTCCATTCCCACTCCTCTTATAAAATCTTTTACAAGAACGCGCATATTTGTACGAATAAAATATTTAAACAATTTAAAAGCAGACGCAGAAAAAACGTTGAAACGGAAAGGACACGGATTATTGTCTCCAAAGACTACTAAAAAAATGAAAAAAATTGTTACTTGATCCACTTCTGTTTTAACCCTTTGAGTTAACCTAACAAAAACATACTTGAATTTTTTTCTTTTTTGCGTTTCTGATCCAGTAATTAAAAAAAACATAATTTTTTTCAAATTTTTTGTAACTCTATGTCTAGGGGTGCGGGGATGGAGACTTAAAGTCCCGTCAATACTAATAATAACTCAATTCTAAATTATTAGCTGCTTAATGATAATTCTTAGCAACATTTTCATTAACAACTTTATTAACATTTCCAATCAGTCCATTCTCATCTTTGCTGATATTTTCTACAACAGTATCCCATCTATTATCAAGAAGAAAATGCTTATTTCGTGCAGCTAAACACTCATCATCGATAAGAAATCTCTCTTCTCCAAGACAACATAATTTATCTGTTTAGAACAAAAATTTTGATATAAAATTTATCGCCTTGCATTTACCTCCTAATTACAAAAACCATGGTTTAAATTACCAGAAACTTAAAATTAAACAAAAACAACTACATTATATATAATTTGTTAATTAATAAATATTTATACAGTAAAAATAAACTAAAAATTTGTCTTACGTGTGGCTTAATTTTTAAAAAGGCACGCTGAGTGACGTCACTTTCGCGGGCTTTTATCTGACTTCTGATTGGCTTAAAGTTACCAGACAACCTATAAATTTACGAACCTTGATCAGTGGTGGCAACCAGTGGTTGAGTGCGACAGTCTAACCACCATTTGATGGTGGTTGATGTTGGTCGATGTTCGTTGATGGTTAGTGTTTGATGCAGTCAGACTGCGGCCTAACTTTCAAGGGAGTTATGAATGTCTTAATAGTTACCGTAACTAAGGTAATATTTGGCTATAATGATTTAGTAGGAAATAAAATAATTAAAAAGTTCAGTACAAAAAACATACCGCCACTGACCTATGTAGTATTATAATGGTAACTAGGCTATATTATAATAACTAATGGGCTTATTTCAAGTTAAAATAATATCGGTAACATCTTCGTTTATTATCATTTATAAAAAATTAAAAAAATTTGGAACTGTGATTGGTTGTCGCCATGGAAAAGTATTAAAATTTGCGATACTACCGGTAGTATTAGTATCTCAATTTGAAATTAGGTCATAAGTGATCATAAGCGTGTTGTGATTTTATGTGGAGGACAAAATTTAAAATTGTTAGCATTTGTCGCAAAAATGGTATATTGAAAAGTGGTTTTTTTGATGAGATGTATTACTGGTTAAATTTTTGACCATCATTTCTGATACACCCAGTCTGTATAAAAGAGAACGGTGCATTACGATTTTATACTTAACAAAATAATACAAATTAAAATGTTTTTTGAATCATTAAATTTGATTTACCATACCAGATACGAATTAAATTAGATTTTTGACCCGGCGCATCCACCATTTTTACATTTACAATTTTATTCATTTCTAAATAAGTTGAGTGTTAATAATAATACATAAATAATGTTTGTTAGGAAAAAATAAATAAATAATTAATATTGGTTAAAATCTTGGTAAACTGTCCAGCAAGCCAGAAGCGCTCCATAAAATATCAATTAGGAGATGTAAAGCGTCGTCGAGTGGTGCACTTTGCATGGTCATCAGCGGTGGAGAGGTTCCACTGTTGAATTGGTCCCGGGACAAAGCCTCTGAACGATAATGCAGCGTTGCTAATTTCTCGTTGATTATAAAAGTTCCCAGCGCCGATTTCAATTATCTGCATTTTAGAGGCAATGCTCTCTGAACAACAATGTTGAAATTTAATCTAGCAGCGTTCAACAAAACGGCTTTCATAAGCTTGAAAAGAACAAAATGGAGATACACACATACATATACGCCTGATACAATGGGGGTATTTCCTTTGTCCTGTAAACACAATATTGAGCGTTTAAAAAAATCTATTTACGAGCATCTTTAATATTGTTTTACATGCAAATAGTTCATTTTTCATATGTCCCTACCCCTTACAAACAACGTCAGCTTTAATTTCGCTTCGTCGGGATCAAAGTAATTGATGCTTATTGCTTGTCGCTCGTTTCATAAAGCTTTATTTTCTTCTTTCGAGAAATTTTACTCACTGAACGTTCACGTCGACTTCATTCTCAGAGCACTTGAATGTAGCTCTTGATTCTCATAAATTTTAAAAACTATATATGTACGTATCTATAAAAAATGACAAGATTTAATCACACATCACACCTAAAAAAGACAAAAATTTATTTATTTTATTAAATTTTGATAAAGTATTTTTTTATATGACGTACATATTTAAAATTAGGTACATTTTAATTTCAATCCACAATTAGATTTGTTGATATCAAATATTGAATTTAATCTACATCAGGAGAAATGCTTCCGGATGTCGTTGGCGTCATAAACGATTCCTGAAAAAACGTCAGAACAAAGTATTTTAATTTTCCGAGACGTTCACAATACCGAGATTACGAGCACATAGTAATAAAGGATAATCAGCTTTGCCATAGTGGCTTCGTCGGCGAAGGTTATAGGAACAATCGTTTACCGAACAATGGAGAGTGAGTTCGCGATTACAGATTACCGCAGTCGAGGTAGGAAATTGCTATAGCCGCCTTATTTGCATCTCTAACGAGTAGTAAAGACGTATAACCGCAAGAAGGGTTGCTCTTTCGATACCATCTTATATCGAAGACTATTCGATAACGTCACCTCACAAAGGAGAGACGTCAAGCGACGGCGGATGACCTCAACCCAAGATTTATTCCCAGTGATTTATCGGAAGTTGGATTTAGGGACCGACCGGATTGCCAATAGCTTTGAATTTTTAATTTAGACACGAAAGAAAGATGATTCGATGTTACGACTCAATAAGCGCGGAAAGTAACAGTTGGAGGATTATTGAAACAATCACAAAATGAAAATGTTATTGGTTTTTGAAAAAAACTGGTTGTGCAAATAATAGCTAATCGTTTTAACCAGCAAAAAATTAGCTACCACCACATTTTACATGTAAATATTGAAGAAACGTGCCAGATTAATTGATCCAAATCTGCAATAGCTAAAATATAGAAAGCTGTAATACAAGTGAACAGCTTTGGTTAAAACAAACTCAAGACAAGTTTGTTGACTTTTGAGGAAAAGGTAAAAATGTAAAATTTAAATTTCGAAGAATACTGAACAGAAATATAGAATAATCTCTAAAAATTTTGTAGTTAGAAATAATTGTTTAACAAAATTATTTAGAGCCGGTAGCAAGAACATTTGATCAAAAAGGCCTTGACAGTGTATGCTATTTATTCTCTCTTGCTGAAATTCTAAATCACTACGTTACTCCATCGGAGAAGCGCAAAATTACGCCGTCTAATATAAAGAGTATAATAAAGTTACTACATTGCCCTTAGCAACTAAAATAAATCTAATTGCGTAAATCTAATTTAGAATTAGGCTCTCTGTTTATAACAAGTGTTCAATTAAAAAGTTCATCAAGTTAACTTTAATATGTCAAAGCTCTCATGTATTGTTTTGAGAGATTTGACAGGTCACAGTTAACTTAATAAACTTTTCAATTGATCAGTTGTTACTAAAGTTGTATGATGATGACAAAATCTGCATCTACCGCTTATTTCACTCTTGTGTACGTCTTCAACCAGTTGTCACTCTACTCCCAAAGAAGCTACCAACAATTGTTGACGAAACGTCGAGTACAAAAACTTTATTGACACGTCCCTTTATTACCAAAGCCCACTATAAGGTGTTATTATTTGTGGATATCTTATCCAGCCTCAAGCAACATCTTCTAGACAAGGCAACGCCTCTAACCTTCTCAGGCATCCACATCTCAATCTATCCTCCATTACAAATCGATTTAAACAAATAACTGTTGTTAATAAAATGTTACCTATTCCTTCTTTTTCAACTTTTATATAAATCCAGCAAATAAATAAAAAACAATAAAAACCATTAAAAAATTACTTTAAAGGTAAGAAAAAATTTTTAAAAAAATTTCAGTGAGGAAGAACAGATTGAATTTATTTAAAACTACATTTTGTTTATTGTAAAATCGACTTTTTAGGCTACTAAAAATAAACTAAAAGTTATAAACAAAATTTTTATCAAATTATTAAAAACACAAACTTAAAAAAAAGTTGGCTATACATAGCAATTAGTATTTATGTTTGTGTTTTTAACTATTTACTTTTTTTGTAGCCTGAAGAAATTTATTTTACAATAAATGAAACGTTGTATAATAGTTGTTCGAATTCAACCTGCCCCTCCCCAGTAAATTTTTTTTAGTTAATCTTATACATGTACATAACGAACTATCAGTAATAAAAAAAATTGAAAACAGTTAAAAATTCTTTCCAAAAAAAATAACTGAAAAATCGTAAGAATAAAAAACAAAAAAAAGTGAAAAAACTACTTTTCACCAGTAGCTCATATGGTTTGTTAGGACTTTTACCATGATTTAATAATTAAATAATTTATTAATTCTCATAGAACTTTGGAAGAGAAATATGTTATTCTTTAATATTTTTTTTTTAATTTGTTACTATGTATTATTAACTACATCTGTCAAGAATTAATACATATACGAATAAAAGGTGTTTTGTAAAGAAACGGCAGTCTTTAAGGTACAACTGATAAGAACCCAAAAAAAATTAATTTGAAAAATTTTTGTTTCCATTGTACTTGGTTTAAAAATAAACGCAGTTTAAATTTGATCAGTAATAAACAATAAAATAAAAAATGTGAAGGACCGGGTCACATAGTTGAAAACAATTAAGAATTTTACACATCAGTCATGTCAGTGATCTGTCAGACAATGACAGTGACATCACACGATACACAAAAACAAAAAAAAAGCAATAAATTAAATTCATCGCCTACCACTATGGAAAGTAAAATTTCATTGTATCCATTCAACGAGAGAAAGTGCCACTTTGTCTGCCTAGGCAGGTAAAATATTTTACCTGACTGGTGATAGGCAACCCTAATTGCACGTATTTTACATTGATTAAAATAAAATTGCAAAAACAATTCTTGGTGACGTTTACCAACAACAGCCAACAGTACTAACAGTAGTAAATACTTTGATGGCTAATGAAGATACGGAGGTTTGCCAGGAGGATTTAACTAGTGAAGATAAGCAAAAGAACAGTTCTACTAACAACGTTGTAAACACTTCAAACACATTTTCAATATCTACTCCTTCAACACCTGGTATTAATTTTCATAATCCCACTGGCTGCACATTTACCTTTAATGTATTTAATAAACCGTAAAATGTACTTTTTCATAATACCTACCTTAAAATCTGAGTATTACAAAAATGCAACTAAATTATTTTTGGTGGTACAATGGTGTGGTGGTAGGCAATAAAATATTGTACGCAACACGGCAGTAAAATGACTGTGTCTGACTCGTTTGGTTGTTTTGCCTCGGCTTCGCCTCGGCTCAACAATTTCCAAACTCGTCAGACAAAGTAGCATTTTACTGCCTTGTTACATAAATAACTATTATTTAAATAGAAAACGATTTCAAAAAACAAATTACAATAAATGTTCAAAATGGTGACCATTTGTAAACAAGCTCGAGCCCGTAGTCATAGAGTGTCACGGACGAAATTAAAAATTTTAAATTGTCTGAAATTTAAGAAATAAGAGTCTATTGAACCAAATTTACCGATTTACTAATGACCAAATTTTTGATTTAAAAAATTATTAACACTGTTAACAGTGAGAAGGTGCCTCGTCTTGCATATACCATGCGTTATTTTTTGTTTATAATGAAATTTCATTCAAAAAATTATTAGTAATCTCATTTTCTAAAAACTCCAGATAATTATTGCCGTTTAATTTATTTGACAGGACAAACGGACCCACCAGACAATTACTACAAATACCTGCTCATACGTTTAAAGAAAACAACTATTTATAAAAATATTTCTTGTAACACGGAGATTATTTACAAACCAATAATGCATATTGCGTATATTAAAAACTCTATTTTTTTTTAATTACTTTTATTAGTAAAAACAGTCCTTTCTAAAATCACAGGCTTTTGCGCATGCATTTCTAAAAGCCAAAACCATAACACGAGTATAATGAAATGAATGTAATTTTTTATTTTGTAACGTTTTCCAAACGGCAGAACTAAAGGTTTTAATTATTTGGCTAGATTTTTATAAACATCTGTTTAAATTTTCTTTAATTTGGTACTTCCAAAATTTGTTCACTTTGTTTAACAAAGTCATCATTAAGGGATGTACTTCTATCCAAATTATAGGAGGTGATATATGCGTCCTTGCGGGAATGCGATGCGAGCGACAAAATAAAACAAAACACTAATTCCAAAGCACTCTTTTCGGACAATCTTTTATAATCAGTCGGTATTATACATATATTTGTACTGTAAGTATTTTATTTAAAAATCTTTGCTTTTTTGAGCAAAAAATTCGGTTAGTCTATCGTCATCGAATTTAAATTACCTTCAAATTGCATTCACCAAATAAATTCGTTTCTTAGATGTTTAAATCTCGAATTTGAAAATTTTGCGTGTCGTATTTAAATTTAATTCTAGATCTGTTTTAAAGCCGATTAATTTTTTGCACCACCAAAGCAGTCAAATACGTTTTGCTCGTATCTTAAAAAAAAAAATCTGGCTCATACATAAACCTTTATATGAGCCGTTGAATCGTATAATGGTGTATGTCAATATTTGAAAATAATTTAGTTAATGTAAAATCTAGTTTCTGTCAGGTGATAGAAATCTGTAAAGTGCAGAATTCAAATCTATTTGCAGGAAATGTCAGTAGAGGATTCTATTAAATATTTTAAATACTTAGCTTTTCCTGAATTTTCTATACTGCCTCAATTTTGTAATCGATTATCTCAGTTTAGTATAAAGATGACTTGCACCACTATACGTTTCAACGGCTCATATCAGCTTCTGCGCTCCGATTCCACATTTCCTTGTAAAATTTTGAAACAAAAGCAATCCCGACGTGTCCTCTTCGGCACCACATACATTATAAAGAAGGCAAATCTAATATCGTCGCATGAAGTCGTGCCGAAAGCAGTCGCAGCGTGCCCTCCCTTGACACAATAACTCCTGAGCGTCTTGATCTCTGCACTTGTCCATTAGTCTTCATTTAAATTTAATCGGTGTTGCATTTGGGAAATTGTTTGTTGCACGATGCATGACCGCGACAGCGCCAATTTCCCAGCCGAACTCCCGGTGACAGATCATCGGTGCAGTCATGCGAGAAAACGATATACGTGTTTACAAACAATCCGGTGCGGATCAACAGTATCGTTTCCAAATGGCGAATTTATGCTCCACGGACTTTGTGATAATTTTTTTGGGGAAAGCCGCCGTTTGCCTATGCTAACGCTGTTATTGCCCCTGGAAAAACATTAATAACGCCGGTGGAGCTAGAGATAATTTCGATTTTTTTAAATGTGAACGACAAAGATTAAATAAAGAGGGCTGGAATGTGCTACTGATGAACATAAGGGCCTAAATTAAATATACGTGTGTAGTTCGCAGTTGGAAACATTCACGTTTATGTGCAAATTTCACGCTTATGGCCCAACTATAATAGTAAATGAATAAACATGAATAACAAAATTCTATTTTCGTTCTAACTTTTCCGCAGCGTTTTCGTATATTTAAAGCTCATTAAATAAATGCAGGTTTTACTGTTGTACAAGTAATAAAAATACTTGAATAAATATTTCAATTATTAAAATTGAGTTGAAGCAGGCATTATAAAATATTTGTTTGTAAAAAAATTATTTTACATTTTATTTTATAAACAGTTTTTTACATAACGGGCAGTATGTACAACGCTACTTCCTTATTTAAGTTAATTAAATGTATTGAAGTGTAAACGCTCAATTATCATTACATTATCAATAAAAGCAATATATTATTTATTAATCTAAATTGATTATTTTAGGAACTTAAAACACGATGCAAAATGTCTTTTTTGCAACTTATTCTTGTAAAGTAGTTAAACGAACATATCAGCAGATTATTTTTATTGTTTTCACAAATTATGAACAAATTTATTTTTTAAAAAGAGTATTTTATTGTTAAAAGTGAGTTTTAATGCAAGAAGTGTTTTTTGAATGTTTTTTTTTTTTCAGAGACAAAGGTCAAGATAATTAGTTTTATTTAAATTTCACAGTGAGCAAAATGTTACTTTATTATTTTAAAATTTAAAATAATGACAAATCAGCATTATTGTGTGTTTTTTCTTGTGCCTTACTTAAAAACATAACATCCAGTCTTCTAAAGTAACTATAGAATCTAAAGTTACTACAATGTTAGCTTTGGTTGTAATAATTTTCGAAATCTGAATGATTTTGCACAAGATACAACAATTTTTTACTGATTTGTTTGTTCACAAAAAGGAAACTAGTTTTACAGATTACTACGTTACAAAACAAATAAGTTGCAGACTACTGTTACATTAAGAAAATATATTTTTTGAAATATTTAGACCAATTACTTAGTTAATTTAGTGTGTGAGAGAACTCAAGTAAAAAATCTTGTATGACTACCAGCGTAAAAAAAAAACGGAAACACTACCATAAATAATAATATTAATAATAATAGTTATTTGTGTACCAAGGCCAAAAAGTGATTTTTTTGTCGGAGTCGAATTTTAATGACCGAGGCGAAGCCGAGGCCAGAAATCAGACGAGAACAAAAAAACACTTTTTAAACGTGGTGCACACATAATTTTTTAGGCGACTTTAACAAAAATTGAATTTTTATTAGTATTTTTAGGTTAGCTTTTTGACAGAACGGCCGGAAATTTTTCTTTTCGGCCGCTGTCAAAAATTTTTCGGCCGTTATTTTTCGGCCGCATTTGAGGCGGAAAATTTCAACTTTTGTCAAAGTCCAGTAAAAATTTCTTTCTATAACATAGCTTTTTGTGACTTAAGTTAACTCTGGAAAGCTCAACAGATGTCTAAAATTGAAACCAACTTGTTAGCAAAAATTTTTTCACAAAATGACAATAAGAACAAAATGTAAAAAAATAGATAACGTGTGGTCTTTAAGACGATTTCAATATTTTAGACGTTTAAAAAGATATCAAAATTAACTTCTGTTTCAGGCTTTTAAGACTAACTTAACTCCTATAGTATATTAAGTATGGAAAACGGTAAGGAGCGAAGCGACGACTCCAATTATTGTCTGAGAACGGTAATCCTTAACGTTTGACATGCTTATAACGTTTTTTGCGCGATTGGAGTTTCTAGAATAATAATAATAATAATTTATATCAATACATTTGTGATAATCGGGAAGATTGAAACTGAAAACTTTGGGTGGCTGTTCCATGGTTGCTATGGTTTTGTTCCAAACAAGTAAAATTGTCTTTTTGGTACAATCATTCCTACATAATTCTGTTTTGTCGAAGCAAATATGAGCGATAGTGATGATCTACCGGATGATTTAGAAGACGCTTGGCAAGAAGGATGTTCGGCAATAATTCCAGAAAAATCTAAAGCCCGATATGAACAGACATATCTACAAGTTGTTTAAGGAATGGCGTGAAGCAAAGAAGATTTCTGTAAATGAAAAGAGCTTGTTAGCGTATTTTGTGGTAAGAAGTGGACACTTGAAGGCCCCAGGCAGTTTATGAGCGGAGTATTCTATGCTGAAGAGTACAATTTTTCTCTATGATGCTATCGATATTTCTAAGTTTGCTACATTAATTGCTTATCTTAAGAGAAAAAATATTAGATATCGGCCTAAGAAGGCTAAAATTTTTACCAAAGAGGACATGGAAAAATTCTTGAATGAAGCACCCGACGAACAATTTTTAATTCAAAAGGTATGTTGTAGATGATGAGGTGGTACATCTGAGTTCTAAGGAAACAATATATTTGCAGGTAGCAATGATATTGGGAGTATCGGGCGCTTGTAGACGAGAGGAATTGTACAATATTAATATGAGTGACTTAGAAGAACATGAAGAAATGTTTATAGTAAATATTCCAAATACAAAAACGAATATTCAGCGAACGTTCACAGTTATTAATAAAGAAAATGAAGCAGTTCATTATTTAGAAATACTTCGAAAATACATAAGAATTCGACCAAGCAACCTAACGTCAGATCATTTATTTCTGAACTATCGAAATGGCAAATGCAAGTTGCAAGCCCCTGAAGGTTTTACTGGACACTCGTTTCGACGCACATCGGCTACACTTTTGGCGAATAACGGAGTTGATGTGTTGGGACTAAAAAGACATGGTAGGTGGCGTTCATCAACGGTGGCCGAGAGTTACGTGGAAGATTCCCTCCAAAACAAAATTGAATTTGCTCATAAAATTTTACACAGCGATGTTGGTGGACTATTACAACAACCTGAGACTTCTACGTCGGAAAGTTTGTCTATTAACACTAGAAACTCAAATGCGAGTGGTATTACTACTATTAATTATAATAATTGTACATTTAATTTTAATAAATAAATAGCAAAATTGTTTTTTTAGATTTAATTGCTTACCGTTCACTGAACGGTAAGTGAATTACTTACCGTTTTGTTACACGTAGCAACCAGTAACAGCAACCTACCGTCGTGGAAACAGGCAGAGTAAACTGATAAAAACAACCAATCGCGCAAAAAACAGCCTTTTTTTAAATGCAACTAAGTTACCGTAAAAAAATAGACAATCTTCTTTTACTAAAAATTATTTTTTATCACATTCGCACTCATTATAGATTGACAATTTAAAAAACAGAATGGCACCAACTTTTTCTATAGATTTGGTAACTTGGGGATTCTAAACCTTTTATTATTAAAACCAAAATAATAATATCACGTTCTACACTATTGCTACTACAGATTCAAAGACTACAATAGTTATTTTTGTCTTCCCATATTGTAAAGTAGGCTATCATAGTTGTGCATCCACCAATAGGATGTCGGACTTTTGGAAACTGTGCGGTAAAAATGAGAAAAACACCGGGTGTCACATTGTACGGTTAGAACTACCACAGGAGATGGTTGAGGAAAACACTAACCTTGCAGTAATAAAGTTTATGTATCAAAGTCTACGTACCTAAAATATTGCCACAAATAAAGCTATATTTAATAGAAAAATAAAATATTGAAAAAATCGCTGAAACGTCACAGGTCTTATGTCAAACGTTGTGTGAGACCTTAGACAACGCAAAGCGTAGTTCAAGTGTGGATCCCCATTACTAGCAACAATACGAAATTATAGTATTGGTATAAAAGTATATTTTGGAAAAAGTTGCAGTTAATAAATTTTAAAAAAGACAACGTGTGTATTTAAGATAATTTTAAAAATAATATGCAATTTTATATAGAACAGAATGTTAAAAATAAACCGCTACAACGTCATCTATTCAGAACCTGTGTGTTCCTATCTAATAATGTCATTATTGAATCTCTCAATAATTATTAATTTAGAATTAAAAAGTGTGAATAAAAATACTGTAAAGACCTATGAACATGTTTTAAAGAAAATTATGCAAGCAATGAGCATGTAAGCCGCATTTGGGTACGTTTTATTGGTTTTTGGAATTTATTTGTACCTAACCTAACTTTTGACGTGACGCAAAAAAAAACAGTATTTAACTCTTTCGGACAAAAAAAATTATACAAATTTTATGCGTTAGTTAATTTTACTCGCTCCAACTAATCAGGCCATCGCTTTCAGCTCGGGCCTGAAACAAAGCTGTCGCCTGTAAAATTAAGCCTACCGCATACGAATGTAAATAGCTATTACACGATAAGTGCGAAAACATAGATTTTGTATATGAGTGCGACAGTTTTTATACGAGTGCGCTTTGGCGCACGAGTAAAAAATGTCGCACGAATAAAGCAAAACTGTTCCCGTATGTCACTTCTATATTATTTTTTGCACGTATTTTCTACAAAACCAAAAAACGATAATTTTAAGATTTATCTTCAATTAAGTGCGTTGATATTGATAATGTAGGTAACAGTTATAGCTTATACTTAAACTTTAAATGCAATATTGTGAATGCATTTCTGTTGTTTTATCTGAATATGAGTGGTAAAGTGCATTGTTTTATTATAAATTTAGGTTCTGATACGGTAATCTAATTTTAAACCATTATTTAAACGAGAAAAATCTCTGTGACGGTTGACGGTCCCGATTGTTCTCTAAGAGCATAATCACTTGATTTTTAGTAGAGTAGTGCAAAAAAGCTACCTTCAGGTATTGAACTTGGTGCGCAACTCTTACATTATTTGCGCTCGTTGGAGGTAAATAATGAGATAAAAACACCTATTTTAATTAAATTGTTAGTTGACATCTTCGTTTATTAATGTTTTTTTGTTTTGTAATGAGAAATGAGATGTTACCGGGTTAGTACGTCAAGAACTGCATGGTTTTTGTCTTCACTCTTCTTAAAACCTAAACGAAATCATATAAACAATAAATACAAGAAGGCACATTAAAAACAAACTTTAGCCAAATTTAGTTAAAAAAATAATCTTTTAAGGTTTTTCCGCAAAAGAAACTAATAAAAACGACAAGTTGTTGAAGTCACTGCTGAGACAGAGAATAAAGCCGAATAGCTAGAATTAAAGCCGTGAATAATCACTCGTGCTGACACAAATAGTTTATAACAAATACTGGAGTTTATTATTAAGAAAGCAGTATTGTTTAATATTGTTTATTATTTTAAAAGTTAGATGATAGTAGTTGGCCGATTGAGAATTGTGTTTGCAGCAATTTTCTTTGCTTTTTATACAAAATATATCTCAAAAAGTATCAACATTTAATAAAGCAATATTGGGTATTTAGCATAATTTTAACGAGAAATATTACCAGTTAAAATTTACAAGAAATTTTCAAAAACACTTTGTGTAAGCCGATTTAATTGGAACCGAGTTATTAGAAAACAAGTTAATTAATGGGTGATATAGACAGTCAAAAAAGAAAATATGCGTAAGACAAGTAAATTTCTAAATTTACCTTTGATAATTTAGTGTTAATCGGTATTGTTGTCCAAAAATAAAATAATCAACGTACAAATTTCATTTTTTTCAAAATTGTATAACATAACCTACCATTTAATTTAACTAATGCATAAATTATTATTTTTGAGTTTATTAAAAAAGAGCAAAAAATTGCTTACATTTTTATTGTAGATAAAGAAAAAACACAATATGGCGCTCCTAGTAATAAAGCATAATTTACTAGGATAAATTAATATTTTATAAAAACTTCTATAAAAACAAAAAATTTTAAACAGTTAACATATTTTTACGTTTCAATATTTTTTAGATTATTTTGTAGAAGACAAAAATAATAAACAAAACTATTATTTTTTAAATTACACGTTTTTCGAAACGCAACATCCACTGAATATGAGTATTTATTTTCAAAGAGCATTTTTTCTGCTGAAAATACAGTATATTAGAGAATGCATTTCATAAATATATTTACATAAATGTATTTTCAGCTTTTACTTATTTAAATTTTTAGCACTGTATTATTTACTGATGTCGTTTGTAAAAAAACATCATTAAAACTAAGACTTAAAAATTTATGTTTTAAAGTATTATGTTTCCATCGTGTTTGTCCAATTTTTGATATGTTGTTAAAATACAAAATTAAGTTTGGTATTTTACAACTAATTAATTAAATATATTTTAAAAGGTAAAATATTGCCGTTAAGGAGCTGAGAAAAGCTTATCGGATCAGTTGGGTCACTTCGTTATTGCATCGCACTTTTTCAGAAACGAATCTTTTTACCATTTATACTGCGCACGTAACTTTCACACACCGACAAAATTTTGACAAGCTATATCATAATATTAATAGTAGTAGCTACAGTCTCATTCGCGGAAAAAGTCTTGTAGACTCTGTGTTTGCTATATTAAAATATATTTTTATTTCTAACCGTTTTAAGCACAAAATGAAAGGGTTTGAAAAAGAACTCTTATCCACGTCGCTTTGCCCTTTACCATTACTTGTGACGTTGGAAGGAAAACCTTTTTTTGTCTAGCTTTGTCGTTCTTATAAATGTCGAAAAAGATGGTGAGATATAAGCGGTACTACGACTGTTGCTACTAGTACTTTTACTATGCCTAACAGTACTAGTTACAAAAAGGCTGCATTGAGTATAGTCTAAATAAACTAAAAATAATAAAAATAAAATTGCTTAATATTGTTGACACTAAGAAATATACTGTATTTTTAGTCAAAAATCTTTTTAGTAAAATATCTTCATAAAATTAATAATTTTAAATTTAAAAATTTAATTATTTTAATCAATAACTATGTCAAAAACTTGGAACTTAAAAAAGTGCACAACTTGCATTTAGCTTTATTTCAACTTTCTTTACCTCTTTTTAAGAAATTACCTTTTACTTTAATTAATTTTACCTTTAATTTACTTTTTAATTGTAACTTTTTATGGCAAGTTGCATCCTTTTATGTCTAACAACAAAGTAATTTTTTAGGAATATTTTAATTTTCTGCTTAAGTTCTATAACATTTAGAAACATTATTATTTCTACGTGAGTCACTACTTTATTAACTTAATTTTAGACCGAATAAAAATAATTAAATATTCGACGTTTCATTAATGCAAATAACATTTTTTCGTCTTCAAAAACATTCACAATAACTATGTAAAGAACATCATTAAAACTGAACGGAGTAAAAAGCTTGCGATGAGATTTCAAATCGAAACAGAACCGATCAATCGAGCACCTACACTGTTCCAGAAAACAATTTGAAGAGCATTGTCGTGCGGTCTTTACGTCGACTTGGTTCATAAACTGAACCCTGGGGATTCCAAATGCGATCACGTCTTACAAAATCAACTGATGGTGTTAGAACGAAGTCGGCAGGATCGATCGCGTTTTACCTATCAGGAGACAGGAGAGTTTTTTGCCACATGGCTGGACAGCGGACAAAAACTCATTTGATCGGGATTAAATCCTGCAAACAAAACCTATAGTAAATTATTTTACCAAAATAACGTGTGTTTCTTTAAATTTTGATACGAAATGGTGGATGCGCCAGGCTAGAAACTAATTATCACTCTCTTCCAGATGCTCCAGTATGCCGCGACACTGAAATGACTGTCATCGGAGCCTCCCTCAACGAGGTGATAAAAGTGCGTTGTCACGTGTCAGCCGATCCCAGCGACGTCACCTTTGTTTGGCAATTCAACAACAGTGGCGAAAGCTTCGACGTCTCACCAGCTCGAATCTCGGCCTCTATTGGCAACGTCAGCGAACTCATGTACACTACCTCCTCGCAACGTGACTACGGCACTCTCACTTGCTGGGGCAAAAATTCAATCGGACGACAGGCCGAGCCCTGCGTTTTCCAAGTAGTTCCTGCAGGTAAATTAAACCCTTAGAAAATCAGCTAAATACGATTTTTGTATCTATTGTAGTGCTTGTTAATAAATAAATAAATAAACTATCACAATTTAAAACAATTAATTATAATTATTTGGTTCAAATTTTTTTTTATTTTTATTGATTCATCACAACCTTTGTCATCATCACTTCCATTTTAAATTTATAATGCACTATCACATCATTTCTTTCCCAGTAAGAGAGTTAAACACTTAAACAATTAAATAACACACAAAACACTAAAAACTTTAGTCGTCACCATATTGCACCAAATTGGGATAACAAAAATAAACTTGTCTGCCTGAGCGTATTCTTCCGTATGCTCAAAGACTCAAGTGTTCTATCATTCTGATTCACAATATTTTTTGGAGATTGTTTTGTTGGCGATTGTCAAGTTACATTTTCTATAAATGCTGGTTTTAATTTGCCAAGAGAAATAGTGCTTTTTTCTATTAATAATTTTTTTCATTGTAGAGTTTATTGCAGGATGGTTAGCAAGGGTTTTGTTTCATTAAATAACACGATCAAAAAACATATTTACCATATTTAAGTTTTGGTAGCACCGAAAGTTTCTGCAATCAAATGGTTTTTCAAAATATTAATTTTTAAGTTTAATAAATTTATGTATTTAATTAGACCAATAATAATTAAAACACTAATTCCGCTCTTTTTTAGTAATCTCAGACAGTTCTTAGCGTCTTTGGAAGCTTGTAAATCGCTTGTCACGCATCTTATCTTTTATTTTTAGAGTTGAAAAAAAAAGCAAAATACCAGTTCAAGACTATACAGGGTGTTATGGAAATGAGTGCAAATATTTTAACCTGAAATACAGCACCACAAATAATAAAAATCTGTAAAAAAATTTTTGTCTTATCTCAACTGATAACAAAATTATAACCTAAAAATTAATTATTACAAAACGTATAACATTTTTTTTAACATAGGGCAATCATAAGTTTTTCAGGTCAAAATAAAGCGATTTAACACAATTTACCTCTATACTAAGTTGCACCGTTTAGGAGCTAGAGGACGCCAAAGTTAAAGATGAAAAGTCAGTTTCATACTTTAAACGTAAATATCTCGAAAACGATACGTTTTAGCAAAATATTGCATTCTTGCAGTTTTATGTAGAATCCACTGGCATATTCATTTTTGCTACAAAAATTGGAAATTAATAAGAAGAAATTTGGTTAATTACCCAAAATGTGAAAAAAAAGTGCCGTAACTTGAAATTGAGATGTGCAGCAAAATTTTGCTAGTAGAAATAAAAAGAGTACAGTCAACTTCATTTGTGTACCAAATTTGGTATTAATCGGTTAAGCGGTTTTCCAGATATAACAAAAAGATGTTTTTTTATACCCAACTTTGACGGCCTGTAATTTTGTTGTTAGTTGAGATAGGTCAAAAATTTTTTACAGATTTTTATTATTTGTGGTGCTGTATTTCAGGTTAAAATATTTGCACTCATTTCCATAACACCCTGTATAGTAGACGATCTAGCAATTTTAATATTAAACTCTTTTAAAAAAAATGTTTGAAGTGTGGTATGATTAAGAACATTATCGTGGTGCTAAGTATTAGACTTTAATTATTACGCATAATTTTGTTTATTGCAGTCATGCTAATTCCTAAGATACTTGATATAATTTTATATGTGTTTCCATTTCTTTTAGCAGCTAACTGCTGTAATTGATCTTTCTTTTTAAAAATCAGTACTGAACAAAATTCTTTAAATGACTGACCACAATTGTTTATAAAAATGTTAGCACAAGCTTTAAGTGAAATGTCTGAAATTAATACTGCTTGATGCCATCTGGTAAATCAATCATTGCAAACAGATATTTTTGTCTTTTAGAAAGGGGGATGGTCAATAATGTTCAGGTAAATGCGCAAAATTTTTGAAGTTAGATTAGAGTGATTTTATTTTTGATAATTGAAACGTATTTTAACCCAAGTGGCAGTCTACGTTTGGCCAAAAATATTTTTTGTAACACCTTGGAAAACTTGGCGTCTATAATTTTGTAAACATACAGTCTTGAACCTTTACAAAAAAAAGTTTTGTGGCTGTTAATACATGTATGTCTGTAAATTCAAATTTGCTATTCATTTTTAATTTTTCTAGTTTTTTGTCTTTTTATGGAAATTCTTCTAAAACTAATTTGGTTGCTGGTTATTAGGCCAACTTTTGATAAAACATCTATTAAAACCTTATCTAATTTCTTAATGTGTCAAAAATTAAAAGGTCAAATCAAATTGGCAACGTGGTATTGGTGCGCGTTTTTCAACTTTGAGTTGAAATAAACAATGAACTTAAAATATTAATCACAAATTATCTTCTTTTCAAAACATGTTTAAAATACTGCTTTAAATAGCAAAATAACTTATGGCCATAGGTGCTGAATCATTTCTTATTTAAAGGCAATTTTCTTAAAACAAAAGCAATTGGTTTATAAGACTTTCACTAAATTTGTTGAAGAACTTATTCAATTGCACTATTTAATGCATTAACTGTTAACAAAGTTGAGAAAGGTTTGGATCCAAAAAAGTGAGATTGGCTACTTGAATCAAATTAGATTTGCTTTTTCAAAAAGTAATTTCTTCGGTTTGATAAATTGAAAGGTTTTTTTGGTGTGGTTTTAATAAATTCGGTAACCATCTGCGATAAAAATTTAACAGTTCCAAAAACATTTGGATGAAAACACAAGAAACTTCTACATCAAAACACGAATTAGGCATAATGCAAAGTATTATGATAATGATAAAAAAATTCAACAATAGATTAGAGAGACTAGAAGCTCAAGTCACTGATAGAACATTTTAAGGAAAATAATAAAACAAGATTTAAGAATTGCTACCTGAAAGCTAGCGGCATTCTGAACAAAAACCGGAACTAGAAATATTCTGTATCAATTTTATAAATGTTTGTTTATTGTAAGAGATTCATCTAATGTTGCAGTTTTATTTAAAAGTATAAAGTTACCAAGTTTATTATACTATCTATCCCGACAATTAAGTTAAAGGTGGAGGTAAAATTATCAAATCACTATTAAACTATAGCTATCAAACATTACGAACAACAATCTATCCAAATGTCAGCAATACAACTAACTAATTGTGCTTTGTATTCAATCCATTAAACAAAAATTAACAACAAGCGCAGCATACTATCCACCAAAATACAATCATAAAAAAGAAAATTATAAAAAAGAAGATAAAAGAGCTTGATAAAAAATTATTGCAAAAAGAGATTACAATTCCAAAGATGTTAACTGAAGAGCTAGATTTACCTTAACACAACAAAGCAAACTGAAAAAATCTATTTATAAAAAAATCTTTATTGACGTAATAGAGAAATTAGACGTAAACTCAGATCATTTAGCGGTCATACTAATATCAAGTAAAAAATTATCAAAAAGACAAAACTGACCTTAATATTACCGACTGAGAAAGTTCTAAAATTGCTCTACAAAGAAATAATTAACTGAAATGTCGAATTAAAGAATTGAAAACAGTTCATTAGGTTACTTCAATCCACAGCATTTAACAAAACGAATGGGCTAATTTTAAGTTGAGATAATACCGGTAGTATCTTCTTTTTCATGAAAAATTAAGAGATTTAGGAATTGTGATTGGTTGTTGCTACGGAAAAGTTTTAAAATTTGCAATACTAGCGACAGTATTTCAACTTGAAATTGTCTAATGGCACTTTACAAATATTTTACAAACACAATAATGGTCTTGGAAAGTTACTCAACTTCTACAGCACAGATTGACATGTTACCATGGCAACTGTTTCTTCCCTCTTCGCTTCGTTTCTTTAATACCTCACTAATGTTTTAAGATAGACACTTCTCACGTGAATCGTCACCAGTGAGCGGCTATGACGCCGTCCTCGAAAAAATTTGTTATTATCATTATCACCACCGGATAAAGACTAAGGGCCTAATTCTAAATCGAATTTACGCCGGTGTAATTTGAGTTGCTAGCGACAACGTCGTAACTTTACTATACTCATTACATTAAATGGCATAATTTTGCGCTACTCCGATGGAGTAGCGTAGTGATTTAAAATTCCAGCATAATCTCATTAACCTATTAGTCCCCAGTACAATGACCTTAATTATTATTTTTTGATACATACAAATGAAAAACTTTGTGAGTGCCTTTCTTGCAACGAGTTCGACAAACTTTTCTAATGGGAAACTTTCGGCGCTGCTGCATTTTCAAATGCCTTCATACCTTTGGGGTGGTGGACACTCCCTACGCAGCATGATTTTTGTCGGGAAAGTTGACTACAATTTTTAGATTAATTTTATTAAAAAAATTTCAAAAAATCAAACTAATTGTATACAGGGTCTGTTAACAGTCGCGGACTTCCTTTTGTGGGCTGATTCCCACCATTAAAACAATCCAAACCGTAAAAAAAATTTCTAACTTCAAAATTTAACAAGTTATGAGTATCTGAATTTGCAAAAAAAATTTAAATTGTCTTGATATAGTAAAATGAAAAAAAAAAAAGAAAAATAAAGCAATTGAAATAAATTAGGTACGTATTCATAAATCTCAAGAAAATACCAAAATCTCAAGAAAATACAAAAAAAAGTATTAAATTATTTTAAATAAATTTTTGTGTTTCTTGAGGGTCTCCCATGTATCCCTCCAAAAAAATTTACAACTTTTAACACCCTGTATACGGAGCGTCAATAGTGACGTCATATCGACAATTCCGGGAATCGGGCATTTGAAAACGCAGCAGCGCCGTAAGTTTCCCATTAGAAAAGTTTTTCGGACTCGTTGCATGAAAGGACACAAAGTTTTACATTTGTAAGTATCAAAAAACATTTTAAAACATTGTACTTGTTTTTCTATCTGCAAATTCTGGGAACATGTTTGACTAATTTTAGCTTATTGTTAATAAAAAATTGTTTTTAGCTTTTGGCTATTATTCTTTTACGTATAAAATTTAACATCATGTGGACTAATTTCAAGTTGAAATACTACCGGTCGTATTGCAAATTTCAATACTTTTTCATGGCAGCAACCAATGCCAGTCTCGATTTTTTTTTTAACTTTCTTTAGAAACAAAAATACTGCAGGTATTATCTCAACTTAAAATAAGCTCTTTAACCACCAAAAATTAATTAATTAGTTTAATTTTTTTCTACCAAAAATTTATAATGCAAAACGGACCCATGGTCTATCACAAAGTATTAAATTCCTTTAAAGAATTACTTTTAACTTATATACTTTGTAGCTGTCTCAGAAAAATATTTATAAAAAATCTATCATTTCAGCAAAACCCAATCCTCTCACAAACTGCACTCTCCGTGCCGCCTCCAACCACAGTTCGGACGTGCTGGAAGTTGAGTGCCGCGCCGGCTACGATGGCGGCCTTCCCCAGAGGTTCATCCTTGAAGCGTACGACGCTTATACTATGCGTCTGCGACTTAATTTAAGCAGCGCCGAAACCGACGCTCCTGTCTTCCGTCTGGACCTGGGGGAGATGCTGCCGCCCTCCGGGGATGGTTTTCCGCCCTCACTACGTATTGTGGTCTACGCTCAGAACGCCAAAGGTCGCAGCGAGAAGCTTGTTTTGGAGGATATCATGCTCAACGATGCTGAAAAGCGAACAGGTAAACATTAATAATGCCTGAAAAAGTTAATATTCCGGTTTTAAAAAAGCGAAGAAGGGAAAATCTTCAGTGCGGCCGTTTTAAAGAACTTGCCCCACTAACCCACTACGATACGAGGTTCCTTTGTGCTTTCAACTTTTCTATGCTAACTCTCGCACGCCAAGAAAATCAAGCCACACAATAAAGGCGCTGCATTAGCTTCAATCAATACATTTCCGTGAATTGCACCACAGCACTGCTGTGTAATAATAAGGAGCGGGAAACGCCCGATCGTGTGTGGAGTTTTTAATGGTACAATCAGATCGTTTAATACAAGCAATTCGGGACGAAAATGAGGCACATTATTATGCAAAGTTGTTTAAAGGATTGGTCACGAAATTTTTCAGGATCGTGAAATAAGTCTCACTGACAATGCTATGTATTAAATATTTCCAAAAAAATAAAATATCTAATACATATAAAATCTGGAATAATCTTTATTTGGTTCTATCAAATCACAAAAATATTATTTTAAATAAATCAAACGTGTTATATTATTTGTAATAGGCAATAATCAGACTGCTCAAATCACTATCAGTCGATCCGCGGAATTAATATCGCTATAGTCATTTTACGGATTGATTGCTAATTTTTAGGAAGTATGCAAAGTGTCGCTTGATTTGAGCAATCCGCGAACTGACACGACACAGTCCTTAGTTTAACTGGTTAGACAAACGGTATTTGTGGGCATTTTTGCCTTGACAGAAAGAATCATTTTAGCAATGTCTACTTAACACTTTTTATCTTTATCGTCACTTCTTGAAATTATGGGAGGGCAAATATTCAACACCTGCATAGAGGTGCAGTCATGGTCACTCTGCCTTCAGATTCTGATAATAAGAAGTACCATCATCAGTTAACAATTTAGAACTATATTTTTAATAATAATAAAACGTAAAAATACTTTTGGAAAACATGTTGACACTAACCGTCGTTGGAATTTTTATTTAAGCACAGCATGGTTGCTATCTTACGTGTGTAAAAAATGTTACTCTATCTTACTTAAAAGGGCAGTGAACCAAAATTTTATAAAAGCATCTAAAAAGTCTTAAAAATTAACTAAAATAAAAAATCAAACTGCAAGTCGCTACCACTTTTGGTTTTTGAACAGCGAAACAACGAAGTTGAATGCGGAACGTCATACCGACATCGGACCCAGCGAGCATTTGTGTTTTTTTTTTTTTTGTTGTTGTTGTTCATGGTTACTAAAGTTAGCAAAAATTCCAAACTATTGTATTTTCGGGTGCAGTAATAATTTTAAAAATTCTGACGTAACACTGTATAATTTCCGCATTAGGTACAATTAGCTTTTATTTTCGCCTTGTAATAGTATATTAAAGAACGCGTTTTGAAAAGTCAACTTTGTGGCACGAATTCAAGTTTATAAAACGAGCGCCACAATGACTTTAAAAAACGAGTTCTTTATGCTATTTTTTTCTACTTTTCGCGATTTACGTAATTTTTAAGTAAAAAAGTTAATTATTTAATCTTTAGGGACTTTTGCGTTAATACGAGATAGTTGGTAATAAATGTCATTACAACGTCAATGAAGTCATTGAGCTTTGAAATGTTTTCAAATTTGTGTATAATTTTGTGTAAGTAACTCACAAATGATTTTTTTACCTACCATATCGGTTATTGATTGAATACTCCAATTGGCATTAACACAGTAAAGAAAATCTCCAAAAACTTTGTAAAATTATACCTAAAGTACCACACTAATTGCGTTTCTCAGCGACTCATTTCATCGTTATTTCAGACCAAGCAACGATATACACTCATCTAGCAAATAACTTGTAAATTATTAAATGCTGTAGGTGTTGTAAGTCGCCAAATAAAGGCCAAAGCTTCATTTAAGTTTGAAGTTTCATTTTAATGCTGTTAGTTCTAACCTCAAAAGTTTGTCGCTATTCCACTGCCGTCTGTCCTTCCGCCCGATTTGTGAATATTTTATAGTTTAATTGCGACACACACACACAAAAACACCTTGTTGAGAAATACTGCTGATCATCAAGTGCAACAAAATTTATTCGAATACAATTATCATAATCTCAACGCTGACATAACACAGCGTGTTACCCAGTGTTACCAATCCAAAAACAGTAAATTGCATTAGTAATTGGAATTACCGCACCCAAATCGGACTCTGTTACCGACGTAAAGTAGAAAAAATACTTTTTAAAATTATATTATGGCGCAATAAATTTAAAATGTCGAAACTATGTTCTCAAATACTTTATGGTATGTACTACAGTCGTTTTCATTTCTCATATTTGTTTTAAACTCTAGTTTATTCTCAACACAACATAAACATTCTTTTGGTTTTGACCTAAATAATACCAGAAATAATTTCCGCACTTACACTAAGATATGTCGTTCAATTTTTCAAAATTTTTCTTGTTCTGCAGATTATTTGGATTCTTCTTTAACTTACTTAATTTATTTTTGTATATCTTGGTTTAAAACCAAACACCATCGAGATTAAAAAACAATGAAAAACTGCAAAGTTTAATGACAAGCGAGATGACAGGACACAAACAATCTCACAAAAAAACTGAAATTGGATTTTATAAAAAAAACTTTTGTATGTTCAGAAATCTCCAATTTAACCGTCTCAATTGAAGACAAAAAGCAAATTGTTTATACAAAAAAATGGAATACTTATAATGGTTTATTATTTCTTCTTTTGATGCGTATTATTTGAAAAAATATGTTAGTTACTTTAAGACGAAATCGACCACCATTTAAAAGAGGCAAAATATTGCAAATTTTTTAGTTATTGCCGCATTTGCTAATGATTTTTCTTTTAGTGTTTGTTTTTTTTTCTGTTTTCAAAAAAAACATGTAGGCGATTTTTTTGAGAATTTAAAAGGACTCTAGATCGACTCAGTTTATTTAAATGAGTATCTGAAAGAGGTAATAATAAGCTGTCGATGCATAATAATATGGCCTGCGGTGGAGAACTATTATTATTGATTTTTCTGTATTCCATTACTAGATGTCAGATTTTACGTCCATTTTTGACATTATCTAATAATGGGACTAATGTATTATAACTGTAATTAAATAACTAACATCTTCACTTGTTATTAATTATTTCAAAATATATTTAACAACTGGCAATATTTATTTAAACAGTATAATAAAGCAAAAATTAAACCTCAGTATGTACCTTTTGTTATGCTTTTTAAATGACAATATTTTAATAAACAGAATAAACATTTCTTGGTAAACATTGCATAATATGTGCTTAGCATCATAGCCTTCTTAGAGCTGTTTGCACCAACACAAACTTATAATTAAATACAACTTAAAAACAAACTTTGTTATGTTTTAATAATTGTAAATATTAAATTAATTATTCCTTAAATTTTAAATACTGTTGGTGCAAACTCCTTTGTATATTAACACTGCTTTTAATAAAAATACTGGAGATAATTAATTTATTAATTGCAGATATTTTATTGTAACAAAAGCTTCTTGAAATATTTTCTAAGTTAAATGTTTTTAAAAAAATATATGACACACCTTTCAAAAATATAATTTAATTGGTAATGCGACTATTCCGTGACTGGATAAAAACATTTTTTAAAACTTAATCACAAAGCAAAACTCATTTTATTGACAAGTGTGTTTACTTAACGGTTTGCTAAGTTTGCTTGCCATCGATATAGTATTTGTAGAATTTGAAAACAACGTTTTATTTGTATCTACACTTTCCTTCGAGATATAAATAGAACAGTTTTATCCTTCTTTAACACTTAATACAAAGCTTCGCATTTCCTACCCTTACTTTGGTGTAGGAAGTATGTGTCGTAACCTCCCTAAAGACGTAGCGAGGATACAAACAATTTAACTTGATTGAGATGGTCGTAAATAAATCATACGTACAACGCGAGACTGTAAATTTCCCACGCAGCTATTTTCATCTCATTGAAATACTCCTTAGGCAACTCTAATTAGACCAGCGACGAATTAGATTACAAACAGTAAAGATTCTATAAGACGTATTTGACAAAATAAACAACTTACGCTTGCGATTCTTGGTAATTTTAATTTACTTTTATAAATTTTTATAAAAAAGTGTGAGCTAATTTCAAGTTAAGATTGAGTCCTGTAACAACTAACTTACGGCTCAAAGGATCATGTTTAGTTATTTGGCAATGTGAATATTGTCTGCATGTATTTTTTGTTTTTTTTTTTACAGATGGTAGCAGTAACATGAGCATCCTGCCCATCGCGGCCCTCTTGACAGGGTCTTTGTTAACTCTAGGGATCGCCGTGCTTTTAATCGTCGTTCTAGCCGTGAGAAGAAAGCACCGGCATTGTCGAGGTGCCCATTGTACTTACCAGCTTGACCCTTCGAAGCAGCCCAAAGTGCCGGGTCAGTCTTCGAGGCCTGGGTCTATGCTGGAGATCAACACCGGAGATAATCGCTACGTGGTGGCGTACACTCTGAAACCCGCTGCGGACTGCGGCACGCAACCTAGTGCAAATTCGTCCGTAGATAGGCAACCAGATATACTCAACACCCCCAGAGGTGAGTTCCGGAAATATTACCCGCTCACTACTTTCGGTAAAATCTAGTTGGAGTGTGTATGTTGTGCGGTTTTGGCAACTTTCCCGATCGGTCGATCATCTTAAGGGTCTTGTGGGGTTTGGTAAATTCGGGGGCAGTAGTTTGGTCTCATGTGACGAATGGGATCTTAAGGGAGTTTGGGGTGGTTAGGTCATAAAATGCAAATTTAGCAAGCAAGAGTTTGCAGGGGAAAAAGTTGGTTTTAAGTAAGCAAGACCCTTAACGAATCGTCCGTGCAAGGAAAAGTTTTGGAAAAACTGTTGCTCAAAAGAAAATATGTAAATATAAATAGAAGACCACTTAGAAATCTCGTGCACCGCTTGTAGTAACTTGCTCTACATTTAATATTGATTTACTGAATGGAATCGTGGTGTTTTTTCAGCGAAACGAGTTTCTGTAGGAAAGTTTTATTAAGAAAATTCTTTCAAAATTAGACAATCCATACAGAGCACAATAAGTTATTGTAAGAGATCTAATATATTCAAGTGGAGGCACTTAAAAAAACCCATTTATTTTTGTATCCTGTATTAATAAAACTTTATAATATATACCAACCATGCATTTTTATTTAACTCTCCTTTTCCAGCAATCCAATCAGGGGCGGACCGCTAATTTTAGTAACTCTGGACTAACATTGTTTAGGGGGGCCCTAATTTACCTAAGTGAGAGTTTGCTGGAGCAAATTATTTGTCATTTTCTCAAACATTTTTTTTTATTATTATTACTCTTGTTGATCTCTCTGCTCTATAAGCCAGATCCTGTTATTCTAATAAGATGAATTTTTGAATACACATGTAAAAAAATAAATATGATGACAATACAAAAATATTTAGTTTAATTAATAATTTTTTAGCTAAATTTTAGCTTTATAGATTTTTGTGTTCAATTTACAGAAAACTTAATAAATTATGTATCAAGATTTAAAAATAATGCATTAACGGATAAACAAAAATAAAACAAAAGCAATTTAAATTATTCAAATCGCTTTGAAAAAACAACACAAAGAATAATAACAATATTTGTATAATATATTACATTATATTGTATTATATAATACAAAATATTCTGGAAGAACAAAAGTTTATACCAAAAAAAAATCAATTAAAAGATAAATTGTTTCGGTCAAAAAATATGTAACACTGTTTTATATTACTAAGATTTCGCACAAACAACTTATATGTAACTTTTCTATAAATCTTAAAATTTTTAAATTGATGTCAAAAGAAAACTTTTAATTTTTACATAATTAAATTTATATTAATTAGTAATTTTTTAACGCTTTTAACTAATATGTTTCTTAACATCAGAAATAAATGAATGAATAATATCACATTTTTAATATGGGAGAAAAAACTTTCTCCTCAGCCGGGATTTCTACTTGGGTCATCCGATTACCGGTCGGATGCTCTACCAACTGAGCTACGGAGGAGACCACAGGTTTTGGCTTTGCATTATCAATTTTAATTGCAGATGTAAATGATATTATTACTAATGACTCTAAGCTGGTCACTGCTGAATTATAAAAATTAGTAATTTTTTAACGTCTTTAAGGCAACTAATATGTTTCTTAACATCAGAAATAAATTAATGAATAATATCACATTTTTAATATGGGACAAAATACTTTTTCCTCAGCTAGGATTTGAACCTAAATTTAAATTTATATTATTAAATGTGCAAAAGAGTAATTATATGTAAGTTGTTTCTGCAAAATCTTATTTATATAAAAGAAACATTTTATTTTTAACTTTTTAGTAAATACAATTCTGCAATAAAAGTTTTTTTTAAAAATTTTTCTTATATATTTAAGACTACATATACTGGTTCAAAATTGACTTACAAGATTATAAGCAACAGATCGACAGAAAACAAAGCAGGTTTAATAAAAGCTTTCAAAAAGTACTTATCAGTTTTTCAAACTTTTCATTGCAATTGAATAATTTAAATTACCGTTTTATTTTTGTTGTTACTAGTTTCGCTAACTAATAAAGGTTTTTAAAAAGTTTTGTATTTTTCACTTTAAAATTACAAATTCATTTTTGAAGTTTTGTGATTACAGTTGTAATGCAAAAAACTTTTGATACAAAAACTTATACAGCTTTCTGTAATTTTGAAACATAAACCTGTACTGTTAAAATTTAGATAAAAAAATATTAAATAAACTAAATATTATTGAATTGTCATCAGATCTACCTATATCAAAATGTCAGTTTATTATTTGGGATGACAGAAATTGGATCAAATTTAATTTGCAAGATTCTAAGTAGACAGATCAACAACCAAAGACAATAAAAATAAAAACCTTTGGATAAGAACAACAGTTGAACTTAAAAAATTACAATTAAAAAAAGTGATTGAAATAGAAAAAATAAAAAAACTACGTTTAAAAAGACAAAAAATGATTATAAAAAAATTTTTACAAAAAAATTTGATAATAGTACAGTGATAGTAGAAATAATAGGTATGTTCGAATACTTAAACAACGTGATAACGTAAAAAAATATTTGCAAAAAAAAAACTTGAAAAATAACAAGATAACAAAGAAGAAATTATAAAAACTTGAAAAAGAAGATTTTGATTGAAGCTAAAGAGAAACAAGAGAAACCGATTTAACAAATAGATGAAAATTTCAAGAAAGAAGACAGTTTTCAAGAATAATAATAGAAACGTTCTAAAAGTGAACATAACACAGAAGAAAACGCATTTAATAACAGTGTTTTAAAAAATGCATTTTGTAAAGTCAGTTTTGTATCGTGAATTTGACAATATAAAACTCTCGCTTTGCGCTCGTTTTAGAAATAACAAGTGCTCACAATGTCCTAGAAAACAAGTTTTTTTATATACTTTTTGTCACTTTTGTTTTTTGTTTATTAATTTTTTTTAAAAAGCAATCCAAAAGTCCTGAACTCAAAGCAGGCTATGTTTGTCACCTAAACTATCATAAATAACTGTGCAAGTTTTTGTGATAAAATAATCTAGTGCCAGAGATGTAGTCAACAGTTACAGTAAAAACTATTTAATATTAATTTTCCAGAAGTGAACCAAATGTGAAAAAATTGAAATTGAATAATTTACTTCTGACAATTTAAAAGACATTTTAAAATATTTTCCCAGGATCACTATATCTGCCTCTTTCTTCTATAGCTTACTGATATTCTATGATTTTTGGATTGCTCGTTGTTTATTTAATGTAAAATAGTAAAATTTTAGTTCTTTTTTAAAAAAATTTCGAGTAAAAAAAAATTTAGAATTAAATTTAGTTATTTACTTCAAATTTCTTTTTGTACAAAAGTGGCCACTAAAATAAAACGTCCAATTATCGCTTTATTATGCTCGTGATTTAAACTTTTCACACGCTTATAATAATGCGTTTTTACCATTTATAATATACTCAGTGACATTAGAAGTATTATACCTAAAAGAAATAATTTTTTAGACGTGATTTTTAGCAATGTGGTAGACTTACATCAAAAATGAAACGATGAGATTTCTAAGAAATTTTAGTAACATTAATTTTAAAAAAAATATTATTCTACTTCTTAAAGCTACCGTTCTTTGCACCAGTCTAAGCAATGACGACGGTGTTAAAAGAAGCACTAACAGTAAAGGTAAAAAAAGTCTAGAAGCACCAAACCATTGGTCACCAAGTTGTCGCGTAGTAGCAAAACAGTCTTAAAGAATTAGTTATCTAAAACTTGTCTTGTCGCTCTGTAGTACGCCTTGGTTAACCTGTTGGTCAGTTTTGTGTTCCTCTACTCTTTTCTGTCTACACCCGAAGCACAGGCATTATCGTCGATAGGTCAATTTCTTATAGGACAAACTAACTTCTCAAAAGGTCACAATTTTACCTCTGTAGAAATCGCTAAAACGCTTATATCGTTGATACACTTGAACTGAAGGCATTTCGTAACCCTTAAAACAAGTACGAGGAGACAACTGCAAATACTACTATTTATCAGCTTTGGCAAGCCTTTTTTTACAAAAATTAGAGAATTAAACTTTTTTGTAAAAACTGTCAAAGATAAACCGTTGCAATAGTTACTACCACTAGCTTTAAATTTACTCATTCTGTTACCAAAAAATTATTTCTTCTAAGTGTAACGTTTCTAATGTCATTGAATATACGAGTATAAATAACTTTTATTTTGGTTGTTTAGAGGGCTTCTTAATTTGCAGTACACTATACTGCAGTCCATAAAGGTCATGCCTCTAAATCCGCCCCTGATTCCCATCGAAACTAAAAGTAATAATCCTCGCCTCGAACTTGTCTGTTCTGTAACATATTAGCCGTGTGTTTAGTGGAAGCAATAAATTCCATAGAAATAAGATAGGTGTAACGTTAACAGGTGCTGACACGACAACGCCACCCGGGCTGCCGAGACCTGATGCCCTTTTCACCCCCTCGACGGGAGAACGGAATCGGCAGCAGCACAGCCCCCCGACATTCCCCAACTTTGTAAGTAACGCGTCAACCTGTTCCTCTAATTAAATAACTCCTGTGCAAGCGCGTGTGAGACTATACATGTGTGTGTGTGTGAGAGCGAGTGTGAAAGCTTGGCTCTTCTGCGCTGAGGTAGCAAATTTTCAATAAATATTAAAACCGAGCACCACCCTCAACAAATTTTCCACGATAACAACACAATTAATTAAAATGGTATGCGACGCAACTTTTGACTTTGCAAATATCGACGCACTTCAGCGATAAACAGGATATTTATTATTTTTATGCAATGGGGTCAGAGCTTGCAAACCATGCAAAAATTTCAGTTTACTGTTTACTACTACAAATTATAATTAAATATTGTAAATAAATGTACACTCTGACGTTTTTTTTAAATTTTAATTACATTTAGGAACAAGTTTTTTTTATACCACAATCCAACACTAATGACTTGTCACTACTATTTGTACAGTTAAAAGTTCTATGATTAGACTAAAAATTAATCGAGATTTTTTTTCAAAATAATAAATACAGTATTTGTAGAATGTTAAAAAAATAATTAAAAAATGTTTAAAATATTAAACAAACAAATAATTCTTTTATTGAAAACAGAACTTCAATATACACCTAGATATGTTAATAACAAATGGCAGCTTGGTATTCCGTAAGAAAAAGTGTTTAATTTACAATTCCAAAAGCAGAATCTTTTTGGTAAGTAAATAACAGATCTGGGTGTGTATTACTAAAGCCCTGTTTTAAACAAAAAAAAATATTTGTCAGCTTGATATTTTAAACACTTTTTTTATTATTCTTTTAAAATTTTATAAACACTACTACTACTACTCTTTGCTATTTTGAAAAAATACCTCATTTATTTTTAGCTGAATTATAAGTAATTCACAGAGATAGACCCTTTAGAAGAGATGACGAGTGTACCAAATTTTTTATCATCGACTTACCTTTGCCAATAACAACGTAGAGCTTAGACAGATTCTGGTTTTCTCTGATTTTCAATATAATGAGATTGATTTATTTCACTCGTAACAGAAAATTAACTTTTAAATACCTGTAAATTCATGAAGCTTTAAACATTAGTAGTAGTGAATAATAAATCTTTTGATCTTTATACAGGGTGTTATGGAAGTGAATGCAAAAAATTTAACCTGAAATACAGCACCACAAATAATGAAAAGCAGCAAAAAAATTTTTGCCTTATCTCAACTGATAACAAAATTATAACCTAAAAATTAATTATTACAAAGCGTATAACATTTTTTTTAATATGGGGCAACTATAGGTTTTTCAGGTCAAAATAAAGCTATTTAACACAATTTACCTCTATACTAAGTTGCACCGTTTAGGAGCTGGAGGACGCCAAAGTTAGAGATTAAAAGTCATTTTTATACTTTAAACATAAATATCTCGAAAAAGGTACGTTTTAGCAAAATATTGCGTTTTTTCATTTTTATTTCGAATTTACTGGCATATTTATTTTTGCTACAAAAATTGGAAATTAATAAGAAGAAAATTGATTAATTACTCAAAAAGTGAAACAAAAGTGCCGTAATTTGAAATTGAGATGTGCAGCAAAATTTTGCTAATATAAATAAAAAGAGTATACTCAACTTCATTTGTGTATTAAATTTGGTATTAATCGGTTAAGCGGTTTTTGAGATATAACAAAAAAATGTTTTTTTATACCCAACTTTGACGGCCTGTAATCTTGTTATTAGTTGAGATAAAACAAAAAAATTTTTGCAGATTTTTATTATTTGTGGTGCTGTATTTTAGGTTAAAATTTTTGCATTCACTTCTATAACAGCAGTCTGTATGCATAAATCGATTTTCGATTAGATACTGCTATTATTGTACTATAACCTCTAATTATTATTCATCATTACATTAAGCAGGTAATTATTTAAAAACTCATACATAAAAAATATACATACAGGGTTATTCACGTAAGATGACGAGCCTGACCAGGTAAAAATGCAACCCAAAAAAATATGATTTATATAGCTAACTGGATCTCTTTTGCATTATAATAATCTACATAAATCATAGATACGAGTAGCTGCTAGCTATTATAACAAAATTATAGTACAGATAAAACTTATTCTCTCTCAAAATCCTACAAACCGACAATTGACTAACAGTCTTGATATCTCTTTTTATGACCGATATGTGGATTTTTAGTTGCAACTTCATCATCTTTAGGACAAGTTGCAATTCTAGTTCTTATTCTTTTAAAACAAAGCCAACTATTTCTTAGCGTGCTTTCCAGTCTCTTCAAAATTTTGGCGGTCGGAACTCGGCGTGCGGGATAACGTTTTAACGTTCTCTATACAAATTTGCTGCAGCAACACCATTTTTTCGACAATCACCAAAAATTAGTATTATGTCTGTTCTTTCATTCTTAGAAAACATTATGTTAAATAATTATGAATGAAAAAATGTAAGGACACTGACAACTGCTTCTTATACGTACATACTTGGATCCCAAATTTAATTTTCTAATTGCAAAAAACAATGAGTCCTTTGTAAACTGTATTTTGGGTTGCATTTTTACCTGGTCAGGCTTGTCATTTTACGTGAATAACTCTGCATATACGTATTACATATAGTTCTATTTTTATTTTATCTTTAAGGCTCAATTAATCAGCAATAAATAACTCAAATTATAATACACATTTAGCACAACACGTAAAAAGATCAAATGGCACTTTTATTATATTACTGTGATTTTAAAAACAATTTATCTCTAAAGTAACTGAATATATAATTAAAAAAATAAATTCAAATTAACTGTTGTTCTTATTTAAGACATTAATCTAACAAATTGACAAACGATTTTAATGTAAAATTTTTAAACTAACAATTAACACGCTTAGATTCTAATAAAGAAAATTCGCTCTTTTTCTATAAAGTTTAAAACAATTACTCAATTAAGTATTGCAAATAAACTTGTTGTATATCATTGTTTTATCTAATACTTCAATGTATTGCTATTAGTTTATCCTGAACTGAGTATTTTGTCACATTGGTGATGACTTTGCTTGTAACAATTTATTGAAGCCCTACATTTTGATAGACAAAAGTAACTTGATGACGAAAGATTGGGGCTACTTGTTGTAATAAATCTAAACTTAAATTTATTTTTTAAGTTTTTTAAAAATTTACGTTCTTTTCGAAATTACGTCAAACTTTGCTTCGCCGACAAGACAACAACTGCGCTGCGTCGATTTGTTTATGTCCCTGCTCTTGCTTCACCTTTTTATTCAACAACAAGTTGGTTACTTTGTTTAATAATCTTAATTTTAAGCCACTAAGAAGAGCTTTTGCTTAATTTTTGGACTGACTTTAGGCTGATCTCATAAATTGTAGAATCTTTTGTCGGTTACATACCAAAAATTAATGTAGAATTTTATAACGGTCATACCCTTTGTTCGGTTACATACCAAAAATTAATGTAGAATTTTATAACGGTCATACCCTTTGTTCAAATTCAATTTATTCGAAAAAAAAAATAATTTAGACGTGCATTAATTGTTTCTATTTTGCTACTTATTGAATATTAAATATTTCAATTCAATTCAAAACAATTTTATTAAAAAAGAGAGAGAGAGAGAAATACAAGGAAGCAAAAAAGGATAATAAATAAATAAAAATAGAAAATTAATATATTGGCAAAGCCTAGCACAAATTGCTACTCTACTTAACATATTCAATGTAATACAAAATAAATAAGTCAAAAAGAAAAGAAAAAGGTATAAAAATTAGAATGAAATTAATAGAATTAGCTTCTATTAGTAAAAATTATAAAAGTCATTAACATTAAATTTAAACAAATACTAAAAATTTTTTATAATTAATCTATTTTCAACAACAATAATAATCTTATTAAATAATACAATGGAAAATAAATCAAACAGAAAAACAGAAACTAAATTTAAATTCTTATAACTCATAACTTAATTATTCTATTAACTCGTTGTTTTAAAGTATTAAATACAGCAATTAGTGTATTTGAAGTTAATAGGAATTAAAACTTGTTTGCAATGAGAGCTTCTTCACAGATTTTCGCGGATTTCACTCAATTCGAACGCAAATGTCTTCCACAATATCGGCAATAAGAGTGGATGATCGATCAGATTCTGTTTTTACAACAATATCTATATTTAAAGACGTTCCATAACCCGCATGCAGTGTTGTTTAAACATAATAAAATCTCAGTCATTGATTAAATATTTAACTAAAAAGTAAAGTAGGTACAACTTTTAAAAAAATTTTTGCTTGAAAACGTTTTAATAAATCATCTTCCAGTTTCTAAAATTTAAAGTAAAATCTTCGTGAATTTTTGTTTAGCCTGTACAGCATTTAATTTTTGTTTTATTTAAAGCTAAATTTAATATGTACTTTGTAATGTTGCAGACCCACGAGGAAACAGCAGCGTCTTCGCCGGAAGTGTGCATAACCCAAACGGGGGGCACTTTAGGTCGGCCCCGTCCGCGCCCTCGAGACATGTCCTATTCTAACTTTGCCACCATAAGGAGAGACCACATCATAGCTGACACCATTCCGGGACCTGAAAGTTGTGTTTAATGAACTGAGTTGATCAGTGTTACCACCTCCAGTTAAAACTTTCGTCATTTTTTCTTAATCAAAATAAAACGATTCTTCCATTCAACGCGAACAACTTCATCTGGAGATGGGCAACACTAACATAGCGCCTGTGATACAGGAGTAGATGCCAAGTGTTTTTAGGAAATGATTCTGTTTAGATAGTGGAACAATCACAGACTCTCGAGCTTAAATAATTGTTTTTAGATAGGACTTTTCTGAAAAACTATCAACGAAACAAAACTTGACAAATGAACGACCGACCATAATTTTCTAGGCCTATAAAATGTACATCTCTGATCTAGAATTAAGATATAATATTTTTCCAACACTAATATTTTATTGTCATTAACGAGGTATTTTACGGATATTAACAGTCATTTACAAAAAAGTAAAAGACATTTGTGTTGGAAAAATGTTAAAGACTATACAAGTTTTATAGTTTAAAAATCTGGATCTATTAAATTCTTGCTCATAACAGTTGCTTGAATTTAATCTACGACTTCGATTTTTAAATTTCTATAAGACTTTTATTCTCTTAATAATTATTACACTTAATTCTGGACCACTTCTGTACGATGATATACAAATACAATACTCGGGCGTAATACCTAAATGTGTAACTTTTAATACGGATGAATGTTATAAAAAATTAGGGAAAATTAAAGTCATACTGTGTATGATTTATTGTAAATTGTTTATTTCTAATATGAGGTAAAGGGAAATTATAACTACCTGATGAAACGTTCCCACTTCAGTTACGCCGTTCTTTCATTACATCATACATTAATAGGCTTGGAAAGGCGTTCGAATTACAAATACTAATTAAAAGCGTTCTCTCCCAGATAAATCAGTGTCAAATTTATTAAATCGATAGTCAAAAATTTTCCTACAGTAATAAAAGCTTGGCGTATCTGTCCAAAGACTGTTTCCACTATATTGTAATAAACTACGATTAAGTGTATGTACAATAAGTTGAATACTATGTACATATGTTATTAGATCAATTTGTTTTAACATATAAAAGCTTTATTGCTGTGCAATAATGTATTTTGTAAATAAAGTGTGCTTACTAAAAGAATGCGTGTGAATTTACGATATGTTGAAATGTTGTTTATATATTAATTTATTCATGTAAATAACTGATGAACCAATGAGAGTATTATTAATAAATATAAACTAAATGTGAATTTTTTTTTATTCGGTATAACTTAAAATCAAAAGTAAACTAAAATACAGTGCCTTCAGAAATGATCTTAACCCACGTGATCAATTTCTCTATAGAATCTAACAACATAATTGATATTACTTGACAAAATGTTACTAAAGAAATACTTTGGTTATCTCTTGCCTTTATCTGTAGCCTAATTTCAAATAAAATTTGATACACTAACGTTTTCGGTACTACAATTCGTGACGTGACTTGTGGTTATTTTTGAACGCACTATACAAAATACATAAATAAAAAGTAAAAAATTTAAATTTTTTGTCATTAAACTTAAAAAAATGCATTTTTTTGAGGTTTATAGACTTAATTATTATATGATTTTACTTCTTATTATACATTTTTTTATAATTATTAAATCTGCAATAAACTGAATAATACGAGTATTTTCACAAGAAATTTTAACTTCTCGCATAAAACTTATTAAATAGCTCATCTTTTGGAAGAAACAATCTTTAAAAATTTTGTTTGTTCAAAGTACGGTAATTTTGTGAAATAACGCTTATTTCAAGTAAATATTATAGCATTTGTGCATTTAAACAATGGTCGTAAATTGATGAACTATGAAACTTGTATTATGCGGCTTGTGGGATATTACATTATTATTTTACATAAGGGATTTGAAACGCACAACTCTAATAAGTATTCCAAGCGTTCGATAACAAAAGATTTATTTTCCATATACAGGATGATTTTTTTATTTGCTCCTGCCCGAAACTCCAAAATAGACAACACATTATATTTTGCTAGTTTTTTAAAATTTAATTTTCAAAATTAAAGCATAGAGGGTTGTGTTAACATTGTTGACAATACTTTTAACAGTGCTTCAAAAGTTCATTTGGATCATTTGTAGTTTTCCTAAAGTTGCTTATTGTTTGTATAACGTTTTGCCTATTTTGGAAATCTCGGGCGGAAGCAAATAAAAAAATCACTTTGTATAATGCATCATACATTCCATATATAGAACATAATGCAGCAAAGCAAGTCTAAAAAAATATTTCTTAAAATCATAATTATTTTTCAAAAAAACTGGACAAATATTAATCGCCACAAAAACAAACAAGAGCGAATAAATTTGTGGTTACAAATATGTGGTTTTGAGAGCCAATTAATAAGCTCATAAACCGTTTTTTGGAAAAAATTCCATTGCAAAATACGGTGATCAGCGGTTAAAATAAAATACCCCAAAAAAATTCTATGTTTGTTGCTTAAAGGCATTGTTCATTACTGCGGAGGACTATAACTAACGAGATAAAACGACCACGTAATTTGAAACAATGGCCGACACAACAAACAACCTTGCAGTCAATTCCAATTTTTTTTAAATGGTGAACTCTAGTAAATAGTAGAACTGGCAGCTATCAGTGTCATAAATAAATTAATGTATCCTACTGTTATCTGATTGCTATGCCTCCCTTAAGATATTGTATTTGTATTTCCATTACAGTGGATTTAACCATACGATCCATTATTTCCCATCAAGTGAAATTGAACATTCGAATTAAGATGTTTAATGAACTTGCGAATCTTAATAGTAAATTTGAAATTGATTTAATAAAAAATAACAGTAAACTTGAAACTGACCAATTTTTATAGTGATCAAAAACGATTTGTTAACAAGCATTTGTAAAGTTATTTAAAACAACAAATGGGGATTAATTTTGTTTTAAAATGAAATGGCAATAGTTTTAAGTGTGTTAGAACAACACCACCTAAATTTTATATTTAACTAATGTATAAAATGAAATCTACTTTATTCTCTAGACAACTTTTTGAAACTTTGCGATCTTAATACCTACATAACAGAATTTCGGAAAGGTACTACTGAAGTGAAATGGTAATACTAAAGAATGTTATAAATTTCAAAATTAAAAAAAATATATATTAAAATGATAGAACCTTTTGAGTACCAAATCCTGTTTACAATAGTGGACATTATTTCTCAAATATTAAACCACAACTTGAAGTTGAGTGTTAAATTTATTCCTAATTAAAATATTGCAGAAGTACAAAATAATTTTTTTTTATTTTGGTGAATTACGTCCATTCTTTTTATATTCGAAAATTGTTGTTACGGGGAAGCGGACAAGGCAGAAAAAAAACTATTTTATAAGGCCAACGTTTCGAATCATTTATTGATTCTTTTTCAAGGCTTATAATAAATGTTAAAATTTGTTTGGCATGGTACCAACTTGTCCCGGTCAAATAGTCACAAGTTTAATCCAGTTTTTATTTGAAGCACCACTAGTTGAAGTTAAGGAAATGATAGAGAAAAAGATGTCTCTAGAATTCCAGTAGTTTTGACCTTTACAGTACCTATGCAACTTCTCATGGCTGTTGTATGGACTTAGTATAAAATGGATAAATTCGTGATGGTCCAACCTAGGAGGTTTTACACTGTATTTTACACAATTGCTTTAAATTTTTGCTTTTTCTGAAAAGCATAAAATGTATCGTAGAATAATTATTAAATTAAATTACCTTGTTGTTAATAAACAACGAATGTTAATTTTGACGAAAAATTTTTAAAAATTTTTAACTCAAATTTTGACAGCACTCTAGAATTAACCTTTCATTAACCATAAGAAGACACAAATGCCTTTATAATAATTATTGTGTAAAATCATACTTACAAAGCATTTACACAATATTTTTTTTTGGTATATATCTCCATCTTACACTACATCAAATAGCTACATTTGGAAGACCAAAGCAAACCATTAAAAACTAATAGAAAATAGATTTTTGGTGAAAAAGTCTGAACATCATAACGTTTGTACCTAAATTGTCTCTAACTTTATTTACTTATCGGAAAAGCTTCGAGGTGGCGAGCTCCTTTTCAGAATCAGAGTTGAAATTACTGAAGAATCTGCCGTTGTAGGGCTTTCCGTAATGTAGTCCTGAGTACTCCTGAGTTTGACCAAATGCCTCAGCTTTAGCCAAAAAAACCAAGAAGATGACCTTCTGGCAAGACTGGCAATAATGGCAATGTCTTACCAGAAGCAACACCAAACTTTTGTACTTTCATTTTTAAACATGACTTCTTGCAAAGGCTTCTCACAAAACTGTTTATTAACGACATAGGTATATACGAGCTGTGTGAAGTTAGCCCCACAAAGTTAAAAAAAATGATAAAAACAATTGCCCAGAATTGCCCATCGATAGCCCACCATTGCCCACCAAATTGTTTTGATTGCCCACTTTTGTAAAAAAAAATATGTAGAAAACAAAATTACAGGGGCTAACTTCACGTTTTTACCACCAAAGTAAAATTTTTGCTTTTTCTTTTTAGAGATGATTGCAAATCCATTGCCCACCATTGCCCAGTCATTACTTTTGATTGCCCACCTCTAAAAATGATGATATATCACAAAAACCTGCGCGCGCTATCTGCACCTGTTGTTGTTCGCCAGTTATAAATTTCTAAATTTTTCTATTGTAAATGTTAGTTTGTCAATTGCCCACAAATTAGTTTTAAATTACCATCCTTTAAAAAAAACTTATATCGAAAATAAAACTACGGGAAAACAAAACTGCGGACACGTTTTCTTCGTCAAGCAAAATTTCGGCTTTTTCTTGTCAAAAATAATTTCAAATTGATTGCCCATTATCGGCCACTTAGTACTTTTGATTGCCCAGTCATTACTTTCAATTGCCTACCTCTAGAAATGATGATATTAAACAAAAACTGCAGAGGCTAACTTCACGTTTTCTTCGTCAAGCAAAACTTGGGCTTTTTCTTGTCAAAAATGATTTCAAATTGATTGCCCATTATCAGCCACTTAGTACTTTTGATTGCCCAGTCATTACTTTCAATTGCCCACCTCTAGAAATGATCATATTAAACAAAAACTGCGGAGGCTAACTTCACGTTTTCTTCGCCAAGCAAAATTTCGGCTTTTTTTGTCAAAAATAATTTCAAATTAATTGCCCATTATCGGCCACTTAGTACTTTTGATTGCCCAGTCATTACTTTCAATTGCCCACCTCTAGAAATGATGATATTAAACAAAAACTGCAGGGGCTAACTTCACGTTTTTTTCGCCAAGTAAAATTTCTGTGTTTTTTTGTCATAAATGATTTCTGATTAATTGTCTATAATGTTGCCCATTTATTGATTTAAATTGCCTAATTATTAATTTTAATTTCTCACTCTAGTAATGATATTTAAATAAACGTAATTATAATTATATGTAACATAACCCATTGTTAATCAAAATTTTTCTTCCTTTGTACTTGTCATATAATTCGGTGCAGTATGTCAATTTTAAAAATATTAAAATTCGTGTTTTTTAAACCATAAATCTGTAAAAATTAAAAGAAATGTGACGTTTAGTGTCTAACTCTCAATGTACGAGACACGTCAAAAAATTAAAAGCTACGATTATGTTAAGAAAAAGTAAATTTAAAAAAAATACAAAAAATTTAAATTTAAATTCCTAGATGTTGGGTTACTCGTTATTTGCGTCTAGTGCAAAAATTCCACTCATTTTGCAATTTGTTGCATAAATAGCTATTCTTTCCATGCTCTCATTTACATATACTTTTGTTTTTTTATATTTTTTATTGTAACATAATATTTGTTATTAACGTTTGTGTCAAGACAACTACATATTAACACAATATTAGTAAAATGTGAGTATTGTAAATAACTTACTAATGTAGAGAGTAGTGTTCTTACTATTTTTATTCTTATAAAATATTAATTCCAACTACCTATGTGTTAAAGCAAATCTATAACTTATTCATCGTTAATGTTTATAAAGTTTACACCTTTTTTTTATAAAACCGCAAATATTCAATCTAAAATTTAATTGTGTGGCAAATCAAATTTAATTAGTGGACAATCTACCATTTACACTAGACTAATTCCTAAATTTAAGCTGGCAAACAGCAACACATGCAGATAGCCCCCGCAGTTTTTCGTTTTATATTATTTCTAGAGACGGACAATCAAAAGTAATGACTGGGCAATCAAAAGTACTAAGTGGCCGATAATGGGCAATCAATTTGAAATTATTTTTGACAAGAAAAAGCCGAAATTTTGTTTGGCGAAGAAAACGTGTCCTCAGTTTTGTTTTTCCGTAGTTTTATTTTCGATATAAGTTTTTTTTTAAAGGGTGGTAATTTAAAACTAATTTGTGTGCAATCTTGGGAAATTAACAAACTAACATTTACAGTAGAAATAATTTAGAAATTTATAACTGGTGAACAACAACAGGTGCAGATAGCGCGCGCAGGTTTTTGTGTTATATCATCATTTTTAGAGGTGGGCAATCAAAAGTAATGACTGGGCAATGGTGGGCAATGGATTTTCAATCATCTCTAAAAAGAAAAAGTAAAAATTTTACTTTGGCGGTAAAAACGTGAAGTTAGCCCCCGCAATTTTGTTTTCTACATATTTTTTTTACAAAAGTGGACAATCAAAACAATTTGGTGGGCAATGGTGGGCTATCGATGGGCAATTCTGGGCAACTGTTTTTATCATTTTTTTTTTAACTTTGTGGGGCTAACTTCACACAGCTGTATATACGTACCTATGTAGTTAAACAATGATAGAACTGTATAGTAACTCGTCATAGGCGAGCACATGTAAGGTTCTAAGTTTTTCAGTTCAACACTTGCGTTGTCCAGGTAAGCCTGTTGTCTAAGAACAACATATAAAGCAAAAATGTAATTTGTCTTAACAGAAAAACGAACAGTTATTGGTGGCACTAGTAAATGAAAAGATGGCTGCATGTCATTAGACTTAATGAAAATGTTACATGTAAAAATTGTGCAAAAGGTAAGAATACTCTGTTACTGTCTTGCATTTGCAGTAATATCTTCGTTTTCATGAAAAATTAAAAAAATTTGGAGTTGTGGTTGATTGTTGGTACGAAAAAGTATTAAACTTTGCGATACTACCGGTAGTATCTCAACTTGAAATTAGTTCATTAGTCTTTAAAAAGATCCACATAATGAGCACTAATACATCAATGTGCAACTCGACTTTTGAGTCTCTCTGTTAAAAAAAAACGCTTTGACCTCAATTCTTATCAAACGTTTATTAATAATCGAAATAATAAAAAGTTTCCAAATAGAAAAGCGTTGTAGTGACTACTTTTTTTATTACATTGTCTCTTGTCACTTTTAGAAATATAGCATCTTCAATAAACTTAATAAAGCCTTAGTAGCATGAATATTTAACAAAGAAAATTTAGACATAGGAGCGCTTTCATTTCAAGTCCTACCTCATCAAAAGACTATCACATAAATAATCTGTTCATTAAGTTTTAGTCACAAGGAGTCACTCTTATTAAACAAAGCAACCAAGCGACAAAAACCTATAGGAGATTTAAGTATTAATTTCAAAATAAAGACGCTAATAATAGTAAGCCAGCCACTATAGAATTTTTTTGTGACACAATAGTGACAAAAACTAGTGCTATCACATTAAGAATACTCTGCAGTTATATTCTAGTACATTTTCTACCCGCAACTGTCACAGTAGAATTTGTTATTAACATTTAAAGCCAAAAAATCGTCTTTTTTTGTTTATAAAATTAAAACTAATAAAAAAATAAACTATGAGAATAATGAGAAATTATAGAGTTTTGATAGTAGACAACCAAGTTCTAGCTTTTAGTAACAACTTATAAATTTCGTTAAAGCCTCTTTTAAACTCGTAAGTTGACACTCTTCGACAAGATGTTATTCCGAGTATTATACAGTTTCTTCCACTTGACCACATTTACAGTATAGATCTTTCACTACGTTCCACTCAAATATCATTAAATTACATCTAGCAAAACCAGTTACTAATTTGCTCAATTTTACTCAAACCCATCATGGCTGATCCACTCCAGGTACACTTATCAACAGAGAAAATTCAGAAAAACTGAAAATATTAAACTTTTCTTTTTAAATTATAACTTGGCCATTGTTTAACTTGAATGGATGGTTTCTTGCAAAAAAAATAGTTGGTAATTAATACCGGGTGTCCCAAGTTTTACCTACACTCCCCTTTTTTAATTTATTTTTTATTGGAAAAAAAATTCAATATATTTTTGACAAAGCAGTTTGTAGTTAACAGTTTTTCAGTCTCTAAGCAGTTGTTCATTCATAACCGGATTAATACGGAAAATCAGACTAGAATCGGAACCGAAACCTCTATTTTATTCTACTTTTTTTAACTACAAACAAGAATCGAAATTTTCTTATTTATCTAGAACAGGAACCGTAACGGAACCGATATATTTTACTCATTTACAACAGAAACCCAAACTGAATCTTTATATCATTTGGGTCAGGGTTCCTGGTATTAACAAGTAATTCTATAATTTGTAATAATCTATCCAAACTCTAGTAAGTTTACATGACCAAATTGTATTGAATATACCAAAAAATATTCTATATTTACCGACCAAAGGTATCTCAATGACAAAATGTGACATTATTATGATATTACTATTATAACGTAAGTTGATAATTAAGATTTTTTTTATTTAATTGCTAGAACAAAAGAACTCATAAAAACCATAAAATCAAGTATATATTTAGAAATCTGTTTATTATAAACTAAATCTAGCGTTTTCACATGACGTCATACGGCAGCCTCGGGCAACATTCCTGATATTTCTAATGACAAATAAATTTTGAGAATTTTTTTTTATTTATTTAGCAAATGATACTTAAATTATTATTTAAGGTGGCATAAAGTGCACATAGAAGTCTATTAAAAATGTAGTTAAAACTAAATTTCTTTCAACTGTTTTAGGTAAATTAATAATTATTAAAATAAAAACGCGGAAGAATTTAAAATTTTACTGTGTTTCAGTGTTTAAATTGTTTTTGATATATTTCTTTTCAAGATTTTGGAGAGTTTAAAAGATAAATTCCAAAGGTGTTTTTGTAAATACATTGTTGATTTTCTATTTGAACTAATTGCTTACATAATACGATGATTCAGTACTCAAAGACACAAAGAGTGTTAAACATTCAGTGATGTAATGGACATTTTTTGTTGTCTTGCAAATTTATCGATATTTCCTTTGTTTGAACCAGTCGTACACCAACTCAGCTCTCGAATAGAATACATCACAGTCGCTCTAAAGCTGCGTACTTAATAATTAATTATTAAACGGAATATATTGCGATTATGTTTAAACAAATATATTTCTCTATTTTTAAATTTTAAAATAACACAGAGATAAACAATTTTAGATACTATTTTTATTTGTAATTGTTTTAATAATAAATTCACGCCTTTTATTTAAAATTTCTTTCTACTCCCCCTTTTGTAAATAATAAATAAACGATTTAAAAAAATCTTCTTGTTTTATTGGGGTTTGGAAGAACATCGCTGGAAATTTGTATTAAAGATAGGTCCAAAAGAAGCAGAGGAACAAATCGGCAGTCGGCACATAGGTTCGAAAGAAGCAGAAGGGTGGAAATTCGCCAGTCATTAGTTTTGCCAGAAGAAAATGCTTTAATTAAGACTTTATGTATAGTTTATTACTTTGTTAAAATTTTTAATCTCTGTTTTAATTTTAATTTTTTATTCAAAATTTTGAGTTTTATTTGAAATCGTGTTTTTTGGGAAATCGTTTTTTTTTTAATTTATTTTTTATGTAGGTTTCTGTTTCAGCTTTGGTGATTCTTTGTTTTGGGTTATAGTAATTTTTCTGTTTCAGGTTTTCCTACTAATTTTTCTGTTTCTGTTTCAGGTTTTTGTAATTTTTCTGTTTTAAGTTTTTCTATTAATTTTTCTGTTTCAGATTTTTTTACTAATTTTTTTCTTTCTGTTTCATATTTTCGTAATTTTTTTGTTTCAATTTTTTCTACAAATTAATAATAATAATATACCTATTTATTTGTGTTTGTAGATGCATACAATGTTTACAATACGTCACATAAAAAAAAATAAAGAAAACATTAGACTAAGGACCGGTTTACAGAAGATGACATTAACTTTAATTGCGATTAAATAATGAATTTGCAATTAAGTGTCTGTTTTGACCAATCAAATAATACTGTCAATTTTATCGCGAATTAAAAGTTAATTTCAATTAAATATTTAATTCACTTTCTGTAAACCGACCCTAAATCTAATAAGGTATTTTCGAGGAATTCTATATACGAGTAAAAACGTTTCTTTAAAAGAAATAATTTAATGCAAGTTTTAATCATGCATTATTATATTAAGGGGCAGATTCCAAATTGTTATTGAGAGTTTATTATAAAATTTAGAATCCCAAAAGAAGATGCTGAAGCGACTTTTTTTAGTCTACGAGAGTTAAGATATTCTCTTGGATAAGAATATAGAGTTCTCCTTGTTTGTGAAACTCTTCAATGTGTATCTTTTAACATATAGCAAACAAGAAAGTATATACACAGATAAACGTGTAGAAATGTTTCTAATAATTTTTTTTCTATTTCTAATTTTCGTAATTTTTTTGTTTCAAGTTTTTCTACTAATTTTTTCTTTCTGTTTCAGATTTTCGTATTTTTTTATTTCTGTTTTTCTACCAATTTTTTTGTTTCAGGTGTACCTACTAATTTTTTCTTTCTGTTTGAGATTTTTGTTATTTTTTTTTGTTTCAAGTTTTTCTAGTATTTTTACTAGTATTATCGTAATTTTCCTGTTTCAGTAATATTTTAAATTTTCCTGCGTTTTTTTTTTAATTATTAATTCACATAAAACAAAAAAAAATTAGATTCAACAACGTTTTTATCTTCCTTATTATTTTTATCATCTTTCGCTAAATAAATGAAAAAAAATCTCGTAATTTTTCCACCCTAAGAAGCACCATGAACGTTGTCCCAAAGCTGATGTGTCAGGTTAGTTGCATAAAAGTCTGGAAAGAATAGACTAGTCGTCCAGTAGCCTGAAATACCACGTGGTCTTTGACCTTTGTTTTTGACAATGACAAGTGAATAACCTAACCTTACTTTCTTTTAGATCTGCATGTTTTTTTGCACTACTACCGATTTACAAATTATAACTAAAAACCACAAATGGGCAGCACAAAGCCAATTTTTCGTGAATTAAATGCCGACGACCCCGAACCAGAAGCTACAGAAATAGAGTCATTATGTGTAAACTGTCATGCAAATGTAAGTATCAAAATTGTTTAAAAATGATTGTTACGATTCGTTTTCACTTTAGGGTACTACAAGATTGCTTTTAACAAAAATTCCATTTTATAAAGAAGTAGTATTGATGTCATTTTCATGCGAAAACTGTGGCTTTGCAAATAACGAGATCCAGTCCGGTGGCCCCATTAATCCTGAAGGCGTAAAAATTACACTATGTGTTGAAACACACGCTGATTTAAATAGACAATTAGTGAAAAGTGATTATACTAACATTAAAATTGTTGAGCTAGATTTTGAGATACCGGCGCAAAGTCAAAAAGGAGGTACAATTTGTGGTTATATTGTTTCCTTTTTTTAGTTTTAATGTTTTAGAAGTGACAACAGTTGAGGGAGTGATCAATAGAAGTATAGCAGGGTTGGAACAAGATCAGCCTGTCAGAAGAATCCAACATCCAGAAGCTGCTGCTCAAATAGATGAATTTATCAAAAAACTTGAGAAACTAAAAGAATTAAGCTCACCATTTACATTAGTAGGTTCTCTGTTAATAAAAGTGTATTTTTATAAACGTCAGTTCAGATTTTAGAAGATACTTCTGGTAACAGTTTTGTCGAAAATCCCCATGCCCCTAAAAAAGACCCAAATTGCACCACCCAATTCTTTAAAAGGACGAAAGAACAAGACCACGAATTAGGTATTTTCACTCCAGAGGAAACAGGCAATGAGAAAAGTGCAATTTTGCAATCAATTTCTGAAAATGAATTCACTCTTGAAGACCTTGAAGGAGAAGTTTTCCAATTTCCCACAAATTGTCCGGATTGCAATTCGCCTTGTGAAACCAACATGAAAAAAACTAACATTCCACATTTTAAAGAAGTTGTAATAATGGCAACAAATTGTGAATCTTGTGGCCATCGAACTAATGAAGTTAAATCAGGAGGGGGTATTGAACCCACTGGTGTCCACATTGAAGTAGTTGTTAACGGACGAGAAGATTTCTCACGTGATGTCCTGAAATCAGAAACTTGTAGTTTAAAAATTCCGGAATTGGAGTTAGAAGTTGGTCCTCACGCTTTAGGTGGTAGATTTACAACAATTGAGGGTTTATTAGTAGCAATAAAAGAACAGTTGAATGATCCACAATTCTCGCATATGTTTGGGGACTCAAAAACTGACGAGTCCAGGGCGCGTATGGAGGAGTTTTTGCAACGGCTGGAGCAAGTTTTGGAAGGGAAATTTAGAGTTACTCTTGTTTTAGATGATCCTGCTGGAAATAGCTATATCCAGGTAGACACAAATTTTTCTTAATTTTCTTTCATATTTTTTTAAAATGTGATTCCAGAGTTTGGATGAAGAGGATAAGGGTTTGACGATAACGCGATATGAAAGATCGTGGGACCAAAATGATGAATTAGGTTTAAATGATATGAAAACAGAAAATTATTAAAATGTAAAAACTTAAACGAAGTAAAATCCAAGTCAAACTCACAAGTTTAAATAATCTTGTGGGTTTGACTTGCAGTTTAATTCATTGTTTGAAAATCACCCCACTGTAAGAAAGAAAGTATGCTTCCATCAAATGTAAGAACTTTGTTAACAATAATTTTAAATAAAAAATGGTATATTTTAATCTCCCTCATCTCTCACAACTGGTTCTCCATCTAATTTTTTAAGATTTGGGAGTCGTTTAATTGCTTCAAGTTTCCATACGGATTCTTCCATATTTTCATGTAGGGGATTCCCTAAGTATTAAATGAAAGCAAAGGGAAAAAATTAAACAATTAAGTAGTTACCAACAAAAAGTAGATCTTCTAAGCACGGAAGTTCTTGGAGTTTCATAAATTCACTCCATTCTTTCACCATATTGTTACTCATATATAATACTTTGAGTTTCTTTAAAACATGTGCCCCTTTCATTTTTTCAATAAAATTATAAGAGATCCATAATTCTTCTAAATTGTCTCCCACACCTTCCTAAATTTTTTGTTTTATTTCAAATTATAAAAAAAAACTATTTTTACCAGTCCAGCAAAAGATTTTATATAATTTCTACCAAGGGATAAAATTCGTAAATTTTTCAATGAACTGATTCCAGCGATTTTCTCAATCATATTAGTAGACAAGCTTAATTTTCTGGGATAAAGAAAAGCTGTTAAAAATAGGAAATGCAAGCTTACAATTTTCACCTGCACTTTGTGAGGGCGGATAATGAATTATCCATTTTTTCAATAGGAGGCCACTGGAACTGAAATCCCACCTCTTCCGCTTCTGCAATATTTTTGCCGGGATGTTTTTCTTCCCATTTTTTTATAGCTTCTTTTATAGTTGTCGGTTTAGACATTTTTCAATTTGCCAAAAAGTTTTCTGAATTATTTACTTATTGCCGTGGTAACGTATTCGTTTGCGTTCGTTACCATAGCAAATCAACACTAAACTGCAAATATATCAGTCGCCATAGGAGAATGCGTTTACGTTATAATCCGAAATACACAATGTACTCCCGATATAGTTATTAACGTTATTAGGCCGATATGAAGCAAATAACGGACGTGGTTGAATGTTGTAAACCGAGGCGCCAGAATGTATAAACCGAGGTTTATAATCAACCAAGTCCGTTTTTTGCGTATCGGCCGTGTGTCGTTCAATACTTTTCGTAATACCGTAAAGCGTCATTTAAAGACAAATTATTAAAAATAAATACCAAAACATACAATATTATTTATTTTCAAACGATTGTTTATCAATCTCCTAAGCAACTACCTATCCTACATTTTTATTTTAATTGTTTTTTGATTGTTGATTGGTCGTGTCTTAGCAACTTAACGGTCGGCGGCCGTTATATATAATAACGGATTAACGGCCGGAGTCCGTTAAAACCGGCTTTTTGTTTGTCATATCACGTTTGTTAAACCAAAATAACTATATGGTATTACGTAAAATAATTATAAAGGTGAATTTAAACTATCGCATAAAATTCATAATTCTTTTATTTTTCTAAATTTAAAAAAATGCAAAAACAGTTAACTTGTCAAATTTAGAGAGCTAAATTCTGACGTAATAGGATCACTCGTTGCGGTCAATTTGGTAGTGCTAAGACATCACATATTTTTTTAAGAACATAGAACGATATCATTGTCCTTTACAATTATATCCTACCAATAGAGCATTACAACTTTGCTAATTATTTTACATGCGGACCAACCAAAACAAGAGAAAAAATATTTTAAATTTTTATTATAAAGTACCAAACGCATAAAATTCCTATTTCTTTTAAAACAAATAGGTATAAAAATAGGCAACTATTGGCTCGTAGTGACTTATGTGTCGGCTCTATGACTTTATCATTTTTGTGTAATGGAATGATACGACTTTTCTTTTATAACTAAAAAAATTTACTTTGTTGGCCAAGCATAATTGTAAAACCATATAGGTAGCGCATTTAATTATAATGTGGTAGGGTTGTTTTTTAGGAAAAATAAACTTTTACTTTACTTTAGACTTAAGGGAAAATCTTAAGGGATGTTATTAATATAAGGCCTAAGCGGTTCCTAATCCACAAAGCTAATAAATTTATATTTTGAACGTAGGCCTTCCCTGGGGTTTAATATTATAAAAATACCAACCCGGGGGTCGGGAATCAAGTGCTTTAGGGGTAAGGGGTGCAGTCTAATATCTTTACCATCAATTAAAAACAAGACTCAGTTTTTAAATTAAATACAAAATATATTAAAAGATATTTAGTTAATACAACAAAATAATTAATGATATAACTTTTGATAAAATCTTAAATATTAATATAAAATTCAAGTAAAACTTTAATTCATAAACGAAACAAGACATAAACACTACATTAATCTTTAAATACGAAATTAAACCATAATATAAAAATCTAAAACACGTAAAAATACTTTCAAATTATGGCAAACAAAAGAAAAGGTTTTTAAACTTTTTAACACGATCTATAGCAATTTTCCTACTTTAATGATTACAATAATTTAGATCCAGTAACGTTCAATTTATGACAAAAACAAACACTTGGAAACTATTGAGTATCAATCATTACTTTCCATAAAACTGAATTTATACTAAAGCACATTTTATCTGTTTTAAAATTCAAAGCGGTTACATAGACAATAAAAACTATAAGTTTCGAAATTAATAAAAGAATGATTAATCAACTACAACTTAGCAATTAATCTGACAATAAATAAACGAATTCAAAAGCAAGTAAACCAAGTTAATTCTACTTTAAATTAATCGTTCTTTTATTTTCATCGATTTCATTGATTATTACTTTACTCTAACAAAGATTAAAACTAAAAATAACCTTAAGTGAAGAGGAGGATATGCGTTCGGATATGTGACAAAATATGCAAATTCATTACTTAGACTCAAATTTAGAATGAACAAACTCAAATTTACTTTAACACAGTTCCAATATCAACTCTCAATTAATAGTTATAAAACTAATTCTTTCTTTCAAAGTTCAAGGGTCATGAGTGGTTAAAAATCAAATAATTTCTCTATGAAACAAAATTCTCTTTTAAAATTAATATCCAATTAATTTTCAGTAAACATAGCATCCTTTAACTATTAAACCTTAAGTTACCAATAACTTTTTATTCCAAAATCAAATATTCAACTCAAAACGATCAGATGCAAATCCTGTCTCAAAGCAATTACATATTCAACAACCTTTTCGAAAAACTATGTGTAATTACCAGAAATCCCGTGAATAAGTTACTTAAAGCCATTTCATAAATCAGAATAAAAATCATTTTAGCTTCTAAAGCCATAGTTAAAATTTTGAATTACAAAAACATCGGTTCAAGTCAAACAATTTTGGACTTACGGCTATCACCAGGTGACACTTGGGCTCAGATGACTTTTGGACTGGCTTCCATTGTACTCACACACTTTTGAACTTTTTTAATTATTTAAAACAATTAAGGAGAAGTGCACATATTAACCACACTTGGAGGTCTATTGTTATCCCACTTTTGGGTGGAAGCTTTTATATCATCCCAAGCAAGGCCACACGTGGGATACCGCGTCATTGTGACCATGTAGACTTATTTTTGAACGTGATGATCTCAATTTTTCTTTGTTTGACTAATTCGTCATCTGACTTTGAGGAGTCATTTCATTGAAAAAAATCATAAACTTATTTTTTGTGAACTAGCCTTGCTTTAAAACAAAGAACTACGCGACCCTATAAAAAATTTGACCATGTTAAACTCATAAAAGTCTGGGTCGCTTTCGCATGACGCATTTCTTTGTTGTCTGGTTGATATGGAATTTTTATATTTAAAAATAATTCAACACAATTAATAAATGTAATAAATTTTTAAAGATTTTAAACAGGGTAGTTTTTCTACCCCACCACAATAAGATAAAAAAAATCATATCATGCCATTTTAAAAAATATATAATGACGTATAGCACCGCCAGATTTCTATGAGTGATTCAATTACGTGAAAATTTAGCTTCTTAAATATTACAACTTATTTTTACATTTTCTTAAATTTTAAAAAATAAAAGAATTACGAATTTAAATTTTTGAAATTAAGAAGAATACGTCTTTTTTCCTCGAATAACAGAAAAGTGAAACAATCTCAATGTTTTTTAAAACTTTGTCTTTAACTTGTGTAAATCTCATGATAAATCTTCTGTTTTTAAATGTATTTTGCAAAAAAAAGTAGAAAAAGATAAAACATATTTTTCCAATTTATTTGCGAAAAGCAACCATTTTGATATGTCATTTCTCATTTCAGTTGTTAAACGTTCTTCATTATGTAACTATTGAAAAAAAGTTACATTATACAATCAAGAAACTAATTTTATTTATTAAAAAAAATATTTTTAATTAATTGTTTTTCATAACTGAATTTTAAAAAAATCTGCATAAAAGAACATGTTGCAAAATGGCTTAGTTTTACAACTCTTTATATATAAAGCTATTTCAAAGTTTTCGAATTAAAATCTCATTTTGAAATTGAGTGTATCGATAACTTAGAAAGTTTTGTTAGAAAAACTACTATTTATTCTAGGTATTTTAAGTCTAAATTGTTTTTGGGTAATTGATGTATTTATTTTTCTTTATTTGAATTTTTCAATTTCGTGTTTTTTTCTTAATTGAAAAATTTAAATAAAATATAGAGCAAATCAAAAAGACTTTGTGTTTGTGTATTGTTGGTTGCATACATTTACAAATATATTTTTAAAATGTTAAAAAACTTATTTTTATAGAAAATAATTTACATAAAACTAAGAGCCTGTTTACAAAAAAATTTATAACCAAGTTTATAACATGTTTAGAATCTAGTCCATATTCATGCGAACTGTTTTTTGGGTTCGTACTGTTATTTAAATTGTTCTATATCCTATTTATATATATATATATATATATTTTTATAATATGCAAATATTTCTATACACTTGCGGTCTATGCTAACTTTATCATCCGTCTATATAATCGGTTTTTGAAAACTATTTTTTACGCTTTTTCAAAAAAGTACTTGTGACGAAAAAATAGTGCAGAAATCCCTAAAAGAGTATGATTGGTCATCTTAATTATTATAATTCAATAGATCAATGCAAATTTCGAGCGCTCATTTATGGCATTACAACTGAAAAAGACTGTACTGTACTGTATATTACGTCCCCTGTGGCCTCTAGTACGTTCCGCCCATGTATCACGTTTAACCTTGCAAATTGACAGTTGCTACCGGTATTTTTTCTCCAGATTTATTTTAAAAACGAATTATCTGCAATTTAAGCATGTAAGTAAACCACTTAAAAGGAAAAAAATCCATTCGTGCAATTAAAAAAGTAGTCGATTTCAGCAAACTTAAATTCCCCCCACGTGACCGTCCGCAGCCAATCACCTCTCGCCTAACTCGTCGGTAATAATTCGTCGTTCGTGTCCAGTAGATGTCGCGGGTGTCGCCACTGTCGCCGATGCAGTGCTCCGTGTGTCTTTTAACCCTAGTGCATTTCCTTTAATTTTAATGACTTTTTGGCTGTTATTTGGTTTTCTTCGTCGTCCAATAACTCCATACAGTGTCCACCCAGTAATACTCGTTCCGATTTTCGTCCGTTAGGAGTTGTCGGCGGCCGGAGTGATGAAAAGTCTGACGCCGTGGCCGCGAATGTTTTCTTAATTTGCCGTCTTGTCCGAGCAGCAACGTCTCGAAAACGTCGTCAACGGCTCACCGTCCCATCGACATGGTCTGTATCCGGTATTTGGGTGGCGAGAATCGTCGCCGACGACACGACAATTAGGTTATAGTGTCGACAATCAACATTACTGTCGATGTTGCAGGACGCAAGGATCATGAACATCGAGTCGGCCGCCAAGGGGCAAAACAACTTCACCGAGAATAATCATGCGGAGGTAAGATATAGCAGTGTGCGTGGCTCGTTTTTCGCGTGTTTAACTTTTCTTTGACATAAGTATACACAGCGGACTATTTTTAGAAGAGGAATCTCTTTTTAAATAGCGGAATGTTTACGTTAGGAGAGATAGATAAGTTGGATTATTGGGGGCCCTATGACGTCCCGCAAACTCGACTCCGTCATGTGTCAATTGCTCGTTAACGCGCATTTTATGCCAATTACGTTTCTTTACCTCAATGCATGTTATTCAACACCGTTTTGCGGCCGGCAGAGGCGGCACGATGCTGATACGAGGGGGCCTTGGAGCTAAATTAAATGAAATTTGAGAAGCCTCCAACTGCCGACACACATTGTTGTATCTACTCGTCAGTCGTCACAACCTAATCAAATAACTCGCCACTGTATTGTTTATTTTTTGTTTATTTATGCTGATAAAAAGTAAAATGGTTTTGTTGTTGCATTATTGTTGTCTAGTTTTTCAAGGCAATTAAAATTCTATTACGACACTTCGATTCAAATTAAAAACTATGAGCTGTCATATATCGAGTGATTTTAAAAAAATGAATCTTAGCGGGCTTCGGAAGAAAAGATTATAATACATTTCAAAAAGAATGATATCCCTTGGGGCTGTGAAAATTCAAATTTAAGTTGGCAGCACCTTTTCCACTATATGATGTTGCTGTTAGGAAATTTAAATTAGACAGTGTTATTTTTTGGTGCAGAGTAAAGATGTTTCTACAAATTTTGGTTTCCTGTATTTTTTAAAATAATTTTCATTGCGTCCGTTCAAAATTACACTGTCGTATGTACATTTACTTCAATATAGAGATATTGGCGTTTAAAGATTCTGCATTTGTTTATGTATTTTCATTTTTATGTAATTACACAATGTAAAGAAATCTTTAGTAATAGGATTTTAACCAGTTTATTAAAAAAAACAGGTAAAAAAATAAAGTTGTCACATCATATACGACTTTGTTATTCCGAGGTTCGGCTTTAGATTTATTTTACGGCAGATACGACTTTGTAATTTTTACATAAATAACAGATTTTTGAAATTGAGATAACTGCTTATTGTTTATGGTAATCAAAGATTTTACTATTTAAGACGAAATTGATATAAAAATATCAAGTTTTTAAAAAAAAACGATCAAGAAAAAAACTCTTTTCAGTATTTTCCTGAGAATTCTACAAAAAGTAAAAACAATAAAATTAGTTAGTATCTGCTATTAGACAAAAAAAAGTACCTACCAAAAACAATATGTTTACAAATTCAAAATATGTTTAAAATATTCTTGCTCTTTCTTAACTTTATCACTTTATCATTGATTTCAGCGATGCAACTTTTTCTTTAGCTAACTCAACATTTTTTTTTTTTTTTAATTTTTGGCGTTTCTATCCTGCTGTGAAAAGGTTGTCGCGTAGAATTGTAATTCCTGACTTCTGCCACAATCCATTCTTCATCGACATGAGACATTTTATAACGTATATTAAATATGTTTGTGGTAAACTTCAAAACGCTTAATTTAAAAAAAGGAACTTTTCATAATTATAACAAGAGTAACCGGACTTTAAGTCAAAAGAATCGTTAGCTTACATCTCTAAAATCCTAATGGTTTTCTAAGAGAAACTTTCTTCAGGAGTGGCCGAAGGCTAAGAAGAGAGTAATATTCTGTTTTTGCCAACACTCTTTTTATACAACTATGTACATTGTCAATTTTTTGTATTGCTGAATGACCTGGTGTAGAAAACTTCATTGTGATAGAAGATATTTGAGGGTGTTTATTTAAAAAGTAACTAACAGAGTTCAGCATCAACGAGCATCAACGAATTTTTATTTTGTGGTACGCAACTGTCGCTCTACAGCGTTATATTTTTTAGATTGGGATTATTAGTGTACACAGTTTCCAAAATTTTTAATAAGGTACTTGCAATCTCGTTACCACTTCGTTCCAATTGGTTTTCATTCCAAACAGCACAATACAAAACATAACCAGTGAGATTATAGTCACTTTGATTTGTAATAAAAATTACTGACTTCTGCCCTCAGACAACTTAAAATATTGTCTATCTCGATTTTGCTGTTCCCTCGTTGCAATTTTTTCTCTGATGTGCTTTTTATGTTGTTCTTCTTTTTCTTTGTGCATTATTATTTTTTCTTAAGATTTTTATTTCTTCACATAAATCGCAACGATCTTTTTTACGTGAGTGAAAAGACACATGAAACTTGGTGTGAAATATATGTCTGTAAAACGATTCTTTTACTGGAGTTTGACTGTTTTCTCTGCAGAAATCTATGGTAGAGAATAAATTTTTTTAATATTTACAGTAGAGTCGAAATTTTTTTTTGATGTAGTTAAGCGGCAATAGCTGGTTCAAATGAATTTATATGCGCCTTTACAAATTCTATTTTAGTTTTTCAATAAAGTGTTTTTGCCTCCCTTGCCTTGACGCTGAAGGTATTTGCGAAACAGAGTCCTTTTTCATGTGGGCAGTCTACACTATTTTGTCACTAATAGATAAAGTACCCAAATTAAATTTTTTACACACTCTTGTTTTAGAGTTTCTTTTTTTAAAGTAATAATGGAAAGTGTTAATTTTTCGAAATATGTCTGTATCAGTTGCTTTCTTTCGGCGTCGAAATACCGGAATCTTGTCAGTTGTTATTGCTTGATTCTACAGAAAATTTGTATTTACATTTTTTGTAGAAATTTTTTTTTATATCTTACCATTTAGAAGATATCAGAGGTCAAACTTTAAAGAATTTTAACAAAAATTCTTTTTCTACTTCTAAATTTTATAACTCAACGATAAATAAATATTATGAAATGCGCAACATATAGCCTTGTAGGAAATTAAATGCTCTATGAAAAAGGTCTCTTGTGGTTAATTGATTACTCTAACCAATTACAAGATATACGCATTTTAAAAACCAAAATTTGATACTAAATTCTCATTTTTTTTTAAATGGTTGAATTAACCGATTAACCACAAACGATTTTTTTGTAGAGCGTTTAATTTCCTACAAAACCGTATGTTGCACGGTAAGAGTTATAAAAAAATTGTAAAATACTTTTTTAGAACGTTTAATTTTCTACAAAAAATGTAAATAAATTTTTTTTGTACGATTAAGTAGTGACGAGATATGAATTTTGCCATATAGAACTGAAAAAAAAATGGAAAACTGCGATGAGGGAGTCTTTCTTATTAAAATTAAGAGCTCATATTAAAAAAGCATTTTTTAAAAGTGCCTAGGAAACAATTTTTCAGTGTCGGAAGTTAAAAAAAAAATGTTGATTTTTTTGGCCCACCCTAATATGTATATGGACAATAATCACTAATTAACTAGCAACATCTAAATTATACTACTACAATAAAGAATCTGTCACAATGTCAAATAGGTAATGACATGTAATGATCACAGGTAACTAGATTTTTTTAAGCTTTTAAATTTCAATGCACATGCGACTTTCTTATTCTGAAAAATATTTTGTTCATGACATATGACTTTGTTATTCTGATGATAATTAATAATCAATGGTACAATATTAATAAAAAAGTTATTTTTTAAGCTTGGTTTACATAAGGGAAGCTATTAACTCAATATATTGAAAAATGACGTATTGGTTTTTGTACCGAATATGTCAGAAAGCGCGTTTTTTTTTCAGAGGTAGTATGGTGGTGTCTGAAAAGTGGGTCACATTGCCAAAAAAATATTTTGATTTTTAAAATTTTGAAAGAACATTGCTAAATTTAGTGTATCACTTTCCAGTGGCTACCACTACACTAGTACCTTAGTAGAGCTTTTAGTAAGCAGCATTACAATAGCTATTTACATTCGTATGTGGTAGGCTTAATTTTACAGGCGACAGCTTTGTTTCAGGCCCGAGCTGAAAGCGAGGGCCTGATTAGTTGGAGCCTGTAAAATTAACTACCGCATAAGATTTGTATAATTTTTTTTGTCCGAAAGAGTCAAATTCTGTTTTTTTTGCGCCATTTCAAAAGTTAGGTTAGGTACAAATAAATTCTAAAAACCCATAAAACGTACCCAAATGCGGCTTAAATACTCTGTCACTGCTTGCATAATTTTCTTTAAAACATGTTCAATGGTCTTTCCAGTACTTTTATTCACACTTTTAATTCTAAATTGATAATTACTGAGAGATTCAACATTCAACAATAATGGCCACGGATCCATAGAATAATGACATTTATTAACTAGACAGGAACACACAGGTTCTGAATAGATGGCGCTGTAGCGGTTTATTTTTAACATTCTGTTCTATATAAAATTGCATATTATTTTTAAAATTATCTTAAATACACACGTTGTCATTTTTAAAATTTATTAACTGCAACTTTTTCTAAAATATACTTTTATACCTATAATTTCGTATTGTTGTTAGTAATGGGGATCCACACTTGAACTACGCTGTGCGTTGTCTAAGGTCTCACACAACGTTTGACGTAAGACCTGTGACGTTTCAGCGATTTTTTCAATATATTATTTTTGTATTAAATATAGCTTTATTTGTGGCAATATTTTAGGTACGTACACTTTGATACATAAACTATATTACTGCAAGGTTAGTTTTTTCCTCAAGCATCTCCTGTGGTAGTTCTAACCGTACAATGTGAGACCCGGCGTTTTTCTCATTTTTACCGCACAGTTTCCAAAAGTCCGACTTACTATTGGTGGATGCACAACTATGATAGCCTACTTTACAATACGGGAGGACAAAAAACCTTTTTGAATACAATTCAGGCAAAAAAAAACGGACATTAAATTTTGACACATTAAATTGGCACAAAAAAGTGCATAAGTCAACCGTCAATTTTTGTTTAATTTACGAACAATCTTTATATCGGTCACGATGACCAATAACTAACTAACTTCAAAATTGACAAGAAAGGATGGTTTACGTGATTTTAGTTGTTAATGTCAAAATGTCTGGGTTTTTATTGGTCGTGAATTGTATCTTACAAGAGTTACTAGAAATTTTACAAAAGCAATGACTTTATTTTATGGTAACATTATGAAAAACACCTTTGAAAACCATCTAAAACTTATTTAATGTTCGATATTATCAAAAAAAAAAAAAATGTTTAAAAACGGTATCTTCAGGGGTGTTAAATCTGATTGTTAGTAGTGAAAACAAGGTTTGGCAACAACAGATTTAATTCTGAAATATAAAAATTTTGACATTACGTTAAAAAAAATTTATCTGAACTATCGTGCGTACGAAAATTTACTGAATCAGAGCAAGCTCTGGTCCGTTGTATTCTGGTAGTTTTGCTCAATTAATCAAGGGATGCAAAGTTGACTCTAATTTAACACGTTGTCGCTCTCACCGTAGTATTATGCAAACGAACTTGCTTTTGGAGTCCCTTAAATCAACGGAGAGCTTATTGAATTTTTACTCAAACACTTTCTAATAAAGCCCTCATTAGAAATTTTTGCTCTTAACGATGGCTTTAAAATACAAAGTCGAACGAAAAAATTCACAAATTTAAGCACAAAACACCACTAGTTATAAAATTTGCCAAAGCTGTCATAAAAACTTGTGAAAAAGGATTTTCAATATTTTGGTATTCTTTGACTTTTTATTACAATTATTACCACACTTTACCAAAAAAAAGTTTAAGGTTGCGTGTCGTGAATCAGTACATTACAGATTTAAATGCATAATACTCAAGTTCTAACTGTGATTTCAATGTCAAATTTGCATGGTGTTAGAACTACCAATATTTGATTTTATATTATTCATATACTATCTTCGTATTTGTTTGATCACGCTGTAATAACATTTATCTTTTAATCTGTTTAATTCTGATGATTAATTTCGTTGAATGGATCCGGTATAGTACTAATATTATTCTAATTTTTTTTTTAAATTGTGTACTCAACGATATACTTAATAGTATCTAACAATATTTATGAGTAATAATAATTCAGTTAGTCAGGAATCATATTGTGCAAATTAAATTAAATTTAAAAGCTTACGTGTTTTTATCAAAGATAATATTCTGTCTTAAAATAATTTGCGATCTAAAACTTTAATATTTAACTTAGTGGAAATATCTGGTTTTCATTACTAACCAGAGTCAACTACAGACCTTAATTAAGCTGCATGTGGTACGTTACGTTATGTATTACATTATAATGTAAAACTGACTTGTGCTAACATAACAAAAACAAATGTTAATATAATTTATAAAAAAAATTGGCCACTTTAAATTTTGAAAATAGCAAAAAAATCGTAAATCAATCTTTCTTCTTCCGAATTTTTAAATTATTTATTTTTATGTAGAATGATATTGTGATTATGTTTAATGGAAACAAAAGTTAAAGTTTACACAGTTTTTTAACTCAGTGTCAAAACTTAATATTCCAAATTTGTTATCACGGATAATGTTATTTTTTACTAAAAAATTTTGTTGGCTAAAATTCGGCAGTTATTGTGAATATTTCTAGCGCGTCAGCGTTAGATCCTCCTTTTTTTAGCTTGGTTTTTTTTACACCGCTGAAGGCAAAATTGTCAAAATGACAAGATGTAATATTTTTAGTGTCATTATTGTATCGAGTAGGGCTGGCAAATCGATATTAAAAAAAGGTATCGATACTTCGATAGGTAGCTGCTTAGAGAATCGATATGTATTTAATCGATGCAGTCAGCGGTTATTACTTGGATGGGTGACACATACAAAGTAATGTATATACTAACTGCAGCAGCTATGTATTTCGTCTTTCGGAGAAGACGTTAAGCTATCGGTCCGGGCTACCATTGGTTGTTAGGTCATGCCAGAGGCTGTAGATGCGATCTCAAAACTCCATGATTTATTTATTTACCTTCGATTTAATTACCACCATAAGATTATTTATTTATCTTCGGTTTGAATCGATACTTCGCAGGTATCGATACCCGATTTTTAAAAAGAGGTAAAATTTTAATATTCAGTGGCATGTACATATCATAAATCCGCATATTTTACAATATCTACTTTTTATTCCATGATTTATTATTATTTTAATTACTATATAATTTACTGTAATTTAGATTATATTTAACTAAACATAACATATAATTGCATTGTTTATGTCACTTTAACAGTTTTTCTCCTGATATTTAATAATCTTAGGTAATTTTCCGTGGTATTTTGTGGTATAAGTTTTTGTTTAATTTAGCTTAAACTGAAGTATATTTTTTTGTAAATTTGCATCGCAGTTTTAGATTCAAATCCAGCCATGTGCCTTCATAAACAGGTGATATTTTTATAAAACACTAAAGTGAATGACAGTTTGTAACTTCTGGGCTTTAATATTAATAAGTTTACCAACCAAGTTTTAAACTAATATAGAACTTTGTTCAAACAAACGTATTGTTTATTCGCGAAGATTACAAACTTGAATATAACTGTCAAAAGTCTGAAATATATTGGGATGTTGGCCATATGTATTGTATGTTTTTAGTGAAAAATTGTTTGTTTTGATAGTGGTTTCTGTTTTATAAAATATAGCTACAACATTGAAATCCAAACATTGTGCACTTCTGCACTAATTAAAATTTTAAAACTTGTTTTTACGTTAGCAATAATATTATTGTAGGTAAATGGAACAAAAATTAAAGGTTGATTTACCCACTTTATTATGTTAACGTCAGAATTTGATGTCTGGAATTTTATGTTGTAAATTATATATATTTTTATTGACATTTTTGACAAAATTTTTATAAATACAGGGTGATTTTTTTATCTGCTCCCGCCCGAATCTTCAAAAATATACAAACGAAAAGTAAGTTAATTAATTAAATAATATGGCAACAAATAATCCAAATAAATTGACTCTGGAAGCACTGTTAAAGGTATTGTCAACAATGTTGACATTAATTCTCAACTCTTTAGGCCCTAATTTTGAAAATAAAATTTTCAAAGTATAATGTGTTGCCTATTTTTGGAGTTTCGGGCGGGAACAGATAAAAAAATCACCCTGTATGTATGCATGGTTAAAAATGACTTCTTTCAAATAACTACTGAACGAATAAAGTGTTAAATTAAATTAAAAATTCATAATTCAAGTTGTTTTCCTGACGTAATGAACTTGAATTTCAGTCGGAATTAATGTTTACATAAAATATTTTGTAACACAAAATGACATAATGATTTAAATTGTAACGGGATTTTTTTTGTTAGCAAGTCGTTTTTAAAAGTTTAAATATATCATATGTTTATTATAATTTTTAATCAGTGGCTGTCATATGAAACAAAAATTCTAAAACCGTAAGGCGTAACTTATTTCACTTGATAATAAAATCATTTTACTGTCACTCACAAAGGGATTTGTTTTTGATTTTCCAGTACCTTTCTTCCGATTGACGCTGTCGGTCTTTCGAAAGGACGTGATAGTGTTTTTCAAACTGGTATAAAAATTTGTCTCTCTTATGACTTTTCTGAAAATTTCTCCCGAACCTCGTCAAAACAAAGTCTGGATGAGTAAACTCATTCTCCATTTGCTAAGAGCCCATTACGAAAATACGATTCTACTAAAAAAATCTTCTGTTCTGCAGTAAACCCCATAATTCAAATTAAATATAAATTTTACTTTTGACAGTGACAGCAAAATGACATTTACGAAGTGAATTAATCTAGGCGCTACGTTTTTAGAATTTTTGTTTCCCATGATAGCCTCTGATGAAAAATTATGATAAACATATGGTAGAACTTGCATCAATTACTTTTGATTATAAACTTTTCTAATCATTGTAACCAACTTTATTATACAAACGTTATTTACATTAAAATAAACAGAAGTGTTGGTAGGTTATAATAATGAAACTCGAGAGACCGGTGGAAACGTTCGTTATAATCGAAGTTTGTTATAAAAGGTATATTTATAATATAAAACATATTAACATATTATACACTGAATTGTAATTTGTTTTTTTTTTCAGAATGGTTCCTTATAACCAGACACTACTGTAGTTTAATTCACTTTTAAAGTTTTTATGAAGCCGTCATGTTTAGTAATTCAATTGTTTGTATCAATTAATCTAGGTCCCACCTTTAAATGTTCTAAGGCGACGACCCGATGACGAAAATTTTGAACACACGTTAGAATAATTAATAATTTTAATTATTATAGCAAAAAATGCAAAAATTTCATTACGTGCGAAAAGTGAGAGCATCAGTATTGGAGTAATAATAGAAACACCGTTTTTCTCTTTATTGTTTAATAGTTTTCTCTGAATGGAAAGCTCTTTGAACACTGCCTGGTACAAATTAGTTATTTATTTACTTATCTGTCATCGTGAGTTTTGCTAGATATAATGTTTGCTCGTGACTTGCGACACACCCAGTGCGTGCAAATATTCTTTATTAAATTCCCTAGGAATGATTTTTTTTTTATTTGAATTATATATTCCTGTTGAAAAAATTAAATTTTTCTTCATAAAACAAGAGTGCCTTTAAAAAAATGTTAATTCTGGAATTAAAGAACACTCATATTTTTACATAAAATTGTTAAAAGTTAGAAAAAAATTTAAAAAAAACTTACCAAACTTTTGTCAAAAAATGTATACTAAAAATAGGATAAATCGTTATTTTTAGTAAAAATATATGTTGAACGATCAAAATAAACGGGCGCTATTTGGAAAAATTGACAAAAGAAAGATAAATTTTAGCCTCCGAAATGACTTGACATTTGATTTAAAAAAATAATTAGAAATAATTTTAAAAAAAGGCTATAAAAACTAATATAGATTATAAAATTATAAAAACTATAATAATTTAAAACAAATTTGGTCGTTTAAAACTTCTTGAGAAAGCTCGTGAGTGGATTTAAGGATTTCTAAGAATATTAAAAAAATTAAAGAACAATCTTTATTGTAAATGTGAGAGATTTTAAAATTATAAGTAGGAGAAAGAGGATGACTGAAAGAAAATATGAGAAGGAAAAATAAATTAAGTGTTTGTTATATTTGTATTTTAGTATTTTCCTATTGTTCTTACATGTTCACGTATTCTTGTTGCAGTCATATCGTCAGTATACTAATCTCCGAAAAAACTATGGTAAACTATAATACTATAGTACCATCGTGCCAACGAAAATGAACTGAATCAGAGTTTGCTCTGGTTCGCTATTTTTGAATAACTTTGCTTAGTCAAGCAAGCAAGGCGCGTACAGGCAACATCTTTGTTGTCTTAGTAGTATTAATTAAGAACAATAAGAAGTATACTTATAACTACAATATCAAATATGGTTATAAGTAAAATTGGTGTGAAACAGACATTAATTGTCTTTTTTTCTTTTTAAAGTTTTTTTGTTACATTATGTCGGAATAGGCGGCAGTGAAACCACACCCTTTGGTTTATAATTATAACATGACAAAAATAAAATAATTTTTCTACTAATCGAGCTAAGAATCTTTATGTGAGTTCACATACTTTGTTGTTATTTTTACCGGGATAAAGATATTGAAATACAAAATTTAGATTTTTCCGTTTAAGCTCTGAAGAAGCTTTTAACAACTTAATAAAACGAAATGTCGGCGAATATATACATTTTGCATTTCAGTGTCCTTGTCCCGTTAAAAATAACAAATTTCCTAATTTAAATAAAACTAAACCAATATAAGGTACGATGAAGCTATTAACAATAAACAGATATAAACCTCAATCTGTTGATTAAAAACCTGAGAAGCCGGCTAGACAAATTGTAAGATTAATGGACAGAAATGGTAGCTACTCTATCAAATAAGAAGCTTATTCCCGCGTGCCTATGAGAACATGGATCTTGAAAAAGGAAAAGTTTGGTTACTAATTGCTTTCATTTACAAACTTGTTGATTAAATAATTACATATTAAAGAAGCTTTACACTTTTTTATACATGTAGGTAATAAAGCGTTTTAACACATCTTGCCTTATACGAAGTTTTTGAGCAAAAATAGTAGAACATGTTTCATAACTTTATAAACTTAGCTTTGTGGATGAGCTGTCCAGATTTATAAAACGAGCATCGAATTTTATAAAGAATTAATACCTATAGTAAGATTATAGTATTATATAGTAAGGCTGGAGATATACGTTATGCACGACCATTACATTTTTCTCATATTGAAGTATAAAACAAATTTTTCTCATATTGAAGGCAACGCTAACTAACTAGAAAGGTCGGACTTATAAACACAGTTCCAAACATGATTTAGTTTATTAAGAGAAATACAAAAATTGGAAATATTAAAATACAGCTAATGGAATGATTTGATTAGTACTTCACCGTGTAATACGCGTATACAAATTAAAATATTTAATGCCGACCCTGATCAAATCCGGTTGACAATAGCATAAGCTAAAATAAAAAATAAGACAATACTGAAAATAAAGCATCCGACCAGTTGATGAATCTTTGCTACATTGAAAACATAATTGGCTAATTGCATCAATTCACGTGGAAAATACAAGACGAAGGGAAAAAATTATTTAAAACCATTGCTTGAGGCAAGTTTTAAAACTTTTTCCAATGATTAAATATTGTATCTACATAGTACAGTACTCAAGAAAACTAATGTCCTCTTCAATCTTCTTGTGGTTGGATCTTCTTGGTGTTTTTAAATGAAAAATAAAGCACCCACTAATACCAAACTTTTTTACTTGATACACATCTATATGGTATATAGTATCAAGTAAGGAAGTTTGGTGATAGTGGGTGTTTTATTTTTCATTTTTCTTTTTTTTTTAATGTTCTCTTCAACTAAAGGCATCCAGCAATTATACAGAGTGGTCGCAAATGATTGTCCATTGTAGTAGGCGTTGAAATTTGTTAGAAAATAAAATATACCGCTCTACTAAAACGATAACATCGTCAAAGCTACGATACGATGTTGATCTATCACCACAACGGATTGAAATAGCTCACAATCAGTGATAAAGGTTGCGTACTTGCAATTTGGAACACATTTTTGATTCTGGTTCAAATTTCACTCTAGGTGGTATTTTTTTAAAAATAAAACGAAAAAATATTACTAAACAGTTTATTAATTCTTACATTAGGTTTCTTTGAAATCTATTATTACTTAAATCTTTTACTTCATTAGATGTACTGAGTCTTTCATGTCCAAGATTTTTCCCTGATCTTTTGTTTTCCTAAAACGATGGTTTATTTTGTATAATTATGTGTCAGTGTTTAATAATTTATTGGTGTTATTGAAATCTGGAAATTGGGCACGAAATATAAGTTTTATTCACATAATCAAGGACACCGATATCTTAGTTCTTCATTTCGAAAATAGGCTTCAATAATGAAAACGTTATGTTTCACATTTTCAAAGGTTGAATTAACCCGAGAATGAAGTCTTGTTCTTAAGAAAAAACTGTTTTTGAAAGCAATATCAATAAACTAAATAAATAACAAGTTTGAAAACAAAACGAAAAATTTAGGTTACTTTTATCTGTCAAACTCTTAAAACTTTTTCTCGCAAACCGAATCTGTGACTGACCCAATTATGCTCAATCATTAAAAATAAATGAATTTTTCTTTACTCAACGAAAAGATGCATTCCTTTCTAATGAATATTTAACGTGTTCAATTTTTCTTTTTTTGCTTAATATTGATTAGAACAAATTTTTAATGTTTGGTACCTGTTCACCAGAAATGGCTTATTATGCCACTTTTGAATGAATTTGAAAGAATTTTATGGTGCAATAGAAGAATTAACTTTTCGGTTTCTTACCGATAAAGAAACCCCTGAATTTTAAGTGGATTTAAAGGTCCAGCGTGTGGCACTGGAGAAGCTTGAATACGGTTCTGTTTGTTTGTTTCCTTCGAGCTTTTATCGTCGGACCGGCTGGTCGCTTCGGTAACAATAGGGTTTACTTTTCGGTACAACCACCCTTATTAAATTTCTCATAAATTAGTTTGTAAGTCGAAACCATAAAATTATTTCAAATATAGACAAACATTAGAATACAGGGTTTGATTTATGAACTAAGAATAGATGAATATTAAATTTTAGATCTTGATCTTTAGATTTTTACATATATTTAGTAGAGAAATCAAATACTTTATTGTTTTTTTTTGCCAATTGCTTTTATTTGGGTACTGTAATATCTCGACAAGCTACAGATATATGGATTTTTACTTCGTTACTATTCTTTCATAAATTAAATAAAACTTGCATAATAGGTATTTCATCTATTATGTTTTAAAAGTGTCATCTTATTTGCCTTAAATGGTGCAGTATGCATGGGATAAAAAATCTTTTATGTAAATATGTTCTGTGACTAATCTCTGATATAAATGATTAAAGAGGGAAAATATGTTGGTTCCTTATCAACTGAATTCAAATGTTTACAAACAAAAACCATGCATTATTCATCGTCACATTGCGAACCTTGGGCGTATTAAAAAAATGTTTGGTCACTGTACTCGCATCTATTGTAATAATTTTGCGGCAAAAATATGATCGACCACCCGTTTTACATTTTGGCACATGTTCGCACGAGTCGCCACTGCCATTAGAAATGTTTTATTTGGTTTATATTTACACTCGCACAGTATTTGCGTTGGTTAGTCGTGCCATGATTGCGGTTTATTGGAAAAGTCAGCTCGTTACAAGCAAAAGGTCGTGTGAAAAATTGCGGAAAAGCGCGACCATGGTCAGTTCTGTGTGTTAGTAGCGCGGCGGGAGGGGGAACTGTTAATGCTGAGCGCCACGATGGCCCTTGGTGGGATTTTCCGGCGCCGAAAACGTGGGGTGGTCGAAGGGGTAAAGATTTTCTCAATTCTTTTCAAGAAATTAATCTTTATTTTTTTACAGCCGAAGAGCAACTCCGTGGTCAACCCGCCCCCACCCACGCCCCTCAACAAAACCAAGCTGACAACAGGAACCGTTCAAGGGCCCATGATCAAAAAGGACAAGCGGCATTCTAGTTCCAGATTCAATATCACCAAAAATAGGGAATTGGAGGTGCTTCCGTCGTTGAAAGGTATGCAAGAGATCGTGTTTTTTGATCTATTTTTAGGGATTGTGTCGCGTCGTTTGCTATTTTGAGAATTTTTCGCGAGGGCACTAGGTTAATGGTAAATATTGTTTGGTGTCAAGGTAGGGGGTGGGATGGGAATTTATAAAGTTGGGATTTTATTGACTCAAGTTCGGTTTACAACTTGAAATTACTTTTTATTAGGGTAAACATGTTGTGTTTTTCAAAATCTGAATTAAAATAGAACTCGTGGTTTTTTGTTTACTACAGAATTTAATACAGTGTTTAAAAAAAAATGTGGAGAGGAAAATAATGGTAATTAACTGATTGTTATTTGAAGATAAGTTTTGATAATATGTAATTGCAAACGCTTGTAGGTGCATCCTTGAATGTTTTTTTTTTACCTTTATTGACTAATGCAAAATTTGTTTGCACTAACAGATTAAACTCTTTTTTAAGCATTATTATTTTACATCGCATTAATTTTTACGTTTGTTTCTTCCTGTTTATATTTTTTTTAAATGCACGGTTTATTTATGATACATTGTTACGCTAGCCAAAATCTATTTTTACTAATTATTTCTTTATTTAAATACTTGTTAAGAAAATAACTATGAAATATGACATAATATGCTAGGAGTATTAATAAATTTGTGAATTTAGTTACGATAATAAAACTCCGTGCAGTTCTTGTGACACGATTTATTTTCGGACAACTAAATACAGTGAAACTTCCTTAACTCGAACCTCCAGGAATCGAAAGTAAAATTCAAGCTTCAAAAGACTCATTAAAATAAAATTTTTAGTTGTAGAAGTTTGAGTTCGGGAAGTTTTACTGTAGTAGTTTTTTAACCGTTGGTTTTCAATCTTCTTCCAACTTATAAAAGTACCGTGTGTTTATCAAATAAATAGAGTTTTTTTTAAAGAGTAAGAACGATGAAATTATCTCAATTTTTCAAAGACAAAAACTCTCAAGTTTTTTACAATGTGTTGGTGTCCCATCTTGTTTAAAACTTTTTTTCTGGTTATCGCAAATTTGTTTAGCAAATCGTTATAAAATTATATTCTGAGCACATTTTGAAACTAATGTTCTTGATTGATGTTTTCGTTTTTTAAGGGGAACATTCTCGTTTTCGAGATTAGAGATGATTGTAATGTTTAACACGAAATAACTCTTAACCATATTAAAATTTTTAAATTCGCTTTTTACTATAGAAAGCACTTGCTTTTCTTCATGAATTATATTTGCTCAAATTTATTATACATATAAATTTCTAAAATAGTGTTTGAAGTTATTTTAAAAAAAATTCACACAAGGTTTTATTAATTAAAACACTAACCACATTTTTTTTAAATTTATTATTGGCGACCTACTCTCAATCAATGAAATATGATTTTAGCTTTGTTGCTTTTTGACCAAATTTTGAGGAATTTACTCTTCGTTAAAGCAAATTTTTGTTGCAAGAATTTTTTTCCCTTACCCCTGCTTTGATTTGCAATGCTCTGAACTCGGAATGCTTTAATTCTGAGACACTCTGTATAAATTAATTTGCAGAGAGTAAACTTTTAATAGTCAAAAACAATAAAACTTCTTGTAATACAATTTACGGTGAGCTCGTTAAAAACCTTATCTATAATTTATTCTTTAAATAAAACTATGTATTTGACTATTTGAATAAGCTACTTCTGAATGTTTTTTTTACATCTTGGACGTATTATTAGTTTTTTAATTTTCTAATTTATCAATTTAATTTAAACTCTAGACTAACATTACTTTTTGCGCCAACACGTGGCACTTTATGAACCTTACCTCCTTACCAAGATCATCAATCTTGTTACGGTTTTTTTTTATATGTCATAATATAATGTGGTAGTAAAATTTCACAATACGTAACCAAAATGCAGTAAAAATGTCAACCAAGATTGTCGCGATAACGTATACTGTTCAAGCTGTATTTGCCGTATGCTTTTTTAATGTTTTAAAATAAATCTATTGAAATATTTTGCATTTTATTGTTTTTAAAAATTTCCAGAAAGTTTTGGGTTTTTTATACAAAAATGAGATAAATGATTTAGTTTTTACATTGTTATACGTTAAATAAATTTATTTCTAGATACCTTTATGTAATAAGAATTGTTTTTGTTAAATTAGAATCAAATGTATTATGCAATGAACAACCTAATAATAAAATTTTAGCAATACCATATAACTAAACTATGATCCAATGTTTAAATTGTAAATCTGTGGTCACAGGGATTAACTTGATGAGTCAGAAATCGTTTCTTTTTAGGGCAGACTTTTTACTTTTGAACCATTTCTGTAAATCCAGTTTTTGGAAGACTTCTTTAAAAAAAAATTTTACTTACCTGAAATGAAAAAAGCACTCACTAACGCAATTTTTGCCAAAAGCACTTTTGGCAATCCAAGCTTTATATTATACACTCGAAATGACGGCCCTCTTTCGTCGGGTTTTACACTTTGGCTGCACACATAACCTTTTACTTTCGACATTCTATACGTAAATTACTATTATTTTATTTGAAACTATAATAATGTTTTTCTACAAAACTGTTAAAAGTAGGCTTTTTAATTGTTATTTTTGACGTTAAAAAAGTTTATTTAGATTTTGGTTCATAAGCATTGCGATCTGTGTGGTATTTTTTTTTTTGATTTCTTATTTTTATTGAGTTTAAAGTTTTTCCGATTGTTTTGTAGAAAAAATAGTGTATGATATACGTGTTAAAAGTGATTTTATTTTGTTCGTGTAGTTAAAAACTCGCTACCCTCGTTTTTTAATCATCTCCACTCCTAAAATCAAATCTTACTTTTAACACTAATATCATAAATAACTATTTTAAGCACTTAAATTAGAGCATAATCTTAATTTTTTTGAAATACTAAGCAATATTGACAAATAAATATATAATATAGAATATATATTTGACTTGAAAAACTTGTGGGCTGCTATCGAAAGTACCGCCCAGTTGAGATTAATTTTTAATAAAGCGGCAAAACTGACGCTATGCGAAAAAAAAATTGTAAGCAGTGAAGTGAGAGTTCTGAAACTGCTCGCTATCTATTGAAAACTGTCCAGCAAGACAGAGACAAGAGGGTGTGGTACTGTGGTAAGCAGTTATACTCAAAATATTTAAAAATGGGCAGACTTTTTAAGACCTGTCTATAAACCAAAGAATACCATTGTTCAATTATGGAAACGCAAACCATATTAAGGATGGAACTTGATTTATGACAGTTCTCTCCGCCAGATGTTTTGCACGCAAATATATATTTGAGGAAACTGTCATAAATCAAGATTCATCTTTACGGTGGTTTGCCTTTCCATAAATTGAACAATAGCTATTCTTTGGTTTATAGGAGGATCTTAAAAAGTCAGCCCACTTTTAGATATTTTGAGTATATATCATTTTATAATCGGACTTAAAACATTTTTTCGTACTCATATAACTGCTCTGCTCAAATGTTCACTGTGACTAAAGTAATAATTCTTCAAATAGCATATCTTCGGCCATGGTATTATTTACCATAATATTTTTTTAGGATTGCAATGGGTTCTATCTACGTAATAAGATAAATGTAGATAAAGTAGGTTGCAAGATCTTCTAATGTTATAAAATTATCGGAAACACTCCTAAATTAACTTTTGATAAGTCCTGTTGTACAGGGTGTTTATAAATGGCTCGGCATCAAGTCGACTTTGCAAATTTTGTTAACATATTTTGGACAACCCTTTGCCGCTACAATTATAATTTCCGATTTCTGAAGTCAACATTATCAATCCGTTAACATATTATGGTGTATAATAGTCACACAACAAAGCGGCAAATTTAACAAAAACTCCAGAGGTAACTTGATGCTCAGACATTTAGAAACACCCCAGTATAATAATTTGAACCAATTTATAACAACCCAGTCTAAGGTACATTTTCATTTAAAAATTTTTGCTTTAGCTTAAACAGATGTTTGCTTCGACTGGTGTTACTGTCGTCCTCTCCATATTTGGAAAAATGACTTAAGTTATAAATCTTACAACAAAGGGGCTTGGGACCGAAGTTAAGTCGCCCGCAATAAAGTGCACCCCTACTTTATACCTGTGGCAGACCGGCAGAGACCATATCCCAAACATCTGTTTCAATAACCAGAAAAATATCTATTGTATACTTTATTACGGTTACGGGCGACTTAACTTCGGTCCCAAGCCCCTTTGATGTAAGATTTACAACTTAAGTCATTTTTTCAAATTTGGGGAGGACGACAGTACGAATTTGCTTCCCCCATCCGTTCCGATCCCCACCATGGGGTGGGCGTCAACGCACCCTTATTTAAGTTTGTAAATATCTTGTAAATAGTTAGAGGAGAGACTGAAAATAGACAGCTTCGAGAAAACATATAGCTCTTTTTCTTCAACTCCTGGTCCTTCGAGTAACAACTGGGCTGCTATAAATTAGTTCGGATTATTTTATAACAGGCATTATTTGAAGTTAATTTGGGGAAGTTCCTAATGATTTTATGATTTTTGTAAGTCTTACAACCTATTTTACATATGTGAACTTATTTTTAATAGGTTATGTTTATTATATGTCTGTATACTGGATCTAACGAAATAGTAGAGTTACTAAAGCAATAAAGTCATAATTATTGTTAACTTAACAAAGAACGGTACTCGAGTTAAGCTGTAGGGATGATGGATGGGCCCGTCGTAGATTATTCTGACACCCGATTGTGATGCTTTTGTGAAATCTCAAGACCTCGAGGCAGGTAGGTTTAACGAGCCCATCATCTGCGCAACCGAACTTGAGTACCACTCTTTGTAAAGTTAACAATGGTTATGACTTTATTGCTTTAGTCACTCTACTATTTCCCTCGATCGACTATACAAACCAGCTTTTTTGGGGTTACAATTTGTTTGTTCAAAACGTTTTTAGAACTTAATTTTTGTATTGCAATGTTTACATTTTTTGATGTACGAGTATTTCATTTTTTGCAAAGTTTAAAATAAATTTGCATGATTAACTATAGCATGAAAAATGAGTCTTACACATCTATTCTGCATCATCTCAACTAAGTTATATTTGGAAAATACATTAAATATTATTAGACTTCAATCATTAGAAGTAATTTAGCTTCATTCCTCTTTTTTGCTTTTAAGAGGAATAATTTAATTCCGTTTAAATAAATCAAATAATTTCCAGCGGATTCCTTCAAACAATTCCTTTCCTTTGTAAACCCGACTTTCTTAAGATGAGAGATACATAGCCCTCATTGCGTGTAAAACAGCACTAACTTTTGTCGAAAATTTTTCATTTATGAAATAACTTAGAGTTGTTTTTTTTGTAGATTCTTTTAGACCAACATCTAATTAATTGCATCAGTAGGATTTTTTGTTAAAAAAAGCTGGTCATTAATTAATAAAAAATATTAAAAGTGTCGTATCTAGTAGAAGTAAAAATTGCTTTAATAACAATTAAATATTAATGCCTTCGTGCTTAAAAAAAGACGAATCAATATACTATTATCCAATAAAAATAACTATAAAAAAAATCTTTAAAATATTTCTGTTATAGCTTAGATATTTTCGCCATAAAATTTTTATAACAATCTGACACTTTCAATAGGAAATATGGGTTGCCTATCTATGTGAAAGTCAGACAAAACTTCAGCGTGTTTCGAATAGATGGCGCAACCATTTTCAAATTATGATATTTAAAACAATATGCAAAAGAGAATTAATAAGGTAAGAAATGAAAAAATAAAGTACGAACTTAACATAAAATTTTTAACAATAATGGTTTCAATTTCTTTTGTGGAGTTATGCAAAAGGCAGATTAAGATTTGAAACAATGAGTTTAATATTTATTTTCATTTTTTATTATTAACAATGTATTTATTTCGTAGTAGCACATTTTAACAATTTACTGTTGATTAATAAATTAAATAAATATTTATTTACACTCATTGATTATACTCGTAATATATTGAAATTATTGAAGTTAAAAATAAATAACAAAAATTGCATAGTATATGCCTCAATAAAAACTTTTACAAAATAAAAACCAAGCATAAAGGAAAAATGACAGGTTAATAGTAAAGCATCACATAGAAAATTAAAGTTACACTTTATTTTTTTTTAATGTTTTTTTTTTTTTTGAGCTTGAACAATATATGGTGGATCTAAACATTTTTCTCCTTTAGGAATTCTGCGTCTTACAATTTATTGTAAGACACAGTCATTGTAAAATTTTATTAAAATTGGTAACATTTTATTTTTCCAAAAATTCATGTCAATTTTAATTTCTTCAACAAAAAGTGGGTTTGCATCTCCAGTATAAACTACAAAGTAGCATGCTTCTCGCTGGGCAATATTTAACTGGCCTTGGATTTGATACCAATAAGTATGGTTTAGTTTTAATCTTAATTTTTTCTCATATTTTTCCAGACAAATATTATTTTTTTCGGCAGCCTCTTCTAATGCCACGTTCTCTTTAAAAACGCTGTGCAAACATTTTACTTCCACGAGGTGGGTTTCACCTACAAGTCCTATAACAAAATAAAGTAATGGAAAAATAAATCATTTCCAATCAATTAACAAAGAATAATAGTTAATGTACTAACCATCTGGAGACGCACCAAGATACCCATAATTAAGATCAATGAAAAAACCAGCCTTTTTTACAACGAAACCATATTCTGTTTCAAATTTTTTTATGGCGACTGTTTCCATTGTCTTTCCATATTCAAGACTTGGCGTAGAGAGACTGTTCCCATATAAAATTTCTTTAACCAAATTATGGAAAGGAGTTGACGCTCTTCGCTTTATAACGTTGCCAAAAAAAGAGGCTGTCAACCTATCTGCCCTCTCTGTTTTAAACAATTCACTGCCAAACTGTTCTTTAGTGTTTTGTTCGATAAAAGCTTGTTCTTCTTTACTAACCTAAAATCAGTACAATTAAAAAAAAAGTTATTATGGATAATTTATATCTAGTTTGTTTTTCTTCTTAGTGCGCTAGTCTGTCTCTTTTTAACACATTGTTGTATACGTTGTTATGTCATATACATAATGTATTGAAGAAAAACAGACAAGCCCACTAACAAGAAAAACGAACTACATATTAATTTACAAAAAGACAATAAGTTGCCACAGGTGACAGTAAGGCTTATACTAAATGTATTTACCTGTAATTTTGCAAGTATTCTTGCACATTCTTCTTCTGTCGGTTCAGGCTGTTGGGCATTTAAACCGTAATCTATATTTTTTATAGTTGGTAACTTTTGTCCGCTTGTTTTAAATTCCAATTTTTTTCTTCTTGGTTTAACTTTTGCCCTGTGACTTTGAGTGTCAATGTATTGTTTAAAATATTTTCCCGGGTTTTTTTTGTTAAAGATTTCCATGGACTTGAATGCCACTTAATGCCTTTGTTATACCTCATTCCACTCATTGTGCATCTTGCTTGAAATGAGCCCCTTGTAGTCAGATTTAAACGTTTTCCGGCATTAAATCTAGCTAGTATATTCATGAATATTTCTGCCCGGTTGTTGTTCTGATTTTCTAGTAATAAATGAGATTTTTTCAAAATAATTTCTAAGGCACCTGCAAAAATGTATACGGTACATATAAAAAAATTACAACTAAAAAAAATCAAATACTTACTATATAAATGATTGTACAGACCGGATTTTTTTATAGCTTCAATTTTTTTAATATTATGAAGCACGGTAGGTGTTTCACAGTAACGATCTTTACATGAGCGATGGTCACCAAAAGTATGTAAAGAACCATTTCTTAAATCTTCTTTTAACTGATCAAGATTTTTGTTGCAATTGTAAATTGCTTTTTGAGCGACCTTTTGTAAATCTTTTATAATTTTGTTTGTTAATAATTTTCTGGCCGCTAAATCAATTTTTGCGTCTTTGCTTAATTGGAAGAGTGTTTTTCCATAATTTTTGAGAACATGATTGACGCACTCAATTTTTTTTACTGTTCTTCCATACGGGACTCGCTCAATTATTTTAGTGTAGACACTGGAGTCCCCATCGCCAACAAAAGATTTAAATCGTAAATTGTAAACTTTCTCTGCAAAACAAAAGCCTTCTACAATTATATCAGCTTCCATCGCAGAAGAACTGCCGCTCCAATTGCGGAAGCATTTATGTTCCTTTGGTGTTTCTTTTTTATTTGCGGGCCTTGCACAAATAAAGCAGTATTTATATCTTACACCCACATATAAAACTTTCAAAGTTTTTTGACCAATAATGACTCCCTAAAATAACATTAACGTAGATATATTAAATAAAAGAATGATAATTATCTCTTACAACTCCAGATGCAGCGTTGTAATTATGGCCGTAGCTTCTATGACTCCATCCACCGTCTAAGTAAACCGTTATATATGGTACCCCGTCAGGATCTATATGCCCATTTTCTACGGCAATTTTAGCTTCTTCTAAAGCAGCAGCTTCCATATCTTTACAAAGTTGATCTTTCCAAACCTAATAAGCACGTTTCTAAATAAAGATAAATACACAAAATGCTTCTAATATATTTTTTTTGTAAAAGTGATATAGAAAGCTAAAAATGCGTTTTTTTACTCACATCTCCCAATGTATTTTCTATTTCATTAAATTTTCTTTGATTCATGGGTGGTATATTCATAGTTGATAATAATTCCTCTAAGTGGCTAAAACTACTGCCAGTCGCCAAAGTGCCCCATACAGCTCCATAATTAATTTCCGAATTTTTTTTATTGGGATCTTCAGTACTTCGAATTATGTTCCCAATGTCACACTCTGAACATTTAGATTCTATGTGGCATACCAGTCCTAATCCTCTGTCATATTCCTTAGAAGGATATAATATTTCTGAACATAATTTGGAGTGGCTGTGCTGCATGCTAAAAGCCCATTTTAGTATGTAACCCAAATCAACAATTCTGTTGCCAGGAAGTGCTTTGGAATAGACATCATCTTTTTCGATGCAAAGTTCATGATCCATTATTCTAAAAATTACGCATACAAAAATTAAAACCATAACATGTATTCAACAGGTCGTACTCATTAAATGTGGTTTCATTCATGCATATGGGATCTTTCATCAAAGGTGTATCGCATCTCATATTTTTACAATTATTGTCTGTTTCATGTTTTTCAGACGTAGAAGGTTTAACCTCACTAAAATATTTTAATATAAAACTTACGTAAAGTGTCAATTAATATAAAAAATAATGTACATTATGATAAAGTATTGAATGCGTTTTAGACATCGCTTTTAATTTTTTTTATAACTGAAATAAAATTTATACATAGCCTCAAATTTGTGGTGTAACCTTTTAGATAAAGTTTTAATCGTAAAAACACACTTTTCCACAATTTACACAATTACACGCTTGAACACAAACCTAGAAAATGTTACTTTTTCATCCAGTCTTCTTGGTTTTTCTGAACAGATTTTATCATAATTTGTGTCTCCTATAACATTTCTTGTTTCTTCAGTACAATCTGCATTCTTAGTAATAGCTAAAACTGTAATTAAATATTCTGTATAGTTATATATTTTAAAAATATGTTTGTATTTTATTTACCTTTTTTAGCAATCAGATATTTTCTTCGAGAAATAGAAGCTTTATTTCTTTTACAAATCTTTGAAGGTCTTGTACGCGAAGTTTGTCCCATCGTAAAAAAAGCAAATCAGAAACACTTCACTCACAAGTAGCACCACCAATAATAATGAATAATTTGTAAAATTGAAGGAGCTTATGTTACCCACCCTAATTTAAAATGAAACAATTCCGGGAAAAACAAATAGTTGCCGACAACAAATTTCAAGAATTCTTGGCGGTACCGGTAAAAGAAAATTCCTGGTAATGAATGATGAAATTCAGCTAACTGCTGAATTCAAGTACGCAAATATATAATAACTTTGTGAGATTTTCTTATTTCTGTTATTTCATAAATTATAATTAAAGCAGCCTCTCATAAATGTTTAAAAATTTTTGAATAAATGTTGAAATCTCACATTTCAAAATCATGTTATTGAATAACATTTTCTTCTCAATTTTTAAATATTAAAATTGTTTATAAAAATATTATTTAATATTCTTGTTTCTTTTATAACTATAACTTTCACTATAACTTACAATTTTAAAATAATAAGACCCACTTTAGACAGTTTTGAAAAACTACATTATTTTAATTTTTGGATTTTTTTTAACACCTGACAAGCACCAAAAGTTTTACTTAATCCCAATAAATACGGTAATATAAATTAGAATATAAACAATCATTTTATTTCAAATTTTTCCTTTAATAGTTTTTACACTATTTGACATAATGATGATTAAATTATTATAGCTGCAGTGTTTTAAATAAAAGCCACATATTGTCATAACAAAAAAATCCTTTTCACTTCTTTTTAACAATATATACGATTATTTGGAATATCTTGTAAAGCGGCTAAAGTTCGGGAAGTACCGTGTCCTTTCGAGCTTACTCGAAGACACAAGTTCAAACTTTCTTTAATATTTGGAAGGCTAATATTAAAGTTGTAAGCTAAAAAGTGAATGCCTGCGCCATCTGAACGGGTTTTGTAAACATCCCCAATGTATCTCGAGTCTTAAGGGTAACAGGTGACGCGTGCGCGCTTGGGTTTGTCACATCTATTAATCCATATCCTTCACCCCTTATCAGTACAGTTCAGCCGAGGACGATCGCGGCAAACATTTCGCGATGTCCTGACGCATTGCGTCTTCTCTTTAATTATCTTTCTTGAGTGTAATTTACGTTTCGACAATCGTTTATTTGACAGTAGAGGTCGTTTCGAGTGAGTGTGTAACAAAAACGGGAGTGCTCCAACATGGTTCACTCAACTTTCGCGCAAGGTCATGTTATGGGAGGTCGGGATTCGTCTCCACTAGGTATACCCAAATCACCGTCGTTTCATAGCGGTTTGGATCTGGTGGCGTCGGCGAGCGTCGATTCTTTGGTTGCGGTACAAACCTCGGCCAAACATTTCGATAATGACATAAGTGCAAAACCCGAAGAAGGGAAAGGACAAAGGAGAAATCCCAATAGGGGCATGCAGGATACAGGACTCCTGCCTCGGTTAGAAGGTGAAATTATTTCACTGAACGGAATTATGTCATAATAGGGTCAATCAGGGTGTTGCAGCCATAAGGATACATATTTTCTATTACAAAAATTTATCTTTTAGATGAAATCTTTACGAGTAACAACAAAAATTGTGATATAGTGTTTTTTATTTTTGTCAAAAACTATTTATCTACAAATTTTAGTTCTCAAATATCTACGACAAGAAAAATCGTATAAAACAACTATTCTGTCAAAATTTGACATTAGTTATTGTCACTTTGTCTGATGTTATTTACACAATTTTTTATGTCAAAAATTATGAAAAAATTATGGCATTTTACCCTGAATTACCCTAGCGTTTCGTTAAAATTACTGTAATTGCAGCAAATACGAAAAAAGCGTTTACACACCTTACATAATACACGCGAGGAATAAATTAACAATAAAATTAATTTAAACGGAACTTTTTAATTGGGAATATTTTTATCTGAGTGGGTTTTGTTCTTTTTGTTTCTTTTTTCACGAATTTATGTTGCTGCCTAACAAAATTGGCATTGAACTTAATGTCACGTTTGACCAAATGTTATCATGTGATGAGCATATTTTTTTCGGTGGTAATCACGCCATAAGCATGTTAGAAATTATTGGCTACGTTTAATATTTTTTGTTTTAAATTTTGTTAACATCAGAATTAAATTTGTTTTTGGAAATAAAAAATGATTATGATGTGTGAATGTTATGTGTTTTAATTAAATATCTAGCACGAGACAAATAATAAATAAATTTTATGTAGGTTATTAATATTATTTACCTCATGTTTATGTTTCATGTGGGAATTTATTTCATTATTTGCCTTTGTTATTACACCGAAAGTTAGTTGTAGTTTTATTCTTTTTATAATAGAAATGTAATAACGTTGGATACATGTAGCAATATTGAATTTTTATTTCGACTTTTTAAAAGAAATACTTCATAGGTAATTGATTTACATAAATTATTTTCTTTTTCTTATGTTTAAATTCATAGGAAAAAGCAGACTAGATTTATTTTCTAGATAAATTTTTTGGTCTCTGAGAATTTATTCTTTTCTGAAACGATTTTTTAACATTTCATTTTAAAAGCTTTGCTATTTTTTTCTATTTGAAATAATGCCTTATTAGTTATAGTGTACTGCATTATAAAAAATAAAATATTATTAATTTTATGATGATAAAATTATTTAAGTTTTTGTTTGATTAAATGGTGTACAAATGAAGTCGTGAAACATTATTTCATGTCAGTAAGGGCATATATATCAAAAATGTTTAACCCTTATTAGAGATAGTTAAAGTTGGTCGTTACTGTATGGGTGAGCCATAACCAACTTTTCGAAAATTTCTCGAAGTTCAGTTTTTTTGGCACGAACTATTTAGTTATTGTCGAGTAAATTTGACAGTTTCTATTCGTAACATTGTTCCTTTCTATACATATAGCTGACCGTTGCGAATGGCTTCTTCCACACTTACTTAAATTCAAAGTGGTTTTTATGACAATTATGACAGTTTATAAAACTATAAACCTAAATCTTTTTATTAGTGCTAATCGGATCTTGACTCAGGCAAACGAATTTGATTTACAACAGACTTCGACAACCATTTTAATAACATCATTATGACGGTATTAATGACAATTGCAGTGTCATAAAAACCACTTTAAATTTCAATAAGCATACTTTCCATTTTGGTTGGTGGACTTGGACCACTGTCGGCATAGTCTTTAAGCTTACTGAATCTCTACATCATTTAACAGTTTGTTCTTTAGAAATTGAAGAGTTCAAGACGGCGGCGGCGCGGCGCTGGCATTTTCTCCCTGGTCGTTTGAAATTTAGAATTGCTTTTCGAACGACCTTCCTTTTTTAGATTGGTTAGTCTTTTCTGTAGTCTTATTATTGCGTCCGGGTAAATTGACATGCTTTCCTTGGTACTTATCGAAACATGGCTTCCTGAGTATTACGTCAAACCGCAATTTCTTCGCTTGTCTTATAGATCTTGTTATAGTCCATCTACCGATATTTTGAAATGACCTTTTGATTCCTTAAGTGGTTTGTAATCCGTTTAACGAGGCTTGTCGTAAAAGTGGTGAGCAATCCATCCGAATTTTCAAAAAACCTCAACCTTCGAGAGTTTATTGCACAATAGGTAAATAATCCCCTAACAATGAGAGACTATCGTAAATGACCCAAAATGTTAACTGATGATTATAAAGTCGTTTTAGAATATCAGTACACGGACTAAAGTGGGACTTTTTTTTGGCACACATTTTGAATTTTCTACACCACTCGTACTCTAACCATTGTTTTATTCATATTAAAGTGACCTTTACTTGGGACATACATCTCATTTGAGGTCCCCAATTTTTCAGTAATCTCACAACCGCACCAACTTTTTTAGTATTAGCTCAAACCGAAAAGTTTTGTGCTATTCTCTCTCACACAATTTTTTAGTTTTTTAATTGTTTTTTTTTTTTTTAGTAAGATTTTTACTGCAGAATGTCGGTGTTTTTTTGTGCTGTTGCTTGTTTTTCTTTTTTTAGGACCACAACAACAAGCATTAAACTCTAAAATTATTATCGCTATTAGCCTTTTGTATTGATGCTGTTCTTTGTACCAGCAAAAGCTTGCTGGGATTTACTATTTGTAGTTGTGGAAACTGCGAGCTTCAAGAAATTCTTAATTAGAGGTACCGTTGATCGAATCATTTATTGTTAGTGCACATAATTTTGGGAGTAAAATTATCATATCTTATCGCTTTTATGTTCGTTCTACTTCTGATATTAGAACTGGATATTGATCTTTGTAAAATTTGTTTATTCCTACATTAACCGCTCCTGAAAAGAAAGACATTCACCTTTGTCATATTATTTGCTATTGTAAAATTTGTAAAGTGTAAATTAGGTTTTCATCAAAGATGACAATGTCAGTCGTGTCAGTGCCAGTTCTTCTAGATGAAGACCTAATTTACGCTTATTTAATTATTATTTTATTTAATTTGTGCTAAAAGTGAATGTCTTAGTTGTCAAGGGTCTCAATTATTGTACTTTTTTTTTGAGAATTCTGGATACATTTTAGGCCGCCTTCGTTTCCTGTGTGTTGTTACTCTACATCGTAAGGTGTTTTAATGTTGATATGGATTCTCTTGTCACTGTCGTAGTTTCCACGTCTTTCTAAAGCTGGGTTTTAATAATAATGTTGAATGCGGTGCGACCCCGACCCTGCTTTGCACCAGGGCGCTCCACTTATACCTTTCACAGATCTGAAGGGATTTTTGTACATACAAGAAGCAACTTTCTGGTAGTAGGGCTGGGCGATAATGGAATTTTGATATCGAATTATCGATACTTTGAAAAATATCGATAATTCGATATATCGGATTATCGATAAATATCGATATATCGGATTATCGATAAATATCGATATATCGGATTATCGATAAATATCGATATATCGGATTATCGATAAATATCGAATTATCGATATATCGGATTATCGATATAACGGATTATCAATATATCGATAAATAAATATCGTTTTATAGGACTATTGATTAGTATTGATATATCGTTATATCGGATTATTGTTAGTTATGACAGGGTAGTCAATTTGGGATAAAAAAAGATTTGTATCTTTTGCGCTTTGTTCATTGTACAATTCAGGTATTTGAGTCGAGCTTTTACGTTTGGGATTTATGACAGGCACGTGCCTATTTCCAGTTGTAATGTGAAATTCGATTTTATTCAAAAACTAATAATTAAAAAAATAAAATAAAATTACAGATTGATATTCTAATTAATTTTTGATTGATTTTTGTAAAAATTAAATCATCAAAATTTTCGCTAAATTACTTTTTTTTTAATTTACAGCCACAAATAAAATGATATGAAAAAAAATAGTTAGGTACAATAATTAAAGTAAACCTTTGTGAAAGTGTACTCTATTTTTTTTAACGTGAAAAATACGTGACTGCCTCAGCAATTCTTCCAATTACTCATGAAATAAAATTAAGACTGCGAAACAGTACTGACCACGATGAAACACAAGTCGATGATTCTGTTACTTTTACAAAAATTCATTTTTTAGAAAACATAATAAAATTTTTAGATAATAGATATATTGATAATCATAGTACGAATTTATACTTGAAGAAGTGTCAGTTGTTTGATCCAAGATTTAAAACCCGTAATTTGACAGAAAATGAAATCCAAGAAGTAAAAATTAGTGTTTTAGAAGAATTAGCGAATATAGAAGAACCTGCTGCACAAAATGTTCAAGCTAAAAAATAGAAATAATTTGGCTTAAGTGCCATTTTAGGGTCTCGACAAAATGAGCAGTTAAATGAAAACACTATGGAAGACGATATAAATAAATATTTCACTTTTGGCATACTAGATTTAGAGGACGACCCTCTAATTTGGTGGAAAAAAAATGAACATATTTTTCCAAAATTGGCAGTACTGGCAAAAAAATATTTATGCACACAAGCTACGAGTGTGGCTTCCGAGAGAGTTTTTAGTAGAGGTGGGAATGTTATTAATGATCATAGAGCCTCTCTCACGTCTGAACATTCGGAGCAACTAATTTTTTTAGCTCTAAATCATAACTATGTTCCTAAATAATTTTATTTTTTATTATATATTTTATTAAATCCATTTTTCAAATTTATTTTTTAGCAGTTATATTCTTAGTTTAGGTAGTTAAGTAATATGTCACAGAAAGCTCTTTTATTTTTAATGTATATATGTATTTGTTTCTTGTAAAAAACATCAATATTTTTTTAAATTTTATTTCTAGTAAAGTTTAGTATTTAAAAGTAGGTTTTTTATTTGTTAGATTTCTATTATGTAAGATATTTTATATAGAATTTTATATCTTTGATAAATAATATATATTTTTTACACGAGTATTCTATCATTTTATTTACCTACGTATGTCGGTTACCAATATACCTGGTGTCATAAGTTTTACCTACACCCCCTCTGTTGCCTTATTTCTTATTGGGAAAAAAATGAAATAAAAAAAGTAGAGTACACTTTCACAAAGGTTTACTTTAATTGTACCTAACTATTTTTTTCATATCATTTTATTTGTGACTGTATATTTAAAAAAGTAATGTCGCGAATATTTTGATGACTCAATTTTTAGAAGTAACAATCAAAAATTAATTAGAAAATCAATCTGTAATTTTATTTTATTTTTATAATTATTAGTTTTTGAATAAAATCGATTTTCACATTACAACTTGAAATAGGCACGTGCCGGTCCTATCATAAATCCCAAACACAAAAGCTCGACTCAAAGTACCTGAATTATAGACAAAGCGCAAAAGTCACAAATCTCTTTTTATCCTAAATTGACTACCCTGTCATAACCAACTATCGAAAAAAAAGCTTTAATATCAAAATTAAAATTTAAGGAAAACAAAAATTGTTTAAAATATTGTAATAACCCGGACAAATGTAGCATACCGAGATACAGTGGTGATCAAAATTATATAAATTAATTGATAAATTAGTGAATTAAAACCAAAAAACTCCCTACTTAACAAAATAATTTCAAATTTGGACAGGATGAACTTCCACTGCAGATAATATATGTGATTTTTTTCAGAATTTTTGTTCAAATAGAAAGTGCCATTTGGGGGGTGGATGTAAATCTCGGAAGGCCCGGTACCAAATTTTGTTATCGATATAATAAATTATCGATAAATATCGGTTCATCGATATATCGGATTATAGATATATCGAATTGTCGATAAATATCGGTTTATCGATATATCGGATTATCGATAAATATCGATATATCGAATTATCAATAAATATCGGATTATCGATAAATATCGATATATCGGATTATCGATAAATATCGAATTATCGATATATCGGATTATCGATATATCGATATTTTTAAAAGTCGATATCGACAAGTCGATATATCGATATTTTATCGATATATCGATAAAAATTCCCAGCCCTATCTGGTAGCACAATGTACTATTAAAATCAATAAGCAAATCATAAGAGAAGATAGCGCCGAAAATGACTTCACTTCTGTCTTGTGATTTCTGGTGTGGTTGTACTGTTAAAAGCGAGCGATTGGATTTGGAATATCTACTAGTAGTCTCGAAAATATTTCAATTGTGCAATAATTTTTTTAAGTTATCGCCATTTTTGTCGGACCACTAAGTGATCAATACTCAGAACTGTAAACAATAGTTAATAATTATTTAACACACTTATAACAGCCGCAGATATGGGTTTTAATTTCGAGTGAACTTGCGAACGAAGATTTTAAGACATTTAAGGCTGGTGTGATATTGTTACATCCGCGGTATGTTCTGATGAACCGACTGAATGTTACATTTTATACAATTGACAAATCAGACTGTAAAAACCCAACAACTTAGATACGGTTATGCCATAGTTATCAGACTATTTTTGTGTATGTAATAACTCTCGTTTTTTCTTTTCCCAAATCATATTGTTTTTAGGGAGTTTTTTATCTTTCGATTTTTTTTTTGCTGTGTTTAGAAGTCCAAATTAGATTTTCGTTGTGAATTCTTCTTCGGGGGTTGGAACGTGTCAATGAAACTTTTGTACTCGATGTTTCGCCAACCATCGTAGGTATGTAGCTTCTTCAGGAGTGAAGTGACAACTGCTTAGAAATGTACTCAACTGTCACAGTTACATCTCCACTTCTGAAGAAGCTACCTACGATGGTTAACGAAACGTCGAGTACAAAAACTATATTGAAATGGTCCACCCAGAAGAAGAAATTCACATACTGACACTGGCCGTGGACGCCAACTAGATTTTCGTTTTTTATTTTGTTGCATGGATAGAAACTTACCTTCACCGCTTAGGGAGGATAGGGACCAGGGACAAGATAATAAGTCTACGTCTCACAATTAAATTTAATTTGTTATTTGAGTTTGTTGTGGCCAGTTAAGAGCTCTAATTTTCATCCAGATTTGCTTTCACTTTTCATGTTTTATATTTGAATATCTTTAAATGCTGTATAGAAATACATAATTATTTCTAGTATCACAAGGTTTTTGAAGAAACCGTTTGACGATTTGGTTCTTGCATATCATAACTTTATTTCTGTAGTTTTCATAACCGTGGTGACCCTTTTCTTAGTTTATTTTTTATCATTATATTGATTAATTTTAACTTTGAATATCAGATAACGTTAATTTTAACTAAACTGCTAAATCTTAATAGCGTCCTAAAAATGATTTTAAAATGTTTGGGAAAATATAAAAGCAATGAAAATGTGCTGAATTTTAATTCACTGTTAAAGAAGTTTTTTGGAAACTACTGATATCCACATTTGATAGTTTTACTTCGTGGCGACGAATTTCAGTTTTCATTTAAAAATAATGGCAAAAAGCGGTGGCAGTAAAAAAACTCGGGATACCTAGTATAGCTTCTTGTTGAATATTTACAATTCTCACCTTATATAAGCGGTTTTTTTCAAGACACTTTTTAAATGATTGATTACTCCTCGTAGGAAGAATATCTTTTTGGAGATTATTTGAGTCTTAAAATTTGATTTAATTTACAATTTTTATACATTTTATTTCTTTATATATCATATCTATTTTACTTGCCTTCACTTTCTGTTTATTTTTTATATATGCTTTATAATCCTATTCCACTAGAATTTTTATACATTTTTAAATATTAATATATTTTATAAAAACCTCAGAGATGATGGAATAATTGAGTTGATAGCAAATATGGTGTGATTTTGTGTAATAGAATAGATAACCATGAGTATTAGATAATAATGTTTTTAAACAATACAAGGCGGAATAAATACGCAACTCTAATTCTTCATATAATTTATTTAAAACATAACAACCGAGTATGTGTATTTATTCATAATTTAACTTCACAAATGTAAAGCCTAAGTAATACAAGGCGGGTTATGTCATTTTTAGAATCATTTACTAAAAATCAATTAATTCAATTCAATCAATCAAAATATAAGCATTTATCTCGTTTAAGACATTTATTTTTAAGGCATTTATAGATATTGTATTCTACCCACAAATTTTTTCTCGTGCGTAATATCTGTAGTCGTCGCGTAATAATATTTTTCATATTAATGTTGTTCAATAGGTGTTAAAGATATTTTCAGATACCAATTTGTACATCTACGCATTTTCGTTCCCAAAAATAGACACCATTTCAACCTACCTAACGTCTGTACCTGAACCAAAATCTTGTTTTAAACGCCTTCTTAATGATAATTAAAGATTAAGATAAAATCTTTAATATATTTTTTTAAATTTAAATAGCTCCTATAAACTTATATCATGTTTCTTCACATCTAATTATTACTAAAACAAGAGAACAAAGTAGAATTTTAGTTAATTCCTAACAAGATGTAGTTAATTTCTAGAAGCTAAATCGCTTGTTAAACTGTAGACTTCGCAACAAAATCCTTTTTATGGATTAATAAAACATCAAGTTACTTGAACATAATCATATTTGTAACCCTTCTCACAGTTGATAACAAGCATTATACCGAAAGTTTCTTTACTAAATTTCAAGATAAATTAATCGTGTTAGAAATTAATTCCACCCTTGTGAAAAAAATACGATTTCACTCATCACGCGATTAATTTTTCAGCCGGCGCCTTTCCTCATTTATTTTTCCAAGGAATTTAAATTAAAGCATGACCGTCACAATTCTTGAATAATGTATGAAACGTGGATTTGCTAAACAATAATTCGAATTTTATTACGTAGACGCTGCCCCAGCCGATCGAGAAGAACTCTTCATCCAGAAGCTCCGTCAATGTTGCGTTCTTTTCGATTTCGCTTCGGACCCTTTATCCGATTTAAAATGGAAGGAAGTCAAACGAGCCGCCCTTCACGAAATGGTAGAATTTGTATCGCAGCAGAAAGGCGTCATCACTGAAGCTATTTACCCAGAGGCTGTCAATATGGTGAGATTTTTTTGTACTTTATTTTTATTGTTTGCTAAGTTGTGTTTGACGTATCAAAGACATTTTTTGTTGTTTACTAAATGGTATGTAATGGATATTTTTTAAATTGTGAGTATATTGGCGTAATTGCTATTTAGCGGCAATTCCAACTCGAGTTTTTGCCGGCTAACGAATTAATTTGCTTTCTATAAATTATTACCGCACAAGCGGAAAGTTCAGGGACGTCTTCATGGCCATCATTTAATAACAAAAGTCAGTTTTTAATTTTTTTATTAAATTAAAAATATGTATTTGTAACTTAGGTGGAATTGGAACACAAAGCTTCCAATGAAGGTCAGATATTGACTGTTATAAAAATAAAGTATGAATCTAGATCAAACAGATTATAGGACAAATAAAATTACAGCATTAAACGGATAAAATAAATTATATAGATGGCTCTGTTATTATCTATTCTAAGTGAGAATTTTAAAATAAAAATTCTTTGGCATTTTATTTAACGAAAATCTCAAAATTGTATCTTTATAACAAGTATCTCAAAGCATTCGTCATCGTGTTAACTCGCTCGAAATGTAATTCTTTTGCTTGTTAAAAATGTATTTAAGCCCTACGTTACATGATCAAAGGTAACCCGATAATATAGGTTGAGGACATTCGCTTCAAAAGGGCGGATTTGGGTATAATGCACAGACTTTAAATGTCAGATAAACAAACACAGTTAAAAAGATGAACCGGGAATATATCGCTTAACCTTTTTTAGCGTATAAGCTGGTAGAGTAGCTAGGTCGTGTAATTTGAGACCGATGATAACGGTTTTAGCCCTCGGAGTAGTTGTTTTCATCTAGCCGTTCATGTTGTTGTTGCGTCTGAAGGGTACTCGTGTATCTGTCTGACCATTTCTTTTAACAATACAAGATGATCGAAAAAGAGCTTTTTGAAGGCTGTATTTAAAATATTACAGGGTACACAGCAACCTGTAAATCCTGGAAAACTGAAAATGTCGGGAACTTTAAATTATTCACATAAAGTCAGGAATTCAGTTTATTAAGGAATTTACTTTATTACCTGGAAAATTAATCAGGCGGTCAGTGCAGTAAAAATTGCTTTTGATAAGAAAAAGCATGAAGTTATAGAAAGTGTGGCAATAAAATTTAAGACAAGTCAAGACAAAAAAAAATTTTTGTAAAATGAAAAAGAAAACTTATGAAAATGCCCAAACAAAAATAGCTATGATTACGAAATAAAATAATAGAAAGGAGTATTTATTCGCCGGTCTGAACCTATATAAAAATAAACAAGGGAGGGACAGCATCAGTTGCTATGAATTACATTTAATTAAATTGAAAAAAAAAATTTAAACGAATTACTCCAAAAATACTAGGGGTAGTTAATTTCTCTGTTAAAAAAATGTAATAAGGACTAGAAATGTACGGATAACAGCTTAGCTGACTACTTCGTTTCAAAACAGCCGAGTAGTTGGCGAATTTTTGAGTGTTTCAGCAATCCTTTAAATGAATTACATGGTCCATAAGTGTGGACAGAAACTGTGGCCATATTTGTGTTTATATTCGTAATTTTTGATGACGGAAACGGGTTTATAATATCCTATTATGGAACTAAGTGTTATAATGGCTATTGAAGCAGACAAAAAAATTGTTATGGTGTAGTTCTCAAGATGCAGATTATAAAAAGTTAATCTTGTAGCACGAATTCAAGTTTACAAAATTTATGTATCTGTAATAATAATAAACTGGAACATATGTATTTTGATAAAAATTTGACAGTTTGAGAACACTGCGCAAACGGTCAAAGCTACAAAAAATGTTTAAGAAAGAAATTGTAGAAATTAAATTTTGTATAATAAAGTCTGCGAGGTGATTTATTTTCAACAGTTTAAGCACTAAAGATAAGAAAAATGCTGAAAAACAACCCTCATCTTTAAACATGTATTATCTTGAGTCTATTTTTTAAAGTAATTTTAAACACCCTGCATATTAAAGACCTAACAATAAATAGTTGAATTTTTTTTTCCTAAAAATTATTGCGGATTCCTGAAACTATTTGTGTAGAATAAAAATTTTATGCTATATATTTGCTTAATCCAAATAGGTGTCCTCCTGAGAGGTTTTGCACTACTTTCAGCAATTGTATATTGAATTTGGCATTCTTAAACAGGTAAAACAAACTTTTCATCGGTTTTTAAACTCTAAAACCCTTTATGTGCAAAGTATAGGTTTCTACGCTCTTCTAAACAGAGCCTTGCCGTTGTCATTGCAAAGTTCTTTAATAAATCGTATTAAAACCGAAAACAATAATATAATATAACTAAAATACCCGATATATTTTACTTTCTTATGATATGCGGCAAGTTTTTTTATGACTAATCAGTCTTATGAATTATACAATTCTGTTCTGTCAATTCAATTGTAATATGTCAATTTTTTAGCTCTACCTACAACTTTGCATATTATTATAGCCTACCTAAAGTGAATTTTTTTTTCTGGCTTTTTTGTTAGATATTTCTTTTGAGGTGATTTTAAATTTTTAACATTAGGTATAGATAACTATCGTGTCTAAATAAATTCCTAAGCAAGAGTGCTCTGACGACAAGTTTGTTTTTGTTTTGCATACCTGAACTAGGATTAAAAAAATGACACCTTCTGTTATTGCTGGTGCTTTTTTATAATTATAATTTGCATTCAAAAGAATAAAATTAGAAAATTCTAGTTATATAATGTTTAATAAAACAAGGTTTAAAGGTTTTTTTAACTAAACAGCGTTCTATTTTGATGCTTCTTTTTTCAATTGAAGAAAGAAGATTTTTTAGACATAGGAGAAATTAAATATTATTACATTGGGTTGTTATAGGAGAAATTTATTCTAAGCCGACGGCTGCAAAAATAAATTGGCGACTAAAAAATAGATTTTCTGTTATTAAGGTTTTAAATAATTTCCGTCTTATAAAGAAATATACCAAATATAGTCTACGCAAAAATTGTCGCATATTGTGATTTTGAGTTTCTATATACTAAATTTTAGTATTACAAATTGTATAATTAATTTATGTTAAATTTATTTTCTGAAATTCTTGTTTTTGATAGCGTTTAACTTTCATTAAATAAATTTTATTTTCCATTACTTCGTAGCTTTCCATAGTTCTTAATGTTGGTATATCTAATTTCAGTGGAAATTTTCTATTTAATAAGCAGTTTTAAAAGTCAACTAACAAACAGCAATAATAGAGATGTCTCAGCTTGAAACAATGAATTTTTGCAAAAAAAAATAATACTATTTGATAAACTCCTGTAAATTAAGAAATTTTAAAAACGTAAATACATACATGTTTTTGTGACTCCTATTGATGCTTGCACTTATTTACAATATTAAAAACGATAGCTATTATAGTCACAATGATTTACAGCCACCCTTTACCAATTTTTAACTAGAAATTGAAAAAAAAATGGAACATACGATTCATTCAGACTAAGTCATAAAAGGAAAAAGTTGTTCTAGAGCCCTCTAATACAAAGAACAAGGGCTATGGGGTCATCACAGATTGTATAATTATTACTAATTGATTAATCAATCAGTTGATCAACAAATCGATCTAATCTCTTAAGTAATCAATAATTCATTAATGGCTCTTTATATACGCTTTACAACTTAATTAAATCATGACTAATCGATTGATCGGTTTTATAACTTTTAATTATCAATTTTTACAAAATTTACAAAATATTTTCTTTTTGACACGATTTTTACTAGCAAGAATTCTTTGAAAAGAAGAAATTTATTCCAAATTATATTTATAAATTTCTTAGCGACGTGGTATTATCGCGAATGATGCATATAATCAATCATCGCAAGCTCGAAATTTTTGAATGGGCTTTGAAATGAAATCGAAAAAAAAAACATACGCACAAAATATATATAGCAAGAAGCCCTACAACACAATTGGTTATGTCAAAATGGCATTTGATTTTGAATAACGGGAATCAGACATTTAAATCTGGAGGCCATGACGTCAATTTCTTTAATGACTATAACAACCAATCGCGTTACAAATCTATTGCTAACTCAAATCGAATATTTAAGCAGCGTTGGCTTTGCCACTAGCCAGGCGAGTGCACCGCCTCTTTCCTTATCTACTTCATTGTGTCCATATATCACTATCTCTATCCGGTGATCAGAACTTGATGCTTTTTGGCACTTTATACAAAACAACGCACGGTCTTTGTGTACTCAGTTATTAGATAGGGAAGAAAGAACGTACGTTGTCATGAAAACAGTCTTTAGTAAGTAAATCCTGAATTCATATACTGCGACGGATTTATTTGTCCTAACTGAGACAAACAAAGACAGAGTAGATTTACTCGAAGTGGCAGAATCCAATGCACCTTTAGCATCATCTGCGCATTGACGCAAATTAATGCAGTAAGATTTTTTTGTACATTAGGGCAATAATTACGTCAATAATAGTGTCAAAATTTAAGTTGAGGTAAGTAGTTTTAGATTTTGCAATAAAAAAAAAGTTGTGTAAAAGCCCATTTCGACCAATAGCAATCATGAAAAATTAAAAGAATTCAAAGTTGTGATTGGTGGATACGAAAAAGTATTAAAATTTGCGATACTACCGGTAGTATCTCAAATTCAACTAACCATAAGTTAGCTAAATTTGCAGTAGTGGCTTTCGCGTTGTAGTTCGTCATTGATTGCCCTAAAATTTGAATTTGGACAAGTCATTGTTGTAAAAGTTTGGGTGGAATACTCGACTAATGTCATCATCACGAATACTTCAATGAATAACTTTATTAAATAGGATAAAACAGGAGTTCACATTTAAACGTTTATGTTATGAGATGGTCATGTTGTCGAGATACTATTGTAACCTAAAATGTTAATTAACTAACTAAAAAGGTATTTTTAGACAATATTTTATTTTATTTTTGGTTTATATTAAGTATTTATTTGTTTATAAAACGGTTTTTGTATTGGTACAAATTTTTCGACTCAGTTTATGTTTATTTTCTGTGGCATTTGATATATTCAACCCATTTTTATTTTTTATTAGTTTGCCGTGAACCTGTTTCGCACGCTACCCCCATCATCAAACCCCAACGGAGCCGAATTCGATCCCGAAGAGGACGAACCCACCCTTGAAGCCGCTTGGCCTCACCTTCAACTGGTCTACGAACTGTTTTTACGCGTGCTGGAAGCGCCCGATTTTCAACCAAACATTGCCAAACGTTACATAGACCAGAAATTCGTCCTTCAACTCCTCGATTTATTCGATTCGGAAGATCCCCGCGAACGAGATCTCCTTAAGACGACCCTCCATCGGATCTACGGCAAGTTTCTCGGACTTCGTGCTTTCATCCGCAAACAAATCAACAACGTGTTCTATCGCTTCATCTACGAAACTGAGCACCACAACGGTATCGCGGAACTTCTCGAAATCCTCGGATCGATCATCAACGGCTTCGCCTTACCACTCAAAGAAGAACACAAAGTGTTTCTTTTGCGGGTTTTAATGCCACTGCATAAAGTCAAATCGTTGTCGGTGTATCACCCGCAGTTGGCCTATTGTGTAGTGCAGTTTTTAGAGAAGGACCCATCGTTGACCCAACCGGTCATTAGAAGTCTACTTAAGTACTGGCCCAAGACGCATAGTCCCAAAGAAGTGATGTTTTTAAACGAACTCGAGGAAATTCTTGACGTTATAGAACCAGGGGAATTCCAGAAAGTTATGATACCGTTATTCAAACAACTAGCAAAGTGTGTGAGTTCACCGCATTTTCAAGTGGCTGAAAGAGCCCTCTATTACTGGAATAACGAATACGTCATGTCACTGGTATCGGAAAATGCCACGGAAATTTTACCAATTATGTTCCCCAGTCTTTACAAAAACTCGAAAAGTCATTGGAATAAAACCATACACGGCCTGATTTATAACGCGCTTAAGTTGTTTATGGAAATGAATCAAAAATTATTTGACGAGTGTACACAACTTTATCGCGAGGAGAGACGGAAGTAAGTTTACAATTCGAAAAATAATTTTTACGCAGATCGACAGTAAACATCACATTTTCGTGACAAATTTAAGCGCACTAAAGTGTCACATTTATTGACTAGGCAATATGTCAGTATTTTTATGGGCTAAGCAGTTAAGCAGACACTTTAAGCCGTTCAGAATTTTTCAACTGTCACAAAAATTTGACGTTTAGTGTCTAACAGCATTTTTTTGCCAGTCACGACATTAAATTACCTAATTAAACAATTAATTTACAGAGAACGTGAGCGTGAAAATCAACGTATGGAACTCTGGATTAGAGTAGAAAATCTAGCAGCACAGAAACCTGAATATGAAATACTTAAAGCAAAAAATCCAGAAATCAAGAGTGTTATTACGAGTCCTGATCCAGATGATGAAGTCACTTTGGATAATATAGAACAACAAGCCCAGGAGGTAAAACAACTTGTTTTTTTTTAAATGTTCAAATGTTTTTATGACGTTACATATTTCTAACTTTCTGTTTCAGAAAAAACGCAGCTAGTATTTTTAAATTTTAGTATGTAAAGTAAGTTTGTTGTCACCTTATTTCCTTTTTTGTCATTGAAACATTTGATCATCTTGGTGTTTGCCTGTTTTTGTTTTGCACACACGGTGTAGAACACAGTCAATTGTATTTGTACAGAGTGAGACAACAATAAAAAATAACATTGTGGTTTTGTAGTATTTACAAAAAAAATCAAAAACCTAAATAATGAGTCAAAAATGTTGTTAACAAATATCAGCTGTGGGTTAATTTTGGACTAACACTACACTGTCACAGATAACTTTCACTTGTTACTTTATTTTGTTTGGCTAGTTTTTTAGCGATTATCGGACGTCAAAAATGACGATGCAATAGTTCTTTATACAAAATAAGAACTCTGCGTTTTTTACCTCTAGTTAAAATTGTATGGGCCGACTTGACATAACTGTCAATCAACGCAGATGAAGGAAACATTAATCATTAAATCTGTTTACATAGTTAAAAAATAAAGACTTTAAACATGTGTCACTTCTATTGAGCGCGAATGATTATTTTTCTTATCAGTGGCAAGATTAGATATTCTTGATTTTTTGTCTCAAATTGTACGTAATAATCAAATATTAGGGCTGGGAAAGGTAACGATACTCTAGTTAGTATCGATACCTTGCAGTTATCGATACCCGATACTTATAAAGAGTTATTGCCCAGCCCTATCAAACATTACATTTAACTTCGCAGAAAGTGTTGGATAATATAACTGAAAAGAAGAGCATGGCTGCATGAAGGCCGCAGAGTAGGGTTGTGCCATTTTGAAACAGGTCGAGTTCCGCTATTTTGAAGTACGCCTCCAGTTTAAACCATTCCGAGTTATGTTATTATATTGTAACTCGGGTTAAATGGCGTACTAGAAAATTATAACTAGGAGACTTTTCTAAGGAACTGATAATAAAGATTACTAGATAAATAATGACGGTAGGCGGATCAAACTTTCGCGAAATACCAAAGTGGGAATTACACATTTAATACGATTTAGTTAGTTGTAAAACTATTTTGGGAAAAAAAACTTTGTGAAGATTTTGTTTTAGTAGTTATTTTGTCTCACAATGTACTGGAGAGTGGAAGGGAGTTTTCTCTCATCAATGTTTGTGTGGTAACGCCGCACTAGCTCGTCCCTCTTCTCCAATGACAAATTTATTCATTGATTCGTGGTTTTAATTCCAGGTTAAGAAGACTCGCAATTCAAACAAACCGTTGGTCCGCCGTAAATCGGAACTACCACAAGATCAATACACCGTCAAAGCACTGAACGACCACAAAAGAGCAGACGAATATCTCACGACGCCACCAGATGTTAACAAGTGCTAGTCCACTTAAAACACGTTTTTCTTAGTGAGCTTAGTGCCAACAGGTTTTTTATGTTTTATACACAAGAGATCTGGAAAATCACCAAATATTCAAATGCATTTCAATTAAATTGAGGTGACAAGTATAGGATTTGTGTTAGAGTGAGGTGATTTTTTAGGTCTTGCATACAAGGACGGACGTTTTTTATTGGTTCGAGAGAAAAGTCAAAAATATTTTTAGATACTATAGCCGATAGATTACTTCCGACTACAATTTTTTCGCGCTAAGGTTTATTATTTATATGCAAATATTCTATTCTAGATCCAATAGTTGTAAATGACTGCATGAAAGGATTTATGTGTTGTTAGCCGTTACTAAATTAGCATGTGGCCTTTTATAAAATAATATATTTAAGATGTTTATAATACCGAGTTGGTCGTTCTTACAAGACGCTATTTTTATTTTAACACTTTTCTCTCTTTTTTATTTATTCTTTTTATATTCGAACAATCGGGGGTATATAATATACATATAGTTTAAAAAGATGTACAGATATTGTTTACGTATTTAGAAATTAAATGTGTGGCACTTGCTTTGAATGTGTTTTAAAAACAAAAAAAAAACGAATGAGTATATTGTTAGTTACATTTATAAACAAAAGAAAGTGTAAGTCTAGTGTTGTAACTCGAAATACATTCAATAATTAGTTGTAAGAATATATTTTTTATGTTTCAAGATGGAAGGAACGTGTACATATGGAAATGGAGTTGATATTGTATCTTAGACAGTATTTTTTTAATGTACAGCTTTGCTTTGTCAATGATATTGATATAAATTACATTTCTTTAATTCACTTCAGGTTCATTTTTCCCCTTAAATTTCGTATTTTAAAATCACAAGGTTGCCAAAAATGGTATTTCAAATCCTTAATTTAATGTTCAGGCGATCGAGCTGCAGATGGGTATTGGCCAGCTACTTCAAAGATTCGTATTTGGAAGCTCTGTCTAATATTGACTCCCTCCCTCGCGGTGATAATAACGGTAATTACAAACTAAAGATCGTTTTGCTACTCCATGAATTACTCACTAATAAAAAAAAATCACGCCAGATGGCGCGCTTCATTTTGAATCATACAAATGCTCTTCTTAATATTTTTTTATTATTCCAATAAGATTACAAACGGTTTTTTTATGAAAAAGCCAACGTCTGAATTTAGACGTCTGGACTCAAGTGAACAACCACAAACAACTTATTTTATAAACGTGTAGGAAACAAAAAATCCTAAAAACGCTCCTAATAAACTACATTAATTTAATATTAGTCATTTCGGCTCAAAAAAGAATACTCTCTTTTGTACATAAACAAGACAAAATTAAAATCAACAGGCAGCAAAACGTAATAATATCACAGATTAAAACAAAAGTCATCAAATTAAAAGCGGAATGATTTAAATAGACATATCGCCATACTGCAACGACCACTTCTCGTATGCAACCAAGCTCTGTGGCGAGACACTCCTCCTGATTCGTTTTAGTGAATCCAAAAAATCATTAATGGTAATGCTCCTCAACGCATTGGGATCCATCTCTTTGACTTGTTCCGGTTGGAGCTCCCGGATTGGTCCCAATGCGGCATCTTTCGCCAGAGCTGTCAAATCACTCGCTGAGTAACCCTCTGTGAGAGTTGCCAACCGCTTCAACTCTTGTTGCGTAAGACTACAACCCTGTTTTGCCAACAACATCGTAAAAAGTCGAATTCTGGTATCGAGATCAGGAAGAGTGACATAAACGCGCTTTGGGAATCTTCGCAAAGCAGCTTCGTCTAATTCTTGAGGGCGATTGGTTGCTGCCATCACCACAACCTACAAATGCCAATAAAGATTTCTCTTTTGTAAAGTCATATTTACATACTCGTTCACTGTCGGGATTGCTCGGCAAACCATCAAACTCCACCAAAAACTCGGTTTTTAACCGCCGACTAGCTTCATGTTCGTTATTTGAACGCTCAGATAAAAGCGAATCAACTTCATCGATGAAAATAATCGACGGTTGTAGCTCCCGAGCAATGGCGAAAAGGGCCCTCACCATTTTTTCGCCATCACCAACATATTTTGACGTAAGACTGGCAGCACTGATTGAAAAAAAAGTCGCCTGGAAAAATATCCTATACCCATGTTTTTCTTTCAAACTGAAAATTTACCCGACATTCCGTCGCTACAGCCCTTGCAAGAAGAGTCTTTCCGTTACCTGGGGGCCCAAATAACAACAACCCCCTTGCTGGTGTCCTCAAACCTGTGAACAATTCCGGCCGTAACGACGGCAAAATAACCATCTCCTGAAGGGCTTGTTTGGCGGTGTCTTGTCCCACGATATCCTCCCATTGGACCTGAAGGCCTCCTTCAACAATTTCATCGAGGATACATTGCGCCAGTTTGGTGTCGACGCCTCTTAAATTCGGGGATTTACCTCCAGATTTTGACTTACTGGGAGTTGATACTGTTAGGGAAAATTATTGATTAGTTAAAAATACGATACGTGCTTTATTGGTGGAATATACAACTAGTTGGCACCAACGCACAATTATTGATAATAACTTTGATGTGCTGTCTAGGTGAAATTAAAGCTGGTGAACACGTGCGTTATTGCGGGACAAACAATAAAATTCAAATTCAAAAAGTTAATGCTTTTGACAATTTTGTTACCAATTGTGACTTCTCTCTCACATAATATACATGTTGACTGGAACCAAATTTTATCACTAGGGCGCGTATTGCTTTTTATTGATTGTCAATACAGAAGGTTCTACACAATGCTCATAGTTCTAAATTAAAATAATTTGTTTTTGAGAATAAGTCATTTTGGACTAGGATTGGTGAAAAAATTAATTTCATAAAAATTACTTGTCAGTGTTAATTAAATCATCAGCGGCACTAAAATGGAAGAAATGGACTTACTGTATCATTTTACTCTAAATCTTTAAAATTTGACTGTAAATTACAGGAAAATTGTTTTTGCCATAAAATTTGAATCTTACGCTATCCATATTTTGTACAAGGAGAAAAAATAGATCAAGTTCTGCGAAATTTATATTTCAAAAATGTACACAGAGTGGAAGCGAATGGTTTAGCAAAAATTGAAAGGTACGTATAGAATGGCAAAAGGAATTGAAAAAAGTAAAATTTATTAAATTATCGTCCCATATTTCGAGAACCGCTAAAGTGGAATGAGAAAATTGCCACGCATTTTAAGATAATTGACAAAACGCCAGATTCTAGTTTGCTTCATAATTCTGTTGGTTAAAGTGTGGCTTTGTAAACTCATGCTTTGAATTCAAACCACGCTGATGGCAAATTTTTTAAAAATTTAGATAAAATTGTGTTTTACAGAAGTTTTACAGAAAACCCAGTCGTGGCCTGGAACCTCCCTCATGAATGAATAAATTTCAGAAAACATACAAGATAGTCCGGTTATTTTAGTTTATCTACCGAAAATGTATTGGAAAACGAAGTTTTTGTATAAAATTTCCATGACCTTGTTTATGAAATAATAAAAAAATTACGTTAACAGCGGCCTGCCAATTTCGATAAATTCCCATTGTTATCGTGATTCCGGTGAAACGCCACTTTCTGTCGTATTGACGCTGTGCACTGTTGTACTATTTCTAGATTGTACTGTCAAAATCTATGGTTAAAACTACGGCTGGGCGATACCTGTTTTTAGGTATCGGGTATCGATACCTGCAAAGTATCGTAAGTATCGAGGTATCGGAAAGTATCGTGGTATCGGGAAGTATCGAGATATCGGAAAGTATCGAGGTATCGGAGGTATCAAGGTATCGGGAAGTATAGAGGTATCGGAGGTATTAAGGTATCGGGAAGTATCGAGGTATCTCTGGAAGTATCGGAGGTATCGAGGTATCGGAGGTATCGCGGTATCGGAAGTATTGATACTTCGATACCTGATCGGTGTACGATACCTGAGCAGGTATCGATACCTTCTGTAAGTATCGATACTTTCCCAGCCCTAGTTAAAACAATGTAGTTGCGTCGAAGTCGAAGCATCGGTAGCATGGTGAGGTGCAGATGCTTTTAATAATTTGCTGTTGCCTTATGGGCAAACCATTGAGCTGATTGCTTTTCAATCATGTGATTTTGAAGAACCATCTATAGGTAAATAAAAACATAAATACAAAATTTGAATTAGTTCGAATTTGACAAAAATTTGACAGTTGTCAATCATGATCTATGGATATCTATAGGTAGGATGTATATGGAGAATGCGTATATAGTCGAGCAATGCCAAGCGGAGAATCACTCTAAGCTCGCCTTTTCTATCGAGAATTGTGATAATTTCGTTTTAATGTTGTAATAAATATATTAAGAGACCCACCCCAACGATATTGTGCCGTCTTCGCGAGATATGCTTGACCATGCATGTCATATGCATATCATGGACGCAGAGTAGTTTTTCTATCACGTTTGGGCTTTGTTAACAATTTGAGAGAATCCACATGTCTACTAGTTCCAATTTCCACCACTAGGATACGAATGTACCGGGTGAATCAAGTTATATCCGCACCCTTAAAACACGGAACAAAATTATGAAGTTTATATATTACGATAAATTGGTATCAAATCTACCTTCGAAAAAAAAAATGTTCTAGCAATTTATTTGAGCTATAAAACAATAGAAAAATGATTTCAGGAAGAAATAATACGTCCTGTTTTTTACATCAACTGATCAAAAATGTCTAACGAAATCAATCTGCAAAATTTATTATTAAAACAAAATGTTAGACGTTGAATAAAACAAATTATATCATTTATAATTATATATTAATATTTATCAAATATTTTAGTCTAATTTATGACTTGCTAAGTTGGAGTAGTAATAAATCCCCTGCTTATCACCCTCACTATTGAAGTAGATTTATGACCGACCCCTGGGTAATATCTGCCCAGCTTCGTCGGTTGGCTACATCCGGGGCCGGAGTAAATGAAATTGTTCTTCATAATCTTAGGAGTTTTTGTTTTCTTAGGTTTTATTTTCAACAAAAATTTTTAAAAAAATCAACAAATAAAAGCAAAACTTCAATATTTTTTTTGTTTAAATTAAAACTCTGTCCAATATTTCTAAGATAAAATGAAAAAAAAAAGAATGGACGATAAGAGAGAATTATATGTTAAAAATTACAGCGAATGTTCAAAATGGTGACCATCTTCTTGAAGGCATAAAAGAATTCTTCTTTTAAAATTATCATGAATTCTTGCCATCAGATCTAATTCGTTTATTTCTTCAAAAGCGTTGTTACTCTCTCCTAAATGATGGGTTTTCATCATTTTTTGAAAAAAATTAACATTCCATTTACAATAAACACATAAAATAAATGGGCGAATTCCTATTACAAGGCAACTATTCCCTAATCTGATCCGGGTTTACCTGGAAATTCCGATTAACAGATACGACAAATGCTAATGCAAAATTTACTTTTAATTAAAGTTTTGACGTCATTCTAATTAAAATTTTCTGTAAAAAACACCCCAAGTGTTGATCGGCAATAGAGATCTCTCAAAAATAAATTGACAATCCGGTCCTGAAAAATTGTAACCAGCTGCCTTCAAGTTTTCACAAAAGACGCGTGCCAGGTTTATGACAAATACCATAATCTTCAAGAACCGCCACTTTAATGGGGCCCTCTTTTGAATAAAACTTACGACTCTCATAAATTATAAGAAAGTAAGTGCTTCAATATCAAAATATTAATTAAAAACAAGCGACACATTTGCTCAGAAATGTAATTAGCCACTTTGATGCATTGTATCAAAATACACATGTACACAAAAAATCGTTTACGTTAATTTATAATTAAATGAGCAAAAGTGAAAAAGTAACCGTATAAGTAAACAATTTGAAACTTGCGAGAAAATCTTCTTCTATTTGTAAGTATTACTTACAAATTTTTGCTTAATTAGAAATGGCTGTTTTTGGGGTGCGGGTGTAAGTTGATTCACCCGGTACAGTACAACCTCACTAATCCGAACAGTAAATGCTTGATCTGCACAAATCGATAGTTTGAATAGTACTTTGCATAATTAGTCGGATTATCGAAGTTCTACTGTACACATATTGTTAATTGAGGGAAATTACTTGAATTGGCTTTTCGAGCTGGAGATCCAGTGGCACCCGGCACTGAGAGTTGCTTTTTGACTGCTGGGGGAGTCGAGGAAAGCTTGTTGAAGGGTCGGACGGGCTGAATGGGTGCCGTCCTTGAACCCATGGAGCGAGGCAAAGTCTGGCTTTTGGCTAGGGTAGCATTAGGGGGCCGTTTACTAGCGACGGAGAGTTTTTTCCCAGAAGCTGCACAAAAAACGGAAACTTACAGAAAATAAGCGTTGACAAGTAGGTCAAAAAATGAATAAAAAAAAACAAATGAGGGGCAGGGTCACAAGTTGTGCAGATTGGTTGAATCATAACTGCTTTCAAGGTCATTTCGAGATAATAATCACTAGTTCTAGTGGCTACAATAACGCCTACTTAAGTTGAAATTATGCCTTTTTTGACCCATAATAACTGTTTTGATTTAACCAAAGCCAACTTCCAATTATTTTGGTTTGTTGTGACGTAATATTTTTGCAAGATACGACAGGTCTAAGATAATAAAGCGATAAATACATCGTCAGCTGAGGCTATACTGTGGATTAATTACGTAATGAATGAATATCCAAATGGTTTATTTTTGGGTAAAATGAAAAGAATTTAGTGTTAGAAGCCGCCGAACTACAAAAAGTTACACCAATGGAAGCTGAGATACCGAAAATAAAATACCTTTGTTAAAACAAAGTTTGGGAGTAGGAATATTGCTAGTGTAGCTAAGTTTAGGAGCCTCTTTTGGTTCTTTTTGAACATCCTGTCGATGTAACAAATCCATGCTTTCTATAAACAGAATACAAACAAGACGTAAATACCAAAAAATAAAATTAAAGCTTCTGGAAGTGTCAAGTTACCCAAAAACTGGAGTCTGTCTTTCGCCATGGCAAGATTAGTTTTCATTTTTTCATGAAGGCGCTGCGCCCTCTCCCATACTTCCCCGCGACCGCCCCAACACTGAACGGCAATGCCCAGTTCGAGTTCAGTGATTCCCTTTCTGTACAATTCAATAGCTAAATCCTTCTGACCTAAAATCGCAATTAATTATTCAATTGTGCATGACGCCCAAGGCCAAACCTTCGTTCTCTTCGTCGATTTTGAGCGCTTTGGAGATATACTCGAAGGCTCGACGGTGGTGGTGCTTTTGTTTGGCCAAAAGGGGGTCGCCAGGGCCTGGCCCTGTCACTCTTTGGTGGTGGGTCATTTCGGTGATTTCTTCAATAACACAAGTCGCCACTTGCCCACTTTCACATTCAAACTGACGCTTCTTTACTAAATAATTTGACGAACTACAGTATACGAATCGAAGGATAACAAAAATTTGGTACAACAAAGTGCGCAAAATATTGAACAAGAAAATAATTGGAAACGAAACGATACATAGATTTCTTTTGTGGACAGATGTCTCTGAATATGACGTAAACATCACATCGTTTCTCGAAATGTCGGGGTCACTTTTTCTTGATTTTTTGCCAGGCGATTTAGTTTGGGTTTTACGCACCATTCGGATGCCATAACAAAATACGGCAAACGTCAAATTTCTGGACCAAAACCAAGCAGGGGTACCACACCACGCAACGATTACAAAATTTTATTTGAAATAATGTGTTTTATCATGAATTTCTAGAGATTAGACCTTTAATATAAGTCCTAACTAATGGATAAAACCATTTACATTTTTTTTTTTTTGGAAAACATCTTTTACTTGACTTATGTTGGACTTCGTCTAGGGAGAGTGTGCAACAAATGATCATAACAATATTGTGTGCCATTCATAATTGGTCGTGCAAGTGTGACGTAAAATACGCATAAAAATTCTTTCCGTTTCATACAAAACTAGAACATAATGTGAAGGGCAGTTTATTTAAATTAAATAATTTTATTCTGTAATATCTTTAATACAATTTAAAACAGAAACGTCATGAAAATCGACCGGTGATAACCAGATTTTGTTGACAAGCGTGAGAAAGCAAGATCATAAAATTAAAATTTATTGCTTTATTCTGAAATAATATAGCTATTTACATTTGTATGCAGTAACTTTAATTTTACAGGCGACAACTTCGTTTTAGCTCCAACTATGATTAGTAGGAGCCTGTAAAATTAATTAACGCATAAGATTTGTATAAAAATTTTTGTCAGAAAAATTTAAATTCTGTTTTTTTTTTGTAAATAAGCTTGACCGTTTTGACGTAAGACCTGTGACGTTTTAGCGAGTTTTTTAATTTTTTATTTTTGTATTAAATATAGATCTGTTAGTACAAATATTTCAGGTACGTACCTACACTTTGATACATAAACTTTATTATTGCAAAGGGGGTTTTTTCCTCAAGCATCTCCTGTGGTAGTTCTAACCGTACAATGTGAGACCCGGTGTTTTTCTCATTTCAACTATTGGTGAATGAACAACTATTTACAATACGGGAGGACAAAAATAAAATTTAAATAATTCCCAGATCTATAACAAATTAGCGGTGCAAGTGGACACACAAAAAAAATTTAACAAAGGAAACCAAAGGAAAGGCAGATGGGTTCGATTCTTGACTATGACAAATAAATGATTGATGTGTTAATTGTATATTTGGTTGAGCGGAAATGTTCTACAAAAAGAATATATAAAGCCCCACCTTTCAATAATAAAATAAAAACTCCGAGAATTGTTGAAAGACGAACATCGTCTAGATCCGCTATTCTCAACTGGTGGTCCGCTAAGAAATTTTACTATTCTGTGGACAATTATTTATCCGCGAAAAAAATTAAAAAAATAATAATAACTACATTTTAATTTATCAAATTACAAAACACAAATACCTCAAACTAATTTTAGCGACAGATACTTAAGCACACTTAAGCGGTACTTAAGCCGCTAAATTTTAGTGGCCCCCAGGCCAAAAAAGGTTCAGAAACGCTGGTCTAAATGATTATAAAACAATTAATAATTTAAAACTCATGTGTCAATTATTGTGAACCAACATTTGTTAAGGGTGTTTATACGTTTTCGGGTACTGTTTTTTAATTTTTCAAAATGTAAAACATTTTTTTAAATGTCTCAATTTTTATTGTTTTTCTCGAAAAATAAAATCTTTAGAAAAAAATCAAAAACATTACACTAAAGGTATGCATGCTATACATATTTCTACAAAAATTTAATTCTGAGAAAAGCATAATAAAAAAGTTATTTTGAGAAAACTGAAAAACGGCACCGTATCAACAGCCTTAAAGTGCTTTTTGTGTTCTTTTGGCGAAAAATCGTAAGTGTTTCCTGGTTCAACCTCGTCTTTGTTAATAATGTCAATAACAAAACAAATTTTTCTGTTAGTTTATGTAATAATAATATCTTAAAGAATAATTATTAGTGATTGATTTTGATGAAAACTATGGCTAGTTAAAAGGGTTTTGATTATGTAATTAACAATAGATTGAATTTGCATCCGAATATTGACTTTGTTGAAATTTATCGAAAACTTGTGTTTCATATCAAAGAAATATTTTAGTTTTTATTGAGATATTTATTTAGCTGTGACCATTGTGACCGCTTTTGAAAGTACTTAACAACTTGCAAGAGTAAATTAGATGTTTGAGAAACAAAACTTCATTGTTGTTACGGGATAAGTGAATTAAAGGAATTTTAGATTACTTTGGTTTATTAAAATCTTTGATTAGTGAAATCTTTGATATTTTTAGATTGGGTAATTAAACACCTTATTGCAACACAAAATCTTCCCCTTCACTCTAGATATTTTACATTGTTAGTTGTAAAAATAGTTTTAATGATTATTTGTAATAAAGAATGATTAATCAAAGAGAGTTGTATTCAGTTCAAAAATTTGTATTTATTTGTTTGACAGAGTTGCATAAGATTATATGGTTCATTATAATATTTCATATGGTTCGAGAGAAGTTTGGTTTGTTCACAAATTTTTATTGTTTTAATCAAACTATTTTATTATGTTAAACTTACCTTTGTCCTTACTCCTTATAATCAATTTTAAATATTAATATGTTCGTATTCAATATTAAAAACTGACTTTTGTATTTAAAAGAAAACTTAACATCTTAGACTGCACCCCTTACCCCTTAAGCATTTGATTCCCGAATTCCAAAAGCGCAGGGAAAGCCTACGTTCAAAAATAAATTTCATTCGATTTGTGATGTTCGGGTACCGCTCTTGTCATATATAACATCCCTTAAGATCCACCGTTAAATCTTAATTAAGAAAAATTTATTTTTCTAAAATAACCCACTACAATATGTTCTGCAAAATTTGTTGTATAAGCATGAAATAATAATTGCGAATGACACAAGTAGTACCTTGCAAAGTCTTTAAACTCCAAGCAGACACTCTAAGTGTATTGTTGATTTCTTAATTGCAATAAAAATCCATTCGCCCTGCAATGTCAATTTTATTAGGCAAATTATCGCTTGCATCATCACTTAGCTTGTTTTTTAAATAGAAATCGGTAACATCAATATTTCACATTAGATGAGGGAGTTGATTGTTATTTTACTTACATTACTTTATTATAGTTACTCCAGTTAGTTTAAAAAATACAAAACATTTACTCAAAAATCCTATAAAATATCCAAAAAAAGCGAATGTCAACACATTTGTTGACACATTTTTTTGATTAACCGCCTTTTTATTAACTTTTGACGTACGATAACCTTGGCAGAATTTTAAAATTAACCAAAAACTATTTTTAAAGTTAAAATAATCAAGGGTTTTTTGTCCAAGGACTATGAACGTCACAGATTGTAGTAGGTACATTAAACCATTGATCTGTCAGTGGTATCATATATCATATATCTGTCATACCACTGACAGATCAATGCATTAAACAGACAGTTGGCTTCAAAAAAATCGGGAAATGAAATTTGACCTAATATGAATTGGGAATTTAATTTGTCAATTAATGTTAATTTATATCTACATTTCTGACACATTTCTGACGCATAAGTGCAGTTTTTTAACCTAAATTCTAAAAGGCCGTTTCAAAATATAAAAATTTAATAAAATCTCACAGAATTTCTTCTGACAGTTCCCATTTTTTAAAAGTATTTTTATTCGTTAGTCGATAGAATTTTGAAATATAAATAACGATTAAAGTTTATTTATTATTTTTTATGTATTATTTATTTATTTTCACAAATTTTTTTTTTAATTTTATCAAAATACAAACTATAACAAAACACTTTAAAATAATAAAAAATATGTCAGTGGTCAGTGAGTTTTTTATTGACGATTATTTGAGATCCGCGAGAGTGCGCTTAAACTCACAAAATGGCGGTTGTAGCAGTGAACAACAAATGCTGTTTACATTGGCTTACATGTGTTGCGTGTAGGTCTCGCCTGTTTTGTGCATAATTTAGTGTCGTAGTCTTAGTGATAATTATTCCAAAAATTGATATTAGTGCAGTTAATGAACTACCACAGCTACCTACAGATACAGATACATAAAAAATTCCCACCAAATCTAGAAAATTTTGTTCGGTCCCACGGTGTTCTTCAAATTGCACAAATACATTTCCCTGCACACATTCCCTGTCAGTGATTCAAAACTTTGTAAGCAATAACAACACCAGTTAAAATTTGGAAAAAATATATCCAAATAAAAAATTTTGAAAAAAATGCATACTTGTAATTTGCTTATTTTAGGAATGATAAAAAAGAGAAAATGAAATTATTTTGTATTGCCCAGAACAATAAAATCAAGATGTATTTGAACAAAATGTAGATACTAGAAATCAAGAGGTAACAAAGGTAAAATCGTCAATTTGTATCCCAAGGTCAGTATCGATATAAGCCTAACAAAAATATTCTTTCACAGAAGATAAGGCCACCCAAACAAACTTTGATAATTTTTCTCTTCCTGAACTACTAAAAAACTGAACAGTTTTACAGATAATTTTGTTCCCAAGAAAAAAAATAGACATATAAAAATTGAATTTTGCAGGTATTAATCGTGATACCCTGAATAAGTCACCCTTAATGTTGTACACACAAGCAATAAACTTTATAAAAATAGTTTAATTGAAACACTTTTTCTTTAAATTAAACGCAAAAAACCGTAAAAACGCACTACAAAACACAAGTTCTTACGATGTTGTTCACTGATACAGTATTTCAAATTGGAACCAACAGATGTCGCCCACTTCGCAAAAATCGCCAGTTTAGCTCAAATTTCGTTTAGTGATGCCAATAGTAGAAGGCAAAATTTGTAAATTTTCTAATAAAAAAAACAACATCAAAATATGGTCTATTTATTTATCAATAAAAAACACTGTAATGCAAATAAATGATAAATGCCACCCCGTTATTGTTTCTATCGCAACAGTTTGCTAAAGCAAATTTAAATACAAGATATTTAATTTAGAAAGTCGCTATTTGCTCCACAAAGGTTTTATAAAAAATAAACAAAAAATATTTGTCCCCCATAATAGTTTAAAGAAATAATCATTTGTTGCCTGCTTTCCCTAAATGTTAGAGTATTTATATGTTTTATATGTGGTATTTATGTTGGTGTCCCTGTTTGCAAAGCGCAATCGCAAATGTCAACGTTCTTTTTAATTCCAAAATATAAATTTCTTCAATAAAAACTAAAATGGATCGAAATTTCAGCACGCCACTTTCAACAAAAAGTCCCTTTTCGCCCCGTATGCGTCAAAGCATCGGCAGCAAAAAGATAGTACCCCCAAGCTTTCGAAAATCATCGTAAGTCAAATACCTAACCTCACTTTTTCATTTACCGGTCTTTCAGCCGTTTCAGTGTCTCTGGAAAATCAACTCAATCAATCCAAATTATCTTATCAACTCCTTACAACTATGTCGAACGCTTTGGACAGCCCCTTCCAGTCTTAATAACCGAAGCACTCACATTTGCCGACAGTAACACACCCCAAATAACCCCCACAGCGCTTTCATTCATTTTTCTTTTAAGGAAACACCGTTGTATCAGCCCGAATTTCCAAACACGGTTATCTTTGGGTGGTATGCGGCCGCCGATTGCTAATCTGGCAGTACCGCCAAAGCCCAGTATTGCTCGACACCCCGTCAAAAAAATCAAGTTTGCTCAATCAATGCTTTGAATTACAATTACCCCAGAGTGATTTAGCACACAGGGCAGAACTGGTGTCAGTTTTTGTAAATGCCGAATCAAACACTACTTCCTGTATTGCTGTTTCGCCAGAAGGGGTAGTACGCTATTGGCCGGCTATTGTCCATGAGGGGGTCTCAGTTGAACAACACGTGAATCTGCAAGGCCAAGAATGCGACAGTTTGACAGATGTAGAAGGGCTGGGATGTATTTTAGCTACAACCACCTGTACTGTTTTGCTACTCCAACCACAATTAAGTGGCGGGAGACACACTCTCAAATCCAAAACATTGAAAATACCAACGGGGTGGCTAGGAGGGATTAGTAAAAGAATGTCGAGTTTGATTTTTGGGCCCATCGCCAGCGAGAGTTCAGCCGAAAGCGTAAGTAACCTGTGCTCAAGAAAATTTTTAATTTGGGGAGGCAAGCGCTACCTAACTTCAGACACATCGTAACTGCAAGATTGGGATAAAATATCAGGTTTAGTAATAATTAATGTCGTTTCTTAATACAGTTTTAAAACTAATTTATTTAAACAAAACAAAAGAATGTAATCAATGATACAGTTGCTGTTGTTTCCAACTACTTGTGTCCAAACGCTTAGCATCTCAAATTCTTGTGATTTTGATTCAAAAATTCGGTCAAGGCATTTTTGAGACACTTTTCATTCAACGAAACAAATGAGAATATCGAGGTTGAGAGAGAACTTCCTATCCCAACCGGCGCGGCGTAAGTTTTCTGCTGTGATGAAGAAAGAATACGCCCTTCCGATTAATCAGTGCGGGTTGTTTTTCTCGAAAAGCTCGAGCTAACCTTTCCAATTATTGTGCACTATACACTTTACTTGTAATGGTTTGGTTGGCTGGTAAGAGTTCATAATAAAGAATTCTTTTAAAATACCACCAAACACACAACATCACTTTTTTCGCATGCAAGTCTTTGGCGTAGACTGTGGAGCTATACTTTTAGATTAACATAAAGTACCTATTTTTTATATTCGGTAATAATTTGCTCTAAAAACGTTTTGACAAGAGAGGAGAGCGAACTGCAAATTGTGACTCTTTGATTGCGGTTATTTTCAATTAATTCATGTGGAACCCTCTCTCCAAATTTTTGGACCTTATCAAGTGAACGCAATTGATTGCAGATACATAGTTTTTTACAAACAGTATAAAGCTGCCGCAAGCTCTTGTTGCGTTATTTGAGAATTTTTAACCATAAGAGACTGAAGTTAGCGGTAAGCAGGATTTTAAACGAATACTACAAAACGACATTAATTCTTACTAGACCCAATACAATGTCTCATTTAGTTAGTTGGGCCAATAGAAATACAGGTAGCCCTGAGAAATAATATTAAATATGGCATGCCATTTAATTGGTATCATAAATAAAGTAAATCAAAATTTGAAAAACCAAAATAAAAGATGATGTGAAGTAAAATTGTTATTCAAGATAAACAATGTAATTACGTGTAAACTTTTTTTGGAAAATAAATAAAGGGAGTTATATCATTTATACAGGGTGGACCAAATGTATGGATCAGGGCGCTTTTTGATTAAACTATAAAGAATTTTGAAAAAACAAAATATAAGCATTATATGGTTATAAAGGTTATAAAAATGCTACCTGAGGCTATGTCTAGAAAAATTTTATTTGTTAAAATTTTTAAGATAACTATAGTTTTGGTTTAACTTTTGTTTTTTTTTTTTTGTGAAATTTATCCTTAATTATTTTTTCAAATCAAACTTTTTAAACGGAATGTTGCTGTATTAATTGTTTCAATATTGACCTTATAAATTTTCAAAAAAAAAAATTAAACATTGCTGAATATTATCTATGATTTGCGCCAAACCTACAAAATTTGTAGATGGAGCTGAGTAAGAACGTCTACTTGACCTTCCACCGACGATCGTAAGGTGGAAAACAGTTTTGATAACGTTTTTCTTTTAACAATTTATTTAAATAAAAATTCCTGCATTCTTAATACGTACTATTTACTTTTTTTTTATTTATACCTAGTACTACAACATACTCGTAATGTCCACACAAAATAATAAAAAATAAATAACAATATTAATTATTAATAAATTATTTAAATAAATTATTTTTTTTTAAACTATCTTAAAGAACTGTTATTAGGTTTTCAACATTACTTGAATTAACTAAACATTTTGTAGGTTTAGTGAAAATCAAAGATAATATTCGATAATGTTTATTTTTTTTATTGAAAATTTATAAGCTCAGTATTAAAATAATTTATTTCCTACTTAATCAATATGGCCAAATATTATCTTAGTTACGGTAACCATTATAACATTCATAACTCCCGTGGGAGTTATAGCAGGCAATTATGATTTCTTAACTCCCTCTAATTTTTTAATTGAAAAGAAATACAAATCTGGTGCACTAAAGTTACGAGAAGAGAAGAAATGCTATTAAACAACCATTTTTAAACGCCAATAATATCGTTTCGTTTATATTCTTGCTTCCAGTATTACTTTTATTCAACAATTCTTAAAATTTCTGATATTTTTTCTTGCACATTCCTTCCGATGTTACGGGCACTAAAACATGGGAAAAAATAAGTAAATATACATACCATATCTTAAAAATATGCCAGAAATATTATTTCATTTACATTTCTGCTGCCAGTATGGTTCTTTTTTAGCCATTCTTGAAATCGGTCGTATTCTTTCTTGTACACTACTTGAGATTTTTTTGGTACTAATGCAGCACGAGCTTTCTCAGCTTTTTTTAATACTTCTTCGGGAATATTTGATGTTTTTCACGTTCTCAGTCATTTTTAAAAATTCATAAATTTTTGTTGACGCAATTGTCAAGAAATAAATCCATAGTAACCAAGCGTAGATAACTAACAGCAAATTTGTTTTTTGGATTTGTTTAGTAGAAAATAAAATTGTAATTTGTCTTTTTGGATTTGTTGAGTAGGAAATAAAATTGATTATGTATCACGTAAATTACTAGGTGTCAATAACCTCGGGCAACGTACAATCCCTCGGGCCTAACGGCCCTCTGGATTGTAACTCGTTGCCCTCTGTTATTAACACCTTCATAATTCCCTTGATACATAAATAACTATAATACAGCAACAATTCCTTTAAAGGTTTGTTTTGAAAAAAAATTAAGGATAAATTTCATAAAAAAAGGTATTGCTATAGTTATTTTAAAAATATAAACAAATAAAAATTTTCTAAACATAGCCTCGGAGAGCAGTTTTATACCCATTTAATGCCTATATTTTGTTTTTTCCAAATTCTTTATAGTTTAGTCAAAAAACGCCCCGATTCATACATTTAGTCCACCCGGTTGTATCAAAGAATTTTTTTAAAAATCTAGTTTTTTCAATGACTGAGGAAATTGCCTAAAAATTCGATTTTTACAAGCTGTATCTGATTTATTAGGAAATTTATATAAAGTTTTTTAGGAGGTGTACCAATAAATCCTTGAACCATGTCCTATCTAATTTTGTAGATTTTCCAAATATACCTATTTTGCAGTTAACAAATCCCAGAAATTTTTTTGTTAATCGAATTAGAAATAAAAAAAATATTTTTGGTTATACACATACAGGGTGCTTCGGCTCAGCCCCCGGTTTCAGTAGCACACTTATTACTGACTTATTTGATATTTATAGATTTTATTTATATTTTAAGATGTATTACAGAAAAATATTTTTGATTAAAAAGACGTCCCAAAAAAGTGTGACGTTAAAATGAAACATTTTTTTGTATAGCATGGTTATTTGTTTTGTGCCGATTAGGATGCCTTTTTAGTTACTTATGTACAATATCTCAATTTTTTGTCAAATCAGGTAAAAAAAAGAATTGAAATCACAGAAAAACTTAAAACTGCTGCGATTAAAAACACTTTGACCCAGTCTTAGCTGTATTAAATATGTCAAAAATACTACTGATATCATGGTCCCCTCCTGTAACGACATTATCGGTCATTTTTAAAATTTACTTTAAATTCAGAATTGTAAATTATAACCAGTGTTAGGAAATTGGTATGCTACTTAGGTGGGGAGCGATTCATTGGCGTAGTCCGCACGCTTCGCATTGTTAGAAGCAGCGGTCCCTTCATTAAGTGTTTAAGTTTCCTGATAGTCTCCATAATCGAAATAAAAACCGAATTACGTCCGCTTTTAAACTCCTGGAAACATGTTTTTGTTTCAAAATAAAAATAAATAAATGTTTACTATGAATACTATGATTTAAGAAGTTTAGTTGCGACGCAACGCTACTGACCATCCCTATGAATTAGTTTGGCGCCAAGCATTCAGCCAATCCTGAGCAGGCCCAAGTTAGTACGGTCTTCGCTGATCAAGCGTTCAAGTTTTTGATCGTATTACACCATTATAATCGACTCACAAAACATGTGCCGCTATACTCCTGGCTTCATATATGTTTCCTATCTCTAATTGTAACTAAATAATAAAACAGCGTGCCATAGCTACGTCCTTGTCGTATCTGTCATAGTTTTTTTTTTTTTAAAAAAAGTTTTTCAAACTCTTGTGACCAAGTATCACAAGTGTTGTGGTCGATATCAGATCTTGTAATTGTTAGACTAAAACGAGAGCCTACCTAAATTAAAAATTTAATGTCTCACGATATTAACAAAAAAATTAATGTAAACAAAAATAGGGCATAGTGCGTGTGATGAGTGTCCCCAGCACAACTAGCGACACCTGGGCCGTGTATGTTTTGGCAGACCACTCGTTACAAAAATGGCACTTAACGAAAACCGAAGAAGAACTGATTTTTGTTGCTGAAGTGAATCGTATGGTGAGAGATAGTTTTCGCAGCGCTCTCTGGGAAAATTGTGTGGGAGATCAAACTGAAATTGACATTTGGCTACTTGACATCCAATCAGATAAAGACAGTGTTATAATACTAGCAGCTGCTGTTAACATCCCAATTTCACCAAGAGTTCACTACGCAATGATTAGTCTACAAACAAACACAAATCAAGCACCAACTTCAGTCAAAGATTTTCTTTTGTTAAAAATCACAGATATGTATAGGGAAAGCAATCCCGGAGATTCTCTCACCTACAGATTTCTTTTATGCGGCATTAATGCCTATTTATACAACCAGAAACATATAACTGTTATAAAACCACAAGAAGAGCCTGATATTTTAGAATTTAACACTCCTCAAGACTTCTTACTGGCTGGCTCGATTTGTATTAACACTCCTGTGTTTTTCTCGCGCAATCATGGTCTGGTTGCTATTGCCGGTACCGATAACGACTTGAGTGTCAATACGACTTGTCCTAACACACCAGTGGAGACCACCTTCAGTGATAATATTGTTGTTAATAACCTGTCAATTTACAACATGGACCCTGAAGATATCTTAAACTCGTATAAAGATACAATTGGGCAATTAAAAGCCGCTTTTATTTTCCATATCAAAAACCAGGAACAAGCTTACAGAGAAATCCTGGATGAGTTCTTTCCTCCAGATGCGTCAAAACTCCCCGGAATTGACTCCCTCCTTGATAAAGTTGTAGTTATGATGTGCAAGGACTTAATTGATGATACACCAGCAGGTGACCCTAGATGGTCAAAAGACCACCAAGTAGGGCTCGGGAGTTCGTATTCAATGCAGGTTTTGCATCAGTTGGAAGACAAACAAAAGGCACACTCCTTGTTCATTAAATTCCTAAAAGAGTCAGGATTATGGACTCAGCTTTCGGCTTCCACGATTCGCAATACCACAACAGCTACTACCTATATTCTTGGAGAGTTTGCTGAGAAAATTGTGGCTGCTATTAATCTTAAAAATGTTGCTAATAGTGAGATTTTGGAAAAGGCTATTGAGAAATCAACTGATAAAAAGCCGGAAAACGGATTGACATATCAAGATTTGTTTTTCCGCGAAATCAGTCAGGTGCATAAAGGTATTCAGGAGTTAGTGAATAATTGTGAGGAGGTTTCACATTCAAATAAGAATCCCACACAGATTGCTGAGATTTTACATGAAACAAATGATATTATTTTGGTGAGTTTTGAATATTTTTGGGGAAAATTAATGAGCAGATTTTTGTTTAGGATGTGTTGAGGAATGTGATTAGGTACAGGGAACAAAATTTAATAAGTTATAAGCCAACGGAAGCTGTAACTGTCATTGCTCCAGAGTTTTTCCCGTGGACTGCGGCGAGTGGAGCAGAAGGTCTATTTAATTCATTGTCACAAATGGTAATTTTTTGATACATTATTTTTCTATAACCAAATCTAGACCAATTTTAAAAGAACACCTTTGTTTTAAGACATATTTCGTAGCAAAAACAATATGTAATCTAACGCCATAAAAAATATTTCTCCGTAAAAGGGAAAAAACTGTACAAATTCATTCAGAATCTTTAAAACTTAAATTGAAAATCACTGGAATCTGTGGAGTCATTGTTGGCAAATTTGATATTAATACATATAGTAATTAATAATATTAAATTAATATAATTCCTTGCTTTTATTGCGAATTAGGTGCGCAAGTGGTGACGTCAAAACTTGGATTGGTCAGGGTTCCGTTTCCAAACAAAACAAAGTGGACTGTTTTGGACGCGGTTTTACTTTAATTAAAAGATGTAAAATAAAAAAACTTACTTACTTTACAACAACCGAATAACGTTGTAAATTAAGCGTTGAAGTTATGTTTTTGTTGTGTTTGGAACCAAGCAGCTGTTTTCTAGCCATTTTCGTCACCCTTGCGGACTATATTGTTCATAAACTGCTATGGATAATTTGACTTGGTTTTGTCACTGACAAATATTTTTTATAACAGTAAATAGCCACGAAATATGACTTTTGTTTGATAGAACATTACTCTACTTTTTTTACAATTTTCAAATTTTATTATTACTTTCTGTTTTTGTTATACTTTTTAATCTCTAACCACTTTTAGCATTCACTCGCATACAGCTATGGAATAAATTCAACGAACAACGAGCGTTTGAAAAATGATATATTGGACCAATTAGTCGCGATAACTGACATAATTATCGACGGCAGAAGAACACATTTGGAAAGCCTAAAAGGAAGCCCACGTGAAGAAATTATTTACAAACAATATTGCATTGACCGCCAGAAATTCATGAAACCATTTGGTAAATATTTTTTTATTTAGAAACGTATTATTTGTTCACTTGACATCCGTTATTTTTAACAAAAAATCTCGGTTGTTCTAAGCTATTTCCCCGAGCATTTTTTGCCATCTTACATTCTTCATATATGTACTTTCATTCCAAATACTTTTTTGTCTAGTTTTATTTCCAATCTTTCATAAGAACCTCCTTTGTTAATCTTTCTTACTGGCTTTTTTCATTGTCTATAAAGATTGATGTGATGACCATCATACAAAGATTTTTTTTTGTAAAAAAAAACATTCTTAATATATAGGGTGTGTCAAAGATCGCGAATTTCCTTTAAAGGAATACATGGGAGACCCTCAAGAAACACAAAAATTTATTTTAAAAAATTCAATACTCCTTTGTTTGTATTTTCTTGAGATTTATGAATACGTAATTAATTTCAAATGCTTTATTGTTTCTTTTTTTTTCGTTTTTCTGATTTTTTTTTTAACTATATTAAGACAATTCAATTTTTTTTGCAAATTCAGATACTCATAACTTTTCAAATTTTGAAGTTAGAATTTTTTTTGTCTTTAAGGTTTGGATTGTTTTAATGGTGGGAATCAGCCCACTAAAGGAAATTCGTGACTTTTGACACACCCTATATAAAAAAAAACGTGTTTTTTTTGTTTTTTATTTCTTCCACTCATAATCTCACTATATAAACGGACCTAAATATTAAAATTTTCCTGTTTTTTTCCAAAAAAATTTGTCCATTCTTCCACGTAATGCTCTTTTGAGTCGAGTAGATAGCATAGTTTTTGTTTTAACCACGAAATGTAATAACTCATGACTATTCACTCTCAAAGCCAACCGCTTGTTTACGATATATGAATGAAAGCCTTTTTTGAAGAGAAACGTTGAGAGAGAGACGCAGTAAACTGCGATTAAATTTAGACTAGTTATTTTTTTAAGTTAAGATTAAAACGAATAAAAAAATACTATCTTATAGGGGGTTATATTCTTAATACCGAGTGACTATTTAGAACTGTTACGTTCAGGTTTTTGATAAATTGCTATTGAAAAATTTTCTTGTTGGAATAATGACAAGATTAAGCAAGCAGCTGACGCTCGCTCTCTCTCTATTTCGGATATTTTGCTTCGTGGTTTCTTACTGTATAGTACTTAACTATTCGATTATACAGTGTTAATCAAACGGGTCGGATCAGTAGTCGTATGGTTTTTAAAGCATTGTTATTTTCAAAGATATAAAAAAATATATTTACCTTTCTGAGGCATATCTGCAAATATGCTGTTTTAAATATATAATATTTAAATATGTCTATATTTTTTTTAATTCTTATTTATTTTCTCTTGTTTCATTGTCATTGCCATCTCGAATTGCTCACCTTTTTTGTGCCTCTTCTGATCCTTATGTCTATCTGTTTAAAAACCAATTATTATTTTTGTTGCAGTACAAGAAAAAGACTGGGAAAGAGCGGCAAAACTCGCCGAAAAATACCTAGATTTCGATACCTTGATGATAATCTGTGAATCTACAAGTAATCAGCGTCGTCTAGACGAATACTTGGAAAGATTCAATAATGACGGATTTTCGGAACATGTTTACAACTGGTTTCTAAAAGAGAACAAACAAGGGAAATTAATTGATATGTGTAAACACGTCGGCAAATCTAAAAACATCCAAAAACTCACAAATTTCCTTTCTGATTATCCCTCACTTTCTTGGATGCAAGAAATATTTGATAAGAAGTACAATCAAGCAGCGAATACTTTACAAAAGTTGGCTTTGAACGAAAAAGAGTCAGTTACAAAACAAAAAACAATGTACAGTTTATGTAAGTTGGCAAAGCTGGCATCAGGGAGTCACGATAGTGATGAGTTTTTAAAAAATATTGAATCAAGGCTGGATTTGATTGCTTATCAAGAAGACGTACCAGACTATGTTTTGCAGCAGTTTGGTTACGACACGATTCATATTAGGGTTATTCCGCCCAAAGATTTGATTAATTTGTACATTTGTAAAGAATATTCAGAAGCTGGAGAACTTGAATTTAAAAAAGCGCTGGATTTATTGAGATTTATTGAAGATGACGAACTGAGGCAGGATATGTCTCTTAAAATTTGGAGGTATGCTCTGTTAAGAGACTACTGGGATCATGATAATTTAGACTGTCCCTTGGAAATTTTACAAAACAAATTGTTTTTCAAATTAGCGGATTTAGCAATGGTTTTGGAAGGAAACGCATGGAACCTGCTACCACCTCTAGATACGTTACTAGATGACGAATCCTTAACACATTTACAAAACAATACAAATTTTCAATTTTTAATTAAAACAGGATATGAGCATATTTATAGGTCGCAAACTGTAGAATAAGTTTTTTACAATAAAGTAAATTTTTATGAAACTTTATTTTATCTTACTAACACTGGTATAGACAAATAAAGGACGCCTGTATTTCTACACTAAAAAAAAACTTTGATATTTTCAATCCCTGGTGTTAACGCACCTTAATGAATTCTCGTTAAATCCTCCACCATTTTTACCAAATCATCAACAGTACACTCCTGTTTCATCCCACCTTCTCCAGTCATCTAAAACCGCAAGGAAAGTTAATATCGCGCAAAATTTGACACACGAGACGTTAGCCGACTGTAGCCTTCACGAGTACAATTCGGTGAAAGTAAATTATTTTTACACGACCTCGAAAAAATATTTTTACGACCAAAATAAAATAACTAAAACTCAATTATTATCCGCAAAGCACCAATACGAAGCCTTAGCGCGCTTGTTCAACACAAATTTTTACAGTTTCTGGTAACTTAACGTTCTTACGATATTTAAAAAAGTTCAATCTATTAAAATATTCACTATATCATAAAACACCAAAACTATTTGAAAAACTGATATTCAAGGAAGATAACATATAAGGGCTGAAGCCCACTCCCGAAAAAATCCAACTGTTTATTTAGTTGTGATATGTAGTCATTCCGGTATCGCAAAAAAAGAATCTTGAGTCTCCTTTAAAAAGCAATATTAACCCTTCAGTGCTCGCGCGGATTACAGTCGTAATCCAGCCATGTATTATTTTAGAAAAATACTACTTATAATTTTTTCACATAGAAACCGCTTTCAGTACCTGTCTGTTGAACGTTGACAAGACTGCAGATAAAGTGTTTTTACAATTATTTGCAAATTGTGCCATAAAAAACATAGTATACTTATTTGGACTACACTTGTATGCCACGCGAATAGAGACGTGATTGTTCTTTTTACGTTTATTTTTATTGAATATTTGTGTTTTTTTTATATACTTTATAATATTTTAACTTACTGTCTATAATAAACTATAAAAACATTTTTTTTTTAATATTTACCTCTCGATTAGTTAGTGAGCAGTTAGAACGCAATTTTATCTATTTATTATTTACTATATATTTTAGCATTGTTATTGATAACACAGTACAAAAGACCTTTCTGGTGAATTTGTCTAGAAGGTATTTAAAATTTTCTTCCTACCATTTAGCTAGAAAAATCATCTTTTCTGCAAAAAAATAAATTTTGAAAACGGACTACAATTGTACTCCACGCGAGTATCCACGTCTGAAATAGACACGCGAGTACTGAAGGGTTAAGTACGCCCTTGGAAAAGGTATGAACGAAGGACCATTTTATAGTACGTATAGTAATCGCCTACGGTTCCCAAAAATGCACAATAGGGTATACATACAATAAAATTTTGAAAACGACGGCGCCATTTTTTTTTTTATTTAATAACACAAAAACAGTTATGAATAGTCCAAAAAAATTATTCCCTTCAGCCTTCCCTAAAAAAAGCAATCCAAGAGCATGAACAAAGTGGCTGACCTCTGGTGCCACATTACATAAACTATTCAAATGGGGAAAAGTTATTGGTCGCGCTATATTTATTTATTTTGTACATGATTTGATTGCTTCACATTTTAAGTATTTAAGTAGTTTATTTATCATATTTGGACTTTACTTTTTATCTTCGAATTTAGTAGTTTATTTATCGTTTAACAGCTTTAAATACTGTTCTAAGTATGTTCTTAGTTATTTAATTTTATTATGCTTATTTCGGCAGCTTGGAGAACATTGGTCCTTTTGGCACCTAGCCGCGGAAACGATAAATGTGAAAGACAAGTTATTTAATCATAATAAGCCGTACTTGATATAAATCTTTTTTTTTTATTAATATGACACGTTATAAATTTTGACATTTTTTGATTTAAAAGAGATGACAGAATATCGTAGTAATCTGAGAGTAATGATTAATAAGAAGCGATACGCGCTCTGATGGTGGAATTTGGAACTAATAGACACGTGCGTTATTGAGGGAAAAAATTCAAATTGTTGACAAAAACACTGTCGCGTATCGCAATTGTTAATTGTCAAAAATACGGTAGAGGTCGTGTAAAAAGCGTTTAGTCTTCGGTCGTCTTACCTGTAATCCTTCTGCAACTTCCTTCATTTTATCATGCGACAAATCCAAAAAACTTTCAATCAAATCCCCATCAATAAACCCTTCACTAGCCTCTGTTTTAATGTCAGTATTGAACGCCCTCCACTGCAAGTGCTCAATTTTCCCCACTGATTTGATAACCGTCGACAATTTATTTTGTAATTCTAGGAGAAAATCATAGAAATCTTGCGTAATCTGCGTTACCAACCCTAAAATTCTCAAAAGTTACACACCTCCAAAATTAGACCCTCCCAAGGAGGTTAGATAGAAAGGAGAGAGTATGCCCCACACTTCCCGTGAAACAGTTTGGTATCAGCTTGGTACCAATTTATGACAGGTTTCAAATGAAGCGCCGACTCGACAAATCAAGTTCGGCCGTGTCTGGTCTCGCAGCTGACGCAGGACGCTAGTGTTTGTTTGATTATTTACAAACAAACGTTGTCTTCATATTTTTACTGATTTTTTTTAGTCGGTGTGAATTGATTAATATTCTTTGTTATTGTTGTTGTCGTTTTGTTGTTTTTATCCTTTGTTTAAACTTCTTACACTACATTGTGTGACGCTACTGACTTCAACCTCGTGATGCGCCTGCCTTCAGTACCAGTTTATAGCTTTGCACAGTGAAGGCGACAAGTCCATTTTTTTCAAATTGTACTCTCTCCTTCCCAACTAACCTCCTTGGACCCTCTCAACTGTACCTATGGCCCCACTAACAGTCCCAAACAATACACATCCTGTAGTAGGCGTCGATGTCTCCCCTAAATTCTGCATAACAAGCGAGCCATGTCTGAAAACATTTATCATGTCTCCGACATGGAACCGACCCACTTGGTGCATCTGCGCCCTCTCTTCATCTGTAGTGGCAGCACTGTTTTTCTGACAAACGAAAATATTAAAGGAATTCTCTGCCCCTAGGAAGATATCATCATCGAGGATTTCAACAGCAGTCATCCAATTTGGATCAAAATCACGCGCAATTTCCTCGAAACTGCCCTCCATTGTTTTGTACTGCAGCAAAGTCATGCTTCGCATCAAGTCCCCGAGGAGGATAAAGTCGCCCTTAGTTTTTACGTAAAGTGATAGAATATTATTAAAGTGGGAACATTCCAGCCGCAGTTCTTTCTCTACAGTCCATTCGAAAAGTCGTACAGTGCTATTAATACTCGCTAGGAGTTTGCCGTTGAACTCAGCGAGGGAGTAACAAGCACCTTTAATTTCTTTTTCAGACAGTTGGGTTAGTTTATTGTCGTTCCAGTGGAAAATTAGAATGCGGCCTTGAGTTGGTTCGGATTCTTCCGGATTAACAAATGAAGTACCGACTACAAAATATTCGTTCGTGTCGCCACCTAAACGATTGGTGGATATTATTGACATTGCGTATTCTTGTGGCATTAATTGATGGGAGTGTAAAACTTCGAAAGTGTGTTGGTCAATTATGAGTAGGTTGTGAACTTCGACTTCTTGACCATAGTCAGGGACGATATTACCGCCAATTAGAGTACTACTACTAGATTTATTCATTGATAGAGATCCGACACTACTGCAGGCTGTTACTGATTGAGCCATCGTTGATGCACTTGGACGTGAAGGGTTTAATCCTGTTGAGTCTTGGATATCGATCCGAACAGTTAAAACACCAAAAGTCTGAAAATTGTTGATAAAAATAATATATGTAACTCGCTGTAGTTTCATAAACGAGATAAATAAATTTAAAGAAGATAATACAAGTTATAGACTTTTTTCTATAAGTTTTTTAATTATTACATAATTACGCAATTTTTGTCGATACAGAAAATGTATTTTTTTGGTCGTTACTAGTGGCATCGGCCTTAAATGTAATTTTGGCGGCTGTGGCCGGTCTAAAGCCTGTAAAAGAGGCATTTTCTGGACAGTTACACAAAAAAAAAACCTATTTAGGGCTGTAACTACTAGTAATGACAAAAAAAAATTTGTGCGGTTGTTAACACTAATAAGTAATAACAGCCACAAGATATGATGAATTATTTGGTATATAAATAACTATTAAAACATAATAATGAAATTGAAATGGACTGCTTTTAATGCACAAATGAAAAATGATTTGGAACTTGAAGATCATAATCGCAGCGAACAACGCTAAGAAATCTCACACTTTACAATTGTCAAAACTTTTAGATTATTATCACATTCCCTTTTCGCACCATATTCTTCTACAGCTTGTCTAAATGTCGTTCTCTTTTTAAAAAATTCAAAAATGTTTTTCAATTTTTTTTAGCTGCAAAGACGTCACCAGATATAAACTTTCCTTGAATTGCTCTGTTCAGAGTGTGTTTCATTTTCAATGGTTTTCACAGATTTCTCATACTTGCGACCATCACAGAAACAAACGAATAATACATTCTACTACTTTTTGAGACAAATCTAATAGTGAAAACAGTTTTGACTATCATCTTTTGTTTTTGAGATGCAACACGCCTTTTTGATTTGTTTTGACTTTGTTTGATTTGATTTGTTGATTTTTTGAAAATTTGGTAACTTCTTTATTCTTTAACCCTTTGTATTTTTTTTTCCTTTGTTGCGTTTCTCATACAGTTAATAGAATTTTTTTTTAAATTTTTTGTAACTCTATTTTTAGGAATGCGGGGGTGGGGACTTTAAAACCCCGTTGGTACTAATAATAATAATTTAATTTGATAATAATTGTTAATTTATAATAATTTGATAATGTTGGTATTAATTCTTATCAACATTTTCAATCAGCTCTTTATCATCTTTGCTGATATTTTCTACGTTAGTATCGCAGCTGTTATCAAGAAGAAAATGCTTCTTTTGCTGCAGCTAAACACTCATCGTCGGTAAGAAATTTATCTCTTCTCCAAGACAACATAATTTATCTGTTTAGGACAAAAATTTTGATCTAAAATTTATCGCCTAGCGGCCTGATGGAACTTTAGCGTCCAGTGGTAAAAATAACGTCTATTATTAAATTCTGCAATAAAATAACAGACATTTATGTTTGTATAGGAAGTAGATATCACCAACAATCCGATATAATAAATCATTCAACAGAAAATTCAAAGAAAGCTGTAATTTTTCTCACCTTTATTGTAACTATCAAAACCAGTTTCTAATGAAAAATACAAGAGTGAGTAATTTAGTTTTTTTTATTTATTAGAGCTTTTTGTGATCTGAAAGTTTTACAAAATACGCAAAATATATTGTAGAACACTGTAAAAAAAAGCTGCAGTCGATAAAGCACATCACTATCGATTTACGAAATTTTAAAACAGGCTGGACTTTAAGTCCCGTTGGCACACAAAGGGTTAACCAATTAAAAAAGTAAAATTTGGTACTAATATAGATTTTTAGGTGGTATCGTATGGTGTAATTAAAAGATTTTTAACGTTTTGATTTTTGACATATAAACCAGTTACATTTTTTTAAAAAGAGAAACCATAGTTGTAGCTGTGTTGACCTCCACCTAACAAAAATTATTAATTTGTGGTGTTAAGAATTAGACAGAATAAAAAAAAACAGTGAGGCTTATTTTTTCTGTAGTTTCATAAAATGCAATAAAAAACATGCGAGATGACCTAATTAAAGCGCAAATTGTACAAACCTGTGATTCCTCCTGGTAGGCTATCCGTCTGGGCGACTCCTGTAATGGCACGGTCCGAATATGTAATTTCTGTATTTCGTCAATAGTTCCGATTGTGACCGACGAATCAGTTGCTAAAGCTAAACTATCAGGGTAGGCCTCGGCGTTCAGAGAACACATATGATTAACTTCTTTCATATTAACATTCGAAAATACGAGCTTATGATTAGATGAATAAATGACAGTCGGGCGATCAGAACAAGCGAAAACATTCGTTGTACTCAACGAACGGAAAGTCCGTAAAACTGTAGGTTGAGTGCCTAATGTGACACGTTTTTTGTCACTTAAAATTCCTGTATCTTTGTTAAAAACAAAATAAAACATTGATCCATCACCCAATGCACACAACAAGTAATTGTGACCCTCGAAACATGTCATTAATACTGATCGAGGTATGATTTCTGTAATTAATAAAATATATAATTACGTATGCAGCAATTTAAAAATTTAGTTTCTATTCACCTCCTCCTAAAAATTCTTTGGTAGCTTCAGACAAATCCGGTATACGTAAAATCCGTGCGGTAATATCCGTCCACAATCCTACTGCTATATATTCAGAAGTTGTTACACCATCCCCCAGAGGGCTTATATCTAAACACGCAACTTCTACATCAAGTTTAGTCGTCCTAAATTTTATAATAAATCCTTTTTTTAATATTCGTTTTAGGTTTCACTTACCCTTTCATTATAAGCTCATTTTGATGGATCTCGATATAGTACAAAATCGAACCAGTTGAAACAACAATCTGTGTCGTATTACACGCTACTACTGCTATACTTTTTTCGCTTGGTGGTTTCCATTCAGCTAATAATGTTTTGTTTTGTGCTGATACAAGTCGTGCCGAAACTGGAGTTACTTGAATGAGTTGTTCATGAATTACATTACCACAGAAGAAAGTTTGTTGATCAGATGCAAATCCAGCAATGTCGGTTTCTTCAACTTCTTCACCGTTTAGACTTAAGATACGAGTTTGGCCAACGAAAGCTAGGACGAGGGTGTTGTCGTAACGGCCATCTGGGATTAACAAAAAATAATGTTCATTTAAACTGTTATTTATTTGTGTTTTTAGTTGGTTGGCTGTAATACCAAATTATTGGGAGTATTGCGATGTATACATACCTTCAAGACAAAGTATGCAGGACCATAGGTTTATTCCAACAACAGTTAAAAAAGATAATAACTATATTGCGCATGCGCAGGACGAATGAAGTGTTCCATCAAACAGAACTGTTTATAGTTTTGTTTTTCTATTTAAAAAAATAGTATTAAAAAAAAAGGTGAGCCTAATTTCGCTTACACCCGGTATACATCAGAGACACATTTTCTTTCTGTAGTGTCAATTATAATTTATCTTTTTGAAATAAGCATTTACCTCGGTCTTTGCATATTAGGTCTTTGCGTCTTAGTTAGTTCGAACAACCATTCAGAACAGTTCAGAATTGGTCTGCACATGCGCAATATAGTTTTAGCAAGTAAAATATCTATTGTGCATGCTCAGTCCGACCTCTTTGCATAATACCTACTATACTATTTTATAATTTACGCTTCTTACCAAATTTTTTATATAAAAAAGTAAAGTTTTGCCTATTTTAGTGTATTTTTAGAGCACATAAATGAGTTTGTAAGAAGTTTCTCAGAGACTCAAATCACAATAACATATTTTTTTTAAATAAAAACAACATAAAGAGTGACAAAAAAATGTACTCAACTCTTACCTGATGCAACTTGTAGCGCCCACATCCCCTTAATCCCCGGTAAATCAATCGACGCATGTTCCTGAATCCCAATTCCATTCCTTATAATCCTCAAGGACCCTTCCTTGAAAGCCCCCGAGCAAGTAACCAACTGCCCTTGTCCCTGCCTCTCCAAATCAACAACACACATATCCAAAATCGGTGCCAAATTCGTAAACGACTCCATTACAGAAACATACGAGCCATTCTCATTAGGTTTAGTTGTCAATTTAACCAACTGGGAATCACCCAATCTCGACCCAATAAATAAAACCCCATTATCCAAGTATGTAATACATTCAGGCGTCGCAATCTCCCCCAACAACTCTACTTTCAAGTCTTTCACAACGTCGTTACCATCACCCCGATTCTCCACTTCCAGAAACAACATGAAGAGGTGACCCGCCATGTCCCCTAGGAGGTAACGTAAACCACCTGGGTCGACTTTAGCGTAACACACAATAGAGCTCTGTTTGATAACAGCAGGAGCAACGACAACTGGAGTGATACCATCATGGTAGAGTATGTTCTCTTGGCCGATTATTATAGCACCACCTAGTGGAGAAGGAACTGGGATTATCATAGAAGCTTCAGTTTCGACATTGTCCTGCCTCCAGGGCACTTTGACAAATTCTTTTTCTCTGAGGGAGATTTCATGGGTTTTCACGTGACGACCATTTACGTCCTGGTGGATAAGGATTAGAGTTGGATTGGCACAACCGTAAAGGAATTCCACGTCGTGGACTTGCAATTCATCAATCCTGAATCAAACTTGAGAATAAATCATTAATACAGTAAAAAACTACCTAATATTTGAGGCTTTCAATTCTGAGTTATCTTTCTCTAAGGGAATTATTTTGAATAAACCGTCATAGAGTCTCAAACCAATAACACGTGCTTTAGGATCAATCACAGCTAAAATCCCTGTCTCTGAAGGCTTCCCTATTTTATCAGCCACACTTCCATGGGCCTTGGTAATAATATCTAAATTATCGGCATCATTTACACACTCCAAAATCATAGCATTGTACCTCATTGTTACAATAAAGAGCAAATCTTTCTTTTCATGCTAAAACAACGCACAAAACCAGTAGTTGTAAACTTCTCAAACAAATCTACCAACTTGTGGCCGAAACAGTTTCATAACAGCTACTTTTCCATACAGTGCTACTTCTTTAACAGGTCTTAGACCCTCCGGTGTTACTAAATAAATTTCCAATCTTGTATTTTTCGCTACAATTAAGTTCAAATCAGTAGGGGAAGTGAAATTGCCTAAGAAAAAAGGTTATGTTATTGACGAATTTATGCAGTTTGTTAACGGCGAATACCTGTAACACAGGCTGAAACAGCCGTTGGCTTATGAGCCGTTACGACGTAATGATAAGCCATTTTATGCTTTTCACAGGATTCCTCGCTTAAAATTATTTAAATGACACAAATTATCATTTTTCATATGATCCGGCAGTTAAATCAAACTTCACGAGGTTATGCACAAAGTGTTGCCAACCGTAAATTTTAACAAAATGTCAAAAATACCTAACTGCACCTAACTTCATTATAGTTTTAAAAACGGAAAAATGAGGATTAACAAAAAATCTTTAAAATAATTTTGTGAAAAGTCAAGTGTTTTTTGTGTATAATTGTTTATCATTTCGTTGGAGTCCAAATTTTTTAGTTGACATTTGTTTTTTTTAAGGTAAGGACTTGTAGAACACATTTGGCATACTTAACCTCACTATTTTTAATTTGGGGGAATTTTATAAGAAAATTAAAAAACAGAGCAACAAATAAACATAATTTTGAGTTGTTTTGGTTTAATTATTCATTTAAACACAAGGTTTGTTCGGATCAATAAAAAATGTAAGCAAATTTACGAAATAATTTTGAAGATTCCTTTGTTTATTTGAGCGGGAAAACGCTGTTTTTGTTATAAAAAAAAATTGCGCAATATTACAGGTTTTTTATTTTTGGTAATTAATTCATAAAAATTACATATTTAAACTGACCTAAAGCGGTATCCATAAACAACACATTTATAATTTATAAAATTTTTAATATGAAAAAAAATATTGATAATACAGTAGAATCACATTAACGTAAACTAATATTTACTCTCTTTGTAAAATTGTTGGTAAACAAATGTTGTAAAGACCTGTAGGTATTTATTTTTTTAAATCATTCGCTAACAAAGACAGGTATGTTGGATACAATGACAAACCTCGTTTTTTGTTCACTCTTTCGAGATTTTACTGTATAATAGACATTCTTATTTTTTTCTTAAAACAATTAATAATTTGTTCTATTTATAAAATAAGTGTAATAACTTTAACAACATCTGTTTACAATATGTATAATAATTTTTTAGTAATCCCATCATAATATAATCTACTTGTAGAAATTTATTATACAGAGTGATTCTGTTAAAAGTATATTTTAGCTTTTCTGAAAAACTAGTATTCACACCGACTTTAGGATTTGCCATTAAAAACGTTGTTTTTTTTCTACGCATGTGAATTTTTTCAGATTTTTTTAAATTTTCCCTTTAATGAATACTAATTAATATTAATCCACCGTTTGCGCATGACGTCATACGGCAGCCTCAGGACAACGTTCTTATGTGCTTCTTATGGCCAATAAAATTCGAGAATGTTCTTCATTTATTTAGCGAACAATATTCAAATTATTATTTAAAGTGACATAGAGTACACCTAGAAGTCTATTTATAAATGCAGTTAAAGCTAAATTTCTTTCAACTGTTTTATGTAAATTGATAAATATTAGAGTAATTTATGTATTAACGGCGTAATCAAGGGGATTATGGCGCGTGGGAATGTCTAAAGCCCGACGTAGGGGGGCTTTTAATTTCCTGAGGGCCTTTAGTGACGATTACGCCCGTGGTATATACAAAATTTTATTTTGGATCATTTTTATTTTTCAAATCAAAAGAATATTCAAAATTCCGGTATTTTTTTAAACTATGAAAAAATCTTTATTAACTAGTTGTCGTTGCCAAGATACGGTATGTTGTTATTTTCTGTTTTGTGATTTGCCAAAATAAAAATTGATAAAAACGCATGTGAAAAAGTGTATTCTAGAGAAATGTTATAACAGGTAAGAGCCCAAAATTCAAGAAAAAGTTGTGTCACGCTCCGTGCTTTTGTAGTGTTTAGCAGTATTTTGAAATAATTGATGATTTTTCTTCATAATTGTAATTTAATGTAAAAAGTGACGTGGCAAAAAGTGCATAACAACTTAGCAAATTTAAAAAATTCAGTGCTATAAAAATAAAGAATCCGCCATGATTTGCGGGCGTATAAAGTAGATTATGGTAAAATAAATATATTAAAATAAAATAAAAATGAAAACGCAGGAAAATTTAAAATTTTACTATGTTTCAGTGTTTGACTTGTTTTTGACATATTTCTTTTCAAGATTTTGGAGAGTTTAACAAATAAATTCAAAGGTAGCTTTGTAACACTTGAAGTGAAATCAGTGAAATGTAAAAGAAATTGTTGGATACGTTGAATTATGATTGACGTTTCTGCCAACATTGTAATACCAAAAGGAATAAAAATCCTGATTGAGAGTTTAAAACTCGTAAATACTACCTTAATGTGAACAAATATTGAGGTGTTAAGTCTTTTTGAGTTAAAACAGCTCTCAAAATACATAAATAGACACACGATTTTGCCAGATAAATTTTAAAAGAGTTGTTGAATTGTCGGAAGTAAGTATTAATTTCGATTTTTCCCAGAAGTAGTAAGAAGTTCTTCAACTACTCTTCGCCGAAATTTTTACAGTTGTCTTGACATGAGTACTAGAAAGTTATATTTATTACATCACTAGTGACGTAAATTGACTTACATTGTATTGAAAGACAGAGAATTAAGCTACTAACACCGGAAATGGCTGCATGTTCAAGTGTTTTATCAATGTAGAAATTTTCCAAAATTAATTCAATTGGTCCAATCCGATGAGTGTAAAGAAGGCCCAAATTGATAAATTAGAGAAAAACAAGCAATTCTGATTTTCATTCCCATTACAAATGTTTGAAAAGTAAACCAATGGAAAGAATAAACTCGTAAGAAACACAACATTGTTAGTTCTAGAGTGTGAAAGAAGGCATTTCCAATCAAAATTTCTGTTTGTTCTGAATAGAGTTTCAGGAGTTTGTCTGAGAAATAAGGCTGTAGTAACCTAGAAACTGATTTTCTTTCTAGGGAAGAAAAACACAAGCTACTGCTAGTTAGGCCGGTAAGTAGTACAGTACACCGTAAAACATGTATTTCCGTCCAAATAACTTAAAAAAAACTCTTTGTAATGACGGTTTTTTTCTTTTTATTTCTTGTTTTCATAAATTTTCAATTTTGTGACCAAGTTTTGCGATTTGAATTTTTTAAGTGGAGTTTAGAGGTCATCTTCGGTAAGTTCTTTTTTCCACCCTTTTACGAAAAGTGTTAATATGTAAGTAGTAATAAATTGCAGTTTGTTTATTATACAATTTAGGTACTTTGGAGGGTAGTTTTTGGTTTAGGGACACGCTAATCTCAATTTATAGTGTAAAATTCTATTTTATTCAAAAATTAATAATTTAAAAAAAATAAAATTGCAGACTGATTTGTTAATTACTTTTTTATTAATTCCTGTAAAATTTCGCGAAATTTACAGTCACAAATATGTAACTCGATATTATAAAAATACTGAAGTAGAATCTTGTCAAAGGTTTTCTTTGTATAACTCTATTTCTTTCATTATTTTTCCGATAAAAGATGGGTGAAAAGGGACTTGCAATAGAAATAAAATTGGGACATCCTATATATAAACTGCGACTTTAGAAAATGTAAACACTTTTTTTTTGTGATTGCGTAAAATGTTGACAAGAGATTTTTGATCTCACCTTTCAATTGGTAATAATGTAGGCGTTTAAAACAAAGTTTAGTCTCATCTGTTTAAATAAAATTAATTATTGTCTTTTCGGTGCTATTTTCGTGATTAGATATGAATTGAAAAAAAACTCGAAACATCTTGTTTATGTACGTAAATATTTAAATACATTTTTGGTTTATTATTTGAACTAATTGCTTACATAATACGATGATTCAGTACTCAAAGACATAAAGAGGATTCGACATTCGGTGATATAATAGACATTTTTTGTTGTCTTTTGTAAATTTATAGATATTTTCCTTTGTTTTGAATCAGTTGAACACCAGCTCTCCAACAGGACGCATCACAGCTGCTCTAAAGCTATGTAGTTTTATTTATTATTAATTATTAAACGGAATATATTGCGATTGTATTCAGTATTTTTTAAACTTTCCAAAATCTTGAAAAAAAATGTCAAAAACAAGTCAAACACTGAAACACAGTAAAATTTTAAATTTTTTCCGCGTTTTTATTTTAATACATATTAATTTACATAAAACAGTTGATAGAAATGTAGTTTTAACTACATTTTTAAGACTTCTAGTTCCAATTTTTCGCTAAATAAATGAAAACAATTTTCGAATTGTTTTCGCCATAACAAAGAAACACCAGGAACGTTGTCCATAATAATTTTTTAGTAATCCCATCATATTATAATTTATTTATAGGTAATTTATTAGATAGAGTGATTCTGTTAAAAGTACCTATATTTTAACTTTTTTTTAAGAACTAGTTATCACACCGACTTCAAGGTTTGCCATTAAAAACTTTGTGTTTTTTTTTTGTATGCATATGATTTTTTTAATTTTCTTTTTTAATTTTTATTAAAGAAATGAAATATTTAAATTATTAAATAATAAAAAAAATATTTTAATTAAAACTATAAAAAGGTATAAAACATTTTAACTTTTTATCTTGTGTTATTTTTAAATTATACAAATGAGCAATTATTTATATTAACATCTCCTGGTAAATCCAGTTAAGATGCGCCGCAGGCGAGCCGCCAAAAGCTTACCCTCAGATAGCAGCGATGACGAAACCCCCTTATCCAAAATCTCAGACAAGCAACCAAAAAAACCGAAACCATCAACCGAAGATTCATCCAGTGAAAGCGATATCGAAAATTACTTACAACCTGCCGATAAAATAGATCTCGACTCACCTTTTTTCAACTTACAAAAAGAGCCTCCATCATTTGAGAAAATCGAAAATGAAATCCTTGAGGGAGTCAATCCTAAAACTCTCATCGATTCCGACAGCGACGAGGAAACACCTTTAGCTGCAACGGAAGATACTCCTTCAACTTCCAAATTAAACTTCAGCCAACTCCATGACTACACCAAGAAACTAGAAGAAGCAAAACGCCACATAGAAGAGTACAACGCGAGGAAACAAGCGGAAGCCAAAGAACTAAATATCGAAAATCTATTAGCAGCAGGTGAAACAAAATTACTCAGTGATGAAAAACAAGCTGAACTTGAAGCAACTTTGCATTCAAGTGATTTTGAATCGTGTTCTGATTCAGAAAAAGAGGGTTGGGAGGAGGTTTCCGAAAAGAAAGAGAAAGAGAAAAATGTAGTACCTAAAGAAGGCTTACAAATTACAGTAGAGATGCCTAATCCTGTCAAGAAGAAGAAAGGAGTTGATTTACTAGCAGCTATAAAGCGCAGAATTAACCGAGTGAGGAAAGAAAATCAAGTTTTGATCCATAAAGTACATTTACTGTGTTGGATTGCTCATGGCAATTATGTCAATACTAAAATCAACTCAGAAAATGTCTTAGCATCTGCACTATCATTAGTTCCGTCTCAGAATTGTTTTCCAGCAGATCGGACAGATCTAAATTATCTAACACAGATTTTGAAATGGTTTAGAAATACTGTAGAAATTGTAGAAAAGCCGGTAACAGAAAAACCTCTCGATGTGTTACTCAGAGACCAAATTAAGAAGAAAGAAGCATTTAATAAGAAGATGTTGGTTCTTATTTTTGTTGCCATTTTGAGATCTTTGGGAATTCAGTGTCGCGTAATTTTTTCTTTTCAAGTCGAGCCTTTGAGACCCCCAAGCAGCGAATTGCATTCACTTAGTACAAAAATTGATAAAGCAGTTAGTAGTAAAACTAAAGGCAAAGAAGACACAAGTGGAGTATCTAAAAGTACTACTAAAGCAAGTAGTAGATCGAAAAGTGTGAGTGATACTTCAGGATCTAAGGAAGTAAAATCAAGTCTTGATGTCAAATCCAAAGCTCGGTCTAAGAGTACAAGCGACACTAAATCTAAACCTGAAGGGAAAAAAGTTGCTAATTCAAAAGTCAAAGAGCCTCCTAAACCTGAAGCAGACAAAAAACAAGATAAAAAACCTAGATCTAGCACACGATCAAAAAGTTCAAGTGATACTTCCAAAGCAAAAACTGAAGAAGTTAAAACAAACACTCGTTCTAAAAGCACAATTGATTCTAATAAAGCCAAAAATCCTAAAGTTCAAGAAGACAAAAAACAAAAGAAAGTTGGTACTACTTTGGAAGTCGAAAAACCTAAGGCTAGTACACGATCAAAAAGTTCGAGTAATACTTCCAAGGCAAAAGTTGAAGAAGTTAAAAAGACTCGTTCTAAAAGCACAAGTGATGCTTCCAAAAAAGAAACAGAAACTAAAAAAGTTACAAGTAAATCTAAGCCTAAATCTAAAACAGAATCTCAACCAGGAAACAGAAGAAGTACGAGGAGTCAAAAACCTACTATTCCCCAAGTGGATGGTGCTAATGACAGTGATACATCACCAAAACCAAACTTGAAAAAACTTACCCAAAAAACAAATGAATCTCCTTTAAAAACTCGTCCTAAAACCCTCACAAAATACTGCGATTCAGACTCAGAGGATGATTTTACAACCCGAAGCCCTTTCTCTAAGAAAAACACAGGTTCTCCTCAAACCAATGGAGCGAATCTTAAAAAACTCAAAAATCCAATTCCTAAATCTTTTGACGTTCGTAAAGATATCATTAACATTGTGAAAAAAAGTGTTAAAGAGCAAAAAGATTTAGCTCTTTCTAAATCAGTTAAGAAACGTAAAAGTGGCGGAGGTGATAGTGAAGACAGTGATTATATTCCCGAACCTATAAAAAAGAAGCATCACGATAGTGATGACGATTTTGCACCGAAAGTTAAAGTGAAAAGGCGAGTCCAAGTGAAACCGGAAGAAGATCCTAAAGTAAAAAAGAAACAAGGAGTGGATGTTTGGTGTGAAGTTTTTATGGAAGTTGAAGAAAAGTGGATCAGTGTTGATGTACCTAAAGGACAACTTCATTGCGTTAATGAGTTATATGTAAGTTGAGTAAGAGAGTTATATTTAGCAAAACCTGAACCTAATTGTAGAATCGAGCGAGTCACCCTGTATCGTATATAATTGCTTGGAATAACGACCAAAGTATAAAAGATGTTACTAAAAGATACTGTGTTAACTTCAATACAATCACTAGAAAACTGAGAGCCGATCCGAAATGGTGGGAAGCGAGTCTTAAACCTTTCTCAGGACCTAAAACTGCCAGGGATAGGGAGGAAGATGATGAATTGGAGCGGCAACAATTGGAAAAACCGTTGCCAACTTCAATTGCAGAGTACTGAAATAAAACTCGTTTGCTTTTGCCTTATGAAATTGTTTTAGGTACAAAAATCATCCTTTGTATGTACTCAAGCGCCATCTTCTCAAATTTGAAGCACTTTATCCTCCTGATGCCCCAACTTTGGGTTTCGTTCGGAACGAACCTGTTTATTCCAGACAGTGTGTCTACACGTTGCATTCCAGAGATATTTGGTTGAAACACGCCAAGGTTGTCAAACTTGGAGAACAGCCGTACAAAATTGTCAAAGCTAGGCCCAAGTGGGATAAGGTAGGAGTGGTAGTAGAATAGTACACCTCCATGGCTTCAATGTCTTTTTATATCTGTGGTTGGTCTACGAGAGTTCATAAGCCTTGATGAAGAAATTGTGTCGTCGCAAATGTGGCCAAAGTCATAAAACAACGAAAGTGAAAATTTGTATAAATTGTAGTTTCAAAATTATTAAAAATATGCTATCATAGTGAGGATTAAATCCTTAATATTTGTATAAAGAAAATAACAAAAAGTTATTGAAACTTTTAGCTAATTAGGGTGTCTTCAGGTAAAGAATTTTTAGAAATCTTATCAATTTTATTAATAAAATTGGAAAAAATAGTCTCAAAACGCTTTTTTGGATTAATTATTTTTATGAATTTTGTTTATAAAAAAATTGTTTTCTATGTAAATGTTTGACTTTTCTAAATTTCATCAAAGGGCCCTAGATGGCAAAAGCTGTCTTTTCTTAGTCTGCTTCTTTTTCTTTTTTGTAGTTTGTAAAAGAGTTATTAATAGCTTTCCAAGAACTTGCAAAATAAAATAAGGTGCGATTTGAAACAGAAATTAATAGGATTGTTTGTGGATTGTTAAAAAAATTGGGAAATTAGAGATATTCATCCAAAAATAATTTACAATTTTTTGTTGTTTAGAAACATGACTACATTGAAATGACTACAAGGGTTGAATTTGTAGTATAAAGTTTCGAAATTTGATAAAAACAAATATTAAACAAATTTTAAAAAAACGCCAAGGATATCCAGCAAGAAGTCTCTTTTGGTAGTATTTTTTTATTCGTTTTGAAAACTTCATTAAATTTTCATTTTCTTTGCGTTATCATTTTGTCGATGTTTTGACGTCACAGTGAAGATCATGAGCTGGATCAAATTCAATTTCTCCCTTGAGAAATTTTTGTACATTAAGGCCATAAAAGGAGTGTATTAGCCTCTGGAAGAATTACTTATATTTGGTCGTTTTAGTTATCCAATAAAATGATAACTGACCAAATGTTAGAAGTCTTTGGACCTTGGCAAGTTGACGATTACGATCCCCCCACTGCCGAAAATGGAGTAGTTCCTAGAAACGCTTTTGGCAATGTTGAATTGTTTAAACCATGCATGTTGCCCAAAAAAACTGTACATTTGAAACGTAATAACCTTAATCCCACTTGAAAACAATTCTGATTTTTTTTCTTTCAGTTCCTGGATTGAATAAAGTGGCAAAACGAATGAACATTGATTGTGCTCCGGCACTTGTAGGGTTTGATTTCCATGGTGGATGGAATCACCCAACTTATGATGGGTATATAGTGTGTGAGGAATTTGCTGATGTCCTTGTAGCAGCATGGGAATTGGTAAGTATCAAAATACTACTTTCACCAAGATTACTAATGAAAGAACAAAGGAACAAGACGAAATAGAAAAAAGAGAGCAAGAAAAAATCGACAAACGAGTTTACGGAAATTGGAAGAGGCTTATCAGAGGTTTGTTGATTCGGGAACGCTTGAAGGCGAAATACGAGTTTGGTGAACCTTCGGGAGGAGGGAAAACGAAGAAAAAAGGGAAACCGACAGTTAAAGTCAGCAGGAAAAGGAAAATTGAAAGTGGAAGCGATTCTGAGGATTAATTACAGTATTACTGAAGTTTTATTACGGGTTTGTTACTTTATACTCTTTATTAAATATATTTTTCTATTTACGAGCCTTTTTTCTCCTGATAATAAAAAAAATACAATTAAGGACCCAGTTTTACGGTACATTTAAGATGTTATTGCGACCACCAATCACAGCTTCCAATTTTGCGCCCTTGCTATGGAAAAGAAGATACTCCTAAGAGATTACTGTCAAAATTAAGGTGAGCTTGGTTGGAGGGGTCTAAGTCGTAAACTTATACAATACGGACTTTCACAATATGTTACATTTTGTTTCTGTTTTAAGATCAAGTATACATTTTTTATAATTCTGAGTGAGGGCCAACTTACATCACTTTGTGTCTATTAGGATCCCATTGTTTAAACTTAAACTATCAGTCTATAACGTCTACTTTTTGGGAGGGACCTTTCTTAAGATCCGGTATGTGTTTTTTGATACGATGTAACTGAGTCCCGCTGCTATAGTAGTAGCACCCGTAATATACCTAAAAATTAAAATTTATCATTAATAATTTAGCAAAAACAATATTTGGCGTCAAAGTTGGCGAAGAGATTGTGTTTTTATAGGAAATAAACCAAATAGGAACTTTACGAAGAAACCTTCACGAAATTTCCGGAAAGTTAAATCACCCCACGGTTGACTCACCTTGCTGATAAAAAAACAAGAGACTATACGATTGTATTTAAATATTTCTATAAATATTGAATACGAATGTATTCGTACTTACGGATATAAATTAATTTAAATAAGGCTCTATTTAAATATTTATATTTACCGAAAATTTGTCAGTTTAAACTCGAAGTGACTATTTTTGTATTTGTTATTAAAAAAATTAATAATTTTTACAAAAAATTTATTTATTTAACTTCTTGTTGGATCTCCTTAGTGTGTAGAATGAAACGAAACAAACACCCAATAATTTTAAAACAATTTCACTTTGCACGACGCCCGTTTCGACAACAAAGTTGTTATTCTCAGAATACATAGTTCCCCACCAGAGGATGACAATTTTGTTGTCGAAACGTGCGTCGTGTAAAGTGAAATTGTTTGGTGCTATTGGGTGTTTGTTACGTTGTATTTATTTATTTACTTTTATAGCTCGGAAAATATTTCACGAAATTGCATCAAAATTAATACTTGAGGGTTTTTTAGGTCTCTAATTTTATTTTTTATGTCAAAATTGAAAAATAAGCATCTATAAAAATAAATAATATTTCGGAAAATATTTGATAAAATCGCATAAAATTGTACACTCCCGAGTTAAACAAAAAAAAGACACGAATTTTGTTTTAAAACTTCAAAAAAATACAGAAGAGGACGTTAGGAAAGAAGTCAACGAGAGGTAAATGCGGTCTGTCATTACACTCTAAGATTGACGTTGACTATGCCTAATAATTTTTAATATTGGTCAGTTTAAGTATGAGCGGTCATCAATTTATACCATAGAGTTTTATTGATTTACTAAAGCATGAACAACGGAAAAATACTGTAACCAACGCCTTTGTTAATAATTGACTAATAATCCCGACCTCTAAAAATATATCAGTTATTAATCATTGCTATTAATAAACTTACTGGTATAATTGTTTAATGAAAATCAAATGAGTTTAAACGTGAAATCAATTTAAAGGAGATACACGCTCTAATGGTAAAAGTCATAATCAATGTACTCGTTGTTTATTGAGTAAGTTAACTACTTACTCTTACTACTAAGAACACTGGTCGGTGATAACTTTTTTAATTTGACATTTATTATCACTGTTTACTAGTTTAAAATTCCACCAGCAGAGCGAGTATCGCTAATGTTAATTGCCAATAGAGTCAATTACAATCTTTCACAGCCAACTGCGATACCAAATTTAAGAGTATTCTTACCACAGACATTCCAGTACAGGATGTCCAACGTAATGAAACACTGGTGCTGCTAATGTAGACCCCACGAGTAATAATTGCACTCCTGTGTTAACTTTACTGATAAAAGTCGGTGCTAATTGAGCAGTAGCATGTGTCGCATCAAAATATCGACTCAAAGTTCTCTAAAATATCCCACTTTAACAAAAAATAAAACAAATAAACGACATACAGGTGGTGGTAAAGACCTGTATCTTATAACAAAACCAGCGGTAACAAGAATAACATCACGAATTATGATCATACTGGTTAAAACAATTGGAATTAAATCGGCGTATGTAAGGGTTAAAAACAAGGTGGCTATCAAGACTTTATCAGCCATTGGGTCCAGGAAACTCCCTACTTTTGACGACTGACTTTCCCACGTTCGTGCAATCCAACCATCAAGCTGCAAATGTTGTATTACGTAAAAATTGAGCTGTTTTGTGTGATTTTACCAAATCTGTGACTGCAGCTATTCCAAGAACAGCCAAAGCAAAATCAAAGTTTGCTTGGACTATCAATACCCCTAAATACGGTGAAAGTAGAATTCTTGAAACACACAATAAGTTAGGAATTGTGTATATATTTTCACGCTCAATTACTTCCTCTACTTTCACTTTGACTTTATCAGTGGTTTCTTTAATATCTTGTAATATCACCGTTCCTTTCTGCTTAAGTTTTTGTTCAGTGTCTCGTAGTTTTTCCGTGTTTTGCCTAATATAGGCTTTAAGTTCATTTTTTACTAATGCTTTGTGCTGATTGAATTGTTCATTTTCCTTGTTTGAGGTGGTACAATAAAATTGTGTTTTAGATGTACCCTGGATGTAATTTACGGAAACATTCCAATTCAAATTTATACAAGAACGAAAATGACATCGTCTTAACAATTTGTTCACGAAAATACTGCTAAATTTAAAGCTATTCATGCTGAAACAAGAGAGTGAACACCTACCAGAATTATTATTTATTAATGCATACGTTTTTATATCATCACTTATGCAATATATAATCACAGTTGATTATGTTGTTCGCTATCGGCTTGTTTGTGGAATAATGTATTTTAATAATTGTAAATAACAAAAATAAAGGAAATTGTGACCAGAAAGTAAGGTTAGGTTCAGTCATGACATATGTCTGACTTGGCGCGAATTTTAAAATTTGCAATAAAACACAAATTACGTTGCAGTCATATATTTTGGAGTTTCATACAATTCATAAGCAAATTCTTCTGTGTGGTTTGGATCAAACTCAATTCCTATATAATCAATTTCAAGAGAAAAAGGACCATTTACTTTATCGCCTACTGATATACCAAAATTTGTTACTTTATTTAGAGGAATTTCATATTGCTTATCTTGAATCCTTCCTTTTGACGCTAAGAAAAATTTTGAAAAAGGTATCTAAAAATTGCAACAGTAAAATAACATCAAAATTAATTTCTCCAAAAAATTACCCTAGACACTTGCCAGTAAGGCCCTCCTCGTGTGTACAATACGTAATGATACATATCATTCCATAAAATATCGTAACTTCCCTTAGTTGCAATATTTAACATGTAAGATCGTCCGTCTCCTCTGACTCTCATTACTAACATATTATAACCCATCCAATTCAAATAAGTCTCTCTCTTGAATGATTTCTGAAACGTACCTTAAGTAACATGTAAACTAAACATAAAAAATTACCCTAGCCCTGAGTGTTTTAATATTGCAATAACCAGCTCTTTTAACTTTCCCATCTTTGGGTACTCTTGTTGACAATTCTCCCGAAAACAAACCTTTCCCATTGTTTGTTAACGATAAATTACAATTACTGAAGCCTTCTCCGTGGTCACTATCACAGGTGACAACCCATTTTTTCAGCGATTCTTCATCGCCAAATTTCCAAACTACATCTGTTTCTCCAGGACGATTTACCAAAATTGGGTCAGACTCAAAATCTTCTTTCATCTCTTCTGCCCATAACGAAATTTCCTGCTTGAGTTCCTGTAACCCCAAACGCATTCTGTCTTTAAAAGGGACCTGCTGTTTTGTGTTATAACCCCCTTTTTCGTCTTTCTCCCAAAACGTATGTAAAACAGGACAAGTATGAATGGAACTTTTACTAGTAAATAATCTGTAGTTGTTACGTAATAATCTTTGCAGGGGGTACATTTTCTCAAGTTCGAGCACCACAAAAGTTGAAATATAGGTTATGTCCCAATGTATATTTAAACATAAACATTGATTCTTACTACTATAGATGTACTAAAGTAAGTGTTTTTAAGCGAAATTTATCACTGCAAAACACAATCACATGCTGTGATAATCGTTTTTGTTGGTATTTTTCAGGTTAGAAAAATGAGGTTAGGTGAGTGCTGTCGTCTGTCAGCTGATTATTGACGTTTAAAACGTCAAAAAACGAGTGGGAGTGTTTAGAAATTGGAAAAATTTAAAATGACCGAAACAGACACCAAAGACTGTCCTACTGAAACCATCGAATCTCTCACAAAAGAGGCAGAAGCCTTAAAAAAGAAACTGGAGGATGAAAGACAAAAACTCAACGATGTCACACGTAAGTGTGCCCCAAAAATCGATTGCATGAACCTGAGCTTGTATTCCAGTGGCTACGGTGGCTGAGCGTTTGGATATCATCAATTACATGAACATCAAACCCAGACGTACCCTTAAAGGTCACCAAGCTAAAGTTTTATGCTCTGATTGGTCTCCAGACAAGCGTCACATTGTCTCATCCTCACAAGTAACACTCACTTTTTTTTTGTCTTTCAAACCTTACTAATTTCTCGCTAGGACGGTAAAATGATCATTTGGGATGCTTTCACTACTAACAAAGAGCATGCGGTTACCATGCCAACCACTTGGGTAATGGCTTGTGCTTATGCTCCCTCAGGAAACCTAGTTGCTTGCGGGTACATCCCCCATAACAAAAAACCGAGTAATTAATCCCGGATTTCAGGGGCTTGGATAACAAAGTTACAGTTTATCCGTTAAGTCTGGACGAGGATGTCACTCTAAAGAAAAAAACAGTAGGGACACACACGAGTTATATGAGTTGTTGCATTTTTCCCAATTCTGATCAACAAATTTTGACGGGAAGTGGTGACTCCACTTGCGCCTTGTGGGATGTAGAGTCAGGGCAGTTATTGCAGAGTTTTCATGGACATTCAGCTGATGTTATGTCGATTGATTTAGCCCCGTCCGAAACTGGAAACACTTTTGTTTCTGGGGTAAAATTGGAATGCCATCTTTTTAAATTTTAATTCATTATTTTAGAGTTGTGACAAAATGGTTTTGATCTGGGATATGCGTTCAGGGCAATGCGTTCAATCTTTTGAAGGGCACGAGTCTGATGTAAACAGCGTCAAATTCCATCCAAGTGGCGATGCTGTAGCCACCGGGAGTGACGACGCAACGGTAACAGTTTTCTAGTTAAGGGGGATGACCTCTGTTAGGTTAGCACAGCGCGAACTAGTAGATACAAAATTTACAACTACTTCTTCTGTCCCAAGTGTACATTACTCAAAAGATTTCATTTTGAGATTAGTAGATTTTTCAGAAAAAACTAATATTTTCACCATCTATACAATCTTAAGTCTCCCCTACACAAGTTATACCAAGGCTTCCTAGATTATAGTATGAAGAAAGTGTTTATTCAGCCAGTCGCATTTTCAAACATGATTGTTATTTCCGACAGTAGTACTGTTGCGTCATCTATAGAATTAAAAAAAAGTTACTTAGCCATTTCTACGGAAACACTCTTATTTATTTATTCAACTTTATTGGCCTTGTGCATTTCTGCACTTGCAACCAAGGTTGCGTCCGTAGTGACGCTTCCAGAGTGGAAACACTCTGAAAAATAGGTTTCCGCAATTTTGACAGAAAAAGTCAGTTTAATGTAAATAATGTGGTTTCCTCTAAAAAGCAGAAAAAAGACCTGGAACTAAGAATTTGACTTGTCAAGTAGACACTTCATACTACAATCTAGGAGACCGTGAGATATACTGATGGATTTTTGTAGCGGTGACATTGACTTAGTTAATGAAAAAAAATCAGAGAGTTCGACTCAAAAATTCGGCTATATACTTATATTTAAGATAGCAATATAAGTGATTGTTTTACTTTCGTCATAATTTCTTTGCAAAATTAAAATGTAGAAACCACAAAAACGTAAACAAGAGATTTATAAGGATACCTATCTGTCTCATACGTATGACAGGTAGACGTCAAATCGTTTGTCTAAATTTTTGACGTATAAGTGGTGCCATCTGTTAGAGTTGCTGATTAAACTATACACCCACCCTGTAGGAGGATATACGAGGGTGTATCAAATATAAACGGGATTCCTTTTCTAAAAAGTTCCATAAGGAGCATTGAATTGTAAGGGGTGGGTTATTAGGTAGCCCAGGATGTTAGGGAGAGGACAGAACCGCCAGAGTCTTAGTTCGGCCCTTTAGTGTAAAACTAGACAATGAGCGAGAAAGAAGTACATGTCTCCGTAGAGCAGCGGATTATCATCAAGTTTTTGGCCAAAGAGGGCCTCAATCTGACGAAAATCTTGCATAGATTACAGGGACAGTACCCTGTCAAAAACTCGTGTCTTTGCTTACCACAAAGAATTCTCTAAAGGACGGGAAAAATTAGAGAATCTCAGCCATGATAGTCGCCTAAGCATGAGTGTCACGCACGAAAACATCGAGACAGTTCGGAAGCTCTTGGACGAAGACATAAAAACAACGCTGAGATTTACTGCAGATAAACTTTAATTGAGCTATGGTAGCGTGCAAAAAAATAGTGGAAAGAGAAAGGAAAATCGGTGAGAAACGTCATTCTCCTCCACGAGAATGCCCGACCCTATGCAGCGAACGCGACGAGTCAAAAATTAGACCAAATGGGCTGGGAAACGAAAGAGCCTTAGAGTCCCGACTTATCGCCTTGTGATTTTCATTTGTATGGGCCGCTGAAAGAGGCCAGCATTTCGGAGATGAGCTGCGGTGGAGGCCTCCGTGCTTCAATAGCTTAGAGAGTGCCCGAAGAAATTCTTCAAAAACGGAGTAAAAAAACTCCCAATCAGGTGGCAAAAATGCATTTCACGCGAGGGAGATTATATAGAAAAAGTATGTTTAACTGTAAATATTTGTAAATAAACTGTTAATTTAAGCAAAAATCATTCCCGTTTATATTTGATACACCCTTGCATCTAGGTATTTTATACAATTTCATGACATTTATTTTTGCAACAAAAAAATCTCTTTAACAAAGAGGGAACAAAATAAGTTTAATTTTTACATTGGTCAAAAATGCAACATTAATGTCATAATTGATAAAAGGGCTTAGATTACATCATATTCAAATAGTTACTCCTAGCAAACGTTTTAATTAAAATAAGCCAAATGAACTTCAAATTTGTGACTGATTATTATAAGATATTTTCTGAACAATTTTGTATAAGCACATGTCGTTTATGATTCATAAGTGTTGAAATAATAGCATAATTTGTATCAAGTTAACTTTGTTATTTGTGTTTCATTTTTACTTCTTGTATGGTCATTTTATATAAATAACATTAATTATTAATTGCAACATGCAATCATCACCTGATAGAAAAAAAAAACTCATAATGGGCATACATAGAAATAATACAGTCATGCGATGACTTTTTTGTAAAAACAACAAGTTTAGTATGTTCACATTTATTTTATTATTTTTTTTTTCGACTTTTACAAGCATAATTTGTAGTTGTCACGTGTCAATAGGCACCTCCAATCGGCTAATACCCGTGTAGCTATGTCTTTTTGTTTTTGTACATCTCTCTTATCACTCATATAATTATCAAGTTAATGCGTTGGAAAAAAATAACTTTTAAATGTTACCAACCACCACAAAGTAAACTAAAAATTGACCAACTATTAATCTTTCAGTGTCGATTGTTTGATCTGAGGGCAGATAAAGAAGTGGCTATTTACAGCAAGGAAAGTATTATTTTTGGGGTGAATTCGGTGGACTTTTCAGTGTCAGGTTGCTTTGAAAACGTTGTTCTTTTTATTTTGTTCTAATTTGCTTATTTAGGTCGTCTCTTGTTTGCTGGGTATAACGATTATACTGTGAATGTTTGGGATACTCTTAAATGTGTCAGAGTATGTTTGTTATATGGTCATGAGAATAGAGTCTCATGTTTGCAAGTTTCGCCAGATGGTACTGCTCTCTCTACAGGGTCTTGGGATTATACCCTTAGGGTAGGTTGATGGGTAAGTGGAGGCCTAAGTGAGACTGATAATTTTATTTCAGGTTTGGGCTTAAATTGGAGGAAAATATTCCAGTGGCATTTATGACTCTTTGTTGTATGTTTATAGATTATAGGCTTGCCATTTTAGCGAATTGTCTGTTTGACGGCCTTCTAGATCATAGTACTATGTAATTGGTACTTATCCGGCCAATCGTATTCTTAGTTCCAGTGTTCCAATCCTTTTTATGTTTGTTAAAGGCAATCAAAATACAGGATTACTATTAGTATAAGCTGAAGGTTATAAAAACTTGATCTGACGTAACTGATCTAGGATGCCGTGGTATGTATTAAGTGCAATCAAAAATGTTGTCTGTTTTAAAGGATTAGTTGATGTAATAAAAAACCTTCCAGTTTCTGTTATTATTGGATTTTGTTTAATTTGACAAATTGTTACTGTACATGACTTAAAAATTGAAAGATCACATTAAAGACACATAAATAACAAATATATAAACTATCTATATTCATAACAACAAAAACAGAAAAAAATGTTCAATAAAAGTGAAGCTCACTACAAGTGTGCAACCAGATCTTTGGCACGTCGTCTTTTTATTTGTAGAAAAAAAAACAACAGGAAAAAATGTTAATATTATCACACAAGTATAGTTTGACGGTGCTATTGTTGAAATTAATTTTAAAAATAAAATGTGACAACCACTGGTGTAGTAAAAAGCGAAAAATCGGAATAAATGGCACATATAAAAATATTTCATGGGATCGAAAAACACTTGTCATCTTAGTATATAGAATAAAAAAGAACTGTTTAAGGCATTTCAGCAAAATAAAACCAACCTTAACTAATTATTTTTCTTCTCTTAAACCTTCACTGTGTATTGTGCGTCCTGCCATTTTCAACATTGCTTTACTCTCGGCATTGCCATCTAAAACACTGGTGCTGCTCGCCCTCTCGCCTTTCTCTTGAGGCGTGGGAGGTGGTGCACCCAAACCCCATACTTCTAAGTGTCTAAACGTGAAATCTTTCGAGTAGGACATCTGCTGGTAGCCCGAATACGTGGTGCAAGACTCGGACGAGTGGCCTTTGCCGTATTCACTGTCGATCCACAGACCGCAGTAGTTGTGCTGACCTCCCATTGCCTACAAAATTAGAATTTCTCAAGAATGCGCTACACTGATGAGGCTCATTCCACATCAAAAATAAGTGAATCCGCACCATTTAACTTTGAATTTTTGAAACAAAAATTAACAAAAAAAAAAAAACAAATTTAGCTTCAATAGGCATGGTCCCCTAAATACTGTTATTTAGAATATCTGACTATTTTTAAAATGTAAAAAAGTACATCTAATAGTGGCCATAAAAAAGTGAGACACTGACAAAAAACATTTTGATTTCTTTTTTTGATTTTTGATTTTTTTAAATTTGGTTTAAAGACTGCTTTAAATCCTGCAATTTTTCAAATTTTGAGAAAACGTTGCCCAATTTTTTTGTACCACTTTTTTATGGCCACCACTAGCAATTCATTCTAAACTGAAAAAAAAGTTTTCGGGAAAAAGTCTTTCTTCCTGTTTTTTACATCAACTGATCAAAAATGTTTAACCAAATCAATTTGCAAAATTTATTATTAAAAAAAATGTTACGACTTTGATTAAAACCCATTTTTATATTGTTTATCAAATATTTTAGTCTAATTTATGACTTGATAAGTTGGAGTAGTAATAAATCCCCTGCTTATCACCGTCATTATTGAAGTAGATTTATAACCTGGCAATTTGTTACCAGCTGCCTTAACTTTCAAGTCTCCACAATAGTCGTGGGCTAGTTTTATGACGAATACCATAAACTTCAAGAAACCACCACTCTGATGGGGACCTTTTTGAATAAAATTTACGATACTCTCTTAAATTAGAAGAAAGTGGTTCAATAATGTTATAATAAATATTAAAATACACATCGCTGGCCCGCAAGAAAAGTGACACAACTCTAAAAAACTAAATTTTTCAAGGGACACTTATCCTGTTACAAGACATGACTAAACCAATCCTATTTGTGAAATAAAACGAAAATTGAAATCTTTCGAATTATGTCACTTTTCTTGCGGGCCAGCAACATGTACACAAAAAAATCGTTAACGTTAATTTGTAATCAAAAGAGTAAAAATGAAAAAAGTAACCGTACAAGTAAACAATTTGAAACTTGGAGAAAATCTTCTTTTTAAAAATATCACCTAAATTTTTTTTTTGAGAATTTTTGCTTAGTTAGAAATGGCTGCTTTTGGGGTAAAACTTGATTCACCCGGTACAATAGGAAGTAAATCATAAGTTTGTCCAAATTATAAGTTATCTGTGCCAAAGTAAATATTCGAATAATGATAAAACTGAGGGTAAGTACACTAAACGTAGGATTCACCAATAATAGGTGGTACAAGCTTGAAATACTATTTAAAAAGCCCGACTTTAGTCTCAAATATTGTAAAACGTGCACAGCATCCTTAATTAGAGCTTGTTTAAAAGAAACGGTCAGCAGCGTCAGTCCGAAGTCGGTTTCAAAGTATGATTTTGTGTGCTCTTTATCTTTATAAAAAATGTTGATTATGCCTGCTGCGATCGCTCCTTTTTTTACAAACAAAGTGAGAAAATCATGGGTTCTGATAAAATTTAAATAAGGCAGCTAAATTTCAGGTTCTATCACCTATTGGTAAAATCTAAAATAAGTGTGTTATACCTATAATTTACTATTTTTCTCCACAAAACAGTTTGCACCGAACTCCAAGCTATCTTAAAAACGCGCCTGTTTAACATTTTTTGCTTTAAAAACCGTCAGATTTATTGCAAAGTACTAAAAAAAAATCGTGTATATTTTATTAGTTTATTACCGTAGTCTTATCTCAGGCAAAAAGCTGTTTAACTGATTTAACAGCTTTTCCCAAAAATTTTCAGTAGAGCTCATCCTTAAAAAATAAAACAATGACAAATTCTTTTTTATGGCATGTGAATAAAAATCCCTGTAAATTTTAGATAAAAAAAAACAAAAATGATGTTGCTTATAATTTCCTTTTTCCTTAAAAATTGAAAACTTTTGATGATCTTATATGAAAGAACTACAACGGTTGCTACTTACCAGACCATTTGGCATGGTTTGTTGGTGCAAATTGAGATATTGGAAGTGCTGATTGTACCCTGTAGATGGAAAAATTCTCATACGCGGTGCAAGCGTGAAAAGAAAGCTACTATCATCGCCAAAAAAGTTTGGACCTAGTGCCCAATTAGCGGGCGCAAAGCCTCCAAAGATGTACCCGTTTCTGTCTTCAAGTACCAATACTGACGGTCCTTGATTAACTATTCTACCTAAAATATTTTTTTAATAAAACCAAACATTTTTAATTATTTCTCAGACCTATGAGCGTTGAAAAAGACTCGCCATGTATTTCTGAACTAAACAAGAACCGCCACTCGATTTGATACTGTTGCGGCAAATTTGCGTTAATAAAAACTATCTGATTTAAATCTAGCAAACTTGGATATGAAGGGATGAGGTCGAGGCCTCTGCAAAACGGCACTAAACTCCTGTCTTTTTCCTTTTCGGTTGATGAAGTGTGCGGTTCTTCAACGGCGCCTTTTTCACCAACTTGAGCCTTATCTTTATGTGAAATGTTGAATAAATGCATAAAAACGAAAAGGAGCAATTGGCCGAGAACTGTGGAACCCTGTAACCATACTTCTAAAGCTCTTCTTGTAATGCTATCAGCTGAGGCTAAATCGTGAGAGAGACTTTCTGCTAATCTCTGGATGTTCTGTGCTGATGTGAAACAACCACGTGAAAACCATGATTTGAACTGCTTCGTGTTGCTTAATTTCTGAATTTTCATGTACGAAGCCACAATACTCTCAACATATTCTTTAACAAGAATGTATGGGAGGTCGTGAAATTCAGAATCACTACGTCCTAGAGATACTATAAGAACTTTAAGTTTTTCATCAACTGTTCCTCGTGTGCAAAATACAAAAAGTTCAGCAAAACGCTCAAGTTCAACAGTTTGTGTGCGTGATTCTCCAATTCCAAATAAGTAATTGTTTATGTACTGCAAGAGGCGGGAATCCATTTGTGAGCCCCATAATTTCTAAAATTAGATTCATTACTCGCAGTTATCCTGACTGGAGACTTACCGTAAGCTCTTCTTCTTTGATTTTTTCCGAATTTTTACTCGCAAGACGAAACGAACTGCTGACGATATGTTGTTCATCTTTTGATAAAAAAGAACACTTTGCCGCCAACTTTTTACTGTTGTTTACGCCCATATCACCTAAAATTCACAATTTTTCGGTAAAGTAATAATAGATATCTATAAATATTTAAAATCTCGCCAAATGTAATCACATAGGTTAGCAAAGCAGGTGTTTATTACCTACAGGTTTTTTATAGAAATTTAATTACGAATTGATCACTTATCATCATGTTTGCTCTATGATAAGTCTAACATCTGTGTTATTGGATATTTTACCTGTTTAACTTACAATTACTGCAAAATTTTCCCTATGAAGCGATATTCAGGTTTCACAATCTTCCAATTATTTCAACGTTGAGTTACCAAATGGTTTATCATTGCTTTCCGCATGATCACCGACACGAGATTCGCTCTCAAACGGTGACTAATCTCCTGTTTACAGATAAATTTGCGAAAAACTAGCAAATATGTCAGGTATTCCAGGTAGGTTGACGTTTCAGCTGACAGCCATTCTCCCTCTCTTTCTATCTGATCCCAATAGCCATAATGTGCAAAAGTACGAAAATTTAAAAAGTTATTAGGCATGATAGGCCGGTTACAGGCACGTGACCAGTTAGGTAGACAACCCAGCAGTCTATCGACAACAGTAGTTCTCTCTTTAGGAAAAACTTTTAATGCACCTTCAAGACTCTGAGACATGGAATGGGTTACAACCTTTTTTTTTTGGCTCACAATTTTTGGGACAACTTGTATAATAAAGAACTAAAAAAAAACGTCATCGTCGCACTGATTAGTGGTCATATCATTTGTAAAATAGATTTTTATTGAACAGTTATCTCTGTAGGAATCCTGTGTACGAGTTAATATTGCCCTATCTATCTTTATGATTGAGTATTATCATGTAAACTGCTTTCACTCAACAGTATTGCAAATCATTTTCCGAAATGTATCAGTTTATCACCTTTGTCCTTTGATAAGATTCCTCAAGCCCCTTTTGTATGAATCACAACCTAGCACTTTAAAAAATGATTATAGGGTGATTAACTGATTACCTAAATCATAAAATAGCTATTAATGCAATAAGTTGCAAAAAGAGATTCTTTTAAGCACGCGACGTGAATCTTCGTGAAATACGTCAAGAGCTTAAAAAACATCGATCTAGCAACGTATTGCATTCAAGATTTTTTGTTACAACGTTTTATAACAGATTGTTCTTTCAAAAATAATGATCTTAATCGAACATTTACATTGTACAGTAGGCAGACGGCAGGTTGCTGTAGATCTAAATTTCGTTGTTTACTGTTTTTATAATATCACAGACTGTCAACTTGATACTGTGATAAAACTACACAAAAATGAGCGATTCTGAATTTGATTCCGACATTGAAAATGCTGCGGAAGCTGCACTAGCCGCGGTAGTGCCCGAAAAATCTAAGAAAATTTACAAGGAAACGTACAGGAAATTTGATAGTTGGTGTGAGAAAAAAAATGTAGCAAGTATTGAAGATAAGGTACTTTTAGCCTATTTCTCGAAATTACCTTCCATGTATAAGCCGTCTACTTTAAGAGTACCTACTCAATGCTAAGAACCATAATATATCTTAACAAGAATGTAGATATCAAAAAAATTACAAACTTGATTGCATTTCTAAAAAGAAATGCCAGTGGGTACAAAGCTAAAAAAAATCAAAATATCCACCAAACAAGAGATATAGAACGTTTCATGAAAACAGCTGATGACATTTATTGGCAAAAGTTGTGCTAATTACTGGGATTTTTGGCGCGTTAGGCAAAGAAGAAATTACGTTTTTGAAGATGGAAGATATAGAAGATTGTACAAGTTTTATTAAAGTGAAGATACGGAAACCAAGACAAAAATTTCACGCATTTTTACAATAACTGAAGGATTTGTTGATGAGATTAGTTTCTTAGAAATTTTCCGCAAATACACACAGCTTTGACCTCCTCATACTGAACATCAAAGATTTTTCTTAACCGACAGAAATTTCAGGTGTTGTACGTTACCCGTTGGTATAATTACTATTGGAGGTAAGTCTACAAAATTGCAGAATGTCTCGGCCTTTTAATGCAAAAGAATATACCGGGCACTGCTTTCGCCGTTGTTCAGCAACACTATTAGGAGATTCAGGAGCAGATATTACATTACTCAAAAGACATAGAGGATGGCGATCGAGTTCTGTTGCGGAAAGTTACATAGAAAACTCTGTTGAAAGCAAAAACGCAATTTGGATGAAAATTATGGGAAAAGAAAAAACAGTACCAAAGAAAAGAAGAATCTGTGGCAAAAATAGCAAATCTGAAGTGGCGTCTACAAGTACCGTTTCCACTTGTATTGAACTTCAGGAAAGAAATCTGAAATCTTTGAATGTTCAATTTAGTCACTTAAGTAATTGTACTTTTCATGTTTATAATAAATAAAATAAAAAATATATTTTTCATTTTTGAGCACTAGTGCTCAAAAGTACGTCATTTAGCAATCAAAAAGTCACTGTTATAAAACGCTGCAACAAAAAAATCTTTACCTTTATGTACCGTCACTCGCTCCATAGCAACGTTACTAACTGAATGGTTGTTGCTATAGCAACCACCAATCAAAGATCTTGAATTTTGCCTTTATTTGCTATGGAAACGCAATTGCGTCTGGTTTTGTTAAAAACCGGGCTAATTATTGTTGTTATGAAACTAAAAACCAGCCAAAAACATTTATATCAAAAACAAACATTCTTATCATAATATATTTATGAATATTTATTAATAATACACAATAATACCAAAAAAAAAACAATAATACTTGAACTTAGACACTAAAAAATCAGTCTTGGCGGTCCTCAGTTCCCAAAAACATTATCAACCAACTGTCTTTTATTAACTTTCCCCATCGCATTTTTAGGAATCTCGGGAACAACCTTTAGAACTGTTGGCAACGCATATTTCGCGAGTTTATCCCCCGCCCATTGTTTCAATTCATCTAAACTAAGCGCTTTACTGTCATGCATAACCACAACTGCTGCCACCCTTTGCCCCCATTCCTTATCATCTAAACCTACAACTACACAGTCTTTGATATCGGGATGCCCTAACAATGCTGTCTCAATTTCAATTGCACTTAGTTTATACCCTCCGGACTTAATAATATCCGCACTTTTCCTGCCGAGAATTTTAAATTTGTTTTTGGAGGTTGAATAGGAACTCATATCGCCAGTTTTGAACCAGCCATCTTTAGTAAACTCCTTTCTTGTAGCTTCAGGCCGGTTGTAATACTCACGGAAGATTCCATCACTCTTCACAAGTAATTCCCCTTTGAGTTCATTATTTTCCACCAAGTTATTATTGATCTGAGACTTAAGTTGCCCACTGAAATTTGTCATTTCAAGAGCTACTCTATTTTGATTTTCATCGACTAGTCTGACTGACACTCCAGGTAATGGCAGCCCCACAAAACCGGGTTCACGATCTCCGTCATATAAGTTTGACAGACTCATGCCTGTTTCAGTCATTCCGTATCTTTCCAAGAGTCTGTGACCAGAAATTTCCAACCACTTTTGGTAAAGTGGGACCGGAAGTGGTGCCGAACCGCTCACCATCAACCTCACTTTATTTTTCAAAATATTTTTAATATGTTCAACCATCTTGGGATCAGAACTGAAGACTCGATTATACTCTTCTATTAATTTAGTGTAAATTGTTGGTACAGCCATATAGACACTTATTCTACGGTCTGTTGGTTTAGGGTTAACTCCTAGTAAGTGTGCCCAGACTGAATTCGCGTCAAATTTCGGTAACATAATAGTTTTTGCGCCTATATACAGAGGGCACAGTAAAGCATTAACAATGCCGTGTACGTGATGTAAAGGGAGAGTATGAAGAATGACGTCGTTTTGATTCCATTTCCACGCCTCTAGGAGGGTGTTTACTTGAAACATTAAATTTTTATGTGATAAAACTACCCCCTTAGGATTGCCAGTGGTCCCACTTGTGTATAAAATAAGAGCGTTGCTTGTGCTGTAATAACTTAGTGAAAGGGGGGCCTCAAGGTCAGATTTTTCAACTGCTTTTTCTGCTGTGGTTAATTTTAATTTGTCGTCAAGGACATGAAGTTTTGTGTTTGTATTTTTGGCTACTCTTTGCATTAATTCTACGTATTTACTTGTTGTTATGAGAAGACTGGCGTTGGTGTCATTGGCGTAGTAAAGGAGGATGTTTTTGGGGTGGAGCGGACTTAGTGGTACCGCTGAAAAAAATAATAGTGAATTTGTAGCAATATTTTAAGTATTTAAATAAAATCATCAAATGGGTGAAGCAGCACCATTTTTAATTTTTGATAAAACCCATTAAAATCACAAAGAAAAGGTTTTGTAATTATATTTTTTTAGTGCATTATTTCCGGTTTACAAACAGCAAAAGACTAAAAGGGAGTAATCTTTAATCTCTTCTATTTTTGACTATTACAATGTTTGGAAATATCTTAAGGTTTCTGCTGTCTCTTTCATCGGAAAAAATAAATGTCTACAAGTCTTTTAATTTTAGAGAATTGGTAAACGTCTGAAACTCAGTTGTTTTTTTTGTTATTTTCACTTTTTACTTAACATATAGCTTAACTTCTTAGCCTAAGTTTTTGTGAATGTTATTTATTATTATGTCCATTTATTATAAAAGATAAAAACCTATAAGTAAATAACTCGTTTGACAAAGTTTCACTGTAAAAAGAAATCAAGTTTTAATTTAAATTTTTTTGAAAAAATTCACATTTTGACATTTAAAATTCACATGTAAGAGAGCAAACAGTTTACAGATGAAATTTTCACCAAACATTTAGTATCTATATTTCTATCTTTGAAAGCCTATTATTTAAGCTTTTTTATAATTTTTATTTCAACAGTACATAAAGCCAACTTGACTTAATTCTTATTTTTTGTTTATAAGTATTTTAAATTTCCATAGCAGTACCAAAAGTACTTTATTAATTTGATTTGTTTGTAATTCATGTAAATATTAAAAAAGAAATAACTTTCTTGAACTCCTAAAAATTTATTTAAACATTTTCTTAATTACACCTTACTAATAATTATAAAACGTTATTCTGATTAATAACTGTATTTTATTTTGCAACCATAATCTTCTTCATAGGCAAATAAGGGCGTAATCTTTATCTTTATGAAACTCAAGGTTATTTACTAAATAACTACGATATAAATCAGTATTGACAGCTGATAAAAATTGAAAACTTGTCAAAAAGCTAGCATCCCTTCAAGTTAAATGTGGAAGATGGAGCCACTGATTTTTAGTTTTACTATAGGCAACTACAAGAGCTAAAAATCAGTGGCTCCATCTTATACATTTAACGTGAAGCGATGCTAGCTTTTTGACATTTTTTATCAGTTGTCCATACTGATTCATTTCTATACTACGATACGATTTTTTTGGTTTTTATTTTAAAAAACGTGAAACGAGATTAGGTAAGCTTCTGTTTTTCGGGTCTAGCTATGAAGGAGTGCTCCACATTTTACCAAATTTAAGGAATAACCATCTTATAGTCTTACAAACCTACCCCTAATGTCCGAGTATTTTACGGGGGTGAAGAGTGAAAAATAATAAATTTGATATTTTTAAATAAATAGTAACCTTTGATAATTTATTTTTAATTTTTTCCCTAAATTTAGTGATGATAACTTTAAAAAGGTAAGTTTTATAGACTAAAAATTGACAGATGCTGAAATAAGGAGTGAATACGGGTGAATATCCTGAGTTTGAGGCTGTTTCCATTAACGGCAGTAGCCTACTGGTAAAATTTCTTTTGTGTACGACCACTCCTTCATGGGGTGAGTTCTCAAAATATTAGAAGTTATCAATAATTGTAATTAAAATTTATATCACAAAAAACCTGTTGTACACTTACTGACTGATAACTTGAAGGAAAAAATATTTTTTTCTAATATTTTGAAAACTCACCCCAGTAAGGGATGATCATAGACGAATTCAATTTTTACATAAGGCTGTTGGCATTAAAAAAATAATATGTGATGTTTTCGGATTTTTATTTCGATGGGAACACCCCCAGACCCAGAAGGTAGTATTGACCCGTTATGGTGGTTGTTTTGTGTAATAAAATGGACAAATTAATTGGGAAAAAAATTTAAAAAATAATTTGGATTGATAAATATTGTACAATTACGAACTTATAACTTTATTTCCAACATTTTTATATCTCACCCTATCAAGGAGTGGTCGTAGACAAACGAAATTTTACCAGTAAGCTACTGCCGTTAAAACAATACTATATAATTTTTTTAAATTTTTAATTCGATGGTAACAGCTCCAAACTTAAGATAATCACCCGTATTCACTGCTTATTTCAGCATATTTCAATTTTTATTTAATAAAACTCACCCCTTTAAAGTTATCATCACTAAACTTAAGGAAAAAATTAAAAATATATTATCAAACATCTCTGTTTATATAAAAATACCAAATTTATTGTTTTCCATCCCCCACCCTCATCAAATACGCTTATGTTAGGAGTGCTAATGTTAGGGGTGGAGGGTTGAAATTTTAGAGGTAGTTTTGTGAGACTATAAAATGGTTATTCGCTAAATTTGGAAAAATTCAGAGCACTCTTTCATAGTTAGACCCGAAAGACGGCATTTTACCGAAATTTAAAAATAGTGTTGCTTTTAATTTATTTTTGATGATTTTTTATGGAATGACCTTTGGGGTATGCATACCTATTTGACCTGACATCCAAATTGCCCATAAGGTGATAACATAATCTGCATCGTTTGAGCACAGGAACATCACCCGTTGGTTCGTTTTACCGTCAACTTGTTGTGTGATGGTACTGGAGAGTTCTTTTGCACTCAGGAATAAATTACCATAAGTGTAACTCCCGACAGAGTCCCGTAACGCGACTTTTTCAGGGAAAAGGTGGGCATTGCTGAATATGGGAATTACGTCTCCAGAAACGGATAATTTGGGTTTGGTTTGTTGTAAACGGATTTGGGTGGCGAGTTTAGGGAGTCTCAAGCAGAATTTTAATTGGCGACTTAAAAGCGACATTGTATCTAATAATAAATAATATTAATTTATTTAATTAAAATAAAACAAAAATCTCACCTAAGAGTACTTAAAACAGAGAAGCAGAACGAGTATTTGATATCATATTTCAAACGTCATTTCGAAAACAAGGTGAAGTAAGGTTAAGTTTGCTGTAGGGGTTGCCAACTACGCAATGACAAATCTATTATCACCAACACGTGATAGCTTAGTGATAAATAAGTAAGAATAAATAAATAATACAAATTATCTTTGCATGGCACACACTTGTTCTTTAACTTCTTCGATTTGTTGGGCTGATTTTAGCATGGAATCGTGTTGATAGCCGAGATGAACACAAATCAGTTGCATTTTTTTCAAATTACTTTCGCTCTTTTCCATCAAATGTTCTTGAACTGCGAAGTTACGTGCTGAGTGCATTAAGATCTGTAAATTTTGGTTTAAAGCAAGGACAAGGATTTGTGTTAAGGATACCCACCTCGCTACTTTTTGATCCTCGGGTGATTTGTCGGGCGAGGGACGAAATGTTGTTTACATTGACTTGTACTCGATCAGCTAAACGCATTTTGGAATCGGCGAATAATGATCGTGCACTTGTACTGCTTGCAGATGCCATACCTTTTGTTATCTTTCAAAAATTAGATTGACATGCCAGTTGCGAAGGGTAATTAAGGTTTTTTGATTTTATGTGGTGGTAGTAGTGGATCGATTATTCGATTTATATCATAGCTGGCTGCTCAGACACAGCAGAAAAGAACAAGGCAATCGTAAGACCCAGCAGAAATGTAAAGTGAAACGAAAGTTCGTTTATAAAACAAGTTATACATTTATATTTTTATTAAAAGAAACACATCACAAGATAAAAACAACACAATATTACAAAAAAAAAATTATCTGGGTCTTCTAAAAAATGTAAGACGTCTGCCACGGTTGGGTGTTCCATTATGACTCTGAAAATTAATATTTTATTAAAAAATATGATAAAAAAAACTTTACTGAATAAATTACAAGTGTTTATTTGCATTTGTATGCATAATAAACAACAATTCAAAATTAAATCGTATCAATTTGAATAGTTCAAAACAAATTAAGTCATCCCGCATATTATTGTTATTGATTAACTGTATTTTATGAAACTACTGTGCTCAACAATTGAAATGGAACACCCTAAAATTTTAACAAAATTTAAAGTCTTTTAACTCCTCCTTTATTAATCTTATACTTTAAGATATTTAATAAAGCGTTTCTTGTAAATTTGTTGTTTAAGTTATACAGAGTGTCAAAGACAGGCCCTACAAAAAACGAAAAGTTTAGTCATCTCCTAATTTAACAAAAAAAAGTTTTTTGATTTTTTTAATTGGTCCCGGAAGAGTTCTGGATTAAGCCCTCGATACAATTTTACAGATTTTGAGCTACACATAAATTAAAGCAATAATCCAAAAAAACTGTTTTTTGCGCATTAAGCAATAATTTTGTTAATTGATGTAAAATTTTACCTCTTTTTGGCTTATTCTAAAGATAAATGTTCAAACTTCAATTTCGGAGTAGACATGCTGTTAACATTTTGTGTAGAAAAAAACTTTAGAAGATGACCAAATTTTTAAACAGCTCCAAATTTTATTTTGATAAAAGAAAGATAAGAATTTAAACGTGTATTTAGACACATAACTTGTTTTTTGTATCTCAACATCCTTGTAGCATTACTTTACTTAGTATTGGTCGATAATTAGATCCGACTCTGAAAAGCATATTTTTAGGGAAAAATTGAAGCTTTTTCTAACTTGAACAGCTCGTTACCACGATATGGACGCTACTGTTAGCTATCCACAATTGTATCATTGGAAACAAGCCGTTTAGATGAGCAAAAGTTTTAATTTTTTTCTAAAAACATGGCTTCAAAAATCATATTTAAACACCAATTTATACCGAGTAAACTAATGCTACAAGGGTCTTGAGGGTCTTGAGATTTAAAACACAAGTCATGTTTGTAAATACATGTTTAAATTTTTATTATTGTTTTACCAAATTAAAATTCAGAGCTGTTTAAAAAATTAAGCATTTTGGGAGCCTTTTATTACAGGAAATGTTAGCGGAATGTTCACCACTCTTTCCAGAATTCAAGTTTGAACTTTTACCTTTAGAATAAGCCAAAAAAGGAAAAAAATTCCAACAATTAACAAAATTGTTGCTAATAGTGCAAAAAACAGTTTTTTTAGATTCCGGCCTTAATTTATAAACTTAGCTCAAAATCTGCAAAACCGTTTCGAAGGTTTCATCCATCGCTCTTCCGAAACACATTAACAAAATTCAATTTTTTTTTTTTTGTTAAAATCGGTTTCGTTTTTTGCAGGGTCTGTCTTTGACACCCTGTATAACTTAAACAACAAATTTACAAAAAACGCTGTATTAAACACCTTAAAGTATAAGAAATGAGATAGTCAGAAGAAAAAGATCATTTCAATTAATAAATTTTTGCAGGAGTTCGGTACAAGACTTTCAATTTTGTTAAAATTTTAAGGTGTTCCATTTCAATTGTTGAGGAGCACTGTAACAAAAATATGCCTACACTTATTTTTTATTGTGTTTAATTCTTAATATTAACGCCAAAGATTAATAATTTTTGTTAGGGAGAACTCAACTGACGTCAGCAGGCGTAATATGTTTGATTGTGGTGTGGTGAGAAATGTACGCAACCCATTTATTATTGTTAGCTTAGTTATTATTGGTTGTGACGTTTCTGAAGTCGCGTATTATTAAGTAAGTTAGCAACTAGGCGTGGTCGAAATAATGTCATTAGAAATTTAAAAAACTTAATTTCGATTTTCAGCCCTTTCCATTTTTTTTCAAGAAAAACAATTACAATTCTCTTCGTTTTAACCTTGAATATCACTTTAAGGTACTAAAATGCAAATTAAAATTTTGCGGGATAACCCTCTAGCCCAAAACAACGTTCTAATAATTTACTTTATACATAACGTGAAATTAAATATTTTTATTATGGCAAATATTTAAGAATGAGATTTTCTATAACTAAGAATGAAAGGAAAAATTGAATTCATTTTACAAGTTGCTAATTGCATACAACATTGAAAACTTAATTAAATGCTGAAATAAACTGAATTCATTGATTTTGTTTTATCAATGTAATTTCGACTTCAATTTGAGCTGTTATACAGGGTGTGTCAAAAGTCGCGGATTTCCTTTAGTGGGCTGATTCCTACCATTAAAACAATCCAAACCTTAACGAAAAAAATTTTCTAACTTCAAAATTTGAAGTTATGAGTATCTGAATTTGCAAAAAAAATTTAAATTGTCTTGATATAGTTAAAAAAAAAACAGAAAAACGAAAAAAAAAGAAACAATAAAGCATTTGAAATGAATTACGTATTCATAAATCTCAAGAAAATACAAAAAAAAAGAGTATTGAATTTTATACCGCCGATTTACACCATTAATAATTATTGTCAGAATTGTGACCACAATTTTCTGCCCACATAAATCTATACAGGACAGGATGTCCCAGAAAAACGTTCCCATATAGAGCATCTGAGATTCCTGAGACCAAAACAAACCGATTTAACGCAACTTTTATCCCAAGTTGCACCGTTTAGGAACTAGAGGGCGTTAGAAATTAGACTTAATAGTTTTTTATTATTAACTTCTTAACCCTTTTAACGATTTTAATGAGATTTAGTGAAGATGTACTACTATTACGATGACATACATATTTTAATGATTTAAATTTTTAGTTTAAAGTAGGTACTAAACTAGTGTTATTATTGCACAATGCACAACTTTTTAAGTCTTATTTTAAAGCTACATTAATTCTAGATAATTTTTGCTCTTGTAAAATTTTCGTATTTGCTTAAAAATTTTTTTTGCTTAAATATAAACCCAACAATTTTATTATTAACATTATTATTATTGTTATGTGAGTTGTTCAACAGAAGTACTTAATTACAAGACAATGTAAGTAACTCTAATTCTGGAATTAATCTGTTACCATGGTAATTCTTTTTAATAAAGAGTAAAACAAGCCTTTTTTATCTAAAATAATTAATTTAATTTAAAAAACAGGGTAGAGTATTGGTATTACGGTAGATTTTATACCATAACATTTGAAGTATTCATTTAGTCAAATAAATTTACAGGGTTGTCCTCAAACATCTTAATGCCTCTGCTTTTTTAACGTACGTAAACACCTCCTCTGCTTTTTTAAAGTACTGAAATTTGGATTTCGGTCTTTAAATCTAGACAGTGTCGGTATTTTATTGAGTTCTGCATTAAATAAGGTAAATTTTATCTTCTCAACATTTAAAATTCGAAAGATAATCTAAAGAAATATAACTCGATCTTGATAAATTAGCGACTGTTAAGTACATGTTTCACATTTTTTCTCGAGTGCTCCCCACAATTTTAGACTTTTTATCGATTTTTATCGACCAAATTGATATTAATAATTTTAAACTAAAACGCTCGTGCGAAGCACTCGTGCTTCTAGTCAAATTGTTAATAACAATTTACCAACAGTAACGTAGGTAATCTCGAAAAATTGATGGCAATGTAGTAGTCGCCTATTTATCAAGATATTGTTTTTTTGATTACCTTAAATATCGATAAATATCAATATTCCATTGTCTTATTTGATTCATTTTTTGTGTTGATATAATTGTCTGTTTGATAAATATCAGAAAATGTCAACTATATGACAATAAAAACTAGTAATAATCCCTCGTTGAATATAATTCTTTGAAGTATGTGATATTTTGTTTCCAACCAAACATTCAAATCTTTTTTATACTATGTAACTCCTATTTTATTATCGTTATCAATATGATTATTTATTCCATTTCCTTATTTTTATTATCAACAAAAAAATTAGAATATGTAGGAGTGATTACAAGATTATAAATAAAAAAAACAAATTTTATTTTAAAACTTTGTCGTCCTGTAGTTTCTAACAGGTAAAATCCGATGTAAAACACATAAGACAATAATAGAAAGGTCCATCCAGCGCAGACTCACATGAAAATATCCAAGAAAACAATAAAATACTGTCACATAGAGGATTAAATCCTTAATACATATTTCCATTGAAGAATATTAAAAAAATGTATTGAAACCTATTTGAAAAGTATTGAAAGTTTCAAATATGCGCAGCACAGACTTTATTTTGAAACGGTCAAAGTTACAAAAAAATGTTAAATAAAGAACTTGAAGAGACGAAAAATATAAGAAATAACACGAACAAGAAAACAATTTATGCTTATAAACCAAAAAATTCTTAATTTACCTCTTCCCTTGTACTACTATTCCTTCCTGTAAACAATGCCTTAATCCTGCTAGGCGTCGACCTCTTTGGGGTCTTACTCTCAACATCCCTCATTGGATGTATTTCATTCCCTTGCAAACTCAACCGCCCTCCATTTTTGCTTGGAGTTGGCGGCCCTGGTTTTTTATACGACGTAGTCCCAAAATCCTTCTTACGAGGTTTCTCCCCTGGCAACAACTTGCAAAGACTATCTTCAAACTCGATATTACTAGCCTATAAAGAATCTTAAAAAACCACCCCAACTGTTTTTAACCACAAACCTTAATATCCTCATCTTTGAACCGATTCGGACTAACAAACTGCGTTTCAGCTGGATACGATGACTTCAAATGAGGCGGTACCATTGAATTCCTCCACGCCAATTCAGAGAAACGACAATTCGACTCTCGATCTGATGGTAAAAGACATTTACCCTCCTTTAAATCTGTTAAATATTTCTCATTGAATAAATCCTCCTCGTCCTCCATTTGCAAATTGGGAATTCCCGAAATGGAGGTCCTGCGTGAAACAGTGACTTCTTCTGTGATTGACGGTCGAGGTAATGTTACAGCCCTTTCAGTGGGTTTAGCAAAAAAAATTGCTTGTGATTTTGCATCGCTGTCAATTCTTCTGTTTGTTTTCAAAATTTGTTTTTCCATTTCAAGTAATTGTATTTTCTGATCGGCTTCAAATAAATCCGATTTTAGATTCGCAACTGTTTTCATTAAATTTGCAGTTTCACTATGACCGTCTTTCATCGACCTCACTTTTTTATTCACTTCTTCTCTATATAGTTTTAACATTTTTTCTTTCATCTTTTCTAATTTGCCTTCATATTCGTTACGAATTTCTTGAATTTTCTTAGTTTCTCGATTTGAAAACTCGTCACGGTCTTTCTTTATTAATCGCACAAATTCTTCTTTATCTCTCATTCTTTTATACTTAATTGTATCAATCTCAGTCATAACTTTATTATTTTCCTCCAAGAGTTTCTCATAGGCTTCTTTAATATGATTCAAACTTCCCAATTCAGAATTACGTTCTTCAATAATTTTTCTTAACGTGACATTCTCCATTTCTAATTTCGAATTAACACTCATCACGTTACCGTAAGCTTCCCGAATATTTTGAAGATCCTGGACGATTTTTTTATCACCTTCATCTTTAATTGGAACACTTATAATCCCCATTTCTTGATTTGCGCGACTTAGCTCTTCAATTCTTGCATCTTTTTCCTTCACTACTCTTTCATTTTCTTCCTTGACTTGAATATATTCTTGAAGGAGTTTCTTATACAGAACATCATTACTTGGTGACGAAGGCGCTTTTTGAGCTTTCCTCTTTTCTTCTCGCAATTCCTTTACGACCTTTTCTAAATTATTCTTCGCGTTATCTGCCAAAACAAGTTTGCGCTTCAACATCATATTCTCTTTCTTCATATCTTCTTCTCGGGATTTATTCGATTTTGTGGACATTCCTAGGATATTTTCTTTCTCAATTTTAATTGTTTGTGACTTTGTTGCAAGTTCTTTACGCAGATTTTCCACTCTCTCTTTTTCTTCTTTCAAATTTTCTTCTAACTCACTTTTTGTTTTATGAATTTCTTCTTTTTGTGCCATAATAGTATCAAGTTTTTTAGTTAACTCAGTCTTTTCATTTTTCAACTGATTTAAATCGTCCAATAATTTTTGTTTCGAATGTAAGAAACTATTGACCTCAGTATAGATTTGCTCCAAACTGGATTTTAAGGTATCGCTTGTTCCAGTCTCACGCTCTTCCATCACTAAACCATATAACTTTTCTACCATTTCTTGGATATTTGCGTTTTGTTTTGTAGCTGCCATATTTTGAGCTTTCAATTCCTCATTTTCTATTTTAAGGTCTCTCTGTAGTTGTTCTACTTGCTTTTTAGCTGACAATAATCTTTCAAAATGCTCTGAAATAAATGTTCTGAAATCTCCCTGCCCCTCTTCTTTATCAATAAGATTGTTGTCTTTCAATAAATCAAAAATCCTAGTTACTGTTTCTGATTCTTTATTCCTTCGTTCTGCTAATTCTTCTTTCAAAGATTCTAAACTTTCCAAATTCGTATCAACAACACTCTTCAACCCCGAAATAGTAATTTCATAATCTTGGATAGTTTCTTCCAACAACTTTATCTTCTTGTGGGTCTCCTGAGAAACAATTTCATCTACTTCTATTTTATTTTCCAAACTAATCTTCTCATTAGAAATTCGACTAAGTTCTAGGCTAAGTTCTTCTTTCTCTTTCATAGATTTTTCTTCAATTTCTGCAATACAGTTTTGCAAAGAATCTTTTTCCGAAATCAAAACTTTCTTGCTATGTTCTAATTTCTGCAAGGCATCATTCAATTCTTTACATTTATCCTCTTTAATTCCAATCATATTTTTCATTTCAGAAATTTGTTTCTCAAAATCTGCATTCTGCTCTTTTGCTTGTTGTAGAAGCGTAAAAAGGTTTTCTTTCTCAAAAGTTAATTTCATCAATATATCTCTAGTCTCCTGAGAAACAATTTCATCAACTTTTATTTTATTTTCCAAACTAATCTTCTCATCAGAGATTCGACTAAGTTCTAGACTAAGTTCTTCTTTCTCTTTCATAGATTTTTCTTCAATTTCTGCAATGCATTTCTGCAAAGAACCTTTTTCCGAAATCAGAACTTTCTTGTTATCTTCTAATTCCTGTAAGACACTATTCAATTCATTACATTTATCTTCTTTAATTCTAATTAAATTTGTCATTTCAGAAAATTGCCTTTCAAACTCTCCATTCTGTTCTTTTGCTTGTTGTAAGAGCAAAAAGAGATTTTCTTTTTCTGAAGTTAATTTGGTTAACATATCTCTGGTCTCATCTAATTCAAGTTTTGTGTTTTGATACTGAAGACGGAGACCTTCAGATTCTGCCTTCAAAGTTTCAGACAAAACACTCATTTCGTTTAATTGCTTATCAAGAATTTCCTTATCATTTCTAAGCTCTTTGTAATTTCTTTCCTTCAATAATAGTTGATTTTGAACATCTTCGTTTAATTTTAAAAGCTTTTCAATTTCAGTCTTATCAGCAGCTGAAGACTCCTCAATTTCTCTCCTATCTTTCTCTAGAGCTTCGTTTTTGTTCTTTAATTCATTCGACTCTTCTTCTAATTGTTTCAATTTCTGATTCAAAGATTTATTTTCAACTTCTAAAACTTCATGGGAGTTTTCAAGGGTCTTCAATTCAGATTTCAATTCTTCCATGGTTATTTCAACTAAATTTCTTTCGATTCTCACCATTTCTAATTCTTTCGTGACATTCTCTAGATCATCAACATAATCACACAACTTATCTTCCAATTGTTCACATTTCTCATTCAATTTCAAAATTAAAGCTTCATTTTCATTCCTTTCATTCATCAAATCTTCATTTAGTTTTTGCTTATCAGACTGAAGAGTGTCCACCAGAATATGCAAATCTTCCAAATTCCTTTGAAGACTTCTATTAAAGACATTCATCTCCTCGAAATTATTCCTCTCTTCATACAATTGCTTTTGAAGATCCATTTTTTCCTCACGCAAATCCTCTGCTTCTCTTTCAAGAATTCGTTGTTTTATCGACAAAGCTCCGTTTTCGCCTTCCACATTTTTCAGGAACTTCTTAGTATCCTCCAACTGATTAATAATATTCTTATTTTGCATTTCTAAATCCTTGACAAATCCTTCAGTTTCATGTAATTTTTCTTCGATTTTCTTCGTGAGTTTCTGCATATTGGCATTTTCAATTTCAAGAACCACCTTCTCCTTCTTCAATTCTTCATGATCATTTTGAGTTTCTTTAAGTTGAGCTTCAATCGCTTCAAGATTAAGTTTCATTTTTTCTGCTTCTTCTAAGCGAGTTTCAAGTGTTGCCTGTATATCATTCATTTGTTTCGACTCAGCTGTCTTTAATTCTAAGTCACTTAGAACCTGACTTAGCTTTTGCTGCAATTTCTGAGATTCTGTAATCAAGTTAGTATTTTCCTGTTCCAAAACATCAAGTTTTTTGGCAAGATCTGTGTTTTCTTGATGTGATTTCAACAAGTCATCCTTTAGTTTCACTAACTCAACTTTCCGTTTTTCTTCAATAAGTTGCGCCTCATTTAATTTCAATTCAAGCTCATTCTTAATATTTTCAAGCCTTTCTTCTTCTGTTTTCAAAACTTCTAACTTATCAAAGGCGTTAGCTAACTGTTGTTTAAGATTAGCAATTTCAGATTCAAGACTAGATTTCTCCTCTTTTGATTTCTCCCCTAACCTAGTTAACTCATTCTTAACTTCTGTTAGTTCTTCAATATCTTTATTCTTCTCACTCAATTCAACTACTAGTTTTTCTGATTTTGCTTCTACTTCTTTTAGATCCTTCTCAAGTTTGTTTTTAGTTTCTCTTAAATTAGCAGTCTCTTCTTGACTCCTTCTCAAATTATTAATAGAATCACAAAGTTCTTGTGACAATTTCTCGGTTTGAAGTTGCAAATTTTTATTCTGTGTCTCAGATTTAGTCAGATTTGAGTCAGTTTCTTGCAATTTCAAATTTATCATGCCGTTTTCCTTTTTAATTTGTTCCATTTCATTTCTTAAAGAATTTGAACATATTTGAGATTCTTGAAGTTCTGATTCCAACGATTTTTGGATTTTTAACAGACGTTCTACTTTCTGTGTACTTGTTTCAAGATCATTTAAAAGTTCTGAAATTTGTTTTTCAAGATCTGCTTTACAACTTTGTAACTCTTCATTCTTTTTCAACAAATTCTTGTGTGTCTCTTCTAAATTGTTCAATTCAGTTTCTAAAACGTTCTTTTCGTTCTCTAAGTCTTTGACATAAGCTTCCTGTTTTGTTAATTCTTCTTGCCTCACTTGTTTTTCTTCCAACAGCTTGTTCACTTGACTTGTTAAGTCTTCAGTTTCTGTTTTAGCTTCATGCAATTTCTTCTCACGTTTACTACATTCGTCTTGAAGCTTTAGGGACAATTTCTGACTGGAATCCAAACGATCCAAAGTTTCTTTTAGTTGAATTTGAAGAGTATCCATTTCTGAATTTAATCTCTCGTGTGTTTTCTGCAAGTCGTCAAGTTGTTCATATTTGTATTGTAGTTTTGATGTTAAATTTGATTTTTCTTGATTGATAATTAATAACTGCATATTTTTATCGTCAAGTTCTTGCCTAAAGCCTTCACATTCTGTTTCAAGTTTCTTGGAATATTCTTGAAATTCAAACAAATGCATTTCTAGTGTTTTCTTCAGGTGTTCCGTTTCATTCAATTGGCAAAGTATACCTTCTTTTTCGTTTATTAATTCACTTAAACTTTTATTAATTTTCTGATTCTCTAAAACAGCATCAGCAAGTTCAAATTGAAGTTTTTCGGAAACAAGTTTCGATTCATCAAGATCATTTTCAAGAGATTGACATTGCAATTTAGTTTGTTCCCAACAGGCTAACGTCTCAGTCAACTGTTTGTCTGTATTTGCAATATCCGAGCGAAGAGAATTGACCTTAAAGAATAAAGTATGATTTTAAAAATATTAAACAAGAAAAATAAAATTACTGTTGAGATTAATCCCTCGTTCTCTTGCTTGAATATTTCTAAAGTGGTGTTACTTTCTTGCAGTTTGGTTGTAAGAGTTGCAACTTCGTTTTCCAAACTTTTTACGGTATTATTAGCTTCATCCAAGTTGGACTGAATCACCGTTAATTGGGCAAGATTCGTTTCTTTTTCTGTTTCAAGGGATTTTACCTGAAGAAAAAAAAAATAGAAATAAAAAGCAGCAAATTTAATCTCTTGGATCCATGATCTCTTTAAGATCATGGCCTTTCTTTCTTTACCTTATTACAACATTAAAAAAAAAGACAAAAACAGTCTGTGACACTATAAACGCTTACTGGTTAGCGATATTACTTCTCATTTTATAACAAATTTGCTTGTAATTATATTCCAACACTACTTTTTGTCTCTCCATTAGACTTTTTTACTTTTGTATTGTTAGTTGTTATGTCATTATTGTTTACTATTTTGGCATACATGACTTTAAAGGCAAGTCATCTGTTTATTACTAGTGCAATAAAGATTGTATTGTTGCCGAAAGTGATTTATGGTCGTTAGACCCTTCGATGCCATCTGAGAAAACCGCCCGAAGCAGATCAAATCCAGGTAAAAGTGGTGACAAATCTGCATGCCCCAGGCGGTTTTCTCAGATGGCATCGAAGGGTCTAACAACCATAAATTATTTGCGTTTGGTAACAATACAATTTTTATTGCACTAGTAATAAACAGATGACTTGCCTTTAAAGTCAGGTACGCCAATATTGGTTTGGAACAGTATACTTACTATGTTTCTGACAAATATAAATGTAAAAATCTTTTTTTAAGAATGTTTAATGTTTCTATAGAAATATATAAAGCTTTTTTAAAAATGTTTATTCAAGGTGATTTTTTAAAAACAGTCCACCCCAATTTTTTCAATCACAATTTTAATTTTGTAAAAAAAGACATGTTGATTGCCAGGGGAACATTTTTTTGTGATAAAAACACGTTGGTCACATCAACTGCATCAAATACTTGATTACAAAATTTTTTAAAAATGTTGGTGTCTCCTTTTTTTTTGACGTTATGGTATGTCCATCACATTTATAACCTTCTATTAGTCGCGCCATCTAATGTTACATACTTGGTCGCGCTGTATTTGTTAGATACATGCTTTATAATTTATGTTTTTTAAAACGATTTTACAAAAATTTTTGTAATTATTATTGTATTTTGTTTCATTGAATATTATTGTTTAAAAAAGCATATTTCATGAATTTATGAATTTATTAGATTTATTCAGAAAAATCTTGTGTACCTGCATCTCTTCAACGTCTTCTGGATTACAAAAATCAAAATTTATTTGGTACTAATTGTAATCACATCAAGAAATTACATTTTTTATAGATAATAAACACTTAAAGGCACATGAACACCGTCTCTGGGACAGAGAGCAAGTGAAGCAGGTAGTGAAACACGGGATAATACATACAGACCTTTTAACTCTTTTGTACTTTTCACAAAAAACCGTGCTAAAAATAAAAAATTGAACTTGCTTTTCTAGTAACATAATTAAACTACATTATTGTTCGAGGAATACTCTACACCTCAAGTTCAGGAGATTGGCAGTTTTAAAAATATCTTCAAAAAAATGAGGCATGAATCTGTAAGATACATGCGCGCCTAACGGAAGGTGAAAATTGCTACAGATTCTGCACAAAAAGTATGACGTCTCTGCTTATAAAGTAAAATACTAAAGAGTGATCCAAAAGTCTTGGAATCAAAGCAAGCTAAAATAAAAATGAGGTTTGTCCTAAAATTAATCACTACTGTCACTTTAAGTGTCAGAAAATGCAGTGCAAAATTGTGTTATAAAATAAGAGAAGAAGTTTGTGTTTTGTGTTAGAAATGTAGTAAAAATATTTAGATAATAAATTAAATAAAAATTTTCAGGAAAAACAATATATTTTTTAAAATACCTTATCGTTCAGATCCTTATTAATCCCCTGTGCCTCCTTCAAAGTCGCTTCAGTTTCATTCAAAACCCCCCTCAACTTCTCCAAACACTCTTCTGTTTTCCCCACTTGCCCCTTTAACTCCTCAACTTGTTTGTGAGCATCCCTCAACTGCACCTCAATAACGGAACATGCAAGATCCTCATCACACGGAGCTGTCTCATTCAAAACCTTCTCAGCTGGCATCTCAAAAAGCGAACTATCATTCCCCGGTTTGGCTCTATATTCCTCCAAGAGTGACGTGAGCTCAGCACAATGCTCGTTCAGCTGCCTCAACTCCTCTTCTTGTCTTTTTGAATGCTCAGTTAAACTCTCAAAATTACGCTCAGTTTCAAAAAACTTCTCCTCCCAAATACCCGCCTGCATTTCCACATTACGAAGCCGTTCCTTCGTCGCATCTTTCTCTTTCCTGATATCCTCTTGCTCGTCTTCAATTTGTTTAATATATTGTTCAAGGGTTTGGATTTCTGACCGGAGCCGGCGCTGGAGTTCCCGGCTGTCCATGTCTTGAAAGTGGGGCGGGGTACGATTTTCAAGAGCTATAACTTCGGCCCGGAGTCGAGAGATTTCGTTGTTTTTTTGCTGCAATTGCTGCTCGATTTTTTTGCTTTTTTCTGATTGTAATTTGAGTTCTTCTTGTAAGTCGGCCTTTTCATAGCGTTCTGCTTCAAGCTCTGACTTTAAAGTCGAAATTAGTTTGTCTTTCTCGTAGAGGCGTCCGAATTTTGATACGGGGGTTTTGAGTAAGTCCTGAAGGGGGCTGTTTTTGCTGCATGTTGTTTCGACCGATAGCCACTGATTTGTGGGTAAGTGGTCGGAGGCGTCATCAATGCAGGATTTAATAATGTCATTCATTGTGTCTTTTGTCACATTTTTAGTGATTTTCTGAAGGAAGTTGCGGATTATTAGTTGAGTGGTTTGGGAAAGTGAGTGACATAAGGGGGACGTCAAGACATCTCTCCTGTCGTAAATGCAAGTGTAATGCATTAGGAGGGAAGTCAAGGCTTTTAAGTCGATTTCTGGTAAATCAAATAAGTGTATATCTGTTTTGTTTTCAAATAAATAGTTGGGGTAGTGTTTACTAAACAAGTCGAAAATAAACGTTAAAAGATCGACTTGAGCGTTCCGGGACTTGGTTCTAGGGAAAAAATTTTTGGTAATAATTATGTAATGGATTGTTTTGTGTAGACTTACATGAGTTTTTGTAAATTTGAAAAAAATTCTCCATCTCGTAGTTGGTCAAGGCTGTTGATGTTTTTACCGAGTTTCAAACAGTTAACCTACAAAGTGTGGTACGTGGGTTTGGGTGTTTTTTTAGTGTTAAATGACTTACCCATTCTATTAAAACATTGTTCCACTTTAAATGATCCATAATTACAAAAATTTTCTAATAAACCGTTGCACTTTAAAAAATTCTTCCCCGGTAGTTGTCAAACAATTCAAAAACAAAATCAACAAATGTGATTGGTCACAACGTCGGCCTACTTCGGTTTGTAACTGTGATTTTAATTCCTAGCCAATCGGGTTAGAGCTGAGTAGCGGGTTATTCAAATTTGAATCTTCCACGATTTTGAAAAATGATCATTAAAACACATCTTAAGGCCCCTTTCCCTAAATCGTAACGGTAAATTTCAACTCGCCTCGGATCAAGAGCTGACGTAAAGAAAAATTCAACCAATGTTTGAGTCGACGTGTTATGAAAATAGAATGGGTTTTAAAATGATTGACAGATGCCATAAAATCATCACGACAATGAAGGTCGATGGTCGATTATCGTAGGCCTGGGTCGGTTTATTGGTATGGGTAAAAGTTTTTCTTCTGCTATTAGTAATCATTTCAAAATGCTTTCTTTTTCATTAAGTACATAGTGTTCTTAGAAATTTGAAAAAGTACTTTGATAAAAAATTTCAATAAAAATAAGGTTAAATCATACAAAAAAAAAACGTTTATTAAATGATTGCTTTTATTGAAGTTATTTACATAAACATTTACATGATTTATTTACACAAACATGACAACATAAAACAAAGAGTTTTTACCTAATACAAAATAATTATACAAAATAAATATATAATTATCAACCTTTGCATATTTTATAATTTTTTGTCTAATGGCTTCTTGGGGTGTTAAATTTTTGGCATTGTATGGACATTTTATTTCTATTAGTCCGTCATCGTCTACAAAACCATCTGGACTTGCTGCCAAAAACGGGTATTCTTTCGAAATTAGTAAACCAGAAAGTTGAACATTTTTATTAAAGTTAATTTCAAAAGATCGAACTGCATTTTGTTCATTTTGTACCCCATAATCAGTAAATTTATTACCAGTAAAATTTGATTGTACAATATTTTTTACAGTTTTTATTCTATCAGTTGTATCACGCAACTTACAAACTTTTCCAAAATTGGATGCAGTCAATCGTTTTAATCGTTCTTGTCGCCACAAGTGACAAGTACGTTGATTTAAGGTTTTTTTATGTAATTCTGTAATAAAAATTTTTTTTTATTGGTTATATAATGTCGCATATTATATAATTAGTAATGTAATATCTGCTTGTACATAACTCTAAAAACTTTACACTGACTTTTATATCATATAAAATCTATTTTTAATAGCTTACTATATAAGCAAACAAATCAAAATTAAAAACTTACTAAATTGCAAATATACTTTTTGCGTACTGGGCAATTAATTGTAAGTCGTAACGTTAATATACACCTAACGTAAAAATTACAAAAACTGTTTTGGTTGAAAAACTATTATTACAATTTATAAATTTCTAATTTTAAAATTTGTTATTTCCCAAGCAAACTTTTATTTGATGATAATCATTATTAGCCAGCTTATCTCATTTTTCATTCATCATTAGTGTTCAATGTAAAAATGCTAAATTTATCTAAATTCAGAACTTTATTAGATACACAATAAAAAAATAGACACAGATTTGTTCAGAAGGAAAAAAAAAGAAAATAATTTGTATTTGATAACAAAAATAATATCTAACGTATTAGCCACCCCATTCTTGTTGCCTTAGTTTAGTATCAGGTAAACTGGCATAAAAGAAAACAAACAGTCCATAATAATCCACAAAGACCGGGTTTTTCCAAATTTCTCAGAAGTAAAACTGAAAGTACTTTATACTTTGCTAAATTTATCTAAATCCAGAACTATATTAGGTACACAATAAAATAATAGACACAGATTTGTTCAAAAAAAAATTGTATTTGATGATAAACTTTGTAATTTATTAGCCACCCCATTCATATCGCGTTGGTTTAGTATCAGGTAAACTAGCATAACAGATAATAAATTGTCAATAATCCACAAAGACCGGGTTTTTCCAAATTTCTCAGAAGTAAAACTGAAAGTACTTTATACTTTGCTAAATTTATCTAAATCCAGAACTATATTAGATACACAATAAAAAAATAGACACAGATTTGTTCAGAAGGAAAAAAAAAAGAAAATAATTTGTATTTGATAACAAAAATAATATCTAACGTATTAGCCACCCCATTCTTGTTGCCTTAGTTTAGTATCAGGTAAACTGGCATAAAAGAAAACAAACAGTCCATAATAATCCACAAAGACCGGGTTTTTCCAAATTTCTCAGAGTAAAACTGAAAGTACTTTATACTTTGCTAAATTTATCTAAATCCAGAACTATATTAGGTACACAATAAAATAATAGACACAGATTTGTTCAAAAAAAAATTGTATTTGATGATAAACTTTGTAATTTATTAGCCACCCCATTCATATCGCGTTGGTTTAGTATCAGGTAAACTAGCATAACAGATAATAAATTGTCAATAATACAGAAAGACCGAGTTTTTCCAATTTTCTTAGAAATAAAACTGAAAGTATGTACTTTATACTTTGCTAAATTTATCTAAACCAAAAACTTTATTAGATACACGATAAAAGAACTGCGACGACCAAATTCATATGAAGGGTCAACAAAACTCTTCCGCAAACAACAGGTAAACAAAACGGATTACCGCAATTGAGAATGGTTCTCTGTACTGCTACTGCATTGAATTTTTTTTTATAAAACTAATTGCATTATAAAGTTGTCTGCAATAATTAGAAATAGATACAAATAACCTTATATGTACACAATTGCCAGCACAAAAGTTGAATAAGTATAACATTATCACCTCAGTGTAAATCTTACACCATCATGAATCTCTCCAATTTTTTTTAAATTTTACTTCTCGTTTATCAATTGTGAGATACATTTTATTTATAGCTTTGCCGCAAAGCTCTCTTCAGAAAAGGTCTACTACCTGGACCTACCCTTCAGCCACTACGATGAAGAGAAAGACAAGTTGTAGAGGATAGAAAATAGATTGAATCTTAAAAGTTGATAACCAATTACTCGTAAACTATTACACAAAATTTAAATTTCTAATTTTTTGCACATTTTTTTGACCAATATGTAGTCGCAAGATACAACTAAATAAAAATTTATAAAAAAATTTAAATAAAAAAATCATAATTTTTAACAACAACAATGTTATTTTTTATTTTTTTGTTTCACACTGCTTTAGAAATGTAAATAATTTAATACTGTAAAAACCGCATTCAAAAATGTGAACGGGGTTTTGAGTTATGAGTAATAAACTTTTACATTGATTTCTCCATATACCGAATTTAGGGAAAGGCCCCTTAAATACTACTCTTTCTGCAAAAAACTCTTAGTTTTTATTGATTATTACACACAAAATTGCTGTTTAAAAATATCGTTAAATTATAACACGAAACCTACACGACCCGCTAGATTTTTGATAATGAATTAAGGGCCCGTTCAAAACCAATAATTTCCACATATTACATACCACTTGTCCATTTTTTTTTCAGAATCTCTGTTTGTCTGTCCAGGATTTTCTTTGATCTTTCTTTTGCAGCTTTTGCTAATTCTTGAAGTCTAGTAGAATATTTTTTTATTTTTTTGAGTCTTTTCTGAAGAACCTCTGAAGAAATGAATCTGTTCCTTTATTTGCCTTTTTTTAATTCTTGTTGTAGGACTCAGGAAATATATTATTTAAACATTAACTCGATTTTGATCTCTTGTAAATTAAAAAGTTAGATATATACACAACTAATTTATTTAACAATAAATTAATTTAGATCAATAACTTAAAAATAAGTCTCAATAATTCTATCTGCCATTAAATAAGCCTGCGAAATTTATAAAAATAAATATTTTCAAAAGTTGTACATCATTTAACCCTCTATTTTTTTATAGCAGATCACAGAAATGACTAAATAACATAATCGCATGAGGAGAAAATGAGAGTAGTACATTGCTTTCAGAAATAAACTCAATTCAAGTGATCAATTTGCTTTTATGTAATTATAAAATCATATATATTATGCTCTCTTTATTTAGTATATTGAAGGCTCTGTTTGTCATTTCAAATTTTAAGCTTAACACTTAAAAATAGATCAAAGTGTTTTCATTCGCTACGGATTAGGTTTTTTTGTAATTTTAAAAGAATTTGCACTATTTCAAAATTATGTTTTATTGTACTTTGTTGAGGGAACTCTGCACTGTGTCTTCAGCTTCACATTTTTTTGTCGAATATTTTAACAAACTCAGAAATAATATTGTATTATTGTATATTAAACGAATGAAGTGGGTTATTTAATCCCATAATCTCGTAGGTGAAGTTTAGTGCCTGAGCGCAGCGAGGCATTAAAAAACACTTCAGTCCTGTGATTTATACACTATTTTTCGCACTTTGGAGCGCTCATTTCTTTTTTTTTATTAAATACATTTATTATCGTGTATCAGAAGGTAGTAACGTAAATGTAAGTGTTAATTTGGTTCAAAATAAAAATTTAACTAATTTCGTGATTTCTTATATTGTTCACATTTAATTTTTGCGGGAGTAAATATGAAATTTAATCCCTTGGGAATAAAAGTGGCATTTTAGTCCCTCAAATGGCCGCCTAAAATAGTTAATTTACCCCTGGGAATGCAAAAAATGAGTTCGTCTAATCCAAATTTGGACAAAATTTTCAAATTTGTTATAAATCAAATTGTATTTATTAGACTTACAAATGAACAACTAACAACAATTATTTAGACTTACAATTAACATATGTTTTAACTTATTGACTTTTCCACCATTTTTGGTACAAAAGTGCCTTTTTTCGAGCGGCAGCTGCACAACACACAAGTAATTCGTAGAATTAACCTATTCTGTTAACCTTCCTTATTCCTTCAAAGTTTTTCGTAAGAAAACACTATAGCTCAATGAATTCTCAAAAATCATAATCACTGTACACGATGAATGGTAATAATATTATAAAAAAAGGTTATAAACATATAAAAACCAAATTGGATTATTGATACCGACAAAGCTTTTAATCTTCTTGTTGGATCTTCTTGGTGTGTAGAATGAAACGTAAAAACACCCAATAACACCAAACAATTTACTTTGTACGACGCACGTTTCGACAACAAAGTTGTCATCCTCAGGTGAGGAATTAAACAGTTTAATTAAACGTGTTAGAGCTTTTAATATTTATGTCAACTTACCTACTTACTTATGTTAAGAAATTAGTTTCTTCTCCTGGATTAATTCAAACGAGGTAGCGCAGCGGCACGCTTCACTGCCCTATAACCATTTGGTAATGGGTAAAAAAAATGAATAAAAAGTAAAATTATGATATTAATAGCGAAAGAGCCTGTGAACTTACATCACACCACCTTTTTGTAAAGTAAGAAAAGATTTTCCCATTGTAAAAAACAAACAGGTTGTTTAGTGAATCTTGAGAGAGTGAGAATTGAGATGGGAGACGTTAAATAGTAATTTCTCCTCCAAATATTTTCGCTACTGCAGTTTCTAATGATCTGTTTCTTCTAATTATTGTGGTGGGAAGAGTCTAGGATAATGGGGTATGATATTATAGTCCCTACTTCCTCCATTCGCAATGAGGTTTCCTACTACTGTTGATTAATGAATCTTTAAGTAATTTGAGATAAGAATAAATAATAGTAATAGTAACCATATAAATACTACCACAAAGAATTTGCAAAAAAGATAAAATTGTCATCATCAAGACGAACCTTCATGTGAAGAGCAAGAATAGATAGTAAATTTTCGTGTTATTCTAATTCTTGTGTCATAGATTTCTCTACCAAATGTTCTTGCCACCAGTTCCAAATAGTTTTTTTGAGTCAAACACCATAATACAAATAACGACTCAAAATCACGTTGTAAGTGGCGCCACCATGTTCATTTTAGAGCTTCAAACGAATAAGAAATACTGTTATATTCAGGATTAATCTCTTAATATTTGTATTAAAAAAGTTGCTAGAATACCTATCTGTATTTTAAAAAATATTAAAAGTTTAAAAATTCATTGTGACGATATGACGATGCATGTTTTTAGTAAACTTTGTTAATAATAGATTAAATTTTAATTGTTGTTATGGTGTTAGATTTTTGTCACTGTGCCTGAAATTGTCTTTTGTACTGTATTTGTCTGAGGAAGTGGACAACAAATTAATAAAAAATCCAGGAAACTGGTCACACAAATGTAAAATTTGTTTATAACTAAACAGCCCTCACCCCCATTAACCTTATAAGAAAAATTTAAAAATTCATTTGGAAACAGTGCAACAATAAAATGTTAATGGAAAAAGTTGTAGAGAATTAAATTTTGTATTACGGTTTCCAAGGGCATATTTTTATCACTAATAGTTTAGGCTCTAGAGACGCTTAAAGATGAGGAAACGTTAAACGAACCTTCTCATATTCCAAAACAGCAGATGTTGTTTGTCTCCTGGTTATTTTGAGTCTCGTCTGAGCCGACAATTCCTTTCTATTATTTTGATTCGTGTTGGTCATCAACATTGTTTTTGCCTAAATGTTATAAAAGGGAATAATTGAGGTTTAAATAAGAACTAGTGATTTTCAGTCATCGTCAACGTGTCTAGTCTATTTTAATTATAAATATAAAGACAAGATCTAACAATATATAAAATAACTATGATTCAATTTGTAACTCGATGTAAAACGTATGAATTTTAATGAAAATCAACAGCCTTGGATTGTGTGAAATCGCGATTACGTAAGATCTCATCCATTCGTAATTGTTCTTGTTGAAGCTGCATTCTGATGGCACCTAATTGTGTTAATATACTCCTTCCCTGTCCATCCCGAAGGGGATCTCCATGGTTGATGATATTTTTTTGCACCGCAGGAATCTATAATTATGTATTCCGGAACTAAACACATTCACTTCCATTTATATCGACTAACCTGCCACTTATCTTCTAATTTTCTAACTGCATCTGACCTACTGGAATTAAAAGGTACCGAGTTCTTTAGTTCTTTGGCAACGGGCGAGTGCGCTTTCAATACTGGTATGGGAAGAGTGTCCTCGAATCGGCTCGAGCTGCTCCTTCTCTGCAGCTTTGGGCTTCGTCTGATCAAACTGAGGTCCTGCTGAGTGGCACTGTGCCTGCGTTGTACATTGCTTAGACTATCTTGAATATTCAACGATTCTATTCTATTCAACGTATCTTGGCGATTTAACGAATCTATTCTACTCAACGAGTCAAAACGACTGAAAGCATTATATCTACGATGAGTGTCATATGTATTTAACGAGTCCATCCTGTTTAGCGCATCTTTGCGATAATACGAATCGAAACGGTTCGGATTGTACCTGCTGCTACTTGACATACTATCGGCGAACACAGAAGTGGATGGTATGTTGAAGGAATAAGGGTTGCGGCGAGACACCGGCGGAGAGTAATGCGATAGAGTTTTTGAGGCAACGTTGGTGTTTCGAAGACTTGACACACTACTTTCTGAATCTGTATGACGACGCAAACGAGACTGTAACTCGTGCTTCCTCCTTAGAAGGTCCTCGCTGTGGCGGCGCATCTAACAAACCAAAATATTGCCTTTAGTTCTCACCTAAAAATACAAAAACACTAACACAAAACACAAAAAAAAACTAGCAAAGTAACTAAAAACAAACCTGTCCTAGTATTTTTCAAATCGCAATTTTTTTTGCTTATTTTATATCCTAAAATAAGATGCAACCAAAGCTAAACACTAAAGAGCAAATAAAAGATGTGGAATTAAAAATGGAAAAAAAAGAAACGAAAAGTTATTTTATTTTAAGAACAGAATATTTATGTTCATTTAAAATAACGCTCTCTTTATTAAAAAATTATTTTGACGACAGATTTCAAATTCAAATATTTTTTTTCAGTTCAGTTTCTGCTCGCTTATCTTGAATCTTAATTGACACGTCTTTACATTCCTTGTTACTAACTAATTTTTTTATAGAGACTAATATAATAATATATATATATAATAATAATAATAAAAATGCCTAATACTTTTTCATTCGCTATTCACTACTAAACCGCTACAAATTTTTATTTAAACAAGCACTTTTCTCTTCTGATAAGAGAGTTTCTCTGACAACAGCCGCGAGAAGATTCTGTTACGACTGACAAGATGTCAAGACCAAATTCATTGTTGAAAAACCGCATAAAAATGATCATTACTCTATGAAAAACAAATTTAATGTAAACTTAAAATGAGAAGCAAACAAATGTAACAAAACTAAGTTATTTTCAATGGTGCACCTGTTCATCTCTGCGACACCTGCGTTGTTCTTCGATCGCTTGTTCCTCTTGCATCCGTAACAGCTGCTGTTCCAACCGCTTATTCTCCAACTCCTGTTCCCTCCTTTCCTGTTCCTCCCTCATCACTTGAAAGTGTCTTTTCTCTTCGATCTGCAGTCTCAACTCCCTTTGATAATTCTCACGTTTGATCCTTTCCTTTAAAACAAATTACCACTAAACCGTCTTTCAACTTTTCTCTCACTTCTTACCCTTTCCAGTTCTTCCGAACGGTCCTGATAACTGAATCCGTCCATGAAACTTGGAGAATAGGAATGTTTCAAATCCGACAGCAATCGCTCTGCAATAATTTTTTTATTCCCACACACTTGATATTTAACAAAAAAAAAAATACCTCTAGGACTACCCGTCCGCCTGTTTGACAGAATGCTCTTCGGTTTGTCCATTTCAGGCTTCAATAAGGCATTTTGAGATGTTGGTAATCGTTGGTCGGCGCGGTACGGTGATAGATTCCGACTGTTTTGCATAACAGAGCTCGAAATGTACGGATTTAGCTCCTTTTCCGGTGTGTAGGTGTCATACTGTACCTAAAACAATTGAAATTGAAGGCAATGGGATGGGACGAAATCACCGATGATTTGACATTGTTGTATGACCCTGATATCTACTATAAACATTCTCTATAAGGGCAAAGCACAGTTATTTGTATGTACAAATGCTCTAAAGCGATTTTAGGTTGTTATTGTTTACAAACCTATCCCGATTAAAAATTGATTAGGGGTTAACCACCTCAAGGTTCGCTTTACAAGATGCGCAGTTAGGAAATTCATTATCAATATCAACTAAAAATATATTATACTATAATGTTATTATGTTATACAATTTGGAAAAAACATAGAGGCTATGCGCAAAAAAATTGAAAGATTAAAAAAAATTGTAATAAGAAACCTTTAATTGTTGTTTCTGTAAAACACGATAACTAAACCAATCACAATACCAATTACACAATTTTTCAAATGAAGTATAAAAACTGTTCAAACTTTAAGTAACAAGCAATTCAGTGTTTTCTTATGTTTATCTATCAAAAACAAAAAAAAACCTATCTATATCAGTAGTATCCCAGGGTTATAGAGTATCGTACTTATCATACTAGTATAGAAGACGTAATTCTTTTGAAACTGGAAAAAGAAGCATACAAGTTTTTCGTTTCATACTTTTTTTCATTACAACTACATATTAATAATACATACCTAAATTTTGTTTACAAAAAATGTTCTTTCAATAATATTTACTAATCAAATTAAAATTTGTTTTGATCTGTTTCTTTACCAGAGAAAAACCAATAAGGTTGAAAACTTGAAATACCTATTTGTGATTGGTTGATTTGTATTATACCTGACCAATTTTAGTACTAGCAACCTAATAAAGTAAAATAACCATTTGTCATTTACAAATGAAAGTACCAACCTGACGGCATTTTGACAATTCATTTAAAAAAATAGCTTATTTCTTAAGCCGGTAGTCTGAAAACATGTTAGGAATCTTTTCGCTTGCCAAATTAGTGTTTAGTAAGCCCAAAACCCCTTACAGACTAAACTTGACAAAATGGAAAACCGCCCATGCCTTTAAACCCTTATCAATAAACGCCCAATAATGATAAGCTAATCACTGTAGTTTTTGAAGTGTCCATAATGTTTTACAACAAAAGTAAAAAAGCACACTTTTTACAGAAAAATACAAATAAAACTTACATTACGACCTGTCAACATGTAAAAAATCATAAATTTGATTTCATTAAATTTGGCATTCATAAATTTTTGTGCAACATTATGTCAGGTATTTATAGGTTGTGTGCAACTAATCAGCTGATTAAGCGATTGGTGGTAAATCAAATAAATAATTTTCAAAATAATTAAGAAATATAACTATTTCTTCTAAATATGTATTATTTGAAGTACAGTTAAGAAATATTAGGTCTCAGGTCATAAACACTGTTTTTATTGAAGATTTTTTAATGGTTTAGATCATAATCTACTTTAATTCGTTTAACTAAAATTTCAGTTTTCTATAACTGAATCACACATAAAAGCATGAAATAGAAACGAAATACATCCTAAAACCTTATCTGTTTGCAGGTACCCCAACAACTCACATAATAATTTGCAAAAAACAATTTTGGATTTATTTTACCACCAATCGCTTGACATTTGCACGCAACCTATTAATCTCTACACCCACCTTATGTAAAACGTTCATAAAATTCATTCCTCTTTACTACATTAAGAAAAGCAAATATAACACTGTAACTTTTACATGGAAGTATATTATAAATTCAAGCCAAATTTAAAAATAATTAAAATAAATTAATATAGTAATAGTTATTTATTAAATAAGGATGGTATAGGATTGTTATAGAAACAAATCAGCAAAGTAGATGACCTCAAATATAAACTATTCTGAAGGGAAAAACAACCAAAAACAATGTAGACGTAAATGAATATAAAGACATAAACTTACGGTAGGCACTCAAAAACATACATCAAGACTAAAGATGAAAACAGCACAAATTCAAATTCTTTCTAGCGTTCTACTAGGGGGATAATTACTGTCATATTAGGACCATCTGTTGATTGCTGCTTTTCTGCTCATCAATAGGTTCTGATTGATATAATTGCAATAAATAAGTGTAATTACATTATTTACTGTTGAAATGAAATGCTAAACGTCAAATATTTATTTATGTAATTATTCCTTAATAGAAGCGGTTCCAAGGTAAAGAGATACCGATAGGCGGAGTTGAGTGATATGCGCAATGAGCTAAAACATATTGTCTATTTGGACTAGTCCAACAGGCGCGCAAAAATGCTTCGACTACCGGCATTTTTTTTACCTTGAAACGGACTCTACTTGAGTTTTGCGCACATTGATCACATCGCAATGCATTGCTCTTATAAAAATTGTAAAAAAAATATTTTTAAAGAATCTATTTTTCAATTCTGGAAAACATCTATCAAAAGATTAATTACAATTTTTTTTAGATATTTAAATTAAGGATCACTTCTTCAAAAATCACTTTAAATAAAAAATATTAGAAATAATATATAGTAAACATAAAAAGTTTTTATTCTATTTTTATTGGTTATTGAAAAAGCTTTTTTATGTGAAGTGTTGCAGACCCTTTAAATTCTTTGGTGAATCTATTTGACGTGGAAGCATTCCTTAACCTTTATTATTTATTAAACGTTGTTGTTATGTTACTTTATATTCGATTCTACATCACACTAACTAATTCGACGAACTTTCACTAGTGTCGCACACTTGAAATGAAATGACAATAAGATACAGTACTTGATTTAGATTTTTATATTATATGTATAACAGGAATCTAGTTGGATACTATTAGCGCTGATGATAATTATTTAAGGTTTTCAGCTCGAATGGCGTCATGTCTAATTCTAATAGCCGTTTATTCCTGTCAAATAAAAGTTAAGTACCAAATACTGGTGTTTTTGGTTTGATAAGAAGGTAGATAATGCTTTCTTATTAATCTCTGCTAATTGTTTTTTTGGGTTTCCTCTGTCTTCGACAATAATGTCTTTTTAAGAACGATGTTATTTATTTAATGAAGTGTAATAAACGAAATTCCATTATTAAGAGACGACCTTTTAATAAAATTTTCATGACAATACTTTTTTACTATGTAGACATAAAGTTGGTTTACTTAAGAAAACAAGTTTTGTTTTATTAACATTAACGACTAACCTCATTAGAAACCGAACAAAATAATTTACCCAAATATCTACTTGTCCTATTTACTAAATATGTTAATATATTCCAAATTATTTCTTATCAGACATTTTTCCATTATTATTATTATTATTAATTTATATCAAAGTAAAGGTCTTATCTTTTCTATTTCTATTCCGTTTATAAATTTTTTAATAGCAATGTAAATTTTTTCAAATCTGGTGCCAAAGTTTGCTGTACACACCTCACGCATTTTTTAAAAAATGCAAATATTTAATAAACTTTCACCATATTTTTTTGGTAAATTTGATCAAAAATTTCTGGTATTTTATGAAGCTTAAGAATTAAAATAAATAAAATTTTCAGAAATTTTCAGGACAAAAATAAATTTATTCTTCAAATTTTAAACGACGTTTCGGAAATGGCCATTTCCATTTTCAAGTTTTATTATAAAATTAAAAACAAGAATTAAGAATTAAGGTTAAAATAACAATTTGAGGACGCGTCCATGATTTTAATTACCTATTTGTTAATAACCAATCAATTTAAAATAACAATTGAGAACAAAAAAATCTCAATTTATATATAAAGGCTCTGATTGTATTATTTTTTTGTGAGAAACTTTTATTATAGCCACAAAATTAACACAATTTGTCAAAATTGAGAGAGCAAACTGAATAATACAATAAATTTTTGAAACTACATATTTTGCAAAATTCATTGCACACCAATATAGCCGCGGCCACCATTCAGTGCATTGACGTCATCACACTGACAATAGGTTGCGTAGAAGTGTCAACCGATTGGTGGTAAAACAAAAGCCAAAATTGCTTTTTGCAAGTTATTCTGTGAGCTTTGAGCCACCTACAAACGAATAAAATTCCAAAATACATTTACTATCTATTTCATGCTCTTCTGTGTGATTTAATTAGAGAAAATTTAAATTTTAGTTAGACCAATTAATTAGGTTGTAACCAAATCTTGAAAATTCTATAATAAATTAACAAAAAAAAGTGTTTAAAACCTGAGACCTAACATTTCTTAACTGTACTTTAGATAACATTTAGAAGAAATCATTTTATTACTTAAGTATTTTGAAAAATATTTTTTTGTTTTACCACCAATCGCTTTGACAGCTGATTACTTGCACGCAGCCTATTCTGTGACATGAATTTAGGGCATTAAAATAAATATTCAAAGTAAACTGCATTAATAACATTTGTAATAGGTAGTAAAAGGCTGTCATAATGAAAACGTTATTAGGTTGTCTTTCAGTTAGGTTTTTTTGATGACGTCAACGCCCTGAATGGTACCCACTGTGTAATTATCTCGAAGTTTGTGACATCAGATTTAAACTTGACCTCCCTTTTTTACTTAGGGCAATGTGTACCTAAAAATCTTTTCAATAACTTTGACCGATCTAATAAAAAAAGTGCAGCATTCCAACACGTGTTCCAACACCCAACATCTGTGTTAAGAAAAACCTTATTTAGAAATGTATTAAGAGTCATAGACTAGAATTTAATGAAGTACGAATTTATCAAAAAAGGTGTTGTAGTTTTTAAAAACACGCGATAAAAAGTTCCACCTCTTTTATTGCTACACCGGTCAAAATCATTGAAAAGAGCATTATCCATTTTTTGTAGGTAGGCATCTTGAAATCAATTGTAAAATTCTTCAGCACTTAATTCATAAATATTTTAAAAGTATTGAAAGTAATTGTAGGATGATATCTATAGAGTTACGCTAATAATATTAATATTTGTCACATCTTGCCTACGCTAAGAATTTTCTCGCTTACAAGTTGTTACAAAATAAAAATTTTTTTTTTGTTTTAGTTAATACCATTATACTTCATCAAAATTAAATTTCTAATTCGACTTTATTCGTTTTTTGTAATTTATTACAAATTTTTTAATATTATAAAACAAGCAGATTTTTTAATTATCTAACTCGATCATTTTTAAGCCAAAAAACGTAATGAAAGCGAATTTTTAATATAGCAAAAAACGTGACGTTATAAGGCAGTTAACCCCTAGTTAATGAAGGTCGCAGAAGTGTGTAAAGAAGCCCTAACAAACATGCCTCCCCCTCAAATATTTACACAAGTCAAAATTAGAAAAAAATAAGACGTTCTCACTTACTAACGGACAATGAATATTCTGTAAATCAGTTTGCACGGCTCGCGTCACTCTCACGTTTCCGGTCAAAAGACAATTTTTAAAATTATTCTCGCTCTGTAACACAGGAGGGGTTTTTACATGGCGGCATATCGCGAGCGCCTGCGGTGTTTTACCTTGGATATATGGTCGAGATAATCAGCCCTTCGTCTCTGCTGAAGCAAGTGGCGTCTCTGCTCATACTCGCCGAGACCGATATAGGGGGCCGCCGTCACCCTCAATTGGGGGTTGTTGGGGCTGTACTCGCCGTACCGCAACATGTTGCGGCCGCCGCTGATGGCATTCTGTAAATCGAAATTGTGCAAAAGGCGCCCCCATGACCCGCTTAATTCATGCAATCCTTGCAAAATTATAAAGAAAAGACATGCTTACCGGGCTGTTAGCGACAAAAGCTCGAGTCTTCTCTAAAGCGTCTTCATTAATACTTAAATCAAGTTGTTCGATTAACGGCAGATTCTAAAACGGAAAATTAAAACAAAAAGCGCTTACAAACCAAGCCACAAAATACCACATTTAAAATTAGGGCACAAACTGCTTCAAAAAAATCCTAGAAAGCCACATTTTTGTTTTCTAAATAAAATATATAAAAGCAATTAAATTTTTTGTCATTAAACAAGGTGTCCCAGAACTGGCGGATCAGCCGTAAACTACAAGTTCCTCTCTTCAACTTAATACCAAATTACGAAAAAATATTTTTCTAAACTCTATCGTTTTCAAATTACAGCTAATTTTATTTTAACCAATCACATAATAAATACTAATTGTAAAGATAATATTCATATTACTAGGCAATGAAATTAAGCCTAACTAACCTTCTTGACAAAATTGACACTTGTCACTTTGACAATTTAGTTATTACAGTCAACCAAATAATAAATACTAAATAATAAATATTAATTTCATTACCTAGTAACATGAATATTACCTTTACTAATACAAGGATTATTATTTATTATGCGATTGCTTAAAATAAAATTTGTTGTAATTCGAAAACGATAGAGTTTAAAAATTTTTTTTTTGGAATTTGATATTAGGTTGAAGAGATAAACTTATAGTTTACGGCTGATCCGCCAGTTCTGGGACACCCAGTATAATAATATATAATAGGATATATTATTTGTAGAAAATACTTAATTACTCGTCCGCGCAACTAATGTCATTTTGTATCCAATTTTTGGTAATTCTGCACCATTTCTCAGCAAAAGTATTGCCGTTACGTACTAATTTATTTAGTAATTTTTCTATACAATTAGGATACAACACATGAGAAATAAAGTTTAGAACAATCGATAAAAAAAAGATTGTACTGACCAATTAGCAAAATTTGAGAATTTAGTTTCAAAATTGGTTTTTAAAATGCGAATATCTTCTAAATAATTAGAGTAATCCATTAACCACAAGAGACCTTTTTTGTAGAGCGTTTAATTTTCTACAAAACTATATGTTGCGCATTTTATAATATTTCTTTATCTACGAGTTATAAAATTTAGAAGTAAAAAAAGACGTTTTTGTTAAATTTTTCAAACTTTGACCTCCGATATCTTCTAATCGGTAAGAGTTATAAAAAAATTTAAGATATCTTTTTTGTAAAGCGTTCAATTTGCTACAAAAATGTAAATAGAAATTTTCTTTACGGTCAAGTAATGACGAGATATAGATTTTGCCATATGGAACTGAAGAGAAAATAGAAAACTGCGATGAGGAGGACCTTCCTATTAAAATTAAGAGCTCACCTTTGAAGAGCATTGTTTAAAGTTGCCTAGAAACCAATTTTTCGGTGTCGGAAGTTAAAAAAATGCTAATAAGAAAATGTAATGAACAACAGAACAATATTTGACCCTTTAGAAAAAGATATGTAAACACAAAAACAAAACAGAAAATAAATTGCACGACAATAAAATAAAATAGACGACAAATGATTGCAATAAACTGTATCACTTGCACGACAAAATGTGTTAAATTAACAACAGAAACGTCGTAATTTTTATATTTAGAAGATAAAAATAGATAAATAACCGTAAGTCCAAAAGCTTTACATGTAAAAGAACCGGACTTTCACATTTATGAGAGGATAGTGGACCGTTCACAACAGTAAAGGTCCGGTTCCTTTACAATTTACATGCACAGCAGCAGACAGGAAATCCAGATTTGCCTATAAATTATCAGACTTCTTTTGGTAATCAAACTATACATCGTTTAATAATCGTTTTTCATTATTAATTTATTTCAAAAGTAAATAAATATTCCAATAATGGTATGTTTAAGCAAAATTTTGCATACATTTTTGTAATAAAAGGTAAGGGTTAAAAGTTAAGAGTTAAGACAAAAAAATTTAAAATCAGCAAAGATATGCGAATTAAGAACTGCAACCAAAAATTGAGAGGATGCAGCAAAATTTTGCTATCATTAATAAAAAAGAACAATTAGCTTTGTTTGTGCACCAAATTTCATAAGAATGGGTTAATCGGTTTCCGAGATATACCAAAAAATTATACATCTAATTAGTCTCTAATGAGAAATTTATTAAAGCACTCATTCTTGTGTACGTTTATAGCTGTTAAGCACTAGTAATCTTACAGTCCTATTAGAACAAACAAAGTTTTACCATTTTTCATGAAAATATAGGTAAAAAAACCAAATTATAAAACATAGTATAAAGAACTCATTTCTTAAAACATTGTGGACACACATTCTTAATAAAAAAATGTTATATTTATTATTATATTTAATTTATGGAATTGAACAACGTAGTCAGCGGTCATCCCTTAGATGAAAGCCCCACATATATCTACTAATTGCAGCTACCTCGTCTTTCGCAGACGTTAATCCGTCACTGGGTCATATCAGAGGCTGTAGATCCGACCTGCAAACTCAGGCACTTCGACGTAGCATTATTACCATAAAATTCTTTATAACATTGCCGAATTTAGAACTCGTGTCCCAAAATTGACTTTTTTGAAACTCGTTCTTTATTACTATAATATACTATTTTTTATACCCAATTTTAAAGGACTATAATTTTGTTTTCAGTTGCAATAAGACAATTTATTTGAAATTTTCATCATTTGTGATTGTGTTTTTTTCCCACCTATATGTATATTATTTCTTTTTTTTTGTTATGCAATGCCGTTATTTGTCCTACTAAATTTCTAACTGCTGAAATAGATCTTTTCTGACGTGCAGAATAATTTTTTTGTGGTGCTGCATACTTTTTTAGTCGTGAAAAATGTGTCATGCTGTAACTTTTTGTCGTGCTAAGACGTTTCTTGTTTGTCATGCTGATGCGCCGGGTTATGACATCTCCATAAACAGTGCATAGTATAGTTCTGCGCCTCTGAAACGTTTTTACAATATGCTTCTATTGTGTTACAAATGATAGTAACAACAAAGAGAATGTGTCGTCTCACAATAAAACGATAATTATAAATATCTTAGTAGCAAAAGACGCCTGAACTTAGGCGAATTTGATTTATAATAGGATTCAAGGGCCTTCTTCACCGCATCAAAATGATGGCCGCAATTATTGTAACAAGTGTCATATAAACCGAGTCAGATGTCCAGTAAATTATTAATTAAATAAATAAAATTAACAAACATAATAAATATTTTACCTAACCCACATATAACACTAGTCTACAACATTTTTTTTTGACAATTGTCATTTCCATTCTTCCGGCGACCACTGACCGGGACAAGTTGGTACCATGCCAAACAAATTTTAACATCTATTATAAGCCTTGAAAAAGAATCAATAAATGATTCGAAACGTTGGCCTTATAAAATAGTTTTTTTTCTGCCTTGTCCACTTCCCCGTAACAACAATTTTCGAATATAAAAAGAATGGACGTAATTCACCAAAATATTTTTTTTTTAATGAGACATATATTTTTGTTATATAAGACCCCCTCAACTTAGAAAAAATGTTTCAAAAAAACTCAGCACGTCAAACTTTTAAGATATTTAATAAGAAAAATATTACAAAAGAAACAATGAATAAAAAATTAAAAATGTAGAGTTTAAGCTAATTTTTTATAACTACTTGCATCTCTCACATCAGACCAACAATAATCAATCGCCTAGTACGTTCTGATCCCAAAAACCTTGATATTTTTTGCAAATATTTTCAGATCTTGATTAAATCGTTCGCTATGTTCGTCACTTGTTTGAAAGTATGAAAAAATGGTAGCGCCACTTATTAAATGTATAATTTTTTTTAAAATAATTCCAGAAGGAGTATAGTCCGGAAAAATTAACATTTTGCGAACAACAGAGCTGTTGAAAGTTAACACCTTTTTTTTTGGCTATAACTTTTAAACCGCGTTTCTTAGAGCAAAGACTCTTACAGCAATTTAAAGACCATGTAATTCTGCGACTATACCTATCTTTCACTTAAAATTGGTCTAGAAATATAGTCGTCATCGTCAGTGAAATACATAATGACATCTTATATGAAAAAGTGAAAAAGAAAACGTTTTATCTAAGAATTGGGACGTGCTAGCAGAAATAAAAAAATTGTGTATTAACTACCCTTAGTAGCTTAGTAGTGATGGATCGAGTTTTCAAAAGGCAACCCTAGCTAACAATATTTGTCGCAATAAATATCATAAATACAATAATAAATTTGCTCAAAATTTGATCGGGTAATACAGTTTTTGTAGATCGCCTCCTGGCCTAAAAATTAACTACGTACCTTTGAATGAGCTACTATTGACTCATCCTGTATATTATACACAAAAAAGTCAAAGTACATTTTTTCATAAACAAACCAGTAAGCTACAACTTTTATAATAAGCCTTGTTCCAAAAAATAAATTTATTTAATGATAAAAAACCTCAATTTATCCCAAATTCTTTGGCTGTATAGTTTGTAAAACATTACAAAATTAATTTGGGCATTTTGTTGAAAAAATTAAAATAAAAACCTTACACAAAAATCTGATTTTCTGGATTTTTTCGAGCATAAGTATGTCTAATTGTAAAATTTGAGATAAAACTACAAAAAGGAAACTTAACCAGACAACACTTACTTTTTTGTTGTTGGGTGATGAGTCTTGATTTAATGGCAGATTTTCCTTGTTTTCATGAGATTGTACATTATTGTTCTGTTGGTGTTCATTATCAAAATTTTTGATCTGGAATTTGCCAAAAAAAGCTGTACAATGACATGACCCAGAACAATTTCTAATGAATTTCAAATACAAAACTGAACATGCACATAATTTTTTAAACTGATAAATAACAACCACAAAGCAATTGTTGGGAGGAACAAAGTCTGAGAGATGTGAGGGTCAAATAACAGACATCACCACCAACCACATTTCACCCTGTCATGTTGGCTTTTCAAGAAAATCAATAATAAACAAGGTCAGAAAATAGACGCTCCCTTTTTCAGGAAACTGCTATCTATATCACGCTATTGGAATGATAGGCGGTTTCAATAAAGAAACATTTAATTTGTTCTTGTGCTGTCTTTTGTTCGACCAACACATTCCATGTATATTGGATGTTACCAACGGATAATTGACACTAACAAAGGTAACAATAATTAAATGACTGAACCTTTATTTAGTTTCATTGTGCCAAAGAACACTCGTTATTATCCTCTAATGGCATTTTGCCAACAAATCATCAAAATTGAATATTCTAACAAAAAAGGTAATTTGTTATTTTCCCTCAAACATTTGACATGTAATCCCTCAGTTATTTTAAATCAAACCTACATCAATCTGATTTTTTTCATCTTCTTCTTTTTCTTCATTTACTATCCTAGGAAGCACTCTATTCTTATTTTCATCTATTTGAGATTTAAATAGACGAATAAGTTCATCGATGTCTCCAGCCATATAAACCAAATTTACGAACACCTGCTACAGAAAAACCCAAAAAGGGGGCACTAAAGCCCCAAACACAAAATTATAGAAACAAAAGAAATGTGAGGTTATGCTAAAACTTTAGAACGACGTAATAAGGCAAAACACGAAAATTATTTGTAAAACACTAAATATAACTATTAAACTGCATTTTAAAACGATTTTTAGAATTGAATTTTCAAATTGACAGTTATTTTTTGTGTAAACATATGCACATGACAATTATGACATATGTTGATCACGTGACATAACCAATCATCGAAAAAACTAAAAACCGTTTCAAATTTGCTATTTCGCTTTGAAAAAAAATATTTTATTATTTTTATGCAAATATTTTATCATTTCAACAACAATATTATTAGAATACAGCTTTGTTCTTAAATTAATAACTCTACTTAAAAATAAAAATTTGGTTACACCATTGGCTATGAAAAATTTTATTGTTGGGATAGTGACAGTACAGACAGTGAATACCAGTGATAAAAAATGTTTGTGGTTGAGTTCTAGAGATAATGAGTAATTATCGGTAATGTAAATTTAATTTATAATAATAAGGCGTATCTGAAGAGGGCACTCCTGATAATTTTACATGGGCCAGGCGCCTAGCATACTTGAAAGTTTTTCATATCTTATGTGATTATCTTTAATATTTTAAAATTTCTATTTGTTTGTTTTTTTTTTCGTTCCTATAGAAACACTGCAATGCCAATGTTGCGAAAATAAGAGTTATGACATAGTAAAAAATACTATATGTACTATGGTTGATTGCTAAAATAGTTAATGTCAGTGCCATAGGGTGTTTGACTGTTCTTCACTTTTGATTGAAATTTAGTCTAAAACGTAGCTTAAGGGATAAGATTCTACTTTTGATAACTACTTTTGGTTGCGTAAACGCATCTACAAATATTCTAATTTTGTTAAACAAAATGCGATTTCATTAGGTGCTAGTCACGTGAGCTGAAACGCCAATCAAAGTATAGAACATAGTGACGTCACTGTTGTATATAACTACGTCACATAATAACACATCACATGTTTGAATTTGAATTTTAGCAGTTTGCAGCGTGCAATTTGAAATTTAAAAAGTTGTAAAGTATTCTGTTATTATCACCCAGGGTAAAATATTTATTTAGTGCTTTTAAAATCTCATATAACAGTTTATTTCATTGTTGTTTTGTAATGTGGATTTAATAACAAAAAAAATCATAAATCTATTGTTGCTGGTTCCTCTCTCTATGTTATACGCTATCTTGAAAGTGTTAAGTGCCCTTGTTGCCAGTCCTTAATTAATGGACTGGTAACATTTTACTAATTTTGAAGTTAGACGTGATATTTTTGATCCTACTTAAATTAATAAATATTATATAAGGTAATTTTGGTAATTGTAAAATACAACAAAGCAACATTACCAGTTCTGAAACACGGAGATATATCATAGTTATGATAATTTTAGAAAAGTGGAAGGTGTAAAGACTAATGCAACATTGTTTTTGTAATTTTAGTCAGAAGCAACATTTTACTAACTCTATTTTAATTTACTAATTCACCAAGCACAATCGTTGTTTTAGTAACTTTGTAAACTGAAGTAGTAGTGGAAGAGAAGAAAAGGTGTTTTGAATTACAAATATTTTTATTATCGTAAAAATAATCATAAATTAATACACAGACAGACTGAACGCAATAATTGCTTTTTAACAAATAATGAACTAAATTATTTTTGGCAATATGTACATTTTCCTAATGATTATTATACACAAAAAACACAATACAACAACGAATTATATAAAATCATTTTTATTGGAATGGAACGTGTACCAATTTGGCCAAGTCAATATTTACATCTCCTCAATACAAAAGAAAAAACGTAAAGTAAACGTTTTTCAATAACTTACTTTAGTGGCACTGGACGAACGTAATAATTAAATAAAAAGATTCAATCACAGACACGAAAAAACAACAAAACAAGATGTTGCGGCAGCGACATTATATTTTTTATATAATTTAAATTCTCGTTTCAAAGTATCGATTGCCTATTAAATAAAAATTGGGAGAGCTAAGCGGGTAAATTTGATTTTTCTCGTTATTATGATTCAGTCAATTTGGAAACACCCAACCAGAGAACTAAAAAAAAACCCGAACAAAGCGCGGTTGAATGTAGGTATAGCTCGGAGAGGTAGCTTACGGAATGACAGCTGACATTGCGCTACAGCTTGGTCGACTGCTTGTTTAGAGTTATTTTGTACTTATTGATATACTGTATTATATAAATATAACAGGAAGCATTTACCTTGTATTTGTGGAAAGCATTCCTTGATTGGTGTAAAATGAAACACAAACCGAAGACGAGTGGCGCAAACGGCACCTCAAGTATGCTTCCCAATTAACTAACGAGACTGTATCTCTTACGGTATATGTACATAAATACTATACAAACAACAATCTTTGGTAAACAAATATAACATTAAATAGTAAGAAAGCGACATAGGACAGAGGAAACGAAAAAAAAATAAAAACTACAAATGCTGACAAAAAATAATACTATAAATACAAATGAGATCCAGTGCAACCCGTCAAAGTTCAAGCTGACCTCTTATTTATTACCTAAAAATATACACATAATTATGATTATCACGTGACCAGCGTGAAGTTTGTCCCGGTTGCCTATACAAAACAAAAATCAGTCTGTTCAGAGGGAATAAATAGACGAAAAATCTCATTGAATATTGTCCAGTCAGATTAAACTATGAAAACGAAGCTGAGCTACATATAGTACAGGCGCTTAAGTAGAACCCCTCCACATCACTCCCCAAAACGCACACACTACATGTACCACTTTTTCATGTGATATCAGCCGAATCTCTCCTTGACCAGAAACATAAGCTTCTTCTTGCCCTTATAGGCCACCTTCATGTTCTCAATAAGTTGCGTAAACTGCGCATGCCCATCATGGGCCAACACAAACGTGTCTCTAGCTTTCGTTAAAAAGTCTATAAAGTCGCCGTAGTGCCTCGGCGAGATATGTGTGAGCCGCGAATGCGTGGTGTTGATGTAGGCGGCGACGGCGGCATCCAACAGCTGCCGCAACGGGGGCCGATCGTACGACAGGGGCTTGATGCCGGCCGTGCAGCTCCGGCTCCGGTGCGGGTGGGAATGATGTTTTCCGGTTTCTAAAGGAGGCGCGTGGGAGCAGGAGATGCCCGGAGCTGTCATGCTGCACCGACGGAGAATGTCCGATAGCACAGTGGCACACTGAACATTTTTCACTAGGAGGGGGATCATGTTCGACAGTTCGGTTTTGCCTAACGAGTGGCTCAAGGCGCAGGCCCAGTGGATATCGTTTATTGCTGGATGGGTATCCTAAGAAATATATAATAGAATTTTTGTATAGATAGGAGTGAGGAGTAGTTTTACCTGATTGTAAGCGAGATGAACGTTTTTCATAGCCAGCATGGCTAGTTTATAGGCTCTGGTTGGATAGCCTCTGTGTTCCATGTATCTGGCAATGGTGAAGAGTTGCGAAGAGGTCATGATGTGAGAGGCTGCATCCACGACTATCTGATAAGCGGTCTCGAAGGCTAAAGCCTCGTTCTCGCATAACGTCAACGCGTTCAAGGCACAATTTGGAGGGTCCTGCAATTGCAAAATGATTAAGACGCTAACATATACAGTGCATTATCATTAAAAATAAGCGATGAATATATCATTTTATTTCATTACGATGAGTAACTATTAACCTGGAGGGAGAAATAAGAGGAATAGTGAGGGAAAAAGCTATCCCGGTTACTGTAAAACTGCCATTAAAGGTGTTTGGGAACTACTAAGATTTCAATGCTTATGCCCACACATGTTATTCTTCCCTCCATTATTTATTAATTTAAATTTTATTGTTTTACTTATTGTGTTTTATTCATCCAATCTTTAAAATTCCATCAATTTTTCTCTGCATGGATTTCCACTTACATATTTAATTTACTGTATTGTGGTAGATTAACAAATTAATTTTAAAACCAAGTTCTAGATTATTTAAGCGTTAATTTAAGCGTTTTTTGCTAATATACTTAGGTATACTGCAACGCGGCCTGATTACATAATTGTCTTAAAAGAAGACTCAAAAATACGGTTTACTCTCGAAATGAAGAGTTTGTCAAATTATTCTGAGTTTAGTATACGTACCTTTGTTGCACATTGCAGGGCAAGCGTTCTCGCACAACTGGACAATTCTTCTTGTTGACTAAAACTAAGATTAAGACGCATAATGGTACTATGTGACATTATTGTAGTTGCAACAGGTCCTGTAGCTTCCGTTGCTGTAAAAAACTGATACCAATTTTGCATTATGGAAATAAGCGCATCGACTCCAACTTCTGTCGCACATGTAACCAACCACCTGACCATCTCACGACGACGCCAATTTAAAGATGACAATGTCATCCTCATAACCTATACCAAAACAAAAAAATAAATATCAAATTATAACATTTAAGTAAAACAATATACCTGAAGCCCTAATTCAAAGGCAACACTCAGCAACGTGGGATGCCTCGGTCCATTTTCAGGAGTAGCAAACCGAAACGCGTCTTGAGCAAGTTTAAACAAATGGGAAGAACTGTGGATATGCCTCTGGGAAGATTCCAGCACCGTTCTCAGTCTCATAACTTCGCCTTTAGCTGCACTGAGCATCGTCGAACTAAGAGCACACTGTTGCGTTTCGATATGACCCAAAGTGAACCACCTTGGTGATCGACTCATCATCAACGAACTGCTGGCATTGCCTCCAAGCGGATCGTCAGAGTCCTCGTGTTCCTCTAGTAAAGGCAGTCGCATCGCTCTCAAACCAACTTCGTACGCCAAGTCTGGATAACATGACAGCAGGGACAAGAAGAGAAACCTTGCGAAGGTGTGCATGGGGATACTCTCGGGGTGTATACCGATCCCTAAGCCGCTTGTCGGTCCGCCTTCCAACAGGATAATCGCCTGACGTCTCAGGACCGCGATCAGGCTATTATCCAACTCAATTTCCTGCAGTTTGGCTATGAGCCGATCTTCTTGCTTGCAGGCCTTTTCTTGGGCGTATAATCCGACCGGCATTATCCTCTGCTGTCCTAAACCGATCAAAGCCACTTCGAATGCTAGGGTTAGGTAAGTCTCCGAGCGGTCGCGCGAACCCACCACAGGTACGTGGTGATACCGCGGGCGGATGTTGTGTTGTTCCTCCATTCCCACGATATCTAAACAAACATGTCATTAGAAACAGATTTTTAAAAAATTAACCAACTTTAAAAAAAATTTAAAACAACATGCAGTGTAAAGTAGCTCACTACAATTGAAAATCATTTTGTGTTATTGACATTGAAATTTCTATATATATCTCAACAGACCTCGTTGAGAAGATGGTAAATACCCAAAATTGCGTTATAGAAATATTTGTATTTTTTGAGATACGTGATCTAGCTGTTTTAATAAGATGTGCTTGTATATTTTTAAATTTTGCGCCTTTAGCTATGACAACTAATGAACCTAGATACGAAGGAAATAGATGCCTTATTCTCTTCTCCAAATTAAAAATCGAAGTCAGTTGATTACTCTCGTATAAAAGTACCGACATAACAGTTGTGAAGGCAACAAATAACGATATTTTCTCTAAAATGAAAGTTTTGATATAATTTTGAAAATCAACCTTAAGTTTAGTAGTTGACATTTTGTTTTATTCTCCAAAAAAATATAAAGCAATGTCATGCCGTTTCTTAACTTTTTTAACGGTAAAAAAAAACAATAATGTCAACTATCATATACTGTGCGCTGATTCAATGTTGATTGGTGTAGTTAAAAGTTTTATATTTCAAAGTCCTTAGCCTAACCGTCTCAATGGTTGTCATGGCTAATGGTACGAAATTTAAAAGTATAACCAAACTTCTAAAAAAAAAGGCTAATGATTTCACATATATAACGCCATCCTTATAGAAAGCATCAGCGATCTAATCAAAACTTGTTTATTAACTGTAGTAAGCCATGGTAAAAACATTGACACCGTCATCGCCACCTGATGAATGATGATTTTCGCCTATAAAAAAGTACTAACCTAGATAGCTCGGTGTTCGTGGCCGCTGATCGTCCGGAATGACAGAAGCATCAGCAAGCGTATCGAAAAGACACCCAATAGGATCCAAAGGATGCCCCACCCAACAATCCGTATTGGCTGGTGCTGTAATCGACGTCGTCGAACACGAATTGCTGTTACACTGACCCGTACATCTTGACGTGCACGGTGTATTCTTACAACTTGGTTGACATTTGCTATTGCTACTGCTACTAGTACTAGCTTGTTGACTTTCGTGCCAACGACGTTGCGCCACCAATTGCTGTTGTTTCATAGTACGGACGACGGAAACAGCAAGGCGTAAAGCAGCTTCCATATGGCCATGGGAACGTAAGGAATCGACTCGAGCCGCACATAAAGGTATAGATTCTATAGAGCAACAAATATATTTTTTGAAAGTAAAATTAAGAGAGATACTACCGTGCCACAATGGTTGACCTTGAGAATTAAAACTGCCGGAACTAGTTGTGTCAGGAACATGTGAACAGTAGGTATCACTAGATAAAATGTTTTTTAGATGCATGTTGTCCCACGACATGCCTACAGCATCTAACGCTCTAAATAAGAAAAGAATGATATTTATCATACGAGGCACAGCCGAGTTTGGCAGTACCAACCTGTGAAAAATTGTCCTTGGTAACGTTGGTACGCTTGACTTAGAATGACTCCCTGATAATCGTAATCGTTTGCTATTTCTAGGACTGTACGAGCTGTCTGCATCATCATCTTCCGAACTATCCGACGAGTCATAAGCTGCTCGATTTCTGTCTCTTTCCCTCTCCCTGTCTCGATCCCTCCGATCCCTTCTATCTCGTTCCCTATCAGCGTACCTGTCTCTATCTCTTTCGTGATAGTACCGGTCCCGGTCTCTGTCCCTATCCCTAGTTATATACTACAAGCAAAAAAATAAATAACTTAGCCCTGTTTGTTCCTTCTACAACTAACCGAATCCCGATGCGAATGATTTTCCTGTAACCTAAAATCGGGATCTTCTGGAGGACACACATCGATTAACGTCCACTTCTCCAACAGTAACTTCCACTGGTGTTTCTCATGCTGGGTACAATTCGGATTCAGTACGATACACACCCACAAGGAACCCAATTGATCCCACAGTTGTCTACATTTATCAGTCATTGGAGTACCTTGATTACGCCACATTTGCAACCGGGGATCAGAAAGGAACTGTTCGGTGATCAGCGTCAACATTCTCGCACCGTTGGAATCTTGAGCACGCAACATTTCACGCACCTAAAGAAAAAAAATAAAGGGTGTGCTTAAAAATTTCAAGTTACACCCACCTTTGAAAATAACGAGTTGAGTTGTTTGTTGGCATTGTAATAACCGCCTTGCGAGAGATAGGATTTAACTTGTTCGCATACTTGTTCTTCGTCCAAATGCCACGAGTGTTCATCATCCGCCGATGCCCCAGCGGTCGGATCTGGGGCACCGGGGATTTGATTAATCTCGGAACGTTGTTGTAAAATTTCATCGGCTAGTTTTTGAGCGGTTGGCAACACTTCCGTGTGATGCTCCGATATTAAATACTGAACAAACTTTTGCAGTTGCTGGCGGTCCATTTGCAGAAGCGTTTCTAGAAGAAGAATTCAAAATTATCATCCAAAAGAACACCAAAATGTAGAATAAAAAGAAAAGTTTGACACAAAGCAATAATTTTTGTTTTACCGAAATTTGAACTAAAATTTGCTGAGCATAGATACACATTAAAATAATTTAGAGGACACACTTAAAAGTGGTAAAAAAGATTAAACTTTTCATCTTCTAGGATAATTTTTGGATAAGTGAATGTCATTTAAAGAGTTTACAATTCAGGACCTATTTCTACATTTACATGCTATCCGAAATCGCAACACAACCGCACATAATTGGTAATTCAACTGCATAACACTGACCAAACGGTCCGCAATCAACTTCAAGAAGGCAGTCTCACTAGTAGTTGTCCTTTGAGGGTGCTCTCAACGGACAGCATGAATAAGCCACAGTTTTGTTCTAACAATAAATAAATCTCGTTTTGGTATGCGGCTGGCGGCTAGTGATGGATATTATGATAAAATTACAAAGGCAACCTGGCAATGCAAAACACAGTTTATTTCAGTAGATGGCAATTTAAATACGGTTGGCTGTCGTGCAAACATTTTATTAAAACTCTTATTATCTCATTTACGAAAGAAATGGATCAAAATTTCATTTCGGATCTAAATGCTATTAAAAATTGTTTTAAAAATTGTTTTAATAGCATCACAATCATTCTGATAAGTATATTTAGTTTCACGACTACATAAAAATAGAAAAGTCTTCCAAGGTGTTTAAATTTTTTATGCATGGATGACTACTAAGCTATTTTAGTACAGATTACAGGATATTCAAAAATATTTGTGAATAATTCTTATTATTGGCAACTTTACAATTAAATTGGTTCCAAAATGTTAGACCTTCAATTTTATTATTTCTGTACTTATTTTCGACAACTAAAAAGGCTCTAATTACTCCTCCGTCAAAAAACGATAAGAATGGTTCACCTGCTAAAAAATAAAAGCATTTGGTTAATCGTTAAAACATAAAAATGTAATTAGCTTTTACGAGTTTTTCCATAAACATAAGTAAAACATTCATTGTTATGTAAATATCATGTTAATTTAAAAAAGTAAAATATACAAAAGAAAATGTAAATAAAAAAAGTATTATATCTTGACATAGTCTTCCGGTTTTAACTGAATAGAATAGTAATACAAAAAGTAAAAGGAAGAGTATTGTATGTGTATCGCTGCATAAAAATTGATAAAAAAAAAAATGTTTCTTAGCACATATAAAAATTTATAAGACCAGAAAATAATTTATCCCTTTGTTTTGTTCCTATTTCTGTGTCAAAACTTAAACTTTTCCGTATTGTAGCTTCAAGATACAAGTAGGTATATAAATAAAGGGGCAGACATATGAGAGAAACAGAGAATACAGACAACCAATTCGATATTTAAATGCACAGCGTTTATTTTTATTTAATTAGGCACGTGCTATACCCCTGGTCAGTCAGTACCGTTGACATCAGTTGTCCAGTTGGACAATAATTAGTTATTTTAGGCTGTTACAACGAAAACAAAGTTGGTCGACTGTATCAAGTCCACGTGTCAATTTTATAACTCAGTGTCAAATAGAATCTCCAGGGAATCGCGTAAGGCGAGTCTTATAAATATTACACCAACAATATAAGTTAACTCTAGTTCATTACCCCTCTTCCTGATGTCCTAAATCTCGCACAAAAAATATTTACACTTTTCCCTTCAACAGATTATTTTCTCAAAGGCATTAGGCCTAACCCCTTTGAACTCTTCTTAGTACTTTTCTGCGTAGTTTTTTTGTAGCTCTTTGCTTTACTTTTTCCTTTGCCCTTCTTATAGTTCTTCTTAAACCGTTTCACATTCTTTTTATACCCCGAAGTCGTTTTACGTTTAACACCACTAGTACTTTGACTACTCTGTGAACACCAATCGCTATCATCAAACGAATTCGAATCACTAAACGAGACTACAGGTGTCTGTAGTTTATCTAATTCAGCCCTATGTTTTTTCGTTATTGTAAGAAAATATTCGCCAAACTTCTCATAATTAGCTTTCGTAACGTGTTGAATTTTCATAAACTCTTCTTTGGTGTTTGGCAGAACTTCTGACATGTTTTTGATAGCTGATAAATTCATGATTGACGAAAGAGTTACATTACGTTCCAATGCCAGTCTTCGACATTCCTCAAGCAGTTCTTCGTGACACTGAACTTGAATACAGTTGATCTTAAATTTACTAACAGCAACTGGTTTAGCAGTTGAAGTTGATGGACCTGGACTTTCTGATCCATCACTTGGTACTTTTGTTATTTTTGCTACAGGAGCAGTTCTGGGTCTAATAGGAATCATTATTTTTAAATCTGATTGATTTATTACATGAAACTTAGCGCCTGGCTTTATATAAACTATTGGGAATTCGCCAGTAAATGTACAAAAGTCAGTAAGAACTTTTCTGAGAATTAAATTTATTAAAATTCTTTGGATATCAGACCGATGTAGAGTACTCCCACCACCGAAAAACCTATGTTGGTCGTGCCTTTTATCAAGGATTTTCTTCAATTTTGCTCCTTTGTAGACATCAGCTACATAAAGCAAAGTCACGTTTTCATTTTTAGTCAAATCTTGGACCAACTGAGCCAATTGTCGAGCTTCATTTGTCACATCTGAAGCTGTATTATTCTTCACATTTTCACAATTATCGCAAATTGTTGCCTTATCTTGCATACATATTTGTCTGTCAAACTTTTCGCCTAAATGTATTAATTGTAAATATCGTCTACAGTCAACTATGTTTTCGCAAAAAGACACCATTTGGTACAGATTTTCATAATGACCTTCCAAAGTCTTGTTGTGTGCGCGATCTTTCTGCATGATACGTTTCAGACGGCCGGCGTCTGCATAAGAATAGAAAAGATACGAATACGAAGTTTCTCCATCTCGACCTGCTCTTCCTGATTCCTGATAGAATGCTTCTACCGATTTTGGAATAGAATTATGGATGACAAATCTAACATCCGGTTTGTCAATTCCCATTCCAAAAGCTATAGTTGCAACTATGACATGAAATTGATCTTGCATCCATTCTCTTTGCTGTTTTTCTCTCGTTGCATCACTCAGACCGGCATGATAAGCTCGTGCTTTAATACCAAGATTGCGTAATTCTTCTGCTAGTTTCTCGCTATCACCGCGAGATAAACAATAGATGATTCCTGATTTTCGAAAGAATTTTTGCTTGATTAAAGTTGATATCTCGTCCACGACTTTAAGGCCAGTTTTTGGGATAACTTTGTATTTAATATTCGGCCGGTTAAAGCTTCTTATAAACGTCTTTACATTTCGTAAACCTAAAATATTTGATACGTCTCCTTGTACTTGTTTAGTGGCTGTTGCAGTTAAACAAATGATTGGTACTTGAGGGTACTGTTTTCTTAAATTCGACAACTGCTTATAGTCCGGCCTAAAATCGTGCCCCCATTGTGACAAACAATGCACTTCGTCTATAACAAACCTCGCTAATTTATTACGAGCATATAGTGACTTTATCATATCTAAGACTTTCCCAGACGCTGAAATTTTTTCTGGAGTCAAATACAATAACTTAATAACTGGTTCCCTTAAATGTAACTTTTGGTAAATCAAATCAACATCCGCTTTTTTAACATCTGAGCATAAATGAGCTGAAGGTATATCTAAAGCGTTCAATTTATCAACTTGATCGCTTATTAGCGCTCGTAACGGCGAAATTACTATTGTAACACCTGGCATGAGGATTGCTGGTAATTGGTAACAAAGACTTTTACCACCACCTGTCGGCATTAAGACAAAACAATCGTGTTGTGTTAAACTCGCATTAATTATCTCCTCCTGGTGTGGCCGAAAGTGTCTCAGACCGAATTTTTGGTGCAGAACCTCATACATTACTTCAGTATGAGGGTACTTCTTGCGAAACTCCTGGGAATCGTCGCTACGACCCGCAAAATGGTTGGTGGTAATTGAAATATCAAGAGGGGGCGGCGAATCCGGTTTGGAAACACTGGGAGTTTGAGAAGCAGCCAGTTCCATCTCACAAGCAAGAAAACTGGCAAACGTTTCGTCGTCCATGAAGTCATCTTCACAGAAGTTGCTAGTTTGTGGCTGACTTCCCCAAGTTGAGGAATTTTGTGAATTTGTGCTAGTTTGTGGATGACTTTCCAAATTTGATGAATTTTGTGAATTTGTGCTAGTAGTGGCATTTTTTACAGGGGAATCAATTACAATAACAGATTTGTCGTGCTTTAAATGAGACTCCAAGGTTTCATGAGAAGTGCCCGCTTTCGAAACACCAGGTCTATGAAAATTGAATTTTTTAACAACTTTTTCCTTCTTTTCAAATTGAAATTCCTCAAATGAGTCAGTTTTAGCAGGAATCGTTTTTGTTTTGGGTTTTGGAGGGCTGGAGGTTTTTATTTTCGGTTTATTCTCGGTTTTTATGACCTCAACTGTGGTCGACATAACCTCAATTTTTGTGTTTCCATTTGAAACTGGTTTCGGTGATTCTTTCCCAATTATTTGCTTAAAATCAAACTTTTTAGCTTTAGAGACGGTTTTTGGGTCGAACTGATCGAAAAAATCTTCATTATTGTCGCGCATTTTCAAATGAAACACATTCACTTTTTCAATTCATGTAACTTCTGGAGCATAACCAACACTTTAATTTGTTTATAGGCGATGGAAGAGTCTAGTAATTCATTTAAAGTAACAAAATTAACGAAAAAAACACGAAAAAAACTGAAAAAGAGTCAATGACCCGCACAAAACTGATGATCAACTAACATAACCTTAAAAAGTTAAAATAACGGCAAGTGTCTCGAGTGACACCAAGAAGAGTGGTGGAAGTGGTTAACGTTCCGATTCAACAGGACCGGACTTAGGACACGCGCTTTAATGAAAATTTTAATTTAATTTGATAATTTAATGTAGAAAAATCAGTAGTAGTGAAATAATGATGTAAGAGTGTATTTTGCTTGTATTGATACAAAAATAAAATTTTTAGGTGCGGATATACGAATATCAGGGTATTTGATGTCCTTCGGGGTCCCTAAATAGTGTGGGAAGAGATCAATTCGGGTGTTTATTGTCGGAAATAAGTAAGAAACCCGCGCCTTTAATTTATTTTAAAGGGGATGTTCACCCTCTTCTCGTATGATATCGCCGAATCAGTCGAGAGACGGCCGATCAATAAGCGCGGGCCCCCTCTCGTTGCAACCTGTATATAGTATGATATTACAATTTTATGGCAAAACTTTATAGTTTTTTGCTCCCCGGGCGCCAAGGCGGCCTCTGCGCCCAGAAAAACTCTGTAATATGAAATCGTTACAGCGGTTGGGCGGAGACGCGGACTACGTTCGCTTTAAAAAAGGTGTGGTTGTGTCATATTTATCGCGAGACTGGCTTTAATTGACGGGAAATGGGACCGAGATGGGGCTTTCAGGGGCACCGTTAATTGTCGATTTGCAAGTGCAATAAAAATACAACAAATGGCCCACATATAGCTGCTTTTGAGCGTCTTAATGCAAAGCTTGATCGAAAATACCAAACCAGAATTGGATGTAATTTAATCAGGCTATTGAGAGAATTGAATGGTACCGTAGCTGCAGGAGAGATATTAATTTGGCGCATTATTCATGTAGTATCGAAATAATATGCTAAATAAAGGTTGCCGTATGAAAGTAAAATTAGACACAATTTCAATGCACTGCAGGGCCTCGTATATTATAGAACCACCTTTTGCAGGGGCCTCGTGATTCTCCAAAATAGAATATTTGCGCTTCATGCTATTAATATAAAAATAATCGGCAATATGGCAGCCCCCCAAAATGTGCACGAAATCTGAAATAAGCAGGTTGAGAACTTCGTTACAACAGTAACTTAATCATAATGGAACGGCCCAATAGTACATTTTTTTTAGTAAAAACCCCCTTTAAAAATAATTTCTCAATGTGCCACTGGTATTCAGTAATTTAAAAATTAGTTATTTATTTTCGGGGCTCTTAAGTTACCCCTCCAGACGTTAAAATTATTAAACTGTTGCCTCAGGCTCCCAGTATAAAAAAACATACTTTTTGTGCTTATTAAATTAATAATAATTAGTAAAAAACTAAAAAACATCTCTGAATTACGAAATTACTAAAATATCGCCTTTGGTTACCAAAATTACAAAAAAATATCGTCTTTCGGGCTAATTCTAAGTCAGATACTTCGGTAGTAACTTTTAACCCGTTTGTCCTTATTGATTTAAAATTTGATCGGAAATATCGTGTCTAACTTCTAAAAGATTATTTCTTATGAGCTCACAATTAGTAAAACTGTCGTCGTCCGTTGCCAATAGGGAAAAAAAGGTTTCTTTTATATTTTAGCCTCCAGCTTCTAAAATCAAAAAAACAAAGCCACTTTTGTCTATATTAATTTAGAAAGAGATAACAGATATTGTACCTAGCTTTTAAAATTAGTAAAATTACCTCTCCAGACTTTAAGGTTAATATAAATTGTAAATAAATATTAATGTAAATTGTTGCCACCGGTACCCAGTATTAAAAAAAGTTGCTGTTGTATTTTATTAACTTAAAAATTTGCAAAAACATGTCTGTATTAAAAAATTAATAAAATATCTCCTCGGGTTATTAACATTACAAAAACAATGTCGCCTTGATTTAACAACTGATAAGAAATATGGTACCTAGCTTCTAACATTAGTACATGACTGCTTTACAGACTTCGCAATTAGTAAAATGTTACTTCCGACTTTTAATTTTAGAAAATATGTTGATTTTGTATTAGTTTAAATATTAATAAAAAATATTAACATCGGTTTCTAAAATTATGATAGTGAAATATAGCCTCTGCTCTGTCTTCTAAATTTATAAAATTATAGAATAAAAGTATTATAAAAAATATTATAAAAGTCCCCTTTCACTACATTAATTTGATATTAAATAATAACAAATATTCTGTCTAGCTCCTGAAATTAGCAAAATTTTAGACTATTAATTAGTAAAATGTCACCTGCAAGTACCAGTATTTAAAAAATGTTATTTTGGTGTTTAGTTAACTTGAAATTAGTAAAATATCTCTAGTTTCCACAATTAGTAAAATACCGTCGTCTACGGTTACTACAGTCACTAAAATAATGTGAAGTTTTAAGTCTTTGTTGTTTTCAAAATTGATCAGAAATTTTATGTCTAAAATTTACTAAAAATGTTACATTTGGCTTCTAAAATTAGTAACATACTCCGATTCTAAAAACAAAAAAAGACGTATGTGTCCTTACTGAATTCGAAGTTAATAAGAAACATCACTTCAAGCTTATGATATTAGTAAAATTACAGAATTGGATTTCAAAATTAGTAAAATGCCGCCTCAGGTTCTTAATATTGGAAAAAATAATCACTTTAGTAAAAATTAGTTAAACTAGTTTTTATAGAAAATCCTTTCTCAAATATTTTCTTAGTGCACGACTGAGAAAAGCAGCCATCATTGTTTCAAAAAAGTTTTTTTTTATTCCAATGTTATCATTAAAGAAGATAAGTGTCTACTGCAGGTGATGCAATATCATGAAAATTTCGCAGTTTTAGTAAAATATTATACAATATAGTAGGTACATTTTTCCAAGAAATTGTGACTTAATAAACATAACAACAGAATTACTTGGAGTAAAAATAGTAAATCTTATGACTGTTACTTCGAGCTTTAACTCTAACTTTCTGTTTTTAAAGGGGGTTGTGAATGGTGAGTTTCTTGCTCTTTACCTGCGCAAGGATCGTACTTGGTGTATAGTACCCAAATTTTATAATAGTCAAAGTTAAACGTTAAGTGAACAGTTTGTCTTAAACTAATAAATTATTGCTACGTTAAGTAATTCTCTATTTTACAGTACAGTGTTAGTTATTAAAAAGAGGGATATTAAATTTGGTAACGTTCTCTCAAAATTTAAAACAATTGCATCATTAAAATCAATCTTTTATTAATGTCGTTATTGTCAATGTGATTAAAAAGGTCATTCTAGAGAATTCAAAAGCGTAAAAAGTAACAAATTTAAAATGTTTTTCTGTCATGTTTTTCAAAGTGTCCCATTTTTCAATGGCCACCACTGTACCTAAAATTATAAATGTAACTGGCAACAAGGTAAATTTTGACTCTTCTTAGCCAATAAGATGGTCTACCCTTTTATGCTTACAATAATTTTGCAATAAATCAATGTTATCATTAAGCGAGATAATTGACGTAATCATTTCAAGATATGGCTCGAGTCCCTTGAAATGATCAAAATTGTCGTTATGTATCTCATTTTTGGTAATTCATGTTCTTTTGGTGGTTGATTGCCTCCAAGCGTGTTCTATTTTTGGAGATGGGCTGTTAGTGGTCCCGAGTTCCTTATTGAGGCTGTTGCAATTGCTTGTCGTGTGTATGATACAACAGGCAGTGGTCATAAATTATTAGGTCCACCGCATAGCGGTGCAAAACGGGATAAAAACATCATTGATGTCGCTGCTTAATATTCATGAAACGACCTCAGGACATGTCATATTATGGAAAACCTGAATACGTGGACCGGACCAGAGAGTATTATAGATATCAGATAGCGTCGCAACTTCAAATTCAGTTATTACGACTTTTGAATTCCGTCGTGACAACGGCACTGATGGAAGTCGAACTTCTCTACTTCTATCATATATCGAAAAACTCACCTGAAATTGGAACCCGCAACCGGACGCTCTCCGCATTCCGAATTCTATAGAGGGACAACGCTACGACGTGTTGACACCAGAAGATATCTTTCGTGTCGCAACTGCAGGTCACAGAGGTAATTTTGCATCTGAAAAATGAATTAGAGCATTTTATTAAACACTAAAAATGCTCAAAGACAGTGGCGGAACTACTACAAAATTTTAGGGTGGGCTAACAAATTTCAAGTTGGGCTCATATAAATATTTTACAATTATACTTTTTCCATTTTCCTCCGGTCTACCATAAAATTTTATACAGACCTATAAAATCGCAGTGATTAGATTTTCATTACTGAGCCTTTACTTATAAGGGCTTAAAAGCAAATGCCTATCATTTTCATAACAGTTAGAGTAGTTAAACATTAACGAACCAATTATGCTACTATATAAATAACTATCGTCCTGCAAGTGTAATAAATTCGGTGAGAGTCTTAAAAAATGTTTCAGAATAGACTCAAAAATAGGTTAAAAACACGACAAACCAGCAACAACAAAAAGCCTAAATGCACGACAGAAAACTTATGGTCAGAGGGAGATACTTGATCAATCGAAAAAATAATGACAAAACTGCATTAAATTGCTTCAGAGAAGCAGGGGATGTTATTTTTGTAGTATAGAAGGAAAAAAGCTATTAGTTATCAACAATAACGATTTTTACAACATTTCAACAAGACTGATTACACAAATCTAATTTTATACAACTTTTTAAAGTTGATTAAAACATAAAAAGTAATACCGCCAAAAATTTGAGAAATACTCGTTGACTTACCAAGTTATTCTCTGTGACCAAACTATAAAATAAGTATATTAACATTAATTAAGCAGCATGTATAATATATATATATACCATATATAAATATGGTCGTGAATTCTTCATGAATTTTAATATACAAAGACTTTTTTCAGTAGAAATATTTGAGAAGTATTATAGATAATTTACCTACCACTGTAGGCAATTTGTGGACAATTCTAATTATAAAAACAAAATTTTTATATTCGGGTTAATATTGCTAATTTCCGATTTATGTAGATTAAATGTTGTGTGCCGCTCTGACGGAAATAATTTTTACACCCCTCAACTCCAAATGCCCTCGCTTCGCGAATCCTAAAACTGCGGTCACAAGCTAATTTTCAATCTTTGAAGCACAATGTACTATTTTGTCGTGCAGTTAATTTTTAGGTGTGCAATTACTTTTTCTGTCGTGCAAATTAATTAATGCTTTTTGTCGTTGAATTTCATTTTCTGTCGTTCAGTACATTATTGTATCGTACAATGCTTTATTTGGTCATGGTTAAAAAATATTTGCATTTTATTTCGGCTTCTACATATTTTTTAAAACAGTTTCGACAGTTATAATTTTTTTAACACTATTTGATTGTTTACCGCATCTGTTTCCAAGACAGTAAAATCTTGTTAATAATGCAAACTCGACAGTAAACACTATTTACCGTTTTTGGACGGTAAGTAAAATTCAAAATTGATTTTAAAAAATTGTTTTAATTATAATAAATGGCACAAAAGCGTTAAGAATATTTTACCGATCTCATACAATAAGAGATCTCGTCAATCCGCTCCTCTTCCAAACAATTGTCTTCGATCACTTTCGGGGTTTATTATTTTGCCGCCGAAAATCTTTCTTTTATAAATAAACTACAAATTTGAAAAAAAAAACAAGATTTTTTTAAATATAATTAAGTAATACACTTTATATGAAGTTACCGAGTAGGCAAGTACTTTTTTAGGTTGGTCGGTACCCACCATGGCTCACCTGCAGTTCCGCCACTGCTCAAAGTTGATGATAAAAGTTGAAATTGTTCATTTCGGAACAGTAAAATTGCTTTATGGTCTGTGAATGCGACAAATGGACAAGATTCGACGAGGATCAAAGTGAACGAACGGTATTTATTGTATACGTAATTGTAGGAGGTTGTTTTGATGTTTCTGCTGAGATTTAGAGAAAAGCCGGAGGGAAAGTGAAACAACATTTTATTATCGTTTGAAGAGGATAACGTTGGACAACTTCGTTCTCTAAACTAAGCTTTTAAACCATTTTCAAATAAAAACATTAATTTGTTCATAATTCGGAAATTAACTGCTATTACGAGATAAGTAACTCAGTTTTGTTTAAAGTTTTGCGTGGTGCGTTTATTTAATACAAATGCAACGCAAAAACGGAAAAATAAAGCGTAATAACTCTAGCTTTTCCCCAATGCCTGAAATAAAATTTTGAATCAATTAAAATTCGGAAAAATATTGAAATGTAGAGTAAATAGCTGTTTTACCACAAACTTGTTTTTGATACACCTAAACACAAAGATTGTGGGTAATACTTTTGCCAAATCAATAAAAAATGAAAGAAATAATTTAAAACATCTACAAGGTGAAAAAATAATCATTTCGAAAATCGGCTAGCATTTGAATTTACCAAAATCAAATTAAATAAATTTATATTAGAGTATTCAGTGAATACTGTAATATCCTTTTTTGCAATACTGTATGCAATAGATACAGATTAAGTTGAAAACCTCAAAGCTGTAATTCTGTAACAATGTTTGAAACTTGACAAACATTTAAAAATTTAAACTTGTGTTTTCAGAATGACCATTCTTTAAGATATTTACATTCAGTTTCTTCTTTGGTGTTTTTCCATCTATTTATGTTATGAAATAATCTTCTTGTTTTTGGCTCTGTTTTAATGACATTGTCGTCCAACAGGCAAATAAAAATGTCGTTAAAAGGAAAAGTAGTTGCAAAAATAAATTCTAATTATGTAATTTAATAAAATATTTCTCAGGCTCATTTTACGTGTATATACATCAATCAAACTTTTCATTATATGAACGATTTAGATCTACTTATTTTCTTCTTTAGCAATTGTGAATTGTCTTTTTTACAAGAGTTTTGTTAGTCACTGTCCATTATTAGATTGACAATTGGCAAAACAAATTTAAATAAATAAACCTCCATACAAAACTTTTTAATAAGGAGAAAAGGCGAGCGTAAAATTGTCCTAAAACATTTGATTGCAATTTGGTTTCAATTTTTAAAATAAACTTTTCTAGCACCCACCTAAATTTAAAATTTTCAAACATTTTATTTCCATATCTTCAAATTTTTCCACTCACTCGTTACATCAAAATTAAATAAAAATTACTCAAAATTCCAATTCCTTTAAACTGCTAAACAACAGAAAATTGGCGTATTTTTGCAAAATTAAGATTTCTAAATGAACTTTCCATTTCTTTCTTTGAACAATCAATGTTTCTCATTTACATTTTGAAATCAATACATAGAAGTTAAGATTTAAATAAAAATAAAATGTTGATTTTATTTGACCTATTTTAACATAACAATAAGATCAAAAATTCTTTCCAACGTTTATAAAATAGTTAAACAAAAGCTCAGTAAATAACTGGCTGTTATTATATTGTCTTTCGAAATGTAAAAGGCTATTTTTGTTATTAGTGGGTGGAAAGGTATGCAGATTCCCGTTAAAATAACGAATTAAATTTAGGCATTTGTTCGATGACCTAAAATTTAAAAATCCAAAACCTTTATAAACAACCAAAAAGCAATCAATCTTCCATCCGCTCAAGTTTTTTCAAATTTACGTCCAGATAAAGAAAATCGTCGTCGGTTCGACACACCGGATGAACAAATCAACTTTTCTCCTCCAGCCGTCTATCACTTCTTCCTCTCATCGAAAAAAACTATCCGTTAACTCGTCAGTCGCAGATAAACCTCGAAACTCTGACCACAAAAATCCTTACCTGTCAAAACTCACAGACACTTTAAATTTTTGAGGTGGCTCTTGAGCTCCACAAGGCAACGTTGTCTGAAGAGGCAAAGTCCGGGAGGCGGTGACGATTCCGCTCAGATGAAAACCTGAAATCAAAACGAAAATAAAGTCACTACTAAATACTTGGTCAGTGTGTCAAAGTTAAAAGAGTAATTAAATTACGAAATAAAAAAAAGCGGCTCGGAAAGCGAATTGATATAAGAAGGATGGAAAGGCAGAGAGAGCGCTAACACGCGAACTGCGGGGTCAATTTAAAACAAATTACGAAATAATTTGCATGGTTTCTCCCCTTGTCAGACGGAGTGCGGTATGGACGGTGATGTTTAACTCAAAGGTAGCGCGTCACGACGTTTCCCACGGCCTCGATGCTCCGACACGTTCTTCAACATGGCTCGAGGTTGACAAGTGAAGTATTATTATTAACGCAATAAATTCATTCCACTCTGGAGCATGCAAAGTTGCAAGGAAACAAGCAAAAATTCGGTAATTACATAGGTAGCTTGGTAACTACATGAGATTTTTCACCAACTGCTCCAGTGGCGGAGTAGGAAATTTAGGGTGTAATCAAATGATGTCAAAATTTCACTAAATTCAATTCGTTGGTGAATCCATCTTAGCCGTCACAAAATTTTAACACACATTCTTACATATTCGCAACTGTCTCCATTTTGCTTCCTTTTTTACTTGATTCCAGCTTAGTCCCTTCGTTTTTAGCGATTCTGTGACTACTTCATTCCATATTGTTCTTGGACTGCCTTTCTTTATTTTTCTTTATTTCTATTTTTACTTCGTTTATTCGAACTATGTGACCGAATATCTTATCCTTTGTTGTTTATTTTTTTCTAAAATACTTAATACACTTAAGTCTTTTCTTATTTTCTCATTTTTTATTTTGTCCAGTCTTGTCACTCTTGCAATTTTTCTTTCACAAGCCTTTTTTTGTTTTAATTTGTTGGTTAAGACCCAAAATTCACTTCTGTGTATGACCATCGGTACAAACACTGCCTCGTAAATTCTTGTTTTAATCTTCTTAGATATTTCTTTTTATAAGGCACCATATAATAAAATCACTTTTCTTATTCGATTTCCTATTTCTTCTATTCTTCCGTCTGTTCTGGTAATTGTTCCAAGATATTTCAGCTTTTTTACATTTTGTAATTGCGTATTTTCCGTTTCATTTGCCATTTTTGCATTATTTCGTCTACCCGTATTATATTATTATTTATATTTATTTATAGTCCATATCTCCATATTTCTTATAATTTATATTTCTATTTTGTTTTGTAATTCCCATTCACTGTTAGGAAATATTAACAAATCGTCCGTGTAAATTAGCTCATTTATACACACTGATCTAAGGTTTCTGCTTCCTATGCTTTTCATTTTATCACTTCTTTGTTTAGCTAGTTCATCCATTATAATAATAAAAACCAAAGGACTGAGTACCCCCTCGTCCTAGTCCTTTAGTTGTTACAAAATTTTCTGTAATTTAACCAACTACCCGTACAACATTTTCTGTATATGCCTTTAATTATTTCGGTCCTTTTTGTCCTTTCTCTTACTCTCAGAATTTTTCAAATTTCTTTCCTTTTGATGCTGTTAAACGCCTTCTGTAAATCAATTGCTGCTACGAACATTTTGCTGTTTGTTGATATTCTTAATTGTGCAATCTGTTTTATTGTAAATATCCAGTTTTTTGTTGATCTGTTTGAACGAAAACTTATGAGTCGCTTAGTATTCTTTCTATTTTAACTTTTAATCTTTCTTCTATTATAAGTGAAGCAAAGTAATGGATATTTCCGATGTAGTTATATAGGTACAATTACTAAGACATCCATTTTTTGTGTATTGTTGTGATTATTGCTCTGTTCCACTTGTTTATTTGTTATAGCCATTCTATATTTAATATTTTATATAGTAGACATATTCCTTCACTTCCCATATACATGATCATTTCTGGTGTTAATCTTGACTTTATTTATTGCTTTTTTTTATTTCGGTTATTTTATTATCTTGTTTTCTTCTTGTTCGATTTTCTCTTTAGCGTGATATTCATCAGGTTTTTATTATTCTCTAGGTATTTTTTCTTATATATACATTCTGTTTAATTTCATTATTCCACCAGTGTGTTAATTTATATCCCTGTTGCTGCCATTGTAATTATTATTTTTAATGTTTCTCATATTTTCTCTAGGTCTGTTTCTATTTGAAATATTTTCCCGCAGTTCTATTTCTTCTTTTATCCTCTTCTAATATTACTTCTGTATTTCTTTGTTTCTTCATTGGTATTTTTTAATGCTTGTACATTTTATTTACTTCTCGACCTCTATTACTTATTTCTGTGATGTTTTATTCTTATCTGTTATCTTCACCACAGGATAGGCAGTTTCTATGTCATGTCCTCTTTTAACGAGTATATCTTTAATTCTCTTTAGAATTTTTTTTCTATCAATAATTGGTCAAATATATTTTCACGTGTGTATTTCACGTGTATATTTGTAAATATCTTTGTGTTGGTAGGTGTTTACCACTACCAAATTGTTTATTATACAAAAATCTATTATCCTTCTGCCATTTTTATTAAAGCAATTTACCTTAATGTGTTATGTCTTACATGTATTTTACGTTACAATTTAGTAGGGGAAAACAACCAGGATATTCGAACGCACTCCTTAGAGCTTCAACTTTGGCAGTACGACATTTTACTAGGTAAAATTTCTCCAAATCATTTGATTACACCCTGTATGTGATTTAGGAAATGAGACAAGAGCTTAGTTCGTAATTGTGAATTTAAAAGTTCTATTGGTAGCAATGAAGATGCTAACAAAGAGCAGATTTCCAATGGGAATTCGAGGCGATGAAGCCGATTTTGCTATAAATGAACAAGAAGCGGCTCAAAAGTACGGGTAATCCCAAAAGTTAGCAAAATCGAACGCGGCAGGCTCGTAAACACTTGCATGGTTTCTAAAACATCAAAGAACTAAATGTATGCGTGGTAAAAATTAATCGTGCTTTAATTTTTTTTTCGAAGCTAACAATTTGAATGGCTTCTTAGTAATTATTTTCCTTTACAAAAGTTAGTTTGTTAAAACTAGAGTTTATACAAATCACGTGTAAAAGAAATTGCCATGTAAAATAATGTTTTCATTCTATGGTAAGAGAGTCTTAACTAAAATAATGTTCGAAAACAATTTACCAAACTTAATAAAGTTTAAACAGTAATACGTAATTTTAACATTAACTAGTACGAGTGATATAACAAACGGGTATTCGCTCTGTGCAAGTGTATGGAGCAGAGGATGGGTGTATTAGTTATTATTAGATAAGTTATTAGTGTCATATCTAAAATAATCTTATTTTACATCTTATATACATTGTCAAATACATTAAAAGAAATCATTCTTTGACACATTATTTCAACACAACATACACTGATCAGCTCGCTAGTCACTACTAGAGAGCTATGTTATGCTACGGTACTACACTTACTTAAAAAAAATCAAGCTCTTTATGCAAATCTATAGCACAGCTGCAGTTATGAAGCTGCCGTTCTTATATTACTCCCCACAGCCGGTTTATTTGCCGTAATAGCCTCCAATTGCAGCTTTAGGTTTGGCCCCAAAAACACCCTCGAAAATTGAAGGCGTTATAGAAGAGTGTTATTTAGTTATTTAATTATTATTGAGACTTATTGTTGAGTTACTCGTTTAAATAATAATTTACGGTTAAATAAATTACTGGTTAAAAACCCGAACTTAAGCGAACGTTACAGAACGTAGTATACTTTAGCAAAAATAAATAGTTCATTATAAGGTGAGATCGAAATGTAACTGAATCAGAGCAGGCTGTGCAGCATGATGAGACACATTATAGTTACACTGGCACAGCCTGCTCTGATTCAGTTACATTTCGATCTCAGGTTATAGTATACGCACAACTATAACCAATCTAATTTGTTTTGCTGACAGACGTACATAGATTTAAAATAAATAAATAATTGTTGGTTATATAGAGCTATTGTAAATGATTATAATATCCAGATACAATTTTTGACATACGCACTGTCGCGTCGGTGTCATTTTTTAAAAATTTTTAAATCCAATTTTCCGTTAAAACTGCTCTATTTCTTACTGTAAGTATTGACATTGATTCCTGTTAATTAATTTGTCTTCTTTTTTATGCCTTTATGGGCTGATTTCAAGTTGAGATAATACCGGTAGTATTGCAAATACGCAAATTTTAATACTTTTCCATGACAACAGCGAATCACAGCCCCGAATTTGTTTATTTTTCCAAAGAAACGAAGATCTGGTAGTATTATCTCAACTTGAAATCAGCCCATTAGTATAAAACACATGGAAAACATCTTAGAATACAAAATATTTTTTTATAAAAATGACATAAACTATGCGTATATCAAAAAAATAAATAATATGCATATCAAAGAAAATTTACCGCTTGATAGTGTAATCTCTGCCACATAACTGTCAGCTTGATATGTCAAATAATCTTAAAAATCATTTATGCTAAAAATGTAATGCTCCAAATACATCTCTATCGACCAAAAATTTTCTAAAAAATGTTTATAACTTAAAAAGTTTTGGTTGTGGCTTGTACTCAGTATTTTTCAACCCGAATCGTACTAGAGGAGTGACAGTGTTTAGTTCTTTACGCACATGACTGTACCATACAATCAAGAAAATTTAGCCTCTAGAAGGCTTTGATTCTGTTTCTTTCCGTATAATCTACATTGGCAGAAAGCATTTCACAGCCTTTTAGAGAATAAATTTTGTTGATCATATCGTATATTAAATTGGCTTTAGTACGTCACTGTTAAAATTATCAAAAATTCTCTTTGAGCTGAGAACTGAGAAGATATTATGGTTTCTGAAGCTCTGAAGGCGTGGAATAAGAGATGTAGTAAGACCGAAATTTCTGGAAGTAATAAGAAGTCGCGTCATAACGGCGTTTTTCATTGACAGGTCAAGAGATCATGAGAAAAGAAAGAGGGTTTGTCATGGACGTCAAGGTCGTCTGCTCTTGCATCGTATGCCCAAAACGGGATAGTGACCGAGACTATATGAGCGGAATGTGGCTCGGAAGGGTAACAACAACTAGCAAAAATCATCGATCTTTATTGTTCCCCATAAGCGAAAATCATTCAGCATTCAATGACCCCATCGGAAAAAAATCATTCGTTAATAATCACTTTGTCCGAAACACAACGAGTACGTGACGTGCAAATTGTGAATAATGTTATAGCCAATGATTACACGCGTTCCATGCGAACATCGTGAGGAATTTAAGAGATTCTGCGGACTTCTTTGTCTGGGAAATTACAGATCATGGGGTTGCCAACCCTGGCCGGCCTGGCCCGAAATATTCCCCCGTGATTAATGACCTCCCGGTGCATTTTTCCGCGTCCATACTGTACCGTGAGATGGCATGGCGGTGCAACCGGCAAGAAACAAAAGAGTCAAGGAGATGGTGATGCGAGTGCAGGTATAAACAAATTTAGCCTTGAGATTCCGTGACGGGTGGGCGACGGGGAAGTGGGGTGAGGTGACCTAGACCCAGACAGGCCGGCCGAGCGAGGCCGCCACAGTCGCGACGCGAATTAAAGGGGAAGTGTTCTGTCCTACCTCTGCTCGGTTGTTCGTTGCGCTTTCGATTCTCGTTCGACTCTATTTATAAAGAGAGGAGGTATTTTATGCATACAACATGGAAATTAATCTATGTATCGCGGACTATCGCCGCCCTCCCTTAATTTATGCACGCGGACGCTGAGATGGTGAGATACACCACACCAGGTCGATCGAACTCCGATCTGGTCAAACCGGGGGATGTCTCATTTCCGGACCAAGATAAGCACTACAAATAAATGAGAGTGTGCATGGGAGATAGGACCGGCCGGATTACCCGGAACGCATGATTAGATTTTGATTTTTAACCAAACTATATCCACTTTTGAGAATGTAATCGTTGGTAATGCTAATGATAAATAAATGACCGATAAAAGGCCCAATTTATATTTTTTAAATACTTTTGGACCTTTTTAATTATGACAAGCAAAACAATGGTTATTTTTCAGATTTATTTAAAGGGTTTAAATTACAAAATTTTAAAGTTACAGAGGTACGTTAAATTTGGAAACATTCTGTCAACATTAGAAAAAAAATCATCATGTAAATTAATTTAGTCTAAATAAAAACTTCCAATTCAAAACCACAAATCCAAAGATTTGTATTTGTCAAAGTTTCTCTCTTTTTTGGCCGCCACTAGTACGTTAAAACAATCAGAATTACCCCTAATGTACCTATATGTAATCTATACCAATGGTATATTATGTCGCAAGGACAGTAAATTACATAAGCTATACGGGTCTTTATGCTTATAACACCTGTTTTTCGCCAATCTTCAAGTACGTAAAATAATACTTCTAAATCAAAAGTGCTAAATTAAGTATCAGTTATAGCAAAAATTAAAAATGAAAGTACTATGTGCGCCAATAAATTTGGGATATCAAGTTTTATACAGGGTGAATTTGTTAAAAGTATACCTTAACTTTTCTCAAAAACTAGTTGTCACGCCGACTTCAAGGTTTGCCATTAAAAACTTTGTTTGTTTCTCTAGACCTGTGATTTTTTTCAGAATTTTTCTAATATTCTTTCTAAAGAATATTAATTCGTTGAAAAAAATATAAAATTTACATTACATTTAATGTCATTCTAAACATTTAAAACGATGTTGAAATGTTGTTTTGTGAAAAAATATTTCAAAAAAATATTAGATAACCGCAAAAAATAATAAAGTTTATTCGTTTTGTAAGACCTATTTTGATGCAGCATTGCCACGTTACTCGACAATAGGTTGGACATCTACCCTTCAGCTTCTTTGTCCCACCCACTCTCTTGGAAATAATGGCGTATTTATTTAATGTAGAAAAATTGAAAAAAATAAAAAAGTTCAATTTGTTTTTGTTTGTCGATTTAGTGATAATACAATTGGTGCTACAACCTCACCCCACATCTATTTAATGTTCATAAGCGATTAACAACTTTAAATCGATCAGCAGTTTCCTGATGCTGTATTTGGTTTAAACGCTTTTTTTTTAAATACGGTAAACTGCAATAAAGCCCTTTAATGCTTACATTGCATAGGTTGTACTATCGATTTTTCGTGATTGTCAAATGAGATAGAGTAAACTCCTCCATCGCAAAAGCGAACTTTCAGAAAAGAGTCCTAGTGACATGAGATAGTTTATTCAAAAAAATGATTAGAATGAAACTTTATTTTTGTTTTTTCACTGTTTCTGTTTATAGAGCAAAAATTTTTTAAGATTCTTACTTTGTTAAAGAGATATAAAGTGTTTCTTTTATAAATTATTTGATTTATAGTCCCTTCATCGCCGGTCTAATCAGTTGTCAATTTTGATTACTTTTACTTAGATTTAAGTAGGTACTTATTTCACCACAGAACTTTAAATAAAACAGAAGGAAAACATTAATTGGCTGGTTGCTACGACGTTGTATAATAGTAAGATATACTTGGCCATGGTAAAATTGACCACTGTGACTAAAATCCTACAATAAATTTGGAGATACTCAAAATTCATGAAGGCACAAATTTTCCAGCTGTATGATCGTGGTAAATTTTGACTCGCCAGAGATCTACCGTTCAAAGATTTATGACTTTTTTAAATTCTAATTTAATTGTTGATCAGGTTTTATCAGTGTTGAATTTGTTTTACATTTGAATTTATGGTCAATGTAGTTATGTTTTTTATTTGAATTTATGAGTTGTGGTAACTATATTTACCATAAACTCAAATAGAAAACAAATTCAACACTGTATGTGTGTGAACCGCAGAACCATAGAAAAATGTAAACAAAATCTATGATTAGTTTAGTCGCATTGGCCAAATTATGTTGTATATTGCTATGACTTTCATAAAAAAAATGAAATACGAGTATAACGAAAAGGACATTTTTAAATTCTAGACAGTCGTTAATAAAATATTGTACATCACATGTGGGCTAAAGTACATTACAGTAACTCTTGTGATTGTAGAACTCGGACCACGCTCTCACATTCGAGCACTGTAATGATGCATTTATCCCACTTATGTAAATAACTAAATATAATATAATTAAATTCGATTATAAAGATAAGCTTTCCACGTAGTTCAGTTACATTTCAATAATACTCATCAAGCTTAGAAAATTGTCAATTTTAGTGATAAAAATAAATTCCAATTTCAGTATTTTAATAGGTGTCCGCTTCGTCTAATTTCAATCTAATCAAGATTGCAAGACATCGCATTTTTGTTTGTTTCACCAACTAATCCAGTATCATCCATACAATGTAACGTGCGAGCGTAAAAATTCTTAACTTAGGTGGTTGTTGGAAAATTTCCTTTATTACACATTACATTTAACACAATCTCAAAACCGGTATCGAATTTATAACAAATAAATAAATTTTTTCCTCGTAGCAACCGTTCCAGTGACGCAGCGACGTATAGAACACCAAAATAGAGATATCGATATTTCACACAAATTTGGCTTTGTATCAAAATAGTCATATTTGTTTATTGTAGCTTGCCATAAAAGACCTTAATCCCCTCTAAATTCGTATATAAGGCATCAGTAATCAAGATAGAATAGAATTATGACATCATCCATCTTGATAGTTTATCACACCCATTTAGTTCTGATAAGGTCATCCTATTAGTTTTAGTACTGCCGTTACATAATGCACCAAAATTTCTTGTCGTAAAATTGAAAATTACTGAGGAAATTTCTGGCTAATTCCCAGTCATCTTTCGCCCTCCTCTATAGCCGCTTTTTTCCCTTGGTTATCTTATCAAACCCGCGCACACATGTCGGTATATTTTAATATCGGCCGTAAAGTGCAGACTTAACGAGATTAAAATCCTGGAATGTTCGGAGTGTAAGTGGATTTCAGAGAACAATTTGATTTTGAACGTTTTCCTTTCTCAATTAGTCAGTACAAAAAGCCGTAGCTAATGAAAATTTTCCTTCTACTCTTTAAACATATAGATGCATTTTCAATTTATTGATTTTCTCCGACCGATGCCCTATAAAAGATAGATGTGGTGTGGATGTTGGTCGTCGGTTATAACGCGACAAATTGAACCATAATAATGGCCCGTACCGGAGACATACTTCATGACAAACTCTTCCGGAAGCTATGATAGTTTCGGCAGCGGTCAGCTTTTTAAGATACATCTAAAGAAAGCTCTTCCTACGAAAATTTTAACATAAAAGTTGAAAAAGCTTGAAAATCAAAATTAGATGTCTAGTGATGTAGAAACCGTGGTCACGTCTAATTGTAAGTCCCAATGACGCACACACCTTCATATTGTAACCAATAAGAACACATGGGGTACGTACGTAATACAGACAAGTCTCAATATTAAGAATTTAGCAATATAAAAATAAGAAAGCGCATTTTCTATATTTTATGTAAATTTATTATAAAAAGCAATAAGAAAAATATTGCAACGGACTTATAGCAGGTGTGCATTATCACACAATGGTGATTACTGATTAGGTTTAAAGTTTCCTGATACCAACATAACTTCTTAAAAGTTACTATTTTTGAATTTTATACACACTGTGGGTTGTGACGTGAGCTATAATGCTGGTCTTGCCAGAAAAGGTGTGTTCAAGAAGTTTCACGTTGTTTTTTAAACACATAATTGAGATTTAATACTGACACACGTACCAAAAAACGACTTGTACATATTCAGATTATGTAATTTAGAATCATAATTAAACTATTTAGAATAAAATAACAATTAATTAGTAATTAATTCTTGGAATGTGCTGTAATAAATTACTGTGGTGGAGGCCTGAAGATGGCATTAATTAATTAAATGACCAAAACATTAACCGTCAAGTCAGGTTCAATTAACAGAAAGAACAAGGACCTTTTCATTCACAACTCGCCGAAAAAAAAAAACTGATTCTCACGATGAATCACAATTAGAAATAAATAAAAAACTATGGCTAATTTTGAATGTTTTATTAATTCTGTGGTTGATTCACTCGTTTCTTTGAATGACTTTGTTGCTAATCTAACAAAAATGTAGAAAAATGGCCATTGTTTTGTTCACAAGGTCTTTGGTTACCTGACAGATTTCATCCTGAAAAAGCTATACCTACATATGATTGTATCAAGAAAATTTATACAATTAATTAAGGTGTAGACTCACATTTCTTTATCAAGGTTAATAGAATTGTCTATTTTCGAAACACTGTTACTGTAATTATTGGGTTTTTATTAACAAAAATCGTTAATCAAGGCGGCCATGTTTATACTATAATAAAATTAACTACATGTAATAAATACCTTGTTCCTTATTAAAGTCAAAATTACTATGCCATTATGTGTTTGTCCTTGAAAAGTTGCTTTTCAAGTCTCTAACTACAAAAATTAAAAACTTGAAATAACCGTTTGATACCTACAAATTTTCTCCAAAGGAAAGTAAAAAGACAAAATCATATAGTCATGAATTCGTGATCAAAATTATATTCTTATAATTTGACATTAGAAACCTACTGCTATTCTTCAATGTTATAATTGTTATCTAATTCTAAACATTATAACTGTATAAGTAAATTTTGTAAAACGACAATTGACTTTTTTAAAACTTTTGAAAAAAAAAAAAATACATAAACTAGGACACAATTTTGATAGGACACCGAAAAGATTAGACTATGCGTATCTCCAGGCACGCGTTCTTACCCCTTCTCACAGTCTAAACTTTGCGGTGTATTTTTCAAGAAATCTACTCTGGTAAAGTTACAAAAAGAGATAAAATAAGGCTTAGGACCAATAAACGATCAATATCATATAGTCTATTTTGCAATTTAATTTAAAATTACCTACTTAAATACCTTTGGCACTAAATTTTTAAATCAAAATGTATGTATACAAAAAAAAACAGGGTTATAGGTACAGGATATTTCACTGGGACGGGCCATTAGAAGTGTCTGGAGGACTAAAAAAGAAACTGATATTTTGCACATAGACCAGGGTCTATCTAACTAAAAGATTTTCAAAATTGAAGCACTTCCGGTTATAACGGAAATCGTTAGTAACTTTGTTCTTTTAAATGAAATGATATACTTTCAATATTTTTTATGAATTTTACATAAAATTCTACGAGTTTTGTCAAAAATCTTACATACCCTATCTCTATCTTTTTTGTAGAAAAAAAATTTGATTTTTTAGAGTAGTTATAGGATACTTTAAGAAATGTAGCAAAACTAAATACACTTGTTTTTTTAATAACACAAAAATTGTAATTTTTTTAATTTTGATAATATCAAAATGGTCGTAACTCACTTTTTTAAGTAGCACACATTATATTTTAATACAGGATTAGATAGAGAAACAATTTCTCTATCAATTGACATAATATTATTAAGTAGTAGTACATTTTACAACAATTCATGAACGAAAAACCGATCTTTAAACCGAGTAGTAAATACTACTTTTTCCACCATGGTGAAATGATAATTTTATTCTCGGAATCGATAATCATGTTTACATATTATCGTATCCCTATTTTGAAAATATTTTAGTTTGATTATATCGAACTTGGTTTATGAAAATTTCAGTTCATTATCTTTTTTAGTTCTCCAGATAACTCTAATATATACATCAATTTCGATGGTTTTGGCAGGTTCCTAATATTTCTCATCATCAAATATTATAGGATGTCTTAAAATTCATTCCGAGTTCGAAACGTTGTAGTTGGTGTCCCTCGGAGTAAGTAAAAATTTACACAACAGTTTTTATATTCACCCCCTACAAGTTATTTGTCTTTTAACTTTGTTCAAAACGGTTGATCAAACCGTTGTTTTTTTTTTCCAAAATTAGTTGGAAATTTATTATTGGCGACCTTCTCCCAAGCAACGAAATAATAATATTCTAGCTATACCGATCCGTCTCCATAATACCAAAATAATATTCTAGCCTCGTTGCCGTTTCTTTTTACCAAAGTTTGCAATAATTTAATATTTTTTTAATATTATAATAAAGCCCATAATAAACAAAAAATAAACATCAACATTCATAGCCTTTATTTATAGATAATTTGATGCAAAGTTTGCATTTTTAGAACTCTATTATATCTTCGTATATATATCTTCGAATTTTCACAGCTTCCCGTGTTTCCATTCTTTTTAAAATCTACTGTAAGCTAAAATTTAAAACCACAGCTTACTTGACAGTCAAGTTTGGTCCGTTCTGGTTAAAATATTTCAAAAAAAGCAGTGATGTAGTACATACATATAATCAGTCATTACCAACTGTAGTATAGAAAAAGTCCAACGTTATGCCTTTTTTAAACTTGTTAAATTGACAAAACTGGCATTCCTGTCTTAATTGTCGTTAAGTGGCGCAATGTTACACCTATTTTTTATTTTATTATTATTTTTTTTTTAATAAAACATACTCAAATTAAGTTATCAATAGTGAGCTTGGTATAAACATTTGCACCCAAAGTATTGCCATACTTGAATTACATATACAGATTGCAGAACTCTGAACATAATTCTTTCGAAAACTAAAGCCATTTTTGTCTTCAAATTGACCCACGCTCAAACTCAAAATACCTACTGTACTTAACATAATAATACAAATAAAGTGAATAGTCCAGTTTGGCCTTCAGTAATATAATAATATACAGCTGTTGTAGGTGTTGAAAATCTAATTGCAGCTCTATGTTGTCCATTAAAAAATCACCAACGGCGCTTTGCTGTTAATATGACAAGTAGAAAAAAATTCAAAATGGCCGATTTCTAACCGGCACGGTAACTTAAATAAAAAATAATAATGCAGTGCAACCAACGTAAAATCAGACTTTCAAAGCCGCCTGTCACGCACATTATTGATGAACCCACTATACTTAGGCATCTAAGTACAAAATATACATTATTTATTCTTGAGTGTTTTAAAATGATCAACACATAGGTTGTTAATTAAGCTCATTTCGGTTTCATATTCTCATATACATATTGGAAAAGGTGTATAAATAATACTGAAAAGTTCTAGAAGAAAATCTGACCAAAGTTGTATTTAATTATAACAACAGAACTACTTAAGAGCTTTGACAGGCCTCTTTTTTTAATGAGAAAACATCGGTTGAATTTTTTGATTTCTTTACCAGCTCTCTGTAATTAGTCCATTAAGGAGGTTATTACTTTTATTTCTAAACAGTTCTATTGTTATATCTATAACTATTTAGTATTTTAGTCACATTTTCTTACAGAAATTTATAAACTAGGTATATAGTTCTTAGATTTAAATTAAAATCCTTCGCTTGGTCATAAGTGTATACTCCAAATATCTAAAAGTGGTCTGACTTTTAAGACCCTTCTATAAACCAAAAAATAACCATTGTTCAATTTATGGAAAGGCAAACCACCATAAAGATAGATCTTGATGTATGACAGTTCCCTCCGCCAGTATTTTACAATATCTGCCTGCGAAACATCTGATTCATCAAGACTCATCCTTATTATACGGTGATTTGCCTTTCTATAAAGTGAACAATAGCTATTCTTTGGTTTAAAGAACAGTCTTAAAAAGTCAGTCCACTTTTAAATATTTTGAGTATAGCTATCTACTTCATCTACAAGTAAGTATCAAAAAATGCGGGTTTTTTAACAAGTTGCGAATGCAAATGGCTTATACCGGCTGTTTACTGCTCGTTTAGAAATTCAGATTTTTTTTAATTAATTATTATCCGAGTGGTCCATCTCGTTAACTTCGAATCGGAATTTAGCTTATTAGAATATGTAACATTCCTTACTTCCTTAGCTATAATAGATTGAGAACGCGTAAAAATTCGCTTATTTCTGCATATTATTAATATCAAGTGTTGTTAACATTTGAGTTGACACCTGATTTAGAGTAGTGCCAACTTAGTTTCTCAGCACCTTCTCGTGAGGATACAGTCTCTGGTCAAGTCGCCTTCGGTTGGAAGCTGTATAACCAGGCAAAATCCTTCCAATCCGTCCCGAGAACGGCAACGGAAAGCAATGCAAACATTAAAGGCTAGTCCACAATTAAACGTTAACGGCAACCACAACTGTAACGATTACGATAAAAAAGTTGAAACGTATGTAATATAATGGTGTAGTCCACAATATTGTGTCGTTAACGGTAAACGATTTCAGTCGCGGGAACATGACGGAAATTGTTCGTCAACATTCAACTTTTGCGTTCCCGATGCTTACCGGAACCAATCAAATCATCGATTGCACACATGCGGTGTTTGCACTGACTCAGCTGACAGCTTAATCTTGTAGCTTCTGAGGTTATGTTGTCTTTTATTGATCTACTAATATTTAAGCTAGACAAAATATAAATATAATTATCGTAGATATTACATTAAAGGGTAGACATTATAAATTTTCGGACCAGTTGCAGCTCGAAGTGGAGACTATGATGAGATTTTACCGTTTTGTTCCCGGGTATTGTGGACGTGATGCATTTAATACCGTTTGCGTAACGTTGGCGTTATTGTTGCCGTTATCATTTACGGGTGATTGTGGACTAGGCTTAAACGTTACAAAGTGACAAAAACCACACGAGCTATTAAGTGATTAAAGCGGATGTAGCGTAATTAAATGATGTCAGTAAAGGATAGCACGCGATATGCCGACATCGAATAGTAGTTCAGCTTTAAACGATCGCGACGCGGGCCACACGCCCTGCCTGCCTGCCTCGTTCAGGACCCGATTAAAGCGAGATTCGGAGGGTATGGCGCTGACGTAACGATCGACCCGTGCCGATCAAAACGCAGATACGGCTCTGGCGACAATAAGCCGTCTAGATCCCTTCCTCTCGCTCCTTGCAATGCCCACCTGATGACCTGACGTATTATCATAGCTGGCCGGTTGCCGCTTTCATTCACGTGTTTTCCGTCATCACAATGCACAGTCGCAGACGTATATAACCTTTTGTATGAACGTAAATAAGCCGTAAACAGATGCGACCTTCGATGTTAATGTCATCCGTTCGCTAGTAATGAACGAACAGGTCACGTGGACTCATTACAAGACGCCATTTTTTGGGAACGGAAGAGAACGCATGCGTAGGGGTCACATGACGAAGGATACGGCCATCAGCGGCTGAGAAATATTGGAATTTTAGTGTTTTTTTTTAAATCTCAATTATTTCTAACCACGTTGTATTCTTTTACTCTGTTCACAATTTTTACTGAACCTACCATAAAATTTATTTAGAGAAATCGCCAAAAAAGGTCTCAAGTCTTGAAAGAAAGAGATCGACTGAAAATTGCAGTTAATTTAAACTATCAACCAACTTTTTTACATTACGACTCCAAAGTGGGAGATTAAAACAAATTAGTATACAGTGGTGGACAAAAGTATGGAAATATTTTTGATTTGTAAATTAAATGCATGCACATAATACAAGCTTAATATTGTGTGGTGCAAATAAGAGTATATAAAGTAAAGGGACTTTCATAGCGTCCAGTCGTCCACTTGATAAATTTTTGGGTTGGCAGCTATGCCTAGTTTTTTAAGCACACTGGTTGGCAGTACTAATTCACTGTCAAAACAGGTGACCAATCGAGCGTCTATCTAGTGGCACACATGTGGCACAAACCAAGGCACAGCGTTTCTAAACCAGTTTCATAACTTCACAAATTTAATTTAGGTAAATAGTTAAGAAATTTTTAAAAGCATCAAAGATTCTAACCTATTTTTGCACACCTGTCAATTCTGACAGATTTGCAACTAAAAATAAATACCCTCGGTTAGAGAACGACTTACACTGGCCGATTACCATAAATTTACCCTAGGAAGTGGAAGCAATGAAACTGCACTAGCTGTAGTAGACTTACATTTTGGCTGAGTACCTTTATATAGTTATATCACATCGATTATAAATAAGAACTGGACCAAAGTATTGAAATACTTCTTGTTTTAATATTTTTGCATATTCACGTTATCTGTATTGAGTATTCTAATTCTAGCATGTAGCGTGGATTGTAGTAATTAGGTAAATTTGTGAAATGGGTAAAAACAAGTATCTATCGGAAAATTTGCGAAACAGGATGGTGAATTTAAAGAGAAAAGAAATCAAACAATGTGAAACTGCAAAAAGTTCTAAAATATCCTGCAGTGCTGTTTTTAAAACTCTCAAGAAATTTGCGATTCAGGGAACCAAATGAATCTCTCAAAAATTGGTCGGCCCAGAAGAACAAGCAAATATGTAGAAAAATTTAAGTAAATGATCCTCAACAAATCAACGCAAATTATAAACGAAATCTGCAATAGTTATAATGTTAATATAACAGATTCGAATATAAGACGTCGGCTTTACGAAACTGGTCTTTTTGGACGAGTTGCCGTGAGGAAACCTCTCACCTTACAGAAAAATCGGAAGGAGCCATTAAAATTTGTCAAAAGCCATTTGAACTGGAATACTGTTTTACACAAAATTTTTAGATCTGATGGTAAATTTTTATATTCAAAGACCTGTTAGCACTAGGTATAATATTAAATACCAGAAACCAACAGTGAAGAATGGTGCAAGCAACGTGATAATATGGGGATGTTTCTCCCAATCTGGCGCAGGTCCCATAGTAAAAATCAAAATCAAAAATCAGGAAAATATGTTACCTTTTGCTGAAGAAGAAATGCCCCTTCGTTGGCGATTTCAACAAGACAATGATACGAAGCACACCTCGCACACACCTTAGTAAAAGAGCGGTTTTTGGAGAACTTAACTGAAGTGTTAGAATGGCCCGCGCAGTCACCGGATCTCAGCCCTATAAAGCATCTCTGGGAACATTCAGAACGACAAATTCGTAAACACAACATCACAACTGAAAACTGAAGTGAAACTATGGGAAGTGCTGCAGGAGAAATGAAAAAACAAAAAAATCCTTATGGTATCTGTCAAAATTTGGTTGATTCAATGCCCAGGCGATGTCAAGAAGTTATCAAAGCTAAGGGTTGGGCTACTAAATATTAGGAGTTGTTTTTTATTTTAATATTATTATTAACTGAATGCGATCGGGCTGAGGCCGTAGCCTGTTGAGCCCGCGCTTATGAGTGAGATATATCCTTCAGTTCGAAACACAGTAGTCATCATATTTTGTTTTAAAGCAGAAAGTAAAATTACTTAAGACAATGTTAGAAAGCAAAGAGTTCCACTTGTCAAAGATTCGATTAGAGATAAACGATTGCCTGATTTTAGTTTGAAATTTTCCTTTGGCCAACTTGAAACAGTGACCTCTGGTGCGACAAATATATGGAACGCTTCACGATTTTGCGTGCCATCCTTACGCATTTACATAAAATTTTTAATTTATAAATAATTTATATACTTTTGTCCAACAAAATTGTGTTAATGTGATATAATAGATAATACAAAGCCATTACAATTAAGTAATAGACTAATTCCTATTTACTTTAAGCTAATATTTGTGTTTTTTTAACTAAAATAATAATTTGAAATACTAGAAAAAATATACACCTGTATATTCATATCTAGCTCAAAACTAAACTTACTACAGTAGAAGTGACAAATAGTACCTAGTTTGTAACTGGAATCTTCATTTTTTCTTGGCCTACTTTAATGCAATTCATTTCGAATCACTTTTTATTAAAAAAGTTAATGACATTATAATAATTAGACAAAGGCGTAATTTTACTAATTTTGATTTGTAATTTTATTCTTTTACATCAATTATCTGTCGTTAGGTACACCATGAACTCTCGATTTTTACTAGAAACTAGTACTGACACTACTTGATTGAATTTATTTTTTATGGATTTTAATTTATACTTGTCATTTGTCAATTTGATATCCAATGATATTTTGCATTTAATTTCCCAAAAAATTCAGTTGACAAAACAAAGTTATGCAGCTTTTTTTAAAATTATTGTACAATAAAAACCAAAAATTACAATTTATTAAAACGCAAAAGAAAATGACCAAAACAGTATTAAAATGAAAAAAAAAAAAGATTCCTCTCTTGACAGTTACAATACGATAACTGGACAATTGAGATTTAACGCTGTCAAATTTTGACAAAATTCAGAACAAGCATGCTTTTTTCGTTAATGCATAATGCTAAGACGGTAGAACAGGACATTAACACGACAAAATGTTTTCATGGCAAGGTATTTTTAGCATGGCAGAAGTTAAACCAAAAAATCTTCTTAAAAAATTAAGAACATAAATTAAGAAATTAAAAACAATCAGACTGCCTTCACTGCTATTACAAGGACATGACCTGTACGAATGAAAATAGAATAAAAATCAGAGCTTTGTGTAAATCTTAATTTCTACTTTATTTTATCAATTTTCCTAGAATTAGCAGATAAGGTAAAAGAAAATGGGAGGAGCTAGTATATACTAGTAAATGATTCAAATTATAATAGGTAATAGTATATTTAGAAAGCATTTATATTGCATAGGGAAGAGCATAACGGATTCTGGTAACACCATGTTTAAAATACTTCAAATAGGAAAATATAAGAACAAAATTAACAAATGAGTTAAAAAGTTGTGAAAATTATTCAAAAACGGAAACTGTACCTGTTTAGTAACTTTTTCTTATTCTATACTTTTTCTAATTCTTTTTCTTTAAAAATGTACGCTACATAGGTTATATTTTTTCAAAAAGTAGATCATAAATAGATTTTTATTTACAAAGTCGACCTTGTTAGAAAATTAGTTGACACCTCTGGTATGTAGGCACAAATACCCTTTTGCTAAACAGTCTTCAATGGGTTGCAAGCGGGACCAGAACTATCTTTTTTTATTATAATTTTATTTTTCTAAATCTGAGAGTGACAACATTGTTGCAGAAACGCGCTTCGTGTTTAAATAAAATGTAAATAGTGATGTTAGTGAGTGTGTTTTTCATTTGAATTATCTTTTAATAAATATTAAATAAGTAGCTACCTAAATAAATATTTTTTTAACAAAAAACAATAGTTTCTACAAACGTATTTATACATCAACGTTACTTTTCATTTAGTTACAAGTTACTCCCCTGGATTACTATACATAAATGTCAAGTTAAGTTAAGACCGTCAATTTATGAATTTTGATAAAAATACATAGAGATAAAAACTAAAAGGGTAGAACGTAAGCATCAAATGCAGCTGAGAGCTGCTAATGCCTTTGTACCTGTGTGACATACAACTGTTTGTTGCCTACATTTACTTAAATCAAATAAAAAACATTAAACAGATTTTTATTTCTAAATGAAAAGTGTGAAATTAAATGGCGAACTGACAGTTTTCCTCTGAGAAAAAATCTACTCAGGTAACAAAAAACACGTAAAAAACACGTAACAAAAACACTAATTTGGGTAAGAAAACGAAAACCTGGTCTTATTTGGTTAAACGTGTTTTAGTGAATTTAGTATGCACAAATCACAAATTTAAAAAAAAAAAACAAGTTAAGACTAACATGAAATTTTATGACTTAAAACAGAAATTACACTTCTGTGGCTACTACATTTGAGGCTACTACTCGTATGATTCATTTTGGTCAAAGGTAGGTAAAAAAGTAATTTTAGTCTTTGCATAAGTCAATAAACATTTCACACTTTAAATAAACTACATTTCTCAGACAATTCTGTCTTCCATGATGTATTACTACTATAAAAAGTGACTTGACAATATGCGGACCACTCTTGTTATTTAAAAAAAAAAGCAGAGAAATACTGGAATATACTTTTTTATTAAATAGAATATTATGAAGTACATTCAAAAATGCAATCTCCTTTTGTAGTTTTAAAAAATAAATGAGTAACATGATATTTCGGACTTGACTCTTCCTATTGGATCATTAACATTAACTTAAGAGATTAACATTAAATAAAGTGTTTGGTGTTACTGGGTATTTTTTTTGTTTTATCGGACTTCGATAAATATTTTTCAGTGAACAGTACAGTTCTAACAAAACGTAATTAGGTACATCAACGTTAGTTTTTAATTAGTAAACAGATGGTAATTAGTTATATCCATGGATTCCTATACATAAATGTGATAAAAATAAAGCGTTTCCATACGTTTTTGAACCTAGATAATTTTAGAAAAGTCTGAAAACTATCCTCGCAAATTACATTACTTTAATAAGTTTCCCCAAAGAAAACTTGACTTTATACGAGAATATATTTTAAACTCACTTATGAATCAATGAATCGAATGAAATGAAGTTCTTCTATTCTTTACAATTTATGACCATCAGGCGTCACAGCTGTATTATCCCTACATATTAATTTTTAAAAATCGAAACACAATTCTCTTGTGGCTCTTCGAGTAAGAAAAATGTAAAGTTGTAGAGCGAAACCTTAGCATTCTGAATAAGCAGCCAGAGGCGACCATCTTCTTTTCAAAAGCTTGTTTCAACAATTTAGATATATGGATTTACATTCTTTACAAACAGTAAAAATTTCAAATAAAATGGTTCCTAGATGACAGTTTCAAAAGCGCTGTAATTAACAACAAGCAGCAATTTGATAATGTAATAGAATAGTAAAGTAGAATAGAAATATCATCCTGTCACGTGTGTTGACAGAACTATCCCTCGACCACGTCTCCGCGTCCTAACTGCTTCCACAGTAAAGCAGGAAGGACATTCTCGTCCTATTGTTAATGAAGGATTCAACTCTAATTCCGCTTCTCGTTGCTGCGATTGCTTTACGATTACCATTACGAATGTCGAGGGGTTTTATGGCCACCTCTCCGCCGGCAACTATGTTGGAATAAGGGGGATGCGTACCTCCTGCAGGAACATTCCGGGGAAGGTATTTTAGCTATGTTGCAAGAGAGTCCTGCTGATCTTATTTTCATTAACATACCAGGTTTCTCTACTTCGAATAATGATTTCCAGCCGCACCCCATCGATAATTTTCTTTTTCCTTTCTTTTTTATCACAGCTACAAAGAGGACAATGTGGCACATTCCACATGTGATAATAATTTAAATAATTTGAGCATGCGCTACAACCAAACTGAGGTCGTCTCGTTCCGTATTGATCCGGACTGTGACGTCACGGCTACTTGTGAATGATCCAATAAACGGAATTATTGTTAATTTTGACGTTCCGACACCAAAATTCAACACGAAATACGAAATTTCATCCGAAATCATGAATGCAGCAAATGCTTATGAATATATTCGATTCATATCAGAAAGAATTTCGTTTGGTGCAGTGGCGGAGCTCAAAATTAGGGGGTCCGAAGAGAGTAAAATTGCTCTAAAATTATTGGTCTACCAACTTGTAGAAAATAAGAATTTTTAGTTGAACACAACTTTTTAAATCGGTCTTTTGTGTCTTTATTTGTCTTTAAGCGCCAAATGAAAAAACTTTTTTTTTGTCCTCGTGTGCGTTAATCATATTACGTATCAGTTAAATGCCAATTTGCAATTTCGACATTGTAAAATGACGGTTTTATGTAGTGGTAAATTTTTCGTTCACGAGTTACTTTAAAATTAATAATGAACTTACAGGCATAAATTTTGAAATAAATGGTTTCTTTAACTCTTAATAACAAGAAATTGTATTGCCAAAATAAAGTAACCTCTCGCCTACTGCCAGAATATATTTTTAATAATTTTTTCGACCAAAAAATTTAATATAATTTTTGTTTGATAGGTAATTTACAGTGCTTAGACTCATCTGACTGAAATCAAGTATACGCACTGTAAATTTTACTTACCGCACTCTAATGTAAATAACTATTTTAAAACATTTATCGAATCAGTCTTAAAAAATATTATCTTGACTTTTTGAACATTTTAATAGAAAATTTAAGCGGTTTAAATGGTAATACTTTCAGAAATTTGAAAAAATTGCAAATTTTTTCATAGAAAAACTAATAAACCTAAAACTTTTCAAAACCTGTATCTAAAAATTCACCAATGGAAGAGCTACATTCTAAATTTCTATATATACATAAAGACGAGACTAACAGCTAAACCATGTATTAGAGAATTAAATCATTATGTTTAATAATTGTTGGAATATGATTTCTTTCTTGAGCGCATCAACAATGGTCTATTAGACTGGCTTGTAGCCCAGTAAAAATGTATTATTGACTCAAGAGATATAGGGCTTAAAAAATATGTAAATAGTTATTAAATATCAATAAAAAGAACAGCTGCACTTCTGTGGTCAATTAGTAACGAAATGTTAACATAGAAGTCCAGGTGGACAATAATTAGTTATTTTACGCTTTGTTACATCGAAAACAAAGCTAGTCATTTGTATCGAAGCCACGGCTAGTTAATTTAATGACTGTTTACATAGTTTTACCGAGTATTTTACTTTTACGACTTTTTAATTGGCGAGTCCTATTTCTCTTGAATCAAGAATACATTAAATTTTTTTGAAAGCTTTACTTTTTAATATGTTGAACAGTTACCTCTTTTAGTTCTAAATCCAAAAAGAACAATTAAAATGGGAGTCCGAAACATCTTTCAAAACAACTTTTTTGAGAGAGAAAACGGTTTTTGGCTTATTCTGTTGCTAAGGGTACTTATAATGGCATCAAAGACAGTAAAAAAAATTTTTAAACACATTGAACAAAATTTGTAAAATTGGGTTTTCAAGAATGTGGTTTTAGTATGGTATATCGAAATGATTTGTAAAAAAACAGTAACGACTTTTTTGCCATATTAAGAAACTAATTTTTTCATTTTTTTTTTAAATTTTAATTTCAGAAAAACTAATAAAAAAATAATTTTAATCTAAAAAATGTAAGATAATCATTTTTGTTCAGCGAGAGGAGCCACTGAACACGTAAATAAATTTCAAAAATAACTTAATTCAAATTTACATTACGCAAACATTAAACAAAAATCAAATTTAATCAAAATGAATTGCAACAAAATTAGTAGATTTGAATAAGTTCAGAATCACGCAGGTCTGACTTGTTTTAAAATCCCGAATTTTAAGACACGAATTTTACCCCTACTATGCTAATTTATGCCCTAATACACCCTAGCATTTACAAAGTTTCAACGCCATATATACCCAAACGACATTTGATTCGCTGATGTTTCTTTATATTGTTGCCAAAAAAAGAAGAACCAATATCAGGAAATAAATTAACATTTAATTGTATAGTTTTTTTAGAAGAAAAAAACGTATTGCTAGATGTAGATATTTTTTGGTTTTTAATCAATAATTTAAAAAAAAAACTTGTTCTTGGTACAAACTGCCTATTGTTTCACTGTTTTTTTCTAAGTATCGGGGGCCCCTAATGCTTAGGGATATCGGATACTGCCTGGTTTGTTACGCCACTGGCTTGGTGTAGGCGTGTGTTTACTTTTTACCGGTTGTTATTTTGCTCGTGTTTTCATTAGAAGGGCGTAGGTGTACGTTGTCCCACCGTTGAGTAAAATTGAGATGAATTACATAAAAACACGTTATAATTACGTGAAAAACGAGCAAACTGGTCTGAAAATCAGACTGCATGACTTTTGGCTGAAGGAAATTTATGAGGAGCTTCAGAGCGTCACGATTTTTCCACGTTTTCTTTCTCAGGGAGATTTTCTCCTGTTTGGTAGATTTTCGTGTAATACAATTTTAATTTCACCACTAGGAAACAAAAATCAAATTAAAACCCTCGAAATGAAGGGAAAAGTTGAATGGGGTGTGCTTTTAAATCAACGAATTCGAGCGCTCTTTTCGGACTTAATAAACCGGATAATCGCTTCCAGTCACAATTATGGCGATATCTTCAGCGACACTCTGAGGTTTCCTCTACTCTAATTTCTAGGAGAATAAAATTTATAGTGTGGGGCTTCCTTTACATCAGGTGCAGGAAGTCCGTCTTGCTCTCATACATGTGCAGACAAAAGGACGAAATAGACAAACAGCCCGCAGTCATCGTATGAATCTATCTTCGTAATGCTTCGCGATTATATGGGACTGATTCATGACAGTTTTGGGAATTCTTTTTACTGGACGATGATTCACGATGGCTTTTGTCTCTACTACCAAGAGTTTTCAGCTAAAAAAGCAGATACTTCAATTTCAAATATACACTTTACACTCGCTAGTGGTGTGTTTTCAACATTGGAAAATGATTTCAATTTTGATAGGGATGATGAGCTTACACAATATTTCAACCATAAAACTCTACAACCAATTTTATTAGAGACAAAAATGACTGTCACAAATATGGATTTTTTTACCAGAGACTTAACACAAACATAAATTGAATTGACGAATAATACTCGGTCACGGAAAATTTGGCATCTGTGATCAAAATTATATATCTTCGAAAAGTAAATGTCCGACGAAGAAGTCAATTACCAAAATTATATTTATTTCTTGAGCTGAAAAGATTACAAATGACTCTAGAACGCCCAAAATTTGTTTAATTAACATAATCTTTTAAACTTCACTATTTTAATAATCAAGTATTTTATTTATTTATTAAAAAATGTGGAATAAAATAGTATACAAATCTCGATGGAAATTTCATTTATAATTGTATTTAAAATACAATAATTCTATTATTTTCATCAAATGTGCTTAAAGATCAAGAAGAAATGATACCATGAAAAACAATAAGACCAGGTAATTACAAAAAAAATCTAAAATTCGACTTGCTAGCACCATGATAAACAAAAATTGAGCTTAGACTCAAGCTCGTATACATAATCAAAAAATAGTCATAATGTTTATAGCTGCGTTCGGCTTTGCCACTCGAGTGCACCGCCTCTTTCCTTATCGACTTCATTGAGTCTATATATCACTATCTCTATCCGGTGACCAAAACTTGATGCTTTTTAACACTATATCCAAAACAACACACGTTATTTGTGCACCCAGTTATTAGATGAGACAGAAAAAGCGTACGTTATCATGAAAACAGTCTTTAAATTAGTAAATCCTGAATTCAAATAATGCGACGGATTTATCTGTCCTGAATGAGACAAATAAAGACAGAGCACGTGCACTCGCAGTGGGAAAGCCAAACGCTCCTTATATTGGATTTTCATTGCGCCCCTTATAATTACAAACTCTTCTCAACTACACTCTGATCAATAAACAATATTTTTCAGTGCCATTCCAAATAAAAAATAAGATAACCATTGCAACCATCAGTAGTGTCACTTTCACTACTACCAATACAAATTTGGAAAAAAAAGTTAATTGAAGAATTTATTCAATAAAATAAATGACTCGACTTTTCCATTTTGTGAATGTCATTATTATTCTAACTACATATTTTCAAAAAAGTAGGGGAACTTTTAATGCAATACTACTCTCTTTTATGGATTAATGTATTAATTTTTAAGTCTTAAATGGTTGTAGTTCTTATTTGAAATAGCTTCAGAAGTTCAGTAATCAATACCGCCATTTCTGAATATTTCAGACATTCTGTAATATTACGTGACCAGCGATTAAATTTTGGTCAATAAACATTAAAAATGGAGAAAATAAATAGATAATAAAAAATTCCTGAAATCGTTTGCATTCAGAATTAACAAGTATTAGATCAAACGTTCTGTTGTGAACCACTCCTATAAACTGAAATTAGAAGTTCTTATGTCTGAATGGTAATAAGAATATTTATTTATGTATTCTGTAATTTACTCCAAAAAGGAATATAAAATGTCTAAATTCGTGCACAGCTGTTAACTATAGAAAAATCAATATGCTATTAATATGTATACGTATTAAGATATACTGCAGTAAATACTGCAAATTAAAAAGTAAATTAATTATTGAAAAATAAACATTTTTCTTTAAACGTGAACACTCTTATAAACATAATCTAACAAATATTTAGGTTTCAACGCTAATCCAATCAGATCATCGAAATATGGTGGGTAGAACAGGCGTAACCAATCAGAACACTAGGAATTTTGTTGGTATACTTATCCGAATCGAAAGTGGTTTTTATAACAGAGTTCTATTGTATTAAAGGCAATAGTAATATAGCAAAGGAAATGTGCCGCTGTGCAATAAAATTTTAAGCATAAATCTTCTTACTATTTACCAGATCCGTATTTAAAATTGGTTTACACGTCACTTCTGAATAAGTAAAAGTGTTAAATTATATTTTTCCTTTTTAAATAAATATAATAAAAAATAAATGCACTGTATATTATTTTAATAATTTTTTAAAGTGAATTTTTAATAGCTAAGCCTTAATTATTCATAGAAAATCATTAAAAAGTTGAAACGCTTATCCTTATATCAAGTTATTATAAGATTTGCTTATATTGACGGTATTATTAAAAACAAGACTTTGAAGCGGTCCAAATGATAATTGCAGGATCATAAAACCAAATTTGAATTTGGGTAAAAATGCAACTGTTTTGTCACATAATCATTGACTGGACAGAGTATATATAGTAATAAGTATCTAGTTTAGTCTCAAATATAGATAAACACAAATTTCTGAAATACTAATGGGGTTGTTATTTCCCAGCCTGGGGCAGTTTGAATGCACTTGCCTGTACCAGTGCCAACTGCATTTCCCCTAAAACAGTCCTTAGCGAAAAATCAATGTTTGTTATTAAGATTTTGTTAAAAATTCGTAATGGTAGTTGAGTTTGGCTGTTGTCCATGTATAGTGTGAGGTACCCCGACCCAGCTACCCCTTGTCTGGTTCTGCAATTCCCCACCTTCTGTAGAGGGAAATGTTCGAGTGACTGTACTAAATGCGGAATTGACCTGCTATTAACACCCAAGGTTTATAATTAGAGTGGGATTAAAGAGGATCACCGGGTCGAACATGGCGCCGAAGTTCAGTATGTCAGCACATCCCCTTTAAGCCACCCCTGTTCTGTCTGCTCTAATCGGTTACAGGCGTTCCCTTCATATTCTCTTTAGTGAATCCCAGCCAGCATTTGGTCGGTCGTTTTCTCTTCTCTCTCTCCATCTCGCCACTTGTGCGACTCCTTCCCAATCATCGGACCGTTTTTTCTCAAGCGCAGGATGTGGCCGGCCACGTACCTCTACACCCGTGTGACATACGATCGTTTTTACCGCTAATGCGGGATTTCAATTAAATCAATAGCGTATTTATTATATTTCCGGTTGTGATGCAAGATGTTACCTATTCGTTACGGATATGACTGTTTTTATTTATAAATTATGTAGAGCGCCGTTAAAATGCAAATCATAAAAACCTGTATGCTGGAGATTATGCTACTTTAGTTGAATCACTGATCAGACTTGAATTTCTTGTGTGTTCAGGACTTGCTGCCATTGATATGATAAAATGGAGCACATCTCAATGACAGAGCTTTTGATCTTCATAACGTACATCTTCTTCAGATTCATTCTTTGGACCCACGATCATTTTTTAATTAAATTTAAGGAATCTAATTTGCATATTTATACAGACTTTCACTGACTGCTATCAAAAATTTTTACTTTTCCCAAAACATTTCCAAGTTCTAGCAGGTTTTCTAACATCAGTATTCAGTTTAGTAGTCAAAGTCAAACAAGCAGAACGCGAAGGCAATAAAATTTAATATAGTTTGTTATTCTACCGATTGATTCGTAGATAGAATAATTCATAAATGTTCGTTTAACAAGATTTTTAAAACAAATATTCGAATAATTGGTAAATCATTTAAAATCGTAATATTCACTTTTCAATGTTAGTTAGAAACGGTTGACAAGATCTCTTATCAAAAGAAGCAAACACTGAAATTAGCTTTTTTCAATTTGGATATGTTCCTTTATGTAGGTGTTCCTTTACACAATAGACAACAGTGCATCAGGTTATTGCAAATTTTTCTAAAGTGCATTCATGTCCAACAGAAGCATCTAGATTTTAGAGATTTTGCGGCTTGTAACGTTAAACTATACATTTTGTTTCGCAACGATGTTTATACCTCCAAAGCTTCATTTGTTTAGATATGCGGCAATATTAGAAACACCCAATCAACCCACTGATCAATATTCCCAAAAATGACATCTCTTTTTTCTGTCAAACAGCTACTGTTTAAAGATCTTTTTGATAATTAATTAACAACTATATATAACACTAACTATATACTCTCTACCTCAAGAACTGACTGACAAACTGACTTCCTTACCCGTGATTGACCTATTCTGAATGCTTGGAGATACTTTCATTCAAAAACTATCCAGAATCTGTCATTTTCTCCTGACAAACTTTTATGTACCAGCTTTTTCAAAAGCACAAACACGATCTTACTTCAAAAATTATAATAATTCTACTGTCTGTGCACTTGAAATCCATCATTTTGAACCCAATTTTTGGATAGAACTGCACTATTTAATTCTTGTTTATTGATTTGGTAAGTTTTCAGTACATTTAGGGTAAAACACATACAAAATAGCTTAGAACAGCTGATATTTTAGTTAAAAATAACACTAACAGTGTAGGTGTCAAATGAATTAATATTAGTCTTTTGTCAGCTTAATATAATAGAGATGTCCCCTTGATTACTTGCTGAAGTCATTTAAAATATCTTAAAGAGCTACCAACATTACAATATTTTTAACAAAAACATCTCAACAAAACATAATATGACCAAAAATTTAAATTTTAAGATATTTTTTTATTCTTCAAGTAGAAAAAACAAAAAATTCTAAAGTAATCTTAGGAAAATATTTTCAAGTTCTTCGCGGTATTCTTAGATTCTTAGTGATATTAGTAATCTTTCTACTTTCGTTATATTTTTTGATCTCAAAATTAGTAAATTTAAAATTAATCAGGATTTGTAAGGTTACACATATCCGAGGCTAGATATTTGTTTTCCCAAACTTTTGGACGTTTAAATGATCTAAAAAGCTCCAATGGGTGATTAACTGATCAGTGATCACTAATATTTATTTTTAATGGTTCAACCAAAAAGAACGACCTGTGCCTACTTAAATAAAATTTCTGTGTTATAAAATTTGAAGAGTCGGTTATAAACTGAAAACCAAAAAAGTTTTTACATAGCTAAAGTATAAAAATCTCTCGTTATTTCTGTTGAAAGGTATAGACTATAGTAACTAATATTCTATGTGTTGACATACAGTGTGTTTACCTTATGTTAGTATCATAAACTCATTTTTTTGTTATTGTGTTAGTATCATCAAATTCTAATATATAAACGGTCCTTCGAGTCGGGTTGTTATAAAAAAAAACAGTGTCTATAGTAAACAAAAGCGCAAAGGAAAGAAGCTTTTATGTTGATGGTACCAACAGCTTTTAAAAAATAGCGTAAGCTTTCATTCTTACAAGAATAGTTGTATTTATACCTGTTCCATTTCAAAATACATAATATAAAGTTAATAGACTTTTGAATTCTAAATGTAGTTTTACGTACTCGACTGAAAAATGACCAAGTAAAGAGCGCTTTACAGTGTCGCTTTGCCATTACTGACAGCTAAATCACTGATTATTATTATGTGTTAAACCCGGCAAAAGAATAGGAATCATTTCAACAATTAATTTTTTTTATTATTATTATCATTAGGCGAGAAATATAGCCGAAAATGTCATCCCACATTGGCCCCAAATAATTTTATTGATTCAACTGAAGGTCTTAAAGGTTTCACAGACTTTATAAGCGCAACTTGAGGTTTCATTGCTTAAATTGAAGGTCTATGGAGCCCCACAGAATACATTACTCTCTTAGATCTAAGTCTAAACTATCGACTTGAGCCGAAGGAATTTTGATTATCTATTGTCTACACTGATTTAAAGTAGGTACAATATATTCTGTTCATATTAATGTTCTTCCATTAGACGTTGAAAATCTAAAAAAACATTTTTAGTTACTATGTAGCTCACTTTGCAAGATCACATAATGTTAATACGAATTTTATTATCTTGCTATATTGGAATCCCAAAAATTCTAATTGATAAGAGCTTTTATTAAATTATCTTTTATTTTAAAATAATTAATACAGCATATTTAAGAAGTGATTTATAATTTTCGTTCAACTGGTAAACGTACTTCCGTATTAGCGTATTTTCTAAAAATATTTTCCACTTACCTAAAAAGATGCTTTGTACTTTCAAAGAGCACCTGTTAAAAAACTCCATCTCTTTTAGACGTACATTGTTTTGTTATGATTTTTACGATTGTATGGACCTTATCGATTAATATTTCAGCTGTCACTATAAAATTTTACAAAAAAACTCGTTATTTTTGTTTCCTGTTACGTTCTTTTTCCTTTTACGTTCCATCATCCTATTATTAATATGTTTATGTGACGTAAGAACGATATTGAAAAATTTTTTAAATTTGTTTTAAATTGCCCGTATTACACCGAGAACAGATGTTTTATACATTACAGCGTGTACTTTATAAAAGTCACAAAATTGATCATTAATTATCATAATTTAAAATTCAAGCTGGCAACAAGGCTATTTATGCATTTCTCTAAAATTTCTAGGGTCACACTAATTAACCTCAATTTGGAAATAACCTAATTTTAAAAAGCTGTGCTTACACCAGCATAATTACGTATAAACGAAAGTGTCAAATTTTCTCTCTTAAATCTGATTATTCCAAAGAAAAGCTCTATTTTCTCTATATAAAATCATCAAATATTTTATAATTTAAGATCTTTTCAAGCCTTTTATTTGATTTATTTGTAGTTTCACCTCAATACGAACAAATTTCCTTTGAAGTACAGTTAGCCAGTTAACTCCAAAAAACGATGACAAAATCGAAATTGCTTTCCAGTCATTTGAAAAAATCCACTAGTTAACGGTTACTTTATTGCCTTTATTTCTAAAAAACGAACATATAGGCACATGGCCGCACAAGCCCGGTAATTGAAACAATTATCGCAATACATAGATGAGTTGAAAATAAACACCTGCTTCAAACACCTGCGTTATGAACGTCCGTTACAGTTTTTATAGATAGGGGTGGATCCTCTAGTTGGATATTATGAAAAATAACAGCGTTATCGTAGAGATCGGGTCATATACGCGTAAAAAGGTCAAGGAGCACTCGCTAAAGACCGTCACCTTATGATGTTTCGATAAGAAAGACGTAAGAAAATATTGCGTTTTTCCTTAGTACACCAGTAAAATTAAATTTTAACTTCGAAAAAATTCCAACCAAGATACATTTTTTATGAGGAACCTTTATTATTTTATATGTCCTAAACGTAACTTCAAAAGTACTCTTGATTTAAAGCAAGAGTTTTGGTTTTTAAGGCGGTGAATTTCAGTTTTTAGTATCTCAAAAAATATCAATTATTTGTAATTGAAAAAAATAGTAGTGTATACATACAATTATACACAAAAAGTCCCTAAACTTTTTCGTAAAATTAATTACATTAATTCTACATCAGAAATTTATAGAAAATCTTAAAATATACAGGGTGTTATGTATATAGTTTTGGAAATTTTGAGAATACTGCGTAAAATTTTATTCTTAAGAGTCTTATAAAAATAAATTTTTGTGGGACCTTGAAACTGTTAAATTTTTTGGAAGAAAAATCTACGAAGCTGACGGATATAAAGCCAACAATAAAAAGCCTATATCTCCATAATTTATTTTTTAAGAATAACCTGAAAATGCAAAAAAGTATATTTTACTTTTTAAAATAACAAATTTAGTAGTTGTTTCCGGTACAATCGTAAGTGACACAAAGTTAAAAATAGTGCATACTAATAGATCTCAGTAAGTAAAACATATGTAGAAAAGAAACAGCCACGACATCTTTGAAAAGATTAATTCTACGGAACAAAAGTCTAAGCACCTTTTTTGTGTATAATTTTATAAATATTTTTTTTATTATTAAAACAATCACAACTCAAATCAAGGAACATTAGAGGATATGTCAAGAACATCTAAATAAAAATTCAGCTTGGAAAGAATTTTTTCGAAGATTTGCACTTTTTTTGTCTAATAGGGTTTTTGCATAAAATTGAATTTTTTTAAAATTATGTTTTATTAATTATTACATTAAAATCTTCATTGATTGAAAAAAAGTGCTACAATGACCCGCTTGCCGAATAAAAATTAGATACAAATCTTTTTAAGATCAGACAGAATCTGCTCTAAATAATTGCCAAAATAGTCCAAGTTCGTTATTTTACTGGGTCGACTAACAACATTTTTTGTCCAATTTTAAGTATCGTATTTTATTTACTTGAAAGGAAGCTCGTATTTGCGCAACAGTTGCGTTCGGAAAAATAAAGGTAGAACGCTTCCTTTATACTGGTCCTTGTAAAAATTTTGCACCTTCTCAGATTTCCTCTCTTTTGTCTGGTTAATTCTAAAATGCAATCCTTGCAAAAGCAAGATTTTTATTACGATTGTCTGGCTCTTGAGTTTGCGATTCCCTCATCCCACCCCTCTTCTCTTTTCAACTCTGTGGTTATTAAATTGTTAACCTGTCACGATATCTGCTATCCACTTTATTCCGGCACCACGAGGGGGACGAGTTGAAGATTTTACTGTTATGTTTTCGTTGTCTTCTTTGCGTACTTTTTCGGATATATCGAGTTACGGAGTTGTGCCCGATTTCAAGACATTCTTTCTCTTTTCCTCGAAAGGAAAGAATAATGCGGCGATTTTACCTGAGTATAGTGTACACAGCTGGTGGGTCTTTATCTCTGCACTGAGTGTGTATTTTTTTCCTTGTTATTCAGAGAGGACGCACTCGGGTCGAGTTCCCCTCTGAAAGGACCAGATTTTGTTATTTCTCTAGTGCAGGGCTTAGAATACTCCTGCCATTGCCATATTATTAATTTATTTAAATGAGTCGCCAAACGACTCTGTTGGGAGGCTATAAAGTTGCATTTTTAATGCTCCATTGGTTTTATTTCATTAAATTGTCAATAGGTCCTAGATTAACGACGAAGTGGAGCTGTTTTTTTTTTTGAATGTAATGAGTGGCTAACAGCTGGGATACCACTGCCTGATGGCTTGATAAAATTTACGTTTTATTTAAGCCGTTATTTCAGAAGAGGGTTAAACAGTCTGGGTAACTGTTTCAGGATTGGGTTAACCCTCATAGGGAAAAATTACTTAGACCTACGTAAATATTAAATCTCATCAAGGTTCCTTAATTGTTTAATAAAGGTGTCCGAAATTCAGTTTTATTGACTTTTAATATTGAAATTTCATTTTTAAAGTCTATTAGAATAAAAAAGTCATCAAGCATTTAAAATAGAATTTTCATTTTAAAAGCAATTTCGTAACTATAGCATAGAAAACACGTAAGGATTAAGATGGCAACAACTATGTTGTCTACACAGTAATTCTGTTATTATGCTTCAAATTTGACTTTTAACAAAAGTGAAATTTTAACTTTTGCACAGTCTAACAATCCCTTTAAATTTAAAATTCTTATTCTCTGTTTTTAATACTATTTACCTGACTATGTCGTACCTAATATTATCAATAAAATTCTCGTTTTTGTAATTCTTTTAGTGACAATTTTGACAGTTATCACAGAAGTATATAACTTCAATAAAACATTATGTTATCAAACTGAAAATTCTCAAATACCTATAAATAATAAAATCAATGTCATGGCCAGCATAATCAGTATTTTGATTGATCATGCTGTACCTATTAGAAACTTATCTTATGAAATGTATTATTAACAAATATATAATAAAATAATATACCCAGATTATTTCAAAAGGTTTTAATTTCTTTTCAAATAATTCTTGAAATCAATTTATGCCATATATGTAAAGAGAATTTTACGTCTCAAGAGCAGAAAGTTGGTATTAGCAAGCCAAGATTGTGTTTGTTTGATGCCTGAGCATAGAATCAAAATATAACAGATTTTTATTTCTAAATCAAAAACATATATTAAATAAAATTTTCTGTTCTTGGCCGGTTTCTATCACATTGCTCGCGAGAAGAAAATTTTGGTGATCAAAAATTAATTTCTTATCACAAAGAAAAAATGTTCTTTTGTGAAAACTGTTAACTTTTAGGCATTGAGATGTCTATCTCTCACTGCTTCTTTTATCATTAGCTTAAAATTCTTTTTACCGCTGAACGCTTCTAAAAAACGTTGAAAAAACAAAATTCTGACAAATGAATCACAACAAACCACAATTACCTTCTCATTATTCTCTCATTAAAGTTTTTAAAATTCTTCTAGACACACCAACATTCAAATTTCTGGTAGACCAGTTCCTCAATGTTTCGGGCCAAAAACCCTTCACAAAATTAACACTTTCTTCTGTAGGTATCAGAAGAAATAACATCAGAACTAGAACCCGTATTTATGATTTAAAGTGTTTAATAAAGTTTTCATTAAAAAAAATGTTTTATTTTATTACAACATAACGCTCAAGCTAGACTAACTGATTTGAGACGAAATTTACAATATTTCTTTACATAATACGTTATATAAAAAGTTAATTTTTTAAACAGATAATTTGCAAAAATCGAAATGCTTGCTCAATTTGACGGGCATTATTTATTTACAATTGTTGCCGTATAATGTTCATTTAGTTTTATTCTATTTTTTCTTCGATTTTGTAGACTTTTTTACTTTTAGCAAGTTATAAAAACTATATTTCAAATATTATAGAAAAAACGCTCTCAAAACATGATTAACATGTTATTCTTGTTGCAGTTAGAGGTTAAATTTTAGTTCGTTTTACTTATCAACGGGCGAACAGCTGATTCAGTGACACGTGATGTTTAACAACATCAAAATCAAAATACACAAACAAAATCACATTATTATTTTTTTTTTTCAGTAATCAATCATATAGGGTGTGTCAAAAGTCGCGAATTTCCTTTGGAGGGATACATGGGAGACCCTCAAGGAACACAAAAATTTATTTAAAAAAATTCAATACTTTTTTTTGTTTTTGTTTTTGTATTTTCTTGAGATTTATGAATACGTAATTCATTTCAAATGCTTTATTGTTTTTTTTTTTCGTTTTTCTAATTTTTTTTAACTATATCAAGACAATTTAATTTTTTTTTGCAATTTCAGATATTCATAATTTTTCAAATTTAGAAGTTAGAAATTTTTTTTCTTTAAGGTTTGGATTGTTTTAATGGTGGGAATCAGCCCACTAAAGGAAATCCGCGACTTTTGACACACCCTATATATAATCAGTAAACGACTCCTTTCTGATAGTATGCATTTGTATAGTAGTCCTTGTTCTGTAAGGTTATATGACAGTCATGAAATTAGAGTCTATTGTGCAGGAGGTCCATATCCTATTGATAGAAACTAGCAAATTCACAGTTTACAGAGCCGAACTGATGGAACGTCAGGCAACAGCTCTTCAGGAGTGATTTATTGCAAGGAAGCGTAGGTCCAAACACTTTTCCAATAGACCGTCTTAATTGCGGATAATGAGGTTTACTGTGGTTGTATAACCTTACATGATAAGGACAATTTTACCTTTTGTATTTAACCTTAAAAAGTAAATTTTCCAATACTGTAAGTATATTACGTCCAAATAACAGAAAGTAAAGACATTCATTAGCTATTTGAGGTTGTGTCTGGCTACGCCTATGCATTAAATGAAGCTGTAGACTGCTAATGCCTTTATGCCTGTCTCACATACAACTATTTTTCGTAACTAAAACTAATTTTTGTTTATCAAAAGTGTTAAATTAAATACCAAACCAAGACTACTCACATAATGTCAATTTTCTCGCCTAAGGCGGAAAATATTTTTTTTTTATTGAATGCTATAATTTTTATAAAGGTAGGCATTTTAGTTTGAGATACTCTTATTTTCTGTTTCTTTTTTCGAATTCTAGTAAATTTCCTCGAAAAAATCCTCGCGTGTTATAACTATAGGGCATTTTAGCTTCGTTTTCTGCATGATATATTTTAATTGTTTGAGCCATTAACGTCACCGCTACATAGATATAAATGCCCTCAGTCCGACTCAAACCCAAAAATCCGTTTTACATTAACCGAATTGATATTTATGTGAGTGGCCATTTTTAAGTGCACACACAAAAAAAAAACTGTAAATAATCACTCGCCTCTCGTTCGTAATTATGCAAATGATTAGAAAAGATTCAAAAATGGTGTATCTCCCAACTTATCAGTCCTAAATCAGTTCTGAATAATGTATATCGATGTGAGAAGTACATTTATTACTCCAACACTGTGTACGTTTTGTAATTATGTAAATTGCGTACAATTTTAAGCAGTCCCAGACATATGATTATTGCATGAAATGGAAGAATTATTAGAGCTAAAGATTTATGTCGTGTCAGTCGATGAAAATGTCGGAAATGTTTGCTTGTAATTAATAAAATGCGTTATCGCGATTTTTTCAGCAATTGCACGCACACTGCGATGATAAAAATAAGCTTTTCGGCAAGATTTGAGAGAAGGGTGTCTCCTCTTGATGGCCACCGCCGTTGTTTGTAATTTAGTAGATCGTTCGCGAGTTGCCCCCATTGGCTGCCTCCAGCTTACGTGCGGCATAAGCGCGTTTAGTGCGATCGATGCGTGCCGTCCGCCACCTCTGCCTGCTCTTTACCATTCGCCGCAGACCGATTACTCGTCTTCGATTCACAAACAACCGCCATCTCCGACGCCCCATAACACACTCACCTGAAACAAAAAATAAACCATCACAAATACAAAAAAAATATGCGGTTAAGTAAATAAAGGGAGAGGAGGGATACAACGCACACAGACGAGGCGGGTCAAATTCCCCCACAGTTCTGAAGCAAGATTTATCAAACAAATGGGTGATTTTGAGCCACCTTCCCCTATATGTATGCAATATATCAAAGGAAGTTTATTAAAAAATGTAAAAAAACAGAAATTAATAACAAGTTTTGTTTGAAACAATTACTTAAATGGGAACTATTCTCTGAAAATACAAATACTAGTAACAAGTTAGTAGTTAACTCAGAATAATACGTTATAAATTCGAAAAGCTCCTTTATTCTTTTATATTTTGTCAGGCTAGTCAAGAATTTGAACGACTTTTGTATTCTTCTAAACTTTAAATAGTCTTAGGCTAAGAATTCAAGTGGCTACAAATCAGAAAATGCTCTGGTTATTCAGTCATTGCTTTGCAGAGAATTTACTTTATTTCAAAATGTTAGACAAATTTTCTATTCCAGGTTTCTTCCTAACGTGCGATATTTTAAATTTTGTCTTAAAGATGGTGACAAAAAAAATAAAAATTTCACCAATGAACTTCCCAGGTTCTCTTAACTACATATGCACAATTTAAATTGAAATCAGCAGGTTAGTTTCGTTTTTAATTTTGAGTTTAGGGAATCTCACTAAAATTTATATACAAGGGTGGGTCAAAAAATTCGCGGAATGGAGGGAATAGCGTGAAATGCGGTTACTTGTTAATATGTGTGCTTATTTTGTAACTCTTTAAGAGTGTATGTACCAAATATTATAACAGTCGTGTCATTGTTCGATGAGATATTGTTGATTAAGCAAGTCAATTCTAAAAGATTCTCAAATATGGAGAAAATTGAGTTTTGGGCGGTCGTGCAAAGAGTTGGCTTTGATATTCTGTAATACCCTCCCTATAGTCCAGACTTAGCCCCGAGCGATTAATATTTGTTTCCAAAAATGAAAAAAGAGGTAAGGGGGAAGAAATTTGGCAGCGATAAAGAAGTGAAGAATGCAATTCTGTCTATTTTGAAGAAAACAAAGAATCTTTTTCTTATGGGATAAACAAATTAATTATGAGATCTGAGAAATGTATTAGGGTTAAAAGAGTATATATTAAAAATAAATAATAATTTTTAGCTTCTGTCGGTATTTTGTAGTGCCCATTCCGCAAATTTTTTGACCTCCCCTCGTCTTTTTAAATTTGTCTCAGTTATTTATTAAGATAAAAGGATAAAAATTTTACCAATAAACTTCCCAGGTTCTCTTAACCACATATGCACAATTTAAATTTAAATCGGCACGGTAGTTTTGTTTTTAATTTTGAGTTTGGAGACCCTAGTAGCACATTTATGTAGGAACTATATAGTTTTCAAATGTAGTTTTTATTCCGAAATGTAACGCTAAAACTATGTAGAAACGGCAGAGGTATCCTATATAGGAACAATGTCGGAACGTTGTCGAAACAACATAGTAAGTAGGTAGTTTGACTATCTCGATCCTATATAAGCTAGCCTATATAGAGACTATATCGGGAGACTGAATAAATACATAAGAATTTCAGCGCCATCTACTGGATTTACGATATTTTATTATTAAAGTAACCAAAAGATGGAGCTGCTGTTACACAGGAATTATGTAATTTTTTTACCTCTATCCTATATAGGATAGCCTATATAGATACTACATTGTTACTTGACGTAAGAAACATATTGTCAGACTATTCACGATAAGTTTAGCGCCATCTGTTGAGTGACAAATAAAATACTGAGGAAAGTGAAGGAAACAATTAAGAATTAAGTTTAATTTTTCACATATTTATTAATATTTTATATTTACATTACATTTAAGGTATTTTGGCTTTACACTTGTCTTTTGCAGACACAAAAAAATGTATAACAGATTTCTCTATCATGTTTTTCAAGGAATCCGGAAATCTTCTCCGCAGAACATCTGGAAAAAATTACGATTAGTACTAAATCTCGGATAAAAATTAGATTTTATGTCTTCAGAAATTTATCTCAAAATAACATATCTGCCAAAAAATTTTAATAATTATGTTATATACTATGTCTCAGTAAGTTGGAACCATATGAGAAAGTTTTTTATTCTTAATTTTAGAAAAAAAACATTCTTCATAAGAAGTTTTGCATGTTTTAAAATATGAAATACAATAATCATCAGACATCAATTTTTTCAGTAGTATACGAGGTTTGTCACAAAATATGAATTCTAGTCAAGAGTAAAGTATCTTTAAATTTCACAATATCGAAAAATGTTATTAAAAAAAGTTGATCAGAGCTAAAAACTACGTTCAAATATGTAATTACAGCCATTTGCATTAAAAAAGTTAGTCATATTTAAAATTAAATTTTAATTAATAAAATTGTTAGAAAACATTAAGAAACTAGAAGGTAATTATGACTTTTATAACCACAAGAGATAAGTGTTTTTTCAAAATGGAAACAATATTGAACAAGCACAAAACCTATTTTTTCAATGCAAATGGATGTAATTGCATATTTGAACGTAGTTTTTAGTTCTGATCAACTTTTTTTAATAACATTTTTCGATATTGTGAAATTTAAAGGTACTTTATTTTATAGCATTTTCAGTGCTGCAATTTATTGAAAATCAACATCATTAATCGAATTTGATTTCTGTTTATTTAAAAACTCTGATTTTTTATTAATATTCTTTTGTCATATTTTTTGCAAAAATCTATGACTTTACCTAACTTTGCTGCTCATATTGTACGAATGGATACTGTAATAAAGAAATTAAACAAACAACATAATTAGACAACAAAATACTTACCACACATTTTAGGTAATTGAACACTTTTATCACTTCAATCACTGCACAAGATACGTTTTTAAATGCGTCTTTTCATTTAGAAAACTCAACGGAAAGTGACTAAAGTGAGTGAGCAACGACCCAACGACTAAACCGATCTTGTGAAAACCCTATACCTAGCTGTAAAAATGTTTTCCAATGTGTTTGCAATTTAACAGGCTCTTTTAGTCTCACTTTTACTTAAACATCTAGGTTATAAAATAAGGATAGAAATAGTGTTTTGTAAACTGAGATCTATACAGCTATTTCAACCAGCAACAACGGATTTTTTAGTGTGCCCTTTGCTGGACATCTGGTTCCAATGTGTTTCGTTCTTTACAATTCGCATTGTTATTTTATGAGTTTATGACACATTTTAAGTAAAGCTCCAAAAACGTTCGGTTAATAACACTGCATTTTGCCGCCAATCATCCAAACTCTGAATTTTAATTTTCCAAGTATTAATTTGTTATTTTATTGTCATTTGATTTTACATAGCTTTTGAGCTGGTCCCGACTGGTGTCGAATAGTCACCAGCTTCTATACAATGAACAAATTTTTTCCAAACCCTAAAACCCACCGACCATGTGTCTCTATTAGAAAATAACAGAGAAAGTTTTAATATCACTCAATTTTAACAATTCGCAACGAATAAATCAATCAACTTAACAAGTAGAGAAGTTAGTATACATAAATTTGAAAAAAATATTTATTTTATTATTAAAGAAATATTTTTTGTTATAGTGACGCAAAATACATGTGAAATTAACAAAATTGTTTAAAAGACATTACAAAACTATAGTCTTTTTATTTTTCATCGAGGTGAAGTCGAAATTTTAGGTCTTGTGATAGCAAGCACATCTCATCACATAAAAATAATGTAGCATGCTATTAAAAAAAATGCGTGTGACGTCACAGCTTTGAAGGAGATGACGACACAAATGAGTTCAATACTTTAAAACCAGCACAATTTAAAATAAAAGTTGACCTGTTTTAACGTTTTACAAAAATATCATTCATTTTGAAAATAATGAATTTATTCTATAACTAAATGCTTATACAAAAAGAATGTAGGATGACATGATTTATTCTATAACGAACAACTTTATACGTAGGCAAAGTAAATTCAATATTAATTAGACGATATAGTAACAATATCGCAAATAAATTGATTAAACTACATTTGCATACATATATACTATATATGTATGTACATATATACATCGTGCATAAAAACTATATAGTCAGACAAGACGAATCCAATGTTGGTTTAGCAATATTAGAACAACGTCGCAACTACATGGCTTATAGTACATTTGGATGTGCTAGGTTTGTCTTACACAGAAACTATGTTGACAAACAAGGTGAATCCAATGTTGGTTTGCCAATATCGGAATGATATCGCAACCACATCAGTTAAACTATGTTTGGATGTGCTATATACGTCCTACATAGAAACTATGTAGGCTATTGAACGTTGGTTCCAGACATAAAAACTGAATAGAAAGTATATAGTTTCTGCATAGTTCCGAGTTTTGTGCTACTAGGGGAATCTCACTGAAATTTATTAATTTTCAAATTTATTCCAGTTATTTATTAAGATAGAGAGATAAAAATTTCACGAATAAACTTCCTAGGTTCTCTTAACTACATATGCACAATTTAAATTTAAGTTGACAGGTTAGCTTTTCAAATTTAAAACGGAACAACTTTATATAAAAAAAGTATTTTTCGGAGAATGAATTTCGCGGTTTGCGAAACGCTCGACAAATGTGTATATCTAGCTGGCTTTCGGTTAACAGAATGCAATTTTTTTTCTTTTTTTATGTGAGGATAAGTTGTTCCAATGTCACATTTAGTCAGATGAATTGACAAATTTAAGCACAAAAGTGTTATTTAAAAGTCCAACGTCAAGAACAGATAAATAAACCAAAATCGTAAGTCTTAAAACCGTAATACTGTTAATAAAATTGCCGCCAAAAAATTTTCTGTTATAACATGGGGGTTGACTAACCCTCATTAAATAATATATTTTTCATTGTCAAAACAAATTCGTTTAAAATTTGGTTTGAAGGAATGTCCTCGATTTTTGACATTGTAGAATCGAGTAAATTGATTTATTAATCATCGATTTTACTACTTGTTTTGCTAATATATGTATAATAATCTGCACATCCTGAGTTCTTTGCATTACTCTTTTTTTTCATACATACGCTCTGCATAGTACTTTTGTTCTTTAATGGCATGGAATATTAGGCTAAGTAAGAATCAATTGTAAAAAAAGTATTTATGTTACATTACATCATTGCAAACAGTACAGGAAATGATTACCCAAACTATTAAAAAATATATATTAACCGGAAAATCGTTTGGTCATAAATCGATTAATCAGTTGGAGAATTAATCAATCAATAAATCAAATGATCAATTATTTGCAATAAAAATCGCCCATTCTTATTCTGGACCAAGCCCACTATCAAAGCGAGCACTCCAAAAACCATAAAATATCAGCTTTTCAGAAGACCTGATTCTCTTTGCATCTTATAATAATTGGTAGTAGGAACCATGGATAATTTGTAAGATGCAATTCTCAACAGTCTAACATATAGTGTTAAAACTATTGTATACTTGAACACCCTTAGCACCAGGAGCTTCCAGGCCTTTTACGCCGGTACTCAGGTCAGATGACACCGGATATGTCCAGGTGCTCCAATTTTATTGTGATTTGTAAAATAGTCTAATGAGGTTGAACACCAGTAACTTATTTCGTATAAAAGGTAAAAACCAACTAACAAAAAAAGTCAGTCATCCTGTTAAATAGTTATAAATTAGTGTTTCTTGGTGTTGTAAAGTGTAAGTTTAATCAAAATACAAGAAATGATAACGTAATAACACAAAATCATGTCAATTTTTAACTGTTGCTATGTGTTTGGGAAATGTTTTCATAAAATGATCCTTTTACGTTCTCTTCCTGTTCTTAAACAAACTAGTTGAAAATAATTATTTCTTAAAACAATACTCCAAGCATGAATGAACCTATGTAATCAACGCTATCAACGAAGATAATGCAGGAATTCAACATATGTACTACTTACTACAACTACCTGTAATTTCTTCAATATTGATAAAGAATTGACTGCATTGTTTCTCATTCATAAAATTTTATGTATACTTACCCAAATCCAAAGTGGTTTTTTTTACAGGGTCCTATTGTATTTAAGATAATGATAATAACAAAAGAAAGGTGCCGTTGGGCAATAAAACTATAAACAGAAATCTTCTTAATAGTACTAGGCGGACCTCAACTCAGGCAAACGAATTTTATTTACAATAGACTTCGACAACCCTTTTAATAGCATCATTATGACGGTCCTAATGACAATTGCAGTGCCACAAAATCACTTTGAATTTGGATAAGTATATTTCTGAAGAATCTCCGGTAATAAAGTAATAAAGGGCTCGGGTTTAAAAAACGTCTTCTGTACCTAGTGGTATAATATATAATTTTTTACCCGTTGTATCATTAACAACCTCTAAAAATCAGCAATATTCTGTTCGAATTGACTGTTTTCTTGTTTAAATTTTAGTTCCACGTAGTTTTAACAAAAAGTTTTTGGTGGCGAAATGTTAATTTAGGGAAAGGTTCAAAGAAAGTTCAAAATTCAACAAAAAAAAAGAAAAGTATGCCAACAGCTTTTAAACTTTGCGATGATAATTTTTCACGTTCGATTTTGACAAGTGGATGAACAAATTTTTCAAAGACAAAAATTTTATTCTCGATAGCACTGTAGAAAGAAGTTATTTTTAAACCTTTCTTCAGTGAGCTTTTTTCAAAATTTGAAAGAAAGTTTAATCATCGTCCACGTTAAAAACACTCCCGCGTATATAAAACAAGAACTGTCGGCCACTTAACACAAAAACAACAGCGGAAAGAATGTAAAAAGGGCTCCCCTATAGGGTCATTGAACTGATAATTTAATTCTTTCATCTGACGCTCTCGGGAAGTACTGCCGATATGCAAGTGCACAGGTCCCTGTGGGCTGTACATGTGCATGTTGTACTATTAAATTAACAATAGGACCGCTTTCCAAACCCTAAAATATAGCTGGGGGGATCTGAGTATAACAAGTTTCGATCTGTGTGTCCAACGTTTTATATTTTCTAAACCAACAGCAATTATTTCTACCGAATGGTCCACTTTTGGAGGAAGAAGACCGTTTGAAAATTGGCGCCAGGAAATCATTATCGATTATTTTTCTCTTGAGAAAGTTCCGTTAGTATCGTCTTCGGTAGACCGCCTTAATTGGCGCAATAACTCATCATTATTAATTAACAGAACGTACGACTCGTAATTTTATCAGTTAGGTCTAGCTGAGACAAATTTTTACAGATTTGCATACGGCAGTTTAGCGCGATCAGACAAATCACCACAACAAAAATTTTAGACATGAAGGCATTAAACAGGTATTGTGAGTTACTACGCCCAACATTTTATACGCAACAGCAAACCTAAATTTGATTTTGCCCTACAATAAGTGTTGGTGTAACAATTGACGCATTTTAAGCGTTATAATGCCTTCAACGCACAAAAACAATGCACTGAAGTAAAATAACGCTCACAATTGACAAGTTATTTGTTTAATTAGACTTAAAGCATGTGATTTAATGCCTTAAATAATAAAGTCAAGACGCAGCTGTAGCTTTGAAACCAGGCATTAAATCTGCTTTATTGCCAAATTAACATACGATTTTTTTCTCCAAATCTACCAATTTATCTTTTTCTTTTAATTTTTGATGTCTAACATTAAATCTAAAAGTTTTGTGACAGCTGAAAGACCCTGACTGGCTTTAAATTGTTTGCTTTACTGCCTAGTCAATAAAAATGCTGACACATTGACTAGTCAATAAATGTGATACTGTATTGTCCTTCAATTGTCAACGAATAAACAAGAAGCATTATTGGGTAATGCTCATAATCATAAACAGAAATCATAATGTCAATGACTTTACTAGTAGAATCCTCCGTGTCTTTGTTCTCTTTATGTAATTCTGATGTAATGAAGACTAGAAGACTTTATTATTTAAAAGCATTACATAGTTTTAATGCTCTCTAAAGGAATACATAAGTCGTGCTTTATTACTCATTAAAGCTCATAATGCACTAGTTTGTATATTTCATAGGCGTTACTACATAGATGGCAATATTTTGTTACTCCATGATCAAAGGCATTTTCAACTTCCATATACTAATAAATCATGAAAGAGTTTATTTTGCTGTCCATAGGCGTTACGGTAAATGCCCTTGAAGAACACATACAATGCTTAGTAGATTTTATATCTCTAAATCCTTAATGCCAGTTTAATTAATTTAAAAAAAGGCATTATCACCGAAGACAAAAAGCTTTGGTTGTAAGCATTCTTAGATGATCATGCCCTGCCAATGGCATAATCCGTGTATTTTGTGTAACTTTGACATTAGAATTGAATAATACTGTACATTGCCGTCTACTAAGGCTTAGTTATGCTGTTTTTTCAGCTGACGACAAACAGTGAACGTGAATTGTCCTTATGGTATGGTGCTTTATAAGTGCATGTTAGTATTTTTTTTCGTGAGTGTAGATGTCCCTGAGGACATTCTTCGTGTTGTGTTTTCTAGATGGCAAATTAAATTCCGAATATCTCTAATTAAATCCAATGCAAAGGGCTCGAACAATAGTGAAATATTTATGCTTGAACCTGAATGTGACAATCTATTGTGAACGCACCCTTTCAGACCTCGAGTCCAAACTACTAAATTATGGGTACACACGATCTGTTCTTGCATTAAATAGAATTCGAAGTAGTGTGCGTACTGTGGATGGAAAACGACGGCGACTAGAAGGGGAACTCTTAGTCATAATTTATTTCAATAATAAGAAACGAAATGCTGCCGTCCAGACCAATTTCGTATTCAGCAAACGGTGCCTTTTTCTAATTGATGTACATGTATGCATTAGTTGGTGCTAAAATGCATGAAATTGAATTCTGATGGTCACATTATAATTTTAACGAAAAATCAATTCATACAGACTTGACGAGGATGGATTTTTATTGGGCATTCAATTTCAACAAAAACAATGACAAATAAATTACTATTTATTCAAAAACTTCATAATTTGGTTTTGATATAATTTCAATTTTACTCTATCTCACAAAAGTTCTATATAACTCTATAACTACACTTCTAATGCTATCTTATTCAATAAAACCAACACAAAGAAAGACTGTCACCATATTTCTGTCTTCTTTCAGCTTAACGTGATGACAGAGACACAGCTTACAACGTGAGTCTAGTATGAGACGGTTACGGTTAACAAAGGTTACTAAATCATTGGCGCAAATTTTACAAATTTATATTTATTCGAATCAAATTCAAATGAAATTTATTGTTAGAAAAGATATTTGCGATTTACACAATGCAATTTAATTTCGTTGAAATAGTTAATTCGCGGGGAAATGTCAATTTTGATAAATAAAATACCAGAAAAGCCACAGATTACTTGAAAAACCAAATTAAAAATTACATAAATTAAAATAACATATTTTTAGTAAAAGACATTTAAACAAATAAAACTAATCCGAACTAATTACGTCAGGTCGGTCGAAGCAAGCTTCTCTTTATATCTTCGTTTGAAAATCTTTCCTTTAGAATCAACAGATCTTTACCTCGACCGGGCTGTCATAAAGTAGTTCGTATTATTATACAACAAGCATTGTTAGAAGTAGATTTAAGAGAGGGGTTGTAATTCCTGATTATTTTACAGTTTTCATAGATCTTGCAAATAACTATCAAACATAGCTCTCAATTTTGTGCCATTGATGATGTATACCTTATTTTTTTGACTCTGTCTGGTGGGATCATAAAAGAGGGGTACCGTTTAACACGTGTTGAGTAAAAGTGCGAACCATAATTTCACGGAAGCGGAAAAATACTGTTCGAAGAAATGCGCTTTCAAGTAACATTCTGAGAAAATTATAAGCCGCTCTTCAAAGATGCTGTACCGTCGTCAGTTGTTTGTGTTGTTCCCATGACCCCTAATGCACTTATCTATAAGGCTCATTCTTAACTCGATTGAGTGGATGGGTATTTCAGGTTCACATTCAGTCTGGGATAAACCAGTGGCACCAAACTATTTTATTTATGCATGGTAAAATTGGTGGCGCACGTTGAAATGTTTTAAAATCACTGACCTAGCCGAGTCTAAACGTTTACTTCGAGACACCACCCACACTAACTGATTTAAGAACGGCCCTTATTTACAAGTGCGTTAGAGGTCTTGAAAGAACACAATCAACAGACGACCCATACCAATGCGGTACGTATTTTTAGAGAACACGTGTTAAACGGTACCATCTCTTTTATGATCCCACCGGGCAGAATCAAAAAATAAGGTATAGAAACAAAAATTCTTTTTACCTAGGAACAATGAGAGGTGATGTCAATGACATTCTGAATTCTATTAAAATTAAAATCTAATAAAGGATTTTTCTGAACAGTTAAAATGACGTTAATTCGTTTGACATTTAATGTTGAATTAATAATTTTTGGTATTTCATAGCCTCTTGATGAACTTGTCCACCCACATTAGTGTATAAAGGCTCAATAAAATCCGCATTTAGAAAGCTGTTTTAAAAATTTTACTTACGGCAGTAATACTTGAGAAATTCCGGCAATAATTCTCAATATTAAACGGTACATGACTTAAAGCAATTCTTGGATCTTTGATGATTAAATATTAAACAAACCAGAATGTCAGTAAAACTTTTATAATTTTCTGGTGTAGCAATGTTCCCAATTTCAATTAAATTTCTGTTAAATTATAGCTACAATAAACAGCGTACATCGATGAGATCGGTCTAAGAGTCTTAGTTTTATAACCAGATAACCGTAAACGTCGATTAATAAAGCGCCGAGTTTATTCCGTCGAGGCGTTTATACCTCGCAATTATGATTTTAGTAGAGTAGTAACAAAGTTGCACCCTTCCACCGCGAAAAACTATAAAAATTTCATAGAATTTTTGCAACCCCAGTTTTCATCAATTTTCATTAGTGCAGTGGCGCAGATCTAGTTCTTGGTGAAGGCGGCGCATGCGGGGTGAACGGGCGGGCCCCGGTTAAATGCAAATATTCTTCACTGAGGCAGGCCTCTGTCGAATAATATTAGCAAGTCGTGGTTGCTTGCAATTTAAATGAAGTGTTTGTTCTCGCCGCTATTGCACTTTAGACCGCATTCGTTATTCAACCGAAACCAGGCCTTTATGTGGAATTGTTTGCCGTAGTCGGGGCCTTATTATTTAGCGCGAAAAGAAAAACATTGCAATTGTTTGAATGCGCGAGAAAGTGACCAAATTGAGATGTTTGCTACAGATGCTACAAACGAGAAAATAGAAATTCGAGACAAAAACACGGGGAAGTAATAGTGAAGAGTTTTTCTCTTTCCAATCCTAGCAAAGTAAAATAAAGAGGCCAAACCACAAAATTTGTGGACATAAATGTAGACCAAAAAACAATTATTTGCATTAACTACATTTTTAAAAAAGGTATTATGTAATTTTCTTGTTGGATCTTCTTGAGTGTGTTTAAATGAAAAACAAAATGTAAAACACCCACTAACACCAAACAGTTTTAATTCCTACTGAGGATGACAACTTTGTTGTCGAAACGTGCGTCGTATCAAGTAAAGAAGTTTGGTGTTAGTGGGTGTTTTACTTTTCATTTTTCTTTTAAGGTATTATGTGACAAAATTTTATTGGCATGTGAGATGCGCACTCACATCCGAGATTTAAATCACAGCTCAACTATTTGTAGTCTACTGCGCATGTTATCTTTAAAGCCAGCAAAATTTGGTCAAATAATAATATATCTATATCAAGCGTCCAAATAATATAAATAATGTCGTAGTGTGGTATAAACTTGAAAATAAAAGCTATAGCTCTTGTGACATAATATATTACTTACAGAGGATAATGCAACAGAATTCCTCTGCGTGTGCTATGCCAATTACCTGGAATAGCATAAGAGGAAGCTGCACTTATTTCAGTATCGCTTGAGTTGTGAACAAGCAGTCAAGGTAACTGACATAATATTGTGATGCCTTGAAGTTATAGTTGATACATTTCTGGAAGAACATCTGACTTAAATTGTAAATAAGTTATTATTATAGCAAAAAGACTACTTAGAGCAACAATAATTCTTTTGAGGGACCTCTCAAGCTTTGTTGATAATACCGACAATTCAATTGTTGTTAGAAATGTTGAGTTTTTGTCTCTTTACCTGCTCTAGGGCGAGTCTAGCAAAACGGTTATTACTCTTTAAATAGTTCTGTTGTTATAATTATTTACAGCTTTAGTCATTTTTTTCCGAAAATGTATCAACTATAGTCCTACGTTTTCAAATACCAAAACGTTGTTATTATTTGGTTATTTCCTTCTTAAGTCAGTTTGACTCTGTGCAGGTCTTACATCAAATTTAATACAAAGTGGCAGAGATGGGCTACGATACTGAACGTTTCTAAGTGCTCCAAAAAGTTCTCTTTCACCTTGTATCAAATTTGTATAAACAACTTCTCTTATCAATTTTCAATTTATTAATTTTGATATTACTTATTGCCATCGCGACTGATACTGTAATTGTGTAAGAGGAAACAAAAATTAAATGTTTCTTTACACAATTTTTATGTCACTGTCAAAATGTGGTGTTACAATTTATTATCGCATAAAGTATTACTTTGTTCTTTCCACTCCTACAACCAAAAAAATAAAATAATTTTTAAACAGAAAAAATTAAGAAATTTAAAAAAATAAGAAAGTCAGAAGCAAAATTGATTAAATCAGAGAAAATCTAAAGAAAAATGTTAAAAAAATCGTGGTAATCTTGAGATAAATCTTGAGGAAATTTAGCAAATCTTCGTAAAATCAACCCCTAGCAAAAAGTTATTGTGCACTGAAGAAAAGAATGTAAAGTCAGGACGAAAATAAGTGGGCTGACTTTATAAGAAACTGCAATAAATCTTATATTGCCCATTGTTGACGTTATGGAGTCCAAACAGATTCTTTGCATCGAAAAGTATAATTATGCATAGAACTATCATAAATAAAAATCCAACGTCATTGGGCCGAATTCTTTTCTCTATATTAGCGCTAATAACATTCTTTAAAATTGTTAAATAACGTCATTTAATTTCAACTATTCTTTACTCTTGATTAAGAATTTAGGGACTTCTATTAACGATCACATTTAGTGGATATTTAAAGAACGCCATTCGTTGTTTAAAATGTCTATTAACTTGGCAGTTATAAAAATATTTGTTTTCTTTGAAAATGATGGTGTACGGTGTACTACTTGTTGGAAAACATTGAATTAATTGAAAATAATTTTGATAAAATCAGAGAAATAGACAGAATACCGAGAAATCCAAGAATATATGTATCGAAAACGGTTTGTTCCTTCTGATGAATTATCAGATAATCATTTTGAAAAGTGATATCGCTTAAGCAAAGAAACAACGCGATTCGTTGCTAACATTTTAACACCCCAACTTGAATCTGTATATCATAGGAGGATTGATTTAATTGAGATAAAAATATATTATAAGTTTTTTTTTGTCTTTCTCTTTTACTATTAGATGCCCTAAAAAACACTTACTTACCTACACAGAACTACACATTAATCAATTAATAACACTTACATTGTTTATTAATTTTCATTGTTCTGCACGTTCTAATCACTTATAAAATGTTTAAAATTTATAGTTGGCGAGGACATGTATGGATTACTGTAATTACTAATTACAAAAAAGCTTTATTTAAAACAAACAATTTGCCTGGAGACGTCGATTAATAAATTAATGTGCAAACGAAGATTAGAATAGGCCATTCATTAAAATATTCGTTAAAATATTAATTTAGGCTAATCAATTACTTTACTAATAAACATCTAAATAACATTTTAGTTTAGAGAAAAGAATTCGGCCCAATGTGTTTTCGACTTCCATAATGGGAAGTATTCGGTTTATTGCAGCTTCTTATAAAGTCAATCCACTTAATTCCGTCCAGACTTTACTTTCAGTATTTTTTTTAACCTCATGTTACTAACAGTGACTTTATCTCAATTGTGAAAGCAAAATTTAGGATAAAAATATTAAAGAAGTGACTTTTTTTAAATACTTGTCAAAGTAGTTGTTTATGTTGTACTAGTAAATGTAAATTCTCACAATAAACAATAAAAATTATATGAGTCTGAAATGGAATTTGAACATCATTATGTATTTTAATTTATTTTTAGTTTTTGTTTGGGTTTCTACAATTAAAAACTATACAGCTAAAGATTAAAAAAACTTTCTCTCCAAAGTTTCTGTCTGCAATTAAAGTTTTATTATTATTTTTATTAAATTCATTAGACTAATAATGATAAATAACAATAAAATTATATATTCAAGGAAAAAATCTTTAATATTGTGAATAGACGTCATAAGAATAAAAATTATGTAAAAATATTTTAGCGGAAAGATAGAATTTAAACTATACACAATAACATTAATTTGTTGCAAAAAAATTTGTTGGCATTTAGGTGTACTAGCACTTATGGGAGAATAAGTGTTTCAAAAAACCGATAGCGTTAAAGCCAGTACACGTCACACACCTATGTTAATAAAAAAAAATATAAAGCAACAAATGATTTAGTTTGGAATAGTCCGAAATAAAACATAAAGTTAAGCAACTATTTTTTAAAAATAACGTGCCTAAATTTATATTAAAATAGTGTCAACCCGGACCACAAAGTCTTAGAAATGTACCACCAAAAAGAAAAATTTAACAAAGGCGTTTAGATTTGCTATCGACTTGCGGAATAATTGTCAATTTCATTTGCTTTGCGTCATTCAACTATGGCGTTAGAACAGGAATCGAGTATTCCCTGCGATACATTTAATTAGTTTGGTTTTAAAAATTTAGGAAACGATTACTTTTGTCATAAGCACTAGAACATATAAACACAAGTCTTAAAAAAAACTTTCTTTATAAGATAATAGAAAGTGTTAAAATTTTACAAAAGAATAATTAAATGTCCACCTTAAAAAGAAATGTACAATTATTTGTTTTATTTTTGTCAAACTGTTGTTGAAACAAACCTAGTTAAAATCTTGAACTGTGCAGTAGGTGCAATAGAATTAAGAGAGTGTCTACTCCACTATCCAGACATATTCCCAAAATATTTTGGTGCACTGTCCGCGCATATTTGCGCATATTCTGTTCTTGATTCTTTGGATTCAGCATTATTAATAAACCAATAATGTAGAAAATTGTGTTTAATGATTTTAACTGAAATGTTTTTATCAGTGTTACGTGCATCGTTTCAACGAGAACTATTACCAGGTAAAATTTATATACAGGGTGAGTCATGAAGTATGGTAGAAATTGAAACTGGTAATAGTTCCGCAAATATCAATCACCAATGCAAAATATCACTAGGTCGAAAATGTATAGATTTCGAGAAAAAATTTTTGCAAATTTTATTAAGAACCACTGGCGCGCGCGATCGACGAACTCGAGTCAATGAAAAAAACTTCACAGATAAACCAAACAGCAAAAAATTCAGCGCTACTTACTTGAAAAACGAAGGTCAAGTCTGTCAAAAGCCAGTCAAAGTTCGTCATTTTCTGCTTTTCGGTAAAATTTTGCTAGTGGCAGTGTAGTGGGGGTGATAAATTAATCATTGGGTGGTTTGAATAAAAATGAAGTAAATGCTAATGCTTCAAGTTAGAGCATTTACTTCACCGCAAATACTTCAAGTTGAAGTATTTTGGTAGTTCCGGTAGTATTTACTTATCGTTGTAGTAGGGTCTGCACATTCTGAAGCAAGTACTACTATAAAGAAGTATATACTTTCAGAGAGTAGTAAATACTTTAAAATGTAATCGCGCATATTTCTTTCTTTCAAATCTTCAACGACTTTGTACGAAAGTACAACATCTATGAATTTTTGCCATTTTTGTACATTTTGACATTTTTCTTTCTAGAAACTATTTTTTTTTAACTGTTGGATTTTTTTTTTACACACATTTGGTTGGTACAGGCTTTTTATATTTACTGATTAGAAACTACCAAATATACTGTAGAGAATTAACTATATACCAAATTTTGTTTCTATTTGACTAGCAAGATTGATATAAATTTTAAGAAGATGTCAGTCAACAGATCTAAGATAGAAACTAATAATTAACCGTTTAATTTTTGAAGTGCAGAAGTAATTAAACCAATTAATTTTCAGGCACAATTGCGGTGTTGCTGATCACATAGAAATGGAAGCTGGCACATAAAAAATGTAGATAAAAGTTATTAAAATTGCGCATATGTTATCTAAATACTATAGTATAATTTTACAAAAACATTTGTTAGAAATTTAGGCACCACCTGTATACAGACCTCTTTCTTACCTAAATAATTTGCTATATAAGATCACTCTCGACAGTTCGTCTAGGAAGGTAATTATTTTGATTTCTTATTTTTTCTTCCATGTTTTGACGATGCTACACTCGAAGCACGACTAAGGAAGCTGGGTTTTTACAAACTTCTCTCAAAGTGAAGCATCCGCTAAAATTGGTAGTAAATACTTCCAACGTAGCATATACTTCTTTTGTAGCAAATACTACGAATTTTCTGTTAACAAACTACTGTTGTAGTTACTTCCGGAAAATATCGAAGAATTTACTCCGCTCAATAGAATCTACTACGGCTTCGTAGTATTTACTTGAAGTTTTTACTTCGTTTCTGTAGTATTAGCATTTACTTCACTTTTATTCAAACCACCCATTGGCACTATTGACAGCATATTCGTTTTTTGAACAAATTGATATGATGTTTCTTTACGGGAAAGTTCGAGAGAATGCTACGGAAATTTGTGAATCTTGGATTCGTCGATATTTGTATTCGGAATTCGGGCATCGGGCATGTTTGGATTTTGGAGGGCAACATATTCAACAATTTATATAAATGCGATTCATCCTTGTCCCAGGTAAAGACTGTTTTGTATTATAACCGAAAGTGAAAGTGCTTATGTTCCAAAGAAAATCAAAATGAATTTCGTTCGACTGTTTTGTTTTGTGCTTTTTCACGGTATAAAGCCAGTGACCATCAAACAATCATTGCTCATACGTTCGTGGCCACGTGTTTTTCGAATTGTTGTTAGATTTCATTTGACCACGGAAAAGTTGCATTTAGAGATAGCATAATTCGCAGTTTAAATATCCAACAATCTTCATGACTCACCCTGTATAACTAAAGGCACCAGGACACTGTGCACTGATAGCGGAGCAACAACCTCTCAGAGAATTTTCGATTAGGATAACTTTCAAACCCAATACTTATTCTATCTATCCCCTTGTGACTTCACCTTTAATATAATCTGACAAAGGATAGAAATCACATCCAAAAAATCCTGTTAAATAACACAAATTTATTTTTAAGAACAGGCCTTCGATTTGCGTAATGACTGAGCAAGCCATTCATGGAAATGTAAGTAAATTTCGTACTGCATATATTCTAAATAATAAAAAAAAACATCAACACGTCAAAATAGAGTGGCATAGGTAGTGAATGGAAAGAATATTCCCGCTATAAACGTAATTTATCAATTCGTCAATTCCAGAAATTGGAACTGTCCCGAAATTTATGCAAAGATCCAGCCTGCACCCATATAAGATCCAGCTAGTGTGGAAATGAAGCCACAAAACTATCATTTGCGGGTAAAACAATAATCGACTTATTGCAGTCGAGACTTAATTACAGGATAATTTTCAGAAAGTAAAAAAACATGCGACTTGACATCTCTCGATTATATCTTGTGGGGCTATAATTTTAATTTTCTTTTCTAACTCATAATATGCATAGTTTCTATACGCACCTTTATTTGCATTTTTATTCAAAAATATGAAAATCAGTAGCTCAAAGAACTGATAATTAAAAATTTTAACTGAATTTCTTTATTAGAGAATATAATTTTAAATTGGAAAATACCTTTTTCATTAATTAATATTTAAAAATTCTAATAAGTTTAAACTCAATGTACTATTTGAAAAAGATCAAAGAACAAATATTCTAAAGTAATATCGTAAAATTGTCGAAAGAACTTTAACTGTTTTGTTTGAGAAGAATACATAGGTGATGTAACAAAACCGATTGGTGTTGGTGTGACAAAAGGCGTTTATAAATAAATTTGAAAACATCTACATTTATTTTGTTCCTGTTTTAAAGTTATTTACAAAACCCATGTTTATAATTTGATTCTTTTCTCATATTTCACAATAATAAAACAATTAATTCAACTATTCTGCATTTATACACTGATCATTTCTTAAATGTCCCATTTTTAGTAAATATGAATTTGCCTCAATATATATACCTACTCGTATACCGAATATAATAATGTATCGATACAGGGAGCAGAATCTCCTAACCCAAGCCAACGCATTCTTGAAGCAGGTAGGTTTCACCCATCTTCGTCCCCACTTGTGGATTCTCCGGTGATTACCGGCGGTTCGGCGTCGCTCTCATCTCCATCATCCACCCTTTGTTCGGTTCTCCCCCCGCAGTGCATCTCTTTCTAGTCGAGAATAATTAACTACCGCTTGATTTGATTCCCGACACCTTTTCAATGAGCATCGCGACTTTTCCCATGTCGTGTGAATACCGCTCCTCCTCCAGCCTTTCCCCTCATTGTCTGTCTCCGTCTGGCTTTTCCCCGGCACGTGGCGCGTGACATCGAGCACACCGCGCCCGACGAAGACGTGCGCCACAGCTCGCTCGGACTTCCTGCCGCGATTTTTGTGGCGTTGTTAAGTTGCCTTTTTCCGATATATTATTAAATTTCTTAAGCAAAGGCATAATACGTATATTTTCTTTCATAAAGAAATTCCTTTTCCTCTGGCAGATGCTTCAGAAATTTCTATTGAATGTAAGAGAACACAATAACTTCCACTGAAAACACAATTTGTCGACGAAAAACTGAACGTCTACCCATCGAGAGACTAAGTTTATTGCCCGAGAAAAAAATTCATCATCTCTCATCCATCAAGTGCTTTTTCATAACGAAAATTGGGTCAATACGTTTAAAGTTTATTGTTTGAACGAAAACAAGGCCCCTTTAAATACAGATTTTTAGTATCTCGCTCCTCTTGATTTACAAATCCAGCTGAAGGCGGAGGTGGAGTGTGGACAGCTGGCTCTGAGCAAAGGTTTATGACAAAGTTGTCTACTTCATACAAAACGTGGTGAGGATATAAAAAATAATACAAAAAAGATATTTTTTCTTTTCATGTTATTATATTCTTTACACTGAAAAAAAAACCTAAAATTTACCGATAAAATTTTACATTTTTTTTAATTCTCAGCAATAATTAAGAGAATGAATAATTTTCTTAATTCAATAAATTCCATAGGTATGTGATTTTTCTTAAAACTTTCCTTTTACATGATTCATGTAAAATTGTAAAAATCAAAGGTTTTTCTTTAGAAAGTTGGGATAATCTTGTATAAGAAAATTCAGCTCGAAACTCGATGACGTAGTTTTTTATTGCCGCCTCTCGGTCTATAGATAATTTTCATCTACTTCCTGTAATCAAGAAAATGTATCCTCTAAAAGGTTATGAAATGCTTTTTTTGTTTTTGGTCAATGCAAATTATATAAAAAAAAATAAAAAATAGCCTTCTAGAAGGTAATTTCAATTTTCAATCATATTGTATTAGCAAGCACCAAATAAAATTATGTATATCTATTTTTATATAATATTCTGTAATTAACTATTGGTTGAAGAGACAGTCAGAGTACTCTTTGATGTCGCCCTTGGAAAGTTTGATTGTGAGTATAAAAGATCCAATTTCCAATAGGCATATTTTAGAGTTTTTAATATAATTCTAGAACTGGAGGTTCCAATGTCTTTCAATTTTATGGCCCTTCGAGCCGAATGTAAAAGAAACGTTCAGTATATAAGAGACAATTTACAACAGTTCTTACTTCCAATTCCCAAAAATATATTTTAACGTTTTTAACAGAATTTTGAAGACAGAGGCGACAGTTTCCCTCTATTTCTTTTATAAATATTCCAGAAATATTTTTTCATAATAATTGATGCCTTGCATTGTATTTGAAAATGTTATGGTCCTTCAGGATGGATGTAGACAAAAATCTGAATATAGAAGAGACAATTTACAATAGTTCTTACTTCCGACTCCCAAAAATATATTTTAAAGTTTTTAATAGAATTTTGGACTCTGAGGTAACAGTTTCATCTGATTATTTTACGAAGATTGCAAAAAAAAATATATTTATTGTCGCCTTCGGCTCTCAAATTGTTTTTAAAAATTCTATGATTTTTCGAGACGGATATATGTAGAAAAAAGTGTAAGTATAAAAGAGAATATTTACTACCCAAAAATGATAACGATACACTTTCTACAACACATAAAATTATTAATTGTCAGTCTGAGGAAGTCTGTAATAAAAAGCAAACAAAACGTTGCGTAACAGTTTTTTATCTGTTCTGTTCTTCGCCGGTAATTTACTCCATCCATTTCCGTATATTTTCAAGTTTTTCAATAGAATTTTAGAGCCTAAGACAGCAGTTTCTTTCTATTGTTATTTATTTTAAATTACAAAAATATTTTTTCATAACTGTCGCCTTCGGCTCCCAAAATGAATTAAAAATTTTATGATCCTTCGAGCTAGATGTGAAAAAAATCTGAAGCTTAGAAAGTATAGAAATTATAGAAAGGGCAATTTGTAATACTTAGTTCTTGCTTTTGAATACCAAATATATTTTTTGAAATTTGTAATAGCAACGATGAAGTCACAAGCTCCAGTTTCTTTTTATTTTCTATAGATTACATATTTTTTTATTTATTTAAAAATCCTATAAGCTCTTCTAGCTGGATGTAAAAAAAGTCTGAGTTTAGAAAAAACAATTTGCAATATTTCTAGCTTCCGGTTCCCAAAAACATATATATGTAATTAGAGCCGGTCAAGGGCTTTCAGCTGTCAGAAAAATTTGGCGTTTAATGTTAAACAGCAAAATTTTTGGTGCAACACGACAATACAGCACCTTGGTTTTGAACTGCATTAAATCACATGCTTTATTGTCTAAATAAACAAATAACTATTTTTTTATTTATATATTTTGTAATTTTTATTGTCGTCTTCGGCTCCCAAATTGTATTTAAAAATTGTTTGGTCCTATAAGAATCTAAACTCTAAAGCCTCTAAATAAAAATGTAAGAAATAAATTAAAACCGGAAAGCCACTCTTCCTGTTTTGAGGATTCCCACATGCTAATACTTTTTGTCAATCAACAGCAATTACGTTCGTTATAATTTTTATTATTTGTTGATTGACAGGCCCTTAACATCCATCCACTAGGTATTCTGATTCCCAATTTGGTCTGTAAACAAAGTGGTTCCCGAATTAAATTCAATCCACATTTACATTTGTATTCGTGTAATTTTTCGACATTCCCTGTGCGCTAAAACAATGAATCATTATCTACCATTGTTCAGTTTTAACAACACCGTCGCTCCGTGTTACACACATTTACCGAAAAAAAGAACTTGACTTGCAAATTACAACACACAGGAATCAAGTTATAAGGTCGAAAAACTTACATCAACAGAAACAAGTCGGAAGGTCACGGTACTCTTAATTGTTACATAGGATGAAGAGAAAGGACAAAAGCGGTTGGTTACCTTTGTTTAATGGCGGCGCCTTGGTCGGTTCGGTTTCAAAAATAATTAAGAAAATTATTGTCTAATGGGCTTCGTGTCGGTAAACCGGAAACAAGCGATTATTGTTGTTGGGCACGCTTCAGCGCCCTGAAAGCCACGAGCTAACATAACTTGTCAAAAAACACACTTAAGACGAAAAAAACACACTCCAAGGTACTACCTTGGAAGCGGCGATTGCCCGGAAAGCGCACGATTTTCTTGGAGGTTTACCAGAATAGCTAGAGACCACAGATTTTTAATTTGTGGCAACTTTTTCAAACACAAGAAATAACTTGCGCTTTATATAATATCAGAATTAACACATGTATATACTTAGTTGCAAAATCTATCAAAATCATAAAACCATCAAGAACTTCTGATAATGTCTGTTGTAAAATAATCCGAACTAATTTGTGACCGCCCGGTCGAGGTAAAAATCTGTTTATGCTAAAGCAAAGAATTTTAAACAAAAATGTAAACAGATGTTTGCTTCCACCAGCCTGTCATAAACTAGGGCTGGGCGATACCCGTTTTTAGGTATCGGGAATCAATACCTGCAAAGTATGGATACTTGCCAAAGTATCGAGGTATCGGATGTATCAAGGTATCGGGGGTATCGAGGTATCGGAGGTATCGCGGTATCGAGGTATCGGGAAGTATCGAGGTATCGGAGGTATCGCGGTATCGAGGTATCGGAAGTATTGTGGTATCGAGTTATCGGAAGTATCGGGTGGCGATAAATATTTATCGCATCAAATAGCTTGTGAATTTGTTTGTTTTCATCAAAATAGCTTGTGTTTCCAACATCCAAAGCACTCTGAACAGGATATTCATTTATAGCCACTCTTTATCAAGGTATCGTAGGTATCGAAGTATCGGAGATATCGGAAGTATCGGAGGTATCGGAAGTATCGAGGTATCGGAAGTATCGAGGTATCGGAAGTATTGATACTTCGATACCTGATTCCAATCGGTATCGGTGTACGATACCTGAGCAGGTATCGATACCATCTGTAAGTATCGATACTTTTCCCAGCCCTATCATAAACTAGTTCAGATTATTTAACAACAGGCAATATCTGAAGTTAATTTGAAGAAGTTTCTGATGATTTTATAGTTTTCATATATCCTACAAGCAAATAGAACGTAATTTGCCTTAAACTAGTACATTACGAAAAGTTAAAAGGATATTTTCACTTGCTAATCGTGAATAATGTCCCATAAGAACAAGCCAATAGAATAAGCCTACGATAAACATAAACCGTCCTTTTTCTGTTGGTTAATAAACTGTTAAATAATATAATTTGTTTTTGGGATAAAAATAAAACATTAATAAAACAGCGCAAGCGTCAGAAGGAAACTTAATGAAACACTGGTGTCTCCTGCATGGCTTCATAATATACGAAATTGAAAGAAACATTACATATTAGGCCATTTTTTAACAGTGGGAGTATCATATACAGACAGTGGAAGTTTCTTCACCCTGTCTGTATTTCACGAACTTTTAAAAAATTGCCACAAAATCAACAAATTTTTATAATTGTTTTACAACAATGTTTTTTAATCTTAAGCTACAAAACCATGGATGTTAACACTCAACTCCACCAGTTTTTGATCATTTTATTTGATACTAAACGATCAAAATCTTCATTTTCATAAAATTGACATTATTCAAAGAAAAGCTAGGACAAGGTGCTTATTACTAAATGTGCGTGGAAAAATATATTATCTGAAAAAAAGGTTTTTGTAATAATTTAACGATTAGAATCTTTCCGGAAGTCACAAATTCATTTTAGAAAATGTTGGTATGCTTATTCATATCAAGGTTTATCCGAACCACTAGAGCCAAACCGATGTAGGCTAGAATCTCAGAAACGATACTGGCAATGCGGATGTCAAATGAACTCATATTACTACCAATTAATTGTCAAAGTGTTGTCAGGTCAGATACTAAACAAAACTGTCAGGTCAGTACTATCAGATAAAAGTAGTAAATGATAATATTATGATGTTAGGTGGGTTAGTACTGTCGGTTAGTGGCATTAAATATTCGTCACAATACAAGTTAATCGCAATTACTAGTAAATATTTCACTCAGTTTCTCTAAGCAGAGCCCGAAGTACTTCTCTACTTAATATGGAATATACTACGAGTATATACCTAAAGAAAATTTGTAGGTTTAGTAACATACAGGGGTTCAGCTCAGTTAACATCTTTTATAGCCCAATAATTGTATAGCTCAGTTATTATTTAAATTAAAATTTTGAAATTAGTACCTAACTAAAAAGACACAAAAAATAGTAGTACTCTGTATGTCCTCTAGATTATAAATAAATCCCACAAAATATCAAAATTCCACTTTCAGTACAGTTCACTGAGGTATAGAAGACATGAGCTGAGCTGAACTAACCTGTAGATATAAGAAGAAACAAAAAGCAACCAATAACCCTAATTTGAGGAGGACAGGTTTGTGCCAACGGTAATTCAGTACATAGCTGAAGAGCAAAAAAAGAAAAAACTTTCAAAACAATAGGCGAATATTAAAATATTATACAGGGTGTTATGGAAATGAGTGCAAATATTTTAACCTGAAATACAGCACCACAAATAATAAAAATCTGTAAAAAACAATTTGTCTTATCTCAACTGATAACAAAATTATAAACTAAAAATTAATTATTACAAAACGTATAACATTTTTTTTTAACATAGGGCAATCATAGGTTTTTCAGGTCAAAATAAAGCGATTTAACACAATTTACTTCTATACTAAGTTGCACCGTTTAGGAGCTAGAGGACGCCAAAGTTAAAGATGAAAAGTCAGTTTTATACTTTAAACGTAAATATTTCGAAAGCGATACGTTTTAGCAAAATATTGCATTCTTGCAGTTTTATGTAGTTTTATGTACAAAAATTGGAAATTAATAAGAAGAAAATTGGTTAATTACCCAAAATGTGAAAAAAAAGTGCCGTAACTTGAAATTGAGATGTGAAGCAAAATTTTGCTAGTAGAAATAAAAAGAGTACAGTCAACTTCATTTGTGTACCAAATTTGGTATTAATCGGTTAAGCGGTTTTCCAGATATAACAAAAAGATGTTTTTTTATACCCAACTTTGACGGCCTGTAAATTTGTTGTTAGTTGAGATAGGACAATTTTTTTTTACAGATTTGTATTATTTGTGGTGCTGTATTTCAGGTTAAAATATTTGCACTCATTTCCATAACACCCTGTATAATAAACAAACTAAGCAAAAAATACAGAATATAATGCAAAAGTGAGAATAGATAATATTGAATCTAAAATTTTATAACCGAAAAACAAAACCCAGCAGTAGACGCTCACAAAGCTGGAAACAATTAAATGGACAAGAAGACTCATGTCAATGTTAAAATGCCCCACGATTTAACATAGCAAGTGATAACTAATAACATTAAGAAACTAAGGCGCTTAAAATATTCTTCAATGTGTCCAACATCGTCAGAGGAAAGGTAGGAACAAACAGAAACTTCAATACAATCAATATTCAATTCTTCTAATCAAAAAAAAGCAGATAATATATTTACTAATTGTCTTATCACCTGACACTCGCAAAACTACTGTCTTTTTTCATCCAATTAAATACAATTATAGAAAATATTATAGTATGTTCCTTTTATAAAATTTGGCACCTAACGATAAAAATATTAAAACAGTTTATTGTCCACTCACATGCATAAAGTGTCTTAGTATGCTTACTTCTGATTTACTGGTTGTGATATCTACTCATTAATATTTATGTAAGAAATATTTTTTTACATTCTTGTGAGTTGAATATTGATATTATTAATATTTTGAACGTACCACAAACTTTGATACATGCTCCGTAAAGTGTAAAAAGTATATTCGATACGAGTACAGGATTATCCTTAAAAAATTATAATTTTATAATTGTGATGATCCAACTTTCGTTGATGATATTTATCTTTACCAGCAGTATTTGACTGATTTTGCAAAAAAATAACTTCAAATTGTCATTAAAATAAAAAAGAGTAAACTGTGAAATTTCTAATAAAAACGCATTTAGAAAAAAGGAAATATACATATATAAACACTAAAAAACCGATTTAACATAACTAATTGTGTTCTGTATAACTAAGACAAATTGTACCTCACACACATAAAAAAATTTGGTAAAACTATTGGCAATTCGATTGTAAGTTCAGAATTTTAAATGTTCATAAGAACCAGAGTTACCAAATCTAAAAAGGTATTTTAAAAAAACAATATTCAGTCTTTATTTGAATTTCTTCTATTTCCAATTCTTCCATTTGAGTTTGGTAGAAACAAAAATATCGAGTCACTAGAAGTTACGAAGTTACCTTTTTGTGAGTCTTGTTAAATTAATTAATAATATTGGGCAAGTGACTACATTGGTTTGATGTTAAAATTCAGATGTAAATCGTTACACCACCAAAAAAATGCCTTCTTCAGTCGGCCACGACACAGTTGGTCACTGTGACTAAAATAATATCTTCGAAAAAAGATTTGTCGGCTATTCAAGAGTTTAAGAAACTTTCTACCTCGATACATGTATGAAAAACATCTTTTTTGCGATATATTGTTCGAAAATTTATTACTTTAATCACATTAGCCATATTTACAGCAGCCCTTACATTGACATTGGTGTGATTTCTCCAAAATATCGTTGAGAATAATGTCATAATAATGTCTATAATGTCAATTAATAAATGACATCTGAGCCGACTAATACCCACCAAACACATGCACTTTGTAACTGAAATGATACGCAGCGAACAGCTGATCAAGTCGCATGTTCTTTTTTTTTACGTTTTTACGTAATAAACTTTATAACAGTTACGACTCTTTTCTGTTAATTCGCATTTAAGCCGGGTGGTGGCGTTATGGTCTATCTCGGTTGCCAATAATTGTTAATCCAAGGTTTTCAACTGAAACTCCCAAGATTTTGTAAAACAACATAACACATTGTCTCGTAAAATATTCAATATCGTAATTTATATTATCTAGTCACACCCTTTCCCGTAATTAACCTGAATAATAGTTGTCTAATCGTGTAAACATTTTTTATTTATTTAAATAAGAACAGTGATTTGCAATTCAATAACTACTATTATTATTATTAATCTCTATCAATCCGTCTTTAAAAACAGGATGCTATTTTTTTCTAAATCAATCATTACAATAAAAAAAAATCAGGAGACTTAATACTCAGAAAATTGCGTCCAGTACCTCTAAAACAAGTTCTCACAAAATGTAATGTTTGTCTCATTTCATTGTTATTATACAGGGTGTCTCACGGTAATAGGTCATTAGAGGTATCTGGAAAATTAAGAAAAATATCCAACTAAAATTTTATATATAAACCAAATTTGACACAATCTCCCTAGCTAAGATATTTTTAAAATGGAAGCACTTCCGGTTATATCGGAAGTCGTTAGTAACTTTGTTAATTTAAACAGAATATTTTCAATATTTTTTTATGAAATCTACATAGCATTGTAAGAGTTAAATAAATTATACAACTTTAAAAATGCCTATAAATATTTATTTGAAATAGCACACCCTATATTTTAATACATAACTGGATAAAAAAAATCTCTCCCGATTTATATACAAACGCCTACTACTTCAGTTTGATATGCATAAATCATAAATAACCAAAAATCGGTCAAATTGAAGTAGTGGGTGTTACTCATCAATCGAAACTAATCGAAAGTGTATTAATATTAATTTATATAATATAATATTAAATAATATTAAAAGTGTGTATACAGGTGATTTTTATATTTGCTCCCACCAGAGATTGCAAAAATAGGCAACACGTTATACAAACGATAAGCAACTTTGGGAAAACTATAAATGATCCTAATGAACTGACTCTGGAAGCACTGTCAAAGGTATTGTCAACAATGTTGATATAAATTTTCTATATATATCTTTAAAAAGTCAGTATAAAAAAGGTCAGAAATCCAAAAAAAATTAGCACAATTTGTTTTAGAGATTAAAGAAAATGCAGGTAAACCAAAATTTTGTGAACGCAATTGTCTGGACTCTTCCCTTGGGAGGTAGATCTATCACCGCCCTAATCTCTGGAGCTTTTCCTCGGCCATAAACCAGAAAACGCTAAAATTTCCATTTAGCGTCTAATCTGTCCCGTCGTGAGCTGATCTCATGGCACGCATGTCCGGGTGGAGTGAGCTGCTGTGGCTGGAGATTAGTGAATTGAATTGGACGGGCCAAAATAAACTAGATCGCCTCGCACACGCGTCGGCTTTACTTTAAATCCAGATATCTAGGAGGTTGTACCCTGACGCAGGGGGATGGATGCAAACGAACGGAGAGCCCGGCAGCTTTATTGCTGGGGTGACTGCGTAATCCGTTCTAACGCTGCCGCCTCGAAGAGGGCGCTCACCCCTCTCTGACTCATGCCCATCACATACGAGGCGTCGACGAAAATCAACTTGAAACAATACCCGCGATTATTATGACGCTACGGGACAGTCCTGAAGGATTGATTGCTCCCCGAGGTGAGGTGGTGTGGGCCGAGCGATCGATGATTTTCTGGCAAATTATGGTAAATATTTCTCCGACGAGTGAGATACCACAGGTTAACCTTCATTCCTGGCGTTGACCTCTCACAGGTACCAACTTTGAAATGGATTTTTTACAGACAAACACAAACCGAGGTATAAGAACTATAAACAGCACTAGGATTTTTGAGGAGGGATGGATGGCTGAATATGCTATGAGGTGGAGATACCTTATCTATATGGATTTTTTCATAACGGGTTCGACGATTAAGGTAACATTTGGAAAACGTGACTAATTTGAAAAACAGTGATTTTACGATTTCTTGAACGGTATTGTAAGTGTGGGAAATAAAAGGTTCGTTCAACGAAATTTTACTCCTCAATGCACAAAACTCAAGTAAATATCTACACGATAATAAATTAATTTTTTCCAAATTTCAGTTTACTTCACTTAATTCTGTATTCATTGTTTTAGAATGCAAAAAAAAAAACAAAAAATATTGAAATAAAAGCTAAAACATACAAGAGTAGAGTTAAAGTTTTCATTAGGAGCACTGTATGCCTTATATGTATGTACTATACAGTGGCGACCACTGAAAAATAAGATGCTAATTTTAGCAACGTCCTTTCAAAATTGTGAATATAATTGTACCATGTAAATTATTTCTGTGAGTGTTAAAAGTCATTGAAAATTTAATTCTTGTAAAATTATAAGCGTGCTCTACGTAGTTTGAAGACAAAGCCACAAAGCCAAAAAATTTTATTGGTCAAAGTGTTCCACTTTTCTATGAACGCCACTGTACGAAGAACAAACATAAAATTGCGTTTCTTTTTCAATTTTAAAATTCAAAGTATTTGAAAATTTAGTCTTCAATTTATTAATCAAATGTCAACATGATGTATCGTTTGATTCTTAAATAAATCCCCCGTATGACTCAATTATATGTGATGAGATTTATACGCCTTTTTTAAAAGCTTAAAAGGTTTTTAAACTCCATCTACATTATATAAGACATTCAAATAGAGAAATAGTAACATCAGAATATTTTTATAGTTCATGAGAACCAAAATAAACAGCACACTAACAAATGATACGTACTGACTCCTGAACTCAACAATACGTCAGTAAACAATATGCATAATCACCACTTTTTTTAAATTATTGATATAATCCACAGTTTAGCTACGCTAAAATGGGTTTGCCTAACTATGAGTATATACACTTTGCATATATTGTAAAACTCCGAAATCGCAAGTTTATTGTATGTAATAATAAGTAATAACATAGAGTGGCACTCACATTTTTTGAGGATTATTCTGAAAAAAAAAAACACATTCTAAATTTTAATTTTCCAATTAAAAATATGTAATTATGTAAATATTTGAATTTCAGAATTTTTATCATCTAGGACGAGACAGATACGATAAGTACAAAAATCAATAAATGAAAATAACACCGTGTTGTATTGTACCTACATTAATATAGTCGTTTAGGTAAAATATTAAAAATGTGCTAAAATAATTATTTAATAATCAAAAATGTTTATTAATAATCGAGACTGTTGATAGCAAGAACAAGCGTTAGCGAGTAAACGTCTTTAATTGTCGAGATTATTGGCCGCCTATTAATCTACAAGTACTGACAAGAAATGTCAATACCAAAATTTGATGTCCAACACATCACTGAAACGGTTAAAAACTTATAAATAAAAAACAAGATTAGTTCCTATTTTCCAATATTGGCGACCTCTATCTATCTCCTACATCTACATGATGCAACTTGCATTAGAGGTATTCATGATTCAGGAGATATAGGGCTCGCCAATTAAGCCGTAAAAGTAAAATAACTAATCATTGTCCAACTGGACAACTATGTCAACAAAACCTCTAAAAACTTTGTAAAATTATTCCTAAATTACCACACTAATTGCGATTCTCAGCGATTCCTTTCATCGTTATTTCAGACCAAGCAGTGCTATACACTCATCTAGGAAATAACTTGTAAATTATCAAATGTTATGGATGTTGTAAATCCTCAAAATAAAGACCCAAAGCTTCATTTTAGTTTCAAGTTCCATTTCAAGCTGTTCTAACCTCAAAGGCTGAAGTTTGTCGCATGTCCACCGCCGCTTGTTCACACCACTTTCAAAGATTTTATAGGTTAATTGCAACCCACACACAAAAACACTTTGGTGAGGAATACAGGATCATCAAGCGCAACAAAATTTATTCCAATACAATTATTATAAATCTCAACGATGACATACACGTGGAACGAGTCAAAAGACGTTTCATTCCAGCAACAGCGTGTTACCAATCCGAAAACAGTAAATTGCACTAGTTGTTACGGCATACAAATTTGGTACGCAATTGGCTAATAACACACCCAAATCGGGCTTTGTTAACGACTCAAAGTAGAAAAATAAGTTAAGAAAACACAACAAACTGTTTTAAAATTCTTCAATTGCTCTTTGTAAACATGTCCGGGCAGAGCTTGCTCCATTGATGTTGACGCTATCACGTTTTCGTTGGGTCTTTAGAAAGCAGTATACTCTGTGTGTAGGAGAAAGAAAGACTATAGAGTAGAAAGTGGTTTTTACAGCGCTTTATCATCTAAAGAGGGCGTTAAGCAGACGCTATGGAAATGATTCCTTATATCACCAAACACTTCACCAAATATTCAAGCTACTTTAGTTGCAAGTTTTAAAGGTTTTGTTTAACCATTTATTGACTTTGATTGGTAGAATCATAAAAGAGGTGGTGCCGTTTAACACGTGATCGGTAAAAGTACGTACCGTATTGGTATCGGTCGTCTGCTGGTTGTTTCATGATCTCTAATGCACTTATATAAACAAGGTTCTTTATTAAATCAGTTAATGTGGATGAAATCACTAAACATTTTAGCTCGTCTAAGTCAGTAGTTGTAAAACATTACAACGTACGGCATGTATTTTACTAAACAAAAGTTTTTGAATTGTAATCAAAGTTATCAATTGGTAATTGATGACATTCACTACAATTCAAAAACTTATGTTTACATTTACTGGTAGTAAATGTGACTTTCGTCTAGCAACAGTGGGTCACAAACAGCCCTTAACATATGCGCGTGCTCCAAGCCACCAAGATAGAAATTTAATTATTTAGATATCGATCCAGAACAGTTATTTAAGGTTGATTTGCACCCTTCACCCTTACAAAAAAACACCATATTTTAAGACCAAACTCGGACGGACGCTATTAACCACATTTTTCTCCCAAAGTATGTTTATTTTAGAAGAACTTACTCATATAAAAAAGTTTTTATTTTGTAAGAACTTATGAAAAAGGGCTATCAGTAGCGACAGTCCGAGTTTAGATTCAAAGTGGGATATGTGGGTTATATAAATAATTATAATACACTGAAATTTTTATTACAATCAAAGTAGAAAATTCTCTAAAAAGTGTTAGCTCTCACACTAGAAGCTAGAGTTGTGTACTGGAACAATTCACTAAATTAACTAACAGATTTTACGAAAAGATCAATGGCCTCTTAATTTTTTTCAATTATTGGGCCAGACAGTCACGTAAGATGTTTTCAATATCTGACTTTTAAAAAACCAAATCATGAGATATTCAACACCATTTTTAAAAAACTGACAAATAATCGAAAACAACAAAATTATACCAAATCCCTAATTCATTTTAGTCTTATTTTTTATTTATTTTCTAAAGTTTAAAATTCCTCTTAGACACATTTTACCATTGTCCTTAGTTATCATTCTGCTCTTTTCAATTTGAATAGATGACTGCAGTCTGGTATTCTATAAAAAGATCAGTTAATTTTTAGCACTGCGTGCTATCGACATTTTCTTTGTCACCATTTGACATTTAGCTTTGTCCACAAATCTTCACCAACAAATTTACCGTTTTACACCTGCCAAATATAAAAAAAATATTTCAAAAAACCTGTCGAGATAGTTCAGTTAAAATTTAAAATTTCTTCTTTTTTGTAATAGTTGAAAATGAATACATAAATTGTTTTCCCAACTGTTCTACAACCGCCGATCACGTAATTATTACCCATCAATAAAATTTTAATTAGAATCGGGGTGGTAAAATTTTCCACCGCCATCTCCTGTAATTAAAGTTACCTTTTTCTAATGTCAAAATTCAAAGCCACTAATTTCGTCTAGCCACCCCTAATTAGTAATTTTCTATTACTACTTATAACCAACCTTAAAATTTACAAAGCGCATCAATTTGGTCCTCGTCGGAACAATTTTCAAGCCAGACATGGGCCGATCAGCTCATAATCCTACCCTATATTTAAAAAGGTATCTCGACCATAAAAGTATACACGTGCTCTAATTTCAAGCGGCCATATCTTTAAAAAACTTATTGTGTACGAAATTATAGTAAGCTAGATAACATTTTCTAGAATAAATCGTTTCCGGTTCTAGCAATTTTTCAAATGACGTACTTAAAAAATAATAATCAAAGCTAAGACTATAATTCAGTAGCTGTTGTTTATTTCCCTCAAGGCAGAAATTAGTATAAAATAAAATTAGTCGGCTAAAGCTTCAGGCTATTGAAAACAGTAAAGAGGAGAAATGAAGTAGATCAAGAACATCGGCTGTTAAAGGTGAGGTAGCTTAATTAAGAAATGTGAAGTACTCAATTTAAATTTTCACCAATTAACTTCGAAAATATCATACTCTGGGAAAAATGCACTAATCACACATGATAAAATTATTTACCTTTAATTGCAATTTCAATTCAAAATGATAACAAATGATTAGCTATTTTCCAGAAATACAGCAAACTGTGTAAATATATCTTCAATATTTTATGTACATAAGTAATGAGTTCTTGTTTAAAAAATAACTGTTTCTTTGTCTTTAAATGACTCACAAAAAATACATAAAGACAAAATTAATTACGTTTTTAAATAAGCAAGGACGTTGCTACTAACACCAATACGGCATTATTAGTCTGAATGATAGGGTTGAATGTTTCATTCATGGTTTCCTAGATTAAAGTTGAAAAACAGTGTTGTAAAACAGAAAAATCAATTGTTTCAAAAAAGATGTTTCTATAGCAATAGTTTAAAAAGTTTAGGGAAGACAATAGAGCGTTTACGTTATCACAAAACGTGCCTTCATTTTTCTGATCTCTAGGAAGCCATGGAGCCTGCCAGTGACTTCGGGCACACAAAATGAAATGTCGTTATACATCTGTCTTCTTTCAGTTCAAGGAGATGATGACAAAGTTAGAGCTTATAACGTAACTCTAATATGAGTCTAATTTGAATTAAATATTTATTTAATAAAAGACAAATAAACAATTTCTAAATTATGAATATACTATATTAAATAAAACCATTTTATTTATTATTAGTTTCAATATCAAATAAATTTTTACAACAAAGATTTAACATACAGCTTGAGTACTTTTATCTCTACTTGTGTCATTCTGTGTCATGTATCTACTTCACGTTTTCAACTTTTTAATGTGGGCTTAAACGAATGTTTTAGACCATATTTCTGCAGTAACAGTATTTAAAAACTTCTTGCCTCATATTTAGTACTGCTTCATCATTAGAACCATTGTTTCCTATGTGTCGATCATAACAATTTTTACAATAATATACCCAATAATACCCCAAACCATCTTTACAGAGTTGAATTCACAATGATGTAAGAATAATCTCATTATTTCACTTATTCTCTTACTAACTGCAAAATGTTTGTTTTTAACATGTTAGTATTATATTTAATACGGTTAGTCAGCCATTTAATAATTTCTTGTTTCTACCAATAAATGGTTGGGTGGACATTTACCATTTCCGAATGATAAAAAACATAGTTCTATTGTCCATAACAATAATGGATGGCTCGCTCAATCCTGGAAGAGATTGATTTGTTACCTTTTTCTTAATATTTTCACCATTCATCGAGTAATAATATCGTCAGTTTTTTTTTTAATTAAATCTGGTTCCTCTATAAACCCGTTTCTGTATGTTACATGTAATACAATATTACTTTTCGCTCCTCCACGTGCATTTTGCACGAATTTACCATCTATATCATGCCATGTTCTTTTATCTGCGCCTTTAGGAAATATCCAAGTTTCAAGTAAGTACACAAATGGGGCTTATAATTGTCATTATTCATACGTTAAAAAGATTTCTTAAAAATTTGGTGCGCTGAACAACAATGAGCTTTTCTTAAACAAAGCTCTCCAATTGTTGTGATGGCAAAACTGTTATATTTTAATAACAGTTACCGACTGTTACTGTTATTTTTACGCTGTTAATTCAAACTATTATTTAGAAAAATATTTATATATTAGTAACAGCTAACAATGCTCAATTGCTCATGCTCGAATACGAATAGTGAGTCTGTGTAATTTAAGTGCTTTTTAAATTATTTCTCTACTTTTACATTTCTACTTAATAACAACAGTAACTAGCTTTATTTTGTTACCTTTTTAACAATAATTGTTAGCTGTCTAAAATATTAGTTATTTTTGAAATTACAGTTTACAGTTGAGTGTTATTTTAACTGTTATTTTTTAAGCTGTATAAAAATAACAGATAAAAAATAACAACCCAATGGGCTAATTTCGAGTTGAGATACTACCGATAGTATCGCAAATTTTAATAGTTTTTCATGGCAACAACCAATCACAGCCCCGAATTCTCTTAATATGCTTTGAAACGAAAATACTACCGGCATTATCTCAACTTGAAATTAGCCCACAAGTTTTTTTACATTTTCTAGCAAATTATCTTATGTTACATGTTCTTTTTAACATCTTTTATATTTAGCTTACTTTGTATTCCATAAATCTTTTTTTTTTTTTTTTTGTAAAAGTATCTTAGTGTTTACCCAGTTCATGCCCAAAAGTAATGAACCTCTGGGTTAATAAATAACTCAAAACTTGTCACAGAATTTCTTTCAAATAAATTTTTAAGAAGTATTTAATTTCTTGCAGTGGATTTAAAATCATTTTAGCACTGAAATCCCTTACAGAGCCTTCACGAGCCAGAAAGAGCCCTTCAGCGTCGCCACACATCAAGTATAAAGTTTAATAAAAATAATAATTTAAAAACAAAAAAAAAATGCAATAGTTTATTTTTATTGATATAACATCAATACAATCTCCAAGTTTTTAACATTGGAAAGCAGTTTAGCAATCGTGCTATCATAAATAGTCAATAAACAAATACCAAAGCAAATTAATATTGCAACAGAATTATTGCAGTTTTTTTTTAATTTTGAATGTCGAACCCCAAGTCGGCCATCACAGACGGCGCGTGCTTTTTAAATTTTTACTTAAAAGCGCCAAATTTAAAAATATATCAGCGGTTCTCAAACAAAATGGCTACATTGTTTATCTCGAAAACCATAAACATTTGAATAAGGCAAGTTTCGATATTTAGCATCTTTTCAACAAGGACCAGGTAAGTTTTCTGTACTTGATTTAATTACACCATTTATATAACGTAGCTTAAGCTATACTACTTCGTATGGTTTATGACTTATTAATATAAGCTGATGGAACGATCTATACTAATTAAAATTTCGCTGCTATGATTGACTGGTTATACCCACATATTTTATATCAATCATTATCTAGTACGTATAAACAATTTTTTTAAACAATACTCAGAATACCTAGATTGTAAGTATTTATGAAAAGATCTCGATAAAACTTGATAAGTCAGAACTAATTTCTCAAACTTTATTGACTTAATCGCAAAATCCGTTCGAATTATACTAATTTTTGTTGTATTTCCTATTTATGTGTTTGATATCCAATAGTTGGAGCTTATGTGTAGCATTCCTTGTGCTGTAATGCATCCATCATAGTTTAAACTGCTCCGGTATTTCAATTAAGTTGAACCAATCGCACAGAATTTCATTCCATGTTGATATTAGCATCACACATGTCAGATTCAATTCAGGACAACATCCTTTCGCTTGAAATCAACACGAACGAAATCGTTGCTTTTGGAGGGCACTTGCATGCCCTAATGCAGCCAAAAAGAGAAAATTATGGCGAATGCAGGCAACATCACAGCAAGAAATTTTACCGTCAATAAATAAATCCGAAGCCCATCAGGTTGAAGCTTTGTCGCAAAAGCACATCTGTTCCATTCTTAGGAGAAATTGTTAGGAATTCGAAACTTGGTGTACAGAAAGTAATTGTTCGCTAACGGCAAGGGGAGACTAACCACTGTATTTAGTGACTTCTCTTCGGCCGCTTTCGGTTGACTGACACAAATAAAAAAGAACGCGGAACGAGAGGAGATGAAATAATGTGAAAATCGGTTTGAAATAAACAGAAAAATGCGATATATTAATTAATAAAACCACTAGTAGTTTATTATTTTAAATAAAACTGTTTTGAATAATTAGTTTTTTATTGTTGATTATACAATATTTAAATAATGCATAATTATTTATTTAATGCAGTAATTATTTCAGATACTATTTATTATCAAGTACAAAGTATTGAGTATCATCAGTACGAAATGAAGTTTAATGGTGACAAAAACTTTTAAACAGTTTATTAGATAAGATACAAAACAGTAGTAAAAATTTCAATTTTTTTGATTTAGTTTATTATTAAAGCGGTATTGTTCACCTAAAGATAAATTTTTCTACTCTTATTTGATAAGTTATTGGCAACATTGGCTAAAAATACTATTGTTCACAGGTGTGTTCTTAAAATTAGGATTATTTACGAAAATCTTAGTTCAAAAATTGAATATATGATGTAGGTACCTAGAGTGATTAAAATAATTCTAAGTAGATCTTGGAAAAATGAAGTATGTCCTATGTATCAAAAGCGTAAAAGTCAAAAATGTCATTAAACCGAAAAAAAAACCCACTAACACGTTTCACGATACGTTTCACGAACGTTGTCATCCTCTGGTCAGAATTAACACTAAATCATTTACAAGCATTCCTACCAATCCAATGTAAATTAATAGACAGAATTGGTCAGGGTTCCGTTTCATGAACTGTTTTAAACCCTGTTTTATCTTACTTAAATATTGAAAGTAAAGAAACTTATTCACTTCACAACAACATGTAATAAACTAAGACTTTTATAACATTTTGCAGCACTCGCAACAATCCCTGAAAAAGTTATTTTGAGGTTACTTTTTTGTTTTGTTTGGAACCAAGCAGCTGTTTTCTAGGAGTTTGCGTGACGCTTGTGGACTTAATTTTACTTCAAAAATCAAGTTTGCTTGACAGATGTATATAAAAACAACTTCAAACCAAACGTTAACAGAAGCTAACATGATCTAATGAATTTATATTTTTATTTGACACTAGTATTTTATATCACGTTTACTTTTCGGTGGACTCACTATATTATATAAAGTGTATTCAGTATTTTTTGTAAATAAAATAAATTCTAAAGTTTGAAAATAATATTTGAAGAAATTTTTATCACCTATCCTATATACCTATCTACAGATTGTCCCAAATTAAACACCTCAGCTGATAGAGTCAAAAATATTGACTCGTTCTATTTTCTTTTCGTGATAAGCCAATAATTTATGTATTTCAAATTCATTTATTTAGTTAAATAAATATGAATAAAATTTTGTACTAACGAGAAAAATAGAAAAAAAGACAGAAATGCAAGAGTAAAAAACTCCCCAAGATAATACAATGAACAAAATAATTAAAAATTACAGACTATATTCCAAGAACAAATTAAAATTAAAGTTATTTGCCATTGAATGAATAGAAAGTAATACGAAAGTAACAGTTACCAAAATTACAGAAATCAGTTTTGATGGGCAAGAACTACAACCGAGAAGCGGTTCTCCAATTTCTGTACAGATTTCGATAATGATAATAAAAATTAAGTTAACGTACTTAACTTTAATTTAAGGCACTTACATGGCCAATCTAAACCCAAATCAATAATTAACCCTGCTGTTAAAAATTTCTTTGGAAGATGAAGAAATCAATTCTGCAGGAACTCAAGACCAAAAAGAGTAATAATTAGCAAACACACCTGATATTCGCCCTCCACAATTCTTCCATAAGCGAAAAAAATTAGTTTCAACTCTAATAACAAGATGCATTAGGTAAGAATCCTGACCCAAAATAAAATTTGGGTTCCCACCCTGGCAAAAAAATTGAAAGTGCGTAAACTCGACAAAATGTAGTAGTAAAGTTAATTTCCTATCCTCTCCTATCGGGGTAGTTCGCTTTTCAATTTTAGAACACTAAAATTTGCTACGAAATTTATAAGTAACTTATAAAAAACTCAAATGTACGAGTACAAATGCACAAATAGCGTCTATTTCGCCAAAGTTAAACACCGAGCGAATTTGCGCAGTACTAAATTTCACACCGCTAACAGGTGATAGTCATATGTACAAACAAAATTGCTATAACAAATATTCGACTCTCAACACAGTAAAAAACAAAAAATAAACCAACAGAAATCTTATAATCAAAATTTCATAAACAAAAAACAAAATCCCAGCTGTAGACAAGAAGCCTTCACATCAATGTTAAAATGCCCCACGATTTAACATGACGACACACAAACGAAACGAAATCACTTAAAATAACAGGAAAAGGTGCGCAAAATTCTCGAGGTATATAAATTATAGCAACAATCTTTTAATTTCAACAACAGAACGATAATAAAAACTATTCCCAAATTGTGTGATCAACAGAACAGCTTTTCACATACCTAAAAAAGTTAATTTGTAATCCATTTTACAATGAGAATATAATTTTTTATGGACATTTTGTGTTTCATTGTATTTGAGAATAGATAAACTTTATCAATATAAAAATCTATGAACAAACACAAAAGCTTTCGAAGAAATAAGTAATCATTACATTTCAATGGCATCCAGTTTTATACCTGGGCCCCTAAATAAACATTGGAATGAGTGTTTTATTTCTTGAAAATGGTCAATCTGTAGTTTAATTAACTGTCTGCAAAGTTAAACCGACGCATTTATCAAACGCTTATCCAAAATAACAATACAACGAATCAAATTTTCCTAGTTATAAACATCAGCAATATGGTGTATTTTACAATACCGCTATTATATGAATAACAATGTATCTGCGGTCGAACGAAACGACAATAAATCCTCTGTATTATTAGATGCTAACAAATTCTGGACGGCGAGCATTTCAGAGATTTCAGACGTCAAATGTTACTGAATGCCTAGACTTGATCGAAAATAAATCATTAGGAGAAAAATACAACCTCCACAGCTTGTCTCTGGTTTAAATATTTGCCATGCTGAATCACCCTGTATAAATAATTCCGACATTTTAATAAGTAAGCATTAAGTAAAGTATCGATTCTACATCAGTTTACTTTTAATCACCCTAAAAATAAAGACAATGATAGGCTTAAAAATTATGTAACAATGTAGCTATCGACATTTACCTTTTAAATTTGTATGAAGTAACGAGGTATAAGTTGTTTGAATTTTAAATAAAATATCATTTGTTCGTGGAAAAGGGGAGCCAATGGTTATCCCCTTTTCATCTTTATATAATATCCACGTAATTGTCTTGAAAGGAAACCTCAAGATATGATAGTCGGTAATTATCTGGTATCAAAAAGCAAATTTGACATTCTTTGGAACACGAATTGAAGTTTGTCCAAATATTATCCGAAACAATATTTAATCGCGTTAAAAGTTCTCAAATAAAAAATGCAGAAACACAAACGAAAAATGTTTGCCAAACTTTCAACTATCTGTAAATTTCATCGTGTTGTACAAAATTCCGCAATTAGACCACCGATTTATCGAAATTCTAGCTTGTTTGCATAAATTCTTTAAACATTTCTTTGAATCGTTGCCATTCTTTCAGCTAGAAATTTCGTAATAACGTAATTACACGTTTCGTGTACACAATAATAATCGCAGATAAAGTGATAACAGATGATGTCATTGAAAAATCGAATGGGATCACTGTGATTGTGAGTAAATCAGCTGTTAGGCTACGTCACGAACAGCTCACATACTTGGAATCCTCTCTCGGTCACACACTCAAATAAATACTTCCCGTCCGGCGAAGAAATCCGGTCACGACCCTCCGCAAATGCAAATAAAATCATTTCGAGGGAAATAAAATAACAGCGACCCTCAAGGAGTCGAGGGTTCCAATTTGGCATCGAGTAAGAATGCAGCGGCTGCATTCTCTGGGTTCTGAATGACCCAGGAACAAAGAGATCCGACCGGGCCTACACTACAAATGACTACTTTATGATCCCCCTACAGACCGCCCTGAAAACATCGGCCAATAGTGGAAGAAAATCGCTTCCCCAAAACGCTGTTTTCTTAGCTCAAATTCCACCTATACCAACCTGTAGAGAACATCTATGGGCACAAGAATCCAAAATTCCAAGATTTTTTTATAGGTCACAACTTTTTAAATCAGCCTATTATATTTTTATATTTATTAAAAATAAATATAATCTTCATTTTTTGTACATTTGCACAAAAAACTCAGTGCTTCTGAAAATATTTACAAAAAAATGCGTATTTTTTATAGACTAATTAACAAACCCAAGACTTTTCAAAACATGTTTATAAAATTTCACCATCGGAAAGGCTACAAGAAATATACAGAATTTCTATGTACGTTTGGTGAGACAAATGTATTTAAAATATTAGAAAAGTTTTTTTAAAAAGAATTGTCATTATCCTCAATACATTAAATCTTCATCAATGTCTGTAGTAGAAAGATTTGTAGTCTAGTAAAAATGTATCTCTTTTTATAAAAAAAAAATTTCGAGAGTCTCGATTTTTAGTATGTTGTTCAGTTACCTTCTTATTTATAAATCCAAAAAGATCCATTAAAGTAAGGTTTTGGGGCATCCCCAAATCTCATTAGTTAGAGGTCCAAAACGGTTTTTTGTAAATATCACGCTTATATTACATTTTTGGCAAAAAATTGTCATTTTTTTTCTAAGATTCAGAATTTTTATTTTATGACCAGAACTTCAGTGACGGCTAATTAATTTTAAAATCTCTGAATTTTCAAAGCGAAAGATGGCACCCAAATTCTGTTGTTGTTAGAAGTGACTGCTAGCATCAGAAAACTGCAAGAAAATGGGACTTTAAACTTTAAAGAAAGCGTTTTATAAAGTCAGTTTTGTGGCACTAATTCAAGTTTATAAAAGAACAGCGAAGCCCGAGTTTTATAAAAAAAAAATAAGTGCCTGCAATGCCTTCAAAAAAAAAACACCATTGTGGCACTCGAAAGCATTGTCACAAATGGTAAAACAGTTTTCAAAAAAATTATTAATCATGTTGATAGAACTGTGTTAAAAATGTAATTAGCTGAAATGCCTGTGCGCCGTAAATTTCGAGAGATTAGTTTGAACAAAAGTTGTATAGTTTGTTCCCCCTTTCTAAAAATTAAAGTACAATATGTTTAAAAAAAAACTGTAGTAAATGAGATGACATTGTTCTTTCAGTTATAATATCACAAGAACATAAATTCTTTCCGAAAATATTATCGAATACATTTCAAAAACCTCATTATTAATTGGCTCGAGCGAAACGTGAGGGTTAATTAAACGTTTTCGAAAAGAACAAGAAAAAAATTCCTGGAAATAAATCCAAGCTAGTGTGGTATTCAGCAAGAGAGTCTCATGGCTTTTGTAAATAGGTAAATGCTGTCACAGTTTTAAAGAAGTAAATACAAATTTTTTTTTTGTAAAATTGGGTTTTTAACCCCATCTGGGTGTCTACCCTGGTATATCCCAAATAATAATTTATTGTAAAACAGTGACGATTTTAATTCTTAATATGATAACGTTCCAATTGTTATTATTATATGTTTTTTAGAGATAACAGTTACAGGAACAATTAAATAAACGATTTGACTTTAATCCGACGTTTCGACTGTTTTTATTACTGTCTTTTTCGATGACTTAACTATGACTTAAATCCTCGAAAAAGACAGTAATAAAAACAGTCGAAACGTCGGATTAAAGTCAAATCGTTTATTTAATTGTTCCTGTAACCCGTTTTCTCTAAAAAAAAAAGTAACGATTTTTTTCATAATTAAGAGACAAATATGTAAATAGCGTGGTGTTAGGGTAAATAGCCTTTTTTAAGCTTTAATTTAAAAAAAAATATGAGCATTCAAATAGTATATTAAAAAACGCGTTTCGAAAAGTCAACATTTTGGCACGAATTCAAGTTTATAAAACGAGCGCAAAGCGCGAGTTTTTAAAAAAATGAGTGCCACAATGACTTGAGAAACAAGTTCTTTATGATATTTTTTCTACTTCGCCGTTTTACGTGATTTTTAAGTAAAAAAGTAAATTATTCAATCTTTAAAAACTTTTGCGTTAATACGATATAGTTGGTAATAAATGTCATAAAAGTGTCAAATGGTTTTTAAAGTATTTTCAAATTTGTCCAAAATTCTGGGTAAGTAACTCACAAATGGTTATTTTTTACCTACCGTATCGGTTATTGATTGAATACTACAATTGACATAAACACAGTAAGGAAAATCTCCACAAACATTGTAACATTATTCTTAAACTACCAAATTAATTGCGATTCTTAGCGATTCCTCTCATCGTTATTTCAGACAAAGCAGTGCTATATACTCATCTAGCAAATAACTTGCAAATTATCAAACGCTATGGAGGTTGTACCTAAATCGTCAAAATAGTAGCTGAAAGCTGTTTCATTTTAAAGCTGTTCTAACCTCAAAAAGAAAGTTGAAGTTACCTCATTGTAACCGCCGCTTCTCCACCCCATTTTCGAATGTTTTATAGGTTAATTGCGACACACACACAAAAACACCTTGGTAAGGAATGCTGGTCATCAAGTGCAACAAAATTTATTCGAATAAAATTATTATAATCTCAACGCTGACATAAACGCTGAAACATGACAAATAATGTTTCATTCCAGCGACATCGTGTTACCACCAATCCAAAAAAAGTAAATTGCACTAGTACTTTACGGACGCAATTTGGGTGCTGAATTGGCTAATACGACACCCAAATCGGTATCTGTTACAGACGCAAAGTAGAAAAAAGTTATTTTCTAACAATAATAAACCGCTTCGTAGCCTCATAGCGAGACACGATAATTTTTAGAAATAAAATTTCGCAAATTTCATTTAAATAAAGGCCCGTTTGGGTTTTGCTGGAATAACACGGATAAAGTGATCTATTAGGTGCTTGTTTTTCTCGCATCGAGGACAGGTTCATTTAAAATTTTTCGTTTGGATGAAAGTTGAGTTTCGATCGGACCACTCCTTATATTCCGGAGATAAGACATGGCGAGGTCGCGGCCCAATATGGTATAATTGCGGCTAATATACATAAGAACTTCATTGACTGATAGTGAGTGCAATCACGATTTGTTTATTATGATTCACTTGAACTTAAACAGTACTGGTCGTGATCCAGCGTTGCGTTGGTACTAAATCGAAAAATAAACAACAATTAAAATGTATTTACCGTAAGCTTGAGTAATCTGACTGGAATGACCGGAGTTTTCTTTAGATAAATACAGGTAGGTTGGGAAGTGTGGCGAAATTTTTGGTTAAACCATGACTAACGTCTGTGAAGATTTGATTCCTTTATTCTACGCCGATTAATTAAGAATTTTTGGGAAATATCGAAGCAGGTGAAATTTTAATTATAACAAAAAATGTTGGAAATGTGTCAAAGTAAGTGGCAATGTTGTAAACACACCTCAAATTTTAAAATAAATAGTAAAAATTGCAAAAATATTACACAAGTAACTGAGCCCCTGTATTGTAGGTCTCAAGAATGAAATAAAGAAAAATTTTAAAATCTTACCAACTGAATAATAAGTAAAAACGATTGCTGAATCGAACGCAGGTAGACAAGTTCATAAACAGTCAAGTTCATAATTTCCGAGCCTATAATCAGTTTTTTATTTAAAAAATCACTGTGGGGCAAATAAATATCACCTTGTTATTTTTTCTATGACAACGTAATAATTTTAAGATATGGAATTACATGTATTAAGTATATTATAACTCGTCCAACTTATTCACATGACATACACAAGTATTATCATTTTTTACCCAGTTTCTGGGTAGAATTGCATTATTTTTCACTAAAAGTGTTCTCATTGACTTCTGTTAATTTATTTGAAAGCTTTTCCGTGTAATAATGTTTAAAAAAATATATACCTACATTATATATTTATAACTTTTTGTCCAATAAAATCTTATTTCTAACGGTTTTTAAAATTATTTAAATTTTAAGAGGTAATTTGACAAATGTTCGGAATTTCAAAAACATTTATCGTATTTGTCCAACCTATTCAAAATACATTCTTTCTATCAAATTATTGTTGCTTTTTAAAAGTAAAATTTTACATAATTGTATTAATCCCTTCTCGCCTACTTTTAACGGAAATGAATAAAAGAATCGTTAAAATGTGACAAATAAAGTGTCATTTTGCAACCTAGAGCAGAAAGTTGAAACTGATTTTTATCTCCAAAGCAAAAGTCTTAAATTAAACGTCAAACTGATAGTTCTCACATAAATAACAAACCTGGATTGAGATAAAATTTTCTGTCCTAGAGCGAAAAATGACACTTTCTGTTTCATTTTAAAACCTGCTATGATTCATTTTCGTTAAAAGTAGAGAAAAACATACTATTTTTTAATAAAAACACCTATAGTTCGTGCCAAAAATTTGGAACATCATATTTTGAAGTTAACAAAACAAATCGGTCACAATGACATCAACAGCCAAACTTAAATTAGACAAAAATAAAATCCAAAGATTGTCTTACAAGTTTTTTGGATTAATCTCAAAATTTGACGTTCGAAATATTTTAAGAATTAGGATAGAAAATTAGGATAGAAAACCCTTCAATTTTTTGTCGAAAATTATAAATGTTGACAAAAGTTTTTTCTGATTTTTGATGCAATTTGTAATAGTTGTAAAAAGGGCCCCCTTTGTGAGTTTGAACGAATAATTTTGGGACTCACGTGGCCACTACCTATCTTACACTTACTTGATACAATTCTAATATAATATTTCTACAGTCTTACAATGTTTTACTCTTTGCTTTTGTACATGAACAATAAATGACAATGTATATAGTAAAGCAAATTAGGCAATAAAGACATTAAAACCAATAAATGACAATATTAAATTTATTGATACCATTTCTTCTTAGCCTTCAAACACAACTTGATTAAAATAAAAAAAACTATTGTACATTAAATACAAATCAATAACACCACAATCAACGTTTGTAATGTTATGAATGTTAGTAACTTTTAGGTTCAAGCATTCGTTTCAATTTTTGCCGGCAGAGTGCAACTATGCAGCTCGCTATTCGCAATTGTAATACGAGTACATACCAGTAAAATTCTTGTTAAAGAATATGCAAATTCTAATTACTAATGACAAAACTGAGCTACTTGTCTTTCAATATAATAAATGAACTGAGAAAACAACTGACGTAGGCAAAAACTGAAAAAAAAATCAACTAAGAATTTTTAATTGATTAATTTTTAATAATTTTTACAAATACAATAATTATGATTTCTTTTGTATTCCTTTTGACGTAATAATTATGTGAAATTACTGTTTTTACTTTTTAAAAGTAAAATAAAACAATTAAAAATATGTTAGTGGCTTTTTTTGAGAAAAAGGCCCGACACCATTGATAATAATATACCTTTACATTTTCTATCCTACCAAAAATTACATAAAATTTTCGAATAAGATTATTCACACTTCAACCGTCATTTGGCATTAACTTAAAAAAAACTAGATTTTAAATAGGTTTCTCTATCAGAATACTTTACAAACAAAAACAGCACCAGTATACAATTTTTTTTAAAGTTCAACCACAAAGTTTATTAACCCAATAACATTCTGCAATCTAGCAACATTAAAAAATCAACCCAAAACAGATTTTTTTTCAAAGCAAATTCTACTGACTTTTTAAGACTCTTCTGCAAACCAAAGAATAGCCATTGTTCAATTTATGGAAAGGCAAATTACTGTAAAGACGGATCTTGATTTATGACAGTTTCCTCGCCAGATGTAAATATAATATTTGCGTGCGAAACATCTGACGGAGAAAACTGTCATAAATCAAAATCCATCCTTACCAAATTTGCTTTTCCATAAATTGAGCAATGGCTATTCTTTGGTTTATCGAAGGGTCTTAAAAAGTCAGCCCACTTAGATATTTTAAGTATACAAAGCTTTTAACGCTATTGATAGCAGTTTTGTTCAATAAATAAAAAAAACGGGTTATCACAGATTCGAGTTACCGAAGTTCCACTGTATTAAAAACTAAAGTGCGTCTAATTAGATTGGTGGAAATAGGTAGGTAGACATTTCTGACACAATTTTCCTATACTTATTATAAACATTATGTGAATTTTTTACAAATTTAGAGATGTGCAGATCAGTTCACAATCACATTAGAACATTATTTAATTAAATCCAATTAATGAGATAAAAATCGGTTCATCATCACATTTAATTTTATCCCCAAAGTAAAACAATCTAATCGATTTTTATCCAGCAAGATCGATCTTACAAAAAAAAATTCAAAGTGCGCTCTCTAAACTGGAATAAAATCATAATTTAATGTTAGAAAATGTGCCTAAAGTTACATTTAATAATCAAGATTTCCCAGTGCCTACTTAAATTGAATATTTCCTCCCTCGTACGTTATTTATTAATAAAATTGTTATTTGCTAAAACCAACTTTAATTTTATTTTTTCCATTACTTATTAGAGATACGAAACGTGTTAATGATTTTAAATCATGAAACCTTGCAAATTGCAAAAAAGTTTTTTTTTAAATGTTTAGAACCTACCTAATTAAAAGAAGAAATATGTTGCTGTATGAAATTTAATTATTTAGACAAAACTTTTCCTTTATATACTAGTAACTAATGTTTAGAGAATTTTAAAATAAATGTGGTAGAGCGCAAATTTTTAATTGACTATAATTTTTTACATATTCTATGTATTTTCCTGTATTTTTTAATATTCATATTACCAAAATATTTATGTTTCTAATTACTATTCAAATATAAATTAATAAAATTTTTAATCAAAATTTGGGTTAAACGATAACTAATGTTTACAAAACATCTGCATCAGAAAATCAATTTTCTTTTTGCAAAAACAATACGGTACATTTAAACTAGAGTCGTTAATTACCAAAGTCTGTTAAATAATTACAGTTCCAAAATACCAACATAAGTCGATAATTTAATGTATAATGCAACTTTAAAGTGGCACTAAATTAATTACAGTTTCGTATATAACTAACCGATCGTTATTAGTTTCAGTAACATTGATCTAAATAATTAGTAAAAAAAAAGAGAAGAAAAAAAAAATGAAACCATGTCACAGACGTAGTCGCTTCTGCTATTATTGTTATTGTTATGTATTTACAGTAATCAACTCGCACTTTCACTACTCTTTCGTCGATCTTCACGCCGGATTAACAAATAATTCAACATTCTCATAGAAATGACTTTCAACAAATTATTTTTGGTGTTAAAAAATTTTGGTCCCATTTTCTCATCCGAAAAAGTATTGAGTTACGCGAGGATGATTTATGGTGCAGATGCAGTTTTGCAGGAGTGGAGTGTTGAGAAAAAAAAGTGGTTGAGAATATCCAACCACTTGTTCATCCCCAGCCTTACGTTTTGGGGACTGTTAGTATCGAAGGTATCGACTAGTTATAGATGTCGTCTAGACAATGGCTTTTTTGTGTCCTTACCGACTTGGAGGACGCTGTCGACACATCCCGTCTCTAGCAGTTTTAATCCCTTGCAGAAGGAGAGGTTCTGGGGCTCGGCCCCAGCATTGACGGGCGGCACTCGCGACAACGAACTATACATGCAAATGTCCCTTTCGTTCCTCGGGAAGGACCAGAAGATGATCCTGCGCTGCACTGGCTCCGGGATGCGGTCGTACCGCTCCTCGATCCTCTGGAAGGGTATGTTTTCGGCGACAATTTTGGCGGTGATGTCGAGCAGCGAGTCCGGGGAGCGCGGCCCCGGCTCCCTCAACAAGGGCCCCCCGCCGGCGGCCTGGGAGCAGCACAACCGCCTGGCCACCGCCATCGACGACACACTCTCACTGACTGAACAGTGAACACCCGACGACGGAGGCGGCAAGAGGCGCATGCGCTCCCCACCAGCACAGCTGATTCGACCCCCGCGTGCGTAATGTCGTTTGTTTATGTTCGCCACATGGCGCAAGGTGCAGGGGGCGCCTGAACATGGGATGGGATGGGACGGGAAGGAATGGGGGCCCACACATGGGACGCTCCAAGCACACTGACCTCGAAAAAAATAGAAGACCGACTGAGACTACTAGGGCGGAGAGGTAGGCGCCGGGAATATGCACTCGAGACGGTGCAACGGTGCATTGCAGGTGATTACTAATGCCAGAATTATAAGCCAATACTTTTCAGACGGCTACACCGCACCGTTTAGATTACTTATACTAAATCTAACGGAATATTTGTAATCATTGCACTTACTTGCTTATTATTTTATGCAGATACAGTTAATAATATTAATAATTTAATTATTAAAGATTTTTCGGTACAGCTAAACTAGTTATTTATGTATTAAGGGCGTAATCAAGGGGATTATGGCATGAGGGAATGTTTAAAGCCCGACGTAGGAGGGATTTTAGTTTCCCGAAGGCCATTAGTAACGATTAGGCCCGTGGTACATACAACGTTTCATTTTATTTTGGATCATTTTAATTTTTCAAATCAAGAGAATATTCAAAATTTCCGTATTTTTTTTAAACTGCGAAAAAAATCCAGTCTAACTAGTTGACTATCTTGTCGTTGCCAGGGTACGGTATGTTGTTAATTTCTGTTTTGCGATTTTCCAAAATAAAAACTGATGAAAACGTGTATTCTAAGGAAATGTTACAACAAGGAAGAGTCCAAAATTCAAGAAAAAGTGTCACGTTCCCTGCGTTTGTAATGTTTAACAGTTTTTGAAATAAATGATGTTTCATGATAATTGTTATTTAATGTAAAAACTGACGTTTACAAAGTGACGAATGTACGGTCCTTTATTTGTTATTGTTGCGTAGCAACTTTATGAAATTCAGTGCTATAAAAATAAAGATTACGCCCTGATTTGCGGGCGTATAAAGTAGATTATGGTTCCAAAATAAAATAAAAATTATTATTCTCTATAACTTATTCTTTTTTTATTTCAAAGCATTCTGTTGATATATTTTTGGAAAATACTAGGTAGATATATCAGTTACAACAACTTATTGGCGATTTTGAAATAAAAAATTTACAACGTTGTTTCCTTAAAAAATTAGGCACAAAATTCTTTTATTTATTTTTTTAATTTGCACAATCTTTATACGCCCGCAAATCAGGGCGTAATCTTTATCTTTTTGTCATTCAAAATTACTAAGCAACAATATTAAATAAATATAATTTCATATTATATTATCAGATTTTTATTTCAAAAAACGTCAAACGAGCAATAAAAACATTATAGTATTCCCAAAAACGACGAAAAATCGACCTTTTTTATGTCGATTTTTTTCAACAATTTTCGATAAATTGACCGGAATTTTCGACCCTGTTTTTGATTTGAAGAAGCAAATATAAAACACAATAAAACATTGTATGAACCACGGGCATAATCGTCACTAATGGCCCTCGGAAATTTAACAGTTTCACATCCTCTGGGGCCATAATTCCCCTTATTATGCCCTGAATAAATAAATATGTAACTAAATATTATAAATTATTATTAATGTATTCATGTTTAATACGATAATCAGCAATAACAATCAAATACATCATATATCAGTCTGCTAGATGTCCTTATAGCAATGTTTACTGTATTGTCTTTTGTTGTTGAATTAAAATCTTTTATTGAAATGCTGTGACTTTATTATTTATTAGATACCCACAATCTGTGACCAATAAAAAAATAAGTTAGGTACTTTTTAAACTTTAACAATATAAAAAAATGTCTAAATTTACCCAATGGAGGTGGTGGGTAAAAGATAGCTTCCTGCTTCTAGAATTATAGTTTTGTTGATTTAAAAATTGAAAATACAGTCCCCAGCTTCTAATTTTAGTAAAATTTACGTTTTTGCATTTCAAAATTAGTAAATTGTTGCTTCTGACTTCCAAAATTAGGAAAATATTGTTTCCGTTACCCAAAATTGAAAAAAATGTCAAAAAACCCAGGTTTAAAATGTCAGATTGAGCCTCTAAAATTTGTAAAATTTGGCCTTTAAAGGGGTTGTATACCGAAAAGCAAAAATATAGTAAAAACAATTCTAGAAACAAATCTTCAAACGGCAGATACGTGCGATTTGCCGTTTTGGAAACATTAGAGACCAAAGTGTAAAGAACGTTGATTGTGACGTCATACCGACATATTGCCGAATATCAGCACACTAGTTGTACGTTCCGTCTGATATGTTATGAGATTGTTTACGTCCTGCCATTAAACTTTGCTGTTTTACATTATTTTCTAATCTCGGTAACATTTGGTTTTGAACCATGGTATACCAAAAATGAATTAAGTAAGTTAAAGGAGAATACGAATAATCTGCATAACCACGAAAATTCCGAAAGATTAAACGGCACATCTTAGTGAAGGTGCGGAATTTGTATAGCAATGGCAAAACCAAAAGAATGTTTGTTGAGAACAAACCAGTAAATGTTGTGGGAAATGAACTTTCCTCTATACCACGTGCTCCATCGTGTATTAAAAATGTATTATTTATAGTATTAGACTATTAGATTATTCTTTTCTAACATAAGTAGAATACTGTTTTGCAGTTTTTTCGTCGTTTTGTTTTCTCTAAGATGTAAAGAAAGAATAGCTGTTTTTGATAATCTTCTTACAACTTTCTGCTGAAGCATCAAGTTCGTCTTGTATCTCCCGACACAATCTTCGCCTTTAAAATGTGCACCGCAAACGACATTATTGTGATTGGATTGGACTTTAAAAAAATTGTATTTATTATATTTTCCAGGCTTTATATAGCTTTGGTTCCTTTTCTTCTTTTGGAAAATTATGCAGTGCCCCGTTAGAATTTTTTAAATTACTATTGCACCCGAAAACACAACAGTTTGGCATTTTTGATAACTTTCAGTCACTACAAACAACAAAAAAAAAACACAATACGTAAACGCTCGGTCCGATGTCGGTATGACGTCACGTGCTAAGAATGTTCAACTTTGTTGTTTTGCTGTCTAAAAACCAAAGATCGTAGCGACTTGCGGTTTTGATTTTTAATCTTAGATATTGTTTAAGAATTTTTAGACGCTTTCATAAAAATTTGGTTTACTGCCCGTTTAACATCTAAAATTAGTGCTCATCACTAGTTCTAAAATTGTTCTAAAAAGTTCTAAAACTGCTCATTGGTTTCATTTGGTGTTTAACCATAATTTTAAGTAAACTTTTTTTTTATATGCGAGTATAACAGCAAAGAGTATTACACTTTATTATACTTACAACAGTAAGTATTATACTTTATTTTTTGAAATGATTAATTATTATTACAGAATATGAACAACTAACTTTGGAAATCAAAAAATATTTCTGAAGCTCATTTAATATTTTATATTTGCTTACTATTTTTAATAAATTTTATAACATTATTTGTTGTTCAAAAAAAAAAGAATTTCTGGTACATGTGATTTAGTTACCAAATATTATCTGGGTGACAAAATATAAAAATTTGTCAGAAAAAATTGGTATTCGATTATTATTTTGGTGCTCATTGAAAATTTTCCCATTATTCATTAATTTTAAAAAATTAAAAACATCGCCTTCGGCTTCTAAAATTAGTAGTGTCACCTCACAGGTTATAAAATTTGTAAAAAGACGTCTCTAGCTCGAAAATTAGCGCTTTCTATCATCTGTATTGTACAAATTATGACAAAATTGTAAATTTTGTGGAAAAAAGTAAGTTGGGTCATTTGCGGCCTTGTACAATTCAGGTACCTTGGAGGGTAGTTTTTCTATTAGGGGTTTATGACAGCCACAGGCCAAACTCAGTTTATAATACAAAATCCGATTTCATTTAGAAACTAATTATTTAAAAAATCTAACCGATTCTTTTGTTTTTAAGTTTTACTTTAACGACGTTATTATTTAAGTTTTTTCAGGAATTTTCAGGAATTAATTTAAATAAATATTATATGAGAAAAATATATAGGTATAATTGAAGTAACTAAGTAACCCTTGTCAAAGTACACCCAATTTTTTTCTTTTTTTGCCCATAAGAAATTCGCTTATGGATGTACGGGTTACGTTACTTAAAAAACTTCTTAAAATATTCCACAAGAATCTGGAAAGAAACAAAGCAATATGCCGCGAATAAAGAACAATGAAACATAATTACGAATTAGTGCAAATCTTTTTAAAAACGCAAAACCTAAACCGTGGCGATCCAAAACACTTAGACCCACTTTTAAATGTCGTGATTATCTCAAATTTAAAAAAGAGTTCCATCTAATTAACCTAACATAAATTAAAAAAATGTGTACTTTTAAGAGGTCTTTAACGTTAGGAACAATATTGGGCCAATTGACAAAAAAGCAAACACATTATGTATCTGAGAACCCTATTTTTACGTTCATTTGTTTGGCAAAATTTCTTTTCTGTTACCAGGATCCACACTTTTCCATCTATCTTATTGTCCTGATCCTGAAACTTCCAATCTTCTTAGAGCAGTACCGTCGAAAGTACCTTCATTGAAAATAATTTAAAATCTTCTAAAAACGCACAAAAGTACATAGTTTAAAAAAAATTTAACAGTTCTATAAAAAGTAAATAATGCTAACAGTGCTTAAATAAGAAAACGAAACATGTTTTTGTTGATTTAAAATTCACTGTCTTATTTTTATTTAAAACACTTATATTATTTAAATAAAATTACTTAAATTTCCAAGTTTGAAAGCCATTTTGCAGGTAATTGTTAGATAATAGGGGTATATTATACTTTAAATAAGTCATAAGTATAAGAAAATTGGTTTCTTCCAGATAAAAGTGGAAAAATTGTATCTACATATGCAAATAGTAAAAATAGTGAAATACATAATATTTTTAATAATATTTACTAATTTTGTTAATGTCAAATTCCCAGAAATACTCTGTTTACATAATTTATTAAAGTGATATGAATTGCAATGTTTTTATATTAGAATTCTATCTACGTCATCTGCTCGTATGTGATTATAATATTTAGTTAAAATTACCACTGGTTCGTTAAACTGTACGATAATGAAATTATTATGATATACACCTAATCAGTACAAAAGTAGAATACAACTGTCGTCATCAACTTATCACAAAGAAGAAATCAAGCACCAAAGTGTAGTTATTTTCTACTTAAAGTAATTGCTACTGCAATTTTGAAAATAACCATAGGATCATTCATTCTTGTTCTAAAATAGTTATGCAATCGTAACGAAAAAATGTCATTTTAGAACATATTCAGGGTCAAAATTAAATAATTTCCTTAAAATATACACTTTCAACTTAATTTATTTTACATTAATAAGCAAATTGAAAACATTTTTTGACCATAACGGTGCAGCCCGTTCTGCAAAATTTAATGTTGTATGTTAATAGATCAAACTGAAATTAAGAGTTAAAAAAGGCAAAATAAAAAACTATAAGTTTTGAAAATTTAATAATGCGCACACCTTTAACTTCACTTAAAAAAAATACATTCATACCATCCATACGTCGATAATAATTAGACAAAAATGTGCAAAACTTCGCAAAAATTTTGACCAAAGTGAATCTTTGTGGAGACTTATTTAGATGTCCTAACCAAGCAGATCCTAAAAAGTCAAATTACCCTTTGAACTATAGGTTTCGATTTTTTAAGAGGTAAAAAAGACGAATAATTTCAGTCATTTGCAAATCCATAAAATTATCAATTTTTTATTGTTGAAAATAATGTAGTCTGTAAAATTGAACATAAAAAAGGTCCCTAGACATTATTTCATAGAATTAGTGATTTCAAAGATGTACTGAGTATCTTTTTGGGCCATTAGAAATATATGGAGAACCGTAAAATATTTTGATTCGAATTTTTGTACCATTGTTTTACGTACTGAAATTTATTAGTGTGCAATATTTTTTAATTTGTGGCACTTCCGGTTGTACCGGAAACAACCACTAACTTTATTATTTTAAATGTTAACTTATAATTTTTTACATTTTCAGTCGTCTTGGAAAAATAACATATTATACTTTCTATGGCTGTATTTATTTCCAACAGCTTCGAAAATATTAATTTTTTCTAAAAAAAATATGTTTTCATGTAAAAATGTATTTCTAAAAAATTATTAAGGGTAAAAATTCTAATTTACGCAGGATTATTGTTAAGATATCTTTCATTTTAGAACTACAATTTTTCGAGTATTTACAACGTGTGGTAAAAATTTTTTTTCAAAAACCGCTTTTAGAAATTTGAATAATTTTTTTAAATAAAACCCTTCCAAAAAACTTCATGTAATTCCAGCCAATCTGAATTTTTGTAAAAACCTTTATTACCTAAATTATTACCTTATTACCCTAAACGTAAAGATCTTAAAAAGTTTACAATAGAACCGTGGGTTTTCTTTATTTAGAGGGTGAAAAAGAGTCAAACAATTCCAGTTTTTTGCAAATATAGGAAAATTGTCAGTTGTAATATTCCAAGAAAGTGAGAATAAATTAAAAATAATTTGATAGAATTTCGAAAACGTAGTGCCAGACAATAGAGACAAGACCCTGGAAAAGTCGGGTGGTCTTTTATCAAATAGCAACACGTTTGAGAAGTTCTATCAAATTATTTTAAAGGCGTTAATAAAAAAGTAGTTATCATTCATAAAAACAAAATACTTCAACTGATACTCGTGGCAATACTCTACTGTAGAAAATTCCCACTGAACTAAAATGACTGGAATTAAAAGTTTTTATTGGATTTTAGAACCTTCAAAAAATAATCATTAAAAAAAGATAATAATACTTATACTTTACACAAAAACAGTTTCTAGATTTTGTTTTGTAGCATCAATCATTTCAAACATACTCACAAACTAAATCATAATTATAAACAAAAAATGATTAAAATTATTATTATTATTACTCGTAATTTTTACAAGTATTTAAAAATGATGTTAAATACATTTTTTTGTAGAAAAATAATTTAATCTATCTGTAGACAAAGTAAAGGTTTCAGTGCTGAAGATTGATAAAGATTTTACTTTGTCAGTCTTTATCATTTCTTAATTTGCTTCATCCAAGAAATAAAGCCAATGACTTTTGATTCAAGAAAAGCAAGGAGCAGAATGATTAGTTGTAAGTCTTGCACCTCTATTTCTGACTCAACTCTCTGCCAGATATATTACAACAAATGAAGATAAAATTTTTCTTAATACATAGGGAATGGTTAACAAAAAAAAAATGTAAGTCTTATACCCCTACTTCAGGACTGAACTGTCTACTAAACTGCTCTTAACATAATTCTTCAGACTGTAAATTTTCTATAAAAACAATAAGATGAAATTAAACGCCAAAATTTGTAATGATTGTTCCTGTTTCAAGTCAAATTGGTCTTACAAATTAATAGTTGACCAAAATAGCTACGAGGTTCAAATTTGATATTTTATTCGCAGCAACCATTTAAACAATCAACGATAAAATTGTTATATTATAACGAATAAAAATAGCATTTTTTTAAATTTACAGAAAATGATTAATAGAAAAGAGATATGTATGTCTCTACTTCTGACTGAACTGTTTCCCAAACAATCCTTACCATAATTCTTGAGACTAAATTTTCTATCAAAAGAATTATAAAAAAACAACAAAATTTATGTTTTTAACTCGTTTTACAAGCTAAATCGGTCTTACGGTCTTAACAGTTGTCCAAAATGACTGCCAGACCAAAATTTATTGTGTCATTCGTCGCTTCAATAACTTATGTAGTGTGTGTTGAATGTTATGACAATTTCAATTTTCAGCAGTTTTTTTTATTATTTAATAGGTAATTATCTGGATAAAGTACGTGTGTTTCTCTGCTGTTTGCATTTTTTTATTACGCTTAAATAATAGGCGCCGGTTAAAAGGCACTGCAGCGTGCAAAATTCCTTAATTTATGAAATGGCGTCCGATAAAGTGCTATGTCACTTGGACTTCTAAGTCTAACTATCTCTTTTCTATTAATCAACTCTTGTATCGAAAAAAAAAAATAAATCCTTGAAATATAATAATCTTATCGTCGATTGTTTAAGCAGTTGTCGACGTATGAAATCAAATTTTTGGGTTTGGCTTAGAATTTTATTCTTTTTATAGAAAATTGTTAGGGGCAATCTGGCCAGACAGTTGAGTCAAAAATAAAAATGCAAGACTTAATTATCTCTTTACTACTAATCATTTTTATACATAAAAAAATCATCCTTATTCGTTGATGTATGATGTAAAATTTTAATGTAATTTTGCATTTTAGTACATTAAACTAATATTTAAGTTTTTCTTGAAAAAAATTATGGAAAAGCTTAAAAAATCGTAATTCTTTTCTTAAATTTCCAATGACGTCAGTGTTATGATCTAGGTACTTCAATATCTAATACTCGACTTTAGAAACGTCACAACCAATAATAACTGAGCAATGAGTAGCATACATTCCCCACCACATCACATTAAACACATACTCCACATTGCAACCAATCAAATAATGTATTACGCCTGCTGACGTCAGTTAGCTTTCCTCTAACAAAAATAATTAATTTTTGGCGTTAATTCGTACCACTACGAATTAAGCAAAATAAAAAATAAGAGTAGGCTTATTCTTTATGTAGTTTCACAAAATGCAATAAAAAATAGGCGGAATGACCTAATTCTATCGTGGATTGTGTAAGCGGTTGCCGACAAATGAGGTATTAAAGGTTGTCCGGCAGAGGGTTGGGTCAACAATTGGGGTGTAAGACTTACATATGCAATTATACAATAATTTTATAATAAACTTTATCAAATTATAAATATTTTTTTAAGAGAAAAATAGTCTTAATAGAATATTTAATTATTAATTTAACACGGTCGGTTTTCTCAGATCGCATCGAAGGATCTAACGACCATAAATTACTTGCGTTTATTGCACAAGTAATAAACAGAAAACTTGTCTTTTAAGTCAGGTACGCCAAAATTGGTTTGCAACAGTATAGTTAAGGGTTAACTTGCAACCAATAGATTACGTAGAAGTTTTGACGTCATTCGAACAAAGATTGTCAATTTTTGAGAAAGATAATTAGAATTAAGAAATAAAAGTCGGTGTAAGCTCATTTTTTGCGAGTCTGATCGTTTAATATGATCAGTGTAAAAATAATAGATACGTATATAGACTGTGCGTTTGTCTAATTTGCTAATTTCTATAAAACCTGAAATGAAATTCCGAAAATACTTTTTCCGGAAGTTTTAAATGAATTAAATTTAGTAGAAAACAAGATCCGAGTACAAAAGAAAATCTCGCGATGGTTCCCGTTGGCGACGAAGGAAATGAAACGGCAAATTTCAGCTGCTATCTACATGTTTTTCCACGTCGATGATCGTATCGTGAAAAATCAGCGTCGGAGTCGCAAGTTTGGTCGCGCGGCGCGGTGGTGGCCAATGGTGAAAATCGCGTAATTGCGTCCGCCCGCATTGATTGGCGATACTTGCATGAGAATGACATCGGAAAACAGACAGACATAGGCAGGCAGGCAAGCTGGGAACCAAGATCAATATTCGGCACTGGCTGACAAGTCCCGCGTCCTCGGCCGCCCGTATACACACCGAATTATGCAAACCATCTTTAATAGTTAATCAATGAATACAATCACCCCGCCGCCAACTTACAGCCCTTTCATTTATTTAAAACCACCACCGGAAAGCGATACCACAAGGCCTGGGAGATATTACAAAAGCTATATCAAATTTTAACATCAGAATTATTATCTCAATACTATTTAATATAATAATATAACACATAATCCGATATCAGAATATGAATAAACTAAACAGACAAATTTTAAAAGAAGTAAGAATCAAAAAAAAGGCAAAAGTCAAAAAACGGTAAAATTAAGGAGAAGAGACCTAATTGTTTTTTGCTTTCTTGTATAAGAAAAAAATGCGGCGATTAAATACAAAATGTTAACAGAAATAATAGTCAAAATGATAGCTTAGTAGAATGACAACATAAGAACGAAAGTAAAGAAAAAGAAAAAAATGTAAGCAAAAACGGATGAACAATACAGACAAAAATACAAAAACATCAAAGACAAAAATAAACTAAACAAACGATTATGATTACTGAAGCCAAGAAAAAATGTTATCAAAGATTTGGGAAGACACTAGAAATAAGAGTAAAGAAAAGTAAAAACTATTTTAAAAAATATCAAATAAATGTTAATGTAAAAGATAAAAAGAGACAAATTATCAATAACACGGATGATATAATAACTAAATGAAATTTTTTTTTCGAAATTACTAATCGGTTAGTGAGAAACAATACAGAAGAAAGAAAAGAAGAGATAATTTAATAAAAGAAGAAACAGAATTACATATTACAGAAGAACTGAACAAAGCATGTAAAAAGCTTAAAACCGACAATGAACTGGAAATGAAGAAAAAAGTTACTACTTGAAGTGTACAATAATGTAGTAATCCACAAAAGAAGAAACAATAAGGATTGAGCAAAATTTATAGAGAAATAGTTTTGCTAAAAAGTAGACCATTAAAGTATAATAAGTATAATATGAATAATATACAAATAATATCTAGAGAATAAACTAAGAAAACTACCAGAGTCTAACCACATTAATAGAAGCGCGGAGTGGTTTTCGCAAAGAAAGAAGTTTGCAGGATTATAAATCGAACCTCTACTGTAGATTAACTTTTATAACTATGAAAATTAAACTAATCAATTAGAAATTATTCGTATCAAAGTTGTTAGATAAGAACCTCATAAACATTGTTCTCAGTCGTTAGAAAGAACAGAGAATTGAAGGAATAACAAACATATAAAAAACGAAAAGAATCAGGCCCCCAAGAAATGAGCCCATTGATAGACAAAAGGGATAAGAGTAATCCAGAAAAAAATGGCATTTACAGATTTTACAAACTGTTGGATGGTGAAGTGTTTTAAAATTCTCGATTAAATGGGAGTCAGTAGTTTGAGAGAAAAGTATAAAAATAAATTCATTAACATTACAGAGCTACTGAAACTTTATGGAAGAGAGAGCAATGACAATATTTATACTTCGTGTTGGATCTCTTTGGTGTGTAGAATGAAATGTAGCAAGCACCCAAAACAAAGTTGTCATCCTCAGGTGACGAATTAAACTGGTTTAATAATTAAACTGTGGAATTAAAGTTTGTTCACTTATCAAAAAACCACCAACGTCGCAATTTCGCGTAAAATACAACCGGCAACATTGCACATTTTTGACATGGGGTGAAAATTGACATTTGTCATCGAGGCATATTTCATGTTAGGTTATATCATAAATAACGTTAAAATGTGTGGCCTGCCAAAGTGCATTATAAAATGTGTTTTTAACTATTAAAACACCCCTTGTCCTCTTTGAACACTCCAATGTGCCCCAATGCCTTTAATAAAATTCGGAAAAAACATAATCTAAAAACTAAAAACAAGCGGGCAAACGACTGATAAAGAAGGATTTACAACTCGACCAATCACAATTAAACGAGCACGGGCTCTTCGTTCCATTGGTTTTGCTTTCCCTCAGTCGTGGTGACCAACCTCATAATGTTAAATTACCAAATTTTGAAATTTTATGAATTACCAACTTAAATCAACAGGTGATGGTTTTTTGATAAGTGAACAAACTTTAAACTGGTTTAATTCCCCACCTGAGGATGACAACTTTGTTGTCGAAACGTGCGAAGTGCAAAGTGAAATTGTTTGGTGCTTTTGGGTGCTTGCTACATTTAATATTTATACTGTTTCTTGGAATTATTTTGACAAACAAGTTGCTCTTCATAAAATTGTGGGTGAGATAATCTCGAAAATGGGAAGGGCAATCCCAAAGATTGCACGAAAGTTGTATTTATGAACTTAAATGATACTTTTTCCAAATCAGTAAAAAAGTAAAAAAAAAATTCAGTCAGTAAAATAATAGTTATTTAGATATCAAGGAAGAGAAATGCATGATTATTCCTAAGGTACCGTTTATAGAGCGAAACTCGAGGGTTATAAAGCACCGAGGGAATAATCGCACTTCGCTCGTGTGGTATATATTCTATTTTTTGCACGACCTAAACAAATAATCTTAAGAAATTTGCTGTAATTTTTTAATAAAATTTAAAAATAAGCATAAATCTATCATTATTTGCAATTTACACTATGGCAACATCAACAACAACAAACATTTTCGTTGACGACGAACCTAACAACGAGTCAACAAAGACTTGGCAACGGGAGCAAATATTTTTTCCCGTCGTTAGGCCCATTTCTATCCCTTGGGAGAGAAATTGGACTTCTGTCACGATTATGACACTCTTGATTCCTAGATTCCTACTCCCTGTCGTACAAAAAAAATTTTTAGTCGACCTTAACCAAGAACTGAATTTTCGGTCTCAAATATAGCCAAAGTACCAAATTATAATTGATTCAGGAACATAAATAAAACTAAAGTTATAATAATTATCAAAAACGAATTTCCAAAATAATAAAAAAAGAGAATGAATAAACTTCTTGAAAATAGCTTTCCTAATTTTCCAGATGATTAGTGCTTCTAATTTTCATCTTCAGGATTAAAAACAAACTTCAGTCTCTGGTACATACACTATACTATTTTTATTTTAGTTTATTTTCTCCGAAATTTGGAAAGGTCGAAAACAACTGTGTTGGATAATTTGCAGATTTTTAAAGTCTTAAGGTAGTTTTTACAGTAGCAACTTTTGTTTGTCACAACAAATTTAAAATAAAGGTTGATACAGGGCCGGATTACCCAGTAGGCTATCTAGGCTGTAGCCTAGGGGCGCCAGCGAAAATAGGGCGGCAGAAAAATTTTAAATTAACTGAAATGTAAATTGTTTAAATTTTAAAATAAATATAAAACAAAAGAATTCAAATATTTTCTTAGAAGCCCATTAAGGCGGGAGAAATTGGTACATCTTTTGCTCTTGGCTATTGGGTCAGATTTGGTTAAAAATTGTAATTTTGATGAAGTCATAAAAGAATTTGTTTCTATGGTGTGTCAAAAAATTAAATTTTAGTGTTTATATTTGTAAAATTTTAATTTTTTAATTTAATAAATACTTTTGTTTTCTTTTTTTAATTATAAACAATTAAGTGTAAATTATATAAAATAAAAAAACGGTACCATTTTTTTCTATAAAATAGTTTTTGAGAAAGAGAGGAAGGGTTTTAAAATTAGCCTAGGGGCGCTAACAACTATAATCCGGCCCTGGGTTGATAGTAACGTGGGGAGAGAAATACCCTCGCAAATAGTAAGCACTTTTCTACCAAAAATGTACCTAATAAAACGAAAAAATTCGAAGATATTACCACTCCCCTTCATTTCTTTGAATTTTTAACCAAAAATTGCAACTTTACAATAAATAAGTTTGTCAGTGTAAAAGTAATGGTAAAAGCACGAAACCCAATTAAAAAAGGACAGATTGGTCTCAAAGTGAAGTATGTTTTTCTACGTTCAAAGGGCGCGTAGCACCTTGAGAAAGAGTTCTTAATAGTGCTGGATCGACTATCCTATGAGTATTTTCAAATTAAAAGTTATATAATCGATGATACTTAGGAAGTCATTCTTATTATAAAAATCAAGTCAGTGACACACATTTTTGGAAAAAAATCGTTATTTAATTAATAGTTGTGCCAATACAGAGTAAAAAATTCTAAGTTCTGAAATTGAAATAAAATAACGGGATTTTTAGCAATTTTTATCAGTAAACTGAAGTCAAGTGCCTTGAACATAAAATTTACCATTTTTAGAGCATTGTAAGTAACATATCAAGGTTCCAAACAAATTATTTTTGTAATGTACATGTTTTATTTTTATTAAAATAAGAACTTATGTAACCTGTCCTTTTTATCAATAAAAAAAATTGATCACATTTTTAAATAATGTACTGTTTCATGGTGTTAATAAATATATTTTTTTTTTGGGGGGGGGGGGGTTGGGTGTGAGGCTAAGACGTTCAGTGTTACAAAAATTAGTATTTTTGTGAAAGAAGAATAAACACAATAGATCTAGGTTTTTTTTAGTACTTTGAATAAAAATATATGTCAGAGGCGACACACATTGCACATCGGCTTGGCTATATCAAAATTTTGATAAGTTGATATTAATTTATGAAATGCTACATCACCTTTTTTATAATTATCATTGCCTGATATAAGTATCGATATTGTTCACACCACTTGACCACACTGACAAACAAATAAAAAACTTTTTAATGAAACAAAATTCATTGAGAATAAAAAACTTTATTGATCAAGGAGATACATATGATATTTAAAAGCATATTGTTGGTCTCCCTCGAGGACAATGTGACGGTTTAAATTTAAATGAGTTCAGCAGACAAGCCTGTAGGAAATGTAACGTCCGGCGGTTTCCGATGGCCGAATGATTTTAACCACCTGCAACAACGTAAAGAACACAGTGTTATTTATTTGCATGATAACCCGCATGTTTCACGTGCAAACAACTAGGAAAAAATGGAATACGGCGGTTATTACTTTTAACCGGTAGTTTAGCCACCATTCACGCAATAAAAAGCGCTAAACGACAACACCATTATTTTCTTTAATAAATTAGCATTATTGAGCTGCATTATTAAATGCTGAAGCTCACTTAGCCGTGACGAATTAAAGCCATAAACATAAAAACTGTCACCACACTCAACACTGGAAATTATTTTCATTAATTTTATCTTATTAACCGTTACAATGACGCATAAATAAACAGGTCACAAAGCGGGCATTCCCCCTTCAAATTCCAATAAAAGCCAAATTTTATTTAATTATTCTTTATTTATAGGCTTACCTGTCCGCGTTTCAAGCCAAAATAACGCGCCACTGGATCCCCCGCCTGTATCCTCATCAGCATATTCTCCTTTAATTTACTACAAAAAAATTAATAAATCCCCAACACCCTTTTACCACTCACTATCTTGTTAGCAATTCTTGTTTTTCCTCCGGGGTCATTACCACGTGTTCAGGAACTAATTCGTGTTCTGTTATATTAATCAATAATTCTGATTCCAAAAACTGCTCTAAGATGTATTTTGGGGCCATGTCAACAAGTGATTGTTTGGCTGAGGGCGTCATCCCCTGCTGTACTACAATAATAGCCCTGTGTATATTTTCGTCTTGCATTCTTTGACAGTAAGTTTTTATTGTTTTAATGCCAATTTTTGGCTCGTCAGGGAAGAAAACAAACATCTGATCTGTGGGGTCATCATTGTGGGCAACCAGAATAGTTAAATCGTTACGTGAAGGCCGTTTCTCGCTTGGTTTATCCCCACATTGTTCCTTGAATTGCTCAAGGGTTTGATCCAATTCATCCTGGGTTACTAAATAGCCCCTGTCGTGGCATAACTAGACAAAATTTGTTTACAAGTGCAAAAGTGAGGTTAGAGTTGATACCTGCATGACCGTTTTACGAATTCGCCATAATTTATAAGTCTCTGCTTCATCATCCATTTTTTTAGTTAATTAATAATCTCACTACACTTTAATTATAGAAAAAAAGTAAATTAAGACCTATTAAAAAAAACCTGCGCTAGTTTATTAAGTCGTAATCCGCCATTCGCGAATTCTTGATTGTGCAATATCGTGTAATTTTGAAAATAAAGTTTGCATGTATTACAAATAAATTATTTCAAAAACACGACTGTTATATCATATTATATGACTTTATAATAAATTACTTAATTAATAATTTAAAATAATAATTCATTTTTATTTTTTCGCTCTTATCTGAATTTTGACAGTGTGCAACTGTCAAATTAATGGCGCCATTTTTAAATCAAAATTCAAATTGTTGACAAAGCTCCCAAAATGTCGTGGAATTGCAAGATAATGGACTTATTACATGGCAAATATCTGCTAAATAGAATAAAAAAGTTAATTCCTGCTGAAGATGCCATGAAAAACAAGACTATCATAATATTTTACTTTGGTGCTATGTGGTGTAAATCATCAGATTGTAAAGTAATCCTTCAAAAATTAAAAGAGCTGCACAAGGTAGGGCCCCCTAATACCTGCAGCACGCTATACTTTTATCTGAACAGGAAAATCTTCGCAGAAATATGGGTATTGAGGTGATTTATGTATCCTCTGATACAAGTGTAGACGACTTTGACGCATTTTATAAATCACAAGGGGGCTGGTTTGCTGTACCTTATCAAGATGATTTGGCTGAGTTTGTAGAGAACATTTGTCGTTAAACTAGCCCAAAATAAATTTTTAGGCAACTACGTAGAATTTTTGGTATTACGACAATTCCCAATGTTATTGTGGTCAGAAAAAATGGAGAAATTATAACAACAGCAGGAAGGCAAGAAATTGTACAAAAAGGTTTAAATGTTTTGGTAACTTGGACTGATTAACAATAAAAAATTATCAGAATTGTTTATTGTATAAAATTTACTCTTCTGGTATTTCTAAAGAACCATCATTTACTTCATCAATAACGTCATGTGGGGGCTTCCCATCAATAGTGCAACCAACTGATTGAGCAGTACCTAAGACTTCTTTTACTGTTCCTGACAGGTTTTTCGCCATTGATCGTGGCCTCATTTGTCTGGCAATGCTGATAACATCATCCAAAGTAATGTTGCCACTGTGTTTAACTGCAAGAGAAAAAAAATTAAAAACCTTAATCATCAACTGAATAATAATGTACACCCCCTTGAGTAACATGCTTAGTAATTCGTAAGCATGGGTTGCAATTAAGAGTAAAATAATATAGCACTGTGTTAATTTCAGCAAATCAGGCTTGATTTGTTGTTCATAACCAATGCACAAACATAAAATACTTCAAAAAATGACACAATGACTTACTGTTTTTCTGCTTCTTCCTGTCCCTTGGTGGTTCTTTCAAAGCTTTAATTATTAAACTGGCAGCTGAAGGGACAACAGAAATTGCGGCTTGACGGTTCTGGATCTTAAGTTGAACAGTAATCTTAAGACCTTTCCAATCAGCTGTACCTTTGGCAATGTCATCACCAATTTTTTTGGGAGACTGTAACATGTCACTTAAGCTTATGACTACTTTTTCACATGAAATTGACTTACCAGACCCAAAGGACCAATTTTAGGGGCCAAAGAAGATGTAGCACCTACTTCACCACCGACACATCTCAAATAAACTGGAAATTACGAAAGAGTGAGGTTACGTGGATACGTAAAATTTGAGAATCGACATACCGAATTTAACTTCGTTAGGGTCAAACTTTGGAGGCATTTTTTATTCTATTATAATTAAATTTGAGTAAAAATAAATACTCAAAGAGCAGATGATTGCAGATTTGTTCACGATGTGAAAAACAAACCACAGACAACCGTCCACGGCTTTTTCAAAGAGGAAGTGGCTAAGGTTGGGCGCCAAATATTTCAAATCCCACAAATTTCAAAAAATTATATACGTGCTCAAATTAAACTGGAAAACACTACATTAGACCTAGGTAATTTCACTGCATTATTAGAATAATTGTTGGTTACCTAAAATAATAAAAAATGTTCCTTTTTTTAATACAAGGTCGACTCTTTAGTCACTTCCGTCCTCCATTAGAAACGTCACAAATGTCAAAATCTGTCGTGTTTAGATGTTCGAAGTTCGCCCCAGTCCTACAAATCTAATTAGTCACAAAATTAAGAATGTTAATTAATAATAAATAGTGAAGTGTTAGTGCTATGAACACCACGGAAAACGTATTAAAAGCTACCCAAGGGGGCTTACACTGCAGCAAGGATGCCCTAACTGACTTCTTTGGATGGTTTCTGCAAGTCCTGCTAGCCTGTCTGGCCTTCACATGCCTTATAGGTAACTATTATGATATCCTCCGAAATCTTTTAACTTGACTTTGTAGCTAAAAGGTTTTGTGAGCCAAGGAGTGAACGTCGTTCTTGGTTAATTTGGTTCTATGACACTTCTAAGCAAGGAATGGGGGCTATGGCGATACATTTAGCTAATGTATGGCTTGCAGGACAATATTTAGGCGATCCTTGTACTTGGTACTTGATAAATTTTCTTCTGGATTCGTCCTTGGGGTTGCTTATCATCTTTATAGGAATTCGGTTTTGTCAATATTTATCGAGAAAGAAGAGTTGGGATGCTATTAATTTTGGGGAGTATGGAAAGCCTCCATCTGCGAATGCATGGCTGGCTCAGTGCTGTCTTTATGTGCTCCTTATGGCTATTGTTAAAATTTCTATAACGTTATTTATGCAACTGGATTTTTGGGATGGCGTTAAAGACTTTATTTTATCGCCTATTAATAATCCTAAAGTAGAACTTGCATTTGTTATGCTTATCATTCCTTTTTTTGTAAACGTAAGTTGTTTATTATACAATAATAATTATGGGTAATTAATATTATTTTTTACAGATGTTAATGTTTTGGGTCACTGATAACTTTCTCATGCATAAAAGCCATAGTAAGAGACATGTGAGAAGGACAAGTGTTGAGGATAGTCTTTTAGCCAGAACAAAAGTAAAATATAGATCATTTAAGAAAAAAATTAAGAAACGTGATTCTGAAAGTGATATTTTACTTTCAGGAGATGACGAACTGTTAGATTCGGAATCAATACCAATAAATAGACATGTTGTAACTTAAAAAAACTTTTTCAGCTGATTAAAATAATAGACTGTTCAATAATGTATTAAATTCAAGTGCCTTAAATTTGGTTACTTGTGCCAAATTATTTTAGTCAGCGATTTTCTTAATGCGGCTGTAATTTTTGTCTCTCATTTTGCTATTTTTTATTGAACCTGGTTACCGTGAGATTAGTGATACGTGTGTTACTTTAACAGGTGCTATTTTTAGGACAAAACATAGTCAAGGAACTTGTATAGAATCATTAGTGTAGGTACTGGTTACATATGGGATTGAACAACTCGTAAAAGACCGTCCCATTTTTTTTATTTATTTATACATTATTTCTGTTTATTTCGCTACTGAAGGTTATGTAAATTTGTGTTAATTTTTTTCACTGACATTCCTCATTTTCGTATACATAGTTTATCTTTTGTTTTAATCATGAACGTCATATGTTTACCATATTTATACCAAATATTTAGATATTAAGAAGTTTTGTGTACAGAAGCGATAATAAATAAATCGATTTATTTTCGTAAAAAACAAATATTTTTATTTCAAATTCTAGACTTCTATTTTTGTTTGTCTCGTTTAGGCATCATTGACCTAAGAAAATGTAACTAGAGAAGACTAACTAACGTATGATTATTTTTGCACCGTTTTATTCGTTGTGGCGCTTGTGGCTTGTTCTATAATTTCTGGAGGCGTAAGACTTTCTGTTTCAGTCACTTTTTCCATACTGACCCGTTTTCTTTTGATTTTAATTGAAAACCACTGCGACGTGCCACAATTTAGAATGGCAAAAGTCCATTGCAATCTGATAAATATTTAAATCTTGCTGTAGTAGGTACATTCATCGTTCTCATTGGTACAAATTTGTATCTTAATAGAAAATTTGTATCATAATGATTATCATTAAAGTACTGGTAATTTGCAACTGAGTATTGAAGTAGAAAAATATATTTCTTTTCTTTTTTGTATATGACATTCTAAAAACTCTTACATTTCTTTTAGTTTCATAGAATTAACACTATAGTATTTTGTATAAGGTATTTTTCCGATATAGTTTTGATTTTCTGTTTTATTGAAAAAATATGGAAAATATCTTTTTTAAGTTCTTTTAGACCGAATGTTTTAGAATTTTTTTTTAAAGCTCGTTGAACAAAGGACTACTATAAATAATTCTTAAGTTAATAGAATTTATTTCATCGCAATATTTTAGAATAAAGTAAGAATTATTATCGTTATTACGACTATTGAGCGGAAAGAAATATTTCCCCTGGCAGAGCGGCACACAACTTAGCAATGACGGTGTTAAAACTCCGGTCTAAACAGTGAACGCTTGAGTCGATGATAACACGACATTATTTTTGCTTTATGGGATTGACTAAATACTCGAACGTTTTTTTGCTAAGTGGTCCGGCTTAGAACTTTATCAATGGCGTAATCCCACTTTAAGTACCTACCTAATCAATAAAAATAATTATAAAGACACAAACGCCATGAAATTCTTCTTTTTAATATGTAGTAAATCATTTGCTAAATTACAGCAATGAATCGTCGTGCTCTCCACTGAAAAAAATATTTCATTCCGCTTATTAGCTATGAATGTTTAAGACTAGTTTATGAAACACTATTTTTCTTTTCGTTTTGACTTTTGTAAAACTAAAAATATACACCTAATACTTATCCTTCGTCTTTGGCCTTGGCTTTATGCTGCTTAGAAAATAATTTATACATCAGCTTTTATTTTTTTAAAGCTAGCATTTGCGATAAGTTTGTCTATCACGAGCTGTTTAGTGGACATCGATTTGTTCTAAGCGAGCCCAACGTTTCTATAAAACCTGTCTACAGCTTCCTGGTGGTGTGCTCGATAGGACGAACGTTTTTAAAAAGTGAGGATTTAAATAAAAAACATTTGTTATTAAAAGTAATATACTTTTTCTTTATTTGAAAATGTAAATTAAACTACATAAATTTTTGAAATATCTATGTTTTTATGTACATAAAAAAATCCTAAAACTGTATTACTTTCAATTCCACTTTCAGTTTGTGTCATAACCGCATAAAATATTTTTACCTCATGTAAAACTAGAAAAAATGACTTAGGGCGAGTTTACTTAACTAAAAATAGTTTTTAATTGTATTCAGTATTGTAAAATATATACAATAAGTGACACAAATTAAAAGTGTTTGACTGTGTTTGAGTATCCAGTCTAGTTAATCTAAAATAAAACATTTTTGGGGTGCTCCTGGTAATGAAAATTTAATATACAATAGCCTAAACCTTACCTGTATCTGTATCTAACTTTGGTTGAGTATTAAATGGATACATTCCGCACAGAAAACTTACCCCACGTTGATATTTTTCATACAAATGGCTGCGACTTTGAATAAGTTATAATACAATAAATATAGCCATATGTACAAAAATAAATTACGCAATCAACTGAATCAAGTATTAAAAACACTAAAATCTAAGACTCAAGGTACTGAAAACGCCCCGTCACTGCAGTGACCACAGATTTACCATCACTTGGGCTGGTTGTTATAGTCGACATACACCCTGACTACTTCCCCTGAATATTTCCTCTGTGAGGGCATAAAGTAAAAATCGGGCTGCATATCAGGCGTAGGCCTATGTCTATCGTAAGTTGTCCTGGGCAGGGAGAAAGTCGACCTCTCCAGATTCCCCGGATAGGCCCCCCCTTTGGGCCTCTGTAGCGACCTCGTGTCGCCCATGTAATTGCTGGCGTTCTGCGGGGGCACCGACGGAGGCCGGCCTTGCGGCCGCTGGATGCGGTGGTTGGTCTTTGGGGGCAGCGTGTCGCTACGTCCTTTGCCGTTCATTTGGTGCTTCTTTTCCTCGGCTTCAAAGGCATCGAATGCGTAATTTGTGTTCGCCGCAGAGTAGTCTTTCCATGCAGAGTTGGGTATGAGACGGTCCTGGAAATAAAGGGAGTTGGAGGTTGTGTTTTTGGGGGAGTTTTAACCGAAACCGGACACCCAGGGTGAGAAGAGGTGCAAATGCAAAATGTGCGGTTACTTCAAGACTAAACTCACCCCACTAGGCCCTGACCGCGGGGCTACCAGTGCCGAGAACGCTCGATGGTGGCCACAGCCCAGTGGGGCATTGTCTCGCGACCTTGGTATGCACCCTGGTAATATACGGGGTCGAGCTGCACACTGTATACCCTCTACCAACAAGCACATAAAGATTATTGCAAATGCACCTTTTCTAACGTACATAATTGCTTTTTAGAAATATTTTACAAAAAGAGGCACAACAAATCAAATTTTTGCCAAATTAAATTTATTGATAAAGAGACAAATTATCTAAATTTTGAAAATACATGGCGTCAATTAAAGGGCTGTTTCTTAAAATCTAAGAAAAAATATAATTGATGATATTAAAAACTTAGTCCGCAGGATGATTCAAAAGGGTCGTACCAACATTCGCATGGTTGTTAGAATTATTAAGTTATTTTTAAAAATGCCATCAAAAATTTTCTATTACTTTTTTTGAGATTTAAAAAAAAACTGGTTTAAAGTTATTTTGTAAAGTAAATAATGTAATTTTAACATTGAACAATGAACTGTTAAAACCTACTTTTTTAATTGATCTAGTGGTCCGCCGGCAAATAAAAGACCTTCGTGGCTCGTCGGGTTTTGTTTTAAACGTTTCTTTGGGTCACAGTTTTTTGATTATGTCCTAAAAGGGGACATCCTCGTTTTTAAGTATAGAGATTAAGACTGGGCAAAATAATTGATTAATCGATTAAAAAATCGATTAATCGCAATTCGATTATACTTTTAAATTAATTGATTAATCGATTATTGACTACGTGATTAATCGATTAATCTATTAAGCAATAATTGATTATTCAATACTTATTAGGTTGTAGAATCTAAATTTTATATTTAATTAATTAATCAATGTAATAAATAAGGGCTTATTTCGAATAATCGATAATCGGAATAATCGATTGATTGAAAATCGGAAAAATCGATTAATCGAAATAATCGATTAAATTGAATAATCGATTATCGATTATTTAAAATGAAAATCGCCCACCCCTAATAGAGATCAATGTAATATTTCACAAGACATACACAAAAAAAACTGGTGGTTATATCTAATTTGAAATGATTACTCCCCTCGAAATTCAGTGGCAGCTTCATCGGTCATTTCAGTTACTAATAAATAATAATGCAATAACATGCAATAAAAATATATACAGAAATGCATTTTTGATTAAAAAAATGAGATGTTATTGATTCAATTTTTTAAATAAAATTCGATACTTAAAAAATATCCTGTAATTACAAATTAATTAGAAACGAATCACATTTAAAAAAACATTCAAGTCAATTAAATTCGGAGTTAATTAAATTTTAGGGTGTTTTTGGTTTTACTTGAAAAATATATTTTTAGTTTTAATCAAAAAATTTCTAGATAAACACTTCTCTCAATTTTTTGTGGTTGCATAAAGTTTTGACGGGCGCCTCCTTCCCCTACCTTTTGCTCAATTACTAAATAATTGAAATTTTCAAAACCATCGTTCAAAACTAATCTAATTAGTTAAATAAATTAAATTCTTGTTTTCTGGAGTAAAACTGATGCAGCGGTTCTGTAAATATGCCTATTTAAGCAAAAGCTGAAAACGAGTAAAAATATATCGCCAAAATTATGGATTTTGTATAATTATTGATTAAAAGAAAATTTTGTAAAAACAAAATTGTATAACAGCTGAAATTGATTTTATAATTTTGTATAATTCAGTCAAACAAACTTATTGATTTATTCCAAATTAGTGTAATTAACATATTCTTTTTGTTAAATAATTCACGCCCGTCAATTGATTCGAATTGATTAGTCAACTTTTTGCACACCTTTAGAGTTCAGATTCGAGATAGTAATTAAATATTTTTTTTTAAATAATAATTTATATAATAAGATCATTGTACATTGATCATTGTATTATCATGATTCATTTATAAATTAATTTTTTTTTTATTAAAAACAAAGTTCGTCTAATGTTTTAACACAGGACACTTTTTATGTGTTTTTTATTTTGTAAATATACTTTTAATTGGTTTTGATTATATTGTTTTTGCATGTTTAAATGTAGGTATGTGCAAACATTACATTACAAAACATCACTCACAGTTTCGTTGAGGCTGGGAGTAGGAATCATGGACATCGCTAAAAATCCGGATCAAAGGTATGTATGTTCAAAAGAAACAGAGGGGATTTGCCACTTACATCTTTTAGCAGAAGAAAAAAGATGTACCAAAATCAGGATTAAAGGTAGGTCTGAAAGAAGCAGGAGGAGGGGATTTGCCACCTAACAGTTGTGACAGAAGATGCCAAAAGTTTATTTAAAATTGTTGTAAAGTTATATTGTTGTAAAAAAATCTCCAATTTTCAATAGTTATATTTTCTCTCTTTGGTTTTTTTCAGTTTGGTGATTTACAAGAGTGACTAGTTATTTATCAATTTTTATAAAAAAAAATTAATACAAAGAGATAGTCTGGTGTTATTGTAATATCATCTTAGACCCTTTTAGTGTATTTTTTTATTATTATTTTGCAAATGATTTTATCGATTTCTTCTTTGTTTCAGTCAGTGTCTGACCAACTTGAAAAGATGACGTAGCAGTAGCAGCCACTGTAAAACTAAGTATTTTTATTTATTAGTTTTGAAACGAAATTTATAATCGGATTTGTTTATACAATTTTCACAATCCTATATACAAACTAACTTCTCCCAAAAGAATATAAAGATAAACAATTTTAATATTATTATTTGCACAACCGTCTGAATGACATTTTTTGAAATTGACGTTTATTCAATTTACGTCAATTTCAAAAAATGTCATCCAGACGGATGTGATTATTTGTAATTAATGTAATAATAAATATTTGTTTAAAGTGCATTTTCGTCCCTTTTCGTGCTTCTTAAAAAATAAATATACGTTTTTAATTAATAAACGAAGACAAGGCATCAGAAAGGAGTCGCCACATATGGCAGAAGAAAATGCACCAATTTTTGGATTAAAAGTAGGTCCGAAAGAAGCATAAGGAGGGGATTCGCCACCCAGCAATTGTTGCAAAAGAAGATGGCAAATATTTATCTATAATTAATGTAAGGTTATTTTGTTGTAAAAATTGTTTACCTCTATTTTTTAATTGTAAGTTATACTTTATTGTCTCAGATTGTTACAAATATTTAATTTTTGTTTCAGCTTAATTATTGACAATTAACAAAAAGCTTTGCTGATTCAGGTGTTTTGGGACTAATAAACACGACATGTCTTATTGACGGATAAAACTCAAGTTGTTGACAAGTTATTGTTTTTTTCTCAATATCACACGTCTTCGTTATTTCATTACTTATAATTTCCCTGGATAGAATGTGTACTGCATTTGTAAAACGTTAATTAATTATCTCAATTTTTATTAATTATTTTTTTTATTTTCAGATGGTATTATTTGAAATTCCATACTCCCAGAGCAAAGCTCGACAACGCCTGGTCTCTATAAACTCTCAAGACCAGTCTTTTTTATTACATTTTATTACATTTATTAAAAGCAACAACGCAAAATACCTTATATTTTTCTAAAGTTAAAAAAAATTTCAAAAAAGCTAATCGAAACAACAATTTTTTATTTTTCCATTTATTAATGTGACTGTCAATAGTTGAATCCTGTAGTTATGTCACAATGTCAGCGCCAGCTATGCTCATATTTTATAATTTTTATATTTCTAATCGAATAAAAACTTTTATTTTGTCTTTTGTTCCAAGTTTTACTTCCGCTCTCTTTTTTATTCTCTAATTTTTATAAAATCATATAAATGCATGAAACTAACGTGAGATCGAAATGTAACTGAATCAGAGCAAACTATGGAAGTGGGTATTACATTAGACACATCATTACAGATACGCTGGCACAGCCTGCTCTGATTCAGTTACATTTCGATCTCACCTTATTATAAATCAAAATCCATTGTCAGGGTAGTTTGGACCCTCATAACATCAACAATGTAGGCAATATTTGGTTTATTGTAGTTTCTTATAAAATCAGCCCACTTAACTCCGCTCGGACTTTACTAAACTAAACTAAACTAAAGGCCTTTAAACTGATGTCTAAGGCTGAGGGGTAGTCGGTGGGCTGCAACCATAGTACGATTTATTTTTTGTAAAGTTGCAAATAAGCCACATCGTTATAAGATTCGCTACAGAATTGGCCTTATATAAAGCCGCTTGAGAGAACAGCGCAAGAGCGGGCGTGACAAACAGTTTGAGCAAACAACAAAAAACAGTTTGCGTTTGTTAGACTCGTTTTAAAGTACGTGGATATAAAAAGTAACAGCTTTTATATTGTCGTAATAGTATATTACATAAGAGTTGTAAATGGCATATTACGTACAATAAAATATATTTATCTACGACAAAAAGGTCGTGCGGAATGGGACAGCTTGCCTCTGCGATTGGTTTACGTCCCTGCGATTGGTCCGCGCCTGTGCGATTTCTTTACGTTGACAGTTGCTGTCATTCATGATTATTACTTATTAGTTATTTTCAGGAAATCTTTTGTAGTCGTAGATAAAGTATAATACATTACGCGAGGTGTAAATGGCATATTACGTTCTAGTAGAAAAGTTGCGTACGAGCGACCGAAGGGAGCGAGTAAGGCATTTCTACGGGTACGTAATATGCCATTTACAACTCTTGTTATGTAATATACTATTGTATAACTTTACGTTTTTATTTGCCTGACGACTTTTTTTATCAGTTAATATTGTGATTAGAACAGTAATGATTTTTATTATTTTATAAATTCTATTTCATTAATTTTAATGTCGTTTTTAATTTTATATAATATGTAACAATCTGCTTGCATACATTGAAATAAAAATAGGAATTATTTACATTATAATTTAAAATTCTCAGTGCAAGTTTAATGACTCATTTTGACGTAACTTTATTAGACAAAAACAGTTTTTGTCTTTTACAATTTCCTATTGTGAATGTTCGTAACATATGTATGTTACATAATGAATTAATTTATTTTTCTGCAGTTGAATGCAAATTAAAAAAGCAATTTTTGCAGTAGGCAATATTTCTAAAAATCTAGCTAAACTATTGTTATTTAATCAAGCCAACATAAAATTTAAATTCACCACATTCTTGCACGTCTGATGCTTCCCAAACAATTTTCCCATCCGTTAATGAATTTTCTTTTGTACATAGTGATATAAACATGGCACGTGCAAAAAATGTTATTTGCAAAACTTTTACCAAAACTTCCCGCTCTATCCGGCACTAAGCATATTAAAGCATTAGACAACAAAAATGTTATGAACCTACTTGCCCTCTGTGGGGATCTCACAGTGATGTTACCTTATGACTCGACGAACTTTTGCTGGCAGCTTTATAAATTGTGCAACTAGCCTGAACTATTGCGACTAGAACCAAAGCTGCAATGCAGCCTAAAACTATATACAACTTGGCTTCGGATAAATTAAAGAAACTGTTGTCTTCATTTGAAGAACTACCTTGGATGATATTTGATGTTACTGCAAAAGAAAATACAAAATAAAAATTTATTAAAGATGAAAATTCGAAAACTTACAGCTTTGAGGCTCAAAAACTAAATAAGCTGGGTCTACTTTGAGATTTCCAACTTTACCACTTCCTACACTGTCTTGCAGAAGTTTGTGGACTTGCTCATCGTTTGATTCAGGTCCGTCAGATAAAGAACGGCCTTTCTCTGCCGTTGCTTTATCTACTTGGACATTCATTGTAGCAACTAAATCACTACCTTCCCTAAAAATTCCAAATTAATATTTTTTATTTCAGTTTTAACAAACCTACTCTTTCAAATCCTCAATCAACGCTCTTCTGAATCCCGGAATTTTCCCAAATATTGGCTTAAAATTATCAGTGATACTATTCGACAAATCATCATATTGCAAACTTCCGAGTTTGGGCATAACAAAATTTTCACCCAAATCCACAATTTTGACAGCAACGTTGTAGCTCAAACCTGGGGCTTCAGTTGTTGTTACTCCATCATCATCTGTTAAAAAAATCAAACTTTGTAGATTTTAGACGATTAAAATTTGTTTTTTCATACCACTTCCACAGGATTTGATACAAATCCGTTCCAAAGAAATGACCGGAACTACTTCATGCTTCCGGATTTTTTTGTTAACACTATTGAAAACTCCTCCTTTAACTGGGAACATCATGAAAAGGCAGTGATCGTCAGTGAAGGACAAGTCTTTAGGGTCATTTGAAATTCGTTTTCTTGTGAACGACAATTGAGTGATTCCATCAACAATGCGTCCCTCAGTGTTGTAAATCCCTTGGGAACTGTCTAGGAAGGGTTGGGTGTAACCACTGATCCAGGTGTCCATCAAAAATGGTCTTCCGGTTTTGTCCACCCAGCCTAAGATTGCGTCAGTTTGGCTCTGTGATAGTAAACACTCTACTTCTTATCGTGTCAATAATAATTTTTATGTTATAACATAAAACCATAATAATAAAGTTATTTTGTTTAAAAACAGTCAAAATTCTGCAAGTAAGACCTAAATGTAAGACACCCAACAACACCAAACACTACACCTAACACGGCGCGCGTTTCGACGAAAAAGGTGCCATTTTCATTTGCTAGCAAAATTGCCTGGAATTAAAACTGAGTAAAATGAGATATAATTCCTAGATTCTACCTGAGGATGGCAACTTTCTATAATATAAAACGCGCGTCGTGTTAAGTGTAGTGTTTGGTGCTAGTAGATATTTTACGTTTCAGTCGACACACCAAGAAGATTAATTAATATCTAAATAAATTTATTTAACCTTCACTTAAATAAATTAATAAAAATAATTTGGTTTCACTTTTATTAGGCGAGAAGTAATGAATAATGAAAGAGTATCTGACTACCTACATTACAATCAGAAAACCCTAAAGATTAAAAATATTGAAAAACGGTGAAAACAGCACTGTTGAAAAAAATAATAATAAAACTATTATTAGACATGGAACATTGCTTAACATTAAGCCAGAATGATATAATTTATTCCCCTAATTTTTCGGTGAAAAAATTCGTCATAAAGTGTGGATCAAAAAGAAGCATCAGATAAGATATTTACGAGTTTTATAATCAAATAGAAGAAAGTTCGATTCACATACTGTAGAGGAGTGAAGATGTTTTTTTTTGGAATAATATGGAGAAAGTAAGAGGTATAAAATATGGTTGTCAAAAAAAAGGTTGTCAGCTTTCCTGACATGAAGTTCTTTAAAAAAAATAGATAAGGCCCACTGTAATTACAACAAACTTGTTTATACCGGAAGAACTATTAGAATCACCAGATCCTCCAGTTTTCAGAAGTCGAAATAAACCCAATTGGACAAAGAATTGGCAAAAGAATTGAACAAACTAGAGTTACAACAAGAAGATTAAAAGAAGAGGCAGGAACTAGCCACGAAAAGAGAAAGAAGCAAGCCTAAAACAAGATTATACAATTAGAACTGGAGCAAGGGAAAGATTTCGTCAACAATATTAGACACGAAGTAGATAAAGCAAGACTATCTGACTACTCATATACAGGGTGTTATGGAAGGTATTGCAAAAATTTTAACAGGTGTTTTAATTTGTTGTGAAAATGAAAATTTCACAAATTTTGTTTGTAATATCAAAAATTTAATTTTACATTTTTGTAACCCCTAATTTAACACTGCGCTCGTGATGGCATTTTCAAGTTCAAGCGAAGCGATAAAAATTTTAATCTTATAAAAACCTGAGCGTTTTTTTAAGAAAAAAACACTGATACTGGCTACCGGCGTAACCTCATTTCGCATTGTTTAGTTGTGATCAACAGTTTTTCGCTAATAAATTGCGATAGTGTGACAATAAATTTATAACAATGGTAAAGTCGAGGGTGAAGTTTACTAATGTGAAGTGCTGTGTTACAACAAAAACAATCATTTGTGTTATCAATCAATTAAAACAATCATTTTAAAAAGAAGTGGATGGGTCGTTATGGACCCATTTTTATGGCCGTAAACCTAAGTGATTTTTTTGTGAAACAATTAGTTAATGCCTCTCCTAGAATTCACTAATCGTGTAATGCAAATTGCAGAAAAAGTTAGCGCAAATCCAGGAATGTTTGTAGGTCCCAGGCCGCGGCGCCGGTTGCAAGCGTGTATTAACAACGAAGGACGACATTTTGAACATTTATTGTGAATTTGTGATTAATTTATCAGGCAAGTCTTATTTTGTCCTATTAACCTACCTAAAATCAGCTGTGTTTACACTTTTCTTTGGTAAGCTTTTTGTCTTGAATTTTTTCTGGTGTGTTTTGATCGCTGCGTTAACACATAGGCGGGTATGGTTTTTCGTGGTCTACTTACTTTTAATTTTAACTCGGTAAAGGTGCATTTTTGACAAAAATGCTAAATAAATATTTTGTTTATTTTTGTGAGTTCTATCTATGGTTAAATTTTTTGCATACACTTCCATAACAGTCTGTATAGTATAACAGGCTTTCATATATGATGAAGTTCCAATAACAGCAGCTCTGAATACTTAAGTCTATTTTTAAGAATGACAATTGGGCACTATTCGAATGAGCAAAAAATCATAAAGTTTTCGGCAATCGGATTGTAGTAAGAAATAAGTATGCTTCTGACGGAACGCTTGAAAGTCAAAAAGCAAAAGCTAAAAACTCGGAACTTAATTCAGAAAAACTTTTAGTTATATCACAAAGACTTGAATTCCCTAAATTTTTTCGAGTGTATTTTAAAAACGTTTTTATTAATTATTAATTAATATTATTAATTAATAATATATTTAAAATTATATATTAATTTTTATTAATTAAAACAAAACGCCAAGGCTAATTATTAAACGTTTTTTAAATGAACAAAAAAATTTCTGGAAATGGATATGTTCGTGTGGTATTCAGCAAGAAAATCGCATGGCAAATAATTAAATTTTGCTGATTCAAATATGAAAATCAAAAATCGTCAGTAAAGTAAACAAATGACTGACAGAAGCGGCTGAAAGTGATTCTACAGGGTGATTTTTTTACCTGCTTTCGTCCGAAACTTTAAAAATAGGCAACACATTATACTTCGCTAGTTTTTTAAAATTAAATTTTCAAAATTAAGTCATAGAGGGTTGTGAATTCATATCAACATTGTTGACAATACTTTTGACAGTGCTTCCAGAATCAAGTAAAAAAAATCACCCTGTATTGTTCGTTGCCTCATTTTTGCAAAATAATAATAAAATTCCAGATTTCAGAAAAATGTAATTCCAGATTTCAGTAATGTACTATATCCCAGGACTAAAGAGTAAAACTCTATATTCGTGTTTAGTTTAGTTTTAATGTCATTTTATGCAAATAACTGTTTGTTTTCCGTTTGGTTTTTTTTTAGACAAATATCACAATTTTTATCAACTTACCATTTTTTCATCATCAGAAAACGCAATTCCTGTCCACAAATCCGTATGACTTGTAGTTATAGTAAACCTAATTTCGTCTTTCCTTTGTACTTCCCATTTGGCAGTGTACTCGCACGTATTATTCAAAGAATCACAATTTCTCGGATACCTCCATTCTCCCCCACACTCATTAGGGCTAAATCCAGTACTGGTTAGATTGGTCCCTGTTTCGACCGGAATTGAATCTCCCACCGGAGCCACTTTCTTCTCATCTATTTAGAAAAAAAAACAGTATTGCAAATTTGCAAAAAAGTGTCAAAAATTACCGAAGAAATTAATTGCGGAAACCCCTCTTTGAGATCGATGACCGTGATATTTTAATTCGTCAGGTTTATAAAAATCTTTGACTGAAACTTTGGCTGCTTCCACACCGGATTTTGGCACATGGACGTATTTGCCTTGTTCCTGGCCTTGTGCAAATATCACGTGCATTATTTTGTCTTCAATGGAATGATCTGAGGGTTCAGAGGCTTGCAATTTTTTCCGGAAGACAATTGTGGTTATTCCGTCTTTTTCGAAACCCATAGCTGCAGTTAAATCATTTTTGCCACCCCAGAACGTGTCCATTCGGGGGGTTGATCTGTCACGCGTGTAGTAGTCGGCGATTCTACTTGCAGTTCCTCGGGCTGAACCAATTATGATGTCGGTACAGTCCATGGGGTTGAAATCGTGCCGGGGTGTATAAGGGTTAAGGATTTCTGTTTAGAATTTAAAGAAATTGTTAAAAAATAACAATCAAGAGTGAAATTTGTTGTCAAAATTATATGAAAATATGTACAATTTTTGGAAAAATATCTGGTCATAAAGTCAAAGTGCTTGAAATTTGGTACCAAGTCGGTCAAAACTTGACTGAGTTAGACCAAATTTAAAATCAGAAACAAAAAGAAAACACTCTGTATAATCATTTGGACATTTCAAATTAAGTCAGGTTCAAAAATCACTGCTTGTTCATTAAAAACCAACGTCTAGAATGTCATAGAATCTTGGAATCCAAAACGATTGTTTTGAATACCTGATAAATTTATTCATTTACGTGTCAAAATAAAAAATCAATAATTCTCGAAAAGTTAGTGCTTCTCTCATGTTTGGTCCATTTTTACATTAAAGCAAAATTATTTATTTACCATCTTTTATCGCAAGGTTCTTTCACAAATTGTGTTAAAATTGCATATTGATAACAATCCGAGATTAATGTTCATGAAAATAAAATGTCCACCTACCCTTTCCAAAATCATATTCCACAAAAAAAAAACTTTTTGTCTCAAAAATAGTTTTGGTGTTAAAACTTACCTAAAAATTAATATATTTGACAATTTTGAAAGTTAAAAAAAATGCTAAAAAATAGTTTATGCAAACAACATCAGTTGCCCTTGCAATAATTATTATTCCTATAGTTGCTACACCTGTTCAAAACAATTATGTTGAGATAAAATTGCTGTAACTAGTACAAATTCCAACAGCAATAAGGTATTATTAACAGTTTTTGAATAATTAATTGACGTGTAATTTTGAAAAGTATGTGGATAAATAAATTAATATCAAAAACATTAAAAGTAGTAGTGTAGCTACTTCTGTTTGAAAATAGTAAAAAGCGAAATAATTGATATGCAGCCTCTTTCTAAAATAAGATTTTAGAAGAGCTGTTGTACAAACGAAACTTAAAAATTTTTTTTTGAGAAACAACAACTAATAGAAAAAAAGAACAAAAAAATTCTAGTATATAAAAAGTGTTAAGGCATTAAAAAAAAGCAAAAAAACAAAAGAAGGTTTCTAGAAGCGTTTCACAAACAAGGCTTAAAGAAAAAAAAATTGAGAAACGTCAACTGATCGAAAATAAAAGCAAAAGAAAATTTTAGGAGATCTGGACTTTTTTTTTACATCTGTCACACAAAAAAAGATAAAGTAGCTCAAATAACAGATAAGTTAAGTTACTTACAGTTATTTAATATGATCCTCAAATTTGTTATTAAAAAAATTCCTCAAAAGTAGAAAAGGTAAAACTATAAAAGCACTCGATGAACAAGAAACGATTCTGGAAAGACAAAAAAAAAGTTTAAAAATGGACTTAGAAGAAAAAAAAATTTGAGTAACGACGAATGATAGAAAAGAAAGACCAAATAAAATTTTAGAAGAGAAAGACGTCGACTGATAAAAAACAAAAAGAAGCACTTGAAAGTGTAAGAAAAAATTCTGAAAGAGCTGAAAACATTCTATAAGAGCTTTTCAACAGAAATTGAAAAACGACAACTGAAAAAAATATATATAAAATAATTGTAGAAGTAAAAAAAGATCTAAAAGAAAGAGCAAAATTTTTTTAGAAGAACTGGAAAAAACGTCGACTAGAAGAAAAAAAAAGCACTAGAGAAGGAAGAACAAATTCTGAAAAAACAAAAGAATAGTTTTAAAAAAGTCTGAAAAAAAGAAAAATTTAGCAAACAACGATGGATAGAAACAATGACTTAATAAAATTCTAGAAAAAATAGAAAAACGTCAGCTGATAAAAAAACAAAAAAAAACACTGAAGGGGTAAGAAAAGATTCTGGAAAAATAAAAAACGATTTTATAAGAGCTTTTTAAACAAAAAAAAAATCGACGACTGTAAGAAAAAAATAAAAATTGTAAAAGTAAAAAAGTCGGCTAAAAACAAGCAAAAAATTCTAGAAGAGCAAATAACGTTTTTCAAAAATTTAAAAAACGTCGATTCGTAGAAAATAGAAGATAAAACAAATTCTAGAAGTTGAAAACGTCGATTAGAAAAAAAATAACAGCAAAGTAAAATTCTAGATGTACAAAAAAGGTTTCGATACAATTTTAGAAACATCATTTGATGAGAAAAGAGCAATAAAAACTTCTATAAAAAGTTGAAAAACGTTGATTGATTGTAAAAAAAACAGTAACTAACCAAATTTGCAAAAAAAATTATTAATAGAAGAGCTAGAGAAATGACAAAAAGAAAAATGAGCTAAAAAATAATCTTAAAAAACAAAAATAATTGTAAAGAAACTTGGAAAACAACATTTAGAAAAAAATTCAAACAAAGAAGATCCTAGAAAAACATAGTTCTTAGAAGAGCGTAAAAACGGCGATAGGACTAGAAAAACAAACAAAAAAATTATATAAGTTTAAAGAACGATTCTAAAGAAACTTAAAAATGAGATTGCAAAAGCTTTTTTAAAATTAATTGCTTCGTAGCTTTTTAGTATAAATTAAGAATATATCACATCTCTTTGGTCAAAGTTTCTTCTTGAAAAAAAAAAGTAAATAACATCACAATATTTTTTATTTTTAGCTAAAAGTGCGAATTTAGTTGAGCCAAAAAAAATACGAGGAATAAGCCAGCAGTACAATTAGAATACATTTGTTATTAAAAAAAAAGTTTTATTTTATTTTTATACAAAATCCGAACAAATTTTGTTCCAGGGTCCCATCCCATATACTTCTAGCTACATTAGTGTGATTTAAAACACTGTTTGACGATTCCATGACACCTTAAAGACAAGTTTTAATGAACAAGCTACAGTATTAACAAAAAGTAATTATTTTGTTAAATGTTAATCTATTGTTATTAAAATGAGTACTTTTAAGAAAAGTATATGGTACAGAAAGAGTTAATTAGTTAAGTCTACCTTATGTACAATCCTTTACCTTTTTTTCCAGAAGGTGCTACTTGTAGTTTCGAGTGAGTTTTAGCCGATTCTAAGTGGGGTTCAGGTTTAGGTTCTGATTTAGGTTCAGGTTCTGGTTCTGACTTAGGTTCAGGTTTCGGCTCTGACTTAGGTTCTGGTTCCGATTTGGGTTCAGGATTTGGCTCTGACGTAGGTTCAGGTTCTGGTTCCGATTTAGGTTCAGGATGTGGTTCTGACGTAGGTTCAGGTTCTGGTTCCGATTTTGGTTCAGGTTCTGGTTCTGATTTGGGTTCAGGTTCTGGTTCCGATTTAGGTTCAGGTTCTGATGTGGGTTCTGGTTCGGGTTCAGATTTAGGTTCTGGTTCTGTTGTGGTTGGTTCTGGTTCCGCCTCCGGTTCCGCTACAGGTTCTACAAGGAAAACCAACCACCCCAATTATTTAAGTGCTTACTAACCGCGCTAGTGCGTTAATATATTTTCCAACAAAAATTTAAAACTTACCGCTTGTTTCCCGTCGGCTTCGTCCTAAAATATCTCAAGCTAAGTCTTAATTTCCAACTAACTAACCAACTTACCTTGTTTTTTGCTAACCTGGAACGAGACACTAGTTTCAACAACATCAGCATTTGGATGGTTTTGTTTCGGAGGAATTGCTGAACGTCTGGAGTATTGAGATTTTTTAGGTTTGTATTTTGAGGTTGTGGGTTGAGGTTCGGTGGTGGGTTCAGGTTCGGGTTCACTTGTAGGTTCGGGTTCACTTGTAGGTTCCGGTTCCGCTTTAGATTCGGTGGGTTGCGACGTGGTTACTCCAATCAAAGGGAAATTTTTGCATGTTTTGGTTAAGGATTGTGGTCGCCAACCTAAACCCACGTAACTGGTTCCATTTACGACCATGACTACTTCGATTTCTTTGTGTTCTTTGAGTATCCTCCAATAGAGGTTAAAAGTGTCGCTGAGTTTGCGATGAGTGTATGACTCAAAGTCAATTTCGGTGTTTTTAATAGGGGAACCTGAAATTTTTCTGTTTTGTATGGGTTTTAAGTCATAAGTAAACAACTCACGTTTGTTACATCCGGGCCCAAACCAACCCAACTGACAATAACACTGCATTCTAGGGGCGGTTGTTGCTTGAACGTCGACGCATTTTCCGTGACTTCCGCAGTCGCTATCTTCTAAACATTCATCGCGGTTTTCGCAAAAAGTACCGTAATATAGCCGATCGCATTTACATCTGCCTAAAAGGTATCGGCCGTGATTGCTACAAACCTCCCTAAACTCTTTTCCTGAAACGGATGTGGTTAAAATGCGAAACATAAGATATTTTCAAAATTATTACTTGTTTTGATGTCTACGTCGGCACAAGACCAGAATTTGTAATCGGCGCCCCATTCTAGAGCTTGTCTGATTAATCTTAAAGTGCAGTTCATACAAGTAAAGTCTTTTGGTAGTTGTACTTGGAATGACTGGGCCCTGTTTTTGATTTTATTTTATAATAAAAAAAAAATAGATAGAATAGTTAGGAGCTTACGTCGCATCACTTGAAACAAATTCCGACCCTTGAATTGTAGGAGTTAAGTCTAAAATTGGACGTTCGAGGTGGTCCAGAAGTTGGATTTTAAAGCCCCCCTAAAAAATTATTAATTAAACAGTTAAAAAAAAATAAAAACAAAAAAACATACTCGATGAGGGTATCCTAGATGCCACGAAACATTAAATTTACCACCACTTAAAAATGATGTTTTAATGTTGCCTAAAAAAAAAAGAACAAAATTTTAATATGTATTTACGGAAATGAAAAAACTTATCAAAGAAATTAGTCATAATTTACAACAATTATACGTATATGCATTAATTCGGACGTTTTTATTCATTTCACTTTTTTATTATGAGTGAAATATCTTTCTTTTCTGAATAAATATTTAATTCTTTACACCTTTCTTTCTTAAAGTGGGGGTTAAAGCTATAAATGTTTAACCCATAAACTTGTGGGTTCGCCATTGATTTTTATTATTACTATTTATATGAAAATTACCATTCCCATGTTATTTATAAGATAAATAATAAATCGCGATAAACCACCAGTTATTAATATTTAAAATTAAAATAATAATTTAAGAAAAAACTTGATTTTTTTAATTACCCTACTGGTTATAATATTATATACTGTACATTGCAAATTAAATAATACATATTGAGTTTATTACGATCCTTTATTATTTATTTATTTATTACAAATATTTTTTTATAAACTTCTTTCTACTTATAAAATATGAAGCAATAATGAAGCATTAAAAACTAATAAAAATTTATCTTTAGTGCTTCAGATGTTTTGTTAATTTCTCTGCGCTAATAATAAATTTGTCTTAGATATAATGAAATTTTACTTAATCATTATTATTAAATTTTATATAAAAATTCCAGGTATACGAGTATAAAACATTTCTTTTTGATCACTCGTTTTCGATTGTATAAAATCTTGTTTCCGTCGGAAATACCGTTTTTCTGTTTTTACCAACGGAAGTCACCCAATTACCTAAGTAGGTCATAGTAAACGCATAAAAAACATGAATCGCCTATTTTGCAATTCATTACTGTACTTTTTTTTCGATTTCTATTTTTTGTTAATTAACATGGGAACAAAAATAAATTTGCTATTTTTTACTGTATTTTTTTTATTTTGGACAAAACTTCAGGTACACTCAAAAAATATTTTACAAAATTAATCAAATCAATCCACCAGCATAATTTTTCAAAATGTACGAGTTCAGTCGCTTCTAATAGATTTTTTTTAGCATTTATCAATATATTTGTCAATTAATTTCCTAACTGGTCCAGATAAATGAAATGAATTAAGAGTCCTCTAAACGACGCTACAATTCTAACTCCGCCAATTTATTTTTAAATAAGCGGCAACTCAAAGTTTTAAAGTACGATTTTACAAGGATTTTACCACATTTTACAATGATTTAACTAAGACGTACTATCTTAACGCTGTCTCAAAAAACCGTCTCTCGCACTCACAATGTGAGCTAGTTTGGTCTTTACAAACAAGCCGCCGCGCCGTATGTCTCTTTGAATTCATACGGCGATAAAGCGGCTCCGTGGCATATGCTAGAAATTAAAAAAAAATTCTTAATTTTGTTAAATAATTATAGTACATGGTTTATTTTAATTTTTTTAAATGTATTTAATTTATAAACATATTGTTATCTTCTACACTTGTAGCTGTTAAGAAGGTACAGTTTGTTGGTCTAAACAAGCGACATTTTAAAAACATTACTTATAACAAAAAAATACAATTTGTGTAAACTTCTTGTTGGATCTTCTCGGTGTTTTATCAATTTAGTTTAATTCCCCCCCTGACGATGACAATGTTGTTGTCGAATCGTGCGTCGTGCAAAGTAAATGTTTAGAGAACGTTGAGAACGCACCTGCCTTTAAAAATGTAATAACAAATTAAAAATCATATTTTTTGTGCACGTTTTAATTACAGAAAAAATTATTTTATTTTATTTAAACAATTTTTTTCAAAAGAGCAATAACGCACATGTCTAGACAACTAAAAGAGCTTTTATTTGATGTAGCCATACAAACTGTTTCCATTTAGAAAGCCGTTACACAGACTCAATTTTCGATTAAACCCAAAGTTATTCCCAATAATCCATATTTTTCAACGTCTATTTAAATTAATTTTTTCTTTACTCGCTTAGATTAGGAACCAAACAAGTCTCAATATACATATAGTAGTGGCCGAAAGTAGATTGACAAAGCTATAGTTATGATTAACTTGATTGAAAGAAATGATGTGCCAGCTACTACAATTTGTCAAAACATTGGTTGCAATATAAAATTTAAGATAGATTCTGCCAGTTTATTGAAACAAAATTTATAACGAAACGATTTGTTATTGGCCAAAAGTAGATAAACAAAACTGAAAAATACAATGAAAGCTCAATTATTTTAAAAAAATTAGATAGGTTTTCAAAAAACACTATTAATATTTCGTTAAGTAACCATTGTTATCAATTACTGCTTGCATTCTTCGTGGCATTGACTCCAAAATTTGTTGATTATAAACATATTGAATTCTCTCCAAGCACCCTCGAGACTGATGAATAAATCATTTTTATTTGAATAAGTTCTATCTCAGACTTTTCGATCAATTAATTCTCATAAATTCTCTATGCTAATGGGATTCAGATTGAGAGATTGAGATGGCCACACTAAAACAGATATTTTCTCTTTCTGCAAAAACTAGAAGTGATGTTTGGGAGGGATGGTGTCTTAAAGGAATAGAATTAAAATATCTTTAATAATATCGACCCATCCTGTAGCCGGAAAAACACTCCCATACCATTACTGAACCTCCACCATCTTTAACTGTAGGTTTTGTAAACTTAGAATCTTAGGAACCAACTAACTGTTTACCAGGAGGTCAGTTAACATACTGAATCCCATCAGATTTAAATAAATTAATCTTTGATTCATCACTAAAACATATTCTTTGCCAATCCTTTTGCGACCAGTTAAGATGATTCTGTGAAAACTCCTATCGGGCCAAGCGGATCTTCTTAGAGAGCAGCGGTTTTTGGCAGGTCTACGTGCCAAAGATGTTGGAAGACTAGCTGTCGTCTCACCGTCCTAAAACACGCTTCTAAGTTCAAATCAATCTAGAACTTGCTTGAAGATGCAAACGAATTTTAAAAACAAGCACGTTTTAGTCGCCGTTTGTAGGGTTCACTGCGGATTTTTGGTCATCCCGATGGTTTCTTGTGCTCTAACGTGCATTCTAACACATACGACCGTTTTAATTCAAAAATTTTGGCAATTTCGGTTTGCCGAAATTCTTGCGGTAAGCGTCAATTTATGCGGGTCTTCAACAAAAGTCAACAGAAATGGACTTTCTCCGCGGCATGATTGAGTATTTCCGTAAAACTACACATAGACATAACTGATAGTATTTAACCAGAACTGAAGAAAGTGATAAGGTAATTAAAAACGCAAGCCGTCTATATACTTTTGTCCAAGCAACAATTGATGATGCTTGCCAATTTATAAGAATGATTGGACTGTAATACTTCTTTAATTATTATTATTATAGGTGAACGAAGACAAAAGATTATATCTTCACAATTGCATAATTAGTTCCGGATTAATTCATTTAAAAAATAGTATAGGAATTTCTGTTACTTTTATGACTTGTCTATCTACTTTTGGTCTCTGCTGTATAGGAGATATACGTACGTACAGAGTTGGAATAACAATGGTAGGTGAAAACATTCATTGCTAATACAGTAGTGTCCGGTTATCACGAACTACTCTGAAAGTAATCAGTGGTACAGATTAAAATTCTGGGTTTTATAAATATATATTTATCAAGAACATGGGTTATAACAAACCATTTACACCAGTTCCTTGAAATTCAGGATAACCGAATATTTCTTATTGTTCCGATTTTTATTTCTCTTCAACATTTTGATGTGTTTCCCGCAATCTGAATTTATAAAACACTGAGCAAGGTATTAACCATGTGGGTAATTATATTGCCTTGCAGTAACTTCTAAGTTGAATAACAATTATTTACAGTAATAATGCATTGTTCGTGACTTGCTATTACCTTCGCTGTTTTCCCTCCTATAAGATGAAAATTCATCCAACATGGAGGTCATGCACAAGGCAATACAATAAAACAGACACACATATAATTCCATCAGAAAAATATTATTATGATATGATAATGTTTGCATTGTGTTATATTCAATAAACTTGAATTAATCATCACCTACCTCTGATGCGCACAAGATTTGCCTATAAATAATAAATAATTTATGAAATTACTTGCGCAATGTGTGTTTCTAATTGCATTCAAAGACAACCCTCTGCCAGTTTACAACCCACTGGATAGCGATTTCGATGAGATTGAATCCGGCTTTAGAAAATAATACGACGCCCACCTCAGGCAAACATCATTAACCGGCCTTGAATTCCCTATTGAATCATTATTATGATGCCGGTTTACGTACTCTATGTACTTATTCGGAATGCGAGAAATTAGCAATTATTGTTTACACAACTGAACGTCACTTTTGTTTATTTAAGAGAAAAAATTAAGAAAGAATGTAACACAAAATGAGCAAGATTATTAATGGCATTTTGGAATCGTTTAAATTTAAATTATTTAATGGTTCTGCATTGTGAAATATCACGATAAGCTGCACCTATAAACGCACATTACTGTAAAAAAGAGAAAATTCCGTAATACATTTATTATATTTATGAGAAGTATTTTATGTGAATTTATCATTTTTATTATTATTGTTGACATTGTCGATTTATATGCCAGTCTCTCAATTTTCAACTGATGACTTCATTTTAAATAATTTTCACTTCAATTATAGATAAATATTTTTACCGTTTTGTCATCTTTTAATAATAATGTTTATAAATATAGAAAATTATTTGTCCGGTTATACATCATACATCTCAGATTTAATAACTAATAAGAGAAAGTAGGAAAGAGACACTCCTAATTTAATAATTTAATTGTAATTGGTACTTTGTGTGTTTATTTCGAGTCTAAAAATTAAACATAGTAATTACACCTGCACTTAGTGATTATTGCTTTGTTGGGTGTACTTATGAAATAACTTACAAATTGTTTCTTTAACAATTATTAGCAAAAATCTATTGATAAATTAATAGATTTTGTATTACATAACTTTACCTTAACGCAAACCATTTATTTTAGTAATTAATGGAAATTATTTTTTAGTCTGTTGTAACTTTTAAATATTTGTTTATATGGTAGGTACGGAATATCGATCATGCTTGTCAGATATTACATTAATTTGTAAAACAAAATCAAATAACACAAAGTTAATATATAAATCAAAGAAAGTACCAGACAAACTGTATTACAAAAAACGGAATTTACCTTTATCTAATTACAAATTACCAAATTTTATTTAATTAATCTAAATATCTTTATAGAAATTAATTCCATTTTTTACAATTAAAGTAAAATAAGCTAAAATTGTTTTACTTTTTAATTTTTATGAGAAATACCGATTTTGTTATGTTATGTTTTAACAAACAGTCTGGGTATGGAAACTCTATATTTTTGAAATATGTTCAATCTTTTGATAAAAGATCGTATAACATCATATTTAAAACAAATTAAATAACAATTTTTTACTTGTAATTTTTAACGCTAAAAATCTAACTACTGCCTCTTGTTGGTGTAATGTTTAACTTTACTCACTATTTCTATTTTTCATGGAGAAAGTGTACTAAATATAAATCAACGACCAACAACGTTTTTCCTTGATCCCAACTCTTCAACTGACAAATCTTTACTTTATCAGTAGTGTTAATACCCAATAACCCAACTCGCAACCAACCCAACTGATCATCGAGTTAAGTTGACAATAGATGAAAATTGATTGAAATGAAACATCACGTTTCTGTGGGCGATGAGATTACAGTAATTATATTCGAATAAATTTTGTTGCACTTGATGACCAGCAGTATTCCTCAACAAAGTGTTTTTGTGTGTGTATGTCGCAATTAATCTATAAAATATTTGAAAATAGGGTGGACACTGGACAACGGTGGTAGACGTCACAAAGTTTTCTTTTGAGGTTAGAACAGCGTTAAAGTAAAACTTGAAACTAAAATGGAGCTTTTGGCCTTTATTTTGACCATTTACAACCCCCATAGCATTCGATAATTCACAAGTTATTTGCTAGATGAGTGTATAAATCTGCTTGACTGAAATAACGATAAAATGAAAGGAGTCGCTGAGAACCGCAAATGGAGTGGGAATTTAGAGACAAATGGAGATTTTCCTTACTGTTGTGTTAATGCTAATTGGATTATTCAATCAATAACCGATACGGTAGGTAAAAAAGAACCATTTGTGAGTTACTTACACAGAATTTTGGACAAATTTGAAAACACTTTAGTGACATTTTTATTACCAACTGTCTCGTATCAACGCAAAAGTCCCTAAAGATTAAATAATTTTTTACTTAAAAATTACGTAAAACACGTAAAGTAGAAAAAATAGCATAAAGAACTTGTTTTTTAAAGTCATTGTGGCACTCATTCTTTATAAAAACTCGCGCTCGCGCTCGTTTTATAAACTTGAATTCGTGCCACAAACATGACTTTTCAAAACGCGTTCTTTAATATACTATTTTGTAAACCCATGGTTGTAAAGAGTAAGCAATAAATTAGTATTTACAGAAACCATAAATTTCGGTTTGCTCTTCTGTTACGTGGCTTGTTTGTTAATCTGTCCTACCAGGGTCTGCCAAAACTATCAACTCGCATTTCGGGACATTCAAGCAGTTGAACATTCCTATTTTGATATATATTTGATTATATAGTTATTGGTCTATTTTAATTTGTTTGCAGCTGTAACATGAAAAGTTAGCCATTTTTCTAATTTTCTTAAAAAACTACCCATTTTAAAAATATCCTATTTATTAGTATTTCAACTCGTCAAGTCGAATAAATGATATAAATAAAGCAAATTATAAATCAACAACACAACTTCCGACACCTTTTCTTATCAACAATTGAACTTTATCATCATCGACGACTAAACTCACCAGCGGCCGTCTATGCTAATTTAAAGTTAAGTAGAATAGGTTTTATCTACACTTCACGTCTCTACATTTTATTTTCATTTTATTAAATCTTTCCTTTTTTTAAATATATAATATATACAGATTTCTCAAAATTTGTACACCATCGTAAGAATTTCTTTATTAGGATTCGGGAAACTCCAAAAACTTTAAAAAAATTCAAAAAATCCAAATCATTTAGTTTTCCAGATACAGATTCTTAAACATTTTTTTTATCTTTGAGTCTAAGGTTTTCGAATTACGACTTTTAAGTGATTAGTTACAAAGTTCTTTTGCAGCATTTGTTAGACTACAGTTTGTTACATTTATAGAAATGGTTTTGTTACTTTTGTTGTTATGAAAATTTTGCTTAAAAACAGTCATGTCACAACATATAACCTTTTACACGTCACCATTTTAGACATAGTAATATTGTCACTTTAGTGATGATTTTTTTTAAACATTTTTCTCGTGTTCTTTAGACCTTAGTTGAGAACGTATCAATTTGGTCTGTAATTTTTGGAAACACTTTGTATAATATTTTTTAATTTTTCTTTTTTAATTGATCAGTGGTAGAACTGTATTGACATTGTTATTGATTTCAATTAACTGAAGGATAACACCTCTACATCCTTATTTTGCTAACTTTTTTTTAAATAAAGCGTCCTATTTCAAGAGTACTAAACTTATATCAGTAACCCATATCATCAAAAACTTCATAAATCAACAACCCAATTCGCTGAAGTCCTTTCTCATCAAAACTCAACAAATCAACAATACAACCTGATGTTAGAGAGTTTTTTAATGACAGAGCTGAGTACACTTCCTACATGATGACGTAAAATATTGGGAAAACTTTTCCAAACAAAAACGTATTAAATGACAAAATTGTTAATTTTGGTGTTGCTGTTATTGAAGTTGTTGGTCTTTGGTAAAAACATCCATCACGTAACCTTGGCTTATTTTTTGTTAAAACTCATTAAAATGATTTGTTTAAAAAAGTTATTTATTTAGATTGGAGAATCTTGTCGTTTGAAGAAGGGTACTGTATTTTCTAAAAGAGAAACTGAGTCGTTGATGAGATGAGTTTTGTCTATTGAATAACGGACATAATTTTTGATTGCTTTTTCTTCATTTAAATTGTTAATAATTTTAACTCTTACTTAAGATCAGCTGAGCCATTTTTATAATTAAAAAAAATTTTTTTTCTAACTCATCTAAGTCATCAACTATCAATTAATTTATTAATTTCTGTTTCATCAATACCCAATGCGTCAACAACCCAACCCGCTGTCATGACGTCCCTTCTCATCAACAAATAACCTCATTATCGCATTATCAACAGTCAAACGCACTAGCTAGGTAGAGGTACTAATGCTAGCTTAAAGTTAAGCAAAATAGTTTAGCTAGATCCTCAATTTTAATTTAATTTTATGTTTTCTTTCATCTTTACTATTGTTACATATTAATTGTTTTTTGTCTGTTTGTCTAATAGTCCTACTCTTTCCGAAAAAATATCATACCTTAAAGTAATAAAAACATTTTTCTAAGCTAACCCCAAATCATGACAAAAACTGACAAGATCATCATCAATTCCTATTTTAATATTTTATTAATCTTAGTATCCAACAAATCAAAAACCTAACTTACCAACGACTCAAATAATAACCCAACTTATCAACTATATACTTTGCAAAGGTTGAGTTGAAAATCAAAAATATCAGAAGTACCATATTGTTGCGAAAGTAGAGACGTTCAACGTAAGAATGAACTTCAATAAGATAGGAGGAAAGAAACGCAGAAACAAAAAACACTGATATATTGAATAGTAATGTTTTTAAAATCCATCTAAGGAATAGCAATAAATCAGCGTCTACAAAAGTTGCGACAACCAAACTTGACCTGACATGACCAACTGAATGTTTATTTACCTACTCTTATTTCTCGTATCACTTCTAGGTGGACTCTATACTAGTTATGTGTGTTCCCTATGTGGTCATTGTAATTTTTGTTACGAGATTTGCCATCAACTCTCATTTCAAAAAGAGCCTCTCAGTGGAATATAGAATACTCTTATCGTATTTTCTCAATAAAAAACAAGGGTTGATCATTTAAGCCGTTGCTCGTTGACTTGGGTGTTGATAAATTGAAAACAGATTATAATGGTTGAAAAACTAGGTCGATCTCTGTTTTCCCATTAGAATTGTTCGTAATTTAAACACAAATGTCATCAACTCGCATTTCAGGGAAAGTTCTGTCAGTTAAATACCAGATACCCTTATTGTATTTTCTCAATAACAAACGGACGTTGATCCGTTGAGTTGGGTGTTGATAAAATGAATAAATTGATTATTATTATCTGTTGAGAAGCGGGGCCGACTTCTGTTTTTGAATTATTCGTAATCTGAGCACGATGAGCAAACATTCAGCTTTTTTTAGAAAATTTTCAAATATCCATTAATTTCCAAAGGAAACAAGGAAACAAAATAAGGAGAAATATTTGAAAAGAATTAAAAAGTATTCCGCTTGCTGATCAAATGATTTAATAATTGTTTAATTACTTGGAACAGTGAAGTTATTAGATTTATTGTCAAGATTTTCTCTTTTCCCTGCAAGTTATGTCATTACTTACCTATTACACATAACAATTTTATTACATTCGTGTTATAAAATTACAAAAACTAAATAAACTGAGGAACATGTCTGAGATATCCAATACGTAACCTGAATAAAATTACTATATAGCACAGGTATGAGTACGTGATTTCCATAAGAATTCATCAATTTTGAAATGAATAATGGCCTAAACAACTTGTAATGTATTTCTTTAAACCATAAATTCTTTGTAACATCCACACTTACCAAATATTGCAAAGCTACAGTTTGTCGAATTTATTAACCTTCAGATAAAAAACTTGTCAATTTTGTTTTGTTTACATTTTTTATTCGAGGCTACGCGCCATATAATTGTGCAAACAGGACTTTCTCTAAATTTTTCACCAAGATTATTCTTGAAAATAAATATTTGGGCACTGTATGCAAACGATTTTCTTTAAAAATAGCATTGAAATTTACAATTTAAATAGAATGTAAGTAAAGTTTTATCAGTCAAGCACAAAACTGAAATTCCAACAACATTTAATGACGCTAAAAGCGAAAATTATTCAATTACTTTACTCAATATCGGACCTGAATTCATTTTAATTGATTTCTATTTGTTAAATAAAGTGCTTACACAAACATTTACCTTCGAAACGTTTATAGAAATCAAGTTTGGTTTGTAATTTTACCACACTGTTTGGTGAACAAGCAACAATAAGAAATAAAACATGCAGAAAAGCTTTCTTTTTTCGGATTCTGCTTTATTCTGTACAACTAAAATTTCAAAAGTAATTAAAATGGTTTTTGTTGCGTTGTTTGTAGTGTCAATTATTAATTAATTAGTTTAATAATATTTTTTTAAATTAGGTTTTTTTAGTAACAGTTTCACTGTTAATTTTTTATTGTTTGATACATATGTTTCGTTTATTGTTTATTAGAATTACAGTAAAACTTTAATAAGTCAAACCAAATTTATGGCAGGAGACAGACAAATTGCTTGCTTTACTTTTTTGATAAGTCGAATTTCTCGATTACTCGAAGTTTTTTGGCTGTCCGAGTTATCGAAGTTCGACTGTACGTTAAGCATTTGTGAGTAAAAACAGTAAACATTTAGAAGAATTAAAAAACGTAAAGTGACAGTGTGTTATTTGTTAACGCCATTTTCAGGTTTTCAGAAATTGTACTAGCAACACTCGAATCCTGCCACAGAATTGCAAAAGAAGAAAAAACGTTTTGTAATTATTATTAGCCTATAAACAAATATTCTATGAGTTGTAAAATTTCTTGATAATACTTAATCATAATGTAGGATAATCAAAGATTAACTGAATACATTATTAATTTGTTAGAGTAACCTCTCACTTGTTCTCATTGACCAACTGAAGCTATTAGAACCAACGAAAGTCATTACATAATTTTTTAAAAGTAAATAGTCTGTATTTTGTTTATTTACAACGAAAACAAGATATTGCAAAAATATTATTATAAAGTATTGTATAGTTAAGTAAGGCACGATTTTTCTCCATGGCCTAGATGGAATAGATAAGAATTTTGCTACAGATTTATTTGTTTTGAGACTATTTTTAATAACTTAAAATACTGGTTAGAAACATTAAGTAAGACCCGTTATATTTTGCTAAAAGGCAGGAAAATGAGAATAGATTTCGCAAAATAAACAATTATGTAAACAAACAAAACTCAATGACTCCACGACTGCTTGAATTTATGAGAAAATTTGCATTGAAAAAGATTTACACAGATTGGTGTATCTCAGAGGTGTAAAAGCGTCAAGATTAATTCTCAAGCGACAGAAAAAAACTCTTCAGATTTATGTAATAGTGGTTATAAAACAGGCTGGTTTACCTTTAGGCATTCCACATGGTGCTTTCGTTCTTGAGCTATCTAAAAAGTCGAGATCATATTTTCGTGCCGGTGGAAACGTAAGTGCCACGTGTCCTTCCGAAGGAGAAGCCACGAAGACGACGCCAACGAAAAGTAAAATTGGCAGAGACGCCTTCATTTTTCACCAACTCAGACACGGAAGAAGCATAACTGGAGATACCTGAAATGAAAATGTTTATCATATCTTGTTTTATAAATTGAGGACAGAAGGTTTCATGACCTTGTTCTTTTCCAATAAAAATGCACAACGAAGTGATAATGGATTAGAATTCGAAAAGGATAAATTCTGGGTGTGTTCATTGTTTAGCAACAGGGAATACAGCAAAAGATTTCCAATTAATTGTCTAAACTATGTTATGCAATCCGTTTCGCAATTCGTGATTTTCTACAACTTAGGTGTTCCTTGATACATGTGATTGGGTTTTTAGCGATTTTCCAACTGAAGAATTTTGATTCAGAGATAAGGACGAGGTAGAGCGGAGCGGACTAAATGCACGAGTTTGTTGACTTCGAAATTTGTGTCGCTGATTAATCTAATTAAAAATAATTTCTCATAATTCATTAAAAACGACCCAATTTGCGTAATGATCAATTATACAGGACAGTTGGAAAATCGTGTTGCAAGGTTTGGTAATCGCTGAGACCAGAAATTGTGACGGCGACCCCATATTATACAGGATGTTCTTTTCAATTTGGCCACAGTCAAGATTCTTGACCTACAAAAAATTACGAGAGAAAATTATAAATATATGAGAAAACAATGTTTTCCTAAATTTCTTCAAATACTTGACAAAATAATACTTTGTTTCGCTATGTTCTTTTCACTCCCATTTATTTTAGCAATATCCAGTTATTTTAAACAGCATAACTTTTAATTATTATTTTCTTCATAAATTATTTTTCTTGAGTATGTTCTTAAATAATTCTTGTATAGCGATATCGCTTCCTCTTATATTTCTGCTAATAACAATTCTACAAAATATATTTTTCTACGTCTCCAGAGTATTGTTCCTCTTTTATACCTCATAAATCAAGTTTTTTCCGCACCTTTAAACAATTTTTTCTTATTAAATAAAAATTGTAAAAAAAATTGTGAATGATTTTTCAAACAAAAAATTCTATTTTAAAATTGTTTATTTGTACGAATCGCTTTTTAACTCAATAGTTATTACGTCAACACTTTTTTCAATTCTTCATAAACTTGCGACGCCACCATTTTGGGTTGAAAGTTGATGCAAATTATAAGAAATTCTAGACTAATGGGACCGTAAATTTTCTTCAGTTATTATGATGTATTATATCTCAGAGATTTGTGTCAGAGATTTATTACTCCATCTTAAAAAATTATAAATTAGACTGAAATTCTCGATAAATAATATGAAAATGGTTTATAATAAAATTCTAATAATTTCTTTAAATTAAAAATTTTGCAGATTGATCTTGTTACAAATTTTAAATCAATAAATGAGGAGCTTGCGTGCAAAACCGGATATATCCACTTTTCACAAAAAATCATGTTTTGGTGATTTCTGGATCTAAGTTGTAATATCTATAGGCCCATATATGCGTTTGCACCAAAACCGTTTAAATCCTCGTAAAAGCGTTAAGTAAAGTTCGACATTTGGAGCAAAATCGGTTATATCTATCTAAATTTCGCAAACAACAGGGGATATATCCAGATTAAAAGAAAAAAAGCTTAAAACATTTAATAAAAAACATTTTGGGGAAGATTGGCTAAAGAGGGAAGACCTTTTGTAGTATAAAAAATTATTACACATAATGGGGGAAGAAACAGAGAACAGAATGAAACCCAAGAAGCTATGCGATAACCTGAATGAAGAAGCTGCAGTACATATTTATTTTGTTTGTTCTCTTTGCAAATACCAATTTAGATTTGTTTATTTCAAGAAAAATAAATATTTTTTTCGCTCAGAGTATGTCATTTGTGAGCAAAACAGGATATATCCAATAGTTTTTTGCTAATAACGCCAAATTGTTTACTTTTTATACAAAAAAATATATGTTAATCATTTGCATAACCCTATTAAATTTAAACTGTTTTCGCTAAATAACACAATTTTTTTAAACAAATATGTAGGATCTCCTGAAAAATTTGTAAAAGTGGATATATCCGGTTTTGCACGCAAGCTCCTCAAATGTAAAAAACAAACATTGTAAATTCTTCGTAAACTCTTTTCTCCCTATTTTCTTTGTTTTTCTTGTTTTGAGAGTGCGGATAAGACTTGATTCATCCGATTAAAAAAAAGTTGCAGTGTTTGCTGCCCAATCTGCGCCTATATTACTAATTAAAATGTTTAATGTCTTATGCAGGTTGTGCTTTTAACTTTAATTTCACACTCTCTTGGTTCTATTCAAATATCTTTAGTAATAAACGCTTAACTTCGACTAATTCATTCGAGTTTGACGAATTTACTTTCCTGCTTGAAATGAAAATAGTTGTAACAATGGTCTCATGTGAGTTGCAATATAAAGTAATGCTCACATCAATAATCTTCTATATTCTTTATGATTTTAGGCCATGTTTTGTTTTGTGATACTGTTTTCACAAACTTGATTATGTAACATTTTGCGTATTAAATTTCTTTAAAATCTTCTCTTCGTAAAACTTTTGAGATCTACTTTTTTTAGTGTATAAACAAGGCACAGGTTTCGTCTTCTAAATTCAAAACCTTAGAGAGTTTCATGTAGATTCTAGATGAAACAAGTTTGAATTATTCTTCTAGAAAAATGCTATAAAAATTAAATCTAAACAACTAAAGTTGCTAGGCGAAACACAACTAAATGAAAAAATAGTGATTTGATTGTGATTAAAAATATATATTTTTTTAAGTTAAGTACAATTTAATAATAATTAAGTTATTAATTATAAGTTATCACTTCACCAACAATTTACCTTACATCTAAAGTTAAATAAATCTACATTTAAAATAATGACAAATTGACACGGTTTCAAGTTTTAAACTAGGGATAGACATATTTTAAGGAAGTCACTTGGTGCTTGTACATGAACCATCAAGAGAACAAAAATTAAATTTATAACAATCAAAACTAGCACTCTAATGTAGTCTTAGAATCTTCGAGGTACAATCAGAATCATCAAATGTTAATGTAATGGTAAATCGAAAGGCAAACCAGGCAGGAGAAAGAAAACATCACACACTTATTGTCGAAGTTCAAATTGATCTTTGGCTAAAAATATATCAGTTCTACCTTGAGTTGTATTAGGATACTTCGGGAATAGGAAGCTAAAAACTTCGGTAACTAATAATAACATAAGCATTAGTTTGTAGTGTAGTGCAGCAGCTGCGAGAAGTAAAGATAAACCTTTTTTTTATATTAAGAAGTATACAGTTTTTTTTCTCGATGTTTACATGTTTGTGTCATTTTAAAACCTCAAGAATCCTATACGAGACACGAGCTAGCTAGCAATTTTTTGAAAACTTAGATAATCGAAAAGTACGGAAACCAGCTGCTCCCTTCCCTTTAGCTTGCAAGATCTAGCTAATTATTCATTATTACATAATTTTACCCAAATTTCAATTAGATTATAACTAATAAGGGTATAAATAATTTAAAAATAACGCCAAATTTGCTGCGTTTTCACATTTTCACATTTTTTTAAATTAGAATCACTCCCAACTAGCTGTTGATCACAGTGTATAGACTCCTATGTTTTTACATGTTAGAGTCTATTCGAATAAAATATTTTCTTGTCCTCCCGTATTGTAAATAAGCTATCACAGTTGTTTATTCACCAATAATAAGGTGGACTTTCGAAAACTGTGCGGTAAAAATAAAAAAAAACACCGGGTCTCACATTGTACGGTTAGAACTACTACAGGAGATGCTTGAGGAAAAAACTACCCTTGCAGTAACAAAGTTTATGTATCAAAGTGTATTTGTATATGCCTAAAATATTTCCACAAACAAAGCTATATTTAATAGAAAATAGTAAATTAAAAAAATTGCTGAAACGTCACAGGTCTTACGTCAAGCGGTCAAGCACACTATGTTTAAGTTATTTATTTTTTCAAAATTATTAATTATTTACACAAAAAACCGAATTTAAAGCTTTCGGACAAAAAAATTTATACAAATCTTATGCAGTAGCTTTAATTTTACAAGCTAGAACTAATCAGACCCTCGCTTTCAGCTCGGACCTGAAACAAAGTTGTCGCCTGTAAAATTAAGCCCACCGCATAGGAATGTAAATAGCTATTAAGTTATTTTGATAGTGCTATTATCGCCAAAAAAATAGGATTTACAATAAATTAGGTATCAAATTTTTTGAAGATAACTAACTCCTGTAATCAGGTTTTTTCTGTCATGTGGATGTAGATAAACCCATCAAATCAGAAGCTTTCCAAGTAGTTCTGAAACATGCAGTTATTTGAAAACTAAATTACAAAATAGAGACATTGGTGATTCTATTTTTCTGTCGCCGGTAGTATCTCTCAAATCTTTATTGTTTCTAACAAATAACATAAACTATAAAGTCTCACATAAAATAAAGATTGGTCAGTATATACATATTCTACTAAATTTTATATTTTGCTTAATCCGAAACCAAAAAATTTGCTTGAACCGTTTACAATGTGTGTGTTCAATAAAAAAATTTAAAAACACAGTTTACATTCAAAAATTTACAAAATTATTTTGTATATGAGCATAAGCCTACTCTAAAGGAGTTTGAACAAAATCAGTATCTTCCAACATCTTTGTGTTGAATCACCTGTATAATAAAAGTCTGTAAATCATATTTTTAATGGCCGCAGCACATAAAAGAATGGATTGTAACATTTTGATGACTTGAGAAATTAAAACAAACTATAATGAAACAAAAACTAATTTACATGTAACGTAAGTACTATAGCATAAAAGTTATCGTAACAAATCATACATAATGACGTGACCAATTTTGGCGTTTTTATTACTAAGGAAGTAATTATTTTTTAATCTCGATCATTTTTCTGAAATTTTGAAAAAGTTTTCTAAAATTATTCTACAGTGTACAAGAATTTAAATGTTCCTTTTCCATTTCAAAAATGAAATGAACACAGTTTTAGCACACATATTTAACGAAATAGCATGTTAAACAGGTGTTACATTGACACCTTAATGTTGTTACCTCCACTCCTAACAAAATTTTAATTATTTCCTAGAAATATTTCATCTAAGCGAATTTTAACAACATTTTGACGAATTCAATTAGTCAAATCTCTTCAATCGGGAAGAAAATTCTTAAACTTGACCAAATTTTTTGAATTTTTTTTTCTAAAATTTAAATAAGAACACGGAAGATCTTCTTTAAATTCCCAATCTGCCAAACCCAACAAATCACCAATTCCGTCACGTCTGGGTCTCCTTCAGGCGGAACTTTCGTCTGCGAAGAGAAATCGCGGTCGGCCGCCTTCCGGCGCTCCTCCATATGAAAAACTGTGTGCTGATGCTCAGCAATTATCTAATTCGACCCTGATGGAATCTAGTGACGAAACATCTCACGCATGCACGAGATAAAAGCACACACAGCGCTCTTGTCATTATGAAATGAACTTTCGCTACCCGTCGCCGCCTTTTCAGTCAACTTGCTGTCCTAGATGTTGCAAGTGATCAAGATCTCAATGCTCAAACAATAATAATGAGATGATGTCGTCTCAAAGAAAAGGGAAATAAAAACAAGTTCTAAACATAAACACGACAGCTAGAGATGAGATCGTGTGTACTTTTAAATTTGGTGACAATATTAGCCGTGACAATTTGAACGCACTACAAATTTTAAAATAAGCTGTGAAGAGCGCAAAAAGCCTACAAGTCACTGCACATTTTGATTAAATCTTTTTTATCTTAGTTAACGGCCAATTTACCTTTGTAATTGCGGAAAAGTAATAAACCTGTATACAATATAATGAAAAATTTTAAACCTATGGAAATTACTCATTTTTTATCTCCACGGTCCACTAAATGTTCTTCGGTCGTTACTACAGGTTTTTCTATGTGCTAATAAAACCCATCCTTTAAAAACCTATTTGGGTCAAATTTAACTCTGCATTACTTAAATATAAAAAAAACAAATAAATAGAAATAATTGCTTAGGCAGGTGCATTAGAAAGTATATAAGAAAAGAAGATTTAACGTTAAAGATAAAGAAATAAAATACTGCAAGATACTATAAGAGATGAGAGAAAACTGAAAAAAAGTTGCTGTTTCAGAGGCAAAAGTATTTAAATCAAAAACAGTAAAAAAATCTATAAATGACGACATTATTGTCGGTGAAAAAACAGTCCCAAATTCCAATACATACTCTAAATTATTTTGATAATCTCCACAATCACTACATTGGCAAAATAGTAATTAAAAAACGCCTGTTTAAACATAAGCAGTTGCCCATAGAAGTCAGTTAGTTGGTGAGACAAATAGCCGAACAGAAGAGGTGACAAATGAAAGAGTGGGGTGGAATTAACTTTAAGGTTGTATGTCAGTAGATGTTAATTATTGTATTGTTACGTGTAAATAAAATAACTAAACCAGTACGAGTGTCTTCACTTATCAAATAGAACTTATAAACAATAGAAGAAAATCAACAAAGTGGGTGACCTCTGGTGACAAACTGTAAATTGTTCTAATGGAGAAAAAACTAAACATAAATAAACATAAAACGTAAATCCATGACAGGCACACAAAAAATATATTCGTCAAAATGAAAATTAAAACAGCACAAGGTTTAAAACTACTTTCTCTCTGAATGTGCACCATAAGAAAATTTGTTATCTACTTACTGTATATCAATCGAAATTGCAGTACCCTAATTTTGACACTAATTAATAACATAAGACGCATCCTGTATTCAAAATATCAAGTATTCTAATAGAAAAATAAATGGCATCAGCATAATCTGTTGATTGCTAATTTTTGCCAATAGGCTATAAAACAAAACTTAGTTGACAATATAGATACCAAAGACGTTGTATGATTTATTTAGAACAGAAATATTTAATACAAATTGGCAGAAAACAATATGGTTCTGATTTGAAGGAATGGTGTAGATAAAGAAGGACACAGAAAGATAAAGTCTATGTGGTTGCTCATGCTTTTAGAACAACTTCTATAGAAGTTATACTTGGAGTCTTTGCGGATAGAACTATGAAAAAATCTCTGGGAACTGACTCCAAATGCTAAATACTTTACTAAATAAACACAGAAGCTTTCCTAGAAGTTGTCCTGTGCCAAGACGAATACATTAGCTCTTCGCGAGGCTCATCTCCACTCTGTATGGGTAAAATGCCTAAAGCAGTTTGCTGGTACTGTGGCGAGAAGACACTACATCTCACATCTTATTCTGTTGTACTTGCTTCAATTTTTTGAGAATAGAAGTAATAAAAGAAGGACTGGTGTAACCAGAAAATTAAAATTTTATCTAGCAATAGCTAGATGCACCCGGAAAATAAAAACTGTAATAATATTCCTAAGTAGTAATAATTGATTGTAAAATTTTGAAAGAATTTGTTTGTCTTAAGTTTAACAATGGTTAAACTTTCTAGTCAACTAGTATGGGCGACTAATAATCTTGATAATTAAAGACATTTATTCTCTGACGCTTGTATGGCTTGTCTTCATTAATTGCTTGTTTAATTTTTTTTTAAACTTTTAAGATGTTTAAATACCATCTATTTTTGTTATTTATTTTCAACAATACATTTACGAGTTGTTTATGCCAGAAAATATTTAGTATCTAAACACATTATCGACATGTTGAAATTTAGAAACAATTTACCCAAATCATAGTTGGTACGAGAGTTTTCAGTATTTATAAAAAATATTCCATTTTCATTCTTTTGTTCTAAATAGATGTAAGGTTGAAGAAAATCGACTTATCTATTACGCTTATAGTACTATTAGTACTACTATTTTATCGCATATTTTTGTAAATATCAACAATAATAACACTTAAATAAAGAAAACAAAAATACACAGTTGTAAGTACTTATTATTACATAAATGATACAATATTATGACATAAAATAAATGCGTTTGTACAAGAATTTTCCTATACAAACCTTAAAATTTGAACAATAATAATTTTACACGCATCAAAGGTATTACAATTTAAAAGCAAGTTTTTTTCGTTATTTCCACCTGACTAGACGTAACCTCGCTGTTTTTATCATCCAATGTCAGCCTTGTTAGTTCAAAATTTTGTTTCCATCTTGATTTTTAAAAACAAGTTTATTTTATGTTTTCCAGATGTTGATTTTTATCAACCCAGTAACCTAAACCTCCACTTTTTTATGTGAAAGTAAATTAAAATTCGCTATTATATATATTTTTTCCTTGGCTAATAATTCTAAATTTTAAATAAATACTATTTAAATTACAGAAAAATTTACGTGTTAATTGGTTCACTTTATCATTTTGAGATAATATATGACATATTTAGGTAACACTGTATTTTACACATTTTGTTTAAACCTAATAGGTAGGTGACATCGCGCACGTAAATAACGATACAACATGCATAAAAGAAAGAGCTTTTAAAATTTCATCCCGCTAAAAAGACCTTATACTTAAGCCTCAGCGGCAACTATTTAAATTAAAAATAAACCTTTTTAATAGATTTAAGAAAATTGTAAATTGATTGAAAATAAAATGATTTGTCAAATTTGATCCAGTAGCAATATGTAAACAGTCAGCAACATAAGCCTATAAAAGAGAGGACCATTTAAAATTTCAGCCAGTAGTTAGTTGTCTGGAAATCCTTCTCCTCTACGAGAGAAGGGTGTATCTTTACTTATGTGTGTGACGATACATATATACATCATATTTTATGCTTTAACATTAGGTACTTTAAAAAAAAATTGCCTATTTAAAACTTGGTAAACCCGGTATTGAGAAAATTAGTATGTAAATAGGTGGTCAGTGGGTAGGATTAGTCATCCTACCATCCTTGTATGCCGCTATCTAAATTAATAAAAACACCAGCAGTTTTAGAGACATGGTAGAGGGCCTGTAGGTATAGAGTAATTCAAAATTACGTGGGATTATTTAAACCAGAAATACAGTATCATAAATGATGAAAATCTACAAAAACAAATTATTTTGTTTCAACTGATACCAAAATTATAAACTAAAAATTAATTATTATAAAACGTATAATACAAAAATTTAAACATAGAACAAATACAGGTTTTTCAGATCATAACAAAGCGATTTAACACAACTTACACCAAGTTAAAACGCTGCAATTGTGTTTTGTGTTATATCAAGTTGCACCGTTTAGGAGCTAGAGAGCACCAAAGTTGGACATTAAAATTTATTTATACATTAAACGTAAATACCTCGAAAACGATATGTTTTAGAGAAATTTTGCATTCTTGCTTTTTTATTTAGAGTCCACAAGTTAATGAAAATAAATTAAGTACCTAATTACCAGAAATGTGCAACGAAAGTACCATATAATATAACCGACAATTTAAATAATGTAGCGAAATTTCGCTGTTACCAATAAAAAAAGTTTATTTAATTTGGTTAAACGGCTTTTAAGATATATACCAAAAAACATTTTTTTATGCCTAACTTTAAAGGCGTGTAATTTTGTTATCAATTGACAAAAATTTATTGCAAGCTTTTATCATTTTTGTAGGGCAGTACGAAAGGTTAAAATTATGTTACGTAATTTTGAATCAAATACAGAAACGAGAAATTTATTAAAGAGAAAAAAAAATGGAGAAAATAAAAAAAGAAAAGATATTAAATAATATTAAAAAATTTAATAAAGTCTTATTTTTACAAATTTGTGATCTCAACCCTAACGTGGAACGATATCGTTTGTGCCTACAACCTAATATGAAAATGATAATGTTACGTTGATACGTCGAGCGGTCCAGCGGTCAACACACTTTTATTAATAAGTTGTTACAAATACTGGGATTGAATGCGTTCTTTTTCTTGTTCATGTAAAGTGTCGGTGTCATGAATAAAAAGTTTTTCATTTGGTTATTGGTATCAATACATATTGTATCATGCGTTCAATAATTCTTGTGGTCAAGTAGGCTATGAATTGCAATTGTCAAAAAGAACTTATGTCTTGGTTAACATTGTAAACATTATTACTTGACAGCTGTCAAACCTCGTTTGTGTACATACGTGTGGGTATGAACTTATCAACGGCACTACGTACATGCTAGAAAGAGAAAACCACAGCCGCCTACGACCACAAGAAATATTGAACGCATTATACAATGGTATCAAAGTACACACATAATCGGTGTGCTACTAAGAGCTTATTGTCGACCATATAAACTGGATGATTTTGTTCTGAACTAGCCCCTCTAATCTTCAGATGGTATACTCCAAGAACTGGAAGTTGATTTCTATTGGTTACTCTTAAAACTGCTTAGCCAAATCTTAAATCTTCAACATTTCTACTTGTTTTTTAAATATACACATTTGAGCAAATGCCTACAAGTTTGATGCAGCGAAAATCTTCTAGAAATCCTGCAGCAGTCAGAGATTTTGAAGAAAGCACAGCTTTGGTGTCAATAACTTTGGGGCATTCTTCACACGCAGCTAGTCTCTGCCACTTAAAACTAGCTACTTCAAGTTTTCCTGTACGTCACTGCGTACAGCACTAGTGCTCGCACTTCCCGAGAGCTACGATAGATGTTCTCTAAGTCTTCTTTTTACCACAGTTTCCGCACATCAAGGGCTATCAATATAATGGTTGTAAATTCAGATGGAATACCTGTTCAAACTACTTTCAATAACACCACAACAGCCCATTATTTAGGATTAATAAGTTCTTTTACTGAGAAAGCCAGGTGTGTTGTTCAAAATTTAGATCCTTCCAACAATTTAACGCTTTTGAAGAAAAGGTCAAAGAGAAAAGAAATTAGGATGCCTCCGACGAGGAGTTTACATTATCGTTGTCCAAACTCTCACAGATTAATTTTGATTTTATGTATTTATTTTTTTGTTGCTCACCGCTAATCTAATATAGCGTCAGCTATATTCAATCTTAGTCGGCCATGGTAAAAACAATTTACAACTATTGTAAATTGTGTGCCACCGACACAGGTAATTAGCAATTATGGCAGAACTAAGTAAACACTTCATTTCATTTCAGCCCTACCATGTGCAATTTTGTTTTAAGTTTTTAGTGACCTTTATGACATAAGAGCTAAAGCTTGCAAATGCAGATTCCCCTATACTAACCCCTGGTTTTTGACTTATGTAGAAGTATTTTTTTGACTTTTTGAAATCTCTCGTCATAGAACTCCTGCAGCAGCCCTGTGCCTCTAATGAAGCTCAGTACCTTGTTTGCAGGAGCTTTCTCAATAGCACTGGGCTTCAGATATCGGAAGCCTCGGTGTAGATCTCTGATGTCAGCAAAGCAGGACAGTAACAGAAAATGTGAAGATGAGTTTCCTCATCGTTTATAGTCTTAAGCTAGGTATCTTGTCCTAAACAGTGGTTAGAAAAATTTCACAACGTGGCGACTCGTGGCAAGCACGCATAAAAGCTAGATTCCAGTGGTTTACTTATGCATCTAAAAGTATCTTTGGTTTCTGTGGTATTTTGTAAACTTGGTGTTAAAATGAGTTTAAACAGATCCAACAAAGGTCGTGCATGTTATTGTGTGCATCAACGCACAAGAAAGGATGTTCCTTCATAAATTTTTCATCGGGAAACAACATAAATAAATAATGACAATAAAAATCAATGTCAACCCACAAGTTTAATCAAAATTTCAATACAACAGTGGCAAAGCACCTGAATTACAATGCAAAAAGAAAAGTTATATAAAAAAGTTAAAATTGTTGAAAAAACTTACTAAACTTTTGTCAAAAACAAATTAAAACATTAAACAATAAAAATGTAGATTAAAAATAGAATAAAACGTTACTTTTAGTTCACTAATAAAACTTTAGCTTCCGAAAGCGCTTTGCCACTGTTGTGTTAGAATTTTGATTAAACTTTTGAGTTCAGCATTAATTTTTGTTGTCATTATTTACCCCACTTCCAGAAAGAAAGGATGCTTCCATCAAGTTTAAACAACATAATTTTTGAATCAATAGCTTAAAAATGAGCAAACCCTTATCTGCTGTTGTGTAAAGTAAACATATTCAAACAGAAAACTTTTCTTTAATCGACATAGTTAATTTTGGGAAGTTGTAGAGGCTGATTGTTTGGTAGTGAAACAACCAATATTTTTCAAAATAATTTAATAATAAAATATTTCTTCTAATTATTACTTGAAATACAGTTAAGTAGTGTTAGGTTCTAAGTATTAAACATTGATATAAGTTTTTTTAAGTACTGGGTGGCTGTAAATAAATATCCCATCAAATAGCTTATGAATTCCTTTGTTTTCATCAAAATAGCATGTGTTTCCAACATTCCAACATCCAAAGCACTCTGGATGAGACATTCATTTATAGCCATCCTTTATTCTAAGTATTCTTAAACATAACGTAACCTTCCGTTTAACCAAAATGTTTAATTTCACTTTCAGAAGAGTATAAAATAAATAGTGAACTTATTTTAGGCATCCTATTTGTTTGCAAGACTCAAAAAGCTCACACAGACTTGTAAATGGTAATTTTAGCTTTATTACTAGTTGGGCGTCAGACTTGAACTGCCGCGTTTGTAGTTTTTCTCACTTCTAATGCTCGGTTTAAAAAAAACATTTACAGACGTACATAAATAAAAGCATAAATCTTTGTCAAAAGAAGAATTTCAACAAAAAAAAAAAAAATATAACAAAACAATTAATTGCACAAAACACAAACAAAGCTTATACCCAACAAAACATTTAGAACTAAACTTAAAAACCGCAGAAACACATATTCTACTCTCATTTACAACAATTTTTAGACTCGTTAAAAACCGGGAATTAAGAAGCGCCGTCTAAATTTCATTATTTAGTCAAATCCTGCACAAGTGATACTAAAGCAATATGCCCAAAAGTAGACGCAAACGACTCTTATATGTAAGTTCGCCACAATAACAATAATAAAAACAAAAGCAACAATCCAAAAAATTGCTTAAGTATTGCTTAAGCTTTGTATAAAATTTTATAATCTCATTCTTCTCAATTCAAAATTTCTTTGGTTCTCACCGATTACTACATATAGGTACTACAAAAAATCTTTGTGAAAGTTATGTAGGTACATATAGTACCTACTATAGTTTTATCAGAAAATGAGAATATGACTTAAGTCGTAAATTATAGAACGCATATTTAATCTATTAGAACGTCCGCTCAACAAATGTTCAATTTTTGACACTATCTTTCTAAGAACAAGTAAAAATTATAAGTTAGGGGTTGATTTTTGAGTGCCATTGCCTGTGACCATTTACTACTTCGAGCTTAAACCCATTAGTGGGTGGTAACAGTTTAAGTACGACTGTTTTGTTAACAATTATTTACTACTTAATAAGTGAAATTCTTATTTTCTGATAAAAATACTGTAGCTAAGATATCTACGTAATTTCTTATAAGTAAGCTAATCTGCTAATACTTTTGATTTGTTTGTAAACCGTAACTAAGATTATTATTTATACTGTTTTGGATTTAATTAAAGAAATAAGATTTCTACATAAAGTGTATGTTTTTATTAAGCATGAGTAGTAGAGAGTCGATATAAATACGTCTTTTCTCTTGTAGTATGTATTTGGAGCGTTTAAATGCCACGTCATGAACTAAACCCGAAGACTTGCAATTAGAAAAGTTATTTCCACTTTTGCAGTTTAACTAGATATAGACTCTCACTAAAAACAGAAATGTTAAACTGAAGAAACCTGCCTTAACTGGGAAAAGCAGTAAATCAAGTTTTATGTGCGTACGACGTATAGATATAGCGGTAACGGAAGTGATTACTACCTTATTAAGGTATCAGGTAGTCAATTATTGCATTATATAGAGTGTATATTCATACAACGTCAACTTTGTACCTATTGCATTTCTACGATTTGTTTTTAACCTTTGGGTGTCGATTTAATCAAGACTCTGATCGCAAAACCAGTTTTTCAATGTGCGTTGGCTCGATTTTAAAATAAGACAATAATTGTGGAATTCGTGTTGTCACTTGAAGATATTTTAGGCACGGCCAAGATCTGAAAGAAAAAACTGAACAATTCAGATTCTATTAGTGAAAGTTTGCATTGTTGTACATGGAGCGCGCGCAAATTGTTGGTAATGCGGAAGTTGGAGGTCTTCGTTAGAATTATCTCATATCTCGTGAATCAATGCTGAAACGTTACAGCAAAGAACCATTTCACATCTGGAGGTATGGAGATGGTGCGGTAAAGGTACCGTTAATGTGAAGGAATTTCGTTGGCGCTTAAGCAGGTGCCATTCAACCAACACCAAATTTAAACACTGATTTATCCAAAATCTCTTTTACACTAACAAAATTAATTCCTGTTGCAATTTTCTGTGATTATTATTCTATAGATGATTGAAAAATTATGAAGAAGTGTCTGAAAATGGCTTGGCTCCAAATATGTTTTAGCTTTAGGCAGACGAGAAACTTTTGACAAATGAGCAAATGGTCAACAAAGAAGTCGATGGCGGTTTATTGACCTCTAATAAAATCGCAGCAAATTTTATTGGTATGTAACAGGTATTGCTTATGGCAAAAATACACACTTCAAGTCATCATCATATGAGTTTTTTTAGTTTGTGTTATAGAACCATCGCAATTAATGTTTATGGAAATAAAATACACAATTTAATTTGAAACTAAAAATCTTCAATCAAATTTTGACATAAAATGGTTGGTAATTTTGGTGGGTGTAATCTTATTTTATTATTTATTAACTCGTTAAACTTAAAACAATAAAAATCGTTGTTTATATCACAAGAGCTGAAAATGTATCTTTTCTTCCCGAAGGTAAATTGTACTGTAAACACCAAGAGAAGAAAAGACACTTTTTTTCCGTGTAATATATATATACAATTTTTTCTAATAAAATAAGGTCTGTCAAAAAAACTTCAAGACTAACAACAATAACCTTGCATTTTCTTTTGATATTCCAGTATTGATATTAAAATTAGCGGAATGCTTTCAAATGCCAATCAAGTAAGCATTAATTTCTTTTCTTTGGCAGCAACACATTGTAACTGATTCTACATAAAAATTAATAACATTTTGTGGTTTTGCTTTTGGTTGTTGTTTCGTCTTTTCTTTTTTAAATGACTTCCCGGAAATTTATTTGAAGTACTGCTGTGTGGCCGACGACAGTTACAGAAGAATATTTAGATGAACCATAATCAAAGAATCGGTGAAAAAGTCTCATCTTCTACTAATACTGATCAAATTATAAGTGATTAATCTTTGTTTACACTTTATATGAAGAAAATCTTTAAAAAAGTACTGTCCGTCGTTCTATTAAATCTCTTTATTTTTTATATCATTGAATTTCATTTAGTAACCTTAACTAATAGTCCCCAGTACAATGTCCTTAAAAAAATTTTGATACATACAAACGTAAAACTTTGTGAGTGCCTTTCTTGCAACGAATTCGGCGCTGCTGCGTTTTCGAATGCCGCCATAGCAACATCTTCAGAGTGGTGGACACTCCATACGCAGCATGATTTTTGTCGGACAAGTTGACCACTATTTTTAAACTTTAAAACTATAATAGTAGTAAACTGGTCCGACAAAAATAATGCTGCGTATGAGGTGTCCACCACCCCGAAAATGTCGATATAACTTCACTCTCAACGGGAGTCATCCCCGTATATCCAATTTTGATTTTTTGAAATTTGTTTAGTAAAATTAATTTAAAAATAGTGGTCAACTTGTCCAACAAAAATTATGTTGCGTATGGAGTGTCCACCACTCTGAAGATGTTGCTATGGCGACATTTGAAAACGCAGCAGCGCCGAAAGTTTCTCATTAGATAAGTTTGTCAAACTCGTTGCAAAAAAGGCACTCACAAAGTTTTACGTTTGTATGTATCAAAAATTTTTTTAAGAACATTGTACTGGAGACTATAACGTTACTCCTAATAATTGAAATAATTCATTGTGTTAAGATTAGCAGTTTCTACCTCGGATACTTTCGATACCTCGGATACTTTGATACCTCTTTTTCTCCGATACCTCGATATCTCAGATACCTTCAATACCTCGGATACCTCTGATACCTTGATAAAAGATGGCTATAAATAAGTGTCCCATCTAGAGTGTTTTGGATTTTGGAAACACTAGCTATTTTAATGAAAACAAAGGAATACTCAAGCTATTTGATGGAATATTCATTTATAGCCACCCGATAATTTCGATACCTCGATACTTCCGATACCTCAATAACTCCGATACCGCGATACCTCCGATACTTCCAATACCCTAGATACTTCCGATAGCTTCGATACTTGCGATACCTCGATACTTACGATGCTTTGGTAAGTATCGATACTTTGCAGGTATCGACACCCGATACCTAAAAACAGGTATCAGCCTTAGAAGTTTCTCCTGAATAAAAAACGTTTTTATGAGGTGAGCAAGGCAAAATTAATTTTTACTTTCTTGGAAGTCAATTAGGCACTTTCTTCTTACTTACTTACTCATCGTGTATAAAATTAAGAGAATATTATAACACTAAACTTACAGAGAGGTTATTTTGAGTATTTAGTTGCAATAATAAATACAAAAAACTCTATTTATAAAAACTCCGTTATACCAGAAAGTAGAAGTAACGATATGCGAGCCTACTGCTAAGAAGACGTAGAAATATAAGCAAAGTACCCTAACTGATCTACACATCTATAGACTGTTGTGATAATAAAAAAGTAAGAAAAAAACGTTATGCTTGTCTGCTGCTAAGAAGACAAAAAATAAAAATACTAAGACCCTAAAATGGTTTTTCACATCTGGACCTCTAAAAAAAGACAAAAAACAGATGCTATAATTGTACAAAACAGCAAACAAAACTTCAAAAACACCTAGATTAAGGAAGGCATTTTTAAGACGTCCAGTTACTTCTAATGTTAATTAGCGAGTAAAAAAAACAGATCAAAGCGAGTGGTTAAAGAGTGAATAGATTTAAACGGTGCCATGGATGTGGAGAAGGAGATCACTTAGAAGGAAGTACTAAAACGAAACACTGCTTAGCGAGCTGTATAGTATACGTATGTGATTTCAAAATTTACTCAGCAAAAAGCGGCACAATCGGAAAGAAACTGTGGTTGAATTTTGCAACATTAAAAGTCTTAAACCTGAAACTTTTGGTAAAAGCATCAGAAAAAAAAATTGTATTAAAAATTTTCAGAACAGAAATTTAAAAATAAATTTAGAAGAGTGCAGAAGCAAAGAAATAATGTCTTAAAGTACCTTTTCCCTGATTTAAAAAAAAAGAGTTAGTAAGATAACAATATTTTACTACTTCACGAAGATGCAGATAAAAGATATAGTGTTCGACAAAATTTGTGTGACAAAAAAGCATTAAAACAGTCAAAAAAAGCCAAACTAGATCAATGAAAACGTAGAAGGAAGAATAATCACCTAAACACTAAAAAAAGCCTTGTCTAATTTTTATAAACAATGAAACTTTAAATAAAGATAATTTATAAACTTGTTTTATTTTTGTTCTAAAATTTTTTATATTAGAGAGCATATTTCTAGGACAACCTATATGTATCTAATATAATATTATATTATATAACAACCTATATATTATTTCCTTACACGTATGTAATGTTGAAAAATTAAGGAATATGATTCGTAATTAGCTTCGACATCGTTTGAAAGTGAATCTATCTCAGAAAGCATTGAGACATGATGAGTGTTTATAATAACAATTGTTACAAACTGTGAAAAGTTTTAAACCTATTTTCCTACATCGACAATTTACAGGATAGCCTTCTGTATAATAGGATGCAAGAGTTTGAAATTTTCTGCCCTATAGCGGAAAATGACACTTTCTGTCAACTTTTGAGAACTGGTACAATTTATTTTCGTTAAAAGTGGACGAAAAAAATCTTTTTTGACCTGAATTGATGTTTATTCATGACACACCGGATTTTTCTCTTTAAACCAGCGGAAGTGTGTGTTGTATCACACTACGGTATCTCAACCTTCCACACACAAATCTTGTTTAAACTCCTCATTCATGTGAATTCAGTCTAAACATTATTGGCTGAATAATTTAGAAATGTATGAGAAAGTGTGCAATTTCTAATTAATCTCGTGTAGTGTCGGAAACAAAAATTTAGTTTTAATAGGTTTATTAACCGTTAAGAAAATTTTAACACGAATCAGTCGTGTAGAGAAATTTCAGCGAGAAATTCCACCATGAAATAATATATGACAGGATTTTGAGTTAACGGTATTTGCGAAGAGCCGCACATCGCAATTAGTTTTATGTACAGACTTTTAACGATGGTAATTGCTAGGTAATTAGTTCTGTTTTAAAATTATCTTCAGCAAAACATCAAATTTATGGAATTTTCTGTGGGTTTTACGTGGGACAACTTCCAGGATAATTTTACAATCGAAGAATGCAGCCAGTGGTGCGCCTCATGATATTGTGCATCTGCATTACAGTGTTTAAGTTCAGTGAAGTGGAGCGAAACTCGGCAAAAAATACATTGTTTATAACACTTATTGAATATACTGAAAATTGTAAAACTGTACTTAGTTTTTACTGCCGGTGTTTTGCCAAACATTTATTTCATTGTTCTACTATATACGACTCAGTGATTCACTAATTTGTAGTTCGCTGATACTTATCACCTTTAATCTAGTTCATATTGTTGTTCTCGAGTTTATAACAAATGACTATAAAGTGCTAACCCATTAAATTATTTAATTAAGCATTACGCATTTATTCCAATTAAAAACAAATTTTGTGTTATTATTATTCAGTTTTTTTTATTCAAAAATATTTTAAGATGTGACTTAGAAAATGAAAGTTTTGTCAACGTATCACCTGTCAGTAATCATAATAGGATAAAGGCATCTTCTCTAGAGATTCTCACCAATTAACAGACTACAAATCCGTTGTACCTTTAAACACTTTCACATATTTATGTTAAATTTGGTTATTGTTTTGGTTAGAATCTAATTGTTTCTGGTGATAAACAGAATATTAGAAAATTACGTATTATAAAATTGCAAAATATGCATTGTTGAACTGTGTTTAAATACAATTATGTGTAATTTGCAAGTGAATAGGTGTGTGGTCTCATCTGTATTATACTTCCTTTTTGTGGCTACGCTCACTCCCATTTACAAATTTTAATATTACATATGAATGAATGAATGGCTAAAATACAAAAATTTAGCAAAAGGAAAATATGCAAAATCAAAATTGTGCCAAACCCATCTTGTTAGTATTTAACTTAAGCGTTCTTTTAATTTATATGTATTCCATTATTTCATTAAACAATGTTGTTTTTCCTTTAAATAATTTAATTAACTTATTAATTTATACAAAATAGCAGCTTGAGAACTTGTTTACTAACAATTATTTAATCTTTTGCATTTTTTATCAATAAATTTAATTGTTCTTGTTAATACAACTTATGTTTTATGTACGACTATAACTTCAGTATTATAGAGATTACATAATATGAAATTATTTAAATACCGTTATGAAAATATTACATTTTCTATTTAATTTATCGTAACAGATATTTGATTACATCTCGCATTTTTTAAGATTTATTATTGTCATGGAGAAGATGTACAATCGTGGGAAAATAATTTTGGTCGTCACATTGACGTTGTAACACCAAGGCACTGAGCAGTCAGTCACTGTTTGTTTCTTTTAGGAATTAACTCGGAATTTTTACCCTTGAAGACCTTTTAAAAAGTACTCAAAAAATAAAATAAAAACTATTTGTGTTTTTGATATTTTGACGACCAAGATTTTGTTCTCGTTACTATATATTTTGCATTGACCTCTAAAACGTAAGTGTAAGTAATAAGAATTTTGTTTTTCTACAGTATTGTTATACCTACCCAAATCCAATGTGATTTTTATGACAGGGTTCTATTGTATTATAGGTAATGATAGTAACAAAGAAAAGGTGTCGCCGGGCTATAAAACTATAAACATAAATCTTCTTACTAGTACTAGCCGGACCTCGACTCAGGCAAACAAATTTGATTTACAACAGACTTCGACAACCCTCTGAATAGCATCATTACGACGGTCCTAATGACAATTGTAGTGTCATAAAAACCACATTGAATTTGGATAGGTATACTTTAAATACTTTATTTGGCGATAGTTTTAAAAGCGGACGGATTACAAATGGAGACCAAGAAATCTTTACTCCGACCACTCTTTCCTGAAATTACCTGAAATGCATAGCCCAAATGGGAATCACGGCAACTTTCTTATCTTAGCAGGTGGGCTGCTAATAATAATAACTTTAAATCTGTTTTTGAATTTACATGAATAGATGAAATTATTACTAAATGTGCAAATAAGCATGAAGCTACAATTTTTAAAGATTAGACTTTATTAGATTTTTTTGATTGTATGTACAAAGTAACATAGAATCTTCTTGTTGGATCTTCTTGGTGTGTTTAAATGAAAAATGAAACGTAAAACACCCTCTAACACCAAACTTGATACGACGCACGTTTCGACAACAAAGTTGTCATTTTCAAGTAGGAATTAAAACAGTTTTAATGTCTACGTTATTACGTGTTTTACGTTTCATTTTTTATTTAAAGTAACGTAGCAAAATTAAAATTTTGAAAACTTTAATTCGAGGCTAAAAGTAGCTAATGATGACTGATGACTAATAGTTTATGTTAATTTAAACAACAATATGGCAACATTGCATATTCTTTTAACAACAATTTGAGTATTAATTTGTGGTATTTAACTATTACCTCTTTACTCACAATGTGGTCAATTGATTCTGTCATTTTTCGAAACAAGTCTAGGAAAACCAGCCTAGCCATTACTATAGTTTCAAATACGTATGTTCACATTTAAGCATTTTGTAAATTCCCAACTATTATCGTAAATATTTTGATAAAAATTTTCTTAAATTAGTTCTTTCTGATTCGTGCAAAAAATAGAATATATGTATAATTCAAATTTAAATTGTAGAGATTTTACTAAAAGCTTGTTAAATATATATCCTTTCTTTTTGATTCTCTAACAATAGGTACTTGCTACCTACCAGTGAACTCCGTGAGATGACGCTTAATGTCAATTTGCATGACTGCTAACTAACTTTTTTAACAAATAATAAAAGTGTTAATAATGATCATCGTTAATTGGTTTGCTTTTATTTAACTGCTATAACAAGTTTAAAAATTATACTTTTGTTTGTTTCCCTAAGTTATTAACATTTTTAAATTTTGTGCAGTTTTAAATTTAAAAAAGTATCTGGCTCAAACAGTATTTTTTATAAAAAAAAATTGCTGGAAATAACACATAAAACTTAAGAACTACAGTCGATGGTTTTATTTCTAGTACGCATTTAGTAAAATTCTTGATATTAACAATAAGACTTGTCTTTTCTATAGTTATAAGCTGAAATATTGAAAAAAGGGACAATAATGTAATTTTTTCTTTGAAAAGAGGACGATAAGCCAATTTTTTTTTGATGCTATAGTTTGGTTTGGGAACCATAATGTCTTAAGTAACCAAACGACACGTTAAGCTAATTGCTGAATTAAGTTAACTTAAGTAAATCTAAGCAGAACTTTAGGACAACTAATATCCTACATCTCAAATTTTGGCCACTGTGACTAAAATTATAAATCCTAGAACCATTGATATCCATCAGGTTAGCAATTACCATTCTTCTAGGCTGCGAGAACTAAAGAGGACCTTAATAAACCAACAGATGTTTTTTATTAAGATTAGCAGATAGATCTTTATTGTTTGAAACCTTGTAATTTTAATCACAGCGGTCAAAATTAGAGATGTAAATAGTAGATGCGGTTTTGTGTAGGTTGAGACAATAAAAAAAAATTGGAATGAAGAGTTGGTAATAATTCTTAGTAATAATCGTTGCTAGATAAAATCTTTAATGTTTAAAAGTTATTTTGTTCCAAGCTGACAAAAGTAAGTCTCTATTTTTTTGAAGTCAATTTGTCAAGTCATTTATACTCTTAAAAATAAAAGTAGGTAAGTTTTACCGAGAATTGATAGATAAGTGCAATATCATGAATGGATTCAATGGAACAATGAAGATTGAGTGAAAACTGAAAGAATGTATCTAATTGTTGTGAATCCCGATCTTATCTAAGCTCTGAATAGTGTTTGGCGGTAATTTTGCTGTGATATTTTTCGAATTAGTACAACCATTGAATTATAAATTGCTACATCCGTCACTGCTGTTATTAAAATTTATGCAAAATATTTTACAAAAAAAACTGTTTATAATTTATCTGATTTCAGAGCTTTGTAAACCAATTAGGAAAGGAAGTAAATTCTTGCATTTGGAGATAACATAAAGTATTACGTTGGCAACGGTTCGGCGATTACGCATTTCTCTTTGCAGAAAAAAAACTAGACTAGGTATATGTATACATACAGGTGAGTGTTTTTTTTTTTGAAAATTTTGTATACAGGTAGTTCCGAAAATTACGTCACGCTTGAGACCCGCATCTCCGTAATGCGCACCACTTTCTCTCAAAATGTTTATTTGAAATTGCGCAATTTCGTCGCAAATATGCAATAAATCTTCATCGGAATGACGAGGTCTTTTGAAGGTAGGTGACTCGGTCCTATATTAACCGGCGAAGGTCAACTGGTCATAGAGCTAACTCTGAATCTACATTCCTTCGAGGATTATTATCCATGTGCGTCATCCCTGTGACGAGGGTCTAATTTGGGTAGTTTTTGTCGCGTTTTGGTGGTAAGAATCAATTTTGGGGTACATACCTGCGTCAGTAATAGTAAAATCCCACTATCCGCTCGTTGAAATCACTAACTACGCGTTGTGTTACGGCGCAAGTACGATTCAAACACTTTCTAAGTCGGTACTAGTTGTATCGAGAAATTTTACTTGAAGAAGGTGATATCGTGGAGAGGGGTTCACCTGTTCTGTGGTGAGGAGTGTGAGGTCCACTCTGCGATTAAACAATTACGAAATACCGCAAGAGGGGATAAGAGGCACGTAAATTTTAAGATCAATGAAAATTTTAAGGAAGAGGAAATTAGTATGGATTGAGTAGATTGGAATGCGATTGAGAAATTTTAGTTTCTAATAGGCAATTACAGGGGGTATTTAGGTAAGGATTTTTGCTGATTCAAGGATGAGAAGCGAGAGGAGATCTGATTTGACAAGAATGAAATATTTCTAGTAACAATCGGCTCAAAGTGGGCCATCACCTACTCAAAATGATAAAGTAAAACTGTTTGTGGCCCACGTGATTTGCAATTTATTCACAATGAGGTCTTTTATCATGTATAGTAAATCAAAGAATTTTAAAAGAAAGTTATAGCTTCACATAAACAAATAGACGTAAATATTTTAATAGTTTCAGTTTTTAGTATTATTAGGTACTATTAAGTCTTTTAATTTTTGGGTGTTGTCTCCCGAAAATGTATCGAAAAGTAAGATTTTCGCATATAGCTTTATTCTATATTCTAATCAATATTAAAACGTTCCATTAATGGAGACCTTTAATAAATGTTTTTCTCAAAAAAAAAGATAAATAAACAATTTAAAGCATACTTAAAAAACTATTTAATTCAGAATTATCAGCTCTTAAAAATATCTTTAAAAAACATTTAAACTGTTTAAACGTTTGAACTTCACGTATTACATTCATTATCATCATTATGTGTTAAACCCGGCAAAAGAACAGGAATCATTTCAACAATTAATTGTTTTATGTGAGTTGAAATTATAATTGACTAATTTTTTGTACAAAAATTAATTGATAAATAATCCCTACATCTTTTACACACCACTGACCCGGCAGTATAAACTTATAGTCAGGCAAGACATCATTACGGATAAAATTATCAAGTAATGATGCTAAAAAAACATAAATGAAATGAAATGAAAAAGATGTAAGTAACAAATTTCCTTACTTGACGTCAAGCGCGACTACAAATCGTCTGCCACGCAACATTGTTCTTGTTGTGTTAGTGTAGTGTCATTAATGTTAAAAAAATTTCTGACGATGTTGCATGTGTTCAAAAGTATTGATTTTTGAATTTCAATTATTAAGTTTGAATTTAATTTTAATAATTTTAAATTTTTATTAAGAGTTTTTGGCACAATTCCAGTGGTCTACATAATCATTGGAAGTATTTTAACTGTCTGCAGGTTCCATAAATTTTTGATTTCTCCAGCAAGTAACATGTATTTTGACATTTTTGTAGTGTATGTTGTGTGTATATTGTGTGAATTTGGAACCGCAATGTCAATCAAGTATGCCTGTTTGTCGATCTTTGAAATTAAGATTATGTCTGGACGGTTAGGAGTTATGTTTAAGTCAGTCATTATAGTTCGATCCCAATATAATTTATAGTTATTATTTTCAAGATAATGCTTTGGTTCGTATTTGAAATAAGGTGACTTGTTTTCAATTAAACTTGAATTAAACGCCAATTCTAAATGGATGATTTTAGCCATATCATCATGTCTTTTTTTATATTCTGTTTGCGTGAACACAGGACAAGATGAAATAATATGTTGAATAGTTTCTGGTTGAGATGAACAAATTCTACATGAATCATCGTTTTCATTTTTGATTATAAATTTATTATAATTTTTTGTTTTAATGACCTGATCTTGAATTGCAAAAATAAATCCTTCTGTCTCAGTGTGAATGTTAGACTTTGTTAGCCAAATGTGTGATGCCTCATCTTTATCAATGAGAGGATCATCAAGCTCTTTGTAAAACCTATTATTATTATTAAGTGTTAAACCCGGCAAAAGAATAGGAATCATGTCAACAATTAATTTTTTTATGTGAGTTGAAATTTTATTATTAGTATTATTATTACAATGTGTTCTTTAATTTTCATTCCTCCAATTTAGATTTTTTTAGCAAACTTTGTTTTAAAATTTTTGAATTAATTTAGATATTTTTTCTTTTCTTTTTTTACTTCTATTTTTCTGTTTTGTTTACTTTATATTTTTCTTCTCTTTTTAATTTTCTGATCTGTAAATCGAGCACGCTGTTGCTGTTATTACGTATTCTATTAAACATAATGACAATAACACTACCATCTCTATATTTTTTAAAAACTCTGACTGCTTGGATAAGGAAAGAACCTTACTGTAAAAAAAAAATAACTGAAAAACTGCCCGGCGCCTCCACCATGTAATTTGGTGAGTCAGAAACTTCACCAGCCCTTTCCAAGAGAGCTGGTATTCGTCATTTTAAAAATAATAATAGCTAATAACTCTTTAGGGTGACATTTTCAGAGCTATTTTTATTATAATTTTTTATCTATTTTATTAACTATCTTATACAGAAGGCCAGAAAGAATGAATCACAGCTGAGGGCAAAGTTTAAAACACAAACGTAGCGAATGTGTAATGTCTTAAAGTCAATTTAAATCGACATCTGCGGCTGTCCATTAGATAAAAAAAATAATGCTTAAAAACGTTATTTTCCACAATAATTGTCTCGGGTATTATTTAAAAACAATATCCCAGGTAGAGTAGCGATTAAATTGTAATTTTGTTGTTGATATGCACTGTCCGTACTAATAACATTTGCAAATTACATAATTTTTTACACTAGAAAAAGCATAAATGTCATATGAGAATATTATCAGTAAAATAATAAACGGACATTAAACGTTGAAGGCACTACGAACGTTTCGAAAATAATAATGCCTCTAATACTTTAATTACTATAATAGCAATGAGATTAAAGTAGGCTTGAGTGTTTGTTACTGTCTTATAAATTAACGTTCTATTGAATAACATCCACTTTTTGTTCTTTTATTAATTTCAGAATAGTAAAAATAGTCTTGCAAAAAAATTTTACTTATGCATATAATAGTATTGTACATATATTAAAGAACGCGTTTTAAACAATCAAATTTGTGGAACGAATTCCAGTTTGTAAAACGAGCGCAAAGCGCGAGTTTTATAAAGAATCTGTGCCACAATGACTTGAGAAACGAATTCTTTAAGCTATATTTTCTACTTTGCGCATTTTACGTGATTTTTAAGTAAAAAAGTTAATTATTCAACCTTAGGGACTTTTGCTTATAGGAGATAGTTGTAGATAGAAGTGTTTTCATATTTGATCAAAATTCTGTTTAAGTAACTCACAAATGGTCCTTTTTTACCTACCTTATAGATTATTGATTTGACTCAAATTGGCATAAACACAGTAAAGTAAATGTTCAAAAAAAATTGTAACATTATTCTTAAATTACCAAATTAATTGAGATTCTCACTTCTCAGCGATTCCTCTCAACGTTATTCCAGATCAAGCAGTGCTATATACTCATCTAGCAAATAACTTGTAAATTATCAAGCGGTATGGGGGTTGTAAATTGTCAAAATAGTGGCTAACAGCTGTTTTATTTTAAAACTGTTCTAACCTCAAAAAGAAAGTTGAAGTTACCTCATTGTAACCGTCGCTTGTCCACCCCATTTTCAAATGTTTTATAGGTTAATTGCAACACACACACAAAAATACCTTAGTGACGAATACTGGTCATCAAGTGCAACAAAATTCATTTGAATAAAATTATTGTAATCTTAACGCTGACGTAAACGCTGAAACGTCACAAATTTCAGTGAAAGCGTGTCACCAACCAAACAAAAGTAAATTTCACTGATACTTTACGCACACAATTTGGATGCTGAATTGAGTAATACAACACCCAAATTGGTATCTGTTACAGACGCAAAGTAGAAAAAAATATTTACGCATTTTGCCTGTCGTAAACTCTATTGAGAGTACATCTTTTTTCAACTAGAGAAGAAAATACATATTACTAAGAAAACGGGTAAAAAACGAAATAAATCTGCAGTGACATGGCATTAACAGAGTCTGGTTGATTGCAAATTTAATTATGGATTTCAAAGATAAAATTAGCAGTTTAGTATCGTATTCATAGAATCTTATATGATTAAACTTAAATTTTTAGTAGACTGGTAGCAATTTAATAAAAAATAGCATCAAGAATTAACTATGATTACCTGTGTATTAATTTATCTGATCATTCTGTAGGTACTAGTATAATTACAGATTGGCGTCCTAATCTTGATAAGATTACGCTATTACCTTTACCAGTTACCTATGTTACTTATATATTTATATTTATTAACCGTGCATTGCCTGTTAACCAGCCCTGTTAAAGAAAAAAGAAAAAAATTTTGAAACGTTGGCTATTACTGTGATAAGTTCATTTATCCTGTCTCCAACCTGTAATGTTTTTAATTATCATTCGGTGCAATTTTAAAACAGGTGATTGCTCTCGATTAAACTCTAAAAAAATAGGATAAAGTAGAATTCTAGATCAAAATAAAAGTATGTATGTAAATGTAATAAGTAATATGCATATATAAGTGTCATTCGAGCATAAGTATTCAAATGTCTTTTCTTAATTATACGTTTGGAAAGCTATAAATCAATTTCTCAAAATTAATGGCTTTTATGGTTTCTTTACCTACAAAATTTGTTTATTACAATTATTGCTAATTTTTGATTTTTATTACATGAAATTAGGGTTATCAAATTGGTACAACATAATAATTAATCGGCTAATTAAAATTATGTTACTACATAATAACAATTTCAAATATTTATTATGTTCCGCCATTTTAATTCGACTTATTTCTGTGTCTTAAAAAATATATATTTTTTTCTTTATTTGTTATTATGCTGCAAGATAATCCGACACATTAGAATAATATTTATTGTTAAATATACAGCCTAATTCAGATAAAATAATGAGCCTGATGTTTTGGCGGTGCAACCAAAAAAACAAATTTCATTTACGTTTTGATCTACTTTTAATTACGATTTGCATTTGCAATTAAGTTATCTTATGTTAATCTTATGTGAACAAGTTAGAAAAGCGAAGAAAATTTTAAAAGTTTTTTGAGATTTAGAATCTAAGCTACAGACACAATTTAAAAAAAATATTTGGAAAATGCTGAATTGCTGAAGCAAATGTACAAGCAAATATACAAGTTAGAACATACAAAACCAAATTATTGAGGCATTTAATGACATACTTTAGGAAAAGTTAGTTAATAAGATTAATGCAGATAAATGTCTCGTTTTATTGGCAGACAAATCCACAGATGTTTTCACTACTGAACAGCTTTCAATTTGTGTAAGATTTGTCGAAAACAATACAATTCGCGAAGAATTTTTACAATTTTTTTCTATAGCCTCCACAACAAAATTGACAATTACTACAGAAATTTGCAACTCATTAAACCAATTTGCAATTCATATTAAATATATTTGCGGGCAAGGATATGACGGTGCCGCTGCGATGGGTGTCCAGTTTAGAATTGCTGAAGATCATCCAGCAGCAATATACGTCCACTGTTCATCACATTGTTTAAATTTATCATAAAATTTGTATAATTGAAAGATGTTATACTTTCATGGATAAGCCAAAGCGAGAAAACGTGTTACTAGAAAAAATGTAAAATTATGTTCGACAAGATGGATTGAAAGGCATAATTCAGTTTTGATAATGGAAAAACTTTATGCTTCTTTATGTGCTTCCCTGGGAGTTATTGAAACGTGGTCCGATAAGTCGACATTCAGTGAAGCAAATACTCTTCTCAACTCATTTAAAACATCAAATTTGTCATTTCTCTTCAATGTCTCAAAACAGTGTTTGCTTATACGCTTTCATTAAGCAAAATGTTACAAACTCAAAATATGGACCTTCGATCTGCCAGCTATAGCTCTGGTTGAACAAACTATAAATTATTTAGTATGTATAAATTATAAAGTATTAAGAAAGAACGTACAAACACACTTTGATACAATTTTTTTTAACAGCATAGAAAATTTTGGAAGAACTATTTAATCTAACTATCGATATACCTAGATTGGTGTCCAGGCAAACTAACTGAGCAAATATGGCCGTTAGCTTACCTAAAAAATATTACAGATTTTTGTTTATTTCTTAGATTTAATAATTTTAAATTTGAGCAACCGATTTCTTAAACATAAAGAATTGCTACAAAATTTTCATTCACTAGTACCTTGTCCTAATAATTATGAACACAACTTTGAAAATTTTTACGACTACAATCTTTTTATTCTCAACAAGAATTTTTTAATGATAGCTTTTCAAATAACATGATTTTAATAGGCGAATTTGAGTTGTGAAATTTAAAATTTAAAGATACGCCAATTCTATCTTTTGTTTTGGACTTCTATGCAAATTGTAATGCAGAAATATTTCTTAACATAAAAAAAAACTTTTACAAAAACATTTACAAATACAAATGCAACGTTACCTATCACAATAAGCTCAGTGGAGAGGTAATTTAAAATCTTATTTGAGAAATTCAACAGCACAAAATCGGTTAAATGGATTAGCTGCTTTAAGTATTTATCAGGACATAAAAATATCATATGAACATTTTTTGAATAACTTAAGTTTAAAGAAAAAGCGTTTGGATATCACTACTTTTTTAATCTTTTAATTATTATTATTACAGGGTGTCCCAGAACTGGCGGATTAGCCGTAAACTATAAGTTCCTCTCTTCAATCTAATACCAAATTCCGAAAAAATATTTTTCTAAACTCTATCGTTTTCAAATTACAGCAAATTTTATTTTAACCAATCACATAATAAATACTAATTGTAAAAATAATATTCATATTACTAGGCAATGAAATTAACCCTAACTAACCTTCTTGACAAAATTGACACTTGTCACTTTGACAATTTAGTTATTACAGTCAACCAAATAATAAATATTAATTTCATTGCCTAGTAACATAAATATTACCTTTAATAATACAAGGATTAATATTTATTATGTCATTGGTTAAAATAAAATTTGTTGTAATTTGAAAACGATAGAGTTTAAAAAAATTTTTTTTTCGGAATTTGGTATTAGGTTGAAGAGATGAACTTATAGTTTACGGCTGATCCGCCAGTTCTGGGACACCCAGTATAAGAGTCCGCTCTATTTACACATTCGAAGTTATAAAAATTACTAAAATAAAAGTCATAAAAGATGTTATACAGAATGAAATATATATTTTTCTATTTGAAAACAGACCTATAAAAAATATTAAAACCAAACATACTTACAATAAATTATAGTCCGGTCAATTTAGGTCTAAAATCAGTAGGAAAGTTACAAAAATTCATAACAAGCTGAAACTCGGTAAATTTGTTCAAAACATGATTATAAAAGAAATCTCAAAAGTCCTTATCGATCCGGTGTGTGCTAAAAAATTGGCACGAGGTCAAAATTCAAAGAAATGAGTTTTTCGCGATTTTCAGCAAAACGGTGAGTTTTATCGAAAAATTACCTCAGACCAAAATTGTAGATCATAAAATTCTCTACAAAAAATGTATTAATATTTTTTTTTCTTAGAGCCACCGTTTTAGAGATATAACGCTTTAAAAAGTTGAATAATTTGTAATCGTCATAATTTGCACACGTTTCCACGCCACCTGTGAAGTAGTGTAGTTAGCGCGTTTTTTTAACGTGGTTTCCCCAGTAGACGTATTCCACGGATCTGTTATGATTTTGTTTGTTTTGAAGCTATTGCAAAATAATATTTATAAAATGGAGATTGGTAAAAATAAAAGCGGTGTAATTATAAAAAAACTAGATACATTTATTCGTCGGACTCATAATTTTCAAATGTTTCTGCTTTCTCTTCTTCTTCTCCTTCTTCTTGATCGCCTTCTTCTTCTTTGCTTTGGGTGCAAGTAAATTGCTTGTTATTATCATAGGAGTCTTCTAGAGTTAGTGACTCAACATTAGGGCACCACCGGCCTTGGCAATGTGTGCACGCCAGGGAAAAAACAGTCCTACTTTTTGCAACCGCATTTGGCATTACATCCCTTTTTGCAGTTGCAAAATATTGTGTTCAGCAGTTTCTCTGGCGCTGGTGGAAGTAAAGTCTGAACTGGCTCTAATGTATTGTCGACCTACTTCCAACCCCAGTCTTTTGGGTCCAGCTGATTACCGAGCCACACTTGAACTTGAAAAAGATGTTGATGAGCAGCCACTGAGGTTGGAGGGAGACAAGCTAATTGTACCTGTTTTTTTATTGCGAGTATTTTTAACGAAACATGCGTATCGCAACTTATCTAAACAAGTAGTTTTTTTAGGAGCTCCGTACATAGCAAGAAGAAAGTGAATTCCGTTGGTGATAATTTCATTTGGAGTAGAATTATTGTTTTCAAAAACTTCAGCACATTGAACTAACTCTTTTTTTTTCAAACATTTTGAAAACAGTTGTTTTTCCTCTCCTGTAAAATGCGGATGTCGTATCGCAGCCAGTTATTGCGTGTAAAAATAGTATATGATTTTGACACTCAGCAAAAGTAGATAAACTTTTTGATGAATATACTTCTGATTGACCTTGTTTCAAAAAATAAATAATTTGATCAGTTGGAGTTCGAGCAGCAAGTGACACTGGCATTTAAATTTAGGGACTGGGGTTTTATTATACCTGCGATTCTCATATTTTTACTTACATCTTACAGAGGCAAGTTAAAATCACCAATAGCAAACTAATTTTATTTACATTACAGCTTCACTCATATATACAGGGTGATTTTTTTATTTGCTCCCGCCCGAAATTTTAAAAATAGGCAACACATTATACTTTGCATAGATTACGTTGTTTTTTAAAATTTAATTTTCAAAATTAAAACATAGAGGGTTGTGAATTATTGTCAACATTGTTGACAATACTTTTGACAGTGCTTCTAAAGTCAATTTATTCGGGTCATTTGTAGCCGCATTTTGTTAAGTAGAAACATTTTTTCTAATTCGGAAAAAACGGATATGTTGTTGGTACTGGGAGAGTGCCAGAAAAACTACGAAGCAGCAGTTCAACTCTACGCTAGACGTTATCCTGATAGAAGGACGCCATGTAATCATGTGTTAAGAAAAATTAAAAAAAATTATAGAGAAAATGGAGTGTTTAAAAAGAAGAGCAACAGACGTCGTACAGTAACACAGGCGGACAACGAAGCGGCGGTAATAGAAGCTGTAACTAATAACCCCCAGATAAGTCAAAGACAAATTTCACGGCAGCTACAGATTAGTCAAACCTCTGTATTTAGTATTTTAAAAGCTAACCAATTTCTTTCTTATCATGTAACTATAGTTCAGGGTTTGAGAGAAAATGATTTTAGGCGTCGTCTTCAATTTTGTGGATTTATCAGGAATCAATTAGAACAGGAACCTAACTTTTTATTTTACGTTTTGTTTACTGATGAGGCTTCCTTCACCAACAATGGTTTTTCTTTGGGGAAAAGTCAAGAACGAAGTTTACAGCGTCCCCTTAGAAAATGAAAATCAGCTACGTGAAAAAATTATGGCGTTTTGCAGAGCCATAACTCCTGAGATGCTAGCCAGAGTTCGCAGAAATTATGAACGTAGAATAATATTGTGCCAAGAAAAAGAAGGAAGACAATTTGAACACTTTTTATAACAATTACTAAATGTAGTTCTGATCAAGGGATTGTATTTTAATTAAATGTTAAAACCGACTTTGATTTTTGCACTTATAACGTCTAGCGTACAGGCGAACTGCTGCTTCGTAGTTTTTTCTGTGACTCCAGTACTAATAACATCTGTTTTTTCCGAATTAGAAACCATGTTTTACTTAACAAAATGTAGCTACAAATGATCCAAATGAATTGACTCTGGAAGTACTGTCAAAAGTATTGTCAACAATGTTTACATTAATTCATAACCCTCTATGTCTTAACTTTAAAAATTATATTTTAAAAAACTACGTAATCTATGCGAAGTATAATGTGTTGCCTATTTTGAGAGTTTCAGGCGGGAGCGAATAAAAAAATCACCTGTATACGTAGCGTGCTTATGCAAATTATGACGATTACAAATTATTTAACTTTTTAAAGCGTTATATCTCTAAAATGGTGGCTCTAACGAAATATATTTTTTGTAGAAAATTTTATAATATACAATTTTGGTCTGAGGTAATTTTTCGATAAAACTCACCGTTTTGCTGAAAATTGCAAAAAACTTATTTCTTTGACTTTTGACCTCGTGCCAATTTTTTAGCACACACCGGATCGATGAGGACTTTTGAGATTTCTTTTATAATCATGTGTTGAACAAATTTACCGAGTTTCAGCTTGTTATGAATTTTTGTAACCTTCCTACTGATTTTAGGCCTAAATTGACCGGACTATAATTTATTGTAGGTATGTTTGGTTTTAATATTTTTTTTATAGGTCTGTTTTCAAATAAAAAAATATATATTTTATTCTGTATAATATCTTTTATGTATTTAGTTGTTGCCGCCGAAAGAAAAAAACTTACTGCACAATTTTATTCTGAATCTCTAAATTTAAATCGCCAATTTTTTGAAACTGCGACATTAGATTTTTTCCGCCAAAATTTGATTTTTAATCTAGTTATGAATAATTTTGAAACATTTACAAATAATTATTAATATTTATTAATAATAACAGGTATAAGAATTCTATGTATATTTTAGAATTTATTGTCTTATTATAATCGAAATGTAAACAGTAATAAAATGATTTTATGTTAGAGAACCAACAATACATCTTTAGTTGATTCACTTGGGATTTCCTAGCCCACATTTCCGACTATTTGATACAACGCAAACGCAATACGCATGCACCGTTCACAACTGTGTGAGGTGTGAGATACCTCAAGTTTTTTTAAACAAAAATACAAATAGTTTATAATACAAGTAAAAAATAATTTTTATAAAAAGGTGTGTATACTTTTTTTAATTAAAAATTTGCTATTTCTATGTTAATTAACTTGAAAAAAAGATTTAATCAATTGTTGCGAAATAAAACGTAATCTGTTTTTGTTTATTTTTTCGTATTTTTAAAGAATAAATCTGAAACTAATTTCAGCTTCAAAATGTCTATGGAATGGTCACCTCAATCACCAAAGTGGTCCGATGACGAAAAATCGCTTCTACCTATTAAAACGAATAGGCCTGACCTATCAACTCTATCAACAATTTTGGAAAAAAGTGACAATTTTCCCCGCAAATTTCCAGTTGATTCAGACAGATGCAAAACATTACAAACAGTCGTCGATAAAGATACTCTTCAAAGAAATATAAATTCGGCTTATCCCATTTTGCACGAAAACATCTTGCACTTCTATGCCCAATTCATTTTACACAAACGAAAAAACGGAAACTCTATAGAAAAAGAAGTTTACAGTGACATGGATTTACTGAAATTCGTTGATAGATTATTAACAAAACGTGCTGCAACTTTTATGGGAAAACAAGACAGTTACAGTTTAATCAATGGAAAAAAAGGAAGAGGAAAATGGGAAACTATAGGTACTTTACAGGAAAAAGAACCTCTAGTGCTGAAAAACTGTATAAGCTATGAAGAAGTCAAACTTTCGGCATTTTTGTCAGTTAGTTCTTTTACATATTTTGTAAATGTTGGGGATCGCAAGAATTTTGCAAAATTTCAAGATGACAGATCTGGAATACAAGAGGAAGGTATCATTATGGGAATAATCGGACCCAGACTAGTAAAAGATGAGGTAATGGACTACCAAGAAATGGTAATCACTGAAAATCAAAATACGAAAATTAAAGGATATGGCAATGTTGAGCCTCCAACAATCCACCAACTTTTCGCCAAACTCTACGACGAAACCTCTTTGGAATACAAAGAAGTATTACAAAAGAAAAATTCAACAAATCGGTACACAAATTTACCAAAAGGCGAACTCCTCGACAATGTTATCTACCACAAACGAATTCTTTTCACTATTGATACCTTATTTACGGAATCCAATCACCGCGCTTTTGAGAAAAACACCACAGCTTACATTCACCTTGTCGGTATTGGCCTGGGTGTCTGGAAAAAACACCCATGCCAAAATAAAATTTTCATGGATTCTTGCGGTCAGCGGATACTATCTCTGGGAAAACACCTCCACAATATCAGTGATATTTGCTTTGCGTACATCAATCACGATGCGTGTTTGCAATACAAACATGGGGATGTGATCCCGATCGAAGGACATCCTTTAGGGGGTATCAAGATACATATTTGCAAACGGGAACCTCATACTAAACTAACAGGAAAAGATGGAGGAAAATTGCTGGTGGTTTCGTATGCTTGGGATGGAAATGCTTTACCGGGAAATGAGTTTTGGATTGGGAAGTTGGGGAGTAGTGGAGATTCAGCTGCAGCTTCGTCGACACAAATCGCGGAAATTCATAATCCGTTCATTAATCCGAATGTTAGTTCGAGTAATTTGAGAGTAGTGTGTGGGGGTGAAGTTGCGAGGATTGGGGAGTATGCGAAGAGGATTCAAGGGGGAAAGAAAAGAAAACTGGATGATTAAAAAATATTGTTTGGTGTATCTTACTTAATAAAGGCAATTGTTACAAACTATACAGTTTTGATTTTATTTTTCTGATTTACTTCAAATTTTCTCAATTTTCTTTGACAATTGTTGTATTACATAAAATGTACAGGGTAATAATGAATGCATTGAAAAAAAATATTTGATCACTGAAATCAATGCTGAAGGTGCTTAAGATTTAATACAATTATTATGTTTTGAAACACATAATAATGTGAATAAAAAAGTGAAGAAAAAAATAAGAAATTAGACATAAATAAAAAAATAAGCAAAAATAACAAGATTTTTTTTAAATCAACGCCTGTATATAGTAAGGCTGAGAAAAAAATAGCTGCTCAGAGCACCAATATCGACTATAATCAGATCAGGTATCGAGGTATCGATACTTGCGATACCTATGATATCTCTCATATTTTCACTACTATCGATACCTACGATACTTATTCCTATACACTTATACCTTCAATACTTTATCAATACCTCCGATACCTTTACACTTTTGATACCACAATACTACCGATACTTTTAAAACTTTCAATACCACCGGTAACTTCGATACTTGCAGTACTTGTAAACCTATTATACTTTGATTAGTATCAATCGATACTTCGCAGGTATTGATACCCGATATCTAAAAGAGGTTATCGCTCTGTCTTAGTATATAGAACCCATAGCTATACTCATCTTTAATAAGTAAAATGAGCAATAAATCACTAGTTACATTGATAAAAACCATTTAAATCACTAATTGCATGACAAAACAACTTAGTCATATTTGTTCTTATAAAAACTATAAAATGAACAAGAAAATTACTAGAAATGAGTAGCTGCTTTTAATACAGTGAAGAAGACGTCTCCTTTTGCATTTTGTCTCTTTCTTTAATATAAAATTGTAATTTTTATTTTGACATTATCATCTAAATAGTCATCAAAAGATTTAAAGAATTTGTGCATTTGTGAAACGTCGTTCAACGTGGTTAGATCGATTGTTATCGATTATTATTAAATTTTCGCTTATTATTAATAATCAAATTATATAATCAATTGTTATTTAATCGATTAATCGTCGATTATTATTTGATTATCGATTAAGTTCGGATTAATCAAAAAATCCGTAATCGATTTTGGTAGTCAAATTGAAAAGTTATTAATCGAGTAATTTTACTACCCTAAATAATTTTTTCTAGCCCTACCCTTAAATAATAGTTTCTCGGAATAATGATAGCATTGGAAAAAGCTCAAAAGTATTAAAGATGCTGCCAAAAGTAACGATTTTGATTAACAGAACATTATTAGTAAAATAGTTTATAAAATTAGTTAAGAAAATTATTAATGAATGCATGACTTTTGAAAACAAACCAGAGAAAACAATTTTTAGACAATAGCAATGCCCTATGCTTCCCCAATTACACGAAATTTGAACAAGATTTTTATGGGTTTAGATTTCCAAGTTTTCTTGTAACTCTAGTACAAGACTAAAAGTCTAAATATAAAATGGGGTCTCTAAAAAAATTGGATTACAGAACTAAATAACCCACCTACAAATTTTGGCGAAGTTCAAATTTTTAATCAAATAAAGTAATTTAGATATTTTTTTACTGACTAACTGATTTTGTGGACTTTTAATAATAAAAATTTTATTGCCTACTTAATCAGTATTTGTTGATTATATTATTTTTCAAGTAGTCTATTTTTAGGTGAGCACCCCCTTTGTGACGTTACTTCGTTAGTATATAATCCTGTTCCTATTTACAACAGTGGATGCGTTAGAAATTAATCTATACATACATATAGCTACTAAAAGTAAAAGTTACAACACAGACTTATCAAAAAACTAGGATTTACTTTTTAATGCTGCCAACTAACGTTTCTAAAATTACTTCAATTAATAATTCATATTTTGTATTTTTTTAGTTATAATATAGTTTTCCATCTATTTTATTTTTATTTTTTTATGCATTCAGGTTGATGCGTTCAATTTTTAATGAATATTTAACACCCTTTCACTCTCTACAAATAGCTTCGCTATTGACGTCTTTTCTGTTAACCAATTTGAAAAGACATACCGCAACAATAATTAACTAAACAGACGTTAAATATCAATAAAAGTATTTGTTTACGTCATAGAAAAGTTATCTCTATATGCAATACAATTTTAATATCATTGACCTCTTTCATATCACCTGTAATGACAACAAATAATGTTCTGTAGTAGGTGTATGTAAACTTCAAATGAACTGATAAAAACAGTGAAATAATCATTTTCACCGAAAAACTCATTTTCCCTAGCTTAAAAAATCAATAATAATTTAACACAAACTTCACTATGAATTCAGATTATTTATTATTTTATTACTTTCAGAAACTGACAGGATAATCTAATCAAGACATTTTATTGTTGATTTGTTAACATTTTACATTCCAGAGTAAAGCTTAATTAGACCGGGAAACAGGTGAGAGCAGAGTTAGTAGAAGAGTATCGACCGACTTTTCCTTGCGTGGGGTTAGGGTTAAATGAGCTTTTGGGAATTGTGAAAGCTTCTGGAAATACAGCAGCCTTTTCAGTATTTTATGTTTTATTAAAAAATAATGAAAAACAAACATAAATGATTGTTTTTATTTTGTTACTTTATCTTTTATGATTAGAAATTTGGGAAAAATAAATTTGAAAAATAATAAACACTAGAAAAAACGTAGAAATAATTCCACTGTTATAATTCTTGGCATCAAATGGGTTAATAACCTTGATTACATCTAATGATAAGTGTAAAACAACAAAAGTTTTCCATCTAGACAGGGAAAAATTTCCTCTCAGGAACAGGTAATTTCTTGTAGACATACGATAAAATAGTTAAGATATATCAAATAATATATTAGGCTTCAAGGGCCGTAAGCCGTAAGCATAACTTTTCGTAGTCGATAATGCAGCTTGGAAAATCGAAAGCAAGGACCAAGATTTTCTAAGCGTTTGAAACCACCAAAAGTGCCTACGGCTTCGAGAATCATATACTACTTATTTTAACCACCTGAAAAGAACAATAAGAGGGCATTAATCTGCTTTAGGGTGTCTAGGGCCGTACTTACTTTCCTAGAGATGGGCTTACCGCCCATGAAATCGTAAACGAGGTTGTTTCTAGGGTAATTCCACGGACAGCAATTGTTACTTACTGTTGTCGTTGATGTAACATGCTTATGAGACAGGTATGGTTAAAAAATAATTTAGATTTAAGAGTTTTTTTGTGTAAATTCAATTTAGCAACAGAAATAACCCAGATAAGAAAAAAACAGACTGTTTTGGTAAATAAATACAAAAGAAACCGGTTGAAAAAACCCAGACATTTACATTTTCGCATAATAAAGATTCGAGGGGAAAGACCCTGACCTACGCTGTCAGATGATTCCAAGTAAACAAACACATTACGGTAACTTTACGCGATCCATATTTTATCGAAAGAATTTTCCCATTTCAAGTATTCCAATTTCCAATTCTTTTCAAATTCCCCCGAACGTAAAAACACAAATACAAATACCCAAGTACTTGTAGTAAGAATAATAATTAATATTTAATAGTGCACTTCAGTATTTTCTGTGAAGCAATTATTGTTAAGCGATTCCATAGGTCAAAGGTTAAGGAAAAGAATTTGTTGTTTTATCAATAATTGTATAACATTATATAACAGGTATATTGAAATTACATAAATTAGGTCAAATATCAGATTTTAGAGAAAATGTCATTGAATAGATTCTCGGAATATAATTCAATAATAATCAACGCAAAAAACGCAAAGCAACAAAATAAAAAAAATCTAGTTACATCAAGTCATCAAGTACCACTTAATAGTAATCTCTACACATCCCTCTTTTTTCCAGTTTATGCAGTTCTATTATCACATTAAAAAGATTCAATGACGCAAAACAAAGTGTTAACATGCGAATTATGTAATAAGTCCGCATTTCACCAACACGTGTGTATGTTGTGTTTACGCACGTTCCGTTCCCATTCAAAAGAGAACGTCGGGGAATTTTGATAATCAAGTGCATAAAAGGTGCAACTTCCGGAACAGTTGTTTTGTACAAAAAGCGACAAAATGTTTGTTTAATCGGAACAAACAAAAACTTATTTGTGGAAATATCTATACGATAACAAAACATCAATTTCGAGACTTCCCATATTTGGGAAAATTTTTATTTGTGCAGTGAGAGCGTGAATTGTTTTGCTCGATCAGATGATTATTGAAAGATGTATCATCCTACATGATTTATCTTCATTTCATGTACACTCGCTCGAAATGAAAATGTCTCGTGTATAAACAAACTCTTTTAATCAAGTTTCTTTAATCAAATATTAAACATTTAATTCTCTACATAACAGTATTTTTTGTGTAATTAATTTCATACAATATTTGGCGATTCTATTTCGAAAAAATGACAACAGAGATTAAATCGCTTAGGGAGTTTCCAAATATATTTTTGTTTTATTATGTGCTAAATAGGCAAAAGAATAGGAATCATTTGAACAATTAATTTTTTATGTGAGTTAAAATTATAATTGACTAATTTTTTATACAAAAATTAATTGATAAATAATCCCTACGTCTTTTACACACCACTGACCCGGCAGTATAAACTTATAGTCAGGCAAGACATCATTACGGATAAAATTATCAAGTAATAATGCTAAAAAAAATAAATGAAATGAAATGAAAAAGATGTAAGGAAAAAAATTCCTTACTTGACGTCAAGCGTGCCTATAAATCAGTCAGCCACGCAACTTTGTTCTTGTTGTGTTAGTGTAGTGTCATTAACGTTAAAAAAAATTTTGAACGATGTTGCATGTGTTCAAAAGTATTGATTTTTGAATTTCAATTATTAAGTTTAAATTTAGTTTTAACAATTTTAAATTTTTATAGAGAGTTTTTGGCACAATGCCAGTGGCCGACATAATCATTGGAAGTATTTTAACTGTCTGCAGGTTCCATAAATTTTTGATTTCGCCAGCAAGTAACATGTATTTTGACATTTTTGTAGTGTATGTTGTGTGTATATTGTGTGAATTTGGAACCGCAATGTCAATCAAGTATGCTTGTTTGTCGATCTTTGAAATTAAGATTATGTCTGGACGGTTAGCAGTTATGTTTAAGTCAGTCAATATAGTTCTATCCCAATATAATTTATAATTATTATTTTCAAGATATGGCTTTGGTTCGTATTTGAAATAAGGTGACTTGTTTTCAATTAAACCTGAATTAAACGCCAATTCTAAATGTATAATTTTAGCCATATTATCATGTCTTTTTTTATATTCTGTTTGTGTCAATGTAGGACAAGATGAAATAATATGTTGAATAGTTTCTGACTGAGATGAACAAATTCTACATGAATCATCGTTTTCATTTTTGATTATAAATTTATTATAGTTTTTTGTTTTAATGGCCTGATCTTGAATTGCAAAAATAAATCTTTCTGTCTCAGGGTGAATGTTAGATTTTGTCAGCCAAATGTGTGATGCCTCTTTATCAATGAGAGGATCATCAAGCTTTTGTAAAACCTACCATGAAGTGACTTTTCTTTTATAGTATTGATTAATAATTTTTCATCAAAATTAATTTCTTGTAACCTAAAGTCACTAAGGCTTAAGGGTGTATAATTATAGTCACTTAAGCATATTGATTTAAAGAAAAGGTTTTCTTGGCTACGTTCAAGAAAATATTTCTTTAGTAAATTAATCTGTTTTTCATGAAGATTTTGCAAGTGTAAAAACCACGGCCACCATTTTGCCGGTGTTTTCGGAATTTGGTTAATAAAGTTCTAGTTATTATATTTAAGTTACTAATATCCGTTTTTGTCCATTTAATAATGCCAAAGGAATAAGTCAATACAGGTACAGCAAATGTATTTATAGCTTTCATATTATTTTTACCATTTAAATGTGTCTTTAATATTTATTTAGGTCTTGATATGAATTCGTTAAAAAGTTTTTTTTATAATATTGTGAGGTTTGTGATTATAAATTTTTAAGATGTTTATTAGCCAAGAATGTGGAACTGAATCATAAGCTTTTTTGTAATCTATGAAAGCTGAATGAATATTTCTATTACATTTACGAGCTTGTTCCATGATTACACTATCTATTACAAGTTATTCATTATATCCAAATGATCCTTTTATACATCCTTTTTGTTCCTCATTTATTATGTTATTTTGTAAACAGTACTCATAAATAAGATTTGTTATGCAAGAGGTCAAAATTTTATATAATGTTGGAAGACAAGTCATTGGTCTATACTTTGATGGGTTTTGGGTGTCATCATCTTTAGGATTGAGAGAAGTGACCCCATGAGTTAAAAACTGAGGAAAAGTGTTGGGATTTTTAATAAAATTGTTGAAGTGCCAAAGAAGTCTGGAATAAATACAAGTGAATTTTTTTAGCCAAAAATTATGAATTTTATTATCAATTCCAGGGGCTTTCCAGTTATGAAATTTGTTAATCGTATCGATTAAGTTTGATATAAAATCTCAAAGTTGGTCATGTTATTCTGATTTACAGTTTTTGTTTTAATAGAATCTATCCAAGAGGCAGATGTGTTAAAATCTCTGTCTTTAGACCAAGTATGTTGCCAAAAAATATTATTATTATAATTATTATTTTGGACTTTGGTGTTGGAAGTTTAGTAATGAGTATGTCAGTTTTAAACAAAACTTAAATTTAATTTATAATTCAATTATTTATGTTAAAAATACTGTTGCAAATACAAAATACCGGGTGATTCAAGTTATATCCGCACCCCAAAAACACGTCTTAAAACACGGAAAAAATTATGAAATTTATATATTATGTTAAATTGATATCTAATCTACCTCCAAAAAAATTTTTGTTCTAGCAAAGTATTTGACCTATAAAATTGGAGAAAAATGACTTCGGACAAAAATCTTACGTCCTGTTTTTTATATCAACTGATCAAAAATGGCTAGCAAAATCAATCTGCAAAATTTATTATTGAAAAAAATGTCAGACTTTGATTAAAACCCATTTTTATATTATTTATCAAATATTTTACTCTAATTTATAACTTTTGATAAGTTGAGGTAGTAATAAATACCCTAAAAATTGAAGTAGTTTTATGACCTTGGAATTTGTCACCAACTGAATAGGAGTGTGCCATTTTTATGACGAATACCATAAAATTCAAGAAACCACCACTGATGGGGTCCTTTTTCTATAAAATTTACGACACTCTCATAAATTATAACAAAATAAAACGACACATTTGCTTAAAAATTTAATTAGCCACTTTGATGCATTGCATCAAAATACACACGTACACAAAAAATTGTTAATATTAATTTATAATCAAATGAGCAAAAGTCAAAAAAGTAACCGTACAAGTAAACAATTTGAAACTTATTACCTACAATTTTTTTGAGAATTTTTACTTAATTAGAAATGGCTGTTTTTGGGGTGTGGGTAAAACTTAACTATGTGTCCAGTCTTGGGCTAGGCCTAACAGGAGCAGGAGCATTTGCAAAAAGTGCAGACTATAAAGAAGGCAATCAGCAAATTTAGACCAATATTTCGTTTTTGTCTCTGACCCTAAACAACCCTAAAATTCGCCAGATTCCCAACATTATACCAATAATGTGGCCTTTGCGTTTATTTATTTAAAAATAAATGAAAAATATTTTGTCTCCAGCTTCTAAAATTTGTAAAATCTCGCCTCCGGCTCCAAGACTGGCCTACAAAATTAGAAAAAAATTTTGTTTTAAAAATCAATAAAAAATATTACCTAAGGCTTCTAAAATTATTATAATATGGTATCTAGACAGATAAAAATTATCTCATGTTCTCAAATTAGAAAAAACACATTGCTTTCGTTGTTATTAATTCAAAAATTGATAAAAAATGTCATTTTCGGCTCTCAAAATTACTTATTGATGTTACATCTAAATTCTAAAACTGTGTAAAATGTTCTAAATTAGTAAAATGTATTCCCCGACTCTCAAAATAAAAAAATAGTGTTGCATTTATTTTTATTAATTCTTCTGTTTTCTTTGTCTTCTAAAATTAGTAAAATTTTAGTTTCAGCTTACCAAATTAGTAAAATGACGTTTTGTCTTTGTTAATGGGAAAACTGACAAGAATATTGCTCCTGGATTCTAAAATTAGTACAAAATGTAGAAAAAAAGTGATATGTATATCGTTATAAATTAAAAAACTGATAAAAAACGTCACTTCAGTTCCAAAAATTAGTAAAGTAGTCATTATTATAGTTTAAGTTTGTATTAAAATATCGAGTAACTTATGTGTTTTATAAGAGAAGGGCAAAAAATAAAAATTTTGCCCTAGGTGCTAATAATTATTGCTAAAACACTAAACGTATCTGTAAATGATTTAGTCTATTGGCAATGCTGCAGTTAATAAATTTACCCTATTTAACCTTTCCTAACAAGTTCAAACAAGATTAAAAGCAATAGAAATGTATTTCCAATAAAATTTACAGATTGCCAACAGATTTAACCATGCATTTACAGTCACTTTAAAAATTATAAAAGTTTGTTCAAAAACAACTGTTTTTAATTATGTATAGCTATTAATACAGGATAACTCTAGGATGTAAATAATTTTATAAGTCATACATAACAGCCGCAAATTCGGTTTGAATTTTAAGACATATGGTAAGCTTGGTATGACATTGTTACAGATTTTATCTGTTTTTGTTTACTGAGTGAAAGTTACATTTGTAAAAATTTACAAACCGACATAGTTTACAAATAGAAACAGATAAATATATTATTCTACAAATAAAATAATTTTATATTTTAAAGTTATCAGTGTTTAGAATAAATATGCTTTAATTTTTGAATAAAATTCTATTTTTAAAATAATATGTTTGCAATATTTTTAATTTTTTTACAATACTACTATTTATTTTACAATTTTTCATCTAAGTTTATCATGAATAATAGATACTTTCTATCTTATTTAAAATTTTGAAATAAAACAAATAATCTATGACATTAAAAAATTTCAAAAAATTAAGTAAAATAGAACCAATCAATTACCAAAAACAATTTAGTCGTAAAGTACGTAAAATTAAGGCTTTTAATACATATCTATCTACTATTTTCTCAAAAAATGTATAGAGTAAGGTGGGTCAAAAAAATCGAGTATTTTTTTTAAACTTCCGACACTGAAAAATTAGTTCCTAGGCATCTTTAAAAAATATTTTTTAAAGATGAGCTCTTAATATTAATAGGAAGGACCTTCTTATCTCACTTTTCATTTATTCATCAGTTCTACAAGGCAATATCCATATCTCGCCATTACTTAATTGTACAGAGAAATTTTATTTACATTTTTTGTAGGAAATTAAGCGCTCTAAAAAGGTGCCTTTCAATTTTTTAAAAATAGTTCTTTGTGATTAATCGATTACTCCAACTGTATTTTGTTGTATTAGTTAATTAGTGTTCACCCTCAGTAAGAGGAGATGGAAGTGAGAGTGGTGCACACCCCCACTCTGTACCATACCAGGACGTCCGGTGTGGCGGTGTGAGACCAGACTCGCGAAGTCGGGACTCTCGGTTGCACCAACTAGTGCTTAAGACGTTGTCATGTAACGGTTCTCAATGTGTATCATAGAAAAACCAGCAATTGTTTTATTCGGATAAGTTTAAAAACTCTTAAACTTTATACTCCAACCATATATAAAAAAATTGAAAATTTAATTTCAAATTTTGGTGAATATGTTCTAAATGGTTAGAGTAATTGATTAACCACAAGAGACTTTTTTTGTAGAGCGTTTAATTTCGTACAAAACTTTATGTTGAGCATTTTATAATATTTATTTATCTACGAGTTATAAAATTTAGAAATCAAACAAAAAATTTTGTTAAATTTTTTTAATTTTGACCTCTGATATCTTCTAAACAGTAAAAACTGTAAAATATTTTTTTAGAGTGTCCAATTTTCTTCAAAAAATGTAAATAGAATTTTTCTGTACGATCGAGTAATGACCAGATATAGATTTTGTCATATGGAACTGAAAAAAAAAAATAGAAAACTGAGATGAGGTCTTTCCTATTAAAATTAAGAGCTCATTTTTTAAAGGCGTTTTTTAAATGAGCCTAGGAACCAATATTACAGTGTCGGAAGTTAAAAAAAAGATAGGCGGTTTTTTGACCCACCCTAGTATAGATGTACAATTGTACATATTTAATAGCAAAAATTTTGAAACAGTTTTATTTTTCGTCAAGTTACAGATATTTGAAAAAAACGTATTATTTGTTTTTTCTATTTCGAAAATTCAGATAACCTTAAACGAATCAATTAATATCCAGGATGAGTTTGAGCATAAAAATTGTAAAAAATTGTTTTTAGAAAAAAAATTGAAAAAATTATCAATGTTTCAAAGATAGAAATTTGAGATAGCTCAATTTTTTCGTGGAGTTGTATGTATATGAAATTCATATTTCATGATTCATGAATGGTTTGAGATTAAGATATAAAAATTGAAAATAAATAATTATAAAACTATTTGTAATGGATACTACAAGAATTAAAAATTTCAAAAAAATCATAGATGTTACTGTATTTGGTAGGCCGATTTGGCGTGGAATATGTATGTACCATTGTACCTACATATGTAAATTGCAAAATTTTACATTGTCACAGACGTGTTTCAATTTCAGTGGATCAAGGTCTTATCACAGATTAACAATCATTACTAGCGAAAAATGATTGTCCTTGAAATATTCATTCACCTGTAATTCCGGGAAACCTGTCAAAAGTTCACTTTGTGTGACCTTAATCCCTCATAGCTGGAATTATTGATTCGAAAATTTACAGAATCCAAAATCCTATTATGCCGTGCAAGCTAATTCCTGTTACGAGCTTTTAAAAAACATTTAAAATGAAAGGAATTGCGTCAAAATAGCAGCCTAGTTTAGATTAAAAAATCAAATAAACATCTGGCATGTGGCATTCACCTAATCTACACGAATAATATAATCGCTTTTCTTTATAAGGCAAAATTCGATTTTATAATACACGTAAAACATTTCATAGTAACGATTATGCTTATCAGTCTCATTATATTATTACACTTCATCGAACCAAAACAAACAATTCTGATAAGAGCCGTGAGTTGTACAAGTTGGAACTTGTTGCAAATAACGTACTTTTAACGTATTTTCCAACGTAAAGGACAAGTCGTAACGCGTTTCATTGAGAAAACCCAGTCAATGATCTTTGGTTACTCAATTGTATTCTGAATAATTAGTCTTTGGACACCTGGCTGAAGTCCATTCGGCCTTGCTTCCAGGATAACCTACATTTCACCGGACAAAATCTGTAAATTCCCTGCAATTCCGGCGGAATATCCACTTATCTTTCGTAATTCAAAAAATCTAGCGTACTTTCAGAATGAGTAATCAAATATTCGAGCTGGGGATTCCTCGAATAATACATCTCGAGTTCCTTTTATCTCTCCACTTTCAGTCAACTCTGGCGCATGTATAAAAGCAAAAGCAGCGCTTTTTACGTCATTCCAAAGCCAAAACCAGAGTAGTGTACAGTGTTATAACAACCCAAAGGTTTTATTATTACACAACGTTTTGAAAACTGTTTTGTAACATTGTGCCATTCAGGATTAAAAGTGTCCAGTGTTGAAAGTGTTAAAAATTCAGCCAACATGTGTATCCTCAAATTGAAAAACGTGGATAAATGCAAAATGATCAACAGGTACTTTTGACTTTTCGAAAAAACTATATCTGTTTCGGATAAACCCCCTTCAGACATGGATCTACAACGCAATTTTTCTTACAGAAACAAGCTTGGAAGGGCCCTTCAGGGCGTCCTGACAGAGGCTAATGCCCAGCGCCGGTTGATCTGCGGCCTGCTTCCAGCCATCTCCTGTCTGGAGAATTCCCTGGAAGATGTCCTCTTCTGCGTCGTTCCTCAGACTAGGCCTGGGGACGCGACCACTCACATGCAGACTGTCCTCCTGCAGGCTTTCTGCTTCGAGAATTATATCCCCGTGATTCAGGTAATGCATTTAAGGGTTTGATGGTTGAAAAGTTGCTAATTTTGTTTGGTTGTTGCAGGTCGATAGCAGTGAAAAACTAGCACAATATTGCGGATTGGGGTCAAGAGTTGGATGTCCTTGCGCTGTTATAACTAGAGATATGGAAGGAAAGCAGGATCCTCCGCTTTCACCTTCAGAGCAAGAATTGACTGATTTTTACGAATGCACTCTTGAGGAATTTCCAAGGCCTGTGTTGGAGTTGCCGGGGTGATATAGCAAAACATGAACGGATCTTTAAGTGTGATCAAAGGTTAAAAGATGAAATTATATTATGCGAATATTATGACCATGCTGGGCATGGTGTGTGCTATTGATTTTAGCAAGTGTTTGAGAATTTATGCATTGTTATAAGTTTATATTTGTAATTAATATATTGTTTGAAGGTATATTACATTGACGGAATGTCGTGATATACCCATAAACCCATTGTTAAACGGGGTTGTTATACTTGAATTGTGAATTTTGAAGTTATACAAATAAATAAATGATGATAAATAATACTTTTGTTATTTTATTCTTCATTGACCTTATATTAAAAAAGACAGATTGCACCTAATAGTGGAGACACGATTATGCAATGTAATGGAGAACAAGACTACAAGAATCTGCTCGTAAAAGGTTTCATGAACTTGGCTAACAAGTTTCTTCGAAATAACATAAAATTATTTATGTAAGAATTGCATTACCTATCGTAATTAAATAACTAATCCGAATATTATGTAATAAAAATTTAAAGTTCATTATGCACGTAAAATCCCAAGTTTTACGCAAACTGAAGTAAACAACTTTTTTTGGATGCTGTTGTTGGTAAACAAATTTTGAAACATAGCTGTAACAGAAGACAAAAACATCGTGCGTTGATCGTGTTTTGGAATGCAAATAGGGTCACTAACACCTTTTTTTCCACTGCGTGTGCGTGCTTCAATGCGACTTATGCAAATCTTATCTATGATTAATTTAGAAACTTGTTTAAATATCATGATTACACCCTTCTAATCACTTACATAAAAAACGTGAGAATTTTTTATTTCAAGTAAACTTTTAAACTAACCCGTTAACAGTTTTTAGTGTTGCTATAATAATATAACTAATAAATTGTAAAAAATTACCAGAAGTCGCACATAATAAAGTCTTTATTAGCATGTGGATGAGTAAAATTCCTAATATTTCTAATAATACCTGTCCTCATAATTTTTTCTAATGATCAAAATTTTTATAGTTATAACAATTTACTTGAATTCTAGAAATGTTCAATCATCATGATCTTACAGAATGATATTATTTATTATTTGTAATTGTTATCTAATCCTAAACTAATTGTAAGTAACTATACGAATACGAAACTTATTACGTAAAACGATTTCGATGCATTTTTAACATTATTTCACACTTAAATTAATTAAAATTTTAAAAATAATAAAATAGATAATCATGTTGCATTTAAATAATAATTACTTCTAATTCACGTTACATTTTAATTTTTACATACTGATGAAATGAATAAGTGATAACTGTTGAGCCACTTTTTCAAGATGAATTTGCACTATTCGCATTACTGAGCAGTGATGCACTCAGGAAATATTTTTGGGGGGGTGAGGGAACTGCGACAAATGTATCATTAGAAAAACCAATTTTTCCAAAAATTACTACTGAATTAAAAATTCAGCCACTACTATTTATTAACCTTAAATTAATTGTCAATAGCCAACAATGGCTCTCATTGGTAATGTCCAATTTCAGTTCATAAAAATCGGTAATTTTGCTCCATAAATATGGTCGAGACTACACTTACAGACATTGATAGATCACAGGGTTGAGTATCTTAAATTGTTAAAATTAATGAAAAATATCTCTAAACAGGGGCGTAAAACGCAACGATTTTTGAAAAAAATATCTATGTATAAACAATATTATAAATTAGTTTTAGAAGCAATTTGTTTTTTTTTATAAAAATTTTAGCACTGGAACAGTGCGCGTTATCTTCATTATTATTTCAATTAGCTTCTTTAGCAAATTTCTAAGATCAGCTTGTCACTCAAATTCACTTAATTTTCTTCAATACGAAGATCTACTTGATTTCAGAAACATTCTATTGATGATTTAAAATTTTAATAACTATGCAATTAACAAAGTTGAATGTTTATTAGAATTGTTTGTTTATTACAAATATCAAAAAAGCTAAGTTATGCGCGAATTAAAGTTAATCTTATTTATTTAATTCACTTTTTTTAATCCGGCTCTAAAACAGCTTCTTTTGTTTAAAACAATTTTTAATGTTTGTTTAATTTTAGCTGACACCTCAATTGGGAGTAATTTTAAATAATAAACAATAAATTATGTGCAATTATTTGTTATTAATTTAGGGGAATTATTAATCATCATGCGTCTTACCTTTAAGCACAATAACAATATCAAAGAATAATAGTTGTCTAGAAACTTCTAATTGTTAATCAAATTGTTGTATAAAGATTTTTAAAATATAGGTAGAAATCTCCAATGTATGCCTCAATGTTTGTTTCGGGTTTTGCCAGTGTAAGATCATAGGTGTAAGTCGTAGTAATCTAAATACGTGTAGTAGGAGATCTTTCTCAGTAAAATATATAATTTAGGTCGCTATATCTGTTTCTCATGGAAAAAGTATACTTCAATGTAAATTATTAAAAAAGTTTTTCACAGCATGCTTTAAATAGGAACTAATAGTGACTTTGATTTGAAAAAAAGAAATAAATTATTTGATAAAATATTAAAGTAAACTGTCAAATGTAAGTCATTTCAATTATTATAAATCTTAATTGATATAAAATGAAAAGCAACAATTGGAAACACTGTAGTTAAAAATTATTGCACTTGCATTGAGTTTTGTATTCTATTTCAAGAAACAGGTAGATAGGATCCCGGCATCGAACCCCGCCTAGGGTGCCGTTGCCTGAGATTATTTGCTTCTTCGGCCTTTCAAAGCATCATAAATCGGCATGACTAATAATTGGTCAATTTGGATTCTTTTGTTAGGGTAATTTATGATTAAAGTCAAAATCTCATTCTTAAATAAACCAACTATATCTGACAGTACGGCAGCCGAATTAAACTAAGTCATACTTCAAAATGTTTTTGTTTTTTCATAGCACACTTGACAACTTTTTTAAATGAACACTTGTTATATCATTACATCTTACATCAAATTGCTAACGTTATAAATAAAGCCAGTAAAATAAATTAAATGGTGAATTTTAAGTCTATAAAAGTGTCTCTTTGATTCAAATTGCATCTAATTTGTTAACAACTTTAATTTGTCTTTTCTTCTTAAGATGTAATTGTAAATTTATTTGTACAACTGATAAGAAATGATTGCTTTCTAAGAACTTTCAAATTGTATTAAAATTTTTAAGTTTAACTGGTCTTACGAGTTCCGTTAGAATGAAAAACTCTAACTTAATCAGAAAGATATATTAACAAATTGAGCCATATAAAGTGTGTCAAAAGTCGCGAAGATCTTTTGGAGGAATACATGGGACACCCTCAAAGAACACAAAAATTTATTTAAAAAATTTTAATACTCTTTTGTTTTCTTTTGTGCTCTTTTGTATTTTTTTAAAATTTGGTATTTTCTTGAGTTTTATGAATACGTAATTTATTTCAAATGCTTTACTGTTTCTTTTTTATTAATTACGTATTTATAAATCTCAAGAAAATACCAAATTTCAAATTGGCTTCTGTAGGTTACTTGTACACTAGACTAAAGTTACTGTTAAAATTACTGTTTTTCACAGACCAAAAAATTTTGCCAAATAATATTCACTTGTGTCTACAGATCGCGGTTTAAGCTCTGCTTCGTCCCTGCTTCTATACTTTTTAGGCGGCTCAAATAATTTTAGCTACTAAAATTTGACTTTACTTTGATTTAGGTTTACAACGACTCTACAGAAAGAATTCCAATTCACCTAAAAATCTACGAAACCAGCTACCGAACAAAAAAAGATCACTCAAATTATGCTATTCCTCTGGAAGTTACAAGCCTTTGAACTTCAACAGTATTATCGGGTGGGTCATTTGATTTGTTGACAACTACAAATATGAAAGTGCCATTATTTTCAATATTGGTGGTTGTAGGCGACATTTTACTAATTTTAGATGCCAGAGATAATGTTCCTTAACAACTTTTAATTAAATTAATTACATATGACATTGTTTTTGTAATTTTAAAAAGCCGGAGAAAACATTGTTACTAATTTTAAATTAATAAAAACAAAAGAGATATTTTAACAAAGCGGACATTTCTTTTTGATAGTGGGAGCTGAAGACGACGTACTTACTAATTTAAAAACCAAGTCGGAAAGACGGAAATTATGTTTCTTTAATTTATATTTAATTAAAATGTATGACAATGTTTTTGTAGTTTTAGTAGCGGTGGGCTGTATTAGCCTAATTTTAAAACTAAAGGTAAAATTTTTTACTAATTTTTAAATTACTACTTCCATATAAAAGCGTTTATCTAATATGGCTAATTGGAGACAATATTTTACTAATTTTATAAGCCGGAGATATTTTTTAACAGATTTTTGACTAAATAAAGATACATAGAACATAGTTTTTGTAGTTTTCTAAAACAAAAGCTGTATTTTAATATTCAAAAAGCTGTAAGCAAATTTTTTTATTAATTTTTAAATTAATAAATATAAAATTGGATATTTTTAATATTGTGATCTAAATGTAATATTTTACTGACTATTACGTATTATTTAAGCTTCGGTGTTGGAGAGTCTTGATTAAACGACCAGGTAATTAACCGGTGTAATCCAGCGGGTTGCATGTTATATATTCAACTGGTCTACACCAGTTGACCAGTAGACCAGTTGAATGAATAACATGCAGCCCGCTGGATTACACCGGTTAATTACCTGGTTGTTTAATCAAGACTCTCCAGCACCGAAGCTTACGTATTATTTACTAATTTATTATTAAGTATTAAGTTCGGAGATGTAAATTTATTAATTTTAGGTGCTATAAATATTTCTTATAAATCTTCAAATCAATAAAAACAAAGACTACTTTTTATAATTGTAGAAGTCGGGGGCGACATTGTGCTAATTTTAGAAGGTAGACACGATATTTCTTATCACTTTTTACATCAATAAAGATCACGATGACATTGTTTCTGCAATTTAAAAGGCAGAGTATAACAAAATATATTTTTGACTAATTTTTAAATTAATTAATTAACTTTCTTTTATGTTTTACAGTCTCAATTACTAATCGCCTTTATTAACATTCTTGTTTATCAAATAATAGAGAATCATTTGGTTTAAATTTTATTTTTATTGTAGCTTTAATGGTAGTTTTTTAGGGGAAAGTTTCCTACAATTGACTAATGGGAATTTTTATTTTTCTGTTTACAAATTTATATTTTAACATTTTGAAATATAACTATTCTTGTTTTTTTAATTGTATTAATTTATTCCAATTAAACTATTTCTAATCAACTCCTGTAAAATTCAGAACAGAACATTCTAACCCTCTTTCCCTTACCAACTCAAATATCCACTTATTTTTTATCAAAAAATTAAATCAGAATAATCTCAGATGATTATTACATGACTAGTCTAAAATCAATAGCACAGTATTCAAGTCTGTTATCCAAGCCACAAAACCAAAAATGATAAAATTCTCCCAACTCCCTACAAATTCTGACACCCTTCACAATATTTACACTTCAATGAAACCCGTTTATTCTATATGCAAAGTAATTGGGTTGAATACCATTAAAATCGGGCGCAGTAAGAGTGAAGTAAAACCGCATAAATGTGACTATATGTATTTCAGTTTTTATTTTATTTCGTACACAGTTTTGAGTGGTTACTCACTTTTAAAAATTGCATCAGGTGAGAATAAATCGCTGATAATTAACAAATACATTATTTTCACCGAATGTTGTGTCATGACAACTTTGACTTTAACAGTAACTTTGTTCACTTTTTTGTTCAGGGGCACTCTGATTAAGGCTTTCGATTTGTTATCGCATGTTGATGTCTGTTTTATTAAAAATGGTTTTCTGCTGGACTATAAACTTCTCTTGAAAAAAAATTACATAATTATAAGTTTTGTTGTTTTTTCTTTGCTGGCTCGCGTTCCGTTAATGTTACTAACAATTTCAGCCGATTTTCTTCAGGAAATTACAATTTTCATCTCAGCTTTGATAAAAGCTTTCTCGAAATATCAGTTTATTGTCTTTGTTTTACAACTCCAGTTGCGTTTTGGTAAAATCAATATCGGCATGAGATCTCTTTATAATAATCACCAAAATGATCAAATTCCGGATAATTTGCAGATTTTGTGTCGTTTGCATTACAAATTAACAAGTGTCATGCAAAAAGTCAATTCTGCGTTTTCAGTGCAATTACTTCTTTCTATTGCTGTTTCTCTTTTTAATATTCTTTTCCAAGCTTATTACTTGTATTATGTAGCAACAGGGAAATCGTCTTTTGTATCTATATTAATGATAGTTTGTCCTGTTGTATGGCTGATTGATGAAGTTGTTGAGATTTACTTGTTGGTTCATGCTTGTGCAAGCACGTGCGAGCATGCTAATGATACTCCAACAATTTTGCACGAGTTGAGGAATAGCTACTTCAACATGGATTTGGAGAATAATGTAATGATTATTTGATTTATATCAAGGTTAAGAAGATAATGGCTCAAGTGTTTTTTTGTAGGTGCAAAGTTATTCGTTGCAAATGTTGCACCAAAAAGTGCAATTCTCGGTTTTGGGATTTTTTGTTATTGATTATACTCTGGTTTATTCGGTAGTCAAAATTTAAAAAATTGGAAAAACTGTTTTAAAATTTTTTGTTTTAGATTGTGGGAGCTGTTACAACATATTTGGTCATTTTTATACAGTTTGATCAGTCGTCCAATATGCAGACTGCTGCTGAAATTTTTTATAATGTTGGTACAAATGATTCCTATTTATCAAATTAAAAATTATATATTAATATAATATCTAAAACTTAAAAATTTTGGATTAATTTTTTATAACATTTTTAAAAGTACCTAAAACAAAATAACAAGAATAGGTCGTCGTACAAACCTCTCTGACCAAAATCCTATTATTAGACAAATGACTTATAAAATAATCCCCTTTAATAATAAACAGAGTTTGGCGCTAGCGATCTATTGGCAGCTACCCAACTTTCCTACTTCATATTTTTTAAACACAGCACAGCTAACAAGCATATGACAGTCACTCACTCATCTACTGACGCAAATCATCTCGTAAACTACCCGACAGTAGGCTAGTTGAAAGAAAACATGAAGTTTATTCGAGAAGTAGCTCGCTAGTGCTGAAACCTGTTAATATGACTGCGTAAAGTTTTTTTTAAGTTTGTGGTATTATTATTGGTGGAATAAATAAAACTTCTTCTCACTCACCGACAGTAAACACCACATTTTAGTGACTAGTCAATATGTCAGCATTTTTATTAACTAGGCAGTAAAGCAGACATTTGAGAGACAGTCATCAGGATCATACAATACCAAAAATTTGTGAAAAAAGTTGAAAAATTATATGTTCAAAACGGCAATAAACCAGATTTGATGCTTACCTGTTTACTAAGTGGCGGCTTGCGTCTTGGCTTTAAACTGTCTGTCAAATATTTTTGAAAAACTCATAAATTTTATAATTTTTTTTGTAAGGTTTATCCAAAAAAAAATATTAGTAGTATTAATGATTGAATTTTTAGAAAATTTATGATTTCTAAAAAACTCCAAATAGCAAAAAAGTTTTAGAGCACGTTGTACGAGACTATTAATAGAGCCCCAGAAAAATAGTAAAAAAAATTTCATTTGCCTATTCTTCTGGATATAAAGAGGTAAAGTTAAAAATTTATCTTTTTTGGTTTTTTGACATTTTAAAATTAGCAATATATTTTATAATCTGTTATACCTCCTAGAACATGATATGACAAAATTATTTTCAAGAATTCCTTACCATCTATTAAATTATTTTTTAAAAGTGTTCATTTGTTATAAAATTTTTAGTTAAATATATTATAAAAATCCGGATTTTTTTCAATTTTTTTAAATACATTTAAAAACGTTATTATTAATTAGTTCTAAAAAAATGCGAAAGCTAATTACACGATTTAAAAAGCACGAAAAAATATTTTCTTAATTTTTTTAATTTTAAATAATTTTAAAAATTTTCCAAGTTTGTGTATTTAAACTAATTTTTTTTTAAATTTATAAATACTTACAGTTACTGGTATCAGTTTGGATAGTTAACATAAAAATACTTTCAGGAAAATTTTGAATTTTTATAGAAAAAAGTCGTAATACTCGTTACTCATTGATTCTACAATAGTATGTATAATTAAATTGTTCGGATCCATTGTGAAAGGATATGAATTTTGTCAAGATAATAAAATGGTTTTTCTCTCTCAAAATTGTACTTTATTAAACGCTACATGTTTCGACGCACTATAGTGGTCATCTTTAGGCCTATTCTCAGGGCTTTTTTGTGGGTGCACGCGGGGGCACGCAGTGCCCCCAAAAGAAATTTCGAAGATATCGAAAAATTGCAATAAAAACTGAAAAAAAATACGTTTAGAAAAAAAAAATGTACGTTGACAAACAAGTTCCATTTGAATAAACAAAATATTTTTTGGACATTTCGTGATTATTTAATAGACAAAATTTATGAACTTATAACTTTCAAAAATTAGCGTGCTCCCAAAAGAGGTTCAAAAAAAGGCCTGCTTTTTTAAAAAAAATAAATAAATTTGCTGCCGATTTTTTACATTAGAATGTAAAAAAATTGAAATACTCAATAAAAAAATCTACATTTGGAATTGATGCGTGTTTAACTGAACAATATGGCAATACATGTTGAACTTAAACTAACAAATCGTGCAAAAGAGTAGTGTTAAAATCAAGTGTGGTTCCACAGATGTTTAGCAAAAGATGTGAGGTATCAAATCAAGTTAGTACAATATTTTTTGCCGCCACAATTTGGAGTAGAATGTGACCGATGTCGGGAAGCATTATACTCCATAGTTGCCAAAGTGTGGTAATTGTCCTAGAATTTTATGAGCGTTTAAATTTTTGTGATGTCCAAAAACCTGCGCGCCACATAGTTTTTTTACAAAAATAATCTGCGTTCTAAAATGTTTAAAAATTAGAAAACTAGAGCTTCTAAAGCTATCGAAATAAGGTCGTAAAGCAAACCAATTCTTGAAAAAATAGGGTTCTTTTTCAAAGGATTTTGTAAGTAATTTTGAAAAACTAAGTTAACAGGAAAAGATGCAGTAAACCATTTCCCAAGAAGAGAGTCTGTGATTTCTATAAAGCAAATTACAAGGAAAAGGTGGTGAAGTATTCGTCTAGAAAATAAGGGTGTGACACGTGACAGGTTGCCTCACAACTACTTCACTTACATTTACCAGAATAATTAATTCGGATTCTGATTATTCGCGTTATTTAACCTTAAAAACTAACATTGTCAAATTTAAATGAGGCACCAAACCTAACAAGAAAATTTTTTTTAGGACAAAGTTTATTAAAAATTGTAATTTATTATACATATTTAAGCCTCAAATTTTAAAAACTACAAAAAATGAATTTTATAACTTAAATTTATGTAAGTTTGTTTATAGAATATTTTATTTCTGTCAATGTCTTTGACTGATTAAGTTAACAAAAATCATGCTTGTTTTCCATTCCAATGTAAACGAGCAGATCTATAGATTTTTTTTTAATGTCAACTATAAAATGAAAAAAAATAATTTTGAAAAAATAATTATTAAGACTTAAAATTGACGAAATTAAAAATTTAAAAAAGCCAATGAAGTTCATGTTATTACAATACACGTGGTGAAAACTGTTTTTAAAAATTTTCATATAGATGCTACAGATTCGTGCGTTTATTTTGGAATTCCTACCCTGGAGAAATATGTACATACAGTAGTGGTCAAAATAATAGCAACTTTTAATAGTTATTTATGTATCAAAAGAATTATGAGGGTGTTAATTACAGAGGGCAACGGGTTTACAATTCAGAGGGCCGTTAGGCCCGAGGGATTGTAAGTTGGTTGAGGTTATTGACACCCAGTAATTCACGTGATACATAATCAATTTTATTTCCTACTAAACAAATCCAAAAAACATCAAATTACAATTTTATTTTCTACTAAACAAACCAAAAAAATCTCAAGTAGTGTACAAGAAAGAATACGACCGATTTCAAGAATGGCTAAAAAAGAACCATACTGGCAGCAGAAATGTAAATGAAATAATATTACTGGCATATTTTTAAGATATGGTATGTATATTTACTTATTTTTTCCCATGTTTTAGTGCCCGTAACATCGGAAGGAATGTACAAGAAAGAATATTTGAAATTTTAAGAATTGTTGAATAAAAGTAACACTGGAAGCAAGAATATAAACGAAACGATATTATTGGCGTTTAAAAATTGTTGTTTAATAGCATTTCTTCTCTTCTCGTAACTTTAGTACACCCGATTTGTATTTCTTTTCAATATACACATTAGAGGGAGTTAAGAATTCATAATTGCCTGCTATAATTCCCACGGGAGTTATGAATGCCATAATAGTTACCGTAACTAAGATAATATTTGGCTATATTGATTAAGTAGGAAATAAATAAATTTAAATATAAATACTAATTTAGTATTGTGACTACCCAAATGTATCTCCTATAAATTCTTTTCACATAAAAGCTAGAATCAGCACCTGAGATAAGATATCTTTCAGTTCTTATAAAAACAATTTGGTTTTTGTTGTTTTTACATTGGTCAAAAAGATAGCAACTCCGATGTTTCAGACGAACGAATGAGTCTCAGTTGTAGTACAGATTGGTACAGGTATATAGATTGCTATATCGGCTGATATTAATTAATGAATTGACTATGGGCGGTAATAAGACAGTGTCTGAACCCGTACGGAACATTATAGTGCAACGGTACCGACACGGAGAAAAACAAGTGGAAATAGCAAGAAGTCTTCGATTTAGCAAGTCTGTGGTGTCCCGAATTATTAAGCGATTTCGCAATACGGGAGAAGTTTTAGCTCGGAAAAGTTCAGGGAGATCACGGAAAACTACAAAAAAAAATGGACCGACAAATAGAAAACCTCTCTAAACAGTCTAAACAGCAACTCTGAAGATGCACAAGTGAGTGCACGAACAATTAGGAGAAGATTAGTGGAGGCTAGTTTATTTGGCCGCCGTCCTGCTAAAAAATCGCTACTTTCTAAGCGAAATATAAAATCGCGACTTCAGTTTCCTCAAGAGCATTTACAGTGGACGGTGAATGATTGGAAAAAAGTTATATTTAGCGATGAGTCTAAATTCAATCTGTATCGAAATGATGGGGCCCAATATGTAAGACGCCCTCGAGGTAAAAGACTAGACAAAAAGTATATGGCAACTACAGTTAAACATGGTGGCGGTTTTGTGATGGTTTGGGGATGCTTTTCTTCATACGATATGGGTCCCATCTGCAGAATCATTGATTAACCTAGGTTAATCAATGGCAGAATATACGGCCAAGATGGACAGATTTATGTACTACAGAGACATATTACGAACCTGTCTCGACGACGTCATGCCTATTCTTTGCCAATTTCAGCAAGATAACGACCCAAAACACTCATTCAAGCTTGTTGCTAATTGGTTTAAAGAGGAAAAAATTAACGATATGAAGTGGCCCTCGCAGTCACCTGATCTTAACCCAATAGAAAACCTTTGGGATCAACTGGACGAAGCTATCAAGGGCCAAAACTTCACAAATTTAGACGCTCTGTTTACCGTATTGCAAACTGCATCGAAACGGTGTGCACTGTGCAGATGTTATTATTAGGGCGAAAGGTTATTGGACCAAATATTGATGTAGTAGCTTCTGTTTTAATAAATGAAAGAAAATCTACGCTGTTTTAAATTTGTTGCTATCTTTTTGTCCATCCTATGTACACAAATTTCTCAATTTAGTTTGAGGGATGAAATATATAGATTGAAATAATACATATACTTACTGTTTATTATGCCGTCTCTAGCTCACTCACCTAGTATTTTTCTTTAAGTTTTTCTATTGTTTCTGCTGCTACAGAATTATAACAAAATTTTATTAGTTTCGGTATTTACAAAAAAAATGACAAGTTTTGATAAATGTAACTTAATAAAATTTACTTTATTTAGTTTTAAAATTTGCATGTCATTGTTAATTACTCATACATAGAATACTTAACAACTGTATTTTGTAGCATAAGAGTTTCAAGTCATTATTTCTTTAAATATTACAAAGGTAACAAAAACAAACGATAAACATAACTGAGCAATTAAAACAAATTACTGTCAGTTAAATAGGTAATGTTATTTGTATGCAATTTGTATTATTTATTTTATAATACATTTTTTAACGTTTTGTTTAATACGCTTTTTAGTACAAACTTGATAATTTGTTCATTTTAAAATAAACAAGAACAAAGAGAGAAAAATGCATAAACCAGATTTCACATCCTTGAATTTCAAAATTAAAAATACGAAGTTATCGATTCAGGAAGACCTTAATTTAAGTAATGAACCAAAGAGAACTGGTGCAGTAATTCCAGTTGTATTTACTTATTAAACAACACTAAATTGATTTTGTTAAAGTGTCAAATTAAATACAGGAAACAGGAATATCACTACTCGCACTACTCGCAGTCGTGTCCACTGTCCGTAGGTAATTAAAAAAAAATATTTTCTTGGTCATATATAGACAACACCCAATACAAAAACAAAGATTACGTAAGGAGTGAAAACGTAACATGATAACGCGTTTGCGCGTCTGATTTTTCTTTTTTGGTCAGCAAGGTTAGAAATGTTGCTATTGTGGTTGTCAGTTTTACGCTTCTTTGTGTTTACTAAAAGATTTGAATGTAACTATAAAATTTTAGACTGACAATCATTTTTGTTTATTAGAAAGTCTAGTACATTATCTGTTATTTTTATAATTTATCTTATTAGGTGAGTAGAATTTGTAATTTTACATTTAAATATTAAAATATCTAGACGGAAAGTATATTTGCAAAATGCATTGTAACGTCCTTGATATTTTAGATTAGTGAAAGATTATAATCCTTTGTTTCGCGATTTTTTTTAAATTAATGATCAGATTAATGTAGGTCAGAAAACTTGTTAAAAATATACAAATAAACGGGGGAAGGACGGATATGAAATCTAATCAGGACATAGTAGTAATAATAATTTTGCAATAGGTTATTATAGTTTAGTTTATTTAAGGCCGATTTATAGAAGGCGACAATATCTTTAATTGCGATTAAATAGTTAATTTGGGATTAAATGCCGATTTTGACCAATCAAACGCCATCGCCAGGAAAGTCGAATTAAAACTTAATCGCAATTAAATATTTAATTTACCTTCTGTAAACGACCCTTCGTCTTTTGTACATTTTTAATTATTATATGATATTGCAATCCAAAAAAAATTGCTAAAATATTTATTATCGAAGCTTTTGAATTAATTTATTTGTGATATTGAAGGATATCTGAGATAATTATTTCTTTTTTCTAAATACTGATATCTTCATCCTTGGAATAATTTTGAATTTGCCTCGAAATTTGCTTATTATTAGTACCATTTATTTAATACGAATTAAAAAAAAGTGTTTTTATTTGAAGATTTAATGATTTTATAATAAAACATCTGAAGCGATAAAAGTCACCTTGTTTCATAGCAACAAACATTTTTGTTATTAATATGACTCCGGGGAAACATCAGTAATAAATTTTGATATACCTAAAAGAATTAGCTGCCATAAATTACAGTCAAATTATAATATGCGTTTAAATGTTTTTACCGATAAATTATTTTGCATTATTATTTTTATAAAATACATTTACAAATAACATAATTAAAATAAAAAAAATTAAAGGACTGTATAACTGAATTAAAAAGGACTTGGTTTTAGGGTCATTAATAAAAAGACTAAGTTTATGCGTAACAAATATTAGCAAAAACTTAAAAATCTAAAATTTAAAACGATTATTTAACCTAAAAGAGTTAGGAATTTACGGGGAAGGGCGGAAGGGTTGAATGGTGGCGATCGCCTCTCTCTTCACAAGAATAAGATTTTTTATATATTTGACAAGCTTGTATGCGCCAATCATACGCTTCTTTTGACAAAGTAGCATTTATTTCTGTCTCTGTGATCCTTATAGTTTTTACAGATAGTTTCTCATTTTTATAAAAAAACTTGGGGTTTTTATGTGTTTGTTATTATAGCTGGACAATGGCTTTTTAATCGAGTCAGTAAGGCTTTTTCTTATTAAATTTTTAAATTTAATTTTTAATTGTTTTTATATGTTATTTAAAATCAGAAACCTTTTGGTGATCGCACTTAAATATTTATACAGGCTGTCTCAAAGTAATAGACTATTAGAAATTGCTGAGGTTCTAAAAAAGAGATTGAACTAAAATTTTGCACATAAAGTAAGTTTTAAACGATCTATCTAACAAAAAATTTTAAACATGAAGTCACTTTTGGTTATACCAGAGGTTATTAGTAACCTTGTTACTTTTAATGGAAAAAGATCCAAAAAAATACGATTTTTTGAGGTTTATTCTGTTAGAGTCTTATACCATTTTTAAGTACTTGAAAAACTCAATAATTTTAAGAAACAAATTTTTTTTAAAGTGTTCTAAAAATGGAGGGTGGCATCTTTTAAATAAAATGGTTTTTAGCAATTATTGGCAATTATTATAAGATAGATATTATACACCTGTTTTCAAAATTTCGTTAAAATTTGATTTATTTTATTGAGAGTTATTATGAAAAAATTTAAATTACGGGCTACCCTCATTTTTCAGAAATTTAAAAGTTAAGCTTTTAATTTTATTTATGTTAGTTACGATTAAGAATAATGTTATAAATTTCTTACGAACAATGTTCTTTTTTTTCATAGAAATTCGATCTATAACATAGACCAAGTTGTTTATAAAAAATCTCAAAAACACGATTTTTATGTAGATTGTCAGAAAATGGTAATAAGTTGTTTTTAACAAATTTAACGAAAAATTAGTTTGCGGGGAATATCTTCCTTATTAATTTTTAAAATTTGGTATATTTACTTCACTAATACTACTCAAAGTTTCAATAAATAACTTGATTTTTTTTTCTATAAATAGCATGATTATTGTTTAAACACATTGTTTGGGTATACAAATATTTATATACCCAGTAGCAAAACCTGGAACAATTTTTAAAGGTTTTTATTTTAACTTTGGTACTACCCTACATTTGTTGAAATATGATACAAATTATGCGAATGTCAGATAAAAACTATAAAAAAATATTTTTTTATTAGTTTTGAAGGGGGCTGTTGCTCTCTTTCAGATCCGCTTTTGCCCTTTCTAAAATATGGAGCGTCTAGAAATAAATGACGTTGTAGTGTGCTATGGACCTGCGAACGTAGAGCTTAGCTTGGCGCACATAGTGCCAAATTTTGACATTATTAGTTTGTGAATTGTCATCAATGCCAATTTTTAAAATGCCATTTGTCAAATGTGCGCCAAGCTAAGCTCCACACTAGCAGGTCCACAGCACACTACGAGTAATTATTTCTAGACGCTCGTTATTTCTAATTTCAATAATATTAAAAGCAAATATATTTAAAAAATGTATAAAATTGCCGTTGTTCTTGAGGATTAAGAAGTTTCAACGAATTTTCCGCTTTATTGATGATTCGACTTATAGGTATTGGTTTAATTTTTTAATATTTGATAACAATTGTGAACTAGCCGAATTTGTTCAAAATTTTAAACAAATAAGATGTGATTTTACCTCCAGTTAGGTACTCCCGCCGCACATGACGTTCCACAAATTATCGAAAAAGGTTCATTAATAGTCCCAAAAATCTACATCTCGATCTATATTATGTGGGTCGATCAAAAATGTGTTTTTTTTTACTCATACAGAAAGAAAATTATAATACATATTTATTATTATTATTCTTCATGGGTAATTCATGGGTATTCTTCTTTATGTGATTAAGAAAAATTCTTTTCTAGAAGGTTGTGAAATGCTTTTTGCCAAATGTAAATTACCATACATATATGGAAAGAAACAAAGTTGTAGCCTTCTAGAGGATCATTTTTCTTGATCATATTGTATTTTATTATGTAGACTATTTACTATTTCCCTCAAAAAAATTGAGCAGATGAACTTGCATAAAATTCTAAATTTTAACCAATCACATTATTGAATTACAGCGACAATTTTACTCAAAACTTTTCAACCAATGACAAGTATCAAAACTCAAATTTTAGGCCAATCAATGACGAATTACAGCGGGAAAAGTCCTAGGGGAGATTTCTATCGCGATAAGCCACGTTCTATTGAAATTAAACGCATAATTTGAAATAAATTTCTTCTTTTCAAGAAACTATTATGACGAATCGCATTCGTAGCGTAGTTTAATTATCTAAAAATTTTGATATGTTTATTCGTGCTTGATGTGCGATTTTTTGGCTGTTACCATTTTATTACCAATGTTTGTGGAGTTAAATAGAATTTTGATGGTCTTGGCCACACGAAAAAACGAATTTTATGACCAATGTAGATTATTTGAAATATATTTTTTTTTGGTTGGGTGTTGATTGTTTTATTATGCAATCAACGTTAAATAACAAAGACTATGACATCAGGCTTTATCTAATATTTTATAAATTAATCCTTCATAAATGTGTGCAAACATTTATTTTTTGATACCTGTTATATCTAAATTTGTAAGTAGGTACATACAAATTTTTATTCAGTCATTTAATATTTAATTCATTAATTCATTAATACGAAAAAAACACTATTAGCATTATTTAATTAATTATTACTTAACTTTACATAAAAATTTTATTCAATTAACTAATTTTCTAGATGGACCACAACTGAATCTTAATTTACTAAAAGCAATAATCAAAATGCCAGAATGTGTCATCTCAAACGTAAAAATCCACATAGAAGTCCCTCTTCTTCTCATATTTTTCGCTTTTATGTTTTCGGGTAAGATACAAAAATTTACTATTCTTGCTTGTTAATTACTTTATTTAATTCCAGATTCTATTAAAACAAATTTAGTCATCTTTAGAATATGTTACGATACTTTAGGATACAACAAATCAGAATGTGCCTTACTCGGAAGCAAACATACCGACAACAATACCGCAAATTTAGAGAAAATTGTTGAACCTTACGCAGCCTTATTAAACATGGTGCATACTTTAATAGAGGGCTGTATTTCAGCAGTCACTTGTTTAGTAATAGGACCTTGGTCAGATAGGTTTGGACGGCGACCTATCCTTATTATTCCTGTTTTAGGTACTTCACACGACTGATAAGCAAATAACAGACTCGGCTTCCGCCTCGGTTTACAAACTACAGCCTCGTCTGTTATTTGCTCTATATCGGTTTAACCGCATTAATGTCATTTAAAATTTTTTAGGTTTTATGGTATATTATATTCTTCTTGCCGGTTTTGCAGTCCTAGAAAACATATCTCCCTGGTATATTCTCGTATGCTCTATTCCTATTATTGCAACAGGAGGAGTCTCTTCTTATCTCACTGTTTTACTCTGTTACATCACTGATGTCACCGATGAAAGCAATCGAGGGATGAGAATGGGAGTTTTTGAGTCTCTTCTCGCTCTAGGAATATTTTTGGGCAATATTTCAAGCTCTTACGTCTTTGCGGCTACTAACTATCCCACTGTGTTTCTGATATCATCGGCCTGTTGTTTGCTCAATTTAATTTTCACTGTACTTTTCATTCCGGAATCAATCACAACACCTGAAACTGAGGTTTGTAAAAGATTTATAACCGTTTTTGGGAAAAAATCATATTGCAATCTTCAAAAAAATATATTTGACAATTTTTTGTAATTAAATCACATTTAAGTGAAAAAAAGGTAAAAACCAGACTTTTGGGTAAGAAGTAATAAGGGAATATTTGATTTAATTTATAATTTTTCTCACTTAAAACAGAAGCATTTTGAAAACAAAATATACGATTCTTCTCATTTTAAAAAAAGTAATAAATGATGCAGTTGAGAACAAAATTTGAAAAGCAGTTTATGAGCCCATTTCAGGAAAAACATTTTGTTTGCAGGGTCGGTTAAAGGGACTGTTCTGTTTTGAAAACGTGTCAGATTTGGTAAAAACAACTTTCAAAAAACGAAGAAATTACGACCGTTGTATTATTCTCTGTTGCGTTTTAATGCTCACAATTTTCATTTTGCTGATAAACGGAGACGGAGCACTAGTCTTCTTGTTTTTGAGAGAAAAATTCCATTGGTCTTTGGAGCAATACACACTTTTTAGCGCCGCTCATAATGTGACCTGGGTTTTGGGCACGTCTCTTGGTATATATGTGTTACACAAACTGCTGAAAATTTCAGAACTTGTTATGATTGTGATTGGATACATTTCTATGTTTGTTGGATCGCTCATCATGGGGTTAGCTAAATACAATTGGCAAGTTTATGCAGGTATTATGGCAAACTAACAAAAAAATTGTTGAATTGTGATACCGTTTTTAAAGGTGCTTTTTCGCGCGCTTTGGGTGGAGTTTTAAGTCCAATGGTTAGATCTCTGGTGTCTAAAATAGTACCAAATGATGAAATTGGTAAAGTGTTTGCATTGATTGTGGCTTCTGAGTCTTTGATTGGAATGGGAGGATCACCCATTTTTACTGTTATTTATAATGCTACACTTTCAACTGATGCAGGAATATATAATTTTATAGCTGCTGGATTTTATGTTTTTGAGATTCTACTTGCTATGTATGTTTTAATTTTTATTAGAAAGTGAAGTAAGGAATTGCTAATATATTATTTTTCAGAGGAATTATTCTTGTGAGAAATATTACACCCGCTGAAAATTACACTGTAATTGTGAATGAAAATGAGAACGAGGAGCGGCGTGCTGCGAATGGATCAACTATTGCCTAAAAATTTTATTAAGTAAACAATAATTCTCAAAGTTTTTTATCTAAACTTAAATTTTACATAATATAATCTCATGTGATATATTCGAATTCGTAATTTGTGTACATAAGTGATATATTTTTATATTTATAGTATTGTTGTAATTCCGTATTTTAATAAAAATATAAAATACCTATTTTTGAGTTTCGGAAACCGAAGATCGGGGCTTATCGAGACAAGTGAAAGTGAAAAAGTATGAAGATTTGGAAAAATAGATAACGACGATTATACATCTGAAGAAATAACAAGGAAAAGAATGTCGTACAAAGACGACATATTTACATAAAAAGATTATTATATTAAGTCAGTGCAAAAAGACTAAAAAATAAAACAGGTGATAAAAATGAATTAACAAAAAACATACGAAAAAAAGAATACGAGATAAAATTTAAAAAAAAAACAATATTATGAAAGAGAAAATAAAATTCGCAGAATTTAATTACAGTAAAAAAATTGAAGAAACATCAATCATTCATTAAAAACAACATTGTTGGCTTTGATCGGCTTGGAAACAAAGACTAATAAAAAAACATATAAAATAGAACTAGATAACGAGCGAGGCAAAAAGAGAGTAGGTACTCACAAATAAGGAAAAATTAATAAAACTTTCAGAAAGAATTATACATAAACAGCGGAATGACAAAAGAAGAGCAAAACACACAAAATGGTATAAAGCAAATTGTAGATGAAGAGAGACAAAAAGGAAAAATTGTTAGAATAGGTTACCACAAAGATTACAAAGTGAAATTTTGTTATAAAGTCGGTATTATCAGTGTCATTAAAAATATTATTTTTGATAAGTTATAAGTGTGTGAAATATTAATATAAGTGCTCTTCTACCGAAGGGAGAATTTATTTTGTCTATGCAGTACCTCTGCATGGTAGGTATGTACTACAAGTAGTGGCATCCTTCTTTTTATACGTTCTCTTTGAACAATTGAATTGGTTATTGCAGAAAGGGAATAAGTCACTTTTTATAGTTTTAAGATAATCGAGAAAAACTTTTTGTCCACACTATGTAACTTTTTTATAGTATTTGTAAAAATAACCTGTTAGTTTATGTGTTTATGAACAAGTCTTTATTACCTAAATTGACTTTAAAAAAGCCTCGTTTTTTTGTATTTTTGAAAAAAGACAAATGTGACTTATCCCCTTTCTGCAATAAACTATCTAGAGTTCATAAAAAATCATACCGTTTTGACAAAAAGACACAATGAATATTGGAATAACTAAATTTATTTAACATTTTGAATAATAATAACATCTCAGCTTTCATTATTTATGCTTTACTCTGCATTCTGAAGTGATCCTTTATCTCTTTTCTTTGTTTTCCAGCTGCTTATGATCTCCCAGTAAAACGGATGATATGACTCTGGAACCCACTGGATTAACTTGGTTTCCAAAATTGGCTTTTGCCCTTCCAAATAGGCTCTATCCTTTGGCATAGCCACAGTAACTCCATTTTTCGATGCGAGTTGAAAATGCTGCTGGGTAAACCCGTTAACATATACGCATGTTCTTACATATCCAGGTTTATTGCTCTCATAAATGTAATAATTGTAGGTAGAAATCAGAAAAGCACATTTCTCTCTCCTGAGTACATTTCTATTTTAACTTTCAACAGATATACATCTCTTCTTATAATATGTTAGCCACCATTGTTTAAAATTTATTATGTCCTCTGTTTGGACCTCCTTCACGGAACTGATTATGATTTCAGTGTATTCTGTACGCTGTAAATTCTATCATGTTTCTTCAATGACCTTTTCACTACTCCAAAAATCCTGTCGCAAGGAAGAAACGAATGCCCTTTGATTGGGAAAAAATGTTCAACTTTATCGAATCGTCCAGTGTGTGTAAGAGCCAAGCAAAGTCTCAACATCAAGTGGTTTTTATTTTGCCCCGGACAGTTGTTGCAAAATATTTTTAACCTCTTAATGGAAGGATCAACGTATGTGTTAATGTCTTCAACATTCTCTTCTGTTGCATCAAAATGACTTTCTTGGTGGTCAGTTTGATACATTTTGAACATTTTGTTTGTAATATTATAACTTTTGTTTAATAAAAGCTGTATGAAACTTAACAATCACCAGTTTAGGCAACAAACAACAAATTTTAGGTAAGAGTATTATTTACATGTCCATGTCATGATGGTGCAGAAAGGAACTAAGTCCGATGACTTATTGTCTTTCAACACTAAACGAATTTTTATCATCGCTGTAAAATGTGCAAGCATTAACCTGACTTAGTTCCTTTCTGAACCAAACGATCAGGCTTTCTCAAAAACTTATATTGACATGTATAACTCAAAACAGCCAAAAAGTGACTTAATCCCTTTCTGAAATAAACGATTCAATTACTTATCCTATTTTCCCATTGGTATGTCTAATGATAAAAATATCTGTGGTCGTTTCTATTTACATCCTCAAGAAGAATCGGAATTAAAAGTTAACAAGATTTTTGAGACTCTTGCTGAGCTCATTGAATTCCCATGTCAATATGAAAAGAAAGGTTGTTTTGAAAAATGTTTTCCAAGGACATTATGGAACATAATAAAATGTCTCTTTCGTACTATTAAATGTTCTACAAAACAGATTTTTCCATGTAATTGAGAAGGAGCGCTACCAACTGTTTTAGACCATTGCCAAATTAAGCATAATGACTTAATGCTCAAGAATGGCAATTTTGAATTTAATTTAACAAAAACATATCAATATGAAAACTTGTTAGACTATGATTCTACACTGTTTCTCGTTTCTCAAAATTTTACCTCTCTCAATAAATGAATATACGTTATCCTGATTATGTTTATATGAAAACAAATCCTTGGAAGATTACATTTGAAATAACTAACAGAAAACTTAAAATTTGAATGGATACTCAGAAATGTGAGAACCACAACAATACTATGATTTATTTTGGTAGTTTAGTTGGCGAAGCCGATTTTTCTGAGATTGTAGTAAAAGGAAATATAATGGTAGACAAGATTGAAAATAAACCAGGATTTAGCAAAAAAAAATGACAAACTTTTGGCAAAAAAATTACTTGAAAACATTTATATACAAAATATTTTGAATACAGAGGGTCATTATCTTCGAATAATATACCAAATCGGCATTAATGTTTTTTCTGGGACTTTAGTCCTAACCTGAGATATATAAAAATAGCGTATATATTATTTTTTTTTACCAAATAATGCAAATTATGACACCCTAAACTTAATTCTATAGATAATATAAATTTAATTTTCTATTTTGCATACAAAAATAAACTACGACCTAGAAATGGGATTTTTTAATATTAGGTTGGTGCCCCATTTGAATTGGTTTTTAAAGTTAATAAGTAACAAGGATCATTAGATTCTGAATTGATTACTCTGTACTCTGTTAGTTATTTGTTAGTAAAGAGTAAATGAGAGAATAAATAAAGAAAATGTGTACTTAAGCTGTGAGGTGGAATCAAAATTACAACCGTATTTTATAGGCCAGGGCTTCTTAAACTTTTTTCATTCACGACCCCATTTATGATTGCGAGTTTCCTGGCGACCCCACATAAATATAAAAGAAAGATAAATAAATATTTTTTGATGATTTATTTATTAGGTAACAATATACATATGAAAATATATAGTTTTAGAATTCGTTTAGAAACATACAAAAATCTAAAATTAAAAATTGCACAAAAAGTTGTAAAATTGTATTTATTATAGTTACAAAAATTCTATGCTCTATTTTTCCTCAAAATTGCATTTTTTGCAATAACATAAATAAAAGGGAATTCTGACCGTCTTAGTTCGCTCGAGTATATTCGAACGCAGTCGTTGAGTGGTAAGTATTAAATTAAATTTAAAGAAAAAAAATTAATGAGATGGATGTGCCTCTTCAACATTTTTTGGCGATGAACGATATTGGGATTTAATGTGTTAAGGCTGAGAAAGTAACTTCATATAAATATGTGGTGTTGGATGGCAGAAGAACATTTTAAATATTTAACATTAAAATCTCTCGCGACTCGCGACCCCAGAATTTCGCTACGCGGCCCCATTTGGGGTCGCGACCCGTAGTTTAAATCGGCCTGTTATAGACAAATGATTTGCTTTTTTCTATTATGATCTTTTCTCTAGCAATGATTCGCTTGACCTTTTTGTTTTAACTTAATTTTTCAAAAGTAGTTACTAAATTTATCAAAATATAATTTCTTTTTTCTTCAAGAATTGGTCTGCTTCCCGACTTTACTTCAATCAACCTGTCGTAAAAGTTTATAAATTTTATAGGTTTCTAACTTTCTAGTAGCAATCGTACATTCTATTATATTGCTTTTAAATGATAACTTGTTACCTTGAAAAGGTAACTAAGTGCTTATTTCGTAACATAAATAAAGATAAAGACAACTTACCTCACTATTAGGTATCCCTAATAAATATAATGACAACAAAGTAGTGATATAATTAAATACATATTTAAATTCAAAATTAAAAATAAGTAAAAGAAAGACATTTTTGTCAATACATATATTTTTTAACAATCAAAAATTTTATTTCAAAATTACGTACATACTTATGTATAATTGTTATCTCTTACCTTCATGAATTTTAATTCAATAAATTCATAATTGCCATGTTTTTGCGACAGTTCATAAATGACTCACTTGAACAAACACCACTGACATGCCTAAACGTGTATTTTTTAATCTAAAAGTGCCAATAGAAGTTGTTATATTTCTTTCATTTTGTGCTTATATGAATGGTGAGATACCTTTATCAATTTTGCAAACTCATCATATTTTTTTCTAGACTCAGTTCAAACAAATTTAATAATATACAGAACATGCTATATCATATTTGGTTACAACAAATCAGAATGTGCTTTATTAGGTAGCCAAAATTCAGACAACCAAACGGCATACTTGGAAAAAAAAGTCGAACCATATGCTGCCCTGATAATCATGTCTTACACGCTTATTGAAAATTTCTTTTCAGCAATTGTGTGTTTGTTTGTTGGACCTTGGTCTGATCATTTTGGCCGAAAACCCATCTTAATTTTTCCCACCATAGGTAGTTTTTTTGAATTAAAAATTCTCAAGCAACAATGCTGTTCTTATAGGACTTTTATGTTTTTATTTATTACTTACAATTTTTGCTGGAATGGAAGATGCATCTCCATGGTATTTGGTCTTTTGTGTGCTTCCTATAGCTTTAACTGGGGGTATTCCAACGTATCTTACTGGAATTACGTGTTATATAGCTGATATCACAAATAACGAAAATAGAGGATTCAGAATGGGAGTTTTTGAAGCTGTTGCCTTTTTGGGAATTTTATTTGGAGTTCTTTCAAGCACTAAAATTTTTATTGCAACTAATTATGTAGTTGTTTTCTTATTATCAGCAGGATTTCTTTTAACTAATATTATTTTACTGACTTGTTTCATCCCGGAATCTTTACAAAAACCAGAAATTAAGGTATAGAGCGTTTCAAAATGATTGAGAACTCAGGAGGCAGTGAAAACAGTAAATGATTTTGACTTTTTCATTTTTGGCGGTCAGCAAAAATATTTTTACAAATCTTTTTTTTAAATCATTTTTAGTAATATTTTGCACGGCTATCCACTTTATATTAGCGGTCAATTGTTTTTATTATTATTATTTGATATAAGATTTATAATATTATAATCTGTTATAACTTTAATGGTTGTTTTTAACACTGACAATGTTAATTTCTAATGTCGCGTTTACAAATCTATGTGCCGTTTACGTAGTCATGGCCTGCTGAGATATCAATTATTCTGCAACGGTCTATAATAACGTTGACACAAATTATCATTACAATATTTTTTAGGGACGCTTTAAAAAATTATTTAAAGTGTCTTATGTTACCGATATGATAAAAATTACGTTTCAAAAAAGGCAAAATTATGCCAGATCTACTGTCATTTGTTGCATTTTAATGTTAATTCTTGCTATAATTGTTTTTAATGGACATACAGCGATGACATTTCTATTTTTGCGAAAAAAATTTCAGTGGTCTTTACAAAAATTCACTTGGTTTTCAGCCGAATTTCACATTATCCGAATTCTATTCACAGTTATTGGAATTTATGTTCTTCACAATATCTTGAAAATTTCTGAAAGTGTTTTGATGCTAATAGCTATGATTTTTGGATGTTTTGGAACGATGACTATGGGTTTGGCTCAAAGAGATTGGTTGATGTTCATTGGTATTTTCTAGAATGTTTGAGTACTTGTTTTGATAAGTTGTTTTAGCACCTTTTATTATATCGTTAGAAGGAATGTTTGCACCAATGATCCGCTCTTTTATTTCAAAAGTTGTTGAAGAAGAAGAGATAGGAAAAATTTTTGGGTTAGCAATTGCCAGTCAGTTTCTTTTTGGAGTTGCTGGTTCACCTTTATATACTATGTTTTACGACAACACATTTGATTCAAATCCGGGAAGTTTTAATTTTATGAGTGCCGGAATTTATTTTATTAATGCTCTTATTATGTAAGTAGAATTTTTTTTGTAATATGTAGTTTTTGTTTATGTTATAATTTTTGACGAAATAAGAACACAAAAGTAAGTTTTTGTCGACGTTTCGCTTTATTATACAACGTAATCAACAAACACTGATTGGGTTGGCAGCGTTGAAATATCACTTAAAATTGGCTATTCTAACCATACTTTAAATTCAAATTTAACATTTCAAAAATTTTATTAATAAGTTGTCATTAGTTGGTGCTAAAGCTTTGTTAAAATGATTCTCGAATTCGAACATGACACTTTTATTGTACTGGTGTACTTCAAAAGTGGAGTCCACAATGAAATTAATGGTTGTCAATATTTTTTCAATTTAACGGCTACCAATTTTCGCAGACTTACTCCGAAAGGTGGTAAATTTCACCATATTTAAACAACACTTTAAATACAGGTAATATTGCAAAATTAAGCCTTATGGTAAACCTTCCACACTTACTGAAGGTGTTGTGGAAGAAATTCGCGTTCGAATGGAGCGTAGCCCGTGAAAATCTGTGAGGAAGCTTTCATTGTAACAGGTTTTACTCTCTATCTTTTCGGTAAATCTAAGACATTTCCTTTACTTTCTCATGATTTCCATATGGAACTTGTTAGAATGCATTAAAAAAAAAAAAGCTCCATCTCTACAAATTTATATGATCTACTCTCTCAGTCCTCCAGATTATGAACAAAAAATTAGATTATGTAATTAGTCTAATCATGTTTTTCTCGGATAATGCATGGTTTCATGGTGACGGCTTCATAAACACTCAAAATTATTGTGTATGGTTAGCTAAAAATCTTCATCCTTTTTTTAGTCGACGTTTGCACCTCATTAAAGTTGGCGTGTAAGTAGCCTTGTCTACGCAGAGAATAAATGAACCGTACTTTTTCGATTTTATAGTAAATTCAGAACGTTATGTAAATTTTATTTTATAACTTTTCAAACAAGAATTATACGAAAACGAATTGCAAAGAGGTTACTTTCAGCAAGATTCTGCAACAGCTCAAATCACTCGTGCGATAATAAAATATTTAGAGCAACTTTTCCCAAATAGGTTAATTACTAGAGGAATTTGGCAAAGTAAATCGTTTGACCTTACTCCAATAGATTTCTTCTAGTTTAGCTATCTTAAAAGTAGAGTATTAAGCAGAAATTTAAATAATACGGTTGAAGAATTACAGGTTACAATTTTAGAAGAAGCGAACAATGACACTAACTGAGGAGTTAATTTATGCACTGAAAATAATGGTGTACACTTTGAATCCTACCTGTAAACTTTAGTTCTGGTTTTTTATTTTTAATATTTTCTATTATATTATTTAATAAAATCATTATTGTTGTTGAAAATAGATTAATAATAAAATTTTATTTGGTATTTTCTTAATAGGTGTAAGATATAACCTACTATAGCGGTATACTGGTATACTTAACAAACCGACCACTTTCAAAAAAAATTAATAATTTTATTGCCAACTCAATCAGTATTTTTAAAGCTTTACAGAGCTATAATTATAGAAAAGTGAAAAAGCAAATACTAAATTTCTTAAGGGTTATCAGAAATACTAAATACCCAAATACTAAATGACATAAAATTGTTAATTTTTAATTTTTTTTTATTTATTTCTAGATGTATTATGATTGTTCGATCGAAAACAAAACATGTTACTTATAGCAGATTAAAAGAAGATACTGAGACTACAGAAACAGAAGAAATATATTAAGTGATGCTGTACAGTAAAACTTTGTAATTTTTTTATACACTTAATGTGTTTTTGTTAAAAATATATATTTATTTATTGATAATTTTGTGTATATTTCTGAGTTAAAGATCTTTTTGAAAAATGACTTGTTAAATTCTTTTGCTGGGTCAGTATCGTTGTATCTATCGTTTCCTCTTCCACTCTTTTGAATTAACTCGCCTAATCACATATAATTTGTTTTATCTTACTTGTATATACAGTGTGTTTCAGCCAACTGGAATAAATTCAGTAATAAATAAATAAACTCGTGTTTGAGAAAACACTCGGACACGTCGGTTAGTATTTTTTTCTTCAAAAATTTTGTATACAGGCTGTGCTATGTGGCACTGGCCAACAGTGATTTTTTAAAACTCTGTATTTTGAAAATGGAGCATGGAATCCAAATTCTGTTATGAAGAATTACTATTGAGACCAAATTGAAGGCAACTGCTAAAAAAATTTAATCGAAATTTGCGAAATTTGATTTTTAAAAATGGTGTGCTTCTCCATTTCCAAAACGGTTTATGCTAGAACGGTGGCAATTTTTTTTTTTTCAGCATTATGAGGCAAATTAATGACTAATCATATTTTGGTTTTTTTCAAAATTTTTATTATTATAGAAAAAGTTATGAGCATTTGAAATTTAATTTTCGAAAAATATTCTTTCTCTAAAATTTCAGATGCTCATAACTTTTTCTGTAATAAAAATTTTGGAAAAAACCAAAATATAATTGTAATCCTCCATAACAAAATTTGAATCCCACGCTCCATTTTCAAAATACGGAGTTTTTAAAATTCACCGGCCGCCACTGCTGGCCAATACCAACTTTCTTATTTTAAATGCAACATCTTATATATTATTCAATTTTTAGATTCTTCAGAAAATTTTAGACATATTTCATGTACAATGTTCTATACCTATCTTCAACTGTTTTGGAAATATTATAAGTGTTGGCAATATACAGGGTGAGTCTGCTAAAAGTGTTTCTTAACTTTTTTCAAAAACTGGTTATCCCATCAACTTTAAAGTTTGGCATTAAAAACTTTGTTTTTTGCACTACACAGGTGAATTTTTTCAGAATTTTTCTAATATTCTTTCTAATTAATATTAATTAATTTGTTCAAAAAATTCTAAATATTTTCAATTTGTAACATTATTCTATTAGAAAAGATTTCAAAATATTATTCTGTGCAAAAAATATTTAAAAAAAAATGTAGATAACCCCAAAAAAAAATAACATTTATTTGATTTCTAAGACGCGTTTTGGTGCAGCACTGCCAAGCTAAATCTGTCGTCTACCGTAACTCGACAATACCTACCCCTCTAGAGTCCGATCGTCGAACAGGTATAGTAATAAAACCACTTTTGCCCAGGACATTTGAATAGTAGCTTGCAATTGGCTGTTTTGAAAACTAGTGTTTTGGTATTACCAAGATCCCACCCACCCTCTTAAAAAAAATGGCGTATTTAAGTTTGAAATTTTATATTTTTTCGAGTTATCTACATTTTTTTAAAAATATTTTTTGCACAAAATAATACTTTAACATCTTTTCTTTTAGAATAATGTTAAAAATTGGAAATATTTAGATTTTTTTGAAGAAATTAATTAATATTAATTAAAAGAAATATTAGAAAAATTCTGAAAAAAATCACCTGTGTACTGCAGAAAACAAAGTTTTTAATGCCAAACTTTAAAGTTGATGTGATAACTAGTTTTTGAGAAAAGTTAAGAAACACTTTTAGCAGACTCACCCTGTATAAGTGTTTTCAAAATTATTGCAAAATTAACATTAACAAAAAAAAATTATTTGATTACAGAATTTCTTCAATACTTATTTCCCATCTAGGTCTTGATAATAATAAAATAAGCAAAAACTATTTCAGCGTTCCTTTTTAATAAAATAAGATGAAAAAAAATTACTTTTCTTTACTTTTGCATAAAACAATTAGTAAATTGTTGTCTGTCTCCATGACAGTAGTTGTCAGTGTTATATTCGTTTGAATTTCGTAAACTGATTGTTTTGCCGTGTTCACCCCGTTCACCGGATTTAAATTTCATTGAGCATGTGTGGGATATGATGAAGGGAAAACTGTCTGCTTTGCACCGTTCTTTACAGATTCTGGCACAGTTAGTGCATGAGGTTCAAGTTGCTTTGAACGAGGTGCCACAAGCAGACCCAGACATAAGACAGGAGTGTACTCAGTTACGAGATCGCCAAACACATTGATTTTTTTCAAGTTAATGTTACTAAATTTTTTTTACAAATTTCATCTGTTTGTTCTTGATGTAAGTTTGCCACATTGCTAAGAAATCACTTCCAAAAAATTATTTTTTCTTGGGTGTCTAATGTCACTGAGTATAAACTTGTGATAATTGTACATAATTTACATACCTATTTAATTTCTATTATTAATACTTACGAGTGTGTAATAGGTACTTTCTATTGTTTCAAAGAAAACAGGCTTTATTTGAGATTATTTTATATTATTGTTTTATTTCGTTCTTGTTTTTTTTTTGTTATAAGTTTATTTTTTATATTAAAAAATGTTACATATCTAGTTTACATTTTACTTTTATACCCGCAATAGACCATAAGGTTCAGCCGGTACAATAAAGGATATGGGTGGTACAATGTAGGCAATTGATTGCTTTGATTGTACCAGACTTTCCAAATTTAATTTTTTTATCTTACTTAGGAAGTCTCCGGAATGTTATCTGGTGAAAATAGCGCTTTTTAAAAAAGCGCGTTTTAAAACAGCGTCGATTTTTAAGACCGCGTAACAAAATAGCGCCAAATCAAATTAGCGATTGCAACAAAACAGCGCCTAAGAAAATAGCGTAGTAAAAAGCGCGCTTGGAACAAAAACAAAATAGCGCCAAATTAAATTAGCGACTGTAACTGCCATAAACGCTTTTAAAAGTGTTTTTCCAAGTGCAAGTATATATAACAGGTTGTTTTTTTCATCCATATTGAGTTTTGTTCCAGCAAGAGACGTGCAGTTTGCATTTGAAATTGTTTTTGAAGAGTTTCCAGAAGAAATGCAGCCGATTTACAAGTCTTGGGAACAAACTTATGTTGGCAATAAGATCCAAAATATTGAGCCAATTTTCCCGGTGGCAATGTGGAATATGTTCAACAGAGTAAACACAGTTTTACCAAAGAGTAATAATTTATTGGAAGCGTGGCATAATGCTTTTCAAAAATCAATAGATTGTCAGCATCCATATACGCCAAAACTATTAGAAAAATTTTTGGATGAACTGCATTAGTACCAAAAAAATCTCAAGTAGTGTACAAGAAAGAACACGACCGATTTCAAGAGTGGCTAAAAAAGAACCATATTGGCAGCAGAAATGTAAATGAAATAATATTACTGGCATATTTTTAAGATATGGTATGTATATTTACTTATTTTTTTCCATGTTTTAGTGCCCGTAACATCGGAAGGAATATGCAAGAACAAATATCAGAAATTTTAAGAATTGTTGAATAAAAGTAACACTGGAAGCAAGAATATAAACGAAACGATATTATTGGCGTTTAAAAATTGTTGTTTAATAGCATTTCTTCTCTTCTCGTAACTTTAGTACACCAGATTTGTAATTCTTTTCAATATAAAAATTAGAGGGAGTTAAGAATTCTTAACTCCCTTCTATAACTCCCTTGGTAGTTATGAATGTCATAATGGTTACCGTAACTAAGATAATATTTGGCTATATTGATTTAGTAGGAAATAATAGTACATTATACACCAAGGTAGAGAAAACACTTTTTATAGCCGAGCGGGTTTAGTACCCAAGATGCGTAGCATCGAGGGCAATAATAGATGCGAGGCTATAATAGTTTTCTCTACCGTGGTTTATATATGATTTTTTTCACTACTAGCACATTAATTTATTAATTGTCATATAAAAATATAACCTCATTTAACGAGCACACATCCAGACTAAACACAACGTGTCTTTATTTATTGTCGAAAAGTAAATTTGATGAAAATAAAAACGATTGATATTTAACTACTTATGTTTTTCCACTTCGGAAATTTAACTTCACAGATAAAAACCGAAAAGAACGTTATTGTAAGCATCTTTTATGTAAGCAACTATTTATGTACTGAAAAACAAAATAGCGTAAATTTTCCATCAACTGAAATCTTCAGAACCCCTAGTTCAGGATTTAAGTTGACAGACCCCGCTTTCCTGGTCGGAAACTTGAACAATGGAATTTGCAACAACACATATGGTCAAATTAACTATACATAGGGCTCCACTCTTGACGTGTAACCTTATGAAAGCCCATTTTCATTATGTACAACTTTAATAGCAGTTATTTTTATTAATTCTGCATAAATTAAAAGTAAATTTTCTGTTTTTGTGTTTGAGGTTATGTTATTTACAACTTTATTTACCTACCAATTTTCAAAGAATTTTCCATTTCGTCACACTACAAAGTGTTTTTTACAATAAAACAAGACCAAAATACAAGTATAAAGCTGTAAAAAATTACAATATTTTTTTAATGCAATCAACGGATTTGATCACTGGTTGGTTGAAGCATGACTAGCTAGTAGCTACCTTTTTCCATTTTCTTGGATTAAAAATATTTCATTATTAAAACATCAACGTTTTAATTATGCGTTTATTCTGCTTTTTAACGTTTGGCATAGATTTTATCAAGATTATGATCTGTCTAAGTGTCTAACACACACTTGACATTTGAGAAGATATTTCGCGCAAGCGCACCATTTTGTTTTGGCAGATTAGAGATGAGGTGCGGTGTTAAACAAACTTGCCTTGAAATCACAAATATTAAATAAACTGTTTATTAGGTATTTCTAGTGCACCTAATTTCGGACATTATTTTTTCGGTAAACACTTATTTCTATCGTTTATAAAAATTGCGAAGATATTCGCATCAGGCAACACAGTTAAATGTCGGTATCCACTCAACTCTAGCACTTTATCTCCCTTGGTTTATAATCAGTATTGACTACTAGGAGAGAAAAACAACTTCACACCCTCTCGACAAACTAAATAATGATGTCTTCTGAGACTAGTAGTAAAAAAAAATTAACATGATATTTCAGTTATTTTAGATTTTATAAAATTGGTACAATCTAAGCAATTCTCTCATGTTATCTTCTTTGGCGAATAGGAGCGTTGACATCTGTAATACCTTTATAAAGTCGTTATATTGAATTTTGATTTAACTGAATAACAACTTTACACTGTAATAATATAAATAATAATAAAATAAAAAATCGACAATAATAAAGTTAAAAATGAGCGAGTCATATAAAATAAAAAAGCAAAGATATTTATGTTTTTTAATTTTATATTTGATTAAAACTTGTCTACGGCCAAAAGGTTGAGACCATTCAATTGAATTACAAGGTGACCGCCAAACTCATTTAGCCAATCAACGTAAGGTTGCAACTATAGCGCTATCTTTATTATGCTTCTCATTCTTATGTATCCATATTATATGGTATGGTATGGTATAATAGTTATATTATATAATAGTCAATTATTCATCTTGGTTTGGTTGGTCTTTTAATATATGCAATTAACAATACAGCGATATTTTATCATTTTATTTCTGGAAAAAAACAAAGGCAGTAATTTGTAATAAACTACATAAAAAGGCTGCCTGCTAACAATAAATAATAAAACTCTCGCAAATGGGACATATTAGGGAAATAAGGTACGCGGTAGTTGGTTCTTTGGGAAGACTTCTACAAACTCTTATCTGTTAACTTTTTGAGTTAGACGTGTTTAATCAGCTCTGCATTTAAATATGGATTTAACCCTGTCTAGCCCGGTGTGGTTGGATTATTATTAATGCAGTCACTACTCAATGAAATTAAAATAAATTTATTAAAAAAATAAAAAAAAACGACCATATTAGAGTTAAAAATAAGCGCAACATTTTTTTTTGAACTGCGACAGTTCCAAAAAAATATTTTTTTTTTTATATTTGTTTAAAATTTGTTTACGATCCAAAAGTTAAATACATCTTTCGTGTATAATTAGTATTAGTATAATATTAGTATTTTGCAATATTCAAGTCAATAAAGCATTCCCTCTACGGTTATTGCAAAATACTTTTACTTGGATACATACTCTACTTAAATAAAAATAACTAATGTAATCTTTGAAATAACTATTAAAATTTTGCTTTATTACAATTTAAATTTACATTTAGCGCCATATTTTAAACCACTTGTTGCGTGTTGCCAACCTTTGCTAACCAAACTTTTGGTAGTAATTTTTATTTTCAGTAAATTTATTCCATTTTTGTTTCTAGTACATAATAATATGTAAAACAATTAATTCTGCTAGGTTTATTCTTTTTTTACTTCATTTAAAGGAAGCAACGGCTCAGTAAGTACCCATTCAAACCTCTACATACTTGTAAATAACCCTAGAACATGAATTTTTTCATTTTTACAACTTTATCAATTTCTATTCAATAACATATTGGTGTAATCAACAATCATAAACCCAATTACACAATACGAGTACGTCAACAAATTATCCCACTCAGCTATCACATTGTAAACAACTTAATTAAGCCCCACAATTTTAGCCATGGAAGAAAACCTTTACGAGGAACTCCTCATCGAGCTGGAGTGCCCCATTTGCACCAATTACATGTCACCCCCTATCCTCCAATGTGCCACCGGCCACAGCATTTGCGAGCCCTGTCGCAAGAAACTACCCAAATGCGCAATTTGCCAAGGCCATTTTACCAACTGTCGCAACCGCTCTTTGGAGGGCTTGTCCGTCAAAATGCGATATCCGTGCATTAACCGGCCCGCGGGGTGCACCGCCAAGCTCACCTACACCGAACGTAACACGCATGAGCTGCGGTGCCCCCTCAAAGGCTTTAAATGCGCCATGGAGAAGTGCACCTGGGTCGGCAAGCTGGAGGACCTCGCCGCCCACTGGGCCTCCAAGAAAATGTCCAGCAAGCCTTACCATGAGAACAATGTCTGTCACACCAAAATGAAAGCCGAGAGCTATTACGTTAACATGGTCAATGCTCATAATAGAATGTTTTGGTTCAAATGTAAATCTATCAAGAACAAGTTATTCTGGGCGGTTCAGTATATTGGGAATACGGCAGAAGCTGATAATTTTTATTATGAGATTGAAATTATCAAGCCAGGCAAAAGTAAGAAAAGGATTCTTATGAGTGATTATTGCCAGAGTATTGAGCTTCAAAATAGTCAGTTATTTAATGACGATGCATGTATTTCTATTAACACTGATGCTGTTAGTGGGTTTGTGAGTGGTGATCAGCTTTTGATTTATTATTTGAGAGTTAATGTTGGAAATGAACCAAGTCAAGCGCAAGCACTAGACGCTGTAAATAAAACCGATAGTGGGACCAAACAAAGAGATAGGTCCAAAGGACCCCCAAATCATATTAGGAAGAAGAACAATCAACAGAACCAACAACAAAAACAAAACCAACCGAACCATGGGTGGGCGTTTCTTTAAGTTTCATATTTTTTGTTGTGCTGTTATTTTGTTACCTCTTATCTTATATTATTTAGATAAGTATTTTTCGTACTTTAATAATACACATTAAAAGAGCTATTATTTTATTTTGTGAAGAATATTTGTTTAGTTACTATTCTTGCCTTTAAGTTTATATGTTAAGGAATTACTTATTATCTTTTAATTTTTGTGTTAATTAGTCAGTTATTTTCATAATAAAGTTTTTTAATAAAATATAGGATGTTACTGAGATTTGTATTAAAACTTTGCCTTATATTAATGTTGATGAGAAGCGCTAGTATAGTTTTGAATGTGCTGCCTAAACTTTAAAGTAATAGCATCTAAAAAAATTATAGTGAACATGCAAGTCCAATCAATGGACTTCCAAAATAAAAAAAAACAATAGGTATGTTGTTATAAACTATTTGTGACGACTGACTATTTACAGCTTCAACTGTTCTTTAGGTTAACTCTTGACAGTTATAATGAAACCGAAGCTTCTATACCTAATACAATTTTTACAAACTATTGAATTATTCACAGTAATCACATTTTATTTATTACCGTTTCGGAAGGGAAGTGGTCTCAATGCTATAAGGACAACAGACGAAAATAATCTCTAGGTAATTTTTGTGTATCTGCTAAAATAACGCGTTTTAAATTTAAATCTTCCAACGTGCGGCCAAAAAAATTAAAACCAAAAAAAACTTGTTTTTAAGGTTTTGGTATTAAACCAAACCTAATAAATTCGTTTAACTAAAATTAAAATTTTTCCTAAATGAAGAAGAGAAGACCATGAAGTAGAATGTAGATTTAATTTAGAACCGTATCTGCAGATAATAATAATATTCACATAATAATTTAAAAGCAATTTTGGCTTTGTTTTACCACCAATCAGTTGACACTTGCACACAACCTATTGCCAAAATAGAGGTAGATTTTTCTGTGTTTCTTGAACGATAACTGACCAAGTATCAAGAAGTTGGTTTGCGAATTTTGGAACACCCGCTTTTATATAAGGTCTACAAAACATATCTTCAATTTACGTAATAATAATTGTGCTACAGAAGACGGAAGCTGAACTGAACTACCTCTGTATAGATAGGGGTTATTAAAGTACGACGGCATTTAATCGGTCTAACAATAAATTTTTTTAACCTGTTGTAATAAGTAAGTAATATTACTCTTACAACGTTATCTTTATGGGCAGAGCTTATTTTAACAAATTGTCTTTAAAGGACAACATTGTAACCGTAACATTACAGAATGTTAAAATTTAGAGAATTGCCCTATAAACATGCAATGGGAGATTAAAAGAACACTAAGCTGTAATTAAGGGATACTATATATCACCTAAACATGTTATGTGAAGTTAATGGAGGCTATAAGGACAGTTTAGCGTTATTGTGGCAGCCTTATAACAGCAGCTACGCTATAGATTTGCATAAAAAGCATGTATTTTTTTTTCAAGTAGATGCTGTTATACAGTTGGCTTCAAAAAAACGGGAACTGTCAGAAGAAATTCTGTCAGATTTTATTAAATTTTATATTTTGAAACGGCCTTTTAGAATTTAGGTTAAAAAACTGCACTTATGTGTTAGAAATGTAGACACAAATTGACATTAATGGGGTGTTTTCAGACTTTTATGCAACCCGCCTGACACCTCAGCTTCAGGACACCTTTTACATGGTGGCTTATGGTGAAATAAATTTTGGGAATTTTTTTCACGTATTTAGCGAACGATATTCAAATTATTACTCAAGGTGGCATAAACAATGGGATTAAGTCTATTTAATAATGTAGTTAAAACTAAATTTCTTTCAACTGTTTTTTGTAAATTAATTATTTTATTAAAATAAATTCGCGGGCAAAATTTTAAATTTTTCAGTGATCTGTGACCAATGAGAAGTGTTCGTGCCAATAATGAGTTTTGACAGTTGTTGACATAAACATCTTTTTGATTCTTTAAGTTAACATTTTGTGGATTTTTAGGTGTCTTAAAGTGTTTTTATTGCTGTTTCTTTAATTTTTAGACTATTTGAAAGGTAGGTAGAATTCTTCCAATCATCAGTGGTGACGATGTTTATTAAAAGTGTAAAATTTTACAGGAAATCTCTTTCAACTTAATATTCCAAAATTACCCTCTACACATTACCTTGCCTTGACCGAAGGGTACTGACAATACTAAGTAAAAAGAATCCACCCCACAGCCAAGCAGTTGCACTCTTGCATTAACCGATCATTCTGGGGGTCCCAACTGGTCTTGTGAGTTACTCATACGCTTCGGCATCGTCAAGGAGCCGCTTTCTTGCATCAACAGGGCATCCTGGGGGTCCCTATCTGGTCAGAATCTCGGTTCGCCCGCGTTCGAAAATAACACCACGGTCTCAAGCCATTTATTGTGAACAAACTAATTATTAGTGTAATCATAAATTACTGTAAATAAACTATTCTAAATAAAACCGATTACAGTACCTATTTATGATTCATAAACACGAGTGTTTTAAAAACCAAATATCTTGTAGAATTATGCGAAATAGTTGTGGGACTTCTACGTAACAAAGTACAGGATATTTTCGGAGGTATTTCTAATATTCCTTAAAAAAAAAAAAAAACATGGACTATCTGTGGGAGATCGAATGCTTACTGTTTGTTCCGTTTTAGTAAATTTTTGTTCACCAGTATTTAACTAAAAAAAACCGTATCAAATAAAAATTGGATATTTATAATCAATCATAATGTTTTATTATAATATTACAGCATATCATTCATTGTATGATCTATAACAAAAAAAAATACTAACATAAATTGGCTGTATGACACTGACAATATAATACTAATATTAAAAAGATGGAAAAAATAAAGTTGAATAAGGCATTTAATTTTTAAGTTTTCACTTTGGACAGAACTATTTCTTAGGTATTCTTTGAAGATTTAGGCGAGTTTTATGATACCAAACTCTCTTGCAATTTGTATTGTTGCATTTCACCAGTTCCTTTCCATTATTGAACGTTTCACAAGGGCATGTAGGCACAATATTGTCTACCTACAAGAATAAATCAGTATTTGTAATTAAAAAGGTTTAATAAAACGTACCTTCTGTGAAGTTTGTGCTGTTTCAATAATATACACATCTTCAGTAGCTGGTGCTTTAAAATAATTCGTAATAATTTGACAATTGGATTTTCATCAATACATTTTCTGGAGAATTTTTGCAAACTTGGCTTCACATTCCTGGAGAAAGCATAAGTGAGGTTGTCACTTAATTGTGATTTTTCATCTTTAATGACTTCAGTAAACAGTCACCGTTTTTGCGAAAATATAAACTCACATTTGGAATAGCCCTAACAAAGCATCTATGTTCACGCCACTCATGACTGTAAACAGCCTTAACCCCCGAAATGAGGTAAACATCCCTACCCTTGGTGTCTGGAGCTAAGTCTGTAAAATCTTGTACACCAGAGATCGATTTCATCATTAAACCAGTAAACAACGAAAAGTCTTTTTGTTCGAATCCGTGACTCCTTCGATCCTCCCTCACATTTTGGTCCAAAGGAGCCGGATCAACCAACATCATCACGATCGAACACTCAGTGGAAATCGTCTTCAAGGGAAGATATCACGTCAAGTCGTCCACTTTGAGGTGAGGAAACTTATCGCTGAACTACCAATAGCATCCAGCCCAACCCTGTGGAAAGGGTCTTCACCGGAGGGTGCCAGGTCAACCCATTGAAACAGCTGTGCAAATCGTCACCAACACCAAGCTTACAGGCGGTGGAACCCGGTGGAGCCGTCATCATCGTCCAGACTTTTGGAAATCGCATCTTCCTCACAATCTATTACCCGTGAAATGAAATTTTTTAAATAAAAGTACGAAGAATGACCAGAGATTATGATTCCACTTGTCTCTAAAATGTAAACACGGAAACATCATTCACATCACATGTAGGGTTGAATGACGTTGTACTTACAATGCTTTACAAATTAATTACTTTAAAAAATGTAAAAAAGTCACTCAAAAGTCCAAAAAATACGATAAAAACACAAAAATAACAAACGTCAGTAAACTCTTCACTGACTTCTGTCAAAAGCAATCTTCACAAGAAACACAAGCAATCAAAAGTTACTAAAAAAATGCGGGCAAATTTGAAAATTATCAAATTTCCATAATTAATTTAAAAAAAACAGTTGGAAGAAATTTAGTTTTAACCACATTATTAAATAGACTTAATCCCATTGTTTATGCCACCTTGAGTAATAATTTGAATATCGTTCGCTTAATACGTGAAAAAAATTCCCAAAATTTATTTCACCATAAGCCACCATGTAAAAGGTGTCCTGAAGCTGATGAATGACGTCATTTGAAAAAGGTCTATTGACAAATTAAATTTTCAATTCACATTAGGTCTAATTTCATTTCCAGATTTTTTTGAAGCCAACTGTACATTTCTAAAATTTTTATATTTTTCTTGATTTTTATATTGTGTTTAATTAAAAAAAAAACTCTACAGTGCTTTGAAACTAAAAAACAATTATTTTGTATGTCTGTGATTAATTTTTTACACACTTGTCAAAATGAAAGATCTCGTAACCTCACTTTTCTACAATTAAAACAAAAATACATTTTAAATAAAATAAAGAATGTTTGAAAAACAAAAACACCACGAATGGAAGATATTCTTAGGTTATAGTTAAGATAATTTGTGAAGGGTAAAATGGCATAGCAGGCAACCAACAATACATGGATAATTTAAATAATAAAAATTTTGTTGTTGTATGGGGTCATGTAGCACATACGTAAAAATGTCATGGCTTGTTACGAGTTTTTTTTAAACACCCATTATTTTTAAGTTAGAATTTAATTAATTGTTCTTTTTAATTTTTTAAGTAATTGGCGCCTATTTCGTCGTTCTTTCAATTTTGAGCCCTAAGCAGTCGCTTCCTTTGCTTGTGGGTAAGGCCGGCCCTGTGTAAACACTCTGTATATATTTTTAGGGGAAAAATTGTTGGTGTTGGTATGTTGGTGACGTTGGTGACATTGACATTTCTAATTTAACCTAACCTCACTTTTCATCTAATTTCAAAAATTTGCTAAACCAGAAATCTCACCGTTTTTGTGAAAACAAAGTTAATTCTTGCATTATAATAACCTTTAAACTAATATTCTTTCACACTTTTCAATAAAAAATCTTTCTTTTTGAAGCAACATTGACGAACCTAACCTCAATATTTGTCAAATGCTCACTTATTTATAGATTTTAACACATTTGAATTAGTTTTTTGGTGTACCTTTTCTTTTTTCCACACTAAAATGTCCCTTCTAAGAATTTTAAAACCAAGTGAAACGCTTAAAAATATGTGCAGCCTTCAAAAGAGGGCTATTTCTTTGTACCCCAGACTACAAATCAAACAGAGTAAGTATTTGATGTTTGTTTTTATAAGAAACGTGTTACAAACTTGATTTGCAGTTGAAGAAGTGCAAACGGATAAAAACATAACAATTAGTGGAAAAATTTTGCCTTCTGGTCGGGAGGCCTACCTCGTACCAAACCCTTACCCCACAATTTGCCCAGTTTGTGCTTCCGGTTTAGATATAAAACACACCGATGTGTTAATTTTGAGTCAATTTGTACGTTCTGATGGTTGTATGTTACCGAGAAGAGTCACTGGTTTATGCAAGAAACAGCAAAAACGTGTTTCGGCTCTTGTTACAATGGCACAAAAAGCAGGTATGTAACATTGTTAAGAATTCTTCTGGGTGTTAATTATATTTTAATAGGGCTTATGCCAAACTTAAACCCTGCTAACAGCAACAGAGATCCAAAGAAGAGGTATCAGTGGAAGAAGTTTAATAAATATTTTGATGAATCTACAATTAAGTGTTAGTTTAGTAAGATAACATCTTTATTACGTTTAAGATACAAATGTTAATATATAAAATAAAATGCGCGTAACACTACTTCCCTTTTCTCATGTTCATCAACAATTCAAATCTTCTATTAGATCTGACACCCTTTATCATGCATTTGCGTACATCCCGACTATTTTTAACCGGCTTACTTTTGGTAACAATGCTCTTGATTTCCTCGTTTTTAGCCAAAATTTTAGCATCTTTGAAATTAAATTTAGGAGCGTTGAATTTATTTATGTTACAATTTTTCTCAACAAGAACCCCTCTTTCATTAGCGCTTTTAAAAGCCTTAAATGTAAAATTCTTCATTTGCGGTATTTTGCTGATTTTCTTATCAATCTGGTCAAGTGTAAAAGTCGGTTTAAATTTAAAGACAGGTGACCGAACCTTCTTTTCAAGCGCTTCCCTCTGTTGGGAAAATTTAAACATAGGTGACTGAAATTTCTTCTCAAATGTTTCTTTTTGTGGGAATGTGAAAGGGGACTCATGTTTTGTTATTGCAGGGCTGTCATCAAAAACTTTTTTCGTCTGTCTTGGCATAGGTGTTGAAGGTAGAGGAATAAAAGTTGGCGATTTGTCTTTAAGTGAAGTATTTGGAGCAAATCTCAGCTGCTTTCTTCCTTTTTTCTCTGAAATTACGGCTTCTTTTACTGGTTTTTTTCCTGAAATTAACATTTTTGCCCTTTCTTCTTTCCTCTGCTTGTATTCAACAATATTTTCAACCTTGTCCATAGCTTTTTTGTGAATTGCAGCAAAATTGGGTACTTTGATACTCGAAGTGTGCTTCTTCCCGGACTGTTTTGACAAATCCTTTTTTGCTGGAGTGGGAGTTTGTAGTTTCGTTTCTGAATTTGTTTTATTTACCCAACTTGGATTTGAGCTTACACTGTATGGGGTGGAGTCGATTTTATGCCATCTTCTTCTTTGAGTAATTTTTGAAAATGTGGGTGGCGGAGTTTCGTAATAATCTGATTTGTCATCAAATGTTAAGCTTGTCCTGGTTGAGTCTCGCCCTGAGACTGATTTTAGAAGTGATAAATCAATTGTACTGTTTTCAAGCTCATAAGTTCTTCGTTTGGAAGAAGTTTTACTTCCTCCACTTGAAGATGGACGTAGTAGATCTTCAGAAGAAAGTACTACCACATAAGGTGACGCTTCATCTTTAAGACTTTGTGTGGAAGGTGATATTGGACTTGGAAGTTCAGTCACAATCACATTCAAATCTGATTTAATCTTGTCAGAAACAGATTTATCATCAAAATGTGTTGAAGTTGAAGCAATTTCTTCATTTGTTCCAAAATCAACTATATCAGGAATCTCTTTTTCTTTTATTTGTATGTAACTTGAACTGTCATCATCAACATTTTGAATATCTGATTTGCATAAAGTGCTTTTATTAGCCAACAGTTCCTTTTCTTCTGTTAAAGCAAAATTATTTTCATTAATATCAACATTTAGTGACTCTTCATTTTCCTTATTAGTTTCCTTTTTGGCACTTCTGAGAATCCTTTTGGCCTTGACAATTCTACGGTTCTTTTGCTCGTTTGGTAGAAAAAGACTTATATTTTCTTTAAAAGAAAATGATTTTTCTTTGGTACTGTCCCCAGTCTCATCAAATTCTGAACACTTATCCAAGACAGATTCTTGATTTTTGACTCTTGTTCTTCTTGATTTTCTGCGCGTTTCTTCTATTTCTGAAGCATTAAAACTCAAACAAATCAAATCATTGGTCTTTCTGATCTTTTTAAGATTTGGAGTTTTTTTGGTACTGTTTGTGGGTGTCTTCTCATCTTCAAAAGCAAGAGGTGATGTTAATTTCTTATTTAAACGTCTGCTGGATCTCACTGACATCTAAAATTTACTACAATTATACATTCAACATTTTAAAGCTATTTATTTTACCTTTTTGAAGCTTGTTTATGTTGCATCAATTCTGAAATCTGAACTAACGTTTTTCACCATTTAAATCACAAACGGCTTCTGATTGGTGGATATTTAGGTTGGTACTAACGTTTTTAGCATTTAAATCACAAACAGCTTCTGATTGGTGGATATTTTTTAGTTATTTTATCTAATTTATGTTGGTACTTTTAAAAGTTTTCGCTATTATAGAACTTCGGCGGGTTTGCAATGTCAAACAAAAATGTCGTCAATCAGACGTTAAATGCCGCATTACAAAAAACAAGTGTTATTAGCGTAAAATCGTAGAAAAACTGTTGTAAATTTTATAGAAAACGCATTAAGGTGTATTATAAATCGTTTTCAGCTATTAATGTAATATCTGGCATTTTTGGCGGGTTATAATGGAAGGGCAGATGCAAGAAGTAGTCCCTGACCCTGAAGCAATGTATGGGGCAGGTATGCAGGGCTGGACTGGCGAGGAATACGGTAACTTGTTTAAAACTTTTTGGTCAAATTTTATTTGAAATTTTTAGGCGTTCAAGGTGTTAATGAAAAACAGCTCCCTTCATTGTTATCCTTAAAAGTGGATCCCCCTGAACAAATGATGGAGACACCACCAACTGAAGTGGTTTTGCCTCAAGTGTTGGAAGAAGTGTTGGCTTTAAAAAATCAGAGGGCTCGGGAATTAGAAAAGGAGGAAGAACCTGATACCTCACTTGTCCAGCAGCAGCCTCCAGCGCGAGAGGCGCTTTGGGAGAAAGATGAGAATATTGTAAGACTGTTTGTGTTTTTTGCACGTTATAATTGTTTTTTTTTAGGAGGCTGTTGTAGAAAATGAAGAGGAAATTCAGGTCAGTAAAGAAACTACTAAGATAAGTAAAAATAAAAAGAAGAAAAAAAGGAAGAAGAATAAGAAAAATAGGGAAAACGAGAAAATTAAAGAAGCAGAGAATGAGAGAAAGGACGAACAGCCGGAGAGTACTGAAGCTGAGGTGGATGTTGAGTAAGTGTATTTAAGTTTTGTTTAATATTTTGTTAATTTGTTATTATTAAGGTATATTCATGAATCTGTTAACCTTCTTGAGTTGGCACCACAGTATAGACAGTTTTATAGTATTTTTGAGTCGTTTAAAATATCTGATCAGAAGCAGGATATCCCACCTCCAGTTCTGGCAACACCAACTTCTTTGTCAAGTAAATCAATGATGAATAGTTTGGGAGATCACTTTCAAGATGAAATGGAAGATGGGGATGAGGTAAACAAGTCTTTAATTGTCCAAAACTGGAATAAAACGTTTTTTTCTTCAGAAAAAACTGGATGATAAGTCGAAAATGTCAAAGAGGAAGCTTAAAAAATTAACACGACTTAGTGTTGCTGAACTTAAACAACTCGTCAGTAGGCCAGATGTTGTAGAAATGCATGATGTAACAGCTAGAGATCCTAAATTGCTGGTCCAATTAAAAGCTCATAGAAATACAGTTCAGGTATTTAGTGGGTTTTTTGTAATTAAAAATATATAGTTTTTATTCCAGGTGCCTCGCCACTGGTGTTTTAAAAGGAAATACTTACAAGGTAAACGTGGAATAGAGAAACCACCTTTTAATCTTCCAGATTTCATTAAAAGGACTGGAATTATGGAAATGCGGGCGTCACTACAAGATAAAGATGAGTCTAAAACATTGAAAGCCAAAATGAGGGAAAAAACTAGACCGAAATTGGGCAAAATCGACATTGATTACCAAAAATTACACGACGCTTTCTTCAAGTAAGTATTACGTGCTTTAAAGTTTGTTTGTCGTCTATCTTTAACGAGAATAAATTATCATAGCACGGAAAATGTAACAGAAAGTGTCATTTTCCACTCTAGGGAAAAATTTTCATATCAACCCGCATTTGTCATTCGTGTGAAAACATTATGTTGGACCTTAAGACTTTTGATTTATACCTAAAAGGTGCAACAATAAGAACAACCTATTTTATTTAACTAATAACCAAAAATTGAATCAACTATTTACAATGCTTTTTAAATGAAACAGTAAGCTTTGACGTTTAGGTTGTAATTGTTAACATTTTAATAAAAATAAGGCGTTAACCAACAAAACAGTGATTTTCTTTCTTGAGAAATTTATTCAGTTTAATTAATATGTAAAAATAGGTTTCGAGTAAATATACAAGTGATATCTTTCAGTTTCCTTAAATTTTTGAGTATATTTGAAGCTATTTCAAAACTATAGTCTAAATATATATAGATTAGAGTCCATTTTGTATAATTTTCTGTCACCAGTTATGAAAAGACCGCATAATTTGCGCTTCGCTTACTCATTGTGGCAAACATTATGCTCGTTAAACAATAATACATTACGCCGAAAAAGGAAATTTTATTCACAATATACTTTTCATTTTTTAATTAGGGATGTAATACAATTCACTACATAAATAGTAGTGTAATATGTTACACTATTGTTATTATTACATAATTCTAAAAATTGAGGAAGAATTAAACATTTTATAACGAAATAAGGAAAATACATTATTCTTGCCATTTTTAACAAAATATCTTTAGGTGGCAAACCAAACCTAAGATGACAATTCATGGCGACCTCTATTATGAAGGCAAAGAATTTGAAACAAGATTAAAGGAGAAGAAACCTGGGGATTTGTCTGAAGAACTACGAACAGCATTGGGTATGCCGGTGGGGCCTAACGCCAATAAAGTGCCCCCGCCATGGTTGATCGCTATGCAACGTTACGGTCCTCCTCCTAGTTACCCAAATTTGAAGATTCCTGGATTAAATGCTCCAATTCCAGATGGTTGTGCTTTCGGTTATCATGCCGGTGGTTGGGGGAAACCACCAGTTGATGAAAATGGAAAACCGTTATACGGAGATGTGTTTGGAACAAATATCACCAATATTGATGTAAATATAATTATAATTTTTCTTCTATTTTGGTATGGTTTCTTATTTTACTTATTAACTTGACAGGATATTGGTGAGGATCCTTCAGTAGACAGGACTCTTTGGGGCGAACTTGAATCCGAATCTGAAGAAGAGGATGAAGAAGAAGAAGAGGACCAAGAAGACAAACAAAACGCTGCAGATGAGTCAGGTCTTGTGACTCCAGCTGAGGGCTTAGTGACACCAAGTGGTCTGACGAGCGTACCGGCTGGTATGGAAACACCGGAAGCAATTGAGTTGAGGAAGAAGAAGATTGAGAGTGAAATGGAACAGTAAATTAAAGAAGTATATGTTGAACTACTTTTTTATTAATCTTTTCTTTCAGGGGAGAGGGCGGCCAAACTCTTTATCATGTCATTCCAGAAAAACGCAATGATAGAATTGGAGGTTCGATGATGGGCAGCAGCCACGTTTATGACATGTCTGCAGTGGGGGCAGCACCAGCGACCACTCGGAAAGTGGGTGACAAGGAAGGTATGGTTGAGTTGGCTCTAGATCCGTCTGAATTGGATATGGACAGTGATGCAATGGCGGTTCGTTATGAGCAACAGATGAGAGAGAACCAATCGCAATTGCAGAAGGAAGATCTCAGCGATATGTTGGCTGAACACGTGGCAAAACAAAAGAACAAGCGTAAACGCCAACAAGCTGACACCAAACAGACAAAGAAATATAAAGAGTTTAAGTTTTAAGAATATTTTTGGTGTGAATATTTGTCTTATTGTAATTAGGAGGGTGTGATTATTTGTCTTGATGTAATTAGGAAATATAAATATTGTATAAGTTTAAGAAAAATTTTTATTACATCCCAATATTACATAAATCATAAGTTACAAATAGAAATATTATGCTTAAATTAAATCAGCAACATTCATAGGCATTTCGTCAATTTGTGTGGAATAATACTGTTCAATATCCCTCAAAATCCTGATATCATCTGACTTGACGAAATTTATTGCAACACCTTTTCGTCCAAATCTCCCAGAACGTCCAATTCGGTGAATGTACAACTCACGATTATTTGGCAAATCGTAATTAATTACCAAACTGACTTGTTGCACATCTATACCTCTAGCCCAAACATCTGTCGTGATTAAAACACGACTTTGGCCAGACCTAAACTCTTTCATAATATTATCTCTTTCTTTCTGGGGCATATCACCATGCATTGAACTGACAGTGAAGTTATTCTCACGCATTTTTTCAGTTAACCAATCCACTTTACGTTTCGTATTACAGAAAATAACAGCTTGTGTGATCGTCAGGGTATCATACAAGTCACAAAGTGTGTCAAATTTCCATTCCTCACGTTCAACAGCAACGAAAAATTGTTTAATGCCTTCAAGAGTCAATTCATCACGTTTCACCAAAATACGAATCGGGTCTGTCATAAATTTGGAAGTTATTTCCAAAATTTCGTGAGGCAATGTTGCGGAGATTAGAACAACTTGAGTAGAAGGAGGGAGGAATCTGTAGACGTCATAGATTTGTTCTTTGAAGCCTTTGTTCAACATCTCATCAGCTTCGTCTAAGACTAACATTTTTACGGATCTCGTGCGAAGTGCTCTTCTTCTTATCATATCTAAAATAAAAAATATTTGTTTAAAAACAGATAATCATTTTTGGTCTCATGAATTAAGATTAAGATTAAAAAGATTACAATGAGCAGTTAGAGATTTTTAAGAAAAAACTATCCTTGCCAGAATTACCATAATAATAAATAATAATGTTTATTATTAATAATAATATGTACCAAAATGCTTGTTACATAAAAAACTTGAAAGAATAAAGAGAAAAAAATGAATTTTAAGTCTATAGTTTAGGGCAAACTGACAATTTTATGTGGAACCGACTACTTATACAAATATATGGTAGTTGCTCATCTATGTTCAGAAACAAGTACAAAAAAATTACCATAAACCCGTCCTGGTGTCCCACTAACAACATGTTGTCCATAATCCAACTTCCTGATATCTTCCCCAAGATTGGTTCCCCCGATACAGGCATGACACTGCACGTTCATGAAATCCCCCAAAGCCAAAATAACTTTCTGAATTTGTACAGCAAGTTCTCTCGTTGGGGATAAACAAAGAACTTGTGTTTCACGAGTTTGTAAATCCAATGACTGCAAAATTGCAATCGAAAAAGTTGCTGTTTTACCAGTACCTGACTGGGCTTGAGCGATAACATCTCTGCCCTTTATAATAGGTTTGATTGATCTCTGTTGGATAGCTGACGGTTTTTCAAAACCTGAAAACAATGACCTCAATATTGTAACCTCACTGACCCACATTCCGCTCATTTACCATATGCGAAGACACCACGAAGGAGTTCTTCCTTCAAGTGCATATTTTTGAATTGATCAATGACTTCAACATCTTCGCTGGTTTCAAACTCTACGTTGGATAAGTCCTCAAAAGCCGCATTGCGGCTTGATGGTTTTGCGACTGCCATTGCCTCCGTGGTCTTGGAGAAAGGATTTTGGGAAGGAAAAACTGTTATTTAATTAATTCACGTCTAATTCACTGATGCACAACACTTGGGGCACCTGTTTTGTTTAATTAAATCCGAAATTCGTTTAAGAAGCGTTTTGCATATTATACACAGTTGAGACCACTTTTATGTCCTTAACTGAGAGTTTTCAAGTTGGAAATAGTAAAACAATACTTTTTACCTTTACAAATTTCTGAAAAACACTTATTTTTACTGTTTTGGTTTACACGCGATATTTGTGTTTTTGACATTTGATAAAAATGGCGTCCACGTAGATGACGCTCGTGTCGATCAGTGCTACCACATGTCTAACCAAAATTGTACTAACATAACATAACTATGACATAACGCGCAAAATTTGAATATAATATGGGGGCTGACACACAAAACTAAAACCATAATAAACTTTATTTCCCATAAAATAACAAAAATTGTCAACAATCTAGTTACATTTTGCTCTTGATTTGCATCCAGTCTAAAACAACAGGGGTATAATATGAAATAATAACATCAGCTCCTGCCCTCCTCAGCGAGACTAAAATCTCAGTAAGGGCTGTTTTAAAATCCAGAGCGCCTGCTTTAGCCGCATGATAAATCATTGCATACTCCCCTGAAACCTGATATACAAACATAGGAAAATCCGGATATGCCCTTTTAACGTCCCTTAATACATCCATATAGCTCAAAACCGGCTTCACCATGAGCATATCAGCCCCTTCAGCTACGTCCCTAGCAGCCGCCCTTAACGCCAGCCCTGAACTCCCCGGTGGCAACTGGTAGCACTTTCTGTCCCCAAACGCTGGTTTCGACTTAGCCGCATCTCTGAAAGGTCCGTAAAACCCTGATGCAAATTTAGCTGTGTAAGAGAGCACCGCTGTCTTATGTCGTAGCTCGCATTCTGCAAGCTTGTCTTTAATAGCCCCAATTCGGCCGTCCATCATGTCAGACGGGGCGACAATGTGAGCCCCTGCTTTGGCATAAGCCGTTGCTATTTCAGCAATACGTTTGATGCTTTCGGGGTTATTTATAGAGCCGTCACGGAATAAAATGCCGCAGTGGCCGTGAGAAGTATAAGGGCATAAACAAACATCACATGCGATTGTTAGAGAGGGAAACCAAGAAAGGAGTCGTGGAAGAGCTCTGATTACAGGGTTTTGGGGGCTGTCGGCGTGACTACCGGTGTCGTCCTTTGGGAGCTTTTCTACCACTCCGAATAAAAGGACAGAGGTTAAGCCTTTTTGAATGAGGGGCTCAAGATGGGTTTTTAGCTGGTTGATGCCGTAACGTGAGACACCAGGCATTGAAGAGATGGGTTGGACCGCATTGTCGTCTTCAACGATAAAAATGGGATACATGAAATTGTCAGGGGTTAGCTCAGTTTGAAGACATTGCCATTTACGAAGGGTTGGGTTGAAAATACCGCTGTGGAGGGTATGCCGATTTTTGACATTTTTTTGTAAACTCATGTTTTTTGACTAAAATATAAATATATTACAAATTAAATTATGTTTTATTATATAAAATTTACCCCCTTGTTGTGCCCTCAAAAATTATTGTCTAGTCACCGTAACCACTTCTTACATCATTAACAACATAACCTCACTTTTTCAGTAAGTGAAAACAAAGTGCTTTTAATTGAAATAAAAAGTAAGTAAGTATAATGAGTAATTCTGGAAGTGATAGTAGTGATAAGGAAGAAAACACTAATGAAGAAGAAGATGAAATCTCAAATGAAGAACGGGTATTTAAATCTAACCTCACTTTTGCCATTTACGTATATTTGTACTTTAGGAAAAAATTAAAAAGCGTTTGAGCCACCTGAGTTTTGAGGAATTGCAGAAAATGAAGGAGAAAATAGGCTCCAAGTTATATAATGAAACAGTTTTTCAAAACAAATCGAAAACTATTCAAAAGACGTTCAAGAGGGCTAACAAGAATAGACCACGAGAGATGAGCTCAAAAAGACCAGTCAAACTCGAAAATAACGTATTACCAGTAAAAAAAGTCTTAAACAGAGACCCGAGATTTGAACCCATGTGTGGGACCTTTGATAAGACAAGTTTTAAAAAGGATTATAAATTTGTAAATGACCTAAGGAAGAAAGAAAAAAGCCAGTTAGAAAAGCAGCTGAAGGAAACTACAGATCCTGAAGAGAAAAATAATATCAAATTTGTGCTACAAAGACTAGTAAGTTAATGAAATTTCGTAACATGTTTGTATTTAATTATTTTTTTTAAGAATAATCAAATTGTTGAAGAGGATAGAAAAGAGCGTTTGGAACAAGAAGAGAGTAAAGAAGAGTCTGAAATTAAAACAAAGCTGAAAACGGGAGAAAAAGTACACTTTAAGAAGAAATGTAAGTTTTTATCAATTATGTTAATAGAATTAATGTTTCTTTTCAGCTGTGAAACGGTTAGAAGGGTTAATTAATAAATTTGAAGAACTGAAGAAGACCAATAAGTTGCAGAAACATCTTGAAAGGAGGTCTAAGAAGATTTCTGCCAAAGAGCGGAGAAAAATGAAAAAGATTCAATAATTTGTTCACAAATCGATTTTTTGATTAATAAACTGAGTTTTTTTTAAGTATATATCATCTGCGTAAAGTGACCAGGGGTCCCGCGTTTGAATGTTTTCTCCCTTTTTGAATAGGTCCCGTTTTTTGTGCCGTATTTTCGTATTTAATTTTTTCGTCGATTTTAACAAAAAAAAGATTTTTCGCACCCCCGGGAGTTGACTTTAGGCGTCCATTCGAGGAACTAAAGTGCCACAGTTAATACCAAGGGATTACATTTATTTTTACTCTAGCAGGGATTAAATTTTATATGTATTCCTGCAAAAATTAAACGTGAATAAAATAAAAAAACACAAAATTAGTAATTTTTTATTTTAAAACAAAATTAACACTTATGTATGCAATACTATCGGAATAGTGTAAATGCAACCTTGCTGCGCTGAAGCACTAAATTACACCTGAGGGTTTAAGAAACCTACTTACTTGGTATATAACATACTATTTTCGACCAAAAAATGACCCGTTTGACGGCGGCCAGCCGAAAAAAGAGCAAATTTTGGTCGCTGCGTCAAGAAGTAAACCTACAAATATTAGTAAAAATTCAATTTTTTCTAAAATGTACTAAAAAATCTTGTGTGGCCATGGACAATAGTAATTTGTTTTACAAGTGTTGAAAAGCGCTCCTGTTTATTGCACACTCGGCCTCGCGCGCAACTTAAAACACTCGCAATTTTTATTTTTTCTACGACCTCTGTATAAATTAAAAAATGTTTTGTAAATTGCGTCAAAATTTTGATTAAAATTTCTTTCACACAAAAACGTCATTTGTCATTCGAGTTTTATAGGCTAATTTCAAGTTGAATCATGAATAATACCAGTAACATCTTCGTAATCATGGAAAATAATAAAATTCGGGGTAGTATCTCAACTTGAAATTAGCCCATTAAGGTACGCATGAAAGATCAAGTTTCCATAACAACTTGCTGTATGAAAAGCCTACTTTTCATACTGGGAGTAGAAAAAAGTAGTTTATTTTGGGTCTCGCCTTAGCCATTAAAACAGATTTGGCCGAAAAGCACTTTTTGGCATTGGCATAAAAATAACTTTTCACACATTTTGTTATGGAATGTTGTATTTTACGTAAATTTGTAACGTTATGTAATGGCAAATATTACATCACCAGTTATTTAATGAATTTTATTACATCACTAGTTACGTAACGTGTCACTTTACATCAGTATTAATAATAATTTATTATTATTATTATTAATAATTATGATTATAAAAAGTATTTTAAGGTAAAAAATTCCTTTTGGAGAGAGATCTAAAGATTGTAGTCTTGATCATTAGTTTACATTGACACTTTAATTCGCGCAACTTTAAATTTCAAGAGATATCTGTGTGACTGAACATAAAATCGTATTAATAACATGGTTATTAGTACATAAGTATTTGTGAATGCAATTCTTTTGGTGAATACCACACGTGTTTGTTTATTAATTTTTGGGGAAAAAATCAACGTAGTTACGAATTAACGATCGGCCAAACATGCACGACTTTTTATTACTATGGCATTTTTTCCTTCTTTTCTCTACACTAAAGCAGTTTTTCAGTTGCATGTTGCATTCCTTTCTTTTCACTGAATAATAATAAAAAAAAAAAAAAATTAAATAAAGTTTGCTGTCTGATCTAGCTTTTTGTTCTACTAGTAATTTGATTATACTTTCGGTTTAATCGATTATTTGATTAATGGAATAATCAATTAAGCAATAATCGATTAGTCAATACTTGTAACTTGTAAGGTATGTAGTAGGATCTAAATTTTATAATTCTGAATATATACTTAAATCAATTAATCAAGATTAATTAATTAAAGTAATAAATAATCGATTATTTAGAATAATCGGATAAATTGCATAATCGATTATTTAAAATGAAAATCGTCCAGCCCTAATTCGGAGAATTTTAGTATTTTTAGTGTGCACTTTTGGCTGATTTTAACTATACGCATTGTATTCATCAAGAGAATCGTTTCAAAAAGAGAGCTTTGATCGACTTCGACTTGGAGATCTCTCTATAAATCTACTAAAACAAACGTTCCGAAATTTTTTAGTCAAACTGTACTGAAAGTTTTTTTTTCTTGTTATATTATTTTTTAACATCTAGACCACGATACCATTGTTTGAAATTGAGTGGCTATTTTGATTATAAGTAGTTTTTCTCTTCTCTGTCTCCGCTCTTCAGCAGAACTATTTGCACTATCTAAACAGGTGGCAAACCCCATTTGTTGATATCAAAATATGTCCCAAATTTAATGCCACAATAATTGTATGTTATTTTCAATATTTATTTTAATTTCTAAAGGAAATGAGTTCTGTTTTTTATCCAACAGGTTCTGCTCACCTTCATTTACATGTGCGAGAAAGCTAGACTTGGAACAAGTGGAAATCTTGTGAAAATCAAGGTCATGTGGTTCTATCCTATTTCTTTTACAATATGCATTGTGTTGTTACTTTCATTTATGAATACAATTGTCTGTATAATTACTAAACTTCCAAATACAGAAAATCAATTATTTATTTTTTTGGTATCAACATAACCCAAAAATTAAGTTATGTTGTTAACATTGATTTAATAATGACAAACCTTTAAGGACCAGGAAATTAATCCTTCCAGGAGATCACTTTTTATTACAAACTCTTGCAAATAATGTTTAAACATTTTAAATAATAATTAAAATAAATTTTGTGACAGTTTGGATGTCAGTTTGGCGTCCTGTCTGTCAAAATTTTTCTACGTTATCGATCGTTCGTCTAAAGATAAGGCGCGTTTTTTAAATGAAAACAAATAAATTGTGTTTATTTAAACATTTCGCAATAATTTAAAGCTGAAAATGTGGTGGGATGTAAAGAATTAGATCCAGATTTAGTTTATTTGTTGCAAATGTGCAAGAAAGTGTTGTAAATGTTGCAAATTCGGTGTTGAATTTGTCGCCGGTCAAGTGAATGAACTTTTTACGAAACCGACCGAGCCATCGACTACATCATCAAAATTTTGACTACGGAACGTAAGGAGGCAAGCTGCTGGTGTACGTTTGTCGATGTTGTCGTTCATCGGTTTGGAATAAAGACAGTGTAAATCGTAAATAATGTCGGGAAAATGAGGAAGACATATTTAATAAGATGTGATCTCGAGCGTTTAACATCAGGAGGCGTAGTGGAGGTGAAATTACCGCAACGGTTCTTGGTAGTGTCAGCAGGTGGAATGGAATGAAACATCACATTCGAAGAATTGGGCAATTTAAAGATGGTAACTTGCAACGTATGGACCCCCCAAGAAACGCTATGAGATGCATATATCAGAATTACGACAGTCTTCAAACACCATCTTGACAAAATGTTCAAAAATGACAGAAGAAAAGCAGAAAAGACATGGCATGAATGGAAATGCTGATGGGGTTATCAAAGACGAACCTCCAAAAACCAACTATGTGCAGGGCGGACGACTCAAATTTTTTAAAGGTGAGCCACACAAACACTGCGAACTCGACTCATAGCACCTTTCAGATGGCAAATTTATTCTGGAACTGGAGAGGGCCAGAGAGGGCGAACGGGTCTCCTGGGTCTCCGTACCCAGGAAAACCTTCTGGCCACCACAGGGCACCGCCACCAACACACCCTCCTACCGACAGGAAAGCAGCACCTCCCTAAGCGGTAAGACATTTAAACATTTGGAAATTAAGGAATTGACACTTTTACAAAATTCGAAATACATCCGGCAACATGGCAACGAAAATTTGCTGAATCACCAGGAGCTTTGGTTTATCATTTTTGTAAATTTTTGCTCAGTCACTCAGGACGCACAAAGTCTGTTCTAAATCAGCACATTTTCTTTCTCACCAGTGTTGCTAACTTGGGGGATTTTCCCCTAAAGTTAGGGTATTTATGAAGAAGAGGGGAATGTCTAGGGGGAAAAGTTCTTTAGAGGATATTTTAAGGTATTTTTAACTACTACTACTGAATTACCGAAAAAAATATGTTAAACTGATAATTTTTTTGCCAACTTAATCAGTATTTCTTGATCATTGTAATTCATATTTATCACTTATTTGAAAAGTGATTTATTATTTCTTCATCACATATAAATTACAAATTGTATATTGTAAAAAACTGTATTTACAATATTCTTATTTTTATATAAACTATATTTTTTACTTTGTGATTGTAGCTCTTTTTAAAATGAAGTATGTTTTGGGGAAATTTAGCTTGGATTTAGGGGATTTTGACCCATCAATCATCGTTAATGGGTTGGCAACACTGGTTCTCACAGTGTTTGACAGCTTTCCTAATTTACATTTTATGTTTTTGTAATTTGTACTAATGCTATGCGCAACAATACATTTGGAATTTTGACATTGATAAAAAATATGTGAAGCTTTCTTTACTTGGTTTTTGTGAGGACGACAATAACTAATACAGAGTTTATAATTAAGAATTAAACGATTTTTCTTGTTAGTGTCAAAGGAGATCGTTCCCATTAAGATGGAAATCTAATGACCACTCAAATCGAGATTTTTTTGTATCAATCGAAAGCTCCTGAAATAAGGAGCAATTTATATTTATGCGCCAACTTTGTAGCTCTTTAAATAAAGGCTAAATTAAAAATTAAAAACGGCAATGCAAAATGCATTGGTAAGAGTGAGAGCAAGTAAGGCCAGACAAATTGAGACGTAGGAATGTTTAGAAGTCTACAAATCATCAAAGCTAGGTTTTGACTATGATAATCCCGTAATTTTAACAATAGACTTAACGTCATGGGAGGTGTATTCCGGTTTGGGACCTTTCAAATAATATTCAGAAAAGAAATCCTGATTTGAGAATTAAATAATCACAAGGAATTAAAAAAAATGCATACAGTTGTACTACATAAAATATACTGTTATAATTAACTAACGTAATATTAAATTATTAGTTGATATACACCTGAAACTGATCTAAACATATTCGTTGTAAACGCGTGGTACCAGAAAGTCGGAAATTATTTTAAAATCTAGGCTTTGTCTGGTCTAACTAAGTTACGAAAGTTACGAAAACCCATTACGTATTGTGATACGTAATTTTTGTTGCTACATGTTAGTTTACAACTAGTGATAAAAAGTGACCTTATTATATTATTTCTATAGTAAATCCACAATATATACTATATTATGCTAGTTCATATACCAAGATATCAAAAATTAGATGGATCGCAGGCGCTTCTAGTTCAAAATGTATTTGTCTTAGCTTGTATCATCTTCTTTTATTGAGTTTTTCAAAATTTGTCACGTTACATCAGTGGTACAATATATAGCCTGAAAAGTTTGTCTAGGATTTTCTCACTAGCTTGACAATGTTATCAATTTGTCATTGCTTTAAAGTCATCAATTTGAGCCAGGGATCATCAAACTGAAGATTTTTTATTATTTTCATTAAAAATATTCTCATTTCTATAACAAAAAATTGTAAAAAAAATTCTGGCGCTTTGGTTTAAAGGTTTTCATTTCATAAACATTACTAATGTTTCTATGCGTTTCGACTAGATCATTTTATTATAATAAGAATTATTATAATTAAATTTATATCTAGGTATATGGTGAATAGTCGCTTCTTATTTCTAAAATGATAATTACATATTTCAATACAAGCTAAGAAGAATTTACTTTCTCTAAAGTCTGGGGTAATAAAATGTAAATGCCAAGAAATATCTATTTAGCTGGTACCTGACCTGAGACCCAAGGATCAACCGACTTAATCTCAATAAATAACAAGTGAGAGTTTTATGAACTCGATGACAGAAGACATTTAAACTTTAAATTAATCTAGTCACTTTATTTGAAGAACCACAAAGTTGACGCAATGATACCAATTGCTTCTTTCAAGAGCTATCGATTGATACAAAAAATCTTGATTTGAGTGGGCATTAGATTTCCATAAGATGGGAACGATCTTCTTTGATATCTCAACTTTCAAAATGTGGTGACACATTCTTGTGATGGCAATTTTGGTATATAATTTGATAGTAGTAATGTAATTTACGAATAAGTGGACTATAAAACGTTGGACCTGAACTTGGGCTATATGTATAATTCTTTTTTTGAAATGAATTTTGATTTTGAAAAAAAGAACTGTTTTAAAATATTTTATATATCGTGATTGTCACTGACATATTGTTGCATTTTTTATAATACTTTACAAACATGCAAAAAATTATGTCATTTGATCGGCTTTTTTTCCTAATGGAGTCTCTGAAAGAATATAAAAAAGGAGGCAGATGTAGAGGTTTTTAATTACAAGGTGTGTCAGAAAGACATTTCCATACAACAACCTGAGATTCTTGCTATTTAACACAACTTAGTATACGAAGTTGCACCATTTAGGCAACCACTTTTCGATTTGTATGGGGTTTGATAGAAAAATAACGATTTAAAAAATTTAAAGTACACGTGCTTTCTTTTTATTGATATCTAGGTATTTTAAAATACTGAAGTAATATGAACCTTCCAATTATATATTTTTTTCTACATCTTTTTATTGGTTTGATTTATTTTTTATTCGAAATTTGCATAATTTATAAAAACCCTCAATTTAAGTCTCTTATCATTGCAATTCAATATTTTTTAAATAAAATTACGTAATTTATTAAATTTAATTGAAAGAAAAAGAATTAATAAAATTATTAAGAATTATTAATTTTTATAAAAAATTCAATATTTTATTTAATAATCAGTAGTCACCATAAGATTACAGATTAAAAAATTCGGCTTAAATTTTGTTATGGTACTCTACACTCGGGAGCAAAAAAAATCGGACACCAAGTGGTCTTGTGTACTTTCTTGTTGTTTGTTTTGGTGTAGTTCGGGGTGGCTTGTGTGGTTCAATATGGCTTGGACTGCTTTGGTGAGGTTTGGCTGACAATTATTTCATAACTCGTGGTGCCGGTTTTTTTGCTCACTGTAAATCAATTTTTGGTTCAAAAAATTAAGCGTATACGAAAATTTAACAGTATAACAATTATTAGTGTGTTTTTACAATACAAAATTATTTGTGGATGAGCCAATGGTGTCAATGAGCCAATTGGATAACACAAGAAAAGTTATACATAAAACATGGAGTTGTTTACTAGTTTTTTCGCTTATATATACAATAGCTGTTCAGGCCCTCGGGCCCATGGCTTCAATTTTTTCGATAATTTTTCTCTAGTTTTTTCTGTTCTTGCTCCCTTCCATCCAGTCCCGGACTCCTACTCCCTTTAGTTCGTCTTTTACCATCTCCAACCATCTCTTTTTCGGTCTCCCTCTTTTTCTTTTGCTTCCTTTTCCTCCCAGTAGCGCTTTTTTTGTATGCCTATGCGACGCCATCCTCCCTACGTGACCTAACCACCACACTCTTTGACCCTTTACCTTTTGGGTTATGCTTGTGTATCCATATATGTCTATTACTTCTTTATTTGTTCTTCTTCTCCAGTTGCCTTCCTTATCTTTCACTCCCCCAAACACCTTTCTTAGTGCTTTTCTCTCCCACCTTTCCAACTTTTCCCATGTGCTTTGGGTCATGATCCACATTTCACATCCATATAGCACTGCTGGCTGGATTACAGTTCTATATATTCTAATTTTTGTTTTTCTCGACACTATTTTGCTTCTCAACACCGTGTTTAATGCCCCTAACGCTTTCGTTCCTTTAGTTAGTCTCTTTTCTATTTCCATTATTTCATCACTAGTTCCATTTACCGTAACCCCTAGATACTCATATCTGTCTACTCTTTGAAAGCAATACTTTCTGCCATTTTGTCCTATCACTTCCAGGTCTCCTTGTACTTCTCTTTCGTTTGTTCCCATATACTTTGTCTTGCTTTCATTTACCTCCGGTCCATACCTTCTCGCACTCTCTTCCAGATTTTTAAACATTTCCTTTATCACCTTTGTGGTTCTTGCGATTATTGCCACATCGTCCGCATACGCAATCACCTGCTGCTTACTATAATATATTACGTTCTCTATTCTTATTCGGCTTTCCCTCATGATTTTTTCCAATACCAAATTGAACAGAACTGTTGATAGCGGATCGCCCTGTCTTAACCCCTTTCGAACTGGGAACTTTTCTGTCACGCTTCCATCCACTACCACCTTGCCCGTCGAGCCTTCTAACGTCATTTTTATTAATCTGGTCAACTTATTTGGTATTCCTAGGTTGTTTATTGCCTGGTACATCATTGTTTCATAGGCCCTTTTAAAGTCTATAAACAACATATGTATTTTTCGCCTATCTTTAACCAAAATGAATCATTGCAGTCTTTAAAAATGACAGAAATTTCTATTTTAACTCGCGCTTGTCATTTTCGTTAAGGTGGTTAAAATGGAAGTGGGTATTAACATTAGACACATCATTACAGTTTCGCTGGCACAGCCTGCTTTGATCCAGAAATCCCAGAAAAATCGATAAGGTGGTTAAAAGTTATTAATAAAAAACGAATTTTAATATTTAACTTTGGCTCATAAACGGTGCAACTTGAGATACAGGTATTTACCTCGGTATTTACATTTAATCAGTTTGTTTTGGCTTCAAGAATCTCAGGTTCCCTTATGCTTATGAGAATGACTTTACCTATAAGGTGTCTCTGATATTACGGGGTTTAGAAAAAAAAGGATAGCATCATTTTTACAAGCTTGTTTTTTTGAGAGAATTTTGATGAAGACCGCATTTTGCTACCGTTTTTTGTTTTTGAGTTTTAGAATTATTCAAAAGTATGGGACAAAATTTTAACTTGATACAGCACTACAAATGATAAAATTCTGCAAAATATGTTTTGTTATATTTTCAGTGATAGTATAGGTACAGATTTTCAAAATTGGGAATAGAAAAATATTTTTTTTGGTATATCTCTGAAACTTCTTAACCGACTGTTATTTAATTTTTGTGCCTATTTACTCCAATTTTTTTATTACAAAAATGAATACGGGAATGGATATTTCGTACCGTTTTCGAGGTATTAACATCTAAAGTAAGCTTTACATACAAGCTACAACGGGAAAAAGTATGGATTTACACATTTTCAGAATTTTTAGTGCTGTATTTCAAAATTTTGCTCCATACTTTAGAATCACCTAATATACTCATTTACCATACCTCAAATACCATATGTGTCAATTATTGATATTTCAAACATTTCACGTCATGGAGGAATTTATGAAAATATATTTAAAATTGGTAATACCGCGGCTAAGTTTTACATAATTTGATGGCATTCAACCTGAATACGTTTTGTTTTTTATATAATTTTATATAATAATTAACTAATTACATTCGATTATACCCTACTAACGAGAAGTACGAGATGATTAGCGCAACTTCACGTTAGTGAGATTCTACTGTACTTTAATTTAAACTGGTAGAGACGGTTCTAAGGTAAAGGGTTAGGTGGAATCGAGTGGTATGTGCAATAAATTGGTGCCTATTTCTCCTACTCCCACAATCACACAGACAAGCCTTTAAACACCTATCGGTGTTCCTTTTCCTTGGAATGGCCTCTGTGTACAAAAGATGACAGATCGGTTTCTCAAATTACGCCCTATGTTTTCACATACATGGCACACTACAATATCTTTTTTATTTTAACTTATAAAAACGCATTTTTACAACTAATCAGTCAATTAGAAATATTCTTTGGTGTCACAACTGTTTTTTATGTAATTTACTTTGAATATTAATGATTAAGTTGCATAAAGGTCAATCAAAATTGATGGGGCATTAACCTCTCATTAATACATTTTTAACCATTTAGGGTACCCTATTTTGATTTAATCAGAATTTAATAGCTCATCAATTTTGATTGACGTTTATGCAACGGGGCATAGGTATTCTAAATTTATGCCACAATATCAGCAATCCGAAATTTTGAATGATGTAAATTTATTCGTATGTGGCGGCTGGTATAAAACAACAAGGAGACATGTTATTATTATTTTTTTTGTCTCACAAGCTTTCATATATTAGCAACAATTTACAGAAGACATTGCTATGTTTTGTTTACTTTATTCAGTTATTTACTTTTAGTTTACTGTAATTATTTGTTAAAATATTTTATAAAAAATGTCCATTGAGGTTTTTAAAACTGTTGACAATTAAAACTTTTGGTGTGCCAATAGTAAAATAAATAAATCTGTAATAGCTAATTCTTCTATTACATGTGAATATATTTTATATTGGAAAAAATCCTGTCATTAAATGTTGTTAATTTGATATTAATATGACGCACAACAAAAGAGCTGTAAATAAGATATTACAGAGTAATCAAGAATGTCCTTCAGAGTAAGTATTGAAAATTGAAAGTTGATATATACAGTTTTAATTTTATCAACATGGTGCATTAGAGAGCATTAAAGTAGCCAGGCGACAAAAATAGTATATATATACAGTTTTGAATTAATATATTTTGTATCGTGGTACAAACCCTGCTCTAGTTTTTAATATTTTTTTAAACAACAAAAAAAAACACTCAACAGTTATTTTACATTAAGGTTTGAAACGCTTCTTCTTTCATTCCAACTATTTCCAACCAAAACCCAACTTATATTTTATGAAATAGTTCTTCAAAAGCATGAGAATTTTCATAACTCCATATTCTAAAATTTTGCGGATTGACATAATCAGAAAGATGAAATTAAGCTTCATCAGAAAAAAGATAAATTCAACAATTTGTCGTTTAAGTTATTGAGAAACAATTTACAGGATTTCACATGTTCTTGAAAGTTATGTGGTTTCAGTTTTTGTACTGTTATGCGTTTAGTTTACTTTTTTACTTGCCCCTGATTTTTTGTCAGATAGTACGAGGGACACCTAACCTCAGGGCAACTTATTGAGAAACTTCTTTAGATGTTGTTTCAATCTGGCTTTACAATTCTTGCACTACCTCATCAGCTGTTTTATGTTTTTCATGTTAATTTCTTTTATCATCACTTCTTGTTTTTCTGAAATAACCAACAATTCTGGATATGTATCTTGTCGAGAGTTTCATCAGTGATGTTGAAATCTGGAAATTGGATACAAAATTCTTGTTTACAAGCCTCAGTCGAACAAACCAAGAAGCCTCCTTGACATTCACCATTTCGGAAATAAGCTTTATTAACAATAAAGCATTTTATGTTTTACAGTGCATATCCTTTTGGACGATTAAATAAATCCAGCAATGAAGTCTTGAGAAAGATTTTTTTTAAAAGTAATGCTAATAAACTAAATAAATAAAGCTTGTTTTTGTGTAAGCTTTCGTATTTGTAACAAAAGTATTTTAGTTTCAGATGATAATAGTTCGATTCAGTCATCTCCATGGCAGCGGGACCACTCGTGGAAGCAGCCATCGCCGCGTCGCAACCAATCAAAGGAGTTGGTGTTCTTTTTCTGGCGTCCGAAACACAAACGTTCATGTGCAAAAATTGGAAAATCACGTCGTCCCTATACAGAAATTGAGGAAGTGTGTGTCGCGAACGAGAGGACTTGTGCGTTGAATAATAAGGGTCGCGTGCGCGCCTCCTTGCTAGTAATCGTTCAGAGCCTATTGGAGAAGTCTTCGACGGGGGGCGCGAGTCGTGGCGATGTGGTAGTGTCTCCGCGTAAGCGATTTTTGCGCGAGATGGAAAAGGACAAGGTGCAATCGGAGGACGGTTGTCAGAAAAGAAGCAGGAATAAGACGCCGCAAGTGGCTGCGAAAGTTGGCAGTCCAGTGGCGGCGAATGGAGTGACGGAAGACGCAAAGCCGGCGCGCAATTGCAGCTATAGCATCACTTCCTTGTTGGCTGAGGATCGTAACGTTAAACGGTCCCCTAGCAGCTCTCCTAGTCACTTTAATACTGTGACGCAACCGCAGTACTGTTCGCCTTCCTCAGAGGATAGGTGGTATTCGGAAAGCGTTGATAGGTTGCGTTCCATTGAACTCTCAGTAAGTTGGTAAAATTTTTCTTTTGTTGGTGGAAAAATTTTAAGTAATTAACTTGAAGTTTTGTCTTTGTGTTTTTAAATTGATACGGTTCAAGCACTTGATACGGTCTAATTCATGTATTCACGATGATTGCGTTTGGAAAATACAGGATGAGAAATTTTATGTTAAGTCTAGTGTGATGAAATAAACACTTCCCGACTTTTTCTTCTTTGCAATTATAACACCGTTGGGTTGGATGTGTGGAATGAAATGATTTTATCTACTTTTAATTGCTGATTCGGTTCACTTAATATGTACTTACATACCATAAGAAAATAGTGTTATTCTAAGCCATTTCATTTTGTTGCAATGAAGTTAAGATAAAATAAGAGCTAGATTTTTAAAATTATTTATTAATCTATTAAATAACTGTCAAACATTTTTTGTATAAAAGCAAATGAATCAAAGTTCAACATTTTTGAATCAAGATAATTATGTACTAGATTTATACGTATATCAAAGACGATCATATTAATCTAATCCGATTATATTAATCGGCTTAAACTTATAGTTGCCGTTTAACATTGACGTTTTTCTTTTTAGTAAGTAACATAACCCGCATAACCATAATGGAATTTAGAAAAACTCACTCAAACACTCAGAAAGATGAATTTTTGTGGTAGTTGATTCGAATTTCCGTATCATAGGTAATTTGGGCGAAGTTTTATTTGATTGATTAATAAACTACTAGTCAATTATGTATATACAATAATTTATAAACAACGCAGGTTATAATTTATTATCATGTTGCCAATGCCAAAAAATTTGTTTCTTAGATTAGTTCAAACATGGTGGCGTAGCGGTACGCTTCACTCTCTTATGGTTAGAGTTTAGGATATATCCTCATGCCTGAATTTTGGTTTTGGCATTACTACTTTACACAATTTTCCTCGTTTTGCAGATTATTCGGATTCTTCTTTATTTACTTAATACTCATATTTACTTAAATTATTTTTGGTATGTCTTGGTTTAAAACCGGAACACCAACGAGATTTAAAAAATAATGAAAAACTGCAAAGTTTAACGACAGGCGAGATGACAGGATAAACATTTTCACAACATATAAGACGGAAGAGAATATGTCGGTATTACGTCACGTTAACGTTTTCACACTTTGGTTTCTTATATTTCCAAAACGGCAAATCGCACGTATCTGCCGTTTGGGGATTTGTTCTTAGAATTTTTTTACCATATTTTTGTTTTTTAGTATACAACCTCTTTAAGTGATACAACATTCCATTTTTTTTATAAAGATAATTGAAGAAGCTACATTTACGTTATGTGGAATTTCTAAAAATGCGCTCTCATTATTCTCAATCTCAAAGAAAAGTAAGTAAGATCACAACAATTAACATTTGTTTTTAATTTTGTATACCTGACGAACATAAATTACGTCTTTACTTTTTTATAGTATTAAAGAGTTTTTACTTTACGTAAACATTTCATTGAGATCAAGATTAAAACATAAATAAGTAAGAAACGCCAGGCACATAGAAATTTTAATTATTGCTTATCAATTTATTGAATTCTTAATAGCTCAGTATGTTACAATTTATACATAATTTATTCTTACCCGGCTGTTTAAATTACCTCTGTCATTGGTTATAATTATAATCATTTTTTATTATAAATTTCTACATAGTTATTTTGTAAAATTATTGTTGTTTATATTATTTTATATACTTTTTGTGAAAGGTTAGCCAAGAAGTAGGTCTTAATATACAAAAATTGGCTAAATGTATGGAACCAGGCGATTTTCGGCTAAACTAGAACGTTTTTAAGAAAATAAAAATGGAGGTTGAATAATGGCTATTAAAACGCAACTTTTTTAGGATATTTAACATTTTTTATTTATTTAAATTTTTGGGATAATCAAACTTCTTGCTGGATCTCTGTCGAATAAATCGAAAAATGCACCCAATCACATCAAACACTTTTTTTGCACACGGCGTGCGTTTCGGCAACGATGGTACCATTCTCAAGTGAAATTTAAGACCGAAATATGTTAAAAACCGCTCCTCCCTACATATTAGGTGATTACATAAAAGATTAAAAATAAAATAATATAATTAATGATTTATTATTGACAGCTGACAATTTTTCCGTTATACTCCTTTGGGCTAATTTCAAGTTGAGATACTACCAGTAGTACCGCAAATTTTAATACTTTTCCGTAGCAACAACCAATCACAATCTCGCATTTTTTTAATTTTACATATAAACGAAGATGATACCGGTATTGTATCAAATTTAGATTAGCCCATTTGTATATTAGTCGAATTAAATGATTTATTGTGTCACAGCTGACAGTTTTACGCTTATCATAACAAATTCTTTAAATTTGTAAAGAATTTCAACTACTTTTATACAACTGGTCCTTTATGAAACACAATTTAAAGTAAAGAGTTTGAAGATTTGCTCAAATTACATTGAAAAATATTTTTTTTGTAATTTTGGTTATGCGTGTTGGGATTACTTTACTCAAAAAAGAAAAACCTAAACCGGAGCGATTGAAAATCTTTTGACAACTTTTGACTGTCATGATTACGTCAAATTTGAAATGGTATGAGTATACCCATAAATTAGTATACCAAAGCCAGTTGTTACTGACATGACAGCTACAAAAGGGCAACAATAATATTTTCGTCGTTAGAGGGCTTATAGAAACAACGCAATATTGTTTTATACATATTTTTTATTAGGAAATAGCACAACAAAACAACTTGCCAGATATTAAATTCATTTAACGAAGGTTTTCTAAATTTTTATTTGTGGAGCTCTCACTGGCGAAGATATTGTTATTGTTGCCTTCATAGATGTCATGAATTTTATGCGATTTATACGAATCAACTGACTGTGGAGTACCTTATAATTATATCTCCTCGTGTTGCCTATTTTCTATACCTATCTTTTTCCTTCACAGCCAACTGAAATTCTATTCATTTTGGATAGCTCGATATTATTGCTATTTTGAAAAGTTAAGTTCTTTTTTGCAATCATCGCTTTTGAGTGGCTATTTCCCAGTTGTTCTCGATGTTCGGGAAAACTATTTTTCCGAATGGGGGTATTTTTTATATTCTACAAGGAAACAGTGAAAATTTGTTTGAACCATTATGTCGATAATGGTAAAGAAACAACTTTGGATTGAACTTCTGTTGTCAAAATCTTCCAATCAGTTTTACCAATCTGTTAATAAATAAATTCTCGACTAAATTATGTTAAATTATTGAAAACATATTTTTTTTCGGAATGTTGACTTTTTTTTGTTACAAATAATGGTGTACCCAAGTATTTCGGGAAGAAATTTTACGCATTCGTACTAATGCAGCATTTCTCCTTCACTCGTGCTGCAAACAAAGTACTCATGTGGGAAACTTTTCTTCCCGAATACGATGGGTAAAAAAGTTATTTTTGACTATTTTCTAAAAGCGATTGAAATAAATTGGCTTGTTCAAACCAAACATTATTTTGGTAACGATTATTGTTATCGTGTGCATTTTAATATATTTGTAACCCAGATATTCTGGAAGTAGGGGAAAAATGTTTTCCCAAAATTTTAATAAAGGAAACAATTCAGTTAAAATCTCAGAAACGTCAGCAGTTATTGATATTTTTGTTTCCATTACCTTGTCCATATCCAGTTAGTAATAATATCACAACTACACCAGTCATTAAAAAATTGAATAAGAAAAAATAATGAATTTCTTAATTGTAAGTTACATACCCTTTAACATAAAGCAAAGCGTCCAAGTTGTCAAAAAAAATAATAACTAAAACACAATTTTATCAAATGACCTTTTATTAGAGCAGGTTTTACGTAGTTTAGCGTAACAGTTACTCCTTAAACAGTTTACTTAAAATATTAATGAATAACTACTCTAAATTCTTATCACATTAGTATCAGAGAAAAACTAAATTTTGTTTGAGGGGGTAAACGCACTGTTTTGTGTCGGAACCCATTCTTGAAATGCCTACATGTGTAGTATTTTTTTTTCAGCAGGCCGATAAAAGAGGTTACCCTCCTTATCCTCATCCATCATACTTACCCCATTATATGTACCCATACTCTCTTTCACCATACTATGGCCCTGGTGTTTACGGAAGAGGTTACGTAATGCCACCTGTGTATCACGCACCTCCAATGTCCATAGCCATGCGACACGATACTCCTTCCTGTTCTTGGGCAGCGGATCCTCCCAGGGATTTGGAACGTAGAGATGATAATATTACAGGTATTTACTTGCTTATTCTCAAATTAAAAACCATGGCTCACTACAATTGACAGAACTTTTGAAATGATTTATCGTAGTATAGTTCGTCTACCGATATTCTAAAACGACTTTATAATCACTAGTTAACATTTTGGGTCGTTTACGATAGTCTCATTGTTAGGGGATTACCTACCTATTCTGCAATAAACTCCGGAGGGCTGAGGTTTTTAAAATTTGAATGGGTTGCTCACCACTTTTACGATAATCCTTGTTAAACGGATAATAAACTACTTAAGGAATTAAAAGGTTGTTTTAAAATATCGGTAGACAGGCTATAATAAGCATGGCTTATTACGATTAATAACCCACTCTTTGTTATTATACCTTTTACTTTTGTTGTGAACTCTTAATATGTCGCAACTATTGTCAAAAACAAGTGACATTGAGATTTTTATATTTTTTAGTTGGTGGTCCCACTTTTTTAATAGAATCAGCCAAACAGTGCAAAACTTGACTGTTAATTATTGTAGTAAGCCTTGGCTAAATGTATGAGATACAAGATGTCATACACTACCGGTGGTCCTGTGAACTCCCTTCTAAATTGAATATTTTTTTCAGATATGCCGTTGAATCTGTCTAAACACGCCGGTTGAACCGGACACGTGCCTTCCATTTGTTACAACTATATCAATATTTTTATATTTAAATAATTTTTAACCTCATATCGTTTTATCAAAACGAAGGAACAAAACGGCATTCGAAATTCTTTTTTTTCAATATTTTGATGTTGTTATTTTGTTGTGTGATACATATTTTGTGGGTAAATAATTTGTTGTTTTGTAAAAAAATTATAAAAAAAAAACAAAAAATATTAGAAGAAACTGTGTGGTTTTCATGTGTAAAAATAGTAAATATTTATAGCTTTAAAGCATAAAACTATCGTGCAATTGACAGCTGAACAAGCAAAAAGTGTAACTCTAATTCGAGGTTTATTAAATTCTCCAAATTTGCTTTTGTTTTATTTGGTATATTTTAGTTTTATATATTTTTCTTTAATCGCCAAATGTATATACAAACAGTCATTTTTGTTATTTTTGTAAATATTAAATATAAGAACATATTTAATTTATCAGCATGTTGCCGCTTTGTCTCCTACTTTCCTTTGCATTGGATTATTTTTAACCAATAAAAAAATCTGAATTTTATAAATCAGAACCCTTGTTTTATTCCAATTTAATTTTTCAAGTCATTTGAGTAATACTAGAAGCTACATCTTTTTGTTGTATTAATCCAAAGTTAAGGCATGTATGAACAGTCAGATTGAAATTTATTTCCCTCAAGAAATTCTCTTTGTAACTCAGCCTAAAATGAATTAAACAAGTTCCTTATTTTTACTTATAAAAGAAAAATGTAATTTTGAGAAACCAATAAGTTGTGTAAATACTTGTGTGACATTTTACCATTAAGATAACAAATTTGTATAAATATCTATATTTTCGTACGATTCATTCTTTTTGAAAAGATTCAACGTGTAATCTTTAAAAGACAATAGATAGGTCTTATGTAAAATATATTTTTTTTAATTAGGGACTCTATTTATAGTCAGGATATTTATAGATTTATTTCTTCATATTTAATATTATGTAGAGTATTCAACATGTTTTTGTGCCATTTATGCTATTAACATAACGTTTGACACATTTTTAGAATGGTGCGATTTTTTTTAATAACTAAATTATGTTATTATTTTATGGTGAAGTTACAGTTATAATCTTTTTTAATGCCAAAGCGAGTATTAACTCTTTTGAGAACTTTTAGTTGCCTTGTTTTATTTTCATGTTAATAACATTATCACTTATAACAATTATTGGCACTTAACTTATTGTGATATGAGTAAATATTAAAACTTGTATAATTACAAGAGTCCAACCTTTGAACTGAGTATTTATACTTGTATTTCTATGATTGATTCAACTCTACAGTGTATATTGTACATTCAAATACACACATAAAGTAATCGAATTGTTGTTTCTTTTCCTTTAAATTTTACCTCGTATTATACAGGTTATCCCAGAAAGACGTTGCCACCTGAGATTTTTCAGACTAAAACAAACGGATTTAACGCAATTCACCTATAACCCAAGTTGCACCGTTCAGGAGTATAACTCACTTTATAGCTCGTAATTCTGCGAAATATTCGTCACGTTCATTGCGTGGACCCGACTGGTACACACTGGAGTTGTAGAAAGACTGTCACCAGGTATGGTATTGCGCACGTTGGCAACGTCCTTCTCCTGGGAGTTCGAATAATTTATGTCTCAGAAGTCGACTACAAAGACTATTGAAAATACTGGAAGAACAAATTCGTTTATTTGAAAAACGGGAACCAAAGGAAGAAAAACGAAGACAGAAAGAAAAAGAATAACGACGGAAAATTCTGGAAGAAACGGAAAAACAACGCTTAGGAAAAAAGATGAACAAGAAAAACGATAAGAAGAAGACCAGAAAAAAATCTTCGAGATATTCTACAATTTAGAAGGTACTTCGGACACGTCGAAGAGAAAGTTTTAACAGTGAAAAGCGAATTGGAAGAGAAGGTTCTAGAAATCCAAGAAAATGGAAGAGAAAGTTGTAGAAATCCAAGAAAATCTGAAAAAAAAAGAGTTGTAATGAAAACACATATTAATAACGAAGGAAAAGGACAAATCGCGTGTAGAATTGTCTTCACAACGACTAAAGTATGCCAATGTATAAGCGGCAGTTTGAGGAAGTGACTGAAATGAACTATTGAAATAAGAAAAAGGAAACGTAAAAGCATTTTCATTCCCCACCTGGAGATGACAACTTTGTCGAAACGTGCTTCGTGCAAAGTAAATTGTTTGGTGTTATTGGGTGTTTTTACGTTTCAAACCAGTGGCTCAGATGGTTGAGAAGATGAAGAAAGATTGTGTAATTGAAGATTCGGCAAGTTCATGTTAGTGCCGAAGAAAGTCGGGTCGACTTGCTTCTACGTAGATTACAGAAGGTTTAATGACGTGCTGAAGAAAGATAGTTATCTACTGTCTACCATCAACGGTAACCTCAGCTTGTTGACCGGTTCCCAGTGGTTTTCAACACTTGGTTTAAAATGGAGTTATTGGCAAGTTGGGATTCATCCAGAAGATAAGGAAAAAAGCCAATTTTAACCGGCAGTGGACTCTATCAGTTCAGTGTTATGCCTTTTGAACAATGTAACACACCAGTTACTTTCGAAAATCTGGTGGAATTAGTCCTACTGGGAGTGGGACTAACCTGGAGAACTTGCCTCGTGTACCTCGACGACGTTTTGGTTAATCTGAGAAGACACTGGAGGAATACCAGCAGAACCTAGAAGAAATCTTCAACCGTCTGAGGAACGCCAACCTTCAGCTCAACCCCACGAAATGTCACCAGATTACGGGAATAAATCAAATTTTATTCAAAGTTTTTTCAGTGCTGTGGTCTTTTAGTTGGTACCAGCAGTCACTTCTTAGAACAGAATTTAAATCACATGCTCTGTTTTAAAAATATGTACAGAAATTTCAAAATCCACCAATGGCTTAGAAATCTTTTTTTTTGGATCTAATTTAACTAGTCTATGTGTGACCATTGCTATATGTTTTTTTTTTGTCTGTCTTCTGAACATTTTCCATTTTGTGATAATTATACATATATTTTGTGTTCTGTGTTTTACTTCTTGATACCTCATTAAATTACGTGATGAGCGTATAAACCATGCAACTGAATTACAGATTACTAAGAATCTCAACTTTTATATAGTCTCATAATGTTATTTCTGCCGTACCGTGCAGGATGAATAGGTACTTGGACTTTTTAAGAACTTGATAGTTTCCACAGAAATTCAATAACTAAAAAGAGACAAAACATTCTTTTGTTATTAGATTTTTTCATCTAAAATGTCAACTACTGTCAAACTATTAACTACAGGTGAGTTTACCCCAATTTAAATTATTTTTGAAAATAGTTCTGGCTAAATTTAAATAGGCAATACAGATCTAAGTTATAGTTTTATATGATGAACGTATAAATCACAGAGTCTGCTCTTAGACTGAATGTAGCATAAAGCTGTTATAAGACACTATTTAACAAAGGTTAAAATTTGGAAAGAGATTTTTCCAAAATGGCTTGAAGGCCTTTCAAAGGTGTTTTGGTTTGAATATGTAACTCTTTTTATACTTAGAGCTACGTATTAATGACCACCATGAGATAACTGATTAGGAAACCAGTGGTTTTCCGACAACTACAAATCTGTATAGTGAGTTTAAAATGAAAAAAGGAGGTATTATAAGTATATTACTGGAAAAACTTGGACCGCTCTATATGAACAAAAAAAAATTTAAAACTTAGAAACTTATAACAAGGAACACCTCTCAAATTAGGCACTGAAAAGTAAAACTGACAGATAAAAGCTTTATTAGATTTTTTTTTCAAAAAAATTATCTAATTAACAAAATATATCTAATGAAACCACCCAAGTCTGTTTGACCTTTTTAGTATATGCAGCATTTTTTTTTTATTATTATTACAGGAAAGAGTTGACAATGACACATAAATGAAATAAGGTTGTGCTACATTTTTGAGCTTTTTATTTTGTTTTCTAATTGTTTCAGCATTTTCATGAACAATAATCCTACGAATTATCAGTTTTACAGTGGGACATGAAGTGGATTATATTTATTAATAATGTTTATTTAATTACAATTGAAAATTGATTAATTAACTCATGCCCGAGTATTGTAATTTGTTGTTTTTACTTTCACAGCTTCTTTATTAGCCAATCAACCCCGGAGTGAACTATTTAACAAGATTAAAATCATCAAAACTAATTACTAATCAAAATTAATTGTTTAAATAGTTCAGCAAGTGCATATAATTGTTTATATTTTAGCTAAATTAATATCTTATGAGTTTAAAACCGCATATTTTGACAAAAATAGAGTCGAGCAATTAGCAAACTTATAATAAAGGAAATTAATAAGAACAATCCTTTAATTAAATAAATAATTAAAGGCACGCCATGCATCGCTGCAGAAAGTCACGTAGACACCCTTAGCAACACCCCAACACCAACGGCTTTGAAGACCGTTAGAAACGAATCAATCATCGCTGCGGAAAGTCGCGTCATCATCCCTAGCAACAGCAACCGTCTAAAGAAAGTCGTTAGGAAAGCGCGCTAAACACCCCTGCTTGCAGTCACGTAGACAGCTCTGACGTCACTAAAAATTTGGATATAAAAGGATGATGTCTTTCATTTTTGGGCTACACTAAATAAAAAAGATATTAAAATTAATTAACAAATTATTATTAAAATGCACAATTTACAAATAAAATTGACCTGTCCGAGCGTTTTTTTTTTTAATAAATACTTTAAATAATAATAAATATATATACATATATAAACCCAACTAAATAAATAAATAAGTAAATTATAACATACATTATATACTTGCCCCTATAAAATGCAAGTAATTTTCTTGGTATGTTTACCTATCTTGTTCAGCAATTATGTAAAAATTATGTTCATAAACATCAAGTATATAAGCGGGCGCAAATGACCTGCTACCCACTAAATCACAGGTAAGAAAGAGACTTGATTCCAGGTGTAGGCGCATTAGTTTTTTTAAATGACAACCCCATTTTTTTGGTGTTTTTTGTAGGCGGTTCAACTACTAAAATGATGGTGTAAAAAAATTGGTACCTTAGATAACAATTTTTTTGAGAGAATAACCCATTTATGTTGGCTACCTAAATTTACAAAAACTAATTTTTTACACTCAAATCTGACACGCAATACTGTACACTTTTTTTACAGAAATTGTCAAAATGACAGTAAAAATTAGGATTCTGTGCTGAGACTTTTGAGTCAATTGATAACAATTCAATCACGAAATAAAGTTGTTTCTGAAAATTATCTGAATCTGCCAACATAAATGGGTTTTTTTCTCAAAAAAATAAAGGTGCTCAAAAACATTCAATAAGAGAATTATGAATTTTGTTCCTTACTTTATCACCACACTGTACGTATTTTAATATAGGTAGGTTGAAGTTTGTAAAAATCTTTTAAATCGTGCTGACCTTGTTCATATAAGGTGCAAAATTATAAATTAGATAATGGCACTTGTATTTTTGAACAAAAGTCTTTTTTATGTTCTTACGCAAAATTTATAAATTATTTTTAGGAACTGTGGTGTATATTTATTGCGACATGGAATAGTTATCAACTACTTTTTATTATCCCAAGCGTAATAACAATATACTTATCCAAATTCAAAGTAGTTTTTACGACACTGTAATAATTGCATTAGGACCGTCATAATGATGAAAAGCGTTGTCAAAGTCTCTTGTAAATCAAATTCGTTTGCTTAAATCGAGGTCCGGCTAGTACTTAGTAAGAAGATTTATATTTATAGTTTTATTGCCCATCGGCACCTTTCTTTTGTTATTATCATTACCTTTAATACAATAGCATCCTGTCTTAAAAACCACTTTGAATTTGGGTAAGTATACAAGAGTGTACCCTGACAAAATTTTATACATGTGTTGCAACCGCTGAGTAAATTTCGAATTTGCCCCTGAATTCTGACTGACTGCAACCAAACATACTTAGTCTTAACCTGGCATAAATCATTTGCTCCAACAAAAGAAAATAAATAAAAAGTGGGAAGAAATTCAATGTGATGCCGCTTCTAAGTAAGCTATGTAACAAAATTTAAGCGAACAAAGTACTTATTTTTTATTTGTGCCCCTTTTATAGACACTATACGCCGCCTATGGTCATGGTAATTTAGTAACTTTTTTAATTTGATAAAATCAAAAGTATAAATAACTTACTCACATTTTCTACAGTAATTCCTTTAGAAAAAAAGGTTTTCTTCTTTAAATTGAAAATATAATAAGTTTTTCTTCGAGAAATTGTCAGTTTTTCAGAATCTAGGGACTTTAATTGCAACCTTGTTTCTTTATGGTTGGTAACGGTAATAGTAACTATAGTTTCAAAAAGTGAAAAAATTGTTTACTGGTTTTTCACCGGTTCGCGTTGTTTGTGAAACCGAAAAATATGAATTTCCAGTGATATTTTGGTTATTTCTAGATTTATTTAACACTATATCACTAGTTTTACGTGTTTAAATCATGGATAACATAATAGAGAAGATTTACAAGTCTTGCGATGAAAACAACTCAAATCTGGTCCATGTGGCGTCATTAATTGAGTTCATTAAGCCCTACATGTCCAATAACTTGTAAGTACTGGAAATTTGATCAAAATTGGTGGTAAGTAGTTTTCTAGAACTGAACTTGAAGAATTGAGAGCCCAACTTGATCCTTCCTCCACAAATCCTCAAATTGGTTACGAATTTTTTCAAAGAGTCCTAAGCCATTGGATTGAGAAGATGCAAGGGGGCGAAATCAACCCTAGTTTATCCGAATGTTCTTCCAAGTATGTTTAATAATTCGGTTTCTTTTCGTAACTAAAATTTTTGCAGTATAACCGACAGTTTCAATCCCAGTTTATCGCAAAATGAATCAAACTCTAACAATAACAATACATGTAATTATATTTCTTGAATTAGAGAACAATATTTTAGTAAATTATTTTAGCTGACGTTAATTTGGAAGTACAAACTCGTGATTTGAAGTATCAGTTGAATAAAGCCACAGCTGAGTCAGTCTTGGCCAAGCAACAATTAACAACATCTAAGGAACAAAACGAGGGACTTATAGCTGAGTTAGAGTCAATAATACATAAAGTGCACAACCGGCAAGTGTTACATCATTTTAATACAAAAACTTATTTCAAACATTTACAGTGAACAACAATCCATTGGACAGGGTGGTGACAATAATTCTGAAAGTTCTGAAAAAGAGGAGGAGATTGATGTGGCTAATGAAAGACGTGAACAATTGGAAAATATTGTAACAAGTCACCAGAAACAGCAAAGGCAGCAGTTGGCTCAGATTAATTTGCTTAAAAATGAGGTAATAAACCGAATATAACAGGAGACTATTATTTCCATACAGAGTAGGCCGTGGACTATAGCCTAATTTGCAGTACTGTAACTTTAGTTACAGTCCACAAAACGTAACCTAACAATTTTTGTCAACTTCAGAATAATAAATGTCGTGATGGAAATGGACATTGGATAAAATTTCCATCACTTTTAATATTTTATTGTTCACAACATTAGTAAACATTTGTAAGTTCTGAATGATTTTTCCATCAACAGTTAATTGGTTAAGTTTTGACAGTTCCATGTGGTTAAAGTTACACTGCTGTAAATAGTAAAGACATTGATAGATAATGACTGTTCTTTAAAAAAAGACCTCTAGACAGCTCTGCAATTAGCTATTTTTCTTATTAAAGGTGCGTTCGGCTTTGCCACTTTGAGTGTACCTACTCTGTATTTGTTTGTCTCATTCTGGACAGATAAATCCGTCACATTATTTGAATTTAAGATTGACTAATATAAAGACTCTGCTTTCATGATAACGTACGCTCTTTCTGCCCCATCTAATAACTGGGTGCACAAAGAGCATGTGTTGTTTTGGATACAGTGTTAAAAAGCATTAAGTTTTGGTCACAGCATAGAGGTAGTGATATATGGACTCAATGAAGTAGATAAGGAAAGAGGCGGTGCACTCGAGTGGCAAAGCCGAACGCAACTTAAGAAGTTTCTGATAAGACGTGCGCGAGGTGAATTGGCGGCAATAAAATTACAAATTTTTCTTTTTTGTTTTTAACTAGACATCAGTCTACGAGAAACGCAAAAAAATTGATACAACTAGAATTTGTACTCTAGAGATTGTTGGTTTATTAGTTATCGATATCTTTTTTTGTAGAACCAAATACTAAAAATGAAATTAAAATCTTTCGAAAAAATGAAAGAGGAAGATCGTCGATCACTGACAGAGTTGCAGAAAAATCTGGATCTAAAAGAGTCCGAATTATTAGGTTTAATAAAAGCTGACGCTAGTTTAAGATCCCAGTTACATGAACAAATAGAGTTGATTGAATTTTACAAAAAAGAACATAATTTATTTAAGAAGAAAACTCGCCAATTAGAAGATCTAATCCGACAAAGTAATAGCTCTCGTAACAACAGAGGGTCATTACCAGACCACATTTTTAATCCTCCCAAATTGTTAAATCAACTGTCAAATCGAGTCACCCCAAAATTGGAATATGCCACAAGCAGCCCAAATAATTCTGCACAAAAAAGTGCAAATAGTAGCACATATGGCATCTCTAACATAAGCGCAATTACTACGGTGCGAAGCAGCCCACATATCGCTCTGAAGGAAGAATTGGCTGACATTAAGGAAAAAGATACTGATGAAGCGAAAGAAATTAAACGTTTACAGGGATTGGTCAAGGAGCAGGACGACATTAAAAAGTCTCTATGGAAGATTATGAAGGGGTTGGAGAATGATAAAACACATCTTTTAACTACCATTAATGAAGAGCAGAATATTATTGAAGACCTAAAAGTCGAGCTGAAGAATTGTGAAGAAAAAAATAAAAACATGACAAATGTTGTAACAAAACTACATAAAGTGGAAGCTAATTTAGAAGATCAACTTTTAATAAATGCTGAACTTGAAAAAAAACTTGCAGCGATGAGTCATAAATTAGATGACGACGTTTTAGATATATACGAAAACAGTATTGAAACGCTGAATAACCAGTTAAAAATTGTCAAGGTGAGTCTCAACAACGAGAAATTAAAAAATTTTGAATTACGGCAAAAACTAAACATTGAAAAAAGTGATGCCAGTACCGAAACTGTCAGAGAATGTTTGTGGGGCATAAACGCAGTAAGCGACCCAACTAACCCCAAAAAGACAAATTTTGAAAAGCAGAAAATGCGTATTGAACGCATGTTGGAAAAGCAAGAGAAAATGGAAAAAGAACTGGCCCACGAGAAAGACATTAACGCGAAGTTGTCAACAAAATGCCAAGAATTGAGTACCGAGAACGACAAAATTAAAAAAGAATTAAACGCTTATAATGATAAAGTCCTCGAGCCGACTAAAATCATCGACAATTTACGTTTTGAAAATCGAAATCTTGTTGAAAGTTTGGACATTTTGGAAGAGGAGACTGACACTTTACGAGCCGAAAACAGTCAATTGAAAAATGAGAAAACGAAATTGACGGAGGATAATTATAATTTAAATGAAAATCTGCGAATGGCTTTGAATAAATCGGCATTGGAGGTGACTGTTGCAGCTAATCTGCGGGCAGAAATAAATTACTTAATGGAGAATAACCAAGAATTGACTAAGGCTCTTAGGGAAAAAAGTGATGAGGTTGTTCATTTGCTTAGTATGAGAGTAACAAGTGATGGGGTTATTACACGACTGCGTGAGGAGTTGAGCGAAAAAGTAAATGAAATAAGGAATCTGAGGAAGCAGATTGAATTTTTGAATATTGATGGGTTCTTGGCTGCAAGTAATAAGGAGTTGAGGAGGTGAGAAACTGTACATTTTTATTATTTGAATTTAGTCACTAGAAAGGTTGTGTTTATAAACAAATGTCTTGCTGAAATATGATTCAGAAAAGTTTTAATCTCCAATATACAGAGTTTATGAGTAATAATTAAGTGGATAGAAGCATTAGTGCAGTATAAGAGTGGGAAGATTGCAGAGGACGAGGTTGTAGCCACCCGAATTCATCTGTAATCGCACAAGTTAATGTAATATGCTCTAGTCCAAGAATGATATACAAAATTTTACTTACAAATGAAAGAGCCAATTTAACAATTTGTTATACAAAGTGTAGAACAATGCACAAAAATTTTGACAAATTTTTTTCAAGTGAACATTTTAGGATTTTTTTTTAAATATAACAAAAACTAGTAAATAAATTTTCAAAATTTTGGTATTTTTGATTCACAAAAAAGGTTAATTTAAAGAGTCGCACTATTGCTTTATTTGAAAAAAAAGTTTAACTGGAAAAACTATAATTCAGTTTAATTTAAACTCTTGTATCTTCTAAGTGATAACATTCAATGGACTATCTGGTTTTATTGTTTAATTGTTGCCACGTTAAAAAAAATATATATAAAAAAATCATTTCACAAAAAATTATAAAATGTGGTGTTTTAGACTCAGAATTTAATGTAGACTTCAAAAATATAAAAAAAAATACAAGTGGTAGAATGTTAGCTTGTTACTCAATTAATCGAAATTTTCTAAGATAATACTTTCCCCAAGTTTTGCTTTTTTAAAAAAAATGCTGTTGAAGGGGTGAGCCTAATTTTGTTTACATCCAGTTTACTTTTGACCAACTAGGACAGGAGACCTGTTCCGACCTGGTTTTGCAGCTGTAAAATAGTGTTTCTAATAATTGACATAATTTTCAGTGCAATCTTGGATAGTTTAGATTTGTTGAACTGTGATCGCCAACGCTATCAAACTGTGTTAGATGAAGAAGAATCTTCAACAAAAACCGAAATTGTAATAGACTTTGAAAAAGAAATGGCAATCTTGAGAAATAACATTAAATTAATGACACTGTTATTCCAAACTTTAGGTGATCGACAGAATTTGTCCACTGTAGGTGGAGTTACTGAGCTGAGGTAACAATTTTTTCTTCAGCTATTTTTTATATATAAAAAAAAATAATTTTATGTAGTGACAGATCTGATGAAGTTGTTGGTGAATCGCACGACATTGCCATGGGTTCTTCTGAGACGATGGAAGACACTTTCTCCTCTTGTACTAGTCAAATCGGTCAAAGCGAATATGATATATTTGAAACACTTCTCCCCTTACAGTACGACGCATTTTTTGATAATTTAGGATTAGAGGCACTGGATTTAAAGTCAGTTAGTATAAAGAAGTACACAGAAATAAAATTGTGATTTTAGGCAATTGTCGCAGACTCAACTTGAACAGAAATTTACATCTCTTGCCTTAATTTTGACTTTCGACATTACAACATCCAAAAAACGGTGGCTTCACGAACGAGAAAAATTTAATCAATTGGCTTCGAATTTTAATGCGAACTTGAATTGTAGTCTAGACACTTTGAAGAAGAAAGAAAAGGGACAAAAAACAGTTATAAGTTATTTGGAGAAATTGAGAGTAATAAGTGGAGATTTATTGAAATGTGCTGTTGAGTGTGGGGTACTACATTATGAAAAACGTATGGTGAATTGCTGGAACTTGGCAATTAATTACGTTGCGATTTTGACCCAAGAAAATAAGAAACTTAAACAGTAAGTCTGATGTAGGTTTTTATGTAGTTTTTAATATTCTCTACTGAAATTATTTTTTTCTAGGATTGTTGATGATTTTGATACGAAATCATCTATTTTAAATGATCTAATTAAAGACGAAACTAAAGATTTGAAAATTGTTACCAATAATTTTATTGGATTTTTCAGTTCTTTCAATCGTTATGTTTATTTTTTGATTCCTCTAGTTTTTTTGTGTGTTTTAGTTATTGCTATTTTATTATTTGTTGACCATGAATGTTCATGGAATAATAATAAGCGTGTTTGTCCGTTAGAATTGTTAACTAACGTGTTTATCAAAAAAAATATATTTTACTAATCCGTTGTAATTTAATGTATTTAATATAGTTATTGTCATAATATTAAATACATTACAAAAAGTTATTTTCTTGATTTCTCAAACACTGAACAAAGTTTCTTATGTTGAACATTGAATGACATATTAGACCCATTGGTAGACGAATATTACGACTTATTTCTATGGAAATGGGAGATCTTCATCGCCAACTCCATTAAACTAAGAAAATGTATCAAAATCATATTTTTTAGTACAAATGAATTGTCTTCCGATTTGCTTGCCCTATTCTTTATAATAAAACAGGTTTATTATTAAATCATATTATCTCAGTGCTGTACTATATGAAGGAGAAGTGATTTATTTTGTATGTAAGAAATAATATCTTGCAAAATTTCCTGATTTAGTCCAAGTTCAACTCCACATGAACAATAACAGAAACTTAGATCTGTCATTGTTCACTGATTCATCTATCAGGATATGTAAACTCACATAAATTTCGTATTTGGAGTACTGAGATTCGCTATCAGTTTGAAGAAACCCAGTTGCAGGGAACAAGTATTGGAAAATTTTATCAATCACTTGAATATAGAGGAGCTCCAGTTGGGTTATTTTCAGCCTGATCACAACTGTATAATAAATTTATATCTTAACCCAGAATGGTCCCTCGTTTTCCTGCCCTCACTCCCTTAGATCTTTGGTTGGTACAAAGATGCATATCATTTTTAGCAATTTTTATGAAAATAAATAATGCTAAGAGAACAAAATGGTTTAGCTTGTATGGTGTGTTTGTGATCACGTTGGATTTTTGTGAATTTGTTTATATAATTTATCTTTGTTCGTAACAAAGCAAAGGTATGATAAAAGTTAAATTCAAATATTTACGATTATACAACTAATTATACACCACATTAGAATTCATGTTAGTATGAAGCGGCACACAACAAATTTTACAATAAAATCATGGCTAACTAGGACTACAAACTTATTTTACATAATGCCACATTGAAAACTAATTTCAACATTGTTTGTTAATAAGTGAAAAAAATTCTCCATAAGACACAATAATGTGTCAGTTGTTCAAAGGCTGCTGTCTGACGTCATGTGAAAAAAATTTATTGAAATTACAAAGTGGCTTAAATGTTTGAGTCTGTTGGCAACCCTTTGTTACTAATTTTGAGACTTAATAAATTTCTGATATTTTCAATAATTTAAATTACTACAAGCCTCAATTTTTCAAGTATTTCTAATCTATCAATATTTGCAAGTGTTTGAACATTTTTTTTTACACAGAAAAAGCAAATAAGCCAATGCAGTTGCCAACAGATTCAGTCATTAACAGCCATTTGTATAATTTATTAACATTTGAACCAGTAACCTCACTTTTTGATTTTTATATCTAAATAATCTATTTTTCAAAACTTATGGTATGAAGCCTTCACATTAATATCGCTTCCAAATTTAAGCGAACGAAACACGTATTTTTTATTTTTGCCCTTTTTATAGACACGATGCGCCGCCTATGGTCAAGGTAATTTAGTAACTTTTTTAATTTGATAAAATCAAGAGTATAAATAACTAACTCACATTTTCTGTAGTAATTTCTTTAGAAAAAATGGGTTTCTTCTTGAAACTGATAATATAATCTATTTTTCTCCTAAAATTACAAAATTTTCGGAATCTAGGGACTTTCTTGTAACTGTCTTTGGTTGGTAGTACTAATAAATGACGATAGTTTCAAAAAGTGCTAAATTTCTCTGTCCCGTTTCGTGATGTTTTTTGTAACTGAAAAATGATATGTATTTCTAGTGATAATCACATTTATCATTTATTTAACATTAATGTCACTGGTTTAAATGTTTAAATAATGGATAACATAATAGAGAGAATTTATAAGTCTTGCGATGAAAACAACACAAATCTGGTCCATGTGTCGTCATTAATTGATTTCATTAAGCCCTATATGCCCAACAACTTGTAAGTACTGGAAATTTGATCTAAATTGGTGGTAAGTAGTTTTCTAGAACTGAACTTGAAGAATTGAGAGCCCAACTTGATCCTGCCTCCACAAATCCTCAAATTGATTACACATTTTTTCAAAGTATCCTAAACCATTGGATTGAAAAGATACAAGGGGGCGAAATCAACACTAACTTTTCTGAATGTCCCTCCAAGTATGTTTAATATTTCGGTTTCTTTTTGTAACTAAAATTTTTGTAGTATAACTGACAGCTTCCATTCCAGTTTGTCGCAAAATGAATCAAACTCAAACAATAATAATACATGTAATTATATTTCTTGAATTAGAGAACAATATTTTAATAAATTATTTTAGCTGACGTTAATTTGGAAGAACAAATTTGTAATTTGAAATATCAGTTGAATAAAGCCATAGCTGAGCTAGACTTGGTCAAGAAACAATTTGCAACATCTGAGGAACAAAACGAGGGGCTTATTGCTGAGTTAGAGTCAATAAAACATAAAGTGCACAACCGGCAAGTGTTACATCATTTTAATACAAAAACTTATTTCAAACATTTACAGTGAACAACAATCCATTGGACAATCTCGTAACAATAATTCTAAAAGTTCTGAGAAAGAAGAGGAAGTTAATGTGGCTAATGAAAGACGCGAACAACTGGAAAAAATTGTAACAAGTCACCAGAAACAGCAAAAGCAGCATTTGGCTCAAATTAATTCACTTGAAGATGAGGTAATAAAACGAATATAACGGGAGACTATTATTTTTATACAGAGTAGGCCGTGGACTATAGCTTAATCTACAGTACTGTAACTTTAGTTACAGTCAATAAAACATAACCTAACAATAATTGACAATTTCAGAATAATAAACGTCGTGATGGAAATGGACAGTGGATAAAATTTCCATCACTTTTAATATTTTATTAACCACAACATTTGTAAGTTTTGAATGATTTTTCCATCAACAACTTAATAGGTTAAGTTTTGACAGTTGGGTGTGGTTAAAGTTACACTGCTGTAAGTGGTAAAGTCATGGATATATGGCTTCATTAAAAAACGACCTCTAGAGTGCTATGTAATTAGCTATTTTCCTTATTCAGAAATTTCTGTTAAGACGTGCAAAAGTTTATTTGAAGGCATATGGAAATATAAAAAGAAAGCATAGGGAGCATCTACGATTTAAAAAATTAAGTAATATTGCTTAAAACATAAATTAAAACAACATGAGTCAGCTCAGTCACCATATGGGGTGATTCAAAAGTATGGAGCGAAATTTTAACCTGACAGGCAGCACCAAAATGATGAAAATCTTCAAAAAAATTGGTCTGATTGCGAGTTATAACACAATTATGGGCTTTCAAAATTGGATATAAAAAATTTTATTTTTTTTTAAATTTCTCAAAAACCGTTTAACCGATTATAGGCGACTGAATAGACTAAACACCACCTCGCGGTACAAATGCGAACTATTAAAAGAGAGTTGTTTACAGATTTCATGCGACCGTTTACTGAAAAAATGTTTAATTAGTGACTTTATTTAAATATTTCGAGTGTTTTATTATCATAAAAACGAAGTAAGATGATTATTAAACAACATATTACGTGTATTTAACCAGTTGTTCAACCGTTTAATAATAAGACATAATAATTAATATTGTAATTGAGTTTTAAATACGTTTTTTTTTAAGTTTTCAAAAAGAGCATAAATAATCGCATAAAAGAGTAGTAAGTTTGAGAATGAACTACTTTCTTCTAAAACAGCTATTTGGTGTGTTAGTGGCGGCCTCATCGGCTATCTCAATCGCGAATAATGAAATTTGGTACATAAGCAAAGTTAAATGTCCTCTTTATCTTTATGGTAGCAAAATTTTGCTGAATCTTCTCAATTTTTGGTTGAATACTTCTTTCGTATATTTTTGGTAGTTAGCCAATTTTTTGTTTTACTAACTTCAATTTTTAATAAGGAATTTTAATCTCCAAAGTTGGTGCTCTCTGTCTCCTAAACAGTGTAACTTGGTGTAGAGATAAGTTGTGTGTGAACTTACTTTTTTTGGTCTGAAAAGCCTGTAATTGTTTTATGACCACAACTTCTTGTTATATTTTTTATAATAACTAATTTTTAGGTCATAATTTTAGTGTTATGAGTTTGAAAAGTTTTAAATAAAAATTTCGTTGAAATTTTTGAAAAGTTTCAGGAGTATAAAGTTTCTCAAGATTCAACTGTGTCGGTAAAGTAGATTTCTTTATAAATAATAAAATATTAATTAATTTAATAAATTTCATAAATAAATTTAATTAAATAATAAATAAATATTATAAATAATAAATAAATATCTTCCATTTTTGTTTACATTTTTAGTATATAGTGACAGTGGAGTCGTGAATGCATTTTTCTAAATTTTAAAAATAGAATGATTTTGTTAATTTTTTGTCTTTAAAGAATACATATTTTTTATTAAAGATAGTAAATGTTTAAATTTTACTGCACAAATTAGAAAAAACATGTTCATAAAATAATTATCTTACACTTTCTCAGTTAAAATCAATTTTTCTTTATTTTAACATAGATTTCTGTGTGATAAGTTGATAACCTATTTGGCAGAGCAGTAGACTCCTATGGTAGACTCTAGTTCTGAGGTCCGGATATCGTTGGTAAAGCCAAAAGTTTGTAGTGTCAAAAAAAACTTTCAGTTGCAAAAGTATCATAAATGTCTTGAAACAATTATATTTCACAATTATAAATTTCATGAAACTTAACAACCCTACATAATTTCGCTATCAGTTGAGATAAGACAAAAACTGTTTTGCAAATTTTTATCATTTTTGGTGCTGTATTTCTGGTTAAAATATTGCTCCATACTTTTAATCACCTGTTATAATTATACCAATAAACACGCCCATCTGACGAATTGTTTCAAGCTTCTTGCAAGAGGCCATCAATGAAAATATACCAACGATTAAATAAAATGACAAGAAACAATCAAAATTTGTATAATACAATTTTCGGTAGTTAGCAGTCTTTGAATGAGGACTGATATCAGGTAAAATTTTAATACAAATCTCAATAACACTCTAATATTAGATTTCTAATAATGCCTGCTTCTCCAATCTGCAAGAGCCCAAAGTTTGCTACAAGATGACCAAAAAGATTTTTTTTCTTGTAGAAAGCTGTATGTATATATATATCTACTTGGATCGTCTAATAGATACAGTAATAAAATGGCCCACTTAAACCGCGCTGTTTGAACAACGGCTTTTTATTAGTCTGTTTTATACAGAGCGCCTAAAGTAAAAGTCTTTAACACACTAGAGCATAGGCATTTTTAAACAAGAATTTTTAGGCTTGTGCTTAAATCGATGATTTCATAGTCTTATGGAAAGTGATTCAAAATAACATTGTAATTAGATTGCTACGAAACATCTAAAACCAACAATCTCAAATTTTATAAACGCCCACAGCATACAGTGTAAATCTGACTTTACCGCAGAACATTCTGTGCTGCTAGTCTTCCACCACTGAGTTTTATTACTGCATCTATTCGGCGAACCTAGTATAGGACTTTTTTTATGTTTACATTGCTAAAAAGCATTTTACAGTCTTCTAGAGGACAAATATTTTTGATTATATAGTAGAACTAGTGCAAGTCCTAACAGGGAAGAAGGAATTTTTAGCTATTTGTTAAATAAATATATTTTTTTAAGACAATGTGATTTAATGTGAAAAGGTGACGTTTCACTTCGACAAGTAGATGGATAAAATTATCAAACATATACAAATTGTTTTTCTGTTTGATAACACTCTAGATCGAGTAAAGCTCCTCCTTGATGTTAACTTTTTGATGTTTCTCGTCGATTGAGAGAGGACACAAAACGTCACTTTTGATTTTTACTGATTTCTGCTTTAAAAAACACCTGTTTTAAAATTGTCACAAATGGCGTTTTGATTGACAAAATTCAGTATATAGCATACGTAGGCGGAGAAATTTTGTTTTTGACATTGTGAAAAGTAATGTCGACTTTACAATGGTGTATTATCTCCATAGAAACGTGAATCTTATAACGCAGTGCATAAAGACGTTTTTTTAGTAGTTGCAATTTGAAAACAATTGAAATTATTTGTATTGCTCACATTTAAACTTTTTCGATTGAAATCTCGATAGTCAATTTAAAAAAAGTTGTACCTCTATCTATGCATTAATTTGACAAATATTCCTTACCCGAAAATTAATTTTTGCAATGTTAGAAAGTGTTAAACGGTTCTAAAAAATATCTCCATCGCAGAAGTGCTCATCAGGGCAAAAATAGAAAGAGAGGGAGAATCTGTGTCCTTAAGTACCTCAATCTACGAGAAACGTAAAAAAATTATACATCGAGGATCTCTGCTGTAGAGGTTGTTGGTTTATTAGTTGTCGATATCTTTTTTTTGTAGAACCAATTATTAAAAATGAAATTAAAATCCTTTGAAAAAATGAAACAGGAAGATCGTCGGTCACTGACAGAGTTGCAGGAAACTCTGGATCTAAAAGAATCGGAATTATCAAGATTGATGAAAGATAATACTAATTTAAGATTCCAGTTAGATGAAAAATTGGAGTTGGTTGACTTTTACAAAAAAGAACATGATTTACTTAAGGAGAAAACTAGCCAACTACAGGATCTAACCCGACAAAGTAATACCCCTTGTAAAAGCAGAGGATCGTTACCAGACTACGTTTTTAATTCTCCAAAATTATTAAATCAACTGGCAAATCCAGTTACCCCAAGATTGGAATATGCGACAAGCAGCCCAAATAATTCTTCAGAAGAAAGTGCAAATAGTGGCATTTATGACATCTCCAATATAAGCGCAGTTCCTATGGCGCGAAGTAGCCCACATAAAACTCTGAGAGAAGAATTGGCTGAAATTAAGGCTGAAAAAGATACTGACGAAGCGAAAGAAATTAAACGTTTACAGTGGTTGGTCAAGGATCAGGACGGCATCAAAAAGTCTCTATGGAAGATTATGAAGGGGTTGGAGAATGACAAAACAAATCTGTTAATTACGCTTAAAGAAAAGGAAAATATTATTGAAGACCTGAAAGTCGAGTTGAAGAATTGTGAAGAAAAAAGGAAAAACATGAAAATAGTTCTAACAGAACTGAATAAATTGAAAGCTAACTTACATGATCAACTTTTAATAGATTGTGGATTTGAAAGAGAACTTGCAGTTATCAGTCATAAATTACAGGATGAAGTTTTAAATAAACGTAAAAACAGTCTTGAAGCGCTGAATAACCAGCTAAAAATTGTCAAAATGAGTCTCAAGAAAGAGAAATTAAAAAATTTGGAATTGCATCAAAAATTGTACATTAAAAAAAGTGATGCCAGTACCGAAACTGTCCCAGAATGTATGTGGGACACAAGCGCAGTAAGCGGGCCAAGTGACCTCAAAAGGACAAATTTTGGAAAGCAGCAAATACGTATCGAACGTATGCTGGAAAAACAAGAGAAATTGGAAAAAGAGCTGGCCCGCGAGAAAGGCATCAATATTAAATTTTCAAGGAAATGCCAAGAATTGAGTACCGACAACGACAAAATTAAAAGTGAATTAAGCACCTATCGTGATGAAGTCCTCAAGCAGACAAAAATCATCAAAAATTTACGTTTTGAAAAACAAAATTGTGTTGAAAATTACAAAATTTTGGAACAGGAGACTGACACTTTACGAGTAGAAAACGGTCAGTTGAAAAATGAGAAAATGAAATTGACAGAGGATAATTATAATTTAAATGAAAATCTGCGATTGGCTATGAATAAATCGGCAGTGGAGACGACTGTTGCAGCTAATCTGCGGGCAGAAGTGAATATCCTTTTGGAAAAAAATCGAGAATTGACTAGGGTTGTTAGGGAAAAAGGTGATGAGATTGTTCGTTTGCTTAGTATCAGAGTGGCAAGTGATGGGATCATTACACGACTGCGTGAGGAGTTGAGCGAAAAAGTAAATGAAATAATGAACCTGAGGAAGCAGATTGAAGTTATTGATGGGTTCTTGACTGCAAGTAATAAGGAGTTGAGGAGGTGAGAAATTGTACATTTTTATTATTTTAATTTAGTTATTAGAAGGGTTATGTTTATAAATAAATGTTTTGTCAAAATATTGTTCAGAAAAATTTGAATCTCCAATGTACAGAGTTTAAGAGTAATATAGATCTTGTTGGATAAAAGAATTATTACAGTATATAAGTGGGAAGATTGGAGATGACGAGGGTGTAGCCCAAATTCATCTGTAATCAGTAACGTACCTAAGTTAACGTAATATGACACACATAAATTAGCCTAGCCCACAAAAATTTATCTACAAATGAAAAAGCCAGTTTAATAATTTATTATGCAAAAGCAGAAAATTACAAAAATTTAATTATTATATTTTAATAATTACAAAAAGTACAAAAATTTTGACAAGTTTTTAAAATCCACTTGCATTAAAAAAAAATTTTAGTGAACATTTTTGGGATAATTCTTTTTAAATAAAACTACCGAATGAATTTTTAAAATCTTGGTATTTTTATATTCCTAAAAAAAGATTATTTGAAGAGTCGGAGGAGTCACTGTTGATGTATTTAAAAAAAAATATAGATAAACTGGAAAACCAATTTAGTTGAATCTAAAGTCTTGATTCATGGGACATTTTGTAACCATCTCAGCTTTTTAGATAAAGAATAAGAATTACAAAAAAAATTATGATTTTACACTTAGAACTTAATGTAGATTCCAAATATATAAAAATATACAAGTGCTAGAATGTTGACTTTTTACTCAAATAATTTTTTAAGATAATACTTTCTCAAAGTTTCGTATTTTTATTTTAAAAAATATTGTTAGAGGGTGAACACAATTTCGTTTACACCCGATTTACTTTTGACAAGCTAGGGCAGGTGACTTGACTTGACCTGGTTTTGTAGTTTTAAGGTAGGTAGTGTTTCTAATAATTAACATAATTTTTAGTGCAATCTTGGATAGTTTAGATTTGTTGAATTGTGATCGCCAACGCTATCAAACTGTGTTAGATGAAGAAGAATCTTCAACAAAAAGCGAATTTGTAATAGACTTTGAAAAAGAAATGGCAATCTTGAGTAATAACATTAAGTTAATGACATTATTATTCGAAACTTTAGGCGATCGACAGAATTTATCCAATATAAGTGGTGTAACTGAGCTGAGGTACCATTTTTTTCTTCAGTTATTTTTACAAATAATATATTTTATGTAGTGCCGGATCCGATGAAGTTTTTGATGAATTGCCTGACCTTTCCATGAATTCTGAGATGATGGAAGACACTTTTTTCTCTTGTACTAGTCAAATCTGTGAAAGTGAATATGACATGTTTGAAACACTTCTCCCCTTACAGTACGACGCATTTTTTGATAATTTGGAATTAGAGGAACTCGATTTAAAGTCAGTTAATATAAAGAGGTACACAGAAATAAAATTATGATTTTAGGAATTTGTCGCAGACTCAACTTGAAGAGAAATTTACAACTCTTGCCTTAATTTTGACTGTCGACATTACAACATCCAAAAAACGGTGGCTTCATGAACGAGAAAAATTTAATCAATTGGCTTCGAATTTTAATGCGAACTTGAATTCTAGTCTAGACACGTTAAAGAAGAAAGAAAATGGACAAAAAACAGTTATAAGTTGTTTGGAGAAATTGAAAGAAATAAATGGAGATTTATTGAAATGTGCTGTTGAGTGTGGGGTACTACATTATGAAAAACGTATGGTGAATTGCTGGAACTTGGCAATTAATTACGTTGCGATTTTGACTCAAGAAAATAAAAAATTTAAACAGTAAGTCTGATGTAGGTTTTATGTAGTTTTTAGTGTCGATGGGTTCCTGACAAAACAACGTAATCGACAAAATTCTCACCAACGGTTTTTTTACACCAATGATCTTTTATAACGGCTTTTATATTATTTGAAATGTATTTGTTCCAGTTAAAAATTGTTTCCAAAATTATGCTAAGCGACACGGCTACTGACAAAACATCGTAAGTTTTATAGATCTGTGGCAGTTCGTTAAAAAAGTCTTATTTTATAACCGCAATGCGTGTATAAAGTAGTTGTTTTTTGACGCTACAAAACTGTGAAAAAAGTTATTTTTTTAAAGCAAACGCGTGAAAAATGTAACTTTGTTACACAAAAGCGTGAAAAAAGAGCTAACAGGAAAAAAGTATTACAATGTTTAATTTGTTGTATGTATTATTTTAGTTCTAAGTATAAAGGTGAAAAAAAAAACCTAACTTTTAATTTTATATTTCTATTTTATTTTCATCTAATTTTTTTTTCGTGACATTTGAAATAACGAACGTAGAAATTTTTTTGTATGCAATTCGTGTTCTTCTAGGGCCTGGCGCATTCGCCTATGACTCGTGCATCAACTTGCCCTAATCCTGAAAAAAAAGCTTTATTCATTTCGGTGTATTACGTCCATTCTTTTTTATATTCAAAAATTGTTATTACGGGGAAGTGGACAAGGCAGATAAACTATTTTATAAGGCCAACGTTTCGGATCCTTTATTGATTCTTTATCAAGGCTGGAATTGATTTGTGTGGGATCAGTGGTACGTTAACACCAACTCCATATTTCTTTTTCTTTTTCATTCTTCCGGCGACCACTGACTGAGACAAGTTGGTACCATGCCAAACAAATTTTGACATTTCTTATAAGGTAAATAACCTATGTATTTTGTAACCCTAAATTAAATCAATTCCAGCCTTGATAAAGAATCAATAAAGGATTCGAAACGTTGCCCTTATAAAATAGTTTATCTGCCTTGTCCACTTCCCCGTAATAACAATTTTTGAATTCTTTATTTACTTTTTACATAAATAACGATTATTGCTTTATTCGAAGAGACCTCTGATCTTTGTCAAAGTAAAATCAATGATCATCTGCTTAAGAGTATTTCAAAGTTATCCTATATTGATTTTAATCATACATTGTTACATTTTGTTTAAAATGAGGGATGTGAATATAACAAAATTGCAATATTATACTTTTAGGCAAAAAATTGCTTACGAATTTATATCGCTTAGGATATAAATTCTTCTATTTTATTTTTCTAGAAGTTACAAGACTTTAAATTTTAATAAAACTTTAGGATGTTTCCTTTCAATTGTTGACCACAGTATGTTTGACAAAACATTGTAAGCGCCAAAAATCAACTACATTTTGAAATTCTTAGTTTTATGGATTGCTTTAATCAAATTAAAGACGTCTTTAAAAAATTAATGATTTTGGATAATGTTCACTGTGTATTTTGAAAGAAGTTGATTCCTTTAAAATTTGGTTCATGGCGCTTACTATGTTTTGTCAGTAACTAATCGATATGTTTTATTGAATATTTTTTTCTAGGATTGTTGATAAAGGGTCATGTACCTTAAATAATCCAATTAAAGACGAAACCAAAGATTTACAAATTGTTCCTGTTTTAAGGTACAAACTTAAAAAAATTTAACAAAAATTTTATTGCATTTTTTAGTTCACCAAAAAGAAGAATCAATCCTTTTCTATATTTGGTTCCTCTAGGTGTTTTGTGTGTTTTAGTTATTACTGTTACATTATATGTTGATCATGAATGTTCATTGACTAATGCGAGTAATGAGCGTTTGTGCCCATTTGGATGGTTAACCAATTTGTTTATCAAAAAAACATATGTTCCTAATCGTTCTCAAATATAAATTGTCATATATTAAAATACATTATAAAAAGTTTTTTTTTTATTTTGGTGTATTACGTCCATTCTTTTTTATATTCAAAAATTGTTGTTACGGGGAAGTGGACAAGGCAGATAAACTATTTTATAAGGCCAACGTTTCGAATCATTTATTGATTCTTTATCAAGGCTTATAATAATATAATGTTCATTCTTCCGGCGACCACTGACCGAGACAAGTTGGTACCATGCCAAACAAATTTTGACATTTATTATAAGCCTTGATAAAGAATCAATAAATGATTCGAAACGTTGGCCTTATAAAATATTTTATCTGCCTTGTCCACTTCCCCGTAACAACAATTTTTGATTATAAAAAGTGTTTTTCTTAAAACTAACGCATTCCTCACGATTCTTCAAACAGTGAACAAGAGGTTTCTTATGCTGATAATCTCATGACATTATATTAGACCTAATAGGAGAGACATATTAATTGGACACAAAATTGTATTAAAAACAGATTTTTAGTTCAAATAAATTATTTATTATTTGACTGTCTTGCCGAATACAACACCCACTTTGCCTCATTTTTAGGATTTTTTTCTCGTACATTTCAAAAACCTTCAGTTATTAATAACAGTGTTTTGAAACACACTCGAAAATATTCTGCAAAGAATCAGAGTATTTGTGAACTTTGTAATATTATAACTGAAAATATACACATCAAAGTAATCTAGAGAACAAGTGTTTGTTATATTATGTTTTTATTCTCCTTAAGATATTCGAAAAATTTGTGAAACTTTAAAAACCTACAAAAATTTTAAAAATGTCGTAAAAACATCAGTGAATAAAACTTACCTAAGAGAAAATAAAACTATTATTACTAAGCATGTTATAGTTGTCCACGAACTCTAGTAGAATGACTTCATAATCCCCAAGCAATAATAATTACCCCAAAAATACAACTCTTTATCAGTAGGCGGTTAAAATAGTTGAGAAAACTTTGATAAACCCGTCTTTCGGGAAAACTACCTGCTGCCATAAATTATTTCTCAACTATTTAAGTGTCTACTGAAAAAGAGTTGTATTGTTAAGATTATTAGAATAAATATGGGAAAATGGAAGGGAAAATTATACATTTGTTGGTTGTCGACATTTCGGCTAATCTTCCTATGCATCTTTTCATGATTCCAATAACTTTCATAACAAGATAAACCTGGGAAGAAAGAAATAGAAGTACAAAATAAAATATTAGATAAAGTCAGAAACAGCAACTAATAAAGAAAGTAAAATAAAAAGAATAAGTATGTTTTGAAGAGAAAGAACAAAGAAAATATCTAAAAAAAAAATTAAAGAATATTCCAGAAAAACTTAAAAATAAGAAAAAGTAAAAATTTTAATTTAATAAAAGATAATATATAGTACCTTTTATAATGAGACATGAACGTAAGGCTTTTTTGTGAGGTGATGATTTGCTTATGAGTTGCGTAAGCAGAGAGTGAGAAAATTTTACGAATGAAAAACCGTACTTCATGTTGAGCAGTAAATACTATTTTTTCTACGACATTGAATAAATACAGGCTGACATAAAAATATGGAATGAAATTCATATTTTTTAAGTTAGTCTTAAAAAAAACGCCAAGACAGGTCGTTTTTATTTTTTTTAATGCGCACGTTTCTCACCGCTATTTTTGGTGTTAAAAATTGAAACTACTTTTTTTTCTGAGTATAACAGTATACCATTTATAGGGTCTAAAACGAAAACTTTAAGTAATTTAACCAATTTAATAATTTTTTTTTGAATTTTTCAACATAAACGCAATTTTTAACAGAATCACTGAACTAAATGTTCAAATTGACGTCCTTCCGTTTCTTGGCAATAATACAACTAATTTTTGAACTTCGTTAGCACATTATTTCTCATTTTTTGACTAATCAAGCGGTGTGGATTTGTAATTTTTTCTCTTACATCATTCATGTCCTAAAATGTGATTTGACAAAACCACACTTAACATTCAATTTTTGTGGATATTGTAACAAGTATTGGTTTCTCTCATCCAGTGTAAATTTTCTATCGACCCATATGGCAGTTGTGTCTTTTTTGAGTTAATCACCCTTTGAGGACCGTATTTTTTTGATGTGTCATTGACTATAGACTTTAGACAAGTTTATTTGTGTGTCCTTTGCAATACGTTAGTACCAGCATTAGCGGAACTTTTCCCAATAAAAAGGATCTAGACATACTAGCAGCTAATGTATGGTTTAAACAAGACGGTCCACACTACTCTCATGGTGTTAGAGATTATTTAGATGATGTTTTGACCGTTTTTCTAAAGGACTACTTGAAATCAAAAATATTTGCAATAAAATCAAGAATTTAAGAGAAGGAATTACAAATCAGTACCGCTTAATTAGTCAAAAAAATGGGAAATAATGTGCTACCGAAATTCGAAATTTGTTGTATTATTGCCAAAAAACGGAAGTACGTCAATTTGAACATTAAGTTCAGTAATTCTGTTAAAAATTGCGTCTATTTTGAAAAATTCAATAAAGCATTTAAATTGGTTAAATTACTTTTTATTTTAGAACCTACAAATGTTATACTGTTAGACGCAGAAAAAAAGTAGTTTCAATATTCGTCACCAAAAATAAAGGTTGCTATTTTAAAAAAATATCGATTACGTCACAGCAAGGAACCAGTTGGCCAAAAAAATTTGGAAACAAGTAAAAAACGTGCGCAACAAAAAAATAAAATCGACCTGTTTTGACGTTTTTTTAAAAAAAGCATTAACTTAGAAAATATGAATTTTATTCCATACTTTTATGTCACTCTGTATATGTATGTATGTACTCAAAAACTGATGACTTAAAGCAAAATAAAAAACTACATTTAAAAAAAGGACAAAGGAAGACTTTCAAAATAAATTTCCAAAAAAATACATAATTGAATGAAAAAAAAAGATACTTCAGAAAAATTAAAAAACAACTATTAAAAAATATATTTATTATTTATTGACCTGACTAAAAAAAAATTTCGCTAGATTGTGTTGTGCCCTACTATTGTAGAATAGTTTTGGTATTTTATCTTAATCATTATAGGTTCGAAAATAATAATAAGTGCATATTACATGTCGCATAGAGTGGATATCTAATTTGTTTATTGAAAAATTTCTCTTAAATGTATACTTTCAAAATTAAATACATTACAAAAAAAGTCCTAAAACTAATGCACATTCCACTGTTCCTCAAACGCTGAACAAAGTTTCGTACACGTCAAAGCTGCAGAAAGTGGATAATTACTAATTGAAAAGGTCTCTTCAGAGTAATCTACATTGACACTGCCTCTCGCCATAGCCCCCACAACAATCGCAACAGGCTCATCGATTTTCGGAACAATTTCCGCACACTTCACTATTTTCTTCGAGGAAAACGACATTGCATACTTCTTTATACCAACAGGCAAATGGTCCGTAACCGGATTTTTGATAACTTTGAGTAACTTGGGGCCACTTTCCGCTCGAATCGAGTATTTATGTAACAACTGCACCATGAGTCCTGCAAAACGCTTAAAAGTCCTAGGAATACGGGTCTGGGGGTTGAGTTCAATGAGCACGTTGTTGTCTGTGTGGACGTACACTTGAAGCAAGCCGGCCCTGTTCAGGGGACTGTCGAATAACATCAAGAGGCACTGGTGGGTTATATCAGGCCTGTAGAGGGATTGTGCTCGGCCTGAGTTTTTCAAAATGTTGATGTGGTCGTCACAGTTAAGCAGTTCGAATTTGTTACCGACTTTGACTGTCTCGAGTTGGGCCCCTTCTAGGATGATGATGAGGCGTTTCTCGTTCTGTAGATTTGAGGAGGTGAGGTGTTTAGGTGCAGGATCGTATTCATATTCGTTGTTTTCGGTTTTAAGCTTTCGTTTCTTGCCCATGTTGTAGTAGTGAACATAGATAAAGAAGGTAGTGAAAGTTTGAGGTTAGGTATGCTGTGAAATGCAACGTTGTCAGATGAAATCATCAAAGCATCAAAGTTTGGATAGACGGCGCTCCAAGTCGTCAGTAAACAAAAAAGCCAGTTGATGATAAAGTACCGACAGAACAAATGAATTCGGCAAGAATTACAATCACGAACTTATGAGTGCGTGATCACAATGAATTGAGCTCAGTAAGGATAAATTAACATAAGGGTTCAGCAGTTATCTAGTGGGCTGGTTAATTTAGCACTGCCCAACCGATGGTGCTGAAAACCATGGTTCTGAAGTTTGAGTTGTATACGTAAGTAAGTATTATTCTGGTATTATGTTGTCTATGCTAAAAACAAAAGAAAAAATATTTCAGTCTCATATATATTTTTTAAAATCTATTATGTAGCAGCAACTGCGTTGGCAGCTCTTAAAAAGATTGGACGCATTAGTCAATCAATAATAATACTGTAATAAAATTACAGTGGTGTTACTTGCAAAGTGAGCCACTAAATTTGGCAACGTTCTTTCAAACCGATTTCTTGTCGAAATAACGAAAATAATTGGTTAAGGGAGTTCGCGGCGGACTCAACTCGTCACAGACAGAGAAACGCCGTTTTGGACAACTGTTAGCCACTTTCTTTTCGAAAATAACGAAAATAATTGGTTAAGAGAGTTCAAAGGGTTATCCGCGGCGGGCTTAACTTGTCACAGACAGAGAAGCTCTACTTTGGACAATTGGTGACTAATTTCTTATCGAAATAACGAAAATAATTGGCCGAGAGAGTTCGATGGGTTATCCGCGGTAGGCTCAACTCGTCACAGACAGAGAAGCTCCACTTTGGACAACAGGTGCAATAAACAGTCTTTTTCAATAAAGGAAAAAATAAGTTTATAAAAAAATTGAAAATAAGGCTCAACTTGTCACGGACAGAGAAGCTCTCATCAACATGAAGAATGGTAAAACATTCTCTGAAGATGGCTTTCTTGGGAGTTTTTTTTATATCCAAATTTTTAGTGTCGTCAGAGGTGGCTACGTGACTATTCTCAGGGGGTTGCTTGTGTGTTCATACAGTCTTGGAATTTTAATTAATTTGTAGCGATGAGTTTATGTTCTTTTGGTTTTTTCTGGTTATGAACTTGGTGATTTTCGACCCAAAAGCGTTTGTGTGGAGCTGTTACCTATCCCTCACCACTCCGTTGATAAGAGAAATCCACGCACCGATTTCGTCGAACAGCGACTCTAAAATTTTAGATTTTAGATTAATTTAGCTAAAACATAATCAATTATCCTGCCACTGGAACAATTAAACAAATAATTATGTTATATATCATGTTCCCATGACGTCGCGTTAGTTAAATAACCCACTCCAGGGTTGATTAGCTGAAAGAGAAGCTGCTAAAGTAAAAACAACAAATTACAACACTCGGGCCTGAGATAAATAAACAATTTGCAATTGTAGATAAATAAACATCGTCTACTTAATGTTCACCAAGTTCACCTGTTAAATCGACAATTAGTATAGTTATTGTTCACAAAAAATGCTGAAAAATTATTAGACTAATAAATAGATAACGGTTATACACATCAAATTTGCCTAAAAACAATTACTAAATAAAAAGTGCAAAAATGTAGCACAACTCTATCTCATTCAGCAGTGTATTAGCCCTTTTTGGGGCACTGGGCAAATTCAAAATTTTGGGTCCCCAAACAAGCTCAAAATATTGGTAATGTGATATACAGGGTGAGTCTGTTAAAAGTATATTTTAACTTTTTTGAAAAATTAGTTATCACACTGACTTTAGACTTTGTCATAAAAAACTTCGGTTTTTTTTTCTACGTATGTGAATTTTTTCAGTTTTTTTTAAATTTCTTTTCTAATGAATACTAATTTAATTAGTATTATTTTGTTAAAAAAATATAAAATTTGCATTAGTTTTAATGTCATTCTAAACGAAACGATGTTAAAATATTGTTTAGTGCAGCATTGCCGTTACTTGACAATGGGCTAGAAAACCTACCTTTTAGCTTTTTTGTTCGATCCACTTTCTTGAAAAAAATGGCGTATTTACTCAATGTTTTGAGTTAAAGTTTTTACTGAAAATGAGAGTTGTGGGGTTTTTACTCAATCTTTTTACTGTGTATGTAAGTATTCTCACAAAATCTACAAACAAATTGATTTTTTTTTAATTTTTTTTTATTAAATAATACGTCATTATTATTTGTAAGAGAGTAGGTGCAATAAAGAAGCAGCTAAAAGGTCGGGTAACATGGCAATGCTGCACTAAAACAGGTTTTACAAAACAAATAAATTTTAATATTTTTTGCGGTTATCTACAAATTTTTAAAAATATTTTTTTACAAAACAATATTTCAACATCGCTTCATTTCGAATGACATTACAAGTAATGTAAATTTTTATGTGATTTTTTTATATTTAATTTATTATTTATATATCTATCGGTTATTAATGAGACAGTTTAATAAAAAATATATTTAAATTTTGGGCAACGTTTCGTACTTTGTATTGGTTCTTTCTCAAATCTAAAAAATATTTCCTGACGTTTTGTTGACTTGTTTTTCTCTTTCTTACCTTTATTTAAAATTTATTGGCTGATTTAAACTTTTAAACATTAAATTTTGATTGAAGACAATTAACAAAGTATTGTGGCTATTGTAAATTTTTATTTTTTTCAACAAATTAATATTAATTAATATTCATTAAAGAGAATATTTAAAAAATTCTGAAAAAATTCAAATGCGTAGAGAAAAAAGCAAAGTTTTTATTGGCAAACTTTGAAGTCGGTGTGATAATTAGTTTTTGAGAAAAGTTAAGATATACTTTTAACAAATTCACCCTGTATGTAGTAAATAATATGTGTTAAAGTAGTAAGTATTTAAGTAAATACTCTTATTATCACATAATTTTAAAAAACCTTTGTTACAGTTAATTAATATATTTAACAAGCATAAAAAATTGTAAATAAATAATTAGGATAATTAAAAACAAAACAAGTTTTCTTTAAAAATAAAAAGTAGCTATTAACAAAAAACGGATGGTAAACAATGTAAACTACTAGTAATATTAGACTTGTAAGTATTGTGCAATAAGCCTCAACATTTTTTTTTTCAAAAAAAAAAAATATTTTGGGGCCACTATGCCGATGGGGGCCCTGGGCATTTTTCCATTTTGCCCATAGGTGAATACGCCACTGATCTCATTTTGTATGTGCCATTACCAACGCTTTCCTGTAATAAAATATCGTTGTATTGTTGGTTGTTTTTATTAAAAGGGCAACTAGACCTGGATGGTCTCAGCATTTAAATAAAATTATTTTCTATAATTTTTAAAATAATTTTTTTCTTCATTGAAAAGATTTTTTTCACTATTATAAAATAGGCCAAAAAATCACTCGATCTACTGAAAAATTACTCGATCTGGCAACACCGACAGTGAAATGTCACCCACGTGACACGTTTTTTGCGCATTTTTTTGCATATTTCTGTTTTATCGTCTCGGTGTTTCTGCTACTGTCCGCTAAGAGTTCTTTTGGCGCTAGTGTTTAACAATCGTGTGTGATTCTTTGCTCAGACGCCAACAGGGAGTTTGATTTGAGAAAATGGCGTCTGTTAGCTTGATGGTGATCCGTGTACTGCCAAAACATTGAAGAAATTTACCAAAATTATTTAAAATGTGTGCCGTATTGACGTAGTATTACTGTTTGGAGTATATTGTTTTTGTGTTTGAAGATGACAGCTAACATGTATCGGGTCGGAGGTGAGTGTTTGGTGATTTAATTAACCGGCTTCACTCAAGAGGAAGTCTTTCTCTCGAGTCCACTTTAATTATTGCTTTTATTGGGATTAGATTCGTGATGGGGTCTGGGTATATATCTGATCGCGGTTACTTTCGCGCCGAGACTAAACCTTCTAAAAATTCCGGCCGAACTCGCGAGTCTTAAATAAAATCGTCTGATTGTAATTTTGGTTTAGTACATAATTATTTTGGAGGAGTTCGTCGTGACGCCAGGTGTTTTATCTTACCTGGTATCGTTTAATCAAACAAAAGTCATTGCCTTTGCCAACCTAATTGAAAAGCTAATAAGTTACTAAAATTAAGCAATTGGTGATTTTTTTAGGCTGATGTTATTGTTTATGTTTATGGTTCTTTCAGATTACGTGTACTTTGAGACGTCATCGACGTCCCCGTACCAAATTCGTCGTATCGAAGAGCTGAATAAGACGGCATCGGGCAATGTTGAGGCCAAAGTGATGTGCTTTTACCGTCGAAGAGATTTGCCCAGCCAGCTGATCCAGCTCGCCGACAAACACCAATGTAAGTCAAGTGGGCTGTGGGGCCGATTCTCTGCGATTTCCGGCTGTTCCGGAATCGTTTTTCGGGGGACGACATTCTCGCTTTTCACGCATTCTAAATGAGTGGTGGGGCAAAAGTCTTGATTAGGCGATCGATATTCGCTGACTGTACCTGTCTTGTCACCGTCCGTGGTGTTGTTTCGCGAAATCCTGACGCAACTGTACTCGATCAGACCGCGTCGCTATGACAACTGCGAGATGCTGTTCTTTTATGCAAGACTGTACTTTTATAATTACACACAAAAAGTAGATAACGAAACCTGATGCTTGATGCCGGGGCTGCCATTGCTAGCATTAATGTCATTAGCAGGTGTTTATGTTAACTAATTTACAAAAAATTGTATTCATGAATGACCAGGAAGTGGCTTTATACAACAATTTTAGTCGCGGGGATAGTCCGTGGCATGTCCATCGATTTGTCTATCCCGGGTTACCCATAGATAGCTTTTAAAAGTTTCGGCTCTCATAAATGGAAAATCATTAAAAAGGCGATTAAAGGAATACTATTGCTTCAACTGTTCCCCCCTTTTATATTTTTTTTTACAAGATTTACCCGTTATACCGAGTCGTTTCTTTTCAATTTCAGACATCTGTTGGTGTCGAAATCATTAGGGGTGACCCGGACAAACAGATCTTACAATAATAGAAATATTAGTATACTGTCTTTTGTGCTTCTTGAAATTCAAAATAAATAATCGTAAAACAGTTATTTTAAATATTTCTTGTAAAGAGAAAAATATACATCGTTTTTTATTTTATTTACATTAAAATTGCCTTATTTTTTCAATGTTTTATGAGTATGTGTCAAGTTTTTGATTTATCTTTAAAATTATATACCAGAAATTACGAGAGAAATTTTTGTCGTATCTTCCTTTTTTTCCTACAGTCTGTATGTCGACATTTTTATAAGTCTGAGATTTTTTAAATTCCCTCAGTCAACATTAAATTTTCGATTATTTACAACAGGCCTACAGGAAAATTATTGATTTGGGTAGGCGATGAAAAACATTGTTTATTATTTTTTAATGAAGCTTTACACATAACTAGTGATGCAACGATCAACGAATAAACCGGCCGTTGGTTGAATACCGAATATTTGCCCAAACGTTTTCGCCTATAATACCCAATATTCGGCGAATATTCCACATAGCAAGATATTTTTTTAAATATTTTTACTTCACAATTTACCGCTCTTTTTTATTACAAATAAATTATAGTCTGTGATGTTTCTAATACCGTAAGAGTGAAAATTTGCTGAATCAGAGTAAGCTGCGGTCTGTCATATTTTTGATATTTTTGCTCAAACAGTCTAATGGGCTGATTTCAAGTTGAGAAACTACCGGTAGTATCGCAAATTTTAATAAGTTTCCAAAGCAATAACCAATAACAACAACGACATTTTTTAAATTTCCATGGAAACGAAGATACTACGGGCATTATCTCAACCTGAAATCAGCCCATAAGAGATGCAAATTTACATAAAATTAGTTTGTTGAATAAAAAATTAGAAAAAGTTATAGAAAACTGTTTTTTTATAAAGTTTAACTTTAATATTTAAACATTTTGGCAGTTGATTAGAGCACATTTTATCAGGTCTTCAAAAGGCTTTTATCAAACTTTCTTGATTAGATTGCATAATATAAAAATATGCATAATGTTCCATTTAAAAAGCAAAAGTAGTGGTCACATTCGGCAAAACCGGACGTACTAGAAAGTTATTTATTGCTCAATTAATGAAGATTTTCTAACAATAAATTTTCATTGAAAAGATACTATTAAGCCTAATTTTGTTTACACCCGGTATATTATACTAAATATACTATATATTATACTAAAAACGCATGCAAAATAATACAAATTGTTTTAGTAACAGAGATCAGAGAGATGAGGGTAGCCTTGATTGTTTACATTAAAATTTTCGCGTTTAATTGGCAAATTTCAAAGTCTGATTAATTAAATTGGTCACGTGTGCCCAATGTTTGGTGATCTAGCCGATCATAAATAATTATTAAGCATGTGCTTATCGTTAATACCATATGATCAAGAAAATCTATTCTCTAAATCTAGAAGGCTAGAAGTTTGTTTTTTCTATATAATTTATATTGGTAAAAGGCATTTCACACGTCTTCTAGAAGATACATTTTTTCTGTCATATTGTATAAAACATTAGTAAAAATATGGAAAAATTACTTATTAATACCGTGAGTTTGTTTGAAATTTGTTGAATCAGAGTATGCTTTGGTCTGTCATATTTTTGATAGTTTTGCTTAATCAGTCGAGAGACGCAAAGTAAACTCTTAAGTCACTACATTTTCATTCTCATCCTACAAATTGTATGAATGTATTACAATATCGGATAAGTAAATATACTAGTGTAAAAACTTTTAGAGTAGATTATGTTCGAGAAGCGACTGCAATAAAAATTGGTGCATTAATTAAGAGATCAAATTTTGAGGAAAAATTGTATTTATTGCGACAAATATTGTTTGCTAGGATTGCCTTTTGAAAACCTGATCCGTTAAAAAATTTAGCTTCTTCACATTTTGGATGAGAGTTGCAGGTACTCAAATCAATCTAAAAGAAGCCAACTTATTTTTTTCCGTTAGTAAACAAGCTCAACTTTTATTTGATATTTATTTTGTCAAGTAAATTAAGTAAATAAATAAAAATAATATTTATTATTTTATTTTGCTAATTGCATATGTAATTTTTGCTAATATCTCTGATTTATTAAATTATATTAAAAAAAGGGAAATTATTATTTATGTACGGAAATTTACTAATCTACTTATTATACGTTTCTATTATTTTTTTCTAGAATTTTTTTTATTTGTTACGTTTTATTTTTATTATTCATTTCTCTTTTTTTAATACATCTATTTTGTAGCTGCATTTTATAATATTTAAAATTGACAGTATAATAATCAGTAGTTTTTAAAAACTTGTATTTTGTTTTTATTTATTCATCAGATAAAAAATGAACATGCTTTTTACTGATAGATGAGATTAGTAGAGTGTTCCGTTACGGAAATTCTTGGAAATCATTTAAACTGAGCATGTTAATTTTATTGAAATGTGATTTGAACTATTTCTAATCAAAAAGGTTGCATTTTGAAACATTCCATAAACATAGGTAGCTTGAAAAAAATCATGATCTCTATTGAAAGTTTTCAATATCATAAGACCGCACAATTCCGATCAAAGGACTCGCTTCTCGAAATTTGTACGAAAACCTTAGAAATTGTCAATCACAAGTCCAGAATAAATGGGTTTTCGTAAACGAAAATTAACGTTTAGAATTGAGCCCTTATTATTGTGCAATATGTGACATCACTCGAGTTATATGAAACATGATTATTCGATATGAATATCAAATTCAAGTGAAGTTAACTCATTCTAGAAAAAAAAAGGAAAAAATACGCAAAAAATTTAGAAAAATCACCTAAATAATCTAATGACCGTTTGCTATGAGTAGAGCGGTAATCATTAAAAAATAAAAGTCATAAGTAACGACTATTATAAAACAACTTTTCTTTAAACTTTAACTTTTTTAAAACTTTTCTTTAAAAAGTTGCTATTAAAGTATATTAGAGAACGAGTTTTGAAAAGACAATTTTGTGGCACGATTCAATGTTAAAAAACGAGGGCGGAGTGCGACTATTAAGGGGTTACGTGCAGTCAGAGGTGTATAAAAATATAGACATTTAAAAATTTTTTAACTGTGGAATAGTTGTACCTTGTACTTGTATACTTCATAACACCACTATACAGGGTGTTATGAAAGTGAATGCAAAAATTTTAACCTGAAATACAGCACCACAAATAATAAATATCTGCAAAAATTTTTTTGTCTTATCTCAAGTGATAACAAAAATATGTATAACCTAAAAATTAATTATTACAAAACGTATGACAATTTTTTTTAATATAGGGCAATTATAGGGTTTAACACAATTTACCTCTACACTAAGTTGCACCGTTTAGGAGCTAGAGGACGCCAAAGTTAGAGATTAAATGTCATTTTTAAGGTCATTTAAAATCATAAAACGGTACGTTTTATCAACATATTGCGTTCTTGCATTTTTATTTAGAATCTATTAGCATATTTATTTTTGCTACAAAAATTGGAAATTAATAAGAAGAAAATTGGTTAATTACCCAAGATGTGGAACCAAAGTGCCGTAACTTGAAATAGAAATATGCAGCAAAATTTTGCTAGTAGAAATAAAAAGAGTACAGTCAACTTCATTTGTGTACCTTTGGTATTAATCGGTTAAGAGATTTTCGAGATATAACAATTTTTTTTAATTTTATACCCAACTTTGACGGCCTGTAATTTTGCTATTAGTTGAGATAGAACAAATTTTTTTTTTGCAGATTTTTATTATTTGTGGTGCTGTATTTCAAGTTAAAATTTTTGCATTCACTTTCATAACAATCTGTATTTTACATTTCATCAACAATGAAAAAAAAATTGTTTTGGATCAATTTATCAGCTCGATTGTAGATCCCTGTTTAACAAAAATACTTTGTGGTTCCCATCAGAACTTCTTATTATTGGTTTATCGAAAATTAATGGAAAAAAATTCAATTGTTAATTTAATAGTTTTTCTCAAGTCGGATAAATGGTGATAGAAAATGGTTGGCTTAATAATGTATGCAGTAAAATTTGTACAATATTATTTTTCTCGTTTTAAGTGAAACATTTGAATTTATACTGGGTGACTACCTGACATATGTAGGTCAGTGGGGGGTATGATATTTTGTACTAAATTTTTACATAATTTTATCTTAATAACGGTTGAGATTCGTAAAAAAAGTAGTCTAGATAAAAATCTTTTTTAAGCGAGACCTATCACTGGCTATTTTTGACTATCATTTCTGATGCACCCTGTATACTTACAAAAGGTAATAATGTGTCACCCACACACACACACATTGTAATCAAAAACTTCTTCTCCATAATTATTTCGACAATTTCTACTATTATTTAAATTTTATGAGAGGTAATGTTATATTTGGGGTGGCTTACGAGTCCAAACAACTAAATGTTCGGACAAGTACTGTTTTTTTTTCAGAACTAGTAGTAAATCGAAAAATGTACCCAATGACACCGAACATTTTTCGGTACACGACGTGCATGTCGGTGACGATGTTGCTATTCTCAAGGGAAACTTAAGACACTGAATATTTTATAAACTTCTTCGCCTTATATACTAGTCGATTACATAACAGCTTAAAAATAAAATAATACTCCTGTAACTTATGATTTATTATCACAGCTGTCAATTTTTTACTTACAAGCTATTATGTAATCGACTATATACAAAAAATGTAAGTGAAAAACTCTCAGCTGTCACAAGCTGTTTGTGTATTTCAAAGATGTGAAAAGGGTTGTGCCAACATAACGCACGTGCATTTGGCTGATTTGAAAGTCACGTTCTTAAAAGCTTTTTGCTTTTTTTTTGCGTTTTATATGAGGATAAGTGTGTATTTAATATAAACATTGTTTAAATAATTGAATTTTTATTGGTAAAGGCAGATTGGGACACGATAATATAAAAAAAGAAAATGTTATATTAGTTTTTCAATAATTCTAGTCAGTTCATCAGATCCAAATGACGCTTTCCTCATTTGAAAACCCTAATTTTAACAACTATTTAAATTTAATTGATTCGGAGTTATATGGTAAAAAAAGTCGAAGTATTAACGTTTTTTTCAGTAAATGCGGTCTTCAGTATGAAGATCTTAAAGCAGTCTTTAAAAATCAAAGGATTCTTTTATTTAAAGCGAAACAAAATCTTGTAGATGACGTAAACGGATATTTGATACACAAATGCAGAGGAAGTTTGAACACTTTGTACAAACAAATATACATATCTGCTCAATTTTTACAATTCCTATCACTTTTATTTTATATATAGGTATATTAGATAATTTTTTAAAAAATTTAGTGTTTGAATATTTTAGTTGTCCTGGTTTTCTTTACGTTTTCGTTTGGGATTGTAGGAATCAGGACAGTAACAACAATGTTTATATGATATAATAGAATCTGAATAAAGAGGTTTTAGACAAAAAAAAAACGTACTATATAGGATATGATTGTAATAACAGCATTTTTGTGTATAGTGGTGGGATAGTCTGAAGTTTGAAGTCTTGTTACTAGTTTATCATTATCATTTATTCATTTCTCTAGCAACAAAATCTTGAGGTATACGATAATAACACCTAAATTTTTGTTGCCTTGAACTTTTAAATGTACAGGTCAGGCCCTAGTTTTGAATGGATGTCAGATGATTTTATGCAGAGTACCACAAATGATGAAAATCTTTTAAAAGAAGTTTGCTTATCTTAACTGATAACAAAATTATAACCTAAAAATTAATTATTATAAAACATATCTCAAAAAATTTGAACTTAGGGCAACTACAGGTTTTTCAGATCAAAATAAAACGATTTAACGCACCTCTATACTATACCGTTTGGGAGCTAGAGGGCGCCAAAGTTGGAAAAATTAAATTTTATACTTTAAGCGAAAATTTCTCTCAAACGGTATGTTTTAACGAAATTTTGCATTTTTATTCAGAATCTATTGGTATATTCATTTTTGCTATAAAAAATGGGAGTTAGTGAGGACCAAATGGGATAATTACCAATGAAAATATGCAACGGAACTGGTAATTAAGATGTTGTAGCAAAATTTAGATATTATCAACAAAAAGAGCACGTTTAACTGTGTTTGTGTACCAACTTTCATAATAATATGTAATTTTAAAACATTTTTTTTTTTTTCAAATTTTCATTATTTGTGGGATTGTATTTCACGTTTAAATTATGCCACATAATTTTGAATCGCCCTATATAAACGCAAAATAAAAACTATTTGCAATTTGATTTAACTAAATTTCATAAATTCAGAGTGATATGCACATTGCACAATAGGTAATAGATATCTAACGCTTTTCTAAACACTGTTCATTTAGATACCTTAATATAGAAGTAAAAAAACTGTTATGTTCGTTTACGGATGTTCCAAAATTGGCGGTTTAACCGCATACTAATGTTGCATTTTGCTTAATAGTATAAGGAAGGTATAACGGAAAATTTTTAATTTTTTATTTAACTTAACTGAACTGATAACTTCGTCTTAAATATTGTGACGCGAACGACTCAATTCTAAGAAGCGGTGAATCAGAGTATCGAGTATTGTGTTGTGGACCGCTCACTTCTAGGAACTGAATAGAACTTCGAGTATTATTTACGTTTTGAATGGGTTTATTTATTCTTGTTTACGTCGGCATTGTTTGTCGCTATTGTGATTGAATTCCAATCATCTTGCCGAATTGAAATAATTCAGGAGAAACGCGAGAAAATACTCGAAAGTTCTGGAAAGAGTCCATACCCCTATATATATGCGAGACAGCGAGTCAGTCAGTCAGTCTGGTTTTGGGAGAGCGACATAAAGGCGAACTCCGGCGATATCCAGCGAATTTAGAAAGCGATAAATTAAAGTGTTTTGTGTTCCGTTAGTGATTTAGAATATTAGCTGTGTTAATTAGTTGTAATTAATTTGATTTGTAAATAAACTTGCCGAGAAATTATCTCCAGCTCTTTAAATCAGAAACCCACATATAATAAACATCACACTGGTGTCAGGAGTGGGATTTAAAGAAGCTTGGTGGACAAAGAAAAGTTTATGTCTCTGGAACCTTCTGGAAGAACAACAAGAAGTCAGACAAGAACCATGGAGGAACAACTTCGTGTATTCTTCGAGAAACTAGAAAAACAACGCTTGGAAGATAAAGAAGAACAGAAGAAATTTCTGGAAGATCAAGAAAAACGAAGAATGCAAGAAAAAGAAGAAGAAGAAAAACGACGACTGCAAGAAAAAGAAGAAGAAGAAAAACGTCGAATGGAAGAGCAAGAAAGAATTTTCGAAAAATTCGATACCTTACAAGATGCTCTTAAGAAAGATGTCGAAGAAGTAAAAAAGGAATTTGAGGAAAAAGTTTTCGAAGTAAAAGAAGAAGTAAAAGAAGAGATAAAAGAAGTTAGGGAAGAATTAGAAAAGAAAGTTTTAGAATTGGAAAGTAAAATGAAGAAACTTGGAACAGGACAAATTTTAGGAAGCGAAGTAACATCGCAACGAGTAAAACCCCCAACTTTCGATGGTCAGTCTTCGTGGTCAATGTATAGGAGGCAGTTTGAAGCAGCGGCGGAGATAAATTGCTGGAATGATGAAGAAAAAGCCACAGCTCTGGTGTTAGCACTGCGAGGACCAGCTCTCCAGCTGCTTCAGAATGTATCTGATCGTGATCAGAAAAACTATCACGCAGTGGTCAACGCCTTGGAATTGCGCTACGGAGACCAGCACATGGACAGAGTATACCAAATGATGCTTAAGTCCCGACATCAGAAAAGCAACGAAAGTTTGCAAGAATATGCCGCGGAAATAGAAAGATTGGTTAATTTAGGTTATCCTTCCGCACCTGCAGACCTTCGCCATGAGATGGAAGCCAGCGCATTTATTGATGGTTTAAGAGATGGCGATTTACGACGTTATCTACGTCTACATAGATATAAAACCTGTGCTGACGCGCTTATCCACGCGTTAGAATATGAGGCGGCAAATGAAGACTTTTCACGACGACCAGCTCAACGCGTGCGATTGATGTCCGCAGAGGAAACTCCAACAAATAATTGCTGCTGCGAAGAACTGAAGAGTATGTTGGAAAAGATGCAGCAGACACCAGCACGCACTGGAGGACGGCCTAAGTGTTACGGTTGTGGTAAGATAGGCCATATAAGAAGGGATTGCCGCCAACGGGGAAGGTCTGAGGATGTAAGGAGGGGTCAGGAAGATGTCAAAGCCCCTAGGATCATCTCCGTCTCGCAGCTAGGAAAAGGAAATGATAGTCTGTTGCTGGATGGACGAATCAACGGTCGAGACACCAAGATGACGGTTGACACGGGAGCAACACTTTCTCTAGTGAGACGGGACATGCTGGAAACATCTCAAAATATCTACATGACAAGATGTAACTTCGTTTTGAAAACCGCTACTGGTGAAACAGCACAAGTACATGGAGAAGCTAATGTCAAACTTGAGATAGGACCATTCAATATTGTACACCGAATGGTTGTAGCTGAGATAGTTGATGAAGTGATCTTGGGTTTGGACATTATGGACAAATATGGATTTGTGCTGGATATTAAGAACAGGATGTTACAAATGGGAAACGAAGAAATCTTGTTACATTCTGCGACCGCTTCATCTGACCATGTAAACATCATCGTCTCAGAATCAGTTCGTGTCCCCGGCAATTCTGAGAAAATTGTGCTGGCAGAGTTGGAAAAAGATCCTGGGGGATACCGAACGGGAGTTGTTGAACCGGACATGACGAAATTCACGAATGCGACACACAATAAACAGATCTTGGTAGCTAGAGCACTCGTTGAGGCTGGTGGAAAGATTCCTATTCGCATAGCCAATCTCAGCGAAAATCGAGTTACGTTGCAGAAAGGGGAACAGATTGGCTTCTTTCAGCCTGCATTACGAGTTGTTCGTTGTGAAGAAAAGGACAACAAGAGTTACCAGGAAGGAGAAGGTAAAAATAACCCGGAATTGGAAAATTATTTTCTGGAAGAATGGCAACACTTATCAGAAGATCAGAGGAAAGCAGCCACTGCTTTTATTCGAAAGGAACAAGACATTTTTGCAATAGGGGACAAGATTACGGGAAGAACTAATTTGGTACAGCATCGAATTAATACGGGATCAGTACAACCTATTCGTCAGCCCCCGAGAAGACTCCCCTTTGCGAAACAGGAAGAAGTGGCTCGAATGATCGAAAAAATGAAAGAAGATGGCGTCATTGAAGATTCGTCAAGTCCCTGGTCTTCACCAGTTGTACTAGTAACAAAGAAAGATGGGTCAACTCGTTTCTGCGTTGACTATAGACGGCTCAACGAAGTAACGAAGAAAGATAGTTACCCACTTCCACGCATCGACGATACACTGAGCATGTTAGCTGGTTCCCAATGGTTTTCTACTTTAGACTTGAAGAGTGGGTATTGGCAGGTTGGAATTCACCCTGAGGATAAGGAGAAAACTGCCTTCTCGACTGGAACTGGGCTCTACCAGTTTAATGTTATGCCTTTTGGACTTTGTAATGCGCCAGCTACGTTCGAGCGGCTAATGGAACTTGTCCTTCGAGGGTTGACTTGGAGAACTTGCCTTGTGTACCTTGATGATGTGATGGTTATTGGGAAAACTTTCGAAGAACATCAAAGTAACCTGCAAGAAATTTTCAGCCGATTGCGAAACGCTCGTCTTCAACTTAACCCTAAAAAGTGTTGCCTTTTCCAAAGAAAAGTCAAGTTTTTGGGACACGTTGTTTCATCGAATGGGATACAAACTGACCCTGAGAAGACTGCAGCCGTACGGGAATGGCCCCGACCTAATGATAAGCACCAACTACGAAGCTTTTTGGGGCTTTGCACCTACTATCGCCGTTTTGTCAAAGGATTCGCCGATATTGCCAAACCTCTTCATAAACTGACCGAAAAGAAGACGCCTTTTATTTGGGACAAAGAGTGTGAATCGGCCTTCAAAACATTAAAAGTTACACTCTGTACGGGACCAATACTTGCTTACCCAAGGGCAAAAGGTCAGTTTATTTTAGATACGGACGCCAGTAATAATGGAGTTGGCGCAGTATTAACTCAAGTACAGGATGGCGAAGAGAGGGTTATCGAATATTATAGTAAGGTTCTTTCTAAACCTGAAAGGAATTACTGTGTCACCCGAAGAGAACTGTTGGCTATCGTGAACGCGGTAAGCCATTTCCACAAATATTTATACGGCCAACATTTTACAATAAGGACAGATCATGCCGCTTTAAAGTGGCTGTTAAATTTGAAGAATGCTGAAGGTCAAACAGCGAGATGGATTGAGAGACTTCAGCAGTATGATTTTGAAATCAAGCATCGCTCGGGAAGGTCTCATCAAAATGCAGACGCCTTGTCCAGAAGACCGTGCAGAGCCGACTGCAAACATTGTAGCCAACGAGAACAAGCTGACCACCTGTGCAACCTTAGAAGGCTAGTTTTGCAACCTACTGACGGATGGACAGCTGAAGAAATAAGAACAGAACAACTGCAAGACGATGAGATCGGACCGATTTTACAAAGCAAGGAGAACGGAAATGTAAGACCGCAATGGCATGACATTTCAAATAAGAGTCCTGCTCTGAAGGCGTTGTGGGCACAATGGGACTCCCTGAAAGTCGAAAATGGGCTGCTCAAAAGGGCTTGGGAAAGCGCGGATGGAAAGACGGTAACAATGCAGCTAGTCCTACCGAAGAGTCGTGTAAAGGAAGTCTTAAGGGAAATCCATGATGGAAGATCTGGAGCTCACTTCGGCGTCAACAAAACCTTGGGGAAGGTTCGCGAACGCTTTTATTGGGTCAATAGCCGAGAAGATGTCGCTAATTGGTGCCGGAAATGTACAACATGTGCTGCGAGTAAAGGCCCGAAAACTCGTAGCCGGGGAGCCATGAAGCAATACAACGTTGGGGCTCCGTTTGAGAGGATTGCGTTTGATATTGCGGGTCCATTTCCAGTCACCGACTCGGGCAACAAATACATTATGGTTGTTGCCGACTATTTCAGTAAATGGCCTGAGGCATACGCGTTACCAAACCAAGAAGCTATTACTGTGTCTCGTGCTTTGGTGGATAATTGGATTTCTCGTTATGGGCTTCCCATGGAAATGCATTCGGACCAAGGGCGAAACTTTGAGTCAGGGGTTTTCCAAGGAATTTGTGATCTCTTGGGTATTCGGAAAACCAGGACTACACCGCTGCATCCTCAGTCCGACGGAATGGTCGAGCGCTTTAACAGCACCATGGAAGAGCACCTATCGAAAGTTGTAGAGGCCCATCAAAGAGATTGGGATCGCCATTTACCGTTGTTTTTGTTGGCTTACAGAGCGGCGATCCATGAAACTACAAATCAAACTCCAGCCAAGATTTTGTTTGGACGGGAACTCCGCTTGCCTTGTGACCTTGTGTTTGGGACACCCACTCAAGAACCCAAGGAAGTTAGAAGCTATGTAGAAGAGCTTCAAGAGACGATGTCCCATATCCACGACTTGGCTCGAGACCGAATTGAGATTGCCAGTGACAGGATGAAGACGCGGTACGATTTGAGGGCGAATTCGGTAGGGTTTCAAGAGGGAGATTTGGTCTGGCTATTTAACCCTCAACGGAAGAAAGGGCGATGTCCGAAGCTTCAGCCGAAATGGGAAGGCCCTTATACCGTACTGACCCGACTTAACGACGTGGTGTATAGAATCCAAAAGAACCCCAGGGCTAAGATGAAGGTAGTGCATTTAGACCGTTTAGCCCCCTATGCGGGTTCAAATGACGATGAATGATTGTTCGAGACGAACAATTCTTAAGAGGGGGGTAGTGTGACGCGAACGACTCAATTCTAAGAAGCGGTGAATCAGAGTATCGAGTATTGTGTTGTGGACCGCTCACTTCTAGGAACTGAATAGAACTTCGAGTATTATTTACGTTTTGAATGGGTTTATTTATTCTTGTTTACGTCGGCATTGTTTGTCGCTATTGTGATTGAATTCCAATCATCTTGCCGAATTGAAATAATTCAGGAGAAACGCGAGAAAATACTCGAAAGTTCTGGAAAGAGTCCATACCCCTATATATATGCGAGACAGCGAGTCAGTCAGTCAGTCTGGTTTTGGGAGAGCGACATAAAGGCGAACTCCGGCGATATCCAGCGAATTTAGAAAGCGATAAATTAAAGTGTTTTGTGTTCCGTTAGTGATTTAGAATATTAGCTGTGTTAATTAGTTGTAATTAATTTGATTTGTAAATAAACTTGCCGAGAAATTATCTCCAGCTCTTTAAATCAGAAACCCACATATAATAAACGTCACAATATAGTTATGTATTTGTTCTAAGTCTTAAACTTTTAATAGTTTTCGACAACAAAAACAACTGTAGAAGTCAGTTTAATGGCGGGTAAGTAAGACACGCACGCGAGATATACATTACAGAAATAAGAATCTATAAATGCATTTACTTTGAGTTTTTTATTTATTTTTTTCTAAAATTTAATAAGGTAAATCATGATTATTTACTTGGAACCATTTTCTTTTTAAGACACCTTTTCGGCAATATTCACTCTATAAAGAAGGAATTTTTTTTACCAGCCCAGAACGGCACCACTGTTTCTCTTGTTGCCGAATGTTGCGCTATATGATAATATGGGTACTAAGGTGATTTAAAAAATCTATTATTTTGTTTTTCAAAACTCTCTGTTCAATAGTTGCAGTGAGGTGAATTAAGATCCGGGTTAAAAAATTTAAGTAACATGGATGTATTTGTTACTCGGGAATTTTAAAACTCGTTTACAGATCAGTTTATTCAAATGGTCGTATCCATCTTTACAGGATTTTTTTTTATTATATTATCTTAAGTTTTATAATAAAATAACAATTTTTTATAAGATACTCATAGTTCAGTAAAATAAATGTTTGTCAATTTCAGTGAAAATGCTTATAGCGTCCTTTTATTTGAAAAAATACGTAATTATATGAAAGGTGTTTTTACGTGAGCCAAAGAATTGTATGAATTATATTTTTGACATAATATGGTGAAACTCGCTCATTGACACTTAATCGCGATTCGCGAATTAACTATTTAATCACATTTTAAGTTAATGATATCTTCTGTAAGCCAGCTTTAAGTAAATTTGTACATGATTGTTTTTTATTTTAGGTATTGTTAAAATAATATTGTTTACTTATGGTTTACTTGTGTTAAATTCAGTTTTAAGTGTACCTATTGTTTGTTGTTTATTTTTTTTAAGTATACAGAATTAAAAATTACCAGTGACTTTAGTGATTTACTACGATTTTTACAATTTTTTGGCAGTTTTGATATTACGTGTATATTGCAATGTTTTTTTTTATAATTTTATATTATTAACGATCACTTTTACTTTTGATCAGACAAAAATAGTAAAAAAATAATATGAGAGAAAATATGTAATGTCACCTATTTAATTATTACAGCAATTATTACACGTATTTCCTAGTATTGAGTTTCACTTTGATATTATTTTTCAAGTATCAATATACACGTAAAATCATTTTTGAAATGCACTGTTACTCACATTTCTGTAGCAATTAGAAGAACTAAATTGACATCAAATTGTAAATTCTCAATTTTGCGATGTGGATATGATATTGCAGAACATCATGCAAACTACCAAATCAATATGAATCTCAATAAGTATCGTAATTGCTTTTCTATGATAAATGTAACTAAAATTAACGAGAAAAATGGAGGTAAAGCCATTTATTTTAATTTTTATAAAAGTACAGTTGTAGTAATAAGAATTAATTTTTTTGGGCACTCATTTAGGTTCAGTTGTTAAAATTAAAAAAAAACTTTATCTAATATTTGGGTTATGATAAGGAACATTTTCAATGTTTAGATTTTTTTTGAAAATGTTAATGAGGTATAAAGAAAGGCAACATGAAATTGTTGCTAAAATTTTGATGATACCTGTACGTTTAATATTTACATTATCGATATTTTGATTAAATATTGATAAGATTTTTCTGTTTTATTGAAATATAAATTTGTTGTATGATTTACGTAATCAAGCGTAAATAAACCTTTGAACTCTCCGGCAGAAATAATTTTTATAATAATGTCATCTAAAATATGTTAGTAACATTCTGAAATTAAAGTTGTTAAATTAAAACCATGATTGGGGTATCTATCTAATTTTCTGTCTTGTCAACTTGGATACAGCGAGAGGCAAAAGGAACAAGAAATGTTCGCACGAACTGTGTAATATTCTGTGTCATGAATTACAAATGGGTGCATGTACTAAGTTTATCTCGTTATTTTAAAATACATAAGTATTTATAAATAATTTGTTTGTACGTACATATGTCGACCTGTTACATTCGATAGGTGTATGAGAAATAAATTAATTTTTTTTTTGTCAAAGCAGTATTATAACCTGGATCACAGTACGCTTTGCTCTGTTCAATCGAAAATGTTTACGTAATTGACATTTTTAATTCATTTTAATTTAACGGGATTTTTCTAAAAACTTTGTAAATAACTCAAATTTGCGAGTATTACACATAGTATATGGCAGTATTGAAATTAAATAAAATTGCCCACGAATTACACTTTCTTAATTAATTTAAAAAATCAGTGAAAATACATGAACCATAAAATTTTTATCTGCAACAATAAGTCACGGGTAACCGTAATAAAACTTGGAAATACCGCTTCATTGCCTTTTTTAATAATAAATACAAAAATCTTGATAAAAATGTTGTCAATAAAAAAAACTAATCAAAACGAATTTGCACACGTACGAAGTTGGAAAGAACTGCCAACAGTGCCAACCTTTATAAAAAAGAGTATAGACTCCAATAATAATGATTTGCGAGTCAGAAAATAAAGTTGCAATGATTTTTTTGTTTTGGTGAACATTCTTTAAATGATTTTTTGTGGCAAATTGACAAATTTTAAACAATGTTTTTTTTTCTATCAAAAGCCGGAGAAAATGTTGATTTAATAGTATATTAAAGAACGCGTTTTGAAAAGTCAAATTTGTGGCACGAATTCAAGTTTATAAAACGAGCGCAAAGCGTGAGTTTTTATAAAGAATGAGTCCTACAATGACTTTAGAAACGAGTTCTTTATGGTATCTTTTCTACTTTGCGCGTTTTACGTGATTTTTAAGTAAAAAAGTTAATTATTCAATCTTTAGAGACTTTTGCGTTAATACGAGATAGTTGGTGATAAATGTCATGAAAGTGTCAAATGTTTTTTAAACTTTGAAGTGTTTTCAAATTTGTCTAAAATTTTGTGTAAGTAACTCACAAATGGTTATTTTTTACCTATCGTATCGGTTATTGATTGAATACTCCAATTGGCATAAACACAGTAAGGAAAATCTCCAAAAACATTGTAAAATTATTCTTAAACTACCAAATTAATTGAGATTCTCAGTGATTCCTCTCATCGTTATTTCAGATCAAAAAATGCTATATACTCATCTAGCAAATAACTTGTAAATTATCAAACGCTGTGGAGGTAAATCGTCAAAATATTGGCTAAAAGCTGTCTCATTTTAAAGCTGTACTAACCTCAAAAAGAAAGCTGAAATTACCTCATTGTAACTGCCGTTTTTCCACCCCATTTTCGAATGTTTTATAGGTTAATTGCGACACACACACACACACAAAAACACCTTGGTGAGGAATACTGGTCATCAAGTGCTACAAAATTTATTCGAATAAAATTATTATAATCTCAACGCTGACATAAACGCTGAAACGTGACAAAAGACGTTTCATTCCAGCGACAGCCTGTTACCAATCCGAAAAAGTGAATTTCACTAGTACTTTACGCACGCGATTATGGGTGCTGTATTGGCTAATACGACACCCAAATCGGTCTCTGTTAACAACGTAAACTAGAAAAAGTAATATGAATAATTAAATTAATTAGATATAATTGATTATTGATGCACAGTACAGGCTATTATGTTTTTACAGCTTGATTTGTCGACTTTATGGCTTACGTATTGATTTCTTAATTTTGACAGTGTCGATTTATGTCAATTTCATAAATGTTTTACTCAGTCAACAGCAAAAGATAAAATCTTGAACATACCGCGGATGAACAAGTCAAGCAACCCTTAGATGTCTTAAAATCCTCCTGCATAAGCTCACTTTGAATTCAAACCGTCATCAGCGGCTGTTACATTCTTTTCATTCCAGATATGTTAATCGCTATTATATCCACCTGTATTTGTTAAAGAAGTAAACAATTGTATTGTTGCTGATTACTTTTAATTGAAGCGGACATTACTTTTTTGAAGTTCAGTTCAATAGTTAAATAAAAATCGATCTTACTGTTGTTAAAAAATCTCTAATAAAAGTGCTCAAGTAGTTTTTATAAGATATTCGTATCTGTTTATTATGTTTACATTATTTAAACACATAAAAAAGTCATGTTTCATAAAAGTTACCCAACTGGAACATCATTTTTCTACAGTACAACACGGAATTCTTTATTAGAATAACATGGGAGCGATAAAAACTGGCATTTAGTGCATTGTTTTAATGAGCGAAAGTTTACAAAATTGACAGATCATTACCTGATTTTGTATGCTTTTGAGATAATTTTTTACTTGATTTAATACTTGATTTAGGTTTTAAGCATTTATTTTAATGAATAATAGTAATAATAAATGTTTTAACTATTTATTTCAATAATCATAGTCATATGAGTGAACACCGTTTGCTACTTATAGACGTGTTTATTATTATGACTTGAAAAAAAAAATAATAAAAAAAAGTAGGGCATGATAACAACGTAAAATAAAATAGGGTTTCAGCAGTTAACATAACTGTCTTTTGATTTAAGTAAAATATTGGTTAACTAGTTAATATATATATTTTTAACTTATTATTTTTTTAAGAAAACTAGGTATTGTCAAACTCTTATTAGATTTATTTTTTATTTTTTCTATTGTATTTTAATTAATTATCAGAAATTGCTAAAGTCGTGAACATACCGCGGATGTAACAATGTCATATCAGCCTTATTAAATACTTTAAAATTCTCATTCAAATTTACATCTATGATTTATGAAATTTTTACATCCTATATACGTTAACACAGTTTGCAGAATAAAATCCAGCCTTCAAATTAAAACTGACGAAAAAAATCGTAAAAACCAATCTTACTTGTTAGTTTTGACATTGTCACTGTTATCGTGATTAATGGAAACAAAAATTAAAGGTTGCTTTACACATTTTTTTAATGTCAATGTCAAAATTTGATGTTTGGAATTTTTGTTTTAGGTATTTAACTTAGCTATTATAATAGCTAATTATTTTGTATATTATTAATAATATAATATTTATAATATAATAATATTATTTGTATATTATTAATTTAATATTATTAATTATTTGATGAAAAACACTTTTTGGCTTATTTATTAGCTCACTATTCATATTTTAAATAAAAAACAGTAGAATTTTTTTGTGCTTGCCTTCATATTTCTGATGTTCCTATACTCACAAGACTTTGGCGACCTGTCGGTTTCTCTAAAAGTTTTTTTTTCAATAATTTTTTTATTTTAACTTAAATTCACTTAATCAAAGTTACTATTTTTTTGTGTGTTAAGTATCTATCTAAGCCCCACGTTTTGATAGGTAAAACTCGTTATATTTTTTAAATATCATCAAAAGTTGCAAATGTTCTTCCAGTTGAAAACAACACTAGGAAGCTGGCGTTGTCGCCACATCTTAATCTTATACTCGTAAATGTTAGTATAGTAAGTAAATCACAAAATGAGAATAGGACAAAATCATAATATATTTGAAGAAATGTAGAGACATCGTACATAGAATAAACACAAAAATAGCTGTTAATAAAAACACATGTTTTCAGTTCCGACTTATTAATAATTTAGAAAATAAAAAGTACTAAGTCTGGGGAAGTGACAATAATTTTAAAAATAAAATCACGAATCGTCGCATAACAAGTACCAATTCTAATTTACTACTCGTATATATTATAATTGTCTAAATTACCCAATATCTTAAACATACAGAAAAAGTGGTAGTTTTTTCATAGTGGTGTTAATTAGCTTTTTTGTTTTTTTTCTTCTTTCAAAATGGCACAAAAGTAAAATGAATATCTCGTTTAGAAAATACTTTGTCGTACTTATTTCTTTATTAGAACACTCCTCAGTAGGCTTGTCGTGCCCTCAAACCCTGCGTGTGGTAAAATACTTCTTATTAAATTTCTATCATAATTAGATACCATGTTTTATTATAACGTTTTGGAAACAGCCGTTTCCATCCTGAGATAATATTGCAATTTATTAGAAATTGCGTTTCATCATTGCTTAAGATGTGTTTTAGTTAAACATAATTTTTTACATCCTAAGATTTATATTTTGTAAACAATTACACTGGATTACATTTTAATTTTTACATATTATCAATTAGATGTTGGTACACGTACATACATGGTCATGGTACTATTGCGATCATTCAAGAGTGCACGACTTTTCGTTACTATGGTTTATTCTTTCTTTTTTTCTGTCTATATTGAACCTAGTTTTTGTCAGTCGCGTTTCTTTTAATTTAGTTTAAATAAAAAACAATAATAAAATAAAATTTGCGATTGGTTTAGTTTGTTCTAATTGTATGTACCTTGTACAGTAAAAATCGGTTGTAACCGATCCTTAAAACCGATCGTCGCTATAAATGATAACTTACAAAATATGCAATTAAACTAGTAAAGAATGATTTACTTTAAATAAAAATACAATATTAACCTGGTGTAAATCTTATGTTATACAGAGCGATTCAGAGTGTTATTATACAGGGTGTAACATTGAAAACTTCTACCTCTAATAATTTTTAAACAGGTAAAGATAAAAAAAAATAAGGAAAAAACCGTTTCGGCAGTATTAAGGGGGAAGTAGGGTGGGTATGTTATTTGGTCTGTAAGTATTAAAGTATTAGGACCCCAACTCCTACCCCCAAAAACTTAAATAGGACTATACCATTTGCGATACATCAAATAAAAGGTAAGGATCGAGAGAATGCGATACAAAAAATTTAATAAAATATTTTGACAGAGGTACGAAATAAAATAATTGATAAACGGATGTTTTGCTATAATATTTATTGACTTTAATTAACTTTAGCAACTCAAATTACACCGGCGTAAATCTGATTTAGAATTAGGCCCTAAGTGCTTAATAGGCTCATTTATTACGAGATGCGCAGGCGCTTATGTTGTTATATCCGATAATAAGTGCGTCAAAATGGTCGTTAAAAGCAATATGTTCCTTTCAATGTCGTAATAACCAATACATTACTATTAAAAATTAATCCAGAATCAAAGGGGACCAACAAGTTACGTCTCTATTATACCCGATATGTCGTTATATCCAATGTTGTTACAAGTGATATCTACTGTATCAGGTTACAATCTAATATAATGTAAATTAATTATTATTACAAAGATATTGAAAACAGGGTTTTTTAGAACACCAGTGGTTAAAAGGTAGAGTTACAACAGAGAATTTTAGTGTCTACTTTTGGCTGATCGTGTCTGTACAATCTAGGTTATGTTAAAAAATATATTTTTAATTTTAAAAATTCATGTCATTTTTTCTATACATTTAGTCATAAAACAATATTATAGCGGGGGTAATAGGGGGTTGTGGGAATAATAATAATGAATTACACACCGTATTACAATTACTATACAAATGATACTAAACATGTAAGTTTAATGCCCGGTTCACAAACGTTCATCAAAATTGATGGCTTGTTAATCTCTCATTAACGTATTTTTAGCCAATCAGTTGACGTTTGTGCAACCGGGGGTAACAGTTTTGTATCTTTGCAATGGTTTCGTATGTATTTTGTTTGTAAACTGATATGTTTGTTGTTGCTTTAAATTGTTTGTTTTGTTACGACAGGTGCCTTAGACGAGTCAAACGGCAGCCCAGTGTCGGATTCCGGTAGCAGAGGTTGCGAATCATTAAATCCGAAACAGAGGCACCAAATGAAACACCGCGAGTTGTTCCTATCCCGTCAGGTGGAAACCCTGCCGGCTACACACATCCGAGGCAAGTGTTCTGTGACGTTATTTAACGAGACGGAATCGCTCGGTTCCTATCTGGGCAAAGATGACATGTTTTTCTACTGTCTGGTATTCGATCCGACCCAAAAGACTCTATTGGCCGACAAGGGTGAAATTCGCGTAGGTAGCCGGTACCAGTGCGACGTGACCCCTTTGTTAAAAGAGGGCGAAAGCGACGACCGCGACCTCGCCGAACTCGAGACCCTCATTTGGACGCCCGACCACAACCTCAACGACCGACAAATCGACCAGTTTCTGGTCGTTTCGCGGTCGGTGGGTACCTTTGCTCGCGCCTTGGACTGCAGTTCCAGTGTCAAACAGCCCTCGCTGCACATGTCGGCGGCGGCGGCCAGTCGGGACATTACGTTGTTTCACGCGATGGACACCTTACACCGCCACAATTACGATTTGGCGAGTGCTCTGTGTTCGTTGGTGCCGTCGAGTGGACCGGTGCTGTGCAGAGACGAAATGGAGGAGTGGAGTGCGTCCGAAGCGAATTTGTTTGAAGAAGCGCTAGATAAGTACGGGAAGGATTTTAACGATATACGTCAAGATTTTCTTTCGTGGAAAACGTTGAAAAACATCATCGAATATTATTACATGTGGAAGACGACGGATCGGTATGTTCAACAAAAACGTGTCAAAGCTGTTGAGGCTGAATCGAAATTGAAGCAGGTCTACATTCCCAATTAGTGAGTTTTGGTAATTCTGAGTGTGATTTTGGTATGATTATTGTTTTTTTAATCTAGCAATAAACCAAATCCGGCCGCACTTAATAATAATAAGGGTGTTGTCAATGGGAACAGTAATGGAAATACAGATGCGGCAGTTTCATTGGGGGGTAAATCGTGCGAATCCTGTAATGGTAAGTATGGTAATATGTGTTTGTTGTTGTTAGGTTCAATTTGGATTAGTTTGATGTGCACTCAAATGGCACTTTTACATTAATGAAATTATGCGTCTATGATTTTCCGGTATATTATTTTTTTAATTATTATTATTTTACGTAAAACATTTTATGTACAGGAATTACAGGTGTGCACAATAATACAATGCCAAGTAACAGGTGGCTATTTTTAATAAATGTAATGTAATGAGTCTAATAACTGAACTTTGAGTTATTATAAAAATTACTTTTTTTTTGTTTTATTAAATATTAAAAAAATATGTAACAAAGTTTATTTCAAAATAAATGACATCGCAATGGGCCACGACTGCATATACGGCAAAGTCAAAATGAAAAATTAAATTTATACCAAATTAGAATAATATGTTATAGTATTTTTATTAGAAACTAAGAATTTGACTAAAGTAATAAATTATTGTTAACAAAGCAGTCGTATTTAAGCTGTTACTACCTAATGATAAGTTTAAACCCGAAGTAATAAAAGGCCACAGGCAAGGGCATCAAAAATCAACCACAAGCTTAAAATTCCTACCTGTTCTTTGTAAAATAGTGTCATAAATTGAAAACATATTGACAGAAGTACTAATAGTCCAATTATGTTTTCCTTGTTAAATAATTTATGACTTAAGTCAAATTTTTGTTTTCTGCTATAAGAATTATACATTATTCTGTACCAAGTTATAACAGTACAATCAGTTTATTTAACGATAATATCAAATGGACAGCCAAAGTGTAAAACTTCAAAAACCGAAAGGGAAGTGACGTTTTGTGTCCTAACTATGAGTCGAGAAGAAATTTATGTGAATCATCTTGTAGAGACAACCAACCTCTCCAAAAGACAAACAAATTGATGTGAGCTGAATTTTCAGACATCATGTGACTGAAACTAGACAACCCCTCTGTCACCGGTATGTTGTGTAAAAATATGGTAATTTTTAAAATGGTCAAAAAGCTGAAACATAAACAGACTCAACAAGTGACACTGTACTCGTAATGTTTGAATTTGTCTACCGGTCTGTTTAATGCCTGTGTCGGTGATGATAAAAAGTATGTATGGTGTTTCAACTTTCTTTCTCCCTCCCATTTTCAACACATTTTAATACGAGGGGTGGTACACGTCTTTAAAAAATGTACACAAGAAATCACTAACGTTTAATGTCACATGTCAAATTGGGCGAAAAAATATGTGTTCAATACGACAATAAAGTCGGAATCAAATTCAGAATCGCTCATTTTTGTGTTCCTTTATCACACAACTTAAACATTGAACCCAAGATGACAGTCTGTAATTTTATAAAAACAGTAAACAACGAAATTTACATTCATAGCAACCTGCCGTCTGCCCACTGTACAATGTGAATGTTCGATTGAGATCTTTATTTTTGAAAGAAAAATCTCTTATAGAACGCTGTAACAAAAAATCTTGAATACAATACGTTGCAAAATCAATGTGTTTTAAGCCCTTGACGTGTTGGATCACAAGGGCAACAAGATCCACGTCGCGTGCTTAAAAGACTCTCTTTTTGCAACTTATTGCATTAATATCTTATTTTAGGATTTTTTTATTGAAACCTCATATAAAAATCCTGTATATTTTGTTATAAAAGAAAAATATTGGGTAATTAGTGATCGATAAAATTACGTTTCGTTTTGATTTTAAAAAACCGTACATGGGACTAGTACGTTTCACTTTCAATTTTTTTTTTTTTTGAAAAATTGATTTTAATTTTTGACTCGACTGCACAATAAATAACAATTTTTTTTTTCAAAAAAGTTCAACAATTTGTTACACCTAATTCTGTTGAATTATCAAAAATCTGGAGTAATAGAAATTTGAAAGTTGAAATTATTATCATAGAGTTAAAATTACATACAAAATACGCTGTTGGTGCTACTGCCAGTAATTTTTTCTTCATGTTAGCAAACATTCGAAGGTTCGAATTACCAAACTTTATCTGTATTTCTTTGGGTGTGTAATGAACAGACCTGCAAAAATAATTGCAAATCAACTACCTTTTTAGTCGACCTTTATCAAAAATTGGATTTTTCGATCTAAAATGCAGCTAAAAAAATGACCGTTTTGACAACGGCCAAAAATGAACAGTTTTCGGCCACTATGTCAAAAAGTTAAATACAAATACTAGTAAAATTAAATTTTTTGTTAAGCCGACTAAAAAATCTTGTGTGTGCCATCAAAAGGTGTTATTTATTATGACTTCATAAGAATTTTGTTTTGTTTTTTTATAGTAACGGTCTCGACCCAATGGTACGCTTGGGGCCCCTCCCATATGCAGTGCCGCTTATGTCACCTCTGTTGGCAATACTGGAAAAAATACGGCGGTTTGAAAATCCCAACCCGATTCGGCGATGGCGATTTCGACACGAACGGTGGCAAGAAAAAATCCGGTAGTGACGTGGAGGACGACCGCATGTCCGTAATGTCCCACCGCCCTCATCGCTGCAACATCGGCGGTTGCGGCAAAGAATTCAAACTGAAAGCACACCTCGGCCGCCACTACGCCACCTCACACGGCATCGTGGTGCGGTCCGGCTCGCCGCGGCCCATCATGAAAACCCGCACGGCATTCTACCTATTCACGACGCCGCTGACGCGGATCTCGAGGCGGTTGTGCAGGCACATCATGAAGCCTCGGCACGCGGCGAGAGCGCCCTTTTTTGCGATCAACATCCAGGCCGTCAAACAGGAGTGTGCGACCCAGATGATCGGAAAATCGCTGGCGGATCTCAAACAATTGCTAGTATACAGGAAGAAGAATAGAGGGAGTGTCACGGCGATCGCGACCAGATTGGGTGATCCCGGCTCGGTGACACCGCAATGGCTGATACTGACCGATAAAAATAGTCTACCGAAACCGGAAAAGGTGGCGTTTCCTAAACCGCCCAAAGCGCCTGATGGGAGTTTAGTCTATGAAAGGGTGCCCAATAAACCCGAGGCGGAGAAAATTCCTCTCAATAATATGTCACCGTCGCTAAAGAGGCGTGCGTATGACGAAATGAACGGAATTGACAGTAAGTGGTATTTGTGTGTTTGTATTGATATTTTTTGTATTGTTGGCGTTTCGAATTTTAAAATATTTTTCGTTTGTTTTTATTGGCTTCTATTCCGATCTGGATTGGGATGATGGTGAGTTTCGGGTGTTTAGTATGATTTTTTTTATATTATTGTTAAGTAAATGACAAAGAGGAGATTTTTTTCAAAAAAATACTGAATATTAGTAAGTTTCTTTTGTTGATTTTTTTTGTTCAGTGCTGATTTGAGTAGGTATGTCTATAAATGTAAAAAAATGTTTTTTTTTAAGATCCACTCACCAAGTGCCAAGTTTTTGAAACGATATAAATCTTTCTGTTTCTTACTATTTATATCGGGTGTTCTTTTAAAAATACATTTAAAGTCGGTAATAAAAACGCTAGTAAATACTTAAGTATTGTAACAGAAAGTAAATAAATAAATATATTACGGAAAAAAGGCGTTTTATAACGTCACCCCGAGGTAGACTCAAAATTAAGTGTTTTTTTGTAGGGTTAGTGAGATTTCTGCTCAATAATCCTAATTTTAGAGAAACTTACTGATTTTAGTATTTTCTTTATTTTTTTTTGTTTTAATTGTTGAGAGATACCTTTTGTCTAATTCAATAGTAATTTTTTCGTTTTACAATTATTTAAATGACATTTCAGGTTCCGCGTTGAGTGCGCCGCCCCCGAAAAGATTAAACAAAGATTCGATTTCTTTGGTTCGTCCTGATCAGTATTCGTCAATGTTATCCTCATCGATGGTCCCTGGGCAAGTGTTGCCACGACATATATCTCAGATAAACGGTAAACCAAAAATTGCACATATGACTCGGACGGGTTCCGGTCGAAAGCAAGTGATAAGTTGGATGGATGCACCCGATGATGTGTATTTTAGGGCAACGGAAGGAAGCAAGTAAGTTGTTGGGTTTGTTTAGGAGATTGTTTTTATATTATTTTGGGTAATAGGAGAATGAGACGACAAGTGACGTTATCCGAATTGAGAAGAGCAGCTCGTAAACCGTGGAGACAGTTGAAAACCAAAATGGAAGAACATCCGGTTGTGGTACTTGATTGACAATAGATATGTGTATAGACGTTCGTGTTGTCATCAAGTGCTCAGTGTACACAAACCAAACAAGTATCGGAACACCTCTAGCAACCTTTTAAATAAGAGAAAATTGTTTTTAAACTCGGTATTTGTGTTTCGAACTTTTTAAATCATCAAGTGTCTTTTATAATAATTTTACAAATACGTTATGTTGTGTATATAATATTTATACAGTTTGTTGTATCAGGTATTTATACTAATTAATAGGTAATGCTAGGTGGTGAAAAACTGTATATTGTACAATTTGTTTACTGGCAATAATCCAAGTGTTGGAAAAAACAGTTGCGGGACTAGTCTTATTGACAGTGAAAATTATGAACATTGGACACGATAATGTAGATACCATTCAATTAAATTGTGCTACTTGGATAGGATGATCATATTTCAAGTTGTAAAACGTAGAATAATTTACATTTTTTTCATAAATAAACAAGCACTTAGAATACAACACGGTGTTTTATTTTATTTGTTTATTATTATTTTATTCACAATTATGTGATAATATTCAAGGGCACCTTGATAATAAATATTTTTTGTCATAATTTTTTAAAATTAATCACACTGACCGTGCAGAGTTCGGTGCAGAAATTAAGTAAATATACATAGTAATGTAAGAATGGTGATAAAAATTAGCAATGGTTTTGCTAAAAGTAATTATTTTTATATGTTTTATAATAACAAGGGCTATGCTGAAACGTGGGAGTTTTTGCCGCTTTATAATATATTAAACATGAACTAAATGTCTGTCAATGGCGTAGAAATTTTACGGGAAACACAAGGGTGTGAGTTGTTTAATATAAAATGGGATATTGTCTGTATGTAGTACCCACCAAGCATACAAACTTAGTTGGTAAAATGTTAAAAATCATAGCGACAATTACTCAGACATTTGCTAGAAAAAAACAAAAAAAAATGTACTGATTGTCAGCTTTCGGATTGTTTTTCTAGCAAATGTAGCTAAGTTATTCAATAGCCTAGCATGTTCTGAACTCAAAAACTTTGATAATTTTTGCAAATACTTTCAGATCTTGATGAAGTCGCTCGCCATGTTTGTCACCCATACTTCCAAAGTTTTCGGGAACAAAATTATGAAGAAATGGTAACGCCACTCATAAAATAAATAACTTTACTTTTTAAATAATTTTAGAAAAAGTATACCCCAGAAAAAATAACATTTTGCGACCAACAGAACTGTTGAAAGTTATCTTTCTTTTTTTGGCTATAACTTTTAACGCGTTTCTTAGGGCAAAAACTCTTACAGCAGTTTAAAGACCATGAAATTCTGCGCCCAATACCTATCTCACACTTAAAATTGGTCTAAAAGTATAGTCGTCATCGTCAGTCAAATAATGGCATTTTATATGAAAAAGTAAAAAACAAAACGTTTTTTCTGAGAAGTGTGACGTGCTAGCAGAAAACAAAAAAATTTGTATTAACTACCCTTAGTAGCTTATGCAAAAAAAAATATATTTTATTCGAAGGACAAAACTAAAGTTTAATTTTGTAGACTAGTGTAATAATTAATTAAAAAACATAACAGTTCTTTAATAAAAAACAATATAACTCAAAACAATAATCTTAATATTTTGTCAATGCATCGTTTGCTTGTATCACTGTATAGTGTATTGAATCTTCGAAGCATTGCGTGAACAAGATTTCCAAACAGATCTGGGTTTGCTTGCAAATCATTCCAAGCATTAGTTACAGAATTCCATAGTTTTGCATTTTGGGGTCTAAAAATTTCTTGTAAAAATTTATTTGGTGAGCAACCCCCAAAAATTTTCGATTGGATCCGGACTGTTTTCTGGCCAAGGTAACAATTCAATGTTATTATTCGAACAATTGCGGTGTGGACTGGACAGTTGTCTTCTTGTTAAATACAATTACTATCAAGATACACTTCACTAACCGAAGGAAGCATAACGTTTTCCAAAATATCACAATAGGACTCTCTGTTAAAGCGACCTTCAATTCGGCAACATATGCACCTGGTCCCTGCACACACATCCAAGCTCAAACATTCACAGAAAAACGTCCGGACTTGTTTGGAGGAGTAACAAATCGTTCCTCAAATCTAGAATTTGGTGGTCTTAATACACTCGGATTCGACTGTCATTACTTGATTTTATAAAATTTCATCTGTAAAGACCACTCTATTCCGAAATTCTAAAGGCCGATAAATGTAGTTTAAACAATAAAGAACAGGCGCTTGTTTATTTTTTTTTTTGAAAAAAATTATTTCTTAGGACTCGATTGATTTTTTAGATCCGAATCCTACATTCTTCGGGAGGCTGTACACCAGGAACCTGGAAATTGGGATTGCACAATGCACTTTCAAACGGAGTCTCCCGTAAAACATTTAAAAGAGCTTTATTTTGTGGCACAGTTAACACATTCCAACCACCAGAACCAACTTTCCTTGCAACTGTACCTTCCTGCTTCCATCTTTTTTTTTTTTTTTTGTTCTAAAAACTGTGCTTGTAAAAATTTCTAATTCTCTTGCAAGTCTCCTAATTGACCAGCCTTCCTCTAGTTTTGCAATTATGTACCCTTTTTGCTCTAGAGTAAGATTTGGCATTTTAATGACTGACGTAAATAAATATTAAATTTGTCAAAAAAAAACAAAAAAACAGGCCACACAGCAAAAAATTCGGTGTAGTCGATTTTTATGCAAGCAGGTGTACAACTTTGGATGCTTTTATAGGGTATCTCTGAAACCAGAAAGTTTAAGCGTCCCACTCATTACACGAGCCCAGACCCGACCCGCAACCCAGACCCGACCCGCAACACGGACCCGACTCGCGACAAATCCACGTTTGTCCACACATTACACGAACCCTACTGGCCTACTGAAAAGACCTCTTTCGTATATAAAACGTAGTAAGCCCTGTACGGCGAGACTATCAAAATATTATTATGGTTCCCTTTTCGTCTAAAAAGGGAAAAGTTGCATTGGCGGTGGGTTCAATTCTTTTAATAGATGAAGAAAAAAGGAGAAAACGTGTTTAGGTCAAAAAATGGTTGCAGAAACGCAAGCAATAAAATGATCGAGCAGAAACGACAGAAATCAAAATACCACAAGGTCGTTTCTGGTACGTTTTCTACTCCAGTCTCAGTTCTTTTTTGCACCATTAATTTGCCTTATTTGGCAAAAAAAAGATGCACGTAAAGACGAAATTTTTTTCATGACAAATTCTTGATTTGCGCCTGAAAAAATTCCTTACATTTGCCAATCAAAGTTTCATAAGCAGCATTTTTTCTGTTGCTTATTTCCATATTGTTTGCTTTTGACATCCCTTAGACATGGTTTGTCTTTGTACAACAAAATAAATTCTTCATTCTTCCCAAAATGTTTTGTTATCTTCAAAAGATATTATTGACACAAATGAAGAAAATTAAACTGTTGTTCTTGCATTGCCTAGATACGTACAAAAAGGCTTCTTTTGCTGGAATTCTAAATCGCTACGCTACTCCATCGGAGTAGTGCAAGGTTACGTCGTCTAATATAAAGAGTATAGTAAAGTTACGACGTTGCCCCTAGCAACTCAAGTTACACCGGCGTAAATAAGATTTAGAATTAAGCTCTTTGATCGCATTAGTTTGGGTCGGGTGTGGTTTGGGCTATCAAAATATAGCGGACTTCCAACGAACCGATCCACCGGACCCACCCGGCAATGAATGGGAGGCTTTTGAGATAAACGAGTAGCAAGCACATTTCCCAGCTAATTTTTTTTAGTTTTAAACTATGGAATGTTATTGTTTAATTTTATTTCTTATATTTATATTGTTTGTTTTTTTATACAAAATAAACAAGTTGTATTCGGAACAAACATTTTATTTATCAGTACGTATGCAACAAAAATATGACAGAAACGACAATATCTTCATAAAACATAATTTTTTTCGCTTCTTAGGAGCATGAGTTTCTGGTTCAATTGTAACACAATTTATTTGTTCACACATTAGAACTAATGATTTTTTCGTCTCTGCTGTTTTTATCTCCAAATAATCGACTACCTGAACAAGCTCCTCCTCTTCCTCACTTTCGTGATCTTCAGTGGTGCTGTCCTGTCCGCTTTCTTCTTCTTCTTCTGGCTGCTCTTTTTCTTTGTTTGTCTTGCTAAAATTGACTTTTTCATATAATTCTTCTTCTGATAATTTAATCTGAACTGATTTTTGCAGACATTCGAACGAAGTTTGTAACGCCTTACTTTCGATGGAACATATTTTAAGTTCTTTAATTGACTCTTTTGGTTCAATTTGGACTTCGACGCAATAATCAAGAGTGGTTTCAAACGGTTTTAAAAGGGCTTTGATATCCGGTCGTTGGAAAAACGTTGTGGAAATTTGACGTGATTTTGATGTAGAATATCCACTTTCTTCACTTCCAGGAGCACTAACCAAATCTGAATCTCTCATTAAGTCAAGAATACAAAACCATTAACAAACCTTACCAATAATGAGATTTTGAGTTTCTAAATCTTTTGAATTATCGCTGTAACGCGGTATTTCACAAAAACTTTCTGTTTCTTTATCTCTAACACATAAATCATAACATTCATTGGGGTTTTTTTCCTGAACCAAATCATCAGAACTTAAATCATCACAAAAACTTTCTGTTTCTTTATCTCTAAGACATAAATCATAACATTCATTGGATTTTTTTTCCTGAACTAAATCATTAGAACTTAAATCATCACGAAAACTTCCTGTTTCTTTATCTTTAACACATAATAAATCATCACATTCATTGGGGTTTTTTTCCGGAAATAAATCATCAGAACTTAAATCATCAGAAGATTCAGAAATAACATCCAGCTCACTTGTAAAATCTTTTTGTAGGAAATTATAATTTTCATTTAAAATTTCGTCAATTGGGGCCTCAAACAATTCATTAAATTTTTGATCATCAATTAGTTCAAAGGAAGGTTGAGGTAAATCATCCTCTTCAAAAAAATTTTGGCTCAAATCGGGATCTTCAACCGCCAAATTTCTCACTTCCATAATTTGTGGTACAAGCTCTGACGATCTTTTTCTGTTAATAAATTTTTTTCGAAGTGAGTCTGAGTAAAACTTGCTTTTTTGCCACCGATTGAGTTTTTCCTCATCTTTAAATGATTTGGTCACTAAGAAACTCGTTCCAGGTCTGGAAGACTCAAGATATTTCTTGTCATAAGTACTGTAACTTTGTGAAGTCTTCGCTGAAGTTTTTTCTAAAGTTTCATATTTTCTCTGAGTGTTCGTATTGTTTCTTTTTTGAATTTCTGTGTTTTGTTTGGTCATTGTTGAAGCTTTACGTATCTCTGAATCATCTCTATAAAATATTTTTTCTTTAGTTTCTGGCTTAGACGCACGTGAGGGAGAACTAGAAAGTCTTGTATTGATACCTCTTTCAACCACCCGAATTTCCTTTCGTGAACTTTGTCGATACGACATACACCTATTCTTCGCACTTTCTACACTTCTAGGAATGTTACTCAAAATTGGAATTCTTGATTTTCTTGGTGTTATGTTCGTGGTGTTAATCTTTTTGTAATTGTTTGGTGGTTCAGGATCAACACCAATAGCCGAAATATGTGTTTCTACTTTAAAATCTCTTATACAAAACTTGGAACGTTTATTTCTATTTCTTGGAAATTCTTCAAAAGAATACTCAGAGTTCCCTTGGTACATTTTATGGCTGTCACTGAAAATCATGCAGGTACTACTTGATGACAACTCATCTTGGTCACCGGATTTGTTATACTTGTAGTATTTTCTAAACATTTTACGTTTCTTTTTCTTCTCAAGAAAACTTTCGTGGACAACTAACGGTGATATTTCAACAATTGGGAAAGTACTTTTTACTAGACAACAAGAATGTCGTTTTGGCTTTACTCTCGAAATATGTTTTTCTGATTCGTTTTTAACTCTTTTCTTTCTGAGAGACTCGCGATTAGTGCTTGATGTACGACTTTTTTCTCTTTCTTTAGATCGACTTCGAAGTTTATTCTCTGGATTCTTATCTGTTGACATTTGTTTCGGTTCAGTTACAGCAAATAAAGGACGTTTTTTATGTTTTACAGTGTCATTCGTTACATTACTACTAATTTGACTTTCAAGTCCTTTATTCCGGATTTTTGGATCTTTAGAAACTACTCGTAAATCTCCATTTTCGTATTTTTTTGGTTTTTCCTTTTTCGAACTTACGACACTATTGATTTGACTTTCGGTTGCGTTATTTTTAGTCAATTCCTGAACATTTCGAAATCTTGATTTACGTTTAACTTCATTCAATTGATCCTCAATTTTTAGTTCATCGAAAGTGAAATCGCATTTTTTTGAAGGACGTTTACGTTTTGAACTAACAGTGCTACGCTCTAAACTATCACTCGTTTGAATAAATTTCTCTTTTGCTTTATTGGAGGTTGTTTTAAGCTTATCAATACCCAAACTAGTTTTATCTTTCGCTTTCTCTTTTTTTCTATCTTCTGATTTGTTTCTATCTCGATGTTTCTTCAAGTCGTGTGCATACATAACTTCTTTATGTTTTTTCTTGCTGTTATGTTCCATTTTTCTTGTATTATCTGAAGGTTTATAATGCTCAAAAATTCTGTTAGAGTTGTCTTCCGAGTATCTATATGTTTTGCGCAAATGCTTTTCATTGTCATTACGCGACTCCTGCTTTTCAAAAGTGAATAATTTCTTCAGAAAATTTGACGTAGATTCGTCCGGCACTTCTTGGTGTCTCTTGTCTCTTCTATGGTTTCTGCTGATCAATTCTGAAGACTTTTTCTGGTGACTACGATGTTTTTCATCCGGGAGATGTCTTCTCTGAGTTGAACTAGGACCAGCATCGTTTACAAAATCAAAAGTTTTTGAAGCAAAAGACCAAAACTTTTGAAATTGTTTGTGCATTTTTTGCTTTTACGTTGGATTAAGTGATGCAAATGTTTGTTCCATTGTTTAAATTTAAATCAACGCACAATTTCGGTCACAAAAAATTTGGAATATTTACGTCTGAATAAAGTTTTAGTTTTTTCTTGTTTATTTGATTGCTATGGTAATGTGCTTACAACGCTTACTACATTTTTTCCAATTATAGTAGTGATTCACATAAATTAGAATTAGGAAGGAATTGGTCAATAATTGTATTTCGGAATAATTATATCAGTTCTAATTTGAATTAATCATATTTCAGAAAGCACAGAAAATATAATACTAATCTGGACAATTCCAGAACATCGAGTAGTCTTTTTCTTCCATAAGCACTTCTAAATAAAGTATTTCTATGCAACAGAAAACCGTTTCTGGAGGGATACTATGCTTCCGGAGCTTTTACTATTTTAATTTTTTTCACTGCAAGTTTTGATTTTTGTAGTACGAAAGATGAATACGACAGCAATATTTTTTCCAATGTATTACTAATTACATGGGGACCACCACTTCTATATTATGTAATAAAAAATCTTAACAGAAAGGCAAATAAGGTAAAGGCACCAGTGATCGACACTATTAGACCAACATGAACGAAAAAACTGTCAAAGTTGAAGATTTACCGTCAAGTAACCTTAAAAAGTACTGTAGAGATACACATTCTTTCTGTTTGTTTCTATAATAACAAATGATTATTTTTTGTGTAGTGTAAAAAATGTGCTTTTTTATAAACTGTTCCAAACCTCCATTAATCGACACAGATATTTTATAATTTTCCAATAATCGACACCCCAGTAATCGACACGATTGGAAAGACTAGTTTTGAATAAAAGTAGACAGAATAATGTTATAAAAAAATAAACTTTAATTCTTTTTAATTTTAAACAAAAAAATTATAATCTAGAAAATTAACAGCAAAACAAAAAAATTAGTCTTCACCACTTTCCAACTATTGTTCGACAGATTTAGAATCAGTTGTTAGTAATTTCTTCTGTTTAGTTTTTTTCTTTGTTTTGTCGTTTTCTTTTTTTTTTCTCTAGTCTTTTTCTTTTTTTTTGCGCGCATTACCTCAGCGTTACCAATATAAAAAAGCATTTTTCTCTATATAATCCACACCACTGTCGGTCAATGGTTCTTCCCCAATGATTTTTGTATCAAAAAATCGACACCTCCCCAATATAAGTTAGAAAATGTACAAAATTAGATTTACATAAACTGATTGCTTTAATATTACGGTCAATATTACGGACATTGATATAACGGTCAAGAACAATTAACAAAAAAGTTTGATGCAATAATTAGTGCCACTTACCTTACGCTTCTGCTTTATAAAAACGACATTAAAGCACATCTGGACTCCTTTTTTCGGTTATCAGCGTATTTTTTTTTTTTTTGGTTTAAGTTTAGTAAAGTTTCTGTTTCTCTTCCTATTGTTGCTAACGTAAATGTCGAGCAATTTACTGTTGTTAGTAGTTTATTTGAACATAATTATTTTTTGTTTAATATGCTTAATATTACCAACAATAGAGAATAATGTCGATCACTGGTGCTTTTACCTTATGCCATTAAAATTTTTTTACGATTCGCATCTAAAATCATAGATGAAGATTATAGATCTTTGCGAGATATTTTTCCTCAAACGCCGCATTAGGTACGTGGTTTTGGAGGTCCTCAAGGCATGTATATCGCTGAGTGTATTCTCAAAGACATCGCAAATTATTTAAAAAAAGACCCAGTATCGACCAGCTCGTTAAATAATGCTCACCGTCGTATTTTCTTTGGCAACAAGTAAACAAAATACTTACCGAGTAAATTGTACGTTTGATAAAAAAAAATGGGGTAGCGAAATTATACTGCTTATACAATATCTGTATTTTTTGATTTTTATCTTTATATCCATAACGTATACAAATGTCCTGTTACTCATTTGTTTTTTTAGAGAAAAAGTTACTACACAACAAAATTTCATCTTTGCTGAAAATAACTTGAGCGAACATTTTTTATGCATATTTTTGTGGACAGCTGACGTATAAAATCTACTAGAGTTCAACCATCAATATTCTGCGTTTACAACATAATCCTGTGATTAACTTTTCCAAATTTTTACGGCACTTATAGGGTCAAAGCAATAACCGCAGAATATCTTTAGTCGTACACTACAAGGAATGCAACTGACCGTGTTTTTCTGATTTATTATGTTAAGGAACAGTGAAAAATTTGCAGCTTTGATACAATGACTTTTGTCTAATTTTTTGGACCGCTTCAAAGAACGATAACAGAGTTTTTCATCAAGCTCGCTCCGGCTGACTGATTTTTTTTTCTAACAAAGATATAAGAATTCAGAATATTATATAATCAGCTTTACTTCTATGGACAGTAAAAAACTAGCGTGGGCTTCCACTCTCAGACCATATTATATTTATTCAATTATATTTATTCAAGCCGTTTATTTATTCAAGAAACTCTTTAGTTTATAAATTTTTGATAGGCAAAATCAAACCAATTTATCAATTTTTGGTAGCTAAATTTTAAATTTAATACTTAAGACAGCAATCAAACTTTTAAAGAAAGTTTTTATTAAGTTATTAATATTAAAAGAGTATTAAAGAAGCCTGTAGTTGACGATAGGGTAAGAATTGGCAGTGCAGTTGCTGTGGTGACATATTAATCAATGGAAAGTCGGTGTTGTTAAGAGTTGAATAACTTATTACCTCTAAATAATATCAGTATGTAAAATATCAGTAAAATGTCACTGAATTGTTGATAACAATTAGACAGATAATATGATTTGGTTCTTTTGAGTCTTTTTCTTGAAGTTAGATTAAGTTTTAGTAAGTTATTTTTTGCAAATAATAACTTTATTCTTGTGCTATTTAATCTCGAGTTATTATGTGCTTTGCTCTATCTTTGAAAAGATTATTTTAAACGTTAATTCTTATATTTTTGTTCAATTCGCATTCTCGTCTCTATTAAAAATTATAACTAGATAATAATTAATATTCTAAATTTTTTCGTAATTGTAAATTAATTTTTTAATGTTTTTCTAAATTTATATTTGAGTTTTTGACTGCACACTTTCTTAAAATGTCTGTATACTACAACATCTTCGAGGTTTCAACCAATAAACAAATTTATTCAATATCTGTTGGCGGGCCAAAGCTCGATCGTGCCAAAATTTGTGTACTAAAATTAAGCTTTAAAAGCAGCGGTAGTTTATCAAATATTAAAGTAAGTATACTTTTAACAACAATGCCATTGGGCATTTTGTCCTTTCAAAACAGATGTTCAAAAGAGCGACATGGTGCTAAGTTTATATGTGTATGACCCTAACAGGTAAAGAAATAAATATAAATAGTTTATTGTAGGACGTTTATTGTATTAACTTCTGTCTCAAACAGCAATGTTCTTAAATTTATGTCTTCATTAAATCATTAAATTGTATTTAAAAAGAGAAACCCGCTACAGTCTTTTTATCGGTCGCATTTTTTTGTTCGGGTATTTTCTCCGACGTTTACCTATCGCACTAACTACTTCCTGTCTATAATCGCTTCTGGAAGTCTTTCAGAGACTAGCCAACACTCATTTTTCAAACTTCTTTTCGGTTATAATATTGTAAATTAAAAAAATATGCGATAAGTATTTAATAAAAATAAAATCTAAGAGAAAATCCGACAAAACTGTCTTTGGCAGTTGCTTTAAAGTTCTGAACTGTAATGTCTTTTTTGTTATTGTAGGTGTAGGCTATTTCTAAATTCAGCGTCAAAATTACAAAAGTTATTAATATAAGTAACACCAATATCTATGACTTTTTTGAGGTCAAAACAATGTGATAATTCTGCAAAATAGGGCACTTTTTATTAGCCATTTATTATTGATCCAAATCATAAGTGTTACAAATGACCAAGTTTGAAGTACCATTGAAATTGTTATATGCGATGAAAACACGCTTCCAGCTAACTTGGAAATGCAATTAATAACGCAGATTTTAATTGAGTAAAAACAAGCTTTCAGTAGATAGCAATAAACTGTTTAAACGCCAATAATTGGTATCTAATTTATAATTTTCCCAAAATATTTATTTTCTATTATAATTTTAATTACATTGTAAATCTATGGTACAACTGTTTTTTTCCTATCATCTTCTCTCTGTATAATCCATCTTGATCTGATAGAAGCCATATTTTTTAAATTCTGGTCATGTGTCCACGGTTTTAGTTGCCGCAACTCTTTTTCTAGAATCATATCTTCGTCTTTCGTTCCCGAATTGATATATTTTGGTGCTATAACTGAAACAGCGATATATGCTTTAGGATTTTTCTGCAGATACATCGGTCTTCCAGTCACTCTCTGATATGCAAAGGTTTTAGGATAGGGTTTGAATTGATTATTTCGCAAATGATAACTTTCAGGGGGAAGTGTATTCAACAAATCTAGTTTATCTTTCATCTTTGTTTGGAAATCTGACCACTCGCTGGTCGTTTCACGGTTTTTTGTTATATTTATTACTTTTTCTTCTTGTTTCTTCTCTAGCGTCTTCGTCTCTGGATCGGACTTGATCTTGGCGTTCTGCAAATTTTTGACTAATTTTTCAGACAGTAAAATGTCTTTGTCAATATTTCCTAAAACATAATTAAAATAAAATTATTTTACAGAAAAAAAATAATAATTATTGTTACGTGACACGTTCTTTGTAGTAGAATAAATGAGTAAATTATTAAAACTGAACAATATTAATTGCGCGTTTTATACAAACCTAATAAATTATGAACTTTGTTCCACTCTTCCGGATGAGCGGCAATTTTAATCATCAACTCAAGAAGAAGTTCGCTAGCTGTTATGTTTGAACCATCATCCTGAAAAAAAATTACAATTAAAACTTTTTCTGAGAATTTTTTATTTTTAGAGCAATCATAGTTATTTACGTAACCAGTTATGAAAAGACCAATTTGTTTAACGACCATATGCTTGCTAAAACGAGTAAGCCAAAGCCAACAAATTTAAACAATAATAGGTTTTTTATAACGTACATATTATGTACAAAATTAAATTTTAAATTTTAATTTTAATTTTTTTTTTATGTACAAAATGTTTCATCATTCCGTTGAAAAATAAAAAAAAATTATCTAAATACGTTTCATAATTAGTGTTGTAAAGTCGCGCTCTGCGTAACTAATAATGTAATGAAATTTATCAAATTTACTTTTTACGTAACTTTTGACGTAATAAGTATTACTACATAACGCTAAAGATTAAAATTATACATTTTATAACGCAATAAGAAGCGAATTATTATCTGCTTGTGTCTTATTTATTACCTGCCCTAATTGCTGGTTCTTGATGGACGATTCTGAATATTCTGTGTTGTCGGATAAATGTGGTAACAAATCCCTTTTATTTCTTGTCATTAAATCGCTTTCACGATAGTTCATGGCTTCGTGGGAATCTGGAGGACCTGCACTTAAGGATTCATTCTGTTGAGAAGATTTATTTTCTTGATATCTTCCAACCTAAAATAGTAAATAATTTAGTTGAATAGTTATACTGTCTAGGTTAAACTAGATAAGAAGTTTTGTACAGGTCCATCCAATACTCCGCACGAAGTGAGCGAGTTTTGCAAATTTTGTAAATTAAAATTTATTAAAATTAAAATGCGAGTTGAATAATAATAGGTTTTTAATGATCTATTATGCTCAAAAAATTTTCTCATTCTTTTCGTAACTAGTGATGTAATATCGCATATATACTCGTACATAACTACTGATGCTATGGAATTCATTACATAATTAGTTATGTAATATTTACCATTATATAACGCTGACAATTGATGTAAAAATTAAAATTTCGTAACGGAATGAGGAAAATAATTTATACAAAATTTGATACTTTTAATTGATATGTTTCTGCAGAGAACAAACATCAGTTTGTTTCGAATTTTCTAATTTTTAACAAAATGACTGTCTCCGTGTTTATATTGCAAAGAGATTAAAAAGAACTAATATAGATTACGAGAAAGAAAACATACAACTAAGTACACAGCGATTAAACAACCTCCTCATAATTAATTGAAAAAAAGAAAAAACAGAAGAAGACAAAGTAAAGAGAACTTAAACATAATTGCCGTTAGGTAATTAAAAACTAAACATCTAATAAAACGAGTAATATTAAATGGATTGAATAAAACGGCGTAACAAAATAGGTTATTTTCTCGGCAAGATTTGATCGACAAAATGAGTTATTTTCACGACAAAGAATAAGATTAATCCCACAATAAATCAGCAACTGCAAAAATTCTAAATGCACGCCAAAATATGTTATTTTTATGATAAATGAAGTTAAAATTAATATTCAAATAAAATAAAACAGTACAGAAAACCTTCAAGATTCAAGAATTCAACATCTGCAACCCCTTTTGTTTTTTATAAAGAAGGGGTACAAGAAAGACGTTTCCATTGAGCAGCTATAAACGAAGCAGATTCTTGCTTTGTCTTACCAAGTTGCACCATTTAGGATGTAGAGGGTGCCAATGTTAGAAATTGTAATTTGTTTTTTTATTAATAAATTTTTACCACTTTACTGATTTTTATGGTATTTGACTTAGTGTTAGAAGTACATACATACAGTGTGTAAAAGCCAAATGGAATAAATTTATTATTTTACTTACTGTGCATACTTATATAAAATCTCAAAACACGTCAAATTTAAATTATAAGTTAACATCCTTCAACGTAAAAATGCGATTCCTATCTTCAACCCCCTTCGAATGACAGGTACAACCCCCAATTTTTTAAATGGGAAGTATAGGCTTGTGATATATCGTTTGAAAGGTTTCTTCATTCTCTACTCAAAAATGTTATCCTTTTTAAATTTGTCGCAAGAATGAAGATGGAATTAAAGTTCGCTATAATATACTCTAAATGTAAAATGTAATGGAAAATGTTTCCAAGACGTTCGCGGTGAACATTTTGAACATCTGCTTCATTGAAATTCACAGTTGTTTTTAGTGTTTTATATTTTATTACATTTTCATTACATTTTAATTAAATTAAATTTCGGTATAATATGGTCAAAATGTAAAATGTACTAAAATGTAAAACACTAAAAAGAACTATGAATTTCAATGAAGTAAATGTTCAAAATGTTCACCACGAACGTCCTGGCAACATTTTCCATTATGAGTATATTATAGCGAATTTTAATTCTATATTCATTCTTGCAATAAACTCAAAAACAATAACATTTTTGAGTAGAGAATAAAGAGATCTTTCAAACGATATACTCGTATCACAAGCCTATACTTCCCATTTAAAAAATTGAGGGTTGTACCTTTCATTCGAAGGGGGTTGAAGGTGGGGATCGCATTTTCACGTTAAAGAATGTCAATTTATAATTTAAATATGACGTGTTTCAGGATTTTTTATAAATATGTACAGTTACCGAAATAATGAATTTATTCCATTTGGCTTTTACACACTGTATATATTTTGGTGTATATTTTCGTATCGTTTCTAGTTTTCGAATAAAAAATTAATTTAGGTAATTAATTTATTTATTCAAAAATTTAGTATATTATGTAATCACCGAACAGATTAAAAAATTTCTTGGCTTAAATTTTGTAATGGTCAACTCAAGTTATGCATAAAAATGTTTAAGTGTGATACAAGTTTAGTATTAAAAAAACATTAACAAAAAAGAGTACCATCAAACTATGTAGACTTAACAATAATACATCTATACTAAATCTTATTAAAATCAGTAACGTTCTCAAAAAGTTATTTATAAAAAACAAATTTTAAGTTTTTCCTTTGACGTCCTTTAGCCTCTAAACGATGCAACTTGACAAATAAAGAAATAATCAGACATAAATTGTAGAAATAAATTACGTTAAAATGCTTTATTTTCATATTAAGGATTTCAGGTTGTCTTATAAGGAACGTTTTTCTGCGACTGTTGTATAAAATTAATAAATTATGTAGGTATTAATTACGCTAAAAAATAGCTGAATTTGTTTATCTAGGAATGCTTGAATTTTATGGTTGTGACTTACAAACTAATGTATAAGAGATTTAATAAAGTTGATTGTAAAAAGAAATGTGCGCTATTAAAGCAACTTCAAAGGGGCTGTTGTTAATGTTTGTTCAAAGACCCAAAAAGTTAATTGCCTCTATTACATCATAAAATTCAACCATTTTTACTCAAACGACAGAAATTCTGTTTGAGTCAATCAATGATTGACAGTAAACTCTACAATTAGTGATAATTGAAATGTACTAAAGTGTCGCATTTATCGACTAGTTAATATGTCAGTTTTTTATTGACTAGGCAGTGAAGCAGACGTTTTAGAGTCCGTCAAGTTCTTCTTTCAGCTGTCAAAAACTTTGACGCTTGGCAAACAGCGTTTTTTTTTTCATAGTACATCGTTAGGTTCTGCAAATTCAATACGCCAATAAAACATATTCAATACCTTACTCTCTTACATGGCTTCAAAACCACGGCTGCGCTTTGGCTTTAAACTCCTAGTTGCGGCATTTAATGCTTTATTGCTAAATTAAACTAATACATATTAAACTACTCACAATTTGAAGTGGAATTTTTTAATTTTTCTATTTTTTTCTTTTTTTAGGTTTTACTGTTTTATATTGTTGAGTATTATTAAGACAAAACGTTTTATAATCATTTTATTAGAACTACATTAAGCAAAAATAGTTAAAACTTTGTTAAAAAAAGAAACAATTAAAATACAAAAAACTTGCTTAAAAACAGTAAACAAATTAACAAAAAAATAGGGCAACCCATTTTAGGATTGGTGCTTTAGTATTTGGTAAGTCCTCAAGCTCTTACTACTGCTCCAACACGTCCATGTATACTAATAATCAATTTATTAATGAAATTTTGAGTTATTGCTTGCATTCTTTAGAAATAACATTTGCGAGCTGCTGCAGGCTTTGTAAATTCTCATTTTCTATTCGCAATATTTATTTTAAATACAACCATTCATGCTCTATGAGATTACAATCAGGAGATCTTGCAGACTACCCCATTCTATTGATATTTTATTGTAGTATCGCCTGGCTCACCATATTAGCTCTATGCGGTCGAGCATTATTGCGTATAAGAGTTACATCCTCGTCATGCTAGTTTAAAAATGACACGGCTATAGGTAACATAACATCGTCTCTATATTGATGAATGTTTATCTAAGTGTTTATCAACACCAGGAGCCTTGTGCAGGTGTTATAAAAAATTCCATTTCAAAGAGTCACCGACTCTCCTTTGAAAGATATTTGAAGAACCATTTTTTTTTTCATTATGACAAGTTTTAAGTTCTCTCTACACCAGAACACAACCATCCGATTCGTATAACTCAAACCTACTATCCTCTGTAAAAAAACAACGTCTCTACTAACTACTAACATCTCTGTTGAACGGTCCAACCTAATAAGTGTTGTTAAGCCCAATTTGTTTAGTCGCCCGATGAACTCTTGCAAGTTTTGGTCATTTAAAACGTTTTCGTGCTCTAAGCTGCCTTTCGTGTAGCCTATTTTGTACCGTTTGCAGAGATATGTCTAGTCCTGTAGCGTCCCGAAGTTTTCGGGCACTATATGTAGGATTTACTCTGGCTCGTCTAACAACTATTGGATCTTCTACAAGTGTTGTTTTTCTTTGACGATCACCACTATGGATTATTTTGGAACCACCAGTATTTTGAAGCCGTTTTTTGGGCCTGTTGACCACGCTTTGAGTCACGTTAAACAGATTAGCGATTTTGATCTGCTTTGTGCCATTCTGAAGAAGATTAGTCATTATATCAAATTGTTTTGCAATTAAGCGTCGCAAAGGCATTCCTACAACTTAGATTCACTTTTATAATATTGATGTATGTGAATCTTATACAAAATTTGTTTAAAATTATAAACTGTTGTTGCTGTCTAGTTCCTTATTTATACTACTTTTATCATTTACCCTCATCATTAGTCGATATATATCATTGCAGATAAACAAAAGTTGTATAAATAATCAATTATATTTTATAATTTTTAACAATAAATTAACATTTTATAAAAGTTTAAAACTTAAAGTAAAAATTTAAAAAATACCACTTCAAATTGCGCCCAGTTTATTTCATTCCGCTCATATTTCTTGATTTACGGATCTCTTTTAAGTCTGATAAATAAAACATTACAGCACTAGTCTGGTAAATGAGCTTTTACGCTGCTAATATCTAATAAAATAAGTTTTCACTAAAACTGAATTAGTTTAATTTAATTCCGTTTGTATGTTAGATTTAAATCGAAAAACATAACAAATTTATTTTATATAATTCCGTTTAAATTTTTCGATTTAAATCAATGTAATGATTTTACAATACTCGTTTCGAAAAAGAGATTCGTTTCCTTCCAGTTGATTCGTTAATTTTTCCAAACTCGTGTTGTAAAAATTTCTTTAGCAGATTTATAATGTAAAGAACTATAAGAAGCGAATTTTTGAGAAATTACGAGAAGAATAAAAAAATCTTTTAAAGAAAAAGAACGTTAGAAAAAAATCTTTTCGACGAAAAACTAAATTTGACTAGACTAAACTTCGACTGAAATAGAAGGAAAAAAAGTCTACGTTTAGAAAAAGAATAAAGACAATTTCTGAAAAAAGAATTGATTTTTCCAAAAAAACTTGGAAATCGCCAATTAAAAGAAGAAAAATAAGAAATACTACGATTGATCAAAAAAGAACCAAAGGAGAGTCTAGAAGAATAAAAGAATATTCAACTTGAAACAACTTGATAAAAAGTTTAGAAGCAAAAAAAACAAGAGAAACTATGATTAGTAGAAAAAATCAAAATGATGTTAGAAAAAATTCGAAAAACAACAACTAGAAGAAAAAGACTTGATATACATAGCCACAAAGAATTTTTTCTAAAAATTTCATAGTTTAGGTTTTTTAATAGAAAAAAACATTGTAATACAAAAAAAAAAATATTTAAATAATTTCTGACTGGAAAGAAAAGAGTAGGTATGTAATTAAACAAGAAATCAAAAAAAAGTAGCAGTACTTCAAACGAAGTTAATTCTTAAAATAAATTCCTAAAAGTATTGACTATTACCTATAGCAGTTAAAAATTGGGAGTGAGGCATTAGATTTTTACAATCGTTTATTAACTTTTGTTTATTGGCAGTTTAGTTAAATTTATATAGTTCTTGTCAACGGAAATTCAAATAATTTAATAATATTTTTTTCTACAAAATTATCTTTAATTTAAAACAATTTTTGTAGCAATATTGTTAATATTTAAGATTATAAATCAGTGATGATGAAAGATATTTCAAAGTATTTTTTGCTTAAAAATTATTCCATTTCTGTTCCTTTACACGCTTTTACAAATTCCACAATAAATAATTCCATTTCTTGGACATAGTTGTGCATGTTTAATGCATTTAGTTTATTTAGTTTCAAATTTATTACTTCTTAACAAACTTTGCTTAATTTAGAAACTTTCCGTAAATCGTAATTAAACCTGATCCGTTTTGTCATTTAGCCAGAAACATTTCAGTTCTTCTTCCAAAACATTTAATTACTAAGAATTTAGTTAAGAAAGATATACAATGTCCTATTTTCTTTTAATCGGATTTGTTGAAATTGTAATCTAAAAACCGCACAAAGAATAACTTTACTGTGTCACTGACCCGGCGCCTCCACCATTTTATCTACATTAACCGACAATAAAAACCATAATAATCTCAAATTTGCATAAAAGATAAAGTAGAAGAGGAATTTAGCAATTTAAAAATAAAAATAGTAGTTGCGCAACAACAAATCAACGAATTCAAGTTCGTTATTTCCTAATAATCAACAATTAATTTCCTAATAACGAACGACTAATTGGAAAAGCTTTCATTTTTGTTGGAACAAAATTGCGTGATTAAAATTTTACCAAAACTGGTTTAATAATCAATTTCTATTTGTAATATTAATTGAATGTAAATGAGAACAAGCGACAAAATAAATAATATAATAATTTGCTGGGATTTTAAATAAATGTTTACATAATTTATTTAGAAAAAAATTATTTCAGTAACGTTTTGAATAATTTAATATGTTTAATTGTTTATTGTATATAGAAAAATACCTGTACGTACCTCATCACTTGTATCTTCTTTATCAGCAAACGTAACTGAAAAAGATAAAAAAATGTTAATAACATTTTGAATTATGTCAATACATAAAAATTTCTCAGCCAAAATGAAAAACATTTTTTATATCCTAGAATTATTAAAAAAATTTCTGTTCTCTTCATAACACTTGAGTTTAATGTGACATTTGATTCCGAAATGGATTATAAAATATTTGTCTCTTCATAATGTCAAACATTATGGTATTAAGTATGCCAACATAATGGATTAAAGTGCTTGGAGCTGACAGTATGTAAATATGAGAACCACTTTGCTGACTTTGCTCTTGGAATAATGCTCTTCATTGTCAGCGTATTATAGATAGATTTTATGAATATACTGAAATTTAAAAAATATAATTTTTTAATTTGTATGTAAAAAATAAGTAAAATTTTAGTTTTATAAACAGGATTTTTTAATTTTTACGCCGCAGTTGGTAGAGAATTTTTGATAATAAAGGTATAAATTTTTACTTATTTGGTGAAAATCTTAATAATTTTTCAGCGTGCCTGCAGAAGAGTAGAATTGACAAAAATCAAATTTTACGATATAACGAGTGTTTAGAAATGGACGGAAAATTTAATTTGTTAATAAAATACACTAAATATTTGAAAATTGGAAATATTTTTAATATGTATGAAACAATGTATAATCATAGACATTGAAATGTGGAGTAAACTGTTTAACAAATGACCAACTACTGCAACCGTCGGTGAACTGTTATGTCTGGATTCTTCCCAACACTTGAAGCCACTGATGAGGCAATATTCTCATTTGATCTGCCTGACCGAAGACATCCCGAGTGTTTCTGACTCAAATGTATGACAATTCTGAGTCGATTGGTGAGAAATAAATGTAATTTTGATGCTAAATATGGAACTTAGGTTATTTCGAACGTATTGTATTTTGATAGTAAGAAGATTTTTACGTACAGAGGCCAAAAAATAAAGATACAGCCGAGAACAAAGTTTGAGGCGCAAGCATAGCAAGAACCTTAATTCGCCAGTGGGTCAGAGGGTGTAATCTTTCTTTCGGCGTAAGGTACATACGTAAATCATTTTAAAATAATAAATAATTATTGATTGATTAATATTATACTGATTAGTAATTAGCGATTAGATTAAAAAATAGATTGACCAAATTTCTGTTTTTGATCAGGTTTATTATGCTTACTTGATTGGAGTTAAAACAAAACAGAACATAAAAAAAAACAAAATAATAAAACGATAAAATAATAAAACGGAAGAAAAAAAAATTCAAACAGTACCTAACATAAAAATAAAAAATAAATATTAACGAAAACAGCCACATAATAATTTTATAGAAAGAACAAAGAAAAGCCATGAAAGATATTGCAAAGAAATAAAAAGAGAAAAATGTCTTGCAGAAATTTAAAAAAAACACAAAGCCATAAAAATGACAATTTTAGCAAAATAATTATACGAATCCAAGAAAGAATACAAAAAACAAAAAAAAATGGAAAAAACCTGAACTAATAGCAAACGAAAAAATATGTTGTAAAGACGCGCATAGTGACAGATAGAAAAAAATAAAGAAAATAAAAAAGGATAAACAGGAAGATATACAAGAAAATAATAATTTAAAGAAACCTCCGAATAAAGCAGATTTTAAGATTATAATAAACAACATTAAAAACAAAAAAACAGGACTAGATTAATTCAAACTAACTAAATTAAAACTAAAATTTTAAAAATGGAGAAGAAAAACAGATTAACAAACATCAAAGAATAGTGGAAAAAATATGAAGGGAAATAATATTGGAAAAATGGAAAGAAACGATTCTAATCAAAAAAAAGCAAAAAAGGCGAGAAGATAAAGCGTGTAAATTGTAGACATCACTTAAATATTGCTCACAAAATTTTAGCAATACACTACATCACAATCAGAGTCACACAGAAAATAAAAATATTAATGAAATAAGTGAAATGACTACTGTGACTAAACCAATAAATCTTCGAAAAATTATATATCTCCGGCTATTGTGGCAATTACGATCATCTTGTTTGTTATTTGGGCTTGAGAAGATAAGGCCCCCCTTAAATACAGATGTTTTTCCCTTAAGTAAAAAGGTAAAAAAAAATTTTTAGGGGTACTTTTATTTCTCTCAACCTAAGCAATAAACACGATGATGATAATTGACACCATAGCTGGAGTTCTATTGTTCGACGATTTGTTATATTCAAAATATGTAAAAGTAGGCTGACTTTTGAGAGGATAGCCATTGTTCAATTTGCGGAAAGACAATAAGCCACATCCATAAGGATGGCTCTTTTCTTCCCCCAGAAATATATATTTGCGTGCGAAACATCTGGCGGAGGGAACTGTCATAAATCAGGATCAATCCTTACGGAGGTTTCCCCCTCCGTAAATTGAACAATGGCTATTCTTTGGTTTATAGAAGAGTCTTAATAGTCAGCCCACTTTCAGATATTTTGAGTATAATTTAGTCACATTGACCATCTCAGCAGAGCACCTTACCAAAGTAGCTTTTAAGAACCAATCCCAGTAAATAATTCTCCTTGCAAGAGCTACAAGTCGGAAGTTGTTAATTTAATGATGACACACTTTTACTTTTTAACTGATTTTGTAAAAGCTTATGATAGAAATATTAGATAAAAATTGTATAAGACCTTGGAAAATTTAGGAGTAAGAGAAAAACTTTCAAAAATGGTAAGAGTAACTTGAAAGTGTACGGAAAATTATTAATTACCGTCAGAGAAGTTTATACTAAAAGAGCAAAATAAAGAGATCCTGAGAGAAATATCTCAGGTTAATAAATATCTCAGGTAAATATCTGAGATTAACATAACATAAGTGACCACAAAAATACGAGGAAAGCAAAAATAAAGAAAAAAATTCAACCGAGCCCTAAAATTTTTAACATCATTTTTTAAATTTATTGTAAATGGACCTAATCTACTTCTGCTATAAACATTAGAAAATGCGCAACATATAGATTTGTAGGAAATGAAACACTCTACAAAAAAAGTCTTTTGTGGTTAATTGATTACTCCACCCGTTTAAAAAAAATAAGGATTTCGTCTCAAATTGTGGTTTTTAAAATGACAATATCTTCTAAGTGGTTAGAGTAATTGATTAACCACAAGAGACATTTTTTGTAGAGCGTTCAATTTGCTATAAAATGTATATTTTGTATTTTCTAATATTTATTTATCTACGAGTTATAAAATTTAAAATTAAAAAAAAATTCTCAAACTTTGACTTCTGATATCTTCTAAACAGTAAGAGCTATAAAAAAATTGTAAGCTAGCTTTTTTAGAGCGTCCAATTTTCCACAAAAAATGTAAATAATAATTTTTTTTCCTACGATCAAGTTGTGACGAGATATGGATTTTGCCAAATAGAACTAAAGAAAAAATAGAAAACTGAGATGAGGGGGTCCTTCCTATTAAAATTAAGAGCTCATCTTTAAAAAGCATTTAGGCATCTTTAAAATGCTTTTTAAAGATGCCTAAGTACCAATTTTTAGTGTCGGAAGTTAAAAAAAATATACGATTTTTTTGGCCCACTCTAATGAACACTTCTTAATTATTAAATAGAAAAGGAAAACCGAGGATGGGAGTAGAAGAGAATAGGGCGAACACCTGACTGAGCTATTGGCTAAGTTCGTAGTGCGTTCAGACTTTCGGGAGGATATAGGTAAGAACCTCGCTAGTTCGCTACCCACTCTTCTAATCGGAGTTTCTGACAGGTTTTTTTTGATTGGAATGAAAATTCTTGAACAGTAACTTTTATCTTCTTTTCGAGTGCATAAAAGACTTCGAGACAAGACTACAAGCAACACGGTAGTCAGTTGGATTACCTCCAAAAAATAATAAAAAATTAGACCAAAATACTCATGAAATACTTTAATTAAGAACGGTTTTTGTACATTTTTTAAACTTGGTAAAATGTACGTAATTAAATAAACTTTTTATATAAAATTTTAATTAATTAATGCTAGTGTTATATGTATTTTAGAAATATGAAAAAGTTGAGAAACTAATAATAAACTCTAAGAAAAAAATTAGCTTCAAAATGTTTTTTTTAAATCATTTGACGTGTGAAAGTGAAAACAAACTTTTTTACTTCCAGATTAGAATTTAACTCTAACAGTACAAAATTAAATTTAAAACCATTATGTTATCATCAGTGGCAGCACATTAATTAACTAATTAATAAAACTCAAAGCTACTTCATAACTTGGTTTCATTAAAATGCTCTTAAATATAAACTTTGCGAACAACTTGTTTAAAATTACACGATAAAGTTTGGGCGATAAGAGAATAGTTACAAGTTACAAAATAAAAATTAATGCACTTACAATTAAAAATTAATTGATTCAGCTTTACCCGTAATTAAGCTGTTTAAAATTTAACATAAAAGTAGTTAATATAAAACGAAGAGATGCTCGTTAAGAAACGGACTAACGACTACAAAGCAAACACTTAATTTAAATATTTGCTTTGACGAAATTTATTTAACGAATATAATAAAAAAGATCAATTTTTTTAATTAAAGTTTTTTAATTAAATATTGAATCTAAGCAGAAAACCCCAACTGAATAAACAAAAATTTATCTTTAATTGTTGTTATTTAACAAATGCTAAATATTTAGGCTACATAGTATATTTTTTATGTCGTAATTAGAACTCAGTATCATCAATTATTTGAATTTATGACAGTTATTAATAGTCGTCAACACACCCAATATAAAATTTCTTGTCAATTGACTTCTGAAACCAATTATTGATTAGTCCTGTGTACATTATTCCAATCGTTCCTATGAGTATGAATTATACCACTGTTAGGAGTCTTATATTTCTATCAAAGGAAAAAATATGACACATTAATTTTACAAAAAGACAAAATTCTAAAACACAAATAATATTTTACCTGAAATTAATCCAATCGTCAGGACGCAATAGACAAGTGGGACGATTTTGCAATACATTTCTTTTCGATAACTTAGTGTTTTTATATAGAATATATTCGGAAATTGATTAAAATCATTTTCTCACATTGTAATTGCCAATAAATTTAGAATTTTAAATTTTTAGTAATTTTTACTTTTTGTTACGAGTCACTTCACTGTTGACCGTATATTAAACTATGTATTCAAAAATATATAATGCATAGAAACCTCGACGACAGCTACCCCAATAACACTGGTGGCGGCGTCTGCGCTTATATGTCGGTGGCGGTGAGTGTGTGCGCGCGCTTGGCGGTGGTAATAATTTTTCGGAGACGATTTCTAAAGGTTGACTGATTTACATTAATGTTGTATGTAATCGTAGTTAAAGTTTTGAAAAAAATATGGGAAATAGTATTTGAAAAGCGTTAACTTTACGAAAGCACCTTCATTACTCGGTAATTCATTTCGTTGAGTTTGTACTTTCTAATCAAGAGAGTTTTGCAATTCATTTGAAAGCGGCTTTGATGGCAGTGAATTTGGTAGTTTTAATGAAATCCTGAATTGAAGGCAATAAAAGGACAAAGAATGCTGGGATTAGATAAAATGTTCAGACTTTCAGACTGAATCAGCGGAAAACTTAAAATGGAACTCTTACAAAAGACACACTATAACAGAGTTTTATCTTTTTGAAAATTAAAAAAGTAAAATCATTATTTTGTTAATCCTCCAAAAAAATTGGTTTATCTTTTATCTAATGCTGATCAAAATTATTGTTCATGTTATACATTGCAGGAAATAAACCTCGCAATAAACTTAGCAATAACTATTATTTGGTGTTATTGCAAGCTCGTTAGAAGTCAGCCCATTTATTTCCGAGATAAAAATAACTATTTATGTTATGATTAAATTTATGAATCACGTTTATTTAAAAATATTTGATTATTATTAACTCAATAAGCAATAGAAATAATTGATGAGAGCGTTGTATGAGGGTACTACATCATTTCAGAATTGACAATTAAAAGTAAGTGCTTTCAATCGCCATATCGTGATTTCTAAAAGATTTATGGGCTAATTTCAAGTTGAGATAATACCGGTAGTATTTTTCGTTTCTATTTAAATTAAGAGAATTTGGGACTGTGATTGTTTGTTGCCAAAAATTTACGATATTACCGGTAGTATCTCAACTTAAAATTAGCCTATTTCAAAATTACGTTATACATATTGTTTTTTAATTGACGAACGCTGAATTTTATCTTCACACTTTTTGCACCTGATTTGTAACAGTTTTAGTGTGACGGCCGAACACAGTGAATCCAATATAAAACTGACACAGATATGAAGTCCAAAACCATTGTTCTACTCCGATGAAGTCACTACTCCGCTGCAGCATAAAAAACGCTATTTTTTTAAAAGCACATTTTTAACGTTAATGTTAATAGATATCACTGTTGTTGTTGACATAAAATGAACGCTTAGCGACAGAAAATGAAGTTTCACCGTCGTGACAGTACCTTTTTAAGCGATATTAACCAAAATAGTATTTTTTATATTAAGATGGGCGTCCCCCTTTTTTGCTCGGACTAGAGACGAAGTGGCAAAGACAGGCAAAAATAGTAAATAGCCAAACTAACTCTTTGAGAAAACTGTAAAATTCTGTCTCATTTATCAATCTATCTTGTTCTAAACCCATAAATAAATGAGGCAAAACAAATGAAATTTATAATTGTACATTAAAACACATAACACAGCCAAAGCCAGGACGCGTTTGGTTTTTTGGTGATACATTTATAAGAATTGGAGATGGGATTGACGGTATTTTAGTATAAAATACGTATTTTTGAGAAAATAATTGCTAAACTTTGGGTTTAATTTGGGAATATATTTCAAACTTAATTATCTTTTGTTTATAAATCTCTTTGGAGATTAAAAAATGCACCCACCCCATGAGAAAAATGCTGGCTTTTATATGCGACCAGGTTTATTTAATTTGGTTTTGGTAAACTCAAATGGTATGTGCTTTAAATACGCTCATTTTTCCCCATAAGTAGTAACATAGCTAAACGCCCGCGTGAAGCAGTCCACAGTGCCACTTTCCCGTAAAGCAGCGTTTTTTCGACAATTTTGCGATTTTTTTTCCTAAAACAATGCGTGGAATAGTTATTTTCAGGCACTGTTAGTAAAAAAATTATATTTTTTGACCTTAAAAGCGACCAAAAAATAATTGTTAAAAGCGGCTCCACTTTTTACTGCTACTACTAATAAAATTTAATTTTTTTAAAGTTACCTAAAACTTTGTGCACTATTGTCAATGTTCTTTTTTATCCTCATCTGTTTTGGATCTGTGGATTAGCTTTCGCTTCGGCCAATAAAATTCGACTCGGACTTTGTAAACATAAAAATTTTGAAAAAATCATGAATTTTGCATTAGTATAGCAAAAATTTGGTGTCATTTGAGTCCTTTTCAAAATTTCAAAACGACTCATGATAAGCTTAGCTAAGATTCGATGATTTTCTCAAAAATTTTAAGTAACCGCTTTCAAAGCAATAAATTTACTTGGGAAAAAAAGTAGATACAGAGTTAGATACCATTTTTAGACACTTTAGTAATTAAATCTAATAATAGATATGTATTTGTAAAAAAAGATACCAGTACGCTTTACTGCATCCGTTCTGCATCACTGCAGACTATTATCAATATCCTCGACATAAGATGAAAGATGGCAAGTTTTAACTACTAATTAATTAATTCATTGGTTTGTTAATTTTTCCTTGAATAAGCGGAGGTTTGAAAAAGAGCTCAAAATTATGAATGATGCTAGGAGTACCGGTTTCGAGACTAACGTTATTGATAAGATAGTTCGTAAAATTAAATCTAACTAATTGACTTTTCAAAATAAACCAGAAAAAAGATTTTTATAACAATACTGCTTCTTCCCTGTAACCTTTAGTTCTGGTACAAGTCAAAAAAAGTATTTTCGGCAACTCTAAAAATAAAATAGGGTTTCTAGAAAAATTGGCAATCTACAAAATAAATCTTAAAGATTGATTTCAAAAATATATATGCAAATCCATGCACATAAGATTTAAAGAATATATGGCTCATCTGAGAAAAAATTTAGCGAAGTATGTACAGCATATTTTTGAAAAAGACCACAGTATTTACGAAAATAGTATTATTATTGTTAGAGCAGTTAATAACTGTAAATTTTTCGATGTTTTCGAGTCTTGAAATATACATGAACAATTGAACATGAACTCCGACAACGGTCCTATCCCCAGTTCCTCTCTTTTCTCATTAGTTAAGGTGCAAAAGCAATAAATTTTCTCTAAATTGAAATGACAAGAGTAAAGCCGACGTTGTCACCAATAAATTATGTATCTTTAATTTTACATTTTATTTTTACGCGAGTCTCATGACAATTGGCGATTATTCGAGATCCGCGAGAGGGCGCTTAAACTCACAAAATGGCGGTTGTAGCAGTGAACAACAAATGCTGTTTACATTGGTTTACATGTGTTGCGTGTAGGTCTCGCCTGTTTTGTGCATAATTTAGTGTCATAACTTAGTGATAATTATTCCAAAAATAGATATTAGTGCAGTAAGTGAACTACTGCAGGTACCATGCAACAGATACATCAAAAAAATTCCCACCAAGTCTAGAAGATTTTGTTCGGTCCCACGGTGTTTTTCACAAATACATTTCCCTGCACACATTCCCTGTCAGTGATTCAAAACTTTGTAAGCAATGACAACACCAGTTAAAATTTGGAAAAAATATAACCAAATAAATGTTCTTAAAAAAAAGTTTTAATAAAATGCATACTTGTAATTTGCTTATTTCAGGATTAATAAAAAAGAGAAAATGAATTATTTTTCTCTTCCTGAACTGCTAAAAAATTGAACAGTTTCATAGATAATTTTTTTCTCAAAAAATAGACATATAAAAATTGAATTTTGCAGGTATTAATCGTGATACCCTGAATAAGTCACCCTTAATGTTGTATACACAAGCAATAAACTTTACAAAAATAGCTTAATTGAAACACTTTTTCTTTAAATTAAACGCAAAGTGGTGACGATGTTTATTAAAAGTGTAAAATTTTACGGGAAATTTCTTTCAACTCAATATTTCAAAATTACCCTCTACACATTACATGTTAATTTATAAATTGTTTGTAACAGCTCCTAGAAGTCCGGAAGGAACCACCCTTGATCAAAGGGTACTGATAATACTAAATAAAAAGAATCCACTCCACAGCCAAGCAGTTAGTTGCACTCTTGCATTAACCGATCATTCTGGGGGTCCCAACTGGTCTTGTGAGTTACTCATACGCTTCTGCATCGTCAAGGAGTCGCTTTCTTGTATCAACAGGGCATCGTGGGGGTCCCTATCTGGTCAGAATCTCGATTCGCCCGCGTTCGAAAATAACACCACGGTCTCTAGCCATTTATTGTGAATAAACTAATTATTAGTGTAATCATAAATTATTGTAAATAAACTATTCTAAATAAAACCGATTACAGTACCTATTTATGATTCAAAAACACGAGTGTTTTAAAAATCAAATATCTTGTAGAATTATGCGAAATAGTTGTGGGACTTCTACGTAACAAAGTACAGGATATTTTCGGAGGTATTTCTAATATTCCTTTTAAAGAAAAAAACATGGACTATCTGTGGGAGATCAAATGCTTACTGTTTGTTCCGTTTTAGTAAATTTTTGTTTACCAGTATTTAACTAAAAAAAAACCGTATCAAATAAAAATTGGATATTTATAATCAATCATAAGGTAATTATGTTTTATTATAATATTACAGCATATCATTCATTGTATGATCTATAACAAAAAAAAAAAAATACTAACATAAATTGGCTGTATGACACTGACAATATAATACTAATATTAAAAATATGGAAAAAAATAAAGTTGAATAAGGCATTTAATTTTTAAGTTTTCACTTTGGACAGAACTATTTCTTAGGTATTCTTTGAAGATTTAGGCGATTTTTATGGTACCAAACTCTCTTGCAATTTGTATTGTTGCATTTCACCAGTTCCTTTCCATTATCGAACGTTTCACAAAGGCATGTAGGCACAATATTGTCTACCTACAAGAATAAATCAGTATTTGTAATTAAAAAGCTTTAATAAAACGTACCTTCTGTGAAGTTTGTGCTGTTTCAATAATATAGACATCTTCAGTAGCTGGTGCTTTAAAATAAAATAATTCGTAATAATTTGACAATTGGATTTTCATCAATACATTTTCTGGAGAATTTTTGCAAACTTGGCTTCACATTCCTGGAGAAACATAAGTGAGGTTGTCACTTAATTGTGACTTTTCATCTTTAATGACTTCAGTAAACAGTCACCGTTTTTGCGAAAATATAAACTCACATTTGGAATAGCCCTAACAAAGCATCTATGTTCATGCCACTCATGACTGTAAACAGCCTTAACCCCCGAAATGAGGTAGACATCCCTACCCTTGGTGTCTGGAGCTAAGTCTGTAAAATCTTGTACTTGTACACCAGAGATCGATTTCATCACTAAACCAGTAAACAACGAAAAGTCTTTTTGTTCGAATCCGTGACTCCTTCGATCCTCCCTCACATTTTGGTCCAAAGGAGCCGGATCAACCAGCATCATCACGATCGAACACTCAGTAGAAATCGTCTTCAAGGGAAGATACCACATCAAGTCGTCCACTTTGAGGTGAGGAAATTTATCGCTGAACTATCAATAGCATCCAGCCCAACCCTGTGGAAAGGGTCTTCACCGGAGGGTGCCAGGTCAACCCATCGAAACAGCTGTGCAAATCGTCACCAACAGCAAGCTTAGAGGCGGTGGAACCCATCAACGAGCCGTCATCATCGTCCAGACTTTTGGAAATCGCATCTTCCTCACAATCTATTACCCGTGAAATGAAATTTTTTCCAAATAAAAGTACGAAGAATGACCAGAGATTATGATTCCACTTGTCTCTAAAATATAAACATGGAAACATCATTCACATCACATGTAGGGTTGATTCACGTTATACTTACAATGCTTTACAAATTAATTACTTTAAAAAATTAAACTTCACTGACTTCTGTCAAAAGCAATCTCCACAAGCAATTAAAAGTTACTAAAAAATGCGGGCAAATTTGAAAAAATTATCAAATTTTAATAATTAATTTTAAAAAAACAGTTGAAAGAAATTTAGTTTTAACTACATTATTAAATAGACTAAATCCCATTGTTTATGCCACCTTGAATAATAATTTGAATATCGTTCGCTAAATACGTGAAAAAAATTCCCAAATTTTATTTCACATAAGCCACCATGTAAAAGGTGTCCTGAAGCTGATGGATGACGTCATTTGAAAAAGGTCTATTCTTTTCTTGATTTTCTATTAAATCGAAATTAGATTTTCTAGTTATACGTGGTGAGTTATACGGAATCTCTGTTGTAAGTGAGTTTAATTGTATATAATCTCAAAGTACCACTTTTACTTAATTTCAGAGCGTGACAAATGCCACCTAACTCTTTACATACTAAACATCTCATAAGCTGCCCAAAAAATGTAGAACCCACTCTCATAAATCCTGAGGGTTTCGCAGATTTTATTCCGCCCAACGTTAAAGTAACAGAGGTACGTGCTTTAACCCTGAAACAACTAAAAAAACCATGTATATGGGAGATCACCGTCACACTTGAAGGAGGTTAGATCATCAACATAGAATAAAGAGATCCTAACTTTCCATGTGTTTGTAGATGCATCGGTTTATTATGATAATGTTAAAAGGTATTACCTGCGATCGGCCCTTGATAAGTACAAGCCGAGGAACACAAATTTATTACCAGAAAAGAAAGCCATCCGTAATGGAGATGTTTACTGGATTTTTGAGTACGAAATCATATGCGAGTGTGGGTTATCAGCGGTTTTTTAGATTATTTTTTTTAGGTTTTTTTAGACCCGTTGACGTGACTCGGTTTATCTGAGTTGATTTATTGAGGGTTTAAAATTCAAAATATCGTGAACCGGTTTACAGAAAAATTGATCACGATTAAATATTTTGATTGCGATAACTGGACGTGTGTCAATGTAAATCAAATGGGAACTTAATCGTGATCAATTTTTCTGTAAACAGGCTCCAGTCCAGTCTAGTGTTTTAATTCAGTTAATTAATTTAATTTAAATGTATTTTTGATTTATTAATTAAAATTTCATTCAATGTATTCAAACCGTTTTCATTTTTGTGCTGAAGTGGCCCAATAGATAAACAGAGTAAAATCTTTGAAAAATGTTAATTTTAAAATATACCTTGAAAATCGGGGGTGTTTTCACGATTTTTTTTTGCTTTTCAGTTTACCCTTGAAAATCGGGGTGTTTTTTACATTTTTTTTTGGTGTGTCTTGAATAGGCTCTATTAGTAGTCATACAGCGTTTTATTTTATTTTGGAGAGTTTTAATTGTTCAAGTCAAAAAAATATTCAAAATTCCGGTATTTTTTTTAAACTGTGAAAAAAATCCAGATTATCTAGTTGACTGTCTACTAGTTACAACTTTACAACTAGTTGACTTGTTGTAAAGCCTCCAAGGATTCACTCCCACGACGCAGTGACGGATTAAAGCCTTGCCTTCAGAAGTCAAGTCTTAATTATAGTCTTTTTTTGAACGTCAAAACCACAAATTGCCTTTCCTCAGACCATTTGGTAAGCCACACGCGCCACTGAGCCACGCTTTGCGGCTTCATCTTTGAAACCGTCATCTACTCCACTGGATTTGGTTTTGATAGCTGAGAAAAAACAGACCTGCTGGGCAGTGGAGCTGTTAGATAAAGAAAGCTACTCCATTACACTTACAAAGAGAACATGTTACGTATGTTTGAGTTAGATAAGTTTATTTACGAAATGTAATTTTTTGATAATAAAAAATTGGTACTTTTCAAGATATTTGATAAAAATTAGCTCCATTTTGCCCTTTAAAAATCCAAAACCCACGACTCAAGTCAGGAGGACTTTTATGGATATGTTTAGAACATCTAAATAGGACTCCACAAAAATTCAGTTTAGTCGGAATTTTTTTGAAGTTTTGTGCGTTTTTTGTCTAATTTTAGTAGGCTACTTATCTAAATCAGTAAAATAAAATAGAATAAATAAGCCATTAAGTCTTTAACCAAAAAAGTCGTTACAACTACTGTAATTTGTAAATTATACAGGGTGTCTCAACTAAAATTTGCACCCCCTAAAATCTCTGATTTCGTCCAAGTTTCAAAAAATACTAAAACAAGTCCATTTTAGCTTAAAGGGGTATCAAATTTTGTCATGTTTCAAAGCTATTACCATATCCCTCTAGCGCCCAGAACCACCCTTTGAAAAAATTTAAATAGCAAGTGGGATCGAGTGAAAATCATTTTAAAGCTGCTTTTATTGTCTATGCAACCATGTATCTTTTATAAATTTTGAACGATTCATTTTTGAGAATCACAAAATTGTTTTATAGGCTTAGAGAAATTTTCAAAATTGTCAATCCGGTACACTCATTCAAATTGTGATCAAGTTTTTTGGTATGGATGAACTCCAAACGTTATCTGCGGAAAGGTCCCAATGACTGGCTGGGCACTTCCCGATTTAACCCTTTGGATTTCTTTTTGTGGGGCCACTTAAAGTCCAGCGTTTATGAAACACTATTTCTCTTCAAGTGCTTCGACAAAGAATCGTCGCAGAATGCTGTTTGATCACGCCCGAAATGTTGCAAAACGTTAGGCAAGTTTTTGAAAATCGTTTGTACCCTTGTATGGAAGTTGGGGATGGACAATTTGAACAATACTTATATTGATGAGGATAAAAATCAATTAAAAATTAAACATTTATTGAAGTCTTAAATAATAATAAAATTAAGTTATACTAGGAGGTGGGAGTACTAGGAGATCCCACCACATCAATTATTTCACTTCCCCCAACCTTATTTTCAGAATCCACATTTGAAATTAATTGTGGTGGTATTGTCAATGTTTTTCCAGGATTTAAAGCTTCGTACTGGTGTCTCAATGACTGTAATTCATATTCACAAGTACTCAAAGCTGACTTAATTTCCATAAGCAACACCATGTCACTTCTAAGTTCATTGAAATTTTGGCAGATCTCTTCTGTAGGAATTGGATTTAATTCTAAAAATAAATAATAAATAGAAGAAAAATATTTATAAAATAACTCACCTAATCCCATTTCTTGTAATAGCTGTTCAATTCCTTTTGATTTTTTCTGACCTACATTTGCGGGCAATTTCATTCTCTGTGATCTCAAAGAAACACCACTATTTTTATAATCCGGGAATTTAATACCTGCAGTCTCAACAGCCTGTAAAATATGCTTTGAAAGAAAAATGTTTAATTAGTAACTGAACACCAAAAAACCTGTGAAAAAAAGAATAAAAACAAAACAAGTTTCACTATTTTTTTCAATTCCAATCAATAACAATAGTTTAGTAAAAATAAATGAAGTTAATACTTACTGCTGTATCAACACGTGAGGGTCTTGAAGGATTTGCAATTTTCTTCTTAGGCAACTTCTTGTCTGTTTTTCTAGGAGTTTCACTTTGGCTATCAGCCTGACTGATCAATTTCTGCAAATCTTGTGTTTTCCTTTCACGCTCCTTCTTCCTAGCTTCAATTTTCTTCAATTCTAACAGCAAGAATTGCTCTTCCTCAATCTAACAATCAAGAATTAATTTCTGTAACCAAAATTGTAACACTGACCTGTTGTTGAGTCCTGTCATACAGTTTTTTCAACTGTTCCTTCCTCCTTTTTTCATGATCAACATCATACGTATAAATTTTCTTCTCACCCCTCAACTAAAATTAAATTTTATCAACCTCAATAAAATCACAGTAATTGTAAGTGCTCACTTTGCTCATAATGCCACAAATTTTATAATAACGATCTTTGATATCTTCCACTGATCTTTTTGTAAACTTTTCAGTATCATATCTATCTGCCATTATAATAAACCTAAGATCAAATCTTTGTGCCAACTGCATCATATGATCTGTCTCCTCTTTAGTCCAACCATCAGCTCTTAAATGTTGGTGATATTCAGTATCTGTATACGTGCAAATATCAACTTTCTAAAATTAGAAAATTAGCACAAACACAGTAACAACTCAAAGCACCTTATTAAATTTAGCAAAAGGATAATCTTTCGGCTCATCAGACGGCCTCCTCCAATGATGAAACACAGCCCCATCACTTCTGGCAGGATTTGTAAATGGTACCCACTTCCATTTCCTTGGTTTCCTCATTCCCAACTTAATTTTTATTTGTTTATAACCATTGCAGGTATCAGAGGGAAACAGAGGTGACACATCTTTGTTATCATGATACAACAAAGCAAACACTTCACGGTGCATTCCTTCCGGTCTTTTCTGGGTTTTTGTAGTCGTTTGAGGACGTTTCCTCTGTTTATCTGAACCGATAATTGATTCCCGAGTTATTTCCTGGGCAGTTGGGTGCTCCAACTCCATTATGTCTCGAACATCAGCCATTTTTCTAGAACAGCAAAATATCACATCGTTTTGTAAAAACAAGGCAGTTGGTACATACAGAGCTGTTAGTTCTTCGTCTCAGTCAAAATAAAGGGAGCTCCAAAGATAGGTTATGTCAAAATTAAACACGAACAGCACGTCACTAACGCATTACTGCACCAAGGGGGCTTTCACTAACAAACTTTAACTAACTTAACACTTTCTACTAACTAATTCACTTAAATAAACGTACTTTAAGGTTAATTTCTAAAAATAAGATGCAAAACTTTTTTGTTATTCTTAACTGTCAATCAACAAACGACGAAACGACATTAGCGACCCCATGTGGCGGCACCAACAAGTGAGTCGTGAATTGGTGAAGTCGCATAAATGCGAAAATTGTACCAATATTTTAAATTATTCTACAAATCATTTATTATTTTGTACAAACATTATAAATACAGTTTATGTGCGTTTTTGTACATTGAAATTTGAGTTAAAATTCGCTATCTGCAGAAATAGGTTTTTTTGTAGTGACTTTTTGCGCATGCGCATTGTGATCTTTCTTTTACACGTGTTCTGTCATCGAGTTTATAGGTTAGAATATAAATTAAATAAATAAAACCTTAGTTTAATATTATTTGATTGTGAAACATTTATCAGAGAACAACACGAAAAATGGCTTTGTACAATTTCAAGAAAATTGCTGTTGTCCCATCGGCAAAGGTAGGTTTACAAAATTTTGGACCATTTTGATCATTTGGTTTTGTTTAGGACTTCATCGACATAATCCTTTCAAAAACTCAACGTAAAACTCCTACGGTGGTCCACAAGCAGTATAAAATAACACGAATTCGCACTTTCTACTTGAGAAAAATCAAATTTTCTCAACAAAGTTTTCATGATAGATTGACTCAAATCCTAACCGAATTTCCCAAGCTTGACGATGTGCACCCCTTTTACGCTGATTTAATTAACGTTCTTTACGATAAGGACCATTATAAATTAGCTTTAGGTCAAATAAACACAGCTAAACATTTGATTGATAATGTTGCGAAAGATTATGTACGTTTGATGAAGTATGGAGATTCTTTATATCGTTGTAAACAGCTGAAAAGGGCTGCTTTGGGTCGTATGGCCACTATTATGAAAAGACAAGGGTCAAATTTAACTTATTTGGAACAAGTCAGGCAACATTTAGCTCGTTTGCCTTCAATTGATCCTTACACAAGAACAATAATTATTTGCGGATTTCCAAATGTTGGAAAATCATCATTTATGAATAAAGTAACACGTGCTGATGTTGAAGTCCAACCTTATGCTTTTACAACAAAATCATTGTATGTGGGACACATGGATTACAAGTATTTGAGATGGCAAGTGATTGATACTCCAGGGATTTTAGATCACTCTTTAGAAGAAAGAAACGTGATTGAAATGCAAGCTGTTACAGCCCTGGCACATCTCAGGGCCTGTGTTTTGTACTTCATTGATCCGTCAGAACAATGTGGACACACTTTGGAAGAACAAGTCAGGTTATTTGAGTCAATTAAGCCTTTATTTGCTAACAAACCCTTGATTGTTGTTGCAAATAAGATCGATATATTGCCTCTAGATGAGCTCTCGGAGGAAAAACAACAAGTTTTAGAAGGACTAAAAGACGATTCAAGTATCACAATTATGGAAATGTCCACTGTGACTGACCAGGGGGTCATGGAAGTCAAAACTGAGGCTTGTGAGACACTTTTAAGCTACAGAGTCGACCAAAAAATGCGGTCGAAAAAAGTCGATGGTCTGCTTAACCGTCTCCATGTCGCCGTTCCCAAGCCGCGAGACGATAAACCCCGCCCGCCTTGTATCCCTGAAGCGATTTTGGCCAAACGCGAGGCCTTACAAGCTCGCAAACGCAAGCTTGAGCGCGACATCGAGCTTGAAGAGGGCGATGACTACGTCCTTGACCTTAAGAAGACCTACACCGAGATCCCTGAAGAGGAACGGTATGATATCATCCCAGAAATTTGGGAAGGTCACAATATTGCAGATTATATTGATCCGGAGATTTTCGATAAATTGGAGGCTCTGGAACGGGAGGAAGAAATTCGAGAAGAGACTGGTATGTATGTGGTGCCGAAGATCGAGCTTACGGATACGATGAGGGAGATTAAGGCTTTGGCGTTGCAAATTCGGAATAAGAAGGCTATTCTTAAGGATGAGGCGAGGGTGAATAAGCAGTGTAGGAAGCCGACGATGCCGAGGAATACGAGGGCGAAGGCAAGGGATCGGTCAGTGTCGAAGTTGAAGAAGAGTATGGAAGAGTTGGGAGTGGATATGAGCGAGACGAAGGATGCACACTTTGCGAAGAGGAAGAGGGGGGCATCGATGCCTCCTCCGGCGAAGAAGATGAGGATGGAAGTAGATAAAGAGTCGACGAGTGTAGCAGTGAGAGGAACCAGGGCGATGGTGCCTACGAGGAATGAGATGGGGGTGAAGGATCCAGCGGTAAGGAGAAATACATTATATTTTCTATTAATTTATTGAAGTCTGTTGATAATAACAAGAAGTAATACGACCTCTATTGATTAAATTTGGATGTATTTGTCTTATTGAGGGAGCAAACTCAAATTATTGACATGATTGTATTAATTTTAAACGGACAAACCATATTTTTGACTTAGACTACTTTGATTACACTCTTGGATCTCTTGTTACAATTGCTTTCATTCTCAGACATGACCACTGTCATCTTTTCCTTCCTTGATTTACGGGATAGGTTCCACTTCTTTTTTCATTTTTGTCGTTAAATATTTGTTTCTTTTTTTTCAGATGAGGAAGAAACTGGCTAAAATTGCACACCGGGCAATCAGCAAAAAGGTTAAGAAATACGGTCTTAAAGGAGAAGCTGATAGATTTATTGGTAACAAAATGCCGAAACATTTGTTTACTGGAAAACGTGGTATTGGTAAAACAGATCGCCGTTAATTATTTGTACTCAGGGTGTGTAATAAAGTTTGATTTTGAAATATTGTTTTATTAATCCTTTCTCAATAATTTTTTTGGACAAAGTATTTTAGTTTCTTCTGATAGCCCAACTAAAACGGTGTAAATATGTGTGTATAGGAAAAGTAAATAAAAGTCTACGCACTGTAAGACTAGCAAAAATAGCGACCCAGTTTCGTGAGTCATGCTCGGCATGTTTTAAAGGCTATCATCTTTGTAATTGGATTGTTTTGTGATGACTATTTCACTCATGGATTTTTTAACCAATCACACACTTATTCAACAATGAAAACGAAAGTTACAATTGAAAAAATGAGCTGTCAAAATTTTTCGGAGGTTTTTAGGCAATGCGAAAAACACAACGTACAAAACCTCCTTTTTCAGCAAAAAAAATACTTCTTTTGCCAGAAGTAGTGTTGCCTTAATTACATAATAAACAAACAAAAATTAATTTGCAAAAATTGTAAAGAAAAAAGTCACGCAAGTTGTTTCAAGAAATAATCTTGACGAATACCATTCGAGTTCAGATGATTTTGCCTGAAAAAAAATACCGATTGTAGACTTGAGTTCTACAATTTTGTTCATGACATTTATCAAAAACTATTCAATTGACGTCTTAAAGTTTTTATGACAATGTCATTCGCAAAATTGCTAGGCGAACTCTCGTAACAATCCGTAAATTTTTTCGGCATAATCTCTTATTATAACTGAATATTTCGAAATAAAACAACATATTTATATACGTTTGAATATCCTTGGAAATGAATACGTGTGGCCTTTAGCAAGAGAATCGCATAACAATTAATTATATTTATTGTATTATTGGGATAAAGGACTTATAAAACTGACTTATTGGCTGCCGACCAGTTTCGTGAAGCTTTTAATTTTTTGTCCACTTTTTCAAGGCTAAAATACAAATTAACATTAAAAGGTGGACAAAAAATAAAAAAACTCCACGAAACTGGTCGGCAACCAATAAGTCAGTTTTCTTAGTCCTATATACCTATAGTACAATAAATAATTACATATAGGACGACCAACAACAATTAATTTCGTACTAAAAAATATGTTTTCATACAATTTTGTACCAAATTATTGTTTCTTAATCACTGCGTATTTATTTAAAATTAGTTTTTCTTTGAGAACATTTCCATTTATTATATAAATAAATAAATCGTAATATTCATCTCCTATTGGGTCTGACAGTGTCATGCGATGTTCAAAGTATTAACAAAAAGTAGTAACGAGTAGAGTATAAGAGTAAATATTTCCAAATGAATAAAATTGCTATAAAAGTTGTAAAATCATTACATCTTTGAGGTTAATACTTATAAAGATAAATGAAAGTCCTGTTATTTTCAAATTGCTCGATAGAAAGAAACTTTAAGGTTTAAAACAAATGATAAAAGAAAAAGCGAGATAACAAATCCATATTAGTTATCTTCGGTGCTGGAGAGTCTTGCTTAAACGACGAGGTAATTATTAATTAACCGGTGTAATCCAGCGGGCTGCATGTTATTCATTCAACTGGTCTACTGGTTGACCAGTTGAATGTATAACATGCAACCCGCTGGATTACACCGGTTAATTACCTGATCGTTTAAGCAAGACTCTTTTCACCGAAGCTTAGTTATCATTTATCAATGATAGTAATCTATGAAAATAAAGGTTTGGAATAATACATTTGGTTTTCTATTATAAAAAACCAGTCATTTAAGGCATTATAACTATATTTCTAAACTTAAATACATAAAACTCAAAAGTTTATACATGGCGTCATGAAACATGTAAAAAAAATATAGAAAAACGATTACCCCGTAATTGTTACGACATGGTGGTAGGTGTGGAATATTCCAATCGTGGCCTTTTACGTAAAGGTTCCTCTGTATCTTGCAAATGGTCCCGTTTTCTTGTCGAATTCTGTAACATTTATGTATAAATATTGTAAAAAATCTAAGTTTAGTCTAATTTTCAGCAATTTTTATTTAACACCTCTGTTCTGTTTTATTGTTTATTTACGAAACAATGAGAATGTGACTAAAATTATTCCAACAAAGCACTCCTACTTTGCAATTTTATAAATCAGGTCATTGAAGCTTGTTGTATGGCCTGTTTTTTTAGCAGAGAGAAACTAACAAGTGGCCCAAATATGCTTCATTTAACAACAGATTGAAAATTAAACTAACATTTTCTTTGTCACAAGTATGTAAATGTAAAAGGTGTTGTGCTAGAATGTCCCTAATCAAATACAAGTAACCTGAGATCGAAATATAACTGAATCAGAGCAGGTTGTGCCAGCGTAACTGTAATGATAAGACACACAACCTGCTCTGATTCAGTTACATTTCGATCTCACCTTACTTTTACTGGTAAGTTTACAATTATTAGAATGTAAATTGAAAAGGTCCAGACTAAAAATTACTAACTTAGGAGTCCAAATATGGTCGTTATGAATTAGAATCACCCGCCTGGTTACAACACAAAGAAAATTTCATTAGAAATTGATAATATAAAAGTGCAATGATATAAATATAGCACAAACCCTAAAGCCCCTTTGACTAGGTAATGCACTTTTATTAACAGTTATAAGTCTTGCATTAATATCAAAAAATTGAGTGTTACATGCACTACGAAATAAAGTAAAATGCTTAAATCAGTACTTGCCTTTTTATCCCAATGTGTCTGCATATATTTGAGTACGATGCTAGTTTTTTCTGTAACAATTACTGCAAACACAAAATGTAGATTCACATGGGTAAATATCACCCAAAAGTACTTACTTTGTTCAGAAGGAAAATCCTTAGTAGGTACATATACCGAAGGCCGCTTTAACGGGCATCTACTACTGTTATCAACATGGAACTTTGCAAAATTATTTTCATCGTACGAAGGGAGACCTTTGAGAAATTCAGCAACAGACTAAAAACATAAAATCGATTGTTTCTCTAACTTTTTCACATGATCTGCATACACTTACCATATTGCTCAATATTACAATTATCACTTGTAATACAAATTGTCTTTAAATTAATAACTAAATTTCATTCCAGTACATTTTGATTGCAATAATCCAAAAGGTTGCAAGCAACAACAATTTATACAAACAAATGAAACATCCTCTCAGTGCGCACTTTGTGAATTCTACCCAACTGTAAATGTTTCTTCAGGAAGAACTAAATAAATAATACAATAAATGGCAATTTTGAGACTTTGGAGTATTATAAAATGCCCAAAAAAATATATAATAATGCCATTGAACAACTATCGCACCATATTTTGATTTTTTTACTTTGACAGATCGCCATTTGTTTTGAGTCTGACCACAGACATAAAACATAATAGAAAGATGGCACATAACAATTAACTGCGCCACCTATAGTCCTAAGAAAATATTATTTAAGATTTATAACAACTTAAAATATTCAAGTCTTAAACGTTTTGATATAATGTAAACAGTCTTGTAAATACAAGACTACAAAGTAGAAGTTTAAAAATCAAAACCAATTAATCTAAATAATTATTATTAGTTTTAAAAATGTTATTAGCAGTAAATTGAAACTAATTAAAATGTGTATTAATAGGAAAGAAACGTTAAAAGTCAAATTTGTCAGTTTATTCAACAACATTTTAAAAATTTGAATTTTTTTCATAACGACCCACGTGTTTACTAATTTGAAAAGTCATCATTATACTTCTTAAAGTTTGTTTACTAATCAAAAAACCACCACCTGTTGAATTAGGTTTGTCAAAATTAAATTTACTAGAATTTGACATCGTCAAAATTTTTGGTTATTCTGTCACTTTCCTGTCATGCTCAAAAGAGTTGAAAATTTTGGTTTCCAATTAAAATGAGAATGTTAAAATACTACAAACAGTTAGAGATTTGTTCGATTAACAACTACAGCTAAGTGTAACATGCTGTCACAATTTAATAAAAGAACAAATTGCAGCTCCAAATGCTTGTCAAATTTAGGTTGATTTTATTGTATGTCATTTTAAAAGTTGTGCCATGTTGCCAGATGTATTTTACGCAAAATTGCGACGTTGGTGGTTTTTTGATAAGTGAACAAACTTTATATTGATTTTTGTTATTTGTCACGTCAATATTGTTAACAATAAAAAAAATAGTTTTAAATTTTTGTCACATTTTTTAAAGTTTTTAAAATAACTTAAATTATTAATTTATTATTAATTTTGTGCTCTTGTGCTCTAAAAAAAAACTGACAATGAAATAGCTGATGAGGGCGCTACTGTTGCATTAATGATCTGACTTATAAATTCCTAATTTAATTTTTTTCGCGATTATTTATTCTTTTACATGCTTTTATATTTAACCATGATAAAAAAAATAAGAGTAATATTAAACAGTAGGTGCTAAAAACTAAGTAAAATAAATGTAAGAATAATATTGTGATAAAGTTTTTTTGTAACAAAACAGAATTTTTTGTAACAGTTTTTTTGAAATACAGTAAATAAGTGTTATGTTTTTTATTCTAATTTTTTTTTATTTGTAATAAAAAATTGTGAGTTGACGGTGATTTACAATATTCTGTAAGTTTGTCATTTTACTTGCTCAAAAACCAATGATTGCGATGAACTTTTTCCCTCAGTTTTCACTTGTATGGGTGGTCTTTCTTAAAATGAATATATTTTTTGTTAGTGGAAAAAATATATTTATTTTAAGGTATGACTTTAACACTCTCTTTTGAAAAATAGTTATTTTTATGAAAATTCACAATCAAAGAATAACTTAAAATTGAAGTAAACTTAAAAATTTGTATCACAGGCAAAAAATAGTTATTTACACGATATTTACGGAAAAATATATTTTGTTTTTAGACGAGTGCGTTTTGCGCACGGATGAAGAATGTCACACGAATAAAGCAAAACTGTTTTCTCACGTCTTTTGTATATTATTTTTTGCACGAATCCTCTACAAGGCCGAAAAACGATAATTTTAAACTTTACCATTTTTTTGTCGAAAAAATCATATGGTAGGTAACTAACTGTCAGATTTTCTTTAATTCAAGTTACTAAAATCTACTGTTAAAGTTTGACATTCTAATGTTTTACACAATTTAAATTTTAAATGCAATTTTGTGAATGCATTTCTGCTGTTTTATCTGAATAAAAGTGGTAAAGTGAATGGTTTTATTATAAACTTGGGCTCTGATACAACAATCTAATTTTAAACCGTTTTTTAAACGAGAAAAATTCCTGTGTTTTTGCAGGCACTAGTGCGGTAAAAACGAAAGATGATTGTAAAATTGACGGTACCGATTGTTCGCTCAGTGTGTAATCACCTGATTTTTAGTAAAGTAGTGCAAAAAATAATATTTTAAACTTACGATATGACATGTATTTACTGTATTTTAAATAACTAAAAAATAACTTAAAAAAAAACAAGGTAATTATAACTTTACATGTAATTTTTGTGGCAGGAGGCAGGTTGGAGTTAAACTTTAATTCCCAATTATACTGTTTAACATTTATTTTATTTTGTTTTTATCGTAATAAAACAATCAAAATCAAGATCAAACTATACAAATAAAGTTGCAAATTAAATGTTTTCTCATTAAGTGATCATATAAAACAGTAAACGACTCTGTTCTGATAGTTCGCATTTCTATCACGAGGTGCTGTGTCAATTTTATTTGTGTCTATCTTCTTTACTTTATTTCTGTCTATCAATGACAGATCAAAGATATTGCAGTTTGTTACTTTACCGGCCCTAAGTGCGACGTCAAATTTGTGACATTTAGGTTAGGTTTTTAAAAATTTGTACAAATTTATTCCAATATAAAACTCATTTTATTGAAAATTTAGTGTAATGTGGTCATTTTTCTCTCGTGATCCTTCCAAAGATTTCAATTTTGAAATCGGGGAATTAGTTAAAGGACTCGATGAAAAGAGTGTATGGACTTTGCATAAGGGCAAAAGAAAGGTATTTTGGTTAATATTTCGCTGTATTTGATTTATTTTAATGTTATTGGATGTGTTTAAGGGTACAAATGAAGAGATTTCAATATTTGTTTATGATATTAAAGGCGGGTCAGAGACACAATTAGACATTGCTAAAGCAGCAGTAAAACGATTGAAAACATTGAGACACCCTAGTATTCTAACTTATTTAGATAGCTACGAGTCAGATAAAGTTTTGTATTTAGCTACGGAATATGTCGAACCTTTAGCTAGTCATTTAGAGAAATTAACGATAGAAGGTGCCCAAAAGGAGTTGTATATAGCTTGGGGACTTTTCCAAATTACGGTATATAAACTCTTCTAAGTTCTTGTAAAGATTTTTTTATTTTAGCGAGCATTATCTTTTTTGAATAATGATGGTAATCTTAGACACAACAATGTCAATATCTGGTCAGTTTTTGTTAATTCTTCTGGTGAGTGGAAATTGGGAGGTGTTGAATATGTCTCAAGTGCTCAAGACAATTCTAATTTTGTTATTAAAATTATACCAACTTTGGAAATGTATGACCCTCCGGAAAAGAATGATCCAACTAAACAAAGGTCAATTACCAAATGGTTTGTTATCCCAAATTCATTTTTCTGTTTTTTTTTTAATTGTACTAATAGTTCTACAGATATGTGGGGGTTGGGTTGTTTAATTTGGGAAGTTTTCAATGGCCCTCTATATCAACAGTCTTCTCTAAAAATCCTAGATAAAATCCCTAAACAGTTGGGTCCATTATATTGTGAACTAGTTGGGGCAAATCCGTCATCAAGGCCTAATCCTGCCGATATTATAACCAGATGCCGAAAACTCGGTGGTTATTTTAAAAACGATCTTGTAGACACTTTATTATTTTTAGAAGAAATTCAAATTAAGGATAAGAACGAAAAAAATCGATTCTTTTCAAACCTGACACCACATTTAGATAATTTTCCAGAGAGTGTTTGCAAACATAAGATTTTACCTCAGTTAATCACCGCCTTTGATTATGGAGACGCAGGATCTGCAGTTTTAGCCCCTATGTTTAAGGTAAGAATTGAGCTACTGCAGCATGTAAAGAGTCGGTTCAAGTGTAAAAGCAATTATAAGTACGGTAATTTATATAATTAAATAGTTTCAAAGGCTATAAAGTGAGAGTCAGCGACTGCCAGACGTTATCGAATCAAGCTTAAGATTTTGTTGTATTTATATATCAAATTAAGTGCGACACTAGCGGAAAACCGCAGAACTAATTAGTGTGACGTAGAGTTGAGTATAAAGTACCAATATGACTATAACGCTTGATAAACAAAGATTAAGCGGCTAAATTCAAATGTTACTAATGTCATTCATATCAGATTAACTTGTTAAATATTGACTATATTATCGGTTGTTTTATGTTGGAGCTTAGAAGATTTTTTTTTAAACAAAATATGATGACAAACAATAAAAATTGAGAGTCGTTATTAAGTCATAGACTAGTGATATGTTTTTCTAGTTGGGCCAATTGCTTGATGAAGCTGAATATCAAAAGAAAATTGTTCCTTGTGTGGTAAAACTATTTGTAAGCAACGACAGAGCAACTAGATCTAGACTTTTGCAACAATTGGAATATTTCATTGGTCACTTACAAGCAGCAACTGTAAACGAACAAATTTTTCCTCAAATTGCTCACGGGTTTATGGATACCAACCCCACGATTCGAGAACAGACTGTCAAAGTAAAATTTTTCTAAACTTGCTAGGAGTACTATTTTCTAATTCAAATTTTCAGTCTGTGATACATCTAGCTCCTAAATTAAGTTACAACAATTTAAATGTGGAAGTATTGCGTCATTTCGCTCGCCTGCAATCAAAAGACGATCAAGGCGGCATCCGTACTAACACTACAGTGTGTTTAGGAAAAATCGCCCAACACTTGCACCCTCAAATTCGGCAAAAAGTGCTAATTTCGGCTTTTATAAGAGCGATGCGTGATCCGTTTCCTCCTGCTCGAAATGCTGGGATTTTAGCCCTGGCGGCAACGCAACAGTATTATCTCTTGAACGAGGTTTCATCAAGGATTTTGCCTGCTTTATGTCAATTAACAATGGATCCGGAGAAGTCAGTGAGAGATTCGGTGTTTAGAACGATTAAGGGATTTTTGGGCAAGTTGGAGAAGGTGTCTGAAGATCCAAGTTTGAGGGAGAGTATGGGTATGGATATTTGTCGCATTTTGTGGTTTTGTGATTTTAATGGTAAATTGTGATACAGAGGCCGATGTTAATACTGCAACCCCTAGTCTAAGCAACGCGGCGGCAACGTGGGCAGGATGGGCGGTTACGGCTGTCACAGCCAAGTTTTATAGAAGTCAGTCTGATACGGTCAAGTCTATGAATCCGATGGCGAGCAAGATGTTGACGAAACCTGCTTCATTAGGTAATTATCTTTTGAAAAAATAAATTAAAAAGATTCTTGATTTATAGAACAACCATCGAGTAGTAGCATTTCAACGACTACTTCAAGTGTTACTTCTATGACCTCTTTGGAGCACGAGGAGGGGAGTAGAGGGAACGAGTCAGTTTCTGATTATGATTATGACCATTGGGGAGATAACGACAATTGGGGAGACATGGAGGTAACTTTAATGAGCGAAAATAAAGTAGAACAGACTGTTAAACTATAGTCTGGGAAAAACTACGACAGGGTAAAGTGATCGATTATCGATTGAAATCGATTAATTACCATTTGATTATATTACCAAAATTAATTTATTGATTAATCGATTAATTTATTAATCGATTTTACTGTGTTGATATCTATATGATATTTTACTGTGTTGTTTATCTACTGTGTTGATATTTTTGTCGAAAATGTTACCGAAAACAATGTGTAAAGCAACGGTGCTAAAATATCGAATTCTTTTGTTGTCAAATTAATCAGTATTTGTTGACCACATTCTAGAAGTAAAACATTTTAGTTTTTTTCTAAGGTGATAAGTTGCAGGAACAGGTATGATTCATATCAATGAGTCAATAGACATTTGTTATGTAAATGGTATTTATCTGACTCACATGAATTATTTAATTTTATATTTATTTTTGAATTGTTAGAATAGAATTATGAAAAATATATTTCAGTATAATGAAAATAGTAAGGAAGATACAGAAGTCACACATTAAAAATTCCAGAAAATTAATTATCAATTAATAATAAATTAATCACTATTTTTGTTTGTTTAATTGTAAAATTATGATATAATGATTTTTGAATATTGTTTGTTAGACTGGGGGTCAGATGGCTAGTAGCAGTGGCAGCGGCGGCGGAGGTGGTACCAGTGATGCTGCAAGTCCTCCCTCAGGATCTGGCACCAATAAAATTACAGATGGTTGGGATAACGAAGAATGGGGTAGCCTTGAAGAGGAACCGGTAATATTAATAAATCTAAACAACAAAAACTTATTATTTTGTCTAATAAAAGGAAGTGGAAGCTGATCTTACTAGTCCCTCAGAAGCATGGAGTCCCAGTGATACGACTCCGATTATCCCTGAGTCGTACGAACACGGTTTAAGTAATAGAAAATCGGTAAATAATTGGGGTGATACCGAGTTTGAGCCTTTAGACGAGCAAACTACCACCAATCCAAAATTAGAAGAAGCTAAGAAAAAGAGGGAAGAAAGAAAATTAATGAGGCAAAAAGAGTTAGAAGCACGACGAGCTAGTAGGACAACAGGAGGACCGATGAAATTGGGGTCGAAAAAATTATAAATGAATTAGGGGAAATTATATTATTAAGGCTTTGACAACTTTTTAAGTCGGATTATAAAAGGAATTATAGAGACTTAAATATACACCAAACTTGATAAAGACTACAAACATATCTCGATGCATTGATTCCCAATTTTGATTAGGAATAGGTTCCTCCATTATTAAAATGTGAATGAAAATTATTAATGTTTCAATGTAGTATTTTTACAGGGTGTTTTAAAATTAAAGCGTTTGGAGTTCAGAACGTTCTAGGAGATTTAACCAAGAGTAAGAGAAAAGTTGTTAGGAAATTTGAAGACCTTAGCTTACAAATATATAAAAGTCTGAAGTTATAGATATACCTCAGTTATCTTCAAAAAAAGACCATAAATGTTGGTTTTTTACTAAATTATTATGGGTATTACTACAATCATGTAATAACAATGAAAATCTTGAAAAAGTAGTTTTAACGGGGAGTAAAAAATAATACATATTTATTTAAAAAAATGAAAAAATTGTTTTCGTACATCTTTAGTTAATTCCAGGTGTATCTCCCTACAACACTTCAAACTCGTCCTGCCTTAATTTGGGACATCCTGTATATTATTTTCTCTAATTTTTATAAATGATTAAGCTTTTTACGTGCAATTTTTTACAGCCTAAAATATAAAATACCGGTCTCATCATGATTATTGTATTCTTCCTTGATATTTATTAGCTTTTTATAATATAATAAAGTAAATATGCATGTGGTTGTATTTATGTAAATAATTTTATATTTTAAAATACTGTTAAAAATTAAGTTAGGTTTTATTTTACCGCCAATACTTTTATTTGTTAATTAAATCTGATATTTTTCTATGTATATAATTACCAAAAATACATATTCCAAGCCATTCAGATTTTAAATTTTCCGCCTCGATTTATTTACATCATAGTTTTATTTGTCAGCCACTAGGGTGTGCTGTTGTCAAATTAGATGTCAATGTACGTCAACACAGAATTTTCTTTTTAAAATGTGATATTTACTTTTACAATTAATTCTATTGATTTACGATGCTTCTTAAACACACGAGCAATAAATATAAGTGCAAATCTTTGATGTTATGCTTTTAATTTAATTAAAATGTTTAGTAAAAGAAATCTCGTCGACGTTAAAAAATCCACTTCAAAAATACAAGATCCTAAAAAAGATTTGGCGACAAGAATCAAACACTTAAAAATTATTTTAGGTAGGTGTTAGGGTGCTTTTAGAAAAGAAGTGCTATCAAATTTGACCCATCTGAAAATTAGGTTAACACAAATGTCTTTCAGATAATGTGGACATTGCCGAAGCTAAAGGCTTGTTCGAGGCCAACTTTAGTCACGTTTATAATATCCTTTACGACAGCTTTATTCAAGCTGAAGGAAACCTGAGACAACGAGGTAATTCACTTAACACTTCACTTGTCCTGAATCTGTTTGCTTTTTAGTGGAGTAAAATCGCCATTCTATCTTATTCCTTTCTTGCATAAAATATTTAAAACTATAACCAAATGAGTACAATCTTATAACTTTATTTTGACTGTCTGAAAGTGCTGTCTACAGTGTCAAGCAAAAAAAAAACGGACACCACTTTGGACAAACATGACAATTCTCAGCCAAAGCACACCACACCTCATTAAACCGTAGCAAACGACGCAAGATACACTAAACGGTCAAACTACACTAGACCACACCAGAACAAATCACGTTAACCACACCAAACCACAATAGATTATTAGGTGTCTGGTTTTTTTTGCTCCCGACTGTACAGGATGGTTTATTTTTGATGGTTTTGTCAGGTTTCTCATATATCCTATCATCACACAAAGAAACGAATAACACATTTTCGATCTACTTTTTTGAGGCAAATTTAATAGTCTAATGAGTTTTGTCTTATCACCTTTTGTTTATGAAATACAGGGCGTTTTTGATTTTTTTGGGATTTCTTTAAAAGTCCGTAACTTTTTTATTTTTTAATCAATTTAAAAAATTAAAAATGGTGCTATTACAGATTTTTTAGTTTTTGAGATATGGACCAAAATTATTATTTTTGAAATAGAAATCATAGTTGGCTGTGACTCTAAAAAATCGCAAATTTTCTGTTTTCAAAAATATATAATTTGTCTATTTTTAGAACATTTAAGAACATAGTCCTATGAAAACAAAAACATTCTTTGCTTTTATTTCTTTTGTAGGTCAGTTTTACATACAACAAAATACAGTAAATAGTATAAGCAAAAATGTTTTTAAAAATGATCTCATTATCTAATAAAAAATATAATAATAACAAAGAACAAAAGCAACAATTTATTAAAAGTAAATACAAAGTTTCAGCTCACTAGATGTTCAAATTGTCTTCCCTCTTCTTGAATACAAAGGTGTGCTCCTTTTTTTAACAACTCTTATTGTTATATTACTTAAATGAATGTTTGAAATTCTACCAAAAGCTCTTTCGGTGTATAATTTGAGTTGATTTAAGTTTTCACTATTGTCTTTATAAATATGATTTAAAAAAAAACTAAGGCTGTAAGATCGGGTGGACGTGGAGGCCATTGTATTGAGTCTTTATTTCCGATCCATTTTTTGCTAAAATATTCTGTTAATACATTTCTAATTGCATGGGTATTATGGGCGGGAGCACCGTCTTGTTGGTACCAAACATTTGGTAAAACATTTAATGGTATATCGTCTAGAAATCTATTCACTGTAACACTAAAAATCTGTCCGCACTGTCGAGTGGTTAAATAAAAAAAGTCAACTTATTTTTTTAAATATTGTTTTAATTTAAAAATAGATAAATTATGTATTTTTGCAAACAGAAAAAAATAGCGATTTTTTAGGGTTTCAGCCAACTATGATTTCTATTTAAAAAAAAAAAAATAAATAACTTTTGCGCATATCTTAAAAACTAAAAGATACAAAAAAAATTGACTACACTGTTCGATTTTATATAAAAATCCGTAATAACTCTAATTTTAATTTTTTAAATTGATTGAAAATAAAAAAGTTACGGAATATTAAAGAAATCGCCAAAAAATCAAAAACGCTTTGTATTTGATAAACAAAAGGTGATAAGACAAAACTGATTAGACTATTAAATTTGTTCAAAAAAGTATCATGAAAATGTGTTATTCGTTTCTTTGTGTGATAATCGGATATATGAGAAACCTGCCAAAACCATCAGAAATAAACCACCCTGTACAACAAGTTTTTAAAATCGTGTTTTCAAAAACATGCACACTGCGGTTGTAAATTAACTGTTTAAAGTAAAAGTTTGAAATTTTGTCTTTTTTGACCAAACCAGATAAGCTAAACAATAGAAAATTTTTTCGTGACAAAAATAATACCAGAAAACCGACTACGCCATCACATTAAAGATAATCTCTACTTATATTCTGCTGTGTTTTTGACTTGCAACTATTAGTTGTTAATTTATTAACACTTAAAACTAAAAAATCGTGTTTTTTAAGTCTTTTCTTATAGAATTAGTACTAATAGCTGATAAAGCAATCTTGATGCTTTATTTTTAACTCTTTTCAATCAAATACAATCAAAACTAACTTTGGATTGACTTGATCAGATCTTAATAACGAGAAAAAACGGAAAATATAACTTTTTTAAACTTATATTGTTGTCCGATTTAAAAGAGGGCAGACTTATTAAGCCTTCCCAATAAACAGATTATAAAAATAATTGCAGTTACCACAAACATCAAATAAACTATAAAACAACTCATAAAACTTGATTTAACAACGATCTTTTCTCAGAACCATTAAAAGATGTAAGCAAATCCTGCCAAGGTTGGACCCCCATAAATCAAGTTTTATGAGTTGTTTTATGGTTTATTTAATGTTTGCGGTAACTGCAATTATTTTTATGATTTGTTTATTGGGAGGGCTTAATAAGTTTGCCCTCTTTTCTATCGGACAACTATACCTTCATATTGTCTCTTTTCACAAAATCGGCGCTATCATACCCCTAGTTTTGACGCAATTTCAATTCGATTTTTTTAAAGCAGTATTTTTCAGAGGGTCTTAATCTATTTACTAATAAATTTCTACACTTATTAATCTTGCCCGTGATTGCACAAACGTCAATTAAAATTGATGAGCCATTAAACTCTGTTTAATTCAAAATATGATGCCGTGGTTGGTTAAAAAAGTGTTAAAGATTGATTAATGTACCATCAATTTTGATCGACGTTTATGCAAGCGACTCAATATGAACAATAATTTATTGTACATTACGCCACCTACATAAAAATAATTATTTATTTTTGACAATAGTATATTATAATTTGCGACAAAAAGATTTGGACACTGACAAGTAAAATCTTATAGTTTAAACCTTTTTTTTTTCCTTGTCAATCTTGACGTTAATTATTGACAATAAACTTTGGACTTAAGGGTGTGGATGTCGCCCTTTAATATAATTAAAATAACAAAATGAAAGTGGTGGACGTTTATGTCAATCGATAAAGAATTTTTTTTTCTACACAATAATGTCTTAATATGCTATTTGAAAAAATTAAGTTATGATTATTTTTATGTTGTCAGATTTTAAAAAATAACAATTTTTTTGTTATTATTATAAGATGTAGATTTAGCATTGCTACATTTCTCAAAGTGTTCTTGAACTACTGTAAAAATTTAAAACGCATAAGTCAAGTTACTTACAAGTGTTTCCATTTTGAAAATATTTTGGTTAAATCGAATCGAACCTGGTTTATATTTAGAATTTCATCTCAACATCTTTTTTAGTTCTTTACATACTTTTCACATACTTTTAGATAATAAATTAAAGAACGGCGGGTTTCGAATTAGTATATTAATGAACGCGTTTAATAAAGTCAATTTTGTGGCACGAACTCAAGTTTATAAAACAACCGCGAAGCGAGAGTTTTTGAAAGAATATACGCTTATAATGACGTAGGAAGCGCATTTTTTATACTTTTTTATAATAAGCTATTTTTTTTTAATTTTTTTATTGGAAAAGTATAAATTAAGATTTTGGTTGCATGTTTCGCAAAAATCGCCAACTCTGCTTAGAGTCAAATTATCAACGCCCAGTTTTGATACTAGTGATTTTGGAGATAACTCACTTAAAAACGAAATACTTCTTCGCAGATCTGCAAATATTATTAGAAGCACTGTAATTTGGTTTATAAGTAGGCTAAATTTCAAATTTTTAGTAGTAGTTTATTGACGAACAGCATGCGTATTTTTAAAAACTGAAAATGAAAAATTAAAAAAAATTAGAAATATCTTTATTTAAAAAATAGATGTTATTTTGAGTCGATTTTACTCTACTACTTGTCTCAGTCATATTGCGTTAACCCCTCATTTCTCACAGCTTCAAACAGATTCAATTTAAATAATTTTGTGTATCTGTACTAATTGTCTGTTTTTGTTGTCTCAGAGCTCTCTTTTCATTTGGGTAAGTGGCCTGGGTCTAACTCTCCACGTCCCCATATTACCATTCCTTATCATTTCAGTTCATAAGGCCCACAAGGAAGAACTAGAATGCACTCTATGGATCTTGGAACAGGTGCTCTGTTTGCTCCCAGAGCTAATCCACAAGAGGTGGCAGCTCCACTCTCTCGGTCGCATTTTATCCAAACTCTTACATTCTGGAAATTCTGTAAAGCTTCGCAGGCAAGCAATACGTTACTTTCTAATGTGGTACCAAGCCTTGAACGATAATGCGCCCGATTACGTCCATAACATGTTCCAAACCTTAGTACCGGGCTTGAATAGCCCCTCTTTGGCCCCGGTGCAAATCTCTGGGAGTGTGTTTCATGACACTAGTGCTCAGAATCCGGTCACTCCCAGTGAATTGCTGCCAGTGTTGCCACCTTCCGGGGGTGAGAAGGCTCCGGAGCACCAAAGTAAATTTTTCCTAGAAGCGCTTTTGGAGCATATGGTGCATACGGTTATCAAGTTAGAGTGGCACGATAAAGGGGCACACCACCACAGGTGTTTTCATTTTTTGTTGGAGAAATTTAAAGTGTACTATTTAATGAAGATTTGCCCGAGTTTTAGTCATGAAACTTCGTTGTATACACCAAATTTAGGTAAAATTAAGAGGGCCGTCTTGGTGGGTTTTATAACATGGCTGTCTTGGTGTGTGTTTTAGAGTTGCCAGTTTTGAGGAAACCTGAAGCTGAAAGTGAGTTTATTTTGTGTCGTGTAGCTTTGATTATGTGGGTGGCGAATCATTTACATCAGCCGAAAAAAAGTGTAGATGGAGGGCCTTCATCTATTACACATTCCACAGCAGCTGTGGTTCCACATGATGAGGAAGGACAACATGAGTCGGCTCATCCCAGCCTTGAGTCAAGTAAGGGATTCGCAAATTTAAATAATTATACGCACCCTGTTGGTGACTTTTTGAAACCTGAAAAGGGAAAAACCACGGCCGCTTTGATTAGTGTCAGAAGGTGTTTATTCGGCTAGTCGCATTTGAGTCTTGTTTCCTTTACACTAAATTGATTCTTTTTTTTTACGAAATATAGTTAAAACATATTTTGGAAAAAAATAAAATATTGGCATTTTTGGCGAAGTTACGGAAAAAATTATTCTAACATATTAAATAATTAAAATATTTACTTAAAATAAAAAACAGTTTTTTTACACTAATTTTTTTTACACAATTTATCAAAAATAATATAAACAGCAGAAGACATGAAATAAAAAAAATCGAAATTGTAAATAAATAAATACAAAAAATTAAAAACTTGATAAAGTCATAAACTTCTTCTATTCTTTTTTAGCAATTTCTCTTCAAACTAACAAAACAGCAAGCGACGAAGAACTAGCAAATCAAATCGTTCGGGAGGTTCTTTGTAGTTCTAGAGACAATGTAAATTTCATCCACGAAATTTATCGCCAGGCATTCCTAATTAATTTTAGTCATGTAGTTGCAATAAGAAAAATCATAGCAGTTTACAAAGACCTAATACAACTAAACGTACCTGAGATTCCTTCTTACATGTTAGAACTTCCTGAAGATGCCCCTAGATTTGTCGACGATGCCTCATTGGAAGGCATGCGACCTCCAAGATTACGAAACGATTCGTATTTAGGGGCTATACACCGAGAAAATTTGTTAGTAAGAGCTGGAATGCAGGTATTAAAAAATTGTGATTGTAATTTTTTTTACTGTTATTTTGTTAGAACGTTTTGCAATTGTTTATGACACATGCTGCCAACGTATTTTTGTTAGAAGTGAATCCACACATTCCTAAAATGTTGGAAGAACAGACTGATGCTTGTAAAAGAGTACTTAATATTTACAGATATATGGTTATGAATACTCGGATGGATAGTAGCACATGGTACTTTTTGTTTATATACTATTTTTTTTTTTAGTAACTGCGAGTTTTAGGGAGCAATTACTGTTGGTATTACTGCAAATAACTTCACTTGTTTTGGGCGAGAATCCTCCAAAGAAAAAAATGAACACCTTAGGTGGCAAATTAGCACCAGCCATTTTCCAGACTTTAATTGTAACTTGGATTAAAGCTAACTTAAATGTGATGATTTCACGCGAATTGTGGGACCGCTTTTTACTTGTTCTGACGTCTTTGACAAATTGGGAAGAACTTATCAAAGAATGGGCGGTAAATATATAAATCTAGGTTTTAAAAAAAATATAGTATGTAATTTCAGAAAACAATGGAAACTTTGACTCGAGTTTTAGCAAGACATGTCTACAATTTAGACCTAACTGATTTGCCTTTAGACCGTCTTATGGAGCAGAAATCAAAACGAGGTCGCCGGTCAGCAAACCGACCTGAAAGCACCATTCAAGGCAACCTGACTGACCACGGCCACATCTCAGTATGCCGACAAGACTCATCATTACCTGATGGTAACATTTTGAGGAAAAAAGTCAAACACGGGTTGACCCGAAGTCATAGCGAGACAAGTTTGAACGTCAAACGGAGGTCCTTCCAACGACAAAAACACGTATTTAGTTTTTTCATGTTGGTAGCACCCCTTAACACACTTTTGTAGAGTAAACACCGCCGTTCGCTCTCATTGGATAACATTCCTCAACTCGACACGGAATCAACGGATCGCACCCGATCTCCTAGTCCTGCGCCTTCTAGCGGTCTTGAAAGCAACTCAATTAAAGACTCTCCGATTCAATTGGATGTTCTCTCTGTTGAAAACTCGAATTCTGAAACGTTGGGCGAACACAGAGGTGTGGTATGTGGGGGGTCAATTCGGGGCTGGCTCCCAGATGTCGCTGTGATACTTTGGAGACGCATGTTGGGGGCTCTTGGTGATGTTAATACAATAACTGATCCGAAATTACACGCGCAGGTTTTTGAGTATTTGGTTAAATTGACTGAGACTTTGATTAAAATTAAGCAAAATCAAGGGATTTCTGCTGATAATCAGAGTACTCCTCCTGCTCCTGAGCTTGTACCGCCCCTCACTTTGGTTCTGCCGTGGTGTTTTGGAGCGTTGATGCTTCCTGAAGATTTTGAGGCGGGGAAATTGAACGCGTTGAGGCTTTTGTGTACTATCACCGTTAACTGTGATCATAAACATAGGAGTTACTTACCTCAGTTCTATAGATTTTTGCATTTGGGATTAGTTGGGAATTCTAAACCTTTTCTTAATACAACTTTGAAGTTTTTGGGGCCTAGATTTCTGTCCTTGCAATTACCAGGATTTTCGTTGCTTCTACTCGATCTTATACATGCCTGTAACACTGTTTTAAACTCAATGGAAAACCTCGAAGGGGCGCCACGAACCGAAGCCATTTCAATTATTGCAAATCTATTGAGTTTACCTGGAGACCTCAACAGTATTTCTGTCTTGCAACCTGAGGAAAACATCCACGTGATGCCATGTCCCGATGTGAAAGAACACGTTGTTAGTATTTTACTACGAGCCGGAAGGCGAGAGCCCAAAGGCAAGGCTCGGTGTATTGCACTTTCGGCTTTGGGGATGTTTGTTTATAAGGAGTTGACTAATCAGACTTTTCATCCTAAAGTGGCCGATGCTATTAATGTTTTGTTATTGGCTTTGAAGGTGAGGTTTTAATTTTGTTGAGATTTGTGTTATATATTTTTTAAATTTCAGTTTAATAATAAAATTATAGCACAACTGGCAAGTAATATTTTGTTTTTGTTGTGTGATCATGCCTCTTTGTTGTGGACGCAATATCCGAGGCTTGGTAATGCAGTTATTAGGACACTGTGTGCAGCTTTATTTCGGCATGCTCCTTTGGGGCTAACAGCTGGGGAAAGTGATAAAGCCTTGGGGACGGCTCTGCTGTTGTGTTTGGGCGAATGGTGTATGAGATTGGAACCGAAAAGACTGTTGGAAGTGTCAGAGTATGGGGAAGAAAGAGGGACGTGTTTGTTACTGCAAGTTTTTACAGTAAGTAGTTCTTTAAGTATTTTTGTTTGTTTTGTTACTAAAATTACTAACATTTTTTTGAATTGTTGCAAAATTATTGTACTATAGCAGGATAAATCGTACGTAAAAGAATGAAGGTAGGCGGAGCAAACTTTAACATTCACTTGTTGCGTCCTACCGCCGTCCTTTTACGACTTACTTTGCTTTATACGAGGTTTAGCAATCTTACAAAAATTTGGTAAATTCAAAATGAATTAAAATGAAAAATTAAAGTGTATTTTTTACATTGCTAGTATATAATAGACGCAGAAATATTTTGGTTGGGTTTTTAATAACTTGTAATCAATCGAATAATGAGTTTTGTTGAGTGGACTGCAATCATAAGTTGATTCGTACTATTTTTAAAACTTTATTTTTATTCTTGGTTTTGGATAAACTAACAATTCGGTTTAATTGTTGTATGTATTAACTTCAATTTTCTTCAAATATATCAACGAATTTAAAGATTGTTCTTTGTTTTATTTTTGTGATTACTGTAGGAAGTATTTGGTACTACTCAACAAAGAGTTCTGATGCCTTGGCTAATCTTTACATAAATTACATATGTTAGGGATTAAGTATATATAAAAAAACTGATATCCCAAATATTTGTGTTCATCAATTTTTTAATTACTTAATTATAATTTTATGTTACATTATTTTTTAGTAAAAGAAATAAAAAGCAATTGGTATATTTTACAAAAAATGTATAAATCATCGAATATAAATGGTAGACTTTTTATCACGTGGCCCCATATTTCTGCCCCCATTCAACATACTTCTTATAATCACTTTGCCCAATACACGGTTTAATTTTTTTAAGAGCATTTAAGACATCCTCACTTTTCACTTGTCTAACACTCTTTTTCTTATCACCTCTTTTAAGTAGTTCCAATTTTTCCCTAACCACTGCCATTTCAACTTCCTTACACAGATTTCTCACATCAGACCCTGAAAAATTCTCCGTCATTTTCACAAATATGGATATATCCTCATCCACAAAATTATATCCATTTTTCGAAAAATAATAACTAAAAAGTTCACTTCGCGAATCTTTATCTGGCAGAGGCACCAAAATCCGTTTTTCAAACCGTCTCAAAAGGGCATTATCGATAGTCCAGGGATTATTGGTAGTAGCCAAGACAAACACTTCTTCTGATTTAACAATCCCGTCAATTTGAGTCAAGAGCTCGCTTTTGAATCGTCGTGAAGCTTCGTGATTCGAGTCGTGAGTCGTAGATGCCAAAGCGTCAATTTCGTCGATAAAAATCGTTGTAGGGGAATAAAATTTTGCAATGTCGAATAACACTTTGACCATTTTTTCGGATTCTCCCCGCCACTTGCTTATAAAAGCACTACTGGTGACGTTAATGAACGTACTGGGTGATTCACAAGCCAGAGCTTTAGCTAGGAGGGTTTTTCCAGTGCCTGGGGGGCCGTAAAGGAGGACACCTTTCCAAGTGCAGGCTTTTTCAAACAGTTGGGGATAAGTCAAAGGGTAGATTATTGCCTCTTTTAGTGTTTCAATAGTAGCTTTTAGACTAATACAATCTTTGAATGTTATTCCTAAATTTTTTGGTACAATTTGTTTAATTATTTGTTCAGCCATTTCTCGCCATTCAGATGAGTAATTTTCGAAGTCTATCAACGGTTTTGATTGAATTTCACTACAGCTTGGGTCTTTTGATAACGTGATTATTTCAAATTGGAAAGGATCGTCGTTTTTTTCTGATTTTGGTGGTGTCGGTTGCTGTTTTTCTTTTTTAGCAGATTTTCTTTCTTTTTTTATTGGGGTAATTTGTTCGTTTTCTGTTTTTCGTAATATTTTTGGGTATTTTTGGAATTTTGTGTAATAGTAACTTTGGTATTCTTGGAGAACTATTTCTAAATCAATATTGTCACAAACTTGGTAGTAAATTCCGGTTTGAGTCTCATTTTGGAGGATTTCAGCAACTGAATGTAAATTGTTGTCGATGAGGTATTTGAAAATTAAGTGGAGGATATTGCGTTTTCGTTCTTGGGCTTCTTTTTTTAAGTTTTCTTTTAAAGTGTTGTTGGTTTTTGAATTGTTTTTGACTGGGAGATGAATTTCCATCATTTTTAGGTGGTAAAGCAGTTAATACTAAAAAATAATAATAAAGAAAGTTGTAAGTATGTAATAGACAGATTAATTAATAGATTAACAGATAAATTTATATAAGAATAAAAAATTAACGGTAAAGAAATATGACTGGAGATTTATTAAAAAAAAAATTTTTAATGTTTTTTTTCAATTGTAAATCGTGTTTTGATTTTAATAAAACGTACAAGCTACATATTTAGCATTAAAAAAATACTATTTACCAGAAAAACTCTTAAATATAAAAAAAATCTAGGGAAAGGTTCGGTGTAGAATTTGTCTTTTTGACAGATTAAACTGACTTGACTAAAACTCATTTTTGGCATTTTTTTCTCATTTAAAAAGTGTCACTTTTAAAAAGTCTTAATTAAATCGCAAAAATTTTCAAGTACCTATAAAAATATTTATTAGAGCATTTTTACATGGTTACAATTTTGTTTTACCAAATTCGATACGACAGAATAATAATAATAAATAATTTTAATGTTTTAATCGATTTTATTATTTTTTATAAAAAATTTGGAAGCAAAATTGTGACCATAACATTCAATTTTATGTAAAAATTTGTAACAAAATCATTGAACTAGATTAGCTTTTAGTATAGTTTTCGGTTAATTGAAGCTTATTCAAAAGAAGGAAAAAGGAACTAAATATTTCATAAATTTAAACAAATTTATATACGGTAAAATTGAATAAAAATCAGGTTTATAAAGCCTAGTTTTGCTTATTTATAGCTAGAAGAAAGGATAGATTGGGGTTAAACTAAGTTATGCAGCAAAAAAAGTGTTTCGAAAATGATTAATTTTGATTAAAGGAGACTGTTTAAATTTTCCTGAAATTGTAAGACCAATCAAGTTTAGTTTTGTCTTGAAAAGACGGTGATAGTTACAAAATTTTGATTTAATGTCTAACCGACTCCTGTTTTTCCAGTTTTTAAACGTCTTTCTTTAGAACTCTTAATTTACAAAAGTTATTTACAAAAATGCAAATTATTATTACACATCTTAGTATTGAGTTTTTACCGTTTTTTAATTTATGAGGTATTATTGTGGTTAGCAAGCTTAGCCTGAATTAGTTTCAAAAAAATACAGTGTTCTACAAAAATCAAGAATAAAAATAGTGACTAACCAATTATATTATTACATTTATCTTAAAAATACGTGAAAAAATGTCTCTATAGTATTTTGTTTCAAATCGGTATCTTCAGTTCTTCAATAATATTAACTAAAATATCTTCTTGTTGTTATTCTTATTAGTATATCGAATTAAACGGAAAGTACACTTACTAATACTAAATAAACACTTTATTTAATCATGATGTGCGTTCCGACAACAATGTTGTCATCAATATTTTAATGCAGGATAATAATAAATAAACAGTTTATTTATATTTTTTCCTTGAGTCAATAAAAAGTTATTGAACTAAAAATAACGTTTTATTCTATTTTTAATATACATTTTTATTCTTTAATGTTTTTAATTCGTTTTTGAGAAAAGTTTGGCACACTGATGATGGAATTTAAGTTTCCGAAAGCGCTTTATTGCCACTGTTTTATCAGAATTTTGATTAAACTTGTGAATTCGACATTGATTTTTATTGTCATTATTTATAATTAACTAAAATAATAAACTTTCAGATAGTGATTCAGATGTCTTTATGCAATATGATTATAAAGATATTTAGAATTTTTTCTTACCTTTGGATGTTTTATTTACGCCCCCGTAGGTACTTATTTACACATTTTTAGTGTTACTATGACAACAAACATCCCATAAAAGGCGGCAAATTTAAAAATATAATTTAATTTCAGGTTTTGTACAAAATAGCAGTGGGTAAAACATCATCTGAACACTCAGGCGGCTTATCTCAACCAAGTCTAAACGAAGATTTTGACCCTAACATTCTTTCCGATGACCTTGTGGACAAATCGTCACCATCTCTATCACCATCAAAAAACCACCAATGCCAAAAAGCAATCACTCTATGTGCTAAAACCGTCTTAGCCCACCTTGTTACTCACTTGGGCCACTTTCCCATGGCAATTGGAGCAGCTAGACTAAGTTCTTTGGTTGTGGAACATGATGATGTTCCAAACTTGACTTCAGATGAACTATCAGCTAATATTTTTTCAGCGCCAAATATTCAAGTGAGCCAGCAATTTCCTACATATTTTTTTATCAAATAAATTAAATTCTCAAATTTTAGTTGTTTATGTTGACTGAGAACGTTGTTGCAAGTTTAATCGAATTACCCGTATTGGATTTACCAGGGGGTGGAGTGACAGCAGGCCTATCAACAGCGGATAAACAAGTGAGGGTGCTATTAAGGGACTTGTCAGGCAAGGCCAGCTGGGATGCCTCGATTTTATACCGAACACCTGATAACGACAACGAGGGGATACCAATCAGCCAAATCGAAATTGAAACAAGTCAGGCTAAATGGGGACCTATGAGTATACAACCTGAGAGTTTTATGGGAAGCCCCAGTAATTTACCTCAAAGGGCTATGAGACATCGACCACCGGGTGTCTTACCTGATACCACCAATTCGGCACCAGATCTTGACCAATTAGATGATGTAATCTTAATTGTTTTATTTTTTTCCTTTCTGAGGTGTTTTTTACAGTTGTTACAATATTTAGGGCATACAAGTCCCGAATGTTTGGAAACTTTTGACCGGAAATTGAACGAACCAGCGTTGCCACCATTATCGATCGAAATTGAACAGGAAGCTATTGCTTCTGTTATTAATCAGAGAAATTTAGAAGTGGAGGAAAACAGGGTTATGCAATTTGCTGATTCGATGTTAGGACAACCTATTTCAAGGCCTAGTAGTCGCACCGAGGGTGCTTCAAGTCCGGGATATGACGGCAGCATTCAGCAAGGTACACATTCTATACTTTATAATTAGCTCGGTGGCAAACTCTCGCCGAAAATAGGGCTAAAAATATCCACGATTTAGGGCTAAATTCAATTTGAATGTTATGTAAATTAATGACATAATCAAGGCGGATGTTTAAAAATGTAATGGACAGCGTTTAATTTCCCGAAGGCCATTGGTGACAATTATGCAATGGTACATACATTCTCTTCTGTTTTGGTTCTTCAAAACAAACATTAAAAAATTCCATCTCGAAAACTGCAAAAATTCGAACAATTAATTGAATGGACAATCCCATTGTATAAGGGTTAAAAAGGAGCTAACATAAATTTATATCTATTTGGGCTCAAAACGTTGCCTATGGGTAATTAATTATTAGTGGAGGGGGTTGGGGAATTTTTGTTTAAGATTGAAAAAAGTGCAACCACTCAGACTGTTCCATGTCCTTCACACAGACAAAATGCCTGTGCTGAACGATCATCGATGACATAATTTCAATCATTACAATTGAAATCAAGTCTGCCTCACGCTCAGGACACGGAACTGTCTCACATCATCGTGGTTGCGTCAACTCTACATTTGAGTGTAGAGTATGTGAAGATATACTACAGAAATGATCCTGTGAAGTATGATCTTGTCGGTCGGTTGTCCTCCGAATATATTTAAGCATACAGCGGCCTCATACTGACCGTGAAGAGTGCACTACAGCGCCACCTATACAAACCTTTCTGAAGTATTGTATTCAAATGAGGTCATATAGCGGCTGTTCCAAAATTCTGTAACAAGTGATAAGTGATTATATTCATTCAAAACATTTCTTCAATAAATGTCAGTTGGAAGTTTTCGATTTTAAGGAGTCTAATTCCGACAATTTACAATAATATTTAATAAACTTCTTTTTTTGTACTTGATCACTTTTTATTGTCTAAAGTTTAATTACTAACATATTGATATTATGAATATTAAGTACTTAACCAAAGCGTATTATATTTTAAACTTGAAGGTAGCAAATGTGACGTAACAAATGTGGTCAACAAAGAAAATGAAAATTTTTAATTAAAAAAAATTGAAACGAATTTAAAACAATATTGTCATATAGAGGATTTAATTTCTTAATATTTGTATTTAAAAAAATAACAGAAAGTTACTGGAATGAACATATTAGAAAAATATTTATGGAAAGTTTGAAATTTGCGTAACTATAAGTTTTATTTTAGAATTTTGCGCAAACGGTTAAAGCCACAAAAAAATGCGATAATTGCGATTATTAATCGCCTTTAAAATCGTTTATAACCTTAATAATTCTTCTTTATTAAATAATTATAAATTATTAATTATTTTACAGTTTCATCTGGAATTGTTGAACAAAACGCATTTCAACAATGCAGATTACTGTTTTCTCAATTGGGCCTTGCTGGGTGGGACCGCCGCCAACAATTACACCTTCTTAACAAGACTGAGCGTTTATTAAGAGAATTACGAAATTTGGACAGTCAGAGATGTCGAGAAACGCATAAAGTAACCCTCACTTTTTTATTTTGTTTATTAGTTATCTATTTTTTTAGGTGGCAGTTATTTACGTTGCTCCAGGTCAAGAAGACAAGAATTCTATTTTATCAAATCAAGGTGGCAGCGCTGCCTATGAACAGTTCCTTGCTGCTTTAGCATGGGAGGTTGAATTGGAGGGCCATACTGGATTTTTGGGAGGACTTCAGAGACAAGGTTCGACAGGACTGACTGCGCCATATGTTGCTACGAGTTTCTCTGAAACTATTTTTCATGTGGCTACGCGAATGCCAGGGGATACTCCGGAAACAGTTCTTAATAAAGTAAGTGAAAACGAAATTATTAAAACTTTGTTTTAAATTATTTTTTGTAGACTAGACATTTGGGAAATGATGAAGTTCATATAGTGTGGTCAGAACATTCTCGGGATTACAGACGTGATATCATTCCCACCGAATTCTGTGATATTTTGATAACAATCTACCCGTTAGGAAGCAACTTAAATAGAGTGACTGTCAACTGTAAACCTGATGTGAGTCTTGCAGTTGGCGTTGTTAAACTACTTTCCAAAACGTAGCTAAGCTCAACCACAACTACTTTTTTAAAAATGTATCAACAGTAGTGAACAAAAAATTCTAACATCACTTTTGACATAATTGTTAGTCATATTGCAATAGACAAACCACAACCAGACCAGACTAGATCACATTGAACCACTCCAAACCACATTCTAACCCACTTGGTGTTTAGAATGTAATTGCAGCTTTACTTCAATTTTTATAAATTTATTTTAACTACAAAATTTCTGAAATTGGAAGAGGAAAAAGTTGAAATTTGCTGAACTATCCTCTTGATTCAGATTAAAATAATAATTTAAGCTAGAAGGCCAGATCTGGTCATGCAAAATTGATCATTTTTGTTTAAAATTCTTGATTTTTTGAAAACCTGGAAGAAGATGCATTGATATGCCTTAACAAGTAAAAATACACTGGAGTTATCTTAAAACCTTATAATATGCAAATATGCTAAAGAAGTACGTGTTTTTCAACTTGATAAGTTGCGAAATACCGATAAATGTATGTTTTTACATTTATTTATTTATATTACAACTGCGCACAATAAAAAACAGTGTATGGTACACTTAAAATTTCAGGTACCTCATTTTGGTATTCTATTCCATGAAGCTATCATCGAGAGTAATGTTCTAGCCGGCTTGGTGCGAGCAACTGCGATCTGTGCAAGCCGTGCAAAAAGAACAACTTTACCTTTCTACCAACAATAGTAAGACTTATTTGCTCGCCTTGTACAAAAATTAAATTTTTCCCCTAGTTATGAAGAACGTGCATTGTCTCTTGACACCGTTGTGACCAAACACAAACACAGTACAACCTATGAGGACTTCATTTCGCGCGTTTACAGCCCCATTGCAACCCCAAGCCCCTTTTGTGTGAGTGGTTCAACGTCGAGTGGTGCAGGAGATGGGCCGGCATGTACCGGAAATCCATCAATGTTGGCAGCAGCTCTCTTAGATTCCCATGGACATTCTCACAAACCTAATCAAAGAAGTGATTCAAAATTTAGAGGTAACTTAAGTAAATTTGCCATTTTGTGTTATTATGTCTTTTTAGTTTCTGCGTCTGATGCTGCGCGTGGTGTGTGGTTTAATAACCCGGATGTGTCCCAAAATGTGGAATCTACAAGTATATCTCCTCGTCCTCTGAAAAAAATCTCTTCTAGTTTGAAAAGTGTCCCAAGGAGGTCGCTTAGACAAGAAGTCCAAGAATCTCCCTCTGAAAGTCCTCAGCAAAACACAAGGAAAAAGTAAATCTTGCTTGATGTACACTAAACTAGTTTTTGTGCACAGCACTTAAATTAGTGTGTATTTAGTGAGTGTTTCTCATTTCGAATTAAGAAAAAACACCAAAATTAGTCTCAAATATATTTTTATAACTACTGAATAGAATGGAGGTGAGGAAGTCATAACGGCCTGAAAGTCTTTGGTTATAAATATTCAGTAGTTGCAGGTTTTAACTTATTTTTGTAAATTATTTTGTTTTATTAATGTGAAATTAACGGTATTAATTTATGATAGATGTACAAGACATGTATTTATTAACGTTATTTATTTTATTTTTATCTATTGAATATAATCTCTGCATTTATCAAACTGTGAATATTTCTTGTTGTGTTTTGTGTTATTGTTGGGTTTTCAGTATTACAATCATTTTTAACTCTATTTAGAAATTCCATTTTTTCAGTATTTTCTTCTTTTGTTATAGACAGTATTTTTTACTGTAAAAATTCCCACATTTTTATTTTTTATTTACATGAACAATGAAAAAATGATTGTAACATGTTGTGTTTGACTCTGTTTCAGTATTAATTTTTATTTTACTACTTTCCACAATTTTTCTCAACCATGGAATGGTTTTGTAAACATGTAGATAATCTTTTAAAATTGTACTTATACTTATAAAGCTTTATTAATAAACTTTGTAAACACTTTTAGTGTTCATTTATTTCAGTTACAAAAAAATGTATAGATAATTAAATTATCTACAATAAAGTTAGCCGCGCTATATTTTTATCATTTTTATACTAGTTATGTAAATAACTATTATTTAATTGGTATAAATACTCTGTATTAAAAAATTGGAGATAACAAAAACTTGCAAAAGTTTTCGTAAAGACATGGAAGCTCAGCGTGCTGGTTTATGAAGAAGGTTTTTGAATATTACTACATAACTGGAGGCAAATAAACTTTAGATCAATGAAAAGAACTTATTATTTTTTTCATATATTTTTTAACATTACTTTTTTTATTTGCGCATATAAGATGGAGAGATTTTATTGAAATTTCAGGTCTGGCGGCTCAATAAGCTTTATACTAATCGAAAGAACGTATTATTTTACATGATTTCAAATTTTTTCATAATTTTCTAAGCAATAGTTTTAATTTTATTAACGATTTTAAGCTCATTTGTCCCTACTGCGTATTAAAGGTTGCCTATATTTGGAAGAATTTTATGGTTTTGACATACAAACTAGTTTATGATGGAGGTTGTAATAACTAAACTCTATTGTTACCGAAGCGACCAGCTGGTTCGTCGATAAAACCTCGAAGGAAACAAACAAACACTCGAACAAACAGAACCGTGTTTAAGCGCTGAACATTTACAATCCACTTAAAATTTAGGAGCTGGGGATTCTCTATCGGTAAGGGACCGAAAAGTTAATTCTTCTATTCCACCATAAAATTCTTCTAAATATAGACAACCTTTATAGCTACTGTAGTTTAACTACTTACTTTCGGAACAGCATATGATGGGCGTTTTACCACCACTTTTTTTTCTTTATTGGCTACTAGGCTACTTCACTTTGTAAAAAAGCAGTGTGTAGTAACTAAAAACTGGTGTAAAACGAGTAAAAGCACTTAAAAACGTAAATTTTTTAAAGAGAAAAGTTAGATTTTGTATTGGTACTACTGCAAAGGTTTTATTTTTTAGCGTTGGCAAAACGTTACGTAAAATGACAGTTTTGTGACATTTGACGTTTAAATGGCACAAGTAATTTTTTTAATTTTAGATAAATAAATTATAAAAAACTATGGTAGTCCACGCTTTTCCTGTTGCAAAGCTTGGCGCCCTTTTAATAAAACAGATTAGTAAACCAATTGCCAATGCTGTCAAACAAGGGGCGAAGAGTTCGCCTGTTTTCAGGAAATACGTTTGTCTTCCTCCTGCCCAATGTAAGTTTAAATTGTTTACAGTTCATAAATTAACCAGTCTTTTAGTTTACAACTGGTGTGAGGTTAAAGCGAAAATGTGGCTCCTTCATCTCGGACAACCTGTAAATATTACTGTTTTAAACGAAGCTGCTTCCATTGAATTAGGTGCGAATTTATTAGGGGAAACAGTTATTTTTGTTATAGCTGCCGGTATTTTACTATTTGAATATAATAGGTAAAGCAGGCTTTATGTTTTCAGTCACTTTGTTTTAGATTAGAAATTATATTGTAGGAGTTCCAAAAAAGATGCTGCCAAAGAAGAAGCCAGAAAGCTTGAAATGCGTGAATTACAAACTGCCTTAAGGGACTTATTTATACAAACAGAAGAACAAGGGGCTCATATAAGAGAGCTGACAAGAAAAATCGGGGAAATAGGTTAGATAATTTAATTTCTTGTTGCCCTTAACTTAATTCTTAATTCGTGACTTGTAGAAACAAGAGTGGGTTATAAATCTGGAGGGCTTAAAAGCCCAACAAAGGAACCACCACAAGAACCTCCACAGCCTAAACAAACCACAGAAAATCAAAAATATGATGACGTATTAGCGAATTTAGACATGGTAGAAGCTCCCAAACAAAAACATTTTAGAGGAGTCATATTTAAAGCTATTAATCACGTAGAAAATGATTTTTTATTTGAAAAGAACAAGAAAAGGGAAGTGGGTATTGTTACAGAAGCACTTAATCATATTTGTAAAAATGTATATAGGAGTCAAATGACATTCTAATTCAGGTCTTAGGTACTTAAACGAGTTGTTAAGTTTCAAATTTGTTTTAAAAAATTGGCTTTAAGCATGTTTTTTTAAATTATGAATTAATTTTTAATTTGCAGTAACTTTGTTGTTAGTTAGTTGGTACCTCTTAAGGCTAATTTAAATGTAAATCAATCACAAAAGATGGCTAAATAAATACAGAAAGATAATTATAACTGTTTTTTATTTCGTTTACTTTTAAAATTCGTAAAATTGTTTGTCTATTTAAGAAAAAAGTGATAACTGAAAGTAGCGTGTTTCAGTGCTGCCAATACATATTTTTGACAATTGACATTTGTAATTATGACAGGTTAGTGTTTGTGTAAAATCGATTTGTTACAATTATTATGGGTACAGAAATATTAAAATCGTTTGGAACTCTTCAGTCTGAATTGGAGCAAGCAAAAAACAGTTTAAAAGGTGTCGACGAGAATATAAAACGTTTAATAGGGCGAGATCCGTCAGAGTTGCCTCCCAGAGCAAACGTGAAAAGAGGGCCCCAAAACGATGACAGAAACCGGCAAAGAATTGGCCGAAACCGTAATTTTAACCATGAAAACGATGAACCACCCAGTAAACGAAGAACGAGCGGCATTTCTGTGTTTAAACGTTTGTCAGAACGACCAAATCACTATGATGAGGACTTGCACCAGCAACCCCAAAAACAGATGATTAGTAAAGTTATAGTGACTCCAAAAGAATTGCCAAGTAGGCAGGAGGCTTTGGCTGCTCAAAGTAAAGATGAGAAATCGAAGGAGAGAAACAGAAGGATGTTTGGGGCTCTATTAGGCACTTTACAGAAGTTCCAACAGGAGGAGACGAAACTAAAACAAAAGGTTTGAGGGTTTGGGTGTGTGTTTTGTATTAATTGTGGTTTTCAGGTGGAAAAAAGAGCTCAGCTTGAGAAAAAAATAGAAGAACATGAAATTAAAGAAAAAGAGGAAATTAAAAAAGAGAGACAAGAGTTGTTTTTTAATAGGAAGAAAAAGCAGGCAGAAATAAAAATGATTGAGTTAAAAATGATGAGAATGAAAGAATATTCAGCTTGGGAGGAACGACAAAAACCCAGAATGAATTTTATTCAGACAAAAGCAAAGCCACACATTCACTATTTACCAAGGAAGATGAATGATGCTAGTAAGGCTTTGTTGGAGACGTGTAGGACTGATATTGAGAAAATGATTGATAAGAAGAGACAAGAGGTATTTGATGAACTTCAACATATTGAAGAAAGAATGAAGAAGAACTTTGAGTTACGGAAATCGAAAGATACAAAGGAGGAGCCCGAATGTCATGAAGAAAATGGTGGTAATGAAGAGAATGGTGATTTGGAGATTTCAGTTGAAGATAAGCGGGAAGAAAATGAAGCACATGAAAGTCCAACTGAAGAAGAAAAAACTGAAGTTCAAGTTCCCGATCAGCAGAATGGAAGTGAAGAAGTCGAAGAAAAGAGTGATTCACAAAGTACACAAACAGAGAATTGGGATGGTGAAGTAATTCCAGAGAATAAAGAAGAAATTTCTGAGTCGGAGAAAAACCCGCCGGTTGTTGAAGAAACGAAGATGGATGTGGATGATGATGAGTGTCTTTGATTGTAAATTTTTTCTAATAGATTTAAATATGAATAAGTTTGTATAAATAAGTGTATTAAAAGTTTGCTATGAGCGAATGCTGAAAATAAACAGCTTGAGGAAATAATATTTGTTTTTGTTTGAAGTGTTTGATGCTGTAATTCATGAACGTGACGACAGGCACATAATATAAGAATAAGTTTTATATTAATCTTTAACCTTGCGGATAAGTTTACCTTTAATACAAAATGCAATTTCAATTTTACGTCTGTGTATGCAAATCCGTGACGGATATAGAACCGATCCGTCTCTGTTATATGCCACAAAAATAATTACACGATCTCAGATTCCTTCAAAGAGACCGGTCTTGTTTTATAACCAGATCCAGTCATAAAACGCCCGACACGGATTTTATATTATTGCGTAGCGTTCATCGAGATTAGCCAACCACTCTTGTTTCAAAGCACACACGCAATACCAATCTTGCAAAAATCTGATTGATCAAATACTGAAATTAATTTCAAATTGTATCAGTTAACAATAAGCAGATTAGTTTACCCTCGAGGGGCCTAGTCAGTCCGAGGATATAAACTCGTAGTGAAAAATGTTTTGGAAAAGTTAGAAGGTAAAAAAACTCTTCTGTATCAAAAAGGAACAAAATAATAATATATTTTGATAACACTCCGGCGTAATTTGGTCCTCCATCGCGAAGCGCCGCAATCTGGTCCTGTCTAAAATTCTGTGTATCGCTGGTGTATAAAGGAAGTCTTATTCTGTGTAAAAATAATTTACTTATTTTTTATTAATTGTCTAAAATATTCGAGAATAAGGTTGTTTACCCTAACGTATTCGGGAAGATAAATTTCTCGCATGAGTATGTACATAGGTACTTTGCAGCACAAGCGAGGGGAGTGCTGGTTAGTGCGAATGCGGAAAATTTCTTCTCAAAATAGTTAGGTACAACATTTTTTGTAACGAATAAAAACAACATTTTAAGAACAAATAATTTAACATAATTTAGTTGAGAATTTTGTTTATTAATTAATAGGTTGGTAAGATTGATTATTTTAAGTTGATTAAAAACCTAAAGATGTTGCTTTACCATTACCGACTACTAATAGCTCAAACACATTTTGACTGTATTCTTGCGGGAAATAAAAAATACCCCGGTTCGGGAAAACCGTTTTTCCGACCGTCGAGAACGATTGGGAAAATAGCTTCTCAAAGGGGATGAGTACTGAGTAGGGTTGCCAGCCGTTCTTTATTTCAAAGGATAGTCTTTTAATTTTATAAACTTTACTTTAGTCTTTAACATGTGCCTTCTTACTTAAAAGACACAATAAAACACGGAAGATTAATATGTATTAATCTTATATAAATGTATTGTTAAAAACGTAGTTTAGACAATTCTAAAAAAACTGTAGATTCTAGACCTATAAAAAAATAAAGAATCACAAAACCAACGATTGGAAGAGAAAAAGAAGAAAATACAACTAAAACAAACGATAAAGGAAGACTTAAGAAGTTGAAAACGTCAATTGGGAGGTCCTGGAGGAATAAACAAATTTGAAAAACAATATTTGGAAAAAATAAGAAAAAGAAAAACAAGTACTAAAGGAAAAAAGTTAAGGAAACCAAGAAAAATTCTAGATTAATAAAAGGATGTATAATCCTTCGAGGCGGTTATTGCGAAAAGTCTTGGTAGATACGGATCAATTACAATAATTCTCGCTTCAAACACTCAAAAATCTGTATTTTAGTTATCTACATTAAAGTTTTTAATAGAATTTAGGAGCTGGAGAAAACAGTTTGGACTCTTTTTTTATAAAAATTGCAGTAAATATTTATTTTTGTAATAATCGTCTTTGGCTCCAAAAGGTATATATTTTATGGTCCTTCAAGCCAGAAAAAAAACGTCTTATTATTAGTATAAAAAAGACAATTTCTCGCGAACGTTTAATCTTAGTTTTTTTTATAAACACTGCTGTTTTAGTATAGACGGGACATTTTGCAATAGTCCTATTTATGACACTCCTTTTTTTATTATTATCTTATTTTTTTATTAGTTTACTACTAACGCTTATTAGTCTTTATAAACCCTGAGACATTAAAAAAGACATACATAATTTATTATTAAACGGGAATACTGTCTGAGATTAGAAGAGGCAATTTACAATAATTCTCGTTTCCGTCTTTCCAAAATGTAAAAATTTATCCTAGATACCTACGCCTTTGACAATGTCCTGTATTTCAACATTGAAAAGTTGGCAACTCTAGAGATGAGTTCAAAAAATGTATAAAGATTGTTTATTATTTTGAACTTTTGTAACAAGAAAATTTTTACTTTGAATTAAATTAGGTGGGCCGATCCCGACTGTACTGCAATGCCGGGCCAACCCGCGACGGAGGTGGAGCAAGCCCCTAGCCTCCGTCAATTTCCAAAAATCAGTTTAATATACTGGCCCCGCATGCGGGGCGTATCAGATATTAAGCTGATAAGAACAGATACTACACTTTGATCTTAGCCATAAGGCCGAGAAGCGATACCGAAATTTTCGACACTGATTGCTTTTATCCACGAAAGGTAACTCAGGTAGTCGTTAAATGAATACTAAGGTGACATCTACCAGGTATAATACTTACTTGGCTAAATGGCAACAGGTAATCCACCTGGATAAGCAAAACCACAACCAAACAACAAATTTATTTTATTATATGTATAATAAAGGTCAAAAAATTATAATATTAAAAGGAGCATTCGCGCTTTCGTGACGAGAGATCAACATAATATTTAGCAAAAAATAACTCTATTATTTATGTTAAGGCGCTTTTCGAAAAATCGGTGTTCTCGGTGTGAAATTTGGGTCAAGATAACGTACAAAATATAAAGATTATGTTTTTGAATTTTTTATATATTAAACATAAGTAGTTATTTACTAAGTTTTATATTTGTGCGCAAACATTTTAACTGATTAAAAAAAAGATAAATTTTCTTGTTTTGAACACTTTATTTAGATAATCTTGAATAGTTTAATACATACATAGATCATAGACCAGACTTGTACTTTATAAGAGTAAGAAAATGTCTAGTAAATCTTCTAATTTCAAGAGAAAAAAATGCTTTTATTTAAAAAAGATATATTTGATATCTATGTAAAGAAAAAAGAATTTTTGATTGTTTTTGGCAAAATATTAGATCTTTTTCTTAAAAGTTATTTGGAATTTTTTGTTTTTGAAAATAATGCCTTATTTTAGAGAATAACTAAAAATAAAATAAAGCATTTTACCTAACATCTTCAGTTAACTAAAGCTTTTGTCTAATATGTTTCATCATGGTTTAGAGTGTTTAGACGATAAATACTTATAATTTTGTCTTTATGATACTATTATGTTTTCTGAAACAAAAAAAATTATAATAATATATATGAAAAATTATAAGATGTAACACACAGGTAGTTTCCATTAAATAATAATAAAAACACTACACTATTTCACTATTGCACAGATAATTTAAATAAAATGTTTCCACTGACATTCGTACCTTTGTTTTTGGTAAAAAGAGTCAAAAAAAGATTCTTGACTCACCCCATTGGTTTCCTTCGTTGCCTTCGTCTTCTTTTAACGGACCTACTGTAATTCAAAAACACAATATATTTGGAAAATTTTGATAAAAATTTACAATGGTAACTAACCCTTTAATCCCGCCTTAATTAGCACGATTTTTTCGACGTCCGGATGATCCATGGGGAGGTATCCAAAAGGCACTTGCACACATTACCACTCGAAATTTAAAAATTCTCGCACAACTGAAAGTCCATTCACTCAAAATTTTAACAAATCGCGAACTACTCATTGTCCGAGCACTCGATATTGAAGATATCGCGCTGAAGATATCGCGCGCGCACTTCACAGGCTTACTGCAATAAAAGAAGACTACATTAGTAAGGTTTAATCATTTTTTTTTTAAATATTACTTACCTCAGAAAATAATCAATGCAGCCTGATGCTCCCCCAAATGATTGATCCAGGACCCTTGATCATAATGAAGCCTATGATTTCTAATAAATAAAAAATTTAATAACTTGATGACAATAATAAACGCTGCCCGATCTAGAAAAGTGACTGTGTTGTATAATGAATATATTTGTTTAATGCGAAAAAGACCCACCACTGACCCAATAGATAAATGGCATTTGGGCAAGACTACACATTTAGTCCAACATAAATACCATCTACCTACCACACCAAATTTTTTTATGGTACTATTATATACCTCCTGAAACAAAAAAAATATAATAATTAATACGAAAAATTATATCTAAGATGTAACATACAGATACTTACCATTAAATAAACAAAAAAACACTGCACTATTCCACTATTGCACGGATAATTTAAATAAAAGGTATCCACTAACATTCGTACATTTGTTTTTGTTAAAAAGATTTTTGACTCACCCTATTGGTTCCCTCGTTGCCTTCGTCTTCTTTAAACGAACCTACTGCAATTCAAGAACACAATATATTAGGAAAATTGTAATAAAAAATTAGAAAGATAACTAACCCTTTAATCCCGCCTTAATTAGCACGATTTTTTCGACGTCCGGATGATCCATGGTCCAAAGGGAGGTATCCAAAAGGCACTTGCACACGTCACCACTCGAAATTTAAAAATTCGCGCACAACTAAAAGTCCATTCACTCGAAATTTTAACAAATCGCGAACTACTCATAGTCCGAGCACTCCGAGTACTCTATATTGAAGATATCGCGTGCGCACTTCACAGGCTTACTGCAATAAAAGAAGACAACATTAGTAAGGTTTAATCATTTTTTTTTTTAAATATTACTTACCTCAGAAAATAATCAATGCAGCCTGATGCTCCCCCACATGAACGATCCAGGACCCTTGTTCATAATGAAGCCTATGATTTTTAATAAATAAAAGAATTTAATAACTTAATCACAATAATAAACGTTGCCTGATCTAGAAACGATGACAGTGTTGTATAATAAATATATTTTTTTAAAGTGAAAAAGACCCGCCGCTGACCCAATGGATAATTGGCATTTAGGCAAGACTACATTTAATACCATCTACCTACCACATCAAATTTCTTTATGATACTATTATATATCTCCTGAAACAAAAAAATATATAATAATATATACGAAAAATTATAAGATGTATCTTACAGGTACTTACCATTAAATAAAAAAAACACTGCACTATTCCACTATTGCACAGATAATTTACATAAAATGTTTCCACTGACATTCATACATTTGTTTTTGTTAAAAAGATTTTTGACTCACCCTACTGGTTCCCTCGTTGCCTTCGTCTTCTTTAAACGAACCTACTGCAATTCAAGAACACAATATATTAGGAAAATTGTAATAAAAAATTAGAAAGATAACTAACCCTTTAATCCCGCCTTAATTAGTACGATTTTTTCGGCCTCCGAATGATCCATGGTCCAAGGGGAGGTATCCAAAAGGCACTAGCACACGTCACCACTCGAAATTTAAAAATTCGCGCACAACTGAAAGTCCATTCACTCGAAATTTTAACAAATCGCGAACTACTCATAGTCCGAGTACTCGATATTGAAGATATCGCGCGCGCACTTTACAGGCTTACATAGTCCGAGCATTCGATATTGAAGCAATCGCGCGCGTACTTCACAGGCTTACATAGTCCGAGCACTCGGTATTGAAGATATCGCGCGCGCACTTCACAGGCTTACTGTAACAAAAGAAAACTAAATTAGTATGGTTTAATCTTTTTTTTTTTAAATGTTACTAACCCCAGAAAATAATCAATGCAGCCTGATGCCCCCAAAATGAATGATCCAGGATCTTTGTTCATAATGAAGCCTATATTTTCTAACAAATAAAGAATTTAATCATTTAATGACAATGTTGCATAGTGAATATATTTTTTTAATGCGAAGAAGACCCACCACTGACCCAATAGATAAATGGCATTCAGGCAAGACTATACATTTAGTCCAGCGTAAAGACCATCTACCTACCACACCAAATTTTTTTATGATTTTATTATATAGCTTCTGAAACAAAAAAAATATATAATAATATATACAAAAAATTATAAGATGTAACATACAGGTACTTACCTACCATTAAATAAAAAAACACTGCACTATTCCACTATTGCACATCTAATTTAAATAAAATGTTTCCACTGACATTTGTACCTTTGTTTTTGGCAAAAAGAGTCAAAAAAAAGATTTTTGACTCACCTCATTGGTTTCCCTCGTTGCCTTCGTCTTCTTTAAACGAACCTACTGTAATTCAAGAACACAATATATTAGAAAAATTTTGATAAAAGTTTAGAAAGGTGACTAACCCTTTAATCCCGCCTTAATTTGCACGATTTTTTTCGACTTCCTGATGATCCATGGTCCAAGGGGAGGTATCCAATGGGCACTTGCACATGTCACTACTCGAAATTTAAAAATTCACGCACAACTGAAAGTTCTTTCACTCGAAAATTTAATAAATCGCGAACCACCCATAGTCCGAGCACTCGATATTGAAGATTTCGTGCGCGCACTTAACAGGCCTACTGTAATTAAAAAAAAATTAGTAAAATTGATCAATTTTTTAAAAATATTACTAACTCTTGAAAACAATCAATGCAGCCTAATTTCTTCTCAAATGGATGAATCATCCAAAATCTGCAATAATCACACAAAATTGCTAATAAATAAAAAATACACAACTAATTAACAATAAAATAATATATTTTGACAGATTACAACAAACAACGCTAACAAATCTCATACTTGACACTTGCCACCTCTTTGATTAGGTTATTATCACATCTTCTTCTTGCTTCATCTTTTATTAACGTAATTCTAAGTTATCTTGATCATGTGTGCGAATTTAATAAATAAATCTATTAATTTTGACTAAATGCTCTTATTAGCGTCTGATCGTTAGAACGATTACCGACAAACTGAATAAATTGTGTAAGAATATCAATATGTCATCATTAACAAAAACAGATCAGGTGATCGCAAGGGCGTAGGCAAAGAGAATTATATAAATTAGGTAACGTATTAACAAAAAACAATGAATCATACAAATATGATACTGTACGTAAAAACTGGTACCTTCATAACAGTGTTTTAAAAAATAATACAATTACGTAAAACTTTAAAAAACAAGAAAAACTACCAGTAGGAAGAAAAAAACAATAAAAACAAAAGTACATTTTGGAAGAATATAAAAATCTACAATAATTTAAAATAAGTTGACATAAAAACAAAAAAAAACTAGTAAAAATTGAAAAACGTAGCTTGAGGAAAATTGTAAAGCAGCAACTGAAAATTCCAGGTGACATGAAGGAAATAAACGATTGAAAGAGGGGAAGAGAAAAAAGCTAACAAATAAAGATTTCAGGTGACAAAAAAAAAACAATTGGAAGAGATGTAGAAGGAAAGTTGAAAAACGTCAATTGGGAGATTCTGCAAGAATAATAATAAAGATTTTAGGCATACTTAAAAAACGTATAAAAACAAAATAATAGAAAACACGATTATTAAAAACAAGAACATGGAAAGCTAAAACTAGAAAATTTTATAAAAGTGACAAAAATAGTTCTTTAATCTGATATTGAAAAAAATCTAGGTGTAAACAATTTATATACAATAATTTACGCTTTCTATTTCCAAAAATGTATGTCTTAAGTGCTTTAATATAATGGGAGCTGCAAGTAACTGTTTACCAATTTTGAAGTCCAGGAAATATAATTTTACTAAATTTTAATTACTAATTTAAAAGAAATGGACATTTTTTACTAAATTTTAAATTATCAATACGATATTAAGAAACAGAGGCAACATTTTGGTAATTCCGAAATTTGCAGCCGTGAGTTTAGCAATTCTCGAAGCTAAAAATTATTATTTGAACAAGGCACATAAGACATTGTTTTTGTACTGAAGCCGAAGGCTTTAGAGAAAGCGAATTTAATAATTTAAAAAAAAGGAAATATTTTTTTACAAAATTTTTAAATTAATAAATACAAAAAACTTTTTTAATATTGGAAACCGGTGGCAAAGATTTTTACTATTTTTAAAAACAGAAGCAAAATTATTTTATTAATTTATAAATTAATCGATACATAAGCCATTTTTTCGGTATTGGGAGCCTGAGGCATTATTTAATTAATTTTGAAATCTGGAAACGTGGTTTAACTAATACTAGAAGCGAAAGGTAACATTTAGTAGTTTTAAATGCCAAAAGTTTTACTATTTTTTGAACTAATAATTACATAACAAAAATTTTTTTTAAATCGGGAGCCGTTAACGACAATTTTGAAGTCCAGACAAATAATTTTACTCATTTTAATGTTAAAATGTTACATTTTTTATCAAACTTTAAATTAACAAAAACAAAGGCGACATTGTTTTGGTAACATTAGTTTTTGGGGGCTAATTTTAGAAATCAAATATGTTTTTTTATCTTTAAAAAATGTCAATTTTTCTAATTATAGGAGCCGGAGGTGACATGTTACCAACTTTCATTTTGTTCACGTTTTTAGAGTAGGGTGGTCAGGGTAAGAAATGTGGATAGCGGTTTTAACAAACAAATCGATTAATCATATAAAAATACTATAATGGAGATTTTATGTAAGTACAAGGATCAATTGAAAATGGGGGTGGACCGCTTTACATTAATAATAGTAAAATATACTAATATCCAGGGTGCCTCATCAATAAATTTGCACTCAGGTTTTCTCCGTTTTGTTCCAAAAAAAAAAAACAAAAAAAAAATTGGAACTCTCAATAAGCAGGAGTGAGCATCACTTTTGAAATTTTAAAAAAGGTAAAGCATTGAGTGATATCTCATTTTCAAGAACATTCAATTCAGTTTTCAAGGCCACTTAGTTTTTTAGTTTTTATCGTCATAAATGTTCTGAAAATTTTAAAAATCGAGATCAAAATGAATAAAAAAATTGGCAAAAGAAAGCGACTTAAAAAACTAAGGTACATTTTTAACACAAACTACTGTGATAACAAATTATAAAAATGGTGCTACCAGTCAGGAAAACTTTTAGTCAGAAAATTTTAAATAAATTTTTATATAAATTCGTAAAAAACACGTTTTTCAACTCTTATTTCCGTCTAGGTTAAGTGCAGTCGTAATAGCGACCTTTTCCCTGCCAAATTGCTGACTAAACAAAAAATTTTGACTGAAATAAGCAGAAAAATCAAAACCTAATTCCTACCCGATTAAAGTTTGCAAAATTTGTTACCTTTGCGGGCCTTATTTTTCACCTGAGATTTTCTAGACACTTATAATTATTTCAGGCATACAAAAATTTCCAAATTCTTTCAAAAAGTCACTCCCGAATGTATGAAGCGTGTCTGACTCTCGACTAAACTGAACAAATGCGGTGGCCGATGTGGTTGCACAACGTTAGAAAAATTATAGGAAAAAATTGTCAAAAAAACGGACGCAGATTAGGTAATGTTTATTTCATTTGCTTTGTTTTCTTTGTATTCTAATAAACAGGATCGGACTAAAAGCTACTAATTTTATTTTACAAATTAGTATAAAAGCTTCTAAAATACAATAAAATATAATTTTGAAATAGCCAGTGCCGTAACTAAAATCATTGCGACCCAAGACAAAATATTTATTTTATATTTCCGCGACTAACCGGCACTTTATTCCCAAGAGACTGAAAGAGACTTTTAAAATTTCTTGGGATTTAAAAGTAAGGCTTAGTTTTAAGACTAAGGATCTTTAATTATGGTAATTACGATACTGGTAAACACTTTACTAATTTGGAAAACCAGAATGTAGAGGCGATGTTTTTTACCTTTTCCTAATTTATAACTACGTAGGTCACCTTTTTGAAAGTCAGAAGTGACGTTTTAGAAATTAAAAGAAGTAATTTTACTAATTTTAGAGCAAAAAAATTATGAAAACATTACCATTAATTTTAAAAACAAGAAACAAATTTTACTAATTTTAGAAGCTAGAATCGATATTTTACTAATTTGGAAATTACAGAGAAGATTTTACTAATTTTTTTAAGCTGGACCTGTTTTTACACATTTTAAACATTTTTTCAACATTTTACTATATTTTTGTTTTTTAAAATAAAGAATTAATTATCGGAGATATGGTTTGGTCCTCTCCTTAGAAGACACTCTGTAAGGAGAACTATTTTTTAATAATATTTGTCGCCTCCGTATTCCCAAATTGTATTAAAAAATTGATGGCCCATCGAGTAAAATATTAAATAAAATTCGAGTCTAAAAGGCAATGTATAACAATTCTTGCTTTTGATTACCATAAATATATATTTTAAGATTTTTAATCTGACAGATGGAAGCAACAGTTTACCAATTCTGAAGTTCAAAAAAAAAAAATTACTTATCTTCTTATAAATATTTAGATCAACAAAGATGTAAACGACATTATTCTTGTAATTTCAATTGTCAGAAGCAATATTTTTCTAATTTTAGAAGAAAACAATATTTTTTACTAATTTTTAAGTTATAAATTCAAAAGCAACTTTAATATTGGGAACCGCATGCGACATTTAAATAATTTTTGAAATTGCATGAGTAAATTTACTAATTCCAGAAGCTAGAGATTATTATTTAAACAAGACACATACGATATTGTTTTTGTAATTTTAAAAGCCATAAGCTGTAATTTATTAATTTTAGAAGCGAGAAATAACATTTTTTTTGAAATTTTTAACTAGTGAAATACAAAAAAACACTTCAATATTGAAAACCGGTGGCAAACTTTTGTCAATTTTGAACCCAGAGAGGACTTTACTAATTTTAAAACCTTTTTTTTTAATTTTTTTTACTAATTTTTATATTATTTGATACATAAGCGGTATTTTTTCTAGATTAGAAGTAGGAGACAATTTGTTACTAATTTTGAAATTTGGAAATGTAATTTTATTCATACATACTGGAAACCAAGGGCGATATTTAGAAATTTTGAAAGTCAAAGATCATGTTTTTTACTACGTTTAAACTAATAAATAAAAAAGTAACATTTTTTGAAAGCTTGGTATGATATCTTTCAATATTTAAACATGTAAAGACAAGAACAACATTGTTGTAGTAATTTTAGTTTTTGGAGGCTAATTTTAGATGTCAAAATTGTTTTTTATTAATTTTAAACAATAATTCAAAAACGATTTTCTAATTTAAGGAGCCGGAGGCGACATGTTACTAACATTCATTTCGTCAACGTTTCTAGGGTGAGGGAAGAGAGCACATAAGTCGATTAATTATTTAAAAATACTATAATGAAGACTTAATTAAAACGATGAAGCGAAAATGGGGGTGGACTGTTTCACGTTAATGATAATAAAATTCAGTGTGGAAACTGCTTATGGAATAAATTCAGTAATTTCAAAACTAATAACATTTGTCGAAAACGCTGAAACAGGTCAATTTTTATCTCTCATAATGCTTATTTTAAGTTGCTTCACTTGTTCATAACGGAGCTATGACGCCACACTCATTTTTTTTAATGCAATGCAACAATTTTTGTTTTAGTTTTGTATACTACTCTTAACAGCCTTTGAAATAAATAAAAAAAAAATGTAACATGCTATTTAAAAAAAAATGCGTGTGACGTCAGAGCTCTGAAGGAGATGACGTCATAATTGAGTTCAATAATTTAAAACCAGCACAATTTAAAATAAAAGTTAACGTGTTTTAGCGTTTTACAAAAATACCATTCATTTTGAAAATAATGAATTTACTCCACAAGTAATTTCCAAACTGTATATTTACTAATATACAGGCTGTCCAACCAAAAAGTTTCTAGTCAGATTTTCATTGTTGTAAAGGGGACATATTTTTTAGATGTAAATCAAATTGCAACCTCTAAGCGGGGATAAGCATCATTTAAAATTTTAAAAGAGGCAAGAATAATAAATTACCTCATTTTAAAGGTCATTCAATTTTGTTGTCAAGGCCACTTAGTTTTTTATTTTTTGTTATCATAAATGTTCTGAAAAATTAAAAAATCGAGTTCAAAAAGAATAAAAAAATTGGTAAAACTATGTGACTCAAAAAATGAGGTATGTACATTTTTAACACAAACTACTATAATAACCAATTATAAAAATGGTGGTACTAGTTACAATTACAAAAATTCCTAACCCGATTTAAATTTGTAAAATTGGTTACCTTCGCTGGAATTATTCTTCACCTGAGATCTTTTAGACACTTATAATTACTGCAGACACACAAAAATTTCCAAAATCTTTTAAAAAGTCACTCCCGAAGTCCCGAATGTACGAAGCGTGTCCAACTCTCGACTATACTGGAAGAATGCGGTGGTCGAAGTGATTGCACAATGTCAGAAAAATCATAGACAAAAAAATGATCAAAAAAACGGTCGCAGATAAGGTGTTTATTCCACTTGCTTTGTCTTCTTTTATTTTAACAAACAAGGTCAGACTAAAAGCTACTATTTTTGCTTTTATAAATTACAAAAATCAATTAATATTTTATTTTTAAATAGCCAGTGCCGTAACTAAAATTATTGTTACCCAAGACAAAATATTTGTTTTATACTTCCAAGACTAAAGTCGATGATTTAGTATTTACTACCACTTTTATTCCCAAGAGTCTGAAAGGGACTTTTAAAATCCCTTGGGATTTAAAAGTAAGGCTTAGTTTTGAGACTTTAAGACTAAAGATCTTTAATCATGGTAACACTTTACTAATTTGGAAGACCAGAATGTAGAGGCGATGTTTTTTACCTTTTCCTAATTTATAACTACATAGATCATTTATTTGAAAGTCAGAAGGGTCGTTTTAGAAATTTAAAGAAGTAATTTTACTAATTTTAGACTAAAAAAATATGAAAACATTACCATTAATTTTAAATTTTGGAAACAAGAATCAAATTTTTCTAATTTTGGAAGCTAGAATCGATATTTTACTAATTTGGAAACTACAGACAAGATTTTACTAATTTTGTTGGCTGGACCTGTTTTTACACTTTTTTCAAATTAAGAAAAATTTAAAGTTAACATTGTTTTAAATTTTGAAGCCAGAGATGTTATTTTGCTAATTTTTATATACAGAAAAAATATTTTAGTTAATTTGAAAATTCACATTTACAAATTTTAAAAACTAGACGTTTTGCTAATTTTATAAGCCGGAAACCATATTTTTTATTAGGTATTTTTTAATTTAGCAAATATACAAAAATAATATTTTTTCTAATTTCGGGAACCGGAACCGAAATTTTAATAATTTTGAAACACAACAGTGCAACATTTTAAGATGTTTAAAAGTCACATTTAATAGTTTACTAATTTAAAAAACACAGAAAGATGTTACTAATTTTAAAATTTGATAATATGAAATTATGTCGTAAAAAATACGGCAAAAGTAAAATTATATTTGTAATTTTAGAAAACTAAAGCAACATTTTACTAATTTTAAAGCCAAAGGTGTCATTTTACTAATTCTAAAACGCGGATATGTAATTTTAGCACTCTTAGAAACTGCAGAGAAGATATTTGTTTTTAACTTTTAAAGCAATAACGACAAAAACGACATTGTTTTTGTGAGTGTTGGAGTCGAAAGCAACATTTTATTAATTATGGAAGTCATTATCTACTATTTTACTAATTTTAGCAACTGGATATGTATTGTTTTTACCCATTTTAAATTTAAAAATGTAGAACGGTAACATTTTATTCCAGTTTTTAAGAGTCGGAGTCAACATTTTATGAATTTTTTAGAATCCGGTAATAATATTTCACTAATTTTATAAGCCAGACCCGATATAAGTAATGTTAAAACAAGAAGATAATATATTTCAATTTTAGAAACTAGAGGGGATATTTATTAAATTTTTAAATTAATGATGATAAAAGCGTTATGTTATACTAATTTTGGATATTAAAGGCAAAATTTAAGTAAATTTAGAAGTTAAATGTGATTTTTTTAGTAAATTTAAACATGATTTTTTAAAGTTTTGGGTACCAGATACCCCATTTTATTAATTTTGGAAGCAATAAACAACAATTTATGAATTTTAAAATGTCGAAACATAATTTTGTTAATTTTAGAAACCGGAAACGATATTTTCAATTTTTAAATTAGGAAAAGCTAAATTTTAACAACAGAAAGCAACATTTTCATCAAGCAAGAAAATGTCTAGTAAATCTTCTAATTTCAAGAGAAAAAAATGCTTTTATTTAAAAAAGATACATTTGATATCTGCGTAAAGAAAAAAGAATTTTTGATTGTTGTTTGGCAAAATATTAGATGTTTTTCTTTAAAGTTATTAGGAATTTTTTGTTTTTAAAAATAATGCCACATTTTAGAGAATAACTAAAAAATAAAACAAAGCATTTTACTTAACATCTTCAGTTAACTAAATCTACTTTTAAATTAACAACAAAAGACCGTGGTCTTCAATGGTACGTAGCTTTTGTCTAACATGTTTCATCATGGTTTAGAGAGTTTAGACGATAAATACTTATAATTTTCCTTTATGTTTTCGATGTCTTAATGCTGATAATTATAGCCTGCTAATTGTACCAAAAATTCTATGCATAGAAGATTCTTCGAGACTATTGAGCAGAAAAGTCTAATTATGATAATAGACGGGAAGCTTAAAGGTGCACTGCCGAGCGTATTTTGCAGGCCGTTACTAGCTGCAAATATATTTCAGTTGCTCGTTATGATAATTAAGATATTTTTACGGTGTCAGATTGATAAAATATATTTAAATAAAAGAATATAGGAATAACTAGATAATAATAATATCTATAAACTGGTGACAGTGTTGTATAATGAAAATACTTTTTTTAATGTAAAAAAGACCCACCACTGACCCAATAGATAAATGGCATTTAGGCAAAACTATACATTTAGTCCAGCGTAAATACTATCTACCTACCACACCTAATGTCTTTATGATACTATTATGTTTTCTGAAACAAAAAAAATATAATAATATATACAAAAAATTATAAGATGTAGCATACAGGTACTTACCCACCATTAAATAAAAAAACACTGCACTATTTCACTATTGCACATATAATTTAAATAAAATGTTTCCACTGACATTCGTACCTTTGTTTTTGGTAAAAAGAGTCAAAAAAAGATTTTTGACTCACCCCATTGGTTTCCCTCGTTGCCTTCGTCTTCTTTTAACGGACCTACTGTAATTCAAAAACACAATATATTAGGAAAATTTTGATAAAAATTTAAAATGGTAACTAACCCTTTAATCCCGCCTTAATTAGCACGATTTTTTCGACGTCCGGATGATCCATGGGGAGGTATCTAAAAGGCACTTGCACACATCACCACTCGAAATTTAAAAATTCACGAACAACTGGAAGTCTTTTCTCTCGTAATTTTACTAAATCGCAAACCACTCATAGTTCGAGCACTCGGTATTGAAGATTTCGCGCGCGCACTTCAAAGGCTTACTGCAATAAAAGAAGACTACATTAGTAAGGTTTAATCTTTTTTTTTTAAATATTACTTACCCCAGAAAATAATCAATGCAGCATGATGCTCCCCCAAATGATTGATCCAGGACCCTTGATCATAATGAAGCCTATGATTTCTAATAAATAAAAAATTTAATAACTTAATGACAATAATAAACGCTGCCCGATCTAGAAAAGTGACTGTGTTGTATAATGAATATATTTGTTTAATGCGAAAAAGACCCACCACTGACCCAATAGATAAATAGCATTTAGGCAAGACTACACATTTAGTCCAACATAAATACCATCTACCTACCACACCAAATTTTTTTATGGTACTATTATATATACCTCCTGAAAAAAAAGAAAATATAATAATTAATACGAAAAATTATATCTAAGATGTAACATACAGATACTTACCATTAAATAAACAAAAAAACACTGCACTATTCCACTATTGCACAGATAATTTACATAAAATGTTTCCACTGACATTCGTACTTTTGTTTTTGTTAAAAAGATTTTTGACTCACCCTACTGGTTCCCTCGTTGCCTTCGTCTTCTTTAAACGAACCTACTGCAATTCAAGAACACAATATATTAGGAAAATTGTAATAAAAAATTAGAAAATAACTAACCCTTTAATCCCGCCTTAATTAGCACGATGTTTTCGGCCTCCGAATGATCCATGGTCCAAGGGGAGGTATCCAAAAGGCACTAGCACACGTCACCACTCGAAATTTAAAAACTCGCGCACAACTGAAAGTCCATTCACTCGAAATTTTAACAAATCGCGAACTACTCATAGTCCGTGTACTCGATATTGAAAATATCGCGCGCGTACTTCACAGGCTTACATAGTCCGAGAACTCGGTATTGAAGATATCGCGCGCGCACTTCACAGGCTTACTGTAACAAAAGAAGACTAAATTAGTATGGTTTAATCTTTTTTTTTTTTAAATATTACTAACCCCAGAAAATAATCAATGCAGCCTGATGCCCCCAAAATGAATGATCCAGGATCTTTGTTCATAATGAAGCCTATATTTTCTAACAAATAAAGAATTTAATTATTTAATGACAATGTTGCATAGTGAATATATTTTTTTAATGCGAAGAAGACCCACCACTGACCCAATAGATAAATGGCATTCAGGCAAGACTATACATTTAGTCCAGCGTAAAGACCATCTACCTACCACACCAAATTTTTTTATGATTTTATTATATAGCTTCTGAAACAAAAAAAAATATATAATAATATATACAAAAAATTATAAGATGTAACATACAGGTACTTACCTACATTAAATAAAAAAAACACTGCACTATTCCACTATTGCACATCTAATTTAAATAAAATGTTTCCACTAACATTTGTACCTTTGTTTTTGGTAAAAAGAGTCAAAAAAAAGATTTTTGACTCACCTCATTGGTTTCCCTCGTTGCCTTCGTCTTCTTTAAACGAACCTACTGTAATTTAAGAACACAATATATTAGAAAAAATTTGATAAAAGTTTAGAAAGGTGACTAACCCTTTAATCCCGCCTTAATTTGCACGATTTTTTCGACTTCCTGATGATCCATGGTCCAAGGGGAGGTATCCAATGGGCACTTGCACATGTCACTACTCGAAATTTAAAAATTCACGCACAACTGAAAGTTCTTTCACTCGAAAATTTAATAAATCGCGAACCACCCATAGTCCGAGCACTCAATATTGAAGATTTCGCGCGCGCACTTAACAGGCTTACTGTAATAAAAAAAAATTAGTAAAATTGATCAATTTTTTAAAAATATTACTAACCCTTGAAAACAATCAATGCAGCCTAATTTCTTCTCAAATGGATGAATCATCCAAAATCTGCAATAATCACACAAAATTGCTAATAAATAAAAATATACAAGTAATGAACAATAATATATTTTGACAAATTACAACAAACAACGCTAACAAATCTCATACTTGACACTTGCCAACTCTTTGATTAAGTTATTATCACATCTTCTTCTTGCTTCATCTTTTATTAAGGTAATTCTAAGTTATCTTGATCGTGTGTGCGAATTTAATAAATAAATCTATTAATTTTGACTAAATGCTCTTATTAGCGTCTGATCGTTAGAACGATTACCGACAAACTGAATAAATTGTGTAAGAATATCAATATGTCATCATTAACAAAAACAGATCAGGTGATCGCAAGGGCGTAGACAAAGAGAATTATATAAATTAGGTAACGTATTAACAAAAAACAATGAATCATACAAATATGATACTGTACGTAAAAACTGGTACCTTCGTAACAGTGTTTTAAAAAATAATACAATTACGTAAAACTTTAAAAAACAAGAAAAACTACTAGTAAGAAGAAAAAAACAATAAAAACAAAAGTACATTTTGGAAGAATGTAAGAATCTACAATAATTTAAAAAAAGTTAACATAAAAACAAAAAAAAAAAAAAACTAGTAAAACTTGAAAAACGTAGCTTGAGGAAAATTATAAAGCAGCAACTGAAGATTACAGGTGACGTAAAGGAAATAAACGACTAAAAGAGGGGAAGAGAAAAAAGCTAACAAGTAAAGATTTCAGGTGACAAAAAAAAATAAATAAACAATTGGAAGAGATGTAGAAGGAAATTTGAAAAACGTCAATTGGGAGATTCTGCAAGAACAATAATAAAGATTTTAGGCATACTTAAAAGACGTATAAAAACAAAATAATAGAAAAAACGACTATTAAAAACAAGAACATGGAAAGTTTAAACTAGAAAATTGTATAAAAATGAAAAAAATTGTTCTTAAATCTGATATTGAAAAAAATCTAGGTGTAAACAATTTATATACAATAATTTACGCTTTCTATTTCCAAAAATGTAGGTCTTAAGTGCTTTAATATAATGGGAGCTGCAAGCAACTGTTTACCAATTTTGAAGTCCAGAAAATATAATTTTACTAATGTTTAATTACTAATTTTAAAAGAAATAGACATTTTTTACTAAATTTTAAATTATAAATACGATATTAAGAAACAGAGGCAACATTTTGGTAATTCCGAAATTTGCAGCCGTGTGTTTAGCAATTCTCGAAGCTAAAAATTATTATTTGAACAAGGCACATAAGACATTGTTTTTGTACTGAAGCCGAAGGCTTTAGAGAAAGCGAATTTAATAATTTAAAAAAAAGGAAATATTTTTTTACAAATTTTTAAATTAATAAATACAAAAAACTTTTTTAATATTGGAAACCGATGGCAAAGATTTTTACTATTTTTAAAAACAGAAGCAAAATTATTTTATTAATTTATAAATTAATCTATACATAAGCCATTTTTTCGGTATTGGGAGCCTGAGGCATTATTTAATTAATTTTGAAATCTGGAAACGTGGTTTAACTAATACTAGAAGCGAAAGGTAACATTTAGTAGTTTTAAATGCCAAAAGTTTTACTACTTTTTGAACTAATAATTACATAACAAATTTTTTTTTTAAATCGGAAGCCGTTAACGACAATTTTGAAGTCCAGACAAATAATTTTACTCATTTTAATGTTAAAATGTTACATTTTTTATCAAACTTTATATTAACAAAAACAAAGGCGACATTGTTTTGGTAACATTAGTTTTTGGGGGCTAATTTTAGAAATCAAATATGTTTTTTTATCTTTAAAAAATGTCAATTTTTCTAATTATAGGAGCCGGAGGTGACATGTTACCAACTTTCATTTTGTTCACGTTTTTAGAGAAGGGTGGTCAGGGTAAGAAATGTGGATAGAACAAATCGATTAATCATATAGAAATACTATAATGGAGATTTTATGTAAGTACAAGGATCAATTGAAAATGGGGGTGGACCGCTTTACATTAATAATAGTAAAATATACTAATATCCAGGGTGCCTCATCAATAAATTTGCACTCAGGTTTTGTCCGTTTTGTTCCAAAAAAAAAAAACAAAAAAAATTGGAACTCTCAATAAGCAGGAGTGAGCATCACTTTTGAAATTTTAAAAAAGGTAAAGCATTGAGTGATATCTCATTTTCAAGAACATTCAATTCAGTTTTCAAGGCCACTTAGTTTTTTAATTTTTATCATCATAAATGTTCTGAAAATTTTAAAAATCGAGATCAAAATGAATAAAAAAATTGGCAAAAGAAAGCGACTTAAAAAACTAAGGTACATTTTTAACACAAATTGCTGTGATAACAAATTACTGTGATAACAAATTATAAAAATGGTGCTACCAGTCAGGAAAACTTTTTGTCAGAAAATTTTAAATAAATTTTTATATAAATTCGTAAAAAACACGTTTTTCAACTCTTATTTCCGTCTAGGTTAAGTGCAGTCGTAATAGCGACCTTTTCCCTGCCAAATTGCTGACTAAACAAAAAATTTTGACTGAAATAAGCAGAAAAATCAAAACCTAATTCCTACCCGATTAAAGTTTGCAAAATTTGTTACCTTTGCGGGCCTTATTTTTCACCTGAGATCTTCTAGACACTTATAATTACTTCAGGCATACAAAAATTTCCAAAATCTTTCAAAAAGTCACTCCCGAATGTATGAAGCGTGTCAGACTCTCGACTAAACTGAACAAATGCGGTGGCCGATGTGGTTGCACAACGTTAGAAAAATTATAGGAAAAAATTGTCAAAAAAACGGACGCAGATTAGGTAATGTTTATTCCATTTGCTTTGTTTTCTTTGTATTCTAATAAACAGGATCGGACTAAAAGCTATTAATTTTATTTTACAAATTAATATAAAAGCTTCTAAAATACAATAAAATATAATTTTGAAATAGCCAGTGCCGTAACTAAAATCATTGCGACCCAAGACAAAATATTTATTTTATATTTCCGGGACTAACCGGCACTTTATTCCCAAGAGACTGAAAGAGACTTTTAAAATTTCTTGGGATTTAAAAGTAAGGCTTAGTTTTAAGACTAAGAATCTTTAATTATGGTAATTACGATACTGGTAAACACTTTACTAATTTGGAAGACCAGAATGTAGAGGCGATGTTTTTTACCTTTTCCTAATTTATAACTACATAGATCACCTTTTTGAAAGTCAGAAGTGACGTTTTAGAAAGTAAAAGAAGTAATTTTACTAATTTTACTAATTTGGAAATTACATAGAAGATTTTACTAATTTTTTTAAGCTGGACCTGTTTTTACACATTTTAAACATTTTTTCAACATTTGACTATATTTTTGTTTTTTAAAATAAAGAATTAATTATCGGAGATATGGCTTGGTCCTCTCCTTAGAAGACACTCTGTAAGGAGAACTATTTTTTAATAATATTTGTCGCCTCCATATTCCCAAATTGTATTAAAAAATTGATGGCCTATCGAGTAAAATATTAAATAAAATTCGAGTCTAAAAAGGCAATGTATAACAATTCTTGCTTTTGATTACCATAAATATATATTTTAAGATTTTTAATCTGACAGATGGAAGCAACAGTTTACCAATTCTGAAGTTCAAAAAAAAAAATTACTTATCTTCTTATAAATATTTAGATCAACAAAGATGTAAACGACATTATTCTTGTAATTTCAATTGTCAGAAGCAATATTTTTCTAATTTTAGAAGAAAACAATATTTTTTACTAATTTTTAAGTTATAAATTCAAATGCAACTTTAATATTGGGAACCGCATGCGACATTTAAATAATTTTTGAAATTGCATGAGTAAATTTACTAATTCCAGAAGCTAGAGATTATTATTTAAACAAGACACATACGACATTGTTTTTGTAATTTTAAAAGCCATAAGCTGTAATTTATTAATTTTAGAAGCGAGAAATAACATTTTTTTTGAAATTTTTAACTAGTGAAATACAAAAAAACACTTCAATATTGAAAACCGGTGGCAAACTTTTGTCAATTTTGAACCCAGAGAGGACTTTACTAATTTTAAAACCTTTTTATTTAATTTTTTTTACTAATTTTTATATTATTTGATACATAAGCGGTATTTTTTCTAGATTAGAAGTAGGAGACAATTTGTTACTAATTTTGAAATTTGGAAATGTAATTTTATTCATACATACTGGAAACCAAGGGCGATATTTAGAAATTTTGAAAGTCAAAGATCATGTTTTTTACTATGTTTAAACTAATAAATAAAAAAGTAACATTTTTTGAAAGCTTGGTATGATATCTTTCTTATCAATATTTAAACATGTAAAGACAAGAACAACATTGTTGTAGTAATTTTAGTTTTTGGAGGCTAATTTTAGATGTCAAAATTGTTTTTTATTAATTTTAAACAATAATTCAAAAACGATTTTCTAATTTAAGGAGCCGGAGGCGACATGTTACTAACATTCATTTCGTCAACGTTTCTAGGGTGAGGGAAGAGAGCACATAAGTCGATTAATTATTTAAAAATACTATAATGAAGACTTAATTAAAACGATGAAGCGAAAATGGGGGTGGACTGTTTCACGTTAATGATAATAAAATTCAGTGTGGAAACTGCTTATGGAATAAATTCAGTAATTTCAAAACTAATAACATTTGTCGAAAACGCTGAAACAGGTCAATTTTTATTTCTCATAATGGTTATTTCAAGTTGCTTCACTTGTTCATGACGTCATCTACTTCTGAGCTATGACGTCACACTCATTTTTTTTAATGCAATGCAATAATTTTTGTTTTAGTTTTGTATACTAATTACTATGTACTCTTAACAGCCTTTGAAATAAATAAAAAAAATGTAACATGCTATTTAAAAAAAATGCGTGTGACGTCAGAGCTCTGAAGGAGATGACGTCACAAATGAGTTTAATAATTTAAAACCAGCACAATTTAAAATAAAAGTTGATCTGTTTTAGCGTTTTACAAGAATACCATTCATTTTGAAAATAATGAATTTATTCCACAAGTAATTTCCAAACTGTATATTTATTAATATACAGGCTGTTCAACCAAAAAGTTTCTAGTCAGATTTTCATTGTTTTGTGCCAAAAAAAAAAAACAAAAAAAAATTGAACCCCTCAAATTTGTTGTAAAGGGAACATATTTTGTAAAGGTAAATCAAATTGCAACCTCTAAGCGGAGATAAGCATCACTTAAAATTTTAAAAGAGGCAAGAATAATAAATTACCTCATTTTAAAGGTCATTCAATTTTGTTGTCAAGGCCACTTAGTTTTTTAATTTTTGTTATCATAAATGTTCTGAAAAATTCAAAAATCAAGATCAAAAAGAATAAAAAAATTGGTAAAACATTGTGACTCAAAAAATGAGGTATGTACATTTTTAACACAAACTACTATGATAACCAATTATAAAAATGGTGGTACTAATTACAATTACAAAAATTCCTATTTCCTAACCCGACTTAAATTTGCAAAATTGGTTACCTTCGCTGGCTTTATTCTTCACCTGAGATCTTCTAGACACTTATAATTACTTCAGGCACACAAAAATTTCCAAAATCTTTTAAAAAGTCACTCCCGAAGTCCCGAATGTACAAAGCGTGTCTAACTCTCGACTATACTGGAAGAATGCGGTGGTCGAAGTGATTGCACAATGTCAGAAAAATCATAGACAAAAAAATGTTCAAAAAAAACGGTCGCAGATAAAGTGTTTATTCCACTTGCTTTGTCTTCTTTTATTTTAACAAACAAGGTCAGACTAAAAGCTACTATTTTTGCTTTTATAAATTACAAAAAACAATTAATATTTTATTTTTAAATAGCCAGTGCCGTAACTAAAATTATTGTTACCCAAGACAAAATATTTGTTTTATACTTCCAAGACTAAAGTCGATGATTTAGTATTTACTACCACTTTTATTTCCAAGAGACTGAAAGGGAATTTTAAAATCCCTTGGGATTTAAAAGTAAGGCTTAGTTTTGAGACTTTAAGACTAAAGATCTTTAATCATGGTAACACTTTACTAATTTGGAAGACCAGAATGTAAAGGCGATGTTTTTTACCTTTTCCTAATTTATAACTACATAGATCATTTATTTGAAAGTCAGAAGTGACGTTTTAAAAATTTAAAAATTCAAAGAAGTAATTTTACTAATTTTAGACTAAAAAAAATTATGAAAACATTACCATTAATTTTAAATTTTGGAAACGGGAATTAAATTTTACTAATTTTGGAAGCTAGAATTGATATTTTACTAATTTGGAAACTACAGACAAGGTTTTACTAATTTTTTAAGCTGGACCTGTTTTTACATTTGTTTCAAATTAAGAAAAATACAAAGTTAACATTTTTTTTAAATTTTGAGGCCAGAGATGTTATTTTACTAATTTTGATATCCAGAAAAAATATTTTAGTTAATTTAAAAATTCACATCGATAAATTTTAAAAACTAGACATTTTGCTAATTTTATACGCCGGAAACAATATTTTTTATTAGGTATTTTTTAATTTAGCAAATATACAAAAATAATACAGTAGAACTCCAATTATCCGAATTAATGGGGACCGGGACCCATTCGGATAATCAAATATTCGGATAATCGGAGTTTTTTTTAAATAATTGCCATTGGAGAGAAAAAAAGCTACGTTTTGATATTGCACTATTTTTTTATTAAATTAAATGAAAGAAACATGATATTTTCACATGTTTTAAATATAAATAAAATGTACTTATGTACAAGTTTAGAAATAAAAATCATTGTTTTTTAAACATCTCCGTCAATGTAAGCTGTTTTGCTTAAGAGTGTTTTTCTGAAAGTGATTCGGATAATCGGCGATTCGGATAGTCGGAGTTCGGATAATTGGAGTTCTACTGTATGTATTTTTTCTAATTTCGGGAAACGGAGCCGACATTATTGTAATTATGAAACACAACAGTGCAACTTTTAAAGATGTTTAAAAGTCAGATTTAATAGTTTACTAATTTAGAAAACACAGAAAGATATTACTAATTTTAAAATTTGATAATATGAAACTATGTCGTAAAAAATACGGCAAAGGTAAAATTATATTTGTAATTTTAGAAAACTAAAGCAACATTTTACTAATTTTAAAGCCAAAAGTGTTATTTTACTACATCTAAAACGCGGATATGTAATTTTAGCACTCTTAGAAACCGAAGAGAAGATATTTATTTTTAACTTTTAAAGCAATAACGACAAAAACGACATTGTTTTTGTGAAAGTTGGAGTCGAAAACAACATTTTATTAATTATGAAGTCATTATCTAGGTACATTTTACTAATTTTTTCAACTGAATATGTATTGTTTTTACTCATTTTAAATTTAGAAATGTAAAAAGGTACATTTTATTTCAATTTTTAGGAGTAGAAGACAACATTTTATGAATTTTTTAGATTCCGGTTACAATATTTCACTAATTATATAAGCCAGACTCGATATAAGTAATGTTAAAACAAGAAGATATAATATTTCAATTTTAGAAACTATAGAGGCAATATTTATTAAATTTTTAAATTAATAAAGATAAAAGCGTTATGTTTTTGTAATTTTAGAAGTAGGAAGAAACATTTTACTAATTTTGGATATTAAAGGCAAAATTTAACTAAATTTAGAAGTTAAATGTGATTTTTTTAGTGAATTTAAACATGATTTTTTAAAATTTTGGGTACCAGATACGCCATTTTATTAATTTTGGAAGCAATAAACAACAATTTATGAATTTTAAAATGTCGAAACGTAATTTTGTTAATTTTAGAAACCGGAAACGATATTTTTAATTTTTAAAATAAGAAAAGCTAAATTTTAACAACAGAAAGCAACATTTTACTACAATTTTGTTTTTTAAAATAAAGAATTAATTATCGGAGATATGGCTTGGTCCTCTCCTTAGAAGACACTCTGTAAGGAGAACTATTTTTTAATAATATTTGTCGCCTCCGTATTCCCAAATTGTATTAAAAAATTGATGGCCCTTCGAATAAATTATTAAATAAAGTTCGAGTCTAAAAAAGGCAATATATAACAATTTTTGCTTTCGATTACCATAAATATATATCTATATTTTAAGATTTTTAATATAATCTGACAGATGGAAGCAACAGTTAAATTAACCTGTTTTTTTCTGTCTTATTTCGGTTGATACCAAAATTACGGGTCTTTATAGTTGGATATACAGGATGTTCCTTAATGATATGCGAATATTTAAGGGTGTGAATCTACATGAAAAATAAATGTTAGTTTGCTTTATAAACTATGGTCCAAAAGCTTACAGAAACTCTGGGTGTTGAAGTTTAGGGGAAAAAATGGAAATTAATTAATATTTTTAAGACCGCTTTAGATATTTCAGTGATATTTAGTACGTAGTGAAAGTTAATAAAGGTGCATATTTTTTAATGCAAAAAGAATTTTTAGCTTTAACAGTGGCGTGCGTACGGGAATTGACTTCAATATTTTTTAAGAAAAAAAATGGTACGCCAATGGTTTTTTTCCAAATAAAAATTATTTTTGAATTCCCCGTTCAATTTAAAACATAAGATCTCTCTTGAGTTGTTTTCCTTCGATGCGCTATTTTTGAGTAAAAAAATAAAAACCGTTCTATTGTTCGAGAAAATTAATGTAATAATTGAAGAATGCAATTTTTATTTATTATTATTAACTTTCACTATGTACTAAATATTACTGAAACATCTGAAGCGGTTCTGAAAATATTATTTCCAATTAAATTAATTTCCATTTTTCCCTTAAACTTCAACACCCCGAGTTTTTGTACGGAAACATTTTTAGAATATAGTTTATAAAGCAAACTAACATTAATTTTTCATGTAGATTCACACCCTTAAATATTCGCATATTATTAAGGAACACCCTGTATAAAACACATTTTTAGAATATCTCGAAAACCATTTAACCGATTATTATAAAGCTTAGTAAGTATATAATTGAAAAATATTTTAGACATTAAAGTCGATAAAACTTAGGGTTAGGGCAAAGGGGTTGACCTGGGTGTTACTGAAGGAACATCTATAGTCTGCCTACCGATATTTTAAAACGACCTTTTGATTTCTTAACTGGTTTATTATCCATTTAATAACAAGGATTATCGTAAAAGTGGTGAGCAATCCATTCGATTTTAAAAACCTCAACCCTCGAGAGTTGTTATTGCAGTTATTGCAGAATAGGTAGATATTAAATAATCCCCTAACAATGAGACTATCGTGAACGACTTAAATATTAACTAGTGATTATAAAGTCGTTTTAGAATATGGATAGACAGAGTATACTACGGTACCGCTCACAATTTCACAGGTGGGTGTAAAGCAACAAAAGTAGTATTGAATGACAAAGAATACCTAGAAAGGAAGTGGCAAATCTATTGGTCACTGATTGGTGCTTTATTACACCCTCTTCTAATCAACAAGCTTCAATGCGTTGGAAGTTCTAAAATCCCGTAGAACCCCCAAGCCTTAAAAGTCAATTTTATTGACCATACTATTTCCTGAAGATTTCTATTCTAACTTATCAGCCGAGATTTTTTTCAAACAAAATCCTAAAATAATAATTAAAAGAACAAAAATTAGAATAAAATGCTGCAAAGAACGCATAACTTAAACAATAGACAAAAATTCAAACATTTCTTGATACACAATATACACTTCGTCCTTTCGTTGCAAAATTCTATATGACAAAAGGTAACTCGATGACGTAAGTTTTGATAAACACGTTATGTCTAATATAAAAATTAAATGAGAAATAAATGGACCAACATAATATAAGAGTGAGTGCAATTGAAACATCAGTGAAAAATATTAAAATGTTATTATATGTTTTTTAGTGGTAACGGGTTATAGGAACAATTAAATAAACGATTTGGCTTTAATCCGACGTTTCGACTGTTTTTTATTACTGTCTTTTTCGAAGATTTAAGTCATAGTTATAATAAAATAAAACATATATACTTAATTAGTGGAGCAACCATATCTATCACATGAAACAGCTAACAGAAAACAATGTTGACTTAAATCCTCGAAAAATACAGTAATAAAAAACAGTCGAAACGTCGGATTAAAGCCAAATCGTTTATTTAATTGTTCCTATAACCCGTTATCTCTAAAAAACATATAATAATCACAGTTGGAACTTAATCATATTAAAAATTAAAATGTTAACATCTATTTTAAGTGATGCAAATAATAAAATAAAACAAAATCACGCCTTGGTTTGTGCATGACTGAAAACAATCATAATTTAATGTTGGGTGTCTAGTTTTCATATGAATCTTAATAAAACAAATTAAAATAAAAAGATATTTGTTGTAAAAAAATCTAGGTTAATTGTAAAAACAAAATAAAACAATTGTTTCTCGGTTTCGTAATAAAATTTTAATAAGAAAATGTATTGGTTTTAAATGGTGGATACAAGAAGTAATATCTATAAATTTATTTTTGCTCGTACATACCTATCTGTAAGAGATTAAATATAGAAAATAAACATCTATGATAAAGTTGATGGATTATATGGCTTGATTTTTATCTATATTCCCACGTAGCGTAGTACCGTGCGATCCAATACTAACTGGATCCGCATTTATACCTCCGGATCGTCGAAATTCGTTTCCTATACATTAATTTTAGAAATTATTGCAAAGTTTTGTTTTGAAAATAAGAATATTAGTTAAAAACCTTTAATATAGTGATCCAAAAGATGATGAGTGGCTAAAATTAATGAAAATCTGCGTCAGACCTGTGAATACTCACGTCCATTTTTTTCAAAAGGAAACGAATATCTTATTGTTTTACATAGACGTAACAGATTTAGTTTTTATTTCAAACTTAATAAAAAAATAGATATTTCAATTTATGATGAAAATTTTGATTTTAAAGACGGCGGATGGTTGTCAATTAGCATGTTTTGTTTATATCAAAGACGTTCAATCCGATTGGATTAAACTTACAGCTGTGATACAGCACAACTGTAAAAAAAAATTAGTGTATATAGTTATTATTAGAAGAAACTATTACACAGCAAAGCCAATTACAGGATGATAAAATAAGAAAAGAAGGGAACAAATTAAGCAGATGAAATAATTTTTAATTAGAACGAAGAGAGGAGTTGAAGATATTATAGTCCCCAACATAAGCAGTAAAAATGTTATACATTAGGATACAATAAATAAAATTTGTAAAAAAAAATATCGCGGGTAAAGGAGAGAAAAAGTGACAGGATTACGGGAATTAAGCCTTGGAATTAGAAAATTAAGTTTACTAAGAAGATCAGGACTAGATAGAAAATCATCGAGGAGTTTGAAGAGAAAAATTGAAAATGTAGGGTTAAGTCGATTCTTAAGTGGTAGAAAAGAAAACATATTTAAAAGCTAAGACTAAGGAAAACTTCTAAGAGGTTAGAAACTCTTAACTTTAAAAAATAGATATTAGTAAAAGCGCTTTGGAATTTTTTCTAGCTGGTCAATGTGTAGTTTGCATGAAGAAGTCCAAACAACACTGGTATATTTATATAAGTTTCGGTTTAATTAATTAAGATGTTAAAAAGTGTGGAAACTTTTTGGAAAATTTTGAAGTTTCTAAATATACACTATAGCTCAAAATTATTTGCCTACTACATTAGGTGATGAAATTTCCTCTTTTATTATTGTTATCATTTATATGAAATTTTCATAAAACTTTTATATTTTCTTCATTACTGTAACAGCATCGGGTTTGCTAATAAATAAAGTCGTTGCAGTTGTTTGAGTTTTCTAGGCTAATAATTACAAATTTTGATTTGGTTGTTTCAATAATCGCTTTTTTTATTTAAACGCAAACCAAACGCATGATTTATGAGTAAATAGCATAATTTACCAATAAAGGGATCATTTAGTAGTAGTTAACCGCTTTGAAGCGTCTTATTTACAACTTTGTCATAAAATTGACAAAAACTAACATGCCTGCATTTAAATATACATTTTACATTCTTACCTCAATTACAATCCTCATCGTCACCTAAAATTTACGACGGCACAGTAGCAGGTCGTAAATAAAAATAATTTTTAAAGTAAATATCTAAAATTGTCTTTAATTCAAAATCTGATTGATATTTTTGGGTGTTGATTTCGTAAACAATTATTGGAAGTGGATCTGCGTACATTAGTAGATATAAAAATCAGAATTTAACTTTTTGTTTGAAAATTACATTATTTGGATTTTTGACTTTGTTTATAAGCAAAAAATTACCAAAAAATTCTTAAATGTACCTTAATAATGTTCAGTCACTCGTAAGTGTGATAAATTTCGATGATTTTATTTAATCAGAAGACGCAAATTTAGGAATGCGCGTAAGCGTTGCCGCACCCGGTATATCGTGGCAAAAACAAATGACTGTTTTACAGTTTTTACTTATTTACTATTATTTAAGCCTTACATATTTATTATTTTTTATTAGTATTTATTCTACAGTTTAATGTTTGAAACTGCGCAAATTTTTCCCTGATACATACATCTAAAAACATTTAGAGCAAGAGTGACCAAAAATGAAAGAAACAATATTAAATAAATTAACTGAAAAATGGTCAAAAATTTGTTTGGTTTTTATTAAACACCCAGGTACCACAAAGATATTTTTTTTTATATTTATAACTTAATTAAAAATAAAAACTTTCAAAAATATTCTAGAATATCTTTCTTTTAATAAACCAAAATTTTTTAATTCATTGTCTTTTTGTAAGTGGGCAAATATTTTGTGCGGCAGTGTAAAACCCTGAGATTTATATCTATAAGGGAAAACAGTGCTGAAATGAAGATGAAGAAACAATTTGGAATAAAAGAATACTCTTAGATCTTTAATTAAACAGCTTTATTCGGTTTATCAATGTGTGATTTATCAAAATTTTTTTTTATAATACTCGGTATTAAGCTTATTTAGAAATACTTTTTTTTACAGAACTAATAAGAAGTTAATGGAAACTTTTAGCAATACTTTTCTAGAAGGTACTATCACAGGTATATGAGAGCCACCAATTTGTTTACATTTAAACTGCAATTATTAAACATTAAGTTGTTAATTATGATCAACTATCCGATGTCGGCATGATGTCTCTAAGCAAGGAAGCAGGTAAAGAACGACCACGACTCGCCCAAGACCCTTGCCAACAGATGGTACGTACCGGTCGCCTCGATAGTGTCGTAAATTATAAAGAAGTTATTACTCTAAATAATCCCTATTCATCAAGTAATTTATGGTTTAAGTCATTTCCCTTATCCAAATGCAAAAACTATAGCAGTTCTGTTGAGTATGCAGCCATCAAGTTGGTAATCAAAAATAATTTTATTAGCTAATTTAATGTAACTCACTGCAAAGCATTTTTCAATATTTAAGAAAAGTTTGTTACTAGAGCACAAGGAGAATAGGTATGTTATTGATGTCATTTTGTAGTGCCAAGAAATCAGTGCAGTGATTAACACTTTTAAAGTCGCACTCCATTTTGGTCAATTAGATTGTTGATATAACTATTAAAGAGAGTAGGATTTAGAATGAAATGGTAGCCTGAGGTAGCTTTAATAAGATTTGATTAAATCTATAACACAATACATACTGTTCTCTTTCAGAAAGATAAGATTTAAATAAAATTGACGTGGAGTTTAGTAGTTTACCTATGTTTTTATTTGCACCTTAGCATCTTGTTGTTTTATTAGGGTCTATTAGAGGTCTAACAGCTTTATAAAGATACCTGCAGTTGATAATTTAACGGATTCTTGAGTCTTTGTGTTATTTTGATTTTCTTGTGTTACTTTGAAATCTAGATTTTTATAGTTTTCTTTTGCTCCTGACAAGATAAGACTTTGTATGCAACTCGTACATAATTAAGGTTTTTGAACTCGCTCTTTGATCTAACTCGTTTGCTCGTTGTTAAATTCGCTTGTCCAATGTCCATTATAAAGATTTACATTCCACATTATATGTATACATGTTATGTAAATAGCTATTAAATGAAACAAAAAAAAAATGAGAAAACGCAAAATTAAAAATAAACTAAGTGACACATTAAATGAATAGTTTTGTTCCTTAGAACGAAATTATTTATAGTATCACAAGAGAACCCATCTAAATTCCAAATTAAATTGAGTGTAAATTTAAATTACTCGAAGACATGAAATAATACTTTGAATAACAGAAAAGAAACTTGATTGAAATAAAAGAAATCGTTAATTTTCTTTGTTTTTACTAATTTCGCACGCATGTATTTTAATTTTATCGTCTTATAAACTGTATGCAAGGTGGTCAGTACTAAGTAAAAAATTAGATTTTTTTTTATTAAAAAATAAAACCAAAAATTATCAGTAAATAACTACAAAATAATTATTCAGACAATTAACAACTTATTCCGTGAGTTTTAAACTGACTCTCTTGTGCATGGATGTAGTCACAATAAAGATTTGATAAAATAGTTCGTCAAAAATTTTCACTCCGCAACTTTTTGCTGATATTTTGTCTCATACTAAAAGCAATGTTTAAAGCCTCAAAATTTTTGTGGAACATAGGGCAGACTCTTGTCCCTAGAATTGACAGGAAGATAGAAATCAGGATTTTCTAATAAGACTCAATTCCGGTTCACAGAACAATCAATAAAATTCAAAAGTTGAGTTTCGAAACTCATTTTCTCGATATTTTTAAGTGAAGAACGATCGATCTTAGTCCTATGGACTACAACATCGAGTCAATTCTAGAGGTCAATTAATAGTTTGCGCTATGTTCTACAAAAATTTGAAATGTATGAAACAAACTTTGAATGATTTAAAATATCAGTAAAATAGTCGCGGTGTGTAGTGATTAATATTTGTATAATACTGGTCACCCCGTATTATAAAAATATTTAGCGCCTACGTCATAGAAATTTTATTTAAGTGGTGAATTTGAAGCAATTGGTTGAAGAGGTCACTTTAATAAAATATGGTCGAAACATGTAGCAACAACATAATAAAAAAGTTTTTGAAAGAAAAGGACTTTATAAACAATTAATAATAAATCGAACTCTCGTAAAAATGGATCAATAACAATAATCAATTATTATAAAAAGATTATTATGCCAGATAAATATTAATAATAATTGTTAACAAGATATTAATATGGTAGGTACATACACTCATGCAAACTGGTCCAATGAAAAGTTTGCACACAGCGTTACCTTTATTTGTGAAATTTAATGCAGAAATACTCGGTTAGGTCAATTTTTTTTTTGAAGGGAGACACATTTTAAGAATATTTTGCAACTCATATCTTTAACCCCCTAACGGGGGTGAACCACACTTCTAAAATTTTAAATACGAAGTAGGGTCGAGTGACACATCGTTTTAAAGAGCACAAAATTATCTTTATAATAGTACTCTATTTGTTGTACTTTATTTGAACAGGTAATGTAAAAATGCCTTAAGAAACTTCAATCATGTAGTTTTGGTATTAGTGAAAAAGGCATGTAATTTTTAGTTATTAGGTGTCATAGCCACTAAAAACAACATTAGTCTTGCAATTCAACTAGGAAATGCTTTCAGTTTTAACGTATTCAGTTTAATTTTAAAAAAAAATCGGACCTTATCTAAACAGTATTTTTGTTATATTAATGTACCCTATTTTTTAATTTAATACCCTTGTCTGTCTCTTTTCAACACATTGTTGTATATGTTGCTATGTTGTATAAAGTATGTGTTGAATAGAGACAGCAGACAATGGCATATAAATAAAAAACGGAGTATAGTTATTATGATTAGTGTTATAAATTACTTACAAACTTTTTTATTGTTTATGTAATTTTCAAACTTTAAATTAACAAAGTAATTGTTTGTAAAATATAAATACGAAATGCTTCATTGATTTTATTGATTTGTAAAATATAAATATAAATCAATAAAATCAATGAAGCAATTTAACAGTAAATTAAATTTCTTTTCTCTTATCGATAATATACTTATCAAACCTTTATATAATTTATCTTAACTAAAACGAACGCCTTAAAATATACGAAACGTTTTGTCAACAATAAAGTGTAAATGATTTTAGTGATTGTAAAAGAATAAATCATTAATGAAAATTTTAATTTTAATTAATGAATGAATAAATAATTATTAAAACTATTGAAGTAGAGTCATTGTGCTTCCCAGTAACGTTATCAAGCAATGTTTGAAAAAAAAAATGTTTGTTGGTAGTGGGTTAGGTATCCAATTAAATATATCTATTTTTCAGTATTCTTTCTATTAATTTAGAGGTATACTTTTTGAATTAATTTTTTTTTTAACCATTTAATACTTGCATCTATCCCACTTAAAATATGAGGTCTTAATATTAAAATCTAAAGGTCACTTGTTGCGATTTCCAATTTCTCATTTAAATAAAATTGATTCTTTTTTAAAATTTTGGAATTTAATAACTCGTTTACAGATCAGATTTTTTGGGTTTTCGATAAAATTATCATACTTATTTCAAAATGTCATAGCATCTTTTTTGTAGATTATTTTATTTTCTATAATATTATGCTACTAAATAATTCAAAATTATTAGGTATATTTTAATTATTGACAGCTTTCTAAATGTGTTTATATTTTTGGTTAGTATAAAAATTAATTTTACGTAAATAGCAAATATTTTTTCGAAACACATTTTTGGAAGGGTGTCAATAATTTTATGTAATTTTGAATTAACATAATTATTGACATGATATTATAGAAACGTTTGAAAAGACTAATTTATCATAAAACGATAAATTTTTTTAAAAAGCGTTTCATTCGCTACTAAAATATGTTAAATACCGGTGAGTTATGCCAAGCAAAACTATAGAGAGGTAATCTTCTTTGTCGGAATAACTATGTTACCTATACGAAGATGGTTTGACAAAAGTGATTTATTGACTATTGATAGCACTTTTGCTACCGGAATAAGTTTATTTAAACAATTACAATTTAAAAAAAAGTGTTTTTGTTGTATATAAATGAGGAAAAAAATTTCGAATGTTAAGTAGGTAAATATTATATTTTACGTGGAAAAACCATTAAGATATGAGGAAAAATTGTGCAGTTATTATGGTAAATATGCTCCGTCTCACGATATAATTTGTAAATAGTTGACTTATTACAAAATTGGTCATATGAGCACGGAAGATGCTGAGCGAGCGGAGCCTTTTTTACTGTAACGTGTTTCTAAATAATTAATAAAGTCCATGTTCTTGTAAATAACGATATACAATTAAAGTGAACATCTCAACCCAATAGGCATTTAATCTTTTGTATGAACATTTAAATGTGAAAAAGCCATCCGCGAATGGCCATTTGTTTAATGCTGACCAAATGCGCGCTCTCATTACAGCTTCAAATAATTGTTTGGCTATGTTTTAACGTAATTCAATCGTGCATGGTTGTGTCACTGTAGTTGAAACCTGGATATATTATCATACTCCAAAAATCAAAATACAGTTAAAACAGTGGACTTTTTCCGATGAGCATGCTTTCAAAAAAGCAAAAACTCTTTTGTCGGTCAATAAAATTATGGCTACAATTTTTTGGGATGCTGAAGGAACCCCTCTTTATTGACTGTCTAGAAAAGGGAAAAACAATTATTACTGGCCAATATTATGCTGCCTTGCTGACACGTTTTGACGCCGAATTAAAGGAAAATTTGACCACGTGTGTTACAAAAGAAAGTCATGTTCCACCTCGATAATGCGTCCTCTCATTTGTGCGGAGTTGCCACTTCTAAATTAATCGAATTGGGTTACAAATTGCTGCCTTATTTACCCTATTGACCCTATCTAACCCCTACTGATTTATTATTGTTTTCCAAATTAAAAAATTTTCTTGGTGGAAAAAAATTTATAGCAAATGAGGAAGTGATAGTCGAAAAAACGCTTAATTAAAAACCCCAAAAAAATTTTTTTAGATAGCTTACAAAAATTGGAAGCTCGCTGGATCAAATATGTCGAATTGCAAGAAAGATTCTTTAACCTGAATAATAATAATTATTAATAGTACCTAAGCACGCATGTATATTTTGTAATAAATAAAATAAAAATCTAATGAAAATAATGAGGAGAAAGCTTTTAACGTTCATGTCAAATGTTACCTATTCGTATCACACAATATGTTATCAAAATTAAAATAACGACAAGACCTCTTTTTTACGTAACTTTCTCTATCTCTAATTAGTAACAATTATAAAATAAACCGTTATTACCGTATTTAATCATTTAACAACTATTAGAATAAACCTAGTAATTAATGTGCTGTAAAGGGTGAATACCATTTAATTCTTAATATAGGCTATTAGTTGTTTTTATATTTTGCAACAATTAAATACAGATGAGCTATAGCCAAAACTGATAAAACGAATTAAAAAGTTGCATTTGCTGTCATTTTTAATTTTTTAGTTATTATAAGTAATACTAATATACTATGAATATATACTACATATGGAAGGTGACTCAAATTTTACCTTATTTACCTTAAAAATAAAACAAACAATTTACCAGCGGAATGAATATACAATATTCTTTTTTTTAGTTATTTGTGTTATTAAATAAAAACCGTGTCATTTCATTTTGTTAAGATCGTTTATATTTTGGGAACAGGTAATTTCGGCTCCGTTAAGTAAGTATAACCTTAAGATAATGCCTTTTGTGAGTGAAATACATTGTTCACAAATTAAAGTGAAATTTTTCGTTTTTCTTGTAAAATTTAAATTCTTTTAGGTATAAAATGCTTTTTAACTGTTAGTCATTGAAAAATTGATTTATTTTGTAGACTTTTTATTTATTTGTTGTTAATGATATTTATCATCTTAAAATGGTCGTATAAAATAACAAATATAGTATAAAAGGCTAAACGAAGTATGTTAATATTAAATAAGTGATAAATATTGAAACCTCATTTATTTATTTTTGATTAATAAAAATTTAGATTTAGAAATTAGATTTTGCTGCTCTTGTTTTCGTTACGGCCACAAAAATTACTGTTGACTATTTTAACATGTGTGTTTTTACTTTTTAATGATGGTTTTACAAATATTGGTATCGCCCTTTCTTCTTTTTCATTGATATTTATTTTATATTTATTTATTTTATTGATATTTACGAGTATATGAATATCTGTTTGATATAATTCAATAAACTTTTATCAACTGTTAATAGAATTTGGTATAAAATAATTTATAATGTTATTATATTATAATCTGGTATAACCCCAATTTATTATTTTGACTTTTCAAAAAAAAGTCCTAGCTTCTTTAATCGAAAATCGCGCTTGAAGAAAAAGAAAGTTATGTTTGCAATGGCGAGACGAGACGCGCAGTCTACATCATTAGCGAGTGAAATGGGCCGTCACAAATACTGAAGGATATCTCTGAAACGCCGCCGCCGTTTTGTGACAGCATGCGCCTGACCCTCCATAGTGACTGATGAGAGGGTTCTACTCCTTCGTAATCTCTAGACACACACTAAACAAATTAACCGCAGATGATTATCATTAAATGCTGTTCCAAATAACAATCGTTACATGATACATTCGTATTAATTGTTTTATGTTTTATTCTCGTATTGTAAATTAGGCGATAACTCCAAATTGTAAAATCGAAAAAGATATACAGTACACAGTAATGTTTTACGCCTTATTTACCTACCATTTAGCTTCACAGCCCATTCAAAAACGTTTCATTATGCTATGCTACATACTCAATTAAACAACAAACGGTCCGATAAAATAATCGCATAATTACTTAATTCATGGATTTAATAAATACAACACTACAAAAACAAAGGAATGTTTTGAATGTGCGGCAAATATGATGTAGTAATTATAGATCTTTATCAAAGATTCACTTTCACAACGTAATAGAATTATTTTTATATTAAACAGGATCCATTGAGCCCACAGGTGCTTTTTTTAAAGATTTTCTATCGTTTATAAAGATATAAATATGTAACAACAACCACAGATAAAAATCTAATAGTTTATACACTAGTAATTGTCACTATGCAGAAAATGTTTGATTAGTAAAATTATTAGTTAGTCATCAAAAAAAAAAGGTTATCAGTGGAGAAAAGTTAGCATTTTTTTGAAAAATGAACAAATTATAAAGTACTAAAACAAGAAAATTTTTGATTCTACTATTTACTAATTTTATATAAGATCTGAAGAATTTTTTGTATTAATTTTTTTTTTATCAAAACTGACGAATGTGAAAGAATAAAGTTGGTAACATTGAGGAGAAAAATTAAACTAAACTTTTTTCGAACTCACAGACGGAGTCACAATTATCTTTTATCACAAAAAGGTAATATCCCAAAATGGTTGAAATAGGTAACGTAACATTTAGGTATTTAAGTGTATCTTTTTTTTTATTTGACTGTTTGGTTTTATGGTCTCGTCTTTATAATTTTACATTACATTTCAACTTTATATTTACTTAACTGTGTTCATTATTTTTGATGTTTGTCTTTGTTTTTCAGTTTCTTTGCATCTTTATCTTCATTTTCACTCAATAATTTTTTCAATCATTCTGGTTCACCCTTAGCTCTCCGCACTGCACTGTCACAAGCAGTGTTCTACTGTTCTATAGTTACTCTTTATCTTTATAGAATTTGCACTTCTTCTCCCATTCCTCTCACCAAAATTCATTCTCTTTTTTCTCATTTTTACACTTAAATTTTGCAATCATTTATTGTTTTTTTTTTAAATTTAGTTTAAGTATCTAGGTAGTTTATTATTAATTAAGTGCATGTAGTATTCTGCATTACTGATTCGCTGCCTGACTATATCTTTATTTCTTTGTCTTAATAATTTTTTTCATACTTTTGCCAATTTCTCTCATTCTTTTCACCTCTGAACTCACGTACCCATTTCTTTTGTAATACTGCTCTTTTTCCCTCAACAGTTTTTAGGAGATCGTGTTGAGAGAATTTGCCTTTCATAGTTTACCGCTTGTTTTTTAACCTTTTTTTTTGTAAATTAGTCGAATTAATTTCTTTTTCCACTTATTAAGAAAATTTGAAATTTTTGAAAACAATTTTTCTCTGTTAAAAACATTCTCCTGAAGATTTCTTTTTCTTTATTTCTTTGCATTTTCTACTTCTGTGGTTAGATTTTATAAGCAAATTGGTCATATGGGTTAAGATTACTTCTAAAGAGACTTATAAGAAAGTTTATGCACAAAACTTTCATTTTATATTCTACAAACAAGCGTAGAGAGAAAATTTTATAAAAAACAAGTACTTACAATGACTTAAGAACTTAAGAAGCAAGTTCTGTATATTATTTTTATGTAAAAAAGTAAAAGTATGCCTGCTTTAATAAACTTATAAAAACAGCATCGATTTAATGACTATAAACGCACTCAAAATAAGAGCTTTAATAATATAAATCTAATCCTAATAGGTTCATGAAAATGCTAGCTATCAAAACTGTTTTGAGAGAGAAAAGTCGCATTTGTGAAAGATGTTGAGAAAAAAGACTAGCAACATAAATAGTAATATTAATAGACAGCAATCGTTAAATAAACTAAAAGTGGTTATTGATACTTTAGTGGCTAATTTTTAAATCTTTTAATCTTTAAAGAAGGGATTTGATGGTCTACATCTATATCTTTCAGATCTTTTTAACATCAAAGGTGAAGCTCATCTCAGAAATTAGGTCAAACTCATAGTATTCATGTCAAATTTCTACTGGGGTAACTAAAACAGTTTTCACAACTTCACTATTTTTTGGAAGGCAGAAACCTAATTTTCCTGGTCTATATTTCTTCGAGAATAAATTATTTTTGTTATGAGAACCTTATTATCTGACAGTACCAATTTTCTAACCAAAAAATAGTAAAACCATGTTTTTTGATAATATCTGTCAAAGTTCTGAAAAAAGTCTTTAGAGGTATTAGCAAAAATGAATAATCAAGACAAAAAAACATTCTCAAAATCGTCAAGCTTTGGCTGGCTGTAACTTCTTACAGAACTGCAGAGAACAATAATTATTTTACCCACTTTAGTCTTCTGTTGGTTTAAGGTAATTGTAGTTAAATTGTTAAATTAATTTGTACCAAATAATTCTGGAATATTTTTTACATATTATTAATTTATACTAGATATCTCTTTTTGCTTTATTAAAACTGTTATATAGAACTTTAATTATTTAATATTATTTCTCTACTTTTTGTTAACAATATTATTGTCATTGTTAAACGCAAACGCGTTTAACAATAATGACACTAAATTTTCATTATAGCACGCGAAACAGTAACTTTTTCATTGGTTATGTTGGCACCGTAAACGTAAAAATTACGACTACTGCCTACGCAATGGGGATGATATGGAATAGTTGATAAAATCATAAGCGAGCTGTCGAAAATATTGAAGCAAAATATCAGTTACTTAGTAAATCAGTTGAAAACCTTAATAAACTTGACAAATGTCATTACTTCATTAGTGCCAACCAAATTTGTCAAAAATCCCAAGTGTAATAATTCTTCAAAAGAAACTTTTTGAATGCTTTTTTTGCAATGCAAAGTAGAAAAAATAGTATATTACACTCGTTACATAAGACGACTTGTGACACTCATTCTATTTGAGCACTCTTCGCTTCGCTCGTCGTGCTCAAAACTCATTCGTGTCACAATAATCGTTTTATGAAACACGTATACTAATGTACTATGATATAAATAGTTTAAAACTTTTTATAGATTTCACTGATTAAAACGTAAAACTTTAATAAATATCAATTGAGTTAAATTCGATTTTTTTAGTAGATACACCGTTTTGTAAAATCGATTTGGATCGCCATTAAAAGGTTAAAATGAGTTTTTTGATAATTAAACCTATAAATAGGTAAGTATCTACTTATTGTAAAAGAAAACACAAAATTCATAACTTATACCTAAGTAGAATTATATCTGATTTTATGTAGATAGTGTTAAACAATTTCTTTTCTCACTCACACGTATTGAAATATTAAAAAAATATTTGCTTATTTATATTTAATTTGGCTCAATATTTCAGTTAAATTTACCTGGTGCCTACGTAATGATGGCAGCAAACTTTCAGAATGAGCATCGTTAGATACGGCTGAAGAGTGTCTCCGTGCACGAAATCCTATCACTAGTTCTGCCTTGCCTGGTTTCCTGTAAAATATCACTCGTTTTACATCATTACATGCTGGTTTTAGTTGCTTAAACATTCTTAAATTTGCCATATTATATCACAGATTATTAACACTCGAAACAAAACATTCTCTTTGATCAATCAGAACATTTTACGAGTATTCATTATGCTTGAATTTTTTTTCAGTTCTTATTGTCAGCTAAGTGGGTCAACCGAAGTACTTTATTTTAAATAAAGGGTTACGAAGTTAATTTATAGTTTATTATAATTTTATTAAAACATTAGTTATTAGCCTTGATAAATAGCCAAAAAAGACACGAAACTTTGATTATACAAATATTACCAAGTCTTTTATTGCTTCAGTCCACTTTCCCGTTATTTTATTTTTTAAATTATGTTTACTTATAATTTACTTAATTATATTTAATTATAATTATTTTACTGTCTTGTCTGGTATAGGTCCTATCTGTTTTTTTTTCAATTTTGTTTTCAAACTTTTGTCCTTTCATTTTATTAGTATTAAAAACTATGGCAGTATTGGCAGTTGTTTTTGAAAACAATCATAAATTTGTTTTTCACGTCCATACTAAGATCTAATCCATTTAAATGACTTTGACAGGTAAAGCAATAAAGGAGATGCAGCTTTTGTTTTAGCTGGCCCATCTATTCATCAATCCATCTGAAACATCCAAAAAGATGTTTCCTACTTTTGACAAACAGTTCCACCTTTTTCCATTGCATTACCGATTAAAGTCATTTAAATGAACAGACAATACATAGTAACATACATACTAATTCTAGCGTTTTATACATTTTATAAGAATGAGCTATTTCTAATGCGTTTGAGTTTTTGTTGAGGTAATAGATATTGAGATATTGCCAGCTTATCAGCATATAACACAAAGTTGTACACCCATTGGTGTTTCTATTGCTATTGATATTGTGATACAAATTCCATCAATCTTTTTTTCAGTTTTTGGTTTTAACTGTAGGTGTTTTTTTTTTGATTCATCTAATAAGAGTTGTGTTATAGAATTTGTTCCAGTTAATAATCCTCAACCTACGAGTAGGTATATACTGTCTCTTACGAGTATAATAACTTTTTTTAAATTTATTTTGTTTCTATTTCTTATGGAAAACATATATTTATATACTTTAGTAATTTGGTTTATAGGCTAATTTTTGCTTATATCTTTTTCTTTCATGTAGGTATGTCCTACTTTTGCTTTTGTATAATTTTGTACTCATTTTTTGTGTCTCTATCTTTTCTGTAATTTATATCTTTTTCGACCACTAGTAAAGGAGTTAATACCTAATTCTTATTTGTTATACCTACCACATTTATTTCCACTAAGTATTATACGTGTTGATTTCTTTTTATTTTGTAGTTTTGTAATTATGTATATTAGCCCAAAGTAACGTATATTAAAGACATTTCTTATTTACATTAATTAAGATAACAGCATTCCAAATTCCACTTTGCTTGCTTTTTTTGATATTTTTATTACAGATTCTACGGCGTCAACTGGTAGTTTTACTGAATTTTTAAACTATATACAGGGTACAGGGTGATATTTTAACTGGAATAAATTCTATAACTTGACTCTCATTAGTTGGATAAAAAATGTAATAAAACAAATTTACTGTTTTTAATTTGCTACAACATTTTTGCATTTAATGAATTTATTTCCCATCTCCTCCATTTTGCGTAGGAAAAACTCGCTCTAACTTTTTTTAATGCAACTTATCGTGACAGCTCATTTCGCCCAAAACAGTAGCGAAATAATTTAAAAAAACGCATAAAATCAAACAATAAACCCCAGAATTGTTTTAAAATGTTTAAAATGGCACAAAATGAGCCATATTTCTTGTTTTAAGGCTCTTCAAACGAGTTATCAAGTTTGGGGTGTTTTTTCCTCTAGGTGGAAAGAAAATTCCATCAAGACCTAAAAGTAATATGTCAAATTAATAACAGTAGAAGCTTTTTTTTATTTTTTTGATTCATCTGATAAGAATGGAGTATGGAGTTATAGGATTTGTTCCAGTTAAAAATCTTTACCCTGCATACTGCCTCTTATAATTAATTGCCTTCTTTTAGATATATTTCGTTTATCAAGATTAAAGTTGTCGTAAATCATAATAATGCTAATAGCTTTAGTCGGGGGTCTTTCTTAGTAAAATTTACAACTTAAGTCATTATTTCCATTTCTCGTAGAAAAAATATATTCATATATTTTAGTAATTTGGCTTATAGGCTGATTTTTGGTCATATCCTTCTTTTTCATGTTTATACTACTTTTGTATTTGTATAATTTTATCTTCTTCTTTTTGTGTGTATATTTTTTTTGTGATTCGACCACTAGTAAGAGAGTTAATAATTCTCATTGCACTTTATAAGTGAAATAAACTTTTTATACACTTCGTATATTAATTTAGGACACTCGACCGCGTTTATGCTTTTTTATTTTGTGTTTCTTCTCCAAATAGCTCTTGAATGGTTAAGGCATATCTCTTTTTCCAAACTTGTGTCGAAGTGGTTAATTTTAAGTTGAGATAATACCGGTAGTATCACTAGTATCTTCGTTTCCTTGGAAAATTAAAAGAATTTGGTGTTGTGATTGGTTGTTGCTGCGGAAAAGTATTAAAATTTGCGATACTAGGTACTGGTAGTATTTCAACTTAAAATTAGCCTATTAGTATCTTTCTGGATAGTGATTTTCTGGGTTGTTTAATAAAGTAAGATTTATGTTTACCAAGAAAGATTCATCATTTACCTAGAACTTTTCTACAAATAATAAAAGTTACTCATATACGTATACCTACATGATTTTGTCTCACAAATCGTTTATTAATACAGATCAAAAAGAATGAATGATTTTGCTATATAGGCATCCAGCAGCAAAGATAACAAATTTAATTTTATTTTTTGGTGGTTATGTTTTATGACTTATTTTATGCATTTGGATATTAAATCATTATAGCACCCAAAAAAAATTATACGTTAATGGAGAATTTATATATTAAATATACCTACCAATTTTAAATAAATAATAATTATGATTTTTATTTTTTGTGCCAATAAATTGTAGAGTAAAACGAGAAACAACACCCTATAAAAGATCTGAACCAGAGGGTACCTAATTAGTCTTTGAAATGCGAAACAGTCATGCCCATCGAACCGACCAATAAAATCGTACAGTTCCCCCAACCATAACGAAGTTGATTGGCCGACACTGTAAATCGGCCATTTTATAACATAAAGGCGTCTTAAGGTGGAGCTTGTGAATATCACACACACATACATCAATATAACGTTTGGACCATGAAGTTTCCACTCAAATGGTCTCTGAGATTCAAAAGAACAGCCGTTGTCCGTGTTATTGAGTATATTCATTTAGAGTTTTAGCAATATTGTTTTCGTATAAATTATATCATTTCATGGTTTGTTTATATTATTATCTGGATGCTGACATTTTATATTCTTAATAAGAATCGATTAAGTGTTGTGACAATTTTTTAAGTGAATTGTGGAGTTTTATAGTGAGTTCTGGCGGAGGCGTTCTGGATTTTATCGATAAATATGGATGCAGGTGAGTGAGTATATATCATATGTTTTTTATATCGTATAGGTATAATAATTTGCTACATAAGAATTTGTTAAGTAAAAATCATTGTAAATTACTGTAAGCTTGTATCAAGAAATTTATTTAGTTTTTTTATTTTTCTCTTTCTTTATTTTATCATATTATTATATTATTTTTTACCCTAATATTGGTCTAACTACAATATAGGTAGAATACTAAATAAAAAAAATTGAATAATGCATATTAATTATCTTTTATTAAAGCTTTACAAAAATGTTTTCGTATATTTAAAGTATCATCAGATTTTCTATTTGAAACATTATTGAAAGTAAAAATAATTTAAAAATAAACACACTGTGTTGTTGATATATCTAGGTATTACAATAATTCTTAATACTTATTTACATTCTCCGTCGCTAATAAACTGCAATTAGTTTCTACCTATACATGTGTATGTGTATTTATAAATATATCTAACTACTTAATTACAACCGAATACCTTTACACAGATGAGTTATTAGTGAACAACTTCAAACAATAATTGAAGCAAGCTTTAAAGTGTGTTCAAAATACTCTTTTAATATTATTTAATGGTTGGTAAATTCTTTTGGTGTTGACATTGTTTGAAGAGACTACTGGTCTTAATGAAATACAAGCACCCAACGGTTAAAACAAACATAACCCAAATCCTTGTGTCAACACAGTATTTTTGGGGATTTTAATAGACAGATCTCAATTGTTTCTAGTTTAATGGAGTAGCTATTTCTAATATCTATAGGTACACATAAAAATTAAAATTATGTTACATATAATGAAATAATTTAAAAAAGTTTAATAAACTTTAATAGTATGGATGACTTGAATTAAACATTTCGTCCAGTTGAGTTAGTGCTTCGGTCCCAATTTTTATTGGCAATTTGTAAATAAAATACCGCAACTTTATAAAAAACAAATTCAATATTTAATCAGTACATTTATTTTATAAAAGTGATGAGTTGTTACAGTTAAAATTTCACTTCTAGTCTAGGTCGAGAATGATAAAGTAAACTGCTAAACCTTTATTTTCTGTCGTGAATAGCAAAAGTAATTATTTGTTAGGTATTATTATAAATTATAAATATTATTTGTTCCAAAAACAGTTGTTAGTGCCAAATTAAGAAAAAGTCCAGATTGCATCACCCTAATAGCAGTAATAGCAGCTATATTGGAGAGGCTGTACAGCAATTTTAGTTCATCAAGTTTGGTTCTGTTAAAAAAAAATTAGAATTATAGTTAGGCATTTTTAGATTGTGTGCAAGTGTCAACCGATTGATGGTAAAATAGTTAAACTTCAAAATCAAACTTTTTTTACAAGTTATCCCGTGAGTTTTTTGGGATATCTGGAAACAGATAAGATTTTAAAATACATTTAGCATCTATGACATACCTACTCTTCTGTGTGATTTAATTAGGAAAAACTAAGATTTTAATTAAACGAATTAAGTTAGGTTATGCTCTGAAATCTTAAAAATGTGCAATAAATTAAAATAAAACAGTGTTAAAATCTTAGATCTACTTAACATTTTTTAAGTGAACTTCAAATAACATTTAGAAGAAATCATTTTATCATTTGATTATTTCGAAAAATATTTATTTGTTTTACCACCAATCGCTTTAACAGTTGATTACTTGCACGCAACTTATTCATAACACTTTTAGAGTTCTTGTTTTGTTAATTTTCTCGTTTCTAGTCGAGATTGAGTTAAGACACAGACTCTCTTTCTCTTACTCTTTTTCTGGGACAGAAATATTTTTAATTATCCTTTAACGCTTTCTAATATGCCAAAAATTAATTTTTGGGTTAGGGTAAAATGTCAAATTTTAATCTATTATTATTTTAAAATAAGATAAATGTCTAATTTTATAGGTGTATTTTTTTTAAATTGGGTGTATTGAAATTTACATTATAAAATATAAATAAATAAAAACTTTATACTAACACAATCTACTGCGTTATAACGTATTGAACTTAACTAAAACAAAATTGAATTTAACGCGCCTTATTTTAATACAGCAATTAAGACACTCTAACCTACCGTTAAACAAAATTTTTCTGTCTGCCGTATACATACTTATTGTACCTACATAAAAATTTTAAAATTTTTTCGAAGCAGTTATTGCTCGCTTAATTTTTTTTTAAATTTGTAATCTATGTTTAAAAATTCAAAACTAAATATATTTTGATTTTCCATAATTATATTTCTAATGGTTCAAGTAAAAGAGAGATCTATTAAAGTGTCAAGAATAAGAAAATATACTTTTTAACTAGAAAAATTGTTTATAACGTGCATTTCTTATATCGTATGAATCAAAAGTCGCGCATTTTCCGTTAATCAAATGTTGTTTTGAACAGAAAATTATGAAAATGCAAAAAACTTTGCAGAATAAACATTGGTCACAAAGATTGTACATATAAATTAGAAAAAATTGCCAACACTGACAAATTTATCTGACGTGTAAATTTATTTTATTTTTTTAAAAATTTTATTATGATAGGTACCTGCAGCACAAATATAATAAATCTATCAATACTAGATACTATTTAAATTTTTGTACATTATTGGGTTTTCTGGTGTCAAAAATTTAGCCAATTGGAAACGTAAAGTTTCCTGTCTACAGCTTAAAAATAATGCTAACCTTAAAAATTTTTATTTCATACTTGTCGACCTCAATTTCAAGCAGATTAATCATAAAAAAAAATGTATAAATTAATTTAAGTTCGTGAGAATTTTACCAAATTTGACCACTGAAATTTATTTGTAAACATAAAACGGTAGAAACGAAAATGTATGTATGTACCTACGGAATTACAGTTGGCTTTGTGTGCCTTTACTAATCGAGCAAAACTATCAAACTATGACAGACCAAAGCTTCGTCTGATTCAGCAATTTTTTCTTACGGTAGATACTAGATATTTTGTTAATTTATTGGTCATACCATATTCAAGTTTGTGAGTTTAGTAATATGTATGTTTATAAGTTGACATGGGCCATTGCCTTTTAGCCAAACTTTCTGCCCTTTTAGTTTAAATTATACGACTTTGTAGTTTGTTATAGTATATTAGAGGCTAATTTTAAGTTGAGATAATACCGGTAGGTATTATCGCAAGTTATTTTCGTTTCCATGGAAGATCAGAAAAATTCGGATCTGCGATTGGTTGTTGGCGAAGAATAATATTAAAATTTGCGATACTTCTGGTCGCAGTTTTACTTGAAATTAGCCTATAAAAGAATATTTCTGGTAAGAATTATTTTGAATTCAGTCTCAATATACCTAAGTGAAACTTCTATTAACTGGCCTCGGATTAATTACACAGGTCAGCATGATTCTGGGGTTAAAATTTTTTATAGTGCGTGGTGAATAGTAACATATTATAACAATACATAATTTTTTATTTTTTTTCTATTACCCTTAGTTTTCAAAATATTTGCTGTTTTATATTTTATTCATATAGGTACAATATAAACAGTAATAAAATCAAACTGTAACTTACTAAAAGATGTTAATTGATAAAAACCTTAAAATACGTCAACTTTTAATTTAAAATATGCACAATTTGATGCATATTACATTACCAAGATTTACCCCCTCCACTTTCCTCGGCCTTCTCCAATATTTTTTTAAATGGAAATGTACCTCTTGTCATACCTCAAATAAAAGACAATTTCATAAGCACTTCATTTCCATAATTAGATGTTAAATTAAGAATTAGTTAAGTTGAGTTATTTTTGTTTTTTTTAATTAGGTTTGCGAGTCGCTACTTCTGCACATCTCGAGTTTCTCTAGAGATACCTAAACTGAGAAGAGATTCTTCCACAAACTTTTAAAAAAACTTACTTTTGTTTATATAGAATAATGTTTTATTTGTTTAAAGAAAGTTTATATTTATTTTTTTAGAAAATAAAAAATAAAACTTTTGCAGTATTTTACTTATTGTTAGAAATGTATTTTAATTTTTCATATAGTTTCAAACTTTTAAATGTAACGGAGGGGGGAAGGCTTTTGTTTTTTTTACCACTTTAGGTGTTTACATATTTAGTAAATAAATTCACGTTCAAAATTAAATCCTTGACAAACAAATGTTAAAGTAGTTGCAAATGTTTAAAAATTTAGAAAACATTCCAAATTTTTAAATTTTATTTTAGTGATTCTAAATCTTTCTGGTGGAAAAAATTTTTAAGTGTATTTTAACAACGAAGTGCATAGTTAGTTAACATATCCATATAAAAAACATTAATCCTAGGATAATAAAACAAAATGTCAGCAAAATTCAAATAATTTTTTTTTATTTTGCCTTTCAAATAAAAATTTTTACGTAGTGTAAAAATTCTAATAATATTTTTTAAAAGTGTATACACTTAGTTAACATATCTATACAAAAACATTTAAACACCAGATCAATTTAGAGAATAAACACCAAAATAATTAGATATTTTTGACGAATTAACGCTTTTTGAATTTTATTCTAAAGGGTTTCAAATTCTTACGCGCGGAAAAACTTTTGACAGAATAAAACTAATGTATATAGACCAATTTAACATATTTACCCAAAGAAATTTAAACCCCAGACAAAAAGTTAAATTTTGCTGACCTGTGTTACCTATCTCAAATACAGTTTTTTTCTCTCACCGTAATATATACATAATAATTGACAGAAATATAATAATCGACAAGTCAGGTTTTTTACACACTTTTTTGTTAATATTTTTATAAAAATTTTATGTCTCAAAATTTGTCACAAATTGTGCATTAACAATCAGAAAGACATGAGTGACAAAAATTTTCAATGTGGGTGTTTTAACACTTTTCTCTTTTATGGTTACAGTTTTATATTAGAAAAACAGTTGAAACAAAATTGGAAATGTCGTTAAATAGTTAGAATAAAAATCTAAAATTATTAGAACATCACTGTTTGAATATCTGCCGCCAACAACGGTTTTTGATTTCGTGAGGCATTCTGAACGGTGTACTATAGTTGTATCAAAATTTTTAGTGTAAAGTCCAAACGCATAAAAAATCGTTTGTTAATTTATAGGTATTTAAAAAAACTTGTATATAAAAATAAAAATCATATAATCTTTTTTCGACTTTTATGTTTTTTAATTAGGTATGCAAGTGTTTTTTTAACACATTTTTTTTACGTTTTCTTAACGGATTCGTTTCGCATCAATGATTTTTATTTCCAGCACGTCAAAACGCCATCAATAATATATTGATCTCAGTAGTAAAAAACAATTCGTTACGACCCAGTTGGTGGATGGCAATAAAAGAAATAAAACCAAACAAATTAAAGTGAGATGAAGGGAATTTATACTAAACCCTCTACACGTTGTTCTGTTTACTGATCATGCGAAATATGCTATTAAAAAACTATTTTATTCGCATATTAAAAAAAGATATACATGAATGCCTGAAAATCTGTTAAAAAGTAGAGGAAAACATAATTGAATGAGTAATAGGTTTTGTCTTTGATACTTCAGCCAAAAGTTTCATCGTAGTAATTTATTATAGAAACATGATGACAGGAATTTTAGTCGTCTTAAGGCAGCTAAAGAATGATGTATTACAGTAAGTATTTGTATTTTTAATAAGACAATAATAGCGGATGTTAGGGTACGTTTCACCCTCACGATATTCCCGTTGGTTAAACTATTTTTAGCATAACAGTTTAACCCTCTTTTTATTTTGCGCAACCAATCAGAATCATTTGTAAGTTCTCTCTTTTGCATTTCTTTAGCTCTTACTCCAAAAATATGTTGGTAGAATAAAGTCGATCATTATGGAATACCATTTTTATTTTTTCTATTATCTTATCATAACGTGCCCAGTAAAATATTAGTACATAAACGGTAATGTTTGTGCGAAAAAGTTTATTAAAATAGACAGTTGTAACGTTTTCTAGATAGTCAATGAAGATTGCGTTTTTGAAATCTCAAAAAATTGTACTATAACTTTATTGGCCGATATAACAGTTTTTGTCTTTTTGGGAGCACGCTCTTCGGTAAAAAATCCATTGTTTTGACTGTATTTTCGTTCCTGCAGTATAATGATGTATCCAGGTTTCATCTATAATGACAAAACGACGCAAAAAATCTCTTAAATTACATTGAAACATGACCAAACAATCATTTGAAGCTGTAACATCTCGCGGATAGCCTTTTCATATTTACATGTTCACGGAAGATCAGTTTTAGGATGTGTACTTCATTGGCTTTTTTACACACCTTTAATCGTAGATTGTCTTTACAAGAATACTATCTTTATTAATTATTTAGAGAGTTATTACAGTAAATGAGGCTCCGCGCGCTCAGCATCTTCCGTGCTCATATGACAAATTTTGAAATGAGAAAACTAAATAAGACATGAATAGATTTTTCATAATATTTGTACAACTTTTCCTCAGTTTTTTTATGGTCTTTCAACGTAAAAAATAATGTTTAGTATAAAAAAACAAACTTTATATATCTAAAAATTTTATGAGGGTCAAATCACTTCAATTGCCAGAACTGCCAGACTCTTAAAGTTTATAGATCATGCATTTTATAAGAAGAACATTACCCAAATGTATTTTGAGCAATTGCACTCAGTTGACTTAAGTAGTTTTGACAAAAACATATGTACCAACAGGTATGTACCTACGTTCCATAATCACTGACTTCACTCGATATAACGAATTTACATTCACACGATCAACAAATAAATTGCAAACAATGATGTATTGTTTACAATAGGTATACTTACTTATCATAAGTAAAATAGCGCTGTTAATTAATTTGTTTGACTTACCCAAATTTAGAAATTACTTCTATTGTAAAAACGTAATCCTGATAATTTTAACAATTTCAGAATTATATAAGTAATATAAATATATATAACACTCCACCTAATTGCGTAAAACAGTGGTCAAAGTGGAAAACCTCTCAAGATCAAATGTTGAAAGCTATTTGTAATAATATTGCCAGACTAATAACTACGAAATATTTGTATTTTCGCCACTTGAGACAGGAACAGAACATTGAACACCTCCGGCGTCCAAATCCATTTACTGAACAAATTTACACAAAGCAAATATAGTGTTCTTTTTCAACGAAGAGATTATTAGTTTAGAGGGACACATTTTTAAATCTCTTCATGTTGTGTAAACATTAGAGAAAAGCAATTGCTCTTTTGCCACCAGTGGTTATTGCTACAACTTCCAACTCCAGAAAAATACCCATTCACTTTCTGTCACGCATTAAACATTGTTTACCGCCGACTTACCACGTTTTAAATATGCTTGTTTAGGAATTCTCTTTATCGAATTGTTACCAACAATAGAATATTATTCCTGCTTGCAATCGTATTTTCTTACTCAGGTATATACTTAAATGGACGGCATACAATGTGTTTCTAAAAAACTCTTTTCCACGTGTGCGTATTTCATCCGCCCATCAGTTATAACTATATTATTTATTAGAGATAATAATAGAATTAATAATAGAATAATAAAACTAAAGATTCATTTTAACTAAAAGTACAATACTTTTGTTCAATTTTGCTTCTTAAGCCACAAATTTTAAAATTTTGGCCGAATTTTGTATGGCCTGCTTGAGAAATTTAAAATTTGTTAGCAAATTTAGTAAAATTGCATTTCAAAGTTTTTTGTTGATCGTTTATTAATAACAACATTAATGTATGATTTTCACTAAGAAATCGTTCATTAATGTACTTAGGTAGGCCACTTATGATTTTATATTAATAGATGATTTTTCAAAATAAAAAAATATTGCAAGCAACTCGGATGTTTAGGAATTTTTCAATCAAACAATAAATTGCTTAAATAAGCTAGTAATACTCAAATAAACGATTATTTAAATGGTAAAATTGATTAAAAGTCTTTAATTCTTTTATTTTTATAAAATAACTTGAGGAAATTGTTTACCAGGTAGGAGCGCCTACTAAAATATGTATTGTTTAAGATAATTTTAGGCAATTAAAATTAATGTTGTTTAACTAATGTTTTATATTTGTAATAATTTTATTATTAAAAATAATTTTTGATAATAATGTAGTAATTTAGCGCCTTGTTAATTTTGTAGTAGTTTCGCCCAAAGAATTAATGCAAGTAGTCACTAGTCACAGCTTACTTAAGTTTATTACTATTACTACCAGGAATTTTCGAACTCTCGGGTCTGCAAGTCTGTTGCCTTTGGTTTTTACCATTCTTATACTTCTTATATAATTATAATTCTTATAATAGTTATACGTATATATGTATGTATCAAGAACAATATAAAGATGTTTACTCTCTCCAACAGCGAAAATTGTACAAAGCCGAGGGCCTGAGCATACTAAGTCGTCACCGTTTTATAGGCATCAAATAATGCATATTGTGCATACAAAACCTTATGCTACACTTTAAATAATATGTAAATAAACAAATTAAAAATTTTATGGTCAAAATAAATAGAACGTTTGTCATCGAAATTCAGCGTGCGTTAAATGTCACTTTCCTCCAATTTTTTTTTTCCAAAAAGAGATATTTTTTGTTGTTCTAAACAAAAAATTATAGCTAAATTTTGATTAATAAATGTTAAGAAAACATTTAGATTTTTGAGATGTGACTAAGCGATTTGTTGCTTCATTTAATTCTGACATCGTCAATGGTCTTCAAAGTCTTATTGATTTATCTGACGATGTTATAAATTTAAAAAACCAACAATGGACATCAGTTATACTATCTTTAAAGTTTGTAGAAATTTATTTATAGATTATTTCTTAATAAACTGCTCCACAAAAGTTAGGAATAGCAAACATTACTTTGTTCATATTGACAAAGTTTGGTCGTATTAAACCGTTAGTCCGATCGATATAAACGCATAAATCAGTTCAATTTTTTACTCGAATTAGATTAAATCATAGCAAATTCAGCTTAACCCGCATAATATAACCATTAAGATTAAAATTTTTTACACTTGTGCCGTAAATCGTAGCTATAAGTTTAATTCAATTGGATTGAACGTTTTCAATATAAACGTAATAGGTATAGGAGGTATAATATATGTAGGTATATATATTCATATAATTAAAAGAACAGTATAATAAACAGTAAAATAACTTTAAAAATTAAGTTCTTATCACTTAATAAAACACGTTTTTTAACAAGAAATTAGTTTTGTGTATGTTTGAAGTTTTTTGCCGTATTTATGCAGGAGATTAGAAGTAAACATAAATTAATTAATCAGTTATAGTCATTGAAAAAGCATGAATAAGTAAACTGAAATTTTAACCGTTTTTTGTTAAACATAATTTAAAATTACATCCTTTCTACAACTAAAAAAAATATAGACAAAAATACTCAGTAAAAAAATTATTATAAATTTTTGTTATTTTTGACTTTGTAGTAGTAATGTTTATAAGTAAAAATAAATTAACTCTTGGCGTCTTGACGAGGTATATAAAGCGGTTAATTAAACCTAATGGGCTCACAAACTTGAAGTGTGTTTCAAAGTGATTTCTGGTTGCAAAATAGGTTAAGGGAGATAGAGTCTGTATAAGTAAGACCTACACAGCAAGTAAAAAAAAATGGGTGTAAACTATTACGAAATTAATAATATGTCTAAGAAGTCTTGTACAGAGTGTCTCACTGTATATGCAATAGTAAAAAAAAATTTTATTTTAAATAAAAGATATAAAAACAAATAATAGCACTTCAAAATTTTTTCAATAAGCGCTATACCATATAAGTAAGTATATCAAATCACTTTTTAAATATGTCGATTAGTTTTTTTAAAAAAGCAATTGTTTCATCTTTTCAATTCTAATTTATCCTAATTTCAACTTAATTTTAAACTTAAATATGAATTGTAGGTATAAGTGTTCTAGACAGCGTTTTATCTACGCAAGAATGTTTAAGCGCGAGACGCAGTAGTGTTTAATATTCTTAAGTGGATAAAACGCGACTAAAACACGAATCCAATATAACGAGTTAGAAAATTAGTTAGAAATTCTACATTTACATATACCCTTAGATTCGCATTTTTACATCTGAATTGTATAGAACATGAGCATGCTTCAAGGAAAGCTACAGGACCAACCTGCTCCTGTAAACCTCAACCAGCCAAAACAACTTTTTCTCGTTTGTGAAAAGAAATTTTTCAAGAAACAAGATTCAGAGAATGTGCTTGCAGTTAATTATTCCTGTTTTGAACGAAAGCTTCCACGCTTAGAGTTTTACACTGCAACCGAAAATTCATTAAGATGATCAACCTCGGAAAAAAAATCTTTTAAGTTGTTTTTTTGGTTCTAAAATGTGTAAGTTCCTATTTTCGTCTGATTCTCTAAACAGAATTTTATTAGTCATTTTCTAACAATTGTTCAAATCTTTCGTCATCGAGCTACTTTGCTATAAACATTTGAATTATTAATAAAATTATGAACCAATGTCGTAAACTATGCAAGATAATATCAAAACTTTGAAGTATTAGATATAATAAACGGTATAAAATAAGTTTATCTCAAAAATAAATCAAAAATTAAATACAAATTAAAAAAAGCAGATTTTGACTTTGCTGATATTTCTTAAATTAAATTATGGTTGCTTTTAGGCGTAGGTACTCGTGCTCATAGAAATATAATCATTTCGTATAAATCGGATAGCATTAAACTTTACCAAAACCAAATGAAATAAATATCTAATCATTAAATGACGCAAAGCAACTAAATTGACAATCATTCATTTAGCTAGATATTAAATCCAAACACTATTTTTTGCTAGTACATTTCTAAGACTTTGAAGCTTGAGATGACACTATTTTAAATAAATCTAAACACATACTTTTTAGAAAATAATTGCTAAACTTTCGGTTTGATTTGGGATCTCGTTTGAGACTACGTATTTTTTAAACTGAATTATCTTTTATTTATAAAATTTTTTAGAGTTAAAAAAATCTGTCAACTCGGTAAGAAAAGTGTTGGCTTTCATACGCGTATAAGTTGAATTAATTTGGTTTTGATAAACTGAAATGCGATCTGCATAAACAAACGCTCATTTTTCCCATAAGCAATAGCACACTTAAACGTCGGGTTTAATCAAAAATTTCAATTTTTTGTTTGTGAAGAAATTATTCAAGTTCCTCATTTTGATACGCAAAGATGACTTGACGTCGAAAAATAGAGACCACTCGTTATTAGTGTTTTTAATTTTTTTTCTACATTTTTCCCTATTAATATAACAATTTTGAATTTTGTCTGATCTAAAAATTCCTGAAAATTTGAATTCATTAGAAAAATTTATTGTTATTTTTTTTTTGTCTTTTTTTGTTGCCTTTGTTTGGTTCTATCTATGAGTCTCAGTACGAGCAGGTATATTCTTCGTTGTCTTTGATTTCTTTGTAGATAATAGTAACTTTAAGATAAAATTGTTGTTCCATCACCTTTTATCGTTTTTGATCAATAATGCTACTCTTATAGTTTTGCAAGTCTTTCATTTTTCAGTCCTGACCACTATATTTGCAATAATTCTTAAGTATATTTACATAGATTTTCAGAATTTACTTTTTCTTGTTCTCATCCACCCATTCATTTCCATGTATCAGAGTTTTGTTTTTGTTTACCTATATCTTTTAATTCACTAATCGCACAGTCCAATATTCTTAATCTTTTTTTAATTAAAGAACCAGTTTGAAAGGTTAAAGTATGTATATTAAAAATCCTTTTAGTATGATTTTGCAAAAGATTAATATCAATGGTTAAATGTGACTAAAAATCTATAATAACAACTATGTTTGTAGATATCCTCGTGTTACAACACATCAAAGTTTATATTGCACTTTAGTGTGTTACAAGAATGATATAAAAAACAAATATGATAAGTTAAAATTTATTATGTCATGGGTTAGATGAAGGTCACCTCGAATGAGTAAGTTCCAATATATACAAATCAACACCAAATTGTCAAGCTAATAAATTCATTACAGTTTTTAAAAGAAACAAATATTATCTAGGAGATTTTTGTCTATTTAGAGCATATGATAAAACTTTCTAATTAAATAAACAATTTATTTTTTATATAGTTTTTTAATAATGAGATTTTGACAAAACTGTAACCGTTGCAGCAAAGTTGATCTTCGTGATTGGTGGTTGCTATAGCAACTGTGCAAATTTAAAATTTGGCGTGGCTCAATCCTTTTGACAGTAGGTATATTTATGATGAATATTTGTTATTAATGATAATAAAATGTGCTAGTGCACAGACTATTGAGAACAAGTGAGCCTTAAAGATGTTTAAGTGAAAGCCAAATCGTTGTATCAGAAGTGGCATTGATAACCTTTGACTGGTTCAGTAAGTGAAGATAACCGTTTTTTTATTGAAACAATTTTTCCGTCGTCTGATGTCCACGACAAATTAGGTTGTGTTTGACGTGCCAAATGATGAAAACTCATTAGACACGCGGAGAAAATTATTAAATAAATTTAACTGGACCGTAAATTTTCTGAAGCAAACAAATCTATCCAACTAATAAAGTTGGCTCAAAGAGTGAAGTGACTCCCCTAGCTGTGATGCATGATCTAACATGTGTTGACATTGTCGGAGTCGCTAATACCGACACACAACACAGTCTCTAAAACAAAAACATAACGAAAGACTTGGCCTGCTTTGATCTGGCGAAAGTAATTTATGTTGGCGCATTTGACTCTAAGTTTCCAGACTGCTTGTAAAATTCTACAGGCCGAGCTATAAATGTATCAAAACCAAAATGTTCCATAGTCTAGAACGAAATTTATGAATGTTATTAAAGATTTTTGCAAAAATTCGGAATAACTAAGACGCATAATTTCAGGATAATCGCGTGAGACATGTAGATTTAAGTTGGCAGAACTTGTGAATTTGTTAACAAGTTCTGGAATGTGTCGATTGACATAAAACGTTGTTTTAATGTGAAATGGTCTAGTGGCACCTTTACTGTACCGTTAAACTCTATGTTTTTGTTTCTTAAAATAAACGAACAAGCCTAATAAAATTTAATTCACAGAGACTATAGGATATATTCTAATGTTAAATTGGTTACATAAATATATATTTTTTATTTTATTAGATATTTTTTTTACATTTGATTTTGATTTTTTCAAATAAATTTTAAATTCAACAGATATTTATAAAAAAATGTTTAAATACCTGCAAGAAAATCTTTCCAAACATTTATTTATTTATTTAAAAAAAGAATTAAAGAATGTTGAATTGCATTTAATTCGATTTACTGCATCTTAATCTCAAAAATAAATTTGCATTTTCTTAAAATCTTTGTCTTTTCTCTTGATACATATAATATTTCTTTTGTAGAAATTTTTGTTTCTTTCTTTGGTTTTTCTCAGAGAATTTATAGATTTTGACTTTTATTATTTTTTTTATTCTATTCACTCTATAACACATTTTTGATATTGTAATTTCCATTCTACATAGTTTAAGAGCCCTGTCAATTTTTTTAATAACGTCTAATATTTATTAAAAGTTTTAATTTAGTATGTAAGTAGGTACTTGTAAGAACTTTGAAATAGCATACCTATAAAAGCATCAACACTTAAAAGTAGGTTCTTTAAAGTAGGTATTAATGATTAAGTTCGCTAAATTTATGCTACATTATTAGGAATCCAAAATTTTGAATAATGACGTAGATTTATTCGTATGTTACTAAGGGTATAGTTGGTCAACAGACACAATCCTTTCAAAAATGATCTCAATTTTTGTGTCTAATTTGGTAATAAAATATAACTACAGAATTGAGATTTAGCGCTAACCTCAATTTGCTTTGAAATTTTGACTTTAAACATGTGGTCTTTTTTTTGTTAATATAAAAACTTAATAAAATAGAACAGGACAATTTACACTACAAAATTTTTACATTAAGAAAATTCTGAACACGAAAGAAAAGATAAACGGAAGAGTCTTTTTAAGTAATTAGAAATAATTAGAGGAAATAAGATTACCTCCACTAAAGCTGCTCTTGCTTTTACACCTTTACGAATGAAAGAAGAACAGATTTTTATAATAAAAGAAATTAGTAATAATTAGAAGATATAAAATTGCCTCCACTAAAACTGTTCTTTATTTTACAAGAATATGACCTTAACGAATGAAATAAAAAAGAACAGAGTTTTATAATGCTTAAAAATCTTAATTTCTATCTAGTTATAAATTTTTTTTTACATCGTTATTAGTTGGGCCTTAATTTTCTTTTTCATGCAACAAATTAAGTCAACGTTTTAGAGTGTCCTTATTCTTTATCAAGGTTCAAAATATTGCTGATGATGCTGATATAATGACAGAGACGATGATGCTGGTGCCCTAAATTCAAAAATATATGAATGAAAGAAAATGATGGAGTTGAGTGTGCGGTCACAAAATAAAATGTAGGTCTCCTATTCTGCTGACGTCTAAAAAAAGAGAGTTGGACTACCATTATAGCTACCATAATCAAAGAAATCATTAAATAGACAAAAATCGGAAAAGTAAAGAAAGCTAAAACTCACCTTTAGAAGGGCTTCATGAGTCTGGCACTATTTAGCTCGCACGACACCTTAAACCTGGGTGCTAACTGCTAATGATGAGTTGCATAATATTAAGAGAAATAGTTTTTATATACCAAAATCACTTTCATTTAGTCCATAGTGCAAAAGCCGACTCTTTACCATAGCAATTTATATAAAAGCTAATGCCAAATGAATATCACAATAAACCACATAAAAGTGATCTACTATTTTAATACTTTTTCCCGAAATCGTCACGAACATAAAACTTTCCATGGTTAGTTGGAGTCAAGGAAACCAGGTTTCCTTGACAAGACAAGAAAACACTTGACATGTCTTGGTAAGAATATACTTTACCTAACTCATTTAAAAGAATGCAAAATTAAATAAAAATTTATTTATTGAACAGTTTCATTTACTTCTTTTCAATATTGAAATTAAATGCGCAATTACTAATATTAGAGAATTAATACTCGGCAAATTAGTCACTTGTTCAGACGTTGTAAAATTATTAAGGTAAGAAAAAAATTAGTAGAAGATTGACTTGAATTATTATTGTTATTAGTGCATGTCGCCATTGATGTACAGGGTTCTTCCTCTTCCCTTATTCCTTCAGGGATTTTGTTAGCCACAGCTATTTTGTTTGTTATAGAGTGATGCACATATCCTCCCGCTAAATTTGACGGTTTCCACCCTCCATGACGTTTTAAGGTTAAAATTCAGCTTCTCAGCAAGATCGTCAAAGCATCAATGACCAGTGTAGTCAGCTGCGTCATCAAATTTAAGAAACTTTGGTTTGGAGCAAGGCATTTGAAAAATAATGAATGCCGACCGCTTGCGTGGTGCATGTTCTTGTTCGATAATTTACTAAAAACGGCGATAAAGTGTAGATGGTTTTCTGAGAGCAACATACTTTTTGTAAATTTCTAATGAATCTATTCCTTTAATTTTTCTTGCAACTGTACTTAAATGTCCGAGAAATCTTTGTTTTAGAATTCGGTATCTTTAAAATCAATATAGATCCAGCTTCTTTAATATTTACTGTCACCAAATTTATTTACAAAGTTGCTCCAAATACACCAAAAATTAAAGCAAATTTCGAATGCAGAGTAAGTTTTTCATAATAATTTACAAAAGTTTTTACCTTTATTAATAAATATTGTATGTCAGGCGCTTCCAAAAAAAACTGATAGATTTGCGTCCTAGTTAGAATTTTTAATTTTCTTGGCTTATAACCGGCCTTGTGTCGTTTGTCGTTTTAAAAAAAAAGTTAACTTTAGAAATTTACTGATGTCCACACTGTCTTTTAAAGTAATTGTTGCTCTCAACATTCAGTAGGTACTTAGACCAGAGACTCCATGACCTCGGTGTTTTGGCCATATAGGCAAAATAAGCCAGCATTCCATTTTCAGTAATATTTTATACCTTATTCTGAGTTTTTCACTCCAAAAAATTCTGGTACTTTTGTTCATATCGATCTTTTGAGTCCCCCGGCAGTAATTTTTTTTGCCGCAGTTGCTTTTCGAAGAATTTCAGGCGGAGTACCTGAAGGTACTTCGTTATCGTTTTCTTTCTGATCTTTCCATATGTTCAAACAAATGCCTCGTTGTGTAAAGTTCCACTTTCTTGACTAGTTATGTAATTTATTATTATTTTACTATGTTCACAGTTATTGCTTCTCTCTAATACATCAGTTTTATGCTCTCTTTCGTGTTTTCGATATACCCTTCAAAAATTTTTCTAGAAAAATATTGTTAATTAGGTTTTTAAAATTTTTCTTCTATTTCTTGTATTTTAGAGTTACAAATACAAAAAAAATTGTATCTAATTATCACCCCAAATAAGAGAAAAACAGTTTAAAAAAGCTAATGTTATAAACATTTTACGTCAACAAACACACAACAATAAATCTAGACTTGTGTAGTTTCTTTATTTGTTTCTGCATGTTTTTTACTTTCACGGGTCCAAAATAAAGAAAATTTTAGTTGGCTTTTTAAATCTCTTGTGAAAACGCTACCCCTTAAACTTTAGGTTTGGAACCGATGTTGAGGCTACTCTGGTCCTTTTCACTAAATATGAAATAAGTAGAATCTGGTCACAGTGAAACAGGACCACACACTCCACATATTTAGCCTAATAATAAGTAGTGCAAGTTCAATTAACGGCTTATATCTTACGATTTTACCTTATTAGCATGTTACTAGATAGTCGCAGATTCGGTAAAAATGATTAAAAGTAGTTTAGAAGTTTTATTACGCTACAACGGCGTTTCAGTTTTTATTATTAATTTAAAAATTAATAAAAATTGTAATTTTCAATTTTAATGCATAGTCTGCTTTGTTTAAATTTTGAAGTCTAACCAGAGTTAGGATTGTTAGGATAGAGAAGCAAGTTGATGAAGAAGCTATTCCAAGAACGGTACTTGTAAAAACAAAATAAAATAAATTTTAAAGGAAAATTGTTTATTGCAAAAGAAATCAGTTTTACATTTTTAAATTTAAAGTTATTTCTCAGGAATAGTCCATGAAAGTTCTTAAGTAAATTATCTTAATCTTTTAGCTTCACGTTCAGATTCCAAAAGCGTAAGAATATCACCTTCTTTAATCGGGCCTTTGACGTTCCTGATAATTTGTCGGTTATGTTCTCCAAAAATTTCAACCTTAACTTGTGTACATTGTCCTTGAGAACCTGTGCGGCCTAAAACTTTAACAACACGTGCCAAAACTACTGGTTTATCCATATTTTAAAGATTTTTGTGATTTGTAAACACGTGCAGGACAAACAATATGACAGTTTTGTCAAAAAACGTAATTTTACAAAATAGCGACCCCTGGTGACGCCTTTCGGTCAAAAAATAAAACACATTGTGCAAAGTCGTAGCCGATTGAGATTAAATGATCACTACAGTCAATAACTTAATTAACAATTTCTGAACTCCTCCTAACTATAGAGATTCACGACGACTTGAAATTCAAGCAAATTGACTTGATTTGATGTCAGGCCAAGTTTAAGTCAAGTATTAACAACCGAATATCAAGCCAAATGGTAAAATGTCAAGTAGTCTTTCAGAACTATTTGATTTTCTATTAGAAAAGCAAAAACCGTTTGTTTTTTTTTTTTTGTATTTATATTTTATTTGGAAGTTTAACAGAGGCTTAAACACAGCCGTGAAAAGATGTAGTTGAAAAGCTTGATATTCAAGTCAAGTAATTTATAAAAACATCAAACTGCTTGACTCGGTGAATTTCTGCTCCTAAAATTAGTTTTTTTTTGAATTAACTTACTGTAGTTTATTTAGCAATAGGTTATTAAGATTACATGAAAAATAGTTTTTCTTTTTCCAATTTTCTTATAAAGTACATATACATGCTGTTTCATGAGTGATAATGAGCCTGTGAAACTGAAAATATAACCAGCAATACAACTAAAGAGTAAACGTGAATGATATTGTTTCCAAATTTTATTTGTCAAATCTGTTACCGATAAAAAAAGAAAATGTATTCAAACGATAATTCTCCCGAAAAAAATTGCAAAGAGCTAACCTTTTTGGATAGTCCGTAGGTTTTAGAGCTTGCACCAGCTAAATATGATGGAGATGAAATATATTTCCTTTAATCATTTGGTTAACTGAAGACAAACTAATGACACTTGCCTGTGAGATCATTATTTGGCTTTCATGTGGATTTTCATCAATCATTCCCACTACGGTTATATCATTTTCAGAACCTGTAGCTGTTCTTGCTTTTGGCTTTTTCAAACGTGGTCAATTTTTCCTTAAAGTAGTTTCAAGTCGTTTGAATATGATGTCAGCAGAAGTTCTTCTACCCGGAAAACGTTGTTTGTGTAAACGCACCGCGGCAGAAGCATTTTTAATTTATTGTTTTAGCAATAAGCTTAACGCCGTGCTGATGCAGTAAGATTTGGGTTCTTCCCAATAATACTGAGTTAAAAAAAAACCTGATTTGAAAATTAAATAATAAAAAAACTGCATAAAACTGTACTACATAAAATAATATAATAACAAACATAAAACTAAAATTTTCAGGTAATTTTCTATTGCCTGTGTCAAGTGCAAAATATGGCAACTTTGTTGAAGAATATTTGAAAATTTGTTAATGTTTAACGTATTCCAAAATTCACATTATACTTGCTACATGTGCACAACAACTCACAGTTCTTGCTTTCGTTTTGCAAGTGCAGTAGCCATCAATAAAATCATTGTCTTCAACTAGTGCATCTAATTGTAAAATTGCGTATTGTATCTGCGGTCTAACTTCAATACACAGTTAATTATTACAGAATACAATCTAGCTCTAAGAAGGCGCTGTTTCTTTAGAAGTGCTTGAAAAGTAAAGTTGTCTCTATTTTCCATTTGCAAGTGATCCTGAATGTAACAAGGTGCAAGCTTTAATTGATATATCCCTAATGTCAAATATCTTAATATTTGTAATGATAAAACTAGAAAGTCGGGTAGAGTTAGTTCATTGATCCAGGCATCATCTTGAATCTGTCGCAATGCGAAATGAAAACCAGCATTTAGTACATTATCAATTGGTATTTGACCTCTAAAGAATTTAAAAATATTTTTAAGGTGGCCATTTCGATTATCCATAATCCAGCGCTATTTTGTCACAAGCCGCGCTTTATTTAGTGGAGTGCCGTAAGGTTTTTACCTCGGAACCCGGGTACACTGAATGGATTTTTATAAATCTTTTTGGAATGTTTTTTTCACACTAAGTACTAAAATGTTTACCTATTTATTTTAACCGATCTAAATTTTTTAATTATTAAAATTAATAATTATTAATTTTTCGGAGTTTTAATTTATTTTTTAATAAAATAGTTTTATTATTTAATAAAAGTTAGAATTATTTCTGCTTAAAGTTAGATTTTACATCGGAAAATTATTACAAACCTGTCTTTGGGGTCTCAAGAGACCTCAGGTAAAAAAGTGAGAAGATGGAGGGGATTACATATATGTAATTGGGATTGAGAGCTGGATTTAGACCAAGTTCAGACTGTTAATTTTGACATATCCATACGTAAAATGAACCGGTCATTTTATATTTGCCATATAATTTGTTTCTATAAATCCACTCCGAAGCCCCCAAAATGAGGGCAAAGTGACAAAAATCACAAATTTTAATTTTGAAAATTTATTTGACCTCTTGTATATTAAATCAAAGAAAGGAGACCTTAAAATAATTCTTGCACGTGTCTTAAGTTAAATAATTAAAAAAAAAATTTTTTTCGAATAGTGCCGTTTAGGCTCCCCATCGCTGAAAATAAACCTCCATGGACCTCTGTAACGGGATGTTGTAGAAAAACTGTAACGGTACTAGACACCTTAGAAAAATAGAGAATTTATATGCACAAAGTTTCAGATTTTTTTGTACTGTAAATAAAAAAGTTTTTGGTTCTTCCAGCTGTCCACAATACGGATTTTGAGCTGTGCAAGGTGAACTAAAAATTGTCCGATTTCCAATTTTTTTTTTAATTGATAGATATAAACGTGGAATAAAAGAGAAAAATATCAGTTGCTCCGCCCCCCTATTCCTACAGCCCCCAGACGTGGCCTAAATTGACGAAAATTTCTAAAATCTATAAGTAAATCTAGAGCAGCGTTTCTGAACCTTTTTTGGTCTGCGGACCACTAAAATTTAGCGGCTTAAGTATCTGTCGCCAAAATTAGTTTGAGATATTTGTAATTTGATAAATTAAAATGTAGTTATTATTATTTTTTTAATTTTTTTTCAGATAAATAAATGTCCACAAAATAGTAAAATTTCTTAGCGAACCACTAGTAGACTAGAGGACAACCGGTTGAGAATAGCGGATCTAGAGATCTGTGATTTATTTTATGGGGGTACTACTCTAAATCTTAAACACATTTTTATAAAAATTAATTACTCCATTTAATTAGGGAATGAAAAACAAGGGGGTACAAAGTAGCAAAAATTACCTACTTTTACTTTGAAAATTATTTTGAACGCCTGTTGGTATATTAAATCGAACAAAAAAGACCTTAAAGATAATTTCTGAACGTATTTTAACTTTAACAATTTGAAAGAATTTTGTTTTCGAATAGTGCCATTGAGGCTTCCTATCGCTGACAATAAACCTTCATGGTTCTCGGTAACAGAACGTCCTAGGTAGACCGTAATAATTTTGAATACCATTTTTAGGACCATATATAACAAAGTTCTACTCCAACCACCTGTTAAAGATACGGATCTTGAGCTGAAATTGAGCGGAAATGGAACAAAAATTGTCCGATTTTAAAAAAAAATTCTTTTTAATCGACAGATATGAATGTGAAATAAAAGAGAAAAATAGTATGTGCTTTGCTACCCTACTCTTACAGCTCCCGGTGCGGCCAAAGTTGACAACAATTTCTATTATTTATAATTAAATCTAGAAGACTGCGTTTTTTTATGGAGAAACTGTGTAAATTAATATTACAGTAACTATAAAACCATCATTTATGACATATAAAATTGAGATCTTTACTGCAAAAAGTTTTTTCTTCATATTTCTCTTATTTTTCACTTAATTGTTATTATAAATTGTTGCAATCGAGATCGGCAAATTTTGATGGGTAAACTTTTTTATTTAAGCTTTCAACAATGCAATTCAAAAGGTTTTATAAAAATCCATTCAGTGGAACTGGGTTCCGAAATTTTTACATTTTTAAGTCTTACGGCACTCCACTATTTCGCTTCTTCTGTAGAAAACTGTTTTTGACCTCGGGTCAGTAGTCGCTAGCGGCAGCATATTACAATCAAAACCGAGATTTTGAAGCAATTTTGTTGCGTTGGGGTAACTTCTGTCGATAGTTATTATTACGTTCATTTCTAGGCAATTACTTAACTGATTTGCATCTTGAATTTCATTATTTTGGAGGTGATGCTGTAAAATCGCATATATGTGGCGCAAGTTAAAAGATAACAGTTTTTTTTGCGACTTATTTGGCCAAGAATTCACTTGTTAGCTTAAATAAATAAATATTATTTTTGGTTGTGAGCTGGCGATGAGTTGGATGGAAAATAAATTATGCTAAACCTCAACTCCTATCAAGAAAGCAGAAAAGAAAACCTGTCTTATTGTGGCTTATCCTTCTCTACTTATATATCAAATAGGAAGAAATAAAATATAAAACGGTGTAGAAATAAAGTTGTCAGATTGAAATTGCCTTCGGTCGTTAAACTCGAAGACTAATTCACGCTTTTAAACCTTTGGACAATATTCAATCTTGCTGGTCAAATAGCTGTACAAGTAAAAAAAGCAAATCTCTTTAAATAAAGACATAAATATCCCTCCAAAATAAACCTCACGATTTTAATACGTGCAAACAGCCCGAACGCGCAGCTGAAATGAAATAATCACTTTCACCATTTAGTGTACCGTAACGAAGCGGTAGACCGTCTCACCCATTATAAAAGCCTCCAAAAGCTCGCCGTATATATTCCAAGAGTTCGTTGCTTAACAAATTGCCGAAAAAATGAAGCCCGCCACTCTAACAAATTCGTTTTAATGAGAGAACGTATTTATAGAACACGCACAGTTTGTTACTTTTTTAGTTTCTTAGAATTTGTTTCAGAATTGCCACCATTTTAGGCCGAATATTTGAAGGCGTGGAAAGGTGGGCCAGGTGCTTATTTTGGCTGAGGTGTGGTTTTGTTACTGCTTATTTAAAGTTTAAGATGCGGAGAGAAAAAAGCTAGTTTGATGATTAATATTTCTAATATTATGAACACAACAGATGCCAGATTGTCAAGATTTGCTTAATCACCTACAAATGTGTTTAACGTCTACATGTCTATTAAATTACTCGAGTTTAGTCAAACAGAATTAGTGCAGCAATCCATTTCAGCGGCGGACTCGGACCGACTTTGCGTCAACAGACTGTACCATAAAATAAAGGTTTTTTACCTTTTAGTACTTAAATTTAAACATACCTACTTCTTACGTACGTTATTACCTACCTATACATTTAAGTAAATTTCAGTAGTCCTAGCAACTCTCAGATTGTTAAACCATTTTTTTGTAACCTTTTTTTTCAAATAACATGTAGTCACTTACAATTTTGGATTTTTTTTTAGATTCAGAAGGCGTTAATAGTATATTATATTGTTATCACTCGAGATAAGAAAGTTTTTTTTTTATATTTTCATCATTTGTGAGAACTTCTTGTTGGATCTTCTTCGTGTGTAGAATAAAACGTAAAAACATCCAAAAACACCAAAAAACTGAGGCAGTTTAATTCCCCACCTAAAGATGACAACTTTGTTGTCGAAACGTGCGTCGTGTAAAGTAAAATTGTTTGGTGTTATTGGGTGTTTTTACGTTTCATCATTTGTGAGGTATGTTAGGTTAAAATTTTGCTCCATATTTTTGAATCACTCCACATATCAAGAGGATACAGGGTATACGCTAATTTTTGCACTTTTGATAAATAATAAAAGTCCATTGTGATTTGTCCATATGTTAAATTTCAAGAGATTCTTAAATGTCCTTGGGACTAGAAATAATCGTTTTCTGTTTTATTTACTATTGCAAATATTTTTCACTTATTTCGCAGCATTTTAGCGAAAAATGCGAATTTGCATTTTGTAGTACTACACCTTTACTATCAAAATTTCGTCGAAAAATTAAAATTAGACCATCTATAAGGTATATGGGGCATTTTGAAACTTAAAATTTGATGACAAAACTCTCTATACGTCCAATAAAAGGTATAGCAGTTAGTAATTTAGCTATGTAAACAATTTTTTATAGTTTAAATTTAAAAGCGTAAATAAAAGCCCCAAAGTTTTAAACTAGAAACTTATCAATTATGTCAAACTGAGAACTGAAGGGTTTTTGTCAATTATTATTAGCTGTCTCACAAGTAAATCGTTTTTTTTTTCTGCCGGTACCCTTGTAACATTTTCTCTGACTCTTAGCCAACACTCTAAGCGTTTCTATAAAGTATTTTATTTAGTTATTTCCCAATAAAACAAATAATTCCATGCTATACAATTTGGTACCTAACGTGTATATAAAAAAATACGTTATAATACTTGTGTAGTTGATACAGTTTATTACAAGTAGCGGCGATAACGACTGGTTTTTATTGTTCAGTGACGTAAATATAAATTCTAGTTTTAATAAACTTTCACAAAATTGAAATTTGTTAATATTAAATAACTTTATAATACTGTATTTTTATTATAATTTTTGATAAAAGATGGCCATGAAAATTTTTTTTGAACACATGTCTTATTTCTGCTAAAAATTTATTTCGAAATTCGTTATAAAATTGTCTGGTTGAGTAGATAAATCTATTCGTCGTTTTCCAAATGTCTATTACGAAATTAAACTCCACCAAAAAAAAATCTGCAGGACAATGAGCCTCTTAACTTCTCTTATTCCAGTTTTTTTTATATGACAGTGACACTAACGACATTTATCCTGAATCAATTTAAGTGCTACGTATTTTTGTTTTCCATGAGCACCTCTTATCAAAAATTATAAAATAAACGGTAAAATGTCCTATTCCAAAAATGTACATACACACAAACAGAAAATCAAAAATTAATGTGACAATCGCGGATTATTAGGTACATAAGTAAGTTTGCGTCGGAGAGCTTTACTTATAATAAAATTTAATTAAAATTACTTAAATCTACTAAAAATTAGCATTCTTGAACACTTCAACTAACTGCCAATTCCGAGCGACTTTTTGGTATAGCGCCAATATGGAAGTCTTCCATAAGTGCCAACAAGCAAGTATACATCAACCCAAGCTTAAAGCGCATTATCGTGTTAGTTTTGCATTACGGTGTACAGTCTTTTGCTTCATTACTAGAAAATTATCATTTATCAGTTAGGTATAAGACAACATTAATTTCATGTGTAGCGGTAAGATCGTCAACTACGATATGAAATATTCCATTTTATGCCAATTTTAAAAGAAAACAAGTTGTTAATTAACTGTAGTTAAACTTATTTGTTACGATTTAATTAATGTTATTGACCTTTAGTAAAAGTAGTACAAATTATCCTCTAAAATATTTTTATAAAGCGGACTTATATATTTAACTTTTCTGTTATTGTTATGAAAATTTATTTAATATATGTAGATACATATCTCCAAACGGTCGCCGAAAAAAGCCCCAATCCTTGATCTATAACTCCCTCATTTAATAATCTAATGATAAAAAGTTAACCCACTAAATAATACAATGAATTGATTTATTATTGTTAAGTATTATTGTTATTAAGACTTTTCGGAATAACATTTTTTGACTTTTATTGCTTTATCCAAAAGACAATAGAGAATAAATTTTACGTACGAAAAACCTATACGATTTAGTTTCATCCATACATCTACGTTTCGCCGTCACTTACGGCTTCTTTAAGATATACCATAGCGACACTTATTTTTGATGAGAATATTAAATTGGGGAAACCATTTTGCTGCTATATCTAATAATTTTTATTTTTTTAATAAGCTATATCAATTTAATACAAAGCTTGTGTGTTAACTATTTTACAACACTCATTTACTAAAATACTCTGCTGTGAGTCGTGTTTCAAATAAATTTCAAGTAAGTAACAAAAACTTTGTTTTTGTTATTTTATACTATATATTACCGAAAATATATATTTTATTTAAATAAAAAACAAAGCATATTTCAATATAGTTACAAGAAGTCGGTTAGGTAGTTGGTAAAATACCTAGGCAGTCTGGAAAAATAGCTTAAATCTAGAAACGACAGATGAAGAACCAGTTAAGAGTAATTAAACCAAATAATTCTCATCGCTTATTAATGAATTCGTAAACAATAATGGCTTGACCACAAATATTACAACAAAGTTCTATATAATAAACCAATTTTTGTATTCTCGTTTTGTAAATGGGCTATTACATTTGTTTATCCACCAATAGTAACCCGGATTTTCGGAAACTGTGCGGTAAAAATAAGAAAAACACTGGATCTCATACTTTACGGTTAGCATTAGAGTCTGTACACTTTCAGAACAGCATGTTGGGTCATCAAAATCTGTCAGCGAACAACACTAAACAGAATGACCAAGAATGACGAACGCCGCTGACCTTTCGCTGACCACGTGCCGCTTGGCTTCCTCCCCTTCAATTTACAAATGGGACTGGCCCGACACTATTTTGTCATCTGCACACTTTTATTGGTGTGCTGTTCTGAAAGTGTACGGACTCTACCACATGAGATGCTTGAAGAAAAAATTACAGTAATAAAGTTCATGTATCAAAGTGTACGTACCTAAAATATTTCCACAAATAAAATTATATTTAACAGAAAAATAAAAAATTTAAAAAAATCGCTAAAACGTCACTGGTCTTACGTCAAACAGTCAAAGCACACTATGTTCAAGTTATTTATTTTTTTAACGTTATTAATTATTTACACAAAAAAAACAAGATTTAAAGCTTTCGGACAATCAATCTTATACAAATGTTATACCTTAGTTAATTTTACAGGCTCCAACTAATCAGGGCCCTCGCTTTCAGCTCGGGCCTGAAACAAAGTATTGTCGCCCGTAAAATTAAACTTACCGCAGACGAATGTAAATATCATATTTATTTATACATTTGAATATTTGAGGCAATATTTTCCCTACACGCATTTGAAATTAAAAATATTTAATTTTATAAATTAGTAATCTGTTTACCTCATTAAATATAATAATAATCAATAACCAATGCCCCTAAAAAATACAAGTTGTATATCTATCTTATACATGAATTTAAAGGAAATTACCCAAGAAGCGTTAAGGTTATCAAATCGTATAAGGTTCAATGAAAATAAATAGTTGACGCGTATTAAACAAATTATTGCTTAAATCTTTATTTTAGTTTTAAAGACTATTATAAAACTTTTCTTTAACAGTAAATTTTCTTGTTATTTTACTGTAGACTAACAAAATCATAAAAACAAATGAAGGATATTCGTAATTTTCTGATATGTTTCATTATATAGCACGATTTTTAATTATATGTCCATGACCCAATTAAACTCAGCATCAATACAATAAAAACCGCTTTTTTTAAAAAGATAGAAATGGTACTAAATCTACGTTATGTGAGATGTTTAAAATATGCTCTTTTTTTTCATCCAAAAAGTGAAGTGAGTAAGTAACATGACTATATTGTATACCTCCTTCATCAGTATATAGATAAAAACCAGAAAAAGCGTAAAGATAACAAAAAACAAAAAAAAAACATAACAACAAAATAATTTATTCTTGGAAACTATCAAAAATACAAAACATAACTTTTGTTCAAAATTAAACATTTAAATATTTCACATTATTTTATTTTGGTACTTCTGGACATTAAAAATTTGGGTATCTTTTCCCCTTCACTTTTTCCGTTCCTCCAAAATCATTTTTCGTTATTAATTGTGCCTTTCTGCTCACAAGCTCTTTACCAGAGTTACCAATCTTTCGAATAAAGAGTTTTCTGAGGCTTTTAGATGCATTAAAAGAAAAACATCTTACTCATTACACTCTTCTTTGTTTAAGAAAAAAACTCCAATGCCAGAATTTGACTGAACATCTTCATGAATATTCCTCGTTTGGTCAACGACTTCGTCGATTTCTCACAAATTTTCAAAGAACGTTTATTTGTGGGTTACGCATTTAGAGGATATTTTGCTGACCATCTTCTTGGTGAACATTTATATCCTGATTAGTCTTATTGTCGTGTAGATGTGTAGCGTTTTGAGCAGTAGGTAATTCTAATTTTTATGTCTTCACACTGGTTTAACACACTTGGAGCAAATGTTCTTTTTGTTATCGCATTTAGCTAAAAAGAAATATTCTACTAACTTTAAAACTATTTAAAATATTCCTAATTGACGTGCTTTTTTCTCATCATACTAGACTAAATTAAAAATTTGGAAAATTTCTTTTTATTTAAGTCTCCTATCCAAATATTGATCTCAATATATCAACAGTTGCAACCAAGGCTTTTACAGCCAGTTGTAAAATTTTTGCCAGTTTTTGTTTATTTTAGCAATATTTAAACACTCCGTGGTATAACTTTAGAATTTAAAGAAAAACCTCGATCCTAGAAACGTATCATCGCTCATCACATAAATAATGATACACCCCTTTCTCGTAGATGAAAAGTAATCCTAGAAGAGTATTGGCTAAAATCTTAACAGGCTCTCAGTTTTATTCAATGGCAAAAAAGCAAAAGTATCTATTATAAGACTGAGCTAATCGTATCCTTTCCCAAATTTTAAGAGTTGTCTCTTGAGAGTGGTTACTTACATACAGGTCTCGTTAGAGGTAGAATTTTCTCTATATAGCCATGACAAATCGTAACGCCTAGGTAACCTGTAGGGTTGACACCTAGTGAAGGAATTGAGCACTCACATATCTGTTATAGTAAAGGGAAAAGATATAAGAAACCGACTTATGCAGAAATTTATTAGTAGGCAGCGCCTTTACAACAGATCTCAATAAACACTAATCTTGTTAAGGTCAACTACAAAAGACCCGCCGATCCAAAGAAAATTTTACAACAATTTTTTTTTTTTAATTTGGATATAAGGTGTCGTCTCTTGTCGTTTATTTTTGGCACCAATAATCCTTTGACCATAAACTATTGTGTACTTATCAACATACTTTTATGAGTTTCATATATCTTTTCCTCCTACTATATCTACAATTTAGTTAATAGCCCAAAAGTTCGTGGCCAAAAAGTACAAAAGTTTTTTAATAATTCAAATCATAGCTAAAATTTAACCTCTAAAAACAGCACACCTGAAGAGATGTTAAGAGTTAAATAACTAACTTTTACGATATGTTGGTGGTAAATAGTGATGCTGACACGGTGGATTTTGTTATAGCGCGTCCTGTGTATTTTTTTCTATATTTATTAGCTATAACTAATAAAAATTTCAACTTTACTAGAATACTTTAACGATCCGTTAACTGTTGACATTCCTAAAGGTCCTGCAACCCAAACTGCTAAAGCTACTTACTTATACACTACATTAAATTTTGAACGATTGGAAAACTCAGAACTTTTGGCCAAGGACTCCTGAACTATATCACATTTGTAGAATGCTGCATCTCTGAACTGATAACTTCGCATACGTGAAGATTGCTGCCGATGGGCACCTGTGGCATTGATGCTTGGTTCATTATTTATGGTAGCTCATCTCTCCAAGTGATCCATGTCTTCTTCACTTACTCTATTGGTATAGATCTTTTCAGTGACTCTGAAGTTCTGAGCAATAAACCATTTATATTCAATTATTAACCGAAGACACCGCAAATTAGTTGGAGATGCCAACCGTTTAATTCTAAATTTACCGATAATACGTCTTAACATAGAGATCATTTTTGCCTGAATTGTCATTCTTGTCACATCTGCGGTAGAAACCCTGAACAAATTCAGTCCCTCATTTCCAGGTAGCTTTCTTAGTAAATTGAGATTTAAGCTAAACATTTAGAGAAATGCAACTACAGAATGACGCTCTCTGCATTTGGTGAATATTATAATTTTATTAGTTGGGACCTCAGAGTTATTAATATACTCGTATGTATGCCAGTTTTTTATTCTTTCGATATTTTTACGTATTTGTTCATTAGCTCTATTACTTCTACTGTTCTATTTATTTATTTATTTATTCCTTCTTTTCTTATATGTACATTTGTTCATTTCTGGATTAATGTTATTTTTTCCAAGTGTTTTATCTAATTTTATCTCTTTAATTACTTCTCCAAATACTTCTTCTAACTATTATACTTTCTATTTTGTATTTATTGTTTGTTTCTTACTCTTCTACTTCTTCTTTTTGGGCTTTATTTTTTAACTCATTATCTTTCCATTATTTTAGTTTCTGTGGCAATCAACATACACATATTTATACCTATCTGTATAAAAATACATATAAGAAATTATAATTCATATGTGAATACACAAGATAAAATAGCATAAATAGAATTTCATTCTGAAAATAACCGTAAATACAATGTAACTAATCACTGTTTATTCGTTATTATTGAGTTTGAGATAAAAAATAAGAAGTCAAATTATTAACAAATTGTTAATTTTAACTCGTTAATTAAATTTCTGTAGGTACACAGCTGTCGATTGTTTTTCCATCCAGTGTTAGGTTTAATTAAAAGTTGTTGGAGCCATTGACAAGTTAATTAAATTTACGGTTTTACATACACAAACATTGCACTTATGGTATTCAGTTTGTTCTGGCCCGGGAACCATGGCTAATTTAGCGTCTACAATTTCAAGCTTTGCGGCTCAGAAAATCCCCTTTGAACTCGACAACTTTGATTTATGATACCGGCCGTACTCTCACTTTACTTATGGTTTTGTTCACGAAAACGAAAACCTCAAACAAAATCACAATTCTAGCAATTATTACCAAATAAATTGACCAAATAATACCTTCCATGCTAGATTTGGTATCAAGCGGTGGCCAATATAAATGATCCCAAATTTAAAAATAGACCGTAAACTGTAACTAATGACAAAACAAACAAGGTGCCGAGAAAGCGAAAAATTAAACAAAAATAATATATGAATGGCTTCTTATCTTAGGTATAGAAGGTGGGTTGCTGAAACGCCCACGTGTCCGTGGAGCCCCACACATGACTGAAATCTAAGATTTAAGAGGGTCAAAATGTCAATTATTGTGATGGTTGAGAATGTGAATAAGGGGCTGTTCGAAAATTTTCAAACCCTCTTACATGTCTATTCTAGTGAATGCTAAAGGTGGAACTCAACATTCTTAGGGTCGTAACCTTTCTTACAGTCTCGCAAATTGGTTTAGATAACATTCCTAACGTTCCAGCGTATGCCCAAACAACCTATCGGGAACAATCCATTAACTGATTAGATACTTGCACAAGCTTCCGCCAATGCACCAATATAACATAGTACTCATTTTGATAAAATGCTTTCCCACAGTAAAAAATTTAAAAAAATTAACACAAAATTTGTCTTTTGCTAAAGATATTTAAAATGGCATCAAATCAGTTTGATTATACCGGGTGAGTCTGCTAAAAGTGTTTCTTAACTTTTCTCAAAAACTAGTTATCACATCAACTTCAAAGTTTGGCATTAAAAACTTTGTTCTTTGCGCTACAAAGGTGAATTTTTTTGGATTTTTTTAATATTCCGTCTAATTAATAAATTAATTTGTTCAAAAAATCTAAATATTTCCAATTTTTAACATTATTCTAAAAGAAAAGATGTCAAAGTATTATTTCGTGCAAAAAATGTTTTAAAAAATATGTAGATATCTCCAAAAAACATTTATTTGATCCGTAAGACGCGTTTTGGTGCAGCATTGCCAAGTTGAACCTGACGTAACTCGACAATACCTACCCCTAGTGTCTTGGTCTCACCAATAAGTATTCTCATTCAACGCCCAAAATAAGATTCTAAACAGTGAAGAAAAAAAACCAACTTTTTCTGTAAAATCTATATTGAGCATTAACAAATAGGCTGAGTGCTTTATCAGCTTAACCAGAAACTAATGAACAACTTCTTCATTGAAAGAATAGAAAAAAACAAAAACCATTTTCATTGTATTTAATAAAATAATTTTACATAAATGGCACAGAAAACTGGTATAATTAATTCCATATAAGTTAATTAAATCCACTTCATACTGATATCACGCTATTTCTGGTTGGTCGCACTGTTGGCTACTCCATATTGACCAGACGTCTCTCCCTGAGAATTTTTAACAAGTAATTTGCTTTGCAAAAATGATGCTCTTAAAAGCAGGATCCTAGCTCTCTTCTCATATTCTCATAGTTCTTTGGCAAATAAAATATTTTTATGCGAATCAATCCTCGCCTGAATCTGCCCATCTAATATCAACTGCATCAACTCATTTTCCAAAGCAGAAACAGTTGTATGAAACTCAATCGCCATCTTCTTCATATCAACAAACAAGAGCGGGCTAAAATACTGAATCAAAGCCATTTTCCGTACTTGACTATACAAAGTATTACTGGTATTAATTCCAACAGTAAATAGATTTTATTCTCAATTTCAAACAAGACGCGTACTTTGATTCGTAAAAATTAAAAATTATATCTTTTAATTGCGGTTCTAACATCAAAAACAATTTAAACGAACTAATAAAAATCACGTTCTTTTTTAACTTGTCTTTGTTAAAAGTAGCTAAAGCACACAAGCCCCCATATATTGCAACATTATTAGGTGAGATATATACAAGAAAATCACGGTGGTCTAAATTCGCCTGCAAAAATTTTTTTTAGCAGGCTTATAATGTTTTATGCCGAGATTAGCCAGTCCTGCTAGTTACACATTTCACTTTGGTCGCTATGGCCTCACTGAAGTTTTTTAAAAAACTAGAAATGTTTTCAACCAAAGAAACAACACTTAAGACAAGCAACCAGTTTTCCAAATACACCGAAACTTTGATTATCTTCAAATATATATTGACCGTATCTTTACCAGTGGCGTAACTACGAACATTTTTGCGCCCCCGCCAAAATTTCGTATGCGCCCCCTTTTGTATTAAAAAATTGACGTTTTTTAATCAAATGTATGAAGTTAAACATTTTTCCAAAAATGACGGTTATAATGCAACAGCGTGTATACGTACGAGTTCAAATACTACAAACTAATAAGATTCGTTTTACATTTAAAAATACTTACCAAAAGTTACAGCTTTTTTCTAACTTTCATTGTGGCAAAGTTGTCAATTAATTGATTAAAGTCCATTGATTTTGTCACTTCCCTCTCTATACTTAAAATTGCTAAACCACTTAACCTAAGTTCCCTGATTGTACTTCGCAAATACGTTTTAATTAACTTAAGTTTCGAAAAAGATCTTTCTGCACTTGCTACACTCACGGGTAAAGTCAAATATAATATATATGCTGAGCACACTTCCGAAAAACTTGAACAAAATACATAATTGTCACAAATTAATAATGTAGCTAATTCTTTAATAGTGAGATTTGGTTGTAGCCAATTTTTTATACAACTTCGAAACGTTAGCATTTGCGATGGAAACAATTCGGAAAAATCGTCTTTATATTCCTGGCACAAATTTCTTGCATTTTCGACTAGCTTCAATTAAAAATTTTGCAGACAAAACTCGAAAATGATTACATACTTTTCGCATCTCTTCAAATCTGTCGTGTATTTGAAATATTATTATATCTAGCGCTTTGTTAAACGTTTCCACTTGAAAATTTTTTTCGCTGTCTTCAAAACGAGAATCCTCCATTAATTCGTCATAAAATTTCTTAACTTTTTTATTTCTTTTAACTTCAAATTCGGGTTTTATATTCCATTTAATTGCAAGATTTTTTGCTGTATTTTTATATTGTTGAAAAGAATTTCTAATTGAAGTTATTTGTTGAAACGCATTTTCCAAATGTATTAAAACTTTTCCTATATCTGCATTTGATGTTTGTAAATATTTACTTGCAACATCTACAATCCTGAGAATTTGTTCAAAAAATACCAATAAAAAATAAATTGAAAATTTGAATTTTTTTTTAAAAATGCAGTCGCCGTGTTTCTTTCATCTTTTTTGGTAGATTTTAAATTTATTTCTATCAAAGCCTTGAACACATCAGTGTACCTAAATCTTAGTGCATTTAAGGAATCATTTCTGGAGGACCATCGCGTGGAACACAATATTTTAAGTGTTACAGAAACTCTTGATTCTGGAGTGATTAACAAATTCCACCGAATTATACTATTACTAAAAAATGTATAAATTACTTGCACAATTTCAAAAAATGTTGTTACTGCTGTCACACCACGTACTGCGTCGTTTATTACCAAATTTAAGTTGTGAGCGGCACAATGCACATATTTGACATTTTTTTCAATGGAACTGATCCTGGCTTGGAGTCCTGTGTAACGGCCACTCATAACACTTGCTCCATCGTATCCTCGTCCTCGGCAAATGCCGATAATATTTGTTGATATTAATGTTTTTTGACGTAAAGAAATTAATTATAAAGTCTTGAAAACCCGCTGCACTTTGATCCAATAAGGAATGAAAACCAAGAAACGATTCGTTAATATTAATTTTTATTGGACGATTTGTTTCATCTTTATCAATTATAACATAACGTACAATAATACTAAGCTGGTCAATTTTACTTATATCCTGCGTTGTGTCCAAAATAAGCGAAAAACATAGTGCATTCTTGATATTATTCAAAATTTTATTTTCGACTGTTTTTGCCAATAAATCAATAATTTCATTTTGTATTTTAGAACTTAAGTATTTAATTTTGGAAGAGATATTTATTAATTTTTTTAAAACCGGATCATACTCTGAAATTAACTGAATTATCGCTAAAAAATTCCCACCTTCTACTTCTCCTTTATCAATTATTTCTCTATGTCCTCTTAGTGCTATATGGTTTGTGGCAAGTGTTAATATAATATTTATTATTCTATGTAATATTTCCCTCCAAAAATCTTTTTTTTTCTTAGATTTGACGCGAAATTTTCGTCTATAGTTTTTCCACTCTTCCATATTTCGTAGATTTCACAAGATTTTAGATGTTGATCTGAAATTTCATGGACGTGTATTTTCTTGCTTAATCCTTTCCAATCAGACACTTCGGAAATCCATGCAAAATCCATGTTTTTGTTTGCCCGATCTGCAAATAACCAACACGGTTCACAATAGCAGGAATCTAAAATCACCGAGTAACACAACAAAAACCTTGATAATTCAAGTCCCGCTTTGTTTTTAAATGTATAATAATTTTCCGAAAAACCTCTTTTTCCATCACTAAATTCTTTTTTTTTGAAAAGGTTTCTTAGGCCTGCATGATCCATATTTAATTATAAATTTTTTTACGTCCGAGTCGTCAATTGTATTCCCGTAATGTCCTTTGTCAGTAGGATTTATTTCAGTCACCACTTTTTTAAAAACAGGATGATGTAAAATATCCACATTAATTTCAGCACTAATATCGGAAAACAGTTCTTTATTTTTTATAAGCACCGAATCAGACTCAATTACGTCTTCGTGCACTTCACAAACATTTACTTTTTCCGATACTTCGGTGGCACTTTTTTTTACACTTTCTTCACTCACTGTCAACTCTTTCAATAAATTTTTTTTCTTGTTCACAATTATCATCACTATCACTTGTAGCAGTAGCACTTGTTCCTGGCGCATTTGTTCCCGAAAAAAATTTATTATTTTCGGTAATTTTGATTTTTTTAGTTCCATTAATTGTCTGCGTTTACTTGAATAAGTGATAAAAACAAAAAAATATCCAGATGTTTGCGTAATCAAGTAAAAATCTAGACCGAAACTAAAAACAAAGACTGAAAATCTAAGAGTTAAAGCACTTAAAAAAAATTGAGCCATATTATCATAAACTAAATCTACTTCGAATTAAGAAACATAAACTTTGGGGTTGACCTCATAAATAACCAACCGAATCGAATAGTTCTTAAAAGAGTTTAAATTTCGGCTTAAGTTAAAACATAATAAAGCTGGCTCGACTGACTCATTAATAGAAAAACAAATAAAACTTTTATATCTATATAAAATTCTTACATATTTAAGAAAAAACAGCTTACTAGCTTTAGTCACAGTATTAGTTACACTACTATTAATAAATACTGATTAGGTTGGCAACAAAAGGGTAAAAGTAGTTTCTTTAGTAATTTTTTTGATACATGTACATTTTTTTTTTGAAACTAAATGTTACAGGATTTTAGAAGTAAATTTTTGTAATGCGTTTTCTCTAAGTTTGCGCCCCCCCGCAATGCGGGGGCGGTAGTTACGCCACTGATCTTTACCACTAGTGCAGTATCTTGCGCACGGGAGAAGCATTTCAAAGCATTTGAGAGATCACCGCAGTCGAAGTTGTACTATGCTAATACTCTCCAAGCTTATCGTAACCTCCTCTGCCCATGGTGATTGTAAAAGTTATTAGGAACTATAATCATAGAGGTAAAACGATAGCCGATAAAGCGTACCTATAAAAATCACCAAACGGTGGCTCCCAGTCGCAGAGTGTCCATAAAGTCAATCGTCGTTCAACAAACATTTTAGTCAATCCTAAAAATAATAAAAATTAATTAATTAACGGGGGTTTGTTTACTCCAAATAATACTGGAGTGGTACAGGTGCGGCGTAAGTAAAGAGTTTTGTGTTGGCTTATCGTTTCGTAAATAGAGTAGCATTTAAATGTACTGAAAATTAAATAAATATATCTAAGAGAACAATCCATCCACTACCTTCTGTTCTAAAGCCATAGTCAAAAAATGGATCAAAAAGTATGCGGAAAGAATGGTCCGAAATATGAGTTCAAAGCTGCCCTTTAGCATGGATGTGGAGACATTTGACAAAGCGTCACCAATAATAAGAAACCAAAATAATTATATAAATTAAAAATTTGAAAAAAAGAACTTAAATCTTCTTGTTACATTTTCTTGGTGTGTCGAACGAAACGTAAAAGATACTCACTATCACCAAACACTTCACTTAAATGACGGGTGTTTTGACAGTAAAGTTTTACTAATTGTACCGACTTTCACTTCTACCCCTATCCACCAATAGAAGAGAAGAAGTGGGTTTAGGCCCAAAATCGGCATTGATTAAACTTCCTTTGTTCCTATGTACTTCTAGACTTTCTAGAAAAAGAAATTTATATATATTAACTGTCCTAATAATTTTAATATTATGTTATAAACGCTGGATTTTTCTGTTCTGTTAAGTTTAAGATAAGCCTTTCCTTAAATCTGGTGTGAACTGATAAATGTGTCTGCCAAATACAGGGTGACTTTGAAGTATATTTGGGAAATTTAAGCATAGTACATAATAAAAGAAGTCTTTAAGAAAAAATTTATTTTGGTCGAGATACAATATATTACAACATTTTTTTTAACATACAGTTTGTGATTGCAACAATTTTTATATATGTACATGCAACAATTTTTTCTGATGATAGTTCTAGTTTTAATGTTAAAATCAGATATATAGATTTATTATACCAACTCTCGCACCTTCCAGCACTCTTCGTTAGATGGCACACTGTGTCTGTCTACACTAGTGTCCCTGTATATTAAAAAGAGAGTACCGCAATAGTCGCCATTTTGTCTCCAACAAAAAGCGGCAAATTTAAAATATTAAGTCAATAAAAAAAAATGTTTTCTACAGTTGCCTAAGAAACGGGTGTTTACACATCAATTTCAGGGCGTAGAGCACGCGTTTTTTCACGGTTAAAAAAAGACTTTGACGCAAGTTGAAAGCAAATTCTCCCTAAAAGTTCAATAATTCTCAATAAGTCACAAATTTTATTGAAAAAATTATAACAGGCAATTACAACTTAATAACAATTATTTAGCTATGAATATAGATATGACAACCTTTGCTTTCTAATTTCCTCATGTCCTTTTGTTTCACAAGCCATGTAGAGTTTAAGTCCTTTATTTATTGTGTCATCCTCATCAGACCATTCTTCTCCCCTATGAGTTCCGTATTTCAAAAATTTTAACTAATCCTCATTAAATATGTGATTGTGTTTTTTCTCCATTTGCTTAATTTGACTTTCAAGGAAAGAAAACTTTTGCAAAGCATTTTTTAATTTGTTTTTAAATTGTTGAAACTGTACCTAGATTTTGTACCAAAGCATTTTCATTTTCAGCAGAAGATTTCCTAACAACATCTAAAATCATAAATAGTACAATATTGTTCAAACTACTTTATATATTGCTAGAATTACATGCAAATCCTACAAGTTTCAAGGATGAGTCTGCTTCATGTGTAAAATTACAGTTGTCTGAAAAAGACAAATTTAACACCACCAACACACCAAGTAAATATTTTTTCTACCTACCAATTGCTTTTCTTTTAGGAGGAGGACTTTGATGTTGAAGAACACCAATACTTGGCACAGCATTCCATTTTAAGAGTTTTCTCTTGTCTGCTCTACCTGATTCAAATTGGTTTTTCTCGAAATGTGTCTAATAACAGTAAAGTGAGGTTAGGACACGTGGACAATTTGCTCAAACAAGATTTTTACATATTGAATTCAGGTCAATACTTACTTCACATATGCTTGCCCTCAATGGTAATTCGTAATTCACCTCGGTTCACAAATTTTGTCCATGCTTTAGTGTTTTCTACGTTGTTCTTGCCACGGGGTATTGGAAAAAGTCGAAATCCTTGTAACGAACGATTTTTGCAATTAGGGACACAACAACCAGACATTTTTTTGCTTTCAAAGAACAGTGTAAAATTGCATAAATCGACACAGCAATCTTAGTAATTATTAATAAGTGACACTAATAACACGTCAACACATCAACATCACATCACTCCACCCTCCAATCCGCCATTTTGTCTCCAAGTAGTGGCATAACCAATTGCGGTACTCTCTTTTTTAATACAGGGACACTAGTCTACACGATTACTAGATATATAGATGTTTTAAAAAAAAAATCTACAAACGTTACCAGGTGATAGCTCTTGTTAAAACGATGCTAAAGAACTCAATATACTTTATACAACTATATATAGCTTTTGAAATATATGCTGTAGACACTTTTTTTTTAAAACACTATTTTTGAGATACATAATGTCTGACAATACTGTTTGTGAGAAAAAACTTTTACGTCGTGTATTTCCAAATCTGTATGATTCTGTTTTTGAGATACAGTAGACTTCCGTTTAGCCGGAACCCGATTATCTGAAAGACCGCGATATCCGAAATAATTTTGTTCATTAAGGTTGCCGGTTTAAGCAGGCTACCGCCGTATTATCCGAAATTGCAAGAATATCAAATAAATACTTTTCTGAGAATTGAAAAAAGCAACGTAGACAAAGCAGATTATGCGTTTTCTGTGTTTACTCTTTACTCGTGTTTAGTCTGTCACCGTTGCTTGTGTGTCTGTTTTCAGTTAAAACATGAGTGAAAAAAGAATACGGATAGTCATTATTATGTCCGATAAATTGAAAGCGTTTAGGCAGTGGCGAACTTTTAAAAAAGGTATCAGCATATTATGGTGTAGACGTGAATACGGTCTCAGATTAGAGAAAAAATAGCGAAAAATTGGAAAAGTAGAACAGTGTTTTGGCCTCACCAGCTCCAAGAATGAAAGTGATGAAAGATCGTGAATTCTAGAAAATTGATGACACATTATACTTATGGTTCACACAACAACGTCAACGTGGAGTTCCAATATCTGGCCCTATCTTCCAACAAAAAGCAATCAATAATAGCGAGGAACTTCCTGTCAAAGAAGCTCCAGATACATTCACTGTCAGTAATGGATGGCTAACTCGCTGGAAAAAAGCTTCGGCGTAAAAAACTGAATATTTGTGGAGAAAAATTATCTGCAAATAAAGCAATCGTTGCAGAGTTTGTTACAAAATTTAATCAAATGATCGAGGACTAAAAGTACTGCTTAGATCAAATTTACAATTTAAAAAATAATAACTTAACTTAACTATAAAATGTTACCGTCCAAACTTTAGCATTCAAATCTCAATCAAGCGCACCAGGTTTACAAAAAAAAAACGGTTGACAGTTGTGGCTTGTAGTAATTCATCAGGTAATCATAAAATGCTTGTAATGGTCATCGGAAAATGACCAAGAGCTTTCAAGACTAAAAGACCAAGAGCTTTCAAACACATCCAGAAAAGCGCGATGCCCCTGTTTTATCAACACCAGAAAAGCGCATGCATAGACGCTAAATTGTTTAAACACTGGTTTTCTGAATAATTTGTCCCAGGTGTAAATTTTTTTTTAAAGAAATAAAACTTTCCTCTCAAAGCAGTTTTAGTTGTTGACAATGCGCCTTCTCACCCTAATGCTGATGAACTAAAATGTGGAGATATTAAGGTGATATTTCTTCCACTAAATGTCACTACGTTATTGCAGTCAATAGACCAAGGAGTCTTAGAGAACTTAAAGCAAAATTATAGACGGTCCTTCATAGAAAATATCTTAGAGGAATCAGTTGAAGATGAAAGTTTAATTACAACAATCAAAAGGGTTAATCTAAGGGATGTTATCTTTTGGCTTGCAAATGCCTGGCAAAGAGTAAAACCCTCAACCTTGCAGAAGTCTTGGTCAAAGCTTATTAAACATTAAAATAATGTTATTGACGAAGACGACAACTTTCGAGAAGACGATGACAACATTCCACTGATTGATCTTCTTAAGCAGATACCAGAATATGACACTGTAACTCCAGGTGATGTAGAAGCATGGTTAAAAATGGATGTAATTGAAGAGGAGTTAACTAATTAAGAATTAATAAATTTGGCTGAAAACAAAGATAAAAATGCAGATGAAAGTAGCGACGAAGAAATAACAAATATGAGTATGGAGGTGCCAAAAATATCTCATTCGATTGTAATGAAAGTCTTTGAAACTTTGAAACTATGTTGAACAACAGTTTGAAGCCACAGCATGTGATGTTCTTCTCTTAAGAAGATGACGGAACATTGCAGCAAAGAAAAAGAATGCTGTAGGACGAAAAGAATTAAAAATGACGCAATTTGTTACTATTTTTTATAAAATTGAATAGAACATGTTCCAGGGTTTTTTATTTATAATATGGTTTTTCACAAAGCCTGTGAAATAAATCAAAAAAGTAACCGCTCGATTATCCAAAAAATTCGGTTAACCAAAAATTCAGGCAATTTCGGATAATCGGGAGTCTACTGTACACGATGTATGACAACACTGTTTTTGAGCAAAAACTTTTACATCGTAAATTTCCAAATCTATATGCTCGAAAAGAGTGTTGTCATACATCGTGTATCTTAAAAATAATGTTATTTGAAAAAAAAATTCTACAGGGTGTACCTCAAAAACTATTAATATTTGTATAAGGCATGTTGGGTTATTTCGACTTCTTTTATTATGTACTGTAGCTGGTTAAATTTCCCAAACATACTTCAGAGTTACCCTGTTTACTTCTGATTTTTTTTATTACCAAGAGGTTGTAAGAAGCAAATATAAATACACTCGTTTACCCAAACAGTCTCAATAACTCCCTCTTTTTTAATAAATCATTGAATCTCAGCTGAGAAATTAAGGATGGTGCTTTCGGTAAAACTCTGGCCAACCCCCAAGCCTCAAGATCAATTTTGTTATAATATATTAAACAATATTTATATAATTGTGATTTCAGTGTAGGCTGCTTCTCTGTATTTGGCTCAGGAAACACTTGACAGTACTTTTATTTTTAGTAATTAAGTCATTTATATTTCCTTTCTTAGAAAGCAGAAGGTAAATTAAATTTTGGCAGAAAGGAAATTAAAAAAATATGGCATATACGTACTGCACCAGACGAGCAAAAAATTGTTTTTGGATTCTCCGAACATCTGGTGAAAACATAAATTTCATGATTATCTATTAGTAAAAGTAATCATTGTGTAATTTCGAAAATAAAACTATTTCATACTACACGGGTTTATAATTAGGTGCAGGGTTACGGTACACCAAAACGAGTAAATATAAAGGTGTAAAACTGTCGTCTAATCCGACATCCAACCTGGCAATTACAAAACTGTCTCCGTGTGTGTTTCAGTAACCTGAGCCAGCACCAAAAGTGATCCGCGAAGCCCGTCGGAATCGCTCCACGTTTCTTTGAAACCGACTACTCTAATTTTACTGTCGTATTTTTTCATTCCATTCCAACAAATGGATTCATGTTCCCGCCACTAATTAGTGACACGTGCAATTTTTCCTTTCCAGAAGGCCAAGTCCAACAGTACGGAGAAGTTAACCAACTGGGTGGCGTCTTCGTCAACGGCCGGCCTCTCCCCAACTCCGTACGTCTTCGAATTGTTGAACTTTCCCAAGTTGGAATACGACCATGTGATATCTCGCGGCAACTCCGCGTCTCTCACGGCTGTGTCTCAAAAATTCTAGCCAGGTACAAATACATTATTTTTTAAAAATAAACGATTTACCATTTAACCGTTATGGTCAAAAAAATAGGAAAGAGCTCCGCAATATGTAGTAAAGAATCGTTCAATATTTTTAAAATTTTAAAAATCACGAAACTACATATACAGGTGTCCCAACTAAAATTTGCACCCTCTAAAATCTCCAAGTTTCAAAAAAATGTTAAAACTGGTCAATTTTAGCTTAAAAGGAGTCCAAATTTTATCATAGTTTTAAACTTATTACCACATTCCTCTACAGCCCAGAACCACCCCTTCAAAAAATTTAAATAGAGAGTGGGGTCGAGTGACACATCACTTTAAAGCTGCTTTCATTGTCTATACAACCACGTATCTTTTATTAATTTTCAACGATTCTTTTTTGAAAATCACAAAATTGTTCTATAGGCTTATTAAAATTTTCAAAAATTGGCAATCCAGAACACTCATTCAAATTGTGAACAAGGTTTTTGGTGTGGTTGGATTTACAAACGTTATCTTACATGTACCTACTAAAAAGTAACAAAAAATTTTGTCTGTTGGTGATAAAACTATCATCTTTTGCACAGTTTCTACTTGATTCCATACATTATTGCCGTTCAATAACTCAGTTAAAAATAAAAACCCGTAGTTTAAAAAAAAAGTTCATAGTGCAAATCAACTAGAACAACAAGTTAGATAACAGGCAATCTATCCAGAAAATTTGCTCAAGATTCTGGCGTGTCAAAAAGTATGATAAATTTTAATAAACCAATTTTAATCAAAAACTCATTTATTTTATGAAAAATTTTTTAAGAATCTTTATTCATATCATTGTATCTCAAACAAAAAGAAAAAAAGGTAGCTTGCAGATGACGAATTACATAATTAGTGTAATTAAGTTAAATATTTTTGACATTTTATTAGACAAAATAAACAATTAGGTTTATTGTAATTAATATTTAATTCACCTTATTTATACTGGTTTTAATTATTTTTTAAAAAATTGTTAGAATTAATATTAATCAGTAGCGGCTGGTGATTTTTTAAAACTCTGTATTTTGAAAATGGAGCATGGGATCCAAATTCTGTTATAAAGGATTATTATTGAGACCACACTGAGGGCAACTGCTAAAAAAAAATTGATCGAAATTTGCGAAATTTTCTTGGTTGTTTTGGTGATTGGAGGATATTTTTTACAGTTTAGGTAATTTTCAAATATAATTCCCAAATAAATTAACAAAAAAAATGTGGATACTTGACATTTAGTAAAATATTGGATATCACTTATCACATTAAATTTTTTTTTTAACATTTCTAACAGTCAAAATTTTATACAGGTGTCTTGATATTGTTAAGTTATTAAAGTTAATTTGGAAAATAATTATTTATTATTTTACTTTATTAATACTTCAGATAATCATTTTTTATAAATTTAGTTGTTTATTGTTACATTAGTTGCTCTGACATGAGAACGAAAAAAGGCGACTAAACTACCCTGGTATCTAGGGACAACTGACCCTGTTGTCGGCTTGTGCTCTTCAACTCGCCTAGCGCAAGACCCGTGTCCGCCACTATGACAAAACTTCTGCATCAAAGTGTACATCGGATTCTCAAAAGCCACAACATTCATCCATACAAAATAAAACTTGTCCAAGAATTAAACGAAGATGATTCAGATCGACGTTAACAGTTTTGCAAAAATTTTACTCAACGTTTGAATAATGACTCAGGTTTACTCCATAACATTTGTTTCCTTGATGGAAGTACGTTTATGTTAAACGGTAAAGTAAATGGGCATATTTGTCGTTATTAGAGTGATACTAGTGCAGTTTTTCTTAAAAGGCACAGCCAAACGCCCCAAAAATTAAACGTTTGAACAGGCACTCTGAATGATCACATTATCGGGCCACTTTTTGTAGAAGGCAATTTGACTGGCGACAGCTATTTGCAGTTGTTAGAAGACTTTATTGATCCTTTAATTACTCAAACACTAAAAGAAAACATAAATGTCCAGAAAAACTATATTTTATTTCAACAAGATAGAGCGCCTCCCATTACGAGTACCTACGCGATTTCTTAGGTGCTTGTTTTCCCGGACAATAAATAGAGCGAAGAAGTCCTATTGAGTAGCCACCTAAGTCTCCCTTTGGATTTAAATTGAAAGTTAAGAAAAAAAGTCCAAACCCCACGGAAAAAATTGTAAAAAACCTTATTTTAAAAAATTACAAAAACAGACTAGTTTCGAGACGAAGCTCATCGTCACTGCAAAAATAACGAAAAACCCTACGAAAAGTCTGTACCCTGATGAGATGAACATTATGAGATATAAAGATCCTTTGTTAATTTATAAAACAAGTGAGAAATTGTACATAAAAGTGAAGCCGAAAAGAAAATAATGGAATTTTTTTTCATGAGGCCACTTACAATTAAGATTTATGCAACACCATCTGAATCTCTTCAAGTGCTCGAGAAAGAATCTCAGAATGCCATTTGATCACGCCCGAAATGTTACAAAACTCTAGAAAGCAAGCTTTTGAAAATCGTTTGTACCATTGTATTGAAGTTGGTGATAGACATTTTGAGCAATACATTCGTTAAATTGAATTGTTCTAGGTAAAAATTTCAAAAAAGAATCGTTCAAAATTCATAAAAGATACGTGGTTGCATAGACAATGAAAGCAGCTCTAATATGATGTGTAACCCGTACCCACTTGTTATTTAAAATTTTTGAAGAGCCGCTATCTCTCTGGTCGCTAGGGAGATGTAGTAAAAACTTTAAAGCTATGATAAAATCTGGTCCCCCTTTACGCTGAAATTGACCTGTTTTAGCATTTTTTTTACTTGGACAAAATTGAAGATTTTATTATTTATATTATATTATTGTATAATCAATTATCTTTTATCTACTGCTGTAGGTGTAATTTCACAATTAAATTAAAATCAAATGTTACTCTAAATGCACAAAATCACTCCATAATTTCCTGATTTTGACATCGTTTTCGCTTTGTTTTGCTTCCCATGTTTGTTTTACTGTCTGTTTTCTGTCATTCAAATCAAGCGAGCTGCTATTTTTATATAAAATCTGTCAATTTTACATCAACATTACTTCTTTTGTTTTTCGTAGATATTTAATTTTTGTTCAGTTTTGATTTCCATTGTACTGTTAACACTTGTGATTTACATGCAATGGTCGTAGATGATCCTGTTTATCTTAATTTTTATATAAACTTTCTAGGTACTTGATCAAAATCCTCTTATTTATAGAATAGCATTGCTTACTACTTTTTTCTATTTTTTCGGTTATAACTGATTATTATCTTCCTATGTCTTCCATTGTCATTTCTAGGTAGTGAATCTTCTTTAATTTTTTTCTTCTATTAATTGTCTGTTTATCTTAATGTTTATTTGGCGTTTTTCATTTGCTATTGCCATTATCTTGGCTTGGTTCATAATCCTTGTTTCATACATTCAGATTATTTTGTAGTGCATTTTCATTTCTCACCATCACAATATCATCAGCAAACCCGCATGCTGATATGAACAAAGATTTTATGTATGTGTAACCTACATTAGTGTTTTCAATCTTGTTTGGCACTTCCTCATAACTTCATCCATACACCTACAGCATAAAGAGAGCTGGGCTCACCACTTCCCCTAGATTCAATCGTTTTTTTGTGAAAAATTCTTCGTTTGCGGTGTTAATACTGAAAACGTAGTCTCTTGTATTACAGTAGAGACTTTTCATTACGTTTATTAGTCCAGCGTTGACTCCTCTATTTTATGCTTTTTTCCACTGCATTCTATTTTCTTTGTTTCAATATTATTTTTTTCTCCATTACTTTTTATATGTTCTATAGGTACATACTCTGAATTTCCATACAAAAATTTCTGAGTTTTTGTGTTCTCAGTTAATTGTGTAGTCTTTAAATCATCATTCCTACTTGTTAAACTTCTTAATTTTTTGTTCTGTATATTGTGGTCCTTTTTGAGTTATCTGCTTCTTCTAGTCCAGAACTATCTTTATTCTATTTGTGTTTTTTTCTTTTAATGAATAATTTTCTGAAGCCACTTTTGGTTCTGCTTCCTTTCCTTTGTTTCTTTCTTCTCGTTCTCTTTTTCTTATTATTATATCTTCAATTTCTTTTTCTTTTTTTAGTAAGTAATCTACATTAACTATATCTGTTTTAGTTTATTCTTATTTTTAAGTATCTTAATTTTTTCTTCTTGTTTTCTACTTCTATTATGCACACTTATCTACAATCTTTTTTGCGTTTCTTATTATTTAATTTTTGAATTCAACGCTATTTTTTAGGTCTATTTTTATTCCATTATTGTATTCCATTGTCATTGTAGATGTTTTTATTGCATTGTCTATACATATACAACAACACATTTTAAAATTGCAACAATTACACATTTTCTTCTTTTTGCAGTAACGGTGCAAAATTAAGCAATGCGATTGGTAGTTTGGGTAGTAGTCATGATAGCGTCTTAAATTAAAAGTAATAAAAAAAATTATTTTCATTTCTCTAGGTACCACGAAACTGGCTCGATCCTCCCCGGTGCCATTGGCGGTTCCAAGCCTCGCGTCACCACCCCCAAAGTGGTAGCCTACATCAAAGACCTGAAACAGAAAGATCCTGGCATCTTCGCTTGGGAAATTCGCGACCGCCTCCTTTCCGACGGCATCTGCGACAAGTACAATGTCCCCTCAGTCAGCTCCATCAGCAGGATTCTTCGGAACAAAATCGGGTCTCTGGTCCACCCTGCACCGCACTCTCACTCCCTCTACAACGCCATCTACCCCAGTTACCCGTACCCGCAGCAAAAACTCCAAACGCCGCCCCCACAACGTCACGCGTCTGCCCCCTGTTGGCCTAGTTCGCATTCGGTGTCGGACATACTTGCGGGAGTGCATGCGGCGGCTTTCCGAGCACCTCATTCCGCCCCCGGGTCGGTCCCCGGACCTGCGCCGCCCACTGATAGTGCCCAAAACTACAACTATTATATGTATCTGCAAAGTGGTAATACGGCGATGCATATGGTGAATCCGGGAATTAATGCGCACCCGCTGACGGCGCCGGGAACACATCTTTAAGTTGCGGTTTTGTATGCTTGTGAAGCTTTAAACTGTTATGTTAAAAACATGATTGTATATACATAAATAAGTTTACAGTTTGCCTTTAAACTTATGTGCCTTTTCGAATGTGTCGACGTTACGAAGTAAATTTGATACGAGTACGATAATTGTGTAAGTAGGTGCGTTATTTATTATCGTTAATAATTTATTTGAAATTGTTGTCACAGAATTATTGCTTCAAAATAACGAGAATTGTATGATTTTTTGTCGAGTATACGATACACATATCAATATAAAATATAAAGAATTGTATCTGAAAAAATATCTTTTTGTAAATACTTATTGTTTTCATGTAACATGAAAAGTGTATACCTGCTTGAAATATATTATTTCCCGATATATCTGTGTTTTAGTTAAAAGATACCTAGTTTATAAACTTTTATTAAAAATGTTAAGAGAGCTCAGTACCTAATGAAGGTTACGCGATTCTTAGTTTTCTTTTTATGTCGTTATTATTTAAAAAAAAATCAAGAATATTTTTGTATAATAAATATTTATGCTAGAAGTGTGTTGGCCAAATAAGTCACGTCATAGAATAATTGTTAATATAAGAGTCATGAAGTGGAAAGAGACTTCATGTTTTTGAGAGATTTTTTAGTTGCCAGAAGTGACTTAAAACGCTTTTATTCCACTAGTGACTTAATTTTTTTTTTATCTCACCAGTGACATATTGGGCATTTTACTTATCTAAAAAAAGCATAGTTTTTCGCTTTTTTGTATAGAGAATAAACATATTTTTTGATGCACCTAAACTTTCAAAGTCATTATAATAGATTTAAGATTTTTTTTAGTAAGTTTTTTAGAAACTAATTAGAAATTTTTTATACAATTAATTACACTAGTCTACAAAATTAAACTTTAGTTTTGTCTTTTGAATAAAATATATATTTTTTGCATTAGCTACTAAGGGTAGTTAATACATATTTTTTGTTTTCCGCTAGCACGTCACACTTCAAAGAAAAAACGTTTTGTTTTTTACTTTTTCATATAAAATGTCATTATTTGACTGACAATGACGACTATATTTCTAGACCAATTTTAAGTGTGAAATAGGTATTGGGCGCAGCATTTCATGGTCTTTAAAGTGCTGTAACTGCAGTAAGAGTTTTTGCTCTAAGAAACGCGGTTTAAAAGTTATATTCAAAAAAAGATGTTAAATGTCAATAGTTTTGTTTTTCGCAAAATGTCATTTTTTCTGTGGTATACTTCTTCTAAAATTATTTAAAAAATAAAATTATTTAAGTTATTCAATAGCCTAGCATGTTCTGAACCCAAAAACCTTGATATTTTTTGCAAATACTTTCTTAATCTTAAGATCTTAATGAAATCGCTCGCCATGTTTATCACTCATACTTCCAAAGTTTTCCGGAAAAAAATTACGAAGAAATGGTAACGCCACTCGTAAAATAAATAAATTTATTCTTTAAATAATTTTAGAAAAAGTATACCCCAGAAAAAATGACATTTTGCGAACAACAGAACTGTTGAAAGTTATCTTTCTTTTTTTGGCTATAACTTTTAAACCGCGTTTCTTAGAGTAAAACTCTTACAGCAATTTAAAGACCATGAAATTCTGCGCCCAATACCTATCTCACACTTAAAATTGGTCTAGAAATATAATAGTCGTCATCGTCAGTCAAATAATGACATTTTATATGAAAAAGTAAAAAAAAAAGTTTTTTCTGAGACGTGCTAGTGGAAAATAAAAAAATATGTATTAACTATCCTTAGTAGTTTATGCAAAAAAAAAAAATATATTTCATTCGAAGGACAAAACTAAAGTTTAATTTTGTAGACTAGTGTTATTGATTATTATTAATATTGAATCAATTATTATTGAATAAAAAAGTAGAATACCCATACCTAAAGGAAGTAAGTTCGATACTGAAATCTATACCTATTTTGTTTATATCGAAAAAGTTTAATCTCAATATTTAAGAAATATCAATAAAAACCCTGGATCAACACAGGAAACCGCTTTAGCTTTAATCAAACCAACCAAAAAGTATAATCGACTTTTATCGATTAACTCGCTTAAACATAATAGTGTTGGATTTATAATCAAATGAAATAGTTTAATCCGACTTAACTTCTTCCATACAAACTAAGTAATAAACTGAAGCATTTTAATAACAGTAAACAGAAAAACAAAACAATTAGTTCTACCGCTTCCTCTTTGGTCATTTCTTGCTTTCTTGCCTGAATATGCATCACTATTTCATGGATACCATACCAATCCAATTACCCTGAAGTATTTTTTTCTACAACGGTTTTCATAATTTATAAAATATATAAACAATTTATTTCATCATCATGCTTTCCGTTGTCTGCGGTTCACGCCTTCAATAATAATAAAATAATAATTTATTTTGCTTTAAATTATGTTCAAACATTTAAGCAACATCACAAAATGATAATACCTATATAACTGTCCAACATCTACTGGGTAGATTCTATACAAAAGAGATCAGTGTTATATCAGTTATATCACTGATCATCAGTGTTACATAGTGGAAACTTTAACAATTTAAAGTTTATAGTTTTAGACAGGTAAGGCTTACACAGCCTTTCGATATTTGCCGGCAGTTGGTTGAAAAAATGTGTCCTTTATCAATTGTTTGATCCATTTGGCTTTTTTATAAAACTCATCCATTTCCATATTTTATCACTTTTCTATTTTACTTCTATGTTTGTTGTACATACTTTGCACCGTCTCGTCTTGCCTTCTCTAAAATTTGGAGGCTAACTCCTTTTTTTGTCTTTAAGTTAACAGACTTAAAGTAAACTATAACCTCTGTCACTTCTTTAGATATAATAAACACAGCAGCCATAAGCACAGCAGTCTCTATAACTTCTATTTTTACTATACACCTTCGCATATTTTAATGTAATTCTTTTTTGTTGCATGTACCACAATGAAATTTTTTCAATGTGTCTTTATGTCTTAAGGCCCTTGTACAAAATTAATTCCGAGAGAATTAATGCAATTTTTTGCTTGCATTTCTGTTTATTCAAATTTTGATATTTTTGTTAATTTTCTTCTTCCCTTGCTACTAGAGCTTCCCACTTTTCAACGAGTACGATTAATACCATATTTCCCAAACCGACAAAATTTTGAGGAAACTGGAAAGCACGCTAAAAAATAACTGGCCTTGCTTTAAAAGAGTAAGAACTAGAACTGTCACTTGCCCTGAAAATGAAGTCGCAGTTATTGAAGTTCCAACAGAAAATCCACTTATCGGTCAAAAGGAAATATCAAAACAGTTAGGAATTAGTCAATCGTCGATTTGTAGCATTTCGAGAGAGAATAAATTTCATCCGTACCATATACAATTTGTCCAAAAGTTAAAACCGACAGATTATCCTAAAATACTCCAGCGTGCTTACCAATCTCCTAAAAAATTTGTCGGTCGCAGCTCGACTTTTGGGATAACGTTCTCTATACAAATTTGCTGCAGCAACACCATTTTTTGTTTGAAAAAATGTAATAACACTGACAACTACTTTTAATATGTATATACTTGGATCCCAATTTAATTTTCTAATACCAATAAACAGTGAGTCATTTGTAACCTGTATTTTGAATTGCATTTTTACCTGGTCAGGCTCGTCATCTTACGTGAATAACACTGTATACATACACAGAACCAGCCAACTTAAGAAAAATATTGTTAAAAACTAGCCCAGAGAAATGCCGAACACTACCAAAATTATGAATCAGACTATAGCTCAAAATTCTGACAAATATTCGCCAAGACCCTTGACAGGATGCGAGAAAGTTCGTTCCGCCGCAATGAAGATTGTTCGCGAAAACTTCTAGGAGTTCTAGGTAATATCGAGAAGCGATATATCGTTATACAAGCCGCGCGGAGACCACGAGTTAGTCAGTTAGTGAGAACCAGACAAGCGAGTAACGTGAGCGATATTCTAGGAAGCAAAGTAATTAAATCGTAGGCGTTGTTAGTGTGCTATTTATTTATCAATAATTGTTACCGAGTGTATAGTAGAAAGAAATTAATCGTTATTTATCCAATGTTTGAAACAAAAGAACACCCAACAAATTCGCAAACGTTGCAATATTGTTTCGAGTTTTCAGTTTATGTCTTAATTTCTCCAGATGATTCTTGAAGATGGGGTTTAGGTTGTATTTTAAAAAGTCCCATTAAAAGAAATATTCAGTTTTCTATCTTTCTGGGAATTTGAGAAACAGAAAACTTCGATTTTTTGTTCATTTAAACATAACGTCGTTTCTTGAAATAATAATATAGTGGTTCAGTGTCTTATATGTTTTAAATGTTACTAACAAATGATAGTTGCGAGTAGAAAACATAACAAAATATAACTACAGACTATCTTTAATGTACTGGCAGTTTCTTGCTACTATTTTTGTCACGAAAAAATCCTCTATTGACTGGTCTAACCCTGGATTTTACGCTCATTTTAAAGATTTATTGCTGTTAAAAGTTCGGTTAATTGTTGATAGAAAAACCGTTCGCAAATTGACTACAGTTAAAAATTACGAAAAAAATATAAAAAAGGTAAGAAAATAAATTTTTAAAAAATCTGTTGGAATCCAATTTGGATTTAGCTTTCAATTAAGATATTCATAATCTGTCTAATTCATTTACGTGATATAAAAATAGTAGGTAGGTATGCTTAAACAGTTTATGTTTTTTTTATTTAACAAACTAGAGTAAGTTTAGTCCTAGATCTAAGTTCTAGGAAACACATTTCGCAAGTGTTCCATCATTTTATTTTATATACCTCACTAAAGTTTGTATGAATCGTTTTTATGGATGTGGGTGTTGGTGACAGTAGTAAATGACCAGTGGGAAATGAAATGAAGTGTCCTGATGATCGCTGTTACACGGATGCTAGGGACCCTAACCAGCCATGTCTCGGTTGTGTGTGATACGCCCATTTCCGTTCGTCCGTCACGTGTTTCTTACTTATTAATGCCAAACACTGCTTTCCCCAGCATTTAATTTATAACGGAAAATATACATTTTTAATTTTCCTACAAATAACCCACTTCTAATTAAGTGCTACGGAAATAATTAGCTATTTCTGTAATAGGTACAAGGAATATATGGTGCCAATTCAAAAATAAGCAACTAGCAACATTCTCATATTCATATAAGCCATTCAAAAATTAAAAAAAGGGTGTGTTCTCATCAATTTATTTATGATTATAAATTGTAATAAATAATAATATGTTTCTTAGTTGTTACAAAACAAATAAAAGAAAAAAAAAATTTTTTTTAAGTAGTCCGACAAGATCAAAATAGCCGGTACTTCCAGATTTTTTTTTTATATTTGTCCTAGAACAACTAAGAAACATACCTATTATAATTTAAAAAAAGTTATAATAAGAAAAATGAGAATCGTAAAATTCTAATAAGCGGTTTAAAATTAGTATATTTTTTAAATGTCGTGGCAAGTGCAGGGGCGAATTCAAGTCATACAATTTCTAAAGCTCATATGTCAATCCTCGGTCTTGTTAGTTTATTTTTCTCGTCGGTCAAAGAGTGTGACCGACGGTGGTGACAGAAGTGTTTGAAGTTGTGTGTGTACAAGTCTGGCACGTGCATGCATCCAGCCGATAAATCCCAGTCAAGCATGGGGCCGTCATGGGACGCTTGACCTGATCATCAAGGCGGACGCAGATCAGACAATCATACCTATTAATCCTATAATCGAATCCTTTCAATACATGACTTTGTGTTTAAAAAAATAAGACTTTTAATGAAACAAGATTTTTGAATTTGTATAAAACGTTAAATAAAGATTCATAAGTTAATTAGACTTTGAGGTGCTGCAATATACCAGTCTATTATTTATAAAAAGAAAAAAAAAGTATCTTATGATAAGGGTTTGTACGCTTTTAGGGCACGACGAGCGTAGCGAGGAATTAAGGATTTTCGTGAATTAAATATTCGATTTATATATACAATGTACATGTACTTAGTAATAAAATCTTTTTTTATTGCAGTGATTTGCTTAAATGTGTAGATTTTTCTCCTTATCACAAAACTAACACACTATCTTAACGTAATAATGTATGTATTTTATAAACAGAAAACAGAATGATCAAATACATTTTTAAAACATTTCTTAGATAAATCCTAGGTAAAAAAATTAGATGATTATTGACCTCGCAGGCCACCTGTTTTTTAGAAAGCACAAAAGATATCAATTTAAATGTATCTACCTCGTTTTATAAGTACTTCTTTGTGTGTAATTACATAATTAAGTAAAAATTACTACTTATTAATACATTTGGCCACAATGACATAAATAACCCGGCGCCATAAATCTTACCGAAACATTTTATTTTTATTGCACAGATATAAATTATAGGTAGATATTTTTAACATAAAACAAATTTTTCCAAGTTAATTAATTTTTAAAAAATGTCAAATTAAATGATCAACGATTTTTCATATTTCACCTTTAGGGAATAATTTGATAAGTTTAAAAATGATGATAGAATGCAAAATCAATTAAGTTGATTAAGAAAAGCAGAGAGGTACTTGCTTTGTAGTCAGGAATGAAATAAAATTACATATCAGTTACCAACATTAAGCTAGGTATTTTTAACAAAATCTCAACAGTGTTAAATACCTACAAAAATACGATTTTACATAAAAAAATAAAATAAGTAACGTTAATTTTATTTACTAATATATTTTTTTAACTATTTTGTAAAAAATTAGGTATACACTACCCAAAAAGTAAAAAAAAATGTATTGCAAAAACCAAAACAAAAGTTTTGAAAAATCGTTTTGAGAAGTTGATTTAATGCTTTTCCAAAACCTATTAAGAAAATTCAAAAAATATTTTTGGTAAAATGGGAGCAATCTAAACTTTTCGCAGTTTTTAGTAGTGCCTGTTTGTGACGCCCTGTATAATTTAAACAACAAACCTAAAAGAAACGCGTTATTAAGCATCTTTAAGTATAAGAAATGAGCTACCAACAAGAAAAAGATCATTCCGGTTAATCAATTTTTCTAGAAGTTAGAAGACTTTAAATTTTGGTAAAATTTTATGGTGTCCTATTTCAATTGTTGACTACTTAGAGTCTGCAGGGTCACCACTAAATAAAATTTTTATTAATAATTAAAACAATAAAAATAATTATTGCGTAATATATGAATTATAGTAATGTTACAAATTAACAAAAAATGGTAACAGGGTTAATTCTCACAGCCTTAAAATAGTTATATAACTAGTCTTACTTTAGCGAAAATCATCAAAGTAACTAAATTTTTAATGATTATTTAGTAAGTAAAACCATTTAAATTATTAAAATTGTTTTTTCCTCTTACAAACAAGTTTGTAAAATTACAGAAAATATAGCTATAACTTTAGTTATACTTAACTGAATTCTGTTACAGATAGGCATATAACGTGGCGAAAATTACCTGTTATAATCCGTGGGTTTCAAACTGCCCAAATTTGAGCTTTAGAAAGGTAGTGAAACTAAAAAAACCAATAATTTTTAGAAAATTACATTTTAAATGCTCATAAGTTTAACAGAACTCAAACTTTTAGAACAAATAAAAAACGTGGTCATGTATGCTGACGCTCCACTTTTGAAAATAAAATTTTGTTTCATTTTAAACTACTTGGGAAAGACAGTGAGACGATGTAAGAAAGAGTAAAGTAAAGTAAAGAATAGAAACAAAATTCTACAAAAAAGTACAACATTAAGCAAAACATCAAAAATATATAAAATACCAATTTTAAGTGACAGTTCAAGGCTGCCAACCCAATCAGTACTTGTTGATCACTTTGCATAATAATATTATTTAAGTATAAACGACTGAAAGCAAAAGATTACAACCGCAGTCAAAATTTGAGGACCGACGAAGAAGAGCCTTTATTTGTCTAAGGCTGTAATCTGCTTTCAGCCTCAGGTAAACTCCGTCCATCGATATTCCAAAACGACTTTTCGATTCTTTAAGTAGTTTATTATCCGTTTAACAAGGATTATCGTAAAAGTGGTGAGCAACCCATTCAAATTTTAAAAACCCAACCCTCGAGAATTTATTGCAGAGTAGGTACATAATCCCCGAACAATGAAAATATCGTAAACGACCCAAAATATTAAATAGTGATTATAAAGTCGTTTTAGAATATCGATGAACGAACTATATATACAACGTTTTACGCACAATTGTAAACAACAAAAACCTAAAATTTTCAGAAATTTAGCAAAAAATTTGGTGATAGTTGTTTGTCAAAAATGACAAGATTGGGTCGGGATTTTCAATGACATCATGCCCGTGATGCCGGACAGTAAAGTACATTTACTGCCCGTGGACCGTACAATTCGAGTTTTCGTCAGGTTTCTACTATACTACTTATTATATTTTAAGATCACTTATCACAAAGCATGCATTGCTGGTTTCATTTTATTCAAAAAGACCCCAATATAAAACGAATTACAACTTTATTGATGTCACAGTTGTTTCTACTACGGAAATAATTATGCTTGTTTCCTATGTTGCGCCTCAGTTGCACCTTTAGAAATTACTCACAGAATATAAATGTTATTTTTTTAACCCTTAAATTATTTAAAAATATTTTAGGCACCAATTTAAAAAAATAAAATGTAGCTTTTGACATCAGTAGTATATCAAACATCCTTAAGGGCTGTAAACATAACTTTCCGTATAGTCGAAAACGTAGCTTGGAAAACCGAGGATGAAATTCGAGTTTTCTAAAGCGTTTGAGACTACGAAAAGTTTTTATGGCTTCGCAGTTCGAATACTATTTTTTCAACCACCTGAAAAAAATTAAAAGAGCTTGACCCAACCTGAAAACATAAATCTAGACATAATTATAAACCGCACTTATCGCCCTTAAAAAATACAACAATAAACCCGAAATTATTATAACGCGCAAGCAGTACAATCAGATTAGTGAATACTAAGAAATTTCCCTAAATAAATTTTTATCAGACAAATTAACCACATTTAAGTTTTCAAAATGATTGATAATGGATCTGTTGAAATTTATACTGCGGAAACATATTAGATGAAAGCGCACTTTCAACAGATTAATTTCATTATTTATTGTAACATTTCCAGACATCTGGCAGCTACATATACAAAAACCACATAGCAAACAACACAAGGAAAATGTATCTTATTAACGGGAATTTAAATAAGTCGCTCCTCCTACTCCTAGACAAAAATTCCGTCAAAGTTGAACTTCAAGGGGCGCCGCATTTCCAATTCATCACAGTCCGACACATGCTAAACTCAACTTCCCGATTCTTTCTCAGCATAAAACAGGACTGTTTGATTTATTAATTAATATCAAACATGTATTTATCGTCCAGATCACCAAACAGTGTACACATGTGATTAATTTAACTAATCAAACTTTGAACTATCATTCCTTAGATCTCTCTTGCTGAAACAATTTGCATTATTCTAAATACATTTTTAATATTTTAATATTCATATTTAAAAAACAAAATATGTCACGTGTGCACACTGTTTTGTGATCTTGGTGATATAAGCGTCAAAAACTGAAATTAAAAAAATTGCACAGCAAATATACATTTTGTAATTTTTTTTCAAGTCGTATGGGTATAAAATACCCAATTAAAACCAATGGAGTGGCAAAAAGAACAAACTGTGACCGTCTCAGTAAAAGTATCAGTTTCACATGTGGGTTAATTATTTGTGTCGGCTTCGCTTTGGTAAACCGAACTTACAGAAGACCCACAAATATTTTCCTTCTGCCACGGAAATAATTTAAATCAAAGACGAAGCATAGTTAATAACTAATTTAAAAGTTATCTTGACTTTTTACACGCTCTTAAAAAAATAACAATGATGGTAATTCATTAAACATTAAGTGCCAATGACGACAATATAATTAACAATCATTATATTATAAACCTAATGCAAACGAGGCTTCCAATCTATTGATGCTATTCAAAAGAGCCGCTGACATTTTTAAATTTTGTCATACGAGACTTAGCAGGCTGTACATCAAACAAATGACATACGACTAGGATACGCCTACTTGTGCATCAAGGAAATTAAACATGACCCGTAGAAGTGTAATATATCAGGAAACAGCAAAATGTTTGTGAAAAGATGTGCCTTTGATGGTGCCGCTGGCGAAGGTTTTGACTTTTATCCAAAATGACTTTTGACATTAAAGAAGCGAGTTTCATGTATAAAGTAAGATTTATAATAATGGCATGACTGATAATAAGTAAAGTGATAACGTAATTACACATTTGTTTTAAACTACCCACAAATACTGTTGTAGGTAGGAATGTCTTAATAAAAAGAGTGGCTAATACAATTTGAAGCAAGCAAGTAGGTAGAAATTTAATAACAGCATAAATATTTGCGATAAAAAGAATCTTTTCTTCACTACAAATAATTGTATATTAAAGAATGCGTTTTGTAATACCTAGTATATTTCACAGCAAGACATGAAAGTAAGACTTTTTCGTGAGATCATGATTTGTCAATAATATCACAAACGAAAAAACCGTATTTAAAGTTAAGTAGTAAATACTATTTTTTCTAGGACTTTATACTCTAGTGCTTTATACTCTATACAGTGCTTTAAGTTTAAAGTCTTGTAACTCCAACAAAAATTTATAAATCGAAATCATCTTTTATTTCTGGGTAGTTCACTTCTTATATATACTTATTTAATAAAATGTCTCTTGTAGATTTGTGGTTTAAGTTGTACAGGGGGTCAAAGTCAGGCCCTGCAAAAAACGAAAAGTTTAGACATCTCCTATTTTAACAAAAAACATTTTAGATTTTTTTAATGGGTCCCGGAAGAGCGCTGGATTAATCCCTCGACACACTTTTACAGATTTTGAGCTACACTTAGAAATTAATGCAATAATCCAAAAAAATTGTTTTTTTGCGCATTAACAATAATTTTGTTAATTGATATGAAATTTTAGCTCTTTTTGGATTATTATAAGGATAAAAGTTCAAACTTGAATTTCGGAAAGCAAAGGTACACATGTTGTTAACATTTTGTGTAGAAAAAAACTTCCGAAGATGACCAAATTTTTAAACAGCTCCGAATTTTAGTTTAATAAAAGAAGAATAAAAATTTAAACGTGTATTTAGACATATTAACTTGATTTTTGCATCCCAACATCCTTGTAACATTAGTTTACTTAGTATTGGTCGGTGATTAGATCTAATTTTTAACGGCATATTTTGAAGCTTTTTCTAACTTGAACAGCTCGTTACCACGATACGGACGCTACTGTTAGCTATCCACAATTGTATCATTAGAAAAGGCTGTTTAGATGAGCAAAAGTTTTAATTTTGTTTTTTTTTTCAAAACATGGTTTCATAAATCTTAACACCAACTTATACTGAATAAACTAATGCCGCAAGAGTTTTCAGATTTAAAACACAAGTCATGTTTCTAAATACACGTTTAAATTTTTATCATTGTTTTACCAAACAAAAATTCACAGCTGTTTAAAAAATTGATCATTTTTGGGAGCCTTTTATTACACGAAATGTTAACGGTGTCTGCCACTCTTTCTAGAATTCAAGTTTGAACTTTCAACTTAAAATAAGCTAAAAAAAAATTCAAACATATGTATTAACAAACTTATTACTTATAGTGCAAAAAACAGTTTTTTTTTTTGATTTTGGCCTTAATTTATAAACTTAGCTCAAAATCTGCAAAACCGTTTCGAGGATTTGGTCCAGCGCTCTTCAAAAACCCATTAATAAAATTCCATTTTTTTTTTTTGTTTAAATGGGAACAGTCTAAACTTTTAATTTTTTGCAGGGTATGTCTTTGACACCCTGTACAACTTAAACTACAAATTTACAAAAAACGCCTTATTAAACATCTTGAAGTATAAGAAATGACCTACTCAGAAAAAAAAGATAATTCTCAATTAATAAATTTTTGCATAAGTTACAAGACTTTAAACTTTGTTAAAATTTTAGGGTGTACTATTTCAATTGTTGAGCACTGTATTTAGACTACTAGTATTTTTGAGACATAAAGTAATCGTAATTTTTTAAAATTTATTCATAAAATATTAATCGAGCGTTTCAATTGTAAATAATGTAAAAATTTTTGAGTGACAACTAATCAATGAATTTAATTAAATTTGTTGCTTAACAATTAAGAATAACAATTGTTTTTATTTAAATTTTTGTACCTATTTATTTTGTAATATCTTATTTAAATAAAGCATTTAACAGGCTGTTAATAAAACGAGTAGGCCCAGCTAGGAGCTTGCCACATCAAATGTGGAATGAATAAAAAAAATTCTTAGGAAAAAAATTAATTAAGTTAAATTTTAATCATTTGGATTAGTATATATGTAAAATATGTAAATAAAAACCATGATTTAGAGTACCAAAATAATGCTAAAATCGGTGTATAGCCTAAATTTCAGCCAAATCAAAACAGGTCACGTTCAAAAGTGGTCGATTTGGCATTAATACAGTGCAAAATGCCCTCAAATGTGTCACACTGTTAGGGTTTCAAAACTGAAAGTTATTTTTTTCAGAAATGATAGCTTATGCCTTAATTATGTCGTCCAAAGTTGTCCAAAAATTGTCCTGTGTAAAAAGTATATAAAAATACATAAATTGTCCTATGCCAAAAACTCAATTCGGTCCCTTTGACCGTTTTGCCACAAAACAAATACATATTTGAAAATGCATTGTCGTTTATGATCATTCGCAACTTCAAAGGTCGATATCTCTATTCAACATTGAGCCAAGTTTAATTGATTTTAATGTTTTTCATTTTTTCGTCACTTCTCAAAAACTAGACAATAATTTAAGAAATATGTCTCTTGAAAAGTTTTTTCATATTATTTGTGATTGAAATGGTGTCATATATACAGTTGACTTCAAAAAAATCGGGAAATGAAATTTGACCAAATGTGAATTGGAAATTTAATTTGTCAATTAATGTCAATTTGTATCTACATTTTTTACACATTTCTGGACACGTAAATGCAGTTTTTTACCTAAATTCTAAATGGCCGTTTCAAAATATAAAAATTTAATAAAATCTGACAGAATTTCTTCTGACAGTTCCCATTTTTTGTGAAGCCAACCCTTACGTATCTATATTTTTATAATAATCAAACTGTTCATAAAGACTGTCGATAATATTCTGCCTCCTTTGAACTAATCCTGTAAAGAAAAAAAAATGTCTTGACACTGTCAAATGAACAAAAATATCAAGCTTTGCCGGTATCAATAATCCAGTTTGGTATTTGATCGTTTATAATTGTTTATAACATTATTCCTGTTGAACGTGTTAAATAATTGCATTTAATTAATTCACAAGCTGAGAAATTCACTAAAATAAAATATAATATTTAAATGATCGAAATAGAAAATTTTACTAAAATTATCTGTAGGAAATAAAATGCTCACCAAATTAACTAGCATGAAAATCTATTTTTTAAGTTTTTGTAAATATGTTTAAGCAAAAAAAAATAACATACCCGACAAAAATATGTAAAAACACCATCCAGCATTCACTGAGCTACTACTACTTTGAGTATGAAAACTATATTGAAATGGTCTAATCAAAAAAAAAAAAAAAAATTTACAGACTGATTCTAGCTGTGGAAGCCTCCGTACCAAACATAACTACAGCACAACTTCTATAATCCGGACCTGCTACAGTTCGGACACTTCAATAATTCGGTCTATAATCCGGACATCAGTCGTTTCACTGTGATCTATTATTAGCGTTTTTTAAGCACAGAACGTGTTTGCACAAGTTGCATTAAATATAGTATGATATATATTATCATATAATTATAGTACTGTTACTAAAACGAATTCAGAGTAAAGCCAGAGTGTTATGTTAAGAATATTTCTCAAAAAAAATGCATACTTTTTTAAAACTTTATAATGAATTATATTACTTATTACATATTTAAATGTTATACGGTTATACAGATGTTATACAGATGTTATACAGATGTTATGAAAATAAGTGCAAATATTTTAACCTGAAATACAGCACCACAAATAATAAAAATCTGTAAAAAAAATTTTGTCTTATCTCAACTGATAACTTATAAACTAAAAATTAATTATTACAAAACGTATAACATTTTTTTAACATAGGGCAATGATAGGTTTTTCAGGTCAAAATAAAGCGATTTAACACAATTTACCTCTATACTAAGTTGCACCGTTTAGGAGCTAGAGGACGCCAAAGTTAAAGATAAAAAGTCAGTTTTATACTTTAAACGTAAATATCTCAAAAACGATACGTTTTAGCAAAATATTGCATTCTTGCAGTTTTATGTAGAATCTACTGGCATATTCATTTTTGCTACAAAAATTGGAAATTAATAAGAAGAAAATTGGTTAATTACCCAAAATGTGAAAAAAAAGTAACTTGAAATTGAGATGTGCAGCAAAATTTTGCTAGTAGAAATAAAAAGAGTACAGTCAACTTCATTTGTGTACCAAATTTGGTATTAATCGGTTAAGCGGTTTTCCAGATATAACAAAAAGATGTTCTTTTATACCCAACTTTGACGGCCTGTAATTTTGTTGTTAGTTGAGATAGGACAAATTTTTTTTTACAGATTTGTATTATTTGTGGTGCTGTATTTCAGGTTAAAATATTTGCACTCATTTCCATAACACCCTGTATAAAGTAGGAAGTAGGTATGTATTTAATACATAATTACATAAAATCAAATATTTAGGGTAATAATTTGTTATTAAAAGCATTTTAGACCAAAAAAACTGTACTTCAATGGACCATTTCGCCAATCCGGATACCGCGAAAACTATATCTGTCCGGATTATCGAAGTTGTGCTGTATAAAATAATGCATTTTTTTTAAAATCACAAAAGCCTACACCGAAGTGATTAAAGACTTTGACCCAGTTTTAATTGTCACAAATATGTCAAAAATACTAGGTATTCCCCTTGTTTTCCTCCTATGGTGGCCTTATAGGTCATTTTTTCTGCTCCCTACAGTCTCCCTAGTAAGAATTAGGAGTCAAATTAGAAACAGAAATGTTTTTGATGCGGTGGAAATAAGCACGAGTTAAAGTCTTATTGTTACAATGGCAATAAAAAAATTAATGATAATGACAAATTTACATGTATCGTTTATAATTATAATGTAACATAAAACTATAAAAAGAATAGTGTAAACAGTTTTTGTATCGAGTTAATTAATGGTTAATTGACAAGTTTTTTTAGGCGAATTTGCACGTTCGTTGTACTATTTTTTTAGATTTTTTTTATTTAAAAGTTCTCCATTTAATAAAATTATCAATTGAGGTTACATGTAGGCGGCATGTCATTTAAAACAGTGAAAGAAAACACGCTAGTTTATTATACGATTCATAGCCGTATATCGCAAGTTATTAAATTAGGTAAAACATAATTGTAAAAAAGAAACAAGTTGTGACAACATGCTTGCGATAAAGCTTAACAATCTAACATTATAGTTTATAAAAATTTTAATTAAAATCAATGCGCAACTTATTAATTTGATAAAAAAAATGCTTGCATGCAGTAAATATAAATTTCGACAATACGCGAAGATAATGACCGATATCCGTGATGACCGATGAAGACGCTACAATCGCTTCAAATATGGCGGACGAAAGAAGTACAGCAACCAACCGATACAGTTTCTGTAATTTATCTTTGAATTTCTATATTAATGTATAGTTATTATGGTTATATGGAATTACAGTTTAAATTTTGATCAAAAAAATATAGGCCAATAATGCCACAGTATGAAACCGCACATCACACATTAACTATTTTTAAATATTGTGTGCGACAAGAAATCCTGAAGTTTGGATTCGTCTCACTCCAGTACCGGCTATGTTGAGATGAAGCGGCTCCGTTAATTAAAAAGGTTGATTAATCGGAAACATCATTCGTTTACGAAAATTTGTATCTTCCAAAACTCTGTAGGCCATTTCCAAACTAAAATCCACACGTTTAGTTTCATCGCCATTTTCTAAAATTTGCCTAATTTGAGGTTAAAATGGTAAAAAAAAATTCTCCTGCAAGATTCTTTGTATGATTTACGTATCTCAGTTTGTATTGTCCTTTTAAAAACAACCTTGGAGCTTCTCTTGCGGAATAAACGGCAAGAAATGAAGCAGTATCGTCTTCAATGAACAACTTCTTTGACTTCTCAATGTTTAAAACCGAGCCCGTTTCTGGTACCGGAATTTAAAATGGTAACTTCCGGATATTTTTGGTTGAATTTTCTGATAACAACTCGGTAGCACTCTTCTCCAGTTCCGTAACATAAAATAAAATAAATTCTTTGTTGTAAAGCCAACATTATAGCATAAATACTATTCAAATTAGCGAAGATTTAGTAGTAGTTCTACAAACTTATTAGATTTGTCATCTGCTATCAGTGGTATTTTTCAATGAAATCCGCCTACTAGAGTTATTTCTAAAAATTACAAAAAATAGTCCAAATTTTGAAGAAAAATATTATCTCGAGAAGAATTCGAGTTAAATAAAAAATAATTTGTGTTTTAGGAATTGAAAACAAGCAGGGCAAATCAACAAAAGAGAAATTTTATGAGAAATCAAAAATAAATTTTTTTTTCCTCTTTTAAAGACGATCCTGGGATATACTATTTAATCACAAAATTTTTGATCAACTCTCGTATAAAATTTGAGTAAAATGATATAGCTGCCATCTAGGGAGACGAAATAGAAACATAAGATTTTATGGTTGTGTTGTTAAAATAATTGAAATACCTTATTAAAACTTGAAGCCGTTTTATTAACTTTTACTTTGAACACCATTATTTATACAACTCTATAAACTAAATAAAAAAATCTGGAATGTTGTAATTGTTCATGTTGGCTCATTTTACATAATATAAGTTATAAATTAATAAGAAATATTATGCACATATACTCAAAATCTTAATATTTCACTAGACTTAAACAAGTCCTGTATTATAAAACATATACACATAAAATACAGGAATGGCATAAAATAAAAAACCTACTATATGATATTCTTTTTTGATAAAATTATTCCAGTGAGTTTAACATTAGCAACTGCTTGAGTACTTTGGTCTGAGACGTTTCCCTGATTTCTCCCGCCAAAAACATTTCGTCAACAACAGTATACACTTTGTAGAAATTAAAAACAAGATCTAACTCACAAACATTATGAAAATATTCATTGAGTACTTCAACAAAATTATGTATTGCCTCCAAATAACACAAATTATTATCATTCACGTCAACGCATATACAGAAGTAGAGGCCGGCATATCGACGGTAGACAATCTTAAAGTTGCGGAACTACAAAAGACAAGTTAAGCCCCCATATTGTGAACCACTTAACCCACCTCAACAAAATTCGTGTGCTTGGCGTCACGCACTGTGACCACAGCGTGTACCTCCTCTATTAGTTTCTGCTTCTCATCATCGTCGAAATTCATATACCATTTAGCTAAACGCGTTTTGCCAGCCCGGTTCTGGATTAATATAAACCGAATCTAGAAACAGGAGTAAGTTACACAAATTCTCAACAGATTTTTAGCAAATTCTCTTACCATTTCTTGAAACTAATGATTATTCCGGCAGGTTTTGTTATTTAATTCAACAAAACCTCCTCCCAACGAGTCAGATAAAAAATCGGGGGGCGCTTCTAGGGATTTTAGCTGTCAGCTGTCATTTGTCAATGTGTTTGTAGATCGAGCTTGCGCCATAGACCCGAAAGAAATAGATAGTTCACTCTCTTCTTCAAATGGAAACAGATTTTTGTCGCCATCTATAGTTTAGGTTTGGGACTACAAAAAAGTCAAAAATTAGACAATGAAGGGTTTTTATATTTTCATGCAACCCACCTGACAGATCAACTTCAGGACAACGTTCCTGGTGCTTCTTATGGGGCAAAAATTTTGAGAATATTTCCATTTATTTAGCGAAAGATATCCAAATTATTATTCAAGCTGGTATAAAGTGCACCTAGAAGTCTATTTAAAAATGTAGATAAAACTAAATTTCTTTCAACTGTTTTACGTAAATTAATAATTTTTTGAAATAAAAACGAGAATTTTTTTTTAAATTTTACTGTGTTTCAGTGTTTTACTAGTTAATGATATATTTCCTTTAAAAAAATGTTTTTACAAGTTTTTTCCTCTAACCTAATAATCTGAAATTAATTGAAAAACAGAGATAAACAAACTTTATAACAAAATAATATTACAATAATCACATTATAATTTAAGGCAACTGATAGGTGGCGAATCTTCTCCTGATTTTTTTTAACCTACCTTTAATTCAGAAATTTGTACTTTTTCTTCTGATTTATCCTTCTGTTTCTTTTGGACCTATCTTTAATCCAGATATTCCGCGATGGCTTTGAAACTAGAGAGACCTTGGAACCTACCCCTCAAACCCCAATAAAAAATTACTTTAAATCGTTTATTTAATTTTTACAAAAGGGGGTGGAAAGATACTCTAAATAAAACGTGTAAATTTATAATTAAATTAATTACAAATAATGCTAGTAGATACCTAAAATTTTTTATCTTTGTGTTATTTTGTAATTTGAAAATGCAAAAATATATTTATTTAAACAAAATCGCAGTATATTCCGTGTAATAATTAATAGTAAATAAAACTACATAGCTTTAGAGCGGCTGTGGTGTGTACCGTTCAAGAGCTAATGCTCGACTAATTCAAACAAAGAAAAATATCAATAAATTTGCAAAAAAACACAAAAATGTCTATTAGATCACCCCTTTGTCGAATCCTCTTTGTGTTTTTGAGTACTGAATCATCGTATTATGTAAGCAATTAGTTCAAATAATAAATCAAAAATGTATTTAAATATTTAGAGACATAAACAAAATGTTTTGAGTTTTGTTTTCAATTTATATCTAATTACGAAAATAGCACCGAAAAGGCAATAATTAATTTTATTGAAACAAATGAGACTAAGCATTATTGTTTTAAATGGCTACATTATTACCAATTAGAAGGTGATGCCATAAATCTCTTGTCAACATTCATGTCTTCATTAATTTAATATTTAATAAAAAAATATTGCTTCTGGCTTTTGAAAGTAATAATTTTTTTTACAATAAACATACGACTTTTTACAAAAAACTTGCAAAATTAAAAAACAAAATCTTTTTTATTTTTAAGCTTTCAAAATAGAAAAAAATTGTTTTTGTCTTTTAGAATTCGTAATATGTTATCTTGGATTATTAAAAATAGACAGAAAAGAGCACCGTTTTCGTTATTAACTAATAGTTTAATAATAAATGTCGCTTTCAGTTTTTAAAGTTGCTTAATTAATATCACCTTCAGTTTCTAGAATGAGTAACATTTTTCTATTTATAGTTACAAAAATTTATACAAACTGTCGCCTTTGACTCTAAAAATAAAAAAAAGTCTGTGGTTTTTAAAACAAATCAATGTTGGTTCTGCGTTTAATTAAAAATTAGTAAATTGTGACCTCCGACTTTTAAAATTTTAGTAAAAATTGTTTTTAATTCTAAATGTAGCCTTCCAACTTGTATTGTATACAATAACTATAAAAATTTTTTTACATTATTCAGGCGTCAGTTTATATTGGTCGGATAAGATGTACGATTGCAACAAGATTACTTAAACATTTATTAAGGGCAATAAAAAAGTACAAATCAATACTTCATCTGGTTTTACTTTTTGTATTCTTTCTTCCGATCATTCTTTTTTTCCTACACATTCTAGAATCCTTTACATTTGCAATAAATGTTATTTTCTGTACCCTTAAATCCATCCACAAACCTTCTTAACAAACTTTAAATGCACAAGTGACTTTTTTCTTCTCTACTTTAATTTTCAATAGTTAATTAAATTTCTTGAGGGTTATCAGAAAAAAATCCCAATAAAATGAAGTAAATTGACGTTTCAATGGTTTATTACCATCTTCTTCAGAATGAAGCGTCTCAAACAGTGAGTGATGGAAGGAAGACTTAGTCTTCACCCAAAGAATTTTTCACCGATAGTTAATTAAATGTTTATTTATTATGTTGTCTCTTCACTTTATATATTGCATTTGTACGTTTTTAATTTATTTTTTTAAATTAAATGTTAAATTTTTTAAAAAAACACACATGTTTAGTAGGCTGAAATGTGTTATTCTTATACCAATTTTTCTAAATAACAACTATTTATTTATACATTTATTTATTTATGTAATGTTTTTAGATTGATCAACATTTTTCTGCTAAAAATAACAATTTATTCTACTTTTAGTATACATTATTATATTTTTATCTTTTTAATTTATTTACAAAGGTTTGCTAAGTTTTGTCTAATATTTTGTAACTTTTATATAATTTTTTTTTCCATTATTACTTTAGCACTGATAACGATGAGATGTAGCTCTCGAAAGCGTTTTGTCACTATTATGTATTGTTGGTGCATTTCTGTAAGAGAACTGATCTAGATTGTAAATTAACATTTTTGGTTTATAGCGGACCGCTCGCTTAGGGAGATTTGACCATTAGAGCAGTTTGCCATAAATTCATCACAATAAATCACAACAGTTAGGATTATCCTAAGTAATACTATTGTTATGTTTATATACAATTTAAGTCAATTCCCTTACAGAAATGCACCGACCTTGATGAATTTGTTTTGTTTGAACTTGTAGGGCTAACTTTGACTGTAATGTTTTTATCATTTATACAACTTATCGAACTCAAATTCCCTAGATTTGAAAAATTAACTCCTTTTTCGGCGACTATTCTAAAAGTTACTAAAACTGTTTATGTTGGTATTTAGTACCGGTGGCGGCACCTACAGGTTAGGCCAGTAACTATAGGACGTTACTCAAAAAGTTTTAGTCTGGTCGCACACCTCAATCTTAACAGTTTTGTGACGTTTGAGGTTAGGAGTTAGGAGTGTTTATAAATTGTGTGTGTGCAATTTCATGAAAATAAATATTTGTAATATTTCTAATCATGTCTCGTAATAAAAGTAAGTTGGTTTTGTAATATTTCATTTATGAATTTGTGTTATTGTAGATTCAAGACATGGCAAGTGTAAACTCACAGTTGGTGATAAGGGGCGCCAAGTTTTGGAGAATATTGATGAAAATAATCGTGTAATTCAGATGTTTTTGGGCTTTAGAAAGGAACTTGATGATAAGCATGACCGTTATGAAAAAATCGTTAAACTAAGTCGGGATATAACAATTGAGAATAAACGAATTATATTTCTATTACATTCTACTAACACTGACATGTATTGTGCTTTTACCGAGTTTTTATGCTAATTTATATGTTTGTAGTGAAGGCAAGAAACAAGCAGTATTGGAAGAAGCAGCTTCACGACTGAATATAGTATTTAGTGAAAATTTTAAAACTATTGCAACAATACTAAAAGACTTTGACTCCTATCAGTACCATAAGGCTTACACAAGTGGACTTCAAGAATTTATTGAAGCATTAGTCTTTTACCAGTTTTTAAGTTGTAACACTATTGATAAATGGGAAACTATAAATAAGTCATTCCAATATGAAAATGATGAAGACAAATTCAGTCTTTTATTTCCCCAAACTGATTTCATACTAGGAATTGCTGATTTTACTGGAGAATTGATGAGACGTTGTATTAATAATTTAGGTATTGGTAATATAAGCGATTGTTTTAAAACTTGTAATTTGGTGAAAGACATATACACAGGATTTTTGGGTAATTTGTAAAAACTAAAAAAACTGTACTAAAGTATATTTATTTTAGGCATTATTAATCCAGGAACTAAAGAAATTGGTCGCAAGATTTATGTCCTGAAACAAAGTCTTGCTAAAATGGAACTTGTTTGTTATAATATTCAAATCAGAGGTTCCGAAATTCCTAAACATATGTTGGCCAGTGTCATAGAGTCTAATGACATAAATACAGAAGATGATGAAGGTTATTATTAAGTTTTGTCACAATTTTTTAAACTGGAAAATAAATAATTTAATTTTATTATTTCGTTTTTTACGTGAATAAATCTCATAACTTTACCCTTATCAAGAAATTTGAAAGAGGGTGTATACAAGGTATGATGTAGAAGTTTTTGCTTAAAAACAGTAATGCCATACATCGCACATCTCATAGATAATGTTTATAAAAAGTTTCTATATATATTCTAGAGCGAATATCTTAAAAACTAACATTTGAAAAGGCAAATTTGACTATTTAGCATCTTTTCAACATGGGCTAGCTATTCTGTTAAATTTGTAAAGTTACTTCAAAAACACTCTGTATATCTGGTATTGACATAAGAACTAGGACTATCACCAGAAAAAGTCATTTTTGCAGTCCTCTACTAAAAATCAAGTGATTACGTACTGAGTGAACAATCGGGACTGTCAATTTTATAATCATCCTCCGTTTTTACCACACTAGTGCCTGCAAAGAGCACAGAGATTTTTCTCGTTTAAAATTTAAGTTTAAGAAGCGACAGATTTGACTTTTTTCCTTTTATTCCTAATTCCTTACCGCATGCGCGAACGAGCCATTTCTCATTTCTTTGACATTAGGGGCATTCAATAGAGTAAGCGATTGTAAGCGATTGTAGTATTTGACAGCTAGCGGTGTTCAGTGGGAGTAATCCGATTGGAATCGATTGCAAAGATTGCAATCGTTCTTTTTCGACGATTGCAATCGGATAATTGCAATTTCGCAATACAACGCATGCGAGACAAGTTAGTTTGAGAAAGAATGGCTTTCGCATATTTCCCCTATAAATACTCTACGTATAATCTCATTCATTTTTATATATGTCTCAATATTATTTTCGTCGATAATTACAATTTTGTTTTACGTTTAAAACTGAGTCAAATGACAAACACACGCAGTTGCGATTTGACAGCGAAAATTGGACGTTCAATGTTACAGAATCGATTCAAATCGCATCGCAATCGGTAATCGCTAATCGCTTACTTTATTGAATGCCACAAGTAACAGTACATATGACATTTTTCTCCATTGACCTTACAATATTTATAGATGGCTCTCGATACCTCCAATACCTTCGATACTTCATAGCACCAATACTTGGATAAAAGGTGGTTATAAATGAATACGCCATGTGAGTGCTTTGGATTTTGGAAACACAAGCTATTTTGATGAAAACAAGAGAATTTACAAGCTGTTTGATGGAATATTTATTTATAGCCATCCCATACTTCCGATACCTCGATACTTCCAATACCTCTGATACCTCGATACCTTTAATACTTCCGATACCTACGATACTCCCGATACTTGCGATACCTCAATATAACTTATACTAACGATACTTTGGTAAGTATAGATAGTTTGCAGGTATCGATACCCGATACATAAAAACAGGTATAGCCCAGCCCTAATTAGTACTACACTACAACGCGCCGCTAGTACCCTATTGATGGCGTCACTTCTCTCCAAAACAAAAAATCTATTCTTTTCTCTAACATCGCGTTTAAAAGGTTATATATTCTACAGTTGACACATCAGTTATGGCGCTCTGAGACTAACATTCACATGGTTAGTAACTATTTTGCGGTATTCATTGTTTTACTATCTTTTTATTACTAATTTTACACTTTTGGACATTGTGGATTGTCGTTACATAAATACTGAGTTAAATTTTCAGTTGGTAAAATGATGTGTTTTGTTTTTAAAATCGGTTTTTCTGTGGTCACTTGAATTTTTGTACAAAGATTGTAAGTAGAGTCCGTACACTTTCAGAACAGCATGTTGGGTCATCAAAATCTGTTAGCGAACGACACTAAACAGAATGACCAAGAACGACGAACGCCGCTGACCTTTCGCTGACCACGTGCCGCTTAGCTTCCTCCCCTTCAATTTGCAAATGGGACTGGCCCGACACTATTTTGTCATCTGCACACTTTTATTGGTGTGCTGTTCTGAAAGTGTACGGACTCTAGCTACCAACTTGTCTATTATTACCATACAAAAAAACTGTTTTTTTGTCAAAAGTTTATAAAATTATATAATAATATTTTACACTTTCTGAAATGTAATTTCTTTTACAAAAAATTATAGTTAAATTAATTGTAGAGAATCATTCTACAAGGATGCCGCCCAATTACCAACGATTTCTCAAACATATAACATCGCGCTATAGACCGATAGCGCATGTTACTAGAAAATATTTCTCACGATCATTGACTACATTTAAAAAATGCGTACATATCGTTATAGATAAATAAAGAGTTTACAAGAATTAAGTTCGTCGAAGTTGAATGGTTGAGTTAAGTTTAGGAGTTCAACAGAGCGGCGATCTTAAAGCTACTCGACCATATTGAGCGATCATCGTGGGCGATATACCTTGTGATTGGGTTATTTATTTACCAAGTTATTGTTTATGTAAATAGTAGTTTTATATAAATTGTTAGTTAAAAATTATTTTTTTTAAATTGTAAGAACTCGAATTTGGAGGATCGCTATAGTATTTTTAACTGATAGCCTAACCTTTTTTGCACTATGTTAAAGATTAGTTTTGGTTTGACAGATAATAAAACTACTAAATAACTCTCGTATAATGCTTGTAGTATTTTTTTTTATTAAAATGTTAGATAAAATAAATTAATATGTTTTGTGGTACCAGATTGCCTTTTCCGTCAGTTATAAAATGTTTGTTTCAACAACGGTTCAAATTGAACTGCACATGCGCAGTAGCGTTTTACTGGGTGTAAATCTTTATTACGCATGCTCAGATTAGTTTCTAACTGTTCTGAACTGGGAGTATGTAACTATTAAAAAGATTTTTTTTTAAAGAACCACAGAGCTAAGCCTCAAGAAAAATAAATCAATATTTAAGAATACTTATTGAACTTAACAGTGTAATGAGTAGTAATGACCCGCCACAGTGCCACACTTTATACAAAGTGGCTGAAAAAAGAGGGAACTCCTTACGGTAAGTAGTGGAGCGGATCGGTGAGTCTACGACGCTTATTTAAGGAAAAAAATATTTTTGCGGTAGAAAGATATAGGACCCATATCTTTTCTACCGCGAAAAAATTTTTTAAACGATTTCGACGACAAATCCGCTCCACTAAAGGGTATGTTTGACAAAATGGTGGCAAAGTTAGTTCTCACTGCATGAAGGTTTAAGATGGGAGAATACGAGAAAACTAAAATGTGGAAGAACTGTGTTCTTTCTACAAGAGAAGAGTATTTTTTCTCTTACAGAAAATTGTTTATGGGATGGATAAAACATAAATTAAAAGAGAATTAGTTGTTAATAAAACAAGCAAAACAAAATATTCATCGTACAAAGCAAAACATAATAATAAAGTAAGACAAGCAAATCAAAACATATAAATCAGTAATAAAGTAAAATAAGTAACATTCGGTTCTGGCATTTTACTGCAAGAATAAAGACGGATAAAAACAATATAAAACACAGGATTTTTGGGTAATTTGTAAAAAATAAACAGAAATTTAAAAAAATATTTATTTTAAGTATTATAAATTCAAGAACTAAGAAAAATAATACAGAAGGAGATGTAGGCTATTAGGAGTATTAAATTTTAAGTTTGTCACAACTCTTGAAACATAACTGAAATAAAAAAAAACAATATAAACCAAAATATTATTTTGTTTTTTACCTGAATGTCGCATCTCATATACACTTGATCTTTATCTGGAAATTTGAAAGAGGGCATATCAGTGTACAAAAAACACTTCAAACTACTCCCTTTTATCTTGTCATTTTTATACCATTTATCAATGAGTTTACGTTTCCTAAAAGTTTTAATAAAAAAAAATGTTGAATTTTTTGCAAAATAGTGTTGCAGTGAAAGTAAAAATAATTTTTAGTTACTTCTTTGAATGTTCTTCTGTTAGGTGGAGTTTATATTTCGCTGTTTCAAAATTTTTGTCGTCGAAAGCCCAGCAGTCATTTACCATGATGTCGTATAAATTACTTGGATCTTTTAAATAAATAAAAATTGTTATTGGGTCCCCCACTTCCAGCTTTGATTCAATATGTGAAGTCTAAAGAATAATTTACACTTTTTTGTAAAATATAAAAACAGAGCGGGTACATTTGGATAAAGTCCTCTTTGAATGTCCATCCATGTTACTACAGGTTCGTCTGAAGTTGGAAGAATAAAATATTTTATATCGGTGTATAATTTTATTGAGACCATCTCTTTTGTTGAATTATCACAAGAGTCAGAAGCCTTCAAAATAAAAAAAAAAATATTTGATTATAAATAAAATTTCTATTATACTAAAGATACGTTTTAATTTAAAGCATTTACATAATTATTAAAATCTATTTAAAATAAATTGTATAAAAAATAATTATAATACAAAATTAAAAACGGTTGGTTTAGACTTTTTTAAGATATAAATAAATTATTTCGCGGGGGTAGATATAAATTTTATATTATATGTTTACCAAATATAAAAAAAACTTTCAAAATATTAAAAAATAATATTGATTGAAACCATTATTTATATTGTCTACTGATTGTGTAAGCAGTTTTATTTATCTAAAACTATTATATGGGTAGTGTGGGAAAATATAATTAAATCTATTTTTGTTATAAAAACACATAGTAGAATGTTATTTACATGAAATAAAATAATTAATAACACTGTATTAATATTGTAAATAAATTTAGTTTAAAATAAATACTTACAGTTGATTGCAATAAAATTACTGCTGTTAAAATAATTGGGATGAAAGTTGGAACCATCGTTTCCGCGTCCAAAAAACAGAAATGAAAGACCACAAATGATGTTACATGTAATGTTAGTCATCTGTCCTACTTTAATAAAATAGGAACTATGGGTATTATTGTTTATAAATTAACCATTCGTGTAGAAATTTCTATTCAAATTTCTATTCAAGAGAAATGAAATGACGGACAAATAATAAATGGGTGAAATTTATATTTAAAACTGTTGATCTATTACCCTATATCAGGTGATACAAAAGTACGGAGCAAAATTTTAACCTGAAATACAACACACAAATAATGAAAAAAATTGTCTTATTTTAAATGGTAACAAAATTCTAGGTTAAATTAATTATTATAAACTACAAACATCTCAAAGTCGAAAACCAAGAAATCATAAGAACCTGTCTCAAAAGTACCCAAAACGTTAAAAAATCTATTTTTTTTTGTAATTTCTAACAATTTTCTCAGAGTGTATGAGTGATATCATATAGTGCTGCATATAAACTTCTTAACAATTTATTTATGAGAAATTTTTTCTATAAAAAATTGACTATGTCCAGACGGTTTAAAATTTGTAAACTTAGGTCAATCAAAAGAGTATAAAATAAAAAAATAACACCAAAGATTAATTGTGCCATTACATTAAATATAGTTTGTAGTTTACAATCTGTTACATTTTCTACTCGCACTTCCTATTAGCTAATTTGTTTACCAACATTCAAAACCAAAGAATTGCTTTTTTTAACTTTTAGTTATAAAATTACAAAAACTAATAGAGCAATCGTAAAACTTTAAAAACAAACTTGTTGAGAATTCAAATGATAACAAAACTGACTTTATACTGAACTGATCGTATTATTAGTAACAGAGAAAATGCGGAAAAACCAGAAAATCAAGCGGTTTTTTTTTGAAAAATTTAAAATTAAATTAAATTTAGGGTTTAGAAATTGCTATTTTATCTACAAAGTCCTAATATTTTTTATAGAAAAGTTAAAAATACATAATGGACTACAATTATTGTGAACGGTTTTATTATTACATAAATGATTTGCTATTTGTGATAAATTTAGCAAAACGTTTATTTCTTTTAGATTTTGTTTATTAAAAAAAATATAATTTACGATGGCTTATTATCCGTAATCTCTTTTATCGAAGGTATATTAATTCGTCTCTACTTATCTTGACTTTTGTCTTTTCTTTTTTGCTCGAGACCAGCTTTTGTTCTTTCTTTTTTAGAGATTTTTTACATTTTTTCGTTTCATTTTTTTTTGGTCTGCCTTTTATTTTTTCCGTTTCTGCTTTTTATGTTATATTTGCTGCTCTATCTTTGTTTTTCTACTACGTGACTAAACTATTTTAATCTCTGTTGGTAACGTTTTTTAAAAAACATCTAATACACTTAAAACTTTTTTTATTTTTTAAATTTTATTTTGTTTAATTTTGGCACTCCTGTAATTATTCGCAGTATTTTTATTTCAGAAGCAGTTATTTGTGTTTTAATTTGTTGTTTATGACCATGATTTGCTTCCGTATATAAGCGTCGGTACTAACCGTGAAGGGATGAATATTATTCCACTCTCCACAGTACAAACACTATCTCGTAAATTCTGCTTTTAGTCTTCTTAGTCTTGTTAGATACTCATATTTATTTTATTTGACAAAACACTAAACATTCGATTTTTGTGGATGTTGTGAAGAGTATGGGTTTCTCTCATTCAGTGCGGATTATAGACCTATATGACAATTGTGTCTTTTTTGAGTTAATCACATTTTAGAACAGTATTTTTTTGACGTCTCATTGACTAGACAAGATTTGCGACACGTTAGTACCAGCATTAGCAGAACTTTTTCCGAATAAAGAGGATCCAGACATGCCAGCAGGCTAATGAATGGTTTAAACAAGACGGTGTGTTTTGCCCGCTTTTCTAAGAGGCTAATTAAAATCAAACGTATTAGCAACAAAATCAAGGATTTAAGATAAAGAATTACAATTCAGTACCGTTTAATTAGACAAAAAATGAGAAATAATGTGCTAACGGAGTTCGAAAATTAGTTGTATTATTACCAAAAAACGGAAGGACGTCAATTTGAACATTTACTTCAGTAATTCTGTTAAAAATTGCGTCTATTTTAAAAAATTCAATAAAACATTTAAATTGGTTAAATTACTTAAAGTTTTCATTTTAGATCCTATAAGTGTTATACTGTTATATTAAAAAAAAGTAGTTTCAATTTTCAGCACCAAAAATAAGGGTTGCTATTTAAAAAAAATTAATTATGTCACAGCATAAAACCGGATGACAAAAAAATTGGAAATAAATGAAAAACGTGAGCAATAAAAAAATAAGATCGAAATGGCTTGGCGTTTTTCTAAAAAAAATTAACTTATAAAATATGAATTGTATTCCATACTTTTATGTCGCTCTGTATATAGAATATGCAAGTAAGATTTCGAGTGAGTGACTGCCGAATTGCGACCTCCTCGTTTCTGGCTAATTTTTGGTGAGATCATTCCAATCAATATTTATGATTCTGGTACATTTAGTGGCTTAAAATCGGGTATTTGTCTTTGTGTTGAGTGTTAGGTGGATTGTGTTACCGGTAAGGGTGAAAACTTGTTGTTTTCACCTGCGACCTTTCTAATTTTCTAATCGGTACGTTATCGGTTCTTTGCGAGCGATAACTTTTTGATACATCGCACAATGTCACGATGTTATGGGAGAAACGGACAAATCTAAATCTGTTTTATAGAGGCGTAATTATTAAAAAAACAGTCAACTTATAAAAAACAAAGAATAAATTTGCATCTTTGCAGATTTTTACAATAAATTAAAATAAAAAATGTTTTTATTTATACCTACTAAAAATTCTTATCCTCACTTAAGCTATTATTGATAGAGTCATTTAGTGATCTCATATCAAAATTTTCAAAATCGGAAATTGTATCAGAGTCGTCATTATCATTTAGTAGGTATCGTTTAATGATTTCGTTTTTGAATCTAGTTGTTTTTTGTGTGGTAATTCTTTTTTTGCTTGAAAGTGATGGATCGGAACTCAAAAGTGAAGATGTTAGCAAATCCATGTTTGAATTATCTTAGACGTTTTTCTTGTATGTTCAAGTCTTGTTTTTCTCATTTCTTTGTGACGTGATTCCAACGCATCTTCTGATAAAACACCTATTGGTAGCTCAAAACTATCAATTATATCGCAACAATAAATTAAAATTTTATGGAGCAAAATCGGCATGTAGTACCAGCTGTAAAGGGAGAGATACAATGCTTTTGTTTCATCCAATAATTGTTTAAATGCTGTGGTATCAATTTTCCGCCCACTGGTTTAGTACTTTTAAAATAACTGCAAATTTCTCAATTAAATTTTCATTAATTCCAGTAATCTCGCTGCTTAATTCAGACTGTAAGAAAATCTTCGTAGCCGTGTTTCCATTATTACTAGAACTAAAACCCGGCTTAGATTTGTCTACTAAAAGTTACATTTGTTTATAATTTTGTTAAATTTAAATTTTATTTTGGTAGTATATTTTTTTGTTTTGGTTTTTTCTTATTTGCCACTGCTTTATTGGCAATCTATAAAAATATGCAACAAACATTCAAATAAACTTATCTAAGCGTGTAAGGTAGACAAACCAAAGCGGTAATGTTCAGGTTTAGAAGGTTTTTCACCTACCTTTTCTTGGTTTTTTAGGCGTAGCCCCAAAGACATAACACCTTGAGGTAGAATTTGTGTTTAATAATATATTAACGACACTTTCATCAATCATAGTAAAATGTAATGTAAAATTTAATTCACCTCAAATGAAGCTTCCAAAAATTTGTAATGTTCAAATTGGCTAATTGCAGCATTAATTTTAGCTTCTTCGTCTCTTCTGGAAATTTTTTTCTAAAAAGAAATTTAATTGGTCTACAGTACAAAGTCAAAGAAGGCCTTGTGTTGACCCAAAAGTTACTGCCATCATTTGCAACTATTCCTTTAAAGAAAATAAAAAAATAAAATTTTATGCTGTGCCCTGAGCTACCGTCAAAACCCCATTGACAAATCAAATTAATGTTTCAAGAATACTTTGGGAAGTTATATTAAGCAGGTCTTGCAAATTAATTTCTTCTGAAAATTCAGTCACCAACATTTGAGATGGTAAAATTTGTTTTTTTTTTTAGTTTTTCAAGTAAATACTAATTAGAAAAACAATTTTTATAAAGACTATTGACTACTAGTTTCAAAATGTAATATTATCGTACAAAAAGACTTAAATCTAACTTGAGTACTAAAGCTTCTTTTGGTGTTAGCCAGTTAAATCTTTCGCAACTTGTGGTAGTTAAAATGCCTAATTTGTTAACCGCATTTTTAATTTCTTTTGGATCTCTGTTGGAAACAAGATTTTCAACCCTTTTTTTCTTAGTTTTAGTTAACAATTTTGCAAAAGAAACCATTGGTCCACCTCGACGAGAATCCTTGACTTTATTTCGATGACTTAAGACTAATGCTTCAATTTGTTGTTGTAATGAAAGTGTCATCTGAAATTTTACGCCTCACCAATGTTCCCATTGCCTTTTAAACGTTGCTCGATGTCTTTACAAGATAACCACTTTTGCTGAATTGTCAAACAAAAGTACATACTTGGAAGCTTTGTAAAGATCCTGGTTGTTTCCATTAATTAATTGGAAAAAATATATAATATAAAAAATTTATCTTATTTTTAAGCTTTATCTTAAAAATATCTTGATAAATATGCAGCAATATTTTCACATTTTTTGGCTTTTGAAGTAGCCATCCATATTGATGCCAGCTCACGATTAATAAAAATTAAAATTACATATTGCTGCAACTTACTATTGCTAACTGCACTTAATTTTAGTGATTATAAGTCTTACATTGTTTGTAGAATTTTATAAAATAAAAATCTTATTTATGTTTTTTTATGTACATATATGAGACAAAATTTTAAACGTACAAATATTTAAAACAAGTATGTTTATACTTACAATTCTCCATTTGGCTTATTTACGTAAAGCACTTTGTTAGTTAAACTACTTACTGCAAACTGGTAAAGAACAACAAGATCTTTGGCGAAGCAGCTCCGTTTTTCTTTTTAGCGTGATGTTTTTTTTTTATAAATTATGAATAACAGTGCTTGGTTTATCACTTAGAGAGCTTGGTTTTTTACATCAAATATATTTATGTTTAGATAAGCGACAAAAAATTATTTTCAAAAATGTTTATTTATTGTTTTTTGTCCATTGCTTGTGATACTGTGCATGATTTTTGTCGGACAACTTGACCAGTATTTTTTAATTAATTTTACTAAACAAATTTCAAGAAATCAAAATTGGACATACGGGGATGACTCCCGTAGAGAGTAAAGTCATATCGACATTTTCGGGGTGGTGGACACCCCATACGCAGCATGATTTTTGTCGGACAAGTTGATCACTATTATAGTTTTAAAATTTAAAAATAGTGGTCATCTTGTCCGACAAATATCATGCTGCGTATGGAGTGTCCACCAGCCCGAAGATGTCGGTATGACGGCATTCGAAAACGCAGCAGCGCCGAAAGTTTCCAATTAGATAAGTTTGTCGGACTCGTTGCAAGAAAGACACAAAGTTTTATATTTGTATGTATCAAAATTTTTTTTAAGGACATTGTACTGGGTACTATAAGGTCCCCCTTTTTTCTTCCATCGTTATAAAGTACAATACCAATTTTAGTATTTTTATGAGTTATGCTGATGTCTGCTTTAAATGCAAAATGACTGGGCATTTTATAAGTGACTGTCCCGACCTCACCACGAACAGTCGCACTAATGACAAAAACACAGAAACGCAGGATTCTTTTGGGACTTCTTCGAAAAGGCAATTGTCAAAAAAGTCTCTATTTAAGCAGGGTGAAACCGTACCTAAACCAATTGTGACTAACCCAACTGACGATTCAAAAGTTAAAAAAATTAAAATCTTTTGACTCCACAGATAGCCTAATCTCGGTTTCTGAATTGCTTGAGCCCGCAAAGCAATTATTGGATAATGCGCAATATCCACTTTCTTTCTCTAACAATAAGACCGTCGAATTTATGGAAAAAGCGGTTGGTGTAAATGATATTTTAGAACTGACAAACGATTACGCAGATGTACAGAAAGGGCTCATTACTGTGCTATATGCTTTGTTTAAGGCCCTTCTTTTTATGTGTGCTGGGAATATTATTCATAGTTTAATGAACTATTTTCCTATAGTTCAGATGACTATCATCAAAAACCAGTGTAAGAAAATTTACAAAAAACTACAAAAAGCACTGGATGAAAAGCACAACGTAGAGGATAAATGTCTGAATCTGCGTTAATCGCACTAAGATGTAATTCTCAAAATAGGTTTTTAGTTCTTTTTTTATTTCAAATTTATCATTGTTAGCAATACATCTCAACAATAATTTACAAGTCATCTGCACAAATATAGCATCATTGTTAGCAAAACATGATGATTTATCGGCATACGTGGCTTCCGAAAAACCGGCTTTTCTTCTCTTATCAGAAGCATCTTGGAACTTCAAACTCTCTTGCTGAGTTGAGAGGTTATTCTTTGTTCAGAAAGAATCCTGTTAACATAAGAGGTGGGACAGTGTGTATATTTGTTTCTGATCAAATATGTGAAAACTTCAACTTAATACAACTATGCGTTGACGTTGAAGATATTGATGTGATATTTCTCAAAGTTACTAGCATAAACTTGACTTTTATTTTGAGCTGCGTGTATCGTTTTCCAACTTCCACAACTGCTGACAGTATTGCTCTCTGCAATATACAGACTGTTATGGAAGTGAATGCAAAAAATTTTATCACAGATAGAACTCACAAAAATAAACAAAATATTTATTTAACATTTTTGTCAAAAATGCACCCTTATCGAGTTAAAATTAAAAGTAAGTAGACCACAAAAAAACATACCCGCCTATGTGTTAACGCAGCGATCAAAACACACCAGAAAAAATTCAAGACAAAAACTTACCAAAGAAAAGTGTAAACACAGCTGATTTTAGGTAGGTTAGTAGGGCAAAATGAAACTTTATTAACCCTGTTGATACACAATAAGGGCAGAAACACCTTCACGTATTATAGCGCTAGTCTACGAATACTTAGATCTGGTTCATCTTCAATCACATAAAGAATTCTCGGCTCCATTTCAAGATTGTGATCGCTTCTTCGGCGTCCTTCTCGATGATTTGAGGTTGTTACAATACTTGTGAACATTACCGCGACATAGGACCATATCCATATTAGAAAAAAGCACTATTGATATAAGTTTATTGTTGCACTACCGGAATTTATTATTAGAATACTGTTGATAACAACGACACAATGTGAAATAAGGTTATAGCCGGTTGCCGTTATCAGTGTTTTTTTCTCGAAAAAACGCTCAAGTTTTTACAAGATTAAATTTTTTATCCCTTCGCTTGAACTTGAAAATGCCATCATGAGCGCAGTGTTAAATTAGGGGTTACAAAAATGTAAAATTAAATTTTTGATATCACAAATAAAATTTGTGAAATTTACATCTTCACAACAAATTAAAACACCTGTTAAAATTTTTGCAATACCTTCCATAACACCCTGTATTATCTGAATATGCAGTAAGCTATAAAAACGTATTTGTTTTGGAGACTTTGATCTCTCAGATATCGTATGGCTGTTAAATCCATCTCTTTCTGTCTCCACTTCATCGCAGGCTTCAATTAATGTTTTGTTAAATAGTCATCTTACTCTAAATAGTTTCTCAACCGACTTGCTATAGAAACCATCACTTTCTGTGCTTGACTTGATAATAACCTTAAATGATAGTTTATTATCTAAAATTCAGTATCTAGATCCTATTGGTAAATCCGATAATGGCGTTCTAAAGGTTGAAATACAAATCAGCTTCACTTGTTGTAGTAAAGTATTGAAATGTAAAAAAAATCATTACTGATTTTAATCAAGTAAACAAAAACTTCTCTTCGTTTACATGGAATAGTCTCCTTCAAAGTCCGTTATTAGTCGAAAATAACTGGACTAGTTTCAAACTTTATCTTCAGGATGTTGTTGCTGCCTGCTCTCACACTGTATTATTTAAAACATCGTCTTCAAAGCCTTTTAATAACCACAACATTCTAAAAATAATTAGAAAAAAAAGCTCTCTGGCGTAGGTATAAAAGGTGTTTGAGTGAGTCCGATTATGTCGCTCACAAATTTTACTCAGATACATAATATTTTCTCAATCATTAAGAAGGCTAGAGCACATTATGAAAATTGTCTCATTGAAAGAAAAATGCTAAGTGTTTTTACAAATATGTTAGGTATAATATGTCCGGTTAGGAAACCCAGTGTTAGAGACAGTGAGGGATGTAACTTAGATGACGACATTAAGGTAGCTAACACTTTTGCGGATAATTTTGCGAGAATTTATACAAGAGAGCTGTTAGCACATCTTCCTTCAATAGGAACTCCTCCTAACTTAGCAAGCTTTAGTGTTATTCAAGTTTCTGATAAGTGTGGTCAAAAAAATTACTAAAGCTGGGTGTTAATAAATCTTTTGGACCTGACAATATTGTGGCCAGTATTCTAAAAAACTGTGCCTGTCATTTATTCAAACCTCTCGCTGCTTTAATGAATCATTTCTTTATACCGGAGTTTTGCTACATGATTGGAGGACTGCAGTCGTAACACCAATTTACAAGAAAGGGGACAAATTTGATGTGTTTAATTATAGGTCTATATGTTTAATGACTTCTTTGGTCATTAAAGTCATGGAGGCTATAATTTATAAACAAATAATCGAATTTCTTAATACTCATCGAGTCATACCATTAAGTCAGCATGGTTTTGTACCATCTAGGTCCACAGTGATGTATTGTGTTGAAGATTGGACCAAGGAAGTTGACGCCGGTAATTCTGTTGACGTTGCATATTTAGACTTTTCAAAAGCCTTTGACCAAGTGCCCAAACGTCGTCTCTGTAAAGTAAAGCATTTACATGACAATTTGCTGAGATGGATTGACGCTTTTCTTAGTGATCGCACGTTCAGAGTCAAGGTGGGCAAGTCATATAGTGACCCAAAAGAAGTCTTAAATGGTGCACCTTAGAGCTCTGTCCTTGGTCTTCTCTTCTTTGTAATTTACACTGCTGACATTCCACATCAACTCAAGTCCAAATGCTTAACATATGCCGATGATATTAAGATTTATAATAACAGCTCTAACTACGCGGATTTAGCCCATGATTTGCAATTAGTACATAAATGGTCTCGACTGTGGCTTCTTCCACTTAATGTGGATAAATGCATGTTCTGCATATTGGTGACAATAGACATACAAAATTGATGATATGGCTTTAACTGAATCACAGTCGTGCCTTGATTTAGGGGTTTTGGTGACTTCATCTCTCTCGTGGTCAGAACATATAGCAAAGATTTCAAAAAAGCCAATAAAATTCTGTATATCTTAAGTAAATCGTTTGCTTGTTTAGATAACAACTTTTTTGTCAAGGCTTATAAGATCTTTGTTCGTCCTGTGCTAGAAAACGCGAATAGTGTGTGGGTACCTACTTTACAAAAGGACAAATCACTTCTAGAAAGTGTCCAACGTCGTGCCACTAGACTTCTCTTCGGTCGGGTACGTTTTGACTACACTTAACGCTTGTCCCTCTTAAATTTGCCATTTTTGTCAGCGAGACGATTAAGAGTCGACTTGATCACAGTATTTCAAACTCTGAATCACACCGATTTATCAATAAAACATCTTTTTCTTCTAAACGTAAGTGGCCGCACCAGATTGCCCGAAGCTAGCCAAAAGAAAATTTTGATCCACTGTGAGACAGTGGTTTATTTCAAAACGAGTTTTTAAGAAGTAGAATTCTTTGCCGATTGAGGTTATCTTAAGTAGCCCGACTCTTGCTTTTAAGTTAAAATATGACAGTTACTATATGAATCATCACTAGAATGCAATATATTTCACTCATTCTTGATATTTCATTCAGGGAAATTTAAATGCAACTTTTTTTTGGAATTACTTCAAACACAAATGTTACCTCAAATTCAAAATCTCAATGTCAATGAAGTCTGGTTCCAAATGGATGGGGTTCCTCCTCTTTCCAAGGCAATCAACAGGCGTTATTTAAATGAAATGTTTGACCAATGCTGATTTGGCAGATTTGGACCAACAGCTTGGCCACCTCGGTCACCCGATATGTCTCCCAATAATTTCTTTCTAAGGGGGCATCGAAACTCAAAGATCAAATAATACACGCTTGTAATGCACTCCTTTCAAATTTTATTAGAAATTCTGTTCAAGGTTTTCACCAGAGACTGGCGTATTGTCTCGAACAGGAAGGTGAATTTTAATCTAACATCTAATTATTAATTTACCAAAAATTTCAAATTTTTGTTAAAGTAATAATAAGATTTCTTACCTATTTCTGTTAGTTGATTAATAAATTTCTCGAACATTAACGTGTTTTGCTTCGTCATCGTCAAATCTGCGGTTACCACTTGTCATTTTGTTTTTTTGACAGTTTGCGGTAAGCAATTATACTTGGTTGCATAGCAAACACTTCTAATACAGTTAATCTGTTTCTTTTAAAAATGAGCATAGGGACTACCTACGTTCAGTGTTAAAAAAATGCCTCGGTATGTATGTAAATATTAATAAAATTAATGTTGTTTTAAAAATTATCTGGAACATCCTGTTTTTGTGATATTGTTTGTTTTTTACGAGATAATTTTTTTAACAACTCAAACTACAGAATCAAATTAAAAATCAGGATAAATTACATACGGATGTCTTAACATTCTTTGAATATTATCAAATTTTAATACATAATCTTCAGGCATGTTCGGAACACATGATTCATTACTAAAGCACACATTTTGATGTTTCTTTAAAGCATCTTCAGTTCTAGCGGAGTAGTTTAAACATCTACAGAAATGTTTTTTGTTTCTATTTACTTCCAACTGATCATTTAACAATATACTCAAATTCTTGATCCATTGTCTTTATTTCCAAAGTAAAGTAAGTCGATATTTATTTTATAGAATTGCTTCTTATTATGATACAAAAGATAAAATATTTGTTCTTCGTAACTAAACTATTAATTTTATTATGTGATACAAATTTAGATATGTCTTGGATTTTGACAGGAAAATTTATGCCTTCAAAATTTAATTCGTTTATATGTATATTCTGGCTTATTATAATGATTCATGTTCTTCTACATGTTCTTTTGCTTGATGTAAACAGAATATTACGTTACGTTGTACATAAAGCATTTGTTATCGTTGTTTTCAACATTAACGCAAGCTTTTTTATCTTTAATCCACTTGGGTAATTCTACATATGAATTTCCGCTTAAAGGTGTATATTTGTTTATATTAATGAGCAAATAATTTATATTTTTCAAAGATCATCCAGATCCCTTTTCTTGTAATTCATCACATTTTGATATAAATACCTAAATCCTTTTGTATCCCAATATTCCCCCAGACCATCTTTTTCTCTTACAATTAGTATAACATTTAGTAACTGAAATTTATGTATCATTTTCTAGTTTCGTAAACTCGCATTCCATCTCTAAATTAATTTTAATATTTTTATTGAGATTTAAAGCATTCATAATTATTTTAATAGCCTTTTCTTTTATCATATCCATGTATGTTTCTATATCTATACCTTCTTCTAGATTATTATGTTAATACGTTAATAATCTTCCCTTAAATGCAACCTGAACTAAAATAAAATCTGGCTCTGGATTCTGTCTTGCTTTATGCAACTGCATTCGACTTTCCTTAATATATTTTCCATATTTATTACATTTGATCTTTTTTACTCTTTCTTTTTTCGGTTTAGAAAATATGGCATCATTAAACGAAAATATTTCCAAGCTGTTTTTGTTTCCTCTTTTTATTTTTAATTGCTCTTCAGCATTAATAATCTCGTATATCAATTCTGACTTATTGTATCTTTTATGTTCCACACATATCACACTTTATCTTCTTTACTCTTTTTTTTTGGTTTAGCAAATATATCGTCATCAAACTGAAATGTTTTTAGTTTTTTTTTTGTTCTCTTTCTCTTTATGTGGCTGCATTCGAGTGTTTTTGATATATTTTCCAGATATGTCACACTTGATTTTCTTAACTCTCTTTTTTCTTGGTTTAGCAAATAAATCATCATCAAATGAAAATATTTTGGAAGGAATTTGTCCAAATTCCGCAAAGGAGGCACAATTGATTTTTGTTTTGTTTTTTATTTCCTTATGTAATTGCTCTTCAGCTTTAATAATAGCTTTTATTAAGTCTGATTTATTATATTTTCTAGTATATTTGATGTCTAATTATTTTGCTATATTAAACAGTTCAGATAAACGAAGATTACTTAAGATTCTTCGTCTCATTTATTATAGAAAAAAATCTAACAAACAATTTTTAGTATATAAATAAATTCAATCCATTTTTATATGTCTTTTAAAATTAGTTCTAGTGTAATATCTACCACAATCACATAATAAACGAGTAGAATTAACTGCTTTTTTACATTGTTTACATGTTTTTTCATATTTATTTTTATAGTTATAAAAATTATCTGGACATTTCAATTCCAAACAAATGGCGCAAAGACTTGTCATTTATTCGAAAATTTATTCATCAAAGACTTGAAGATTAGGGAAACGAATTTTAAGAAAATCTAGTTTCATCAAGGTTAATACGTTATTTTCATATATTTTAAATTGATTTAAACAAGAAATTATCCATTAACAGTGTGTACTAAAACACACTGTCCTTGTTTAGGTAAAACTGTGATAAGCCTCAGGATTCAAACATATGTGTTGCATATAAACGGTATATGGAGGTGATCAATTTAATGATATTAAATATGTATATTTAATTAATTTTCAAAAAAAAATACTTCTAATAAAAGCGATCTAGTGCAATATGTGAGGCAATATATGAAAGTCTACATAAAATAAATGAAATCTAGATATCAACGTAGGTTTAAGAGAAAAAACAGCAATTATTTTAGAATTTAATAATAATAATATAGAGAAAGCTATTAGATGAAATAATCATATGGACAAACGAAGTATGGAAAAACAGTAATATTTATAAATGAATCAGAATTATATCCTTTAATTTTATAATCCAAGAAAGAAGAAGCAAAAAAAAATTTACATCAGAGGTATTTCCCAGAATAAAAAAGCATGGCAAATGTAAAAGAATTGAATTGGAGCAATTGAAAAATCGATAATTTGAAACTGACAGATTTAGTATAAATGGAATCGGTATATAAAGCGTAGTACATATAATTATTCTGAAGTAGCTATAACCCAGGAAGACAAATGTTGTTATCCAATAATAAAAATAGTTATTTATGTATCAAGGGAATAAACCGCCATGTTAACATGGCGGCTGTAGTGATGCCAGAGCGACCGCAGGTAGGGAGAGCATCTTCAGCTAAGGGATTAACGAAGGTTTATTCCCAAGATGCATACAAAGCTTTCTTCGGTACGGTACGGTAAGTACGGTATGATAAGATCTAGGTAGTGTTGGCTGGCGGTTGCCAACGACACAGTGTGTTTATTTCAAATTTCTTAGGGAATAAAGTACCTCATTTTTGATCAAAAACGAGGGAATAAACCTTTACTTTATTCTCGCTTGGGAAGAAATAAATTAAATGATTGACATTCTTCTATTATACTAAGATGTGAAGGCGTTCTTCGTTTTATGATGCAGACGCTGAAGAAAGATAAAAAACGAAATTTGAATACATTCCCTATTTGATAGGCTGGGTTATTTTGGTCCAAAAAATTCATAAATGCCCGAAATTACATTTAAAAATAAAATCTTAAGGGGTGCCATGACTTTGCGTTAATTTTTGACAGTTCTCTGACTTGATGACATTTCGAAAACAAGAAAAACCATCTAAATCCGATAAAAACCCTTCACAATACGAAGTCGTATTTTTTGGAAATGTTTTTTTTTTAATTTATTAAATGAAGAAAAAGCAAAATCTTATCAGTAAATAACTCAGTTTAAGTCTCAATATCATAACATCACTCTCACCAGTTCTATCATTTTAGATTGGACCAGACCTATAAGAACGTAGTTCTCAATTTGAGACTTCAGCACCTCTAACTCTCTGGCAGTGCCAGCTTTACTGGCGGATTTGCCTTACGTTTTTTTTACCAGGTAGAAGTCTAACTATATCTTCTGCAGCAACAAGGGAGCTTTTTGCCTTACGTCTAATTTTGTCAGGTTCATCAGTATGATCAGAATTGAATTTAACTTCAATAATAATGGCGAAGTTGCCGTGACGCCCCCAAACATCAATTTTATGAAAATATTTTACTGTATATTCCACCACTTTTCTCATATCCAGAATAAAGCGTTAGGATTGCACATACGTGGGCGCATATTGCAGCTTCGTTTATACACTGCAGAAATTTAAAAATACAATTTAAGTGTTCACAGAGGTTATTTAGTTTGTTGCAGAACTTTGTAGATTCTAGCGTAGGTAATGACAGATCTGTCCGCAAGAAATCAATTTTGATTGAATATCTCTTTTGGAAAATTTCTATAGTACAGCATGAACATATTTTTGTAAAGTCTTTTAATTTCCAGATTTGGGATTCTTACATATACCGTTTGGCTTTTTGCAACATTTTCTATTGGTTTCTCTAGATTGTGTGCCAAAACCGTTGTAAAAAAAAAGTTGAAAACTGCATTTAGATCCGGGTCTATTTCCCTACGATACAGCGCGAGAATTTGTTGAACATCTCCTTTTGATATTCGATTTCAATGGTACCAGAATCTTCATCAAACAGTTTTTGAATAGCACTCATAATTTCGACAAATTTCCTGAGCACTGGCACAAGTTTTCCAGCCAAGAAACCTCCGTCCGACCAAAAACGCCATTCTATGAGATCTCTACCTTTCATGTAGTTAAGAACGGAGAATAAGCAGTATCTGGCATCTTTTTTGTATTTACCAGAACAGTAAAGCTGATAATAGCCGTTGTATTTTGCGTTGATGTAGGTAATTATCTTCTCGGTCTTCTCAGCATCTTCCTCTGAGCCACAGAATCTCTTCACTAAAGTTTCAACTTCTTGAGCAGTCAACCCGTAATATTTAGAAAACCTCTCGTCGATCAAGAAGTATACCGGCAGTACGTTGTCCATAGATGACAGTCCAGAATTTGCAAGATTGCAAATGCCAGTGACCAAGGCAGCTTGAAGTTTTAACTGATCATCTTCCGATTTCATAATTAAACATATCACCTGAATGATAGTAGTTCCTACTATCTTATGTACTTTTTTTTCAGAAAGCTCACTCTCCATGACGGCTACACAAGGCTTAGCAAATTTATCTACCAAAAACACTGGTTTTCTCCTTCAATGTAGCTCTTAATCAAAGCTCTTAATCAAATTCTGCAAATCAGTGATCACATGCCCCACAGAGAGATTTTCAAAGTTAACATCACTGTAGTTTAACCAGTTTGTACGTATTTGTTTCAACCAGACATGTTCAGAATTATCAGATTGAAATTTTTTACTATTTGTAAGATACTTGTGATCCAAATAACCATTCTTTACTTGCAGAGTACAAAAAAATATTGCATCTGACTGACTCATTTTTAACTCCACAGTCTTTGAAATTAAATAAAACTACGGGATGCCGCCCAAAATGTTGGATGAAAAATTGTTCTCGTTCCAAGATCAAACATTTTTTATAGTTTGTGTCCTTAAACTGTCTAAAAAATACTTTCATGTTCTTTGAGAATAAAACATCTTCCATTGTTGGGTTCTTTGCAACATCTTCCTTTGTCTTTGTATTGTTATCTTCAATGTCGCAGAATAAACGAGTCATATCAAGGTTTAGAGTTTTGCCAAATTTTGATGGTGCAAAAATCATGACGTATGTGTTCTTCTCTTGCTTTTCTCCCTGTAGTAACTCCTCTATGAGCATTGTTCTATCTACAAATCCGTCCAACTTGGCAACATCTTCAAACTTCTGAGCATTTACCTTGATGACAGTTAGCTGTAAAAGAAAACAAACATTACAGTTTCCAATTAGCACAAGCCATTAGGGAGAAGAGTTGAAAATTTTATGTTGATAGATGAAGTTGCCTTGTTGGAAGCTGATACTGGGATTGTTACATCGTCAGTCTGAGTGTAATTGTCTTTCTTTGGCAAAACCTGCATGTGAAAACAAACAAAAGTTAATTAATTTAAATTGGAAAATAGTGTAATGGTACGTAAAAAATTTAAATAAATGTAAACTTACCTTCGACATGTTTGCAACTGAATTTACGTCGTCTGCCAGCTTCTGTCGTTTACAATAATGTGAAGACATCAAGCTGCAAACAGATTATAGGAGTAAATATATTAGTGTGTGAAGTAATGTTGATTAAAAGTATTAAAATGCAAAATAAAAACAAAACAATTCGATCAGAGAATTTGATGGCTGTGTAGTGTTGTTAATGTTTCCAATATTAGTTCTTTTTTAGTAGTTTTCATACTTTTCTAAGTTAAGTGTAAATTCCTTCTTTAGAAAATATTGATTTAAAATCATTACATAATTTAATATCTGTATTATTCATGTTTTCTGCCTTTTATGAAATTATCTACAAAAACTGGTTATAAATAAGCATAAAAGAATAAAGAATTAAAATAATCATCTCAATTTATTATCATTTATTAATTTCCCAGGACGGCCAAAAAACAAATTCTATTTACTGTCTCAATGATTTCGAGGTTGTTTCGTTGATCAGAGTTATAAATAAACGGAGAAGTATTTGAATCAAATACCTTATAAATAATATATACGGGTTTCAAAGGGTCTGCGTTTGTGACAAACACTTAGAAAAATACAGAGATATATGACCTTTTCAGTCTAAGCAAGCATTTGATTGGCTCTTTCGAGCTGTGAAAAGTACAGAGATTTATGTCTCTCTCCATTTATTTTATATAAAGAGAGACATAAGATATAACTTAAAACGATGCCATATCTCTTTCTCTTTTTTAGTTATGTACAACTGAACATCAACCAAAAATCATCTTCTTTTTTCTCTCGCACTCATGGGATGTTTGCCTGACTTCAGTTACATTACGGAGATAGGACGTTGGTCGTACATTTATATTATAAGGTATTTGATTAGAATTTATGCAACTTAGCAATTTGTTGATATCTAGTTTGGAAGAGTAGAATTCAATTTTATACATGTGGTCCGAATATTTCAAGTAATCGACAGCCTCGCTGCACAAAATATTCGCGTCCGGATAATCGAGATCCTACTGTATTTATTATTTCTATTCTAGTCTCGATGTGTATGTATCATACTACCCAACCGGACACTAATCTCTTTCACTGAAACTACTGGTAGGTAATATAACTAAATTTTTTACAATAAAAAAACAAATGACTAATACTAAAGAGAACAAAATTGTAGCAGAATATTATACACCATTAAAAACAAGACAACCAACTCCAACAATTTAAAAATAATTACAAATCTTTTACTCAAAATAAAAACTAAATATACCAAGAAATATCAATGAAGTAACTCAAATGAGAAATAGTAATTTTGCTATTGAATATCTGAATTCGACTGTAAATAAAAAACTAACAAAAACAGAATTTTGCAAATGTAAAAATATTTCCAGAAATTTTCCAATATGGGGCTAAATTCAGTTGGCATAAAGATTACATGTAAAATGAAAACAAATAAGAACAAACGGGAACTATCCGGAACAAGAGACAACAAATCGGAACGATTGAGAACAAAAGAGAGAAAAAGTAAAATAAAAAATAAAAAGATATTCGATAATGTAGAATACAAAGCAGGTAGTCGTAAAAATATAGGTTTAGATGAAGAAGCAGATGAATTAATTAATAAATCTTTAGAAACTTTTTAGTCATAAATAGATAAACTAGTTTCATATATTCCTAATGACGAGAAAAAAAAATGGAAAAAAATTTAAAATCTATTATTATGGAAATAGACAGTTTAGAAGATGGAGCAAAAATAGTTAGTTTCAAACTAGAAGTTGTAGATAAATATATTGCAAGAAAAACAGCTAATTTATTCCTTGAACAATTAATTATGACTGACTGTGATCTACAGTTCGCTAATAATAAAATAGATGAATTGGAATATAAATATAAATTGGATAACTACAATAATTACGATTCTAAGAAATTAGCAGAATTAAGAAACAAAACAGTTGTAATACCATCAAACATCGATGATGTAATGAAAAGAGCTCTGAAATTTAAATTTTAAATATATTTAATAAAGAATATTCAAAATTTCGAAAAAAGTTTTCAAGTCTTATTCAACAAGTTAATAAATAAAAATTATTATTTTTGTTTTTATGTTTATTATTGTAATTGTAATTATTGTTTTCTTAATTTATTACTTCAACACTAATAAAAAATAGCGATTTATTCAACAATGTTTATGAACGTATGTACCTATGATGATACTAATACGTGTCTGTATGTATCTGTAGAATTACTTTTATCATCTTTCCAACTTAATTCTTTTTTTTTACTTCTTCAGTAAATATATCATGTTTATGACTCCTGATCACCTTCTGTCTATGAAAGTATTCTTTTTGATTAAACAAGCAATTTTTGTAATCTTTAAAACTTATTTCTTTCTTCAATACTGCTTTCTTGGTACTTTTTAATTTTTTCGAAACAGACGTTTCAGTTCTGTAACTGTACATTTTTGATATTAAACCTATGAATTTTTATATCTTAATACCATTCAATTCATCTTTGAATTTCCCTATTACTTTCTTATTTTTATCAGAATATAATGGATGATTCTTTGGATAATCAGATGTATCAAAATAGTCGGGATTGTTTTTTATAAATTCATAGAAATTGGCATTTTTAATCTTATATTACAAGCTATTAGTATCTCCAAAAATTTTTTACGATTTCATTGAATTCTTTTTTAATTACATTGTAATGGAAAGTGATACATTAATAATTTCGATAAATCTAATACGGCTTGCCCAATGTAAATCGGTTTATTAAACATACTTTCGTTTTATAATTGTGGACTGCTGCCAGGTGTTTGCTAAATATAGTTTTGTGTTTAAAATGAGGTTATAGTTTATCGGATTTTGTAATTTTTCTTCATCACAATATAATTTAATATTTTGTTGGTTTCTAACACATAGCATAGACTTACCATATGGTGCATTAACCATTAATTTCCAGAAACATTTTTCAAAATCATTTTTCGCCTTTTGTCTTTGTTCAGGATTAAATTTTACATATGGTGCTATAAAATTTGACTGAGTAAATTTTATACCTCTGTGAACCTTTGTTATACTAATACCTAAACTTTTGTAAAGTTTTAATGTTTTGTAATGAATTATATAATTTTTCTTATCATAGAAATGACAAAGTAGTTTTTCTACTTTTCCGCCCGGAGGAGTTCTATTTACCGGAGCTAAAGGAATATCATTGAATTTGTTATGAATAGCAAAGTCTACTGGAAATGCTAAATCGACTTCCAAAACATTACTCGTATCATATCACTATGTGATACTAATATACAAGTCAAGCATTTAAAGTCTTTTTCTGGTAATTGCTGAGATAAAGCTTATTCATATAGATTATTATTAGCATCTATATAGGTAATCTGAGTATTTTCTTCTGCCTGCGAATACCTGTTACTACACTGTGAAACACTTCCTCTAATTCCCTTTTCAAAAAACAAATACATTTCATAATCAGTTAATAGGTAATTCCAACTCCACTGAAGTATACTTGAGCATGCAGTCCTAACCTAACCCCGGAGTTGTATAATACCAAACAGGATCGAGTCCATAACTCTTTTCCAAAAATAAGTCTCTAAAATTTTCAAATACATCAGTTAACAGCAAAACATCTAGTTTTAAGTATAAATCATGCCATTCACTCAAGTTTTTAATTTTAAAATGTTTACATACTTTCACTGCATGTTTGAATTTTTCTTGAGAAATTTCTTCTTTTGTGAGCGAAATATAAAATTTTTTAATTGATGGAAGTTTTGTTTCAGAAAATTTCTCAAAAGAATCCCTGTATTCGTAAGGATATATTCCTTTTCTCCTCGGGTAGGGCAACACTCTTTGAATCAGATAGTTCAGAATTAGAATCTATTAACTTGTAATAGACTCTCCAACTGCAGCAAGGTTGATGGTTACTTTGTAAGGGTTCGATTTGAACAATTTCAACGTTTTGAAAGCAGATACGTTTGAAATATTTCTCTGCTTTCTCTTGTGTGAACTCATTCACACATCCAATCTGGGCTATCAGCTTTTCTAAAATATTTATATGTACATTAAAAGACAAACAGATACATATGTATTAAAACTTACGATTTTAAAATGTTTTTGCGCGATCGGATGTTTTTATCAGTTTACTGTGTCTGTTTCCACAACGGTAGGTTGCTGTTACTGGTTGCTACGTGTAACAAAACGGTAAGTAATTCACTTACCGTTCAGTGAACGGTAAGCAATTAAATCTAAAAAAAACAATTTTGCGATTTATTTATTAAAATTAAATGTACAATTATTATAATTAATAGTAGTAATACCACTCGCATTTGAGCTTCTAGTGTTAATAGACAAACTTTCCGACGTAGAAGTCCCAGGTTGTTGTAATAGTCCACCAACATCGCTGTGTAAAATTTCATGAGCAAATTCAATTTTGTTTTGGAGGGAATCTTCCACGTAACTCTCGGCCACCGTTGATGAACGCCACCCACCATGTCTTTTTAGTCCCAACACATCAACTCCGTTATTCGCCAAAAGTGTAGCCAATGTGCGTCGAAACGAGTGTCCAGTAAAACCTTCAGGGGCTTGCAACTTTAAATACTTTGCAATTTTTGACGGCCAGCCTCCAATTGTGCCTTTTCCTGTGACTTGCCTAGTGCATTTGCCATTTCGATAGTTCAGAAATAAATGATCTGACGTTGGGTTGCTTGGTCGAATTCTTATGTATTTTCGAAGTATTTCCAAATAATAAACTGCGTCATTTTCTTTATTAATAACTGTGAACGTTGCTGAATATTTGTTTTTGTATTTGGAATATTTACTATAAACATTTCTTCACGTTCTTCTATGTCACTCATTTTAATATTGTACAATTTCTCTCGTTTACAAGCGCCCGATACTCCCAATATCATTGCCACCTGCAAATATATTGTTTCTTTAGAACTCAGATGTACCACCTCATCATCTACAACATACATTTTGAATTAAAAGTTGTTTGTCTGGTGCTTCATTCAAAAATTTTTCAAGAAAATTGTACTCTTCAGCATAGAATACTCCGCCCATAAACTGCCTGCGGCCTTCAAGTGTCCACTTCTCACCACAAAATACGCTAACAAGCTCTTTTCATTTACAGAAATCTTCTTTGCTTCACGCCATTCCTTAAACAACTTGTATGTCTGTTCATATCGGCTTTTAGACTTTTCTGGAATTATTACCGAACATCCTTCTTGCCAAGCGTCTTCTAAATCATCCGGTAGATCATCACTATCGCTCATATTTGCTTCGAAAACGGAACCACAAAACAGAACTATGTAGGAATGATTGTATCAAAAAGACAATTTTACTTGTTTGGAACAAAACCATAGCAACCATGGAACAGCCACCCAAAGTTTTCAGTTTTAATCTTCCCGATTATGACAAATGTATTGATATAAATTATTATTATTATTATTCTAGAAACTCCAATCGCGCAAAAAACGTTATAAGCATGTCGAACGGTAAACATTCCTTACCGTTCTCCATACTTAATATACTATTCGGTAATCTTTAGAAGTTAATCTCTTGTAGACTCCATCTTGCGCTGGCGACATGTCGCAACATGGACTCTGTATTAGAAAAAAATTATTAAAATGTGAAGCATACCTTAAGTGAATCACAGACGCACAAACAATTATTTTTTGTTTGAATTAGTTGTTTATGACTTATGAATTGCTTCCGTATATGAGCGTCAGTACAAACACTGCCTCGTAAATTCTACTTTTAGTCTTCTTAGATACTCATATTTATTTTTTGTTGAAAAATGGTCGGTATAAGAGACTATATAATGAAATAACTTTTCTTATTCTGTCTCCTATTTCTTTTTCTATTTTTCTGTCTGTTCTGATAATTGTTTCAAGGATAGCTTTTTACGTTTTTTATTTATTTGCAATTGCGTATTTTTATTTTGGATAAAATTCAAAATTTTTAGCATCTGTCGCAAAAATGGTATATAGAAAAATTGTTTCTTTTGATGAGATGTATCACTGGTTAACTTTTTGACCATCATTTGTGATACATCCTGTATATTGCCATTTAAAATGAAAGAAGTCAGTGACTGTTTCTAGTATAACCGAAAGTGCCATAAAGTTAGAAATATTTTATATTTATGTCTGTACATAAAACCCTCAAATCAAAATATCTTTAGTTTTTTATAACGTGAGATCGAAATGTAACTGAATCAGAGCAAGCCGTGGAAGTGCGTATTAACATTAGACACATCATTACAGTTACGCTGACAGCCTGCTCTGATTCAGTTACATTTCGATCTCACCTTATTATGTTTCTAATGACTCATCTAAAAGAAACACTCTGTATATCACAACTTATATTAAGTGAATTTTGATTTTGTGTTACTTTTTTGCCCGATAGGATTATTATCTTTGTAAATAACCCTGTTGTTATATATATCTCTCTCTAGAAGGAAAATGGTTTTTTTTTGCTTTATCTATTTCACTTCCTGTATGTTCCCATGAAATTTAATCATCTTCGCTGTCGTTGTGAGTGGTCATCTTATTTCAGATAAAACGTTAAATAAGCAATACAGAATGTTCACAATTTTACTAATATTATTAGCGTGTTGTTATTCGTCCTGTTCAAGGATAATAGATTATGCAGCGACAAAAATGATAACAATCAATGATACAGATTCTTATTTCGGATACTCAGTTCTTCTTCAAAAGGGAAATCCTCCAATGTAAGTAAAATTATCAACATTATAGCTTACAGGAATATTAAAATTTTAGTGCAATTGTCGGCGCCCCACATAGAAAATATCCTGGTCAAAATTCGGGAGCCGTTTATAAGTGCAATTTGGAAACATTAAAGTGTCAAGTATATTCAAGAATTTTAAGGGAAAAAGGAATTTATCCCTTAAACAAAAATGGGGATTTTTTAGGATCAGTTATAGTCGGAGATGACATTGCAGGAGGGACTTTTTTTGTAATAATAAAAAAAGTTTAAATAATAAGTAGGTATAATAATTTTAATTTTAGACATGTGCACCAAGATTTATTACCAATACAGAATTTGAAACATATTTTATGAATGGAAGATGTTACCAAATTAAAAATTCCAGTAATATTTACGAAACTCCAAAACTTTATTTACCTCTTAAAAATTTTAGTAAGTAATAAAAAATATTTTCGGATTTTATAACTTGTTGTTAGGTCCGGTTGGTTCTAAAAACCATTTTGTATATTATGATGCTGGTTTTGGAGAGTCAGGTTTTAGCATTGCATATTTAAAAGTAAGTTTTATAAATACAGAGAGTTTTAAAATTTCATGATAGGTACTAGAACTCTTAACAACAAAGAAAAAGTTTTATAAGATGATGAATCATAGCCTCCATTAATGTATATATTTAATTCTTAAATCTGTAATCATGTTGTTAAAATAGTGACGCATAATTTCTGATCAAAATGTATAAAGTGTAGAATGTAAAAGCTTTTTTTTAGGAAAATAGTGAAATTCTTTTTGGGGTCCCAGGAAAATCTCAGGAACATGGTAATTTACAACCAAATTATTATAAAATTATTTGTTAATAAATTTTCAAGTTTTTTTAATATTGTAGGTGGTTTGATCAAAACTGATTTTTCACAATATCTACCACATTTTGAACTATATTCATCCGAATTAGATTTACTTAATTCTCATAATTATTACGGTAGGTGCTTATCAAATTATTTAGCAAATCTAGAAATCGTGTTTAAGGATATGATGTTGCTTGGGGCAAATTTATAAAAAATTCAAATGAACTTTGGTATGTGTCAAGTGCCCCCCGAGCAGATGACTTTAAAGGAAGTGTCATTTTTTTCGAAAGAAATTCACGCGATATTAAAGAAAAACTTTTCGGTGAAGAATTTGGTTCTTATTTTGGCGCATCTTTATTGGTGATACATCATAAAAATGGAGGAGATGATATTTTAGTTAGTGCTCCTATGTATTCGGGATCTTCATGGGACGAAGGGTGTGTTTATTATTACAGAAATAACCAAAACGAAAATGATGTAAGTTAAAAAAAAAAACATTTTTTGTAATTAGGTAATTGATTGTCACACTCATGCACATACCTACATAATCTATTTGTTTTGTTAGCTTAGAGTGTTGATACTTTTTTTTCTTTTTACCACTCTTCCATTGATATTTGCTTAGTACTCTTTTTTTAGTTTTTTATCATTTCCAATATCTTCTCTATTAAACTATTCTACTGCACTGATTTGTTACATTTCTACCTACTGCTATTTTTAAACTTTTGCCACATGCTATTTTTTCTTCCATTCTTACGAGGAATACCTTATAGCTTTCTAGATTATAGAATTAATAAAATTAATATAAGATAATATATAGAATGTAGCCTCCTAGTTTTCTCTTTTTCAGTATTTTTTTGCTAATTTGATCTCCACTTCCTTCTTATATATACATAATTCTGGTTTTCAATTTTTATCGCTCTTACAACTTTCGTATGGTTCCTCTTCTCAAGTGTTTCTTTTCTTATATTTTTTTCCTTTGTATTAGTATTTATATACAATATGTAGTAAACTATTCAGTGGATCGTTTAAGTATTTCCATTCATTTTTGTAATGACTAACTAAATGGGATTTTTTGGTTGTTGGGTTTCATTCCAAATACATTTAGTTGGCAATAATATAATGTCAGTGTCACTGTCATCAAAGCTTTCAATTTTTCAAAATGAATGCATTTCCTAAAGTAAGAAGATCGACGCTAACCAGAGCTACAAAGCAACATATATGTAAATCTGTAACAAAAATTATAGAAATCGCTAGCGAAAAAAATACTAAATCCAAAATTATAGCTTGTGTTGCAGATATTTTTTCGGTAAGTTTAATATTAACACGAAAGTTGAAACTGTTTTCGTAATTATGTAGGTGTCGGTTCCAGAAATTTACAAAATTATGAACGAAGGGTTAGAAAACGTAAAATCAACAGTTGAAGGGCGAGGTAATAACAAAAAAACTTTGTGATTTCATTTTTAAGAAAGACTTGCAAAAAAGTATTTGGGATTATCAAAAAGAAAAAAAAAATTACGCTAGACGATCTACTTATTTATGCGAAAAACGATTTGGAATTTATTGGCGGGCGAACAACTCTACAAAATTTTAAGATCCATGAGCTATAAATACAAAATTGTTAATAACCGCAAACTGCTTTGTGAACAAAAACATATCTTACCTCTTAGAATCAAGTTTTTAAGAAAATATTTGCAATATAAGGAACAAGACGTAACTATTATTTATTTGGACGAAACCTGAATTTATAGAAACGGAACTGCTGTTAGATAATGAACTAATGAATTTGAGGACAAACATACATTACCTATTAAAAAACAATCAGAAAAACGCTATACGATTTTACATGCAGGATCGAAATCTGGTTTTTTAGATGGATGTAGTTTGCTTTTAGATTCTAATAACAATGATTTAGATTATCATAAAACCATGGATGGACAACTTTTTAAGACTTGGACATTGAATCAGCTAATTTCTACACTTGCTAAAATTCAAGGTAAATGCGTGGTGGTTATGGATAACGCACCCTACCATTTGATGCTCGTTGATTTTAATGCTCGTTGCCACAGCATTTGCATCTAGAAAAGATGAGATGCAAAATTGGCTGGTTCAACATAACATACAATTTGACCCACATTTAAATAAAACGCAGTTGTTTTCCCTAATCAAAAGTTTTGGCCCAAGAGATAAAAAATATGTTATAGATAAAGATTTAAAAGTACATGGTCATGACGTTCTTAGGTTGCCTCCATACTACTGCCAATACAACCCTATAGAATTAGCTTGGGGGCAAACCAAGACTTATTATAACAAAAACATCGACAACATAAAAGATATTGACAAAGTTGCAAATTTATGGCGTGAAGGACTACAAAAATGTACACACCAGATTTGGCAAAACAATATTAAGCACTGTGAAAAAATCATATAAAAGGATTGGGCAAAATTAATGGGAAATTTCAGCATTAAAGATATACCGCCCATTATTATAAATTTGGCAGAAGATTTGAACTAAGAACTTACAAGTAGTGACAGTGACGAAGACTAGTAAATTTAAGATACAGTATAGTGGACAATGGTGACAAATGTGCTTTAATATTTCGTGTTTGTTGCTTTCATCTAAAACTTTTCTCTCTTCAGTTCAATTTCCTTAAGCTTAATTCATGAGCTGCTTTTAATTAACCGCAAGAATTTTAAAAAAATTATCGACAAATAACAAAATCCAAAATTTTTAATATAAGTTGCACTAATGCGATTAAGAAAAAAATCTGATAAATAAACTAATTTTATATGTTAAAACCGTAGTCAAAACAATGTCAGGCAAACTAACCTAACTTAGTAAAGCCCAAATTCTCGATATTTGGTTGCTAGTAAGACACGATCACAACACAACAGTTACTAAATCTGGTAACTTTAGTTACTCATTACAAAAATGAATAAATTTTACCTATGGTTATCTTTTGACTTTTATCGTATTTATATTAACTCCTTTGTGTATATTATTTGTTCATCAACAAAAAAATTGCTAATTCTCTTTTTATCAATACCCAACTCATCAACGACCAAACTAGCCAACAATCCATCAATCAACGGCCCAAGTATTTTACCACCTTTCTGCTGAGAAGAGATTTTTATCCGCCCGCTGCAACAGAAACTATTGCCAAATGTTTCTGGACGTCATCTTAACCTTGCTTACCAAATCTTAGATATGCTTTTCTATTACAACTTTCGCTAAGTCTTCCTTCTTCGTCTAGATGAAAATATAGATAAGAGGTTTTGTATGATTAAAAACGTATATGGCTATTAGCTCTACCAAGAGAAAAACGTTGTGTGCAGTCACAAATTCTACCCTGTTGCTCTGGGAAAATAAGAAAAGTTTGTTTTTAACAGTAGGTATGGGTGTATGAGTATCGGGCAGTATCCACCATGGCAGTTTAGGTTTTGGCATCTATAAACCTCATGGATCTGATACTTTAGGAAATGTTAATAACATATACCGAAGAAACAAATCAAGTAGCACAAATTCTTAAAGAAATAGTGACAAATGCAAAGAAATGAAATGAAATAATCAGTAGAAGAAGCAAAAAAAGCTGATACTACCGAAGCTCAGCAGCAAAAGAACCTGTCTGAGAAACATCCTGATTAAGAAAAAAGCAGATAAAAGAAGGATATAATAGTGGTGCTTGTCCTAAAGTACTGCCTAAAGGCAAATCCAAAATAAAATTGCCCTTCTGAAAAAAGAAAAGAGCGTTAAAAGGACACACTTTTTGGGTCGATTAGAACACTACTGAAACAAACACACGCTATTCGCTTGTTCTCAATCTCAAAAAAATAAAGATTTTGTCAGATAGTGTGGCCTTATGTAACACTGACTTTTTGCTATTCTTTGCATAGGTTATGCTTCTACAAAGTTATACGTTTATATATCGCATCTATTTTGACCAACTATTAAGAGCAAAAATTGTAGGATGATTACATAGAAGCAAAAGTATAGCTGTATAAGTATCGGACAGTATCCACCACGGCAGTTCAGATTTTGGCATCCATAAACCTTATATTACGGATCTGATCGTTTAGGAAACGTTAAAAACGTATACTAAAGAAATAAATTAAGTAGCACAAATTTTCGAAGAAATAGTGATAAATGCAAAGATTTAAAATACAACAATCAGTGGAAAAAGCAAAAAAAAGTTGATACTACTCAGAAACTCAGTAGAGAAAGAACTTGTATGAGAAACATCTTGAACAAGAAGAAAACAAATAAAAAAAAAGATATGATAGTGGTGCTCATCCTCAAATACTGCCTAAAGGCAGTATCTACGATGAGCAATTCTCCCTCTAAATGAAAAAAGAGCGTTAAAAAAACACACTTCTTGCGTCGATTCGAACACTATTAAACCAAACGCAGGCTATTTCTTTTTTCCTAATCTTTTTTAAAATCTCTAAAGTTTTATTGTTATTAATTTCATACACGTGTATCGTACTTCAAAATATGCATCTTCGTTGCTTTCTTTCTATGTGGTTGCACTTTAGGGTAGAAAGCTCCTACTATTCGCTCCTATGTAGTTAACTCGATTATTTTGATGTGTTAATTAATTAATTAGATATTTGCATTTAGTTGGAATCCATGAGATTAACTCAATCTTCTAGTCTATACCATTAACTGTTATTGACAAAAGAGCTAATGATGCCGGTCGAAATAAGTCGTTGCCAATTTGGGCTACTAATAATTTTGATTGTTTGGTTGTTGATGAGTTGGCTGTGGATGGATCAATTTATTAATTCGAATTTCTTATTCTTCAGAAATTTTTATAACTCTTGATGTATGGTGTTTCATTTTTTGCTTTCCTTTGCATTAATATGAAGCTGTTCTTTCACAAACAACCTCTCTCTCTTCTTTTGCAGAAATAATCTAACTTTAAAATCAAAAAACATTTAACTAATTACCATATTTTTAGGGATCATTCTACCCTCCTATTAAACTATCCACAAGAATACCTTCATCAAGATTTGGATCCGTTTTGTCCGATATTGGTGATATAAACCTAGATAATTTTCCAGGTAGTTATCGAAAAAAAAATATTTTTATCTAAAATAAACTGTAGATTGCGCCATCTCAGCTCCTTACGAAAATGATGGAGAAGGAGCTGTTTATTTGTTTTTCGGCACACAAAATGGGTTTTCCAATGATAATTTTCACCGAATTTCTCCTTCAAATTTTGCCGCAAGTCAAACAGTTGTGAGAGGTTTTGGAATGGGTGTATCTAAAGGCACTGATATAAGGCATATAAAACATAACGGTAAAACTAGAATAAAAACAACAATAGAAAACAACTTTTTATAGATATTGCAATTGGGGCTTACAAAACTGGTCAAGTATTTTACTTCAAAACGCATAAAATATACGATATAAAAGCCAGTGTTAGTTCAAACATGAAAACATTGTTTACTTCTACTGAAGAATTTTTGTTACAATATTGTCTGAAATTGACTTACAGAAATGGTGATAACAGCATTTATACAATCCCTACAAGTTTGATTTTGTCAGATAGCAGAGTGGCAGGTGAAACTAATATTACTACAACTTATAAAATAAGAACAAGTGAACAGAACTGTTGGAATTATACTGTCCACCTCAAGGTACTTAAGAATTTTAACGTACATGAATTTGGTATTAAAATTATCTATTTTTAGAAAAAACACATAAGTGTAGATCCGTTTAATATAATTTTTGCGTACAAGCCGATTGATTTTGACAAATGGGAGAAAGAATCTATAACAATTCCAGTATCTTATGACTGTGGAAGTGATAATATATGCCATACAGATCTAAAAATTGCTACAAAACAAATTAATCCGTACTAGAACAAAATACTTGCTTTTGTGAATTATAACTTTTACAATTTTAGTGCAAAAATAATTCTGGGAATACACAACGAACTTCGAATTAGTGTCACTATTACAAATTCTGGTGAAGCAGCATACCAAACCAAACTTTATTTAAATGTACCACCGGAACTAAGTTTAATTAATTTGAGAGAATGTGATTTGCAAAACGGAAGTTACGTTTGTGTGGTTGCAGAAATGTTAAGCGAAGCAGTAGAAAAACATTTTGTATTAGATTTAGCTAATATCCAACCGGAATGGAAGACTATTCCTATAAATTTTTCAGTTGATAGTATTGGACAAGATATCCATTCCCTAGATAACAAACTCCAGTTACACATTCCTGTTGTAACACAAAACAATCCTCATATAAATAGGTATGTGTTATGAATTACTGTGAAGGATTTATAAATTTTTTGAAGCCTTTCCCAGCCTGATAAAACTTTTTTGAACACAACTCAAGCAACTTTAAATATTACTCATATCTATTTTGTGGAAAATCAAGGTCCTAGTCCATTGAATCTGAATTTGGAAATTTTTGTGCCACAAATAAATGTCAAAGGAAGAAGTTTATTACGAATTGAAAGTGTTGAAGTAAGTTTTTTTTTAATTTGAATCATTTATCCAAATCGTGTGTAATAATTGTAATATTCCTATTGTAATTTGAAGTAAAGAATATTGATCATTACTCACCAAGAGAGAGAAAATGTAAGAAGAATCAGACGAAGTTTTTCATATTACGTAAATTAACATGAACAGTTATTGTAAAATAAACTTATAGAAATAGAAAAGAGTTCCATGACAGATGTCGTCAAAATTTATAATAACAATTTCATACAAATATTAATTTGATTTAATTACGCGTGATTTTGAATAAAATTCGGGTAGAACGCTTCTTATTTACTCAATAAAATAGCCACTCGCCCTTAGAGTGTCGTGGATAAACTTTTTCTTTCGTGACTAATATAAATGTATTATATTTCAAAATCGTATAATAAATGACTATTTTCTATTTTAGAAATCCGGTAATGAGATTATTACCGAATGTAGTTATTATCAAAAAGACTTGCCTCTAGTTATACCAATAAATCAGGATAATAACTCAATCATTTTGAGTTGTTTTGATTCACAAATAAACTGTAGCAGCGTCGTTTGTAAAAGTGGGTATTTGCAGAAATCCAGTGAGAATGTTATTTTTACTGTAAAAATGTTGATTTATACCGATTCTATTGGTTTGTTTATTGCTTTTTTAAATGATCATGTTTTGAAAATTTATTTTTAGTGCAATTATTTGACGATAAAAATAAAATTGTTGTTACAACCAGTGCGTACTTTAGCAATCGAACAGAAATGTAAGTTGACAAAATACAAAATGATGAGTTTTACTATTTTTTTTTTAGATTTTGTTCAACAGCATCAACAGTAATTTATGGAATTTCAAAAAATGAAGCTATTCCGTTGTGGGTTTATATAGTTTCAGTGCTTTCAGGAATAATATTATTGTCACTAATAATTTTCGGTTTATATAAAGTAAGTAAAATAAAAAAAAGTTTACGTTTAATTTTAATGAGCAAATGAAAAAAATATAACAGGTAGATGTTTAAAAAATTGTTTAAAGAGATTAATTACTATAAACAAACTTTATGTTTAAAATTGGTAAAAAAGTTAATGTGTATGTGCGCTACCGTTGAGTGTAGCAAAAGTTAAGCAAAATTACTTCTTTTGTTAAATCAATCTTTTTTATTATTTATTACTTTAAGTACAATCGATAAACAGATAATAATTGTTTCAGTGTAATTTTTTCAATCGGACTTATAGAGAAAAACTTGAAAATGAGAGAATTCTATGTGAAGAAAATGATGAAAACCACTCTCAATCAGAAGAGGTATATTACATTTTTTATTAGTGTTTACAAAATAAGTTGACTGCAACCAGTGTTGCCAACCCATTGACGATGATTTCCCCCATATAATGGGTCAAAATCCCCTAAATCCAAGCTAAATTCCCCCAAAACATACTTATTTTAAAAAGGACTACAACCACAAAGTAAAAAGAAAAAAATAGTTTTTTAAACATACAATTTTTAATTTATTTTTAATAAAGAGATAATAAATCACTTTTCAAATAAGTGATAAATGTGAATTACTCCGTAATCAAGAAATAATGATTAAGTTGGCAACAAAAAATTAACAGTTTAACATTTTTTTGGTAATTTGTAGTAGTAGTTAAAAATACCCTAAAAAATCCTCTACAGATCTTTCCCCCATAAATATTCCCCTCTTCTTCAAAAAATACCCTAAATTTAGGAGAAAATCCCCCAAGTTGGCAACTGAAGAAGTCGTTTATTCTTATTTTTGCAGTATAAAAATTATCAACAACTCAACATATAAATAAGTATGTAAAGTTTTTCCATGAGAACTGGAAAAAGTGAGAAATTGTAAATCTTAGGTATTACAATTTATGATGCTTCTAATTTCGTACTGATACAACCAAAAATAAACATCTGGCATTTCTTTTGAGGAATAGGGATGAGAGATCGTTGTTTTGGTTTTACCAATACAAGTTTAAAGATGTCAGAAATTGTAATAGCGTTAATAGTTCAAGTAGGTCTTTATTTAGTATATAGAAATTGGTCCTAATTTAACTCACTATTTCTATTTCTTATGAAAAAAGTAATCAATTCTTTTTAAAATGCGATTTAAAGAAAAGAATCTCTAAGAATTGTATTTTCATAAAAGAATAAAAATGTGTCTTAAATTATAAATAATCCTAACAAGTGAGTAATTATCACTAATGCCTACTAATGATTTATTATGTTTTGAGAGCTTCTCAGGCAATGGCATTCTAAACCAATAAAAACTTTGTAAGTACTTGGGTTTGGATGTCATTGCCAAGGATGATATAAAAATGCAAAAAGTTTCAAAAAGGGACTAAACCTGACCTAACTTGACTTGATTTGACCTGAGCTGACCACAAGTTTCTTATTTAACTTTTTTATTTTTTGACAAAAATTGGGGTTATTGATAATAATTTGGGTTGCTAATAAATTGCGTATCTACTATCTATTTCCTGTTTTTGTAATATTTTTTTTTTCAGGAACTACCTATCGGGGAATTATAAATTGTTTAAGATCATTTAAGAAATTTTGTTAGTAAAACATTTTATTACGTACATACAATAAAAATACAACACTTTTAAATATGTTGGTGACTATGAGGAAGATTAGTAACCGGAGTTCCCAAACTACTTTTAACCCTCCTCAATTTAATCTTATCTCTAATTTGCAAAAGTCTCGAAGATCTATCAGACTCCTTCCGATGCACAGGAACCTGTCCTTCCATATTTTGCACTCTTTCTCTCTCCATTTGTACCACCGAATATAAGTCATAAACAAAAGCTGAAGATTTAGGTACGGGACTTGTTAAAGCTGCACTTGGAGTTCTAAACATAGAAGTGTGTTGCTGATCCCTTTCTTCGGGAGTGTCCAAGTAGAATTTTGGCATTGATTGTTGTCTTATAATAGGAATCTCTTTAGGTTGGTCAATTTTTAAGTAAAGACTTTTCGAAAGACGTCGTTCTGCCAAAGACCTGCGACGAATTTCTATCCCCGGTACGAGATTCTCAGGTTTTAGGGTCTCCAACTTTTGGGGTTTATCAACACCGTCGGGTTCTGATTTAGATTTTTGCTCGCTGTTTTCCTAAAAAAATAAATAATCCATTTTGAGTATATACTTCAAAAAAATAAAGATAAGTAAGCTATTGTTATTTTTCTAGTATTTTACTGGAGTAAAAGTCGAGCAAAAAAACACTCAGTTCTTGAGAATAAACTGACTGATGAAGAACTATTGTAGATTTCACTGACGCTGAGGTCCCAACCAATAAAATTATAATATTCACCAAATGCAGAAAGCATTTGCAGAAGGGTTTGCACCGTAAAAAAAGTTTGATCGAAGTTGAGAAATTTAATATTTAAAAAAGGGGTGCTTCCCATAGGTATTTTTAAAATGGCTCATGTTAGAACAGTGCCGATTTTTTTTCATTATTATAACACCTAACTATGCCAAGTTTTTTTTCCAAAGTTTTAATTTGAGAGAAAGTTACAAGCATTTTAATTTTCTAAAATTTTTTTCTTTTTTAAGGTTTTAATATCTTATAATTTTTTTAAGTTAATATTTATATTGGTCATAAATCTGTTTCATAATGATAAAAAAATTGAAACTGTTCTAATATAAGCTGTTTTGAAAATAGCCAGGGAAAGCACACCATTTTAAAAAATCAAATTTCGCAGGTTTTGATCAAACTTTTTTCTTAGCCATGGTTTATAGTTTGGGCCTAGTAGTAATTTCTTCCAACAAAATTTGGATCCTATGCTTCGATTTTTCAAAATACAGAAATTTAAAATTTTACCACCTGCCACTGACTAGATCTTTTGTATCTTCACCAAAAAGGGTGTAGACCTCCAAGACGTTTCTACAAAAACCTGTTGCAAAAAATGCGTAAAACAAAGCGACTTAGAACGATTTTTCGTTCGTCGCAGGTTTTGGCAATTAGTGCACTTTCTTTACATTTGTATGAATTAAGTTTCCACAATTTTTTAGAAACAACGTTTGTAGTGTCGTTATTGTACTCTTCTTCAATCTCCATTTTTCTACAGTCTTTTCTGTACCAAACTATTAGTCAAGGGATGCAATGCGAACTCTAATTTATCACATTCTCGTTCTCACCGTATAATATCTACAGACTGTTTCACGAGTAGTAATGAGCCTGCGAAGCTGAAAATACAACCAGCAATACAATTCCAGAGTTAACGTAGATGACATTGATTTAAAATTTTATTTGTCAAATCTGTCACCGATAAAAAAAATGTATTCAAACGATGAAAAAACCGATATGATGATAATGTATGGGAAAAAATGCCTCTGCCGCGATGAGTTTGTACAGACAACGTTTTCCGGGTAGAGAAGAACTCTTGCTGACACCATATTCGAACGACTTGAAACTACCTTAAGAAAAAATTGACTACCTTTAAAAAAGCCAAAAGCAAAAACAGCTACTGATCCTGTTCACATGTAAGTCAAAGAATGATTTCACAAGCAAGTGGCATTAGTTTGTCTTCAGTTAACCGAAGGATTAAATGATTTTTTATTTAATGTATTTGTAAACAAAACAAAAAATAACTACGTTACCTTTGGAATTGTATTGCTGGTTGCATTTTTAGTTTCGCAGGTTCATTACCACTCGTGAAACACCCTGTATATTTGGTAAAATTCAAGTCCTCAGCAAATAATATCGGGTTGCATCAACGACAGATAACGAGACTAAACTGGCTTTTCGTTACTAAATTTACTTTTCGTTACTACAAGACGCTAGTTCAAAAAAGAATTTGGAATTTATTGTATGCAAAAGTAGAAGATTTTAGCTAATTATCAAAACCTGTGGTTGTTGAAAATTCAGAATAAATTGCTTATGTTTTACATACTTTTTACAACAAAATTTCTTGTGCAAGCAAGTAAAAAGTCCTAACACTTTCTAGATATAACAGTAGATATAACACCATTTTTAAAAATTTGTGTGTGATAAGAACCTTCAAAACCAAATCAAAATGATCTCGAAAAAGAAAATGCGTTTATCAAAACAACCAAAGACGTTGAATTTTTCGTAAACATTGCTTGTGGTTTAGGCTCACGTGTATACCACACAATGATAACGGCACTAACTAAACTAGGTTTTTACTTAATACCCTTAATGCAAAGTTTATAGTACGCATAAGTATTCCATTTTATAGACCTTGTCCAATACTTATAGCTTCAGATTAGCAGACAAATTGGACAATTAACACATTAAAATTACGTTCATTTTAAATTTTTAAAATTGTATGACATTTATGACGTCAAATGACAATTAACTGACAAAATTAACACACTAAAAAATTTGCTTTTCTCAACAACTGTAGTCTCAGAATTTTATATCTACCAGTGGTATGTGTTTCAGACTTATTTAGCACAAATTTAACCACAATTAGGTACTCTAAACTAGTTAGTAGAAGATGAAAACCTATGAAATTTTTGATCTGCAGCGCTTGTCTATCAAGCTGACCAAAATTTACGATTTTGAAATGATTCATTAAATATTTCAAAAAGTTGCAATGAAATTTAGACAGCATCTTTACATTTATAAAACACCACGCGAAAAGTTGACGAAAATTCAAAAGTTAAAGATCACAAAACAGCGCTTTTGGCTCACATAACTGACACAAAAACCAAAACTGAACTTCAGTTTATAACAAAAATCTAATTTTGAACTTTGTCCTCTGAATCTGGTTAACATAAATTGTGTTTTCTTGAACTACCAGAAAGGAAAATGTACCAGACAACCTGTTGGCATCAATAAGTTTGAAAGCCTTGCTAGCCAAGTTGCTAAATATTTAAAGTCTGATCCATCTTCTTACATAGGTCATTGTTTGAGGAGATTCTCTGCAACTGTCTTGTTTAATTGAGATGTTGATATTACAGCCTTGAGGCGTTACTAAGGCTGGCGTTTAACGTCAGTCGCAAAAGGTTATATTGACTATTCTTTATATAACAAGATTCAGACAGCGAACAAAATATTGCATACTATTAAAAACACGGATAATATTGACATTATCAATTTTGAGAAGATTGCTGAAAGCAAGAAGATTAATTTTAAAATTAAAAAGCTTAGGTTGATTGATCTTTGAATAACAAGATTAAGACAGCCAACAAAATTTTGCATATTTCTGAAAACACAGATGATACTAAAATTGGCAATTTTAAAATTGTAGAAAAAAAAAGTTTCCGTTTTGAATTTAATAAGCTTAGAGAAGTTGGTAATTTTAATTTTTTCAGAGAGAAAACTTCCCCAGTTCAAGTAATCAGAATTCAAAAAATTTTGAAAAGTCTATACTTTTATTATATTTAAATACTGCAAAATCTTTTCACATGTTTTTGTTAATGTATATGTACCTCAATAAATGTAAAATTTAAAATGTAGTTTTATTTCATGAGGAATGGGGTGCACCCTCATCTGCTCGTATTTAATCCAACTCGTGATTAAAATGAGGTTTATAACACTTAATGCATAATATACTATAATTATCAATCGGAACAGATATTTTATATAATTAAGAAGAGTAATTAATTAGTTTAATGCACATACAACACAACACCGTCTAAAATTTTAATAATTCGAAAAAAAAAATGTAGTTTCTAGTAACTCTCCTTCTTCTAGTAACTTCTCGTTCTTAATTATATAAAGTATCTAATCGAAGGAGGTTAGAAAAGACAGAGAGAGTACAACTTGAAAAAATGGACTTGCCGCCTTCACTGCGCAAAGCTATAAACTGGTACTGAAAGCAGGCGCATCACGAGGTGGAAGTCAGTAGCGTCACACAATGTAGTGTAAAAAGTTTAAACAAAGGATAAAAACACAACAAAACGACAACAACAATAACAAAAAATATTAACAATCAATTCACACAGACCAAAAAAAATCAGTAAAAAAAACTAAACATCGTTTGTTTGTAAACAACCAAACAAAAACTAGCATCCTGCGTCAGCTACGCTACTGTGCGAGACCAGACACAGCCAAACAGAAACTGTCGATTCTGCGCTTCATATGAAACCTGTCATAAACTGGTACCAAGCTGGTACCAAACTGTTTACACGAGAAGTATAGGGCGTACTATCTTCTTTCTATCTAACCTCCTTGATCTAATCCGACTGATTATTGAGTGGGTACTGTATTAAGTGCCGTCACGAAAGTTTTTTTGGGCTGATGATACTCTGCCAACAGTCCGAAACCGGTCTCTGTTCATATTAAATAGAGTATTATGGAAATCTGATTTATAAAATTGTTTTTGTTTAAGTATTTTGAAAACTGGAAAACACATTAAGTTACTAACTGGAATAACAACAATTACAAAAATTATAAATATTTTTTTTTAATTTATAGCACACTTTTTAAAAGTTTTTCTGATATGATACGCTGTTTGAGTTTCTTCAATTTTTTTCAAAAACGATGCGTTTTATCAAAATTTTGTAAGAATCAAAAACTTTCTAAATAAAATTCTCTATTTGAAAATACTAAAACCATGTTTTTTAGATAACATCTAGTCCGTTCTTTTATAGTAACATTTAATCTTCGACTTCTACTCCACTAGTTCATTTGAACTAACAAACTGTCACAGTTATGACTAAGCTTCGGTGCTGGAGAGTCAGGATTAAACGACCAGGTAATTAACCGGTGTAATCCAGCGAGTTGCATGTTATTCATTCAACTGGTCTACTGGTCAACTGGTGTAGGCCAGTTGAATATATAACAGGCAACCCGCTGAATTACACCGGTTGATTACCTGGTCGTTTAATACAGACTCTCCAGCTCCGAAGCTTAGTTCTGACACAAGATCCACATAAACTAAATTCTTGGCTTAGGCTTCCACGCGTCATTTTTTTAATCACTCGATGTAATAATTAAAATTTTTAATTTACAAAGAAATGTCGTTAGTATTTTATTAGTTATTTCATAGTTATTACTTGTTCATCCTTCTTTTCTTCTTCGTTTTCTTTATTGTCGTCTTTAGTCGAGTCGAATATCGCTGGTTCACTCTTGGAAATGATCTCTCTACCAAATATTTGAAATTCTTCGTTTTCCCAGCGTAATTTCCTTGGTTGTTGAACAATGGGTTTTTCCTCTTGTTTCTTCTCTGGTAAAGGGTCAATCGTTACAACTGCTCGTCCAGCTATCACAGAAACGCTATCATAGAACGCCAGGTTATCGAAGAAATTGTTATTTTTTTCTTCTTTTTCTGGGACTTCGTACAGAGCAATGCTTTCGTCGTAGCAAAAGCGCTTTTCGATGAGGTGCCAGTAACATGTTTCCAAGCAACTGTAACAAAAAAAAAATATGTTTCACTTGACCCGCATGAAATGAAATGGAGCAGCCTCACGCGAAGGTAAAAGCGCAGATGACGACCTCAAGCTATACCTCTATTGGTATGCATAAATAATTTAAAACAGATTATATTGTAGCATTGGAGAAAAAATTATTCATGAGGCTTTCACGGTTAAAAATAAATTACTTCGGGAATATTCTAGCTGTTTGATTACCTTCTCATCAAAGAATAATTATTAAAAATTGTTGTTTCATTTCCTTGGCATGTATCACAGGAAATATATAATTGGAAAATTGTAGGGTAATTATTTTTCATCAAGAATTGTGCAATTAACTATAGAGTTTTTACCGATAATTGCGGTTTGAAACATTCTAGACTTTTTTGAGGTTTTATTAAAAATTTTGCATACAATGTTAATTCGTGTTGTTTCAAACAGGAAATTAATTTGATGGTTCCAAGGCTAAATTTAAACAGGAAAAATATTAATAAAATAAACGCACCAATGATTTCTCTACAAAAAAACCGCAAAATAAATAAAATTTAAGTGTGTCTAGAAGTGTTCAAAGCTCAATTGTCGGTTAAAAATAGGTGAAATTTATTTTGTTTGGCAACAATAATGGTAATGATATCATATTTCAAATCTGTGTTTAATAGTCCAATATTTCGGTAAATTATGTTTGTAGGAATCCTTGAATTGAATTGACGTAAATGTAGGACAATTTCAATTAATTTGTTTACTAAAATTGTTGTTAATTATTTAAAATTGTAGATTTTTTAACTGTCGGTCTGTGTCAAAACTTCCGCTGATGAACATGTAAAAGTAGGTGAAAGCAAATTTTTATATAGTTTAAGATAGTGACAAATATTTTTTATACCAAGTGATTCAAAGTATAAAGTGACTGAAAAGAAAAAAAAATATTGATTCAAACTAAGTCGCTGGTACTCTCGACAGTGCAGAAATAGATTTATGTATACTACTAGAGGCTCTGAATATTCAATGTCATTTTCTTCAGGTTTACAAGGTTAGGACAAATTTGACAAGGCAATACGTTAACTGGAAGATTTAGTTATTGTGGATTTAGAATCAAGTACATAATATTTAGAAAAATCGCAAAATAGTGATTTATATCATTCGAGTGCGGAAGTTACAAACGAGGTCGGAGACCGAGTTGTGTAAGCATAGGTGTTTTAGAATACTATCGAAATTTTGTGTCAAAACAAAAATCTAATCTAATGTCACACTGTCTGGTATGTAAAAATTTTCATGGTCCATATCTCAAAAATTACAAAGATTAAATAAAATTTAATTAGACCAATTAATAATATTACTAATCAATAATGGTAATACTAATATTTTATGTTTTTTCAATTGATTAAAAAAAATTAAAGAGTTTGAAAAATCTGAAAAAAAACAAAAACTCAAAAACAAAAAAAATGATAGCTCAAAACTATTTTTACCGTTAAATTGTTTTATAGAAAGTCCAACAATAATGTAGTAGATATTTGTTTGTTTATCTACATTTGCTGCATAGTGTCGCCCCCCAAACCCGCCTGACTAAATTTAGCACTTTTGTTGGTGCCAACATGCATTTTCCAGTTCAATAGGACCCCCTAAAGAAGAATAAAAATAAAACAGCTTTGTGTAATTTTTGCATACTGAATCGTACCTCCTAATCGTAGAATAATAAAACTAAGAACAAAATAAAGGAAAAACTGTTAATAAAAAAAGTACTTAAAAAATCAAAAAAGTTACATAAATAAGAGAGAAAAGTAGAAAATAAAAGTAAAAATTGTCACAGCAAAAACATGATAAAAATTTAATAATAAATGAAAAAAAAACGCTTTCGGCAATGTAAAAAATTTATACCATATTTTAAAGAGCATAAGAGAGAAGAAGAAAAACTTACAAAAAATGTAAAAGACGACAAACAAAATAATTAAAAGTTAGCAAATACCTACTAAATAAGCGTAAGGTAATACAGAACAACACAAAAATACAAAGACAACAACACAAGAATTAAAAATATAACGCTGAAGATAAGACAAAACGAGAGGAAGACAATAAAGAAAAAGTAATAACCAAAATAGCAGAAACGATAAATAAAATCGAGATTGGTAAACCAACTACAGCTCACACGTGAAATAATTAAATTTATGGACAACAAAGAGATGTCTTTATTACGTAATACAGTCCTTTGCAATTGATTTTCACTTTTTGTCAATTGAGTTTTACAATATTTTAAACGAATGTCACTGTTGTTATTCATATAATAAACAGTCAAATGTGCATGAAGAACGTAAACAAAAATAAAAAAAGAAATTTCAATGACTGTGATAAATAAGCTATACCACTTTTCAGTATCACGTATTAACTATGTGAACGTATAATATAAGAAATTAGAAAAAATTTGTAAAACAGTTCGTGTGTTGCATTTTTTTTTAACAAAAGTATTTTCGTGGTATAAAAATAAGAAAAAAAAGTTCAAATGTCAAGCAAACGTCATATTTTACGTGAAAAAACCATTAAAAAATCTGAGAAAAAGTTGTGCAAATATTATAGCAAATTTGCTTCGTTTTTTAATATAATTTGCTGCTTTATTCACCCTATTTACACTTTAGTAATTTCTTCTTATTTTTTAAATTGACTCGTTGGAAAAAAATTTATACCAAATTATAAAAATAAAAACCTTCAAAAAAACTTCCTGGATCAGTTATGTAGAATTGCAAGAAAATTATGTTAAACTAAAATTTTTTCTTACTCTAAAATAAAATTTTCATTGTATAGTCAGTCTTCCGTCAAACCACCCTCGTAAACATAACAAGTGTAAAGCAACAAAACTAAGATAGTTTGAGCACATAATAGGAATGCAGAAGAATAAGTAAATTACCATAAAAGTAACAATTAAAAGAAGAAGAAGCAAAGATAAACAAGATGGGACAAATATATTGTAGATTACTTAGAAATCAAAGATTAATTCTCGTTAGCTGAACCTAAACAAAAAAGGAGTCAAAAAACAAAAATAAATAGAGAAGAATCATCAACATACAATGATACTTACTCACTTAGGTAAACATGATACAAGAGATTGTGAATAACTCCGATAAGTATAAATATACCTAATTTTAAATTAATATATTAGCCAAGTAAATAAAATTGACTTACACCATAATGTTCATTACAAGTTGCGTAAAGAACTCCACTACAGTTGAGTTATTTATCAAAAATTTCCTGTTGACTGTTGTCTGTAATTTGTCAAAATTGACACTTCTTAATTGTAAATTAACGATTTAATTTTAATTAAAGTTAATGTCACGTACTGTAAACCGGCCCTAATACTTATTTAAGTAACAAGAAATGTAAAGAATGCTAACATTCAATGTAAGCGAGTACAAGACAAGCCGAAGGCAAGGCTTGTCACTTGCCGAAGATGTTATCGTCAATATATTTTGTATTGCTTATTAAATTTTTTCTGTTTCCTAAAATTTACTCCGATTTTTGGGAATAACTGATTTGGTTTAACACTTGTCATCTAATGTTGAATATTTAAAATTAATTTTTTTCTGTTAATTATATATTATCTTATTTGTATGACAATAAATAAAAAACGAAATACATAAAAAAGCTTCTGGTGTCAACTCATGAATTTCGTTAAAGCCTTCTTTGTTGAAAACTCATAAGTCGACACTTTTCTACAAGACGTTGTACAGTTTCTTCCACTTGATTACATTAAAAATATAGATTTTTCACAGCATTCCATTTAAACAACATTGAATTACATCTAGCATGACTAGTTGGAAAGTAGACCACAAATAGCACCACTCATAAAAAACGGAAAAAATTTCATTATAGGTTATTTCAAGCCAGAAGGGTTTTCTAGATTTTAAGCGATTTGATAGTCTTTTAATTTATTTTATCCAAAGCATTCTTCTTAGTTTAGGAGGAGCAATATTAAAAAATACTGAGAGCCATTCTGTGGGATTTTAAAGGGCCGGTTATGAACTGTTTATCCAAACATCACTGCAATATTCTGCCTAAAAGATCTAAAAGATTAATGCAAAAGCTGAGATACGAAGAGTTTTAGCATTAGCACTCCAAGTCGACCTGACCAGAGAACAGGATATAGCATCTTAAATTTAAATCTATGTTTTTATCTATTTTTAAATTTTATCTATTTTTAAATCTAAATTTTATCTATGTTCAGAGAAATATAAATTTAAAAATGATTCAACTGATGAATTTTGCGAAACAAATATCGATCGTCAAAAAATAAAGAAATTTTTGTAAATGTGAAAATGTTTTCTTGAAGGATAATTCGTTCGAAGATGTATCTTGTGTTCAGTCTTAAGAAATGATCACAAAAATATTTTATAATAAATTATAAGTTTTTCTAGACATTTTTGAGACTCTACCTTGCGTTGTTAATCATTATTCCTAAGAATGTAAATGTTACAATTTACATTACGTAATCAAGAAAAATTAATAAATGAATAAAACTGACAATTTACATGTTACGTAAGTAACTATGTATAAGTTATTTGCATTATAGGCAGCAGGAAAAACATTGTAAAGTTCAGAATTCAACTTTTTTGTTTTTATGAAATTTTGAAAATCGTATAGTGTTTTATAATTTGTTGTACATCTTAGATCATATTGTAACAAAATCATTTTTAAAAATTGCTTGCTAACTGTCAAGTTTAACAAGCAAACTGGGTGACTTTGAAGTATGTTTGGGAAATTTAACCAGATATAGTACTATCAGCCAATTTGAAAATGTCGCGTCACTAAACGAACCCCTGCTGTCGATCTCAGCTCACTATCTGCAACCATGCATAAATTACCCCCTAGTGCAATCATCTCAAACTCGTAAACTCTGGTCTAGGGCAGATTCTTAACATCGCTTTAGTTTTCAGATAAATTTAATTTTGTAAATGATTTGGTAATTTACGGATAAAAAATAATGATATTTGCTAGATTCCTAAAATTGTGAAACTAAAATCTTTCAGTCATACCAACACATTAATAAATAATAGACATAAAGTCTTTCTGTGCTAAGCCCAGAGATCATATTTTACATAAAACCTTAATTTATGCATAAGACTAAAAGCACCCTATATGTGACAGGTTGAAATTCTTGAAACAAAAACGTAGTTTTTTTTAAGTATTTCAGAACAGACGCACCAAATTTTTGATACATTGTAAATTAAAGTCCAAGTAGCACAAAAAAATCATATCTTTTAGTATTTAAAATACAGGCTGAGTCAATAGGTGAAATGCATAAAACGGGACAAACCTATGCATTTAGCATTTGCTGAAAAGAGATAACTAGTTAGTAAAAGCTTTTGCTATTCTTTATTTATATCACCCAATGATTTAAAAGGGTCGGACCACTGCTCGTGTGGGGATAGAAAACGTCAACAAAACCTAAAAAAAATTTTAAAATTCGTTATTAAAACTATAGCGATTATAAGATCAGAAAACAAAAATTCATAACAAAACAAAAACGTTACAAGTAAAAAAATTCATTTTAAAGAAAAATCCGATAAACTAATATGCGTATTTATTGCAACTATACCGGGTGTAAGCGAAATTAGGTTTTTTTTAAATAGAATAACGAAACTTAAAAAACATATTATGTTATAAAATCTCCATTAATTAAATAAAAAATAAACTTCCGGTTTTACCGAAAATGACCTACCGTAACTTTGAATTTTTTAATTAAACATTATGTATATTTTTATTATTTTTATTTACATATTTTTGAAATCTACAATAAATTCTCAGTCTAATACACTACTTTTTATAACTTTTCATAAAGAATATTTTTTTTGCAATTTTTGTTTTTTTTTATCTAGAAGACTATGATGGTTAAAATATACTTCTAAATAATGTAAGCAACAATTAAAAAATCAAACCAGTCTTACAAATGCTATAATTTAGAAAATACAATAGTTTAAACTGAATTAAAGTAGTTTTTCTGGTCTAACCCAATTTTTCAAATAGAACAATAATGTGTCACTCGACATTAAAAGTTAACTTTTTTTGTTAATCTACAATAAAAATACCAAAATTTTAAAAATCTATTCATTATTTTTTGTAATATTTACAAAATTATTTTGGAAAAAAAAACTCAAAAATTAACTAAAATTTAAGCAGGCTGTAAAACAAAAACAAAGAAACATATTATGTTTAATATCTGTCTATTTTATTTTCCTGTTAAAATGCTTGAAATTTTTCTTCAATATAAAAATTCTTCAGATATGAAAAAAATTATATTTGCAAATAATACAAAAACTACTAGGTAGATTTTCCAAATTTTGGTATTTTTGGTTTGACAAAAAAACGTTAATTTAAAAAAGTTTATTGAGGCACTATTATTCTATTTGAAAAAAAATTTGTTAAACCAGAAAAACTAATTTATTCTAATTCAAATCGTGTATTTTCTAAATTAGATTAGTTATGAAACTGTATTTAATTTTTAATGAGTGTCTACATTATTTAGAAATATTTTTTTACTATCACAGTTTAAAAAAAAAATTAAGAAAAAAACAGAAAAAAGTATTGCATATATTGCAATCACACACTGCATATTAAAAAAAAAAACAGCTGTAATACATTGAACTTCGTTAAAAAAAATTTCTTCTTAAAAAAGTTCTACAAGGTGTATCCCAAAAATTATAAACATGTGTATAAGGCAACTTAGGTGATTTCGACTTCTGTTATTATATACTGGTTAAATTTCCCAAACATACTTTCAAGTCACTCTGTATTAAAGTCTTCAATTGCTATTAAATTTTCTCCAAAGTACCCACTTATCTTGACTCTATAACCACCGGGCGTCGACGCTGCCAATTTGTCTAAATTATTTCATTGATTTTTTTAGAAAAAAGTACACTAATCATTTTATTATTATTTTCGGGGCTCCATTAACAGCCCCCTACCACGTACTGAAGAGCTTTTCCGCCATTTTAAAGTCACCCTGTATATATAAGCAAAAGTTGTTTAATTAAATTAAAATCATCTGTTCCTGTTGTAGATAACGTATCATTTTTCGTTTTCTACAATACATGTCTAATAATAAGTTGCGAATTTCTGATAGTAGTTTTACAAGCGCACTATCAGGAAACGTGATAGTAAGAACCTTGACAAATTTAAGTACACTTTATCCAAAATTACGCTTTTGATAATAAAAATACGTAGCAAAATAATAAAAAAAGAAAATAATTTTTAGTCTTAATAGAAAATGAAAAGTCCAGATTTTTTTATTTTCGAAATGGCTTTTTATAACTGAGAAAATGAATTTTAAAAGATGAAAAAATTTCTTTTTGTTGTAAAATACAAAAAATTGTTGATTATGAAAACAGCATCTTCTACCAAAAACAGTGCGTTTACGTTATTCAAAAAAATTAAAATCTAATTAAAATTCTAATTAACAACTTTCACAAATTTTATTGCGACTGTCGTTTAGTGTTACCATATTTTTTCTTATAGTTTACTTTAAAAATTAACTATTAAATGTGCTAAAAATCTAAATTCCCATCAAATTAGCATTATTACGAGTAGGTAACCCAGTAAAAATGTACATTCATAAAAATAGTTTTTGATAAAGACTTCGTTTCCTACATTTTTTAAGTAGAAAAGTTACAAATCCAACAAAATCTGTTAAAATAAGGTCCAGAACATCCCTTAAAATATATTTTTTGTTGTTGAAAACGGTTAATAGCAAATACCTTGCTTATATTGCATTTATGCTAAAAAAATGCTATTATCAGTAATGTAGATAATACAATTTGCTACAACCCTTTTATAAACATTTTGTCCCTACTAGCTTGTATTACACGCACTCATAAATCAAGTGGAAAAAGTAGATATTACACAGCCACACAAGGCCTACTTGATTTAACAAACGGTCACAAAGAAAGTGAATAGATGGTACGATTAATAATTTTTGGATTATGACTAAATAAGTAAGTGACTGTAGTGGCACCTAGTAAATTTTAAAAATTTTTATTTTCAAAACGGAGCATTTAATTCAAATTTTGTTGTTGCTTTAGAAAAACTAGAAAAACACTTTAAATAAAATTTAAAAAATTGGTTTTACAAAAATGTGATTGGCTGGTATATCCGAAACAGTTCACAGACGGTTTATAATCCCCAATTTGTTTAAGCTGAGTACTCACTGAGATGCGCTACATTGAAGATGGGGCAACAACCCCGAAACCGGTCTCTAGCTTTTTGGTTGCAGTATTTAACTTGAACAATTTTATTTGTTGGAAAAATGTTTATACAAATGTTGTGAACAGTTGTAAATGATAGTAACAAGTTTTTATCAAAATTAAGTAAAATTTTAGCAAAAATAACTATTTTCAAAACCCAAGATATGTTTTTTTTTTCAGAATAATTTTTTAGCTGATCGTATACTGATAACTTAGCATTACTAAAAATTAAGACCTATTTGAAATTTTATTTTCATTTGTAAATATGTATATTGTACATTTGATTGGGTGGATACATTAGCACAGAGTTTGAAGAAAATCTTAATCCATAAAATGTAAGAAAGTGTCATAATTGTTTTTTTTTAAATTGTTGAGTACTTTTAGATTTTCAACGCTTATTATTGTTTATAAATAAGTAAAGAGAAAGTATAATACAAACACTTAGATAATAGAAAAATTGAATAAAAAAACGTGATGATAGAATTTCATATTTGGCATTTAATAAAATGTGCTGTTATCAAAGAAACACGGAATCTGTTTTAAAGCCTCCTGTCGTGTGACGGTAAATATACTAAAATGCTTCATATTATAACAATTAGAAACAGTGCGACTTAAACAACTTCAATTTAATCCCACAATTAATTCCTCTTGAGAGCAATAAACACGACATGTCGATAATATGACATATTTATTACACATTTTATTGTCTTATATTTGTCAGTCTACAGTCTACACTTATCATTTATACTAATAATTAAAATTAATATTATTACAATTAATAATTAGTATTTTTACAATTATTTTTGTTTTAATGAGCTCATGATTCAAATTTTGCTTTTAACTCGATCATTTTTGTTACATCTCTAAAAATGAAAGAACCAATTTTTTTTATTTTTGAATTGGTTTTATTATAACTAAAAAAACAAATTTTTTTTGTTGTAATGAAGGTACTTTTTTCTTATTGGTTCAAAAAAACGTGCTAACGTATTTCGAAACTTGGTCCTTCTTTGTTTCTATAGATTTATTGTTGTGTTATTGTTGTCATGTCATAAATTTTGACGTAAGTCGGCGTGACAATTTGAATAAAGCGATTAATAGCAGACATACTTTCATCAACAGGTAAATTTACCCAATTAAATCAAATGTCCCTACTACCTCATAAAAAATATTTTATTCTTCTGGTTAAACGTGTCCTAATAACAAAAAAAGCCTTTTTTGTGTTATTATCAAGTTATTTTTGTTAAATAAAGAATGAAGAAATGTTTGTGTGGCAATAAAAAAGTCAAATTTAAAAAATAATTTGGGTCAAAAATATTGTTTGATTTTAATCTGGCACGTTTTTCTAATCTTTGGATCTGCGTTTGAATAGAAATATCACATGAAAGTGGTATCACACTTTCGTTGAAAATATTTAACAAGTAGCTTATCAGATATTTCAAAAGTCAACTAAATACCATTCAAAACTAAATAAAATAAAATGTAATTGCTTGCAATTACTTACTACTGAAGGCATTTGCACATTCTGCTTCACCAAACACAACTTCGAGTCACCAAGACACCATAATTGTCATTATTACTATCACTTGGAAATAATAAAGGTGATTAACAGATATGACGATAATGTTGATATAAGTTTATAATTGTCCATTTTACAATAGATGTCATTTTTCCAAAAACACTATTCAAAAATTATAAAACACACCATTACTTCACCTTGAATTGGTATTTTTAATTGTGGTCTTATCGGTTCAGTACAGCCCACTTTGAATTTAATTTGTTGCTGTTAGCAGTAATTTTACAGTAAATGCTAAATAACTTGAGGTTTAAGTAAACACAATGTTGACGCGGCTCATTATTTATAAACGTCTTAAGCACTCCTAAATTTTTATCATTGTGTTGTTATCACGGCGTCTGTAAATTAAATCTTGATGGTGACGATACTAACTGTCACATGATATTTTAAAACTGATTTGTTATAATTCAATCAAGAAAAAGGGCAAATATGTGCATTTAATGTTAAACAAATATCTGTTAAGTAAAATAATAATACAAAATCTTGCACTGTTCAGAATTACAACAGATTTATTTCTATTAATATACCGCACGCGTACAACATTGTTTTAATGACGACTATAAATTTAGATTTTAGATAATTCATTGAATAAATCGGTTTTATAATTAAACTCGAAGAAAAAATAAAAATATAGTATCAATCTGCCAAATTTGGTTTTTGATTAATCAAAAATGATTTATATCAATCATGAAATATTTGTAACGACTTTTAATTAAATCCATTAGTGTTTATTTATACTACTTATTATTTATTATTAATTATGTTAATTACAATATAATGAGTTTTGTTTTTTTTTATTAAGCGCAAGAATAGCTATTTTTGCCTAATATTAACAATAAATTATAGCCGCCCTAACAACTTGTTTTTCGCTCTTGGACAGAAAATTTCATGTCAGCTGTCATCTGTTATCTTCATTTGTCATTTAGGCATGCGTTTGTAACAAGTCTCGGGCTGCTAGTACCTACTTTCTGACCTTACAACGTAATGCACTATTTATAATTTTGACAAGAAAAATCAAATTTCAAAATTTTTAATAAAAAAAACAAATTTTTTTTTGACATTGACATAACTGCAGGTAGAATCAGGAACCAATTAAAAAAGAACTTAAAGCGACCTGAAGAGTCAAAATCGTCGATTATACAGTGTATTTAGCAAAGAAGACGTAGATCAATCAATAACAAACAATAAAATTTCTAGGTGAGAGAGAGAGAGACGCAGAGGAGGAGCCTTGCACCTCGACGTGCATTGATTACAATATTTTAAATATTAGTCAAACTCCTATTAATATTTCTGTTGTCACTAATAATCTTAAAACGTCTGAACAAGTTACCAGCTTGCCAAGTATTAATTCTCTGAAATACGTTTAAATTTATTACGAAAAGAAATAAAATTGTTGATTAAATAATTTGTTATTTAATTTTGTATTTATTTAGATAAGTCAGGGTAAGTACTTTCGTGACTTATCACGAAAATGTGGTTTCCATAAGTAACCATGAAAGGTTTGATTTTCGGTATCGTTTCTCGGGAAATAGTTAAAGCTTCTAAGTTATGCAAAGACTCTTTCATGAAGTGTGATGTATACAATTTTTTTGATACAGCCAAAATGTAGTTAAAATAGCCAAATAAAGTCGAAAATTTAAAACGTCTAAAAATTATGAATTTTCAAACTTGATAGTTTCAAGGAAAAATGAATCATTATCAATTCATTTTTATGGAAAACAATAGGGCTTCCTTCTCCTGAACGTTCTGAACTTATATTAGTACTAACAATAGTTGAAGAAAACTTGGAACTTATGTAGAACTTAATAAAAACACTTTTTAAAAGACATTCATTCTCCAGGTACTCTTGACTGTCTTGAGATCTAACTTTTTGTAATATGATTTTCATGTAATTGAATTTTTAAAAATGTTGAATAATTGAGATTAATCAATTTAATACTTATATAATATACTTTAAAACTGACATTTTTTTTCCTCTCAAAAAAATAGTTTAACTTTATTAAATTAACTAAACTTACTTTTTGAAACTCAATTTTTAAATCGTCACATACAGCAGCAACCCTTTTTTACCTCTACCCCTTACCGATACTTTAGAGAGCTTTGTCATAATCCAGGGCAATGTTTTGGTAATTCTTACATTGCTTGTTAATTATTTATTTTATTAATAATAAACCGATTTATATGTTTATTATGCATATAATATATCCGAATGCATTATAAATAACAAAAATTGAAAAAAAAAACATATCGACAAAAAATGAAGCCTAACTGCTTCATTAAACAAAAACAACCTGACCACTCAGATTCGAGCCTTACAGCTGGACAAAAAATACACAGAAAAGTAATGAACCCTTTCATCTTAAGTGCCAAATTCAGTCAAAAATGTTAAAATATCAAAATAAGATATCTATTAAATTCTAATTTTAAGAATTAAAAGGATACGACAATGTAGTGAACCTAACCGAAATTATCTTTATAATAGTAAAATAATGCTTTATTCTATTTTGATTTTATAATGTTTTAACTTGTTTTTAACTAAATTGATAAGATAATGTATAACAATTTGAAAAGAGATAAAATTAACACACAGAGACAGTTTATAGAAATATTTTATTTCGATATGCAGATACGATGATGGTTACAACAAAAACTACGCACCGTTAGCAAACCAGCAAAACACTAAAATTAAAAAATTAACACAATTGTTTATTACGTCTAAATTACAGGTCAAAATTAGTTATTAGTCGTGCAAAATCACCAGTCAACAACAACAATACTCGTAGGTCAACTAACACAACTCCAAACAAATCAACTAATTAACGAATTCAACTTGTAAGACTCAAAAATGGAAAAAGAAAAACCCAAAATGGCTCTCTTTTCTGTGTAAAGACACGCGCACCTCTATAGAGGGCAGTGTATACAAAATACGTGTAATGTATACTGAATGGCCGTTCAGTGATTGCATTAATAAAAATAAATATACTCGTATACAAACTAATGTACATATCTATACAAAATTGGAAAAAAAATTACAGAAAATATAAAATCTTACTTCTTAATATAATTACGTTCCAACTGTTATTATTATATGTTTTTTAGAGGTAACGGGTTACAGGAACAATTAAATAAACGATTTAGCTTTAATCCGACGTTTCGACTGTTTTTTGTTACTGTCTTTTTCGAGGATTTAAGTCATAGTTATAATAAAATAAAACATATATACTTAATTAGTCGAGTAACCATATCTATCACTTGAAACAGCTGACAGAAAACAATGATAATAAATGGTAAAAAAAAATATATAAAAGCTTACTTATTCAGGGTAGATAGGCGTAAAACTTTGTTAAACATTCGTTAAAATTTTTATGAACTTTGAGAGTGTGTCATGGAATACAGAGTCAATGTTAACAAAGTGTCAATGTCAGTGTTCGGGTACAAAATTTTAAAGGAAAATATTGTTTCAACTTCAAGGAGAACTCACTGAACAACCTACAGCGTATTATTAATAACCTAATAGCAGAAATATAATTTAAAGTTAAAATTCTAAACAAACTAATAGTAGATATCACTTTTTACAAAAATTAAATAAAAAATAGCAAATTGTAACTCAATTATTTTTAACTTAGCCTCCCTGCAGTAAGGTATACACTTTTAATAATGTTTTTGCTAAAAAGTGAACATTTTTATTTTTACATGCATAACATGTAAAAGTAAATAGATAAATACAATAAATAAAGATATAAATTATTTTTATTTTCCATTGTACATACATACATAAGCCAATGCCAATGATTGTAACTATTGTATACAAATTGTTTATTTTATTACTTATTACATAAAAATAGTTGTAAAATATTATTTATGTAACTCAAGTTATAAATAAAATTTAAAATTATTTAAAGTAACCTTTAAGAAAATATTAGTAAATGTTATTCCTAATATCGGCTCTTTGATAAAATAAAACTATCTAATCCAAAATTAACAAAAAAAAACATTAAATATCTAAATCGATTTATTGTTATTTATTGACAAGTACGTCGTCTCAAATTGTGTTTTTCAGCTCAAAGCCAAAAATAATAGTAAACAAAAATTTGCGAATAATGACTTATTCACACCTAATAAAAGTAAATCTTAATTTTAACGTGAGTCCCAAAACTTTTATTATCAACCTACTACTGCTGTTTTAAATGAAGGGTTTGGATATTGGATAAATAACTTTAATTAAATTAGGTTTTATATTTTGCATAAAAAAAATTTATTACTATTATTTGCACCAGGAAAAAATTAAAAAACATCTTCAGTAATATCAATGTAAAATTTTAATATCAAATGGTATTAAATTTATTGAAAAGCAAAACAGATACGTACATTGTAATCGAAAAAGAAACAGAATATCTAGATTTACCGACTTTCACTCTCAAAGAAAAAATTTTAGTCTGTCAAACCAGAGTTAGTCTCTAAAAAATTACAATACTTGTATATCTGGTCACATGTTACCTGTAATTTAATTCTCCTTTTTTCTAAGTAGGAAGAACAAAACACAGGAAATATCTAGTATAAACTGGACACACCTTTGTATATTTAAAAAAATTAAAGCTTTATTCACTTCTTTGATGTTTGATTATTATTAAATAAATAACAAATTCTAATGTTTATTTTTCTTCCTCTTTGATTTTTTAAGAGCGTTGTTGGAATTTTTTCCTATTCTTTGTATGTATGTATTAACATTAAATAAATATTTTAAGCAAATAGAGTTACGTTGTAACATATTAATCTAAATTACCAAAAATATTAAACGTAATCTAATTACGATATATTCGCTAATAAAAATTTAATAATTTCTAAATTAGATAAACAAACTGTATTTTAATGAAAGTAGCGAGAGTAATTCGTAGCTTAATTTTCTCTCAAGTAATTCATAAAAGTCGTCTTATATTTTAAGAAAATTGACGTCAGACTCTTTAATTATTTTACGAGAAAATTATTCATGATTTCTCAAAAATGGCAACTAAATTTTATACTGCCTGCAGGCTCAAACGTCTGGGTTTTTTCTAATTATAAAATCCAACATTTAGTAAAAAAAGATTATCACAAGATTTGTTATTAAATAATTAGTAAATTTCACTATCATGTAAGAATTTCAAAACAATTTTACCCAAATCCCATTTAGGAAAAGTACCGATGAAGCTATAGACTGTTGTAATTTCTGACAGCTGATAAGAAGAAATGTTACCCAAAGATCTGGGTACCCTCGTAGTAAAAAATAAATTTATTCAAAATGAAGAGGCGGGACACGGCAGTTAATGACCTTTCCTCGTCCTGATAACCCAGTTTTGATCATCACTAAAATTTATTTAATTTAATATTTTATTTTGTAAAAAAATTAAAAAAAGAAAAATTGGGAAATAATAATTTAAAAAATATAATATAAATAATATTATAAAATAACAATCAGTGACCACACCTGATCCCAATTTTAATTTTTAATAAAAATCCAATTAAAAAGTGATGTAATGGTATGTTATTTGATTTCACAGCACGTGATTTTCACAAAATTTAAAAATCTTCACTCAACTTTTGAAATAACTTGAACGTGAACGAATCGCGCCAATGTCGGACACAAACTGATTCAACTTCTATAACTCATGCTCTGACTTAATTGCAATGTTCCTATATAATTCTGACATTGAACTTATTCCTTTCACTGGTTGAGGTTTGCCTTGTTTTGTTGTAATAGCAGTTTCACTACAAACTTGTGTTATTCACCTGTATATATCATGGTACCTACGAGTATTAACAATTTGGATAAAAACGCTACCTCGAGGTTTCGCTTCTTTTATTAATCGAGGCAACAAATTGATGAAAGAAAACCGAATAATTGACTTGTTTACGCAACAAATTCTGGGAATTTTATTGGATTATCTGATGCTTTAATAGATAAACGACATTAAAATTTCAAGCTTTGGGAGATTCGGATTAGGTTCATTAGAATCGCATTTATCAAAAGTAGAGCTTTGATGTCGTTTCTTGTTTTCTTGCTTCTGGTTTAAATTTTTTAAGGAAGTAAATATATTGTGAGTTTATTGAATTAATACAATACCGTATAGCCCATAAAGTTATATTTCAGAAATTCCAATAAAGTTCTAATGCTTTAGCAAGAATCAGTCATTTTAAATAATTCATACGCAACCTTTGTAAAATTTTAAAATAGAAAAACAAAGTAATTTTGTTTAAAAATGCATCAAAAAACAGTTGAACAAATTTCTTGAAAATACTTACTGTAATAAATTAGCACAATGTCAAAAATTTTTAAGCAATTTTAGTTTTTGTTACATAAGATTACAAAATTGTACTTCACCCACTGACACAAACAAAACACTGACCAACAGCAAATTGATAACAGGCGTGTTAATCTACTTTTATTAGTTTCCATTCCGTAAACTCTAGATATTGTTATCATAAATTTATTTACTTAATGAAGTTAGGTATTTAAGTTATTTAATAGTTACCATTTTCAAATAAATTTGTGTTTTTTATGCTCTATTTGGAAAATACAGTAGACGGCAATAGCCCAGTCGAAATATATCTGCATCTACATGTACATACCTACATTAAAAAAAAAACAATTTTTCGGAGAGTCTTAATTTTTTAATAGATTTTGCAATTACACTTCTCAGTTATAAATCCAAAGAGATCAATTTATAGAAGTATATACAATAGTATATTAAGTATGGAGAACGGTAAGAAATGCTTACCGTTCGAAGACAATTGTTTGGAGGAGGAGCGAAGCGACGACTCCAATTATTATCTGAGAACGGTAATTCTTAACGTTCGACATGCTTATAACGTTTTTTGCGCGATTGGAGTTTCTAGAATAATAATAAAAATTTATATCAATACATTTGTGATAATCGGGAAGATTGAAACTGAAAACTTTGGGTGGCTGTTCCATGGTTGCTATGGTTTTGTTCCAAACAAGTAAAATTGTCTTTTTGATACAATCATTCCTACATACTTCTATTTTGTGCTCGGTTTTGTGGTTCCGTTTTCGAAGGAAATATGAGCGATAGTGATGATCTACCGGATGATTTAGAAGACGCTTGGCAAGAAGGATGTTCGGCAATAATTCCAGAAAAATCTAAAGCCCAATATAAAGAGACATACAAGTTGTTTAAGGAATAGCGTGAAGCAAAGAAAATTTCTGTAAATGAAAAGAGCTTGTTAGCGTATTTTGTGGTGAGAAGTGGACGACACTTGAAGGCCCCAGGCAGTTTATGGATATGGTTTATGGGCGGAGTATTCTATGCTGAAGAGTACAATTTTTCTCCATGATGCTATCGATATTTTAAGTTTGCTACATTAATTGCTTATCTTAAAAGAAAAAATATTGGATATCGGCCTAAGAAGGCTAAAATTTTTACCAAAGAAGACATGGAAAAATTCTTGAATGAAGCACCAGACGAACAATTTTTAATTCAAAAGGTATGTTGTAGATGATGAGGTGGTACATCTGAGTTCTAAGGAAACAATATATTTGCAAGTAGCAATGATATTGGGAGTATCGGGCGCTTGTAGACGAGAGGAATTGTACAATATTAAAATGAGTGACATAGAAGAACATGAAGAAATGTTTATAGTAAATATTCCAAATACAAAAACGAATATTCAGCGAACGTTTACAATTTATTAATAAAGAAAATGAAGCAGTTCATTAATTGGAAATACTTCGAAAATATATAAGAATTCGACCAAGCAACCCAACGTCAGATCATTTATTTCTGAACTATCAAAATGGCAAATGCACTAGGCAAGTCACAGGAAAAGGCACAATTGGAGGCTGGTCGTCAAAAATTGCAAAGTATTTAAAGTTGCAAGCCTCTGAAGGTTTTACTGGACACTCGTTTCGACGCACATCGGCTACACTTTTGGCGAATAACGGAGTTGATATGTTGGGACTAAAAAGACATGGTGGGTGGCGTTCATCAACGGTGGCCGAGAGTTACGTGGAAGATTACCTCCAAAACAAAATTGAATTTGCTCATAAAATTTTACCTACACAGCGATGTTGGTGGACTATTACAACAACCTGGGACTTCTACGTCGGAAAGTTTGTCTATTAACACTAGAAACTCAAATGCGAGTGGTATTACTACTATTAATTATAATAATTGTACATTTAATTTTAATAAATAAATCGCAAAATTGTTTTTTAGATTTAATTGCTTACCGTTCACTGAACGGTAAGTAAATTACTTACCGTTTTGTTACACGTAGCAACCCGTAAGAGCAACCTACCGTCGTGGAAACAGGCACAGTAAACTGATAAAAACAACCAATCGCGCAAAAATGTTTTTAATTATTTTTATCCATACAATCTGGAGAGTGAATTAGTAATACTCAGCTCTCGATAATTAGTACATTTTTTCCTATCTCTCTTTTTGTGATGTTTAATATGTACCCAGTTTTCCACTCTTCTGTTATTTCATCTCCTCTCAAAAAACATGTGAAAACATATGACAGGAGTTCTATGAGAATGTCTGGTCCAAGGTTCGTAAATTTATAGGTTGTCTGGTAACTTTAAGCCAATCAGAAGTCCGATAAAAGCCCGCGAAAGTGACGTCACTCAGCGTGCCTTTTTAAAAATTAAGCCACACGTAAGACAAATTTTAGTTTATTTTTACTGTATAAATATTTATTAATTAACAAATTATACATAATGTAGTTGTTTTTGTTTAATTTCAAGTTTCTGGTAATTTAAACCATGGTTTTTGTAATTAGGAGGTAAATCGTTTATGTCAAAAAATTAATAAAAGTTTTGTACGAACCTTTTTTTTGTCCTACTCTGTATTTGATTAGTTGTCCTAAAGTTTTAGAAGAGAGTGAACTTTGGTTCACAGAAATATATCTGGGATTGTGACAATCAAATAATTTAAATTAATTGTATGATTTATTAAAAACCTAAAATTTTTGCCTATTACAAACCATTTTATTATATTAAAATAAAAAATACAACCAAAGAGAAAAAAGTATAATTTAATTAACCCTTTGTGTGCCAACGGTACGTCTGGATCCTTTGTAAAGATAAAAAATAAAAGATTTTCGCCGATTTCTTTAGCTCTTTTTGAATTTTTCTTGCAAATTGCAACCATGCAAATACTTCCAACCGGCATATTCTAAAATATAATTATTAACAAAACTCATATAAAATAGTTTTGAGGTTAGGTTTAAAATTTTGGTTTATTTATTTAATTTTCTAAATCAAATTGATATCAAATGAAAACTGACGTCTATTAACAAGCTATCGTTGTTACTCACCTTTAAGGCTCTAATACGGCCCCAGAAATAAATTAAATAATGCTTCACATTAAACCCAAAAATATTGTCTAAAAAGAACAGTTCGCTATCACTTAGTCACAGTTTTTTTTTAATAAACAATACAGTTTAACGCTTGATACCAAAACTGCAACACCACACTTACAAAATAAATTTAAAATCAACCAACACAGCCAAAAAAAATTTTGACCACAAACCCCAAAAGTTTGGGCACGCTTGATGACGCATAAACATGGCGACTATATCTGTCTCTCTCTTTTGTTTACATAGTTACCAGACAACCTGAGAATTTAAGGAACCTTGTGTCTGGTCTATGTTTTATCAATTCAATGAGTCATTTGATCGAGTAGCACGACCGTTTTTTATAGAGACTAGATTCTTCTTAATTTCTTCTACCTTAATCAAATTGTCTTCACTAAAACTCGAGTCCCAAGTGAAACTTTCGTCCGAATCTAGAAATATTCGCTGGTTTTCGGTAAGAAGTTTTGTGTGGTAATCTTTTCCAGTCATCTAAGTTAATAAGGTGTGTGGGTACGTATTCGTTTTTTTCTTTCCTTAAACTTTTCAATGTTCTTCATGCTTCTGTCTGCCTAGCTCCTCCTATATGATTATCAATGTGCGTACCTACATCTTTTTTGTCACATATTGCTTTTTGCTTTATTTACAGCTTTTTATACTTCTCTGTTATAGAATCTATACATTCCATGATCTTGTGTATTGTTTGTTATTAACCACTTTTTATAGTATTTTTTTATTACTATTGCTTCTATATTTTTATTTAACTATTCTCTTGTGTTTTTTTTTACTTTTTACTGGTTTTTTCCCCAACGCTTCTCTTGCTGCTTTATTATTGTATCTCACTATGTTATTTATTATACATGTTTTAGCTTGATAAATAGTGAACGTCGTTCAGTTTAATGCAAAGTCGCATCTTGTATAGAAATTGTGTTGAATCAATTAGGCTGTCTACATTGTATTTTATTTTTTTTTATTTTGTTATACAAGATTAAAATGGTTTCCGCGCTAATCGATCTACAAATGATAAATATATTTGTCCTTAAGCAACTCGTAGAAAAAAAAAAAGTGTGTAGTCTAGAAACTCATCTTGTTTTTGTAGATCTACAGAAAGCTTATAATAGTGAACCCTTAGTCAAACTCTTGAAAGCAATGAAAGACGCTGGAGTTAAAGATATATACATCCAAGTAGTCAAGTCCCTATATTCTAATATGACCAGCTGTGTAAAAGTCGGCACTAAATTATCTGACACGTTTCCAGTTATCAAAAGCTTGCGGCAGGGATACGGTATTGCCTCCACATTATTTAAAATATATTTAAACGCAACGTTAGAGCGCTGGAAAAGAACCTGCTGCAAAATGGAAATATCTATCGAAAACAACAAACTTTTCACTTTACAGTTTGCTGTTGACCAAGTCAACGTGGCAGAAGACCATGACGATATCTCATATATGCTAAAAAAACTAGAAGAAAAATATCAGAAGTGGGGCCTTGCAGTTAATACAAAGGAAATAGAGTATGTAATAGTCGGGGAAGAAGCCTGTGATATTCAGCTTAAAACAGGAACTATATAAAAAATTGATTGTTACAAATATATCAGAGTAAAAATTGCAAAAGAAAGAACATGTAAAAAAAATAAAAATTGAATTAAACAAGAAACCAAAAGAAGAAAAAGAGGACGACTAAGTAGAAAATGGAAGAACGATATAAAAAAAGCCATCGAAAAAAAACTTAATTAAACGAAAAAGATTGCATAGATAAGAAAAGATGGATGTTAGGATGCGGAATACAGTTACAATAAATCTATTAAAATCCGCTAAAATAATAAAATAACAATATTATGGCAGGTTTTTCATTTCGAAAATGACAATTTAGGCACGAGCACAATCTACCACTACATTGGGTAAAATTTGTTTGTTTCGTAGGAACAACCATTTGAGATGTTGAAATTGAGGGACAGCAAAAATTGGGAATGTGAGCAGTTATTAAAACTCGAATTAGACATTATTATAAAATTTAATAAAGCAAAATAAATAGAAAAGTAATAAAAGTTATACAATTACAAAATGAGCTAATTTATCAAAATTTAAGTAAAATTTAACGTACCAAATATGAAAAGGAGAAATGTGTGAATACAAACAGTATAACTAATTATCAAATTACAAATTATTACATTATATATATGGCGCAAGGAAAACCAAATTACATTGGTAACTCGGTATTATTATCGTAATTCAAGTGTGCAGTAAACAGACGGAGCTGCTTTACAAAAATATTATAATTATTTCGAGAGTTGCCTTAATCTAGAAGGAGGATAAGAAAACCAAAACTAATTTCAAAAAACGGTTCAAGATGACTTTCTTAAAACAACAAAAATTGTAATAGCAATAGGTCCATCCCCGAACAGTTCACATTTTTAACTTAGTTCTATTGTGCCAAACCATAACATTTTGAACCCTTTTGGCAATTGTAAATTACCAAACAAAACCTCAAAAAGGCTGCCATGGTTGTTGAAAACACCGAGAAGAATTAAATCAAAAAGGACTTACTTTGCAACATCTTGTGGAGCGGTTCTTTACACAAACACTTTTTACTTATAACTTTCGAGGCTCAAACGGGAAACTTGGTTTACTACTTCATTAGCAGCTTGTCTTGTCATATACTGAAGGTTTTTGCTTGAAGCGTCCGGGATTTTATAAGAATCTTTCTTTGTGTAATTAGAGGTCAGGCAGCGGTCATAGAGTATTCCACGCGAGTTTTGAGTCACAACTCCACAAGATTTGTTTATATTATCTGCTACAAGCTTTTCATGGGCAATTGGTATCTAAGTTCATGTGAACCTGTCCAGTGACCTTAAATTGACTTTGCTTTGTTTAAACGCTTAAAAATTGAATCGCGAAATGAATTCCTTACAGTTGATTTTCCTTTACAATATTTTTAGATGACCAAGAGGGCATCTTAGCCCTTCACAATATACAAATGTTCCAGAATTGACAAAAGAGCCTGAAAGTGTAAAACGAATACAATAACTAGCAGCAAAATTTTTAATCTGCTACATTGTAGGATTTACTTTAAAGTATCAGATTTTTTAAATTTACTAATTTGTGTCTTTTTTAAACAATGGCAAACTTGAATATAACAACAAACAAAAATTTATTTAGTAACAAACATATCATCAGAAATTAAAAATTGGCGTGGATTGTTTGGTCGACTGGAAAAAGTTACTATTGTTACTATCATATTGACAACCAATTTATACTCTTTCCAGTATTTTTAATCATGTAGTTTCTCAATTGAATCTATGAGCTCACGGTAGACATACTTTTTCATGTGACCTCAAAGAAAGTATTCCAAGGAAGTCAAATCAAAAGATCTATGTGGCCAATTTATTAAACCTCCAAGCCCCATCCAGAAATTGAAAAACCTTCGTTTTAGTAGGCATCTCACAGGATTGACATAATGTGGTGGAGCACTATCGTAACTTCAGATCGACTAGAAGATTTTTAAAAGTCTTTGTAAATGGTTGTTTAGGAATATTTAGCGTTGCGTCCACATTCTCCATACAAAATTATGATTTTACTATATTCTTCGTTTGTGAACATTTTTTTGATTTTTTTATAGAAACTTTTTATATCATTTTTAAACGTTTTCAAAATTGTCACAAATTTTGAAAAGTAAACCATTTAATTTTTTAACGATAATAATAATTTGATTGTCGCTAAACAACAAATATTTTTTTTACAATTTTGAAGATGAGATACTCTCTGATTGGTCAACTTTACAGTTGTATAACTTAGGAATAAAAACATACACGACAAATCTTTAAACAAAATCTGTGATAATTTGTAATATTTATGGGCTAATTTCAAGTTGAGGGATATCGGTAGTATCTTTGTTTCCAAAAAAATTAAAAGAAGTCGGGGTTGTGATTGGTTATTGCTACAGAAAAGTATTAAAATTTGCAATACTACCGGTAGTATCTTAACTTGAAATTAGCCCATTATTAGTGCGCAATTTATATTTGACTTAAAAAAAGAGCCTTTACTTCGTATTTCGTTTATTTGTATATCTGATATTTGTACAATTACACAATAACACATTTACTGTTTGTATTATAAAACAATACATACGTTTATTTTATAGATATTATGCACTTGCGCCATTATTCAAAATTTTGATTGCTGTTGTATAAACTTAGAGCAATAAGTATTTACTTATGTACCTATATTTAAAAAAAAATGTATAAAAAATAATGTTTTGCGCCAAACAACAATAATGACAGGTTAACAAATGGTGCATACATACAATTTTGTTTTTATTTTAAGAATATAAGTGCTATAAGTACATACATCTTTTAATATCATACTGAGTTAGAATAAAAAGGAGATTCGATACAAGTACAAATTATAAAAAAAATTACTCACATATTTTTCAATCAATTAAATTTAATTAGAGAAGTAAATTGAATGCGTTAAAGTTTCCTTTAAAAATGCCAAATAGTAATATCACGTCATGACATGACAGTGTATTACTTTAAAATATTTCAGTTATGTTTGTTTTACGTCGACAATAATGTTTTTCATTCTTAAATTTAAAAAATAAATAAATAGCTGTTTAAGTACATAATATGTTTAAACATTCGGCAAACAATTCTAATTCATCTAATAGCGACATTAATTAAAGCGCTATCCTATCTTTGACCAGTCTTCTCTTATCTATTTTAATCAATTGCCATCACCATGTATAGGTACCCTAAAGTCTGGGCTTTTAATAATATCTTCATATTTAGGAGGTGGTTCACAATACATTTCTAAAATTTAAAGTTTATCACATCTATCAACAACTTTTGTTTTGTGTTTACCTGAATATGGAGGAGGTGCACAGGGAAACACTCCTTGGCTCATTGTATTATTTTCGGTGTTTTCAGTATAAGCAGGATTTATGTAAATTTCAGTCAGAGAAAGTCGAGGTGATGAAACGTTTGTAACTCTTGCTGTCATAGAAATCGAATTAATGACGTCATCACTACAAATTAAAACGTACCTGTATATTCTCTATCTTGTTCATATGATTTTCGAATTTTTTGCAGAAGTCCACAAAAGGAAGCAATAAATATAACAATTAGGGCGCACAAAAGCACCAATTCAATTTCCATCCTGTATGAATTTAATCGTATTTGTTTTGAACTAGAATAAAGTGTACAAATACGTACCCCATATTGTTGTATTTGCGTCTGTAAGTGTTATCAAAAGTGTCATCGATTTTATAAATTATTAGATTAGATACGAATGGGTTACAACTTCGATTAATAAACAGAAAAGGCTTTATGTATTTACACTTTTGGAGGAAATCACCTCTGAAGTGAAAACCATCTATAAAAAAATAAAAATTATTTACAAAAATTTTATTTTTGTCCGCTTACCCCAAATTTTTACATCTTTAACAGTATAATAGTTAAAGATAGGTCAACTGAATTTCAGACAGGATTCAATTTGTTTCACTTAGCCCATACTTAGCTAAACTGAAACAAGTTTTTTAATCAAACAATTAGATAAGTTTTTCTCGATGTTATAAATTATTAGGATAAAGAACCATTGTTTTTTAAACATAACGTTGTTTGTTTAATGATAAGTTTGTTTTGTTCGATTTTAATTCATTTGAAAAAGATTTTATTGTAATCTTTTCATCACATTTAAGTATGAAAATTTCAGATTTTTTATTGTCACCATTATTTACCTTTTTTACGTTTGTCTTTGTAAGAGTTTAAAAAAAAAAATTTAAAAATCAACCAAAATCACACCATGGGAGTAGGATCTCCTAAATCTAATTGTTTAAAAAATAGTTTGTATGTTTTAGAAAATATAGACAAAGTAAAAATATTTGACAATGACGACAATTAAGATAATAGAGTAAACACTCTTAAAAACTAGTATTCACTAGCTCCTATTGTCTCCCTAAATTTGTTAACTTATTTAAAAATAAAATTGTTTTAGAAATAGAATCCTTTAAGTTCTTTATTTCTTCCAAACTGTTGAAAATGTATTTGGTAAAAAAACGACTTCCCGGACTATTTGTAATCTGAATAAATACAGTTTTTTTTCTAAAAGTTGCTGAATTATTTTGATGTAGTTTCGTTGAAATAAATAATATAAAGTTTTTTCAAACAGTTCATTGTTAAAGTTAGATGGTACCGAAAACTGGAATGGGTAGAAATGGTAAATTGAATTCCAGCTCAATCAGTTTACGTTTTTTCCTTAATGGGACTAATGGGAAAGCAAGCGGACGACACTCGTTATCAGTAAAGAGAGCACACTGAAGCAAAAAAAAAACTTTAAAGATTTGGTATATAGAAACTAAAACACAGCAGACATGAACAAGGTGGTTCTACGAAAACGAGACAAGCAAGTTTTTGGATATTTCCAATTTGATTTTTCAAATACAGCTAATATAGGAGAAAATCAGCAACCAACACATGGTGTTAAAATAATAGTTCTCTGATTACTTTTTCAGTAAAACCCATTGCATTTTATACAGTCACTAAATAAATACACAGTATAGTATTTTTATAGAAAATAAGAAATAACTTAATTAATAAATTATTGGTAACAAAGCAGTCGTATTTAAGCTGTTACCACCTACTGATGGGTTTATACCCAAAGTAATAAATGGCCACAGGTATCGACATTCAAAAATCAGTCTTTACTTTAAAATTCATATCTGCTTTTAGTAAAATAATATTATAAATTGAAAACTTAACAGAAATACTAATAGCTTAAATACGCTGCTTTGTTAAATAATTATGACTTTCCTCAAATTCTCATATTCTGATAAAAGAAGTATAGCGCAACATGTCAGACTACCATTTGCCATTTTTGGAGTTAAAATTTAGATGAAAACATTTTAATTTTTAATTGAAAGATCTTATTGAATTATTAGTGATGTAAAAAACGAGAGAAATTCATAAAATCCCTTGTTAGTCCAGCATTTTTAAATCCAAATGTTCTTCTGACCAAATTTTTACTCCATTTATGACGAACATTGCGGTTCTTTGTGTTTATTTAGTAATTAGATTAATCATCTAAATAACAATATTATTTTAATTTGTATTTTGAATTTATATAACTTTATTATACAATTTTAAAATACAAAATTTTAGAAATCAGTCAAAGATAAACACCTATTTCAAATTTTTAACCCTTACTGGTTTTTCTCTGGTAAAAAACAAACCATATAATAGGGTTATTTTCTACATTTTAACCAATTACAAAACGAAAACAAAATATGGATATAACTTATTTTAACAATGGTTTTCATATAAATGACATAATAACGTTTTAGAATATTATGCGGTTATTCTATAAATTTTAACATTTTGTAATGCTTCTGTTACAATGTATGATATTTCTATAAAAGCAATTATATCTGTAGCAATTACGGTTTAACTGTAACAAAACAAGATTTTATAGTATGTATTGACATACGAGTTTAGAAAGTAACCCTATAATCCACTGTAAATGCAAAAAAAAAATTGTAAAAACAACATGACATTATGTATAGTATGATTTTCGAATGTAGCCTCATTGTTAAGTACAGAATTTTACCTATGAAATGCGGTTTTTTTGGAATTAGAAAAAAAGAACATATTTTTGGACGTCCTACATAGTACATAACGTAGATGGATGCATGTACATACTATCCTTTATATTCGCATATAAAAGCTATACATACAATTATATTATAGCAATTCTATATTTACTTGTTTCTTAGGGATATAAGTTTCTTAAAATTTGTCTTTCAAATGCAGAGGGTTTTATCCATCTCAAAATTTTGACCACAAAGCTCTTTTAAATAGTTTAGTTAAACTTGTTAGAGGGCTGATTGCTTCGCCGCCTTTACTACACTTTCTAAAATTTAATGTACCAACTTGTTTTTCTCGTCAACCCACTGTCTTTTATCTTCCTACTTCTCGTACTAATCTTCAGTTAAACTCACTCTTTTACCGCATGGGTAATTCTTTTAATCTAATTTCTTCTCATTGTGACATTAATGTTTCTACTTTGTCTCATATACTCGCTGCATATTCACTGATTTCAAATTAATTTTTATGACATTCTTTGAGTACTTACTTTAAATTATTTATTAAGTTAGTTTTATTCGAGAATTTTAATTATGTTATTGTAAGTAATTTAAGTTACTCTATAATTGGATGTATATCTGTTGGGTAATAAAGATTATTATTATTATTACTATTATTATTATTATTATACTATTATTATTATTATTATGTCAACGCATTTCCATAGAAACGTAACTTTTTTTTCTTTTTTAAATAGCAACCTAGCAATTTTCTTGGTGATTCCTGTTCCTCTTTTTTTTTGAAATGACGTGGTATTTTTTTATTATCCTTTAATAACAAAATTTTTGTGTAAAATCATAATTTCTAATAAACGACAAAAAATGGTATCAAATCGGATTCTCCGTTTTTTACTAATTTTTTAAATTTATTTGAAAATAATTTTACAAAAAATATTAGTGGCCTCTGTTCCTTTAATGATATTTTTCATGTCAGTGTGACGTACGTTTTAATAAGTTAACAAATTAATTTAATAAAGATAGTTTTATTTTAATTTGTAAACATGGTAAAACTCAGTGAAACTGAAAGAATTGAAATTCTCATAATGGTTGGTTATGGAGATATTTGGTTTCAGCAAGACGGCGCTCTATCCCATTATGGGGTTGATGTTCGCCTAATTCTGGATAACATTTTTCCACGTTGTTGGATAGGACGTTGGGGTCCTATTGAATGGCCTGCTAGGTCCCCCGATTTAAGCCCCTTAGATTTTTTTCTTTGGGGTCATATAAAAACTACAATTTTATGATAGATTACGTTACTGTCAAGCTGTAGGGGGTCTTCAGTTTAAACATTTCGTTTAAGTTAAAGATTATTTGATTGAATAAAGTATTATGGCCATTTTCTCGAAAATTTTGTTATTAAAGGATATTAAAAAAATACCAGGTCACTTCAAGAAAAAAAGAAGAAACAAGAATCACCACAAAAATTGCTACGTTGCTATTTAAAAAAGAAAAAAGTTACGTTTCCATGGAAATGCGTTGACATAAAAAAACAACAAGCAGGATAAGAGATAAAGAATAATTTGTTAAGAAACTGTTATCGATGACATTTTGTCATAAAGTTCATATTTACAGACATAAACTGCCTATTCCATACTTTTGACTAACCCTGTACAAGTTATTGTATTGAACTTCTATGAGTAACTTTGCAGGTAATTATTTTATACAGCTTTAGTTAAATTAGTAAAATTTGAGTAAAAATACAAAGACAACAGTCATTGACGAGATTGCACAAAAACAATTAAAATGGTATGGACACATACGTCGCATGGGGGAAGATAGGTTACCAAAACAAGTGCTAGAATGGACACCAGAAGGAAGAAATCGAAGAGGACGTCCGAGGAAAAACTGGATACAGGGTATCACCAAGGCCATGAGTGAGAAAAATCTAGCCGAAGCAGATTGGTTAGACAGAAAAAAATGGAGATTGGGAATCGGAAGGCGACACAAGACGCTATAAACCGAATATATATATGTAAAATTAGACAGAATTACATGATAAACAATAAGCAATGTTTTACGTTAAATGGCCTATTTTTTAAGTTATTATTGTTTCCAAATATTTATAATTTTAAATCCAAAAAAACATCAAAATTTGTTTTAATTTTAATTTACGAAAATTTATTTAAGTAATTTTACGTATTAATGTTATATTTTAAGTATTTCTACAAAAAAATCAAAAACTTGCTGCAAATATTTAAAAACGTTTTCTTAAAAATGTTCTCTAAAGTACCATAACAAAATATCAGTATTTTAAAGTATTTGTTTGTTGCGGGTACCTTTAAAACAATTTTATAAAATTTTCCCAACTCTTTGTAAATGATAACTAGACTCGTTTGACTTTAAAAAAGTTTCCTCCTAAAGCAAATTCAAAAACACTCTACAAGCTTTTTTAAGTAAATACCTAATACATAGTAGACTACAAAGTCATCTACCGGGTTTTCATAAATGATTGTAAGGTGGGAAGTTGCTGTGGAAATTTTTGATATCACGAATATTGATTGTAATGTCCTATTTCCACAACGAAATATTAGAGAATGGTTCTTGGAGTTACACAATTGTCTAATAGTAAATTATAATAATATCTAAAATTATTGCCTTTTAAAATCAAAACATTTTTTATTTTTTTCACATCTACTTACGACATTACATTCATTTATAAAAACCCTGTATAAATCTAACTCTTATTTTTCACAAAATTTGAAATCGCCAACATCCCAAATCTTTTTCTGCACAATGAATCTCTAACCTATGTAAAACACCTCAAATTCCTAGAATTTATTTTTAACCAACGACTAAGCTACAGAACATGTAAACCACATACTAAAAGAATGCAACAAACGTCTCGGTCAATTGAAAGTACCGGCCAACCATGCTTGAGAAGCAGAATCAGAAATGCTAAAGGTTGTCTATATTTGGAAGAATTTTATAACAAACTAGTTTAAGAGGGATTTAATAAGAGTGGTTGTAAAGATAAGTGAAACCTATTGTTACCGAAGTGACCAGTTGGTTCGTCAATAAAACCTCGAAGAAAACAAACAAACAGAGCCGTATTCAAGCTTCTGAGGTGTCACTGCTTTACAATACACTTAAAATTTGGAGGCTGGGGTTTCTTTATCGGCAAGAGACCGAAAAGCTAATTGCTTTATTGCACTATAAAATTCTTCCAAATATAGACAATCTTTATTAAGAATCCATCGCACACATATTCAACTTCTCTTAGACTACGACTGTGTTGTATACTCCACTGCATCCAACATAATTCTAAAATCTCTAAAAACCATTCAAAATTCTGCATTAGAAATTTTTTGAGGGCTTTCCCTACTAACTCCATTCAGAGTCTACACTGCTTAACATCAGAACTCTCACTAGCTACTCGCAGAACGTATCTTAACCTTACTTATTACTAACTACAAGTCTTAGAAAATCCTACAAACTCTTAAACTCACCGTACTTTGCACAAACAAGGAAAAATAATTTTTGAAAAGAAAATATGACCTGTCTTACCAATTTATAGTCGCGTAAAACTACTTTTGAAAAATTCAAACTATTTTCGTTCTGAAATTCAATATTATTCTCAAGGAAAAAAATTTCCTCTTTAGATCTGCTTGTTTTCGAAGAGGTGCTACAACTCAAGAATGACGCAACACTCATAGATCTCCTAAATGCATTTTACAATAATGTAAATTTTCTCTTAGAATTGTGTGTTGTGTAACCAGATGCATCAAAATCAACATAAGAAGTTGAACTTGCTTTTGTAACAGCAATATCATCTACCAAATTTCGACTCCCCATAGAATTTTTCATAAGTACAGCAAAACTCAGTGGAATACATGCTGCCCTCACTTTGAACGATATGTCGCAATGCCAAAACCCAATCTTCGGAATATACCTACACCGATTTCCGAACCACGGTTAAACAACTCCAAAAATTCTACTGTCTTAGCCTCTTAGTTCAGAAAATTTTGTCCAAACTCTAAAAGTTTTATGAAGCTGGGATGTTCATCATTTAGATCCCTCCACATGCTGGTATTGAAAAAAAAGATACTTGATATTGAGGCAAAAAATGCCAGAAATTCAACAGAGTCTTCTCCTAAAGAGGCAATCTTTCAACAACGAAACTCATGAGCTAACTCTCAAAGCCTCCTTAGAAAAATCAAACCTGAAGTAAGATCTTGGAATATCAACAGAAGAACCAAAAAAGAACAAGTCGTCCTGTCTCGCATTTGTGTAGGCCATGTAAAACTATCTCACAGCCACCTATTAGAAGGAACAGGACTCCCTGTCAACGACCACTAACACTTAGAATCTGTCTACATTTACAAGAATTTTATGATGCAATAGAGGAATTAATTTTTCAGTTCCTTACCAATAAGTAAACTCTAGCCCCTAAATTTTAATAGGATTGTAAGGATCCGAGTCGTGGCACTCGTTGTTTGTCTCCTCCAAGGAACCAGCTGGTAGGTTCGGTAACAATAGGGTTTACTTATCTTTACAACCACCCTTATTAAATTTCTCATAAACTAGTTTGTAAGTCAAAATTATAAAATTCTTCTAAATATAGTTAAACAATAAACATACCAACTGCTGGAGTGCCTAAAATACTCTAAATAACGCAAAACTTGCCAACTGGAAGCAAGACTCAAAGCAGTACTTGACAAAAACACCTCAAATGAACAAAAGGTTTTAAACTTTTTGAAATCTAGCCCCACAATTATAAATATTGTACTTCAATATTGCATTGTTTTATATAATCTATTGTACCGGATGCTAATAACCCCATGGGTTGATGGCCCCAAAATTTACAGTAAACAAAGTCATCTATTTTTAAATGGAACGCATCGTTGGTTTTAGTTTTAATGAAATCTTGATTTTTTTTTTTATTTTAATGATTGTATGTATACCAATTGAATTATTTTTATAAATAAATAAATAAAAAACTTAAATAGCTATAATATATATTTAGTACTATGCGTAACAATAAATTTGTAACATAAAAATAGAAATTAAAAAATGCTTTACAATTTTTTTATGTCAGTGTTAAAATCGATGTTCCAGATTTATTGTCGCAAATTGTACCAAGGTTACTCATAAAAGACTCAATAAAATGGCTAGCGAATAACTTTAAACGCACCGAAAACCTTTTTGCATTTTTGCACTTTCCACAAATTGGTTCATTTAACACTGCCAACTTTGACGCGAATTTAAAAAAAAACACACGATACGTGTAATAAAAACTAAAAATTCATTTTAAAACTCTATATTAAAAAATCTTCTGAGATTTTATCATACACTTAAAACTAAATCCTCACATGTTCACACAATCAACCGCGCACACTATCACAAATTTTCGAATTTACAATATATACAAATTGAGTCAAAAATGATTGAGTTCATGTTACTAATTCGGTGCACTAGTACTAGTACTAGTTGGAGTAACAGTCGTTTTTGGTACAGCAGCAACCACAGTGTTATTATTGTTAGAAGCAGCAATCCTCATTGCTTCCTCATAAGTAGGAGGATCTGAAACGACCTTCGGTTACAAAACTGTTCAAAATAAATAAACAAATAAAAACTTACCATCATTATACTTGTTAATTTCGTTTGCTATCGTAAAATGGTCTAAAGAGACATGTGTATCGTGTGTTGGCCATTGTCCTTGCCCTTGTCCCTGCACCCGACTGCTGATATTAAAAATATCTTCTTGTTGATTTGCTGAAACAAGAGACAAAATTAGGATCAAGTATACACAACGACCTACGCACTATCATTCAGTGACACTAATCTGTACAATTTACGATCTTTTGTCGCAATCCTCCATTGTACAAAAATATACAAAACAAACAGTAAAATAACAAAAACTAGAAAAAGCACTGTCGAAAACGAAACATCCAACATTTGTAATCAATTGTTTACCAAAGACTGACTCTAATTCACAGCTCGTGATTTTTGAAGTTTGTTGTTTGTTTTTAAAATTAATAGAGATAAACATTATTTACCGAACACGACTATAATTATTTGACTAAATTGTCTAGTTTTTATCGCATAACAAGGTCGTTTTTTAATTTCCAAAATTAGATTAGGTCTTACCTTGATTAGATTTATTTTTGCAACAGTATTTTAGACAACAAGCCCATACAAAACACCCGATGCAAGCTACTGCCGTGATTGAAACAGCAATTAGAGTTGTTGGCATTCTCACAAATATCAAAACGTGATTAAGAAGATGCTTTTATCACATTACTAGCGATTTTTAGATAAATGCGTCAATTTTTAAGGACCAGATAAGTTCCGAGTGGCGAATTCGACTAAAAATTGGCAAAAATACGAGTTTTTGAATAATGTATAGTATATTTACATTTTTACTAAATAAAAAAAATCATTTACATTTTCTTTGATATTTTGGGATCGCGTTTCGATAACCTTAAAAATGATTCATTCGTTTATTTAAAAAAAAGAAAGATAGATTTTTATCTGGAGAGTAAAATATATGTATAACTAATTATTTTGTTTAATATAACGGGTGTTTCAATAGTTTTGTTATTACGTTGCGTTGGATATTTAAAAAATGACGTATGAGATTGTGAGTCAAAACGCTCCTAACCCAATGTAATTATAGACAAAATAATACAAAGTAAAAAAGTAAATACTCCTACAAAGAATTTATATAACAAAACTGACTTAAAAATCATTCTGCTGCTTGTAAACAATAATTACATTTTCAAAAATGACTTGTTACCAAAAATTTTGAAACAACCTTCGAATATACAGAACTGTACTCACTGCGGATAAAAAATTCATTTCTTATTCGAGTTCTCATTCGATTTAAACGCCGTTTTTTAGAGCATTGAATAATAACTAATCGTATAAAAATGAAGCACAAGACACATATAAACAATACTATAAAAACAGAGACTCCATGTTCGATTGAAGACATCCTCTATGCTATAGAAATTAGAGGCAATTGATTCATTCTAGTAATCTTATCAATTAAAAAAGGTTTTGTTGTGCAATTATCTGTGATTTTATTGAACAATAATAACTTGTAAGTATAAAAAGTTTCGAACCGTTTTAAAATCTTAAAAATCTAAAAATAGAAGTGATTTTGAAACAACACTTTCAACAAATTTCCTGAAGTTTTTACTTGTAAACATTAGAAAATATTTCTGATTTGTTTGTTGAAACTAGTGAAGAATGTATTCTCTTGAACTTTTGTTTTTCAAATTACTAAAAATATCATTTTCTTAAAATAAGTGACAAATAATTCTAAATTTAATATTTATTTAAATTGTATCATTATCACGATCTACATCTTTTTAATGGATTTGCTATTGTTCTTTAATCAAGCTTGCGTAGTTTACGTACTTATCACTCATGTACGTACAAACTTCAACATTAATTTTTGTCACAGGACATGAGTATGTATTTCCCATATTTTTTTTTATTCTACGAGATATAATGCTTTTGAATGTTCCTAAAAAATTAGCAATTATTGTAAACATTTTATTAGTGTATTGAAGTAAATGGATAATCAAGTCTGAATGTAACAAATAGAGACGTGTTCGCTAATACCGTCCTTGCCGCATCATTAATCGTATTCTTCCACTTTCTTTGTCATACATCACGAGCGTGCCAACACTTGTTACCGCGTAAACCTTTACAAGACAATAAGAAAAAATGCGACTTACTAAAGTCTTTCTCACCGTCTTATCCCCAATTGTAATAAAACCTTACAACGCAAGTAAAGATTCACGTTCTTATCATTATCTCATTCTACATCATGGCCTAAAATCTTAGACCATTCACGAATCCGCTTCGCTGTAATGGACTGCTAATACGGTTCAGAAACACACGAAAACATCTAAAGGACAAAAGTATATCTCGGTTCTTTACTGTGCCGGAACTATTTCAAGTTCTTGCTTTGTAACGTTGCCATATCATGTTTTTAAATTTGAATTTAGTGTAAAAAAAAAAATATATATAGGTTTGCAGAATAAAATAAATTGTATCAGCTTTAAAATTTTTGCAAATGTTACATGATGTTTCTATTTAAAATTGGCTGTTTGTTTTTTTTAATCCCCAACTTTGAAGCAAAATAAATTTGACAACTGCGTACACCGGCGCGGCGCGCGGTGTTGAAAAGAAAGAAACAAAATATATATCTCTGTCACTTGCATGTTGGCGTGTAACTCACACACAGGAAGGTTAGGAGATTGGTAGTCCATTATAGCAAAGCGGTTTCCTGAATGGTCTAAGCCTAAAATGCAATCAACACAAAACGTATTGTATTAAAAATGTCACACTTTTCTATCTTCTTTCAGCTTAACGCGACGACGAAGACAAAACTTCTGAGGTAATATTAGAAACTCGAATGCAAACAAGATGGCCGGGCAGTCAATGGCCTCAACGTAATTCAATGCATAAGAAATTAAAATTTTGGGTATAAAAGTATAATTCTTTGTATTCAGTTCTATTTCAGGAACAAAAGCTTTTGCAATGTAGTTTCCAAAAATACAATATTTTTGTTATTTAAATGTTTCGTTTGTGTTCTGACAAATATCAAATTCACACAAAGCTATACGTCGTAGATGAGACATACTCTAATAATTTTATTACAAAAGGGGATAAGACGGTGAGACAGACTTTACTTACTATTATGATTTTAACAAAAAAAAAACAAGTTACAAACTTTTGTTTTATTATAATTTCTTCACAAATATTAAAATAAAAAAAATTGATGTTCTAACAGCACTATGTTCAAATTTTATTAAATTTGTTTAAAAGTTAAGGTTTTGGCATCTTCCAGAAAATATGCCTGCAATCGACTTGCATTAATTCTGCTTTAAATAAGAAAGAGTCTTTTACAAACGCATTAACACGGTGACAACAGAACGGATGTAGAACATTTTAGTACACACTTAGTATAAACAAATTCAGGTGCCATTTGTAGCTGGTAAGCCATAGCAGCCGCCACATACTAATGCATTGACGTCATTATATTTCCAAATTGTTAATATATAGTTCCAAATTGTTAATATTACGGTATTAATTTAAGTTATTTAATAAATAATATTTAAGGTAAGTTGCATAAAATATAGTTGTGACTTGTAATAGCAAACAATATTTCTTACAAACTTAATTAGTTGTTGAATTGTAATTTTTCTGTTAATATTAATGCATCTTTACAAGACTTTATGAACAGTTTGGATAGATATAATATTATAAAAAATAACCAAGAAAAGAAATGTAATAGAAAATAACGCGTTAGAGTTAGTGCCGTGTGAGAGTATAGTGTTAATAGTTGTTAATTATTATTATTATTATTGTTATATGTAAATATATTGAATAAATCAATAAACAACCGCTGTCATTTTTGTCGCAATAAAAATGCTTCTGTCGCGGTTTTCTTAGAAGAGTTTATTTATGGGCTAATTTCATGTTGAGATACTGCCGGTGGTATCGCAAATTTTAATACTTTTCGGTAGGAACAACTAATCACAACAGCGAATTCTTTCAATTTTCCATGGAAACGAAAATACTACCGGTATTATCTAAGCTTGAAATTAGCCCATTAGAGTTTATTCGATAAGCCGTGTTCTTAGTTCTACATTTTTTCAAACAGAACATCTGAATGACCAAAAATTAAAACAAATTGTAAAAACTTTGTATTTTATAAAAATTTGATAAAATCGTTTTTCTCAAAGTGGGTTTATTTTGATAAATTGAAGAAAAAAAAAATTCAAAACCAATCTTACAAGTTTTAATTACAAAAAATATAGGTGACAAAGCGTTTTAAAAAATTTAAAAGTGTCTATGTAATCTAAAAAAAATATTACAGTTTAAAAAATTAAAGCTTAGGATTAAAATAGTCTAAAATAAGCCTGCAATTTTTCTTTTGGAATTAACCTTTGAAACTTGTGGGATTAACTTCTGAATTTTTTATTTTATTACTTTTAAATATTTGTACTTTATGCTAAAAATTCAATCAGCAATAGCTACAGTAAGAACAATTTAATTTTAGTCTCCTGTAGAAAATAAACCAGAAGTGACGAAAATAAAATTCAATTCTGATACTTTTGACATTTTTAAAAGAGACACAATAATTGCCAGACATGGCTATAAACATATTTATGTTTTTTCTCATAATCAACTAAAATTTTAAAACTTTTAGGTCGCTTAATAGTTGTAGCGTATTTGCGAAATTTTTGTCCACCGTAAACTTTATTGTCATTGAAGTCAATGTTTAAGTCTTAAAACTACAAACATTAAGAAACGGTAGCTTTTAGCTTCATTCAAATCCAGATAGTCTGATGCCCAAGATGTAAAGCAACATCTAAAGTAATGTTTTCTCAAAAGATGGTGCTTTTCATCAAATATATTTATAAACATTTCTACAAATTAAAAAAAAATAACAAATTTAAAAAATTTCTAGATTCACAGATAAGTCACGTATTGTGTATAAGTTCGTTATTTCTTTCAAATTGTCGAAATTTTTAAGTTAATATGTATAGTGAAAAGCATCATCTCTTGAAGAAATATAACCGTTAAAGCCTACTTTACGCTTCAAGTACCGGACCATCTGGATTTAAACAAAGCCACCGTTTCTAAATGCTTATAGCTAAACTATAATTTACTCCAATAACAATAAACTTTATGATAAACAGAAATTTCATAGATATATTATACTTAAAGTCTGCTTTTTGCCAAAGTAGGCTAGTAAAGTGTTGGAAATTTAAAGTACCTATTTATAATTGATTAATTATCAAAATCAAGCAATCGTAAACAATTATTTTAAATTTACAGCGCTTTTCACTGCCTTTGATAAAAAAAGACAATAAATAACAATAACAAAATGTTTTGGTTAATTGATTACTTAATAACATTATTCAATAACAATTTAAATAAGAACCTTCAATATTTAAATTACGGCAAATCGTGTAGTTCACAATATATCTACAAGAAATCGGAGTTTCATAAAAAGACTAGTCAAAAAACGTTTTAAAACAAAAATTCATTATGTTGCGTCAGTTCGTAAAAAGCTTAGGTTTTTCATAAAATACCAGATTTTGCTATGATATTACGGTATTCAGGCTGTCTTTTAACAAAAAAATTTAGTGATTTTAATACTAAAATATTGTCTGCTATAATAAACAATAGTAAACTTTTGTTTTCAAATAGACTCTATACTTATTTTTATATCAATTGCTTAAAAAATTTATTTTTGGATCATTTTTTAAACATGCCGCACTTGCAAAATTAATATAATAAAAAAATAAATAAAAGCTTTCAATTTTGTTGTATAATTGTTACGCAAGAGCAATTTTAGTATGAGAAATATTCTAAACAATGTATTCAAATGTTCTTTGCCTATTCTTCTCCACGGGCCATACTACTCTTCTAGAATTTTAATATATTAAAAGTTTTAATAAAAGGTTTTTATATTTTTGCTAAAAGACCACGCTACTTTTTGAAAATTTTAGTAGGTAGATGTATCGACTATTTTAAACGGAACACTTCGAACTTTGTCCTCTTGTTCTTATGAAGTCCAATAATTACATAGTTTTAAATTTGACAAACTTATTTGTTGCAATTGTTAAACATTATTGCCTCAAACGCTATTTATTTTAAAAGTTTTGTATAATACCTATCAATTTAATTAATGATCAAATCATTTTAAAACGGAGATGCGAAATGGTGGATGCGCCGGGTTTGCTCAAATAAAACATCAAAAAAAATCGTTAGCCTAAAAATTTATATAGATTCAGTCAACAGGATTTTAGAGTAATTTATAGGTTAAAACCTACAAGTGTCGCCACAAACTTTCTTTTAAAAAAAAAATATTTTATTAGAAATCATAAATATGACAATATCAAATCATAAATAGTGTACATCTGTGTCTGGAAAGCAAAACAAAATATAAAATTATAAGCGCTTTAAGAGAACTTAAAAATTGAAATTTTGATTTTAAACTAGATGATTTTGCAGTTTTTGTAGTAACAAATTTAAATAAATTTTTCGTTTTTTTATTTATTGTATTATAAATATTATTATATTTTATTAAATATACTCACAAAATGGTTAATTTTAAACATGGTGCAATTTTTTAACTAGCCTGAAGATGACTACAATTGTGTGTCGAAACATGTAGCGTTTAATAAAATACAATTTTGACAGAGAAGGACCATTTTTTTTATCTTAAAGTTCGACGATCAATATTCTGCGTTTACAACATAATCCTGTGATTAACTTTTCGAAATTTTTCGGCACTTAACCACAGTTCGCTGTAAAAAATTTTACATACAAAGCTATACTCAACCGCAAAATTAACCGGACACTTGATTTTTGTCCCGTAAATTTGCGAAAACGCACTCTACATTGATTTTATGTAGCTACCCATAAAAAACAACTAAAAGAAAAGATATTCAAGTTTTTTGAGTTAAACCCTATCACGCAGATTACTTTTTGTACCTATTTCCTTACGCGGCTTCCAATCAGAAAGGTTTTGTTTGTTTTACACGTCTGTCAAATTTGTGTCGATAGCTGGTTCTGGTTTGTTTGATTTGGCTTTTTAAGAAAGAGATTTGTTGTAGAAGCAATTCATATTGTAATGAGTCCCGAAGAAGCTGCCCAGACTGTTGCTTTAAATAATGATAGACGCAGCATACGATTTGTAGCAAATGTGCTTGGCTGTCCTAAAAGCACGGTATCCGATGCGATACAAAGGTTCAGAGCAACTGGTTCCTATTCCAAATAACCTGGACAAAACAGAAAACGAGTAACAAATAAAGTGGAAGACCGATTTCTTCGATTACAAATGCTGCGAAAACAGACTCTTCCTGCTACAGCTTTGACCAGGAGACTGGCGGATGTTTATGGGACCATAATTTCGTTTGATACTGTTTTAAGAAGGTTGAAGGAAAACAATTTGACATCAATTCCACCTGCTACTGGCCCTAAGTTGAACGCAGAGCATCGCAGATAGCGATTGGAATTTGCGCGAAATTATGTTGATTGGAATATGAACGAATGAGGCTCCGTTCTCTTTACGGATGAGTCGCGTTTCACTAGGTATTCACCTGATCGTCGTCAAAGAGTGTTTAGACGCCCGGGGGAACGGTACGCCCAGTGTTGCTTTGCGCCTAGAGTAGCATTTGTGGTGGAGGTATAATGGTATGGGGAGAGATTTTTTTGGAGGCTCATACAGCTCTTGTGACGGTGCGGAGAGATAGCATTAACGCTGACTGGTACATTAGAGAGTGTTTACAAGAGCATGTTGTTCCTTTTGCGCCATTTGTAAGAGAAGAGTTTCTCTTAATGCACGACAATAATGCGCGCCCTCACACAGCCCAGATTACGCGTCAGTACCTTCACAACGTTAATGTTCAGGTGCTAAGGTGGCCACCCATGAGCCCTGACTAAACCCCATTGAGTACATATGTGACAACCTGGGGAAAAGGATTAAGCAGAACTACGGCGAGTTTCATACAACAGTTGAGCTGAAACAGGCGTTGCTGAATGAGTGGGAGCTAATAGCCCAAGATGAGATCGCAGACTTGATTGCAAGTATGCCTCGACGAATGAGCGCTGTAATTCAAGCGCGGGGAGGTAACACTCGCTACTGAAACCATTCTTTTTGCAGTTTTCTTAATTTTGTTTTGCTTTGTTTTGTTACTTGAAATCAAATTTTTGTTTAATTTGTAAATAAATATTTATTTTTAAACTTTATTAATCAAAATTATCTTGATTTCAATTTAAATGTTCATCATTGCACATTTTCAATTAAAATTATTTTGATTTAAATTTTCGTCACTGAAATTTTTCCAATAAACTTAGTGACCGGTTAATTTTGCGGTCGAGTGTAGATATTTCTTAAGCTTATTCTCAACATCGGGTCGGCACTATTTTTATTAGGGGTTTGCGGTCCAACCGTTATAAAGTTTTTGAAGAGTCAGAGCAATAATCGCAGAATATCTATGGTCGGACAATAACAAAATTCATATAACCTCTCACAATAGATCCAAACAATTTAATTATTACATTTATTTATGTAAATTTTCATATAAATTATTAATTTTCATATAAAAGCAATCAATACATTTTCAGTGCTTATCAATCAACCAGAAACCTGTCTTGCTTAAGTATGTAAAAAATATTTTACTCATACTCGACATCAATTTTTGATTAGATTAGCCATCTAGTGGTGTTAAAGAATTGCAGTATTTATACGAATGCGTATTTATTTTCCTTATACCTATAACACCATACTTAATACACTATATAAAATATGAGTAACAGAAGCTGTCGTTTTCAAGAACATTTACCTAGAGCTTTATGAAGTAAAAATCTACTCGTATCAACCGTTTTTTCTAAATTTTTGTTTTGTCAGGTTGTAAAAATCAGATTAGGTACTTACTTCGACCTTCTCTTTGGCTTTGAGCCAATTGTGCTCTTCGTAGCCGATCACGTGATCCATTTTTATTAGTTTGATATAAAGCTTTGCAGCATATCACCATCAATGATATACAAAAACTAAGAACTGCAATAACAGCCACAGCCGCTTCGCCTCCACTACTCATTATAAAATCTCTCACTAGACACTAAAAATGACATATATCTGAAAGTCAAGCGAAATTCTTATCTATAGGTAACGTTATTTATCTTTATCTCTGTTTATCGTGCATGATTATAACAAAATCGTTATTTACATTACATTTTTTCTATTTTCATAATATGCATAAGTAAATATTTAAATAAAAATCTGCAGTTACAAAATGTCTTTGTATAAACTAAACAAGTTCCAACAAGTAGAAGAAAGATACAATAAACCGGTAAGACATAATATAACATTTCTAAAATTTAAAATTTCAAAGTACAATTTGAGTTAATCAGATAATTGACGCAAATTTTTTTAAAACACCGGAAATGACGATTAAAAAAATTGATGTAACAAATCGTTATCTGGTGTATGGTAAGTGTACCTATTTTAAAACACAACTTGATCTTTAAAATTTTGAGGTGAGTACACCACTTCAAATTTGAAAATCATTAAAATAGTTCAATTATAAATAGAACAATAGTTTATTTAGAAAATACATCTACAACACACAGATTTTGATTAAACAAAAGGGCTACAGTAGATATAAATTTGTAGAAATTAATATTTTTGTCTGTAAAACAAAATTCTTTCTCTCAAAAAATAACAGGAAATCTGCTATTACATTACATGTCTGTTGCAATATTTGTATATGCAAGGTAATACTTAATAATTTATTGTCAAACATATAGACTATTTAAAAGTTTGTTTGTAGCAGAGTCTCATAAGTCGCTTTTTAAAATTTTTGTTTATAAAAAGTCTAGACGTTTTGTGTTTTTCTATGCGACAAAAAAATTCTTTTACTTCTTCTAACATAATTTTATTTTTAGAAAAATAAAGTAACAAATTGAAAGTAAATTTATAGAAAAAAATTATTACAAAAAAGAAATTATTGAATTAATTAACTAATTTAACTTCTCGTCTTTTATGTATGTAGAATTTGAGCTAAGGCATATAATTAAAAAAATGTATCTCCTAACTTATCAACTTATGAACTAAAAATTTATATATTATATAGCACTTCTTTCTTGTAACACGTGTTTGATAAAGTAAAAAACAAGAAATAAGTGTCATTTACTGTTTAAACTTTTATAAATCTTAGACAAATAATATCCAAAAATTCTAGTCAAAGAGTACATAATAAAATATAAAAAAATGTCAAAAACAATAAAAAAAGTAAAAACTAGATAATTCAAGTATTAGTTTTTTTTATAAAAATTCTATTGTGTTGGCGGCTTTGTTTTGAGTGAAGATTGACGCAAAATAAAAAATTTAATCCTTGACAAATTTTTTAACTAAGTTCATTGCAACTTTGTACAAGAATAACTCTCTTTAAATGTCAGCAAATAAACTAATCTTTGTGTAATGTTGATAAACGTCGCAGAAAGGTAATACCAAAATGTCAGCACTTATTCATAAAAATAACTACTTTATCTGCACTATCAGTTTCTTCACAATGTCTTTGTTCTAAAAAGTATAACTCACTTAAGACAACTTGTCCTCCTCTGCTAATATATCGTCGCTGCCTTACTCCTTCAGTTTCAGTAGTACTTTGTATGTCTTTTTGCCGAAAACATGTCACTATTAACACTGCTAACACAATCAATACTAAAACCACAGCTACGATATAAATAACAAATGATTCTGCAACCATTTCTCTTATTCAAGAACACATCAGTTTCACAAATGTTAGTTTGCATGGATTATAGGCGGACTCATCGTAAATTTTCTAAACCCGTAGGTATTATAGATAAGATAAAGTATACCTATGAAGATTATAATTACGAGAATTTATGGCTTTATTTGTAAAACCTGTAGGTCAGATGCTTAAAAGCTTACGCATGAAAATACTTTCATTAATCAATAAATCAATTTTGACGTCACTGAATTTCTTAAATTAGGTGTTCAATGTAAGTAAAAAAAAATTCTTACTTATTGCTTGGATTAAAGATGTTGGACGATCCAAATAATGTCTCAGGATATAAGCGATCAAAATTATAACAAAAATAAGAACAATTATTAATACAATGCCCGGCATTTTAACAATATATTTCTTTGTGACTGTTGTAATTGTAACACAATGTTAATAACTAAGAAGTAAAACAGACATAGATAAGATAGTAAAGTAAAAATTCTGTTTTTCACAAATTTTATTAGATAAAATGCATGATTACTGATTAGGTACACATATTAATGTTAAATTTTTACCCAATTCAATATTTTTTTAAAGAGTAGATGTTCAATGAAGTTACGAAATAAATATTTTGTCTTACATGATTCGAAGATTGAAGATGTTTCAGAAGCTGGTTGGGCCAAAAATGCTAGTAGTTTTAGACAAGAAACAGCTATGAGAATCACAAATAAGAACATGCCAAGAAACATAATGACTATCACCATTTTAACAACATAAGACTCACTTTATAACTGGTTAAACGTAACGTGTTAAGAAGTAAAATATGCAGATAAGATAGTAAAATAAAAAAGAGACGATTTGTAATATTTACCTTCTATATGCTTTACAAATTTGATAATTAAGGCTTTTAAGATTTTGAATAAATTAAAGAATTATGATATATCAAAAAAATGTTTGTTGTCTATGAAAATTTAAAAATTCGGAAAGTTAAATATGGAATGAATATCTCAAATGTTTTAAGCAATGTTAAAATTTCAAATTTGCAAAAGTTTAGAAAAGAGTGTCTCTGGTTTAAAACCAGTAAAATTATATTGTTTTAATGGCACTCAAAAGCTATTGAAAAAGCGATCATTTTATATCATTGTGCCAAATTGTATCGAATTCTTTAAAAAAAGTCAAGATATAAAAAACATTTATCCTCAACTACCCTATTAGGACTTACATAAGCGGTACCAATACGTAAATTTATTTTTAAAAATAGATTTTTGAAAAGATAGAATAATTTTTATAGCAATGTAAAACCCGACTATAAAAATTTTAGAAAACGTTCCAACAAACATTTTTGATAATTCAATAGCATCGTCAACAATACGTCTGTTTAAATTTTTAACAGAACCCGACAAATCTATGTATTTTGATAAATTAGGTTAACCGGAATGTTTTTGAAAGTTCGGTGAAAAATTCTTTGGGTGAAGGTAATTTCTTGAGGGTTATCAGAAAAAATCCCAATAAAATGTTTTATTGAGATTTTTTCTGATAACCCTCAAGAAAAAAAAAGTTTTTGAAAGTGTTTTATTTGTTAATACACAACTGAATAAGCAAATTTTAACTAGCAACAATGCTGCCTAGAATAAAAATTAAGTGGTAATTTAATACAACTTTGGTCAACGATCACCGTAGTTGATAATAGAATTTTGATATTATAGAACATCTAGTTCTAGGTGTTCTAGGCTAGTTCTGGTTTACACTGCCGTTCAATGTGTTGCTGGTTGGGCGATTAGTTGATATAATTTGATGTCTTTGTTACTACTTTTTACCCGCCAACATTATTATGCCAACTCTCGCTATCTTCCAGCAGTCTTTGATAGATGGCACACTGTGTCTGTCTATACGACTACTAAAAAAACTGTAAATATCTAGATTTTAAAGTAAAACAAAAAAGCTAAAACAACCTTTGTTAAATCATCAACTCCAGGTAGTTTTATAAAACTGTTACGTAATAAAAAACAATAAAAGCAAAGATAAATTTTAAGTCAGATATTCGACTATGTTGCCGGTTGTACTTTATGCTTAAATTACAATGTTGGTGGTTCTTTGATAAAAAATTTGATTTGATTTGAAGTAGATATGTAAAAAAAATATCTATTTTTAATTAAAAAAATTAAATAAATATACTGTGATTTTAAAGATACGGATCAAGAATTATCTGGATCAAAGCAGTTAATAAAACATTATTTTCGATCATTTATTATATTTTCATAACTTCATTCATCTCACACAATACCTATTACACTTTTTTTAAATTTATAGTTAATGGTTTACTAATTATCTACATATTATGGTGGCACAAAAAACGACTGAAAAATATGTTTGGTGTTCCCTAATATTTTAAACATCTATTTTGCAGTCTAGGAATACAAATTACTATTGTATTGCCATCAAATCATTTTAAGAGAAATATTTTAAGAGAAACATTGATTCCGAGACCGCTTTGCGGTCAAAGCAAAACAATTTCAAGGACTTCAAGAAGCTAAAGTCGGAGTAACAAAGAAAATTAGGTTTCTCCCATGACGTAACAGGAAAGCGAAGATTATTCTTGATGTGGAGTGTGCTTGAAAGAATCGTTTTGCTTTATATCTTTAATTTTAAAATTTAGTTTTAAAAATTTATTAGCCTTAGATCGTATGCGTAATGGTTATTTACGTAACCAGTTATGAAAAGGCCAATTTTGTTTAACATCTTACGTAATTAGTGATGTATTATGTGCTACTACATAAGTTTAAAAATTGATGTAAAAATAAACCTTTTTGTAACAAAATGAGAAAGAATTAACTAAATAATTGTGTAGGTCGAAAAATAACACAAGCTTCTATAGTACAGGATCTATGTTCAATGTTTAAAACGAATTAAAATTAAAACTTATTAAATACCAAATATTGTTTTTTTTTGTAAGATGTAACATTAATATACACCTAACGCCAAAGTTACAAAAACGCTTTAGCTGAAATATATTTAAAAATAATTTTCTTCTAATAATTTTTAAAATGAGTTTTGTTTCATGTAAATTATTTCTCGTATTTGATATAAACATTATCAACCGACCCATTTCATCTCCCATTCACTATTAGTGTTGGAAATTCCCAAAGATATACCTAATTGAGTCAATTTAGCAACAGGTAAACTGACAAAACTGATAATAAACTGTCAATAATCTACAAAGCTCGAATATAAATAAAACTAAAAGTAATTTATACTTTTCTAAATTGATCTAAAACTAAAACTTTATTTATTTGCATTCAAACAGTTATTCACATATTTGTGCAAAATAAAAAAAATAATGACAAACATATGTAGTTATTATCTTTTTTTTAACAGACCCACTCTCACTGTTACTTTTGAGAAGAAATATCGAAATCTAAGCTATTTCCCTAGTGTTTTACCCTAAATGTATAAAATAGCTGACATATCAATTAACAAGAGTGAATGTGACCACTTACATACGTTACGAAATAGAGTAGTGCTATCTAAAAATTGAGTGAAAAGTGGCACTGCGTAATGCGTGTAGCAAAAAAATACATAATATTTATTAACCATATCATTTCATCTCGCCTTCTACTATACATATATTTTTTAATGTTGGAAATTTCCAAAGGTAAAATTGCAGCAGTTTAGTATCAGGTAAATTGGCATAACTGATACTAAACTGTCGATTATCCTCAAAGGTCAGGTTTTTCCACATTTCTGAGAAATAAAAGTGAAAGTACTTTGAATTATACTTTGCTAAATTTATCTAAAATCAGAACTTTATTAAGAACACATTTAAAAAAATAAACACAGATTTGTTCAGAAAAAAAAAAATATTTGTATTTGATAACAAATATTATTTACCACCCAATTCATGTCGTCCTCTGTTATTATTAGTGCTGGTAATTCTAAAAGTAGGACTGCGACAATTTAGCAACAGGTAAACGAGTGGATGCATGCAAATAAAATAGCGACAATCAAATTCATTTAAAGAACCAAAGGGTCAACAAAACTAATCCGCAAATAGACGAGTAAACAAATGGGATGGACCACCGTACTACTAGTGCATTAGGATTTTTTTTTTACAAAACTAATTGCATCATCAAGTTTTCTTTAATAATAAAGCATATCTTATACGTACACAATTGTCAGCACAAAAGTTGAATATGTTTTATCGTATCATCCTAGTAGAAATTTTACACCATCATAGATCTCCTCAATATTTTTTATTTTTACTTCTCTTTTCCTAATTGTAAGACATTTTATTTATAGCTTTGCCGCATAGTTCTCTTTAGAAAAGGTCTACTATAACTATCCTTCAACCTAGTAAATTGAAGAAAAAGATCAGCTATGGAGGATAGCAAATAAACTAAATTTTAAAAGTTTATATAAAAATTATTTGTTAACTATTAGACAAATCTTAAATAACTAAATTTTTACACATTTTTTAGACCGATATATAATAACAGAATTAAACTATGGAAATTATATAGCTCCATTATAAAAAATATATAAAAAAAATAATTATAATTTTAACAACAATATACAGATATCACCAAAAGTCTTGGACCCCCTGGCTAATGTAAAATTTTTTATTCAAAATTTCAAAGTACATTTTTAAGCTAAAGTATCATTTAAATTGGCATATTAGTAGCATGTGGCTCCAAATCAGTTAAAAATGAACGGTCAAAGAAGCAAAAAAAATGTTTTTTAATAATAGATTGACATATTAATTGATTTACAAGAAAAAAACCAACAAAAAACTGAAACAAAATTGCTCAATACTAGGACTGGGCAAAATAATTGATTAATCGATTAAAAAATCGATTAATCGATTAATCGATTAAGCAATAATCGATTATTCAATATTTGTAAGGTAGTAAGATCTAAGTTTTATAATTCAAAATTTTTATTCTAAATACTTAAATTAACTTATTACGATTAATTAATCAAATTAACATATAATCCATATTTAGAATATTCGATTAATCGATAATCCAAATAATCGATTAAATTAAATAATCGATTATTCAAAATGAAAATCGCCCACCCCTACTCAATACTCTATGTGCATTTCTCTATTCTGGAACAATGCCACCAGAAGACTAGATATTGAAACAATGAGCTTATTAATTGTTTCTTGGGGTATATTGTTCCACTCTTCTTATGCAGCGTTTGTTAATTCTTGAAGAGTTATGGAAGGATTATTTCTGTTCTGGATAGCGTTTGCAACATAATTAAATTTGATTTTCCTTCACAATATTTTTGTAAGACAAAAAAGCAATTAGCCCATCACATTTTCTTTATAGATAAGATTTGTGGAAACAATAGGTATTATTTGAATGTCATTGACAGAAATTGGAGTAATGAGAGGAAGTCGTAAGTTTAATTTGCATCAAAGTGACAATAAACATTCATTTGTATAAAATATAATATTTTTATTATTATATTTATAATAATATTTGTATTATTATATTTACCAGAAAAGAAGTAATTTAAAAAAAATCATACATTTCGTGCCAAATCTTTAGTAGTTTTACTGTGACAGACGAACGCAGTAACGAAATGAGTCCGACCATAAAACTGTTACAAATAAAACACTACAGTTACTTAATAGAATATTACCATAATAGAAAATCACTTTTATTGTAGCCGGCAAACAATAAACTTAAATCGGCAATTTTAAGTTCTCAAGAGCGGCCAAAACGCGGTAATTTTTTGGTCAAGAAGTAACTCTTTAAAAACGGCCAAAAACCGTCATTTTCAGATTGCTTTTCATACTACCACTAGCATACTTATAAAAATTTAATTTTCAGTTAAGGTCGCCTAAAATTTTTTGTGTACACCACTGCCAAAAAATCGTCATTTTTTTCGTTCTCGGTTATTTGTTTGGGTTGCTTTACCTATTAATAACCTGAGATCGAAATGTAACTAAATCAAAGCAAACCGTAGAAGTGGGTTTTAACATTAGACACTTCATTACAGTTACGCTGGCATAGCCTGCTCTGTTTCAGTTACATTTCGATCTCACATTATAAAATCAAACACAACCGAAAAAATTAACTTTGTGGCCTCGGCACTTAAAGAGTTATTTATGGGACTAATATATCATCATTTGCAGCTTAGATAGTGCAAGTTTCACAGATATAAGTATAACTTTCACTGTGGCAATTCAATTCAATAATGTCAAATTATTCCAAATTGTCAAAATATTTTAAAAATATTTGTGTTATATTGTTTTAAATTCGATTTTTTAAATACGTTTGATATTTATTTTTCGTTCTCTAAATATTCATTCATTCTCTTATACTTGTTATACTTACAATGTGTACCTTATAGTGTAAATCTTTCTTTAATAATTGCACTTGGTAATAATAACATATTAAGCTAATATTGTTTTAACCTTAGACGAAAAAATTGCAACGTAATAGGTCCTTGAAAAAAATTTTTGTAAAATTTTATTTAGGAAAAACTCTTGCCTAAATAGTATAAATAATTCATAATTTTGATTTAATTTATAAATATTAAATTGGATAGTAATTCCAAAAACCATCGTTATATTATTATGATGTGGTCAAAAATAAATCAACTTTCCAGGATTTTTTCTACACCTTTTTAAATCACAAAAAATTTTTAATTAAATGAAATATATTCTGTTTTTAAAAAACCAATTAAAATTTAAAAAGAAAAAATACTTGCCTGCTTGTCTTTCTTGAAGATTCATTTTAAACAATTTCTTTTTGTACTGCAAATATTTCCTTATACCTAATATCAAAGTCACCAAAACCACAATTACAATAATAAAACCAATTTGATCTTCGTGATCGGCCATTCTTTTTTAATAACAACAAAATCATGACAGATTTAACCGCGTACTAAACTTCTGGAAGTAAGCAGCTAAATTCTTAATAAAATTATATTTATTCAAGAGACTTTATTGTAAATAACTATCACGATAAGATAACTTTTAACAATACCCAAGTTCAACCAAAGACGTGTTTGATAATGAAGCCATAAAATTAAACTAATTAAAGCAGTTTCAGAATACATGTAAAATTAAAAGATTATAGTTTAATAAAAACATAAAAACAATTAAAACTTGGGAGTAATGTACCAACTATAATCACAATGGAAATATTTCAAAGTAGGAAAATCTTGCAGTCAGGTGCGCAAAATTAGTTTACAAGCTATGCAACACAAAATACACAGAGTTACCTTTAAAAAAAACACGATTATTTACAACAATAGTTCATAACAGTTTAATTGCACTTGTGTAAACTTGATTGAATTACATTAGAAAATTCCATTACAAGCATGAACTTCAGCATGTCTCAGCTTTTATGAAAATTTTAAAATTGTGGAAATGTGTTCCCACAGAAGAATGCGTCCACGTTATCATTTAAACTTTAGGATTGCTAATGTTCTAACATTATTTAAATTTAAAGATCTAAAGTCCATTACATCATTAAAATTATGTTAAACAATTTCCAGTAGTGAATTTGCTTGGACCTTCCCTAATAAAACTAAAGAAATTAAAAACAATTGTTGCTAAATTAAAAAAGACATTACCGGAATATTTAACAATTTCTGTTGCCAGTATTTTCCGTTTGTCATTTTCTGTCATAGTTCATATTTCGGCGCCATATGTTAATACACTCCTTACCACGGTGTTGTAGATGTTTAGCTTTCTTTGTCTGTCTATATTTTTTGACCAAAAAATTCCATTAAGTGCTCCTATGATTCTTCTACTCTGGCCTACTCTTTTTTGTATTTCTTTTTCATCTTTTCCGTTTTCTTTGAACGTTATTCCTAAGTACTTGTATGCTGTACATCTTTCAAATGTAGTTCTATTATCTAATAGTAAAAATTACCATCATTGTTTCCTATGCCCATGTACTTAGTTTTTTCTATATTTATTTCCATTCCCCAGTTTTTATATTCCTCACCTAACTTTCTCGTCATATATTCTAGGTCTTCTTTTGTTTGAGCTATCACTACTTGATCGTCCGCAAACTGCATAGTATAAAGAGTGGTATTGTTTAATTCAAAGCCCATTCGGCAGCATTTCTTCTTCCAATTTTTAAGAGCGTGTTCTACATATATATTAAATAATGTTGGTGAAATGCAACAACCTTGTCTGAGGCCCTTTGATATCCGAAATCCGCTTGACAGTTTTTTGCCAATTTTTATTTGAGATCTACAGTTATCATACATTTGTTGTACTGCTTTTATTAATGTTTTATTTATTTGTTTGTTCCAATGCTTCCCATAATTTGATAACTGGTACTTTATCGTACGCCTTACTCAGATCAATAAATAATAAATGTGTTTCCCTGTTTTTTGCAATTTGTTTTTCAATTATTTGTTTAATACAAAACGCATTGTCGATACATGATCATCCTCCGCGAAACCCACTTTGTTCTTCTGGTTCTTTGCTAGAATATTCTGATTCTATTTTATCGCGTATAATTCGTCTATATAACCGGCTAAAGGTACTTGTAACCGAAAGTCCTATATAGTTGTCACAATTTTTACGATCATCTTTTTTATGTAGTGGGGTGATGTAAGCCAACTTCCATTCGTTAGGGATTGGTTGACCGTTAATGCACATTTCAAATAGTTGGGTTATCATTCTTGTTAATTTAGTTGTTCCATTTTTAATTAGTTCTCCAGGTATTCCTCCCGGTGCTGAAGATTTATGGTTTTTTATATATTTTATCGCATTACCCACTTCGTCTTCTCTCGTTAACATTATATATTCTCCTTTTACATTTATTTGTGTGTTCTGAATTGGTGAATTATCTATAAATTGCGATCTGTCTTCAGTAAGTAAGCCTTCATAGTACTTATTCCATTCTTTTAGTTGTATTGTATTTAATCGTCTTTTTTCTCTATACGGTGCTTTGATATTTAAAATTTGATATTTAAATTTGATATTATTAAAAAAATACTAATATAAAAAGCGAGCCTAATTTACTTTTCTATTTTTTAAAGACAATTTATTTAATTGTAGTCCTATTGCGTTGGACTTCTGTATTCAATTCAGACACTGTTTTTGTGTTATGTCAAAATAGGCTTTGGACTTTATAAAGCCTTATATAAAGACGCATAACGTCATGTCTCAGAAGAAACTAGCAATTATTTAAGACAAAAATTTGGCAACATTGGCAGCCTTTTCGTTACGATTTATCAACACGCCACTACCTCTTTTCCTCATCACTTTTGATTTAGACAGAATTTTTGAACTGTTTGATGAACGAAAAATTGTATTTTTTTTTTTTGACTGAATTTTTCAAACTGCTACTAATATTAAATTTTTCTTACAGATGTTACTTTTGTCAGAGAATGCAACATTTTACGCACAACTAAAAACACTCTCGCTAAGCTCGTGTTTTAAAACACGTGTTTTTAAAATAACTACAAGAAAATTTTAAAGCTGTTGCATGATTTCGGAACCGAAGTGTAGCCAACGTTTTTTGAGCAAGCGTAACAGCTGAAAATAGTAGTTCATCATTGCACTTTGCGGACGAAGCAAAGAAGATTTCTGTAAATGAAAAGAGCTTGTTAGCGTATTTTGTGGTGAGAAGTGGACACTTGAAGGCCCCAGGCAGTTTATGGGCGGAGTATTCTATGCTGAAGAGTACAATTTTTCTCCATGATGCTATCGATATTTCTAGGTTTGCTACATTAATTGCTTATCTTAAGAGAAAAAATATTGGATATCGGCCTAAGAAGGCTAAAATTTTTACCAAAGAAGACATGGAAAAATTCTTGAATGAAGCACCAGACGAACAATTTTTAATTCAAAAGGTATGTTGTAGATGATGAGGTGGTACATCTGAGTTCTAAGGAAACAATATATTTGCAGGTAGCAATTATATTGGGAGTATCGGGCGCTTGTAGACGAGAGGAATTGTACAATATTAAAATGAGTGACATAGAAGAACATGAAGAAATGTTTATAGTAAATATTCCAAATACAAAAACGAATAGTCAGCGAACGTTCACAGTTATTAATAAAGAAAATAAAGCAGTTCATTATTTGGAAATACTTCGAAAATACATAAGAATTCGACCAAGCAACCCAACGTCTGGTCATTTATTTCTGAACTATCTAAATGGCAAATGCACTAGGCAAGTCACAGGAAAAGGCACAATTGAAGGCTGGCCTTCAAAAATTGCAAAGTATTTAAAGTTGCAAGCCCCTGAAGGTTTTACTGGACACTCGTTTCGACGCACATCGGCTACACTTTTGGCGAATAAAGGAGTTGATGTGTTGGGACTAAAAAGACATGGTGGGTGGCGTTCATCAACGGTGGCCAAGAGTTACGTGGAAGATTCCCTCCAAAACAAAATTGAATTTACTCTTAAAATTTTACACAGCAATGTTGGTGGACTATTACAACAACCTGGGACTTCTACGTCGGAAATTTTGTCTATTAACACTAGAAACTCAAATGCGAGTGGTATTACTACTATTAATTATAATAATTGTACATTTAATTTTATTAAATAAATCGCAAAATTGTTTTTTTTTAGATTTAAATGCTTACCGTTCACTGAACGGTAAGTGAATTACTTACCGTTTTGTTACACGTAGCAACCAGTAACAGCAACCTACCGTCGTGGAAACAGGCACAGTAAACTGATAAAAACAACCAATTGCGCAAAAACAACATAAAAATGGTTCCTTGTTAATTTGTGTCTCAACTAACATCAAACTGATGACTAATATCGTCGTCATTGCCTTCAAAGCGTAAAAGCAGCATCATTGTTACCAGCAAGAATTATTTCCAATTTTTCATAATTTTTTTTTATTTGTACAAAAGCCCACAACCTTTGGCATTGAAAAAATGTTATCTTTTAACCAAAACCTGTTTGCTCTTTTCAACAATAAGATTTTATCTTATCTATATTATGCATTGACGTAAGAAATTGATATTCAAAAGTATTTAATACTTAACAAAACACTTACCGTTTTTTTGTGCATCTTGCTTGTAATTGTATCTACAAGTACAGAGAATGTGTATAAAAAATACAGCAACGCATAATCCAAAAAAAACGGTTTCAAACAACATTTTTTATCACCGGTGCGATGTTACCTCGAACTTGTTCTAACAATTAATAAACTTGTTAGAAATGTGAAACTGTTTTTTACGAAAAGTACCTTAAGCAAACTTTAACGATATAACCACTTAAAATTAAAGAAAATATTTGACTTTCATTACTTGAAACAAATTTCCTAAAAGTGAATATATTCCTATTGAGTATTTAGTAACCAGGAGATACACTGATTTTATTCATTTATAAATATTACTGCCAATAAGATGTTTATTTTATTTTTATAGATATTTTACTGTTTTTTATATCAGGAGATAACAACTAAAATGCTTCAACTTGTAACGCTAAATTTTTCTGTGACATGCAAAATTTCTACAAAAGCGTGCTTCTCAAATTGAGGACTTAGCTTTAACTTTTAACATTACTCTTTTTAATTTTTTTTTCTAAATTAAATCAATAATTTACAACTTGTGTTTTTGTTTTCTATATCATTTATAAGAGGTATATTTGAATTTTAACATTAGAAGCGTTTTTGCGTTGTTCTGTAGAAACAATTTTATTATAACGAAATGTATGAAGTAAAATTATTTTTTTCAGGAAAAAATTTATACTTCAACAGCTCATTATAATAATAAATTTTATATAACTAAAGTAATATTTTTCTCTATAAGGTAGAAAAATATTTAGGTTTATGCCGAATCTGTAGCAATTTTAGCGTAATAAACAAACGATGTGAATCCAACACGTAAAACTGCTACGGATGAGGCACAAAAAGTAATTTTCAATACGATATAAAAAACGCATTTTTTTTCAAACATACAATTTAAAAAAAATAACAAAAAATTACTTTTGCTGTTACCGGAAGCAAATGAGCGTTCAGTGATACAAATACCATATTTTAGTGACAATTGAAGTAGGTTAAAACATTTTTGACAGACAGTAAGGCAAATATCTTAATGCCGACTAAAATCTTTATGCTGTCACAAAAATGTGGTATTTAAGTAACGTCAATCAAAATAAAATCTCTTAAAAAATAATAAAAATGATAAAAAATTGTGTTCAATTTGGCAATGAAGCAAATTTAATCAGTTGTCATTAAATTTGCTTCATTGCCAAATTGAACACAATTTTTTATCATTTTTATCATTTTTTAAGTGATTTTATTTTGATTGACATAAAAAATGATTCTTTGACAAAACCGACTGTGCTATCACATTAAGGATAGTCTATTTATAGTTATATTCTGCATTCATTAATATCGTTGTATTTATTAGTCTAGCTCCCAGACAACTAAAATTGCTCTATTACTTTTAACTTTATAAGCAAAAACAATAAAAAAAGAAATTTTTGGTTTTAAATGCTAATAACAAATTACTCTAAAACATTTGCGAGTAGAAAACATAGCAAAACATAACTACAAACTGTCCTTAATGTGACAGCACAATTGGTTTCTTGTTACTATTTTTGTCAGCAAAAATTTTTCTATTGATTGGCCTATAGGTGTAGAAGTAAAGTTTTAACTATGGCAATTTAGTTCAAGACCAAATTTCTTTTACATTAAATTTTTTTTTCAAGTGATTATACAGAGTGTATTCAAATAAAGTACCAAACTTTTACCTAATAAAAAATCTAGACAGCAAATTTTGACATTCACATAAAAAATTGTATAAAGTAACATATAGTTTTTGTTTTTATAAAGCACAATCTCAATATTAATAACGAAAAAAAAAATTAAAATTAATTGTTTTGTCCAAATGAAATGACTAAAATTTTTGTCGAAATTTTGTATTAATATTGAAAAATAATATAACTTGATAAGTCAATCGGGAAACTGCATATACAAGTGTTACAGAAAGACGTTTCCAAAGATCAAGATTCTTGAGATCAAAGTAATGCGATTTATTGCAAGTTACCTCTATATCTACCAAGTTAGACAGTTTAGCAGCTACAAGACACTAAAGTCATAAATTAAAATTTGTTTTTTGTAACAACGTAGCGCTGAGTGTTGCACAAATCTTTCTGAACTGTCCATATCTAACGGAAAACCGAAAACGTCCTAGATTGGAATTTACATTATTAAAAACACACGTACTTAGTGGAGCAACTAATTAAAAATAGAAATAAAAAAGAAAAAGTAAATGTTGCAAAATTATTTAGCGAAACGAACAGATTAACAATATCAGAAATACAAAACATAATGACTGACAGTTAAATAGTTACAAAACTAAAGTAAATAGTAAAAATTTGGGGAAAAACTTAAAAATTATAGCAAAAAAAATGAAATTTTTTTTTACATAGTATCTACACCTTTCTTTCCGAAAACCACTTTGTACTTTTATTAACGTAACGCTTAGCAAGCTTAATTTTTACAATCTTTTTGTCTTCTTTGTGAATTAGTACTATTTGCCGTTCTTTCAATCTTCAGATATGTTTTCCCATTTTTTTGACAACTTCAGCTACTATTTTGTGATTTCTCGTTTTTTACTTTTTTAAATACATTATTCATTTCTTCTTTTTGTGTTTCTGTGTTTTTATTTCTTCGTTTAATGCTTCCTAATGATAGTTTTTCTATCTAGCCAATGGCCATTATATCAGTCGTATTGCTGCGGATTTTTTATTTTTCTTCTTTAGTTTTGTTGTTTTTGGATAAAGTTAAGTTGTGTTAAATCAGCTTGTTTTGGTTTCAGTAATCTCAGGAACAATGATGAAAACGTTTTCTTGAGATTCCTTGTCTAAGCGACTTCGCGGCAGCAGCTGGACACAGCATCAAGTCCACAGTCCTGATGATGGAGGCAAAAACACTGAAACCGATCTGTAGTTTCTTGGTTGCTGTATCTACTTGATGCACAAAAACAAGTAATTCTTTTTGTTTAGTGTCAGCATTGTATATTTTAATTTATAAATATGTAGGTAAATACTTTCTAATTTTAGCCAAGTGTCTTAAGAGGTTACACATAATTTTAACTGTTTTAACTTACTTCCATTTATTGAGAAAATTTTATAACTTCATTCCTAGAAAATACTTTTTTGTCACTGTATCGTCGATCTGTCTCCATATCTTCATAGATCGTTTTTACTAACATTCCTTTAATTTGAAGTTTCCACAAATATTTAAGTAATTATTTTGCCATAAAACTTCTATTTTTATTTGTATTTCACTTATTTTTTTATTCGAATGCTTTTGGATCTGTAACCTATTCAATATTTAAGCAAAAGACATAGTTTTATTTATAAATATTAGAACCAATATTGTATTATTTTATTTTTACACACACTAATCGGTTTTGTATATCATAAGCTAACTACTAAAAAAATTCAACTTATAACACTAACTTCTTTAAAACAGATTTTCCGCTATTTCATTAATATTGATTTCTTAAGCAAAACAATCAGATTTGTTGACATTTATAAGATTAGATTTAAGATAACTGAGCACGCAGTGCATTATAAATAACTATCAGCTTCTGGAATCTAATCCATCAGTAGACATTGAAACGTTTAAAAACAATAGAATCTGAATTAAATAAAAATTGTTTTGATAAAGATTATAAAATATCGATAAAGTATCATAAATTGGCTACTTCATCAATCAATGCCAGGAAATGTGTAAGTGAACTTTTATTGACAATGGAGTACTGGGGATGTGCGTTGATTTTGGCAGGAATTATGGTTATGATTATACAGTTAACAAAAATTTGCCGAAATGGTAAGTTTTATTATAAATAAATGTTCTCTAAAGTTTTTGTCCTAGTTGGGCCAAAAAATCAACAAGACGGTGATATTCAAAGTGCGTCCAACATCTATGTCGTCGAAGAAGACTTCTACATCATTGGTAATTTAATTTAAATTTAAATAATTTATTACAATTTGAATTTTAGAACATCTTCATGAAAATGAAATAAATTCTCCCGATGTTCCTCCCCCTTCTTATACAGAAGTGTGTATTTCCCTAGGTATAGTTCCGCCACCGGAATATGACCCTCCACCAGAATATTCTCAAATAGTACAAATAGAAACTATTGAAGCAAATTTGGAATCTCGTAATATTTAACAGAATATTGAAATTGTTACATAGTTTACAGTTTTATTGTAAACTACTAAGTGTATGTACCTACTTTATAAGTATTGATTTTCCTTAATAAACAATTTTTTGTCTTGATTTCGTAATCACAGTGACAAGAATTTTGCGGTTACTTTAATCACCAATAAGGTAACGGTTCTTGGATCGAATTTTACCTCAAGTTAAAAGTGAGTGTACCACAATTAACGACCTTGAGTTTTGTGTTTAGCCCATGACACGTGACTAACTCAGTTTACCTGTAGCTTGCGCATTGAAGTGTTAAGCTTGTGTAGGAGAGTTCAAATTATTATTTCAATTATTTTGTGAGAACTTCTGTTATCGATTTATTAATGATTCAAGTACAAGTACTGTGTGGGTTTCTACGTAGTTAAAAAATGTAGTTTGTTAGAAAAGTGATTGAAGCTTGAAGAGTTGCTCTTAAGTTAAATCTTGTGACAGTATAAAGTGTAAGTATAAAGAAAAATATAGTTATTTAAAACTTTGAAACAAAATAAAGTAGATATATCTGTTAATTGTTGTTAAGTGCATCTTGGTATTTCATCCAGTAATTGTTAGGTACAAAAAAAATTAAACTTAATTTGTGAATAGATGCGGTACTAAAAACTACGATTATTTTCTGTACCACCTTGAGCAACTTATATTTATCAGAGGCAGACTAGTAAGCGTTGAAAATTTAATATGTATCTACTCATTCGTGATTGGTTAGTTATCGAAATCAACCGATAAAAAATGAGTATTTCAAATTTCCAGCCCCCCAAAAAAACAGCCTATACCGAAAGTTAGGTACATCTAATATGATTGAAAAAAAAATCGTATTTTCACTTTCATGCTTGCTATTAATTACAATCAAGAACAATAATCACTACATTTAATATTGTTCAATGTTCAAAGTGTGATATTTGCTGAAAACAAATGACACTTAAATTTTAGTATTACCAAAACTTTCTACTTTAGGTATATGTTCGTGCAAAACTGCAAAATATTAACAAAACAATGAACTAATAACTACAATAAGCAACAACTTTGTGGCTTTTCCACGTATAAATGTAAAAAAAATTCAAAACATCACATAAGACCATATTTTCGGCGTATTTTTTATATTTTGATACATTTTTTTTCTTACAATACAGTACGAGCAGAATTAAGTGAATAGAATTAAGTAATAATTATATTTTTCAATGTAAAACATCTGTTATGCATAGAACTAACATAAATTAAAATCCATCGTCAGGGTGGTTTGAACAATGAGCATTCTTTGCTTTATTATAGCTTCTTACAAAGTCAGCCACTTAATCCTATCCACGCTATACAAAAATGATTCACACAAAGTCGTATTGAGTTGATCTAAAGCGGAAAATTTTTATATCTGAGTTTAATAACACTTTTGATTTAGAATTAAATCAGTTTTATCTTTTTTATTTGATTAGTTGAAGATAGGCAAAAAAGAGTTGTATGAGACACGCAACACCGGACAAAACGTGTGCGTTTTTTTGAAAAGTAATATAACAAACATTGATAAACAAAAAAAAGCAGGACCGGCGCCAGGTAACTATTTTGCCGCCCGAACCGAAGCTCAAATTTGCCGCCTTTAGAAAATAAAACAAGGCAATTTTTTTGAGGAATAATAATACAAATGACAATTTTTTTTAACAATTTTACTCTCCCTTTTGATCATGTCCAGGATGATCGTTCAATGGTTAATGGTTATACTTGCATAAATAAAACATTTTAAAATATTTGCAATAAAATTTGCCGCCCGAAGCGACCGCCTCGTTGCTTCGTACCTAGCGCCGGCCCTGAAAAAAAGTATTATTCAAGATAAGCTTTAAACTTAAAAGTGGTTTTAAGGTTTTTAACGTTAAATTAATGTTTTCATTGCCATTTTATTCGAAATTCTGTTTCCGGCACTCTATTAAAGTTGCCACGTTTTAAAAAATAGATAATTAGTTCTCTGTTTATTTAGCAAAAACTTCATCAACTAAAATTTCGTAAAGTTTATTTACCCCAATATTACAAAGACTTTACAATAGACGCTTTAACATAAATAAACTTTTTAACGGTTGAAGTATTTTCTACACTTCCTTTTACATACATGTTGTTAGTAATTAAATTTTAAGTAACACCTTTAATGAACTAAATTTGGGGTTTTTGACTTTTCAACAAATAACTTGTTACTCAATGTCTTAATAAATTATTCAAAGGATTTTGACTCATAAGTAAAAAACGTTTCAAAATATAATATATATTTACGAGGGTGCACAGTAGGTCCAAATGCAAAATTTCTGGCCAAAATTCTGAAACTTGCAGAAACTATTTGCAATAGAAAGATAACTAAGAGAAAAATATTGAAAAAATTTTTACATTTTTTTTGGGTTGTAGGGGTGATTTTTTTAACGTAAGTAATATCAAAAAAAAAAATAATGTAAAAAATTAAAAATATTTACAAAATATTAACAGAAAAATATTAAAAAATTATTGCATTAAGAATTGGAGTAGTCGTAGGGGTGAAAATTTTTCTAACTTAAGCAATTTTGGTAAAAATTAATGTAAAAGATTAAAAATTATTACAAAATATTAACGAAAGAAATATATAAAAAATGTGTATCAATTATTTTGGTAGTAGGGGTGAAAATTTGTCCAACTTTAGTAATATCGATAAAAATTATTGGGGAACACAGTGCATAGTGGTACCAATGACATAGATACGCTGCCAAAAATATGTATGACTTATTTTACTTTAAAATTTGGTAGGTTAAAGTTGTAAAACAAAAAAACATATATAAAATTAAAACAAGTTTTATTTTCAAAAATCAAATGAAGCACTGTCGCTTGTTGTGTCTGAAGTACTGCTTTCTTCAGATAATGTTATAAGAAGTTCTGAAATATGTTCATCATCTTCCGGTGAGCTCAAAAAAGCTAAAACATCAACTGAAAATATATATCGAGGTTTAGGTGGCAGTTTTCTTTAAGCTGGTAATTAGTGAATCCGCGGACACAAGCAAAATGTTGAAAAGATCGTGTTTGTCATTGTTCAGAACATCTTTCGAGTGTGACTTCGGCGATATGTCGATATGGCGAATTATTTTCTGTGGACGGAGGCACTTTTAAAGAATTTAATTTCTAAAAATTCTAACATTATTTAACCGATTTTTAAAAACAAAACACTGTAATATAAAAAATTTAATTACCTTTCCAATAATATGTTACTTGATACTACTTGACATATAAATATCTAAATGTAGTTGCCGCCCCCGCTAAAGGGGTAAGGTATTAGTGTTATTATTCTAGGAATTTTCCCCCTACTAAACAAAAAATCGACCTGTTCAAGCAATTTAAAAACATTACGTTGAATACCCAAAAACTTATGTGATTCGTTTGCGTGGGGCCACCCTGTACTTATTGGTCATTAATTACATAATAGGCAAACAAAGGCAAGAAAATGTTATAAAAACAATAAGTCAATTGATGAGTCTTTTTTATAAAACTAAAAGTAAAGCAAAAGCTGGCATAAGTAATTCTATAACTCAACACAAAGAAACAATTTTTTAAAGAAAATTATTTTATTTTGCTTAAGTTTGTTGAGTTATAATTAGTTTTTATATTTATTTAATTTAGTTTTAAAACATAAACGTTTTAATTCTTACCTTGTATAAGCTGGGCTATATCAAATTTTTATAAAAAACACTGAATTTTTGCTCGAAAAATATTTTTCAATAAACGCTTTCTCCGATTTGACTTTAAAACCTTTTTCACCCTTTGCAAACAAAACTATTTGTATTTGGTGGTGCAATGGACATTCCTTTTAAGTTATAAATAGTTTCTTGAACGATTATATAAAGTTGAAAATTTGGATTTTTGGTTGCGTTTACTACAACTTGGTCCCACTGTGGGGTGGTTCGATGGAATAGTGACTTTTTGACTACTGCTGGCACTTTTACTACCGCGCTAAATTTTTTGTTTTATTATGTTTTAGTAGGCTGTTTTCAAAATTTCGTGCAAATCCGTCAAAAAATTTGCCTTTTCAACTTCAAACTAAATGTGTTTTTAATGTTGTATAAAAAAGCGAAAAAAATGTCTAGTGTTAAGTAAATATTTTTTACGTAAAGTTTAAAAAAAAATTGAAAGAAAGTTGTGCAAATATTATGGTGCATTTGTTCTGCCTTATGGCATGATTTGTAAAAGGTTTTCATTTCAAAATTGGTCATATGAGCTCGGAATATTCGAAACAGGGGAAGCTGTCATTTACTGTAACGACTCCCGAAATGGTTAATAAAGTCCGTGTTCTTCTAAATGCAAAATTAGCATAAAATAGCTAATAAAGTAAACATCTTAAATGAAAGGGTATTAAATATTTTGCATAAACATTTGAATATGAAAACACAATCCGCAAGATGAGTGCCGTGTTTGCTTAATACTGACCAAATGCATCTTCTTATTCATGCAGAGTTTCTATCCCTAAATTAATCGAATTCGATTACGAATTGCTGCCTCATCTACTCTATTCACTCAGTCTGACTCCTAGTGATTTCTTCTTCTACCTGAAATGAAGAAAATAGCTCGCTGGAGAAAGATTTATATTAGAGCAAATGAAGAAGTAATAGCCGAAAAAAGCACTTATTTTAGTGATTAAATCGAATATTTGTTGGCACGTTTTTAAAGAAAAATCAAAGTTCTTGTTTTTTTTTTGAGTAAATTATCGCAAATTTGTTTGACTTATAATCACCAAATCCCTCTCTTAAAAGATTTCGGTGTTTTTTAATGTTTGCTGCTAGTTTTCCTTATTCAAAATATTCCTACTTTTTTATAATATTTTTAATTACGAGTACTTTAACAGATAATAATATCAGGTGCGTTCCAAAATGCAAACGGCAACTTCTTACAGTTGCAATAAAATATTCCCATTTTTCATATAAATAAATTCTCACAATAATTATGTGTTCCGCGATGGGCAATCCCTCCATGGTGACCAAGTTACAACCAATCGCAAAGTTTTTACTCAACGTTTGTCACTACAGGAAAACTGTCAATAAAAAATTGTATAAACGGCGGCCAATTTAAATCGGAAAGTCAAATTGGACACCCTTTATAATTAAAAATGAATGAGAGGGAATTATGAGTAAAGCGGGCGTTAGGTATGGTTTTTTTACGTTAGAGCGTTATAGCCATCTTAAAATATAGTATCTTAGTACCTATGGCATAGTATAAATAAACATTAATAAATATAAAAGAAAATAATTGTCTAAGTCATTGACATAACATACGCACACTCAAGTGTTGTTTTCTAAGCTTCTAAGCTATTTCCTATGTATTTTACCATAAATGTATAGAAAACTTCTTTAATAAATAAGAGTCAAGACATAACGTAGTTCTCTCCAAAAATTGGGTGCAAAATAACAAAAGTAATGCGTATGTCATGCAAATGGGCTGGAGAAGTGTGTCGTAATTTTAGCGCGAACGTTTGAAGCACTGTCATTCTGAAAACATACCTTAAAAAAGTCGCCCTTATTGCACTAGTGCGTAAGGTTGAAATTATAACAGCTAAACTTTGACCGAATAAAAACCACATATGGAAACACAAATAAGGCATAAAAACACTCAACTCCAATACTCTAGACATTCTAGTTTTAATCCAGACACAAGTTACAAACAATTCTCGCATATTTGAGAAATTAATCGAAAATAGAAATTACTGTGCATGCTTCGTGCTGTCAAACTCACCCGAACAGCTATAAACCAACTACCGAAGATGGCCGAGTACATAACATTTGCATCTGCGCCGACAAAATGGGAGGGACATCGTTCACATTCGGTATGGTTCGCTGGAATTCGCTCATGTTGACTTGCGTTATAGCTTAGAAATTAAGGAAATCTGTGCATCGAACATTTTATTTTCCATTAAATTCTTTATTAAGTGTAAATTTGTTGTGATTAATGACTTAACAATAAATGAAATGTTTAGGCTATCGAATGTCGACATTTTTAGGTCTTATTTATTTTATTTAGTGTATTTATTCATCGCTTGAAATTAGGTCTTTGTAAATTCAACCTTATTTACATGTGCAATAAGGTCGACTTTTTCAAGGTATTTTTATCGAATGACAGTGTTTCAATATTTCGCGCATTTTTTACGTCACGGCTACTGGAGCCCATAACTACTTAATTAAACAAAGTGCACATAAGATGCACTGTGGTGCAAATGGGGTGCACTTGGGATTACCTTTTATGAGTTGCCGTAGTAACGGGTCAGTTATTTGTACCGTTGTTTGTACCATATCCTATCTGTGAAGGTAAACTTGGTTTACTTTATTGTAAAGCTTTACAACAATTAAAAATTATTCTAAGTAAAAAAGATGCTAGCCTAAAAGTTTTACAACCTGATAAAATGCAAAAAAATCAAGTAGATATAGCTAGATTTTAATTTAAACATCGGTACGTATGAATTTTCAAAATTTGGCGCACTTTGGATTTCATATCAGAGTGCTTTGATAGATAACTGCAAATAACAACAAAATTACTCTATCAGACTTGTTGACACATTTATGAGATGCGATGAAATCCCAAAATGTACCGTCGTACCGTGTTGTAAATGATTTACAGTATAATACGTTTATTTTTTAGTTAGATAAGACTTGATTGTTTCATTTCAGTGATATAAAGTAATACAACGTGATAAGAAACTTAAAGTGGGTTTTGTTTCAGATCGAAATGTGATTATGATTAATCATATCATACCCTAAAAAAAATGGAACTGGAGGTGTACATATTGATACCGATAATATTAGCTCTGGTAATGATGTGTTTGCTCTCAGTATTTAGATGCAGAAGACGTAAGTCAAAATCTTTTATTAGTTAATGTAAATAAAATGCAGATAACAGCGATGATGCATAAATATTTTAGGCAAAAGAAGTGTTGTACAAATGTCAACAACAACTATTTACACAGTGCCGACGAATTATAATTCTGTAACACCGAATGTTGCACCCACACCTGCACATGTTTTACGTCCTCGTAAGTACCTATATATATATAAAAAATAACTATTTACTAATATTTTTAACAGAGCCTAGTGTAACAAATTTTGGACATAACAGAATTTCTAGTCAAGGTGATAGATTTGCGGTGCCAATAGATTTGCTTCCGCCAAATTTTGGTAACCACAGTATATTTGCTGATGTGTTAAATCATTGTTAATTATTTTACTTGCAGATTATACTGCACCAGGTGTTGAGTGTAAAGAAAATTATGTTTTAGTTAAAGATCTGAGTGTAATACATGTGCCTACTAATGATGTGCATCCAAAAGACGAATATCAAAAACAATTACCTTATAATCCAAACTTTCAGTAATTTATTATATTTATTTTAATTTTTGTGTTTTATTAATATGATATAAAACAATGTAAAGTTAAGATAATCTAAGATAACTAAATACTTATTTATAATTTTATATTCTTAATTTATTTAAATAATTAAAAAAAAAATAAACCAAATTAAAATTATTGCGTTGTCTTATTAATTTATGGGTCGGTTTACATAAAATAGATTAAATATTTAATTACGATTAACGCTTTTCATTATTAAGTTTACATTTCTGACATTTGATTGGTCAAAACTGATACTTAATTTTCGCAGTAAGGTAGGCTAAAATTTCGTTTTGCAAAAATGTCACAAAAATATGTTTTTAATTATTTGAAAACAATTATAGAAAAACAAACAAACAATGTTACGATATACCTATGCAAATTGCTAAGTTTTACTGTTTACATTACTCAAAAATTTTAAAAAAACTTTATTTCCAAAAATTTTTGGTGTAAAAAGCTTTATAACGTTACATATCTTGGGTACTTGTATTGCAAATTGTTATAACACAACACATTAAAATAATTTGTTACTTAATGATATGGTTTTTTTTAAATATTTTTAGTCACGAGTCACTACCCGAGTGTTACTACCTACCTTGACACAAAGATAAATCTAATTTAAAAAATAGAATAGATACAAAGATAAAGGGATTCCCCTTGATTTATTGGTTCTAAAAAGATCGAAATAAATTGATTCAAACTGATAATGCAGAAATTAAAAAAAAAGAAATCTTCAAGTTTTAAAAACCATGAAACCAAATATGTACTTAAAAATTACTAAACAAATTGATAATGTTACTACTACGGGCAATGAGAACTGGCGGTCTGAATTTCAAAACTTAAAATTTATTTTACAGAACTATTATAATTACACGATAAACATAATTAACTTAATTAACACAGTAAATAATGTCAAATCACTTCCGGCTACTTCATTGTTCGCACCTCACTATCTGTCTTGTCTCGTTATCACTTTCCCGACTGACTGCCTGCCCAGTCAGTCTTCCTCTTTATATGGTTGGTCCACCTTCTAGTATTATCCGGAAGGAATTTAATCTAGAAGTATGACGTTACATCCGTTCCCATAAATGATGAAGCATTTGAAGCGTTTCAAACCTTCCCGAAACGTGACGCATCATTCGTTCCTACGAATCATCAGACGCGCGTGGAACATTCGCGAAACTCTCTCAACGCTTCACCGTAACAACAAACTTCTTGTTGGATCTTCTTGGTGTGTAGTAGGGCTGGGCGATACCTGTTTTTAGGTATCGGGTATCGATACCTGCAAAGTATCGTAATTATCGATATCGGAGGTATCGGAGGTATCGGAGGTATCGAGGTATCGGGAAGTATCGAGGTATCGGAGATATCGAAGTATCGGAGATATCGAGGTATCGAGGTATCGGGAAGTATCGAGGTATCGGAGGTAGGTTTCGGGAAGTATCGAGGTATCGGAAATATCGGGTGGCGATAAATAAATATTGCATCAAATAGCTTGTGAATTTATTTGTTTTCATCAAAATAGCTTGTGTTTCCAACATCCAAAGCAGTCTGAATAGGATATTCATTTATAGCCACCTTTTATCAGAGGTATCGGAGGTATCGAAGTATCGAGGTATCGCGGTATCGAGGTATCGGAGGTACCGAGGTATCGGAAATTATCGAGGTATCAGAGGTATCGCGGTATCGAGGTATCGGAAGTAATACCGACTGCAATCAGGTATCGGTGTACGATACCTTCTGCAAGTATTGATACTTTTCCCAGGCCTAGTGTGTAGAATAAAACACAAAAACACCAATAACGCGTTTCGATAACAAAAGTTGTCATCCTCAGGTGGTGAATTAAACTGAATGATTTCCAATTCTCAACTTATATACTAGTCAACCTACACTCACTAGCGCCGCCCCTTAAGCAATAAAAAAAAAGTGGGGATAAGTCTAAAATCAGCGTTCATTAGACGTCCTTTGTTCCTGTGTATTTCTCTGTGTATACCCTATACTCCCATAATTACAAACAGGTTTCAAAAATTTAGACCTCCAAGTTGTTTACAACTCTGGTACAAGTCTACAACATCTCCTCGATAACCCTAAAGATAAAACAGAATAAAAAAATCCAGTGTTGCCCAACATATATTTGAAAAAGAACACAAAATTGATAAAAATAAGTAATATTTAATTTATCAGGGCGGTTAGTAATTGTAAATTTCTTAACGTTTTTAAGACTCTTTACACAAATTTAAATTTTAAATTTAAATTGCGTGATGTGATATCAGTGATATGACTCAATTATTATTAGTTAACAATACATTATCAACCTTTTTGATTAAACTTATCTAAAAATACAATGAAATTAGCCTCATCCATGAATCGTACAAAAACTCTAACAGCATATTTACGCTTCTTTTTACCATCACAAAAGCGGTGATCCGGCCCTTGTAAATCACCCACCAATAGACGAAATAATTGCGTTTGTATAAATTTGTAAAGTATGTTTATCTACTTGCTGCGCTGCGCTTGCTTATAAATCTAACTCTTACACCCACAGAAAAAAAAATTGTCATAAAATATTCTGCTCAATCAAAAAATGAGTTACTTAAATCAGAGTAAGTTGTGATCTGTTGTTATATGTTTGTAGTTTTGTCAATCAAGCAAAGCGCGGTTAGCCAACTCTATAATTTAGCATATTCTCATTTTCATCGTAAATATTATAAAAATGTTTATTTGACAGAGCTTGTTTTATTTCGATATACAGTATGTCTCACAAATAAGTCCCCAAGTAAAATATCTCAGTAAATAATTGTTTTTCTGACAAACCCTGTTAGGTAGATGTCTTGTCTTCACTACAGCAGCCCTTAATTTAATTCCAATAACCCTTTTCAAATTCAAGAAATTGTGTCTAGGGTTGCCAACCGTCCTTCATTTCAAAGAATATAGTCCTTTAATTTTATAAACTGTCCTTCAATCTTTAACATGTACTTAAAGGACACAATTTGTCCTTTTATCTAGTTTTTTTTTTTTTTCTAAAGAGAAACGAGCAAGAGTTAGAAAATTGACACACCTATTTGTAATTGGTTGATTTCAAAAACAAAATTAATTGTCTAGACCAGCTATTCTCAACCGGGGTTCCGGCGGACCCCCTAGTTGTTCGCTAAGAAATATGCGCGAAAAAAATTTAAAAAATAATAATAACTAAAAATTATGCCGCTAAATTTTAGTGGTCCGCAGACCAAAAAACTACGCTGGTCGCTGGTCTAGACGACCTTTTAGGTCACCAAAATAAATTTTAAGTACATATAAATAAACAAAAGTTCTATCCAGACTTGAGTTATGCAACCTACATAAATGGTAGAGATAAAAGAACAATAAGAAGAACTACGACTAGTAGAAAAAGAAGAACAGAAGTAAATTTTCGAAAAATTTCGAAAAGTAGATTCTATAAAAATTTGTAAAAAAATGATCTAATGACAAAAAAAACTCAGAAGATTAGTTGTACAAAAAAAAACAAAAAAATTAAAGACGTAGTTTAGACAATTCTAAAACAACTGCAGATTTTATATCGTCGCATTTAGCATCTAAAATGTATATATTTTATGATCCTTCAAGCCAGATGAAGAAAAACATCTTATTCTTAGTATAAAAAAGACAATTTCTCGCAAGCGTTTAGTTTTACTTTTTTATGAACACTGAAAAAAACATTTTTTATATTAGTTAATCTTCGGCTCACAAACTGTGCTTAAATCTGTATGGTCCTTCGAGCAAGATGTAAAAAAAAGTCGGAGTATAGAAGGGACATTTTACAAGTCCCATTTATGGCACTCTTTTTTAGAATTCTATTCTTGTGTTTGTTACTTTACTACTGACGTTTCAGAGCTTATTAGCTCTTCTAAACCGTAAAACATTAGAAAAGACATAATTTTTTATAAACAATTAACGGAAATACCGAATATAAAACATAGAATTTTAGGACACTTTATGCTTTTGAATTTTTACTTGCGTTGAAAGTTTTATTACAAATGGAGATAAGACGCTAAAACGGATTTTACAGTATCGTTTTTCAAGAAAATATGACATTGACAAATGACAAATAACTTTTTAAAAAACGACATTTATAATTTCAATTGATAAAAATGATGTAATTATTACGACACAATCTTCTGTAAATAATTTATTATTTAAAAAGTTGTTACATCTGTTATAAAATTACAATATAAGTATATTTAAATAAGAATGGCATCCTCTTCTGGTTCATATTGTCTTCCTTTTTTTCAAAATTCATTATTATTAAAAACAATTTTTTAAGCGTATATTTTAATACTTTAAGGTTGTAAAAAATACTGGCAGTAGATAAAGCCAATAACTTACACTAAACTCAACAATATTTGGGCTGACTTTTTAATAACTAGCAATAAATCTAAAAATGGGCTTTGTTGAATTGCTGCTGGTGCATTTTATTTATGATGGTTCTTTCAATACAATGGAACAAAATAATACAATGGTTTTTGATGGTACAAAATATTTATAGTCAACTGACAAAACCATCATAATTATAATGGTTTATGTACGTAAATTTAAATGCACTACTAGCAGTCTCGTTCTACTTGCGATTACAGTTCAACAAAGTCCACTATTTATTCGATTTATTATAAGCTATTAAAAAGTTAATCCACTCACTGATGGTGAAGATAGGTAGGTAAGTACTGTACAAAAATACCTATCAGGTGTAGTTAAAACCAGACTCACTTATTTTTAACAAAAATTTTAGAAGGAAAAAAAATAATTACCAAATTTTTATAGACATTTGTAAAATAAAACAAAAAAATTATGCTTTATGAGCTAATTTCAAGTTGAAGTACTCCCGGTAGAAACGTAAGTTTTAATACTATTCCGTAGCAACAACAATCACAACCCCAAATTCTTTTAATTCTCGATAGAAACAAATATACTTCCGGTATATATCTTCCAATTATTATATCAGCTGTAATTATTATTGTTATGTAATACAATAAAACTGTAATTATTATGTTAATACAGCTTGCAATAAAAAATTGGAGACGTCAAATTTTGACAGTGAAAAATAAAATTTTGTAATAAGCACACTTACTTGTAAATTTTAACGTTAGTTATAATGTGACTGATATTGTAATTGTTCTTAACAAGAAACAAAAGTTAAGGATTAAATTCCACACTTTTTTATGCCAACACTGTCAAATTTTGATAGGTATCTTAAATTTTGTGTTGTGCATAGTAGCAGGGAAATAGCTACAACAGAAATAAACGTGAAGCAACTGTTTTAAACATAAGAATAATGTACATAAGAATAGAAAAACTATTGAAAAAACAAACAAGACTTTTTGTACAACGCTTCATCTATTTTTTATACCGAAAAAACTTAAAATTAATCACAAATTAATAGAAATGACAAAATATCGACGTAACAAATTTGATTTTTATTTATTAAAATACTCAAACGTCATTCATTAAAACAACGAATTTCTAGGGTGTGAACAGCAGTTTCACGTACTGATAACGATATATAAAAGTAATTTTTACACACGGTTATACAAAAACATTTTTTTTATATATGGCTATGCTAATTCGATAAATTATTGATTTCACAATAATGTCAAAAATCATTGCATAATTTTATTACCAAATTTAATTCTTATAAATAACAAAGAGAGACTATGATATTAATTGCTCCGAATCGATATTATGTATAATTTTTTTTACAAAATTTTGTACCAAATTTATGATTATGAGCTTATAAAAAACTTCGGAAGTTTTTAAGTTTTAATTTATTGACTAATAATTGGCAGCTTTTTTAATAGTTTTTAACCTTAATTAAAATTCGTTCTTCTACAAAGTGTCAGTCATTAATTATTAAGTCTGTTGGCCACTTCGAGTTAGAAAATTTAAAAAAACTTAACTAAAGTAGCAAAAATTTTGAGCCTAGTTTCAATTATACCACAGTAAACAATGATCCAGTTTATCACTACTACTTGATAGCTGACCATAACATGTTACTACAATATATAGCACTACTACTACTACTTATTGTATGTATGTAGAATTTTTTAGTGAGAGTAATTACTTTAAAAAGACTAATAGAGCGGATCTATAATTACCCCATCAAAATACAAAAAAAAACACTACAAAACAAAAATAAGGTCAAAATAAAAAAATAAAATTTTACATAAAATATATTTATTTGAAACACGCTTTGATATTAAAGTAACGATACAATGGTAAATGAAATACAAATCTGCAAGAACATTCATTTTGCATAAAAAATTAAAAAAACGAACTTAACATAAATAAGCACTCTATATCACATTCAAAGAAGAGTCTTATTGAAACATATCTCAAAAATAGAGCATTATTTCAGATCCTTGTTCTTCAACAAGTCTTAAGAGTCCATTACATTAAAAGTATAAGAAATGTACTTGAAAACCACACAACTAGTAATTTGGATTATATGGCGCTTGCTTTGTATAGCCCTCCTTTGACAACAAAGGCTGAACTGGGGGCTGAGACACAGCTTCAGAATATGAAGGAGGCTGAGCTGAAAAATCATGATATGGCGCAGAAGTTGCTGGAACACCTGTAGATGGATACGGGGGACCAGCAGGAGGGTATGGTGTTGCACCTGTTACTGGAGGATACGGTGTTGAACCTGTTGCTGGATGATATGGGGTTGAACCTGTCGCTGGAGGATAAGGGGTCGGGCCCATGGGAGGATATGGCGTGGGAACAGTCCCTGAAAAAAATATTATCACTTATCCTTGCAAAAACTAGCTAATAACCACAAAAAACAAGCAAACACAAAAACAATGTCACAATTGTCACATACCCATTGGTAGAGGATAGAAGCCAGCAACTAAGAAAGATTAGAAAGTTGTAATACACCTCTGGGGTTATAATTAAGACAAAACTTACCAGGCACTGGATGTGGAGTGTGTGTGGGGTATGGAGGATTGTGCGTCGCAAATCCAGGGCCTGGGGCAGGTACTGGCGCCGTCTGTGGTGTTGGATGTCTTGCCTCTACAGGATAAGGGGGCACCACAACTGGGGAAGCTGAAATATGTTGTCTTGTTACCGTAACGTTGGGTACTAAATGAAATAACTGTAAAATTAGTAGAAAACTGAATAATAAAGACTCACGTCCATAAACAGTGCCTTCACGTTTTCTCTTACAGCAAAACCCGCATACACAAAATATTATCAATACTATCACGAAAAATATTATAGAAATAACTATATCCATGACTTCTAATTTGAATTATTTCCAATTACGTAAAATTACACAATAAATTTTAGTGAGCAAATTATCACACAGGGAATCATGTTAAATTCACGAAATTTTGGCAAAATTACGACATTGGTTAAGTATATTTCTTTTGCATCTTGTTATTATTTAATATTTCTTGCTACACCTAAAAACTAAACTAAATTTAGAAGAAATTAAACTATTCGTTTCGATTTCGATCGTTTGACATATGTAAAGTTGGTTGTCAAATAAGAGGTCACATGAACGCCAACCCTCACATCAAAATTTCCCTAGACCGTTTATACTCACATCCTCAAATTATCCAAACCGAATGAATTTTCAACCAATTGTACCCTAATTACACTACAATAATCACAATAGAAACATCCAATAGATAAAACTTTGATAAGTTGATAACAATTAATCAATAATGATCGCATTAAAAACGGAGTATTTCATTTCGTCGCATTGGCAGTCCTGTGCGTTTTAAAATCAGCTGATTGTAAACCTTTGTAAACAAACATGGTGCTACGAGACGTGAGAATTTTTCAGCAATTTCCCAATAAATATTAAATGTCAAGATTTTTCCGAAGATTATTTTCGAAATTACATTCAGACGACGTGCTTAAACCAAAAATGGCTCCTCCACGTTACTTCCCTAATACAATGCCAGACTATGAAGGGCAAGACATTGACAGTGAAATGCCGCAAAGTTTCTTATTGAAATTTATGGAAAAAATAATCAAAGACATTGAAAATGCAATTAAGCCGATAGACCGCAATGGCAGTGATGGCTTGTACTTAGGCACAGCTGGAATTTCATACATGTATTACCATTTAAGCAAAATTCCAAATCTGACAGAACACCGCAGTCGCTTTTTACTAAAAGGAGTAGAATATCTAGGGTCTGCTTTTAACGCGATGAGGGATAATTCCCAGAAGGATATCCCGTCGTTTATTCTTGGAAATTCAGGACTTTACGCCGTCGCCTCTGCTATTTATAAGGCAATAGGGGATAACAATCAGAGTGAGAATTTTCGGAAAATGTACATTGAGGCTGGGAAGATATGTAAAAATGTGTGTTTTTTAAATTGTGGATCTGATGAGTTATTTGTGGGCCGCGCTGGTAATGGTTGTAGTTACGCATTTATTTATACCCAAACATTTGATATTTAAGGTTACGTCTTGGGTGCGCTGTGGTTGGCCAAAGAAACAGGCACAGAGGTCCCCAAAAGCGATATTTACACTTTATGCAACATTATGATGGAATCTGGTCGCAAATACGCGCAAAGATACAGATGCCCTTGTCCGTTAATGTACTCCTACTACCAAGTCGAGTATTTGGGGGCTGCTCACGGCCTCTGTACCATTCTCCAGGCCCTTCTCAGCGTCCCTGGCTACCTGGACTCGAACCCAGCCCATGCAAAAGACATCAAGTCCTCAGTGGACTATTTACTGTCTCTTCAGGACCGCGAAGGGAACTTCCCTTGTGCCACTGATGAGATAGGCAGTCACAGTGAATTGGTTCACTGGTGCCATGGTGCTGCTGGTATGATCTATCTTATGGCCAAGGCGTATTTGGTATGGCATGAGGATAAATACTTGAGGTCGTGTGAGAGAATGGGGGATCTGATTTGGGCCAAGGGATTGCTGAAAAAGGGACCTGGAATTTGTCATGGAGTGGCTGGGAATGGTTATGCTTTCTTGTTATTGTATAGACTGACAGAACAGCCGAAATATTTACATAGAGCTGTTAGTTTTGCAAAGTTTATGCAGACAGAGCAGTTTGTGAATCAAGCGAGGACTCCTGATTACCCCTTCAGTTTGTATGAAGGCATAGCAGGGACAGCATGCTTTTTAGGGGATCTGATGTGCCCACAGCAAGCGGTGTTCCCTTTTTCGGATGTATTCTAAAATAAATTATTAAATGTTTGTGCCATAATTGGTTTTATTTTTCCTAGTTGTACATAAAAAAACAACAATTATTATTACAGCACCACAAATATGATCAAACGAGTTACTGTAAATATGGTCTAGCGTCTAGCACACGAATGATTCACAAAATGTACATACCATTACTGAAAATTTAAAAGGCCGATTTTTTGTAATTTAGTAATTTATTCAAAATCAAGAACGAACTAAATTGTTAAAAAAAATTACGAAATTGATGCACAAGATATAAGATAAGTGAATTCTCGAGTAGAAAGCCTGTCAGAAAAAATTCAGACAGCTGCAAGTATTATTATTAATACTAGAATTTGTATGTAATTTATACATAAATAAAATTTAAATTACATAACTTTTGGTAATTTATTATTACATCATCAGCAATAGTATAATATCAGGGTTTATTATTCAATTAAACCAGGACAAATAAGGCATTTGGGCTTGTAAAAAATGTATTTATATTGTAATGAAATAGGCAATGGTTTTTCAGAAAATTAATCTCCTAACATTCGGAAGAGTGCGGAGAAGTGTGAGTCAGTTATGGTTCTTTATAGAAAGCGGCCTTGACCTGTTTAATTCGTAAAGGGTTCGAAGTGTCCAGTAGAATTTTTCAGCAAACGCGCAAATTTCGGAGCGATTTCAGTGCGACAGTAAAAACCGATGTGCTTGGGTTCGTTTAAATAGTTTTAATAAATATATCGGGTGATTCAGCTTTATCCACACCCCCAAAACACGAAAAACATGAAATGAAATCGGGACAATTCCAAATTTTACAAATTTTCAGCCTGTAGCCTCAAACCATTCATGAAATAAGAATTTTTGAAAAAAGTGTCTCTTTTTTATGTTGTAAAATTTGTTTTGATTATAAATGTAAAATTCATAAAGAATATTAAAAGTAGAGATCACTCCATTTAAAATAAAGTTACTAATGACCCCTGGTACAATCGAAAATAACTAATTTTGAAAATATTTTAGCTAGATAAATCGTATCGTATCCAACCTGATTTATGTGCAAAATTAGATTTTAATACAGATTTTGTAATGGTCCATCACCGTGAGATATCCTCTATAAAAAGGGTGTAGACGAACCCTAATGAGTTGTATGCTGTATGAGTTCTAAGTTTGGACCCGGGACAGCGTTGCTTCCTTCATTTAACTTACAGGTCGCGACAGACTGCACTTATTATCATACTACCTAGCTGTTTTAATAATATAAAATTTAAGTAATAGTTAAATCAATTCCAATTAACCCACAGGAAGTCCACGTTTCTGGAATGGGACAATCAATTACTACGGGCGAATCAACGGCTATTAGTTAAGGCGATCAATAGAAGTGTGTTAATTGTTTGATCGTCCAAAATTATTGTTTTTAAGTTATTTATATAAATTATATCGTTCTTATATAAATTATTCGTTTAAAAATTTAACAACAATTACAACAAACGAATTAAGTTTCCACCGCCCTCGTACAGTACCTATATACCCTCAAAAAATAATGTCCGATCTAACTAGTTAAAAGCAATCAGCAAGAATACAATATATTTGATTTCTGATTTCTAAAGATAAAAATATTACATTTCATATTCGTTTATTCTTAACACAGAAATCAAGCAGGTATTCGCCGAATACTTCGAGTTGGCGAAGACATTTTTTTTTCGAGTTTTTTTTTGGAAACTGTAGCTGGAGTGGGATTTAAAGCATTTTGGACGAAAGTCCCGCAGTTTATTTTTCTGGGTCTGGCAACAAACAAGAGAAAAATGAAGGAACAAATTCGTTTACTGTTTGAGAAATTCGATCAAAAGGGCGAAAAACGGCGGCGCCACGGCGGCGGCGTCTGGGAAAACAAGAAGAATTTAGCAAACGACAATTAAAAACAAAATTTCCTGAAATTTAAAACTGGACCAACCTGCATTTGAATCAGTTTTAGCAAGAAGCGAAGTTACAAGAATTGAAGGCGAAGGCGATGAAAATATATTGTGACGTTTATTATATGTGGGTTTCTGATTTAAAGAGCTGGAGATAATTTCTCGGCAAGTTTATTTACAAATCAAATTAATTACAACTAATTAACACAGCTAATATTCTAAATCACTAACGGAACACAAAACACTTTAATTTATCGCTTTCTAAATTCGCTGGATATCGCCGGAGTTCGCCTTTATGTCGCTCTCCCAAAACCAGACAGACCGACTGACTCGCTGTCTCGCATATATATATGGGTATGGACTCTTTCCAGAACTTTCGACTCTTTCCAGAACTTTCGAGTATTTTCTCGCGTTTCTCCTGAATTATTTCAATTCGGCAAGATGATTGGAATTCAATCACAATAGCGACAAACAATGCCGACGTAAACAAGAATAAATAAACCCATTCAAAACGTAAATAATACTCGAAGTTCTATTCAGTTCCTAGAAGTGAGCGGTCCACAACACAATACTCGATACTCTGATTCACCGCTTCTTAGAATTGAGTCGTTCGCGTCACACTACCCCCCTCTTAAGAATTGTTCGTCTCGAACAATCATTCATCGTCATTTGAACCCGCATAGGGGGCTAAACGGTCTAAATGCACTACCTTCATCTTAGCCCTGGGGTTCTTTTGGATTCTATACACCACGTCGTTAAGTCGGGTCAGTACGGTATAAGGGCCTTCCCATTTCGGCTGAAGCTTCGGACATCGCCCTTTCTTCCGTTGAGGGTTAAATAGCCAGACCAAATCTCCCTCTTGAAACCCTACCGAATTCGCCCTCAAATCGTACCGCGTCTTCATCCTGTCACTGGCAATCTCAATTCGGTCTCGAGCCAAGTCGTGGATATGGGACATCGTCTCTTGAAGCTCTTCTACATAGCTTCTAACTTCCTTGGGTTCTTGAGTGGGTGTCCCAAACACAAGGTCACAAGGCAAGCGGAGTTCCCGTCCAAACAAAATCTTGGCTGGAGTTTGATTTGTAGTTTCATGGATCGCCGCTCTGTAAGCCAACAAAAACAACGGTAAATGGCGATCCCAGTCTCTTTGATGGGCCTCTACAACTTTCGATAGGTGCTCTTCCATGGTGCTGTTAAAGCGCTCGACCATTCCGTCGGACTGAGGATGCAGCGGTGTAGTCCTGGTTTTCCGAATACCCAAGAGATCACAAATTCCTTGGAAAACCCCTGACTCAAAGTTTCGCCCTTGGTCCGAATGCATTTCCATGGGAAGCCCATAACGAGAAATCCAATTATCCACCAAAGCACGAGACACAGTAATAGCTTCTTGGTTTGGTAACGCGTATGCCTCAGGCCATTTACTGAAATAGTCGGCAACAACCATAATGTATTTGTTGCCCGAGTCGGTGACTGGAAATGGACCCGCAATATCAAACGCAATCCTCTCAAACGGAGCCCCAACGTTGTATTGCTTCATGGCTCCCCGGCTACGAGTTTTCGGGCCTTTACTCGCAGCACATGTTGTACATTTCCGGCACCAATTAGCGACATCTTCTCGGCTATTGACCCAATAAAAGCGTTCGCGAACCTTCCCCAAGGTTTTGTTGACGCCGAAGTGAGCTCCAGATCTTCCATCATGGATTTCCCTTAAGACTTCCTTTACGCGACTCTTCGGTAGGACTAGCTGCATTGTTACCGTCTTTCCATCTGCGCTTTCCCAAGCCCTTTTGAGCAGCCCATTTTCGACTTTCAGGGAGTCCCATTGTGCCCACAACGCCTTCAGAGCAGGACTCTTATTTGAAATGTCATGCCATTGCGGTCTTACATTTCCGTTCTCCTTGCTTTGTAAAATCGGTCCGATCTCATCGTCTTGCAGTTGCTCTGTTCTTATTTCTTCAGCTGTCCATCCGTCAGTAGGTTGCAAAACTAGCCTTCTAAGGTTGCACAGGTGGTCAGCTTGTTCTCGTTGGCTACAATGTTTGCAGTCGGCTCTGCACGGTCTTCTGGACAAGGCGTCTGCATTTTGATGAGACCTTCCCGAGCGATGCTTGATTTCAAAATCATACTGCTGAAGTCTCTCAATCCATCTCGCTGTTTGACCTTCAGCATTCTTCAAATTTAACAGCCACTTTAAAGCGGCATGATCTGTCCTTATTGTAAAATGTTGGCCGTATAAATATTTGTGGAAATGGCTTACCGCGTTCACGATAGCCAACAGTTCTCTTCGGGTGACACAGTAATTCCTTTCAGGTTTAGAAAGAACCTTACTATAATATTCGATAACCCTCTCTTCGCCATCCTGTACTTGAGTTAATACTGCGCCAACTCCTTTATTACTGGCGTCCGTATCTAAAATAAACTGACCTTTTGCCCTTGGGTAAGCAAGTATTGGTCCCGTACAGAGTGTAACTTTTAATGTTTTGAAGGCCGATTCACACTCTTTGTCCCAAATAAAAGGCGTCTTCTTTTCGGTCAGTTTATGAAGAGGTTTGGCAATATCGGCGAATCCTTTGACAAAACGGCGATAGTAGGTGCAAAGACCCAAAAAGCTTCGTAGTTGGTGCTTATCATTAGGTCGGGGCCATTCCCATACGGCTGCAGTCTTCTCAGGGTCAGTTTGTATCCCATTCGATGAAACAACGTGTCCCAAAAACTTGACTTTTCTTTGGAAAAGGCAACACTTTTTAGGGTTAAGTTGAAGACGAGCGTTTCGCAATCGGCTGAAAATTTCTTGCAGGTTACTTTGATGTTCTTCGAAAGTTTTCCCAATAACCATCACATCATCAAGGTACACAAGGCAAGTTCTCCAAGTCAACCCTCGAAGGACAAGTTCCATTAGCCGCTCGAACGTAGCTGGCGCATTACAAAGTCCAAAAGGCATAACATTAAACTGGTAGAGCCCAGTTCCAGTCGAGAAGGCAGTTTTCTCCTTATCCTCAGGGTGAATTCCAACCTGCCAATACCCACTCTTCAAGTCTAAAGTAGAAAACCATTGGGAACCAGCTAACATGCTCAGTGTATCGTCGATGCGTGGAAGTGGGTAACTATCTTTCTTCGTTACTTCGTTGAGCCGTCTATAGTCAACGCAGAAACGAGTTGACCCATCTTTCTTTGTTACTAGTACAACTGGTGAAGACCAGGGACTTGACGAATCTTCTATGACGCCATCTTCTTTCATTTTTTCGATCATTCGAGCCACTTCTTCCTGTTTCGCAAAGGGGAGTCTTCTCGGGGGCTGACGAATAGGTTGTACTGATCCCGTATTAATTCGATGCTGTACCAAATTAGTTCTTCCCGTAATCTTGTCCCCTATTGCAAAAATGTCTTGTTCCTTTCGAATAAAAGCAGTGGCTGCTTTCCTCTGATCTTCTGATAAGTGTTGCCATTCTTCCAGAAAATAATTTTCCAATTCCGGGTTATTTTTACCTTCTCCTTCCTGGTAACTCTTGTTGTCCTTTTCTTCACAACGAACAACTCGTAATGCAGGCTGAAAGAAGCCAATCTGTTCCCCTTTCTGCAACGTAACTCGATTTTCGCTGAGATTGGCTATGCGAATAGGAATCTTTCCACCAGCCTCAACGAGTGCTCTAGCTACCAAGATCTGTTTATTGTGTGTCGCATTCGTGAATTTCGTCATGTCCGGTTCAACAACTCCCGTTCGGTATCCCCCAGGATCTTTTTCCAACTCTGCCAGCACAATTTTCTCAGAATTGCCGGGGACACGAACTGATTCTGAGACGATGATGTTTACATGGTCCGATGAAGCGGTCGCAGAATGTAACAAGATTTCTTCGTTTCCCATTTGTAACATCCTGTTCTTAATATCCAGCACAAATCCATATTTGTCCATAATGTCCAAACCCAAGATCACTTCATCAACTATCTCAGCTACAACCATTCGGTGTACAATATTGAATGGTCCTATCTCAAGTTTGACATTAGCTTCTCCATGTACTTGTGCTGTTTCACCAGTAGCGGTTTTCAAAACGAAGTTACATCTTGTCATGTAGATATTTTGAGATGTTTCCAGCATGTCCTGTCTCACTAGAGAAAGTGTTGCTCCCGTGTCAACCGTCATCTTGGTGTCTCGACCGTTGATTCGTCCATCCAGCAACAGACTATCATTTCCTTTTCCTAGCTGCGAGACGGAGATGATCCTAGGGGCTTTGGGCGTATCAGCTAGCACACGCCCCAAAGTGCTAGCTGAAATTAGTTTTCCTGATGCCGGGAAATTGAGGGGCCTGTGACATCTTCCTGACCCCCTCCTTACATCCTCAGACCTTCCCCGTTGGCGGCAATCCCTTCTTATATGGCCTATCTTACCACAACCATAACACTTAGGCCGTCCTCCAGTGCGTGCTGGTGTCTGCTGCATCTTTTCCAACATACTCTTCAGTTCTTCGCAGCAGCAATTATTTGTTGGAGTTTCCTCTGCGGACATCAATCGCACGCGTTGAGCTGGTCGTCGTGAAAAGTCTTCATTTGCCGCCTCATATTCTAACGCGTGGATAAGCGCGTCAGCACAGGTTTTATATCTATGTAGACGTAGATAACGTCGTAAATCGCCATCTCTTAAACCATCAATAAATGCGCTGGCTTCCATCTCATGGCGAAGGTCTGCAGGTGCGGAAGGATAACCTAAATTAACCAATCTTTCTATTTCCGCGGCATATTCTTGCAAACTTTCGTTGCTTTTCTGATGTCGGGACTTAAGCATCATTTGGTATACTCTGTCCATGTGCTGGTCTCCGTAGCGCAATTCCAAGGCGTTGACCACTGCGTGATAGTTTTTCTGATCACGATCAGATACATTCTGAAGCAGCTGGAGAGCTGGTCCTCGCAGTGCTAACACCAGAGCTGTGGCTTTTTCTTCATCATTCCAGCAATTTATCTCCGCCGCTGCTTCAAACTGCCTCCTATACATTGACCACGAAGACTGACCATCGAAAGTTGGGGGTTTTACTCGTTGCGATGTTACTTCGCTTCCTAAAATTTGTCCTGTTCCAAGTTTCTTCATTTTACTTTCCAATTCTAAAACTTTCTTTTCTAATTCTTCCCTAACTTCTTTTATCTCTTCTTTTACTTCTTCTTTTACTTCGAAAACTTTTTCCTCAAATTCCTTTTTTACTTCTTCGACATCTTTCTTAAGAGCATCTTGTAAGGTATCGAATTTTTCGAAAATTCTTTCTTGCTCTTCCATTCGACGTTTTTCTTCTTCTTCTTTTTCTTGCAGTCGTCGTTTTTCTTGATCTTCTAGAAATTTCTTCTGTTCTTCTTTATCTTCCAAGCGTTGTTTTTCTAGTTTCTCGAAGAATACACGAAGTTGTTCCTCCATGGTTCTTGTCTGACTTCTTGTTGTTCTTCCAGAAGGTTCCAGAGACATAAACTTTTCTTTGTCCACCAAGCTTCTTTAAATCCCACTCCTGACACCAGTGTGACGTTTATTATATGTGGGTTTCTGATTTAAAGAGCTGGAGATAATTTCTCGGCAAGTTTATTTACAAATCAAATTAATTACAACTAATTAACACAGCTAATATTCTAAATCACTAACGGAACACAAAACACTTTAATTTATCGCTTTCTAAATTCGCTGGATATCGCCGGAGTTCGCCTTTATGTCGCTCTCCCAAAACCAGACAGACCGACTGACTCGCTGTCTCGCATATATATATGGGTATGGACTCTTTCCAGAACTTTCGACTCTTTCCAGAACTTTCGAGTATTTTCTCGCGTTTCTCCTGAATTATTTCAATTCGGCAAGATGATTGGAATTCAATCACAATAGCGACAAACAATGCCGACGTAAACAAGAATAAATAAACCCATTCAAAACGTAAATAATACTCGAAGTTCTATTCAGTTCCTAGAAGTGAGCGGTCCACAACACAATACTCGATACTCTGATTCACCGCTTCTTAGAATTGAGTCGTTCGCGTCATAATATCTTGCGGGACTTCATCATAATCTTCTGGTTGGTGGCAAAAGTCTCTCTGTGTAGAATTATTATCTGTGCTATACTTTTCATTAAAGCTATCTTTAAATAAATTAATTAATATTTATTAAAAAGAATTTTGTATTGCACATACCTACAAAACATTTTATAATCGCGGCAAAAACAATTATAAGAACTGCTATAAGGAAAATGTAAAGAAACATTTTATGAATTAATAAATTACTACTTAATTTTAAAAAACTATTTTTTTTAGGTTAATGAAAGCAAAAGCACATCCAGCACATCTTGTTTACGATTACATCATAATTCCGTAATACTCGTTGTTAGAACTGCGCAAGTCACATTTTATGCGATATTTTTAACTCAATACAAAAACAACGTTGCCTCAGAGATAAAATTTCTGTTTGAAGTTTCCGTTGATGATTTGGGAAAAATTCGATAAAACTAAAGTCTAAAAAATGTCTAAAAAGTCTAAAATGGGTCGTCACAGTTGTTTATCCACTATCCACCAATAATAAAGCAATAAAGGGGACTTTGGGAAACTGTGCGGTAAACACGACAAAAACACCGGGTCTCACATTTTACGGTTAAAACTACCACAAGAGATGCTTGAAGAAAAAACTATCCTTGCAGTAATAAAGTTTATGTATCAAAGTGTACGTACCTAAAATATTTCTACAAATTAAGCTATGTATGTAATAAGAGTGGCGCACCCAGGGGGAGGGAGGGCCACGGGGCCTCGGCCCTCCCCAAACCTGAATTTTATTTGCCAAAATTAATCAAATGAAGGAAATTCCATAAATTAATTACTTTTTATATTTATAACAACATAAACGCTACTTCCATGTAAATAAATTTTGAATGTTTTGTTTTTAATGTATAATTACTATCATTTTACTTTAATTTTATCCTTTGAATGAAATTATTATACCACTCAACCCCTAATGGGCTAATTTCAGGTTAAGATGATAGCGGTAGTATCTCACTATGGAAAATTAAAATAATTCGGGGCTGTGATTAGTTGCTGTCATGGAGAAGTATTGGAATGTGAGATACGACCGGTAATGTCTTAACTTGAAATTAGCCCATTAATTTTTGAAACCTTATCCCACCGTTGATCCTATATTTATTTACTATACTTTCACTATTTTACTAAGTATAACTACGAACAATAATGTTAGTACACGTTGTTCCGGTAAATAGAAATTCATAAAACACCGGATGCGGATACTATTAATTTATATTCTATTATTTTGCAGACCCTCTACCTTACTACCTTAGTAAGTTTAATAGTCCATAAATAAATACAAATTTCCGTTAAATATGAACACAGATAAAAACTCATATTAGATAAATTTAAATTATGTTACGACGCGCATTACTTATTGCTAGACATTGTTTATGTATGAGTATAGCCACATTACTACCTACATATCAACTGCATAAATGGATGGATTATTTTGTACGAATATCTTTATCTAGTTTATTAGCACAATTACTTTATAAGTACACGTATTACCCATAACCATTCAATGTTCTCTTTTAACAAAAAAAAACACAATCCCGATGCATACCACATTATTAGGCATGTTATAATGTATTCAGCCCGTACAACTTATTGAATATTTATTTCACGTACTTATCTATTAGCTTAGCTGCTTATTATTCATGTACCTTTAGTACCAAAAATATACTTATTCACAAAGCTAACAATAACTCAATGTATTAATGAACACCATATTTTTTAAAAGTATTCAACGATAAGTATCATACGTACATATAAAATTACAAAATATAAAATTTACATTATTTCTAATGTCGTTCTAAATGAATAGTTATTAAATAATACGGCATTCTTCCCAAGAGAGTGGATGGGACAAAAGAGCTTAGGGTATATGTCTAACCTATTTAGCGGAGTGCCGTAAGGTTTATACCTCGGAACCCAGGTCCACTGAACGGATTTTTATAAAACTTTTTGGAAAGTACTAAAATGTTTACCCATTTATTTTTACCGATCTAATTTTTTTAATTATTAAAATTAATAATTATTAATTTTTCAGAGTTTTATTTTATTTTTTAATAAAATAGTTTTATTATTTAATAAAAGTTAAAATTATTTCTGCTTAAAGTTAGATTTTACATTAGAAAATTATTACAAACCTGTCTTTGGGGCATCAATGGACCTCAGGTAAAAAAGTGAGAAGGGGGAGAGGATTACATATAATTGGGATTGTGAGCTGGATTTAGACCAAGTTCAGACTGTTAAGTTTGACATATCCATACTTAAAATGAACCGGGCATTTTATATTTGCCAAATTCGTTTCTTCAAATCCACTCCAAAGCCCCCAACATGGGGGCAAAAGTAACAAAAATCACAAAATTTAATTTTGAAAATTTATTTGACCTCTTGTATATTAAATCGAAGAAAGGAGACTCTTAAAATAATTCTTCCACGTGTCTTAAGTTTAATAATTTAAAAAAAAAACTTTTTTTGAATAGTGCCGTTTAGGCTCCCCATCGCTGAAAATAAACCTCTATGGACCTCTGTAACGGGATGTTGTAGAAAAACTGTAACGGTACTAGACACCTTAGAAAAATAAGGAATTTATATGCACAAAGTTTCAGATTTTTTGGACTGTAAATAAAAAAGTTTTTGGTTCTTCCACCTGTCCACAATACGGATCTTGAGCTGTGCAAGGTGAACTAAAAATTGTCCGATTTTCAAATTTTTTTTTAATCGATAGATATAAACGTGGAATAAAAGAGAAAAATATTAGTTGCTTCGCCCCCGTATTCTTACAGCCCCTAGACGTGGCCTCAATTGACAAAAATTTCTAAAATCTATAAATAAATCTAGAGGAGCGTTTCTCAACCATTTTTGGCCTGCGGACCACTAAAATTTAGCGGCTTAAGTATCTGTCGCTAAAACTAGTTTGAGATATTTGTAATTTGATAAATTAAAATGTAGTTATTATTATTTTTTTCATTTTTTTCGCGGATAAATAAATGTCCACAAAATAGTTAAATTTCTTAGCGGACCACTAGACTCACTAGAGGACTAGCGGACAACCGGTTGAGAATAGCGGATCTAGAGATCTGTGATTTATTTTATGGGGGTACTACTCTAAATCCTAAACACATTTTTATAAAAATTAATTACTCCATTTAATTAGGGAATGAAAAACAAGAAGGTACAAAGTAGCAAAAATTACCTACTTTCACTTTGAAAATTATTTTGAACGCCCGTATATTAAATCAAACAAAAAAGACCTTAAAGATAATTTCTAAACGTATTTTAACTTTAACAATTTGAAAGAATTTTGTTTTCGAATAGTGCCGTTGAGGCTCCCTATCGCTGACACTAAACCTCCATGGTTCTCGGTAACAGAACGTCCTAGGAAGACCGTAATAATTTTGGATACCTTAAAAAAATTCCATTATAATAAAATTTATATCCACACAGTTTCAAAATTTTAGGGTCATAATATATAACAAAGTTCTACTCCAACCACCTGTTAAAAATACGGATCTTGAGCTGAAATTGAGCGGAAATAGAACAAAAATTGTTCGATTTTAGAAATCTTTTCTTTTTAATCGACAGATATGAATGTGAAATGAAAGAGAAAAATAGTAGTTGCTTTGCTCCCCCACTCCTAGAGCCCCCAGATGCGGGCAAAGTTGACAAAAATATCTATTACTTATAATTAAATCTAGAAGACTGCGTTTTTTTTATAAAGATACCGTGTATAAATTAATATTACAGTAACTCTAAAACCATCATTTATGGCGTATAAAATTGAGATCTTTACTGCAAAAAATTTTTTCTTCATATTTCTCTCATTTTTCACTTAATTGTTATTGTAAATTGTTGCAATCGAGATCAGCAAATTTTAATGGGTAAACTTTTTTATTTAAGCTTTCAACAATGCAATTCAAAAGGTTTTTTAAAAATCCATTCAGTGGAACCGGGTTCCGAGATTTTTATATTTTTATGTCTTACGGCACTCCACTAATTGTCGAGTATAACCTGACAATGTTGCTTAAAAATATAGGTCTTACAAAACGAATAAACCTTAATATTTTTGCGGTTATCTACAATTTTTTTGAAATATTTTTTTTACAAAACAATATTTCAATATATCTTCATTTAGAATGACTTTAGAAAAAATGTAAATTTAATATCTTTGTTAAAGAATTAATATTATTAATTAATATTCATTAGAAGAATTATTAGAAAAATTCTGACATCAGTTCCAGGAAAAAATGAGCAAGTCACATTTCAATCGAGTCAATGAATTTTCATAAAAAACATTACCAATTTTAAGTATTTCATTTTCAAATCTTTGTTTTCATTTAATATTTAAAATCAGAAACATTTATGTGCGGGCAAGGGTGGCTCCTAAAGCGATGTTCGCTCTCTTCACGACTACGACTTTTTCAATTTGTTTTATAGTTTTTATATGACATTTAAACAGTTTGTGTGATTTTGTCATTTATCAACAATTATTTGGTAGTACTTCACTCTCGTCAGAAGTGTTTTCATGATAACCTTTGCTAACTTATTTTTATTAATAATTATATTTTTCTACTCATGCTTTTGAAAGTACGCATTTTCGCTACTATAAACTTTATGTAAAAGGTACATTTTTTTTATCAAGGGATTCGTTAGTGAGATTGACTCACTCGCTGCTACCGCAGCTCTTGAGCAATCATCTCACGAAAAACTTTACTTTGTCCTTAGGGATTCAATTCTTCCCTATAATAAAAATTCAATTTTCCCTCCTAGGAAATAAATGTGAATAAAGGAATAACTCACAAAATTATTTAATTTTTACTTTTGAAAAAAAAGTAATCTTCTGATACCTACTTTTAATTGTTGCATTTCAGTTTTAAAAAAATTGAAATAAGCTTTCGAGACTGAGAAAAATCGTGTATAAGCAACAGAACTAAAGTTTTTTTAATCACTCAGATTATCAGTAAAAAAAGTAAGAATTTTTAATGAAAAAATTATATAGGGTGTGTCAAAAGTCGCGAAAATCCTTTAGTGGGCTGATTCCCACCATTAAAACAATCCAAACCTTAAAGAAAAAAATTTCTAACTTCAAAATTTGAAAAGTTATGAGCATCTGAATTTGCAAAATAAAATTGAAATTGGCTTGAAATAGTTAAAAAAAATCAGAAAAACGAAAAAAAGAAACAATAAAGCGTTTGAAATGAATTACATATTCATCAATCTCAAGAAAATACCAAAATCTCAAGAAAATACAAAAAAAAGAGTAGTGAATTTTTTTAAATAAATTTTTGTGTTCCTTGAGGGTCTCCCGTGTATCCCTCCAAAGAATATTCACGATTTTTGACACACCCTATATATTGTATTTTGAATAAAAATCACAAGACTTTTGTAGGTGATAATTTGTAACTCGGACTTATTACATTTAAATTAATATTTTTTTTATAGTTTGTGTCTTTACAAAACACTCAATTGGGTGCTTTTATGGCCATTAGAGTGCTCTAATAAGCCCCTTATGGTATGTAGTATTTACTTTTCCATATATAAATAGGTAAAAAAACGAAATTGCAACAATAAATTTTCAATTTTTATCTGTCATCCATATTATGTCATTTATTGTAGAACCAAAGCACCAAAGAAGTGGTTATGCGGTCCCAGATTTTCATATTATCTACACAAAAATTTTATTGCTTTATTCAATCAATTAAACAATATGCGTTCAAAAATTCTATATTTGGGTTTTGTTTATTTAAACAAGACAATGCATTCCTTTTTAAAATTTATTAAATAAAAAATTTGCATGCAATAGAGAGTTAAATTAAACACTTAGTTAACGACGTTTCAGTAAATTTTTTTTGTCCATCTTTCCATAATTTCAATGACTTGTATAATAAAATAGAGGTGAGAAAAACCACAAACATAATGAAAGGTTTTAGACAAACTCAAAAAACGATTACTGAAAGAGAGAAAAAATATAAAACGTTAAAAAAATATACTGAAAGAACAAAGAAGTTGCGGAAAAATTTAAAAACGGCAACTGAAAAAAAAAAGAATTTAAAACCTACGATTCAGAAAAACAAAACTATGTTTAGAAGAAAAGAATAAACATAGATTTTAGAAAAACAAGAAAAACAACATTCAAAAGAAAAAGAAGAAGAAATCTTTTTCTACTGTACCAACCACAATTGAAAGAAAAAAGAAGCTTTAGAAGAATTTGTAAAACAACCACTAGAAAAAAAAGAAAAATTCAGAAAAACATGAAAAGCGACAAAAGGAAGAGAAAGAAGTAGAAGAAAAATGCTGACATAAAGAATTTAAAAAATCTTGGTGAAATTCAATGGTTTACAAAATCTGTTCAATAGAAATTTTTTAGTAGTAAAATGGAAATTTAAAAAAAAATTCCAGAAATTCTGGGAAAAAGAAATCACAGTAAAATGTGGTATTCGGACCACTAAAATTTCAAACTTATGAGGGCCAAACTCTTAGTTTTTAGGGCATTTTTTTGGCCGCCAAAGGCCATGCCTAAACTCGCCTTTAAATAAAAGAGGGTAACATGCTCCCCCGACCAATTGTTATAGAAGATATAGGTGAGTAAAATGTAGTTAATAAAAAATTAACTTCTTACTTACAATTTTGATTATTCGGGATATTCGGGATTTTCGGCAGTTTTCTCTTCCGCCGTTCTCCCGTCCAAGGACAAATGGGAGTACTATGCGAACGAGTTTCATCTTCGGTTGTCAAAGGAGGCGAGAATCTCATGTCCAGTGCGAGATCACTACGCCAACTTATATTTTTATTGATCGACGCTGATGAGTACTTACGGAAAAAACGGCGATGAATTCCTTCTGCGTGATGTTAGATTTTCATAACTGTATCTAAATTCCTCAAATTCAGCATCAGCCATGTTTACGAGTAAGTTTTAGGAGGACATTCAACCCTTCGCGTATTGATGCGATTCTGCGCCAGAAAACTTGTTGCTTGTCCTGCCTTGCGTATCCTTCACTTTCGAAAAGGCCTTATTCCGCCCTTTGACTACTTATTAGATATAAATTATTGCAGTATTGACAGAAAATATTTTTAGAAGAAAAGACCAGTTCCATGCTTCATAATTTAGTCGTGTTTAGTAACTCAGATTTTATCCCTAACCCAGTAATGTATAAAGGATATTTTTCAATTTTTTAGTATCAAACTGTGCCAGTTTGATTAAAAATATACCACTCTCCGTACACCGTAAGAAGAATTTTGAGCTAATTAATAAAAGAAGAAGGATGTAATGGAGGAGTTTGGTTGGGTGTTTAATATTTTGGATTAAAAGTGATTTGACTGGACATTTTCTTACACAAACGGTAGCGTGAAACTAACACCCGCTGGTTGCGCTTAAGATGGTGAATGCGCTTCCAGCATCCTCCCCTGAGCCTTGACGGGGCCCAATTGAATACTTATAAAATATTCGTCAAAGACTCAGAACATTTATTCGGAGTAATTACGCGTGGGCTCATGGGCCTTTCTGCCGAGATATGAATTTACTAATTTGTGATATCCCTTCCAGGTGGAGAAATTAAAGATATAAAATTTAGTGCAGTTAATTTATTACAAAAATACCAAAGTGAAGATACATAAAATTTTACAACAATTTCCCACACCAAAAATCTTAAAACTAGAGCTCACCAGATGCCATGGTCGACACTGTTATTATTATTATTATTATTATTATTTTTTTATACAAAACTTATTCTAACACTAACTAAAATTTCACTAAGACTGACTAAGAACTGGACCGAACTTAACGGAGAACTACATGTTGATACTTCAAGAATTAAACTAAAATCTCCCCTGTTAATTGATGCGTAATTAGTTTTTATAAGCATCCCTCCTAAACTTTTTCGAGGGTTGACACTTTTCCTAAACTTTAATTCTATTTGCTCTTTTCAAAGTTTAGAGTGGACGCTCTTTTCCTATTCGTTAAAAATATAAAATTGGGGTAAACTAATTATTTTCTATTGGCTAGTGTGGAGATGGGGTGGTGTCGACCTTTCCTCATTTTCACCCTAACTTTATGCAAATATTTTTTAATTTAGGTAATGTATCTGTCGAAATTTTGTTATCAGCCCATTTGTTAGCGCGTTTGATGGGTTGAAGTCTGACGTCTGGCGTGACAACAGAAGGTAATACAATAGTTAATTTACGGTAATGATTTTCGAAAATACACGGTTACTAATTCTAATTGGGTCTGCCCGTAAGTTTCAATCTGCCACAAGGTCTTTGTTAACTAAAAAAAAATGGAAATATTTACTGGAGTTTTATTCTAATCTTGATTTGGAAAACATGGTTTTTCGTTTTACTCTGCATTAAGTGAAAGCTCAATTGGGGTGCATCTGCTATTGTAAATTTTATGAGTTTAGTTTTTCTATGCATTTAACCGAAACTGCAACATGTTGGGCTTTATGCTTATCATAGATAAGAAAGATATTTGTGGTTGGGTGTGTTTTGAAAAACATTATTTAATTAGAGAGGTGCAGAATTCATTGAAATGAACACAATAAATGCAAATGAGCTGAAAGGTGTGACTGTCTTAATTTATTAAGTGTGATAATTCTATGAACAGCATGAGCTTTTAATTTGATTAAAATTTGGAAAATCTATGAAACAATATGAGCTTAATTGAAATTTGAAAAATTATTATTGAAATTACTTTTGACTACTCCACAAGGAACATTAACTCACCTCAATGTGAAAAGGTTAATTGAGCATTTTTCGTAGTGTCAAAAATCAATTTGACGACCAAGATTTTATTCTCGCAACTGTATATATCATGCAGGGGTGGATTTAAGTATGGTCTTTACGGGCTGCAGCCAGTAATGTAAATTTACGGTAATTTATAATTTTGGTAATTTACAAAAGTATTGAAAAATTTAAACCCCGTGCAATCAAAAATAAACTGACTCAGAGCAAGCTTTGGTCTGTCATATTTGTATAGATTTTCTCGATTAAGCAAGATGTGCATTCGCGCACTCGACAAAAAAATCCAGTTCTCCCAAAATCTCTAAAACTTCTTCCCATTAGTTCCTACAAAAGTTTCAAACGAAGCTATTAATCACCCCAATCAGTCGCAATAATACGTCATTTATTGTATTAGAATTTTTTTTGAGCAAACCACCATAGGCTAAATCTGTTCCACTACAACTCTGCAGTATGCGGTGTGCTGATGATAGGCAAAAACTGTGAAACCTGTATACAGTTTCCTGGTAATGTGTTCAATTGAAACAATTTTGTCAAATTTTGATTCCACCTTTCGAATAGTTTTCTATCTGAATATTCTGAATGTACAAAAACAAAGTTAGAACTGTATTCAAGATGTGTATTAGTCTGTTGCATGGGACAATAGTGGGTATATTGAAGAAAACATTCATAAAGAAAATTTTGTAGTACGAGTCCAGGCTTATAAAAGCAGTAGGGAAGTGTAAAAAAAATAAATGTCCACAAAAGACTTGAGAAGACAGAAACAGTCTTTTTTGCAAGTTTTCGTTAATTATGCGACTCATTTGACAAAATCTGTATAGTTTATGTTATTTGCTCTCTCCCAAAAAGTAATGGATCCATCAGTTAAAATCCCACTGCGACATATAAAGACACCATTGCACTGGAGGGTAGCTGCAAATTTCAAAAATGATATCTCTACTAATATTAATAAGTCTTTACTTGATATAAAGGGTACATATCGCGTACACGTAGCAATCAATCAATCACTGTGTCGTTTTTTATGCACTTTGCAATAGCATTTTTTCCAAAAAACGGCAATTAGTTAACTGTTGGACATGGTTAGTGCTATTAAAAATTGCAAATTTTTATCAATAGCACGCAAAGTCTGTAAAAATACGGCTTTGGGGTTCGCAACCAGATATTTTTATTTCCGTCAATTTCAACTCTAATATCAACTTATTTTTATTAGGTAGATATCTACACAATTTATTCAGATTCCTGCTTTAATTTCGTGTATACAAGAGAAATTAAAGCGACGTTTTCTGTTAGAATATTTTATCTTTCGTATACATAATTGAGTCAACTTTTTTATTGTTCACAAGTTACTGACGGCCGTCATAGAATCATGCAAACATTTCAAAGACACAACTTTAAGAAACATGAATGCAAACCCAACATTAATTTTATTCTTAATCCTAACAAAAAATTTCTTTTTGCAAAGCAATGCCTTACTTGATCTAAACTTAATCGAAAATTATTTTGCAGAAAAATCCATAAAGTCAGCAACTGTGTTTGGTTGCTTCAGCAAAACTGGTGCGTAAAAATCTGTTTTAATCAGTAGGTATTTTAACCTAATTTTGTTCCATAATAGAACATAAAATAACAGCAAAAGTTTTAAGTGGTCATACATCACCGATTGCTGTTTTAAATTTAAACCAAGACAGGATTCACGATAATATTCAGACAAACCATCAACAAATCGGTGTGGTTTTGGACGGGGATTGTCCCCAAAGTCATAACTTTCTAATCACTGTAAGTCACAATTGGCTCATCCACATTTTTTTGCATTTTATTTAGTCTTTCCATGAGACTCACAATTTCAGTTTTGTAGTTTTCCCACTTTGAAAATAAAAATAAGCCTCTCTTTGTTTTTCAGAGTGGCGAACGGAAACTATTCGATGTAAAACATCATTGGTTGATAGTTTCCAATTCATTAAATATTTTCAAAAAATTTAAAAATGTAATTTTAAATATAAACGCTGATATTCATGTGGCAATTCGTAATAACAATAATTGGACAATATTTGACGTTTACAATCCCGCATCAGAACATGGAGGTGTTTTAAAGTACTCAAGAATGGGTTATTATAAAACAGGACAAGGCTATAATGCCAGAACTCGTGAGGCAAAATATTGGGCGCGAAAAAACATGACTGGAATCACTTTCAAGACAATGGTTGTGGTAAAATTTTAGAATACTAATATTTCCAAAATTAAATTCTTGTAGCTTTTAGTCCCTTTTCAGGGCACATTACAGGATTACCTTCACAACGACGACAACAGAACCATCAACACTTTTAACAGATTTCAAAACAAATTACTTCGTTTTTGTCGTGACTACTACAATTACACGTAATCCTAAATTCCTATAAGTATCAAGTGTTCACTTAAAAAACTTCTCTAGCGTGTTATGACAATTCTAAATTGGTTCTACCAACCTGTGCAATTTAAGGAATACACAAAAAAAATATATTTTATGTGATCGAGTACAAAAATCCAAGCATGTTGACAAAAATTCCAAAAACCGCTCTTGAAATTATGGGCGGCGAAAAGAGCAATAACGGGAACAAATCAACGCAGCTTATGGTAATAATGGCGTTGCTTTGTCAGCAAAAAAAAAACCTAAAGTGATTTCGAAAAAGACAGTGAAATAAAGGCTTATGAGAGACTCATAAGACACATTTATGTTCCATCCTAAATCTTGGAATTCTAATTGTGAAACATTAGTTAGGAGATGCACTCTTTTAGTGTGAATGAACTGAAAAATATTTATATTTCTTAAATAACCCACTACACGTTAAAAAACATAAACAGAGCTATCACATAATCCTAATTTTTAGAGTGCGTATTAATTGATTATTGCCTGTCAAAAATAATGATCTGAGACTATAAAAGTTGTTTCAGAGTTAGAGAAGCCAAGTTCATAATCCCAAAAATCTTTGAGATTACTAGTTTTATAAAATAAATGGCTCCATAACAATGTGACAATTGTGAGCACCACCACTAACAACAACGGCAGCAGAATTTAACTAAGAACATTTCAAAATGTTTATTTGTCGTGGCACTCTTGAGAACGTTTTAAAGTGAAGACTTAGGTATTTATAGACTTTGTTACGTTACAAATTCCAGAATGATTGTCGAACTTGGCAAATCGTGGGGTTACCCACTTCCCAACGGTTCTTTTGACGGAATGGTTGGCGCTTTGGGAAACAAATTAATTGATTTTGGCAGCTCCCCAATTTTTGTACGTCCAGACCGCGCAAAATTCATAGACTACGGTCGCAATACCTGGAGCTGGAAGTCAGTAACTCTCCTAGTTATATATCATTCTAGTGATTATTACAGGGCTGGATTTTTATTCCGCAGTCCAAAATCGCGCACTTCAATCGAGATTTTCCTAAAACCCTTGTCAACTTCAATTTGGTTAATTACCGGATTTTTGGCAACTGCTTCAATAGTTATTTTGAAAATGGTGACGACTTTTGAACAAAATCAGTACCACAACGAGACTGAAACTTCCTGGAGTTTGTCTTTTTTATTCACTTTAGGCGCCCTTTGCCAACAAGGTACGCCACACTTTGTTCCAGAATTTTTTAATAAAACTTTTAGGGTCACCATCCGTTCCCAAAATGGCGTGTGGCCGAATTACCGCAATTTCTATTTTTCTTCTTTCTTTAATCATCTATCAGTTTTATTCCGCAAGTATTGTTTCTCATTTATTGATGAAACCGACAAACAAAATCAAAAATTTGAAAGATCTGACTGAGTCATCTTTGAAAGTTGGATGCGAGGATATTATCTACAATAAAGATCTTTTTGCGGTTCGGCTTTCAAAATTTTAATTTCAGCCAAATTTGATAACTCCGTAAAATTTTAGCACACAACTGATAAAATCCTGAAAGAGTTGTACTACAAGAAAATTTATGGTAAAGGAAACACTTCTCATTTTTATCCTCCTGAACAAGGAGTTGCTTTAATTAAAGATGGTGGATATGCTTTTCACATTGAAGTAGCTAGAGCTTATCCTATAATTGAAACCACTTTTCCCGATTATGCAATTTGTGAACTTCGAGAAGTAAAATTGTTTAAAAATACGGATCTGTATAACACAATGCAGAAAGGTACCCCTTTTCGAGACATGTTAGAAACTTGGTAAAATGTAATATTGAGGTAATTAATTTTAATAAGGATAACTAGTTTTCAGCGTTTGGATGAACATGGAATACTTGACAGAGAGAAAAAACATTGGCATCCGAGAAAACCTGAATGTATTCAATCGAATCAAGCTTTTATTTCTTTTCATGTGGGACTTGATGAATTTTATCCAGCTTTGTTGATTCTTTTGATTGGAATGTTAATTAGCTTGATTGTTTTAATTTTTGAAAAGCACGTTCAAATAAGAAAGAAATCAAAAAAAGATAGGCTCGCACAAAGTAGAAAAGCTGTTCATTTACCTTACACAGAATAGCGTACCAAGTGTTTAGTTAAAAAACTTAGAAAATCATTAGAAACATTTTGTTAAAGGAAAATGTTACCAAAAGTGGATTTCAGAAAGCTGTAATTATGGAAAAGTGTCACATTTTGAAAGCGTATACAGAAGATTTTAAGTCATTTTCACTGAAAACATTTTTGTTTATTATCCATTTACTCAAAGTTGGAGGAGCCGAGTTATTATTCACAAAAAGCTTTTTTACAGATTTTATAAAATATAAATGAAGTTATTAATTCGCCACAGCGTGACAGTGGTGCCAACCACTACTATCATCAAATTTTCGAATTTAACTTAAAAATACTTGTTGTTTCATGGCACTTTAACAAGATTTTTTAGACAACGCTTTATGCATTTATTATACATATCTGCCGGCACATAACAGTGCATTTACGTCTTCAATAAAAATTACACGTTGCACTTTATAAAAAATTATTATCACGCTAGGTGACACTTGTTAGGTAATGAAAATTGTTAGTCGTTATTTTTTGTTTTAGTTGAGATCACAAATCTGATCATTAAAAATATGTCATATTCTAAATGAGCACAACTGCAAATGTAATTGTGCAGTTGTACTCGTACAGTGATGGCAATTGAAAAGTGGGAAGAATTATAGGCCCATATAGGCGTTTGCAACCAAAATCGGTTATATCTATCTAAATTTTGCAAACAACAGCGAATATATCCAGATGAGAAGAAAAAAAGCTTAAAACATTTAATAAGAAAACACTTTGGGGAAGATTGGCTAAAGAGGGAAGACCTTTTGTGGTATAAAAAATTATTACACAGTAATGGGGGAAGAAACGAAGAACAGAATAAAACCCAAGAAGCTATGCGATAACCTGAACGAAGAGGCTGCAGTACATATCCAATTTTTTTGTTCTCTTTGCAACTACCAACTTAAATTTGTTTATTTCATGCAAAATAAATAATTTTTTGCTCAGTGTATGTTATTTGTGAGCAAAACTGGATATATCCAATAGTTTTTTGCTAATAACGCCAAATTGTTTAGTTTTTATACAAAAAAATATATGTTAATCACTTGCATAACCCTATTAAATTTAAACTGTTTTTGCTAAATAACAATATTTTTTTAAACAAATATGTAGGGTGTTTTTTTCATCTCCTGAAAGATTTGTAAAAGTGGATATATCGGGTTTTGCACGCAAGCTCCTCAATTGTTTGGAATAACCTTCAGAATTACACTAATAATAATGACCTTTGACATAAATACAATCAAATTAAATACAATCTTTAAATTTTCTTTCAAAAGAAAAAAAATATTTTATGTAAATTTGTTTAGTTAAAGTTATGGTTTATTAAATAAATAAATACTTGTAAAGTAATTCTGTAAATATTTGCGCGCCGATTATTATGTCCACTTTATGAATTGCTGATTTTTGAAAATGTAAACTTAATTCTTATGGTATAGTAAATTCCAAAATTTGCACAGACCTTTATCCGGTTTCGGAAAAACAACAATATCAGTATCTGTTTCTAATGTCATAACAACAGGGGCGGATTCAAGTCTAGGTCTAGCAGCTAATATTTGGGGAATATCTTCATAACTTACGCCATAACCGCAATAATGTCTTCTTCTTAAAGTAACTTTCTTTGAACCTCTAGCACCTTTAAGACCAAATAAATTTGAAAAAATACATTTTAGTTTAAACAACATTGAAAAATCATCAAAAGTAATAAGCAAAGTATGATAAGAAGTACAAAAATGCCGATAGCCCCAGGATCTATGTCTCTATTACGCGACATTATAAGTGTGAATTTATTTAATAAAAAATTGAGTTAACGACCACAGTTGCTTATTTAAAAAAGTAAAAGCTAAGAAAATAATATGTGGCTAACAGACCGCGCAATTTACGATGTTGTCAAGTTGAATCAAAATCCCCATATGTGAGTATTTTGGAATGCAAATTTCTTCTAATATCAATAAGGTTTTCGTACTCAATTTGTAATACCCAAGGTCAAACGTTGTCTGTTGAGTTATCCATATGTATACTAATTATACTAAGTTTAATTCGATTTTACTCGCAATATGAATGATATGATAGGTACCTATCAATTTATAATTTATTGAAGTAAAATTTTAACAATTATTACTTCTCTTATAACATATAACATGATCAAATCTTGTTAAATATATCTTTTAAAATCTTTAAATAAATAAAAACGCTAAACTCTGTATTTGTCTTTTTAATGTACACACTAAAAGAAAACAAAACTCACTATATTTACCTCAGGGCTTACAATTAAAATTTTTAAAATGTGATTAAAAACAGTAAATAGTTAATTAAGAATTAATAATTTAAATCCTGATAAAGATTTAAAAACATAAAAAATTCAAATCGTCAACAAATATCTAAAAAAAAAATTCTTGTTGAGTATTCTTATTCGTCAAAAATCCTAAAAAATTATCTAACGCGGAAGTTAAATCACACAAATTTTATTAAAATGTTTATAATTTTGTGGTTTGCTTCCATATTTTGACCAACCCTGTATAAACATTTTAAGAAAGATTTGGAAAGTATTATTTTTAAAAAAATACATAGAAACTAAAAAAAATCCAAACAAATAAAATTGTTGTTGAAGCTAGGGGCTCCCAATACAAAACGGCCGACCGGAAAATTCATGGTAAGTCCGCATGCCAGTCCAGCACTGTAGTTGAGTATATGGAAGAAGAAAATATAAAGGAAAACAAAAAAGTAGAAGAGCGATAGATGAGAATAGTGTTGTAGAGATAATAAGGGTGCAAATAATAAAATGGTTGGGTCATAAATCAGCTGAGTGGCTGGAGAAACAACAGAACGAAAAAAAAGGGAGACCAAAAAAAAAGTAGAGTAACTGGAGGAGCATGACATTGGCATAAAACAAGAAGAACCTCACAGAACAAACCCATGAGTCTATTAGAGGTTTGACGAGTTGAATATACAAAATGTTTTTAAAATTATGTTAAAAATTTTAACAGTTTATAGTCCTAGTTGAAAGAATCCTAAATAACCAAAATTTTCTTTTATAAATGTGTACAGTTTTCGAGATATACATTGTCGAACTTTAAATAAAAAAAGTAGTTTTCCACAAAACACCATGTATTATAGCAATTGTCTTTATATACAGGGTGCGATTAAAATGCAGTAGAACTTGATTATAATGGACCCGCTTGTAATGGACTTCCGGCTATAATGGACCAGTTTTCACGGTCCCGCCTCAACTACTATCTTAAACAATGTATTCAATGTTGCTTATTATGAACTCGCCTGTAATAGACTTTCGTATATAATGGACCTCTAAAATGATGAGGTCCATTATAAGTAAATAATACTGGAGATTTTCAGCAAAAATTTAGTCAAAATTTCCGCATTGAAGATAAAGAAGAAGGAGAACAGCAATAAAAAGTTACAATAGTTAATTATAGCTAAAGTTCAACCAGCAAATTTTTCTGCAAAAAGATGATGGTTATGTAACTCTTTGTCAGTTAAATTAAATTCGAAGTACTTTAAATAACATTTATTAAAAGAAAAAAATTAAACAAAGTACAATTACAGTTTTTTTTTAATTCTCGCATTTTAAATAATATTTTTAATATACAGAATAATGTATAAATTTATCTTTTATTTTCATTTAGAACGTTGTATCTTCATTGTTGCTTTGATCAATAAATTAATCATTTATAGTAATACGTATATTAAATATTATTTTCAGTCAAAAAATTCAATTCTATAAATGGACCCTCGATTGTAATGGACTAATGTTGGCGGCCCGTCAGGTTTATTATAAGCGAGTTCTACTGTAGATGCAAACATTTTAACTACAAAGTTGCCTTTTCAAATGTTGGTGATTTTTGAGATGCACGCTGTAGAAAGTTATATAGATAGATAGGATTTTATACTATATTTATGAGAAATGCTTCTATAGACACTCAGAAATTAACCAGTGCACCCTTTGGGCGTCGCGGGTCGTAGCTAAACTTTTTTCTCGTAACTAATATATGATATTCCACACTTGTAACTATAGTAATAAATAAACTATTATTTGATTTTGTATAGTGAAAGTTATAGCTTATTAAATAAGTAAACACTTGTAAAATGAATACGTAAATATTTATACACCTATTATACTCTTATGTACATACAAAAGTTGTTTGACGCAAGAGTGATTTTTTGACCCATTGTAGCACTTTTGCTACCGCGACATTTTTTTGATTTTCATGTTAGTAGACTGCTGTCAAAATTCCGTGCAAATCTGTCAGAGTTTGTGTTTTACATTTTTTTTTTTAAAGTGTTTTCGTTGTTGTATCAGTGGCGGCTGGTGATTTTTTAATACTCTGTATTTTGAAAATAGAGCATGGGATCCAAATTCTGTTTTAAAAGATTATTATTGAGACCACACTGAGGGCAACTGCTAAAAAAAAAAATTATCGAAATTTGCGAAATTTGATTTTTAAAAATGGTGGGCCTCACCTGGGATTTCCGAAACGGCTTATATTAGAGCGGTGGCGATTTTTTTTCAGCATTATGAAACAAATTAATAACTAGGTTTTTTTGTTTTTTTTCAAAAATTTTAATGATAGAAAAAGTTATGAGCATTTGAAATTTAATTTTCGAAAAATATTTCTTCTCTAAAATTTCATTACTTTATATTTTTTTCAATAATTAAAATTTTGGAAAAAAAATACCTAGTCATACATTTGTCTCATAATGCTGAAAAAAAATCGCCACCGCTCTAATATAAGCCGTTTCGGACATACCAGGTGAGGCCCACCATATTTTAAAAATCAAATTTCGCAAATTTCGATCAATTTTTTTTTTGTAGCAGTTCTTCTTAATCTGGTTTCAGTAGTAATGCTTTATAACAGAATTTGGATCCCATGGCCCATTTTCAAAATACAGAGTTTTAAAAAAATCACCAGCCGCCACTGTGTTGTATAAAAACAAATGTTAAATAAACATTATTTTTTACGATGAGAAACCTTTTAGAAAAATGAGGAAATGTTATGCAAATATTCTGGTGAATCTGCTCCATAGGCATAATTTGTAAATGGTTTTCCCATTGCAAAACTGATCATATAAGCACGGAAGGTGATGAAAGCGCAGAGCCATCATTTACTGGAACGACTTCCGAAATGATTAAAGTCCGTGGTCTTGTAAACAGTAAATACAGTCTAATACAGTAAAAATCTCAACTGAATGTGTATTCAATCTTTTGCATAAACATTTAAATATGAAAATGCTAACCGCGAGATGGGTGTCGCGTTTATATAATGCTGACCAAATTTGTCAGCTCATTCGTGAAGGGTTTCCACCTCTAAATTAATCGAATTGGATTACGAATTGTTGACTCATCCACCCTATTCACCCGATCTGACTCCTAGTGATTTTATTTTGTTCCCGAAATTATAAAAATGGCTCAGTGGAAAAAGATTTAAACCAAATGAAAAAGTGATAATCGAAACAAACGCTTAATTATAGTTTAAAAAAATTAGAAACTCACTGACCAAATGTGTAGAATCGGAAAAGAATTATAGTGAATAATAAACTAGTTTTTTACTGTAAAATAAATTTTTCATTTAACTCGCTCTACCCTGGTATGTTTACTTCATAAATTGTAAATTTTTAATTTTTGAAAAGATAAATATACATCTTATTGTTATAAAATGCAAAAATTTGCACAGACCTTCATCCAGTTCCGGAATAACAACAATGCCGTCAATATCTGTTTCTAATATCGTATCAACAGGTGCGGATGCAGGTATAAAAGTTCTAGGTCTAGCTGTTTCAGAAGCCGGTATTCTTTGGGAAATATCTTCATAACTTGCACCAAAACGTGCTCTTCTTTTAGTAACTTTTTTTGTAGTTCTACCACCTTCAAAGTAATTAAATAAATCAAATAAATAAAAAAAAACATTAATCTAGTTATTTTGTAACGTACCTAAACAACATTGTAATATCAGCATAAGAAAGAAAAGTATTAAAAAACCTACAAAAACGCCTATAACTTTAGGATCTATGGCTTTTTGCGTCATTATAAATTTGAAGATAATTTAGTAAACAAATATAAAACAAAAAATATAGGTTACCGATAACATGCTTTGCGGTTTAATTAAAAAAGTGAATACAAACATAAAACCTCAATAGTAGACTGCGCAATGAATGACAGAGTGAGGTCATTATGTGGATGAGCCTTTTGCGATGTTGTCAAGTTGAAGGAAAACCACCTATTATATTATGTGTGTATTTTGGAACGCACAAGGACGGAAGCTGTCTGGTTGGTTGTCTGCGTAATAGCTCGATTTTATTATGAATGATACTCTAATAATTTAGACGACTTTTGTTCTCTTAAGTTAATTATATATAGGGTGTTATGGAAATGAGTGCAAATATTTTAACCTGTAATACAGCACCACAAATAATAAAAATCTGTAAAAAAAATTTTGTCCTATCTCAACTAACAACAAAATTACAGGCCGTCAAAGTTGGGTATAAAAAAATATCTTTTTGTTATATCTGGAAAACCGCTTAACCGATTAATACCAAATTTGTTACACAAATGAAGTTGACTGTACTCTTTTTATTTCTACTAGCAAAATTTTGCTGCACATCTCAATTTCAAGTTACGGCACTTTTTTTTCACATTTTGGGTAATTAACCAATTTTCTTCTTATTAATTTCCAATTTTTGTAGCAAAAATGAATATGCTAGTAGATTCTACATAAAACTGCAAGAATGCAATATTTTGGTAAAACGTATCGTTTTCGAAATATTTACGTTTAAAGTATAAAACTGACTTTTCATCTTTAACTTTGGCGTCCTCTAGCTCCTAAACGGTGCAACTTAGTATAAAGGTAAATTGTGTTAAATCGCTTTATTTTGACCTGAAAAACCTATGATTACCCTACCTTAAAAAAAAATGTTATACGTTTTGTAATAATTAATTTTTAGTTTATAATTTTGTTATCAGTTGAGATAAGACAAAATTTTTTTTACAGATTTTTATTATTTGTGGTGCTATATTTCAGGTTAAAATATTTGCACTCATTTCCATAACACCCTGTATAATACGTTTACATTTTATTGAAACAAAATTTTAATATTTACACCACTAGTACTAAGAGTAAACATGAAAACAAGATCAGATTAATTTTCTTACACAATTAGGATGAATCGCAACTTTTTTATAAAATAGCGCAAAAAATAAAATAACAATAACGTAACGGTGTTCGTTACGTAACTAGTGGCGTAATAAACATTATATAACTCAAATTGGTCACTATGTATGTAACTTCTTGACAAATTATGTTATTTATCAAATAAATAAAATTAAGATATTACGGGTATTAACAAATTAGTGTCAGTAATGTCAGTGATAGATAAATTATTGTACGTAGCACGTAAATTAATAGACTACTGTTCTTACATGACTTAATAATCTACAATTTCATTGATAGCTTCCACACTCGTGAAATATTAATCCCTATAAACTTATAGTAACATAATAGGTAGTTTATTATAAACGAGATGAAAAATATTCCATTACACCAAGATTTCAGGTTATAGATAAAGGGCGAGGTCTCTAATAAAATTGCCGTTGAGGTTTGTATCCTACCTGAACTTAGTCCAAAAAAACATTTTCAAATTCTGGTTACCTTCATTCCATTATTTTTTATTTTTATTGCATATTTTTAACATATTTAACAAATAACAAAACAACTTAATGATCATTTTTTAATTGCGTTTTTCTGTTCTACTGATTATTCATTAAACGCATGTTAATGTAGGTAATTTTTATTAAAGCAAACTTAGGTAATAAATATAATAATTGTAATCTTGTGCAGTTTATATATTTCTTAAATTGCTAGTCTTTCATATAATAAATTGCAGTTTTTTTTCCAATGTACTTTCTACGACACATTTTAAAGATTTACGGTTTTCCCGGCGCATCTACCAAGAATTTGTAAATTATTTCCAAGTCGTTTAATCACGACAACATGTCAATAAAAAAGAACAAAACTATAACTATAAAAACTATTTTTTTCCAATATTTAAAGTCTATCTATCAAAATGTTGTAAAGCTAAAGTACCTAACTGGTATATATGGAAACTTTGAATGACTTTAACGTTTCTAACTATTAAATAAACTAACTGTAAGTAATTAAAAATAATAATAAATTTTTTCCTAAAACACTGAAACAAATTGTAATAATACAAATACCTACCTAATAAATAAAATAATAAGGTAAGATAATAAATAAGTCGTGCACAGGTGTTCCAAAATTATTTGGCACAAATTTAACCATGATTACCCTAAACCAGTAAAAGATAAAAACCGGTAAAATTATTGTCTTGGGGCGTTTCTGCAAAAAATTACAACTAGCCAAACTTGAAGATTTTAAAGATTTTTTTTTAAATATCTCGAAAAATGTTCTAGCAATTATTGAGCTAAGTTTTTTAAAATTTGCTTAACTGGAATATTAATTTTGGCTATTACTCTGAAAAACTTTTTCAGAACTTTGACAGATTTTATCCGAAAAACTTGGTCTAACTATTTTTTTAAAAGGAATTTGATTTAAAAACTTTTTTGGCTGTGGCAAAATTTTGATAAACGCACCCTTTTCGAGTAAAAGTGAAAAAACCGTCGAGTACGTCGATTAAAACAAAAATTAGACAAATCCTGAAGCAAAAGCGAGAAATTCCCTGAACAACAAATAATAATGAAACGTACACAAATGATGAAGGTAAATGTCGCGCATTTCCTACCATCTAGAAATGCAATTTACATCACCGCATCTCACTCCACTACATTACGACAGCTTTATTTGGCGATACAATGAAACTCACAATCCAGCTCCTGAAAATTTTTTTGTCAATAGGGTCTCACTAATCGAAATCATAGCAATGATTAAAACGCCTCCAATAAGTCCAATAAGCAAAGCTCCTGGTCATAACCTCGTTTATAGACATTTCCCGCCAAACTGGAAAAAAGCACAAACCAGGAAATAACAAAACCAACCTTACAAAGAATCGACCAATTAGTCTTCTATGTACTCTATTAAAAATATTCGAAAAACTAATACAAAAGCGACTGCATTAAAAAATCAGCCAATCTAATTTAAGCCAACATAACAATTTGGATTTCAGAAAAAATTCTCTACGAATCACCAATTACAATGTAACCTTAGTAATAGTGCAAGGATTTGAAAACAAGAAGTACACTGTTTTTGTATTTATTGACGTTCAACACGCATTTGACAAGGTTTGGACAAGGCCTCAAGTACAAACTACTAAGAGTCTCTCTACCTAACAAAAATTCTGTTTTCGTTCTTAAGAAGAGAAAACGTTTTATCTTAAAATGCACACAAATTTATCTATAATAACAAATGATTCTGCTTGAGTACCCCAAGGCAGTGTTCTTAGACCGACACCGATATCTGTACTAGCGATATCCCGTTGTTAGAAAACAGCAATGTACGCCGATGATATTGTGTTTATATCTCAAGACTGGAATCTGAAAAAAGGTAAAATCCGACTGCAGCTTGCCGCCGAATAATTAAACAACTAGTTTGCAATTAATAGAATATTTCTAGAAATAAAACCAAATGCTAAGCCAAAATCTTTACTCTTAGACGATTCGAGAAGCCAGAGGCAGCTGAGGCTGAATAGAAACCCTATATCTTGGAATAGTAAGACCAAATGTGTGAAATTTCAGGGTGAACACCTTGATACGCGCCTTACTTAAAAAAAGTTCAATAAAGCGTCTTCGCTTCTCTAACAACTCTATCCTTTAATTAAAAGAAATTCTTTGCTGCAAAGCAAATGCACGCTTTTGTTGTATAAATTTAAATTGACCTATTTGGGCCAACGCTGGTAAAACACACTTCAAGAAACTTCAGTCCCTTCAAAATAAAATTCTGAAAATAAAGACCAACACACCGTAGTCACACTTTTATATTATGAAATTGTATTATTATTCGACAGTTTAACCAATCTACACTTAGTGATATTAAGAGTGAAATACCCAAAAGAAATAATTTTCTGGTAGTGATTTTTTGCCAACAGAATGAGTAAATTTAATGCTAGTTATAGTAACCACTGCAACGGTTTATCTTTGACAGCTCTTGCAAAGAAAAGTTTAGCCTCTTAGTTTTTGTTAAGAAAAAAGCTCATCAGAGCTGATACGTAAAAGTATTTTTTGCAGTTGTGTATGATTACTTGAATTAAGGCATTAAGAGTAACAAAATCACCATCTTAGCGTTTTCAACTGAGGTAGAATTTTCTGATGGCTTTTCGAAAAGTTGGTTTGTCCTATCACAAAATTGCCCACCGTGTTGATTCTACTACAATGATGGTAATGCGTGTGTTGCGATACATATTTGTATTTTGTAATTTTGATAAATTAAAGTTTAGTTATTATTATTTTTTTAATTTTTTTTTGCGGATGTCTACAGAATAGTAAAATTTCTTAGCGGACCACCAGTAGTTGAGAATAGCTGGTGTAGACAGAAGAAAGTAGAGAAACACGAAACAGACCAACAGGTCAACGGAGGCGTACCACATAGCGTCAAGACAAGCGCTTCAAACAACTAGCCCTTCGAAACCGTTTTGCTACAACGCGACAACTCGGTGAAGAAAAAGGTCAACTTGTTAGTATGCGAACGATATTTCGCCGCATTCGAGGTTCTGGAGAGCGACATGATGTTGAGAGGCATGTGCACAGGACTGTTGAAGTAATGGTTTGGGAAACTATAGCCATTAGAAGCCAATCACCTCTTATGTTTATTCGAGGCAGTATGACAACTGTGCGTTATGTACATGACGTCCTACGAACCACTTTACTGCTTTACCTAGATGGCCGCAACGTGTCCTTTTTCAGCAAGACAACGCACGTCCACATATTGCTCGTCAAAGTATGGACTTCCTCCAAGAAGCTGGCGTTAATGTTTTGCCATGACCACCCCGTTCACCGGATTCACATCCCATCGAGCATGTGTGGGATATGATACAGAGAAGACTGTCCGCTTTGCACCGTCCTCCTCATACTCTGGCATAGTTAAACCATGAGGTTCAGGCTGCTTAGAACAAAGTGCCACAAGCAAACATCGACCATCTCATTTTATTGATGCCTAGACTGTACAGCAGTGTATCAGTTACAAAATCGCCAAACACCTTATTAGTTGTTTTTTCAAGTTATTGTCACTAAAATTTCTTGTAAATCTCGTCGTTTGGTTCTTGATGTAAATAAGTCAACCATATTGCCAAAAAATCATGTCCAAAAAATTATTTCTTCTGACACTTCTCATGTCACTGAGTATAAGTATAGCAGGAAACAGCTACTGATCTGGTTTTTGTGTAATAAAATAAAGTTTAATTTAGTTATAGAGATATGATTAAAAATCGAGCCACATATGTTTTAAAATTTGATAAACCTTACTTGTTGTAGAGGTAAATCCAACACTGTTTATTTATTTGATTTTATTACCAAAAATTATTTTATATAACTTAAAAAAAATTCATGATAAAAAGTACATATATCAAATATTCCTTTGTATATCAAACGAATAGCATGTAATTTACAAATATTATTTAACCCACCTAAATTGAAGCTCTTATACTTTAGTGTAATTTTGAATTCGTGTTTAGTTTTGTATTTTTAGTGACACCGAAGTGATGTCGAAGCTATTTTATCTTCCGCTCTTAACAATAATTATATGCAAAATACACTGTTTTGAGTATAATATAATCACGAGCTATCTACAAGCAAAATCAATCAAATATGCAACAATTTTTGGTTGTTTTAATAAAAAAGGTTTGTAAATTAATTATAGAAATTGCAGCAAACTACATTAAATTTTTATTTCCAAAGAGAAAATTAATTTGGTTAAAATAATTTCACAAACTTGTCCAGTTTCCGTCTTTGATATTAACCGTCAAGATATACATAAAAAAATAAAAAGTGGACACCAACATATTGGAATTATTTTAAACGGAGATTGTATTTCTAGTGAAAAATTTTTAATCAAAGTAAGATGATCAAAATTATTAAATTTGTTAAGAACATCCACAAAACAAACCTTTTTCTAGTGTGGTCAAATCTGTCTTTTCGATGTAAAACACCATTGGTTAATAATAGCCTCTTCAGAAAATATAACAGTAAAATTTAAAAACGTGATATTAAACGTTAATGCAGATATTCATTTAACATTTCCCCAAAAAAATTCAAATTGGACTGTTTTGGACATTTATAACCCTGCATCTCAACATGGGGGTACTTTAAACTTCACACAGATTGGGTTTTATAATAGAAATGTGGGGTACAAAATAAAATACTGTGGATCTAAATACTGGAACAGAAAAAATCTTACTGGAGTTACTTTTAAATCAATGGTTGTGGTAAATTATTATATTTGTAAAAAAAAGTTTTTAATTTTTTTCTAGTTGCCAGTACCATTTGAAGGAACACTGGAAAATTATTTGGCCAGTGATGATAACAGAGATATCAACACTTTTAATAGATTTCACAGCAGATTGATAAGTTTTTGTAAAGACTTTTACAATTTCTCGTATAACATTTTTAGGAAAGAGTTAGAATCTGTGTATAAATCTTTTTCTAGATTGAAAATTGATCTGGCAAAATCATGGGGTTACACAAACGCTGATGGTACTTTTGACGGAATGGTAGGAGCTCTAGAACGTAAAGTTATAGATTTTGGAAGCTCTCCTCTCTTTCTTAGAGAGGATCGTGCGAGAGTTATAGATTATGGAAGAAATACCTGGATTTTGAGGTTTTTATTTACTTGAGAGTCACATGACATTAAATTAAAACCAATGGGGGGCAAATATTACCTACAAAATTTTTCTCTAAATATTCTCAAATTTAGAAAAAACTAAGTTTAAAGTTAACAAAGTTAACTCATTAATAAAATAAGAGACGTCATAATTGAACATAAAATCGTATCAAAAACATATTTTTTTAATACAAAATTATTTATCATGAGACTCTCTTACCGAATACCACACGAACTTTGATTCATTTCCCAAAAAATGCTTCTCATGTTTTTAAAAAAGGTCTAATTAATAAGAACGTTTTTCAAAAATACTCCAAAAAATTTACGGAATGTTTCAAAGAACTTGTGATATTATAACTGATAAGATTTATAGGAAATAACCAATTTTTAGGGCTGCTTTTATTTTTCGAAATCCAAAATCTCGGACCTCTATTGAAATATTTTTACATCCTTTACCAACCTCTGTGTGGATAATCACAGGCGTACTAGCAATTGTTTCTATAATAATATTAAAATTAGCAACTAGTTTTGAACGAAAAAAAATTCATGAAACTGTTGAGACTTCTTGGAGTGTCTCTGTCATTTTTACATTGGGAGCATTTTGTCAACAAGGCTCTCCTACAACACCTAAAATGACCTGTGGCCGGATTGCTGTTTTTTTCATTTTTTTACTTTCTGTTCTCATTTATCAATTTTATTCAGCCAGTTTAGTGTCTCATTTACTGAATCGGCCACTTACAAAAATAAAAAATCTCAAAGATCTACTTTTGTCGCCTTTGAAAACAGGATGCGAGGATATTCTGTACGACAGGGATTATTTTCTGGTAAAAATAGTTTTCAGATAAATTTTGGTATAGCGGATTTTTTAGCGTACCAATGACAAAGTTGCTCGTGAACTGTACACTAAGAAAATTTTGGGAAAATCAAACTCATCGAATTTTCATACTCCTGAATTTGGTTTAAAACTTGTAGAAAATGGAGGTTACGCCTTTCATGTTGAGTTAGCTACTGCTTATCCTATAATCGAGTCGACTTTTGAAGATCAAGCAGTATGTGAGCTTCGAGAAGTTGAGTTGTTTAGGACTCAACCAATGCATGCAAATTTTCAAAAACGGTCACCGTTTCGGGATATGTTTGATACTTGGTGAGAATGTTTCGAGACTTTTGTATTTAGCAACTAACTCTTTTTTCAGTTTTCAGAGACTCGCTGAACATGGGCTTTTGGTAAGGGAAAGGAAACATTGGCATCCAAGAAAACCAGAATGCATTCAGTCGTCTAAATCTATTCGTTTTAATGTGGGTTTAGATGAGTTTTATCCCGCATTGTTAATACTTTTGGTGGGAATTCTTAGTAGTTTGACCATTTTGGTAGTTGAAAAACAGATTAGGTTTTTTTGGGACAGGTCAGTTTACGTACCACCAATTTTTGTGTTTAAACCAAATGGAGATACTGTATACCCTTATGTTGAGTAAAAAATTTCTTATTGTTAAACAAGTTAATAGGAAAGTATCTAAAGTTTATTTTGCTATTTATATAATAGAAGTATGTACATATATAAAAATTTAAAATAAAAGACTTAATTTGAAAGCAAAACACATTCAGTCAAAATTGTGTAAATACACTCCATATCTAGGTAAAATTTAATTTTTATTCAAAAATAATAATAAATGTTATATTAGTTATTTTTGTTTTGTCTTAACATCTAGGTGTCCCAAAATTACGGCCCTACAATACTACATATAATTTCTATAATTTTTTAAGCTTCGCTGATGTATTGTTCAGCTAATTTTGATTCTTAGCTTTTCAGTTTTCGATGTCGTGAGCTTTTTAAAAAAATAAATATTTTTAAAAAGTATAGAATGTTAATAAGACATAACGGTTTAGCCACAATAGACAATGATATACATTTATTTAAAATGGTTTTTGAGATAGTGATAGATAATTGATTATAATTTCGGACCAATCAATCTAAAGAGGATCGAATGGCACATTTAATATTTAAATAACGTTTACAACTTCTAATTACTAAATGATATTTCAATAATTAAAAATAAATCTTTAAGCTTAAATTAATCTTCATAAAATCATACAATTAATTAATTAATTAATTAAGTGATAAAGTCAATTGAATTTAAGTAGAATCAAGATAATAATTAATTTGAAAAGTAAACTTTGATTTAAACAAATAATATAAGCAAATGGTTAATTTTAAAGTAAGAAAAGATAATGTAACTAGTTAGAAATAAAAATCGGAGGTTTAAATAAGCTTCACGCACATTTGACTTCTTTTAAAGTTCCTCTCGTATTTCCTTGCTCACTTTAGAAAATATAATTTATTCATTAACAAACAATACAATAATAATAATAATAGAGATAATTTACAGAAACATTAAAATAAGATGAGACATAAAAAGAATTTTAAAAACTAAGAGACTTAAAGCATCCCTCGAAATAAAAACAAAAATAAAGAGAAATAAACTTCTTCAATGTAGCAGAAACGTCTCAAGTCCCTATTCAGGCCACCTACTTTTGGTTTTGAACATATCTGATTAGCCATCTTTAGTTGGCAATTACACCGACTTTCTCGACTATTTAGCTCTCCTCTGGTGTGCTGTAGGCTATAGGCTAAAACATATACCAATTCAGGGTTCTTCCGATAACCCACCCCATCAAAACGTAAGCAAGGACAGTAAAAAACAAAAATCAAGTAACAAATTCAATGCCTTAATTAAAAGAGTTTTTAAAAAATAATTCAGCAAAATCTAACATCACAAAGACAATTAATAAGGAGGTTGATATTCCATTCTGCAGCTCTCGTATGACATTGGACACGCTCGGCACTCTCCCCCTGGGGCATAATATACGATGGCATTTTCGATAGAAACCCTCCCTCCACGGAGATTAAAAATAGGGTTTTGACAATTAAGACACTTCTTTGGACAAGACACTGCCGTTCAAAATATTAATGGACATGATTCTCGGAGTTTGAAGTATTTATTTTTCAATTGCACAAATGTGTTTATTATTATCGCATTTAGTAACGCGTTTCACTTTTTATACGCTAAAATAATTACATTTTTTTAAAAAGAAGGAAATAATTTTGCGTTTGTTCAATTCTTTCGAGCAAATTTTCAAATTTTCCGAAATTTTTCTTCTTTTGAAAATATGAAATTCACAAAGGCGATGAGTAGGGCTTTAGTGGGTTACAGTGGAATGATCATCTACTTACTTTTGTTTTAACGTTTTGCTTTGCTTCTCAATTATTACACTAAGGAACAAATTTTAATTTTTAAATTTTTTTAAAATAAATTATATACAAACTAGAATTATTTTATCTATCAGATAATTTAAACACAAACATTTTTTTCTAACACGTCAAGTTTTTCAGAAAATAAAATAAGTAAATTAAAAATTTTTTGTCTATGCTAACTAAATATGTACATATTGTGGCGAGTTATAGTTCCCCTAGCATAGTAACCCCTTTGTTCAGTATACTGTTTAGTCAGCACATTAGAATCATATAAATACCACGTTCTGGCTAGAGTAGGGCGGATATAATGTATTAGCCTTGTGCTGTGTGCAGGTCTCATTATTTTAACCAATTTAGTTAATAAGTGTAGTAAATGAAAATAATAAATCAAAGTGTATTTTTCAATTAATAATTAATCAAATCAAAGTGTGTTTTTCAATAATAAAATAAGTGTAATTTCAAATAGTGTAAAATAGTCAAAATAAAAGTTTTTAAAAATTCAGTTGTTAAATCAACGAATTTAACTGGCGCTTACACTGGTTAACATGATTTTATTTGCTGTCTAATACGTAACTCTTATGTACTTTTTTATGCAGATTTTAAAAATGTACTCGAAAATTGGCCATCACGTCAGGTTTCTAAAAAAACTTATAAAATATTTTTCTATACAGTGTGAACCATTTGTAATGAATAAATTCGATTAAAGTTCAGTGAGTTGCCTTTCAGGAAAACGCTCGGACACGTGTCCTGTTATTTTTTAACGCACATTTTTTGACAAAAAAGTTGTATATACAGAAAGTCCCAAAATCGAGATATTACCCTCAACTTTGAAATTTTAAATAAGAACCCTAATATTTTTTAGAATAGTTGAATTCTACGTATAACTTTGCGTATTTTTTATATAGCACACCCTATGTCGATTTTAAGTTGTTATTGAAAAAAAAGTATTAGAAGAAAAAATGAAACTATTAACATAAATTGAATTGTACAAGAACAAATTTATAGTAAATGTCAAATATTAACAGAATATAGACAAACCTGTGAATTTTTGTCAAATTAATTCATTACAAATGATTCACGCTTTTCTGTCAAAAACAACTGAAAGTCGACGTTGGGTGTGCTACATAAAAAATACGCAAAATTATACGTAGAATTCAAATATGCTGAAAAACATTAAAGTTCTCATTTAAAATTTCAAAGTTGAGAGTCGTATCTCAATTTTGCAACATCCTGTACATCTAATTTTTTTGTCAAAAAATACGCGTGAAAAAATAAGAGGACACATGTCCGAGTGTTTTCCTGAAAGGCAACTTCCTGAATTTTTATCGAATTTATTCATTACAAATGGTTCACACTGTATAGAAAAATATTTTATAAGTTTTTTCAGAAACCTAACGTGATGACCAATTTTTGAGTACATTTTTAGAATCTGCATAAAAAAGTACACAAGAGACACGTAATAGATATCAATAAAAAAAATCAAGTTGACCAGTGTTATCGGAACTTCACCGCCGTGAATCCCCTGTAAACATTGGTTTTACAAACTGCATTACTCCGTGATTAACACTAGCATCGCATAGTAATCAATAGTAACAGTAATATTTAAAAATTAAATAATTTTAAATTTAAATACACACATTCAAATTTAGTGTTATTAGAGGAAAGTAACCAAATATGGAATAGTATCCCTAAAATGGAATACCGCTCTTTCTTGAAAACGAATACCCCTAGTCACAAGAAACAGTGATCCTTTATTTCTTTCCATCATTATATTCGCATACAAGTTTCGATTTGTTAGTCTAGCGAGCATTGTGGCCACAGTGAGAGTACTTTATTTATGTACTCACAGAAAAGATTTTAAGGTAAACAAATACTAAATATTTCTCGATAAGTGATTGCAAATAATATTATATAACTGTGCATTGATTATATGTTTGTTTGATTGTTTTATAGACTTTTTCTCGTCTGATTGTGTTTAATAAAAAAACCTGATATTTATTTGGATTAGTTTGCAATTTCCGAATATGAACAGTTTGTGGGGTCTAAATATAGAGTATTCCATATTTGGATACCAAAAATATCACCTGACTGGATTACAATTTGATATTTTGGTTTTAGAATGGCGTCTTTGAGTTCAAAAGGAAAACGAAAAGAATGGAATCCAGACCACATGACGGAAGCTATACGAATGGTTAGAGACAAAAAAATGAATTATTTTAAAGTAGCAAAACACTTTGATGTATCAAGAACCACTTTGTTTCTTTTTGTGTCAGAAAAATGAGTTATCCCCAGAAGAAGCTGCAGCCACTAAACTAGAAAGAAAATCTGTTTTAGGTGACCAGCTCGAAAGTCTTTTAGTAGAAAAAATTTTAAGTTGGAGAGCAAGTTTCATGGTTTGATGAAAAAATGGTGTCTCCCTATGAGATCAGCCCAATGCCAGATAAAAAAAAATTCTAAGAGGGGAAAAAAGGCAACTACTGCTGCAATTATAACATCTTCATATAAAAGTGAACTTATTGACAATATTAAAAAGAAGGAAGAAAACATGATAAACCCAAAAAGTTTAAAAATAAAAAACAGAAAGAAAAGAAAACTAAGGAAAAACAGCAAAAAAGAACAAGTTTAAGAAAAGTCTAATTGATTCCGACGATGAAGAAGGAATACATTTTGACACAGACACTGAGCTCGATGCCGTGATAGGACAGAAAATACCGGACTCAGAAGATGCAGAGTGTATGTTCTGTAACGGCCTGTTTTCTCAAAATACTCAAGGAGAGACATGGATCAAATGTCTTATGTGCGGGCTCTGGGCACATCGTGATTGCACAAGTGTAGAGTGCGACACTTGGATTTGTGATTTTTGCAAGTAACTTAAGTTGTTTTTTTAAATTTAACCAAAGTTCCTGTAGTATCTCATTAAAATTACAGCTTATTATTCGTAGTTTTATGGTAGTCCATATTTGGGTACCTATTCCATAATTAGGTACCTTTATGTTAATTTTGTTTTTGAAATTTTTTTTACTTTAAACTAATATATGCAACACAAAACTGTTATTAAGTTGAGGGCAACTATATGACTGATAATAACTAAGAATAAAAGTTTTAGATATAGAATATCTTTTTTTTGTAACACAAAAACAAAATAGTATTCCATATTTGGTTACTTTCCTCTACTTATTAGAAAAATTAATCGTTTTTTGCTGTGATAAATGGACATCCCAGCGATAATGGATCATGTTTAACGTCAGTAGGCCTAAAAAATGTCACCATCATAACCAACCTCGGTGTTAAAAAAATAAATAGAAAGCATTGGTGCTATTCTAACCAATTATAATCAATTTCACTAAATACAATGTTTTTGCTAACAGCTCGAAATGATTTTGTTGGACCAATAATTTCAATTACAAAACTTCCAAAAATAATTCTAGATTTCTGTTATTTATCTATCATTCTCCCAAAGAAAGAGAGTAATAAAATCGGCTTTAATACTACAAAAAATAAATGTATCCACAAGGTTGATTCTTAACATTTATGTGTACAGATTACAGATTACTCGAATAGTTTGTTCTGTTTCTCCACTACAAAAAAAAGTTAAGGGGTACTGCTAACTTCCACCTACACTACAACGCTTTGCTTGGTTACCTATCATTTTACTTTCGTTTTGAATTTTGATAAATTGTTTTCATTTATTGTTACCGCAGTTTTAATTTAAAAATTGATTAAATGATAACAAAAATGGGTTATCTTCAACATAAAAATGTAATATAAAACACAAAAAAATTCTCATCATTTATTTCTAAAATTTGTACACAATAAACAATAATTAACTATTTTTTCTAAAGTGCATAATGTCATAATTCAATTTGTGAATGGTTTGACAACATTCTTCTTACGAAAAAGATCTAAAATACATTCCTTTTTGCAAATTATCACTTCTATCATTAGCAAAAATAACGAGTAACAAACACCAAAAGAAAGAACAATTAACCCTGAAGAAAACTCTTTCAATCCAACATGAAACGTGAACTTCTTAGCCGATTCTATACACATCGGCTTACGAGCATCCCAGTATTTTCTCAAACGGTACATAATTCCATTTTCAACCAAATGCAACATACTGAAGACAACGTTTCAGCAAAATCAAAAACACCAAACACCGTTTAAAGTTCACAGTGTAGCAATAAAAGAGGTAGAGATTTTTAATAATGTACTTGTCAAAAGCACGAAACACACGTGTCGCATTAAATTCTTACTTATGCTGGAATTCTAAATCACTGCGCTACTCCATCGGAGTAGCGCAAAGTTACGCCATCTAATATATAAAGTATAGTAAAGTTACGACGTCGCCTCTAGCAACTCAAATTACACCAACGTAAATCTGATTTAAAATTAGGACCTGTAACGGGCCAGTTTACAGAAGGTGGCATTAACTTTAATTGCGATTAAATATTTAATTCGCCATTAAATGCCGATTTTGACCAATCAAACCCGAGGAAAGCCGACTTAATCGAGAATTAAAAGTTAATCGCAATTAAATACTTAATTCACGTTCTGTAAACCGACCCGTGTGGGGTCTATAAAGCCTAATGCACTTATAAATAAGATTTTTTCTTAACTCTGAGTTTGAATCTTAAATTTCTCTAAGCAAGCGACCATAAATTGTTGACCACTTCACCTGTGTACAGTGTTTCTTATTGGTTACTAAAAATGGTTCTAACTAAACTAAAACGTTTTAAAACTACTCGTAGATGAGTCGAACTGGTCAACTCAAAATCGAACTCCCACCACCGAATTACGAAAGCATCTTACTTATAAATTCGTTAAAATGCATTATAGTTTCGGCTTACTCAAAAAGATCTTGAGTTTTTTCGACAAACACGTGTTGAAAAGCTTTACCCCCTTTATTGTTTTGCCGATTAAAGTCACCTAAATGGACTATACCTACCAATAATTCATCATTTCTCTAAACGGCGAATTCTTCTGAAGATTCGTATGCATTGGTTGCGTCCTATACATTTGCACTTCTTCAAGTTCACAAATTTCTTCATTTGTAAATGTTTCCTCAATAATAGGATACGCTGTACTAGTTTCAACATGAAAAGCAAATCCCCCCCGTTTCACCAATTCCACACCCCTCGATGGTTCATAAAAACCCGAATCATTATTAACCCCCTTGATTTTTTTGTTAAATAAATCAATAGCTGCCGGATCTGTAGTTTGCTATAATCATGAATTAAACAAGTCATGTATTTTCGAATTATTTTTGTTACCACAAAGTAATTTCTGTCAATCAAAATATCCTCAATCCCGGCATTCAAATTACTGTCAGTCAGATCTTTCAAATTATTAATTTTCCTCGGAGGGTCTATTAATAAATAAGAAACAATACTCGCGGAATAAAACTGATAAATCAATATACAAAACAAGAAAACAAAAATCGATAAAGTCCTGCTACTAATTAATTGAGGATGACAAGTGGCTCCTTGTTGGCAGAAAGCCCCCAAAGTAAACAGGAATAAAAAACTCCAACTACTGTCAACTAAATTACGTTTTTGCAAAATACGTTTTTCACGACTGAAAATAATTTTCAAGAAAAACATCAAAACTGCCATCATTAGGCCGATACAAATCCAAACTGTTTGAGATAACGGCCTTAAAAATATCTTATACGAAGCTTCTATAATTTTTGGTCTTCTATAAATAAAAGTGGATCTCAAAATCCAATTTCCAAAACTGTAATCAACCACCGGCATTCTATCGAGTTTGTAAATTAAAGGAGAGCTCCCAAAATCAACAAGTCGTCGCTCCAAAAGGCCCACCAAGCCGTCAAAATGTCCATTCGGGGTTAAATAGCCCCAAGAATTTGTCCTCTGTATCTCCAGACTAAAATTATACATTTCTCGACAATAATTCACTGTAACACTCTGAAATCGGTGCATTGAGTGAAGTTGACGGTTTTCTTCACTTGTTAGATAATCTTTTAGTTTGATAGTAGCGTCAGGGATAACAACAGCTGATTTAAATTGAACTCCAGTCATGTTTTTCCTTATCCAGTATTTATTATCTTTGAATGTTACTGGAAAGTTTGTTTCTTCACCGTATTGCCCTAATTTTGTGACTGTAAACTGGCCATGATGGCTGAACGCAGGATTGTATACGTCCAGAATTGTCCATTCGTTCAATTCGCTATTCAAAATTGCAATATTTACGTCTGAATTAATATTTAAAGGTGCTTTTTTAAGAAAATTTAGAGTTTTGTTAAAATTTGAATCAGTAGTTGTTATTAACCAGTGATAGGTTTCGTAAAAGTATTTTTTGTCCTAAAAATTTTTCAGTTATAATATCACAAAAACTTGAACTATTTCCAGAATTTTTTCGAGTGTATTTTTTAAAAAAATTCTGAAATGCCCAAGAGAAAATTTCCTCGAAATGAATCCAAGTTCGTGTAGTATTCAGCAAAAGAGTCTTATGACAAATAATTAAATTTGTACTAAAATGTATATTTTTGTAAAATTTTGAATCCAATTATTAATCAATAAATTCTTTTGCACTTAAAAAATATTTATTTAAACCTAGTTTTTCTTTAATTTAAAAATACTTCCACTTGTTAGTATCACCTTTGTTAGGTAACATAAAAATACTTCAGAAAAATATTGATTTCCAGAGAAACAAGTCGTAATATTCATTGCTCATTGGTTCTAGTATAATGTTATAAAATTTTCAGTTCAGAGTACCCAGCAACCTGACAGAATAAAATTCCCTAACTTTCCCAGGTTTTCCAGACGTCTTCCGACATTACTTTTGCAAAAATAATATCAAACAATTTTTCCCTTTATTATTATTTTTGTAAGTAGCTTTAAAACATATTTAATGCAATATTAAATACACTCATCGGCACAAAATTCGATCCATACTTGATTTTCTCTTAAACGAATTTGTTATAATTTTTTTTCAGTCAGAGAACTTTTAGGTAGATATAAGATACATTTCTAACCATTGTTAAGACTACAAAACAAAAAAATAAGCATCTGATAAAAATTTTTAAGTTTTTTTAACTTTTTTATTTTCTTTTATTAAGATACCTGTGGATAATTGTCTTTATTGTGATACCTGCCACTATACTTGGCATCTTAATTTAATCTTACAAGAGCAAATATGGTTCTAAATCCAACGGACGCAGCTAGAGCAATTGCTTTAGTTTAAGATAGTCGATCACAATACTACGCAGCTCGAGTTCTTGGAGTTTCAAGATGCAGTGTGCAAAGAGCTGTAGAACGATTTCGGAAAACTGGGAACTACACTAGGAGAGTTGGGTTCGGAAGGAGGCAATGTACTGCTCGAAATGATCATTTTCTCACACTGTAAATGTTGAGAAATAGAGTCATAACAGCTGTTGCTGCTCGTAGTTCTTTAGAAGAAATAAGAGGTGTAGCAATTATCGAAAAAACAGTAAGAAAGAGACGAAACAAAGAAGGATTTCTTGCAAAAAAACCAGCAAATGGCTTCAAGTTAACCAGAGAGCATCGAGAAGAGCGACTTCGTTTTGCTCGTGAATATGAGAATTGGGATGTTGGTGACTGGAGACGAATTCTCTTCTCTGATAAGTCGAGATTTTGTCTTCATTTCCCAAATGGACGACAAAGAATCTGGCGACGCTGGAGAAAAGATTTGTACAGTGTAATTACCGAAACTGAATTTTGGAGGTTTTCTCACCATGGTGAGATGGCATTAGTTTGGAAGCCTGCACCGAATTAGTCATTGTAGATAGGGGAAGAATGAATGTCAACAGGTATGTCGGAGACGTTTTGGAACCTCATGTTGTGCCTTATGTACAAACTATTGGGAAAAATTTCATTTTCATGCACGTGCTTACACTACACGTATCGTGAGCACGTATCTCGATCGGGTTGTTATTCAGCGTATGATATGACTAGCGCGCACTATAATGGGAAGAAAGATTCGAAGCAGAATTCCTGCTCCAGTACCTCTGAGAGACCTAAATGTGGCAGTAACTCAAATTTGGGACTAAATCGGCCAAAGACACTTTATTGAGGGAATGCTAAGAAGAATGGCAGCTGCAATTCAAGCAAAAGGAGGTGATACACATTATTAAACTCGAGTTTAGTTTTAGGTAAGTGTAGGTTTTCCACTTTGTTAGGTTTTAATTTAGGCTTTCATTTTTTTGTAAAATTCAGCACTATTTTTATTATTGGAAAATAAAAAAACTGTTGTTTAATTTATGCTGTTTTTTGTTTATACTTATTTGAAATTGTGTAATTTATAAAAAATTGTTGCCGCTTAGAACAAAATTCACTTAAGAAAAATTAGATATAAATGATGGATCGAATTTTGTGCCGGTGAGTGTATTAAAAAAACTACAAAAACAACACTTGTTCACACAAAATTTCTAAAATAATACCAAAACAAATATTCTGATTTTTTTTTATACTTTATAATAAATTTCTCAAAGAACCTGTTTTTACTGTCAATTAAGTAATTGTACGTTTTTCCAAAAATGTACAGAATAAAACTTCACAGTACGTTTCAATGGTAAATTTTGGATCTGAAACTACCTATTTTATAATTTAGCAAAAACTCACAAATTCAAAAACAGCATAAAATCATACAACTTACAGGTGACGTCAAGGTCACACTCACGAACGTTACAGTATAAGAATCATAACGTTATAGATCAGTTACACCAATAAATTTCTTTTTGAAGCTGTTTGAATTTTAATCATATTGACTACTTCTCTTTATATTTCAAATATTTTGAGATTTCTTAAATAAAGACGTTAAAACAATTTTTATGACACAAATACCGGGTTTTCATAAATGATTGTAACATCGTAGGTGGCTGTGGAAATTTTTGATATCACGAATATTTATTGTAATGTCCTATTTTCGCAACGGAATATTAGAGAATGGTTTCTGGAGTTACTCAATTGTCTAATAATTATTATAATAATAGCTAAAATTATTGCCTTTTAAAGGTAAAACATTTTTTATTTTTTCCACAGCCACCTACGATGTTACAATCATTTATGAAAACCCTGTACTATTTTATTATTTAACAATAATTGTACTAATCAGTCTTGTTTTCGCAAAATTTTTTTGGCAAATACCGAATTATAACTAATTTTGCTTGGGCATTTTCGTGACTTTCCTAGTTTTTATTAATTTTTCAAAATCATATTACTGTTTTGACTAGTCTCTTCAATTTTACGGATACGTTCTATAACTTCTTGCTTTTTTTAAAAGATTTTTTTTTTGTTTGTTGTAATTTGTAAGACTGTTTCACCGGTCGTCTAATTAATTTTCCAGATAATAAATAATCCCTGATGTTTTTAAAATTATTCAATTTTCCTGGCCATTTCCTGCCTTTATGTAAATTCCCTGACTTTTCCAAATTTTCCCGGTTTTCCAAGTTGCTGGGTACCTCTCAGTTATAATATGACAAGTACTTTGATTCTTTCCGAAAGTTTTCTGAGTTTTTTTAAATCATTTCAAAAACGTCATCACAAATTAGACATTTTTAAAATCCACGAGCAAAATGTTCCTGAAAATGAATCAAAGTACGTGTGATATTCAGCAAGAGAATCGCATAACAAAAAAATCCTTTTGTACTAAAAACGTTTTTCACACGATTTTGTGAACAATTATTATGTCACTTGATCAATAAACTTCTTTGACACTAAATAAAATATGAAATTATTTATTTAAACTTAGTTTTTCTTTAATTTGAGATTACTTCCACTATTAGTTTCATCTTTGTTGAGTAACTTAAAAATACCTACTTGCAGAAAAAAATTTGTATTTTCATAAGAAACAAGTCTTAACATTCGTCTCCCATTTTTTCTAATATATTATAAGGTCATGTGATTCTCTTTAAAATATTACCTGAATGAGTATATTAGCAAAATCAAGACAGTTTTCGTCCATAATAACAGCTAAGTGAAAGTAGGTGCGGTTTAGTATTTGATCCATTTCAAAATTTTGATTACGAATGTTGATATATAAAAATCGTAGACCCATTTTACTTAGTGTAATCAAATGTTTAATATTTTCTGCAAATTAAAATTATTGTAGGATTGTGCATTAAGAAAAAACATCTGAACATTGATGCAAACAAGAATTCCCAAATATAAAAAGTAATAATATACTAGCTGAATCGACAGACGATGACCTGTTCAAAATTTCAAAAAATTTGTGATCGTTTTATGAATTTGTGAAAAGCTATTAGAAATGTGTAAACAAAATAAAAATTTAAAAAAAATGTATTTTTGAGTGATCATTGTTATCTACTCGTATTAACGATTGAGGTCATAGAAGAAGAGTACGCCAATGGAAATTTTACATGCAAAATAAATTCTATTAGCAGTTCGTGTGATATGGTATGCTTGGAATGTGATTGACTTGGAACCATGCGGTTTTGTTCCAAAATTTAAGTCTTAATTGCATTAAACCAAAATTTCATGTCAAAATAAACAACTGAATCAATTTTTCGCTTGAATCACAATTTACGCACGTAATAGCAAAATAAATTAAAAAAGAAATAAAATACCTACATTATATTGTTGAATAGATCGCAAAACAACTCAAAAGTAGAACCAAATACAATTTTATTTTAATTTAGGCTGGAATACGTTTTTCTCCAAATCTTCCAAACTTTTTTTGTATCCCGAGAGTATAACAAACAAAATAAAAAAATAAATCAAATAAGTATGTCGTCCCTATCGTCAGTAATAATCAATTATGTTTTTGAAGTTTGTGCAAAATTTTTCGACTTTTCTTTATAATTGTCCTATTTTTTTACACTTCCAGGACGACAAACAAAACAAAAAAGAATGAGTTATGATCGTAAGTTCATACAAATATCCCATAGAAAAAAGCACTTTCAGTTTTTTATGATTTTGCAAATTTCCCGATTTTTCAATCTTTCTGTCCGTAACAACCTTATATGTATGCACTGTTACAAACATTAAATAAAAATTGGCAAGAAGGAGGACGGTGCACATCCAGTTGGGCGGCTGAATGGAGACGGAAATCCATTGGACTAAAGTCAGCGGCGAAAAGAAGGAAAATACAGGTTGTATAAAATTTTTTTATAAATAAACAAAATTAAACAAAAAAAAACAAAATTGATAAACAAAAATTAGTAATAAAATCAATATAAATAGATGAAAGCGATCCATTATTGATGTATAATATTGGATTAAAAAAGGCGAATTTTATCGAGTCTATTTGCACTTTATTAGTAAACGATTTATATTGAACATATTTCGCCTTATTTTTTTAATTTTGCTTAGTTCATAATTATTAACGTCAAAAATTAATATTTTTTGTTAGATCAACTGAGGTCAACAGGCGTAATAAGTTTGATGGAGGTGTGTGCTTATGTAATGTGGTGAGGAATATACGCGACCACCCACTGCTCAGTTATTATTGGTTGTGACGTTTTTAAAATTAATTAATTAATAAATAAACTAAAATTAATTTCGATTTACAACGCTTTCTACAATTATTTTTTTTTAAAGAAAAACTATTACTTTTCTCTTCGTTTCAACCCTGAATATCGATTTAATGTACTAAAGTCCCAATTAAAATTTTGCGGAATGACGCGCTTCTAACAGAACCAGGTTTGGCACCTTTGGCAATGAAAGACTGGAAACGACAAAATGGAGCGAGTGCTACATGTTGCGGCGGCTTGCTACCAGGTATTTGTTTACATTTTTATTCGAAAAATTACTTCACCTAAAACCATCTGGAAGTAACTTCCGAATAAGCAGGTAACCGAGGGCTGCCCAAATCGAGGCCAAAATGCAGCGGAAAGCAGCCATTTTGAACAGTTCGAGAAATGCATTACTGGTTACTACAGAATAAATCATAAGAGGGTGACGGTAGGACCAATATTGCAGGAACAAAATTTAAAACGTAATTCATATTTAGAAATGTTGCAAAAATTTTTAGTTGATAAACTGGATGAATTGCAGTTAAACTACCGAATGACAATGTTTTTCCAGCACGATAAGTGCCCTGCTCATTATGCCAGCACTGTTCGCCAGCGGCTCAATACAGTTCCATGATAACTGGATAGGGAGAGATGGTAGCAATTTATGGCCACCGAGAAATCCTGATCTCACAATAATTGACTTTTATCTGTGGAGTCGTTTAAAACAAATTGTGTACAATGAGCTACTAGACAATGATTAGAGCAATGAAAAAATAGGATACACAAAATGCAGTCCTGTTCTTGCCAATTTTAGAAATAAGACGCAATTTCAATGAATTTAGAGCTCGCACTGAAATCTGTGCAGAAAAAGGAAGAGCATTATTTGAATAAAAAATTAATAGTATAGGGGTTTTTAAGAATTTTATTTTATTTTACCATTTGTTAAATTTCATAATAAAAGCAGGACAAATCAACAAGATTGAAATATTCTGAGAAATCAAAAATAAGAAATTTTTTCCTCTTTTAAAGTCGAACATACTGTAGAGTAGATTTCTTCAAGATTGTTTTAAAAATTGTCACCAAACATGTAGGTATTTTGTTTTTTAAATGTACTTTGTAACTGTATTAAGTGACTTCATTAAAAAAATTAAATACATGATTGTGTTTAAGCATAATTGAATTTTTTTGTAAACACCTTATAATAAATAACCTTTCCTAGTGGCCGTAAAATATAAGTATTGTAGTTTGTAGTCTTAGCTATACTTACTTTTATTGCAACAAATTTAATAAAGATGGTTTTTCTCGCATTTTAATTACGTCAGTTGCAGTAAAAAAAGATCAGAGAGAAGAGAAGAAATAAAGTTCATGTGGCATAATTTGGAGATTGCCGGAAGAAAAAAAATCTGACGTAATAAAATCAATCGAAGACAGAAAAAATAGTACAGCCATCTTGCTTAAGAGAAAAAAAAACATATTTAGGTAGCGTAACAAAAAGAAACATAATAAACTTCAAATTCCATTATTCATTAATTGAAGTATGCCTAACCAATTTCAGGAATTTTTATAAAAGTTGGCCAATGTACACAATAAATAGGAAAAGTGTTAAATAATAAGATAAAAAATAATTTAAAAAATTAGTTATAAACGTTTCCCAAAACATTTAAGTTATATATTAGAATATTGCACAAATACCTTTTTTACTTTCACACAAAAATATAGTTCCCATCTGTACATTTTTTGCCTCACAGTATTTTAGGATTAAATTGTGGTCAATTGTTAGTGCCTTTGGAAAGACTTGGAGTAATACCAACAAACCCAAGATAATATTCATATTGAAGTGCACACCACAAACTGCAGCGTAATTCCATTGTCGTTTTATATAATTCGCGCAATTTAAGGAGAATTACGAGTATAAATGTTTAATTTAATTGCTTTATTAAAGACGTAACTGTATTTTGAAATAAATATTACATGAATATTTTACAAATATTTGAAGCTCTTAGGCAATTATTACATTGTCATACAAAAACTACAATACTAGTTGTTTCACAGTTAAAATGAATTAATAAATAAATTAAAAACTAATTACAAGTACCGATAACAACAGTAATATATTTACATAAATGACTTAAACCTAGTTGAAAAAACTGTCTCGTGATATCAACTATGATATTTTGTAGTAAAAAAAAAATCAGCCCGAATTTTTGTATCACAATATCTACTTCAACAGGAATAGTCTTTGCCACCATTCCCATACAAATTACAGCGAATAAAAACTTTATTTGGTATAGCAAAATTGTTTTAAAATACTTACCATCATTTTTCCAAATAACAAATTATAAAGCCTTGATCAGGTAAAACTGTCAACACTAGCAGATTCCTAAACACACAAATCAAACAAAAATTGAATGCAATGACTGTGTTTAATCATTTTAACTTCAAACATAAAATTAAATGCTGCTACAGAACTAAACCCTTCTAGGGGAATGTGACTGAATTTATCGTTCTTCTAATATCACAGTTTCTTGGGGACATAATTTAAGTTCCTTGAGTGTATTATTTATATCTAACAAAGTCAGCTGGAAAAACAAATCTGTCAACAACTACCCTCAACAAAAACACACAATACTTACATCTCTTCTAGGCCAGCTAGATATTACTTTATATTCTTCCCGAGGGTAACCTTTGACCGTTAAAAAGTCAAAAAGTACTTTAAGAGGAGTATTTGCTTGAAACCGGCGTTCTATACTTTCCCCATTTGGTAATCTAAACCGAATTTTAGCTATACCATCACCTTGACTGAGAGGAGGCTCTGATGGTAAACTTGCTTCAACTTTTTTGCGATGTGCTTCTTTCCTTGCCAATTCTTGTGCCTTTTCGTTTTCTATTCGCTGACGAGCTTCTGACTCGGCTTGGGCTTGCTGTCTTTTAGCTTCCTCTTTCGCCCTAAAAAAAAAATACAGATGTTAAAAATTACATTAGAGTAGACAAAGAGAAAAATTAAGTTTGTCAAGAGTTCTTGGATGTCTCCTGCTAATGATACAACAGTTTATAAAAAAAAAGAAAAATGGAATCCCTAAAATTGCAAAACAATTAATTGTTTTGGTTGTTAATAAATGCAAAAAAAAACAACAAGAAAAATTTTAAATCACTACAAACGTTGAACAGTAATAATATTATAAACAATTATAAACGTATAAAAACTGAATTTTATTCTGGTATTTATACTTTAGTTATTTAGCAAATCTTTGTTACTGAAAAATAAAATTACCTGTCAGCTTCCAAGCTTTCACGATACGCTTCATCCTGTTCCCACTTGACCAATTCACGTTCTGCCCTCTCTTTCTCTTCCACAATTTCGACTCTTTGATGTTCTGTGAACACCTCAACTGCTTCAATTAAGCTCGAAAGTAATTCATTAACTCCCACATTCCCTTCAAACATTAAAAATTTACAAATAAATCGGTTTTGTTGTATAAAATGTAATTAGTACCGTGTATAACACTAAAAATATCCGTTGAAGATCGAATTCTCATAATTAGGACTAATGCAGGAAGTCTATCGACCGGTATATTGCGTAAACTCATTGCAGCTGTTGCTCCTAAAGCATTATTGACATAAGTTTGTAATCGAGCACGATTTGATTCAAACGTAAGATCCCATCCCCACAAAATAAAATTTGTTTCAAACATTTGCATTACACTTTCATAGCCTAAAAGTTGGGTACAAAAAACGTTTGTTAAAACGCTGGAATCGTGGTGAAGATATATCGCTAAAATTTTTCTCTGCAAAAAAAAAGATGTAATAATAAATTCAGTTAAATGATAAAAACATACTTCTGCTGCTGGCTTCTGGCAAGCTTCCTTAATGGCATCTTCTAAGGTACTTTGATAAAAAGCCGGATGTACAGGACCGTACCGGTTTGTAAATTGTTCTGAAAAACTTATACTACCAACAATTTCGTCTTCTATATTATCTGGAACTGTTCACAAATCAACAAAACAATTAATTAAGAGTAAACAGTACTAACTTAACGGTTCGGTGCGTTTTGATGGAATATTATCAACAAAATATTCATCATCAACGTTGAAACTCTCTGAAGCATCTTCAAATTCATCATCGTCGCTATCAATTTGAACAATGTTTGTATTATTTTGTTTCTTGTCTTTATTGTGGGTTGAAGATGTTGAACGTTTTAATATTAAATCATGTTCTGGGTAACTAAAAATTAGGAAATTAATTTTAATAATAAAAAAAATGTTAATATCTTACTTTATTCCGGAAAGAGCTAACATTGTTTGGTCGTCTATATTAGGCGGCCAACCACTCCAAATTTGATTGCGTACATGAATATTTGTTAAAGAATATACATCTGCTTTTACTTTAAGTATATTTTGAGTGCCTGAATATTTGAGATTGTAGGTTTTATCCTCGCATTTTACATTGAGAATGTATTTCCCAGTTAATCTTTCTTGGACTTCTAAACTGTAATCAATATTTTTACAAATAAATACCATGTGTCTTATTTATTTAACAATAAATGTAGCAAACAATAATACTGTGAACGCAACATAAATTTTGGTAGGCAATGAAACAATTAGTTCGTTAATGAATTGTGGACTAGACGAAAAATACCAGAGTTATTTATCAACTTTCTCGATAACGACCCCAGAGATTTCAGTAATTTTCTTATTGGTTTTTAGAGATTCAGAATAAATATCTCTTATATGGGCGCTTAGGATTAATTAACACTAACAAATTCTTTTAGACATAAAATAGATGTTGTTTTCGCCCCTAAATATAAATTTTATTTTAACATATAATAAACCAATAAAAACATTGTAAATAGTTACTAGACAATGCCCATGATTTTATTTTTATTATTTAGAAACTTTTATTAACTAGAAAAAGAAAATGTCAAAATAACCCAACAAATACATAAAATGTACAGTACTGCGTTATAAATTACTTATATTAATTACGATTTAAAATGTCATAATTAACCCTGAATATAATTAGATTAAAAAATAAATCAAATTCTGTTTTAATTAGTTAAAATGGTTACCTCGTTTATATCGACGAAGTTCAATCGGATTAAACCGTTAAGTTCGATCGATATAAACGCATAAATCGGTCCCATTTTTTACTTGAATTAGATTAAATCAAACCAAATTTGGCTTAACCCACCTAATATAAACAGTAAGATTAAAATTTTTCTCACATGTGCCATACATTATATGTTTATAGGTTTAGTCCAATCGGATTGAACGCCCTCTATATAAACATAGTAAGTGATGCCTACTTAGGAATATCAGTGAAGTTCATTTAACCTGTCATAACAAAACTTTCTAACACTTTTCTATTTTTATTTCGCAACAAAACACAAAAATGAGCTGTGTCCAGTTAAAACTGTCACATTTTCTTGTGAAAAACTCTTGAGTGTGTATAGAAATCCCTTATTTTCAAACCAAATTTCGAAAATACAATACATTGAATTTTTTTGATCACGTGATTGATGTAGTTCAAATAAATAATAATTTTTTCTTAAACTATTTCTATCATTATTTTCTTAATTGCTTTTTCCAATTCAGTTACAAAAAGTAACCATCTTGATAATATAGTTACAAAATGATTCAAGAGTTGAATTGTCCACCAAGTACCTGTAATTTTAAAATTTTGGTAATGTATGCAAGCTTTTTTTGGTTATTTTGGTGCGTTCTTAAAAAAAAATGTAAAAATGTCTGTTTTAAAATAGAGGTAAAATAACCAACCAACAGATGGTGCAATTAACTGATGAAGGATAACATGACCATTGCAATTGTTTATATTTTGAATACGTGATGTCAGTTATTTGATTAATTAGTGTTAAAATCACGATAAAACTATGAAAATTATTACGATTAAAAAGTGTGATTCTGATTGAGATAAAGCATGTAGAGAGCTAAATTCAATTAAAATTATCAAAAAAATACAGAATTACTTCTATTGTTGAGTTATTCGTGCAAATAATTGCTCTTCGTTAAAAATTCAACTCTTTAAATTGCAAGAACCCGAATATTAGCAATCGTTACAATATTTTTTTACTTGATTGCTTGTTATGTGTTTTGTTTACATGGCATTAACACATAAAAAAATTAAGAGTATGCTAGGTATGCTTTTTCCATGAGAAATAGAAACAATGACTTACATTGTAAATCTTCTTAAGAAAGACCTCATTTTACCATAACAAGATTAGAGACGTCCTAAATCGTAATAATGCTAATAGTTCAAGTAGGATGTCTTTGTTAGTAAGATTTACAATTGAAATCGCTACTTCTATTTCTCATAGAAAAGTATACAGCAACGTATACTTTTCCAAACCAATTTTGGCGTACCTGACTTTAAAAGCAAGTTTTCTGTTCATTACTAGTGCAATAAAGATTGTATTGTTTTATTGAGGGTCGTTGACCGCTTTGATGCCATCAAAGAACACCGCCCGAGATAGGCAGATTTGTCACCATCTTTATGTAGATTTGGTTTGCCCCGGGCGGTTTTCTCAGATGTCACCGAGGGGTCTAATGACCATAAATTACTTGCATTTGGTAACAATACAATCTTTATTGCACTTGAAATAAACAGAAGACTTGCTTTTAAAGTCAGATACGCCAAAATTGGTTTGGAACACTATACCTACCTGTATGAGTCGTGGTATATCACAGATAAGTAGGCTAACATTGTAAATAATGTCTTCAGAAAGATATTTCGTGTCTACAACCTTTTATGCTTTGATTCTTTAATAAGTTTATGGTTACCCAAACACCAGGACCAGGACAATGCTTAACACGTACACAGGCCTGATCCAGCAACGAAATCTGTTTACCTCCCTTTATTAGGGTCTAGAAATAATGGTTGCGGTTAGTTCTTCATAAAAATTAGTGAAATTACATCGTAAACACGAAATATGTGAAATATGTTTCTGAGGACTCTCGCAATAACCAGAATCATAAAGATTATTACAGTTATTGCAAAACTACAATAAAATCGTTCAGTGAGAGATGAGGGCAAAAAAATTAAAGTCATGTTAAATGTGCAAAAAAGCAGTCAGGAATCAATTTAACAGCTTTAAAAATCTCCTATCGATGTCCTACCGTTTTTATGGAAAATTTTTATTTAGTGGTTATATATTTAATTATTATTTAGAAAAATTTGCATTAAACGTAACAACCGAAAAACCCTATATGTACTCTAAAGTGTCTGCTTTAGTGCCTAGTCAATAAAAATGCTGACATATAAACTAGTAAGAAATGTGTATATTTTCGTAGACATTTGATAACGTAATATGCAAGATTATAAACAAAGACTATTTTCTGATTTTGTCTAGGCTTATATAACTGTAAATGCCTAACCAAAAGTTGTAAATATTATGGTACGTTCACAATTTAATGACCAAATGCAATATACAATAATTAAAAAAAAGTTTTGAAAACCAAATTGTTTTGAAATCTATATAAAACATTAAATTAAAAATTATAAACGCTACAAAAATAGAAAATCAATTAAAGTATAAAGCTTAATCAGAAAATAAATATTGTATTAGTAAAATTATCGATTGGTATGTAGGTGTAGAAAATAGATGCAATTTATTTACTATAGAGCATTTTTTAGAACTTACTCTCCTTTACATACCATTTTCATAATAGTTTTATTAATTCTTAGATAATAAGCTCATAAACCGTATTCGAGAATAAATGCCACAGCAAAATACTTTTAAAAAAAATCGACCCCTATTTTTTGTAATTAGGACACGTTTAACCAGAAAAAAATAGTATTTTACACTACAAGCCCGTTAGGGTAGCCTTTACAGCCGAGTCAGAAAATTTGTGAGACGAGATCGAAGAGCGAAATGAATATTTTTTGTAATATTTCTGTAACTAATTAATAATTTTAGAGTTGCTTTAAAGATTGTTTGTTACTAAATAAACCTCTGTTGTCAAGATGTAAAAAGCCTGTTAACAGTTGAGGTGCCTTTTACGTTTTGACAACAGACCGTAATTTGATGGTTAAGAGGTTGTTTACTTAGTAACAAATAATCCTTAAGGCAACTCTTAACAACTAGGCATTACAAAAATAATCGTTTAATAATCACTTTTCCGGGTATGACGTAATAAGAAAACTTTTGATTTGATTGGTTAAATTGTCGTCTCTTAGTGAACGTAAGTCTGGTATTAATCGGTTTATTGCAACTGTCACCCAGACTTCGTCAAAAACTACGAGATAATAACAATTACACAACAATGAATCCATAGAAACAAAGAATCTAGTTCCGAAATACGTTACCACGTGTTTTTGGAACAACAAAAAAAGTTCCTTTATTACCACACAAGTCGATTCGGTTATAACTTTTTTTTAAACAAAAATACGGGTCCCCTCATTTTTAAAGGAGTAACAAATAATACACTTATTGTTAATTAAAAGCAAAATTTGGAACAACGGTTATGAGGCTAGTATATTCATTCATAAAAGACATCTTTTATTATTATTATATGTAACTTTTAATGCATGTTTTTTATAACAGCACAATTATAAACGACATACGACATGCCAAAATTATCTCAAAGCAAGGTGAGGCCTAAATAATTAAAAAAATTAATTTCTTACACTTAATTCAAAAATATAAAAATATACATAAAAAATTGTAATAACTTTTGTTGGCAAATGTCAATGCGTTCCAGTATACTACAATGACTTTGCACAATTTGCAAAAATAGAATAATTAAAAAAAAACAATAAAAACATACTCATCCTCTGATGTGAATCCCCCCTCTGATGGCTTAAGTGACAAATGTAATGCAGATTCCTGTGGCAACTGCAACGACGAAAAAGGGGTGTTTTCATACTGGCTCATTCTAGCCCACCCTGACAAAAGCTGACGACAAGGGGCTACTTTCAATTCATTAAATAGCCTCAATTTTAAATCAGCTAAAACTCTATTAATAAAACCCAATCGAACAATAAACTTAACTAACAAATTGTGGCCGTTTCTGGTAGTTCAACTGTAATAATCCTATCACAATATTGTACATTAAATTTGAGCATCTTGGCTGAGTTGGTTCTTGAAGAAGTTGAAGGTTGTTCAGTGGCTGAATTGTTGGGCACTGTATGTCCAACGTTGTTACCAACTTCCATCATATCGGTGGCTGTCTCAATGGGGCTCGAAGGGACATTTATGTAGTCGTCAACCACCATAACATCGGGGTCTGACCGAGATTGAAAAGACTGACTGTCAGGTGGCATAACACGACTGACTGCACGCTTTTAGGAGAGAAAAGTTAGGGTTTTGGGGGGTTGTTTGAGGGAACACTTACTAGTAAATCCCAGTTCGTTTCGTCTAAATGGTAAATTGCTTCGGCAACATCCTCGATTCCAGTGCAAGCCTAAATAATGGAAAAGAAAAATTGCTAATGAAAAATACTGAATGTCATTCTTCTAACCTGACTATTTCAAATTGCTTTCTAACATTGATTTTATGTGGAATTGAGAAGGAAAAATTACCTGGAAGTCTGCAAGGATTTCTTCGCGATTTTCGGACATTATAACAAGGACGCACTGTATTTATTTCACAAAGGGACACTTAGACAAACGTTCTGATAAAAAGGAAAAACACTACCTGTCAATTCCCAAAACGTCTACAAAACATTCTTTACTGCGCAGGAGCAGCGCCAAATTTGAATCAGTCGTTAATGTTTTATTTTATTTAAAAACTAATAAACAAATAGTAAAAATACACCAAAAATTTTTTTACAAAATTAATCGCTGCTAGACATATAAGAATTTTTGTTATCAGGTTCATATTCTTTCTGACATTCACAAAAAAACATAAAACATTTTCCAAAAAAATAGCAATAAGCTGGAGCTTTTCTAAGTTTTTTTCGAAATGCTGGTTGATTTCTGGCAGTTGTAGCAGCTAAAGCTCTTGTAGAAATAAATACCTAATAAAATTGAAATATCGGTACCAAGATTGTTAAATTGTTCAGAATAACTTACTGTTAAAATGTAAATTATTACCAGAATTTTTAATATTTTTAATGACATTTTTACTTAACAATTTTTACTCAAAAATTAAAATTTACTTATTAAACTATTATATAAGTTGTCAATGTAACAAGTGTCCCAAAAGTAATAGTCACTCACTAATCAACGCACTAACTGAAAGGGGTTGAAAGACGGTTAGAGAAGTAATAAATCTAGTAATCTACCGAATTTTAGAAATCAATAAAAAATCTATTTGTTTTATTTTTTAAAAACATTAGCCGTAACCAAAAAAATAGTATATTAAGTATGGAGAACGGTAAGGAATGCTTACCGTTCCAAGACAATTGTTTGGAGGAGGAGCGAAGCCACGACTCCAATTATTGTCTGAGAACGGTAATCCTTAACGTTCGACATGCTTATAACGTTTTTTGCGCGATTGGAGTTTCTAGAATAATAATAATAATAATTTATATCAATACATTTGTGATAATCGGAAAGATTGAAACTGAAAACTTTGGGTGGCTGCTCCATGGTTGCTATAGTTTTGTTCCAAACAAATAAAATTGTCTTTTTGATACAATCATTACGTTTTCGATGCAAATATGAGCGATAGTGATGATCTACCGGATGATTTAGAAGACGCTTGGCAAGAAGGATGTTCGGCAATAATTCCAGAAAAATCTAAAGCCCAATATGAACAGACATACAAGTTGTTTAAGGAATGAAATGGCGTAAAGCGAAGATTTCTGTAATAGAAAAGAGCTTGTTAGCGTATTTTGTGGTGAAGTGGACACTTGAAGGCTGCAGGCAGTTTATGGGCGGAGTATTCTATGCTGAAGAGTACAATTTTTCTCCATGATGCTATCGATATTTCTAAGTGTGCTACATTAATTGCTTATCTTAAGAGAAAAAATATTGGATATCGGCCTAAGAAGGCTAAAATTTTTACCAAAGAAGACATGGAAAAATTCTTGACTGAAGCACCAGACGAACAATTTTTAATTCAAAAGGTATGTTGTAGATGATGAGGTGGTACATCTGAGTTCAACAACAATATATTTGCAGGTAGCAATGATACTGACAGTATCGGGCGCTTGTAGACGAGAGGAATTGTACAATATTAAAATGAGTGACATAGAAGAACGTGAAGAAATGTTTATAGTAAATATTCCAAATACAAAAACGAATATTCAGCGAACGTTCACAGTAATTAATGAAGAAAATGAAGCAGTTCATTATTTGGAAATACTTCGAAAATACATAAGAATTTGACCAAGCAACCCAACGTCAGATCATTTATTTCTGAACTATCGAAATGGCAAATGCACTAGGCAAGTCACAGGAAAAGGCACAATTGGAGGCTGGCCGTCAAAAATTGCAAACTATTTAAAGTTGCAAGCCCCTGAAGGTTTTACTGGACACTCGTTTCGACGCACATCGGCTACACTTTTGGCGAATAACGGAGTTGATGTGTTGGGACTAAAAAGACATGGTGGGTGGCGTTCATCAACGGTGGCCGAGAGTTATACGTGGAAGATTCCCTCCAAAACAAAATTGAATTTGCTCATAAAATTTTACACAGCGATGTTGGTGGACTATTACAACAACCTGGAACTTCTACGTCGGAAAGTTTGTCTATTAACACTAGAAACTCAAATGCGAGTGGTATTACTACTATTAATTATAATAATTGTACATTTAATTTTAATAAATAAATCGCAAAATTGTTTTTTTTTTAGATTTAATTGCTTACCGTTTACTGAACGGTAAGTGAATTACTTACCGTTTTGTTGTTACACGTAGCAACCAGTAACAGCAACCTACCGTCGTGGAAACAGGCACAGTAACTGATAAAAACAACCGATCGCGCAAAAAATATTTTTCATTTCGCAACGTTCTGCGCGCCCCGCTAATAACCTTTTCTAACTATTAAGTATTTTTTAGATAGTATTTTCATAAATATCCATCTTAATCAAAACCTTTTCAAAGTTTATCACTTTTTGTGTTTAATTTTACTAGACTGACAATCAATAAATAGAATACTCGCTGTACCAGTGGAAACTATCCGATGAGTTCCTGACCAAACATCATAGCGGCAAAATTCCCAAAAACATTTCGTTTTACACAAATGATTCTTTATGATAACTTTTATATTATTTGAAAAGCATTTGTTACAATTTTTATTACCAACTACTTATTTTGATTTATCTTAACAGCCAAAATTTTTATTCGATTTAATTGTTAACGAAATACAAACCTGATACAAAAAAACCTGAGAGAATAAGTTAAACAAAAACAATTTTTTAAAGCTAATAACAATAACTATTATTAATTTCTGAAACAGCATTAGGTAATTTCCAGAAAAAGCAACATTTCCGACGTTAAATGCAGCTTAAAACTTTTAAGCCAAAAATTTAGCAATTAAAGCCCAAATCAACAATTTTGAAAATACTTTTAGTTTTATTCACTCATAGAAAGTCCTAATTAAAGAACTGGCTTTCTGATATCCTCTTCTGCCACAACTGTTGAGTGGTGAATCCTCTCCTTCTGCTTTTTTCAGACCCATTTTAATCCTACTATTAGTAGATATTTTTTTTTTCTGTCATATGTAGCGATTTCTTGTGCTTCTTTCAGACCTACCATTGATCCGTATTTCCAGCGATGTCCTTGACTTCCTCTCCCAACCCCAATAAAACGAAAATAATATTTTTAATACGTTTAATTATTTTTTTATAAAAGGTAACGGGGAACTGAAAGAGACTACAAATAAAAGAAAAGTGAGTTTATAGATGTTAAACTATAGATGATAAAATTTTTTATCTATGAGTGATATTTTGTAAAAATAATATAATCAAAACCGATTGAAATTCCGTTTTACATGTGGATAATAAATTAATAAAAGTACTTATCTTATTTAAAGTGGCTCTGGCTTCTCTTATCAAACCGGTTTAACATTGACTCAAAAACAAAAAAAAAAACAATAAATACAAATAGTGTTTTTACCCTATGTTTAATAAACATTAATTTATTAATAAAAAATAAATCATTGTACATATTATGTAAATTATTATTTAATAGATTTTTTTTAAATTATTATCTCAAATCTGCTGAGTGCTGATCTACAGAGATGTGCAAAAACTCAACTAATCGATTCGAATCAATTGACTTATCGTTATATTTAAAGTGTATTAAGAAAGGAACTCTTGGATAGAATCAGTAAGTTTATTTGATTGAATTATATAAAATTGTATAAATTTTAATTGTTTGAAAAGCTGATTTAAAATCTCTTTTACATAATTCCCGTTTAATCAATAATGATGCGAAAATTAAAAAAATAAAAAATCGATTCGCCTGTACCAAGTCCTACCCGTTTTTAACTTTTGAATAAATATTATGTTTTAAAAACAAAATATAAATTAACTTATTTTTAATACACATTATTTTCGCAAAAACACTGCACCATTTTTGAATAAAAGGTGTAATCTTTAAAGAGGCGCTTGTTAAAATTTTATGCAACCGCAAAAAAAGAAAAAAAATTGTTTATCTACAATTTTTGTAATTAAAACTAAAAATAATTTTTGTCTAATAAAACCAGAAAATTCCTAAAACTTTATTTACTCTGAATTTAATTAACTTACGTAGCATCATCTAATTGTGTTAAATCTTTGTTCAAAATGCGCTGCATAAAGCTTTTGGAAATTCCTTATTGTTGCTGCGATCCGCAAGGAATAGAGTTTCTTAACTTTTCAGTAACATTGCGACAGTAAATTCAAAATTCAAATTGAAACACCTTTATACAAAAAATTAAAAAAAAAAAACAAAAAAAGTGATTCAAAACGAAGACAACTGAAAAAATATAAAAAAAAATCTTTTCATAAAACTATTTTTTTAGTTTATTAAACATTAGCATTAATATTTTTAGCGCAAGGAAAACACACCAATTTCTGATGTACAAGAAGCAGAAATTCCCTTACATTCTCATGTTTTTACGTGGACTTCCTAAGATTTCTTATTAGATTTGAGAATTTTCAAAAATTTACACAGGATTTCCAAAGATTTCCAAGAAATTCCAAAGAATTTCTTAAGGATTTCCGTAGTATTTATATACACATTTCACTTGATCAGCGCACACGCAAGCAATTTGCACATGCGCAATAATGCGCGTGTTTCACAAGTGATAATGAGCCTGCGAAACTGAAAATACAACCAGCAATACAGTTCCAAAGTTGACGTAGTTATTTTTGTTTTGTTTACAAATACATTAAATAAAAAATCATTTAATTATTAAGTTAACTGAAGACAAACTAATGCCTCTTGCTTGTAAGATCATTCTTTGGCTTACATGTGAACAGAACCTGTAGCTGTTCTTGCTCTTGGCTTTTTCAAAGATGGCCAATTTTCCTTAAGGTAGTTTCAAGTCGTTCAAATGTGGTGTCAGCAAGAGTTCTGCTCTACCCGGAAAACGTTGTTTGTACAAACTCATCGCGGCAGAGGCATTTTTTCCCATATATCATCATCATGTCGGTTTTTTCATCCATTGAATACATTTTGTTTTATCGGTGACAGATTTGACAAATAAAATTTGAAATCAATATCATCTACGTTAACTCTGGAATTGTATTGCTGATTGTATTTTCATCTTCGCAGGCTCATTATTAATCATGAAACAATCTCTATTATTCATAAGAAGATACAAAATAAAAATATTATTAATAACCATAATAATAATAATTAAAAAAAAATTAATCGTTGAAATGATTCCTATTCTTTTGCCGGGTTTAACAAATAAATAATAATGTCAATAATAAAAACTAATTATGAACTGAATACTTTAAGGAATTCCCAAAGGATTTCCTAGAAATTTCTTTGATCAAAAAAATTTCTGGTGTACCTATATTTTTTAAAGACGTGACCTGCTGCCGGTTTTTAATAAATTAAAAAACAATAGCTTGCCGAAAAGATGTTTCCTATTGATTTCCAAATTTTGGCAGATTTACTCCACTTGGTAGAAAACTTATTAAATTTCGTGTAAGATTTGTTCACTGAAATTTTTTTTAAATAAAAAGATATTGGGTTTTTCAACTCACTATAGACGCATTTTAGTCAAACTAACAATAAGTAGGTACTACACTTTCCTTTATTTACTAAAAAATTAATAAACAAGTTTACAACTACGACAAAAATCTTAGATATTGTTCCTTATACCAAACAAAGATGTACCTATCGGCAAGAGACGTTAATCCTCCTCGTATATTTTATAACATTCGCAAAAAATGTTCATGCAATTGCCAAAAAAGTAGCAGAAAGATGGAGCCAATTTAAGTGGTGTCATATTTTTAGCAGCCTCGCCTGCTACAGTATTAGTTGCAATCATTACCTAATAATATACAAATGTAACTCAAAAATTAGTTTTATTTCAAAAACTTACTCCTAGAATGCAGATCATTATAATAGCTCCTAACAGATTGGATGACATTTCTTTAATATTTTTACAATATTTGTACTGTCATTTGCCGTTGGTACAGTCACTAGCTGTTATACATAATAATTACTAAGGAAACCGGCAAATAAATTCTTATTTTTTCAACAGTTTCTTTTGTACGTTACTGTTTTTTTGTGTGCAATAATGGCAGGCCTGTAACCAGGTTTTACTCCAGAAGGTACAATTAAAAATATAGAAGAGTACCTACTTAGTGACAAATAAAGCGAAAAGTTAATAATTTAAAATCAAGGTAATGTGGGCGCCTTTAGACCTACAAGACATCGTCGTGTTGAAGCCATAATTCTGGCGATATAATATGATTTAGGAAAAATGGTTAATACAATGAAAACACATGAAATATGACTAATTAAAACACTTGACAATTTTATAAAAATGACAATGGCAGTGCAAATGTCAGACTTTTTTTATAACAATTTTTATTTATATAAACTATAACGATGTTATCATTTAAAAACATTCGAATTCTTCTATCTCAAACTAAAACTTCACATTCACAAAAAATGTTAAAACATTCTCCAAAAATAAAACAAAAAGCTGGGGACAATATTTTTAAACTCAGCTGCCTTTCGTGAGTTCTGTTTGTGCTACGCGCTAGAGTCTCAGTCCCTGTCATTACCTAAAGGAATGGATATAAAACTATTGATGATTTTCTAAAAAACTTACTGTTATAATGTAGATTATTACAAAAACTTTTAAAATTAATAACATTTCTTTGATGTTTGTGCTAAAGTTTTACTGGTATTTGGTACTGTGACTATGATTACTAAGGAAACTGCCATAAATGCACAATTTTACCAGAATTTTAACCCAAGTTGTCTATCTGTCAAAAGCATATTAAACAACGCGATCAAAGTTCAAAACTAACGAGTTTTAACATATTGTCCGTGTAATATTTGTAAAGCTCGCCTATTAATAAGTCGTAAAATGTACAAGTAAAAAAGTCGTAACTACTTGATACAGTTTTCGATGTAACAAATCGTAAAATAACTAATTATTGTCCAACTGAACAACTATGTCAACATTTCGTTACTAATTAATCACAGAAGTGCAGCTGTGCTCTTGAACAGGGTTGGCTTCAAGTTTTAGCTATAATCAAGGAGGTTAGATAGGATCCTATTTAACCTCCTTGGCTGTAATTCACTTTGGAAGGTGGCGGTGAAATGTAGTTTTTGTATTTATTGTGTTTATTTTGGTAGTATCTAGTTGTTGTGTGTGCATTTTATTAACATTGATAACGATAAGGAAGACATTTTTTAATTTTATTTTAATAAGTTTTTTATCTAAATATTTTTAAAGCCAACCCTGCAAAATATCTGTGATGTGGCAAACACGGTACAGTAACCCAGCAGTAATTCAAATATGATGAAACCGGTTTGCACTTAAATGTCGAGTTAGTCGTCTGTGTTCTCAGTTTCTCTCGTATCTCTCTCCCTCTGCCGTATATCTCTTGGTGTAACCATACGAATGGGCTAATTTCAAGTTGAGATACTACCGGTAGCATAGCAAATTTTAATATTTTTCTATGACAACAATCAATCACAACCCCGGAATCTTTTAATTTTCCATGGAAACAAACATACTACGGATATTATCTATAAAAAATTAAAAGAATTCTATAAAAATTATATCTATAAAAAATTAAAAACAGTACCATTTCAATGCTGCCATGTTGCCAACTCAATCAGTACTTGTTGATCACGTTGTAGGTATTTGTTGTTTTATTTAGTGTATTTTTTCATCGCTTGAAATTTGATCTTTTTAAATTGAATCTTATTTACATGTACATACAATAAGGTCGGCTTTTTCAATGTATTTTTATCAAATGACAGTGATTCAAAGTTTCGCGGTGCAGTGACGTCATGATTCTGTAGACCGCGCGTGACGTAAGCAACATACATGATCATAATAGAGTCGCATAGCAATATAGTACAAAGAAAAAAAATACAAAATAAATAAAAATTTATATAATACACATGTAATAATAATAAAATAAATTATAAAATAACAAAGCATAATTTTTAGAGAAAAATAGAGATAAATTACTGCATTTATTTAAGAAAACAACTGCATTGCTTTTTATACTTATTACATAACTAATGTAATAAAATGTAAAGCTCTGCAAGTTCTGTGAACACTTTTATACCAAAAAAAAATTTTGGTTATAATATATTAACCTAAAATAATATTAAAAAATAAATAAAGCCGGTGCAGTTTTATTGCGTCCACTTCCTAGTGTAAGTTTACGATAATCGGCCAGTGTAAATCGTTCTTTAAACAAGAGCAATTGTTTTTAGTGGAAAATTTGTCAGAATTGACAGGTGTACAAAAATAGACTAGAATCTTTGACGCATTTAAAAATTTGGTACCTATTTAACCAAATTAAGTTTGTGGAGTTATGAAACTGGTCCAGAAACGCTGTGCCCTGGTTTGTGTCACCACTAAATAAGAGCTCGATTAGTTACCTGTCAAAATTTTACAATAAATTAGTACTGCCAAGCAGTGTACTAAAAGAAACTAGACATAGATGCCAACCTAAGAATATATCAAAAGGACGCAATAAAAGTGCATTTACTTTAGGTACTAAGTAGTTTTAAAAACAATTAATTAATAATTTTACGTAATTTTTTAATTTTGGTTAGCGGGGTGTCTCTTATTGTATCGGACTTGCGTTTTCTTGGGAACTTTATTCGTTTTACATATTTTTGTAGTTAATGCAAATAATTGTTCTTAATTTACAAAACGACTTTATTAACTTCAAAGGTAGTGTCAGATCTCTTTTATATATCTTGTTTAGTCTTTAATGTTTAATTTTTAAATTAGTAAACAAATAAGAAATAAATATTAAAATTACTACAAACCTGTCTCCATTTTAATATAATATATTTTATGTTTAATATATTTTATGTTTAATATATTTAAATTTAATATATTTTATTAATATAAATTAATAAAATATTGTAAATAACTCAGAAAATGAGTGCATTAAAACAACATTTATTGTAACCCAATCACTTTTTGAAGGAAAAATAGGTAAAAGCGTTTAGAACTTCCGACTGGTATTTCTGAGTAAGATTCAAACCTGTCACTATTTTGAACTAAACCAACAAAGCACTGAAGATAACTTTCATAAATAACTACACAAGTAGACCGTCTTATACATAAAATTATTATAACAAATAATGTCTTTAAATTAAAAGTATAGGGATCTGCCTAGAACTAGACTAGAATATTTTAATTACTAAATACCCTCAAAGATGAAGATTATTTACTTTTTCAATTAATTTAATTGCACAAATCTCTAGTTATTCTCGTTATTAATGCATTTTGGTTGACGTTGAAAATCGTTTTAAGCCTGTCGCTGACGTCACGGAAGCTAGTAGAGTACGCTAAGATTGTAGTCAACCTCTCTAGCGGGATCTTGGGTAGGTTCAAATGATTGTAGACTTTTTATTCTCAGGTAGTTCCTATAAATGACACTTATCGTAGTTCATTTGTACGAAACATACAAATATTTTGATCCGTTTATTGATTATCTTGTTCACCAGCTTAAAAGTTGTATTACTGGATAAGACCATTTTCCTTATCAAACCAATGGTTTTAGATTCAATTCAGTTTAACATTTCTATTTCTACTAGAACCGTCTGTAGAATCGTAAGAATACTTATATTACTTAAAACTGTTACAAATAGATTCATTTTTCAGCTTTTGGTTACCCTAGTGCTAGTTTGTTGGTATCATGTTGTGCTAGTAGACAGACACTTTAGAGAACCATACTTTTGCGGAGAATTTTAATAAAAAAATACAAAATGCCTTTCAGTGCAGACGCAATAGCTGCACAAAAAGTTCAAGAACATTTAAAATCACTCTATCACATGGTGCATGAAATTGAAAAGAAACGCCAACAAAGTGAACAAGGAATAAACACCATTGTTAAATTCCAAGTGAGCCAAGATGAAAAAACCACTCTACATTATCAGGTAAAGGTGTTAAAACTGTAGTATCAGTCTTTCACATTCGCAAAAAATATAAATACATTGGCCAAAAAGGAAACAATAAGCTGGGCCTGGTATTTTTGTATACATTTCTGTGGAATCACTCATTGTCATGGTACTTTTGGGGGCTTCTGTTATGGCTGCCGCTCGAACCCCAAATCCAGTCATTACCTAATTACGTTACTATCAAAAATATATGCATTTCTTACAAAAAAACTTACCAGAAAAATGTATATTTTTAAAATTTTAGATGACATTATTTATGCTTTCCTTGATCTTGTTGACGTGATGTACAATAGTGATCATTGAAAAAAAGGACACTTTAACAAAAATATTTTCATTTTTACGAATTTGTCTTGAAACTGCAGTATTTTTACGTACGGCACATCAGTGACTTGTCTAAAAAGGCACTAACAATAACGACTCAATAAAAAATTAATTAATATGCTGCAATTTTTAAATAACCGCCACCGCATAATCTATGGACTATAACTAAGGAGATGAAACGACAACAAATAATAATAAAGCGTACACATAAAAAATCACCACAGGAGGCATACAGTCACATTCCTGACTATAAGTGTTATAGTGTTCCTCTATAGTCTATTTTAGGTACGTTCGGGTTTGCCACTCGAGTGCACATACTCTGTCTTTGTTTGTCTCATTCACGACAGATAAATCCGTCGCATTATTTGAATTCAAATAATTTATTTACTAAAGACTGTTTTCATGACAACGTCCGCTCTTTCTGTTCCATCTAATTACTGGGTGCACAAAGAGCGTGTGTTGTTTTGGATACAGTGTCAAAAAGCATCAAGTTTTGGTCATCGGATAGAGATAGTGATATATGGACTCAACGAAGTAGATAAGGAAAGAGGCGGTGCACTCGGAGTGGCAAAGACGAACGCAGCTAATATTTAGATAAGAGTTATTAGGCAAACGACGGGTTAATTTTGATTGGCTGGATCCATTTTTGCATGACGTATCAATAAAAATTTCAAATTTCTATCTGACATTCTGACAAGTCAAAATAGTCACTAATTTTTAAATTTTAAAAAACTAATAAGTGCTAGAATATGACTGGTCGTAGTGCTAAAGGTTGCAAGAGCAGATCAAAAAACGGCGATGTTTTTAAAAGAATTCCAAAGAGTTCCAAGAATCGCGACGATTGGATAAAAAAATATGCGCCTAAGAGCGCCTGAGAAAAGTAGATTGTGCGGGAAAGACTTTGCAGAGGATCAGTGGGAAATTTATGGGACAAAAACTAAAAAAAAATGCGGTTCCGTCAATTTTTCAGCACAGTGTTTTTTTGAATGATCAGTCCTTATAAGATTTAGAAAAAATTGAAAATACCAATAACTCCAGAAATCAAAATGCTTGTCGATGTTCCTTCAATTTCGAAAGAAAATACAAAATTCTTAAAGCATCCAATAAAAAACTGAGTTATCAATTCTACGTTTTAAAGCAGCAAAATAAAAAATTACAAGAAAAGTTGAATAATATTTTTACTAAAGATCAATTTCAGGCAATGCAGGAAAAAACATTTTTGAAATGTTCTAATAAAACTATAACTCAGTCCTTGAGATTGAAATTTGTTGAATAACAACATGATCAGAAAAATTGGACTGCCATTTCCAGCAATAGGAACTCTAAATTTACATAGTTTGGAATTTCATTCGGGAATTTTAGAGATCATACATTTTAGAAGAAAATTTCAATGAGGATTTTGAAAGAGATTGTGCAATCACTATCGATGAAATAGGTATCAAACCTGGATGGAATTATTGTGTTGCAACTAACAGCTTTCTCGGGAATATAACTCTTCCGCAGCATTGTGGAAATGCCACCAAAGCATTAGTTGTTCATGCTGGGAGGGGGAGGTGTTTCCTCTCGCTGGAAACAAGTTTTTGCTTATTATTATACCGGGGCAGTGACTATACATTATGTATATATTATATACATTATGTACAGTAACTGACCGGGGATAGCAGTGATGGTAAAGTCATAGCTGACATACTTTAAGAAATTGTGAAAAAACTCACAGTAATAGGATTAAGTGTTTCTTCTGTTATGGGACCGGCAAATAGGAGTATGTGGAAGAAATTGGTGTAATGGCTGGAAAACATTGTAAAACGAAAAATTCTGTACCAAATCCTATCAATGAAGAAGACTTTTATTTTCTGGCGGATGCTCTGCATTTGCTAAAAAACGTTAAAGAATGCTTGATAAATAATAAAATTATTGAGCTACCAGACTCGTTTGTGCATAGACATAACTTGCAAAACAATTTAGTAAAAGCTGAATATGTGAAAACTTTTTGTAACGCAGAAGGTGAATTGAATTTAAAATTTGCACCAAAATTAAACGGCGTTCTCTTGACTTCTGGCCATTTTAGTAAAATGAAAGTGTGTAATGCTCTCAGTGTGATTAACTGAAATGTTTCCTGTGGCATGAAGTTTGATGCAGAACACAGTGAAAATAATGATTCTTTGACTATAGCATTTTTTATTGGTATTGTTTTTGAATGGTTTGCACTTGTAACTTCGAGAACATCACAGTTAGCTTTAAGTAAATTAAATCCCAATGAATATCAGAAAGCTATACAGTTTTTAAAAGAAATTTTTGTAAGTTTATAATTTTTGTAAGTTAAAATTAAAGAAAAAATTTTAAAAAAACGAAGTTGAAGAATCTTTAAAATGTAGATCTCGATGTAGATTTATTAAAAACCTCATTTTTCTGATGATTTTTTTTAGATGAAACTGAAAAGCCTATGCAAATCCTCAATATCTCACTCTGAACAAGAAGAGGAGTTCCTACACCAAGCCCTCCAAAAGATAGCTGAAATTCGCAACATCAAACACGAGCGTAGAATCCAAGCTAGAAGCGCAGGAAACAAAGAATCGATCCGTAGAGGCACTTGGATGAAAATGTTGATGAGTTCAGCGCAAACTTTGCCTCTATTTGTTGGAAAAATCGACGAAAAACCTCCACCACTCTGCGGTGCCATACCAGCCGACTCAGGCTATGTGGCAAAAGTGGGCGATATGGTAGCAGCCTTAGTTAAAATACCAGATGGAGATGGCGAAAATTGGATACTGGCTGAAGTGTACAGCTACAACCACCAAACAAACAAGTACGAAGTCGACGATATTTTGGCCGAGCAGAATCAGAAAAGGCGGCATACACTGAGCAAGAGAGGCGTAGTGCCGTTACCCCTAATGCGGGCCAATCCGGAGACTGACCCCTCAGCGCTGTTTCCCCAAGGGACTGTTGGTATGAAAAATAATATCAAGTAGTAAAAAAATTGAATTCAAGTAGGCCGTGGGGACGGAAAGACTGCATTGTTCCCTATTTGAGCATTTTGCAATTTGAACAGCAGAGGTCGGCTAATTTGCCGTTTGGCAAATATTGGCAAGAAATTGTGACGTCACAAAGGTTGTCAAAGTAGCAAACCATAGAATCTTCATTTAAAACAATTTCAAACAAATTTTAAAAATACTGTCATTGTCATACAATAGTACAAATAATTTTTATTTAAAAAAAATTAATGAAAGGGACGAGTATGGAATCAAAGCAGACCAGAACACAAATTTAATTTAAAATTAATTATTATTGTCAGAAATCTCTGTGCAAAATCCTCTTATAAATTAAGCTAAGAAGTTGTGCTAACGATATAGTCAGGAGCAGTTACAATAAGAACAAGTTAATTTTAGTCTTCCAGTGAACATTCAAAATTGAAAAAATGAAAATTCAACTGACAGTTGTAACAGTTTAAATGACACACAGTTCTCAGACATGACTATATCTAGCTTTTTCTTCCATGTAAATTTAAAATGTAAAATTTGTGCAGCGCTTGTTTTACTTTAAAACGCTGCATACACGGCCACAGATGCAAAGAGATGTTATAGAAACAACTTGTAGAGAATTAAATTTTGTAAAGTCCGCAAGGCGATATGTTTATAAATAATTTCGTCGCTATTTTTGTATGTTTCATTAACTATTTTGTTAATTTTATTAAATCCAAATATTGAGAATTTAATACTCTACATGACAGTATTTTTCTATGCATTTTGGAACTCCTTTAACAAAAAAAAAAAGATATTCTTTGCTTTACTATTTTGACCACGTTTGTGACGTGACAGTGAAGGTCATGAGCTGGAGCCGGGCTTGTAATATTGTAGGCTTCGCTCCTTGCCATTAAATTATTTTTTGTAACTAAATTTTACGTTTTTAGTATAAAATAAAGGACAAGAGTTTTAGTATTTTGACAGTGAGGTAGTTCTAATGAACACGTAATCTTTCTCCACCTACTTCGTTCAATTTTTATTGCCCACTTAATTGGTTATTGATGTTATTTCTGAGCGTTTCAGTTATGGCACTATATCCCACAACGAGCTGCTTTTATAAAGGCATTGTGAACAAACCCCCAGCTACACATACTGATGAGTACGAGATCCTGTTTGAAGATGCAACTTATCCTGAAGGTTACAGTCCGCCTCTGTGCGTGGCCCAACGTTACGTCATTGCTATAAAATAAAAAATAATGCAGACCTGACAATACCTTCCAGACACTTTGTCTGACTCTGATACTTTGTAAGTTTTATTTCACTGATTTATTATTCATTTTTACATGTACATGAATTTTTTACATTTTTGTTATTTTCTAATCTAGCTTTTAAAAAAATGGAACTCCTGAAAAAAACAGGCTGAAGGTACCTGTAATGTTGCAACATTAAAGATCATAAAAAAACGAAAACTGTTCACACCGTAACAAATGGCTTTTTTTTATATCAATACACTTATCAATTCCTCTCCCAAAAAACGAGAAAATCATAATTTTGTTATGACTTTCTAGTTTTCCTGACTTTAATGAATTTCCACACATTCGCACAAAACACTCATTCAAGAAATTCATACATGTTAGCTTAGAATCTAAATTTACGGGGAATTTTTTACAGTTTTTTTTTTAACTTCACTTTTTTTTCTTGTTTTTCTTTTGTAAATTCTTTTTTTTTTCTTTTTCCAAAATATCAGTGTAATTATTAATGAGAGGTGTTACTTAAACAAAAATGTAATAATGATGTTCCTTATATTTACCAGGCCCGTCAGTATGGTGAAAAATATCCACCTCGTCTGTAACTCCTAAAAATGTAGACATCAGTTCATTAAGAAACTTCATATTCACTCCAATAAAACAGAAACAATAAAAAGAACCAAAAAATATTGTTTCTTGTTTTTTTTTTCTCTAAAAGGAATTCAAAGAGTGTACCTTGGCCTACGCATGGGCCTATATCCTGCGTAATACCCCCGTCCTATTCCTCGAGCGCCCCGGAACGCCCCTCTGCCTCTCGGCGGCCGATTTGTCGTGGAAAGCCCCGGTCTGTTAGTCCTCTTAGGCATGACCTACAAATATCACATTAATTAACGGGTGAGTCCCAGAAAGTCTCACCTTGATAGGTCTTCCTCTAAACAGCGACTCGTCCATCGCCATCGCCGTTTGAACTGAGTCCCTATCCCCGAACTCGATATAGGCAAAGCCCTTGGGATGCCCATCATATTTATTACAGAGAATTGTAACGCGGTTTATGGACCCACAGCCATGGAAGTGTTGCTCCAGCTCTTCGGCTGTTGCACCGTAATCTACATTGCCGACGTAAATACTGCGATTATCAACCTCCATCTTCTCCTCGAGTGACATATTCAAAGGACTTGCTATAAATAGCGAACTGCCAAATCTGGAGCTTTCTTCTAATGTACTTACTCAATCCGGGAGGACTCCCCATGTTCATTTGCTTGTCAACTTCGCTTTGAAGTTGTTTTAATTTTTCTGCCTCTTCTTCCATTTCGCGGACGCGGGCTTTGATGGCCTCAAGCTCGGGGTCGTCTCCCCCAGCACCGTCCAAATCTGTGTCGTTTAAAAGGGCGTCATCGTGCATTCCATTTGTCTCATCTAAAGAGTCTAGGTGATCCTCTGGACCTAATCCCAAGTCTTCATTATCAGCCATAGCTGCAAACGTCCACATAACCTCACTTTTTACATACGAAGAATTACATCAAATATTAAATATTGCGGCTCTTTCTGGCCTGCCTTATAACTAGAAAGATGTTGTTCTACTTGAAACAATGACTTTTGGTTAATTTATTCGCAATTTGAGGCTTTGGTGTAACGACCCGCTTGTATAACTTTTAGGTGACAGGAAGTTGCTACTCACTTTGTACAATCTGTTACATGTAATTATTGCCGTTCTGATGATATTTTTTCACGTATTTGGCACTAAAACACACCATCCAAAGTACTTTACAATAACCGGCAAATTGTGGAAGGAAAGAGTCGGCTTGTGAAGAAAAATGGCGTAAAGAATTGGTGTTGCCAACATTGATGAAACTGGGGGAATCTGATAACCAACCCCCAAAATGAAAAGCACTAACAAATTTCAAATTCCATTTTGAATTTTTCAATAAAATGAAAGCTACAATATTTTTCTGTAAAAAAAAACCTTTTTTTAATTGAAAACAATAATTATTTGTACAAGGCACTATTAAAAAAGCAACTTTAGTGCTGAGAATCTGAAATACAAACTAAATACGTAATTTTCTTCTTAAAAAGTAAGAAAAGAACGTTTAATACGTATGTAGCAGATATTTAAATATATATTTAGTTGATTTCAATTTTGATCAGTCTCACCCCACTGGGTCTAGTTTCTACTTGGTACTGTTTCCCAGACTACACGTTTAAAAGTCTTTGGTGTATTGTTGGTTGCAGACATAAGTCAGTCTATAAAGATGTAAGTGTGCAGTACCATAGTATAACACCTATACTATGTTATACTATGGCAGTACAGACCATTTCGAGACGGACTATTTTGTTCCATTTCAGAAAAAGTTCTGGAAACTTAAAATTATGTTTTAATTTATAAAACTTTAAAAAATAAAGAATTTCTGTAAAAAATAGGGAATATCTACTTTACGTGTGCATAAAACTTGTTGGAACTATTACTTTTGCCACGATTTAAATTTAAATTTTTTAAGTAGTTTTTGCCAAGGAGTCTATCTACCTTATAAATGGTTCTTAAATTTTAATTTCTCAAACAGATTTTGTTAGTAAAAGTATAGTAAAAGATCTGGTAAAGTGTTGATTGAATCTATATACTTACAGCATAAGATGTTTCTAAATATTTTCAAAAATTTAAAAAAGCTAAAAGATTTAAATTCAACATCACCTTAAGACAACTATTTTTATATAATTTAAATAAATAAATTTTTTGAAAATAAAAACCTTTAGGTACTTATTGTGTTGCCCGACGCACCATTTTTGTCAAAGTTGATAATTATAACAAAAACTTGAAAACTTTCTATTTTAATTAAAAATATTTTTATTGTAAATAGTTGATAAAATTTTGAGTTATGAAATAAATAAAATGTGTCGTTTTTTTGCCGGGGGGACCCTGTATAACAAAATATGCAAAGTATTTTTTTTTCTAGATTCCACTTTTTCTGAATCTCGACCGTTATTAAGATAAAATTATTTGAAACTTAGTAGAAAATACTATACTCGTCACTGACCTATGTGTTATTATACAGTGTAAACAATTTGTATGGAATAACTTTGATAAAAATTCAGGGATTTGTTTTTCAGGAAAACGCTTGAACAGGTTCTTGTTATTTTTCAACGCGCATTTTTCGACAAAAAAATAGGATATACAGGCTGTCCCAACATCGATACAACCCTCTAGAGTTCGACCAACAATATTCTGCGTTTACAACATAATCCTGCGATTAACTTTTCCAAATTTTTACGACACTCAACCACACTCCGCTGTAAAATTCTTTACCTACCAAAGTAAATATTTCTTACTTAAGCCTATTGTCAACAACTGGTCGGCACTATTTTTATTGGGGGTTTGCGGTCCAACCGTTATAAAGTACTTAAAAGGTCAAAGCAATAACCTCAGAATATCTTTAGTCGTACAATACTTTAAAATTTTAAATAGAAACTTCAATTTTTTTTAGCATATCTGAATTCTACGTATAATTTCGCGTGTTTTTTATGTAATAACATTATGTCGATTTTTAGTTGTTTTTTTTTAAAAGGCGTGAACCATTTGAAATAAATAAATTTGATAAAAATTCAGAGATATAGTTAAAAAATTATTATTACGAGGAAGTGGACAAGGCAGATAAAATATTTTATAACGCCGACGTTTCGAATCTTTATTGGATTCTTTATCAAGGCTTATAAGTAATGTCAAAATTTGTTTGGCATGGTACCAACTTGTCTCGGTCAGTGGTCGCCGTAAAAAAATTTTTCTTGATAGCCTTGATAAAGAATCCAATAAAGATTCAAAACGTCGGCGTTATAAAATAGTTTATCTGCCTTGTCCACCTCCCCGTAATAATAATTTTTTAACTTTATAAATAATGGACGTAAAACACCAAAATAATTCAGAGATATGTTTTTTAGGAAAACATATCTCTGAGAAAACGCTTGGAGTCGTATTCTGTTATTTTTTAACGCGCATTTTTTGACAAAAAAATAGAATATACAGGATGTCCCAAATTCGAGATACAACTCTCAACTTTAAAATTTTAAATAAAAACCCCAATTTTTTTAGAATGTCTGCATTCTACGTATAATTTTGCGTATTTTTATGTAGCACACACTATGTCGATTTTCAGTTGTTTTTGAAGAAAAGGCGTGATCTGTTTGAAATAAATAAATTTGTAAAATTTCAGGGATTTATACGTAGAATTCAGATATGCTAAAAAAATTGAGATTCTCAATTGAAATTTCAAAGTTAAGGGTCGTATCTTAATTTTGGGATACATTGTATATCCATTTTTTTTGTCAAAGTATGCGCATTGAAAAATAACAGGATACGTGTTTAAGCGTTTTTCTAAAAAACAATACAAATGGTTCACACTGTATAAGCGTATCGTGATTTCATAGAGAAAACAAAATTCAAAATTTTTAGCATCTGTCAAATACCTTATAAATAATATTTTCAAGGTTTCAAGGGGTCTGCGTTTGTGGCAAACATTTAAAAAAATACAGAGATATATGTTTTTTTCATTCTAATCCAGGTCGGCTATATGCGCAGAATCAAAAAGTAAGCATTTGATTAGCTCTTTCGAGCTGTAAAAAATACAGAGATATATGTCTCTCCTTATTTATCTTCTATTGAGAGAGCGAGACATAAGATATAACTTGATACAATGCCATATCTCCTTCTCTTCTTAGTTTGGCATGCGTATTGATGTACAACTGAACACATCAATGCAACAGAAAACCATCTTCTTTTCTCTTTCGCACTCATGTGATGTTTGCCACACTTTTGTTACATTACGGACATAGGACGTTGGCTGTATATTTACAGGGTGAACCAAATGTATGGAACGAGCCGTTTTTTGGCTAAACTATGAAGAATTTTGAAAAAACAAAATATAGGCATTAAATGGTGCTACCTGAAACAGTGTTTTTAAAAAAAATATTTGTTTAAATTTTTAAGATAACTATAGCAACATTTTTGCTTTTTTGTGAAATTTATTCTTGATTTTTTTTAAGAACAAGCTTTTTAAAAGAAATGTTGCTATGTTAATTGTTTTAATATTAACTTTATAAATTTTTAATAAAAAAATTAAACATTACCGAATATTATTCTTAATTTTCGACTACAAAACCTACAAAATGTTCAAATTCAAGTTATGCATACTAAATAGATAATAACAGTTCTTTAAAAAAGTTACAAAAAAATAATTTATTTAAATAATTAATAATTTAACAATAAAAATTAATGTGTTTTTTCTTATTTTTTAATTTTTTGTAGTGCATATTACGAGTTTGTTGTAGTACTAGGTATAAATAAATTAAATGTAAATAGTAAGTATCAAAAACACCGAATTTTTATTTAAATAAAGTGTTAAAACCAAAATGTTCACAAAACTGTCTTCCGCCTTTCAAACACCGATAAGAAAATCAAGTAGGCGTTTTTACACGCCCCCGACCTGTTCTGTTGCTATTGTTGTTTCAACTAACAACTAGCATCAAATAGCAGCGTTTGAAAGATGGAAGGCAGTTTTAATAACATTTTTCTTTTAACATTTTGTTTAAATTAAAATTCGGGTGTTCTAGAAATTTATTATTTACATTTTATTAATTTATATCTAGTACTACAACATACTCATAATATGCACTACAAGAAAATAAAAAATTTAAAAAAAAAACACAATAATTTTTATTGTTAAATTATTAATTATTTAAATAAATTATTTTTTTGTAACTTTTTTAAAGAACTGTTATTATCTATTTAGTATGCATAACTTGAATTTGAACATTTTGTAGGTTTTGTAGGCGAAAATCAAAAATAATATTCGGTAATGTTTAATTTTTTTATTAAAAATTTATAAAGTTAATATTAAAACAATTAATATAGCAACATTTCTTTTAAAAAGCTTGTTCTTAAAAAGAATCAAGAATAAATTTCACAAAAAAAAACAAAAATGTTGCTATATCTTAATGATTTAAAAAAATAACTTTTTTCTAAACATTGTCTCAGGTAGCATCTTCCTAGCCATTTAATACCTATATTTTGTTTTTTCAAAATTCTTTATAGTTTAGCCAAAAAACGACCCGTTCCATACATTTGGTCTACCCTGTATATTATAAGGTATGTATTTGGCATCTGCCGCAAAAATGGTATATAAAGTTTGTATACTTTTCAAAAAACCACCACCTGTTGAATTAAGTTTGTTAAAAATAAATTTACTAGAATTTGACGTTATCAAAATTTTTGGTTATTGTCACTCTCCTGTCATGCTCAAAAGAGTTGAAAAATTTCGAATTTTAAGTAAAATAAGAATGGTACAATACTACAAACAGTTAAAGATTTATTTGATCAACAACTGTAGCTAATTGCAACACGCTGTCAAGACTTAATAAAAGAATAAATTGCAGCTTCAAATGCCTGTCATCCTGTCAAATTTAAGTTAATTTTATTATACGTCATTTTAAAAGTTGTGTCATGTTGCCAGATGTATTTTAGGTGTAAATTGCAATGTTGGTGGTTTTTTGAAAAGTAAATAAACTGTAGAAAAGTTGTTTCTTTTGGTGAGATGTATCACTGGTCAAATTTTTGACCATCATTTCTGATACACCCAGTATATTCTCATTTTGCACTAAAGTGTTATAACATATAAAAAATGCTTGCAAACATGACTAAAAACAGAAAGCGGTCGAGTAGTGAAAAAGAAAGAAAAGTATGGCGAGACGTTTAATTTTATATATTTAATTATAAAACAAACAAAAAAATAAAGTTAAAATAGTTTCAGTAGTTGGTCAAAAAACCAAATGTAAAAATTTGTAATTTGCAGGTTTCTATTACTAAAAAATAAAACGCCTCTCTTTCTTCTCCACACGACCGCTTTCTGTTTTTACTCTAACTTGCAAGAATTTTTCACTTATTTCTTAGCGTTTTAACGAAAAATAAAAATATGCATTTTATTATAAAATAGTATACATACTTGTATTATACAATATTATACACTTTCAAAATATGTTCAAAATTGTAATTGAGATCAAATCATCGATGAGACATACAGACCCTCTAGAAAATACTGCCTTAAAAAATATAAATTGCAATGCAATTGTAAAAAACTTAACCGTCAAATAGCGCCAGTTTTGTACACACCCATAAAGTGTAAATATGTAAAAACTTTAATATTTTACAAACAAAAAACTTAAAAAATAACGATTTTTTGGAATTAAATGTTAATAACAAATGATAGTTGCATATAGAAAACATAGAATAAAGTTATTTGGATGATCTTGTTATGTACCTGGTTTTGTAGAATTTAAGTTCAGTTCTTCCTGTAGATTTGTTTTCTACTAATTATACAGGACGTCAAAAGCAAGTACTGCAAAGAAATTAAAAATTTTGAAGACTCTCATTTTACAAAAGAATTGTTTAATTTTTTCCGATAGCCGTCTGCCTTATATTTCAGAACGATTTTAGAAGCTCCTTGTCTGAGTTCACGACTAATAGAATGAATTAGAATCAAGAAAACTGTTTTTCACAATTTTTAATAAAATTTTTAAACGCTTTCTAATTTTAACTTTTTTGGGGTTAATATAAAGTTAAAAGTTTAAGCTAGAATACTATATTGTGTTGATGAGTATAAGTACCATTAACATTTCGTGTCATAGAGGTGTTAAATTTTTACTTAGACCAATCAATAGAGGATTTTTTCGTGACACCGCCTCTTCTTATTTCCCTTTTTCGCCTTCTCGATCATTTTCTATTTTCACTCATCTTTGCAAGTATTTTTATTTATTTCGCAGCAATTGAGCGCAAAATGAAAATATTTGTTTTGTTGTACTTTTCTAGATACTTCAAAATCTGTTTAAGAATTTAAAATCACACCATCTTTCACGCATACAGACCTTCTGGAACATGAAATACACATTGCTTAAAAAATACAATTGCATAAAACTAATAGTGTGATGGCGCCTGTTTTCTGTACATATGAAGCTTTTTGGTCCGTAAATAGTTTCTTTTACTGAAACTTTTGTCTTCCTCATCCTATTCACATATGGGCTAATTTTAAGTTGAGTTACTACTAGTAGTATTGCAAATTTCAAGATGTATGTACTTTTCCGTAGCAATAACCAATCACAGCCTCGAATTCTTTTAATTTTCCACAGAAACGAAAATACTACCGATATTATTTCAACTTGAAATCAGTTCAATAGTCTACAAATGGGGCTTGTGAAACAAGGTAGATCCCAGATTTTCAAATGTCTGTATTTCGAAAACAAAGAGTATTGACACCAATAGAAGGTTAATGCAGTAAAAAAAAAGAAATTTGCAAATTTAAAAATGAAAAATAGTAAAAAAAAATACGACTTTTACAAAGTCTTGCCATTACACCCTCGAATTATCTTTACTTTAGTATGTATATCAATACAGTTTTAGGATATACATAAATTCGAATGCAACAGATGTGTAGGATTTTTAAACCACGTTTTTGATTAACAATTGATAAAAAAATAATAAAAACGTGGCCGTTGCACTGATTTTTATCTTCTTTTTTTGTCACAGGCTTTGAATTTTAAAAGAGAGTAATAATAAGTAATGAAAAATGCCGTGAATATTTATAAATTGATGAACTTGACACTAATGTATTGTTCCTGTAGAGAATAACAATAATATGGTAGTGGTAAATGCCGGATATAGCCTCGTACATGATTTCATTCCTTCAAGAGGAAATTTCCTTGATTTTGTTTGTCAAGATCCTTAATAAAATCCTGCTGTTAACTTGACTTAGGTTATGGTGGAATATTTTAAATTAAATCTGATGACATTGGACTGAGGGTCACTAACTAACCTTTTATACCTACACGAAAGGTGGCCGCCGGATATCCTTCCTGAAGATTGACAAGTACAAGCCATATTAATCAAGTGAATAAGTTTCGGCTTGTTAAAAAACAAGTTTGGCGTTTTCATTGTTGTTTATTTTCGATTAATTTATTTTTTATGGGATTTTTTTAAGTAGGGCCTTTACAAGCATATCCGGATTTTAACTAAACGTAAACAAATAATTCTTCGAAAACAAATGGCAGGTAACCTTCTATCAACTTCCGAAGGACACAATATCCGGATTTTTTAACAGCAATTATTTTGTAGTAAACTGCCAAAAATTTGTTTTTCTTGATAACAGATAAACAAAAATAACAAACAATTCCTAGAAAAAATTGTTTTTACTTTGTTGAAAAAAAAAATAGAATCTTGATAGATCAAGACCTTTTAAGAAATAATAAATCTTAAATATCAAGATTATGTTATATTTTTATAACTGAAAAATTATATTATTAAGGTGACCCAATTATGCAGAAGGTTCATTTCCTTCCGTCAGTTCCCGTGAACTTTTGCAGAAATAACAAGGTTGAAAACACTTTAAACATTTCCAAAATACAATGTTAAGTCCTGGAAATCCTTGTGATCACTCGACTGGAATAAAGAATATGTTTGTATAGGAAATAAACGTTATTCAAGTTGCAATGTCAAGTTATAACTCTTGTCTGGTAATTAATGTCATTATGTAATAAGATAGTTGGAATAGAACCAATAAATAAAATATGAACACTTAAAATAAGTGCGCTCTTCAATAAATTTTGTTAAATTGTGGAAATGATTAAATATCCAAATTTTCATGGCTATAGGACAAAAATATGTTTTAGATAAATATAATTATTACATATTACGACTACAACAAAAATTAAATATAAATTAAAAAAAACATCTAATAAAGTCGTTTATAACAAAAAAAAATGATTTATTAAAAATTAGAGAACAAAACTGATAAAAAATCCCTAAAATTGACGAAAACTAATAAAAAAAGACAACAAAAAACTAACTACATTTTCTTTCATTTCTTTATAATTTTAGATAAAACTTACACAAATTTGAATATAAGTACATTTAAAAAAGAAGTAGCTAAAATCATTTAAATTTGCTGAAACCATTTTTTCTTTCTTAGAGTGAGGTGATTTTCATACAAGTAATCAAAGAATTAAAATCAACAAGTTTAAACCAACAAAATTCTTACATAATAATAGCAGAGCGCTTTTGAGAACTATATCTCATCATCAGTGCCTGAATAATATCTAATATATAAGAAAATTATTAAAAAGTTAGAAAATGTTAGAGAAAACTTTCCAAACTTTTGTCAATAACAAATTAAAATAAAAAAAAATAAAATTGTAGACTTAAAATAGAATAAATCGTTATTTTTAGTAAAAAAGTTATTAATTAATCTAAAGAAAAAAATAAAAAAAACCATTGCAATAATTGCTATTTAAAAAATGACTAAAGAAAAATAAATTTTAACCGCATAAAAATGTGTGTTTTTTAAAAGAATTGGCATCAAATTAACATTTGATTTCAAACAATATTTAAAAAAGTGGAAATAGTAATAAAGAGTGTAAGAGGATGAGATTACAAACAAACATTCAATTAACTAATGAAGATTAAACTAGTGAGGATAGTATATTACAATCAAACTTCATTTGGTCATTTAACGTGTGTAAAAAATGTTCGTAGGCAAATTTAAAAATTTCTAAATTTTTTATAATTAATTATGTATCAAGGAAATTATAAGGATGTTAATTACCGAGAGCAACGACTGTCCAGAAGGCTGTTAGGCCCGAGGGACAGTATATTACCCAAGGTAATTAACATCTAATAACTCACGTAATGTATAAATAATTTTATTTCTTACTTAATAAACGTATCTTTTGTGAATCAATAGAATTTTGTGGACGATTTACTTAGTTAACTGTGCATGATTGCTATGGAAAATATTTGTTAACAATTCTTTTTTCTAAATTTGTCGATTGCAAAAATGAATAAAAATAGTAAAATTCTAGAAAAATTACAAAAAAAGCCGAAATTTATTCCAAAAATTGTTATTTAATCCCTTTTTTTCTCTTCTTGTAACTTTAGAGCGCCATATTTATAACTCATTTTAATATGCAAATTAGAGAAGATTAAGAATTCTTAAATCCCATCTATAATGGTTACCTTAACTAAGGCAATATTAGGCTATATTGATGGAGTAAGAAATAATAGTTATTTATGTATCAAGGGAATTATGAGGGTGTTAATTACAGAGGGCAACGGGTTTACAATCCAGAGGGCCGTTAGGCCCTCTGGATTGTAAGTTGCCTGAGGTTATTGACATCTAGTAATTCACGTGATATATAATTAATTTTATTTCCTTCTAAACAAACCCAAAAAACAAATTTGCTGTTAGTTAACTAGGCCTGGTTATTATGGATTTATTTCTTGACAATTGCGTAAACAAAAATTTATAAATTTGTAAAAATGAGTGAAATAAAAAATAGCAATATTTCAGAAAAAGTATTAAAAAAAGCTGAGAAAGCTCGTGTTGCATTAGTACCAAAAAAATCTGAAGTAGTGTACAAGAAAGAGTACGACCGATTTCAAGGATGGCTAAAAAAGAACCATACTGGCAGCAGAAATGTAACTGAAATAATATTACTGGAATATTATTAAGATATCGTATGTATATTTATTTATTTTTTCTTATGTTTTAGTGCCCGTAACATCGGAAGGAATATGCAAGAAAAAATATCAGAAATTTTAAGAATTGTTGAATAAAAGTAACACTGGAAGCAAGAATATAAACAATACGATATTATTGGCGTTTAAAAATTGTTGTTTAATAGCATTTCTTCTCTTCTCGTAACTTTAGTACACCAGATTTGTAACTTTTTTCAGTATAAAAATTAGAGGGAGTTAAGAATTTTTAACTCTCTTCTCAGGGCTGGTTTTGGCTTATCACTAGTCTGCGTGCGAATATAACTTTTAGGCCCCTAATCCCAACCTTGGTGTATACAAAAAAAAATAATAAAATAATAAAAACATTTATTAGTAAAGCTTATTTTTTCTTTAAATCAATTGTCAGTGTCAAAAATTCTGAAATTATGTTGGAACCCTGTTAGATTGCCATGGAAACGAAACTAAAAAGGCTAATTTTAAATCGAGTTACCAACCTTAAAACACTTTGACAATTGATTTTAAGAAAAAATGGGCTTTATAACATAACATGGTTACAAAAAAATTAAACTTATAAACATAAAAATAGAATAAACACCATCTTAATTATTTAAAATTAAATTTCAAGAATAAAACTTTTGATACGAAAAAGAAACAATGGTATACGAAACAATGGTACTATTTCTACTATTTAACTATTCTTGTTTTTTTCTTTGCCAAATCGTCTATCACATCGGAAAGACCTAAACTTTCACACACTTCATTTTCAATAGCTAAAAGACTTAACTCACTAAGTCGCTCTTGGTACATAATTTTTTAATAATTTTAATTTAGAAAAACTTCTTTCACTAGTGGCAACACTTATAGGTAAACATAAAAAAATTTTCAAGGCAATAAATAAATTTGGGAAAGATGATTCTAAATTGCTTTTTACAATGTAATTTAGATTTTAAAAAGGGTTTAAAAAATTTGTTTGAATAATAATTAAATTTATTATTATTAAATTTATTTATATATTAAATTAAAGTCTTTAATTCATTGAATAAATCCAAACCTTCAATGTCTTTTGATAATGTATTTTCTACATTTGCTAATAAACTGAGGTCTAAATTAAAACAAGCTTTTTTTAGTTCTTCCTCGGGTAAACTTCGAAACTCACAAAAAAATTTAAACAAACTGTAGCGTTCATTTAAAGTTTTAAATATTTCCTCAATTACTATTGCAGCGGTATCTAATATTATAAAATAAAAATCTACTTTAAAAATGTCTGGAGCATCTGTTACGTTGTCGTCTGGACATTCGTAACTAAAATGCCTCACTTTTGTTTTTTACGTTCCATAATAAATTCAGGAGTCACCTTAATTGTATTAGCTAAACTTTCAGCAACTTTAATATATTTGTTAAATTCTTGACCACATCGTTTGTCTTATCGTATTCATTCTTGTACACTACTTCAGATTTTTTTGGTACTAATGCAACACGAGCTTTCGCAGCTTTTTTTAATACTTCTGAAATATTAATATTTTTCACGTTTTACTCATTTTTACAAATTTATAAATTTTTGTTTACGCAATTGTCAAGAAATAAATTCATACTAACCAGGCCTAGTTAACTAACAGCAAATTTGTTTTTTGGATTTGTTTAGTAGGAAATAAAATTGTAATTTGTTTTTTGGATTTGTTTAGTAGGAAATAAAATTAATTATGTATCACGTAAATTACTGGATGTCAATAACCTCGGGCAACTTACAATCCCTCGGGCCTAACGGCCCTCTGGATTGTAAACCCGTTGCCCTCTGTAATTAACACCCTCATAATTTCCTTGATACATAAATAACTATTAAAGAATACCTTTTATTGCAGATATAAAAAAAATAGAATCACCTACCAGTAAGAGAAACTGAATGAAAAAAAAATATGAAAAGCAAACACAGATAAAGTGCTAGTTATATTTGTATTTTTGTACTTTTTTATTGTCCTTACATGTTTACCAATCTATCCTTTGTTCTATCTGACCAATATAAAATGCATTGCAGTCATTACAAGATGGCTTGTAGGTGCACTAATGATGTAAAGGTGAAATTTGATCCTTGTTGTGTACGAAAAAGGTAAAAAAACTTTAGAATTTTGCCAATAAAAAGGATAGAAAAATAAAGTAGTTTTAAAAGAAAAACTGTGGAAAACGAATTTTGTAATATGTTGAAGCTTAGAGAGCATTTTTTTCTGAATTTATAGAAAAGTCTATTTAACTACTATAAAGAAAATTGATTATTTACTGCTATTTGTTTAATGATAAGCCATTCTTTTTCGAAAGCAATAAATCTAAAATAACAAATAAAAAAGTCTAAATAAAAAAGAATTAAGGTTTTTAAACCTTCATCTATTGATACCGTAATTTCTTCTTATTCGAAACATTGTTATTCTGTTATTCTAACATCGTAGCTGCACTTGATTCGAGTTATTCTATTTTTAGTATACATTTTCTTTCTTTTACGTTTGTAATTTATTATTAACAAAAGTTTGGTAAGTTTTTTCTGACATTTTTCTAATTTTGCTATAATTTCTCTCTTTACATTATTATTTAGGCACTGATGACTGCCACTATTATATAAGAATTTTCATTGATTAAATTTGTGGGTTTGGCTTAGATTTCAATTCTTTTATTATTTATATGTATAAAGTCATTTATGATACATAAAATAATTTATTAGAAATAAAAGAACAATTTTTTTAAGATTTATTATACATCGCCTGCCTAGAATAATAATGCTTTTACATGTTTTTAGAGCTATAACAAATATATTTCTTGTTTTAACTCCTTAAAAACTACCTAATATCTATAGTAACAAATTCATTTGTTGGTTTTTCAATTACCTGCAGCACATAAACGTTTGTCCTGTAGATTTTTTTATACCAAAACCAATCACAGCGTGGAATTATTTAAATTGTTAAAATTTTCAAAATCCATTAGGTACTTTTTAAAATATTTATAAAGATAATTTGGAAAAAATTCAAAAATGTTCCCTGGAAGCAATTTTCAAGCAATTGCAAAAAACTCTCAAAATTTTGATATTTTTGATTTACAAAAAATGTTAATTTAAAAAGTCACATAAACCACTATTTGGACTAAACTACTTGTTATATTTGGAAAAAATTGGTTAAAACGAAAAAACAAATTTTCCTTAATTTAAACTCATGTATTTTCTGAATTAGAGAGTTTTCATGAGAGTTTTATTTTTTAATTGTTGCCCACATTATTTAATGTTAAAATTAAAATAAAAAAACACTACTTGTTGAATTGGATTTGTAGACCAAAATTTACTAAAATTTGACATTGAAATTTTTTTCTTTCCTGTCGGGAGTAAAAAAATTGCGTAAATTTAAATTGCAAAAAAAAAAAAACAAAAATGTCAAAATAACACAAACACTTAAAAATTTGTTAAATAAAACTGGAGGCCAGTTCGTACACACTTTGTTTTTTTTAAGCAATTTTATCTGAACAGAAAAGACCTTCAGGTAAAACGGCTAGTGTGTAGTCAAAATGTTGCAGTTTTAGCAGTGAAACGCCAAGAAAACTAGAACGTTTTGACTACACGCACTAGTCGTTTTACCCGACGGTTTTTCTTTTTTGGGTAAAACTGCTGGAAAAAAACCAAATGTGTAGAGGTCTTTAGACTTAATAAAAAAACAATGATGTAAAATCTACTAGATTCTAGATTACCCCCAAAAACCTAAATAAGACTATACCATTTGTGATACATCAAATGAAAAGTAAGGATCGAAAAAATGCGACACAAAAAATTCAACAAAATATTTTCATTATTAACAGAGGTACGATATACTATAAGATACTATAATATTTATTTACTTAAATTAACTGTAAAATCTAGCGATCTGGCCAGCCATTTAATGCTACTTCTCCGACCTATCCATTTGTTTGCGTACTTGTTGTTTAAATACTCCCTCACAAGTCTGAAATAATGAGGTGGTGCGCCATTCGGCTGAATGAATACTTCATCGGGGATTAACGTGGGTTTTGTTTCACTTGCATCTACGATGAGAGGATTTATGTTAACATCTAGCAACTCCAAGTACCTTTTCCTCGTTAGGGAATTAATTATTGTGCAAAAAAAAATTCCGGCCATCACTTGTTTTCTTTATATCGGGGTTAATAATAAACATATTTTGATGCAGTTTTTTTTGTCACACTCTACCGGTCTTTACCTTTCATTTGATGTATTGCAAATAGTATAGTCCTATTTAAGTTTTTATTGGTTGGGATTGGGGAGCTAATACTTTAATACCTACAGACCAAGCAACATACCCATCCTACTTACCCCTTGATATTGTCAAAACGCGGTTTTTCTGTTATTTTTTTATCTTCACCTATTTAAAAGTTATTAGAGGTAAAAGTTTTCAATGTTACACCCTGTATAATTACCTCAGAATTTTTGAACAGGCAGCTTATTCAAGATCTGGATTTTATACAAACGTTAAACAATAATTAAATATAAAATAATTAATAAATATAAAAAACACCAGTATTTTAAAATGTAAATTCTTTTTATTAATAATTAATCGAAAAATCCACAGTTTTTTAAAAAAATATGCCGCGAAGGCGTTCTTAATATATGCTTAACATATTTTTTTTATTGTATCTTGAGTTTAATATATTTAATTTAAAATTAAGTAATAATTAATGTATACATAATATTTTAAATGTATTTTACAAAATAAAAAATTCCTGGCAATAAATCTACTTTTGTAAGGTAATATATCTCACAAACCTCTTTTTAAGATTTAACTTTTAAAAAACATTAAATTTATCATTCTGAAAACAAACCAAGCACTAAAAACATTGAATAGATGATTCATTTCTACGAGTATGCACATTTCACAACGCTATTAGTAGGTATATCTATTTAAATAAAAGTTAATTAATCACCTAATAGAAATAAAAATAAAACTAAATTTAGATATTCAAGAAATTAAATTACATAATTTTATCTTCATTTTAATAGATATAAACCAAGTATTTTTTTTTAAAAAATGAATAAACTATTCACTTCAGGTAAGAGATATCATTCCAACAAAAGAATATTTTTTTAGAATAGGCATCTCTAAGAAGGCTATTTTACGTGAATTTTCAGTTATTAGAGTACTAGTGCCTTTATAAAGTTATCAAAACACACATTTTTTACATAAAAAATAAGCAAAACAAGCAAATTATAAAAAATAGCATATAGAACTTGCTTCTGAAGTCAATGTGGGCACACATTCATCATAAAGTTCACGCTCCGCATTCCATTTATAAAATTGCATTCGTGCTACAAAATTGACTTTTCGATGTACTGCGGGTATTGTCTTACGGTTACAAATAAAATGTTCCTTATACCATTTTTTGAACAAACAATCTAAAAAGTTTTATTGATAAAAATGAGCCTAAAGTTCTTAATTATTAAAAAAAAATGTTTTCTATACCATTGTAGCATTTTACGTTTGTGTGGATCATATAATTAAAAAAATACAAAATTCAATAATATTTTAAAAGCAAATATGTAACTTTTAGAAGAAAATAAAATTATCTACCTATGAATCTCTGAATTTTAAATATAATAATAATTTGAGCAACTTACGACTTCTCAGGACTAATGCCCTTTAGGTTCGTAACCCCATTGCTCAAGGTAATTATAACTTTTATAATTCTTTTGCTACATAAATAAAACTAAATATAAAACACTTTTAATGCAATTTGGCATTTCTTAAATTTCCTTTAAATTTAAATAGGGAAAAAGTGGGTAAAATAATCTCACTAAGCAAAATCTCGCAAAAAATTTTGGTATAAGTTAAGAGGGTGAGTGGGGATAAAATATGAACTTTGATGCTTTAAGCACTTTTCGTAGATTCTAACTCTTAGAAAACCTCAAACTTTACTCTCAGTTTTTCAAGCAGGGTTCTTGACAACGAGAAAAGTTCTGCTTACGTCTCTTGAGGTCTAATATACTATCAGTTTTCAATATGAAGACAAATATAAATAAGTTTATTAAAAGTCTAAAATAAGATCATTTACAGTATTTTAAAACATCTACAATATTTCTCCTTCCTTTAAAGTCTCCCAGATTAATTTAGAATCTTTTGTTTATATTGTTTGATATTCATTTTTTTAAATATTTTTTTTCCCTAAAAGTATTAGTTTTAATTAAGTGGTTTACATTGTTACATAGTAGCAAAGCCATGCACCTGATACAGATGCTTCTTAATAAGGGAATAATTGAGAAATTTGAGGAAAACTGCATTTGGTAAATGCAAAGCCATCGCAAAACTTGACGCACTTGACCCAATAAAACCGCGTATGTGTTATATAATGTATAAATGGTTTATTCAAAGACCTTGCAAAAAATCACAGATCACATCATATTCTCAATATCAAATTAATTAAAATGGCGGTGATTTATTACTTCAGCTGGTAATTCCATTTTCTATAAATATAACAGTAATACTTAACAGTTGAATTAAATTAACTGTACAGTTTATTGCAATTATTCGAAAAATCCGTAATAAGTTTTAATTACACCTTAATTAGTAAAAACATTGAAGGTTTTAATCTAAGACTTATGTAGGTATCTAGATACACCTTAAATTGTACTTCTATCACGTCCAGGATCAAGTGACGGTCACTCTATTTTAATGTTAATAAATTGGCAACCTTGTTCGATTTCCGGAGGCCACCAACTCCATTTCCGATTTAATTAAAATAAAAAAAATCTTAGTAAAACACATGTTCTGGGGTTATAAATCAAAACAGTAAGGCTCTTCACAAGACTGGTCTTTCAAACTTAAATAAATAAAAATAACGTTATCTTAAATTATTATTTAATTTTCCTTAGAATCGAAGATCTACCGGTATTATCTCAACTTAAAATTAGCACATTAGGGCTAAATGCACAAGTTGGCATACAAAACTTTACCCAACAACTCCCAACAGTCACCAAATTCTTAAAAAATTAAAAATAAATTTGATTAAATATATTTTATTAAAAATCGAGCATTTTCTCACGTTCTGATAACATTTTAGATAACAATGTCAAAATAAAATCTACACAAATTTCTATTAGTGAAGCAAGGCAAAATACAAAAGAAAGAGGCTTTCTCACTAAATTAAAGGCAGCAACTGAAAATATTTTTTTTGATAATATTTCAAAAACAAATTTGAGTGAGTTGTGTTGCCATGCTAACACAATGTTGTATTGACCTAAAAGCTTTAACCTCACTAGTGACTTAAACGACTTTTCATCTTACAACTGACTGATGGGGCATTTTATTTATGTAAAATCAACATAATTATAAGCTTTTTATATAGATGCAGTAAATAAAAATTAAAAAAAAAATATAACAGGTAGGTATAACTGGTGCTGGGACATGCAAAGTTACAATTGTCGTAAGACAATTTCGAAAAAAAAAACGCATAGATAAAAAAACAGGTTAATAAAAAACTAAATAAACACTTTTCTTCAAAATTGTTTCCATTTCAATCGACAATAAAATCGCTAAATTTATATCATTAATTGTTGATTTTTACTAACTTTGGTATTTTAATTTTTTTTAATATTCATTTAGAACTATTTTTTAACAAAATTTTGTTTTGTTGTCATAGTTTTTATTCAATAATTATTTTGTTCTAATTCAGTAACAAAAGGCAACTATATTTAATGACATTAGAAGTGTTACACCCAGAAGGAACAATTTTTTAGAAGTGATTTCCTGGAAACAGAATGAGTAAATTGAAAGCTAGTTATAGCAACAATTGCAATGGTTAATTTTTAACAGTTCTTGAAAAAAAGTTTAACCTCTTAATTTTTGTTAAGAAAAAGGCTTATCAGAGCTCATAAGTACAAGTTATCTCAGTAGTTGTATCTCCGATTACTTGTTTTAAGAGTAACAAAATGCTTCCAGTTCAAAGACATCAACGATATCACCAACAACGCTACATACACTTGAAAAAAAACAGATTTATAGTTTTTACGTAATTCTGCTGCGCAGCTCCAGTTATAAAGCTGCCGTAATAACTATAATGATAGGTGGTGTAGCGGTAAGTGCATAGATGTGAAAGTGTTCTTCTAATCTCAAATTACTTTACAAAGCATATTTATTTATTCCTCAATTACAGCCTTAAATGTCTTTTTAGCCTTTAGTTGTAGGTTTGGATGCTCAATAATGCTTCGTAAGATTTGGTAGAGAATGGTCTGCCAATAACTCATACATTCGTTTTTAGAAGTCACTAATATCAAAGCGCCACCAAGCGAATAACAAATCACAAAGCTTTTTTTTAAACTTATAGGTCTAAAAGAAGAAAAACTAGGTACGCAAAGCTGACATTTTGCTTGTATCAGAATTTAGACTAAGACCGGCCCTGTTTCTTCATAACTCGTAATGGTAAGCTTTCAAAATAATGAAATTATTAAAAAGTGTCAATAAACCCGAAATTTGTTCAATAAACCCGAAAATTTAACACAATCAGAATAAATACTCGGTGTTAAATCACCCTGAACATTTGCTATATACTACATGGTTCATAAAGTTAATTAAATCTCTTTTTATTATTGGCAAGCAAAAGTTAATTCTTGATTTTATCGCGAATTTTTGTAAAAGTGCCATAAAAGGAGTGAAATTTGCTAATTCCTTCGAAAATTTCCAGTATTTGAAATTTGGATAAACCCAAACACTTGCAACAAGTAACCTTCCTTTGAGTGTTTGAAGAGTATGTATAGCAAATGTATATTGAACAGCATCCCAATTAAATTTTTGCCAGAAATAGGGTCAAGATTATCCACTTTGTTTGATTCGTTTCATATTTATCATTACATTTTTTTTCATTTGTACATTCGACTTTTAACACAAGTAATTCTCTTGCACAACCATTATGTACGAGTATAATAACACAAAATTGATCCTGAAATAAAAAATAATTAATGAGTTTAAATAGTGAGGTGCGTAATTATTGTAATTTTACATTCAATTAATTATTTACTTACCTAAACGTTTTCGTAATCTCTGATATTACTTACAGCTAAACAACAATTTCTATTCCCTCATAAGTATATAAAATTGTACATTTTAATGAAACAGAACCGTAATGCCAATTAACTTTTTAAATTTTAAGTATAACGAACTAAAATCACTTGAATAAATTTTCTTGTGACTGCTTCCAGACGCTTGACCGATCTGTTTTTTCTTAGAATGGCCATCAGAAATGATGTATTCTAGACGAAAAAGTTTGATGAAGAGTTTTATAGTTATCCTTGAAAGGGTCACTCATCGCTAAACAAAGTAGGCCAAGCAAACCTTGTTTGATTGTTTAGATTTACATATTTTTAATAAATTCAGTCATAAACAATGAGATTGGGATTTTTATTTTTACAACGTAATCATTAATCAATCAGTGTCTGATTGGTTAGATTGCTTTCACTTCGATTCCTATTTGTTTCGATTTAGAATACTACAAATTCATTTTTTTTTAAATTTCTATAACTGTGTCAAAGTAGGTAATTTATTAGTGTCAAGCAAGTATTTTAAATGATTTTAATTAGATCAAAAAATTGGTGTTACAAAATAAATAATATTTTCAACAGTAAAAGAAGTTATCATAAATAACATTAAAATCAATTGATTTTGCTTGTGACAGAATTATTTTATTAAATAGAAATATTGTAAAATACGACTCGTTGGGTGGTTCTTTGATGTCTTAAAGTCTGGATTTAGGTGGTTATGCAGATCTAATAAAATATGCCAAAGATGATATTAGAAAGATAATGGTTTGATTTTTACGTCAAGAACCGCGCATTTCCTTATATTTTAGAACAAGAAAATTTATTTCTTAAAACTAGAATGTAAAGTTTGTTTTTTATAATCAATTCTCAGTGTCAAAATTTTTTGAAAAATCGTATTCTACTATCCTAAAATCCACATTTACCATTACAAACTAACTTTATAACATTGTTCCCATGTCAGAGTTTAGGTTATGCGTACTAATATTTTTTTTATCTTGTAGCAGTGTTTTGTTTAAAAAAAACATACTTTAGGTAAATCATATGAATAGAAACAAAGTACTAATCATTTAAAAAAAAAATATGATAATATGTGTTAAAAACTAATTCGAAAATTAATAATAAAACTAAAAATGTTCCTTTCACACCACAATTCATAACAAAATAATTTAACTTAAGCTTATCAACAAAATGATTTAAAAAAATTCGTTTTTTTTAGAAAAGAAACCCTAAAAATGTAACATGTGTAGGAAACCAAGTTTCAAATTTTCAAAAAAATTATAACATTCACTACTTCTTTAAAAATAAAGAAACCCATATTTTGTGTTTTCGAAATAATTTTGTTGTAATTAAAATAACACATTTTATTGATATTACATACATATATGATTTAAGAAAAAAGATTTCTTTTTTTGTAATAAGGGGACTTATTTCTTTCCTGCTCAAAAATGCACGCTAGTCGTAAAATTATTGCTCTTTCCTTATTCCTGCAGATTGACTGTTGTATCACAATTTTTTGAAAATAAAAGTCAAATATTGTTTTACATATTTTACAATAGAATATAAGTATTCTGTTATACGAGTTATTCCTTGTTTCACTAGTCACTGGTACTTTATCTTACATTTAAAAAATAGTTATTTATTGTATAAGTGTTTTATACAGCGTTTTATCCACGCAAGAATGTGTTTAATATTCTTAAGTGGATAAAATGCGACTAAAACACGAATCCAATATAACGTTTTAACGTTTTATATTTTATACGTTTTAAGAATATAACGTTTTATCTACAATTACAGCGATTTAAAATCAGAATTGCCAAAATTTCATCTCATGTCATCAAAAAATAATTTGACATTGCACTCTGACAGCAGATGTCACCTCAAAAATTAACTAAAAAACGTGGGAGGTGTTGAATCATTGCTATTTATTTTCGATTGTTTGTCGACTCCATTTGTACAAAACGCTGTGCAAGTTGGTGAAAATGGAAGAAAGTGATACTGTTCCTGAGACAACAATTCTTGAGGAAGCTGAAGAAGCGACTCGTCAGTTATTGTCTGCGAAGTCCAGGGAACATTATGAAAAAGTATTTTCAGAATTTAATAAATGGAAAGAAGAACGGGAGGTAATGACCATAAATGAAGAAGTTCTGCTATCGTATTTCTTAAATTTGAAGAAGAGGTATGCAATTTCATCCATGTAGTCGTAGTACTCCATGCTGAAGGCCGCTATAAAGATCTATAAAAACATAAACATTGGAAAATATAGTAGGTAAGCTCATGGCCTATCTGAAGAATGAGTCAAGAGGATACAGACAGGCCGAAGAAAGCTGCAGTATTGGAAAGAGCACACGTAGAAGAGTTTTTGACAAGGACTTGCGTAAAGAATATTTGATGATCAATGTACCTAATCTTTGTCATTACATAGACATTGTAGATAATCAATTTTGGAATATTTTAGGTTGCATTAATAATGGGGGTGTCTGGTGGCTGTCGATGCTGTAAGCTGATAAATTTGAAAATGAGTGATGTAGAAGACAGGGGCGCATACCTGATTGTTTCGATACCAGATACCAAAACGGGCGTTTCACGAAAATTTACAATTATAGAAGAAGAATTTTCTATCAACACTGTGGAGAAGTGTAGGAAATACATGTCCTTACGTCCGAAAAAGTTATCCATTGAGAGATTCTTTTTACGATACGCTAATCAAAAATGTACATCGCAACCTGCTGGAATTACCACTTTAACCAAAGTTCCTTCTAAAGTTGCTTCGTTTTTAAATCTAGCGAACGCAGAACCTTATACCGGCCATTGTATGAGGCAAACTTCAACAACTTTACTTGCCGATGGAGGTGCTAATCTTACAACAATTAAACGACATGGTGGGTGGAGGAGCTCCGCCATAGCAGAAACTTATATCGAAGATTCTATATCTAATAAGCTTGACATTGCAAGGAAAATCCAAGGTTCTCCTGGTACTAGTCGTTCCTTACTAGAGAAGACGTCTATTGTTCCTACAACTACTATTCGTTCTGGAACCGATAACAACTGCAATCTTCTTATTAATAGAAACAAAGTGAAATATGGTAAAACAAAAAACGAAATGTCTATTAATGTAAATGTTAATGTCAATATTAATAATAAATAGAATGCGATTGATTTAAGATTGTATTTTTTCATTATTCCACTAGTGGAATAAAATGATTTCATTATTCCACTAATAGATAAAGTGTTACTTTATATGGTTTATAAGTGTAGATAAAACTTCAATTATAAGGTAATTGTGGATATTTTACTCATCCCTCATCCAGAAGCGTTTTCTAATAAACGATTTAGCTGTTATTGAAAGATAATATTTATTATAACAAGGATTCACTTAAAAAGTTGTCAATAGTACCACGACAAAGCAAAAACATTTTTAAGTATTTCTTAGTTAAATGCGGCTATCGTACTGTCAGTGATAGTTGTCAGAAATGTCAAAATTGTCCCATTATCTAAAAAACTAACAAAAACTGAACACAAAAAAAGAAGGAACAAAATGAAACCGGAAATAACAACATTAAAATTATTCGCAATGAAAATGACTCGGAATCTTATAAACACGCACTCAAAAATAATCAAAATGATTTATTTATATATTTTCCATAGTTACAGTGTATCAAGTACCGACATCTATTTTTCGCTTTTCTTTTATCAAAATGTTATAGCACTTTTGACAAGTTATTTAAGTTACAAGTGTAATGTGATATATGTCACGAAAAAAAGCAACTAATTTCTGAGTGACTATAAAATCTTTGCATACATGTATAATACAAAATTTTCGTCAAAATCGCCTGCATTAAATTTAATTAACATTGAAATGATTATTATAAAATAATTACAAAACGTTTTTACATTTAAAAAAACATTAGTTGTCTAAATAACTAATATAACCCTGCCTTTAAATTTTACTTTAAAAAGCTATCCACTTTGTAAAGCGTCACTAAACGTCCGAATAGCCGCCTGTGTTCTCTATTTCAGTTTTATTTGCACGTTAATTCTTCTATCTATTCTTTTCTATCGGTAAAAAAATCGTTGCCACTGGGCTTCTTTCTTCTCTTATCTCGTATAGTGTGTCTAGGTTCAAAGCCACGGCTGTGTCTTGGCTTTAAACTTCCAGCAGCAGCATTATTGCTCAATCAAACAATTATGCCCTACTCATTTTCATTTGAACAATTATGCCCTACTCATTTTCATTTGATCTATTAAGGTGCAAATGACTGACCTGTTAGTATAGCAACTCATATAAAAGTTAATGTCAATTGCACGCTATTTTCACTATAATAGATCAAATAAAAGTAAGTTTGGTTTAACTGTTTCTTAACTCTGTTTTTTTATTTGTAATTTAAAAAAGTTGAACCAAAAATATTGTTTGCAACACGTCTGCAAAGGGTTCTAGCGAATTCATTTTTTAAAACACGATTTCGCTAAAATTCTTTTTTGTTTATCTGTTTATCTGGTACACAAATATTACTTAATTTCAAAATAGTTTACTTATTATTTTTTTTGTAATCTATGTAACTGAATTTTCTAGAAGGACAAGCTTACAGATAACCTTGCATTTATGGTAATTTTCATTTTGCAGTCTGGTGTCCTACTTTTATTTTTCTTTCGAAAACATCTAGAATATTTCCTGTCCTTACAGTGTCCTTACTTCTATTGTTTATTTATATATCCATTGCATTTATTTTACGTTTTATTTAAGTTGATAATAATACAATTTACATAATTTTCTTGGTTACAAATTGCGATTTTCTTAACCAATAGACAATGATTAAAGTGAATTATGTGATATTGTTAGAAAAATAATTTAAAAAATAATTAAAAAAATAAAAAATTTAAGTTGGTAAGTTATGGTAAAAAAAAACGGCAAGATTTTCTATTTTTCTTGTATTTATATTATAATTGAAATAATTTAAGAAAAAGAGCTAATTCCTCTGCAAATTTCTAATTCGAAAAATTTACCAACCCATCGAAAACTCGAAAGGTGCTTGTTGGATTCGCTGCGCAGACATTGTTAATAGGGTAGTTCCTAATAAATAATGTGTCTTTTACTAATCATTCAGTAATGCACTATTATTCTCCATAACTTGAAGTAGCGAGTAGCTACAAGTTCAATTAATAGTATATTATATACCAAAAGACTGAAGTAGGTTTTTTAGTCCCGCAGACGAAGGAATTAAAGAACACATTAGTCATGTGGTAGGTATATACTCTATTTTTTGCACTTTCGAGCACTCATTTCAGTTTTTTAGAAAATAAAATGCAATAATTATAATGTATAAGAACATATAAATGTAAAAATAAGAGTTAATTTTGTATAGAAATAAAAATTATCCAATTTCGATTTTTTTTCTTTTATTCCCATTTACTCTGGAAAATTTAATCCCTACGAGAGTAAAAATAAATGTATTCCTTTGGGATTAAGTCAAATAGACGCCTAAAGTAGTCAATTTATTCCCGGGAGTAGAAAAAATTAATTTTTCCATACCACTTACTTGTAGTTTATGCACTGTATTTACCTGTGGGTAGTATTACTAATGTTGTGAAGTCAACTTATTAATTTCCTGATGATGTCAACATCATTAGCAAAACACAGATCAATTATTGTAAATGTTTGTGATTTAGAAAAGATAATTAATTTTTATTAAGTACAAGTAATATTCTGATGTACATCTAACATAAATTATATCTCAAATAAAAATAAAAAATTCAAAAACTTCCAATTTTTAACAGAATAGAGAAAATAAATAAAATAGTGCTGAATACAAAAAAGATCCCTGAAGTAACAATCACAGTCATCATGAGTGTTAAAAAATTCTAATATTTACTCTTAAAAGTAAAATGTGACAAAATCGAGGTCGATTGCATGACATAAATCTCGAAACCATCTTCCAGTGGGTCATTATGCATGTTTATAAAATAAACTCAAACCGCAAACATTTATTTTTCTACGAGTTTAGTAATATTATTAAAACTTTTACAAATGTTTTTGAATAAAAATCTGCCAAGGCTGCTAAACAATATACCATCACCCTCCACGCAAAATGTTGATTGAGACGCAACTTCTGCGAGTGTCAATGACTTGGTTTGAGGTGTGGGTCTAATTTGAGAGCGAGGTTGAAATCAACAAGAGCCCAACCCAAGACGGGTCAGTACCAGCGATTGTGGTACTTCGATCCACCACCATGCAGTCTATGGATCAAGGAGACCCAGCAGGGACCGGCACCTCCACCAAGGATGACACATCGCAGCATCGTCATCTAACGCAAAAAATAGAAATAAACAAGAATAATGCATTACGTAAGATAATAATAATTAACCGGGTGCGTAACCATAGTAACCAAAATTAAAGCCGGTGTCAGTTTTGTCCGCACTCTCTAGAGGTGTCTAGATTTGGTAAGCGACATATGACATTTCACACCGGATATTTTCCGAGCATTGCAAGTAATTGTAGGTAATATCCGATTACAAAAATTCAAGGTCCCTGCTCCAAATGTTCCAAGATTGCATCAGTCCAAGTGGGTTCAGTAACATGCGAGTGACATTAGACATTAATTGGGTTTCTTTTCAACTCCTCAGAAATTGCATCATCATTCTTTAGAGTTTTCGCCTTAATCCAATAAAATGCGGATGTTTTAGTTGGAGAGGTGTCTTTATTTGATAATTGTTGTCTATGTCCTATTAGATGCGGCCGAGTTCCGACCGACTGTGGTCAGTTTAGCGAGACGCATAATTAAATCTCCAAGTGCAATGCATCCAAGCGAGGAATCAAGTTCGAGGCAAAATTCCACACTAACACCTCTATAATACTGTAATATTTCTTACCTAGTATCCGTAAACATCACTTTGGACTTGACATTGCTTTGTTCTTTGGAAGAATTTATTAAGGGAAAATTCAAGTGGACCACTTCATTGTGGAGTTCAAGAAATGGTTTACTGGCTTGTTATTAAAAAATCAAAATAATTTAATAAAATTGCAAGAGAAGTAAAAGAATTGCGTAATCTATTGAATCAAATTGAACCTGACACTCGGTTGATTGAAAGGTTTCTTTTAGTTTCAACGACAAGTCTTTAAATCAAATAAAATAATTTAATGGGTCTTCATACATGAAAGATTTGCTAAACATTCATAAGCTTATAGTTCCCAGACAAGAAAATAGTTATTTGAGTAACACAATCAAAATTATTTTCGTGAATCGTTTTACCGTAAGCTGCTGTCACATTATGTCACAATTAATTCCAGCAAATTATTAAAAATTGAGTGAAGTATTTAAAAAATCAATTCAAAATATGTGTTGCTCGAGAGTAATGCTTCATTGATGAGGGACAAACACCTCAAGGCTTGTCTACATTAGTTTTTCTGTTGTTGTGTCTGATTGAAACATCATTTTTTATTTTTCTTTTAATTAAAACTTATTTTTTTGAAATGTAATAAAAAAAAATGTAATTGAAGTGGATGGTAGAAAATTATTCGGCGTTTTGAATGTAGAATCGAGCCGTCAATTGTGATAAAGCTTGTCTAAAATTTCCACTGTTCCAGAGCCATATTTTTATTACAATTCACGACCTGAAGAAGAATACAATTATATTCAAAACGTTGTTGGAAAATTGAGTATTTAATTATTTTGTCGGAAATGACAAATAATTTTCCACCATCCAATTAAATTTGTATAGATAACATCTCAGTTTTAAAAGAAAAGCTTTGAAAATTGTGATCTTGTTGATATAGCTAAATGGTAGCATTTTTATTGTTTTAATTTTCTTTTTGTTATTACTAATGTTTGTGGATCAGCCACACTCGTTCAAAATTTTGAAACAAGAAAGTTTAATGGCAGCTAACGTCTACTGCGCACAGCGTTTTAAAACTTTTAAAAAAGTAAGGTCCATTCTAAATTTAAAAAATGATATAAAAATATAATATATGCTAAAACCTGAAAATTTTTTCACAAAATTTGTTTATGCAATATTTATTGGTAGCAGTAAAAAGGTTAAAGAGTTATAAATTAAAAAGAAATTGTTTTAGAAAGTGATAATTGAATAATTGGGAAGAGAATAAAGTAAAAATGTTGACTATTTAAATAAAAAAACTTTTATCCACAATTAGCTTATAATTGAAGTTTTATCCACACTTACAAACCGTATAAAATAGCACTTTATCCACTTGTGGAATAATGAAAAAATACAATCTTAAATCAATCGCATTCTATTTATTATTAATATTGACATTAACATTTACATTAATAGACATTTCGTTTTTTGTTTTATCATATTTTACTTCGTTTCCATTAATGAGAAGCCTGTAGTTGTTTTCGGTTCCAGAACGAATAGTAGTTGTAGGAACAATGAACGTCTCCTCTAGTAGGGAACGACTAGTACCAAGAGAACCTTGGATTTTCCTTGCAATGTCAAGCTTATTAGATACAGAATCTTCGATATAAGTTTCTGTTATGGCGGAGCTCCTACACCCACCATGTCGTTTAATTGTTGTAAGATTAGCACCTCCATTGGCAAGTAAAGTTGTTGAAGTGCGCCTTATACAATGGCCGGTATAAGTTTCTGCGTTCGCCAGATTCAAAAACGAAGCAACTTTAGAAGGAACTTTCGATAAAGTGTTAATTCCAACAGGTTGCAATGTACATTTTTGATTAGCGTATTGTAAAAAGAATCTCTCAATGAATAATTTCTTCGGACGTAATGACATGTATTTCCTACACATCTCCACAGTGTTGATAGAAAATCCTTCTTCTATAATTGTGAATTTACGTGAAACGCCCGTCTTGGATCGAAACAATCAGGTATGCGCCTCTGTCTTCTACATCACTGATTTTTAAATTTATCAGCTCACAGCATCGACAGCCACCACACACCCCCATTATTCATGCCACCTAAAATATTCCAAAATTTATTATCTACAATGTCTATGTAATGACAGAGATTACCTTAATCATCAAATATTCTTTATCGCAAGCCCTTGCCAAAAACTTTTCTACGTGTGCTCTTTCCAATACTGCAGCTTTCAGCGGCCTGTATCCTCTTGACTGATTGTTCAGATAGGCCATGAGCTTACTATATTTTCCAATGTCTACGTTTTTATAGACCTTTATAGCGGCCTTCAGCATGGAGTACTTCGACTACATGAATGAAATTGCATACCTCTTCTTCAAATTTAAAAAATACAGAACTTCTTCATTTATTGTCATTACTCCCCGTTCTTCTTTCCATTTATTAAATTTTGAAAATACTTTTTCATAACGTTCCCTAGACTTCGCAGGCAATAACTGGCGAGTCGCTTCTTCAGCTTCCTCAAGAATTGTTGTCTCAGGAACAGTATTACTTTCTTCCATTTTCACCAACTTGCACAGCGTTTTATACAAATGCAGTTGACAAACTAATCGATTTTTGATTTTGGAGGTGACATCCGCTGTCAGAGTGTAATGTCGAATCATTTTTTGATGACATAAGATTTTTGATGACATGAGATTAAATTTTGGCGATTCTGATTTTAAATCGCTGTAGTTGTAGATAAAACGTTATATTGGATTCGTGTTTTAGTCGCGTTTTATCTACTTAAGAATATTAAACGCTCGACTGCGTCTCGCACTTGAACATTCTTGCGTGGATAAAACGCTGTCTAAAACACACAATAAATAACTATAATAAGATTATCAGTCAATATAAAAATGAAACAAGTTTTATTAATCGTACCGTATGCTTTGCTAGTGGCAACTTCTGTAAACTAAAATATAAATAATTAACAAACCTTTTACTACCAACACTTTTTAAAAAATTATGTTGATGTTGTAAAAGCAAGTATACAGGATGTATCAGAAATGATGGTCAAAAATTTAACCAGTGATAGACAAGATACATCTCATCAAAAGAAACAACTTTTCTGTATAACCTACTATTTTTACGACAGATGCTAAGAATTTTGAATTTTGTCTCCTCCATAAAATCACGATACGCTTATGATCACTTAGTTACCGTTGCAATATAGCCTAGTTATAATAATACTACAGGCTTTTCATAAATGATTGTAACAACGTAGGTGGCTGTAGAGATTTTTAATATCACGAATATTCATTCTAATGTTCTATTTACGCAACGGAACATTGGAAAATGGTTCTGAAATTACTCATTTGTCTAATAATAATTATAATAATAATAGCTAGTCTTTGTCTTTAAAAGACAAAATATTTTTTATTATTTCCACAGCCGACTACGTCCTAAACCCTGTACATATGTACTTTGTACATACTTTTATAAAAACCTTGTACATAGTTCAGTAGCGGTCAGTGTGTACAAAATTTTTAAATAATTTTATCTTAATAAAGGTTGAGATTCGGAAAATATAAAATCTAGAAAAAATCTTCTTTAAACGAGATCTATTACTAGCTAAATTTTTGACCATTATTTCTAATACATCTAAAATATTAAAAAAATTATCAGATTTTTTTATTTTAATCTGTGCTGAAAAGTTATATTTATTTTATAACTATCTAAGTGCAATTCGAAGATAAATTTTTTTGTTACTTATTCCTCATCCAAAATTTCTATTCACTACATATTCCGTTATAGCATGGCTGTCACTGGAAACAATTGGAGCACCTAAACCTGCAGCAGTAGCAATATGTTTGGCAGTAGAGTAGAAGAAGGAAAGGTATAACAGCGAGAATGTTTAGGGGGTTATAATAAAAGTATCTAAACCTACCGTAAGATAGAATCTTATTAGGGTTATGGCTTTCGCTTAAAGTTAAACCTGCTGTAAAATACAAGAACAGCAAACATGTTTTGGGGCCTATGAAAACCTAAAATAACACCTAAAGCTGCAATTAGGGATTATTACAGCTTGTAAACATGTTACATAGAGTTATTGAAGTCTCTAAGGATACATACACGTCCCACTAGGAGGCCTAGCATTACAATCATTATGGCAGCTTTATAACTGTAGCTACGCTATGAGTTATATTTGCATTTAAAGCAGGCTTCTATTTTTTCGAAGTTTACGTAACGAGTTGCTCAGTGTGTGTTTGTGTTAAAAGAATGACTTAGAAAATGATCCATTTTATTTATTATGTAATGCAAAACACTAATATGATACTAGTTGACAGTTATAATAAAAAAAACTGAAATCAGTCAATACTGAACCATTGCCTCACTATTTCACCGCTTTGTGGAGATTGATTGAGTAACAATCAAATCAAAAAAAGACAAGAGCTGAGTTTAAGCTGCGCCATGACTGTGACTCCAGCATGAAACAAAACAGTAATCAAAGAAACAAAACAAAATAACTTCAGTAACAAACAAAAAACTAAACTAAACTGCAAAATCAAAAACCAAGCTCTAAATTTTAAAAGAGTGCTCCAACACCTTACACCTTATTTGTTCTCTCGAAAATTTCAAAACACAACTTAAACGCATTGTCCTGTAGCAGGAGGTATAATGAAGCTGTAAAATTAGTTCATCATACAACTGAAGCAGCTATGTGAGCATAAGAAAGGATCGTAAATAATATCTTTTTTAAAAACAGAGAAGGGAAGAATCAAATTTCCTTCTGATATACGTGTTTGATAAAATATAAAATTAAAGATATTTACTTGGAAAAGAGAAAATTCCACCTAATTATAAAATTATAGGAATTTATTTATTGTGACTCAATTTCTGACACAAACTTGTCCAAATTTAGCAAAATTTTTTTCATAATTACATATTATTTTAAACTTAATTCATATGTTTAACTATCATATTCATAACCCAAAATTATTAACGAAATATATCTCTGTTAATAACAGTGTTGCAGATTCTATTTGCATAGAAACAACTAATCGCTTAATTTAGAGGTTGCGAGGCCATATCAGGCCCACTCTCTGTTATTGGATTAAACTAGACCTAATTATTTAGTGTCAAACAAACTTATTTTTTGTGAGGATATTCTTCCGTTAATAATGAGTCTATAAAAGGCGGTAGCAGAAAATTCTCTTTTATTACTGTAATCAAGCTCAAACACTTCATAACTAATTTTTGATTCCTAGAGTGTATACTATAAGACATGTAATTAAAAATGTTACAAACTAGAACGAAACAGATTCTAAAATAGTTGCCCGCATTTGTAATTTTTCTTGGAATGAGGCAGCAGACTTTATGCAACGATGCATAGCGGTTATCCCAAGATATAATATAAATTTACATTTCCGCATTTAATATCTTATTTAAGCAAAAAAATATCATGTCATTAATTGGCTGCTTTTTGTTTTTTGGAGCTTTTTTGTTAGATAGTTTTAATTCTGCTCTGTATTTCCGATTTGACGCAATTATTAATATTAACCTTTCTCTTCCACTTTCTTTTCACTTATTTTTGTAAATTGCAAGCTGTGTGGCTGTAATTGCTCGTTGCATTTACATCTACTCGTTTTTTGTGACAATTCATCATTTTCTATCAAAAGTATTTCGTTTCCTGTTGAAATAAATAATTCTACTAACATAATAAAGAAATTAATATTTTTAATACTTCATTAAATTTTATATTGAATAATTATATAATGGGTGTATCGTAAATGATGCTCAAAAATTTAACCAGTGATGCATCTTATCAAAAGAAACAACTTTTCTATGTACCATTTTTGCGACAGATGCTAAAAATTTTGAATTTTGTCCTCCTCATAAAATCATGATCACTTCTCAAATAAGTCAGGTTTAAGAAATTCCATAGATACCAAAAATTAAATTGCCTAGTTACGAATTTACGTTAAGAGTTTAGAAAAAAAGCTTCTTTTAGCGACACCTATCACTGGCTAAATTTTTGACCATTATTCCTGATACAGCTTGTATAACTTTTTTTTGACAAAAGAAGTGAGTAGAATAGTAGTAATCGCAAGATGTATACATAAAACAATACTATATTTTAATAACTGTAAAAATAGCAATAAAATTGAAAATAATTTATTGGGTATTTAGAAATTTTTTTAAATATCCACGTATACATTATAAATATACAGAGTTTTCATAAATGATTGTAAAGACGTAGGCGGCTGTGGAATAATAAAAAATATTTTGCCTTTTAAATACAAAGACTTTAGCTATTATTATAATTATTATTAGACAAGTGAGTAACTCCAGAAACCATTTTCCAATATTCCGTTGCGTAAATAGGACATTACAATGAATACTCGTGATATCAAAAATCTCCACAGCCACCTACGTTGCTACAATCATTTATGAAAACCCTGTATTATAGCATTTTTTCTTCAGTTCTTTACAATTGAGTCAAACAATTCTTAGGATTATAGTTATTCTAAAAAAAATTTCAATCCAGAAGCGACCTTTTCATTCTTCAGATTGTAATTATATATTTTTATATTATATACCTTTACATTATGTTTTCCAATTTTCTAGAGCATCTCTTCATTTTTCCTTGGTGTTTTATTGTTTCTGAATTAGAGATCCATTACTTTGTTAACATTATGTACTTGTGATTTTCTTTATGTTTTATTTTTTCACTTTATTTTTTCATCTTGTCTACCTCGAGTAGTTAAAGGTGTTAACTCTTGAACTCTAGAAAATATATTCTTTTGTTTTGAGATGATTTTATGTGCATACATTTTGTCTCCTATCCTCATATACTTTCTACTTCTGCATTTATGATTTAACCTAGTTTTTTTGTCTCTTTGTCTAGTTGCTCTAGTTTTTACATTTTTTTTGCTTTTTTCTTTATATGTATAGGTATACCTTCATATGTAATTATTATATTAATCTAGCTAGTTAGCGGTCTATTTAACTAACGTGTGAGTACAAAGCTAAAAATTTGTAGATTTATATTTTAATAGCAGTTAAATAAAAAAAAAATATTGATCTAGCAGTCATTATCATTATTTTTTTAAGTTGAATCTGAGAAGATCTGAGAGTGTTTTAGACTCATGATGTGTGTTACATCCATTATTTAAATTTAGAAAAATCATAGGAAAGTGGACTGAAGCTATAAAAAACTTTGTTATACATTTCTAGCCTTTTTTGTCTCTTTATCAAGGTTTATAACTATTGTCCAAAAAAGTTATATATGGTACCAAGCTGTTGGAAGGTCAGTGGTCGCCAGACTTAGGGTAATTGTAAGACCAAGTTAAATATTTTTGATACAATTGAAAGCTTTTGAAAAAAGATCCTTTCGCCAATTAAAGTCACAAAATTCAAATTTAAAGTTGAATTTTTTAGTTTATAAAAGTGTCTCTTTAATGTATGTTGCGGTTAACTTGCTCTTGTAGTCTGTCTGCCGATATTTTGAAATGACCTTTTGATTCCAACCTTTTTTAAGCGGTTTATTATCCGTTTAACAAAAATTATCGTAAAAATAGTGAGCAACCCAGTCAAATTTTAAAAACTTCAACCCTCCAGATCCAGAGTATAATGCAGAATAGGTAGATAATCCCCTAATAATAAGACTATCAGAAACGACCCAAAATGTTAACTAGTGATTATAAAGTCGTTTTAGAATATCGGTAGATGGACTACATTTGCATACTTACTTAACCCTTGTACAAAATCAAGTACAAAATTAAGACATTCCAAGTCAAAGCGTCGTAGAGGGTACTTTTTAAAATAAAATTATACATTTTTTTTTAAATTATCCTCTAGAAGATATTCGCCTTTTAACTTTGTTCAATACGGCAACATTGCGCAATCTGTAGTGCGCACTTTTTTTCTTCAGTTGTAAATTTTGGCGGTTTTCTCCTAATTAATCAAATTTTATTCTAGCCATGGCTTTTCTACAACAGCAACAACAACATAATATTTTCGCTTTATTGCCGTCGCTTTACAAGATATTTTTTTATATTGTTACTTATTACACATAATAGTGCCAACTATAAATAAAAAAAATGTTTTTTTATGTCAGTGTTTTTATTATTTTTTATCATCAGTATTGTTTTTAAAAAAATTCTAAATTTTTTTTCGTTTGCAAGTGAAGTTCGTCGTTTGCAAGTAAAGTTTTTTTCAGTTCTAGTTTTTCTTTTTTTTTAACTAGTGATCATTGTTTTAGTACATCTTCTAGAATACTGTTTTCTAAAATCTACACTCATCTTTTTCTTCTTCTAAATATGTTTAGTTTTTTCTAGTTATTTTAGTCGTCATTTTTCGATTTCGTCTGAAATTCTCATTTATTCCTTTTTATTCCAAACTACGTTTTTGAGTTTTGTTAAAGTTTTTCGAATTGTAAACAAATCAGTTGCTCAACTTTTTTTGCCTAGCTTCTTGTAGCAAAACCCAGAGACAAATTATTTGGTTTACCGCCAAGCTATTTTTGTTTTTGTTTTCTTCTTCCACTTTTTTATTTAATATTTGTCTTTTATTTATTATATCTATTTCAAAATTTTTATCTCTTTTATAGCCACGTCTGTATCTTCATTGAAGGGTACTCAATTTTTTTGACATTCCTGTGCATTTTGTATATTGTATAATTTTTTTTCTTTCATATATGAAAGCTTAACGTATATGAAACCTTTTCGTTCATTACGTACAAGTTTAACAAAAAAAATTTGCCCTATTATAGCTTTTGTTTTTAACTTTTAAATACGTGATTAATTAATATTTTCTTAATTGTAGCACTGATTTTGAGCAGTCTAACAAGTAATTCATATTTTCTACCTTTATTACTTCTAGAAAAGTTCGGTTTTTCTATTTTAAGGTGACTTCTGTGAAGAAGGGTAATACCAAAAGCCTAGACTCGCATTACAAACATTTGAAAATAAGTTAATTTATCTATATTAGGTAGGTAGTAAATGTGAGTGGATGAACAAACCGTTTTTTATTTATTCCAGTTGTTTTTGCATTTTTCTAGCAATAATTAGGTACTTTAACTACTTACATGTTTATTTCTCTCATTAAATTATTCCATTATTGTAATGAATAGAGAATAGATATCATGTTCGTTATAAATACAATGCAGTTATTAATATCTAATTACTAATTTGTGCTATGCTACATTTCTTCCATTTTTTGCCACAGACTGGTAAAAGCTTTAATTAAATAAATAAAATTTTAATAGAATGAATCAGAGCACAAACCATAAAACAATCGAACCGTAAAGCAACTGTCCAAAGTACATTGTTTTTGACCATATAAAATTCTTAAACTACAACTTAATCAAACCTTAATTTATAATTAGATTTATAAATAAAAAAATTTCGTACGTCATTTAGCAATAAATAATTCGGTGAGAGTAAAAAAACAATTAAATTTGCGTGACTAGATAATAACACCAGTTATAAATCATTTAATCCTTTTATTATTGTTCCAAAATTTAAATTGTGTAATACATAACTGTGTTTCTAATTAGAACCAGATCTAGACAATAGTATAATGTTTTTAAGCTTTTTATTGTTACTATACTAAAAATAAACTTAATAAAATAATAATTGTTATTGTTTTTGCGATGTTGTAAATACATACTTTTTACAATAATAAATTAAGCTGTCTTATCTAAATACATAAAATAGAGCTGCAATGAATATGCATATTATTCTGAAACATGCGACATTTATCATAATGACTGTCTATGATTACACAAATGCTCAAGATGTTAGCACAATTTACAGGTAGATTTGTCTCATTTGAAATTAAATCTTCCATGACACGCGCGTGATAGATTTTTTGCTGATAAAATTCGATATAAAATTGTAATTGATGTCATGTAGCTTAAACCTAATTGAAAGATCTTTTTAAAAAAATATATTATTCTCAGTAACAAAGTTTATTCTCATAATTTAAAAGATCAATTAAATACAGATCATTATATTTTTGATCTTAAGATATATAATATTGTGTAGGTATGTTGAAGCACTTTAAATGCTACAGAAAACTTTTCCATTTGTATGCTATCCAGAAACACTTGCTCTCTTCTTATAGTTCTTAACCTAAACAGTTTCTTCCAGGATCTTCCATCTTGGTAAAATATCTTTCTTGTATTCTACTTAGAGCTTACAAGCTAAACTTATTTTTAGTTGAATTCTTTTTAAGTAAGATTTTATAAAGCATCAGGCTAAGTCCTTTCTTCGAAACTTATTGGTAGATAGAGAGCTTGAAGTCGCTCATAGATCGGTCTTCAAAATCATTTTATCAGATTAACATGCTCACATGCTCTCATTAGTGCTCAACTATAGATTACTTACTATAAATTACGTCAAGCAAGTATTTTTTTCTTGTCTTGAATTCTTCGCGTCACACAGCTTACACATGATCCTTTAAGGTTGGGGAATTGATCAAGTAAAATTGCTATACTCTTTCAGTTTTTAAAGTAGTTTCTTTACACAAGACCAAGATACTAATATCTGATACTCTAAGCACTTTCTATTAGAATACTCCATGTTAAAATAGTAAGTTTATTCACAAATGTAACGAGTTCTATTGCTGTCAGCAGAAAACCTTTAGTAGAATCTTTTGTCTAACTCTCGTTATTAGTCACAACTTTCAAATCCCAATCATTCTTTCTGGCGATTCAACAGTAACCTTGTCGCAATTTTTGTTCACCCTTTTCATTCTCCTTTTTGCTTATTTTCTTCTTCTGCTTTAGGGAATAGTCTCGATGCATCGTGTTCAATTCAAACCCTCCTTTTCAACAAATTTTTATGAAATCTCCACTCATCTCCATCTACTTCAAGTGTTCCTAGGTCAAAGCCACCGACACTGTGGCTCAACAGTAGCTTGAAGGTTTTTTGGTTTTTGGTTTGGTTTTTTGGTGGCTTGAAGGTTTTACACTGCTTCAGTGATTTTTAAACCTTTCTGTGGGTAGGAAGCGACGCCAATTTTTACGCTTAAGACCTTGTTAGTCACAATAAATATAGCATCTTATCTCTCGTTTTCAATTCCTCTTTTCAAGTTCACAATTTCCGTCATTTATTTGATTGCTTGTTTAGTTTCTCCCCAAAAAAACGTTACCTAATTTGCTACAGAAATGTAGACGTTGATTTATAAAATCTATCTTCTGCAACTATTCTTATACTTTCAGGTGTGAATTTTGTATCTATGTATTTGATTTAAGGAAAACGTTCCTTTATAAAGTGATTCAAAAAAATTGAGCAAAATACCAAACAATACCAAAAATGACAAAGTTTCACAGAAAAATTGTATTTTATCTCAAATGATAACAATATTATGCCTTATTGCCCAATTAAACAAATAACTATTGTAGAGATATTTTTTTTATCTACGACTGTAGGATATCTGTCACTTATCCCACTCATTTTGAGTGGAATAAGAACTCATTGTCAAATTCATTCTCATTACCAAACTCATTTTTATTAAAGCTTGTTTCCAATCTATAAATAGATCTGTCAAATTTTAAATTTAAATTATTCAAATATTAAACCTCATCGAAGCAATCTTTTACCCTAAATTAATTAACTAAATTCTTTTTTTGTTGTTACATTTGCCTATGTTACAACAAAATAGTTCCAATTTTGAATAAATTGAATTTAAAGTTTGACAGATCTCTCTATAGGTTTGAAACGAGGTTTAGACAATTTATTTATGATTTAGACAATTTAGAGTATTTAGACAATGTTGCGCGTTTGGACAAATTCTCGAAATAAGCTAACAGTACCATCTTATTCGCCTCGTTCTTAATTTTCTTCCCATCGCACCATTCGCATAAACGTTCATATTTAATTCTTGATTTTTTTGGTAAAAGTAAAGAAACTACATTTGTTGCAGCTTCTTCCACGTCTGATGGAAAACTTTCAGACTCACTCATTATGATAAAACAAAGAGAAATTACAAATTTGCAAAATTATTTACGTACAAATTTTCTGGTTTCCATAACGTCGAAAACCATGCTCTTTCGATTTAAATAAAAAAGATCTAGTTATTTTATAAATATAATCTGTTTTTTCTGTTTTAGCAATCGTATATCAGTCGTAGATAAAAAGTTGTGTTTAATACGTGGGCTAACGGACATTAACATACTCATGCTCTTACGATAACTCGGGCTAACGCCCTCGTATGCGCAATTGCCGCATTCGTATGTTAATGATGACTTTATCCCACTGATTAAATAAATAACTAATAATACAGGGCCCCAAAAAAAAGATTTTCATCTAGTTACCTTTGAAATTATTTTACATGTTAATTTTTTTGTGCCGCTCTACTCTTTAAATTTGAACTAATTTATTCTGTCACCTATCAATCAAATGTCAATTCAGATTTGAAGTTTGGCAAAGGGACTTTGACCTTTAATGAACATCCAAAGCAGGAAAACTTTTTCTTTAAAAATTGCCGCTTGTAGAAAGACCGAATATATAGGGTTTTTCATTTTTCTTGTTACAACCCTAGTGACATTACTAGGTTAACTCGTTACTTCTATTTGCTAAAGCGGCATTTTTTATTTTACTTGGGAAATTCACAGGCGACTAGATGAAAATCTTTTTTTGGGGCCTTGTACTTTTCGGTTACAATTTCGATTTAAAAAAATTGTGGCAAAGTTACGTGCACAGTAAATTATAGGGTTATTATAGGGTGACTAAATGGTGGGGAAATTAATTTCAGACAAAATGCTATGCGGCAAGACTGACCCTGACAGAAAGTTTTTCCTAGATAGAGTGAGCACGTAGTATTTCTTTTATTATCTATCCCTCGTATACGCATCTCACACACCAAAAAATTTTTGACAAGCTATACATAATTCGTACATAATTAGGCTTTTTAGATTCGCTCTTTTATATTAAGTAACTGCTTGTCCAATAAAGAACTAAGTAGATATGTTATGTGCTTGTTACTGAGTTAACTATTGCATTTTTATAAATTTTATTACTCTCATTTTATAATATTTGCAATTATTTTAGTACTATTTTATTGAAGAATCTTCGGAAATTTCAACCAGCTTTTGTATTTAATTTTTTGTTCTGGAATATGTCTTCTCATTAAGAACAGTTGATTGTTTAATGCAATCAGACACAATTTATGGCCAAGCAACAACCAATTGACAACAATGTTAAACATTTTTAATTGAAAAGATCAAATTCTTTAACAATTACCGATTGGCTAGATTACTGAAATAATTATTATAAATTGGCATTCCTGCCAGCACACTGTCATTTAATCCCCACTGGATATTTCAATAAAAATCCCCCCATATTTATAATTTCTTTACATAATAATTTACGATTATAGCTGAAATAATTCACGATGAAATAGCGTCTTTTAACAAAAAATTAATAACGTTCGCTCGCTGCCATCATTATTCTAATTGCATGCAAATTTCAAAATGATGAACATTTTACGGATGCTCTAACGGCGGGTAAAATTACAATAATTCTCGAATAATTACATCAATTATCAACACAGTTGTTATTAAAACTGTTCCAAATCATAGAGAATCAACGGTTTTGTGAAGAATTATGGCTAGATCACGCGACAAAAATCTAAATGATGGATATCCTACCATAAGTGATTTCTTTGCAGCAAAACCTGGCAATTAATAAATCTCATTATTATAATCTTATAATTAACATAACTGTCGAAGCAACAAAATATAATGAGGTGATTTCACTCGATTTTAAATTTGCCTGATTTTTTTCTCATATCTAAGTCATCTCATTAACGCAGAAATTAAATATTTCAAATTTAACCTAATTTTTTGGCCAATTTTTGAAATATTTGGATTTGTTTTTGTCGTTCATTTGGTTGGTTGACCTGTCAAACGGACGATGGTCTTGACTTTCCCCGACCATACTTGTGAAATTCTCTATTAGAGCATGCCTGGAATAATACTTTCAAATACGTTCTCTCTCTTCATTTTGAACTTTGTCGTTAGATGAAGACGAAGAAAAAAGTAGAGCACGTCCAAAAAGCTTATTCTAATAATTAAAAACGTTTTAACGGCTAAATTATTATTTTCATTGCAGCACGGTATGTGTTTTCTCCATAATTTTCTGCTTCGGAAATTTGAAATTTTGATTAAACTTTCAAATTAGAAGAAAATTTTTTAGACAATAAAATTAATTCAGAAAAGTGGGTCGCCTGAAATTGAATTGATGGGGACTTAAATTATTGTTTACGAATTTTCAACTATTCGTTTGTATTAATAATTACAAAACACCTACTTTAACTAATACTATAAGCTATCGGATCAGTATCTATTAGTAGAATTAATTTATTGCCAAGTTGCATTGAAACTTTACAACCGATACTAAATTCAGGTTAACCCGATATAGTGACTTATAAATATGGATTTGCAGTACAACATGTAATTTATTTAAATGGGACAAAAATTCACTATCACTTTGCTATCTGACTTGATTTTACATTCCGAACGATTGTGCGAACAATAATATTTGATGATGTTGATCGAGACAATTCACTTTCTACTGGTTCTAGTATGGGAGAAATGTGGGCCAGTTTTTTATAGTTCTATAATATGTTCTACTCTCCTCTTTGTTGTAATATTGCCGGAAATAGAAGTTCATAAATAAAATCTCGATCTTATCGATTTCTAGTAGTATTAATTTCACTGGAAAAAAGTCTGATTCGCGGTTGTTTTTTTAAAAACAAGATTTTTGTTTTGGGAACTGTTTTTTTGCTTCCAAAATAGGTTACGACAAAAAAATTCCAATACTTGTTTATCATGATGAAACACTGACGGATTCAGAAACAATTATTTTGGGAAGGGAAAGAGGTTGGAAAAAATTTTGAGAAACCTCAGAGCGATTGCCCCCACGATCCCTGTTATAAGATAAAAAATTTGTAAATTATTATTAATTTAATTAATATATTTTTTCAAACGACATCAAATGCGGCCGAAAAATGAGCAATTTTCGACCGCTGCGCTGCGTCAAAAAATTGATCTAAAATGATAGTTAAAATATATTTTTTGTTAAAAAATTTTGAGGTTTTTTGGCCTCGCCTGTCTTCTGCTTTCGACTTCGCCTCAGCCATTAAAAAAGACTCGGCCGAAAAAAACTACTTTTTGGCCTTGGCACACAAATAACTATTTTTATTAATTGATACATTTTTCAATAAATGTAACTGTAGGTATAAATTCTACTATTCCAGTATAAATAAAATGTGCACCAGTATAAAGAATAAGTATGCAAATATTTTCCTTCCTACATCCTACATACCTAATTTATTTTATGTCTTGTAATCAATGAATCTATCTATTTTATGTCTTGTAATCATTGAATCATTAGCTATTGTTAACGATTATAAATACACAATGTATTAAAAATAGATTACTGTTAATACCTAGAGTCTGTTTTTCAGAGGGAAACCACTAAGCGTTGGAAATTTTAAATACTCATTTGCGATTGGTGGTTTATTTCAAAAGTAAACTATTCATAAATAAGTGTTTAAAATTTCCAACGCCCACTAGTTTTTCTCTGTTAAAAATAGTCTTTTTTGATCATAGTTACTTATATTACTTATTTACAATTATTAGCCCGAGATACGACTGCAAAAAAATGAGATGCATTAATTACCCGATAAAATTTTGTGGAAAAGAATACAGGGTGTTCCAACTAAAATTTGCACCCCCTATAATCTCCGATTTTGTCCAAGTTTCCATGCTAAGACAGGTCAATTTTAGCTTAAACCAAAACCAAATTTTATTATAGTTTCAAAGTTTCACATCCTTCTAGCGCCCAGAGCCACCACTTGTTTCAGTTAATTAATTAAAGCCTGTAAAATTAACTAACGCATAAGATTTGTATAAGACTTTTTGTCCAAAAGCTTTATGTTCTGGTTTTTTTTTTGTGTAAATAATTAATAATTTTGAAAAAATAAATAATCCAAACATAGCGTGTTTTGACCGTTTGGCGTAAGAGCAGTGACGTTTCAGCGATTGTTTTAATTTTCTATTTTTCTAATAAATATAGCTTTATTTGTGGAAATATTTTAGGTACGTACACTTTGATACATAAAATTTATTACTGCGCGAGTAGTTTTTCTTCGAGCATCTCCTGTGGTATTTCTAACCGTAAAATGTAAGATCCGGTGTTTTTCTCATTTTTACCGCAGAGTTTCCGAAAGTCCGGCTTACTATTGGTAGACGAACAACTGTAATAATCTGATAATCTATTTATAATACGAGAGAACAAAAGTAATTTTACAGAGCCTCGAAAATGTGTTGTCAAGCAATAGACACACCAACACACTATGCAATAGAAAGAGGTCGAATGACTATTACTGAGTGACAACATTTTTGAGAAAAGTGCTGGAATAATTATTTACCTAACGTTTTTGAAGATATAAATTTCGCACTCCTTTTGCTCGTGCTGCAAACACTGTGCTCATATGGAAATTTTTTCAACAAATTTTAAAAGTTAAAAAAAAAATATTATAACGTATTTTTTCTAATTTAAATAAAGAAATATTCGTCTAGCAGTAATAGCTCAGTTGTGTCATTAACTGTTAAATTTTTGAAACTAAAATATTCTTTCTAAATTAATGTGATATAAAATATTTGTACAGAGCTATATTTTTTGTTTTAATTTTTTCGGTATTATTACATTTTACAATTAACAGTCACCTAATTTTTCATATAAACAATTAAACTTTTAGGTTTTTGCTTTTAATGGTGCATAAAGCTTGAGAAAATAAAAAGCTCTTCATTTAGTTAAATGTAAGTCGGGCTTCTAACGTTCCCTTTTTTTCCCAATCTATTTCACAATAGTTCAATTAATTTGTCAGACAAAAAACGTATGTCTCGGTGTCAGTGCTCCGCTTTTTAACCTCTTGCATACTTTTCGAGTTTCTGTATTTTCCTCTACATATATTAAAATCAGTTCTTTAACTGAGATAACGCTTGCAAAGTAAATTCTTGAACGTCTGCATACAATTATTATGATTTGCAACATTTAGACAATTGACAGCAAACCATATGAACTTATCACGTGAACCTACGTTCATACTGGAAAGACAAAAACACACCAAACCACGACCAGAACAATTATTGAACGCAGGTTTTTTGATGTTACCGCTATTTTTTGTAAAACATTTTAACCTACAGAAATAAAATTATATAACCTTTATAACACTCACTATCCAACTCATGTTGGGATTTTTATAAATTACGGAAATCCATCCGGAAGAAGCGTTCAAGCAGTGACTGTGATACACACGTGATGTAAATATTTACGGGTTATTAGTTTCTACATATTTATTTACTTATTAAAATTGTCACAACATCTTAAACTAATCAATAAATTATTTTTCAAAACTCTTTTATGAGTCATTTTATTTGCAGTAATGGAAAACGATAATACATATCAATTTTATCAAATTTAAGAAAAATAAATAGTAAAATTTATATTTCAAAATCGATTTTTGTTACTTATTACGTACCATTTCTAACAAATTGCGAGATTTATCATATTGATTTATTAAGCATTATTTTTGCATAATTATAAATTCTACTTATAATGAAGAAAATAATGAGGAATATAGACTTTATAGAAAACTATGTAGGCTTTCCATTTATAAACCTACGGAAATGCAAATGATGAAAATTATTAATGAATTTACCTACGACATAAGTGGGATTCAAACATCTTTAATTTATATGATTATGAATAAACAGTTTCAATTTTTGTAGCAAGAGGTCTAAAGTAAACGGTCTATACAAAAAGACATAAATTACAAATTAAAAAAAATCTAAAACCTATATTAGAAATACTTTAAACTGAAATACTATATTACAAGCGTGATAATGGCAATGTGATGGTATTTGCATCATATTACAGTAATCATCACTGTTATTCTGCAATTTAGTAGAATGACGGAATGCCGAGACGGATTAGAGAAAATAATTTTCAGGTTTAATTGCAATATCCTAATGGTTTCGCTATTTTATAATAGAATTAAAGTAGAAAGTATTGCAAACAATTCTCTACATCCGTTTATTCTTCGAGAAGTCATTGGGAATTTTGTCAAATTTTAAATTTTCTTATGTAATGAATGCATTAGTCATAGTATGAACAAATTAAGTTCGTTAACCCATCTTATTTAACCATGTTTTTTAATTTATTCATTACAAAATTAAGCAAACCATCACCAAAAATGAATAAAAAATTTATGTCAATCCTACAGCTGTAGATACAGCGAAAAAAAAATAGTTTTATCACTTTATAAATAAAACGGTTTTAGCGAGCTATCAGAAAATCCTTTTATGACTCTTCTATACTAACAAACACCGAAAACCGTCCATACATTCGCCTAGTGCAAGTAAATATCCTCGAAAACACCGTCCAAGGTTTTTTATTATACCAAATCGTATGACTAAGATCGCTCCACCCAAGACCCTGATGCCACCTATTAAAAAAATTAATAGTTAATTATCGTTTTATTATCCCGATTGTCCCCCTTCGGTGCCTTCGAGCACCGTCCAGAGGCACAATTCATTGCGATAGGTCAGGTTCTCGGCCATGACACGTGAAGAGGTTTCACCTCTCCTGGTGCTGACCCTGCACGTCGAGGAGGGGCACCATCGCCTATAAATTCCACATCAGTCCGGCGCGTTTCCAGTAGTACGCTGAAAGCTAGGTCATCAAACAGGTGTGTTGTGGCAGTAGCGAACCCGATCACCACGTGTGACCTACATTCACACGACATACTATCACAGTGTACATTTTCAATGTGAAAGTGCCTTAAAAAATCAAGACTGACCGACTAAAAACACAACCAGTGATAACTTGTGATATTAGTTTAGTGCGCCAAAATGCCGGCTCCAGTCGAACAAAACGAGGAAATCATCGAAAAGAATGAAATCGACGAAGTGGGCACCTTGTCCTTCTCACCTCCGCCGGCAAAACTCCTAGAAACACGCGATTCTATCTCTTCAATTGACAGCGATGTGTCGTTATCTTTCGACCGGAGTCCAGCCACCGAAAATACAGCAGAAGCCGAAGATGAAGGGGCTCACATGGCGGACCTCTCCGACAGTGCCTCCGATACCGGATCTGCAGGAGGTGGTAAAGACTCAGGTTGCGAAGTCACACCTGAAGTCACCAAACCCCCATTTCAACCACCCTCAGAAGAACTTGCCGATAAAATTGTCCAACAAGTTGAGTTCTATTTCTCTGATGCTAACATCACGAAAGACGCTTTTTTACTCAAACATGTCAAGAGAAATAAAGAAGGTTATGTGAGCTTAAAGCTCATCTCGAGCTTTAAACGTGTCAAACACTTGACAAAAGATTGGAGAGTTGTAGCACATGCTTTATCCAGATCTACCAAACTAGAAATAAATGAAGCAGGAACGAAATTGCGAAGACTTGATCCTCTTCCCCAATATGATGAAACAACCCCTTCGCGAACTGTTGTAGCAGTCCACATGCCGATAGATAAAGCAACAATTGAAAACGTAGCTGAACTCTTCAAAGTCTGTGGCGAAATAGCCCTTATTCGAATTTTGCGACCTGGGAATCCAATTCCTGCTGATGTCCGCCAATTCATCAACAAGAACCCTTCACTAGCTGGAGTTGTATGTGCTTTAGTCGAATTTGTAGCATCTGAATCAGCCCGAAACGCAATCCAGCTTCAACACACCCTCGGAGAACCCATGAAGGTCTACGAACTTAACAACGTCCCTCACCCCGAACGCAAGAAAAAAGCCAACAAGAAAACCAATAACAACAAAACAAATTTTGAATCTGACTACATCAGCAGCTCTTGTCAAAGCAGCTCCGAAGCTGAAGACATGAAAAACCGCTCGCGTTTGCGTCGCGGCTCCTCTGCGCATTTTCCCTCGCGTTATATCGAACCGGCAGCTTGGCTTCAACGCCGTCTCTCTGCCTCTAGCACCGAAGCTAACTTTATCTACATGCCCCGGAGGCTGAGTTACAGCAGTCGTGACTCGAGCGATTCCAGTCTGTTCCTTCCGAGGAGGATGAGCGCTTGCAGTCTTTCAGGCTCTGATGGGGGTTACAATAGGCGGATGTCGTCGTCGTCGGAATACAGTAATCCGCGCTCTAGGAGTAACAGCACTGCGTTTCAAAACGGGGAGAACGTGGTGCGGATGCCGAGAGGGCCAGACGGGTCGAGAGGATTTCGGCAAAGACCTTTAACAGCGATAGCTCAATGAGCACATGACCCACTTGCTTGGACTTTCACCCAAATGTGGTCTATTTTGTGGTGATTAGGCGAAATTTCTACTTAATTAATTTGTTACGCTTTTTAATTTACGGAAAAAATCAATGGACGCGTCTCTTTTTTATTGGTTTAGATGTTTTTGCTTACAGTTAGAATACTTTAGATTACTTTCTACTTGCTAATTAAGGTAATTATAGATGTAGAGCTTCATTTTCTTGGACTATTGTTTTGTTTTAAAAACACAAAGATTGTTAGAACTTGGATGCTGTGGATTTTTAAATGTTGTAAGTTAAATGATCGGTCGGCCTTGTGTAATTTTTATAGAAAATAATTGGTTATTATTATGCATTTTCATGTGGTTTATGCTGTTTCCGTGTAATCTGTAAGGAATTTATTTCTTATTCCTATGTAAATTTCATTTTGTACATAAGCGTATTTATTTTTTCTTTATTTATTTCGATTAATTTACTTTACTTAGCGAAACTGTTTTATTTATTTATTTGTTGTCTATTATTATTTACAATAAATTTTTAGGCGAACATTGCATTTTCATTTTTTTACCTCCTCTTCTTTATTTACATTTTTTAAGTTCTCCAAAATCAGCAAACAATAAATATTGATTCTACTTATCATAATGCAAAATACCGAATTAATCTAAAGTAATTTTCAAGTCAGATATATTTTCAATTTCAAATCCTATCTCATATTTATTTTCATTGTTTAAAAATAAATAAATAATAGTTAAAGTAACATACATTAAAACTAAATTAGTTTTGAAGCTGTAAATTTATGAATATATACAAAAGGTCAATAAATAATACACAAATAAACAATAAAAATAATTCTTATTCAGCATATATTTAATAAATGTTTGTTACATGCAATAATTATAAAAGTTCATCATCTATTATTGATTTCAACATTCCCATCGCTAATCTTTTCCTTCCTATGGAATAAAAAATGCTTATTATAAATCCTTGACATTACAGAGTTTCATTTTCAAGAAACAATGCAAATACATAATTTATTCCTTGCTTGTATCATATTTGTTTATTTTTCTAAATTGTCACTTTCCTTTTCCTATTTTGAAAACTTTCTACACTTATACTATTGGCTTTATTCCAAAAATTAATTTGATCGCTATATTAGAAAGGTTAATCAAACATTCTACAAAAAGGTGTCTTAAAGCAATTTTGATCTAAATAATAGCAGTCTTTTTAGTGCGTTTATAACAAAAAAATTTATAATTAAGGTGTACTTTCAAATCTTGTTCTTCCTACTTAAAATTTTCGTTTTGCTATAGATAGTAGATACGAGATACGAGAGTATAATAATAAAATTAAAACGTTTGTGTAACCATTTTTTATTTATTATTTGTATTGTATTTCTGTTGCAAATTTAAGTTAAACAAAGTATTTCATAATTTTTGCACGACTGTTATTTACAGTAACCCACCTTTTATTTCATCACGACATTTATTTCTTTAGTTTTCATCTTATTTGATTACGACGAATTTTATATTTTTTTATCAACATCACGTTTATGAGAGGAATAACATTTTACTTACCATAATATACAAGTATCGCATTTGTCCAGACTCAATAAATTTTATCAAAATATCTACTTTCTTTTAATAAAATAATAAAATTGCAAATTTGTAAAATAAAACAAGAAATTTTTGAATAAAAGTGGAACATTGAGAAGCCTACAAACGCAGTGAAAATTCAAGCATGCAATGAATTAAAAAATACCGTTACCAACATTACTATACAATTACGTTTACAATTACTTTGTAAGTGTGTATATTAATGCATTTTAAATGCTCTGGGAAAATCTACAGGTGGCTCAAAATATGTAGCAATTTTTTTTATGTATAAGTAACTTGTTTTGCAGGTATAAAAAGTGAGAATTTAAGAACAACACATGAGAAAGCCGCACAGTGGGACGAAGCAAATTCTAGCTAGCCAAAAGTCCAATTTTTGGTCAAAAAAAAGTTTTCAGAGGTTTTTAATTTATTAGTGATGTTTTTTGACAAAAAAACCAACAGGGGACTCTGGCGAGAAAAAACTGAAAATTTTCTAAATTATTATTGTGCATCAAATTATGTGTTTTTCAGTATAATGAATCTGTTTATAATGTTTTTTTACCAAAAACTAAATGAGAAAAAAAAAACTCAAAATTTCCAAATTATTATGTTGGGTAACGAATTAGAGGGTGAGTTAAGTGTTACTGTTTGGATCAAATTATTAATATTATTATATTATCATTTTGAATATCAAGGGGATATTTATTTGTAGTCAACGAGTATGTATTTCAACCTTATAATTTCAAATTTGACGTTTTTTAATCCATTTTTTTAAGAACTAATATAGACTTTTAGAGGTAAAAAGCAAAAATAAAAAAAAAACTGTCGAGTATCTGTAGATATATAGTTTCTGCGTCCACTCATTTATAATGTGACAATCTTTAATGCCCAAAAAACCTAAAACAGACCTGACGAGCAACGGGTTAAGCTAAAAATTTTCAAAATTATTAAATTATATGGTTTTCAGCTTTTCCATTTTAAATTCGATGTTGTTTTAACATGGTCTCTAAAAAAAGTAAAATTATGTTATTTTAGTCCAAAATTTGCAAAAAAACACAACGCTGTTGAATTTTAATATTCTTTTATTATTTACAAAAAAAATTTAATTATTTAAAAAAAACTTTAGGAAGCTATTTAGTTATTTTATTAATCTATAATTGTATTTAAAACATAATAAAAAATTTAAATAAAATAAAAAACACCTTAAAAAATTTTTTCGTTTCAATAGACAATTACTAATCTTTACTAAGTAAAAAAAATATTTTAAAAGTATAAAAAAATTAAATCTGAAATACAGCACCACAAATGATAAAAATTTGCAAAACAATTTTTGTTTTATTTCGAGTGATAACAAAATTACGAACTTTCAAAGTTGGGTAAGAAAAACATTGTTAACGTTAACCGATCATTATAATTAAATTTAATACATAAACAAAGTTAAATGTCCTTTTTTTGCCACTAGCAAAATTTTGCTAAATCTTCTCAATTTCCAGTTGAATTTTTCCCGCCGCACTTATTTGGTAATTATTCAATTTTTTGCGTTACTAACTCTAGTTTTTATAATAAAAACAAATATACTAACTGATTTTTAATAAAAAGGTAAAAACACAAAATTCGCTAAAACCTACTGTTTTCGAGATATGTGCCTTCAAAATATAACAACAAATTTGCTAGCTCCTAAACGGTGCAAATTGTTATACAGGTAAGTTGCGTTAAATCGTTTTATTTTGACCTAAAAAACATGTAGTTATTTTGTGACCACATTTTTCGTTAAATGTATATTTTTCTAATAATTAATTTTTAGGTCATAATTCTGTTACCAGTTGAAGATAAATTTTTTCTGCAAATTTTTAACATTTGAGGTGCTGTATTTCCGCTTAAAATATTGCTCCATATTATTGAATCACCTAATTTAACAATAATAAATGTATGCATTTAATGCAAAAACGAAAAATAATAAAAAAATTTATTATTTTATCGATTTATAATTTTTTTTGCAAAAGTACTGATCGAGTTTTAAAACCAAAAACACCTGTAGAAAGAAAATTTAATCGCCTGTCCAATGACGTGGTACTAGCCTTTTAAAATTCAGAAGGTAGTAAACATAATAACACCTCCAACAAAAAGGTATAGAAGTGTTGAGCTTCTCTAGAAATTTAATGCTTTTTTAAAAAAGACTTGTCCAAATGTCTTTTGAAAAAATAACAAGAAATACCAAAAAATTTCTGATTTTGTTTTTGAACGCAACTCTGCATAAAAACCACTTTTTTTGAAGAAAAATTCATAGATAAATAGATAGATTTATTATGCTAAAAAATTTACATTTTTTACATTCGTCACACAAAAAGATAAAGGTACTTAGAGTTGATTAGTCATATCCTCGAATTTGTGATTGAAAAATTCCTCAAAATTATAAAAAGCTTTAGTAATTAAGTGAGTCTTTATAGTTTTTAAAAAAATATCACCCGATAAGCATTGTATTCTGCGAAAAAGCTTATTGAAAAATTTAATAGAATAATAATTCAAAGCATTTTTCTATTTTTGTTCAATTTTAAGAAATTTACACAAATATCATTTGTTCTTGTGTTGTAGCCATGGAAAGAAGTCAAATGTTTATAAGACTCTGAGTTATTTACTTTTAAACAATTAAAAATGTAACTGCAAGTAAGGGTAAGAATACCCAGAAATATAAAAAGATGATTTTTATAACTCTATATGTATAGAACAGTCATCGCGGTAACCAAGATTTCCCATTACACGAATAGCACGACGCTGAAATTAAAATAGTTTTTATAAGCATACAGAATGACCCCATTCCGTAAACTAAATAAGAATTAATTAGTGCAAAATAGACATTTCTTAGTAAATTTAAAGATAGTTGCTGGGATAGATTTCTTAATACAAAAGTATTAGATGATAACTTTTTACTAATGTAATTACAATATTTATTCCAAGACAATGTAGTACCTATAATTACCCAAAAATTTTGTGCTGTTTTGAAAATTTGAAAAATCATCAGATGTAAGGCAACGTAAAAAAATAACATATTTACAGTCTTCGTTTTATTCAAACAAAATCTATTTGATAAAAACCAATTTTTAGTGATTGTCAGAAATATTTTTACTGCGGTGTAACAAATCAAGAGACGCATTGGAGTTGTCTATTGTGGTGTCATCAGCCTACAAAACAATATCAAAATTAGATAAATAAGAACGAAACATAAAAGTACAAGCATTGTTAAAGTAATGTATCAAGTGTTCAATTAAAAAAATCGTCAAGTTAACTATAACTTGTCAAATCTCTCATAAGAATACTTGAGAGATTTGACATATCGAAGTTAACTTGATGAACTTTTCAAAGGGAACACTTGTTACCTTAGCATAGTTTCAAATTTTTTTCGAAATTTGCTTTTCCGAGACTAAAATATATTTAAAAATGTCATAAAACTATACTATTTTCAATCGTTGATTATTGGTCCAAAATTTTATTGAAACTATAGCCAGCTAGAATTCACTTGGTCCCACTGTGACATCCGACCTGTGTGCGAAATTAGCGTAGCCCAAGAGCATCACAGCTCCATCAAATTGTCCAAAATATAAAAAAAACTCATTAAATAAAAAAATAGGAAATTTTAAAAAAACAATAAATTAATATACAATAAACATAAAATGGCAACAATAAATGTTTTCTTTCAATATAGCAGTTGTCTTTCTTACACGATGACGTCACATCGATGATGTGCAGAAACTAATTGCGCATTTGCAAAAAACAGTTAAAATTTGTCTCATCAAAAACATTCTATGCTTATTTTTTCAATAATATAAAGTGCTCTTTCATTTTGTAATTTAACTTTTTCAGTCTTCAGAAACAAATAAATTTAAAATTTGCTGCTAAATAAACAAGACACCAGAGTCATAGCACGAAGTGTAAATCGTCGTTGTGTTTTTGATTAAAATTATTTTGTTAAATGAGCAGTTTTCAGCAGTGTTATGTGTAAATTAATCATAACGCAAGAACTGATAGAGAGCGTAATAATGCTAAAAGTCATGGCAAATTATAACTGTTGTGGCTGTGTATTTTGAGGTAGACAACAATATTCACTTTTATAAAACAATTGTTTTACGTATTCCTCCTAATATAAAACAAATAAGTAAATATAATTTATTAAAACAACTTTCAAAAGATCCCTAAATGCTTCCTATGTCATATATGGTGGAGGCGCCGGGTAACGATCTTGGTACCCTTCGATACCTTCCTATGTTATAAGAATAGTAACGTAAAGAATGTATATGATAGATAGCAGTGCTCTTTTCTAAAGCAATGCATTGTGAGATGACATTTGTTACACATTGTCACAAGACATTTTATACTGTAGAAAAATGATGTTGTAAGTTCCTGTTGTCGACAAGAGACCTACTAGTGACCTAAAGCAAAATAAAATTTATTGATAGCCTTAAAGATACACTCTTATAAAACAATTTATCTAAAGTTTTGTCCAAAGACAGCAAGACAGCGGCGGACTATAGTTTTTCGGTTTTTGAACCTGTTAACAAAAACAACATCGTGATATCGACAAACCAACCAACCTATTTAAGACGTAAAAATAAATTGATGACTTGAAAGTGTCATGTGAAAAATATCTATATAATCCGGATCAATAAGTGGTTAATTTAAATTTGTTTTCTTTAAAAGGCTCGACATTAAACCATTAAACAACTGTGTAAAATCAAATAGAATAGAAAAAAATTAATAAAAAATTGGTACCGACTAACGCTAAAAAAGAAAAAAAAATACACTAATGTTGCATCAACCAAATAAAAAATTAAACACACCAAAAAAAAATATTTTCTATAAAATTGCATGCATTCTTATTAGTCACAACCAAATAATAAAGTACATAGTAATCAATAGAGATTCAAACAAAATACCTAGTAAGAACAGCTTAACCAAGCATGTGAAATTTAAGGTAGAAAACTGCGTTTCAATCTGTTAGAAAGTTGTAAATTTAGAGTCTAGGGAAAGACAGTTCTCTAAACGCAGTCAGTCCCCTTTAAAATTAAAAAAATACGGATAAACAAAAATTTTGTAATGGCATCTATCATAGAGGCTAAAATAACACATTTAAACTGAACGTAATACACTGACATCCACTCAGAGAGCACCATATCAGGCAGCGGAAGAAACGCAACGGGAAAAAGACTACAATAGTAATAAAATAATGTATTATTGTATTAGTACAGTATTAGTAAAGTACTTTAGAAAAGAAAAAAAATCCCCAAAAATATTACATAAAAATTGAATAGAAAAACTGTTAGGTAATCTTTATCTTCATACAGGGCAAAAATATAAGCAACAAATAAAAAAAACTGAAATGGTACCAAATATAAAATTAGAAATGTTCTGAACAGAAAAAATAACCTATTTAAAAATTTAAATAGGAACCCAAAAATATAGTGTATCCATTAATAAATTGAACGTTTCTAATTATCCAAAAAACGCTAAAATTACCGTAAAAATTTGTGGTGACAACATGGATTTAAGCGCCGACAAATTTTTTCGCCAAGGCTCAGTATTGGTAGGATACGGATGACAACCATTGACAGCATTGGCAGTTAAGTTTCAGTAACTTGATATTTTCGAATCTACGACTGGTTCTTCTATAACACCGTGTAATAAAATGCCGGAAAACAAATAAAAAGAAAAGTAGCTAATAATAATAGCAAGACCAAAAATCAAGATAAGACATAGTTGATGAACGTGAGGCAAACAGCAGTGAAAGGAAATACAGTGAGAAAATCACTCAAGATAGGAGAAGGTGACAAGAACTTAGGTAACTTTTATCAACACAGATATCTTCACGCGACTTCCCTAAACCTCAATTCCAAAAAGGCGATTAAGTCCAAATTAACTACATCTACTAGTGCACTATAAGTTCGCGAAAGTCGGAGCTTTTTTGAAAGATAAGTTTGGCTACAAATCAATAAAAAAAACTGTAAGCAGCGGTAGTGTCTTTAATAAACTGGCGGCAAAAATTTAAGGATATTAAAATTTTGTGTAATATAAATTATTTTTGAAATAATTTTTGTAACCAAATGTCGGTAACCTTTAAATGTTTTCTACATTTATATACAATTTGTCAATTTGGCACCAGAGATTAGCCACGTTTCTGATTACATATCACCTATTGTTTATTATCTAAGTATAAATCTGTTATATATTTTTAGGTAATCCATGACTTTATAAAAGATAAAAAAAATTAAGTATTTATTAAGAATGTTCATAAGATTCCATAATTTCATAGTTATGCACATCTTTAAATTTTGTATGCTTTTGTACAAAAAATAGATCAAGTTTTGATCATTATTGACTATTTTTGATTATTGTTTGATAATAACAAACTTTATTACAGCAAATTGTGCTCTATATTTTGCAAATCAACTTAAAAGTACTCTTTGTTATTTTTTCCCATGACCGTTATTGTACAAAATTAGACACAGGATTAAAATTATAAACACAAAACTAATCTCTCGTCTTTGCTAATGCTAACCCGATTTCCAAAAAAGTCTTAAGATAAGCCGCATACTTATAAGCGTCAATCACGACTTTCGTTTGACTCTTCGCGGATTATTGTTTTGTCCTCCTTTCTAGCTCGTGGTTTCTAGACATTCTACGCTAAAATTAAACGCCAATTTAAAAAATTTTATGCGAATACTTGAGACTGAAATAAAATTACTTTGAATGTACGTAACTTTTTCTTTCATGTCACTGATGTCAGGTGATTAATTCCTGTTAATTACCTAATGAATAGATTATAGAAGAAAATATCTTTTTGCAAAATATTTTATACCTGTTTCACCTTCAATAAAGCTTTGTGTTTTTATCAAAACACGCAAATCTCTTGAAACCTTATAATTCTGGCCCAATTAAATTACCTAAATTCGATAATTAAATTTAAAAACGCAATCAGAGCGAAATTTCTCCTTATTAGGCAATAAATCCATTTTCACCAGTATTAGGAAATGAAATCATAGAAATGATTTAGAAGAAGAACACCTCATAAATTTCGTGTCATCGTTAAATAATAATTTTTCTAGTCAAAGTCAGACGATACGGGCCTGTTGGTCTAAAAAGTGAGTGTTTCTCTCTTATCGAATGAAATTTGCCGTCAACTTTCTCCGCCAACAATTCTAGTTAAACTAGTTATAGTGAGGGGATCACCGGTGCGTGGCAACCTTCTTTATAATCTCCTCCAACTTTCATCAATTTCATCATTTACAACACCACGCCACAGTCAAGTTCAACGTTTTGCGCTTGACATTGCGGAATCACTGGCTTGGAAAAAGAGAGAAATGCTCTATTACGGCTGCGGTACGCGTACACAAACGGTTTTCTGCATTTATTTACTTTTCAAAATTATTCAAAAGTCTCATAAAAATTTCAAACTCTCCAATTATTAAATGTGTATTAGAAATACATAAAACATCCTTTGAGCAAAGAGAGTTAACAGTAAAACTATTTCCTGGAAGATTAACAGGAAAAATTTGAAAAGCAAAAATTTAATCAAATAAGTAATTTAAATAAAAACTGTAAAAAAAACTTACTTGATAATTAGCAGTATGATTATTTTCATTAATGTAAGTAGAATTGAGCTGAAAATTTTACGAGTCCAAAAAATAAATACGAAATGACCAACTTCAATTTCACAAAAATATCTAGGTTGTTGAATAATAACATGTGTTATATTCGATGAGACAATACAATAAATAAAGATAAGAAATTTATTAAAATGGTAACAAGTAAATATCATAATTATTAACAATATGCCTTTCGAATGGCTCATTTCTCATGTAATACATGATTAAGATATACATTGAATATAGATATATATAAAATAACTATTAAGGTTATTTAAAACAATCGATTATTTATTATTTTTCAAAATGCGTATTCAATAATTGCAGTAAGGTGAAATAAGACTATTGATTAGCCTAGTGACCAAAATAGCAATGCAATAGCACACCGTTGCACAGTAGGCAAAAACAACGATCTAGGTGGACAAAAGTCATGATGAAATTTTATAAGTTTCCGTATCGAATATGATTGGTTTACAGATCATTAGGTAGAAGTATTGATATTATCCAAAACTGTTTTTGAGTGACCTAAATAACTTATTGGCGCTTATAATCAAATAAAACGATATTTATTAACAATAATTCAGTTTAAATTAGATTGTTGTTTGCACATCGTGATACAAAATAGATGATATTTTTGAGATAGGTTATTGTATTTTAGTAGTTTTTTTTACAATTGTCGATTTACGTGATTTGCTTGTGATACACATATTGTATTTATTTTGTTTTAACAAAATAAAAAAAAATAAACTTTAAAAGTAATCAAAGTAAATGAGACAGATTTGAAATTTTTAAACTATTTTCTTTTCGATTCTTGGTAGTTTTTTTGCAAATTTTTGCGAGTTTAGAGTAATTTTAAATTTTTGGCAGAAACAACGCTTAAAATGCCCCAGCGCCAGTTTTTTGAGAAATATGTATCTTTATCCAAAAAAAACCAACGGGATCTTATGGTGAGTGTCGTCCTAGAACATAATGGTGTGTTTGAAAAAAAATTCGATAAAAAATCACTCATATATTCTGTTAGCTGGATTTCAAATAATTTAAGCAAAAGATGGGACGAGTGTCACCGAAGAAGAAATGTTTTTTTTTTTTCAAGTATTCTTCTTAGTTGAACAAATCAGATTTTGAATTTGTAATCTTTCAAACCATTGAGAAATCTAGACCGTCTTAAATTCCTGGATGTCCAGAAAAAGCTTTGCAGAGTCCAGCAACAAGAGCAAGAAAAGAAAAATTAGAGATTTGCTTAAAGTACACACGTAAAATTTGACCTATGCTGCGCAACTGTCTTTCTACGCTTCTGGGGATCGCACTCCCTCAATGATGGTGAAAGAAGCCACTACATCTCAATCGTCTTCTCAATCAGAAAGCAAATCATGCAAATGTTCTGGTGGTACTAGAAGATCTTTTACACCTGATAAAGCATTGGCTTTGTATTTAGATTGCAAATTAACAAAAGCTTCTTACTGCTTGTTGAGAGATAGAGCTAATCAGGTTGAACGTAATTTATATCTGCCCTACTATAAAATACAGCAGGCAAAAAAAGATTGTTGTATTTCTAAAGAATATGTGACAGTTACAGAGTCAAAAGTAGAAATTTTGTTACAGGCTCTTTTAGACTCAACAACTTAAGGCCGTGCAAAGTTCAATATCCTGTACTACGTTAGTTGGTAGAAGCAGGAAATTTAAAGTTTGTTTTATACAGTAAATGGGGTTGTGATGTAAGCGGGAGCTACAGTAAATACAAACAAAGATTTGCCACTAGTGATGGAGATCTTTTCTTATTTTTTATTCACAATTTAGTTTTGACTATGATGGACGGAAAAGTCTGCAACTCCTTGACCGAAACTAAGTCGATACAAACATGTTTCATTTGTTCAGCTACACCAAAGATTCTAAAAGATCCAAACGCTAGGTTTCCTTCTGATAGAATCGAAAATTACAGTTATGCATAGATACAAACAATCGAATTTTTCCTTCATTTGGCATATTGACTAAATGTAAATAAATGATTATGAGAAAAAAGTAGATAAACATGAAGTTGCTTTGCAGTAAAATAAAATTCAAAAAGAGTTCAAAAAACAACTAGGGCTCAATGTTGATCAACCGAAAGAAGGGTTAGGAAACACAAATGATGGCAACACAGCCAAGCAATTTTTTAAGCATTTTGCTGTAAGTGCTTCTATTACTGAATTAGATAAAACTCTCATTAGGAAGTTTGGAGTTATTCTTCGAGCTCTTTCTTCTGGATGTGAGATTAAACAACACAAAAATAAAAACAAATGTATCTAACTTAAATTTAATTTAGGCTGTAATGTGTTTTCCAGATTTTTTTCAATTAAAAACATCCAGTTCAATTATTTAAACTAAAAAATGAACCAAACGTGTCGTTTCTATCGTAAATTATAACTTATTATAATTAAAAGTGCATACAAAACTCAAAATTTTGTTTAAATTTTCCGATTTTCCTTTGTAATTTTCCCAAATTTTTTTGCTGAAAACTTTTTCAGGACCACAACAAACAAAGCAAAACAAAAAGCACGCATATCCATCGTTCGAATAGGAAGTTATAGTCTTAAGTTCATACAAAAATCCCTAAAAGATCTAAATTTTCTAATTTATGAATTAAATTTTTCACTTTTGGTTTCCGTAAAAACGTTACTCAAACAATTAGAAACATTAAAAAAAGTCAAATTGGTCCAACCATTCTCAAATGATTCGTTTACCAAAAAACAACCTTCCATTTTTATTTATATAGATTGAATTAATAGAACAATGTTGATGCTTTAAAGGCAAAAGTTCTAGAGAATTAAAATACAAAAAAAACTAACTTTCGATTAAACAAATGGTATCATTACTAACGAAAAAAAAACGAAAAATTTTGCGTTTTTCTTACAAATTTATAAATACGCTATTTTTTAGATTGGAGTGCTAATCTTTGCGAAAGAGTAGTGACTTGTTTCTGCTTTACGTGTGCACAAAACAGGCGCTACAAGATCATTGTTTTCGTCAAAATTGCAGTTTAAATTTTTTAAAGCAGTTTTATCCAGAGTCATCTATGTTCCATAAATGCTCTGATTTTAATGTCTCAAACATATTTTGATAGTAGAAATATAGTACAACCAAACGTATATTTTCATTTTGCGCTAAAATGCTGCAAAATAAGTAACAAATGATTGCATACATAACTGAAAACAGAAAGCGGTTGAGTAGTGGAGAAGTTAGTTAAAAAATAAAAAAAAGTTAAAATAGCTCTACTAATTGCCCAGAAAATCGAAGTAAAAATTTGTAAGTTACGGGCTTGTATAACTGTAAAATATAACGAGTTCTCTTTCTCTCCTACTCTATCGTTTTCTGTTTTCACTCATGTTTGTAAGCATTTTTTGTTTTTTTATTTTATAGATCTATTATTAAAATTTGTTATTTAATTAAAATTAAACGATTTATGCGCATATAAACCCTCTGGAAAATACTGCTTTAAAAAATTAAGATTGCAGTGTCTGATAGTGTCTGTTTTATCTACACATAAAGTTCATGTAAATCACTACTTTTTTGCAAAAACCATCCTCACAACATAAATAATAGCAAGCAAACACATAAAAAACAATTTTTTGGTTTTGAATTTAATAAAATTAATTATATTAATATTAATTTGTTATTAATATTAATAACAAATTAATAAAAATTATAGTTACCAGTAGAGAATAAAACATACTAACTACAGACTATATTTAATGTGATGGCACAATCAGTTCCCTGGTGCTAATTTTGTCATAGAATATTTTATTTTATGCTCTATTGATTAGACCCCGTTAAAATATCGCCCCTTAATATTTATATTCAAAATTCGCTCATCGCGATTTTCTATTTCCCATTTAAACAACATGTTTTTTTTTAAATTTTCGTAACCTATAACTTGTTTAAAAATAAGTTTAGTGAATTAATCGTACGTTTTTGTAGAAAATTAAACGCTCTACAAAAAGTTTCTTATCAATTTTTTATAAAATAAATTTCAAAAGTTATTTAAGGTCAAAGTAGAAATTGTAGTAAATTTGATTTTTTACTTTTATAGATTATTTTATTCCTTGTAGGTATCATGTCATTACATACGCCTTTGAGAAAATCTTCAGCTATTTTTGTAAAATTAATTGTTATTTTAACCAAAAATACGTACAAATTTGAAACGCTACCAATTAAATTAAAAATGATAACTTTGAATTATTTAATGGCATGATAATATAAGAAACAAAATGATCTACATGGAGGTTTATATGATATTTTGTGTTAAGTCTCATTATAAGTTGTGATGAGTAACAAAAATCTCAAAATTTATTATAAACTCAAATTTGACCTCAAATATTTTTTAAAAGGGTTAATTTATCATAACACATGAGAGGCCTTTTTTGTAGTAAACGTTCCTTAAAAAATTTGTACAATCTTTTTAAGAATCTCTTTCTTTAAAAAAGCAATGTTTAAAAAAAATCCATGTTATTTAACAAATGATTTCGATTTTAAAACATATTAGACTTATGAACATTATTATTTATTAACAAATTTAATAATCTTACAAAAAATAAAAAATAAAAAAAGCGTTACTTTATCAAAACGATTGAATTAACTTGGTGAAGAGTGAAAGTAGATAGCCTTTTATTTATACAATACAGTGTATTGTGTGTTGTCTGTGATAGGACAAATTGTGAAATAAAACCAAAGACAATAAAGAAGCGAAGAAGGCCGCAACTTACAAAAATAATAAATAATTTAACGGTTTTTCTTTTAAACGTTAGGTACATACAGTCAAAGAATCAAAAGTTAAAACTAGATTTTTAAAGTTAAATTTAAAACCTGAATCTTTCTTGAATCTGTAACTAACAAGATTAACAAACTGTTACAAATAATTTATTTGCAACATTTATGCCTCAGAAAAAAGTTATCAAAACTGGGAGGTTTTCAAGAAAACTAATTATAGTTTTAATGCCAATTACAAAATTAAAATTGGTAAATTTAATATAACCAACCATAAAGATAAAATTGTTATTAGTAATGTTGTTGCTTAACAACTGGAAGATTAACCTAAAAATTTTGTTGAAGATAAAAAACTTCTTATTTCCAGAGGAATGAAGTAATTTTTATATTTTTTTGTTAGATTAGGTACATAATCTTTCAGGTATACTTTAAGGTTTTTTGTGTAGATTTGTGGTGCTAATTACATAGGGCGCTAGAAGCAGATACTGCAAAAAGTAAAAATTTCACAAAAAAATTGACCAAATTTTTTTATTGAGTGATCAATAGCTGTCTCCCCTATTTGTCTAAACAGTTTTGCCCACTTTTACTGATTAAAAATTAAAATTAAAAATTTTTAACCGATTTCCACTTTTAACATTTTAACCTTTTTTGGACTTACTTTAAAGCTAAAAGTTCAGGCTTAAATACTGAATTGTCATTGTCTTTATCTTAACTTGTTTTTAAGTTAGCCGAAAGTTGACTAAAACAAAGAAGAGAAATCGTTAAAATTTGTTAATAACAAACGAGAGAGAAAAACTGTCCTTGATTATGTCACTGCAACATCGAGCCACCTGTATAGAAATTGTAATTTTTTGAAATAACTGAGTAGGTAGATACTAAAAATAATGTGAAATTTGCTTAAGAAATTATTGTAAATTTTCTGTCCACTTAATATCCCTGATTTTCGTTTCTATTTGAATTATAGGCAATTTACGAGTAGGTATAATGTCTTTCATCTATTGAATCAAATGCTTATCTACTGGTTGTTATCATAAATATTTTATAATATTTCGTCTGTATCGCACCAAAACGGCAAATAATAGGTATTATTATTTATTCTATTGTTAAATAGAGATTTACAGTAGACTTTGAAAGTAAAGTATTTGACAGCCGTTTTAACGTAATAAATTACAAAATTAGACTGCTTATTTAAGTTTAGAGCCTAAAAATGGACACAAAAACTGTTAGAACAGTTTTCTTTCTTCGAAAATTTCTTTTAAGTCCAATTTCTTACGAGAAAACTCCATCAAAAAATAAACAAATTTACGCATTTTTACTCTTTCTAGTCTATAGTAGTGCATCTTTTACAATTTTTTTTGAGAAATTTTCTATTGTTTATAAAAAACTAAATTTGATTCAAATGGCTCTTCGATTAATATCCGATATAGTTTTTTACTTTTCTCTAATTTTACCAATCATTCAGATTAAGAAAATGACACGTAACTGGTGGCATTTGTTAAAAAAGATATCGCAAATTCCCTGCAGTTCTACCAACACAAGAATGTTTGTAGCTTTGTATTCAACTTTTTGGATTTCGACAATTTTTATAAACTGGGTTTTTGTGGAAAATTTTGGATTAATATTTATCAGATTATTTATTTTTGAATATTTTCAAATCTACGCTTTACATTTTGAGACATTTGCAGCAATTGTAGTATTACGAATGTTGAAGCAGTGCTACCAGTGTCAGAAAAAAAAATCGGAGTGGGTTTTAGAAAGCAATCTCCTTTTACTCAAAACTTGTGTTCACTATTTCAATGAAATATTTGGATGGAATATTTTATTTTTTCATATTTATGGAAACTTGTAAGACTCTTATGTACATTGACGGAGCAGTTAAAAACGAAATATCAAACAAAAGACCCAGTTCTGACGATGTATTAAAGTTTTATTCAAGAATGTTGGTTTTAGTAGACTATTGGGTATATTTCTGTTTTATTTCTTTTAGAAAACTAAAAATCGGTTTTAGGTAATAACAGGGATTTTGATTTTCTTATGTGATCAAATTTTAAAAGAATTTGAGGAAATTTTACGTGTCCTGGTCAAAATTAAATCTGCTTTGAAGATAAGAAACTGTTTTTTGAGAAGAATTGAACAGAATCGGCCTCAATTTACAGCAGCACGATTTTATTCGGTTAGAAAACCTACATTTTTCAGTATTTTGAATACAGCAACTACATTTTTAATTGTCATAATTCAGTTTAAAATTAATCAAAATTAATTACTAAAAAATAAATAAATTTTTTTTATCACACCCACTATAACGTCAATTTTATAATTTACCACCCAAATTTTTGGTGTGATAGAATATATATATTTATCTACAAAAAATTAGACAAAAATACACCTGCTTTTGACATAATAAAATAACTATTTGTTTAAAAAACTTTAGAATTTAATTATAGCTTGAGTATTTTTGTTTTTTTTTTAATTTTTTTCTAGAATAAAAATTTGTTTTAAATTACAACAAACCTTTTATTTTGCTTTGTGATAGAATTTTGAAAGAATTTGATAAAATTTTAGGTTGCTTAGTCAAAATTCAGTCTGTTATAAAGAATAGAAATTAAATTTTGAAACGTATTGAATCAGCTGCTAGATTTTATTCAAATTAGGAGATCAACATTATTCAGAATATTGAATGCAGCTATTACATTTTTAATTATTATAATTCAGTTTAGAATAAGTTAATAAAAAGTACACGAAGTGTCCCAAAAAACGTTTTCATAATAAAACATTTCGTACAATATCAGTTGAAAGTTTTTTCGTGTTTAATCATATTTGTAAAACCATAAAAAAGTTAGTAAAAGTAAAGTAATAAATAATCGGTATACAAATTTTTTTTCAAAATATAAACAAATTAGTAGAAGTAAACTTCCAAACTACATATAATTACTCTTTAATTTCTCGAGAAATTCGGAAATCAATATATAATATTTACAAAACAACATTTATTTAGTTTTACAAGATTTATATCAGTGTTAATACTAAAAAAATGGATGTATACAAAATTGAAATTTTTTTTAGTTTTGGAAAATTTTTAGCACTCACTCCAACAAATCTAAACAACAAAAAACAAAGCAAATGTCAAAAAATCTATTTTTTGGGTGTCATTCTATCACTTGTAATAACAGCAATATTATCCCATTTTTTCCGAAATTACAGTGCATGGGGTCCTTGTGAAACGGCCTTGAGATATTTCAAGGACTTTATTCGACACTGTTACACTATATATATTCTGGGACCTCTTGCAATGTCCAAACGTCATCTCTGGTTTAGACTGATTCGAAATTTTCGAAAAAATCCAATTTTGAACGTTAGAAAATTAAATTTTTTCTTGATCTTTATTTTGTGGCATTTGGCTTTTATTTCGATTGTTGGTTTATGGATTCGGGTAGCTTCTTGGATTCATGGTTCAAAATTTCTTATAATGTTCATCATTGAGTATTTACAATTATATTTTCAATTGTTTTTCATGTTTTTTGCTTGTGTTTTACTCGAAATGTTTTGTCAAAGATATAAAATGCAGAAAAATCAGTTATTTGAAAAACTAAATTGTGCAAAAATTAAGTTTTTAGAAAAATTTAAAGGCGATATTTTTCGACTCAGGGCTGGAGTTGATATTTTTAATAAAATTTTTGGTGTTATTTTCCTTTTAAATATTTTTTTCGTGTCTGCTACGTTTCTGGTTTACATTTGTGATTTGATGAAATTACATAGTGTTCAGAAATTTCCGAAAAATATCTTCGCTTTTGTGCTCTTCTTCCGAATTGGGATAATTGTATTTTTGGGGGTATTATAAAACCAAAAATATTAGTTACTAACAATTCTGTATTTTTAGCTTCATATACTAGCAATTGCAATACTTTCTGATGCGATTTCAAAAGAATACGAAGAAATCATACAATTAGGGTACAAATTGCAGTTTATTGAGCCAAGATTTAAAAATTTTGTCAAATTCGTCCGAAATAATCCTCCAGAAATTGACGCTGCCGATTTTTTTATTTTAAAAAGATCAACAATTTTCCACATTATCAACTTTCTTATTTACTTTCTTGTTGTAATTATTGAGTTTAAGTAAACTTTAACAACATTAAATAAAGTGCTTTTAACAAAATTGATTTCAGATTTATTTCAGTTTTGAAACTGAAATGGATAAAACAACGTTTAAAACAATTTTCTTTATACGAAAATTTTTCCTAAGTCCAATTTCCTATGAGGAAAAACCGTCAAAAAACAAACAAATTTACGCATTTTTACTAGTTTTAATCTACACGTGTACAACTATTACAACTTTTTATTATAAACTTCAATTTTATAAAAAACAAAATTTGATGCAAATGACGCTTCGAATAATATCTGATTCAAGTCTTTATTTCTCTCTAATTTTACCGATAATTCGCATTAAAAAAATGACACGTGACTGGTGGAGTTTACTGAAGAATGCTTCACAAATTCCTGGCAGCACTACCAACACACTTTTTTTTTCAACTTTGTATTTAAGTTTTTGTTTTACTGCTATTTTCATATACTTATCCTACTCAGAACCTATGGTTTCGACCAGTTACATGAAATTATTTATTTTTGATACTTTTCAACTCTACGCACAATTTTTTGAACTAATTACGGCAACTGTACTCTTGCAAATGTTAAAACAGTGTTACCAATATCAGAAAGAAAAATTGAAAGAATTCCGAAATTTGAAAGAACTAAAACTCAATCCTTTTTTGCTTAATGACAGTAGTAATTATTTTAATCAAATTTTTGGTTGGAATATTTTGTTTTCTCACATTTTTGGAACTTGTAAGACTCTTATCTACATTGATTATACAATCTGAGACAATTTATCAAAAATTATGTTAAATTTTGACTACACTTTAAACCTATATGCAAAAACTTTGCAATTTGCTATTTTTTGGGTATATTATTTTTTTTATAGTTTTTGAAAAATTAAAAATCTGTTTTAGGTGACAACAGGAATTTTAATCTTTTTGTGTGATCAAATTTCGAAAGAATTTGAAGAAATTTTAAGTTATTTAATCAAAATTCAATCTGTTTTAAAAAAAGAAAATGGCCTTTTTATACAAATTGAACAAAGCCGGCCTGAGTTTACAGCCGCCCGTTTTTATACAATTAAAAAACAAACGTTTTTCAGTATTTTAAATGCAACAATTACATTTCTGATTGTTATAATTCAGTTTAAGATTAATTAAATAAAATAATTTAAAAAATATTAATTTTGATTTTAACTAATTTCTGTCGGTACCAGCTTTTTCTATACAGTATGCGCTATGTTCCAGAAAAAAACAAAATCTCTTCTTGTCATAGAATACTAAGAAATTCAGATTGCTTCATCTGTTGCTTCTCTTGTTTGTTTGGCACTCAATTTGTAATAATATTATTACGGTGAATCATCGAGAGAGAAGTTTCGAAAATATTCAAAGCGCTTCAGATGATTCATCATTTATAGAAACAGCTGGAAAGTCGTGCTTCGAGAATAGTTTTGGAAGCTCATGATTCGAGATAATTCTAGAAGGTGGGTTAACCCTTATGCAAGGTGGTCCAAAAAACTTTTACCTTTTTAAACGAACATTAAAAAAACCTCTGGATTAATTTTAAAAAATTTATTTGAAAAACATAAAGCAATCTGTAGAAATTTATGTCTTAAAAACAGCATTGTCTCAATAAGCGCCATTTCGTGCTTCGCACTCTTGAAGCCGACGCGACGTCTAAAATTGCCCAGAACGCGGTGACATGTGTCGGCCATTTCTTGCCGAATGTTGTGTTTGAGAGCTTCCAGATTGACGGGGCGATTGCGGTAAACCCGACTTTTAATAAATCCCCATAAAAAATAATCACAGGGAGTCAAATCCGGACTTCGGGGCGGCCACTGAGCCACTGTAGGTCTCCTCTTCGCGAAATCTATTTCCCAGGAAACGAAGCTTTGACTACAGGTAAAGAAATATTCGACGTATAGCAGGTGGCTTTGTCCTGTTGAAACCAAGTTTCCTCATTGTACCCGTTAAAGTCTTCCAGAGCAGGAGTTAAAAAATTGCGTAGCATGTGGACATAACGCTCTGAATTAACCGTTACCGCTTAACCGCGGTTGTCTTCAAAAAAATACGGTCCTATGATTCCAGAAGCCGACATTGCAGCCCACACTGTCACCTTTGGGCTATTCAACGGTCGTTCATGTTTCTCGTTAGGGTTGTTACCACTCCAGTACCTGCAATTTTGTTTATTGACATGACCGTTTAGATGAAAATGGACCTCATCGGAAAAGAAAATGTTGTCCACCTCCGCAAATCGGTCAAGCATTTCGTTGGCATGGTAACTAATTTTCCCTAAATCACCACATTCTTTCCGACCTACCACCACTTTCTAATCCTTATCTTAAACTTTGTACAGCCTAATCAAATGGTAAAGAACTTTTGGACCACTTGTATAAAAAGCGAGACTGACCAGATAGTCAGAAAGTCAGTTGGATAAGGAGAGCGAGACAAGTCGGTTGTTTAATCTTGACGGACCATGCTACTCTCGATGGACCGTGCTCTAACAATGAGTAATAAACAAGACAAAGCTTCGATCAATACTGATTTATTAAAACAAAAACATAACAATATAAACCTAACCTACAGTGAATATAAAACAAAAATAGAACTTATAATAAATTGATACTGTGTACATTTAAATGGTACAATAAATTACATTTTGTCGGTCGCTGGAAAACCGTGCAACTGTACTAGTAGTTTGCCCCCGCTGAAGTAAGCAAAATTGTGCTTACCAAATATTGTTTAAATTGTTTTAACATGCTGAAATATTTGTTGCAATTTCTTTGAGCAATAGGTCCCAGTTAATGACCTATTGCATCTTGATATACATTTGTGGTTTTACAGAAAAAAAGGAAATACTCTGTTTAACGATGGTTAAACATCGGTAAAGTGTGAACAATGACAGTCAATAGAAACAAGAAAAAATTTACTGTATTTAATTAAGTTTCTCGTATTATTATTAGTTCTGAAAATAAATTTTATGTTTTGAAATTCAGATCGCGATTTAGTATCAATTAAAAATGTAAGTGTTGCATTCAAAACATCATTTTATGAACTGTATAAAATCTTGCAGCTGTAAACATAGACCGACTTTGTTTAGCTTCCTTCAAAAACCAACATTTTCTCAAATTTTTCTTCAAAATCAATTTAATTTTTAATAAATGTTACAAAATATCATCAAATTCTATCAAAATTTCATCACAGAGTAGAATTGCTTTAAATGTAACAATCCAAACAAATACGAAAATAACAATAGATCCAAAAATTTGTAAATTATGGTCTAATGTAGAATTAAGTGCCGCATCCGGTTTTTTAACACTATCATTAATATAAAGAAGAGTAATCACAATTCCATGAATTTGATAAGATAAAATACTCCAACCAAAAATTTTATTAAAACATTTAATAACACAATCTTTAAGTAAAACAAGATTGCGTGCTAAAACACCCAAAATTTGTGAAATTTTATTTAAATTTGTATATAACTGGATGCCATTTTTCTGATTGGTAACACTGCTTCAATATTTGCAACACTGTAATTGCTGTAGTAACCTCAAAATATAATGAGTTCATTTGCAAACTCTCAAATAAAATTAAATGAATAAACGAGAAACCCAAAAGTTTTATGTATACATAGTACACATAACCAGTATTAATCCAAAACAATATAAACGAAATCAAAAATGAAAATTTTGCGTTGGTAGGACTGTTAGAAAAATGTGACAAATTTTTGAATAAGAGCCACCAATCACGTGACATTTTTTCACTCTGATTATCGAAAAATTACTGAAATGTATAAATTCAAAGAATCTATTATTCGAACCGTTATTTGCATTAAATTTCGTCTTCTGAATAACGCTGTTTTGTAATAAAAACTTCCAATTGTGCCAACTGTATAAAATAGAAATAAAAAATAGACGTATTTTTATTTCAATTTGTGACAGTTTTTGTTTATTTGGAGATAATGGTGTTAACAAAGAAAATTTTCGAATTTTAAAAATTGTCTCAATTGTGATCATTTTTATAAGAATTCTGAAACTGAATATCAAGTTACACGCTTAAAAGCATTCTTAGGTAGGTATATAATTAATGTCGCACATTTAGAATTTACTTTTAAAGTCATTAGTAAGTAAACAAGAAAACTTTAAAAACTATTCCATTAAAGAAGTATTGATTAAAAATATTTTTTTAGTAAGTAAACATGCACCTTAAAAACAGTTACATTACAGTTTTGATTCAAAATATATATTTGTTTTATTTTATTTTTAGAAATTAGGTCAAAAATTGATTTATAATTTGTTTTCTAATTAATTTTAATCGCATTTACACATTTTTTACAGAATTTTTGTTTACTTGATATTTTATTCATAGCAAGTCTGATTTATTAAATCATTCCCAAATTAACTGTTTAAATGTAATTTTGCTTCGTAATGGATCTAAACATCATAAAAATATTTTTCAAAATTGGTCAAACACTAGCAATCACACCTAAATCAGTCAGAAATTACAAAGCAACTGTTTGGCAAAAAGTCTACAGTGTTTTGGTGTTTATATTTTTTGGTGTAGGTATCATTGCTGATTGTCAATTCCGTTTAATGGTTAATACACTAAATGGTGTAAATTCTATTCATTTATTTCTATGGACTTTCACAGATGTTGTTCGCTATGTCCACACTTTGTATATTATTATTTTTGTGATGATTTTTAAACGAAAATTTTGGTTTGTGTTGATTAAAAATTTGGAAAGTTTCAAAATAAGTGACTCTGAAAAAAGGAATCTTTATATTATTTTTATTGTGACATATTTTTGTTACTTTCTTGTTTTTGCTGGTATATTATTCGTCTGTTATCACATTTATACTTTGTATGCTTTCAGTCGTTTTCATATTATTGAATTTCTTCAAATTTTTATTCAGTTTTTTTATTTGTCTTTCTCTCTGATTGTTCTCAAAATAATTTTTTTCAAGTATCAACACTTGAAACATTCTGTAAAATTTCAAAAAATTCTCGAAATTAAAATCGAAAAAATTCGATTGAAAAAAATTGTTGATTCATATTGTGAAATTTTCGGGGAAACAATTTTTTTAAATATCATTTATAATACGTTAAAAACAATAATTTATTTAAATCGGTTAATAAAAAATGAGAACCATGCTCCACTTCCAGAAATTTTGGTATTTTTGACAGTGACCCAAATTGCTAGTATAGGGCTGTTCTGGGTAAGTCCGCTTCTGTTTAAAAATTTAATACATACCTGTTTTTTGTAGTTTTTGATTTTCTGGATCATATGTTTATGTGATTGTGTATGTTGTACAAATGAAGAAATTCGAAAAATAATCCAAAAAAATTTGAAATATTTTAACAAAAATCAAAATTTTGAAAAAAACTTTAAAGTAATTTTGGAAAATCGGCCAAAATTTACAGCTTCAAGATTTTTTTCTATTAACAGATCTACAATTTTCCACGTAATAAACGCAATTATAACATTTTTGATTGTTATACTTCAAATTAGAACTTATTTACGAGAATGGAAATAGAGTACTACCATCATGATTTATTGTTAATTGTGTGTGACAAAATATGAGATATAAAAAATTCATCATAGAAATTCGAATTAAAATAATCTGACCCACACTCCCACATCATTACAATTACAACTGAAAAATTATTTTGAATACAATAACAATTTAGAGTTTCGTAATGTTAAATGGTAGAAAAATACTTGTAGAAAACTTTTGCTAACACTGCATCACTTAATCGGTGTTGAAATATCTGTTTGAATACCTGCTTTCAGAAACACTTGCAAATTATTTTTTAAAATACATTTTTTTAATCATTCGTGTATCAAAGTAACAACAAAAAATCCTCGAGTAGTTTCATTGCATTTAAGAATTTGTTAAAGGTCAAAATTAAAAAGTTGTTCAAATAGAAAAAATTATCGAGGAATAGGACTCCGACATCATTCTGTACATCACTGCTGATTAGCGCTCAAGGCGCAGGATTCCCACCAAAAAAAAAAAATCCTCGTGATTTAAATTTAAATAGCGTTACTACAAAAAACACTTGCTTAACCAACAAACAAGTAAATAAATAAAGAAAAAGTTTTTATTCTACTTATGAAAATTATCCGTTCTTTTAACAAATTGTAAACGCATTTACACATTTATTATTGCATTTTTATTTACTTATTAATATTTTATTCATAGCAATATAGTGTAATTTGACACTATTGACAAACACTAGCAATAACACCTAAATCACTAAATAATTACGAAGCAACTTTTTGGCAAAGTGTCTTAATGCTATTATTTTTTGTTGGTAGAATTGCTGAATTTAAAATTCGTTATTAGACACTTGCAGTTATTCATTGTACTTGATACTGTGCATAGATTTATATGTATTCCTAGAAAACATTGTTCGTAACGTCCACTCTTTGTGAATTTACATTTCTGCGATCATTTTTAAACAAAAATTTTGGTTTGTATTAATTGCAAATTTACGAAAATCTAAGATAACTCCGTCTAAAAAAACAGCTTTTTATTATTTTCATTTTGACACATTTTTGGTATTACGTTGATTAATTGGGACATCGGTTATTTGTTTAATTTAGCTTTATCTTCATTTGTTCGTTTTTATTTGATTGAATATCTTCAAATTTCTAGACAATTGTTTTATTTATCTTTGTAAATCTCCTCAAAATGATTTTCTTCAAGTATGCAGTTACTTGAAAAACTCATTAAAGTAGGGTGACCAACCGTTCTCCTTTGGGGAAGACAGTCCTCCTTTTAAGAGCTATGTCCTCTGAAAAGTGTCCTCCTTAAATGTCCTTCTTTTTATTGTTAGAAACATATTGCTAGAAGATGATACATTGATAAAAATTATTCATTCAGTTGGTAAGTAGGTACTCATTTAAATAATAATTAATTAGTAGATATAAGGTTTATTCAACGATGTTTTTTAATTAACTTATTATTTTACATTTATCATATTATAGTGTATTGTTGTTCTAATAGTTTTTTAATAATATTTCATTGTGTCCTCCTTTTGTTTGTAAATAAGTTAATCATCTTAACTAAAAACTCAATAATTGCGTAATAAGAAAACTAAAAAAATTCGTTTAAAAAATCTTGATGTATTTAGTGAAATTTTTGGAAAAACAATTGATAATTCAGTGAAAATTCTGTTACAACTAGAAAACATAATAATGTGGTCAAGCGATATTATATTCACAGGGTTTCTGCCTCTTATTCTTGTAAACGATGTTGCTTATCTAGAACTGTTTAAGTCCGGTGTTGTATAAAAATGTAAGTTCTTTTTTAGTTTTTAATTTTTTGGACCATACAAATAATTGTGACTACAATAGACGAAAATAATAAAATTCGCAAAATAATAGAAGAAGATTTAGAATTTTTTAAAAAAGTATCAATTCTGAAAAATAAAATAATTTCTGATATTCAGCTATAATTTTCAGCCTAATTTTTTTTTTTCTATTATCAAATCGACTATTTTCTCAATTATAAACACGATTGTAACATTTCAGATTGTTGTTATTTAAAATAAATTACAAATAGATCAGATTGGTGTAAAAATACAGTACTGCCAACACATTTTATTTATTATTTTAAATTGTATACTGATGTAATGCGTCTCAAATTCAAATCTGAGTTTACATGTGTTAGAAAAGTTTTCTCCGGTCCTTTTTTAATTTTTTATTTTAATAATTATTAATTTACATAAAACAGTTGATCGAAATTTAGTTTTATCTACATTTTTAAATGGACTTCTAGATGTACTTTACACAAGATCGACTTTACACCACTTTGAATAATACCAGGAACAATGTCCTGAAGCTGATGTGTCAAGTGGGTTGCATAAAAGTCTGAAAACTCCTCATTGTACAAAATAATGGGTGTTTGTTTAAAAAAAACTCATAGCAAGCCATGGCATTTTTACGTATGTCGTACATGACCCCAAACAACAACAAAATTTTTATTATTTAAATTATCCATGTATTGTTAGTTACCTGCTATGCCATTTTACCCTTCACAATATCTTCTCTTCCCGCCAAAGCGAGCTTGGTCTTGGTGTGTTTTTCTGTGGTTGCATTTTCGTGGTGTTTTTGTTTTTCAAACATTCTTTATTTTATTTAAAATGTATTTTTGTTTTAATTGTCAAAAAGTGAGGTTATGAGATCTTTCATTTTGACAAGTGTGTTAAAAATTAATCACAGACATACAAAACAATTGTTTTCTAGTTTTAAAGCACTCTACAGATTTTTTTAAATTAAACACACAATAGTTTTGAAATATCACTCTTATTAAACTAAAAGAAATCGCCAATTTAACCACCGCTAAACTCAAAAAATAGAAAGTACCAATTTGCACCGTTCTAGCGCTTTCAATGCATAGAACTATAAATTAGTAGTGAAATATTACATGTTCACTACAACAGAACTTCACTATTTTACTAAAGTTCCAAACTTTACACCAGAGCGCGTACGGCTTCATTTAATTGTCAATTCGAAATATTTGGGATGTTCATTTACAAAAATATTACAAAACAAATTATCAAAAAAATTTTTATTTATTTTATTAATACATGTAATCAATGTATTTAACCTGTTGAAGGTCCTGGTTTATTAAAATCTAAACTTCTTAGAATCTCCTCATGATATCTCTCTGCACGTGTTGTCTTAAACGTTTTTGGTTTTTGAACTTTTGTTCCTTGCAACAACCCCATTTGATTATTTAACAACTGAGTTGAATCTAAACCTTCAGGAATATGAACATATCTAATATTCCTAGCACTTATAAAAAAGTCCTTAAATTGGTGTACTTGCCCTCGAGAGTCGAAAAACGTAACATCTTGCATTTCTACATTCATAAGACCGTCCACATATTTGATTAAACCAGATACACAACTTTCATTTCTTAAATCAATAACTGTGTGTTTGTTCTCAAGAGCCTTAACTAAACTCGTGAGAGAGTTGTGGTAATTGTATTTTTCTTTTCGTGAGCCAAAGTCTTTCATTTTCACACTAAAATTCAGAAAGTTTGGTTATGTTACAAGAAGAATAAACGTAATTATTAATTATTACCTAATATTATGATGACAAAATAACTTACGAGCCTTGCTAATCAATACGGAACTTTTTTATCAAAAACAATTCACTATTTTTTCTCAAAAATAAAAATTGCTGCTTTTGTAAATGTTTGACAATTTGACACATCCATAGACAAAGAAGGACACATCCATAGGACACATATGGGACACATCTCACAGTAGATCTTTTGCTTTGGTATAGTAGATTTGTTGTATATCACGTGATTTATTTGTTTTTATTACAAAATTTCTTTTTTAATTAAATTTACGCGAAAAATTAATTAAATAGAAACAAAAAATAAAATTTAAAAATTTAGAAAAAGATTAAAATCCTATATTTATTTTAAAACTACTTTGTTACCTGAGTGACATTGGATCTACTCCACCATTGTGAACTACTGGGAAGATCCGCCACTCGTCTCAGATTTTCCAGAATAACTGCATTTTTTTCATGTTTGTTGATAAGTTCAAGTGATAACCTTTATCACCACCTACAAAACATATACTTGTAAAAATATCATGTGGAAATACATCGCTGGTAGTGTTGTCGCTGGTTCAGTAACTTACGGTTTATAGTAAGTTTTTTATCAGTAGTAATTTAATATTGTATTTACGTCTAGAATTTTCTAAATTTTCAAGTCGGTATTTTGCTGGAGGTATATGTAAATGTACAGCAAGATTGGACGGTTTAGTTGTGGTGATAACAGGAGGAAATTCTGGAATTGGTAAAGCTTTGGCTGTGGAATTAGCACAAAGAGGTGCAGAATTATTATTTACTTATATATATATTTATCTAAAATGAATTTTCTTTTAGGTGCGACACTTGTTCTTGCATGTAGAGATATTGAAAAGGGAATCAATGCAAAAAAGGATATTTTACTCAGCTTGAACAACAAAAATGTTAAAATATTTGTAAAACAGCTTGATCTTGCTTCAATTTCGAGTATTTTGAAGTTTTCTGATTCTTTGAAATCGGAATTTAAAGAAATTTATGCGTTAGTTAATAATGCGGGAATTTTCTACCACCCACACACTATAACTGAGGATGGATACGAATTAACATTCCAAACTAATTATTTAGGTAAGTCGTACAGTTTGTTTATTTTATAATCTATTGTCCAATTCAGAATTTCCTAAAAAGCCATATTGTTTTTCCCTAAATCGTGTATTTGCAGACCAACTATAAAACATTTTCTCAAGGTCATAGTTGAGATTATGTACACTATTGCATTTTTTTTATCACTTAACAATGTCAATGATCGTCCAGTATTGTTCGGTAATGAAGTGACTCTAGTTTTAAATTCCAATATAATTTTCCCTCATTTAACTGTTCAAATATATTAACCGATCAAGTATTGATTGCTGGTTGTACTCGGTATGACGTCAGATCGATGCACGGCAAATCTTAATTTATCTCACTATAATTATAAAAAATTTCCAAACATTATTTTAAAAAATAACTAACGTTTCTTTCAGGTCACTTTATTTTAACGCACAACTTACTGAGCCTTTTAAAAAAGGCTGACCATTCCCGAATTGTTAACGTCACGTCTCAAGCTCACCGTTTAGTGAACGTTTATGATTTAAACGCCATCACAAAATCCCAAACTGAATTCCGCTCACATTTAGTTGCCTACGGAGTAACAAAACTTGCTTTAATTTTATTCACTCGATATTTATTTAAGAAATTATCTAGTAAGTCTCTTCATTTTGTATTATAAAATTCTCAAAATGTTTTTTTTAGACACAAATATACTAGTAAATGCTGCAGATCCAGGTAACGTGGAAACCGACCTTTTCCGCTACTTTCCGTTCTTGAGTAACAAATTCTTATATGCTCTTCAGTGGCCAATCAGACTTATCGTTATCAAAAGTCCTCGTCAAGGAGCACAAACAATTTTACATTGTCTTTTGACATCAAACAGAACAACAGGACAGTATTACAGCGATTGTAAATTATCTTTACCGAGTCCTTTAGCTTTGGATGATAAATTAGCTAAGGATTATTACGAACTGACTTTGGAGATCCTTGGCGATAGGTTTAGTACAGAATCCGAGTGTTGAAATGTGGATCTCACCGGATGGAAAAATCCAAAAATTAGTTTTAGTAGAGGGTAAATGGGGTAAAAAGCCGTCAGAAGAGACTGAATGTAAAATATTAATATCAGACTGTCCGGATTCTTTGTTAGAGTATAATAATACGATTGTAGTGATAGGTCATAGTGATAATGAGGCAAGACGCAACTTAGATTTGTGTTTAATTACAATGAATAAAGGCGAAACAGCCAAATTTAGAATAAATTCAAAAAATTTGTCTTTCACAGTTAAGCTAGAACAGATCAAATTTAATGGATGTATTTATCAATGGGATGCTAAGGAGAAATTCAAAATTGCACAACGTCACAAAGAACGGGGGGTAGAACTATACAAACAAAACAGAAGCCAGGATGCTGCTTACAGATTTACCAAAGGTTTAAAAATATTGAATTCAATCCCAATAAATGCTGAGACAATACCAGAAGAAATAGATACTGTACCTCTCAAAGATATTTACAAATTAAAAGCTAACTTGTATAATAATTTAGCAACGTTTTATTTCAAGAAAGAAGATTGGATACTTACTGCTGACACCTGTAAACGAGTTTTTGATTTTGACAAGGATTGTATCAAGGCTCATTACAAACTTGCTATTGCCTATATCAAAGACAGAAATTGGGAACCTGCCAAAAAGGAACTAGAGACTGTTCTAGCTGCTGAACCCAACAATAAAGCTGCTAGTGAACACTTAAAACACGTTAAAGAAGAAATACACAAAGCTACTGTTAAATGTAATATCATGGTTAAGAAAATGTTTGCTTAAATTGGTGCCATAGTGTAGGATGATTTTTATTAGAAGTACCTTATTTTATCTTTACCCCTTTATAAATAAAATTTTATTTACAAAGCCACTTAATTTAGCCTCGGTTTCTTCTCTGGTGGTGGTTTAATTTTCTCTTGTGTGTTTTCCGTCTTGATTTCCTTTGTTTCACTTGTCCCATTTTCTACCCCGGTTTTAACAGGAGCAGCTGGTGTTGTTTTAGGTTGGGGTGGTGTGGGCAAAGGAAACTTTTTAATAAGTTCACCTAACAACATATCAACTCTTTGTCTCTGAAACAGCGAACTTGGTTCTTCTCGTGGCTTTTCCTCTTTTTTAGCCTTATCTGTATTTTTCTGCGACTTGAAATCCCAGGAATAGCCTTTACTTGGGTGGTATCTCGCAAAACTTGCCACTTCTTCAAATGAGGATTGTAAATGGTGGACTGCAGATAACTACAAATTTTCGTTTTGTTATACTAAGGTGAGATCGAAAGGTAACTGAATTAGAGCAGGCTAAGCCAGCGTAACTGTAATAATGTGTCTAATCATTACAGTTATGTTGGCACAGCCTGCTCTGATTCAGTTACATTTCGATCTCCGGTTACATTGCGAAGTTTACGAGAGTTCAAGCATAGATGTGAAATGTGACGTCACAAACGTAGTCATAATGAACTATAGATTGTCAAATAAGTTACTGAAGCACATTTATTTTTTTAAAATATTGTGATTTTATTTGTGCAGCACTGGCTTTATTTTAAAACACTGCGCAAACGGTCAAAGCTACGAGTATCAAGAAGCGGAAAAGGAAAAAAAGTAGAGAACTAAATTTTATATAATAAAGTCCGCGAAGTGATATTTTTATCTCTAATTCTTTAAGCCTTAATGACCCTTAAAAGTGAGAAAGAGCTGAACAACTCATCTCATATCCCAATACCTAATAAGGGTTTCTTGATTAGCAATTTATTTTTTCAATGCACAAAATATTTTTAAAATATTTACATATTGTTGTATTTTATTTTTATTAACTAATATGAGAACGAAATTTTGCTGAATCGGAGTAAGCTGTGATGTCATATTTTTAACAGTTTTGCTCGATCAGGAAGGGACATAAAGCCAACTCTAATTCAACACATTCTCGTTCTCACCGTATTATATTTAAGATTATTACGTAGTTACTATTTTCTACAACATTGTTACGAATTAACAAATTTTTACGTATTTGTATGATTCATTGTTTTGTCGCTTATCGTTGTAACAAATGGACGCTAATAAAACTATTTATTAATTAAGAGTTTTAATATTTTCTACTTATAATTTCTTAGTTCTTCTACATCAGAATCTTACTTAATGGATCGTTTTCACATGACGTTTTACAGCAGTCTCCAGACAACTAATACATTGAATCTTATGGAGTCTTATTCTTCAGAATTTTTTTTCATTTATTTAGCAAACAATATTCAAATTAGTTAATCTATTATGTACTGCTCAAAACGAATTAGGGGTCACTTACAACTACAAAAAATACGAAGAAAAAGTTTAAGTATCACCTTGGCGTATTTGTATAATAATAATAATATATTTATTTGTGTTTATACATAGAATGCTTACACACATCATATAAAACAAGAATTAAAAAAAAAACTAAAGAGAACACTAGACTTATAAATATAATAAGGTATCTTAAACTAAAAACTCTTCTTTAAAAAAAAAATGATTTGTTAGTTTTAAACTTGGTAAAAGGCAGATTCCTTGTTGACATAGGGAGTTTATTAAAAAATTTTGGACCCCAAAAAGAAATGCTGAAGCGACTTTTTTTTAGTCTATGGAAGTTAATATGAATATTCTCGTGGTCTCGTTAAGAATATGGAGTTCTCCCCGTTTAGAAAAATCTTCAATGCAATACAGCAAACAAGAAAGTATATACAAACATGGAAGTGTAAGAATTTTGAATTGGGTAAAGTAATACCTACAATCCTCCTGATACTTTAAACCAGCAATTATTCATATAGCTCTTCTTTGCATTTTAAATAAGCGTTCTGAAGGAAAATTCTATAGGGAAAAAAACAGTGAATTTCGACTTAAAGCTATAAATTTAACGATACTGTTCTGGAGCTTCCCCAACCGTAGAAAAACGTGTTATATTGAGAATTTAAACCTCTACATGACAGTACTTTTTTATTAGTTTTGCAACTTCTTTCACAGAAATTTTTCATATTCATTACTTTACTGCTTTGACCACGTTTGTGACGTCAGGTCAAGAACTATATCCGGGCTTGTACTACTGTAAGGCTTGTGTATCAGGCCCTTTAGAAGTTTAGAGATACGTACCAGTCTGGAATTCAAAACACTTGCTACATCTGGGGCTTGATACACCACACCCGCTATGATATAATAATCAGCTAAAGGGGTGGCTAATTGGGGGTTGTGTCTGTGTTGTTTTCTGATAACGTATAAAATGGGTTCTTGAACGTGTAATAATTCGTACTCAAGACCAGTCATGTTGCTGAAAAAAGAAAAAATTGAATTTTTAACTTTTTTAAGGGGTTGTAACGTACTGGAGCTGATCTGGAGTCAAACGTTGCATTTTAACAATCTCATTATTGCAAGTTCGGTCAAAAAATGGGTTTGAACGTTCAGAAAAATAGTCCATCACATTTGATGGGTTGAGGATTGGTATCCAAGCAGAGTCATGCCATGAAAGACTCAAGGGGTTCTCTGGAATTCCAGGGACCATACCCAGTCTTCCCGGCATCAACGCCATGGCTCAAGGGTCCTAAAAATAGCACTTATATCAAGAACAAGGACCAAGAAAAATTAGCTAAAGAAGGCCTAAACAAAATATATAATATAGTAAGTTATGCACATTGGCTTAAAAAACTTACTCTAAAGCGTTATAAAGCCCCCTTTTCTTTTTAAAACGTTTTTTGTTCTTTGATGTTGACAGTTACTGACTCTCTTAACCTCACTTTTTGTAAAAATTATTTTAAAATTATGTTTAAATGTTTTTTATTATTTAAAAGTGAAAGACTTTAAATTAATTTAGATTTGTTATTAATTTAATTTGTTTATAATGTATTATTCTTACTTTTTTACACTTTAAAGTTGTTTGATGACAGCTGTCACAACATAACCTCACTTTTTATTTGTTTATTTTAAAACGTTTTTATGATTAGCTTTTAATCAGATTTCCGAAATGCATTTAATTACAAGAACAAAAAGTGAAAAATAGTGCCTTATATTAAGACTTACAGATGGAATTAACAGTGGTCCCTTTACATTTGAATAAGAAATACATGTCTTCATGCTGTAATCTTATAAATGATGAATGGAAACGTAGTGAAACTGCCCGAATGCGTAGCCTGGAGTGCTCCTCTGACACGTTACCTACCAGTTTAATAATGTTAAAAGATGAAGAAATTATTGGCCACTTGAAACTGTCACCTATTCCAAGTCTAAGAGATGCTTGTTTTGTTGAGTCAGTAGTGATAGAAAAAGGCCTTAGAGGAAGAGGATTTGGTACAGTATTAATGGAAAAGGCTGAAGATTACTGTAGAACTTATTTACAACTAAAAACGATTTATTTATCAACTAAAGGACAAGAAGGATTTTACAGTAAATTGGGATATACGGAATGTCAACCTATTTCTATTTATGGCAGCTATGTCCCTACAGCTAGCACCGATAATATCAAAACCGACAGTAGAAATAATGAAAAGTGCCAAGGTGCTCCAATACCGCCCCCAATGCCAGTAAATAACTTTAAAACAAATATGAAAACTTATATGATGAAAAATTTGATTTAGTACAAAGTATTGGCACATTTTAAATGCAATGATCCAAGTTTGCCATATAAAAGTTCAAATTGTAAATAATTATTTTAAAATTTTGATAAAATTGTGTAAATATATCACGTTTTAATCAATTGTGTCAATAAACACTTGTTATATAAGCTATAGAACCTTTTTTTTTATCACTTGAACAATCCCAATGGCCTCAAATTTTAATGCTTTGTGCAAATTCCACAAACTCTCCCATAATGTTCTGGCTGTGAAAGAGACTCCACTAAAAACCTCCCAAGATCATATTTTGAAATAGCCCTTCCTGGAGACGCGTCATGTTTCACCTCATAATCTGACCCTGGCTGGTCTGAAACCAAATTGTTTTACAAAAACATTTTCAGTAAGGGTCAGTACTCAGTACCAGCAATATGTGGGGGTAAAATCGCAATATACTTCAAATTCGATTCTTTTACTGCATCAAACTGGCGTTGATGGTCAGCATTCAAGTCTTTGAACATTGGAGGAACCTTTTCAGGTTCATAAAACAAAAACGCAGATAAGCAAACTGATACAATTTCAACTTTGGCTTCTTTCATGGCTTTGATAATATTTTTCATTCCTTCACTTAAATCAGTCGTGGGTTTTAGATCATTACGAGTTCCTAAGACTACAACAACACCCTCTACTCCTTTGACAGCGTTCAGAACGTCGTTGTAATTGAGAACATCGCCTTTAACGACTTCAACATTGTTTTTTAAATTATCAGGAAGCTTTGCTGGGTCTCTGACAAAAGCTCGCACATTTAGGCCTTAAAAGTTCTTATATTATTAAATATTTGATATTTTCTGCTCATTTACCTTTTTTTACAGCAGCCTCAACTGCACAAAGACCAGTCATGCCAGTAGAGCCAAATATTACAATTTTGTTCATTTTATTCGGCGTAATTGTTGCAGCAACCAACTTTTAATGTGGAACGGATGGAAGAATTGCTGAATTGGATTAATTTGATTTAATTATGATTTATTAATTTTCACAATTCATCATGAGTTGATAAACAAACGAGGCTATTGCGCAATCTCGACTTCTCTTAATGAGTATAAATCCCACAACATCAAAATTGTATCAGATAGAAATATTTAAAATTAAATCTTGATTTACTCTTTTTGTTATAAAAAATTGCTTAGATTATTTTTGTTTTAATTAGTTTTTAGAATAAATAAAATAATCAAAAATTGTATTACTATCACAAGACTGTTTTGAATTATTACTTATGGAAATTCGGTTTATTGGTAACATTTTAAAAAGCACTTGTCATGTTTTTGGGATTGTCAACGTTGACAGTTCCAAAATGTTCTTTTAAGTTGCTTTATGATCTATATTTATAGTTTTAATCGATTAAAATGAGTCCGGAAGAAGTATTTTTAAAGTTAAGGTCTAATTCTGACCAAAGCTGTGATGAAGCTGTCCGTCTTTTAGTTAAAATAGCTGAAAATATCGTAAAAGATCCAACTAACCTAAAAGTTCGATCGCTTCAAAAAGGTAATTCTACAATAAAAAATAAAATTTTGGCTATTAATGGAGGTACAGAATGCTTGAAATTAATGGGGTTTCAAGAGGTGTGTATACATTTTACTGTAGTCAATCATAATCTGATTTAAATGATTACAGAATGAGACTTGCTTCACGTTACCTTCAACAACATCCTTGAATCAACTACTAGAAATAAAAAAGAGTCTTTTAAACATAAAAAATATTAAAATATCTCCACAAGGAGCAATTCCAAAACCAAAGGTAAGATAGTTAAGTAAGAGCAGTCATATTTGAACACTGTGCTTCAATTCCTTCTTGAAATTGTAACATGATTAGTAAATACGTTGCTGCAGCTCCAGTTATCTGTTAAATAGAGGTTTTACTAAGAAAAAATATTTTTTTTTAAATACCGTAAAAATCAGAGTTGCATCAATAATAAATAAACCACAAGCAGTAAATTGTAAAGGCCTGTGATACACTTGTTGGGAAAACACCATTAGCTAGAATTTTCAAATGAATTAAATTAAATACAGGACTTTGTTTACTTTTCTTTTTATAACTGGATCAGATTCGTTCATAAGAACTTTATGAATTGCAATTCCTGTATTTTTCGCTTCTTTACTTGTCAAATGACAGTTTACTGTAACATAAAATAATTCAAGAGTTGTCCAAGAAGCCCACATTAACCAAAGTAGAGCAGCAATTTTATTTTTCAAAATCTGGAATGGGTTAATTTAGTTACATCGAGTGATCAAAAAATTTGGAAACTAGGGATACCATTATGTAGAAGTAATTCATTTGAACAGGCAACCTACAGTAGATTGAGGCTTATAAACCATGCGGCCATAAATTAGCAAAAAAGTAATAAATGTGAGGTGAAAGCAAAAAAGTATAAAAAAATTGTAAACATGCATAACGACAAATATATAGAAACAACAGAAAGGAAAATTGTGTCAGGAAAAGACGGCATATTTAAAAAATACATATATTTAGGTCACCGCAAAAAAGTAGATAGTAAAAGATGATATGATGCCTTATTAGATAGTAAAAGATGATGCCTTATTAGATATTATGAAAGAATTAATGAAAGACATGAAAGAAATAAGAGACGAGCAGAGATCATACCAATGGAAGTTGTAGAACTGAAGAAAGACAACGATATACTAAAAGAAGAAAACAAAATTATAAAAGAGAAATTGAAATCCGTAAAATATACACTAAAAAGAATTAAAGAAAGACCAAATAAAAAATAACGTCGTTGTGATCGACGAAATAAAGGCCAATAACAAAAAAGAATTTTTACAAAGAACGGGAAATTTTGAAGGAAAATAACACAATAAACTACGCACCATTAATAAATTTAAAAAAAGGATTTAGAAGAAAATATTTAAAAAACAGCCCAGGCTGTGAAAACCGACATGAGAAAGGAAACAAAGTTAAAAAATAAAAATCGAAAAATGAACAAAACGAGATAAAAATTGGCACATGTATCTTAAAAAGTAGTACTGAAAAAGATAAAGAATTAGCAAAAATGATAAAACTAACATTGAAATTCTTGTAAGTACGCAAACAACAAAGAAAAGAATAAAAAGAGAAAGAATATTGGATAATTTGGTCAGGAGTAATGAAAAATATATAAATATATAAGAATAAACGTTGGGTTAGTTATCGCTCCAAATATATTAAATAATGTAATACAAGAAGAATTTATAAGCGAGATATTGTTGACAGTAAATTTGAAATTGCAGACGATGAAACATTGACAATAATAACGGCATATGGCGAAAACGAGGATGCAAGAAAAGAAGGATAAGACACATTTTTTGAAGGGATACAAAAACATATAGATAATGGAAAAAGAAATATAATAATAGTGGTTGATTTAAATGGAAGAGTAGGAGACAAGAACAAAAGTAAGAAGAAGAGATCTTAAATAATAATGTTGAAAAAAAATATTGAAATATTCATAAATACCTACTACTAACAAACACGAAATTTAAACACATAAATATTTATAAATACACGATGACTTACAAGAACAAAAGTTTAATTACAGATTACTTTCTAGTAAACAAAAAATGTTTTGAACAGGATAAAAGATATGAAAGTAAAAAAGAAAGCAGAAATAGAAAGTGACCACTATTTAGTAATATGAGAAGAATAGAAAGGAAATGAAGAGTTACGAATTATGGAAAGAAAAATACCAAAAGGTATATTAAGAAATACTTAAAGATGACTTCAAAACTGAAGGAAAAAGTTTAAGCATTGAATAAATGGAAACTCTTTAAAAAACATGATACTGACTGTAGATGTAAAGAGCTACGGCAAGAAGAAGAAACAAACGGCAATAGAAGAAAAACAGAATAGTAGACAGATGAAATATGTGAAAAAATAAGAAATAAGGAAGACAAATGGAAAAGACCTAACTACAAAAAAAAGGACTAGAGTATGTAAAATACAAGAGAAACGAAAGGAAGTTAAAAGAACAGTTAAAGAAGCAAAACAGAAATCTTGGGAAAAATTTAGCCGTAAAATGACAGAGAATTGTAAATTGTAACCAAATACTATTTTACATCACACTAAAACAGCTTAGGAATAAACATATAAAGATAAAGACGGCAACATAATAACAGAGGAAGGTAAAATGGTGGAAAGAGATTGAGATAATACGTGATAAAATAAAAGGCTAGTATGAGGAAGATGAGGAAGAAGTAAAAGGCAGAAGATCCAGAAATAGGTGAAGCAAATAAAAATATAAAATAAGGTAAAGCACCATGAAAGAATTATAATATTACTTCTCAAATGACCATATGTATAGTCAATAACTAGAGAAGCTAATAAATGATGTATTAAAAAACACAAAAATACTGAGAGATTGTAAAACTTACATCAAACTACCAATACATGCATAAAAAGGAAGATAAAACAAATTGTGATAATTACAGAGGGATAATTTTATCAAGTATAAGAGGGAAAGTGTTTGCGAAAATAATAGAAATAAGATAATAAATAAAATGAATGTACGTTAGAAGCCACCCAATGCGGATTTAGGAAAATCAGAAGCACGCAAGATCTTATTTTCATAATAAAAAGTGAGTGTAAAACTTTTCCACAGAATCAAAGAAATTTATTTTATGATTTTACGAAGGAAATGGAATACATAGTAACATGGACGTTATCAAGAAAAGAAGAACAAGGAATAAAGACGATGTAAATGTGGTTCCCGTGAAGAATAGAAAACAAATCTGAAAAATTACATATAGAATACATAAGTAAATGAAAAAAAATATATATATATATATATATAGAAGGTCAACTTATATGGTTCAGGCATGGGTGTAGAATGTCAGACAATACACTTATAAAAAGAGTTTTTAAAACATGAATGTGGTGGAAAACAAAAAGAAGACCAAGAACAAAAGTATATACAGTGTTAAGAAGAAGCATAAAAAAAGAAATGACTTGAATCAAAATAACACACCAAACATAAAATAGGCAGCAATAAAAAAAGTAAAAAAAGCAGTAAAAAGCTTTAAGACAAAATAAGTAAGATTTTTAATTTTGCTTACCATGCTCTCATAATACATGTAAAAAATAGTGAAAACCTCAGTTAGGAATTGTGCAGTCAGGCAGCTCAATATTTGAATTGAGAAACAGTCATTTAGTTTTTTTCCTACGTCAGTTAAAAAATCATGAAGTTCCATAAGTAATTCAATTTTGGGTTGGGTGAGTCTCGTGTGGTATTCTTGCGAAGGTTTTAATTTCAGATAATTTTGTTTAATTTTTTCTTCGTTGAAATTGTTCAGCAATCTATTGATTAAGCTGAATCTCTCGTGCACGAAAGTAATCAGTAGAGTAAAATTAATTTGCACTAAGTAAGAAACGAATAACGGAAAGAAAAGTGCAAAATGTGTTTCGTCTTTTCTTGAGAAAATATTTTTTCCCATGTAAAGATGCGTAAGAATGCTTCGAGCCAAAATCATTATAAATCCAATTAAAATCATCCAAATTTCGTAGAAGAAATGTTTGCGATAAATTATTTTTACTCCTAAATCTTTAAACATTGTATCGATTTTTTTGATTTCTTCAATGCAAGTTAGGATTTTGTAACCTTTGGAAATGTTAACAAAATAAATAACGTAATTGACGATTATGTTTGCAAGGATTTGGAAAATAATTCCGATTTTTGTAACTCCAGAATTGTAATTAACATGGAGGCGTCTGTTTCTTAAAGCTGATATAACAATGAAAAGTATGACTGAAAAAACTGAAATATAAATTATATTCAGAATTTTCAAGATATTGAAAATCGCAAGTTTTCGAGTGTTGTTTTTTGTTTCTATGAAAATTGCAGATAAACCAAATGAAGCTGTTGTAATTAAAATTGGATATACAGCATCGTAAATGTCTTGGATGTACATTTTTGAGTTTTGTAAAGAATTGAAGCACAATTTCGAGTGTTAATATTGTCAAGATAGGAATCTTGATTTGTATCAAAAAGATTTTATTATTTAATAAGCGTGGTTTATGGTTCTACCATTAGTCAGATTAGGTAAATGTGTATTGAACATTAAGTAATAGTATTTATTTATTAAAGGTATTTGATTATTCTTATCTATGGCGTATTTTTATTTGCAGCCAAAAGTTATTACCAAAAATAATGGTAATTACGAAGTTAATGGCGACGATTTAGATAATGTGAAGAGATTTGTATTGCCTCCGCTTAAACACGTAAGTAATTGACAATTTTTTTAAAATATAAATTTGTATTATTTTCTGTTTTATTTATTTTTAATATCGATCATATTGGGTCTCCCCTAAGTTATTATTTATAATTAATTGTTGTTTAGTCTAATATTGTTATCTCAAATATTAACATTTTCACTTTATACTATCATACTAAATTCACCATTTTAAATATTGTGATTTTTTTTATATTTCTGAATCGTTATCAATTAATTTCAAAAATATCAAAGTGTTTTATTTAATATTATCTAAAACATTTTCAGTTTTACTCTTTATAGTCAGTCATATTAGGTTCGCCATTTTATTTTTTTTAATTTTTATTACAGAATCGTAATCAGTGTTCTCGTCACGCAAAGTGTACAATTTTGTGCGATTTTGTCAGATATTTTCAGTAGTGTCAATATTTATCTTTTATTAGATTGGCCATATTTGTTCCGCTATTTTAATTTTTTTAATTTTCACATCAAAATCGTAATTAGCGATTTTGCAATTTCTCTGAATATTTATTTTGATACAATTTCTCCAAATATTTTAAATTTAAAAATGGTCCAAGTTCAAAAAAATTTAAGTCAGCAATGATGCTTAAACATAATAAAACGTTTAAAAAGAAATTAAGTTAATCCGGTCTAATCCGCAAACAGTTTGAAGGAAATTGTTAACTTGACGCAACTAAAAGCTTCAACTTTCTTGGAAGATTGGTTTAAAAGAGAATTTTTAATAACATTTGAAAAAAATAAGAAAAATTGTCCTATATGTTTGTTATACCGTTTTAACCGTATTAACACAGTTATTAAATGTAGAAAAAGAAGATAAGTTAGATAAATAAAAACGAAATTGCCCAAATTTGCTCAAATATTTATTCATTTTATTATTAGCAATAGCAGTCTGGCAAAACCAGAAAAAATTGGTATTGTGTTTAGATTGTTTTGTCCTCTAAAAATAAATCTGACAAATTTATAACGTTTACATTGTTCAGAGATTATCTCTCACATTATATGAATTATTGCAATTACGAAACATGAAACAATTTTGCCGTAACAACACATTATTAAAATGACTCACAACGAAACCTACTTTCAAATAATCAACCCCATGGCGGTCTTTCGAACCCCAACTCACTTTTACGAAAGTTTGCTACCAACTTTTATTTTATCAACAATTTTGGGAGTATTTCCGATGTTTCCTATCAAGAATGCTGGCAATTACCAGCTCTACGCTTCAAAAAAATTGCACTTAATTACAATTTCTTTGATATTTTTTTACACAATAAGTTTCGTCATGACAGTTATAACCCGATCAAACACTGTTGTAGGTCAAAAATTCTACAAGAAACGTAACAAAGTCTCGAATTTTGGTCTAACATTTGAGTTTATTTTCGGAATTATCATTCTTTACACAATTTATTTCGTGAGTTTGAATAAAAGAAAACACGTCAGAGATGTTGTATTAAGTTTAAATAAAGTTGATGAATTATTAAAGAAAATGGATCAAAAATTTCGATACACTCGAGCTGTTTGGTACCAAATAATAATATTTTCTTCTGGGATTTTGATGATTGTCATAATTGGCTCTATGCAAATTTATAATATCAGAATTGAAAATTTTCCACCACTTTCGATATTTATGTGGATTATATTTTTATTCCCATTGGGAATTCTCTACAATTTGAACTCTCAATACGGATTTACAGCTCTTCTAATTTATGAAAGATTTAAAATGGTTAATTATCAATTAGAAAAAATGAAAGATACTTTGAGGGAACATTACATCAAAAACATGGCATCCAGTAAGTTTATTTATTTAACTATGAAATAAAATAATAAAGAGGAAACTAGGCACTAGGGACTCTTAAAAAACTTGAACAACGCGATTTTTTAACTTTTTCTTATTTTTAAGCTTATCTCGAGCTTAAATTCTTTCCTGGCGGACTTTGTTATACAAAATTTAATTTTTTACAACTTTTTTTTCAACATTTTTTGTTGCTTTTACTGTTTGTGCAGCGTTTTTAAATAAAGCTTGCGCTGCTTAAATTTCAAACTTGAAGTATTTTTTTAAATATGTTTCAATAACTTTTTTGTTATTTTTTTTTAATTTTTCAATTTTTAAGTTGCCTTAAACCAGTTTACTGCGTCTATTTTTTTTTTTAACGTAGACTCACATTAGTATTATATACCCCAAGCAAATGGTTGACTCTAAGACTGAATCGTCCTGTGTTATTATAGTTCGTGCATATAACTAATAAATGATGGATAATAAGAGGGAATAATAAAAAATGATATGAATATGAATAATAAAGAAGGAATAACGTTTATTATAATACACAAATACACACAAAATATCTTATAATCTTGGAAACCGTTTATTATCGAGCTTTGTGTTCAGTTTTAGTTAGTATAATGGAAAATCAACTAGTTCTAGATGAAATAAAGTATACAACTCGTCATAATACCTATAAGAGTCTTTATTATGGCTTTTTATATATACATAAAATTTTTATTTTAGCTGTGTTAAATATAAAACCACCGAAAAATTCAAACGTTTTGAATAACGTAATAACTTTAATGGAAATCCACCAAATTTTATGCAAGGCTGCCAACAGAACAAACTTAAATTATAATATCCAAATGCTACCATCACTCTCCCACCAATTTTTTATAAGTCTTTATTCAGTATTTTACTATTACTGGATGGTATAATAATTATTGTTAAACCTAAGGACTGTTCATTAAAAAAAAACTCAAGAATGCTTTTTGTTGAATTTTGGTTTTTTACACTGTTGTAACATTAATTATTTATTACTCTGATTGGTCTTCTATCGTCAAAAACTTGCTTTAAAGATTGTGAACAATGTGCAGGAGCCCCATCTTGTTTGAAAAAATTGTTCAACAAATCGTTATTAAAAGTATTTTGAAGGTAATGTTGTTAAAACCAAATAACACTTCAGCTTTTAACAAGAATTTTTACGTAATAAGCATTACCCACCTTAAAAACAACGTTTAATTAGAAAGTATCACTTGGTTGCCGCAACTAAAAATACCGCCTGCTCAAGTTTCACCATACGTTCGTTAAAATTAAACTGTCATGGCATGCTAGAAGTTTTTTTATTAATGAACAGTCGTTAGTATTTTTTAAAAATTTAAAAAATATTTTTAGCATTCTAGTAAGCCATTTTCTGCAAGTTGTTGGTTAGCTTGGGGTTTCTTAAAATCCTACGAAATTCTCCATGTTACAATTTCTTGTCATTTAGCAAGTGAACAGGTATTGTATTTAAAAAATTTCTCAAAAATTATTAATTAAATTAGGGTGACATTGTCGGGAGAAAAATCCACAAAGTTTTAATAAGAACACAAAATGATGAAATTGAGGAAAAACTTTTAATGTTTTCAAAACAAGTTCAACATAGCAGTTTTAAATTTACTTTGTGTGGGTTGTTCAATATTGATGCAGGTTTATTATTTAATGTGAGTTGTTTGAAATTACTTTCTATTGAAAATTTATGCAAATTTGTTTCAGATGATAGGGTCTTCAACTACGTTTATTGTTATAATGATTCAGTTTCAGGAAACTATAACTCCTACACTTTGTGTTTCAAATAATAAAATGTTTTAAAAAAGCCACATTATTTGCGAGTGCACACAATACATATTTCAAAATGTAACAATGTTTCTGTTTGCAAATATTTTTTAGGGAATAGAGTGTTGAACTTTTTGATTTATAATTTAACTAGTTACACACAGTTTACATAAGTTTATATACTCCGTTTTTTATTTATTTGCCGTTGTCTGTCACTGTTCAATACATTGTTGTGTATGTTGCTATGTCATACAGATTGTGTTGAACAGAGACAGATAAGGGTATTAAGATAAAAAATGGAGTATATAAACAGCTAAACATTGGTATATTTTTTTTTATCTAGTGAGAAATTAATAAAAGGTCAAATACGGAAAATTTTGTTCTATTCAGAGTTTTAAAGCTTTTAATTAATGCAAATCTTAGTAAATCTAGTGGAAATACTAGATATTTTTTGTTGTTGTTGTAACAATAAAAACTTTAAGCTGAAGACAACTTTGTATTTATTTATTTAAAAAACAGAATAAACAGATGTAATTAAAAAAACACGATTATTCAAAGCAAAATTAGGATTCCAAAAAAAAAAAAGATTTCCTACAACAAATTACTAAAAATGAAATATAAAATTAAAAAAACAAAATTTTTGTATAAGACAATTTTATTGCTCCACCCATAGCAATTTTTTGACAGATAAGTAAGTACTGAAAGTTTTTTTTGCATAAAAGAAGCCTTCTATGCGTCTCATCTGTTCCGCCAAACAAGAAGTGTATGATTGTCGCATTCTAGCTTGTTTGTGCATATCATAAACGATTTTGAAAAAGGAAAGGGGCTTATTAAATAACACACTTCTATCGCCTTGATAACCGTTTTGTTTTGCTTTCGAGCCTTAACTGCTCTACTCTAAGCATGTTCTTCTTTATATACATTCAAGACGGCTTTCCTGAATATTATTCTATATTATTAATGATGTTTTTCTGGTCTTTCTGAGTCATTACGGGGATTTTTTTTGGACAAACCATTACATAATTTATATGAAAGGGTTTACATGAAGTCAGTTTTAACACTGTTTTTAAATAGTTTATGTTACAAGAATTTTTGAAAAATAATTTAAATATAATGCTCCAAATAGTGAAAAAAAATTGCAAAGTTAAGGCTGGCATTTATACTTTTGGTGGTGCATTTATAAGACTTTAGACTTCGGATTGGCATTATTTAGATATAATATGTAAATGTATAACTGAAATTTGAAACATTTATAAAATTATAAATTGAAAAATCCTGTTTAATTTGGTTATTTTTTTTTCACTTGATATTTTCTAGAATTATTACTCTTGAGAGAGACTAACAAACAATATTCTTTGTAATTTCAGAAATTTACCAACCGATTTTTACAAAGCATTGAAACTCACTTTCATCATGCACTTGCTTTTGATGATAAAAACTGTCAAAGACGAGCTAAACAATTAATTCCATTAGATAGGCTGGAAATAAATGCACAAAAAAATTTACGATACATTCAAACCAAAATTAAAAAAGGTAAGTTTTTAATTAAACACAGAAATTGTTCTAATTAATTTATTTTTAAAGGTAAGTTTTTAATTAAACACAGAAATTGTTCTAATTAATTTATTAATTTCACTCAGAAAAGTCACAAGACCCAGATTTTTCCATACAGGATATGTTACTTGTGGAACTGTTAAAATGGTACAAAGAAGATTTTTTCTCTTGGGTTGATTGTCCAGACTGTGAGAATTGTGGAGAGAGCACTGAAATGTCCCACATGAGTATGGATGAGAAAGATTTAGTTTATACAAATCGAGTTGAAGTAATTTTATTTCACTGTAATAATTTAATTTTTTAATTATATAATTTGAAGGTGTACAAATGTAAAACTTGTAACCACCTAACAAAATTCCCACGTTACAACGATTTTAATATTTTGCTAGAAACACGAAGGGGGCGATGTGGAGAATGGGCCAACGTTTTCACTTTATTATGTCGGTCTTTAGGCTGGGATGCTCGATATGTCATTGATGAATTAGACCACGTTTGGACTGAAGTATGTTAATTTTTTTAACAATTTTTTTAACTGTATAATTTCTTTTATTTAGGTTTATTCAATTACCCAAAAACGGTGGGTCCATTGTGATCCTTGCGAAAACGCCTGTGATACACCTCTGATGTATGAGACAGGGTGGAAGAAAAAATTAACCTACATAGTAGCTTACTCTCCTGATGAAGTTCAAGACGTAACTTGGCGTTACACAAGTAATCATAAAGAAGTTCTTGCAAGAAGAAATCAGTGTTCAGAAGATGAACTTATTAACGCCTTAATTACGCTCAGAAATGACCGTCAAAAAAATTTTTCAGTCACTAAAAGAACCTACTTAACTAAAAGATTACTAAACGAGTTAATAGAATTAATGATTGAGCGAAAACCTAATGATAATGAAAAGTTTGGACGTATTTCAGGATCAAAAGAATGGAGAAGTGCACGAGGTGAAATAAAAAATGAGAATATGTATGTTTGGATTGTTTCTAATAAACATATCATTAATAATAAATTAACAATTAAATATTCCACGGCTTTAGATAAGTACGAGTTTGTTAAGGGAGATGATAGTGTTGTGGCTGTAAATGAATGGCAACTTGGGGTTTACGACTTTAGTAATATATTCAGGAAGGAAGAGAAAGATTGGAAAACTGTATATTTGGCCCGAAATGGTACGTACTTCTTTGACGTGTCAAAAAACTACTTTTTCAACGCTCAACTGATAATAATTTTTTTAATCACTCGATATTTATATTTGTAGAAGGAACAGATCAAGGCAGTATATCATGGAAATTTGAATTAGATAAAGATGTTAATAAATCTGTAGATACTTTATCATTAAAATTTAATTATCAGCTTTACGAAAATGGGGTTGTAGATATAAAATTAGTTTCCGATAATATTTCCTTAGATTTTCCAAAAGGTAGTGATTGAGATTTGTAACTTATTAATTTGTTTAACAAGTTTTTGTTTTAGATAAAGAACTTTTTCAATCTCAGGAGTTTTCTGGGGTAAAACATTTCACAATTCAAGCCATTTTGAAAGAAGGGAAAGGAGATGTGGCTTGGCAACATGCCCAGCTATTTCGTCAGCCCAGTGATAGTAAAGATTTTCCATTTATTCTTTCTGTAACTTTTAAAAATATACAATAAATAAAGATATTTTTATTGGGTTGCTTTTTAAATAATTAAAAACTAAAGAATAAACTGCAAAATGTAGTAATGGGAGGGAGCATATTGTGCCATCTATTTTTTAAAATGCACTTTGTTTGATATAGAATAATTATTTAAAACAGTCTTATTAAAAGTGGAAAATGGAATTTAAAAAATATTTATATTTAAAGGGGTAGTAAACCAAAATTTCGTAAAAGCATCTAAAAATCCTTAAAAAATATTTAAGAATTTGTGTTATTTTTGTTTTGTTTGTGGTTACTGAAAGTTATCAAAAAGGGGAAACTTTAAAAAAAATTTAAGAGTCGGAATTTTAAGCTATGTTTTTAAATGCTTCGGGGTATATACAGTAGATGTAACGGAATAGTAGAGTGACTAAGCAGTAAAGTCATAACCATTGTTAACTTAACAAAGAGCGGTATTCAAGTTTAATTGCATAGATGATGGGCTCCTTATTTACCTACCTGCTTCGAGGTCTTTAGATTTCAGGAAAGCAACACAATCGGGCGGTAGAAAAATTTATGATGTGCCTATCCATCATCACTGCAGCCTAACTCGAGTACTGAGTTTTCTTTAATTAACAATGGTTATGACTATTGCTTTAGTCACTCTACCATTTCGTTAAATCCACTATACTACAGTCACAGTCGTTCTTATTTCTCACATTTGTTCTCAATTTTATTTTATTCTCAACACAACATAAACATTCTTTTGGTTTTAGCATTGCTACCTACACAATGACAGGATATAAACAATCTTTCAACATATGAGACGCAACAGAATATATGTCGGTATGACGTCACGTCAACTTTTTTTACACTTTGGTTTCTAATATTTCTAAAACGGTAAATTGCACGTATCTGCCGTTTGGAGATTTGTTCTTAATTTTTTTTACATTTTTTTTTTTTTGTTTTTTGAAATACAACTCCTTTAAGTAATATGGTAGTCTAAATGTCCCACTAGTAGATCGTATGTCCTGACAGTTTCTTGTTGACACGTGCGATCATAACCTCATTTCTAGTTTTACTTAAGCGTTTCTAGTTTAATTACAACTTAAAGGCACTAGTAATAAGTCAAAACGTACTTTTACATATTTATGTTTATACTGAGTGATTAAAAAATGGTAAGTTTTTATTACATAAACCTAAAATTGCAACTAGAACAAATTTGAGGTTATGTTTTCTAAACTTTTGTTTTTAGCCCAAAACTCGGAAATTTATTGATAAAAAGAAGGCTATTACCTTCCAACTGGTACACAGAAGTCAGCAAGACCCTCTAATAGCTGATGAAAATGCCCCTCAGCGAGTACTTGTCCCTATTGCTGCGAAAGAAAAACGTCTGGAAGAGCAACACAAATATGGAATTTACTACAACGACGACTGTAATTATTTGGAACACTTAAAAGACCCCAAAGATAACCGAGTAGAATGGCCGGATCACGTCGAGAGAGCACTCGAAGAAAAAAAGCTGAGATTAAATTTGCCTTCTTCAGTTTTTGCTTCAAAACATGAGGAAAAAGAGGGAATGTTAAGCAGAGCAGCTCCAGTTTCAGGGCCTCAACTTCATCTTGACCCTGATCTGGTTGCTGCAATGGATGAGGATTTTGATTACTCAGACCCTGAGATTCAACTCGAGGATAATTTTATTGAGTTGGCTGAAGGGGTTGCTTCTGATCAAGAGTTTGATGATGAATTTGAAGGGGGGTCAGATTTTGGGAGTGAGGAACGAGATGAAGTCGGTTCACTTCCGGACTCCGAACTGTCTTTTAATGACGAGGAGACGAAATCGAGATTTACTAATTATTCAATGACCAGTTCTGTTATCAGGAGAAATGAGCAGCTGACGTTACTAGATGATAGGTTTGAGCAGGTAAATTTTGCCTTTTGCTCATCATGAGTTGCTAGAATTGTTTTTTAGATGTATGCAGATTATGATGAAAATGAGATAGGGGCCCTTGATTGCGAAGAAATAGAAGGGCATGTGCCTGAAAGTTCTGATATTCTTTTACAATATGCAGATGAGTTTGAGAAAAGTCAGAAGAAGGAGCACTTAGATAAGGAAGTTTTAAAGGCTAAAATTAGTGAAATTGAGGATTGTGAAAGTGGGGATGAGATTGTTTATATGGAGGTTCCAGAAAAGGAAAAATGGGATTGTGAATCTATTTTAAGCACGTATTCTAATATTTACAATCATCCAAAATTAATCAAGGAACCACCAGTAAGTACCGGGTAACACAATAAGTGTTACCTTTCTTCACCCTTCTTTTTCCCGAAATCTTATTTTTTCCCGAAAAAGATTAAAAAAGTAGAAACTAAAGTCTACTTCTCTGGTATTTAATTATTGTTTTTATATTTTATTTGTGGCTGTAAATTTAAAAAAAAAACTGATTTTGCGGAAACTTTCAGGTTTTAATTTTTAGAAGAATTAACCAAAATTTAAGTAATTGATTTGTAATCTTTGTTGATTTTTTAAATTATTAGTTATGATTAACTCTTGGATGTCATCAATTCTTAACGCAAACGCTACCCTCTTAAGGTACCTGAAATGCACAATAGACAGACTCAACTCTTTTTTCTTAACAAAATTTACCATTATATTATAAACCTATCGGAAAAAAGTTTAATATCAAAATTACAACTTAAAGAAAGCAAGAATTAAGTATTTTAAAAAATGTAATGAGACACTTATACATATACATTGGTGATCAAAATTAGTTAATAATTTACTGAATAAAAGGGAAACAAATTTGGACAGCACATACTTATGTAATAGATAATTATATGGGACTTTTTTCAGCATTTTTATAGGTTTTTTATTTATTTTGAGGGTGGAAGTAAGCTTGGGACGCAAACAAAGAAAGAATGCTGAAGTCGTAAAAATAAATCGTATGTTTAGATAAGTTTATTTTTAGCATTTGTAAAAATTGCAATTAAATTTATAATTACGTGAAAATCTAGTAGTTGAAGCAATTTACCTGATTAGCACTTCAAATCAGGAAATAGAATTCTGATAAATAAACATATACTCGTATTGATATTACTGCATTACGTAATTTGCAGTAAATATTGCTGTCTGTGGTGAAAATTGAAAGCGTCAATAACATCAATCAGTTATATGCAAATAACCTATCGGGAGGCCAATTTGGCTTTCGAAAATATTACATAACTTTAAGGTATTAATTTTTTAAATAGTTTATAGCAAGATAAAATTGTTTTTTATTATTTGTTGTGAAATTTTGAAAACCGTTTCATCAATTATTGTCTTATCTTTGTTCCGTAATTTACGTTTGATTGTGTAAACATTTTTCACATGAAAATTTACTATATAAATGTCGCTAACTAGTAACATGCAAATGAGAACTGACCTGTTTCACATAATTTTAAAAGCCTACATAATATTTAATTTGATGCAACAATTTCTATTTTCTCACAATTGGTATTAAATTTGAATCTCTCCTATTGGAATATAAAGGTAAATAGGACAAGGGAAAACTACAATTTCAATATGTTCACGGTCTTGCATAAAAATGCTTTATTTTTATAACGAGTGACCACATATTTCTTTTTTGTTACTCAGGGGCGCCTCGTGCCCTAAAATGAAAATAAAGAGTGACTATTAATGGTTGCATTTACTGTATGCTACTTTTTTGCTGACATTACTGTAACTTTAAAACAATTTAATTTTTAACATTTTCAAATTTTAAACAATAATGTGTTTAAGACGTTAAAACAACGAGTGAGCAAGTAGTTTAAAGAGAATAGACAACATTTCTATTTTTGTAATATACATACCATTTACAACATTAAACATTTTTAAATTGGGTGACGTGTGATTAAAGTTACACTACTCTCAGTGGTAGACTCATATCTTGCTTTGAATGAATATTTTATTGTTTATTTCTGTTATTAATTGGTGTGGCCAGATGTTGTATTCAAAAATTCTTTCGGAAGTGCACTTTAGCTTATTTATGTTGTTCAAAATACATAAATTTAACCACATGTGTTTACAGTTCTAAATTTTCAAGTTGAGTGTTATTTAAAAACATTATTTTGTTGACGAAGATATTGACAATGAGTTGTTTTGTGTCTACTGTAATAAAATAAATTGAATTCTTCGGGAATTACTAAGTTGAAATAAAAATAATTTGTTGAAAGCTTCAAAACAATGTATTTTATAAATATTAATTTGTTTTTAAGTCAAACTCCAACAACAATAAAATGTGCCATTGAATATATTATTCAAGAATCTACTACGTTAACACTCATTTTAATGTTACAATTTTTCTTTAAAAAATGAGTCACAAGACAGTACAAAGTACAAAATTTTATTGGTGTTTATGGTTATTTTTTAATTGTTGTGACTCATTTCTTGCATTTTATTGTAATGATAAGAAGAGAAAAAACTTCCAGAGTTGTTTCTGAATTTAATTATTGAATTTTCTTTTCTATAGAGGGATTTGAGTTCATTATATTCTATTGTAAACTATAAGAGCCTTATAAATCTATCATTTTGCCTCATATAATCACATTTACGTAGTGGGTATTATTAAACCTTATTATCAGAAGGGATTTAATAAAACAAGCGTGTTTTTTTCTCATTTTTTATAAATAGAAATTACAGACTGCCGGTTTTGTTTGTTTTTAAAACACAGATGTTCATAAAATTTAATCAAATTGTTGTTTACATTTTGTGATCACATGAAATTAGGTAAAACAAGAAAATTCTTTGTTTGATTATGTAAGGTTGTAGGTCGTTGATTAATGAAGAAAAAGGTCATCAAAAAATGATTTGTAATTTGCGCACTTTTTGATGAATCTAATTACCGGCTACAAATAAATCAGCTATAAATTTTGTCATTGTGCAAGATTTTTTTATTTCCGTGTAGAAGTTTTATTTATTGTTGTAACATATCGAATTTTATTGGGGTTTGTGGATAGATAATATTGTAATTGAATAATTGCTTTGTTTACCCACAAAAATACCTGAAAACGTGTCTTTGCGAAATGTTTTTGTTTTTAATGTTTTATTTTTTACAAAAGTGTTATTACTTTGTGTAATTTCTAAAAATATATTTTTTGCAAATTGCGTTTTATTGAGCAAAAATACAGAAGTACATATTTTATAACTTCAGCAATTTTTTCTTGATATTTAACCACTAGTCAGCTAATTAAAATAAGTGTACTTATTAAAAAATTGATTTTGGAAATTATTATTTCTAACCATCTTTCTAGAAAGTTTGTGTTTTTTTACAGAAAAACGTTAAATGATTGTAAGTATTTTGCACTCATAATTTAGTTTTCTTTTACTAAATATATCAAGTGCTAAAAAATTATTGAAGAGTTCAGAAAATATAGTGAGTATTTGAACTACTGCCATATGTAACAAATTAAAAAAAAATGTTCATGAAAAAACTGGTTTAAATTGAGTTTTTGGATTTTATTTTGATGTTTTTTTGGATATTTACTTTATGCTATTTCTATTTTTTGGTTCTAAATGCACTTCTGTAATATACAAATATGTACTTTTTATTTTTTCATTTTTATAAAGTAACTTTTAAATTAGAATGAAATAACAAAATTGCAAAACAAAATTTTTAATTTGAGTCATGACTATAAATAGTTTATGATAATAATGATTAAAACACACAATTTATTAAGTTAGTCGACCAATTTTACTACATACTTTGTAACAACTTTATTGAATGAAATAAAGGTATAATAGTTGTCAACGTCACAAGCAATTTGACAATGAACTGTTTTTATTAAAATAAAAAACATAATGTTTGTTGTTTAAAAATAAAATGTTACAGAAAAACTACAAAAATAATTTTTTAACATATTTAAAGACTTTTAATTTTTTATGTAAAAATTAAAAATTGTGGGACCAAACGGTCATTATACAACTATTTTTTTAATTTTAGTACGTTTTTGTAATAAAAGCTTTTTCTTAATACTTTTTTATTATATTTATTTTTTTGTTCGTTTTTTCAATGCGATTCGGGTAATTTCAATAGTTCTTCTTTTTATTAAAATCTTTTTTAATGTTTTGTAATGTCAGTTGAAATGCAGGGCTCTGAAAAAGCACTTTTTTGAAATTTTGATACAATAAATCTGGTAAATGTTTTTATGCAAGGAACAGGATTTCTCATGAATTCTCATGTTTTTACATGGATTATTTTATTTTATTGAGGATTTCCGGGCATTTACAGGAATTTACAAGGGATTTTCGGGGAATTTTTATATATTACACACGTTCTGCGCATGCGCATGCGATTTGCAGATGCATAGAAATACTGACTATTAGAATATATTTTTTGCGAAATGATACAAAATAATGATACGTAAAATAATAATATTAATAATAAAAACTCATTATGAATTGAATATTTGAAGGAATTCCGCGAGAATTTTCTAGGAATTTTTGAGGGATTTCTTTGGTCAGAAGGATTTTCAGTGTACATTTTTTTAAGACGTGTCTGTCTTTGGGTTAATTGTAAATAATTGCAAACATTAATTTAGTTTGAACATAAAATGAATATTTTGAGTGTTTGAGCATTTTATGGGGTAACCTTATTGAGAGCAGGATTGCCAATAGACAGATTGACAATAGAATTCACAGATGCATTGTATATTTTATAAGGTGTAATTAATTGTTTTTTTTTTGTTTGTTATGAATTGAAAATATCAAAAGATCTTAAACTTTTTTTGATAAAGATCTTATTAGTGAAAAATTGACGTAAATCTAGATGTGTTAGTAGTAGTTGCGCCAAAGACATAATCTTATTTGGAAATTTTGGAATAATTTACTTAGGTAAGAACAAGAGAAAAATATTGTAATCAACTCTTTTGTTATTACTTATACGATTAATACTCTTGATTTCTATAAACTGTTCGTTTTGCTCACACGTTAAAATGTCTCGATTATTATTATTTACTGTCAAATTTGATGACTAATAAATAAGTAATAAAATATAATAATATAAAAACACACTAAACCCAGTAAAAATGCACTTTTTCAGACATAATTACTGTCCATTTCCTACTTAAATTCTTAATTTTTTTAATATTGCGCTTTGGTTTAATATTTGAAGATGAATTGATGATGAACTCATTAACTCATCAGTTCATCGTATAAATCAGACACATACAATGTTCCAAAAACATAATGTATCCATTTGTCGGAGGAAAAAAAAGTGATAAGTTTTGTTTATTTTATTTATTACGACGCAGTAGCTACAAAAACATCTGAATGTAATTAGGATGAAGATAATGTATATTGTGCATTGTTACTTATCAAATAACCTAAATAAAACTCGGTGGACCAAAACTGTTATAATAGCCAGTTCAAATGAACTTTAAAATGTCCTAATCCAACCTCAAGTGTTTGTTATTTAATTTACACAAAAACAATTAATTCTCTGACCAAAGATTACCTAAAGATAAAATCTACTTTTTATCAGATATCACTCTCCTATTGTCATGTAAATTTTTACCTTAAAAGGTCATGTTTTGTTGCAGAAAGAAAAAATAAAGATTAATAAAAAAACCGGAATACCTATAAATATTTTGGGCTCAAATAAACTAACCCAAAAAGCTTTAGATAAGTTAAATGAAGAGAACGAGTATTTTGAAAGCAGAGGCCCAAAATCAACAGGAGTCCAATCTGTTATTTCCCAATTGTCTACTTTATCTGTGAGGCCCAGAGGGGAAACTCCAGATGAAAGAAGAGAGAGGAAGAAGCTGTTAAAGGATTATAAAAAAGAGCGCCGCTTAGAGAAGAAAGCAAACACTTTAGCCTTCAAAGAAGAAGCGAAGCGGCAAGTTAAAATAAACATAAATAACCGAAATAACGTTCAAGGGAATAAGATTTTGTAATCTTTTATTGTTTTTTGTTTAAATAAAGTTTATGAGATAATTTGTGTATTTTGCGCCGCACCTGTGTGAAATTAATAATCCCACAAAGTTAGAAAAAACGGTAAACTGAATTGATCATCATTGCCCACCAAATAATTTTGATTGCATATTTAAAAAATAAAAAAACAAATTTGCGGCGCATAATTACTAATTTATAAATTTCTCTATTGTAAATGTTACTTCATCAATTGGCGATTCTTGTGCATTCACTAAATTTGATTGAAGACTATTATAAAAAAAACATTTATTTAAAAAAAATTGGAGGCTTCACATTTTTTTTAGGTAAAATTTATGGAATACTTGCGGCCACATACGAATAAATTTACGTCATTTTAACTTTTAAGGACGTTACCAAATTTTGTGTTCCACTTTTTTATTATCACCATTAATGATATTACTATGATGACCGTATAGAATTTAGAGTACTTATTAATTCAAAGTATACTCTATAAAAAATACTTGTGACACTAAACGATATTTTTAATTAACTTGGTGAATTGTAAAGCTCCGTTTTTGTTATAATTTTTTTGGCGACGTAAATCAATTTGTACAGTGGTGGTATTGAAATCTAGGATATAAGATAAATTTGGCAACGTTCTGTTAAAATTTAACAATTGCAGCATTTAATCAATCTGTTATTAAGATTGTTACTGCCAATGTGATTAAAAAGCTCCATCTAGACAATTCATAGTAGTACCCTCCGTAAAACTGCTGCAGACACAAGGGTTAATAAGCTCTGAAACGTTAGTAGTAAAATAACAAAAATAAAATTCTAAAAAATAGAGTGCCATAAGTAGAACTAATACAAAATGTCCCGTTTACACTCAGACTTTTTTCTACATTCCGCTCCAAGGACCACACAGTGTTAAACACACTTTATGAGCGGACGAACAACTAATATAAAAAATGTTTCTGCAGTGTTTATAAAAAAAGTAAAATTAAACGCTTGCGACAAATTGTTTTTTTTTATACTAACAATAAGACGTTTCTCTTCATCTAGCTCGAAGGACTATAAAATATACACTTTAGGAGCCAAAGGCGACGATTATTAGGAAAATAAATATTTACTGCAATTTTTATGAAAAAAGAACACAAACGGTCTTCTCCAGCTCCTAAATTCTCTAATAGAGATTCTTGGGTGTTTGAAGCAAAAATTATTGTAATTGCTCTGTATCTATCAAGAGTTTTTTTAGTATCCGGCTCGAAGGATTATTCTTTTATTACTCGAGAATTTTTCTTGGTTTTTTATTATTCTTGACTTATCTTTTTTTAGTAGTCGTTTTTTTGTTTTTATTTTTTGCAAATATTGTTTTTCAAATTTGCCTAGTGTTTGTTCCTCCAGGAGCTCCCAATTGACATTTTCAACTTCTTAAATCTTTTTTTATCGTTTGTTTTAGTAGTATTTTTTTTCTTTTAGAATTGTTTAAACTACGGTGTTAAAATTTTCTTTGTTTTTTTTTCTTGTACAACATACATATTTGTATTAATATTCCGAGTTCTTTTTTGTCATTAGGTCATCAATTCAATTTTTTATAGAATCTACCTTTTCAAATTCTTCTAGAATCTATTTTTGTTCTTCTTTTTCCACTAGTCGTAATTCTCTTTATTGTTCTTTTCTCTCTACCATTAAATATACTATTTAAGTACGTAGGTTTTTTAACTAGAGCCCGAATGAAATAAGGAAACAAAAACGGTGTGCAGTACCGAATTAGTACCACTACCGACCAATGTTTTATCGCGTGGCGGGTGCAAGTAGTTTAGCTAGACTACAGTGCTAGATACTTAGCACTGGAAGCTAGACGACTGCATAGCGTTTTTGTTCCCTTACTTCGTCTGGACTCTATTCAAAACTCAAGGCTGGACAGAACTTTTATTTGTTTATATGTACTTAAAATTTATTTTGGTGACTTAAAAGCAGGGCCGGATTACCCAATCAGCAAAAAAGCGCCAGCAAACTGGGGCGCAAACTCAATTTTTTATGAATATTTTCAAAATTCAAGACTTAAATGAATAAATTTAAAATATTTATTAAAGAACTATTCAAATCAGTACGCCTTGAGATTTGAATACGAATATCTTCTAAATGGTTAGAGTAATCGATTAACTAAAAAAAACATTTTTTGTATATTTATTTAGTAGTGATAAAGTGGAGAAGTTTAAAAGAAATTTTTGGTAAATTCTTCAAACGTTGACTTCTGATATCATCTAAACGGTAAAAGTTATGAAAAAATTGTAAGATACTTTTTTTGTAGAGCGTTCAATTTCCGACAAAAAATGTAAATAGAAATTTTCTGTACGATTTTGCTATATGGAACTGAAGAAAAAATGGAAAACTCCGATGAACAGGACTTTTCTATTAAAATTAAGAGCTCATCTTTGGAGAGCATTTTTTAGAGGTCTTTAGGAACCAATTTTTTAGTGTCGGAAGGTAAAAAAAATAGTCGATTTTTCTGGCCCACCTATACACACAATTTCAGCTACAGTATATAAACCTTCCAATTAATCGTACAGAAATAAGTGAGATTTATTTAGTAATGTTTACACTCATTTGGCATGTAAGTGTATTATCTGTAACAAAAATCTAAAAAAAATAGATTTTGTTGTGTTTTGCTCAGTTCGTATCGTCTAAAATTTTTGTATTAATTGAAAAACAAATTGTTTAAATTGTATAATAAATATAAAAAAATTGTTAGAAAAATCTTTTTAGAAACCCTTTAAGACAGGAGAAATTGGTACATCTTTTGCTTTTGACTATTGAGTTATATTTGTTTAAAATTTGTAATTTTGATGACGTTATAAAAGCATTTGCTTTTAAGCGAGTGTCGGAAAATTATTTTAGTGTTTAGATTTGTAATTTTCTAATTTCTTAATTTAATATAAATACTTGTATTTCTTTTTTTTAAGTGTAAATCATATAAAATAAAAAAGCCGGCATTTTTTTACCTATAAAATAGTTTTTGAGAAAGGGGAGAGGGGACGCAGTGTAATACTAGCCTAATGGCGCTAACAACTATAATCCGGTCCTGTTTAAAAGGACATCTAAACAATTACTTTATTTTTTAAATCAACCTATTACAAATAAGTATGTTAATTTTCTAATGCTTGCTCGTTTCTCTTTGGTAAAAAAAACTAGATAAAAAATTGTGTCCGATAAGTACATGTTAAAGACTAAAAAACAGTTTCTAAAATTAAAGGACTATCCTTTAAAATACAGGACGGTTGGCAATCCTAGTCGTGCGTCTGCGCTTTGCTTCTTCAGCTAAGTTCAAAATCGTCTACTTTTACTTGATCTAGTAAGTTGGTTTGGCAATAGACTTGCAAAAAAGCCTGAAATTTAAAAAATTTAGTACTTAATTTTTCAGAATTTTCGTTTTTTTACTAGTCTAGTGACAAAAAAATTACCAGATTAAGAAAAAGAGACGAAACTGACATTTTATTGAGATGCGCGGTTTACGGTGCCAATGGGGTAGAGAGATCTATAAACTGCGTTCGGCTTTGTCACTCCGAGTGCACCGCCTCTTTCCTTATCTACTTCGTTGAGTCCTTATATCACTATCTCTATCCGGTGACCAAAACTTGATGCTTTTTGACACTGTATCCAAAACAACACACGTTCTTTGTGCACCTAATTATTAGATTGTCTTATGCGTTTTTATATTTTTTATTCAATTTAACAATGTATTAAAAAAATAATTAAACAATTTTTGATTTTTGCAATTATTTAAGGTAAAAATATTTATTAATTGTTTTTAAAGACGCGTTAAATCTGAAGATAATTTGTCTGAAAATACTCTATTCTAGACTTTAGTACAGCCATTTTCCTTCGCATGAGCCATACCTTTAAATATTTTTTTTACAAATATAGACAATCGAAATGATTTGGTGGTCAATAAATGGGCAATTCTGAACGTTTTTATAATTTTTTTCTAATTTTGTGGGGCCAGCTTTCCCCAGTTTTCGCCGCCACTGATTGGTTTAAAACCCCGCCAGACAAAGAGGAGCTTCAAGCTGCGATCACCGACCTATGTCGCGTTTGTATAATCTTTCAAATTCAGTTTTGAATTAAAGTAAATAATTGAGGATTGTCGCATTATTTACTTTTGAGATATATGCCTGGGGTATTTTTCAATAAATCCGATCATCACGTGCGCACGTTAGCTCCCAGCTGTTCGACGTCTGTGTTTTCTATATTCGTAACCGCTCGAAATAAGAAATGACATGCGCGCTATGCGTCAGGTGCGTCGGGGGCTCGCGTGCGCTCCTGCCCGTATGTCTGAGCTGAACGAAATGAATGCGAACAAGGAACTTCGATTTAATATTGTCCAAGCTGTTGCATAGTATGGACGTTGTTGTAAAATGTGCAAAGAGTTTATACAACAAACGATACGCCGTCAGTATATTAGAACATTGCGATTTTATCAAATGATCAGTGATTTTTGCTAGCGATTTTTCGTCTAGCCAATATTGAGTTAATTTTGTCGAATTTTTCGGAAAAATGTGGTGTCTCATCAGTCAGGCCAATTCGGTCGTTTTTGAAGTTCGGGTTGACCCCAAAGCCATCGGACAGGAATGTCTCGAGAAGGTGAGTTTTTATCCAAAATACCCAGTAATCGAAAAAAAATGACAGGACTTGGGCCAATTTTTAAAAATTTGTGCCAACATAAGAACGTCAAATAACCCTGACATTGGGCCCGATCAAAAATTAAGTCATTGTTTAATATTTTTATGATAAACTTTTGACTTTAAATTCATCTAATCATCATTTATTTTAAAGCACAAAAATCTTTGATAATTATGCAATTCCTGGTCCTATTTTTAAATATTAACATCGAGATATTTTTTTTATATATTTTTTTATACTATTATTGTCATAATGTGGGGCTATAATACTTGCGGTCATTACACTTGTACAGAATGTAATGATTTAAAATTTTTCATGTTAACTATTGTTTCTAATTTATTACTAATTGTAAAAAACATTTTAATTAGTCGATTCAAGTAAACTATTTTTACAACAAATTTTCACGCAATCGACGTGTTTTGTAAAAGTTGAAAGTCCAATCAAAAGGTACCGTTCAAAGTCCAATGTTCAAAGACAGGTAATAACAATTTTAGGCGCGATATCAGTTTGTGTCACGTTTATCGCTCCGGTTTTTGTATATTCAATGTAGGAGAAGCATTTTTATAATTTTCATTGTTACCACTAAATCAATTTTTACCTTTTTGACCTTTTTATCATAAAGCAGAATTATTAATTTTTCCGTATAAATTACAGCAATTACACGTTTTTATGTGCATTGGCTCATATTTGCATGAAAAACTTAATAATTATTACATGCAGCTATATTTAAATATTATAATTAATTAATTATTTTTCACAAATTATGTAACTATTTTAATTCCACTTATTAAAAATTCTTCTTTACATAATTTTACTATATGTTGTGGAGATTTTTAAGTTTTGTGTCAAGGTTGGCGCCTAGAACGATCAAAAAGTCACTTTTAAGTTTATTTATTGTAATATCTTATCATTTTACAATAAATACATGTTATTAAAATTAAAAACTGAGATGAGATGTAGGTATTAAAAATGTCAAATTACGTGCATTAGCAAAAGCAATTGTGTGAAGGAAGCAACATTTTTTGTTTATTTTGACAATTTTATATTGACTATACAACGACAATAATATTAAATATCCTTTAAGGCCACGACAAAAATGGCCACTGTGTCTAAAATCGTAGTTCTTCTAATTAAGTCTCCGAATATTTAAAATTTAATAAAGAACAAATTTTCTGCCAGTTTCATTAAAAGAATCATTCAAAATCGTTTGCAAATTTCTCAGCTTAGCTAATAGACACCTTCGTCGGACATCTATTGTTTGAAAATTTATTATTTTAGTCACAATGGTCATTTTTGCCATGGCGTAATATACACCACACGTTTTATTATTAACGTCAAATTTATTATATTTTTGTGGGGCGACTTGAGTTTTGTTCAAAATTTATAGTTTTAAATTTTTGGTACTTTTACAATTTTCAATTTATTAAGATACCTAAAAAAATGCTTTTAACTGTATTTTTATAATCTGGGTTAATATTATTCTTTTTACTGACAGATACTCAGTCCTAAGTAAGTTAGTTGTAAACTGGTGGGCTTGAGTATTTTTATCTCTTTTGTCTTATGCCATGCCTTTTGTCAAGTTTCATATTTGTATGCCATTATTTTTTCATTTTTTTTTTTTAAATTAGTATAATATAATATTTATTTAGTCTTTCAGTATTTTTTTATTCTTATGATAAATGTATTCTTATGTATTTTTTGTTTCTCATTCTTATTGTTTCTCTATTGTTAAATTATTTATTTTCTTTTGTTGTTACTATGTCATCTTTAGTTTTTATATTTAACACATACATACTTTTCTTTTCTTAAGTTGCTTTGTTATCGAAGAAAACTAGCAAAGTGGCCGACCTCTGTGTCAACCTATAAACTATCCTAATGGGGAAGACATCATAGACATAAATGAACATAAAAACATAGATCTATCACAGATACTCAAAATTAACTCTTTATTAAAAGCATTACAAATTATAATACCTTATTCTATTTAGGTGTTGGCCGTTTTCATGCTTTATCTCTAATTGAATTAACAAAATGGTTGACATTTCTTATTCAATATATTAAGCATTCTTAATTGGAAGATAAATGTCACATCAGCATCGTTGGTTTCTGATTTTTACCAATATTACAGAGAATAGCCAAAAATGAATGTCTTTTGGGAGTAGACGTTGAAAATCGCATTGTTTTGATTTCTTATATTAACACTGATGATCTTTTTGGAATGACCGGTCATTCTGGATATGTGTCTTGTCAGAGTTTTATCAATGATAGCGCAAACAAAGCTTCTGTTCTTCTTTAGCTTAAGTCGTCTATTATTGTTATGTATATATGTACTTTTCTACTTTTGTGACTCTCTGATAGAAAATTTGTCTTTTTCACTTAAACATCAAAAGGCAATCAGTAGCGTCACCCCAAGTTTAATCTTATAATAGGATGTGTTTTTGTAAGGGTAAAAGGTGCGAGGTGTCTTTAAATAGAGCTCTTGTCTTAATATAAAAAATATCCGACTTTTCTAAAGCTTTTCCGTAGTGCTTATAATGTTACTAAAAAAATCTTTTTGTTATTTTGGTACTTTTTATTGCATTTATTTGGTCTTTACTGAATTTTATATTCACATGATACATTTTTTTGTTGTTTAATTCCTTTCTCGACAGTATTTTGTTGTTTATTAGTGCAGTACTTTTTTGTACTGTATACTGGCTTCTTCTATCGTTGCAACAACCATTTTTGTCGGACTGATAAATCTTATCATTCCAGTTCACTGTCGTAGTAAAATCCTTATCATAAGGCATATCATTTTTTAAAGGTAAACAGGTTTTGCTCACCATGACTAACTGGAAAAGTCGAGTTTATGAACAGAATAGGTTTTAAAAACATACAATGTATATTTGACCATTCTCATGGTTGAAACATAGTTTTATCCACGGAAAAAAAATGTAGAGGTACAATATCATCAAAAAATATTATTCTCTAGAAGTCTGTGACTTTGTTTCTTTCACAGCCTTCTAGAGGCCTATCTATTTTGGTCATATGGTATTAAACTACATGCAAATAACTCACCAACACCAAAAGAACACGCATGAACGAATTAAAGTATTTAATGCCAACTCTCTTCAAACTCGGTTTACGATGGCACGATTCAAAACATGAAATATAACAACACTGGGAATGAAGCATCTGACCAGTTTAACACGAAAAGTCAAAATTAGTGCATTACTTGAGGCGAGTATAATGAATCACAGAACTCTAATATCTATGTTTTGTTACTTCTAATAATTTTTCCTAGTTTTCTGTTAAAAATCAATTAATAAGAGAGCAGCTGATTAGAAAAATTAAAAATAGGAGCAAAAATGTGTGTCACTCTTTATTCTCAGTAATCAGAATTTCTCATCATTGTTGATACTTCACAATTTGATAAAGAATTGAATTATAGCCGGATTTGACCCGTGTTGAACTTCACCTAATCACATTTCTGGTAAAAAAAACTGCAAACATTTCCCATTGATAATGCAATTTTTGATTTCGGATTTGATTGAATGTTTGTATTTTTTAAATACAATTTGTATACCTTGTATAAACCATAATCAATTGTTTATGGAAACCGAAACCGTGTAAAACACACAAAACAATAAACAATCTTCGTTGTTTAGTAAATTATGATAATATTTTAAAAATAAACTTTCATAAATGTAGTAGCGGAAATGTGTCTTAATAATCCAAAATATGAATCTAATTTCAATTTTAATCATGATTCTTTGTCGTGTTGAGAGAATATTAGCGAGATTTTAGCAATTCAAAAAGGGTCCAATTGTTCTGTTCTCTCTAATTAATTTAGCTTGCTACAAACGACTTTCTTGCGCGATTTTTTGTAATTAAACGAATATTTATATTAAAATTATTTAAATAGGCGACCTTTTCACTATGTGGTAAACACAACACGGAGTAGGTAGAGTAATATATTTTATGTTGTTTACATTACTTAACCAACTCGATAAAATTATTTGTTGCCGATTTAATAAAGGTGAGCTTGTACGACGTAGGTTCACAGATTAAAAAGTGTCGCAAATCACGTATCTCACCTATTGACTGATATAAACTTATTTTCTCACACAAATAAATTTTATTACACAATATCTTTTGTCTACAAGGCGAGAAATTTGCGTAAATATAAAAAAACAATGCTGGAGTTACAAAATTCAATTTAGTAAGGCAGTTGGTTCAGATTGCGAGTTTACACAAATGGATTTCGATTACTAGCTGGGATACTTGTCTTATCTTCGATGGTTTATTTTCGATGGTTTTCAAAAGTTTCTCATATTTCCGACCTCTAGACAAATGGGCGAATTTCAAGTTGAGATAATATCGGTAGTACATGTTTTCGTTTCCATGGAAAATTAATAAAATTCGGGGTTGTGATGATTAGTTGTTACTACAGAAACGTATTCAAATCAAGATTCAAGAATTCGAGCTATCGAAAAATGTTTATTAAATCCTTCAAGTGCTTGGGGCGAAAATTCAGTTCGATTAATTAAGAAGTTCGACTTATCGAGGTTCGAGTGATCTAAGTTCCATTGTAATATGCTCTTGTGCTACTGTTTTGAGTCTTAAGTATGAAAATCATGTACTGTGCCTTGATTTCGAAATGCTAATATTGGAGAAGTGTTGAAAATGTGGTGCGTTCATCTCCCAGAAAAGGGCGAGCGTTTAAAAATGATGAGTGATTTACTTTGTGGTCTTGGCGATTTTTTCCGTCATGTGAGTTGGCGCGTGATAAATTATAGAAATTGCAGAGGAAAACTGTAATTAAATTTGAAAATTTTCCCAACTCGCCCACAATCTTGTTGGCAGATAAATCTCATGTAATTGATTTTGAAAATCCGTTGCGACACTTGGCCCGTTGATTAATTTTCCCGTTTGGACAACGTATAAATTTTCCCAAGTGTGTTTAAATTGTTCATCATTCGTGTAGAGCGTGATCTTTATAAGTCTGTAGAGAGTATTTCACGTTCAATTGCCAAATGGTAAACTTTAAATATAATTTGGCTTTCGCTCTTGCTGGTGCAACCAACGGTGATTAGGAAGCAGAGGCAATTTTCTGCTAAATATTTATTTATGTAAACTCGACTAAGGGACGGCTTTTTCAATTTAAGTTTAAAAAAGTCGAAACATTTTTTAAGTTAGCGTCTTTGAACAACTTCAAGTAATCTAATCATTAATCGGAATAAGAACGAGCTAAAGTTAAATTAAATACACAAACTGTTTTATGATGTGTTTCAACCCGAAAAGAACTTTTACTTTTTCAGTTCTTTCAGGAATATTTTATACAAACTTGCGCCAGACACAAATACACATTTCAAGCACGTAAAATACTCATTATTAGAGGCGATGCTAGGTTTCTTTTCGGAGGGTTTACTGCTAGAGCCATTATTACGCCTTTCATGTTATTTCCTTTAGTTCTTTGAAGATTTTAATCTTTTCTCTTAGACGCGATCTCTTGTTTCTTCATACAAGATATGCTTGAAAAACATTTTTACTTTCTTGGCATAAAACGGACGGATTTTTAGATAGCACGCAGTGTTGTTAACAAATTTTTAAAGGTCAAGGATCCACCAAAACGCGATAAATCTCCAAGTACAATAAAAAAACCCTTCGACAGTAAATATCACATTTTAGTGACCATTTAAGTGCCCTAAACTATTACATTTATTGATTTGAAGCAGTAGAGCAACCATTCAGGATTTTTCAGCTGTCGTAAAGTTTTGGGATTAAATATATAAAACAGATAATTTTTCTAAAAAAAATTAGTAAACTGGTAGTATCGGCGAAAAAAATATATCTTTAATACGGCAATAAAACAGATCTAATGTTTTGCCTGGCTGCGCCTTTTACATCTGTAAATATCCTATTATAACAGTCGTTTAAAGGTGTTTTAATTGCCATTATAGCACCTAGTGCTATTCTCAATATTATCTCTTAAAATTTAAAAAATTGCAGCATATAAATCAATCTTTTATTGTGATCTTGTTGTCGACGTTCTCAAGCTATTCTGACAATCATTTTACAATTTCAGTGTTTACAAACCGCATCTATATTTGCATTTTCTGGAACATTATTTGAGTTAAATGCCAAAAATGCTTTGTTAGGAATTTCATTGTGGTATTCCAACATGTAATGAAGGAAATTACTGGGCTTATGATGAACTGTAATCAATACTTACAATTAATTGGAAAATGTTTCGCTGTGTTAGAGACTCCAAGTTCATTTCAAAACGATCAGATTTCGTGAGATATTACACCTCGTTTTCCCCTAAATGATGTGAGAATTTCCGGAAAAATAAACACACTGAGAATTGTAACTCCTGATGATAATTTTCATTCCATTTGCTGATAAGTTATAGTATGCGTAGTAAATAAACTGTTATCATTTATCAAAGAGTCAATGTTCTTCAAGAAGATACGCCGCCTTTGTGTTATTAAATATATGTTGGTAATTTGTTCTAATTTCTAGCTTCGCGATACAAATGGCAAATTACAAGTTGCAATAAAAAAATATGGCATTTAATGCTATTAAGGAAATTACAGAGAACTTGATGTAATTTATTTAAATTACAGCTTCTGGTAATTTACTGAACTCCGAAGCCTTTCTTGAATCGATGCAATTAGTCAATCATATCGGGGGTAGAATAAAACTGTGTCAATGAGTAGTTCTTAGATAACACTTTTATTATTTTATTTCAAGTGTGATTGTTAGAAAGTTTAGAGTCTTAAAAAATGAGCACCAATCCTCTGCACTTGAGCGAAAAAATCAGAAAGACTTTCACTGCATGACTTTCTTAAAATGCGGTTAAATTTGCGAAAACAATTCATTACCCTTTGAGCTGTTTGTTTATTTGATTAACGCTGTCTAAAATTAGTAAGATGAGATGAGCAAGCAGATTCAAGAAATATTGACAATGCGAGTATCACTGAGACGCTTGAAAAATCAGATCGATACCCGAAATTTAATTTCCGGCAAGTGTTGGATGAAAGATAAAACTTTTCGGTGTCAACGTCAGAAATTTATAAAATTTCGTGTACATACAAGATTTTTAAGGCGATAACCTCATTAGGTATTGAGCACGTCTATCCAAAAACGGCTCTCAAAGACAAAACAATTTTCTTTGATGGAAGTGTGTGGATATGTGGTTATCCTCCTACGTTCCGTGAATAATTTTACCATTATCACGACTTGTACGCGTGTTCTATTTGTTGCCAAGTGCCTGAATCCACTAATAAAACGTTAAATTAAGTTGTGCATCTACATCTCAAATAGATAGAATTTTAACTCGGAAATTCGACCATCAAAACATAAACAGATTCAAACTCGAGCGGTTATCATTCTGTCGACAACTCGAGTGCGGTTTATGAAATTTCCGTTTCCGTATTGTCGTTCTGTCTCTGCATTTGTCACAAACAAGGGGACCATCGAAAAGGTCGTGCCGCGATAAAAACCTTTTATCCAGACTGAGACATAACTAGATAAACGCAAAACATAAATAAACGGAAAGAGGACATATATAAATTTCGGACAAAATTAAAATAACCTTCTTAAAACGAGTTCTTTCTATGTTTAGCTGCTTTTCAAAAATGTCGCACACGTTTCTATTAATTAGACCTTCAGACAAACTCTAGTTATTTATTCAGAAAGAAGCCTTTCCTGCTTAACACCAGGACAAATCAAAGTCATTTGATTATTATAATTACAAAAAAAACCTAAAACCTTTTTGTGTTTATTAGAAAATTTATGTATAAACAATATAATATAATTAAACATTTTTTATTCTGCGCTTTTTTGACGTGCTCTGAGATAGGTACAATTATTAAGGTTTCGAAAATAACATTGCCATAAAACTCAAATTTATTCAAACAATAGCTTACTTCGATTGATAATGACAACTTACGTGTTATGGTTTTTGCTTTCGTCATTATTCAGTTTATTTTCAGCCGTGAAATGTCAAAGATTTACGGGATATTATGACATGTTACGGCAATCAATAAATAGCTATTTACCTTAGAATGCGGTAGGACCAATTTTACAGTTTGTAAAAACTGTACAACAAACCTGTAGAATGTGTGACTTAATATTAGTTGGAGCGAGGTAAAATAACCTACGCATAAGAAAGGCTTTAAGCGACTGTCATATTGACAACATTTTAGTCTTTAAATGTATGTACAAATATATATTTTTGAAAATATTTTAGATATGATAACAGCATTTTGTTACATAATTATGGCAAGAATAAGAATATCATTTTTTAAATATCTTAATTGACCAAATGTTTTCTTGTTATTTTACCACATTTTGCACATTGTGTGTAATTGTGTAAACATCAACTCTTTTTTGAACAACTGTCACAAACGTTTTACAGTTTAGGAGATCACAAATGTTTTTTTTTAATATTTAGTAATTATCTAGAATGTATGTGTCTGTTGGGGCAAGTTTATTAGTTGCAGGATTGCCAACAGACTGCATTATTTACTGCTATACTACATTCAAAAAAGTAATAATACATTTTATCTAAAAGGTGCATAAAGGTAGGCTTTGGAAATTTATGATGACAATACACCTCTCTTATATTTGTAATTATTTTTATTTTGAATTTTTTTAACTCTCTATCTTACCTTCAAACTATCAGGTTGAGTTCACATTTTTTGGTAATTGTTTATGGTCCGCCAATACCAATAGCATTGGACGTTTACAAGGTCTATAATAAAAGATATGTTTTTGAGTTAGGCCATTAGCCTTTTTGAGCTTTTTTAATTGAAAGTTAATAACACATTTGTTTGTTACACAAGAAAGAAGCTTGTTTAAAAGTTTAAATAAAATTTAAATTGTGCCATACTCTTCTAGAGTGATCATATTATATAATAGAGAACTAAAAATGATATTGGACTAATGAAATTATTCTCATAAACCAAGTTTGATGCGATTTATCTAACTAAGATATTTTCCAAATGGAGGCACTTCCGCTTATATCGGAAGTCGTTAGTAACTTTGTCACACTTTTAATATTTTTATGAATTTTTTATAGAATTGTACGAGCTTTGCCGTTTTTGTAGAAATAAATTATGAAGTGATTTTTTATTAGACAAAAACACGGTCTGCTTTAAAAATCATAATATAAGTAAAAATTTAACTGAAGTACATAGATAGTTAAAGAAGTTAAAAAATGTAGCAAAACTAAATAAATTTGTTATTTTAAAAACAAAAAATTATATGCATTTTTTTAAATTTTGGCAACATAATATTATAAAAGTTGATGATTTCCATTGTAAGAGTTGTTTGTTTAAGAGGAAAATTGAGAATTGGTCCTTTTAACTCTTAAAATTTTTATTTAAAATTGATTACAGCTGTTTCTACCAAGATCTGATGATGGCATAGATGCCGAAACAGCTGTAATCAATTTTGAATAAAAATTTTAAGAGTTAAAAGGACCAATTCTCAATATTCCTCTCAACATAATATTAGTTATTTACAGGGCTTTTTTGTGCATTTGCAAAAGAAATTCCAAAGATATCGAAAAATTGCAATAAAAACTGAAAAAAATTACGTTTAAAGAAAAAAAATTGTACGTTAACAAACAAGTTCTATTTGAATGAACAAAATATTTTCCGGCCATTTCGCGATTATTTAATAGACAAAAAATTATGGACTTACATCTTTCGAAAATTAGCGTGCCCCCAAAAAAGAAGTAACAAAAAAAGGCGTGGTTATTTATATATCAAGGGAGATTATTATGAATATTTTTCAGGTGTAGTTTATAGCCAGAGGGCCAAGCCCGAGGGCTACAAACACCGAAGGAATAATAAACATTTTTCTCCAGTGCCAGTGGTATATACACTATTTTTTGCACGACTTTGATTAAATTAACTATAAAATAAGCGTTATTCTTAAATAAAATTTAAAACCAGCACAAAACTAGTATTTATTGAAATATCTACACATCACGACAACCATATTTGTTTTCCTTGACAATTAGTCAACAACCAAATATATTTTAAAATTTTCATGAAATAAATAATCTTGGTTTTCTGTCATGATTTTTACATGAGAAAAATTGACTTCTTCTCTTGGTCGTGCAAAAAAAAGATTGTTTAAATAGCACTCCTCTATTTTGATACATGATTGGTTAGACAAAAAAAAAATATCGATTATCTAATAAGATTGTGGTTTTTAAGCAATTTTCTTCAAATTCTAATTAAATGCGCTAAACTCTTACCACTTTTATTAATCGAAAAACAATTTTGATTGGGAGGGCGATAGCCTAATCCTTGAATAAATAAATCAATCATTCTTGTGAATTTTACACATTTTCTCTCGTGTAGAAATGGAAATGCACACAACAAATCCTGTACCACAGCAAACCGGGATTTGAAAGTCTTTTTGTGCAAATAGATGTCTGAAATTGCAGTACACATGGAACAAAAAAAATCACTTTGAGTTGATGAATTGATTAAAATTGCTCTCTAGTATGAGCTTTTTTTTGCCACTATTGGCAGCATTTTTTTTAATGCAGAATTATCCGTAATGAAGGCAAATGCAGTCATTTAGTTATAATAAATAAGGTATTTTGTGGTAAAACGAAAACTTTTATTTAAAAGAGAGTGCGTGCGGGAAATAGCGTGTACGAGGTAAACAGTCCAAAGTCCAAGTCAGCGGTACTCAACTTGTTTATGTAGCGCACACCTTACTGATTATCTCGGCTCAGTACATTTGCTTAACCTTGTGTTTAATCTGAAGGATGTTTCTATAGCGAATTGTGGTCCAGATTCGTGGTAAAAATTCTGGAAAGCTTTGGTTTGCTTGCAAAGTGTGCCAGTTTTACTGCTAGACCCAGAGTCCAAAGTCCAGTTTACCTCGCATTCGCGGCATGCTCTCTCATTAAAAGTCGGCTGTCCTGCGGTATAAGCAGCCACGCTTATGATGTCACCAATTTATTATGGGATTGCCGTCCAATAAACGCGCGGACTTTGGACTCAAAGTTTCCTTGAAGATTGTGTGAGTAACGTCACGTTGTATCTGCAACTTATGCAACTATCCAGGTGGATACACCTCTAGGACTTACCGGCTATGATTATCAGTATAGTCAATAAAATTGACTCTTGGGGGTTGTACAGGATTTTAGAAGTGGGAATTATGATCCCACTAGCAAGAGGGTGTGATAAGCGGGTATAAATACCCTCTTCTACCAAACACACTTCTACTTTTTTCTAGGAGTTCTTTGGCATTTAGTTAGACTTTTGTCGTTTTACACTGTGAATTTAGGGTGATACATTCAAGTTAATTCCCTGGCCCCAAGAGTCAATTTCATCGACTTATCAACAAATGGTTGAGTGTTGTTAAAGTTCTTGAGTTAATAATAAGCTTGCAAGGCTTCCTTGAGAAACCTCAGCATGACTAAATATTGGACTTTGGCCGGGTTTGAATGAATGCCAACATTGGAATCTCCCCTTTTACTTGATCAGGAGGTCTATAAGTAAAATTAGACTTGACGGCCTCAAAGTTCAAAAGTTATTTTTAATGAAACTCCATAAAGGGACGTTCATTCGACTTTATTAAAGCTGACTACAGCAAAATCAATTACCATTTTGCGTTGTTCGATTGTTATCATTGATGATATTGGAGGTATTGTTGCAGAGGACAAAAGAACGACGATTTTCGAAGCGGATGCCTTTTATCTGCTTATCGGATTCAATGATATTTCATTTATGGATTATAAATTTTGATAAACAGTGGGGGATTTAGGCAAACATACATACACGATACTGTGTTACCGATAGCAAAAATTTATAACAATTGCTATAATTGTTTACATGTTTTATTACTTTCTAAGAAATTGCAATTTCGTAATGTCACATGAACACATGTAAAATCATAGTTTTATCACTTTTACACAAGTTAATTAAAAATTTAACACGAATTTATTATAACGTTATAAATGTTTAAAGAATTTCATACACGGTTTTTCCAAGTTGTGTATTCAGTTAATTAAATGTCAGGGGAAATTGAAACAGTTTCAGAAAAATAGAGAAAATTGTGTTATACTCGTTATATTTTTCTGCATTTTTAATCAACAGTTAATAAATTGCAAAATTCCTAGCTACTCTATTTAATAAAAATATGTATTTTATTAAATAAAAAGTTTGTGGTAGAAATACTCCAAGTCAAACCTCAAGCCTTTTTAATTAATATTAGCTGGATGAAATAAAAATATTCTTATTAGAGTTTTTAATTATAGTAATTTTGTAGCTTTAAAATTGGTTGTCAAAACTGAAATATTTTTATAACATCTTGTATATGACACATACAGTGGTGGCCATTAAAAAGTGGGTCACTAAATTTGGCAACCTTTTTTAAAAATTATAGGATACAAATTAATGTTTTATTAAGGTATTATTATCATTCTATACAATTCTTTAAGGTAAATCTCTCAGTTTCTCTCACAAATTTAACTTTTTATTCTCAAAGTATCTCACTTTTCTATGGCCGCGACAGTACATTATTAGTCACACTAGACGTAATTTTTATTTAAATGCTCGATACTAATAGAGATAAAAACACTTTATTAATACACTTGACCTGACCTAACTTAACCGGTTTAAACGTGATTTAAATTTTAATTGCTGTTAAATAGTTCGCAATTAAATATCAGTTTTGGGCAGTCAAATGTTAAAAAGTTATGTTAATTACGAATTAAAAGTTAATTAATTCACATCACCTCTTGTGAACACTGCAGTCTGATACCGAATTTATAAAGCAAAGGGAATATAATTATCTGGAAAGGTTCACTGAATGTCCATTTCATAAAAATAATGTGAATAATTAAAATAATTTAACATCAAAGCGGCCAATTTTAAATTGATTGACGTAGGAATTATCGTTTTTATAAAAACTTTTAAAAAATGAAAAGTTACGCATTATTATTTTTTAGTGTTTTAAGTAGATTTACGATTAATGCCTAAAGTCAGAACCGTATTAAACAGTTTATTAATTTGAAGAAAATTTTGTTGCTATATAGGCATTCCCTGTAATCGTATGTAAAGTTAAAAAAAATATTTTGGAGATACTGTACAGTGAAAACCGTTGATAATGACTTTTTAATTCTGACCGCTTGTCTGCTTGCGTTTTATAACATCCACTTATTAGTGTGTGTGTGTTTTTTTTTTATGATTATAAGCGAATTCCACTCTATTTTAGAAATTACGTCTCAATTATTAATTATTCTATTCCCAGAATTTTGTATTTAATTTTAGTAAAGCCTGTCGAAACAAAATTTAATTCTTTTTTTTGTAAATTTTGTGGTTAAAAAATTTACCTGTTGAAGCTCAATTAATGCCCAAATACGTGTACACAATTGATGAAATTGTTAAGCTCGGGGCTTGATTAAACAAATTTAAAATTTTGTTTAAAGTAGTAGTTTGAAGCATTAAATGTGTATTTACTAGTATTGGTAAATCTGGTTCAAACTGCAGGTATAATTACTAGATTTCAATGGAATTATAATTTGACCATGAATCATTATTACTTCAGATATTGTTACTAATTGTAATTCTGTCGAAAAACGTGACAGTCAACATGTGAGGTATTCACTGACCTATTTGTACAGCAATTTGTTACAATGACCGACCTGATCTTTGTATCTCGAAAATTTCCAAACACTTCGTTTGCCAAATTCTTATTTATTTTTTATTTCACGAAACGAGGATTTATAGCGACAAATTTCCTGAATCCAAATCTCGGAGCAAAACTAACGTGAATGTGCAGATTCTAAAGACATAAATTTATAACTAGACGTACAAGATTTCCTGTTTATTTAGAAAATTAGCTATTCAAATAAGGAAACGGGAAAAACAGGATTTTAGACATAATTTTATTTGGGTTTAAAGTGTTAGATCAGTTTTATATTATTTTTTTAATGGGAATAAATGAAGGAAATTTATTATAGAAGCATCAAGGATTTTTTTGTTTAAATAAAGTGATACAATCGCTGCTTTATTCAATCAGAATCGTCCATAAACTCATGAATTTTTAATGAGAATTAATGACAAAAACAAAGTTATTAAAATTTTCGCTTGATTCCTATCAGTGGCGGACTGGCTCAAGCGACCAGGGCACAAATCGTATACCGACCCAAATCCAATGTGGTTTTTATGACAGGGTTCTATTGTATTAAAGGTAATGATAGTAACACAGGAAAGGTGCCGCTGGGCAATAAAACTATAAACATAAATCTTCTTACTGGTACAGGACTTCGACAACCCTTTGAATAGCATCGTTATGACGGTCCTAATGACAATTGCAGTGTCATAAAAACCACATTGAATTTGGATAGGTTTAATTGTGCAATAATGATGTAATGATCACCGTCCCCAAAGCTTTTAGTTTTCACATGAATAGATTTAAAAATCTTGTTTTAGGTACATATTTTTGCTTCAACGAGTTTGGCTAACTATTTTTTTTTAAACTTTTGTATTTTTTATTTTAAAATTGACAGACTATTTTCTTAACTATGTAGCAAATAAATTTTGTCGCATATTGCATTCTATCTCTTTAAAAGGATTATAATTAGTCGTCCCATCGAGTGATCGCTCAATTGGTCTAGGCCGCCCCTGCTTGCAATGTTGCTAAACAGCGATTCAGAGCATAAAATTATGAAAATTGAGCAAACTTTGAAGGCCGTATATTAAAGTTATTGTTTTGTTTCAGGTGTGCGAATTCGTGAATGTGCGTTACGAGTCAGATTACTTCGGCTTGAAGTACGAAAACCACAAAGGAGAAGAATCGTGGTTGAATTTGCGAAACCCCATCGATCGTCAAGTGACTTTTCACGGCCACACTTCGTATCTCCGGTTATCATTGCGCGTTAAATTCTGGGTTCCTCCTCACATTCTGCAACAAGAAAGCACCCGCCATCAGTTTTATCTAAACGCGCGACTTCATTTGCTGGAAAGACGCTTAACGGCCCCGGATTGGGCCAGCATTGCAAGACTGATCGCTTTTATAGCACAAGCTGAAAGCGGCGATTTCAACGAACTCGATCCGCCTCGAAATATTTACAATCTCGCTACAACGATTGCTCCTCTCAACCAATCAGAGAAACCCGGGGATTTGTTGCAGAGGATTGTCCACGAGCACAAAAAATGCAAAGGGATGAGGAGCTCTTCGGCCGAATATTGGTTTCTGAAAGAAGTCTCAGAGTTTGAGAATTTCGGAGAGGAGACTTTTACGGTGAAAAACCACCAAAATAATAACACCGTTTACGGAATCGGACCACACGGGATCACAATTTACAAAAAAGACGGAGAGAAGGAACTTATCTCGTTTACTAATATCACTAGTGCTTCCTCGCATAAACGCACCTTTAAACTTGAATACTTGACCATCGATAATGAAGTCGCTATTCTAAATATTAAATTAGATTCTAGTCATTTGGCTAGTAGTTTATATCGAGCAATTACCGAAAAACACGCTTTCTACAGTTGCGAAACTGTGCGAAGTGCTGTTACGGCACAATTTATTCGAGATCTGAAAGGGACCATTGTTTCTATTTTTAATGAAGACTCGACTTTAGGCAAAAAATATGTTTTTGATATCAGAAGGACCTGTAGGGAGGTCTACGATAATGCCCGAAGAGCCTTGTATTTGGAAAACACTACTCAGGAAATCGCACGAGGGAATCTCGACTACAATGGGAATGGAGGAGAGTGCACGGTAAGGACTCAAAATTTTTACAAATTTTTATTTTATTTTAATTTAACCTGACATAACAAGTGAGTGAGAAAGAAATAGCTTTGGTAGACGATAAAAATTCGGACGTAGCTTCAGAAACATTACATCTTAAAATCTACATTAATTTGTTATTAAATTTTAAATTAAATATAATGCCAATATTTATATAAAATCGGACTGGAACATTTTGCATTTTCTTATAAATTTTTTTTATTAAATACGAGGTGATTATTTTATTAGCTCCGGTCCGAAACTTTAAAAATAGACAACACATTATACTTTGCTAGTTTTTTAAAAATTAATTTTCAAAATTAAGGCATAGAGGGTTGTGAATTAATGTCAAATTGTTGATACTTTGACAGTGCTTCCAGAGTCAGTTCATTTGGATCATTTGTAAATTTCTCAAAGTTATATAATTTAAATATATAATTTAAATATATTTATTTTTGTAGTCCATAGAGAAGGACCACTTTTATCCTTCTCTATGTTCTAGTCGCTCAATATACAATCGGTCTTTCTTCTATCTATTAGATGTAGAGCTTTTAATTCAATAAATAAATAGTAAATCTTCCCCTACTTTTAATGAAAGTGAATCATAGTAACCCTTAAAATGTGCTCTAGGGCAGAAACGTATCTAAAAGACAGTTCGCTTGAGTAACTAGTGTGACTGCATTTTTATACAAGAACCTTATGTTTATCTTTTATGACCGATGTCTTTTTGGATTTGATTTTTTTATAAATTATCTTCTGTTGTTAGCAGTCGAGTTATAGATTTTATAAGTTTTGTTAAATATGTATTTTATTTGTTATAACTTTATCTTTTTGTTACAGAACTCCCAAGAGAAGTTGTCGAGATTTTTGGACGCAATGACGTGCAAGATCTGCATGGACAGTCAAATCGACGCAATTTTCCTGCCTTGTGGCCATGGGGTGGCTTGCACTGCGTGCGCCTCTAGGTGCGACAGGTGCCCCCTCTGTCGGTCGGATATCGCTCAAGCTCAGAAAGTCTTTTTGCCTGTTGAGTTGCAACACCTTCTGGTGGATCAAAATTGAGTCGAGGTGAAAGACTGCATTTTTATATAAGATCTCGAATAGTTTAAGTTGTGGAAGTGAAAGAGAAAAAAAGAACAGAGTACACAAGTGACAATCGTATGAAAATTTTTTGATCTTTTTTGTGATGTTATGTTAACCAAAATCTCATATTGAGGTTGTATATTGTAAGTTTCTATCTACATAATATTTTTTACTATGTAAAGTATCAAGGACCTAAAGTGTTGTATTTTATTAACTATTGACAATAGTCAGAAAATGCAAAACGTATCAAAAGTGTAAATGACATAAATTGTTTAATAGTCATGTTATCAATGCAAGATGTAAATTAGGTTTAGGTAAAAGATTTGTAAATATATTAACAAAATGTTATAATGTTAGTATTACAATGAGGAAATTGTGTGATAAGAAATTTTTGTTTTGTGATAATTGCATTCATTTGGAAGTTAGAATTTTACGTTTATACTATCAAATTTTATTAATCGATGTTAAAAGTACCTAAGTGTAGACGTGTATATGTCACTATTTACAAGTATTTTGTTATTAGTATTGTAACGACTATCTGTTAAATTTTTTGCTATTCACGTTTACGTCAACATGGAATTACAATAATTAGTATGTTGTTTTATTTAAAAAACCCAATCAATATCTATAATTATACTGATATACCTAATTAAAGGCTGTTACTCAAATCTAATTATACTTGTCTCAAAAAAAAAAAATATTGGATTTTCAAAGAAGAAAAACTACTATATTTTTAGAATTGGATAGGTAGAAAACATAAAAATCAAGGCCTGTTTACGTTTTTAAATACATATTGAAGTTTTTTTAATTTATTGGTGTACCATCGTACCAGTCAGAAGTATTAAAAAAAATATTTGTTTAATCAACTTTTGCTATTTACATTAGATTATAAATATTTTACCACACAATACATATAAAAAATATTAAGAAATAACATATTATTTAAAAAATAAAACAGTTGTCGATGTGGAATGTCTGGCATCCAAATTGTAGTTTTTCAAAACTTCAATTAAAATTTAATTTTTTAAATGTTAAGTGCATTTGATTTTTAAGACAAAATACGTAAATTTGCGTCTTATACTTAAATTCGCAAGTTATATGTTTAAGTAAAAAATGAACAGTTGAACAAATGAACAGTTTTCGTAATCCTACCTTAATTCAGTTTTTTTCTAGATCACCTGATAGTTTTACAGTGGAAGAATTTTGGATGTAATCCTGTTTGTAATTCTATGGCAACATTATCATTATAATGAATAGAAAATAGATACTTTTTCAAAATTTGTAAACAATAAATATTACAATTTACGAGTACAAAACACACATTTATTACTTTGTAAAAAAAACTAAATATTTATATGGTTTATGTACAAATATATGTAATACATTTACAAAAATTATGTGTTTTTTATTAAATGAAAAGATAAAAAATTGAGTACAAACTGTGAGGTGGACGCAACTCGCGCTTTCTGCGATTTGAAAATTTGGATTTTCAAACAAATAATTTATTAACCACCAAATTAATTTACACAAATAATGCAAATGACACTCTTATCAATTATTAAACAATTAGATAATACACTTTTATCGTCTTGAATCGAGTCTTGAATAATGACGATGAATCGCTAGTGATAATCACTGTCTCCAGCTTAAGACGAACTACTTGACCAAGGATCTACCGCTTGCTTATATAGAGCCAAGGTCGGGAATTCAACTATTCTAGAAACTTCATCTAGTATTAGCAATTACTCATCGGTTCTAGTAGGCTCAAAAAAAAAAAAAACAGTAACTGTTCATGGAATTTCGAAGTTGCCTTACTTTAAAAAAATGTTTGTCCATGCCATTTATAATGATTATCTTTTTAAAATTTTTAAACCAAACAACAACACATTTATTACTTTGTACAACATTTTAATATTTACGTAGGTTTAGTACAAATACGTAAAACCACGGCTAATATCTGTTTTATTTACATATATTGTTTTTTTTATTAACTGAAGAGATAAAACAAATGTAGAAAAGCAGTTATTGGGCTGGAGAAGTATGTCGTAATTTTAGCGCGAACGTTTGAAGCACTGTCATTCTAAAAACATACCTTAAAAAAGTCGCCCTTATTGCACTAGTGCATAAGGTTGAAATTATAACAGCTAAACTTTGACCGCATGAAAATCACATATGGAAACACAAATAAGGCATAAAAACACTCAACTCCAATACTCTAAACATTCTAGTTTTAATCCAGTCAGAAGTTACAAATAATTCTCGCATAATTGATAAATTAATCGAAAATAGAACTTACCGTGTAAGCTTCGTGCTCTCAAAGTCACCCGAACGGCTGTAAAGCAACAGTATTTTCTGTTCAAATTTAAAAACATTTTATGGTTTTTCATTGTCTATTCAATAAGTTATTAACTTGAATAATTTTTTTCAACTCTGTTATGAAATTTCTAATTTTTAGCCTTATGTAGTGACATTCATTACATTACTAGTCATGTAATGAATTTCTTTTATTTTACCATTATTTGTTTAAAATTGATTTTTAGTATTTTTAATTTCTACTTTTTTTCGATGGGTTTATAACAGAATAATTATAAACTACGATAAAAAAAATTGCAATTATTTGCGGTTTGCGTACAGTGCGATCTAAGTACTTTTTAGGTATTTTTGTGTTAAAGGTTTACAATAGCTACGCAAAATGAGTTTTTTTTTTTTTTTTGAATTTGCAACCCTAAATAAAATGATCAGAGGTAGGGTCTTAGCATACTACATTTTATTATTATTTTTTTGATAAAAAATAAAGCAAAAATAGAGCGTGCGGATAAAACTGGGGACACCTGGTGTATCAGATTTGATTACCGTTTATTATTTTGATTATAATATGGTGAGAACGAGAAGAAGCTGAATTAGATTTGGCCGAGGGCCTCATGCATTATTGAACAAAATTATAGAAAAATGTTAGACTAGAGTTTGTTTTGGTGGTCTGACTTAATTCATTTTTGTTTGCACGGGATATAACAACAGACTAGAAAATATCCATGACTTTGACCAGAGCTTTAACTATTTAACCATTTTTAGTTTGTCAATAGAACATAACTTTATTTTTTTTTCATTGAGAGTTATACGGTGAGAATGAGAATGTGTTGAATTAGTGTTGGCTTTGCACTACTTGACTAAGCTAAACTAATAAAAATATGACAAACTAGAGCTTGCTCTAACTAAAAAAACAGTCTCGATTTATACGTTTTCATTAATATTCTTGTTTATTAAAGATCTACTATTGACAGTTTTATTCACAGCTTGCAAGTGATTAAAGTCACAGTTAAAGTCATGGCCTGCTCTGAATTGATATTTTTCTAGTCCCTCCATACTTATACTATTAATGGTTACAGTCACAGTTAAAATTATGGCCTGTCTGAATTGATTTTTTTTTCTAGTCGTTCGATACTTATACTGTGACTTAGGCCCCGTCTGAAATTTTTTAGAGCCGCTTATAATAAAAAAAATTATAGCCCATTGTATACTATTTGTAAAACTGTAGTGTATTGGTGGTAGTCTAGCTTAAAGTACAGTATTGCTGATTTTTAAATATAATTAACGGAAAACAATTTAAATTTTTATGAAATACTTTTGGAGCCTTGTTATTTCAATTTGTTTTAATTTTAATAAAATTTATGCAAATTTTAAAATAGAGAGTAAATTGAAAAAAAATTGTATGGTTTCTTTGAAACTTTTAGAACGAAGCCACAAAAAGGTAATTGTACTGTGCGCGTTACACAAAAGTTTAATTAAATGTTGTGTTTAAATTATTCTAAAAAAAAGAAAATTAATCTATCTGAAGCAAAAAGTTTTTTACACAAAAGGTTGATTTGATTAAGATTATTGAAGTTCTGTTAAGTCTAGATTTTATTATTTTCATGTATTAATTATAAACTTTACAATATTACATTTTTATTGTTGCAATACTCAAAATGCGGATTCTTGATATTTTTTTTTGAATTTTGGATATGTTGGGGTATTTTGTGTTTCTAAACTTGTGTAATGTTGGCAGCGCCGCAATGCATTGTTGGAAAATTTTCAAGATGGCTGTCTCTTGTGAGGAAGTGCGAACATGAACGTTTAAAATGATGTTTCCTCTGTAAATTTAAGGTTTTGAAGTGAGCCTCAAACGGTATAAAAATTATTAGAATAGGACGTTGGTCTCGTGTATAAAAAGGTGTGTAAATATGTGCATAATCGGCGTCAATAAGTGCAATGTAATTGTAAGTGTATAGCATAGTCCAAAGATAAGAACTCGCCAATGTTTTTGTGTACAAGCTGACGAATTCAGCGTGAAAACACCCCGAAAAGCATCGCGAGGAAGCCTCCAGAATCACGTAAGTCGCCCCAAGAGTCTGCAACACACCTAGTGCGTACATGGTGCATGGCGCAGCTATTTCGCCACTTTTTCGGTTTCTCTATTGCACAAAATCTGCTTTTCGAAAGTCGGTTTCGTAACGGCAATGTCAGGGAAAAAGGGGCTGTAGTTTCGGATGTTCCGGCCCCAGAACCGGTCTTTTATCGAGCGTTTCCTCCAACAGCTGTTCGGCTGCCAGGCACGCAGGCGGCTCTCAACGCACTTTCCTGGGATTTAATTGCGAATATACCGGTACATATTTGACCCCGTTTTTTCTATTTGGTTCGAAAATAATGGGCCTGATGCATTGTAATCGCTGCGTGCCCAAATGTTGACCCAACGAAAGTTTCACCCAAAAATTTCACGGGAAACGCTTCAAATTCACTAAACCTAAACAAATACCAGCGATAAAAGTTATTTAGATAACAAACTATTCAATGGAAATATTTCTAAATGTACTACTAAAATAGAAGCCTTGGAAAATAGCGAAGGCTCAAGGGCGTTTTTACTATTCTGGAAGAAATTTATCGCAAGTTCAAACGAGCCGTGTTTATTAAATAAATATTACAATTTCTAACCGAACGCTTTATTTATTCTATGGATTCTCTACTAGAATTATTACAGAACCAGAGATTCTAATTTCAGATCCTACTTCACAAAATATAACCCAGAGTACGCTAAACCGGAAGTCGAAAATTCATTCTGTAGTGATCAGTAATAATTATTCTCTTTCTAAAATATAATTACTATTTTCTAGTTTTAGAAGGAATGATTCGGTCTAGTGGGTTCATTTGGGGGCGGAGTAGGTGTAAAAAGATTCATCACAATTAAAAAAAATAATAAAGATTAAATTAGATTCTAATTTTTTTATTTAGTAAATTAATATCAAGTTTTTGAGTATTTAAGTTAAAAGTAATTATGTTGATTTGTTGGCAAACGTTTTCAATGTTTCGTTTTGATGCAAATTATTTTCTCGTAATCTAATCAAAATCAAATTTATTAAATTAAAATGTAAGATTAAAGAGATTGGTATTTCTTTCGAATAAGTTTTTTAATAATTCGCAGTTTTGTCAAGATTAATCTAGTAAAGTATATTCCAATAATTAGAGTAATTACCTAATTTAGTAATTTTCTTAAATTATTATTTATTTAAGTTGTTCTGACTTTAATCAAGATGTATATAAACATGAACGTCTATTTGTCATATAATTATTTAATTACCTAGAGGTTTATCATGCTTTTTATGTATTTGTGATTATCTTTTGTAAAGGAAAAATCAGGATTTAATAATTTTGTGTATTTTCTTGTTTGAAAGAAAAAAGGAACACACTTTTTCTTAAAAAAATCCAATTTATTCTGAAAACTGTTTTATGTCTTGCTATTTACTGCTAACAGATCATAGTTCAAGATGTAAAATATGAGTTGTATGATTCATTATTTGTTTTGCTCTCGTTTTATCATGTGTACTGTCTACCAATTTAACATACGAATTTACGTATTTTTTGAGAAACTTTTTAGCAATTTATCGAGTGATTAAAAAAATAAAAATGGGTACAAATAGACGTGTTTCTTTCAACTACTGTCACCGACTGTCACATGATCTAGCATTGTAGTGACAGTTCAAATAAAACACAATTTTTTTACTCATTGTTTTTTTTTCTAACTAACTTAATTTTTTTGATCATCTATTATCCGGCAATAAGGCACAAAAAATCAAGAGGCAAAAACATTCCATTGATAAACATTATTTAATATGTAATAAATGTAAATTTGTTGATGTTTAATGTTGTGTCTCCCGACAAAAATATTTATAATAATAATCAGAATATATCGGGTGTTTCAAAAAGCACACACTTGCTGTTAACTAAAAGTTGTTTTGAACAGACGTATTACGAAAACATTTTGTAATTGAAACTTTGGTTATAAAGCTATTGTAAATTCTAATTTAAAAATATTGGTAATACTGGAAAATCATTCTCACATTTAAAGTTAATACCTTTTGTGTTTCCGCTCGTTTTTGCCTCGTTTTTTTTTGTGTTTACAAATCGTTGGGAAAGGCACATTTTGATGTTCTAGGATGGCAAAATGTCGGCATGCGAAACTTTGGCTACTGGTCACTGCCTCAACATGACTTTTTTTTCAGTAATTTTTGATTTTATAATTAGTCTATGGCTAATTATTATTTTTATTATTGAATAAATATTTGTTTCTTTAGTTTGGTGTTATTTCGGGGTCAATAACATATTAAGAATTAATTCGTATTTTTCATTATTATTACATTTCAGCGTAAGCCATTAATAGTATTAACTGTCAGTGTGAAACGTCAATATAAAACTAAAAAATTCTCGAAATGAAAATGGCGTGTGATGTTATTGCGTGGAAATTTGATAAAAAATGGTTTGTCAGCACAAAAAATCTAGTTTATCACACGTTCGGAAACTATTTTACGAGTCATCGTGTATTTTTTGTGCACTCTTAGTCTTTCCGAACTTATACTTCAAACAAATAACTACTTTATTTTATCACGTTACCTGCAGGACACGAAGATATAAAGTAAAAAAAAGCTCTAGATTGCTATGGAATTTTGTTAAAACAAGACAGTATTAAAAAAGCAGTTCGTAGATCGAATATTATGACTAAACATCCAAATTTTATCCTATCGTGTGTCAAGTCAAAGTTATTATCAGTGATTTCCAAGTTTTTGTCTGGTTTACTGTTTTTCATAATTACAAATCAGCTGTTCTCACGGCTACACATTTTTCATATCGCTGAAATAATTTGGTTGTGGTCTTTGAACTTTTCCAAAGTCTGACAGTTCTGACAGCAGCCGATCGCACTAACGACATACTTCACGAATTGCTTTTATGTCTAAAGCTCTCTAGAGCGTTTTTTTACTTGAACACTTGATATAAAAATATCTATCAACGTCATCAAATGACAGCAATAAGATACAGTTTCGGCAAATTTTATAAATAGTGTTTTTATGCTGAATTTTTGTTTTTTATTTTATTTGATGCCAATTTTTCCCATTGGTGGAGCCTGGAAGGTTATAATGGCTGGCAGTTCTTTGGATTGAGTCTGAATTAAAGAGGAAAACGATTGTGTCAAATTTTACGTAGATTTGCGGTATAATTCTTGTAAAAATTAAGTAAAGTTTATTTTCTACATTGTCGATTTGAAAAGAAAGAAATAATCCTCTTAAGAATTTTTGTTTTACACTAGCCAAATGCGATTCCAAAATTATTCACAACACAAAGCAATTTTTATCATTTTTCTTCAAAAAATAGAAAAATTAATAAATTCTAATCTACGTTAATTATTGTAAGCCCAATTATTGTAGTTTTGCATCAACACAAATCTAAAATGAAGTACGACTTAAAAACAATCGTAGCTGTTTTAATAATAATTGTAACTATTTTATTAAACATTGGTTAAACTTGACGTAACGTTGGTATAAACGATTCTTAATAATAAACTTTTATACGTAGATTAAGATTTAGGTATTGAAGAAAATACTGAAATTCTCAACAAAAAATTTGTGAAAACGCAACACAATCTTTATACAAAGCACAACGAAACATTATTTTGAAACAGTACAAATCATTTGAAAATCATAAAAAATGTAAACTATGACGAAATTTGAGATAATTACTCCTCTCACTGTGGTGCCCTCATCGGTCATTTTAGTTGCTAATGGGATTAGCACAAATTTTAACTAGTTTTCCTTAAATTTTGAACTATTTAACAGTATTAACAATTATTTACTGGGCCTGTATTAGGCGTGCCTTTACGTACGTGCTCAATACTTCTGGGGAGAACTATTATTATGTGCTTAATTGTTTTATGCTCTCATAGCACTCTAGAGGCCGTTTTTTAATGAACTGTTGCTATATTCAGTTAATACAATCTTTAAAAAAAGTCCTTGCTCTTGTCCAATTTACCATCCTGGAATATACTGGTTCTAGTGTTGAATGGTTCGACAGTGGCTAGAGCGTGCCATCATCTAGTTGCAGCTACATGCCATTTAATCTGGCTAGAAGAGTTTTTTATCTAGCAAATTTTGGAAGTCTTATTTTAAAAATTGAAGAAAATGTGCGTTGCCAAGATGAGATGATGACAGGACCAATCATCTGAATGTTTAAAATGTCAATCTACACGTTTACGATAAATCTTTATTACTAATGGTTTTCTGGTCTAAACATTTAAGGTTTATCACGTGTATGAAGATGTGAATTTTAAGTATATATATTATTAAAATTTGTATTTTTTTTTCTAATACTAATTTTCGGATTTTTTAATCTAGACGTAAAAACCAATCGCAATAATTTCAAATTGTTGGTAGTTTAGGATATTCTTAGGGATCGGTTGGTCTATCAATTCCTATGAGCAGTCAGAGAAGTCTTTGGAGAACAATAAGGCTATTATTCTGCTTCTTAAAGTTTGTTAAACCATATTGTAACACCTAAAACCTGTATCTACGGAGCAACTGTATAATATTTTCTCCATGTCAAAGTTTTGGTTATGCGCACTATTGTATTCCCTTTTAGCAATAATCGTCCAGTACTGGTGCGGTAGTGAAATAAATTTAGTTTTAAATTCAAATATTAGTTTCACTCCTTAAACTATTCACATATATTTAACGACACAAACGCAATGTGACTGATATTTAGTGCTATCAACATAATTTGGTGAAATTACTATTTATCATTAACGAATGGCAGTATACCAACCTAATGGTGCGCCGCGGCGCTTTGAGAGTTGATTATAAAAAAAAACATTAATTTTCGTAATAATTCTGAATTCTTTTAATTATAGGACTTTCTAAAACTATTACAACTTGATCCTCTATAATCTCACACCCTTGTCTAACACTTAACCAAATACATTCCAGTCTCTTTTCTGTTCTTTTCACTTGTCTCTATTTTTTAAACTCTCACTTATTCACACTTTTTTTTAAATTTTGTGAATGTTTTTCAGCCAAAGTTCTTCAGCCAGCCCTTTGGCATTTTTCACAAAGTGATTTGATTACCTAGTTTGGTCAGCTCAAAATTTAATAATCATCCATATTTTTTCACACTACCTTATACAGTGGTAAAACTTAAACTTTATGTTGTAACAATTTCAGATTTTTACAAAAAAAAAATAATTAAATTTTTACTAACTTTTGACTTTCTTGCTTAATTTAATAGTTATTAAAATCACCTTAAATTTGAGAAATTTCTTATTTTGCTATGTAACTAAATCACTTCATTTTAATTGACGTTTAGTAGTTGATTTTTGCTTGGTTTTTAATTTGTTTTTCTTGTTGTTCATAGAAGACCTCTATCTCTAAAGAAAATACATGTAGGTGCGGTAAATCTGTTTCTTGAAATCTTTGATATATTCTTTTAAATAAAGTCAGCAGCAGCCTCTGCATTATTTGTGCATTTGCCAAGAATTAAATACGTCTACATATTCCCTCAAAAACATATATACAAAGAAAAACAATTCTTAACAGATGACCTTTACTTAAACAAGAATGCATTTTCTATTTGATAAAAACGAGGAGCTTTGTTCTTACCTTTCCCTAGACATGTTTGGTATACACGAATTTTCTGTAGACGTTTGAATTTGAACTGTTTGTAGTTTGAACGTGAGAGGTCAATTATTTTATTAATCTTTAGGGAAAATAAATATCTTTGGAAAAACTTTATTTTATAATCACAAAAACATACTTAATTGTGGTTGTAAACACCGCCAACAGATATATTTATTTTCTTTATTCGTGCACTTTGCAGATTCGACATTTAGAGGTCAAAAGTGCAAAACTCTGTATTTATTACCTCGAAAGCCGAGAATCCAGTAGTGGATTCATTCTGACGATTCTTAACATCAGCATGCTCCAGGACTTCTACACTTTTAGTTATTTTGTTGTCGATCTAGAACAATTATTGAAGAACGCGTTGGCTTGTTTATTTTATAAGCACTTATAGGAAAAAAGCGGTAAGTAGCGTCAGCCCGAGTTTGGTTTCAACGTGGGGAAGGTTTTGTAAGGGTAAAGACCGCAAAGTATTTAACTGTTCCTTGTTGACAACTAAATATCTAAATTCTGGCAGTCTTGGAACATGCGGAGATGTTAAGGATCGACTGTGATCCTTTGTCACTAAATCTATGTGAGCCACCTTTACTAGCAGTAGCAATCGTTAGGAATTGTTTATTTTAATATTTATTTATTTTGAGATTTGAACGTGCTTTAAGCGTGATACTAGAGGAAACATGTTTGATTTGATTGAATTCGTTCCACTATTTACATTAACTATAAATAAAACAGTAAAATAAATTTTAAACATAAAACAATGTAAAAATAGAAAAACTGAATGAAAAAGTAAGCACAGGAAAGGTAAGTGGGAGGATACTTGTGTTAAAATTATGTTTTGAAGTATTCTCGATAAATCTAGTTTCATTTGAGAGAAAATTTGAATTTTATTACATTGAACTGAAAAGTTTTCAGCAATTACCCAGCAAAGGTTTTCTACAAATTCAACTGTAATTTCTATTTTTATATGGATTCCAAAATTATAAAGTTGTAGTCACTATTGATTTATGAACCGCTGAAAATAAAAGTAATAAACAATTTTTATTTAAAGAAAATTATTAAAGAAGCTTCCACATAGAATTGCAATGGTTTATTCCTGTCACGTGTTTCAATTGTCAAAAATTCCCACATAAAATACTAATATTAAGGCGGTTTAACGTTCATCAAATCAATACATTGTTTTGCACGAAGAGTTTGTGTTTAACATAATTTGTACACAAGATAATGTTTAAACTATTTATAATTTAAAATTTTATGAAGTATCCAAAGATTGTAGCATTGATAAAATAAAAAAAAGTGTTATCTGAGAAAAGGAAACTTCGAAAGTACATTATTATTTGTAGATGAGATGTATGATAAGTATAATTTTGTTTAACTTCAATTAACAAGTACCTATTAGTAAAAGTTACGATTTATCTTAAGCGCCACTTCATCAAAAGTAAAGCCAGTAAACACTTATTTTTAACAATAAAAGGATGAAGGCATAATGTTATCGGAAGCTCATCGATTTAACGATTTTGTTATCCACAATTTTCCACAAACTATTATTAATTAAATGGAATTCCAGCAACTGTCTCTTCACATCAATTTGCACCAGAGCTGTTTACTTCAAAAGCAATAAAATATTAAAATTTTTACTAAAATTAAAACTCCGATTTAATCATGGGTGTCGATTTATAAAACCATTAACAAACTGCTGGCATACGATGGTTTATTTTTATCATTGCATGTGACAATTTAGATAAACTCTTATGTCACATGTATCGAAATAAAATTGTCAATAAGCGCAACACAAAAACACAGCAGTACTATCTCAAAATCAAAATAATTTTTAATTAGATACAATCTGAAAAAATAAAATTAAACAAATTGCATTTAATTAGTCACGCAAGTTTGTGCTGATGTCGTATTTTTCAATATTTGTAAAATAATCGATGTTTTTGCTTTTTATCACCAAAAAAAAAAGATAATTAAAAGGAAAATTTTTGTGATTAAAATTGGGAATTTAAAGTAGTGTCACTTGAAAGATCAAATCATTTTTCGTTGACGTAGACCAACAGGCTTCCAGGTAAATACTCCAAATGTTTCTAGAATATGAAAAGGTTTTAATTAAAGTGGACTGAGAGATATTAACGATATTGATGTGACGACAACAGTAGTAATTATAAAAATTCAATAGAAATTTTTTGTAGCTATCTTCTGGCTTTGATTAAGGTTTATTTATTATTGATTAAAATTTATTAATAAGTACATATTTTTTCTGAATTCTTGATAAATTAATGTCAAGATAGATAGCGATGTAGGTGGGTGTAATAAGCACCCACTCGCTAAACTTCTACTTTTGATCTTTTGTCATCGAAAAATTTATATGTAAATAATTGTTTTATCTACGTCAACATTCCGAATACAGTGGCAGCTGGTTTTTAACATTTTAAGGATATTTTTAAAGAGGCGTACACTGATTTTCGTTCCAGTGCGAATTTTAAAAACAAACATATAGAATAAATACCATTTCTTTCAAAATAAATTTCGTAGTGGCAGAGTTTGTCACTGTGCCAACCAACGATTTGAAAATTTTCATCAAAATCCAACATTTGTTGAGACTTCCTTTCCGTCAATCTTATGTTAATAATATATTTATGATTAAGCCAATTATCGAGAGTTCACAAGTCAAACTATTAGCAGTTTTTTTTTCCTATTTGATGATCAACCATATTGCGTATGTTTTGCATCTCCTATTGACCCCTTATTTTCTTTATATAATAATAAGCAAAGGTCATCTTTTGTTATTTATTGCCAGTTAACATTACAATTTATTCAGATCGAATCTCAATATAAAATTTATTGAAAATATCGCGAGGATTTCATTCGGTTGTGGGTGTTTGGTCAATTATCTCGGGGCAATGGTTAAGGAATTTTTATTGTATTATTGTGGCTTTCGGTTATTTGCAGATAACCGCAATTATTTGGTATAAACAAATTTTTTTCCAGGTTCCAAATGCAAACAATGGATAAAATCCAGGTGAAGAAAGAGCCTCCGCCCACAGATCACCAGTCGCTGAAGCTTCATTGTGACGAAATTTGCTTCGTTTGTGGCAACAAGAACCACTCTCAGACCTACTGGTTGAACGTCCACCCTGTACCAAACAAGCCGAAAGAGCCACATTTTCCTTTTTTGAGCTCGCACGCGCCGCCGGTCGGATACGTCCCAAAAAGTGATATCGCCGTTCCTGCTTGCTACCTTTGCTTCAATTTACTAATAAAACAATGGGAGGCTCACGAATTAACCGCGCGTCCCCATTCGGAGCGGCTGTATTGGCTGAAACGCGTCGATAATGGCCCCTATACGGGGGCCGACATGGGCGTCCAGGGGGAATACGCAGCTCAAGTTATAGGCTTGAACAATGAAAATAGTACCGGAAGTAACGTTAGACCTCCGAGTAGACGAGAAGATGTCAAAGTGGAAATCTCGCCGAGACCTTCACAGGTAGATATATTTTTTCATTATATAATTGTGTGCTGTTATCGGAGTTTCTGAGAATTAATAATTCCGTCATTTAAGGTTATTTACAAACCTGTAAATGTTGACTTTCCACTAAATAGTGTTATTAAATTAAATGAATTGCTTTTTAAGGTGTCTGTGTACGTTTAATGTTGTTACTTTATCTGGCTAAAACGGGATTCAGGTACTTATCATTCCACCTATCTGAGTTATTTTTAAATCGCAATTACACTTTTCATTGATTAGAATTATTATTACACTGTAAAAATAAAAGCGGTTATCTTTATCGCGGTTTTTCCTCGGTTTCAGTTGGTTTTAGAAACAAATAAAGTGATTAATAAAAGGTGTTGCTATGATGTTATAAATATGCTATTTTGTTGTTCGCCAACTTGGTAAATAAAATATTGCTTGATGTGATTGTTAAACCAGTTTTAGTGTTTTGACTGCAATTAAATTATTGGGAAATATTCAATTTTTGAGCTAATGTTGTTTTGACGCGATTTTGGGGTCAAAATTTCTGACTTTTTCTAAATATATGCTTTAATTTACAGTTTCCTGTTATTAATTTTTTAAATAAATTCTCAACGTGTATCATCAAATTTCACTAATGAGTGACAGGAAGTGTGCAGTGGTTTGTTAATAAGGTGATGATGACATAAATTCAACAATTACGAAAGTTTTTTAACAAGATATTGTTTTTTAAAAATCATTGTATTATTTTATTGTTATTCAATCGCCCAAATCCGCTTAAAGAAGTGAACTAAAAAAATATTTACGTATTTTATTAATGATATAAAGATTTTAAATATACCTATAGCAACAAGATTTTTTTAAGAAATGCTATTAAAACGAAATATTACATATACAGTATAATCTCTTCTAGCCGAGCTATTTAAAAGTTTTTTTTATATATAATGATATACCGGATTTGGCAAACATTGGTTGTTTGACGGGCCTATCTTAGAAAATAATACGGGGCGACGCTTTTAGGTGTGCTTTCGATTTTATTTTTCTATAAACCAATTAAAATAGCAGGCTCTTGTCTCTTTTTTCTTGGTCTGTTCTTTTTTGGGAGCCTGAAATAAAACACTATTTTTCAGGAGAATCTTGAATTAACCGGCCAAATGGATAACCAATCAGGGACTCGGTCAAGGTCAGACCGGATAAAAGGGGATTTAACTACTCAAAACAGCCGACTATTTTGCATAGTTGGCTCAATTATATATATTTGGCATAGTTGGCTCAATTAAATCTACCTATAATTTTCTAAATTTTTGAGTGTTTTAGCAATCTTGTCGTTAATAAGTTTACTCTCTTACTATAAAGAGAAAAGGAAGCATATTTCATCGGTGAAATATGTATTATGTTAAAGAACGAATTTCAAATTAGTATATTAGTTAACGCGTTTTATAAAGTTATTTTTGTGGCATGAATTGAAGTTTATAAAACGAGCGCGAAGCAGGAGTTTTTTTAAAGAATGAATGTCTACACTCTACAATGACAATAAACACATTTTTTTACTATCTTTTTTATAATTTATTATTTTTTTAATATGCCATTATAGCACTGGATGCATTATTGGCTATTAAGTCAGTCAAAAAATTTTATCGTATAAAAAAATTTAAGATGGAAATTTTAAAACGTTATTTTATTTATTTATAAAAAGTTCATTTTAATATCACGAATTCAAGTTGATAAAAATTGTGCAACAACTTTTAAAACAATGACTTTTTGAAAATTTAAAGCTGATTAGTCGGTAATTTTTGCCTACTATTCACCGACTGAAAAAGTGGCCGGCTAGCCGGCTTATCAGACTTTTATAGATACATATTATGTATATGATTTTTTTTAAAAAGTATTTTACGTTTGTGAACATTGAAGTTTTTTAATTAAACAATTGACTATCAGCTTTAGTGGACGCGTATCTTATTGAGAGAAAAATGATAAAAGCTTATATTAAATTGGAAGTGTTTGTGACGTTTTTCTCAACAGTTTGAATTTTGTCCCTACGTAACGCTTGTAGCCATTAGTTTCAAGTCTCATCATTAGAGGGCGTAGACCTTGATAACTGTCTATGACTGTATATGGATTTGGAGATAATAATTAATAATTATATCTAGAGAATAATAATAATTTCAACAAGGGCTAACACCTGGTAACATTTGTAAAAAAATTCAAAAACACACTGCATGTCTGATTTTAACATTAAAACTAGAACTATTACTAGGAAAAATTGTTGCATATATTGGTATAATTGGTAATTATTGCATATATATTGGAATCACACACTGTATACCAAAAAAATTGCTATAATACAACGTATCTCGTTAAAAAATTTAAAAAAAAATAAAGTACTACAGGTTGTATCTCGAAAACTATAAACATTTGTATAAGAATATTTTACTTTTTAGCATTCTTTCAACGAGAGCGATCACCTAACATTACTTTAAAAACACCCTGTATATATACATTTATTTATTTTTTGAGCTAACTAGGTTGTATTTTTTGAAACCTTTAATATTATTTCTTATGATATGTGAATACTGTAAATGGTATGAAACAAACCTTGCAGTCATATTTTTTGCATTTTTGTTAGAATTTTCGAAAAATATAAGATATGCAACATTAATTACAGATTTAGAGTTTATTTTATCAAAGAAATACACAAGTAAAACACTTCCTTCAGTGTCTCTCTATGGGATAACTTACCTTACTCAACAATGATGTAATGTGCAATCTATTCCTGTAATTTTAATAGACTGGAAGTATTAATTTTGCAAAAATAATTATCAGTTCATTGAACACAAAAATGTTGATTTTTTTTATATTGTAAATGGTAGGTTATTTAGACTGCTTTTTGATGATTTGTAGCTTGAAGTAAGTTACCTTTTTTCTTTCTATTTTTAATTTTGAGACAGGAATGTAATGCCTTGATTCATTTTTATCATAAGAAATTAGACAAAATATTCTTACCTGCTGGGTTATTTGTGTGCTACAAATAAAAGATTTTTGTATTTTTTACAAAATCATGTTTTGATCAATTGATTTTTGTGTTTTAACAAAATCAAATTGTTTTTCTTTATCTGCGATCTGATATAGTTGCGGTTTGTCAAGTAGGGGCCCCAGGGGAAAATGAAAACCAAGAATCCGAAACTATTTAGTGTTGAAATCAACACGTTTGCCGACACAACATAATTCATTTACCAACTGTTTTTTTCAATTAAGGGTGATGTAATTTGCAAGTGTGTGCTTTCCTAACTGCTTAGCTATCAAGAATTCATAGTTTTCATCATCAAATGATCAATGTAAACTAACTGAAACAGTAAAACATATTTGCACATTCATGTAACAAAATGTAAACATGAGCTGGACTGCGATTGGTTGTTTGTATCATGTTATATTTCGTATGTAAAAGGATAACATGACTTGTGAGTTAATTACCAACATAATAAAACAATAATTGTTTACCGTTAACATAACCAATTGGATATAACATGAATCAAAGAAGTCAGGTGTTATTTTAGTCTTTATAAAACAGATAAAAATCTTCCTTTTCCAATCAGTTGTGCATTTTTTACCTTGAAATTCGTTCTTTGTAAACACTTGTCACAATGAGTGTGCAATTAACGGTTAGATTCGCGAATTGAATTGTTTTTTTCTCGTTAAATTCGAGTACTGTGAAATACATTTTAATCCCTCTTTCTGAGAAGAATAATCGAAATATATTCATTCACACCAAGTGCTGAAGAGTCGACTGTTGCCCAGGTAACATCGTTGAAAATGAAATTTATTTGATGTCTGCGTTATTTAATTCCTTTGAAGTCTTTTGTCCGTTTATCAAAAAACGAAAATGACGAAATAAACGTCCTTCGTTACTTAGATCTTGCTTTAATTAGCAAGTATTGATAACAAACTACGGCAACTTTGGAAAAATCTAATTTGAAGCACTTTTAATTGAGTTTGATCGATTATTAGATAAGTTTAATGTTTATTATCTAGTTTGTTAGCGAAATTTTTCCAAAGTACTTGATACAAAGGTGAAAACATTATTTCTGTTGTTCGTGGAATTTGAAAAACACGAAAACATCTACAAATCAATCTAAAGTGGACGAGTTATTGATTATTGAAATTGTACACAGTTACATGAACGGAATTAATCAAATTGGGTGAGGTTTTTTTGTTTTGGAAAAACAACCTTTGTCACAATAAACAGTTGATCAGTTTTCAACCAATCGTGTTTTGTTACAAGCGGTTTCAGTGTTTATTCGCTATCTAATGCCATAAAACGATTAAATCTAAATTTAAAAACGAATTATGTATTTCAATAAATTAATATATTTTTGATACATAAAAAGTATGTATTACACATGGAAAAAAATGTAATGTTGTTGCATAAATAATACCTCTTTCGATTATTTAATGTTTTCCAAAATATTTCGTCCGTATAACAAGCGTTTCTGTTACAAAACTCGTGCTTGAGAAATCTGCCAAAACCATCGAAAATCGACCAGTCTGCATAAAAGTTGGTTACTTTGATGAAAGGAGCCGTTTCATGAAATGTCTGGTCAGTTTATGAAACACTGACATTTATGTAAATGCATTGTGTTTTTTATGTTTAATAAAATAAATGGGAATTACATCAAATGGCGCTAACGAAATATAAGCATCTGGTGAAATCGGACAATACATAAAATATCTAGCTATTGAATGACATATAATAATTATAATAGTTAAATGTTATTTATTAAATGTCACATACGGCTTTTGGTTTTGATAAAAAAGTTATAAAATGTCTCTTGTTTATAAAAAGGCTTTTTGTATTCTTAATGCTTGTGATATTTTTTGTGCGATTGACATTTTCATTCAAAAAAATATTTAATTTTATATAAATCTCTTTAGTGTTCTAGAACGGTAAGTAATAATGCTTACCGTCGAGTTTTTATTGGCAACATGTAAACAGGATACTGACTGACTGACGAATTTTCGTTAGCAACGAGTAAACAATCCTTACTCTTTTGGAAACAGGCTCTGTAACAAGCAGAGTTTCAATTGCGCAAAAATATTTTCAGTATATTGATTTTTCTTTGATTTTGTTTGATCTTTGTTTTATTCAATATGATTAGCCACTTGATGATGAATCAAATTTATTCGCTTTAATGTATAAATGTAAACGTGGTGATTAGCAGACGATATTTTTAACTGGTGACGTAAATTCATTGCTAGATGGCTCGGATTTTATTATGTATGTGTAGTTTGTAAAATACAAAATGGTCAGGTACATAATATTGCGCCAAATTACATAAAATTAAATTTGTGTCGCTACATTTTATGTCACAGCTCACAACATAATATTTTTGTGCCTTAACATAATACATTTAAGTTTTGGCATAAATAAAATTCAATTTTATCTGAAATTTTAAAGAACTTTCGATTAAACCAAGTATGCCACGCCATAAGTATTTGTCAAGTGACGTATCGCAATTTTTCTCCGCTAACTCGATGCGAAAACAATGCTGTTTATCTATGTTTTTATGTAACAAGTTAATTTAGTACGTGCTCGAGCCGCGTTTAAATCGTATTTGTTCGATTTCAGGTTGTGCAGGAGGACCGTGACCAGTCTGAAATGATCCCCGAAGGCGCCCCCTTGGACCTGACGCACAGCCAGCCGCCTCTGCAGTCCCTCCCGGTGTTCCACAGTCAGAATTCGAACTCTTCAACTGGCACCGACATCCTGGACCTCAGCATGCCCGACAAGAACTCGACGACCGAGGTGTGCTACGTGTGCGGAGACGGCTTTCCGCGGGGAAGTCTCGAGACTATTGCTGCGAAGCAGCTGCCCGACTCCCCGGTGCAGCCTTTTTTTCCCAGCCTGATCGAACACCCGCGGCCCAGCCGATCGCGCCCTATTGACTCCACCGGCCGGGTGCAGGCTTGCTCCGAGTGCCAGAAGCACCTCATCAAGCAGTGGCAAGCTTTCCAGGCGCAGAGGGTGCCTCATTCCGAGCGGAACTACACGCTAAGGAAGCGCCAATCCTCCACGTTGGACACCACGACGTTTATTTGTTACACTTGTGCCTTGGAGTATCCTTCCAGCAGCATACGGTTGCTGTATTGTTGTCCCAATGCCGAAAAGGAGAAGTATTATCCGTTTATACAGAATTTGAAGGCGCCGCCAGGGGCTAGTCCAATTAGTCCTCAAGGGATGGTACAAGTGTGTTATATTTGTTATAAGGCGATTCCGCAAAAGTATCAAGTGTTTGGTGGTGATCCGAGTGCGATTGTTAATAATCATGTGTCGGTGACTGATGTGCAGTATCATAATAGTACTTCTTCAAGGCCGAGTACGGTTAAATCGCCAGCGAATAGTGCGGGCTCGGATATTAGGTATAAGCCGTACGACATTAATCCAGCAATTATTACGAGTAAGAAGAAACAGGCGGCGTTGGAAAGTCGACAGTTGATGAAGGTAAAATTACTAAAAGTATTACTCACTAAATAAAACTTATCTGATCTTAAAAATAATCTTAACAGATCTTAAAAATAATGGGTGAGAAAATCGAGAGATTATTGTAAAAGCACGTTTTATCTATAATTTGTTCATCAATAATGTGCAATACAGACTTTAAAAGTCTGTATGAATCTCTTTACTGTCATTTTAACAGTAAATCACTTTTTATTTAGTGATGCTTTAATGAAAAAACATAGCTAAAAGTAGATGTATACTGTTCCAAACCAATAATGGCATATTTGACTTTAAATGCAAGTCATCTGTTTATTAGAAGTGCAATAAAAATTGTATTGTTACAAAACGCAAGTAATTTATAGTCGTTAGATAGAACTTTCGATACCATCAGAGAAAACCCTCAGAAACAGATTAAGTTCAGGTAAAAGTGGTGACAAATTTGCATGCCCCGGGCGGTTTTCTCAGATGGCATCGATGAGTCAACAATACAATCTTGATTGCACTAGTAATAAACAAATGACTTGCCTTTAAAGTCAGATATGCCAATATTGGTTTGGAACTGTATATACTGTACAATTTTGTTCAATTTTAATGCCATATTCGGGCTTTCGAGACTTGCGTTGATTTATCCTATTACTAACTAAATTCTTTAATTAATGGGGTTAAAAACAAGAACGTAAGTCACATTTTTTTGCAGAAATGCATCAAAATTTACGGTGCAAAAACATCAAAACTGTACTTATAGGAATCCATCTTACCTTCCATAAAATTCAAAAAATTATTTCATCTGTTTTTATTAAACTAGTTTTGATGTTATGATACGGTATTCTACTTCTTGATTGGCAGTGAATCAATACAGCTATTGCAGCTCAGTACCTGTTTATTACCTGATCTTACCAATTTCTATTGGTAAGATCTCGTCGTTTATCATCTTCTCAGTAAAAGTAATGAACATAATAATTGTGGTAATTGACATTCTCGCCAGAGATCTATTGTTCAGAGATCTGTGATTTTAGTCACAGTAGCTGTTTTGTCATGGTCATATATTGTCTTCAATACATTCAGGGAAAATGGAAATATTCACTAAACAAAGGGCGATAGTTAAGCTGTTAAAATTAGAAATAGTCGACACAATAAATAATAAATCTCAGTATACCTCATTAGGAAGAGATAATAAATTATAATAATGCTAACGGCTTAAATATCAAACTTTTCTTGGAGTAATTTATGATTTTAGTCAAGATTTTTATTTTTGTGTAAATATTATACGAGTATACTTATTATTTTTTATGGAATTGGAAAAATGGAAGTACAATAATAATAAGTCATTATTATTGAAAATTGGTTTACAGATTATAAGATCTAACTTTATCAACCAATTGTAAATACATGTACAAATTTAAAACAACAGTAAGAAAGAAGAAAAAATAAGACTTGAGAAAATTATACAGCTATGCAGCGTAATGCATTATGACATATAATTTACTAATGACATAATTTTACAGCGGTTGGCTGAAAAAATTATCTAATTTATCTGCAACATCTGGTGTAGTGAAGACATTGTAATGGGTTCGAATTTGTAGTGTTCATTGATTCTTCAATTAAAAGACTTAAGAGGGGAACTTTGACCAAAAATTTGGAAAGCAAATAAGGACAATCAACTATAATTAAAATGATTTGAAAGAAATTTAATGTTCGCTAATTTAAGGCTGTAGGCGAAATGGCGAAATAACCATGCTTAATAGAGATATAGGGATAGGAACTTTTTTTGCAGCATTTAGAAAGACATTTATTATAATAAAAACTAAGTTGTCGTAGAGAAAAAAAAGTTGATTCCGGATGTAGAATATTAGTAATTGAGCAGCTGTACCTGTAGTTGGAATTATTATTCATTATTGTAGTAATTATTTTAGATTATATTAAAAAGTGGAAAAAAACACTTTTGTTGTTTAATTAGTATAAAATCAGTATTGACTCACCCTCTACAGTTTGTCTACTTTGTGTCTAAAATAAATCAATAGAATTGATTATTATATCATATTTATTCATTAAATTAAACACTAGATAAAATGTTATATTGAAAAATGACTTGTTTCTATTTAAAAAGCAATTAACTTCTTGTTGATCTATTGTTTAATTTCAGCGTAAAAAGACGGCACGTGTATTATAATTATAGTCTGTCATAACTTACAAGAAAATCATTATTTTAAATAAAATTGTCGAAGAATAAGTAAATGAAAATTTTATACAAGTATATTTTTATTTCGAAATGTACATCTCTGCAATTTGCACAAGTTTCGACTCCTGAATCAATCAGGATAAGTAAATATTTTATTGCAGAAATACGGAAGCAGAAGTTTTTTGTTCTTGTTTCAAATACACGGAAGAAACTAATTTTGTTATTACCAATAATGGATCAATATTGTCCGAAGTTAAAGTAAACAGAATTGTTTTTGTTGTTTATAAAGATGATTTGTTTGATAACATACAAAAGATACACTTTCTCAAATTAAATTTGTATCAAATGTCTGATGTAAGGAAAAAAGGTGTAACTGTAAATATATGTTTCTTTTTGGTTGCCTTGAGAGGTCAAATTCAGGTCTTAAGCTCAAAGTTCTCAGTCAGGTTTCGTTGATACGATTACACCAATGACGTATTTTGCGGAAACTCTAAAGTTAATTTTATGATAAATTATTTGCAATTTAAATTACAAAGTCGGCAAGTTTCCAAAAAAATAAAATCAGAAGTGACATTTACCAGATTGTGTTGCTAAATGATTGTTACACCTACCGTTTTCAACCAATCAGCGTTAGCTACTAATGTCCTCACGCGTTAGAGATTTGGTAACCTTCAATGGTGATAACTTTTACGATTGTTATGTAAACGTTATCAACATTGTCATGGCTGTATTACCCTAAATATTGCAAGAAATATTTCAGAAATTAGCTAATTTTTATGCTTATCGCTTTAATAATTAATTAGAAATGGGGAAGACAAGATTTTAGGTCATTAGAAAAAAAATCAAAATGATAATGATATGATAATAATAATATAAAAATAAAAAAATGTAATTTAAAAGTTAGGATAAAATTTGCTACAATACACTGCTTCCGTATCAAAACTAATAACTTTATTACATATGGGGGTGTTTTTAAAATTACTTTAGACTTGCCTTTATACAAATGTTTTTATTTTTTTGATATATACGATGTAAAAGTTTTTGTTCAAAAACATTGTTGTTATACATAATGTATCTCAAAAAGAGCATGATTGTCTCCTATCTCAAAAACCAGCAACATTATAAAAGGCAAATTTGGACATTTAATATTGTTTTAATACGGGCTACCACCAGGTATAATTTCAGCACATACTTCAACCACACCCTATATAGCAAATTGCTATAATACAGTGTCGTACAAAAACAACTTTGAAAAATCCTGCATTGAATATTATAATTTTGACTATTTAGAATTCTTTCTATGAGCCTTGATGAGCTGTGTTAAAGTTTCTAATTTCAAAAACACCTTGTTTTTGAGTATTGACTGTAAGCAAAAAGTGGAACACTATTTTTTTTTTCAATTTATCAATGTTAGTGGTGTTTTTTTTTTGTAATTTAATTTATTTAATATACAACTGAACATTTTAAATTAAATTGCGATCAAAAGTGTCACATTTCGTCGATTTGCTGCTTTCTTTTTTTCAATGTTAAAAATCGAATCCTTTCCAACAATAAAATTTCATAGTTCGATGACTCGTCAGATTCTTAATTCCAACCATTAAATCGAAGGTCTTCGTTTTTTTTTGTCTGCAATTACTTCACCGCCAGTAATTACATTTCTTCATTTTCGCTATTGAAAAAATCATCTGTATAATTTTCCAGGCAAGTATGGCTTCGAGGACCACTTCACCTGCGCCAGACATCAACGGTCAACCGTTGACTCAGAGCTACAGATGTTATATTTGTGCTGGACTTTTTCCACGTACTCAAATGGAATGGTTGAGTACATCGCCCGAAGGAATGAATTCACATGCTATGCATTTTCCCTGTCTTAGAAATGTTGCCAGGACGTCGGAAAATAGCTGTATGGACTCCCACGGACGAGTACTTAGCTGTACCAGATGCGTCAATCATTTAGCTCAACAGTGGGAAACTTATGAAAATGAAAGAGTACCTCTGGAAAGACGAAGGTAATTTTTTGATAATTTATCTAGAATTTTTATACATCTTTGTTTTGATTGAACTTATTCTCTCTAAAATGGTTAAAAATTAGTTTTTTTGGTGGTACAAAAGACAATATGTAAACGTGGCAACAAGTTTATTTAAAGGAAATGTTTTGTGACATATTTTTATTGACATTAAAGGTTTTTATAAAAAATATATCAATAATAACGTTAGTGAAACCTCATATAGTTGAAAAAAAGCTACTTCATTAAAAAAAACTAAAGTAGATTGGCTATTTGGTGTGGCTACAAAATAAAATATTTAATTAATAATTGTTAAAATAACTGACGTCAGACAAATGACATCACATAATGCATCAAAATGGTTAATAAACTTCTGAAGAAATGTGTCGTTACTTTTAATTTGATATTGAAGCATTTCTTTACTCAAGAATTATGACATAATAGTTTTTTTTTCTTAAAAGAACTGAAATTTATGGTATTCATTTGTCATAAATTTGCCACACGACTATTGTTGAGACTGGAAATTAATAATAACACAGACTAATACTACTACAGGTGTTGTTATGTTATTTCTATAATTGGTTGAATTAAATGTAAATTGCTTGTATAATTTTTTTTTCTATATTGAAAATTTAATTAATATGACATTTGCCTTTATATATAATCTTCTTCTGGGAATGTTAAAATATAGTCAAGATAAAGCTCCGACAGCTTTTAATTATGCAAATTGTGAATTAGAATGAACCACATATACTTTCACTGTGTTGGCTTAGGCTTAAAGATATTCTAGGTAAAGGTCTCAGTATTTGTTGGATAAATCATTTTTGCAACGGTAAAACTCACAGAATTAACTATAAATGGCCATACAGTCTGAAATTAGTATTGTAAGTAACAAAAAAACAATGTTTAGAACGAAAAATATAATACTTGTTCACTGTATTTATTCACTGTCACAATTTCATATTTAAAAACTAATTACAATGTCATTCTTCCACTTGTTTTCTTTGTTTTGTTTTTTATCTATTACTCAAAGAGCTGATCGTACTTGTAATTTACTGTTTAATGTTATTTCTGACTTAGTTTTATTATTGCTAAGCGTAAAAGCATGCAAAAGAATAAATAAACGTGTAAAATCGTAATAAATTTCATAACAAGCGATTTTTTGATGAATCAGCTGATGGCGCCTTATCGGCCATTTTAATTACCTATAGATATGATAGGAAAACCGGTATAATTGCAATAGAATGTGACTGTAATAAGGCAATAGGGTACTAATAAAAATCCGCTTGTTAGTGTGGAAAACACAAAATACTTCAATTTGGCAAACCAATGATTCTACTTGTATCAAAATTTTAACATAAAACTGAGGTTGGCATTAAATTTTATTTGTAAAATGGGTCATTTGCAGGTATGAAATTCCTATGCCTGATCCTACGTCGTCCAATGGTGACCGAGGGATTCCCACACCTCCTAGTACAAATAGTGAAAGGACAATAGCGAGTAATCCTGGAGGAAGCAGCATTTACTGCTTTCTTTGTGGATTACATTCGGAGTTTACTCTAGCTAGGGTGGTCTATGGCAGACCACAAGGTAACTAATCTCCAATGATTATTCTCAGTCTTTTAACAATTGTTTTCAGGACGAAATGCTCCTTATTTCCCATATCTTCTCCAACGCGTTAGTCCTCCAAACACCGAACAGTTGCGAGAAGATGGTTCGGCTCTAGTCTGTACGTTTTGTTACCACAGTTTAGTGAGTCAATGGAGGAGATATGAAGCTCAAGGAGCAGGAGCTCCCTCTGCCGATAAACGTGAATACAACACTCACGATTATTGTTGTTACGTTTGCGGAATTACAACGTATAGGAAACGTGTGAGGGCGCTGTTAATCAAGGTACTACTTTAATCAAAAAATTAAACTAAATATTTTACGTAGTCTTGTTTTCAGGATTTTCCTTTCCTCAGGTTTCATCCCCAACCTGATCGATCTTTATTACTAGAAAACGGCGATTATGCTGTTGTTTGTTTGGACTGTTATGAAACTTTAAGAACGCAAAGTTTAGAATATGAAAGGTGGGGATTACCATTAGATAAACGCCAGTATAATTGGATAACGCAACCTCCGCCTCCTGAGGATAGCCCGGAAGCGACCATTGCAAGACTGCCCAGTGGACAACGAAGTGATAAAGTTGTAAGTTGTAAAAAATGAAATTTTCACAAAAATACAATATTTTTTTAAGGTCCCTCCAACTTTTTTGGCCAAACCAACAAAGAAAAATTGTTCACCAAAACTAGTAGAGAGGAAGACTGGCACCAAATCGGAACCTGGTGGTGAGTCATTTTTTTCTAGTGTAGATTGATAAAAAAAAATTGTCATCGTCTGATTTCAAGTACCCACTTGTGAATTTTTGCTTTTAAGCAGTATTTTTTTTGTCGCGTTTTGATAAGTTTTCTGACGCCGTAACGTCAGGTAATGTTTTTTTATAAGTCATTCACAAGTTTGTACCTATTTTTAACTAGAACTTGACTAATTCAATTTGCGATTTTATTCTAATAAGAAAAATGAATACTTCCATTATTTTTATTGAAGTTTTCACTTTTTATTTCCCAAAAAAATATAAATGTTTTGTTTATGGTTAACACTTTTTAGGGACTTTACCGAAGTTATTTAGTTAATACATTTTAATTTTTTTTGTGTCTTTAAATAGATTTCTTAATTATTAGATATTTGGAGAGAAAAGTGTTAATTTATTGTACGATTTTTGACAGTTTGCTTTACTTATTAGACGTATTTGTAGATTCAATTATGATTTAGCCTTATTTAAAATGTTTATAGTAGCCTCATTTTTTTAAGAATCAATTGATTGTAAAAATTAGACGTCATCATTCAATTAAATTTCTTATCTAAAATAATGTATAAAAAGAATATTGAACTGCGAAATTAAACCGGTTTTTATTAATTTAAGTGCTTTTTTAATTGAAAATCTCGTATTTACTGGATTTGGTCAATTTCTATTGTAATTTTAATGGGCAATACTTCATTATGAGTTTGCAGTTTAATTAACAATTTTTAAATTAAATTTATAGTCATGCGTTGCACATTTATTTTATCTCAACTCTAACCACTGCATTAAAAGCTGTTTTATAATCTAACCAAAAATAATCGTTCATTTATTGCAAATAAAATTATTTGATGGTATATCATGTTTTGTTTAAATAAATAATAAATGTTGAAAATCAGTAAAGTTGGCAATTAAATCTGGGAAAAACAAACTTTGGGATAAAAACAAATTACCTGAACTGTAAGTTACGGATGAGCAGGTACATATCCATCAAGAAATTGAAAATTAATTACTTCTTTGTGAATCACGAGAATTTTTTTCACCTTTTTGGTTTTTTGCGAAAAAAATCTCTTTTACTGCGGTATTTGGTGAATTAAAAGCATGGCAAATTTTGATTAAAACCACAGCTTGGAAAATTTTAATCAAGAGTAATTGGAATTAATGAAATGTATTCACAAAGGTGATATTATTTTAAAATGCTGAAAATTCTTTTGGTAAAAAGTTAATTAAGAAATTATTAAGGGAAGTTGTAATTTCGAGTGTGGTATTATTAAAAATAAAGTTTCTAAGTTATTGTGGTAGTCGGCAAGAAGTGGTTTGGTTTTATCACTTGTTCACAGTATTCTCTGAGTTGTTTATTGTCTTTTGTCTGGGTCCCATATGTGGAAAATGGTCTTTATCAGAATAAATTATTTTGGTTGTAGTTTATTTAGCTGCTTTATTTAGAAACAAAAATATGATTTTTTAAGGACACTTAACAGAATAGATTTGGAGCAATAATTTATTACAAATTTCAAAACATTAAAATAACAATATGATTGTTATTGTAATAATAGAAATTTTAATATCAGTTTAAATATTAGTTATAAATTTAATAACAACTATATTTTTTCCCTAAAATAATAAATAATTTCAGCAATATACTCGAATCCTATATTATATTAGTTTTATTAATTTAAACAAATACAAGGTTTTGTAAATACACATAAAAACAAGTGTTTTCTTAAAATACAGTGCGTTCAAATAAAAAGAAGTCATAGTGTATCATAGATTTGAAAACGTAAGTCGTAGCTGATATACGTCATCTCGAATGGAGTTCTGTCTCTACATTCTTGGATGGAGTACTATCATTCTTTTGCCGTTTTCTCACTATTATAAAAATATGATTCAGTTATAAATGTTTTATGAAGTTGTGAAAACCAGTTTAATTCAGACAGCTAAGGGACAAATGATGACATGTATCAAAGATAATCCCTACGTTTTCAAATATATGACATACTACGACGCCGTTTTTATTTGAACGCTTTTATAAATGCAGTATTTTTTTAAACAAATAGAAATTTTTATTTACACTTATAATAAAAACTAGATGAATCACGAACAATGAGTTGAATGTGCGCAATAAATGTTTCAAGTGCTTTAAAGGCACTTAAATACACGTGTATGAATGTTATTTTTTATTTTACCTGCAAGATGATTTATAGATGTCAATTATAAACTTTTTATCAAAACATGTTTTTGGTTTTTATACATTTTATGTGATCACAAATTACAGTTTGTTTAATTTAGGTAAATTTATGTCGGATTTGAAATTATTACTCGCCTTGCTGTAGCCCCCTGATCGGTCATTTCATTTCCTTAATGGAAGTTTCTTTAAATACCTGTAAACGTATAAGATGGGCTAAAATAAATTTACCATGTATTTTATCCTTTTTTAGATTATTAATTTATAGAAATGTTATTTTATTGTCCTCAAGACAGTATAAAGGTTATAAACTCGTTGTTAACGTAAACTTGTCGGTAAGCATTTTGTTTACTTGTCACCAACGGTAAGTATTACTTACCGATCTGGAATGAAAAACATTCTTAACGAAGAAAATGCAAAACTTTTTATAACTGGGAGTCTCACTAATAGAGAAACGCAGAAACTTAAAACTGGACAACAGTCTATAATGTCCTCAATATTAATAAAGATTTCATCGTTTATTGTTTCTCATTTACAAATTTTGCTTTTTGCAAAAATGGAAGCACATATTTCGGGGTAAAAACTTGCAAAAGAACGACATTTTTGAAAGTGCGACTGGACCTCCTTAATATTATAGTCTAGGAAACCGTGATATTTGCTGTTAACTTGCTTTAACATGATCTTCTAATAGAGATAGTATAATAACCACCAAAAGCAAATGGCATTGTAACTTTTTGCTTTACTGGCTAAACTTGCTAATTGTAGTAAACCATGGTTTTGATATATCTCTGTTATGGTAGAGTACTCGAGAATCCAATGAAACATCGCAAGTTTCTAGCGCTTGACTATAACAAGAGATATAGGGCTCGCCAATTAAATAGTCGTAAAAGTAAAATAGTCGTAAAAACTATGTGAAAAGTCATTAAATTAAGTAGCCGTGGCCTTGATACAGGCGACCAGCATTGTTTTCGATGTTACAAAGCGTAAAATAACTAATTGTTACTAACTAAAATTTACTAATTCATCACAGAAGTGCAGCCGTGCCCTTGAACAGTTGCACTTCTGTGATCAATTAGTAACGAAATGTTGATATAGTTGTCCATGTAGACAATGATTAGTTATTTTACGCTTTATTACATCGAAAGAATGCTGGTCGCCTGTGTCAAGGCCACGGCTACTTAATTTAATAACTGTTTACATAGTTTTTACGACTATTTTACTTTTATGACTTAATTGGCGAGCCCTATATCTCTTGAATCAAGAATACATGGTGAGTCAAGAAGTAGGGCTGCGAGAAAAAAGGGTAGATCGATCAATGAATTTTTTTATTGACTCGTTAATTTATGACGATAAAAGAACTTGAAGAGTAGGTGCGAGTATACTTTTTATTTTCAAAGTATGTTATACTGCAGTGATAAAATAGTAGTTCTTCACAATTTATGGTTTATTTGTTTATGGGGTAGTCATAAATTATTTGATTTTTGAGGTATCCATAAAGGACCGTTGTCTAACAGGTAGGTCAAAATGGGCATATAAAACATTTTTGAGAAGAAATTTCATTGCAAAATACGTGAAAAAATATTCGATCTCTCTTTTTTTCTTTTTTAATACAAGTAATCGGAAAAAAAAGTTGATTTATTTATGATAGTTTTTTTTAGTGCGAAACATGTTATTGTAGAATCATAAGTAGTACTTTATTTTTTTTACGAACTTTTGTGACCGGAAATAAGCTTTTTACTGGAACATAATTATACATTTTAATGATCTTTATAGCTCATACTTTACCCCTTTTTATCTGACACTCAAAAGATTCATTAATAAATGGGGGAAATATTCACAAAATTAAGAAAATTGACATTTTAATTAATGACAATTTTTCCATAAAACTTAAGTTGTTACAGATATAAAATATGGGTGTCCTTTTGGTAAAATTAACTTAATTGATGTTAAGAGTATGTTGATTAAAAAAAAAACCAATATTAGATTAATTATTTACAGTGAATGAATAGTTAAACTCTTTTTTTTTTAATCATTTGAGTTATACTTTACGAGACTACCTGTACATATAAGATAAAATTTATTTTTTCGGGACCTACTGTATGTCACAACTAATTTTGTTTTTATTTTTCTAATTAATTAGAGAGACAAAAAGAAAAAAATGTTTGCAATCTGTATTGTTTAAATGTTTATCAAGAAAATTCCTAAACAAAAATATATTAATAAATATTTTTGTGACATAAAAAATAAACTAATCTTTCTATTTTTTGCGTAACCGGAATTATGGGATTAAAATATTTGCAGGTGTTTTTCCAAACCAAACGCATTTGTATTTTGCTTTATAGAAAGATAAAAAAGAATTTGGTAATCCTTCCAATTGCCGGAGATATGAGACTTGAAATTAGCGTCACTAATATTTTTCTCCTTTCTTTCGGTTTTCTTCCGGAATAAGTTTTCTCTTCCATTCCAATCTTTCACTCCCTAATCCCCATCCTTGTCGAATTTTTTCGCCCAGAATTCCACCGAGATTTTCTCCTTTCGTCGTGCATAAAAAATCAAAGCCTGCTACCCCGTTGTACGCGCAATAAACACGATTTTCCTTATGCATTGTGAAAATTGTGGATAATCCTCCTTAGCCTTCACCAACCCAACAGGAAGTAAATAAAGACGTCGCGTTAACAGATCGACGGACGGAACACATGCGCCGCATCGTCAAGGGTTGTGCGGGGCGTGGAGGGGTGTCACAAAGACTAGGGGCTTCCGCCACCGCCACTTCCACCCCCAGTCTGCTCTTGCCGGCGGGTTGAAATCAAGTATCGCAGACTAGTAGGGGTCGCGCTTGTCAATAAACGCCTTTTTGCGGTATCACACGCCCAAAAATATCGCGCTAGAAATACATCCCTCTCGCTCTCGCCCTCGATTATTTTGTTATTGTGACGTCATCGCGGTTTTGTTATTGTTTTTAAATGGCTTCGGACGATTGCGTGAAAAACGAATTGATAATTAAGGGGTGGAGAAATTTTTTTTTCGAGTGAGGGTCGTGATGACGTGATTTAGATAGCGTCCGATTTTTTCTTCAAGTGATAAAATGGATTTTAAACATTCGCACTATCTCCCTAATTTACAACATCCGCACCCTTATTATTACCCGGATGTGGGAGGTAAGATTGCTTCAGGGACTTATCCTGTATTTAATTATATAAACAACAAATTAAATAATTTTAGTTCTTATTATTAGACTTGTAATAAAGTAATTTTTTGAGATTTTTTTCGCGGAAGTATCCTATTCATAAAACCATCATACACACGATATTAAATATTCATTGGTTTCTGTGTTGCTTTGCTTTCTGGTTATATTCTGCTACTCTCATAGGGACGGTTTCTGCTCGGTCGAGTGCCGGAAATACGAAGATAACAACTTTGAGGAATTAACGATTTTTTTCAAGATTTTTCTTGAAGGGTTTTGTTAATTGTTTGGTGATATTAAAGTGGATTTTATAATCGGGATCGATTGTACTCGTGTTTTATGGGGATCAGTTCAAATGTCGAGGCCTGAAGGGTCTCGATAGTGCTTGGCAAGGTCACTCGGTTCATTTTTCCTCAGATACGTGTTCACACGTTGTAATCGAGAGGTTATCAATTATTTCCCATTGGAATAATTTCTGATTATTACGTCTCGTCTTGTGTTTTAGTTAATGTTTGTAAATAATTTTTAATAATTAGATAATGATAAAAGTCATTAATTTTTATTTATTCAAATGTGACATTGTTTAAACGAATTTGTAATAACAAGATGATTTTGATGTGTGGATTTGATATTTATTATTTACTTCCGTCAAATGTTTTTGTTTATCACGTATTATTTTATTTTTTTCAAAGTTATACAACAAAATGTTCATTTATTTTAATGAAGAGGAAATGATTATATTTTGTACAGACAGATGAAAACAGACTAATATGTTTTTAATTTAATTAAAACTTGTTTAGTTATAAAAAAATGCCGATTTGTTGTAGGTGTTCTTTCAAAGGGTTGAAACAATTCATGCGCGGTCTTTCTACATAAATGCTTCTCTTTGTAGAAATAATGCATGGCTTCTATTTACATTAATTGTTTATATAATACTTTGTATCAGAGCATTTTTTTGCAATGAACAAGTTAAAAAATGTTGCTCTACTTAATTTTTGTGTTTATACGAGTGCGTTTGTGTAATTAATAGTTTTAATTACTTACCACTAATTGAACTATCAAACCGTATAAATGTTTTTAGAAACCATTTTAGTTTTGAATAAAAAAAAAATTTGATTGAGGTAAACTGGATTTGTGAGTAAATTTAATTTAATCATTTAACTACCTTCTGTGTATGTTACAAATTCCATTGAACAGTTTTTTTCAAATTAATGATTAATTTTGAGTAATGAAATAAATTAAAATAAATTATCAGATTTTTTATTACCTATTTATAAGAAAAGGAATATATTTTTTTAATGGTATAAGGTTTGCCGTTTTTTAGAGTCTAAATTAGCAATGTTGGGTAAATTAATATTAAAAAAATTTGCTTGTAACTTTTAAATTTAAATTTTGTGAGCTCTCTTATGGCTTGTAGATTTTAAAATTTCGCTTTTAATGTTTGGTTTTCTCGATAATTCTTCGTAATGCTCTTCCTAAATTTTTTGATGTTAAAGATTTTATGTAAAAAGGAAAAGGAGTGTACTCGTAATTCTACTGTACTGTATCTTATGAAATAACCTAACCAAGACCTAAAAAACTAGGATTAGATACGTGGTTTAAATCTGAACAATTAAATGCCTTGATTTTGGGCGGAAGCTATTTATTTGCTTTAGAAAACTGTAGATATTTTTTTTTACTTTTTCTCTATAGTTTTTAATTACATATAGATTGCTTTCTTGCAAAAAATGCCGGACTATAAGGTGTCTATAGCAGTTCTCTGTAATACACCGCCCTGCAAAACATTTGTCGGATTATCGGAGTTCTACTGTATTGCATTTAAAGTTTAAGTCAGCCCCATCTCTGAGAAATTGTGTAAGACATTAAAATTTCAAATTTTGACAGTTAGTTACCTACATTATTGACATTAACACACTTGATTTTTCGACAAATTAAAAATAAATTTTAAAATTATCGTTTTTCGGCCTTGTGGAGGATCCGTGCAAAAAGTAATATTCAAGAGACGTGTGGGAACAGTTATGCTTTATTCGTGCGAGATTTTTCACTCGTGTAAAAACAAAATATATGTTCTTGCACTATTTTATAATTTTTAAAAGAACTTATAAGAACGCACTTATTTTGCGTGCATTTATATATCTTGATAGCTGTTAAAACATTAAAATTTTTTTTTTTACATAAAAAAAGTAAGAAACGAAAATTATAAAAGATAGTTTAAAGAACTTGTTTTTAAGTCATTCTGGGCGCACATTCTTTATAAAACGCGTGCTTTGTTCTTGTTCTATAAATCAAAAGGTGACTTTGTGCTACAAAAATTGACTTTTCGAAACTCGTTCTTTGATGTACTATTCCCAAACTTGTTTTTTAATATGCTATTACCTAACTAGGGTCGGTTTTTTTACTAGAGAGACACAACTAAGTTTTTTTAAATTTGAATTAATCATCATTTGCGATGTTGGTTGATTTCGAAAATTAACTAATCAGTAATCACAAATGAGTATGTTTTAATTTTGCAACTTTTATTGGTTTCTCTCTGGTATAATAAAGCAGACTATAGTGGGGTAAAAGCTTCTTTATTGCTCGAGTGTAAAGATTGCAGATTACAAGGGCGTAACCCAAATTTATCTGTAAGCATACGAGTTAAAGTAATGAGCTTTAGCTCACGTGTGATGCACAATATTTTATCTATGGTTGTCCAGGATTAAATAGGAATTCTTTTTAATACTCTTTTTTTTTTAAGAAAATCACAATAGTATGTTACTTATAGAGGGTTATAGCATTCAGACAATTATTTTTTTCTATTATAAATTTTGCGGAAAAATAGGTACATAATAATGAGTAAAATACGATGAGTGACTTGAAAAGTCTATCTATTTCTGTTGACAGAGTATCTGAAAATTAATGAATTCAATACGTTAATCAGTTAAGTAATAATTTTATTACATTATTTAGTTTGGTAATGGGGTGCAGAAACCGGACATTATTGCAGCAGTAAGAGGCAAAGAAAATCTACCATAAATTAAATTCTCTATTAAAAAAATAGTAAAATAATGTTTGTGAAAAAATTTAATGAAATTTAACTCAAATATAATAATGTAAACATTCAGCTCAAATTTTTAAAGAAGCGCCGCACCGGCTTTTGTCTTGTACTGGTCTAGCGTAATTGTGATTCAAAAATTATTTCTGCCAAATAATTTTAAAACATCCTGTAGATACAAAATGTATCAACAACAAAAAATTATTTAATGCCGCAACTAAAAAAATAAAATAAACGATAACAACGAATAGATAACATGTTGTTGCCATTATTGTGTTATTTTTACAAGAGTACTTACATTTAAAAAAAACTGCAGGTAGTGTCTTCACAGAAATAAATTAGACTATTATATAATGTTCTTGAAAAACAGTACCTTATGGCACAAGTTTTATAAGAAGCACTTTGTCGCAAGCGGAGTAAGTGCGACAAAAAGCCTCATTTACGAGAAATTGTACATAGTTTTTATGAGATTATTTTATTTTTTTCAGTTCCCAACAGTCCCAAAATTGCCGCATCAACAAACGGCAGCACAAAACCGCGAGTAACCACAGGCCATGCGGTTCCCGGTCCTGGTCCCGGGACTCAATCCCAAGGCTCTCATTCTTTCGCCGCAGCTTTACGTAATTTAGCTCAACAATCAGTACCGGGCAGCGAACACTCATCAACAACGCCATCAACACAAGAACCATTACGAAGAGAATCGGGTAAGTCAACAAAATTTTCATTACCACTTCCATTAAAACATCCTTTATACTTGAAGCCAGCGTACCCGTTAGTGAGAAACCAAAAGTCAGCTCCGAATTACCTTTGTATGCAACGTCGTCTATCCGACCGACGGAGACCAGAATGTCTGTAGGAAATTCAAACGATAGATATCCTCAGACCTGTCTAACTGATTTAGGACGTAGCGGTTTTCAACCGTATCGTCCTGAAGAAAGGATTCCGCCGGTTCCTATCGGATTAGATGTTCCAGGATATCCTCCGTATCCATACCAGTCGCTTCCGTTAATTGATGAACAGCTTTATTACGAACGAATGGGGTTGTTGAGACCGCCATGGGCGCCACTAGGGCCGGCGTATTTACCCTATATGATACCAGGGGCGTCGATGCCATTATATCTACACGAAAGGTAAAAATTTACACGTTTTTCAAGTTTTCGGGTGAAATATGGCGCCTCCAAATAAGTTTTAACTCAAAAAATGTTGTAATCGGCTTTGGGTTTTTCAGTCCTAATATAAAATCAATCATTTTAGTTCTTTAGTACACATGAAGAAAAAAAAATAGCTTGGAGGCGCTTTTAAAAAGTGATTAAATAATTTCAGAACTTCAGAAGCATAAGGATCCATGTCCATTTTATTAAAGAGGATTAAGAAGCATTCTCTTTAATAAAATATCACTTTACTGTTTTAAGCCTTTATAAATGTTACCAACTGTACCTTGAATAGCACGGTCGCTGCTCTTTAAGGCAAACTGCAATCGGTAATATGCAACCAGTTTTACCATACCATATAAACTGTTTGCATTAGAATGAGAAGCTTGATAAAGAACAGCTATATTTACAGTCTGACGCTAAAAAGTTGACATGGCTACCGTGGTATTTAAGGTACAGTGAAGTTACCCCAGTAATCGACGATGATTTAAAACGAATTATACAGATTTTACTATTTTGTGGTTATATCGGGTGTTCATTTGAAAAAGTTATCATTATCAAGTTAATTATGACTTGTCAAATCTCTCATAAGAATGCATGGAGATTTGACCTATCAAAGTTAATTTGATGACTTTTTCAAATGAACACCCGATACTTGGTTGGTAAGGTAACATTTATAGAAGGCTGAGCTGCTTTAAAGGTGGACTTGGAACATATATTTTTATAAAAAGTGATATTTGCACGACAAAATCTTTTCAGGTTAAAACTCGAAGAAGACCACCGCCAGCGCTTGGCCGCCGTCCGCAAAGACGAGCATAACGAGCGCGAAATTCTCGAACAACGCGAGCTTTTACAGCAGCAACGCGAACGCGAGCAACGTGAAAAAGATCGTGCCGCCCGCGATCGCGAGAAGGCTCAACAAGCCCGGATATCCCCTCACATGCCTCCATCTCATCTCTCCACTCAATCTCCGATGATGCTTCCGATCTTACATTCCGGTTCCATGCTACCCTCAACTCCTCTCAGTCTGACCTCTTCCACCCGCCAATCCCCTCTCAGTGCCGGTTTTTTAACACCTAGTTCCCTATCGCACTCCTACCCTGCCGTACCGAGGTCGAGTCCCTCGCTGCAACGGCACTCGCCGCACGCGGGCTACTCTCTGAACTTGAGCCAGCAGCAGAGACAATCGCCGGTGATTCAGCCCTCAGGGCCCTTGATTAACAATGCGACAGGACAGATTTCTAGTCAACAAGCACCGAAAGCGCCCACACCTAAGTCGACCACTGCAGTGCCTAAGATTAGTGTGGCGCCGGCTACGGTTACAAGTACTAGTGTGGTTAATTCGAATTCTACAAGTGATATGGTGGTGAAAACTGGTACAGATGATCGGCCGACTGCTTCAAGCGCAGGTGAGGGGATTCGCGACAAAGGAGAAAATGCCTGATCTATGCTTGTGGTTTGTGAACTGTCTAGACCTCCCCCAAGATTATTTATTTTTCGGTAATTCGTGGTTTTTATTGGGTTTTTTTAGTTTATTTATGTCCTTTTATCCAGGACAATACTAAGATTTGATCAAACTGTTTTCAAATATTTATTTCAACATCTAAACTTTGTATGTATTCAATATTTTCCATTATTGTCCAATTTGTTAATGTCTTCAATTTGTAAAAGGGTAAAGTGGATCACAGAACTCAAATTTTTCTTTTATTTATATTTTTTTATTGGCAACGTTTCGATGGCTTATTCCATTTTGTGTTTAATGTTTTGATAATTTATATCAGTGGTAATATGTATCCGGTATGAGTTAAAGAGTTGGATGACCAAAAAAAGGGGTACAAAATTTTATAATACTCGCGTAGGAATCTGTAAAATTGTTCAGAAAAGCTTGAAGAAGAAAACTGTGACAATTGAAAATGAATTTTTTAAATAATAAAATTTTGTTTTCAGACATAATATTATTACAAAATTCATAAATCTTGAAAAATCTATTTATCTTTCGCGTTTTGCTGCTTTTTTTTTGTCAACCTGGACTTGTATTACAAAGAATGTTGTATAAAATGCGTAATGTATTATTTAGGAAAATTCTCACTCAAATACTGACTTTTGTATAGAATTTCCTTCAGTAACACATTATGTGTCTCTGCTTGTATAAAATAGGGTGAAATCACTATATTCCGAACCCAACTTTTTAACTAGACTGTATTACTATTTTTGTTAAGATTTTAAATGTTTTGGAAAAGTCAAATTTTCTCATTTATTCGAGTATACCCCTTTTTATTTTGCTATTATTTTATTAAATCGAATGGGTAAAAAATGTTGAAGTAAATATCTGAATTTTTTTTTCAAATAATAGTTATACTGGATAACTTAAAATAAGCGAGGGCTGTAATATATTAATCGTTTTAAAATAATCGTCATAATTTTATAATAAACCGAAATTAAAATTATATAATTTTTTACACTACATTTTATAAATTAAAAATATTGAAATATTTCGAGTTTCTAAAAATGTTATATTAGAATTTTTTTACATAGTGCGTTTTAGAATTTGTGTGTTTGTTGGGGAAGTGGTGGTAGTTAGTTATTGTAGGAAGTATAATTTTTTTATTATGTGAATTTATTTCCTAAATTCAAAATATACCAAACACCCACGTACGAATGAATTAACGTCAGCAAAAATAAAAATGTAGTTTTACAGTTAACTGTACTAATTAGAAATATCGTTTAGGGTCCAACTGTTTTTTTATGGAGTTTATTTTGATTATGTGCTAAATCCATGCCACAATATTTAGCAGTCCAATATTTTCAGAGGTGATGGAAATTATTCGTATGTGACCACGGCCATATATTTGCCCAATAATAACGAGTGTTCAAATAGATTGATGATTATAGTAGGTCTTTGATGTATTGAATGCTACATAATAAGAGGAGCGAAATAAATTCGTGATGTTTTGTGGACGTACGTCAGAAATCAATGGTAAAAATCACGATTTGTTTCCTCAATGATATTGCCAAAATTACCAAAACTGAATGTCTGAGGTGAATCCAGATGCTCAATAATAAATAAGGACCTAGTAGTCCAATCAGTGAAATTTGACTGAAGTTCTAAATTTCCTATATATTTTTAAATTGTGATTTATTAGCAATTTTTACGTAATTTAGCAAGAATGAAAAATTCTTTATAAATTTAAATATACTTTTTTTTAGTAAACCAAGTATTAATGTTTCTAAGACGACATAATATGCGGGTTGAATGGTTATAAAAATGCAATTTTAATATTGTATTTAGCATTTTTTTATTTATTTAAATTTTTGACTGGCATTGTAAAACACCCACTCCACCCTTACTTGATCTATGGTGTGGGTAATAGAACGTCAAAAAAATTTTTTTTATTTCAAACCTTTATTGTTTATATTAAAAAAATTGATACAGTAACATTTCATTTGAAAGGCTTTCTGTAGAGAAAAAATGGGAAGAGGGTTTCCATTTAAAAAATATTTGTTATAGTTATCTCAAAAATTTAAATCAATAAAGAATGCTAAATACACTAATACAAAATGCATTTTTATAGTCGTTCAACTTCCATAATTTATTTTTTGAAAACTTTTAATGGTTTAGCTAAAAATCACTTGGTTCCATACATTTGACCAAGTCTGTAATGACCTAACGGTTGCTTCTGTTTTATTTTAATGATAAACTCTGTTTTGTTTTTCTTTTTTTCTTCCTTTTTTGTGTTGTATAATCGAAGTTTTGCAGGTTCGAGATAACGGAATTTCACTGTAATTATGATTTTTATTGTAAATAAAAATATTTGAACACATTTTTTAAGTGAGTTTGACGTTGTATACTAATAAAAAAATTTACTTTTTTATGAGCAAGTGACTCAATGAATAATGATTCTTAAAAATATAATAAAAAAGTTATACTTCCAACAATAAAAATATCCAGCTCTCCATAATCTCGTTTTTATCCTCTATCAAGCAAGCCTATAACAAACAAATTGAGTATATTAAAGTCGCCGCTTATCCACTGTTACTAAGTAAACCTTCACTGTGCTTTGCTTTCCCGTTTGTTTTAATTTAAGCAGTTAACTTTACGTGACGGTGAAACTTATTTACACAACGATCAAAGATTTGGGAGCCCATATTTAACACTTGAGTGCATTTCGTACTCCCCTTATGCTAACAAAAGCCACCCTTGGGGCCCACCCAATTTGATCTTTGTTTATTCCCATCAAATAACAATAATAACTTTACACCAGCTATTGTTATTAAAAGGTGATGGATCAACTTTTTTAACCCTTGTCAATCGCATTGTATTGGCATATTGTGTTGTCTTTGTTTCAGCCAGGAAGCCTACCATAGCACCGAATCAGCTTTATCAATTTAATGCGCAAGTCGAACCAGCTTTACCTCAAACAGTCCCTAATAAAACTAATCTAAAAGAACCACAAAAATGTAAACCATCGCCGTATAACATCGACTATATTGTAAAAGATCTGGTAGCTAAGTCACCACCGAAGGACCAATCTGAATCTCCGCCGAAAAACGGTGCAAAAATCAAAACCGAGGAGAAAAAAGTGAAGGAGGAGCCGAGTGAGGGCCGATTTTTCGACAGCGTTTATTCAGATATGAGTTCGGAGGTGAAGCATGCCAGCACACCGGTCAACAACGTCAGTCAGCAAACACACAGCCCCCAGCTACCGGTGCCATCCCCAAATTTACCAATCGAGCCGAAACAGGTCCTACCAAATACGTTTGTTCCTACCATAAATAATAATTATATAAGCGCACCTCATAGTACTAGTCAGAACGAATTACGTAAAACAGACTGTTTCGAAACACATTCCACGGAGTTGACTGAGAAATCGAGCAATTCCGCTAAGCCGTTGACGCTAAAACCGATCAATAAGCTTTGTAATAGCACAGAAATCGTCGTTGAAAATCAGAAATCGAATGAAACCTCGTTTACTGTATTGAACATACCGAATTTGAATTTCCAAGCGCCTCCGGTCAAGCGTCAGAAGTTGAGCAAAATCGACGTTGCGACGATAAGGAGGAAAATGAGAAGACAGAAGCGCCTAATCAAACCGAAAGAACCGAAGATAATCAACGATAATAACACGAAAGTGACTGTAGATTTCGGAGTGTCCGTTTTTGGCTATTCCGATAATTCCAGTTCTAGCTCTTTGTCCAGTTCAGATTGTGAGAGTGAAGGACCGGATGTTGATTTGTGGATTAAATCGGGACCGCCCTGCAAACTTGATATCCGACCGGAAAAAGTCAGGTTTTTGGAGATATTTGGACTAACAACGCACACCAAAAAGAATTGTAAGAATTTAAGAATAGTATGTTGACTATTAAAATACCGGTTAATAAATTGTAAAGTCAAACAGTTAGTCAGTGACATTATAATGTCACATTTTTCGACAAGCAGTCGTACGTGTATATGTATTCATGCTGACGAAGCTAAAGTTTGTACCTAAGCTCAAGAAATATTGACTTTAGTAAATAATTTTTGTACTTTCCGACTGTAGTGATTTCACAGTTACTTAAAAATTAAAGTATTCATACATTAATTAAATTTAATAACTAGGGGTGGACACGTCATTAAAAAATAAACTAAAAAATACACCAGAAATCCTTTTGAGTCTTTTGACCAAAGAACTCTCTAGGAAATCTTCTCAAAATTCCTTTAAATATTTCAGTTCATAATTAGTTTTGTTATTAATATTATTATTATGGTTATTATGATTATTAATTATTATTATTTCCTACTTAATCAATATAGCCAAATATTATCTTAGTTACGGTAACCATTATAACATTCATAACTCCCATGGGAGTTATAGGAGGCAATTATGAATTCTTAACTCCCTCAAATTTTTTTAATTGAAAAGAAATACAAATCTAGTGTACTAAAGTTACGATAAAAGAAGAAATGATTAATAACCAATTAAACAACAATTTTTAAACGCCAATAATATCGTTTCGTTTATATTCTTACTTCCAGTATTACTTTATTCAACAATTCTTAAAATTTCTGATATTTTTTCTTGCACATTCCTTCCGATGTTACGGGCACTAAGACATGGGAAAAAAATATGTAAATATACATACCATATTTAAAAAATATGCCAGAAATATTATTTCATTTACACTTCTGCTGCCAGTGTGGTTCTTTTTTTAGCCATTTTTGAAATCGGTCGTATTCTTTCTTGTACACTACTTCAGATTTTCTTGATACTAATACAGCACGAGCTTTCTCAGCTTTTTTTCACGTTCTCAATCATTTTTAAAAATTCATAAATTTTTGTTGACGGAATTGTCAAGAAATAAATCCATAGTAACCAAGCGTAGTTAACTAACAGCAAATTTGTTTTTTGGATTTGTTTAGTAGGAAATAAAATTGTAATTTGTTTTTTGGATTTGATTAGTAGGAAATAAAATTGATTATGTATCACGTGAATTACTGGGTGTCAATAACCTCGGGCAACTTACAATCCCTCGGGCCTAACGGCCCTCTGGATTGTAACTCGTTGCCCTCTGTAATTAGCACCCTAATAATTCCCTTGATACATAAATAACTATTTTGTAGCTCCTCGTGTATAATATATTCTAACAGTTAGTTGTAAAATTCACATACGCATGCGCGGGCAAGAAACAAATTGTGTGTCCTTGTAAATTTCCGGAAATCCTCAAATCTATGAAGAAATCCTAAGAAATCCACGTAAAAACATGGGAAATCCTGCTCCTTGCATACCAGAAATCCCTATGTATCCACGTCCCATTTAATAAATTATACGATAAATAGTTTCTTTAAATTTTTGTAACGAAATATTATAATAGAGAAAAAACAACCAAGCCGTCAAATTAGTAGCTCTCTGGAAGCAGGAAATTTGACTTTGACATTTACAAAGAGCGCAAAATCTAAATTAAAATGCATTTCTTTAAAGCAAAATTAAAAATGTTTTTATTTGTAAGTAGTACATGATCTACCAAACACAGACAGATATTTCCAAAAGTCGTGGATTTTCATATAGCCATGGAAAAAGGGGTAAAGATACTGGTCAGGTCTGAGAATTGTGAAGAAATCCGCTAAAATGTTTCCCTGACGGCTTTAAGTACTAGGCCGTAAAATGGCCATTTCGCGGCGTGTTTTGAGTCTCCAAAATGACAATTTTAGAGAGCAAATACGAAATTGCAATTTTTAAAATTTGATAAAAAAAAAAGAAACTGTCCTATTAAAAAATGCGTTTTTTATTGCTTATCGGTTCTTTTTCATTGTTATGTGAAAAATCCTATTAAATTCTACCTTCTGTTATTCATAAAATTATCTTTTATTAAATGCGGGAAATGAAAAACTAGCCAAAGCAAGGGCTTATTTATTGAGGTGGATGTGTAAAAAAGATTTTTTATAGTACATTCCAACCCTTAGCTACAATTTTGTTAGTATATGACGAAATTTGGGCTGCCGCCACAGAACGCCTTTTTGGACGCGGCTTTTTCGGCAACCTGGAAAACCGGGAAAACCTGAAAATGGAATTTAAATTGCCTTGACTACTTTATTTAATCAAACATTTGTTAGTTTATTCAGATAAAAATATTAATATGGAAATTGTTTATTTATTTTTTATTTAAAATAGTTAAAGTTTGGTCGAAATTTGACTTAGCAACCAAGTAACCATACTTTCAAAGTTGTCTGTGATGTATATTATTAATGAATAAACAACAGAATTTTTAAAAAATGACGTGCCAAATTGTTGTCAATTAAGGTTTAAAGAGCATGCGAAATATGTAAAAAAATCATCTCTTTTGATTTTCAAGATATTTTCAAGGCCCGAAATTACGTTCTTGGTTACTTTTATTTTTTACATCTAAGTAAATTTTGAGGTTTAAAATGCATGAGAAAAAGTAAAATGTATCTCTTAGTTTTCAAGATACAAAACGTGTGGAATAAATTTTGATTTTAGATTTTAGCAATTTGTTTAATTAAAACTCTTAAGTGATAATAAGTCCCTTTGTAGGCTACTATTTATTGCATTTTTAGAAGCGGTGTTGTTGTTTGGTTTAAAAAAATCACTTTGATAACAGTCTTTTAAACTCTATCATTTTAACCATTTTACTGAAGATCTCTATTATTCCAAATCTCATTAGTGTAACTGTCAAAACAGATAAGAATTTTTTAAGGCAATTTTTTTCGTGTTTTTTGTACCTTAAATTGACCAAGTATCAACAATTTGGTACGCCTTTTTTGGGACAGCCTGTATAGTAGGGTGATTCAAATAAATCGACTAATTTTTTATTTTTCAAAAACTCTTATTCAATAGTTGCACTGTTGCAGTAAAATGAAATAAACGCCGGTTAAAATATGAGCTCTTAATATTTAGGGGTCGCTCATAGTAATTTTATATTTCCCATTTAAATAACATGGGTATTTTTTGTAAATTAGGCATTTCATGAAGTGATCTATGACATTTTCTAAAATAGAAAAGTAAAAAGTTCCTAAAATTTACCATAATTTCAACTTTGACCTCGAATAACTTTTGTAAGAGTCAATCTATAATAAAACGATAAGAAACCTTTTGAGCGTTTAATTTTCTACGCAAACATGTAAATTCAGTAAACTGATCTTTGTACGAGTTATAAAATTCCAGTGTTAATCATGTTATTTTATTTAATAGGAAATAGAAAAATGCGTACTGTATTATTATATTAAGACAAAAAATAGTTGATTTTTGTGAATCGTTAATGTCTAGAAAGTTCTCTAATTTGATAGAAAATCTGTTACCATATAAGTGAGTTGTTACAAAATTCTTTTAGATGTCGAATTGGAAAAGTTGGAGAGGCGGAAATGGGAGCCAACTTGGAACCTAACCGTCGACGATAACGACCGTGTCGTCCCGTTAAATTTACCAGTGCCTTTGCAGTCACCCTCTGTATTGAATACTTTGCCAGATTATCAAATGAAAAGTAATTTTTTGCAAGTTTTGGGGCTGCGAAATGTGCCTGTACAAATGAGGCAAGGTCAGTCAAATTTTCTCTCAACTTTTTTTGTAAATTTTAAATGACCTTTTTTTAATTTATTTAGAGCTGGAAAAGACATGGATCAAAATCGTTGAAGAACGAATACGAAGAAACTGTGAATCAGCTTTAACAAAATACACCATTAAAGCGTACAAAAAACACAAAGCCGTTAATAAATTAAAACCGAATGGCCTAATTGAAACGAATCACAACAATAATTGTGCCGATATTGCGTTTAAAATACCCATTGTTCATCAATATGGGCAAACAATTCCAACTATAAAACAAGAAGAACCTCTCATTTCAAAAAATATCGAATACAATTATGTTCCTCTGACGATGGTTTTGGTTGAACATCCGAAAAATAACAGAACTGAAGTTAAAATGGAAGAAGTGAAAACGGAAGAAGTAGAAAAACCGAAGTTGTTCAAGTGGCCAGGAATTCAGGAAATTATGGAGTCGTATCAGGCTTTTTCAAAAGGTGAGCTTGCGTCGTATCTATGGCAACACATGCAAACAATGGTGGTTGCTACGGAAATCACTGGTCAAAATTTTGTACCTATAGGCAACTGAGGTAGATTTAAAGGCACCATGTTCTAAAAATGCGAATCAGAAAAGAGTGATTTACTCTTCGTCGCTCATTTGTTCACAATAAGCAGCTGACAACCTAGTAAATTGTATTTGAAAGGAAGGAAGTATCAGAACCGTACTCATTTTTATTTTGTTAACAAAGTTTAGTTTCGCTTTTTTTCTATTAAAATATATATAATTATGGTTATTAGGAATGATTATGTTAAGCTGCATCTCTTTTCCTTCCAAAATTTTAACTTTATTAAACGACTGTTTTTATTTTTTTTTAAACTAGCAATGATTTCCTTTTATTATTTCGCTTATAATTTTCCGTAGTGGTTTCATAAGGGGATCTTTTTTCTCGATCAGAAATTGATTTTTTGGAGGTTAGGTTTAGTGGTTTGTGAAGATAACGCACAGTCACAACACTAATACAATAATCTAAATTTAGAAAATGTTTTGAACTCTTGAATCTTAAACAATTGTTCAATCCTTTAGAAGTAAAACCAATAAGAAATTAACCTCAATCTGCTATAAGAATTACATTTGTGATTAAGATTTGAATACATTTTTAGTAAAAGCTATTTAAAATACAGTGTTTAGATCTTGAATTTTAAGTTCTAGATTTGGTTTTTCTTATTTGTGATAATCTTGGAGTGAAAGGCGATTTTTAAAAATAATTCTGTAATTTTTTTCCCAGCCTATTACCTGTGTTAACATTATTTTATATTATTTCTGAGGTGTTTAGTACAATTTTAATTATTATGATACTGTAATCCTCTAGGTGCTCTAAAATATCACTAACGTGAAGCTTGAAATCATCATGACATTTTTTGATTATACAAATTGTAAAGCCAACTCATCTTTAAAGACAGATGTGTTCAAAAGTCAAAGAAGAGCAAAAAATAGGCAATTTTCTCTTAAAGTAGTTATCAAGAATTCGACATATCAAAAAATGTTTTTAAACCGTTCATGTGCTTGGTACGAAAATACGATTGGAGTTATCGAAGTTCCACTGTACTAACTAAAAATAAAAACTCACCAGGAAAATTTTAGAGGAAGTCAAACGATTGCAAACACTTCACTTATTTACAACTCCGTTTAAAAAACCCTTAATTGAACAGCACATTAATTATAACAGACTTGTTAATAAATGTGAGTTGTCATTGTCAAAACTAATTTCCAAGTGATGGGAGGTTTCACCAAAGTTATCAAACAGCAGAACTACATTCAATCGCGAGATTAATTACAAAATCAAAAACAGAACACCTAAATTACAAGATTCGCACCAAATTGGATTTAATATGATAAAAATATCACTTTTATAAGCAAAAAACATAACACCGTTTTCCACCCCCAACATATGAACTTCGCGGGGGATCAACATAATTCCGCTATTCCCTATTAATTAGCAAAACCACACTAATTAAAAAATAATAATTTGTTTTATTTAGACTTTTCTTTTTTTACAATTTGTGTTAACTGTGTTTTTTTTTTCAATTAAAACAGATACATGTATAGTTTGTGTCAAACTAATAAAATCTTCAAGGCTAGTTTTGTCACAATCTGGAATTTTTTGTTTTGTATTTATATTTCCTTTGAAAGTGTGAGCACGAAATTTTTTATAAAATGCGTTGAACTTTCTTCAAATGTAATTGTAATATTTATTATTAGTCCGAATATTGCAAGTATTACACTTTACGACATGATAAAAATTCGCATATCAGTTCCTTACGTGGAGGGAGGAAAAGAGGAGTTGGGCATACCGGCAATGTTAGGTTCTTGGTCGAGGTACAAACACCTTTTATGGTTTTATCAAGACCACCGTTTGCAAATTTATAGCGGGGTAAAAAAGCTATCCTGGGTACTGTGAAACGGCCATAAAAGGTGTTTGTGCAACGACCACTATTTCAATGATTATGCCCCCTCCCTCCACGGTTCCTTATGTTGACCAACTACAAAACTGTTATTGTATAACCAGAGTTCAGTCATCTCAGTTGTCGATATCAACGATGCAAAATTAAGCACTCTAGCTGTCGTAGGAATTAAGTTAATAGTTGTTCTTGTTATACTTAAAATGTTTTTTTAGAACGTGAAGGAGAGATCGAGACTTTGACAAAGCGATGTACTGCTTTGAAAGAAGAGGTGATAATGAAGCAGTTTGAGGTGAAGTATTTGGAGCGTCGTCAGAGGGAGCTGCATTCGACGTTATTTCTAACAGAACAAGAACGAAAGCGACTACAGAAAATGATCGACCAATTAAACAATATCGTCAATGCTTTTAGGTAGCATAGGTTTAACAACAATTCGATGGATAAATTATACTTTTAACTGTTTTACATTTTTTGTTGATTGTTTTTTAAGAAAATTATTGTTATTGCCTAATCGGACCAAGTTCACATTGATTTGTTGTACTTTTTTTTAATTATGAATCTTGGTAATCACAAGTTAAGTGATGTCGACTTATTAAAAGAAACTAAATTTAAAAGACTGTGATGGGAATATTAAAAACAAAATGGTGGGTTTTTATACTTTTTAATAATCATTATTATTAAAAAATAAAATAGTATTATGTAAAAGCTTCCAAAACTTAACGCGTTGTAATTATTTTGTAAGGTTTTCGAATATAAATCATAAACCGAATTTAAGAGAGAAACTATGTTTATTTGGTATGTTACTTTTACGGGTGTTTTTAGTTGTAAGTAGGAGAGAGTGGTGTTCACTTATTCTGTGATAATACAATTTTAGTAATCGTAACGTAAAAAACTGTTTCTAGCATGACAAACTTAATAAATGTACAGAAGTATAATTTAGTCTTATTTATTCACCTAAGATCACAAAAAAATTAACACAAACCTTAAAAATAAGTCAACTGAAATTTATGCATATCTTAGACTTCACTCAGGGCACTTAACAATCCAGGAAATTCGCAGCCATCAGCAATTCCAATGCAATTTCTGGAGCAATCGGAAATTCAGGAATTTCAGTCGAACTATTAGTGTAGCGAACTTTGTATGTAAAATACATACAAACTTTCTGAAGCACGTGAGATCTAGACACAAAAATCAGCATATTTTACGCAAGAATTCGACAAAACTTACGGAATTTCTCTGAAGTTTACTTCATTAGCTTCATTCTCTGCAAACTGTCCTGGCCCACTCAACATGGCTTTGATGGTACCCGAGGTCAAGGCGTGTTCCCGTTTTACGATAAATTCATGACCATCTGACGAAATCAACTTGACGTACATAGCGTCAGGGCCCTCGCAGCCCCCATAAATCCGCTCTTGGGACTTTTCTTCACCGATTTCACTCATTTTCGTGCTGCGAGATTCCGGTAACTGGAAAATTCGAATTTGAACTGAATAGTCTTCTTATACCGTTAAAACAAACGATTTTATCGATAAAATAACACCAAACAGCCTAAATACAACTGCCAATTTTCTCAAATTTGCGAAGTCAGGAGGTCGGGACGCGTGCATGCGACCGAGTCTAAAATTTACCGAAAAGCAGTGCTACCGATAGGAATTCTGTTGCACGTGAAATAAAAAGCATTTTTTTCTCAGTAATTACACTTGTATCGATATTATCAATATTTGTGTAGTAATTAATAATTATTGCCCTCATTTATTAAATTTCTTTGTTTACAATCAAGTGTTGTAGTAGTTCAACAGTATGACAGTAGTTCAACGAGACAGAAGAAATGTCAAAAACGAAAATAACCTTAAATAGGGTTGTAGTTTAAGATAGCACAAACCGGCTTAGTTTGCAATAAATAAGCAACAAAAGTGTCTTTTCTTTCATGTTTAGTGGCATTTATTAATTTTGAACACTAATTACCACCACAGATACCTTGTTAGAAAATTTAAGATATTGGTAAAATGGGTGTAAGTAACATGACTTTAGTGAAAATAGGGGCTATAGGAGGAATAGCAACGGTAACAATGGGCCTCCTCTACCGTAATAAAATAGATCAAAATATTAAAAACACGGTGTATTTCAAAGAGGCTTTAAATACAGTGAGGGCTAACAAGGGTGCCGTGCACTATCTGGGAGAGCCAATTAAAGTAGGTAGAATCGATATAGATAATTTGGAAGAAAATTTCACGAAAGAAAACACTGCTCATTATGAAGTTCCAATACGAGGGCCTAAACAGGCAGGGAAGGTGTACTTCTGGGCCAGGAAACAAGGCAATGAATGGGTTGTTAACAGGATAGAGCTAGGACTAAAAAACGAACCAGATAGGAGGTTACTAATAAAAAACCTTGATCCGTGATCTAAATGTCTAATACTTGTACATCCATATAATAAATAAAAAATCACCAAAAATTATTGGGTAAGATTCCGTTTGGTTTATCAAAATGCCCTTTGGTTTTATAATCTTGCAACAGCACTTCCAGCCTCGTCACAGGACCCCCGGTATCAATTTGCTTTAACGCTGGTATAAACTTTACCATGATAATTACAACCAATTTTTTAAAAGCCATTCCGTAAACCTGTTCCATTTCAAATCCAACAGTTTCAAGAAAAACATGTAACACTGTTGCTGTAATATCCAACTGAGGTTTTAATTTTAAAATTGATGCCAAAAAATTCCATGCATATTTAATGTCATGTGGATTTTTTGGCTGACCCCTCTTTGGCTTGGCAATAAATATTGCAAAATACAGTCGCAAAATACCAGTCATCCTTTTAAGGAATTTGTCTTGCTTTTCAATCTGACCATCGATGTAGTGGTAACCCAAGCTCTGGTAGTACTCCTCGTTTGATTGTTCTTCTATTTTGGGGATGTAAAATGGTATTAAGTAGGGACACTGTGTGTAGAAGTAGCCCAAAAGAAGCTTTCCAAAATCGGGAAAATCGTTCCAGAGAGAAACTATTATACTGGCGTAACAGAAGGCGGCTTCTGGGTTACTTGAAATCATGAGGTCACCTTGCAGGACAAATTTTTTTGCTAGTAAGTCCATACAGAAGGGAACTCCTGTTTGACAGAATAAAACGAATTATAAGTGACATTTTGTATGAAACAGAGAGTTTACGTCATAAATTAAAATTAAAATGTTATAATATAATGTCATGTCAGATTTATGCCAAATATTTATTAAAATCTATGTTACCGGCTGCACTTAGGCTACTCAAATACCTTATAAATAATAATAAGCAAGTTGACATGTTTTTGTAGTATTTTACAAAAGAAAGTGTAGTACGGGCATTACCCCACAAATATCTTATAAATAATAAATACGGGTTTCAAGAAGTCTGCGTTTGTGGCAAACATTTAGAAAAATACAGAAATATATGTCCTTTTCAGTCTAAGCAAGCATTTGATTGGCTCTTTCGAGCTGTGAAAAGTACAGAGATATACGTCTCTCTCTATTTATTTTATAATGAGAGAGACATAAGATATAACTTGAAACGATGCCATATCTCCTTCTCTTTTCAGTTGAGCATGCGTATTGATGTACAACTGAACATCAATGCAACAGAAAATCATCTGCTTTTCTCTCTCGGACTCATGGGATTTTTGCCTCACTTCAGTTACATTACGGAGATAGGATGTTGGCCGTATATTTATATTATTATAAGGTATTTGAGGCTACTCCATGTGACGTCACTCAGAGTAGCGTCAAATTTTGATTTGAATCGCCAATAGTGGAAGTTATTTTTTAATATTACATTCTATTTTGCAGAAGATAACTGATCTATTGAAAAGGAAGCGCATAATGACTTTTATCTTATTTAAAGATTTTTATCTTTCACCATTGTATGTATTACCGTTGTTATATACAGGTATCTCAAAACACGCGGGCCAAATTGTTGATATCCTGCCAAGGGGACCAAAGGAACACAAAAAAAAAAATGTTTAAAAAATACTTCTGTTTCGCTAGTTACAACAAAGATGACATTTGAAATAATGGAAATCTTAATTAAAATGGCTGAAATTGTACAATTTAAAAAGCTATGTTGTCATTTTTTTTTTTTAATAAAATTAAGAACAAAAAATGCAATAAAATGTAGAATAGCTGCTGCAAATAAGACTTTACAATTGTTCAAGAGTCTTAGTTAAACAAAACAAAGATCTTTTAGTAAAGATTTACTTTAGATTTCAAAGTGATAGCTTTGAGGTCTTATAGGTATTTTGAAAACTAAAACAGATAAAAAATTACTCTTTTATCGTGTCTTGAGACCTCAAAATTTACTTCACATTTTAAAAAAGTTATGTTTTGGGCCTTGCATCTTGTAAACAGGAAGGGATAAATTTATAAATATTTTTCTCGGGTTCCTTGGAACCTAATTGACTACGTATCAACAATTTGGCATGCAGGTTTTTGAACATGTTTCAGCAACGAATTCGAAATATTAAATGGAATATTAATAAATAAATCTAACCACACGATTTAATTATAATAACAAGTAATAGTTTAATAACAAGAGACTCTTATAAATTATATCTGATAGACGCGAAAGTGAATTTAGAACTGCGTAAAAAATAATTGTAAGGCTAAATACAGTAGAATTTCACTAACGTGAACTTACGTTACTATTACGGATTTCACTGACTCTGAGGTCCCAAGCAATAAAATTAAAATATTCACCAAATGCAGGGAGCGGCATTCTGTAGTTGCATTCTCTAAATGTTAAGTTTAAATCTCAATTTACTAAGAATGCTACCTGGAGAAATGACTTAAATTTGTTCAGTGTTTTTATCGCAGATGTGACAAGAATGGCGAATCAGACAAAAATGATCTCTATTAAGACGTTTTTTAGGTAAGAATTAAAAGGTTTATTATTAGGTAAATATAAACGGTTTATTGTTCGGCACTTCAGAGTCACTGAAAAGACCTCTATGACCATCTTGTATTATTAAATTAAAACGGAATTAAACTGATTAAATTTCATTTATTTATTTTACCGAACTCAGTACTGTAAGCCTCATTTACCAGATTCAAATTACTTTATCCGATTAGTAGTGAAATGACTCAAGTGAGTCCTGTAAATGGAGAAATACAAACCGAAATGAAATAAACACATTATGGGGAGTACACGTTTTAGGTTAACATGCATCCTCCTGGCTGTTCTATCGTCATTCTTTTACGATTTACCTGAGTCTAACATGAATATGCGAATATGTTCGAGACTTCGAGACTCTACTGTATTTATTTTAAAGTTCTCGATGATGTATACACATTGTTTCTTGACGAGAGACATAATCTTACCTTGTGGATGTCTTGAAGCATTTACTTGTCTATCTGCTGCAATCACAGTCTTTCCTGTGAGCAAATTATTCAATTTATTATATTTATCTTTGAGATGTTCAGCATTTACAGCAGAAATAGCGTTTACTGGAATATTTATAGCTTTTTTACAATCAAATCTGAACTGTTTCAACTGTTCATCAACAAGCAAATCTTTATACAACTGGCAATGGTTTGATAAAAATTGCTTGAGTTCTGCAAATCTTTTTAAATTATTCACACTAACACAATCACTAATAGTCTGTACTGTTTCTTTATTCTCTACAACAGCTTTTGTTTCAGTCTTAACAGGAGTTGCTTGTGAAACAGGTGGTTTAGCAGGCTCTTTTTTCTTATTAATTGATAAAACAACAACTTCTATTTGATTCTTCAGCTGCTTAATTTGATTCACTATACTAACAGCTTGTAAAAACAGATTTTCATCTATACTATAACTACTACATTTTGCAATAATTTCTTCTAGCTTATCTGGAAGAATCTTCAACAACTTGAAATTCTCCCCCATCATTATTTTCAATTCTTCATTTGAAGTACATGTTTTTATAATCGCGATAATCTCCTGATATACCACTCTAAATTCAAGCTGGCATTTTTTAATTTTCTCAATATATTCGTTCAAGACCCTCTGCTTTTCCTTATTTTTCTCCAATTTTTGCTCAAACTGGATCTTACGTTGGATCAAATCCTGGTAATTCTTGATTGAATCTTCATTCTTTTTCAGCAGATTTGAATCAGGCTGGTTGGCAGCCTGCATTATCCTTTGTTCCGCCTCATGAAAGTTCTGAATGAACGCCTGTTGTTTGGAAAAACGCTGATTTTCCTTCTCCTTTTTTTGCAACTTGGAAAATCTCTCCAACTTCTTGTAGTGATCATCAATTGCTTCTTGCACTTTCTCGCGCCTTTGGGTGTCAAATTCACGCAAAACTTGGTTTAGGGGGGGCGGAGTCCTTGGAGATTTCGCTTTAACAGGTCTTTTTTCCTTGGGAGGTTCTGGGGTACTCTCTTTCCGACTAGCATTGTGAAGCTTACTGTTCGGCCCGATTGTTACATTATTTATATCTCCGGTTAGTTTACTGAACTTGCTAAACGCCGATATTTTTAATTTTTCAAACCCTGATAGTAAATCTTCCATTTCATGAATATTTACAAACTCGACATAACAATATATTAACAACAATACGAAACTTCTACTTAAACCTAACCTATAAACTTAATTGTCATCTGTCAATGTCATATGATAAAGAACAAAAATCCCTAGGCCGGAGACTATTATTAAATAAGCAATTTTAACGCAAGATAAGTGATTGTAAAACACAAATAATTTTTCCAGTGCCAAAAATTAAATATTTAATTAACTTGACTAAAATTGTACACAAAATTTTATAATTTCTATGCGTGAGTTATTTTGACACTAGGGTTTTTTTGCTAGCCAGTTGCAGTCCCTGTGCTGTCAAATGAAGTGGCACCAAACAAAAAGTCCGATTTGTTTTTCATCAAAAAAACCTTTTCCGTGTCCAAATATTCTCAAAAATTCCAGTTTTAACCAATTTAGTGATATTACATCACTATTTTTAATTTTAATTTAATTTGTGCAAAATCACCCGTGCGTAAAGTTCAACTAGGTGCAACACTTCCAAAAATGGTATTGGTTATATCCCAAGAAACTTTCGACCAGGCCGTCCAAGAAAATATAAATGATTTGGGTTTATCTCATGAGGATGCTGTCGTTGAAGCAATTCACCAATTTGAGCTTCAAGTACATTTTGAAATATTTATTTTACAAACCTATATAATACCTTATTTAGGGCGTAGATTTGAGCCAAATTATTAAAGACCTTGGATCTAAATCAGATTTCCATAAAATATCAAAAGTCATTAGGAAGTTGAGAGCACAGGAAAAAAATCTGACTTCTGAATGTGTTGATTTATTGAATGCTTTAAAAGTTGAATGTGATAAAGGGATCCCATACAGAGTCCAAGCTGGTTTGTTAAAATTTAGTTTCATTTAGTAAAATCTTTAAGTCTAATTTGTTTTTAAGGCCACGAAGGTGCTTATAATGTGTTGTTAGACATTTTCCTAATTTCTCAAGCTGGAAAAGACATTCAAGTTGGTGTCATTAAAGCAATGGTGGCGTTGATGACCAAACAGCCTGATCTTCTTGACGAGAGAGGAAAATTAGTTATCGTTTCCAGTTTAGAGAAGACAGATGATCAGGAATTGCAAAAGTTTGTTTTAAAATGGTGTAAGGAATGTTGTATAATGCATGAAATGAATAGGTACAAAAATTCTTTTTTAATTCTTTTTTTTATCTAATTTTTTATAGACAAGGTCTGGTTGAGTTAAATATTGTAAAATATTTGACCAAGCTTTTGCAAGAAGCTAATCCCTACATTTTAAAAGATATTCTAGTTCTGTTGAGAGCTTTGACGTTGGATGATGATGTTCGGGTTGAGTATGGAAAAGCTCATGAACATGCAAGAATTATTGCTACAGAAACATTAATGATTCTAATGAAATTATTGCACAGTATGTATAATTAATAAATGTTCACTTAAAAACGATCTCTAGGGTGCCATGACAAAACAATATTTTATTATTTTCTTAGCTCAATTCGGCTGCCGTTGCTGTCGGTAGTAGTTGTCACAACTATTACATTGTCGCGAGTGAAAACTAATAATCCCAAAGCTTTAGCGAATAATCACTTACCTTGTCGACTTTAGAGCAACTTTAAGAAATCTAGAGTAGTATTATTTCTAACTTGTCTGTGGTCTTAACTATTACATATTAATCAGTTTGATTTTTTGATAATTATGAGAGATGGTTTTGTAATAAAAAACGATTTTTTTTAAATAATTATGTAAAATCAGCAAAGTAGTCAACATGTATGTTGACTACTTTGCTGTTAATTACTCTGTAGAGTAATTAAATGATGTATTGAAATTTTACCTGGTAATAGCCCTCGTTGAACGGATACTAAATACTCAAACTTGTCTCATACTTATGCAAATGTTTATAGTTTTTGTATATAGGATGTTGCCAGCTTGTTTGAGAAACACTGGGAGGTTTTAATTTTTTTTTTAATTTTGCGCATTTGTCTAGTCTGACACTGAAGTATTTTTGAAACTGCCCCTTTATTTTGGTTGTACTGACAACGAGCAATACACCTGCTTTAACAAACTTAAAAACGAAAATAACACAATCGCGTTGGGACTTTAAATATAACACTATAAATCCCTGTACATCCTCTGTCACTCCGATGCCGAGAGAAAAATGATGAAATATAAATTTCTGAATGTTCTGTTTCTAAAAAATAAGGTTTCACTAATTTATAAATTTTGCTAAAAATAATGTTTTGAAAAAAGTATTGTCTCTTAATGATGGAAAAAAATCGGTACTGTTTTAATATAAACCATTTCGAAGATATACGGTCAAGATATAAATTTTTGAAAATTTTAGTAAAATATCAACTATTGTTTATAACTTGAAAACAAAAGACGGTAGTGAAATGGGATTTCAATAAAAATTATTTAGTATAAAAAACGAGCACGAAAATGTTTACTCATTTTTGCCATATTTCGTAGTTACTGAAATACTCTATATGGAGAGCCAAATTACACAAACCTGTACAAATAACAAACTATCATTAAAAAAAAACTTTTGCTACCAAATTTTTATCAATCTGTTAAATATTTTGTTTTTATAATATTTTGAATGACATCCATCATTTTATTGTTGTAGTTGTAATGGTTGGCTCTCATTGTCATTATCTTTTTACGCGATTTCTTTCCATATTTTTTACTAAACCCCAACTGGGATTGGACGGTCAGTCCCGCTGTTATCAAATCAAACTTTCCAATATTATGTAATTCATTTTTGTTCCAACTTTTATCACTAAAGACCGGACCGAGTTGCTGATAAGAATGAAACAAGTAAGTGGTGTCCATGCATTAAACTGCACGAAGTCGATAAATCAATGCTGTATTATCGACGGTTTTGTATATCCCTTGCGTTTTGTATTGTCTGAGTAAAAAATGACAATCGCCCAGCCGTTATTGCTGAAATGAATAGGATTAAATAAAAACCAAGGTTGAGTTGGTCCACTTCAAAGGAAAAGAAAACATTTTTTTGTGGACGTTCGTGCGTTGATATCAAATTCATTGGCGTCGCACAGTAAAAGTTTTAAGGTACTAATAAATATTGTAAATTAATTAAATCTTTTGGTTACTTTGCACATTGAGATAACTATGGACTGTTCACATTTACAACTACTACCTTCTCCAAATTTTCGTCAGTAAAATTAGTGCGATGTGACGTAAAAATATTTTAAACCGCGAAAATGTTCTTTCCGTGTCACAACTTGTAATTGAAGCGACTGCAAAATCAGGTATGAGATATCCATATTTTTGAAATGTGTCGCCTTTACAAGTTACTTCACAAAAGTCCTTTAAAATAGAATACCCGACATTTTTATTAAAAACATTTTCAACCTTTTGTTTTAACCGTTGACCAAAATCGGGAATCGACCTAAGGTGACTTAATAAATTTTCAACTAATGAGGCATTTTGTGCTAAAAGAATATTCAATACTTTACACTGTTTAATACTTTGTGCATCTACTTCTAAGCTCTCGACAACATTCTTAATCGATTCAAAATTTTTCGCATAAAAAAACTTGCCTCTAACCATGTCCCCAGCGTGTTATGACCGGCTGCGGTGGTAAAGACAATCCTGAACAGATCTCCCTGTATCTACATATTTATCCGTAATGGCGCTTTCAAAAATTTTTTTTTACAATTAGATATAAGTTTGTCTACTTCGACAAAATTATCTCGGATAAATTCGCAGATCCGGTGGAGTCCGTGTGCAATGCATGTTACATGAATCATATTTTTGAAAACATTTTGTAGAAGGTTTCCAGTTTTTATCATATAAGCAGCAGCGTCACTAACAAACAGAATGACCTTTTAATAATGCATTCTAGAATTTTCAAATAAGTTGTTAAGAGGAGTATGGAGGTAATTTCTCTTATGGGAATTCCAATGTAAACGCGCGAATCTGTAGCACTTTTATTTATGAAAATATTTTTACAAATTTTGGCACAATCATTCTTCTCATTATTAACTACAAAATGACTGGAAGTGATTTTTAAAAAGATGTTTATAAATAATATAAAATAATTATTAAAAAACTATTAAAATTTAAAATCAACGAAATTAAAAATTTAGAAAAGTCAAAATGTAGTCCATTTTATTACAATACTTGTGGCAAAAACCGTTTTTATTTTTTTTATAAATAAACTAGCTACAGATTCGTGCGTTTACATTGGAATCCCTATACTAGAGAAATTGGTAACTACTCCTCTTAAGTGCCTCAGTAATAACATCAAACATAGTGTTTGCTTTACTTGGTGGCGAATTTTTGTGGTAATTAAATAAGGTGTATATTGTTTTGAAGAATGTAAAATACCAACTACAACATTAATAATGCAACGGCCTTTAGTATCTGTGGTTTCATCCGCACTAACCCACATATAATTATTAGCAATATTATCTTTCATTAATTTTATTGTTTTGTCGAGATGACAGTGATTCGCACTTAAAGAGTAGAGGGAAACATTTTACAAAAAATAATACAAAAATAATCCGCACGGCTATGAGACGCCGATCCTTGAGTTCTTATCAGCAACTTGGTTATCACATTTCGCATTTTGAATCTGAAAAAATATTCATAATGACAATCAAATTTTCTTCTGTAATTAATTAGTAACGGAAAATCTATTATCAGTTAAAATAAACGAAAACGGGTATTGCCCCAAAAGTGTTAATCTTCAACTCAATAAAATTAATACTTTGTTTAAAAAATCGAAAAAGAAAGAACTAACTTCTGTTCTCAATTTTTTGTTAGTCGTAATGATATTTTTTTTAAATTGTCATCCAACGTATGGTTTATAAATAGATGACACTTTTAACATTGTTTTCTCTATACTGAAATTTGTGTTGAACCATTGTAGAGCTTACCTATTCTTAAGTTCTCAACATAAGTTGTTTTCTTTTTTCTTTTGATTCTACAAATCTTATAAATTCTCAATGAAAATAACTCGAAAACTAAGTACCCTCTAAAAAAATGAGAACTTTTTACGGTTAAAGTGGTACTATAGTTATAAAAATCAATTTTCGTCATCTATTTTTTGTTAGCCTTTGATCTAAAGGCGCAGTTTGTGTTAGTTTTTGATTTTTTGAAGAATATCTAATCAGGTTTGCTAACTAAATTTAAAAAAATGTTTTTCTTAGACATGGCAAAAGGTATTCCAATCGAACACAACGCCAGGAAGCTGTATACCGGTTTCAAGGACCTTCAGGATTTTTGTTAGACATGAGTCAACGGTTTGAAAGATATTCTTATTCAGCTATGACATCATCTGGGTCGGTTTTAATAAGAAGGTTTTTTAAATACAATTTTTGTTGTTGACTAGTTGTGTCAAGGAAAACAATTATTGTTGAAGATATTTCAATGAATACTAGTTTTGTGCTGGTTTTTAATTTTCATTTAAAAATAATGCTTATTTTATAGTTAATTTAATCAAATTGATAAAAAAAGTGTATATACCACAGGAGAGAAAGTCCTTCGGTGCTTATAGCCCTAGGGCTTCGCCGGTAAATAAGTTTCTCATATATTCATTTCTCTCCCTTGAGATAATATATCTTGATATAAATAACTATTTTTTAATTTAAAGCTTTTGATCGAAAAGTGACTTTATAACGACTATGTATGTTTATGCTAAAACACGTTTAGCAAAAATTGCTGCTACGACATGATAAATTTAATATTACAAAGCTCGTTATTAATTAAAAAAGAAGTTGCCGATGTGATTTTACTGATTTTAAACAACCAAAATGATACTTTATAGTTTTATAAAGTCCTTGTTAATTTTGTCAAGGACTCATTTGGTCCTACCTTTTTTTTTTGGTAAAACAAGGAATTTACTTGATTAGGTGTTTTTATTAGGGAACTTTTTTAAGTGAACACTTAATATTTACCTAAAGCAATTAATTTTTTTAATAATTGTTTCTGTAGGTTTAAAGAATGATGAGTCTCTTATTAACGATTTAGTCGTCACTATTTCATCTTTGCTTGTGAAAAATGAATTTTGTAGACAAGTTGAAGAAGGAGGCGGTATTGAACTGATTAATGAGATTATGACTACTTATATGAACAATGATGTAAGCTTTTCAATTGTGGGAGATGTCTATTTATTCAATTTATTTATTTTTGTAGAAAGTGATAAGACAATGCTTTAAAATGATAAAATCTTTGTCTGGAAATGACGGATGTAAAGCTCACATAATTCAAAAAGGGTTAGCTCCGATTATTAACAAGGCATTAAATATTCATCAGGTTTATGAAAAACTACCTAATTTTTTTTTATAAAAATATGTTTTTTAGAATTCGGTTCAAACATCTGTGGCGGGTCTAAACTGTGTTGCAGCTCTATGTTTGAGATCTCCTGATAACAGTAGAGCTTTATTTGATGCGGAAGTACCGGATGTAATTGTCGATATAATGAAAAAGCATCGTGACGAGAAATCTGTGCAGGTTTCAGGTTTAATTTGGGTATTTATTTTTATGTAATGGGGATATTTTAGAGGACTGCAAGTTGGGCAATTCGTAATATGGTTTCGAGAAGTCGTTATCAAAATGAACATTTCTTGCAGTTGGGAGTTGAAGACTTGCTAACGGAAAATTTAACTAAATTCAAGGAGTTTGAATATGATACGAAAGCTGCTCTCAGAGATTTGGAATGTAATGTGGAACTGAGAGAAGAGTGGACTGGAAAAGGTGGAAGGATTACATCAAGCCGTCTCAGCCTTTTCTAATTTTGCATTTATATTTGAGATTTATAATAAATATCTAATTTATTACTTAAGCTTTTATAACACAACTAAAATAAATTTACACTTTTTTAATTTTGGAATTGTATGGTACATTAATAATCGAAAAGCTTTAGTAGTAGTAACATATATATTTTTTTAATAAAAGAATAAAACAAGCAATTAGACAATGACTTTAGTTGTTTTGTAAAGTTCTAGCGTTCTATATGGAAATAATTTAACTTTTTAGCACGAAACGGGATGGCTATTTAAATTATAATGCGGTAAATAATGGCGATTATTTTTAAATCTTAATTTTTTCGATTAAATCAAGAACTATTCTTTAAATTTTTTTGACAATGATAATTTTGTTACGTAAACGTAATTATGACAAGGATAGTCTTTTCCTAAATTTTTCCGTGTACACTTATTTTTTTTCGTGTACTGACCAACCAAGCCTTGTTTTTTGTCAATAAATCGTGAAGGAAATATTACTTCTTTCAATAGTGTGAGTTTTGAATAAGTGGTCATCAATTTAAAAATCTGGAAATAATCTTCCTATTGTATGTGTAAATGATGTAGATTCCGGCCACCAACGGTTGTTAGGTCATACCAGAGGCTGCAGCTGCGACCTGAAACCTCCTGGCACTTGGGTTTATTGTAATATAAATAAACAATAAATTTTTAGATTAAACTGTTATCAATAACAACACAATTGCATCATTAGATTATTAAAAATTTAAATTTTTAATTTACACGACATAAACTAAATGTAAAAATATATACCGGGTGCGGCAACTTACTTGTGATCTTTTGGGATTGAACTCCTAGTTATCGTCTCTGTTTCTTTTATTAATTAACCAAAGATTTTCTTCTTGCGACTGTAAAATTCTGTAATGCGGCCCTGTAAGATTCGATGGGATATTTGAATGGAGACATGTTAGTTTTTTTCAATTTTATGGCAAACTTGTAAATAAGACCCTTCAAAGCGGTTGACTACTACTTGATCCCTTTGTTGGTAAATTATGTCATTTACTCATAAATCATGCGTTTGGTTTGCGTTTAAATAAAAAAAGCGATTATTTAAACAACCAAATCAAAATTTGTAATTGTAATACCAGAGTTTGATGCGCTAGCAGGTAGAGATTCACCTAAAGCAAAAACTTTATCGGTAAATTAACAGTTATTGTCAGAAAACTCAAAAAACTGCAACGGCTTTATTTATTAACGAAAATTTTTTAAAAAAATCTGAAGTATATCTAATCAACTAGTCTGGTGTATAAAATATCGTTAAATTTTTTTTGAGCAGAAGTCGCTATTTTGGGAATGCGCGTATAATGTGTCGCACCCGGTAGAAGTAAAAATGGTGGATGCGCCGGGATAATTGTGCAAAAAATATGTTAATACTAGTATTCTTATGCATACTAGAATACTAGGGGGTAGTGATCAAATATAAAATAAAAAACTTTTTTATAAAACCACAACTGCTTGTAAAAATTGCAATAAAATAAATAAACATTAATAATAACAAAATACAGTATAAATATAATAATATTACATATATAATAAATTAATATGTATTAATTCTATATACAGGGTGTATCAGAAATGATGGTCAAAAATTTAACCAGTTATACATTATGATAAAAATATAGTATTAATAAAATAATAAAAACAAGATGATTTTTAAAAATTTACAACATAAAAAAAATCAGAATTTACGCGGTGGAAATAATTAATACTCCTGATAATCAATAATTAATATTTCTAATATTATATTAAATTAATAATTACCTGATATAAGTAAAACTCTTTTTCTTAATAGCAGTTTTTGAAATAGAGACACGAAACTTGGGAAAATCTTTTTTTTTTGTTATTAACCGTTTATTAATATCAACATTAATGAAAATAATTTTCGCCAAGAAATCAATCATTAATGTGTTTAATGGTCATTAATGGATGACTTTACATTAATGAATGATTTTCTAGTAATCAACAAAAAACATTGTAATGAACTCGTACCTATGGTAATAGGCGGTTAATAATGTGACGTTTATTATATGTGGGTTTCTGATTTAAAGAGCTGGAGATAATTTCTCGGCAAGTTTATTTACAAATCAAATTAATTACAACTAATTAACACAGCTAATATTCTAAATCACTAACGGAACACAAAACACTTTAATTTATCGCTTTCTAAATTCGCTGGATATCGCCGGAGTTCGCCTTTATGTCGCTCTCCCAAAACCAGACTGACTGACTGACTCGCTGTCTCGCATATATATAGGGGTATGGACTCTTTCCAGAACTTTCGAGTATTTTCTCGCGTTTCTCCTGAATTATTTCAATTCGGCAAGATGATTGGAATTCAATCACAATAGCGACAAACAATGCCGACGTAAACAAGAATAAATAAACCCATTCAAAACGTAAATAATACTCGAAGTTCTATTCAGTTCCTAGAAGTGAGCGGTCCACAACACAATACTCGATACTCTGATTCACCGCTTCTTAGAATTGAGTCGTTCGCGTCACACTACCCCCCTCTTAAGAATTGTTCGTCTCGAACAATCATTCATCGTCATTTGAACCCGCATAGGGGGCTAAACGGTCTAAATGCACTACCTTCATCTTAGCCCTGGGGTTCTTTTGGATTCTATACACCACGTCGTTAAGTCGGGTCAGTACGGTATAAGGGCCTTCCCATTTCGGCTGAAGCTTCGGACATCGCCCTTTCTTCCGTTGAGGGTTAAATAGCCAGACCAAATCTCCCTCTTGAAACCCTACCGAATTCGCCCTCAAATCGTACCGCGTCTTCATCCTGTCACTGGCAATCTCAATTCGGTCTCGAGCCAAGTCGTGGATATGGGACATCGTCTCTTGAAGCTCTTCTACATAGCTTCTAACTTCCTTGGGTTCTTGAGTGGGTGTCCCAAACACAAGGTCACAAGGCAAGCGGAGTTCCCGTCCAAACAAAATCTTGGCTGGAGTTTGATTTGTAGTTTCATGGATCGCCGCTCTGTAAGCCAACAAAAACAACGGTAAATGGCGATCCCAATCTCTTTGATGGGCCTCTACAACTTTCGATAGGTGCTCTTCCATGGTGCTGTTAAAGCGCTCGACCATTCCGTCGGACTGAGGATGCAGCGGTGTAGTCCTGGTTTTCCGAATACCCAAGAGATCACAAATTCCTTGGAAAACCCCTGACTCAAAGTTTCGCCCTTGGTCCGAATGCATTTCCATGGGAAGCCCATAACGAGAAATCCAATTATCCACCAAAGCACGAGACACAGTAATAGCTTCTTGGTTTGGTAACGCGTATGCCTCAGGCCATTTACTGAAATAGTCGGCAACAACCATAATGTATTTGTTGCCCGAGTCGGTGACTGGAAATGGACCCGCAATATCAAACGCAATCCTCTCAAACGGAGCCCCAACGTTGTATTGCTTCATGGCTCCCCGGCTACGAGTTTTCGGGCCTTTACTCGCAGCACATGTTGTACATTTCCGGCACCAATTAGCGACATCTTCTCGGCTATTGACCCAATAAAAGCGTTCGCGAACCTTCCCCAAGGTTTTGTTGACGCCGAAGTGAGCTCCAGATCTTCCATCATGGATTTCCCTTAAGACTTCCTTTACACGACTCTTCGGTAGGACTAGCTGCATTGTTACCGTCTTTCCATCCGCGCTTTCCCAAGCCCTTTTGAGCAGCCCATTTTCGACTTTCAGGGAGTCCCATTGTGCCCACAACACCTTCAGAGCAGGACTCTTATTTGAAATGTCATGCCATTGCGGTCTTACATTTCCGTTCTCCTTGCTTTGTAAAATCGGTCCGATCTCATCGTCTTGCAGTTGCTCTGTTCTTATTTCTTCAGCTGTCCATCCGTCAGTAGGTTGCAAAACTAGCCTTCTAAGGTTGCACAGGTGGTCAGCTTGTTCTCGTTGGCTACAATGTTTGCAGTCGGCTCTGCACGGTCTTCTGGACAAGGCGTCTGCATTTTGATGAGACCTTCCCGAGCGATGCTTGATTTCAAAATCATACTGCTGAAGTCTCTCAATCCATCTCGCTGTTTGACCTTCAGCATTCTTCAAATTTAACAGCCACTTTAAAGCGGCATGATCTGTCCTTATTGTAAAATGTTGGCCGTATAAATATTTGTGGAAATGGCTTACCGCGTTCACGATAGCCAACAGTTCTCTTCGGGTGACACAGTAATTCCTTTCAGGTTTAGAAAGAACCTTACTATAATATTCGATAACCCTCTCTTCGCCATCCTGTACTTGAGTTAATACTGCGCCAACTCCATTATTACTGGCGTCCGTATCTAAAATAAACTGACCTTTTGCCCTTGGGTAAGCAAGTATTGGTCCCGTACAGAGTGTAACTTTTAATGTTTTGAAGGCCGATTCACACTCTTTGTCCCAAATAAAAGGCGTCTTCTTTTCGGTCAGTTTATGAAGAGGTTTGGCAATATCGGCGAATCCTTTGACAAAACGGCGATAGTAGGTGCAAAGCCCCAAAAAGCTTCGTAGTTGGTGCTTATCATTAGGTCGGGGCCATTCCCGTACGGCTGCAGTCTTCTCAGGGTCAGTTTGTATCCCATTCGATGAAACAACGTGTCCCAAAAACTTGACTTTTCTTTGGAAAAGGCAACACTTTTTAGGGTTAAGTTGAAGACGAGCGTTTCGCAATCGGCTGAAAATTTCTTGCAGGTTACTTTGATGTTCTTCGAAAGTTTTCCCAATAACCATCACATCATCAAGGTACACAAGGCAAGTTCTCCAAGTCAACCCTCGAAGGACAAGTTCCATTAGCCGCTCGAACGTAGCTGGCGCATTACAAAGTCCAAAAGGCATAACATTAAACTGGTAGAGCCCAGTTCCAGTCGAGAAGGCAGTTTTCTCCTTATCCTCAGGGTGAATTCCAACCTGCCAATACCCACTCTTCAAGTCTAAAGTAGAAAACCATTGGGAACCAGCTAACATGCTCAGTGTATCGTCGATGCGTGGAAGTGGGTAACTATCTTTCTTCGTTACTTCGTTGAGCCGTCTATAGTCAACGCAGAAACGAGTTGACCCATCTTTCTTTGTTACTAGTACAACTGGTGAAGACCAGGGACTTGACGAATCTTCAATGACGCCATCTTCTTTCATTTTTTCGATCATTCGAGCCACTTCTTCCTGTTTCGCAAAGGGGAGTCTTCTCGGGGGCTGACGAATAGGTTGTACTGATCCCGTATTAATTCGATGCTGTACCAAATTAGTTCTTCCCGTAATCTTGTCCCCTATTGCAAAAATGTCTTGTTCCTTTCGAATAAAAGCAGTGGCTGCTTTCCTCTGATCTTCTGATAAGTGTTGCCATTCTTCCAGAAAATAATTTTCCAATTCCGGGTTATTTTTACCTTCTCCTTCCTGGTAACTCTTGTTGTCCTTTTCTTCACAACGAACAACTCGTAATGCAGGCTGAAAGAAGCCAATCTGTTCCCCTTTCTGCAACGTAACTCGATTTTCGCTGAGATTGGCTATGCGAATAGGAATCTTTCCACCAGCCTCAACGAGTGCTCTAGCTACCAAGATCTGTTTATTGTGTGTCGCATTCGTGAATTTCGTCATGTCCGGTTCAACAACTCCCGTTCGGTATCCCCCAGGATCTTTTTCCAACTCTGCCAGCACAATTTTCTCAGAATTGCCGGGGACACGAACTGATTCTGAGACGATGATGTTTACATGGTCAGATGAAGCGGTCGCAGAATGTAACAAGATTTCTTCGTTTCCCATTTGTAACATCCTGTTCTTAATATCCAGCACAAATCCATATTTGTCCATAATGTCCAAACCCAAGATCACTTCATCAACTATCTCAGCTACAACCATTCGGTGTACAATATTGAATGGTCCTATCTCAAGTTTGACATTAGCTTCTCCATGTACTTGTGCTGTTTCACCAGTAGCGGTTTTCAAAACGAAGTTACATCTTGTCATGTAGATATTTTGAGATGTTTCCAGCATGTCCCGTCTCACTAGAGAAAGTGTTGCTCCCGTGTCAACCGTCATCTTGGTGTCTCGACCGTTGATTCGTCCATCCAGCAACAGACTATCATTTCCTTTTCCTAGCTGCGAGACGGAGATGATCCTAGGGGCTTTGGGCGTATCAGCTAGCACACGCCCCAAAGTGCTAGCTGAAATTAGTTTTCCTGATGCCGGGAAATTGAGGCCTGTGACATCTTCCTGACCCCTCCTTACATCCTCAGACCTTCCCCGTTGGCGGCAATCCCTTCTTATATGGCCTATCTTACCACAACCATAACACTTAGGCCGTCCTCCAGTGCGTGCTGGTGTCTGCTGCATCTTTTCCAACATACTCTTCAGTTCTTCGCAGCAGCAATTATTTGTTGGAGTTTCCTCTGCGGACATCAATCGCACGCGTTGAGCTGGTCGTCGTGAAAAGTCTTCATTTGCCGCCTCATATTCTAACGCGTGGATAAGCGCGTCAGCACAGGTTTTATATCTATGTAGACGTAGATAACGTCGTAAATCGCCATCTCTTAAACCATCAATAAATGCGCTGGCTTCCATCTCATGGCGAAGGTCTGCAGGTGCGGAAGGATAACCTAAATTAACCAATCTTTCTATTTCCGCGGCATATTCTTGCAAACTTTCGTTGCTTTTCTGATGTCGGGACTTAAGCATCATTTGGTATACTCTGTCCATGTGCTGGTCTCCGTAGCGCAATTCCAAGGCGTTGACCACTGCGTGATAGTTTTTCTGATCACGATCAGATACATTCTGAAGCAGCTGGAGGGCTGGTCCTCGCAGTGCTAACACCAGAGCTGTGGCTTTTTCTTCATCATTCCAGCAATTTATCTCCGCCGCTGCTTCAAACTGCCTCCTATACATTGACCACGAAGACTGACCATCGAAAGTTGGGGGTTTTACTCGTTGCGATGTTACTTCGCTTCCTAAAATTTGTCCTGTTCCAAGTTTCTTCATTTTACTTTCCAATTCTAAAACTTTCTTTTCTAATTCTTCCCTAACTTCTTTTATCTCTTCTTTTACTTCTTCTTTTACTTCGAAAACTTTTTCCTCAAATTCCTTTTTTACTTCTTCGACATCTTTCTTAAGAGCATCTTGTAAGGTATCAAATTTTTCGAAAATTCTTTCTTGCTCTTCCATTCGACGTTTTTCTTCTTCTTCTTTTTCTTGCAGTCGTCGTTTTTCTTCTTCTTCTTTTTCTTGCATTCTTCGTTTTTCTTGATCTTCCAGAAATTTCTTCTGTTCTTCTTTATCTTCCAAGCGTTGTTTTTCTAGTTTCTCGAAGAATACACGAAGTTGTTCCTCCATGGTTCTTGTCTGACTTCTTGTTGTTCTTCCAGAAGGTTCCAGAGACATAAACTTTTCTTTGTCCACCAAGCTTCTTTAAATCCCACTTCTGACACCAGTGTGACGTTTATTATATGTGGGTTTCTGATTTAAAGAGCTGGAGATAATTTCTCGGCAAGTTTATTTACAAATCAAATTAATTACAACTAATTAACACAGCTAATATTCTAAATCACTAACGGAACACAAAACACTTTAATTTATCGCTTTCTAAATTCGCTGGATATCGCCGGAGTTCGCCTTTATGTCGCTCTCCCAAAACCAGACTGACTGACTGACTCGCTGTCTCGCATATATATAGGGGTATGGACTCTTTCCAGAACTTTCGAGTATTTTCTCGCGTTTCTCCTGAATTATTTCAATTCGGCAAGATGATTGGAATTCAATCACAATAGCGACAAACAATGCCGACGTAAACAAGAATAAATAAACCCATTCAAAACGTAAATAATACTCGAAGTTCTATTCAGTTCCTAGAAGTGAGCGGTCCACAACACAATACTCGATACTCTGATTCACCGCTTCTTAGAATTGAGTCGTTCGCGTCACAATAATCTCGACAATTAAAGACATTCACTCGCTAACGCTCGTTCTTTCTTTAAACAGTCTGGATTATTATTCACCTTCATTAACATCCTTATTTAATTAATAACTAAGTACCTATTAGAAATTGGCATAATAATAATTCAATTTTTTCTTTCAATCTAGAAGTTGTTGAAAACGAGCTTAACTTCTGATTTTTAAATGAAACATATAACGATTAAATGAAACATATAACGATTCATATTTCTGAAATCCTTTTTTTTCTTTTATACTAGAAAGTGAATTGCAAAAGATTTATTTTTCCTCATTTATTAAATAATTAGCATGGAAATAAATTTTGCTGTAATATTTATTAACTTAAATTAACTGTTTAAAATCTGGCGATTTGGCCGGCCATTTGAAGCTACTTCTCCGTCCTATCCATTTGTTTGAGTACCTGTTGTTTAAATACCCCCTCACAGGTTTAAAATAATGAGGTGGTGTGCCATCCTGCTGAAAGAATACTTCATCGAGGTTTAACGTGGACTATGTTTCACTATGATATCATCGAGTAACTCAAATATCTTTTCCTCATTAGGGGGTTAATTATTGTGCGGTAAAACAGTCAGAAAATTATCTATAAAAATATCCGTCCATCATTTGTTTTCTCCATATCGGAGCTAATAATAAAGATATTTTGAAGCGTTTTTTTTTGTCATACTCTACCGGTTCTTACCTTTCATTTGATGTATCATAAATGGTATAGTCCTATTAAAGTTTTTAGGGTTTAAGGTGCTAATACTTTCAACACTTACAAATAACATACCCATCCTACTTCCCTCTTAATACTGTCGAAACTGTTTTTTTTTCTTATTTTTTATCTTAAAGAAAATTATTCTATCAAGAAATCTTTAGAAATCTCAAGAAATCATGATGATGAACATGTTTTGCCTAATTTTACTGGACTACACTTATTTTGACATCACTTGACATGGAATACCTCCCAACTTTTATTAAAACCCCGGCCTTCTATTATCCACATATTTATTTATACTTCATTCTTACAAATGTCAAGAGAATTCTTTTATTTTTTATTTACATACATCAAGCATCAAACCCTTTCGCAACAATTTTTCAAAATTTTCGTGACCTTAATGCAAAAAAACTAAATAAAAAATGGTACGAACACAAATCGGTAATAAATCCCTGATAAAAGTTTTTCCCAAAACTACATTTTTCCTACAGGACCTGGACCTGGGAAATACCTGCTGCCACCCCTTGTAGGCTACAAAGACCATGACCCGAGTAAATACCGCAACCCCCAATATACAATGCGGCCTAAATTGTCGGTGACCCATAAGGACATAGGACCTGGGCCTAAATACAATACCGAGTATATGACAACCTATGGCAAGGCCCATCCTCCTGCCTACTCACTCGCATCCAGACCCAACGCCCTAAGTAACTATCAAACATTTTTTTAACAATTTCTAGGTATTTTTAGGTACTTTTCAGAGCCCGGGGCCCGCGGGATACGACATACAAGAAGCCTCCAAGACGAAAACCCCGCGCCCTCCGGCGTATTCTATGTCATCGAGGCATGAGCAAATGAAGGGATTCACAACCCCCGGCCCCAATAACTACGACATACCGACCACAATAGGCCCGAAAGTACCTGATCTCCATGCAAATGGGGCTTACAGTATGTCGTATAGGTATCCACGACTTGCTGCAGCATTGAGCCCAGGCCCAGCCAATTATGACCCAACTTCACCCAATATTTACAAAAATAAACTACCGGCTTATACTATGTCAATTAAACACAAAGATATGGCAGATAGAGGAACATTCCCTGGACCTAGTAATTACTACCCGAAATTGGCCGGCAAAGGGGGCTACTCATTTGGATTAAAAACAGATAATCCGCCTTATATAACTCCAGATGACGACATGCCCTGCGTAAACAAATAAACTATTTTTTACTGAAATGCTTTATTACTCATCAACTTTGATAATACTGTTATTAGGTAGAGTTTCTTGGTTTTGTTGTGGATTATTCCGGTAATTTATAAGGGCCTTGACTAGTTTTTGTATGAAGGGGTGCTTAAATTTACCTTCAGTATTGTCAAAAAACTCTTGCATCTTTTTCGGTGTGTTATCACGTTTCTCGTAGTGAACGGCAGTGAACAACATATCTAATCGATCTACAAGATTCAAAAATGAATACAAAATTTGCAAAACATCAAACCTAACCTAAATCTTTGACAAAGACAGCTTCAGGTGTTTCTTTGGCTTCATACTCCTTGTAAAGCTTGTAAATCATGTTACCGATATTCTCCCCTAGGTGTGAAGTAATCTCCTTCATTGCTTTATCCTCTAGTGCGTGTTTCTTGTCTTCTGGGATGTTATCATGGGGTGTGATATCTCCAACAATACATTCAGCCAAATCATGAACTAGGGCTAATTGAAGGCATTTAAATCGGTCTAAATTAGAATCGTCACCTATTAAAAAGGTCATCATGCCCATTGCATACATATGACCTGCTATGTGTTCATGGTTTTCAACATTGATGAGGGACCAGCCTCTTCGAGAACTATGCTTTAAATTGTTAACTAAACTCATAAATTTGAGGACTTTTTCTGGATTTAGGGCTTCCATTAGAGCCAAAATGAGATTCAATAGTTTATTTTTTGGTGAGGTATAAGACTTTTCTGTTTGTATTGTACACCAAGGATTTTCTAATCTAATTTAACCTAAAAATTACTTGACACTTCAGGTTCTAATCAAAGTATTTTTAAAGAAGCCTTTAGATTGTAGTTTCATAAGGGGGAGCACAGTAGAGGTCAAAAACAAGGTTAAAAAGGACGGCAGTTGGAGAAAGTGAGTGGTCTGGAAGGTTACATGTGAATTTATTAATAATATTTAAAAAAGGCGCCTTTTTTAGAAATAGGGACTTTGTTATATTTGTATTGGCAACAAGTTTAACTTTGACAACGAACTCAGAAAATTGTGTGGTAATTTTTTGGGGTAAAAGTGGCGTAAATTTTAAGATAATATACAATAAAATTGTTAACCATATTATAATACATTGTTTACATGAAATATTTATTATTCAGTGATTTTTATATTGTTCAGAGACTGTTCCATTTTGGCTTTATTATTTATAATTAAACAATTTATAACACAGGCTTTTGGATTTTTTTAGTGAAAGCAGCATTCAGAGAAATGAAGTGGAGAGAAGGCTGACAGAATATGCACCTTAGATAATAGAGCAGGTAGAGGGCCGCCATTTTGACGCTTAAGATAACTTAAGGTTGATTCAAAAATTAAAATGAGTAGTTATTACCGCAAACCGTTAAGCAAATTGTAAAAGGATATTTATCGAACTCTTCAAAAGTCGCAAAGGGTTAAATAGCAGGTATAAAACGAACCTGGGTGTAAAAATCTGGCAACTGATGGTAACTATTGGTGTTGTTCCAAAGAACTTTCGATTCAAAGCTTCTCTACTAACGGTTCCTACTACCAGTCTAGATGGTTTTGATGGACCAATAATTCCAACTAAAGCATTTCTGACCATATTTGTTAACAAGTATACAGGCTTTCCACATTTTAGCCTTTGTACTGTGGTGACTGCTGCTGCAGTTCACTTAGATTTTTTACAAAATGTTGGGTCGAGACTGCTAGAAGATATTCCACTTAATAGGTACCTGCATGTGACTGCATTTACATTACGAATAACACGTTTTCAAATCGTTGAATAAGCGGTAGAGGAGCTACTTTGTAAAAGAAATTTAATTGCAAACATCGTATATGTATATTATTAAGATTTTTATAAAATATAAAAAATAAAAATCAAACAAAAAAGAAAATAAAAACAATTATTCTTAAAAACAACATAAATTCTACAAAATCAAGCCTCCTACTTTTTTGCGGCAAAACGCTCAATAATATTAGAAATGTTTAACTTTTGGTTTTTATGAATGTATATACATCAAGGCTAACTCCAACAAACGTTCTTCTTTCATTGTACTCTAATTGGCAATGAAACCAAAATCTTTAGGCATTTACTTATAATGGGAAAAAGATTTTCATTGCATTGAGCCAATGTGCATCGGTCAAATTACTTTTACTATGCAATTGTTAGCCACAGTTCAACTTCAATATTCAGTTTTAACTTCAGCATGTCCTTAGACCTACTGTTATTCTCAAATTTATAAATGTATTCTATAATCATTTTTGTAAAACTTTCTAATTCTTTAAAATCAGAAGTTTTAGAACAAGCAATAGAAGGAATTAAAAAATTTAACTGAAATAAATTAAGAGATTCATCCTTAAAGCGGAATAAAAGGTCCTCTACCACATTTTCAATAATTGGAATGTATATTGTAAATTTATGATAGTTTTCAGGAGTACTCAGTTCAACAACATTATCTCTGTTTGTTTGTCTTTGCGTTACTCGCGGAGTAGTAACATCTATCGCCAAAGTTTCATGAATTTTTGATATTTTTTAAAAAAGTTTTTTAAATGATTGTTCAGAATTTGGTCTTCGCTCTTTTAATACCGAAATACAATTTTGAATAATGTTCTGTGTATACTGTTAATCAATGGTTTTTGTTTGAAATATTTTGCTTAAATTTATGGTTTAAGCCAGAATATCGCTTAAGCAAATAATAGCTACTAAAAAAGTGCTCGAAGTAATTGCGTTTTTAAAGCAACCAGCTTTCGAGGATGTTTCATGGTTCCTCCAATTTGACAATGTTGTTAAAATATCTACAATATTTGTCAGTTCAGTTCTAAAAAGTAAAACTGACTCATGTTTTTCGACCCATCGCGTTTCACATAAATAGAGATTTTAGATTACCATGTAATTTGTTTTTCGCGTTTGACTGACGCTTTAAAAAACGCAACTACTTCCTTTATGGTACCCACTGCATTTCTCACCGCTTGTACATTTGAAGTTTTCGAAATTGAGAGATTCAATATGTTGTGGTAGGGTTGTTTTTTTTTTGGAAAAAATAAACTTTTACTTTACTTAAGACTTAAAGGAAAATCTTAAGGGATGTTATTAATAAGGCCTAAGCGGTTCCTAATCCACAAAGCTAATAAATTTATGTTTTGAACGTAGGCCTTCCCTGGGGTTTAATATTATAAAAATACCAACCCGGGGGTCGGGAATCAAGTGCTTTAGGGGTAAGGGGTGCAGTCTAATATCTATACCATCAATTAAAAACAAGACTCAGTTTTTAAATTAAATACAAAATATATTAAAAGATATTTAGTTAATACAACAAAATAATTAATGATATAACTTTTGATAAAATCTTAAATATTAATATAAAATTCAAGTAAAACTTTAATTCATAAACGAAACAAAAATAAACAAAACATTAATCTTTAAATACGAAATTAAACTATAATATAACATAATAAAATCTATAACCGTTAAAATTACTTCCAAATCATGACAAACAAATGTAAAGGTTTTTAAACTTTTTAACACGATCTCTAACAATTTTTCTATTTTAAATGTTTACAAAAATTTAGATCCAATATTGTCTAATCATTTTATAACAAAATAATCACTGAAAACTCGAGAGTATTAATCATTAATTTTAGGAGGATATGCGTTCGGATATGTGACAAAATACACAAATTCATTACTTAGACTCAAATTTAGAATGAACAAACTCAAATTTACTTTAACACAGTTCCAATATCAACTCTCAATCAAATCAAACATTTCTTCTAAATCAAGGGTCATGAGTGGTTAAAAATCAAATAATTTCTCTATCAAACAAAATTCTCTTTTATAATTAAAATTAAATTCCAATTAATTTTCAGTAAAAACCTCTTTTAACTATTAAAACTTACGTTACCAATAACTTTTTATTCCAAAATCAAATATTCAACTCAAAACGTTCAGATGCAAATCCAGTCCCAAAACAATTACATATTCAACGACCTTTTAGAAAAACTGTAAGTAATTACCAAACATTCCGCAAACAAATTACTTAAAGCCATTTCATAAATCAGAATAAAAATCATTTTAGCTTCAAAGCCATAGTTAAAATTTTGAATTACAAAAACATCGGTTCAAGTCAAACAATTTTGGACTTACGGCTATCACCAGGTGACACTTGGGCTTAGATGACTTTTGGACTGGCTTCTATTGTACTCACACACTTATGAACTTTTTCAATTATTTAAAACAATTGAGGAGAAGTGCACAGATTAACCACACTTGGAGGTCTATTGTTATCCCACTTTTGGGTGGAAGCTTTTATATCATCCCAAGCAAGGCCACACGTGGGAAACCGCGTCATTGTGACCATGTAGACTTATTTTTGAACGTGATGATTTCAATTTTTTCTTTGTTTCGACTGAATTCGTCATTTGACTTTGAGGAGTCATTTCATTGAAAAAGCCTTGATTTAAACAAAGAGACGGCATGCTCTCATAAAAATTTGACCATGTTAAACTCATAAAAGTCTGGGTCGCTTTCGCATGACGCATTTCTTTGTTCTCTGGTTGATATGGAATTTTTATATTTAAAAATAATTCAACACAATGTAATGAATTTTTAAAGATTTTAAACAGGGTAGTTTTTCTACCCCACCACAATGTGACTATTACACGGAGACTTTATGGCATTTTTTAATTCCTTCTGAAGTTCAACAACAGCTCTTTTATTTTCTCCAAACACTAGATTACAAGTATTTGTTCATACCTACACATAAATTAAGATTTAGGTTAAATTTTTTAAGCAGATATACAACAATTTGAGCCAGTGCTTTACCCGATAAAGTTGGTTCTAATGTTGTCTCATTGAGCTCGTCGTAACAATCTATGAAATTCAAAAAACCTTCATAAATAATGCCTTTATGTAAGTACCGAACAATAAGAGACATTTGCGATTTGTGGCTAATAACCAGACATAGGCATAGAAATGTCACGCAGACTTACTGCACTCGCTTGCAGTCAGCTCGAGCGATAAGCGTCGGATCTAGGCTTGCCGTGTGTAATAACCGTATTATATATTAATATACAGGTGGACCAAATGTATGGAACCGGCCGTTTTTTGGCTAAACTATGAAGAATTTCGAAAAAACAAAATATAGGCATTAAATGGCTAGGAAGATGCTACCTGAAGCGATGCTTAAAATTTTTTTATTTGTTTAAATTTTTAAGATAACTATAGTAACATTTTTGTTTTTATGTGATTTTTTTTCTTGATTTTTTTAAAATACAAGCTTTTTAAGAGAAATGTTGCTGTACAAAATGTTTTAATTTTAACTTTATAAATTTTCAATAAAAAAATTAAACATTACCGAACATTAATCCTTAATTTTTGCCAAATCTACAAAATGTTTAGTTAATTCAAGTTATGCATGTTAAAGAGATAATAACAGTTCTTTAAAAAAGTTACAAAAAAATAATTAATTTAAATAATTAATAAATTATTTATTAAATTATTAGTTTTATGAACTAATTTAAAAAAAATCACGCTGTACTTGCAAAGCAAACTTTTAATTCGTGAGAATGTGTTATCCAAGGAAACGTATCAAAATGCTTTTTAGACAAGAAACATTTTACTTCCTTTTGATATGGCATATTTTAAAATGTATTTTTCCAGTGAAGATAATTCTTGATTTTCCTTTATAAAAACTCCAATGTCTATTGAAGAATCTCCAGCAAAATTAATATTTTCTTTTTGTTGAATGGTTGAACATCTGTCAGATTCATCACTAATTTGGATGTACTGGTACTCGCGACTTCGCTTTTCCTCTTGCTCAGCAAGTCTTTATTATTATTTTTTTAAGTTGTATTGAAATACTTATCGAGGGTATTAAAGCCCAGTTTTCTCTTACTCATATTTAATCCCAGACTCATACAAAGGTACATGAATAAATAAAAATGCGATTTTCGAACAAGTGAGTCTATTAAAATATATTTTTTAATCCCATATAACATATAAAGCATAATACAGCATATTTCAGGTTTAAAATATATACAATATAATAAAAAAACAGAAACAACAGAAAATACAAATAAAGTATAAATAATTGTAATAATTACAGAGATTTGGAGTGACTTAAGTATCTTATAAATAAAAGTATAGGCAATGAATTAAAGGTAAAACTCTGAGCACAGTAAAATTGACTAAAAATTGTGAAAATACTTAGCTTCGTCTCGTTGATTTGGATTTTAACGTTGTTTTTTTTCAACACGATGGAATATAAAATACTTGACGTTCAACAACTTGCCTATTCTAAGTTTAAAAAAGAACAAAGCTAGAATATAGTCTACAGTAAATAGTTTAAAATTTTAAAACATGTATAATATTTACAAAGTACAATACAGATAAAAATAACTTCAAGAATCACTCTATAAAATATTTTATATATAATAATAATAATATGATTGAAATAGTTTTCATAGAGGCTGATAGAATCTTAAGTAAATAATGGACAGATTAATAGTTAAAAGAATACGAATTCCCTCACGTGCCTAATCTACACCGGCGAAACCTTGAGACCCTTCTATTGCTTTGATTAGTTTGTCCTTGAGGTGTTGGTAACTCTCGTACGGAGGTAGATCTAACCGGTTAAAACTAAAACAAATCAAATAACACTAAAATCAACCGACTCTTAATTAAATTACCAAGTATGAGCTCGAGGGAAATTTTCAGGTGTGCCCCACTTTTCAATTGTAAACAACTGAGGACCATTACTTCCGTAAAGCTCCTTAAAGCCGTTCATTGGCACTCGGGATGTTCCAGTTACGAACTGTAAAAGTCTAGCTCTCATTTCGTTACTAAATGACAAAACAACCTAAAAACAAAAATTAAAACAAATTTTTCTTGACACTAGACTAATTTACCCTCCAAAACCACTGGATCACTATGTGATTGGCGTGGAAATCGCCTTTATACAACGTGTTTTGCTTCCAATCCTTCACATCAATGTGCTGAATTCCGCACATTAGAAGTTCAAGCTCGTGTTCATCGAAAATTTTTACGATACTTAATGGAATCAAGTCGTTGAAACCAGATAAAAATGCGTTCATTTGTTCCTGCACTCGACCCACGAACCGCCACTGGATTATGCATCTACAAGAATTTTACTCATAAAAGTTTTTTCGTTGGCTTTTATATTCATCATTAATATAGGCAAAAGTGAGCATATTTAACGTCGGTGCAATATCTAGGTGAATGAAGTTATCAAAGACATCCAAAACGATTGATTTTCACAGCACTCTAGTTTGTTAAACTAATGCCGTTTCATCATTTTAGTAGAGTGGCATATTTCAGTACAATTTACAACTACAACATTCATTTTTGGTTACTCTGTATTTTTTTCCAAAAATAAAATGGCTTATAATTAACAAAAAAAAAAATGGAATTGTCTCCACAAGTAAAGACACCTACTCGGTAATGCTCGTTTGCGCTTTAAACAAACTCAACTAACATTCTTGCAAAAATAACTATTTTTGTTTGAGTTACTTACTTGATATATTCATCTTTGTTAGAGTTATCTAATGGAATGTTTGCACCTCCGTCTATAAGTTCATGAACTGTTGTATGTCCAAGTGATTCTTCATCAACTGAAAATGTTAAATCTAACCCACTTGGATCATTTTCTTTGATCCATAAAAGTGATTTGTAATATTCTGAATCTACAGACTCCATGTCTTTGAGATCAATTGTTTTACCTAACATCATTTTATAAAACGGTCTTATGAAAAATGCTGAAAATAACAGAGTTAGACAAATTCAAAAATACAGAAAACTGTGGTACCATCAAGCAGTTTTCCGTGATACACAGCCATTCCAGCAACGCGTCCGATGAATTTAAAATAATTTAAGTGTTCTTCATTACAAAGACCAGAAAATGGATTAATTTGTAATGTATAATTGTCCCTAAAATTAAAAAAAATCAATTCTACCCCTTTCTAGATTTTAAAAATTGTTCTTACATTGCAGAATATTCAAATAATCCATAATAAGGATTAAACATTTCCTTGGATAATAAATAAAACCACTCTCTAGCTAAACCTCCATAATCTAAGCCCACTTCACCCTCAAACTCAATCCACAATTTGGTTTTTAACAATTCTACTCTAGGGACGGAAGTTATCACCCGGAACGAATCTTCCAAAATACTCCTTCGTTTCACTTTTATTTCAAATTTATTGGGCACATTTGTCTTAAAACAAACATTTTTATCATTTTCATAAAACATAACTGGTGTTCTTTTAAATAGCCTCACAGTTGTGACGACACCTCGAAATGACATATTTGACATTTGTACTTTTACCTGACCTCACTATTTCTCAAACTGTCAAAATTGTGGTGCGTTCACAACAACTCAACCACTTCTACTTACCGGTTTCCTCAATTGTGCCTTCATGTACTCATATTTCCGTTTATAGTCTCTGGAATATGGGATTGCTGGTCCTGCTATTTGCGGATTTGACAGTCGAGGGTCCTCCCATTGTGTTGTTCTCGTGTCTGAACGCAAAAATCATCATACTCTAACAGAAAAATTTTAATTCTGGTAGCTTACTATGATCAATAAAGAATATTCTTCCATCAGAATGGACTCTTTCTTCCCACCCTTCTGGTAATGGCCCTAGATCGTCATCAGGTCTTCTGTTGACTAAAGGCACGGTTGCTTGATTAGGCATTGGACTTGCACGACCAGTTCTGGGATCCACCCATGACGTGGTTCTTTCATTATGGTCGATAAAGAATAAACGACCATTTGGAGCTACCTGGACTGTCCATCCTGGAGGTAGACCTTCTGATAGAATTTCTAAATTATTAGGGGTCGTACTATTGCTGGTTGTTGATACAGTAGAATCGCGACGAGACGAACTGTTTGAGAGGCTGTCGGTGTGGTCTTCGCTCTGAAAATGTTACAATTTGGTTTATGACAAAATTAAAATTTGAATAGAAAAACTATCAAATATGACAACATTGCAGGTCCTTTTAACAACAGTTTGAGTGCTAATGTGTTGCAATTAGCCCGAAATTTGGAAGGAAATTTTATCACACCATGAACTTCTTGGAGATAAATAGAGGAAGAAGCCAATGAGGGCGCTGCAATCGTGGTTGCTAAAAGTCATACAGCAACCCAAGACGTTATTAATATCCTCTTGGAGATAAATGGTCTTACTCTTAAGAGCTTGTAATATACTAAATAATTTATAGTGTCCTAGATTATAGTGTACAGAAGGTGTTTGATTATCCAGCCAATCGCATTTTTACTTCCAAGCCTTTTTTCTCTTACTTGGAGGGATCCAATGTCATTTCTGACATTTGCATAATCTAGTAAACTAAATTTTGGTAAATCAGTGTCAAAAATTTAATATTCACCTACTGACTGTCACTGATTTGATCCTTGACAGCTTATAAAAGCGCCAATAATGATATTTTCGCTAGTAGAGGGCCCCTCACATAACAAGTTCGAAAACAACCGGTAAGTTTAATATTTGACAAACTATTATTTCCATGTATCCCTCATTGTACCAGGTAAACAATTAAACAATGTAAAAATTGCGACAAAATCTCTTATTTGAAAAAATTAAAATATTTTTTACAACTTTTGTTTAATTACAAAGTTGTGTTTTGAGAATGCGGATAAAACTTTATTCACCCAGTGCTACTTGTATTATCAAATAAAAAATGAAATCGTGTTGTCTTCTTTTGAAAGCTCCTCTAGCAGCAAAAATATTATGCGAACAAAGTGATGGTATTTTTTTCAATAGACAACTAAAACGACTAATGAGGACGCCACTGTCATAACAATAAACAACAAGTCGTTTATTCTCAAACTTATTACTCTTTTACGCAATTATTTAAATTCTTTCAAGTTTTTACGTTTAGTAATGATAAAAACGATGTAAGATTAACATCAAAAAGTAAATTGCGCGTGTGCTAGATCAGCTGTGCGTCCGTTTGGTGGTAAAAACCAGATAAAACAAGTGTAAGAATTCCATTAAAAACAATTTTTTTGTTACATTTGGAATTTTTTCAACAAATTTAAATCGTGATTGAATAATTAGTTGAAGAACACCGTGTCCATAGCCTGCACAATCTCCACACTTGATACCTTTTAGTTTTTCAATTTTTGCTTTTATGTAAAAAACACTGTTCGTCAATAGAAACTGTACAATTCGGAAGAACCTATATTAGCAATTATAGCATATGATGAAGAAATTTTATCCTCTAAAACGCTGTGAATTGCTTTTTGCCAATGTAAATTATAAAGAAAGAAACAAAAACAAAGTTATGCCAAACAATAAACCAGCAAATATTAAAGATTTTTTTAAATATATGAAAATTCGAGCAAGAAGTGTTTTAAGAGTTCAATAGTGGACATTTTTAATTTGTAAATGTAAAAATTAATCAACACCTTAGTGACATTCCTTTTGGTTTTATAAAAATAATATTTAAAGCCGGCTTAAAATCACGATCACAAAATGTTCAAAATTGTAGATATGCCGCTTTTGTCACGTGACTGCTTTAATGTGTCATGCAAATAGATCAAAGTTACATATCAACTTTGCCGTTTCATTATTTTAGTAGAGCGGCAACAATACAATTTTCAACGCTTACTCCAAAGAATATCAATTTTTGGCTACTCTGTATGATAATTATGTAATTTAAAAAATTCAATAACTTCCACATTTAGTAAAAACCTTTTAAAACAACTGTTTTGTACACTCTGAAGATAATGCTACAATTTTGAGTATATCGACTGAAAATAGTGGTCTTTTCATAGTCATTACGACTGGTTTTCACTGTAATTATTGAAATTTTCGTCCAAAACAAGCCAATAAACCACACCTACTCTAAAGCAATGAAAATGATCAAATGCATTTTAGTAGTGCATGCGTATACCATGAAACCGCACCAAAAGCACCTCACACACGCGTACCAACCTCGGAATCCGTGTCGATAATTTCAAATTCATCATCATTGCCCTGCCTTTGTTGCTCAACGCGCGCACCAAAAACAGCTCGACCTCTTAGCTCAAATTGTGGATAATCAAATGAGCTTCTTCTACTGCTTTCATTACTTTCAGCTGAAGCGTTGTATTCAGAATCGTTATTGTTCTCTGATGCTGTTGATCTGATACTGAGTCGATTGTTGAGTTTAGTAGCGAGCGTTTCGTCGACCTCATCCGATTCAACAATTCTTATTTCAGGCACATTATTTATGTCAGTAGCACCGGATGCGGAGACGGTGGCACCACCACCACCACCCTCAATATTCGGACTAACGGCCTGACCAGCATGCAAACAGAACGCTCATGCAACGCTAGCTATTTGTTAATTGTGTTAGTGGATGACATGTACAAGACAATGAGAAGTTTTTTTATTTTAATTAAGTTCAATATCTGCAATGCATACACGTTTTTTTAATTTACTTTAACTACTACACAACATCATTTTATAGATTACTTTAACAAAATTATTTAATTAAATTTTCAAATTTGTTAGAAAAATAAGTACGTATGACGATTTTGTGATAATGATTCAATTTCAAGGACAAACAACTCATAAATATTTATCCTAAAATTATGACGGTAGTATCAAATTGGCATCATAATTTATAATATGATAAAAAATAAGCATTCGCTATTTTACATACTACAATCTAATCAACAAATATTATACTCTAAATTATACTCTTTTATATTATTAAAATAAAATTTCAAAAATGTAACTGAAAATATTGCTTAAAACAACTAAACTATCCAAAAAAAGAGTTCTAAAAACATCAAATTTGTGTTATTTAATTCAGTATTACAGTATCCCGTAATTCGTGTCCCTAAATTGTCAGTTGAAAAAAGTCAAAAGTGTAATTATAACATTAGAAGGGTATATAAACTTTATAATACCTAAGAGAGACAAAAAAAAAAAGATTAAAAGTAGTAATAAAACTCATATTTGCATGAAATCCCCAAATGCACTAAACGAGAACTTTTAATTAATGCTTAAATTACTATAATTAAGTAAATTGGACAATTACTTAAACAGTACTGCAGAGCTGTTATCCCTTAATAAGTTTATGTACAGGAGTTTCCTTTTGTTAGTAGAAGTACAGAGTGTTTCACAATTATTTAGCAAAAATTTAATCACGTTTGCTCTAGTATTGAAAAAGCATTGAAATATCTAATCATTATCGACTGTTACTACCTTGAATACAAGATATCTGACCTAGGCTCTGATGCCCCAGGACTTTTTCTAAGTTTTGGCCCGCTGCCTTGGTTTCTATCTTTCTATGTCCTCTGATTTGCAAGGACAAACATCATATTTATTTTGCCATTATTTTTTTCTTAATTATGTAATCAATTTATTTATTTAAGGTAAGACAAAGTTTTGTATTCACCATAGGCATTATTTGATGTTTATAGCCCTCGGTCGACTTACAAGACCTTGGGCCAAAGGCCCTCGACCTTTATAAACCGCTATCACCCTTGGAGGCTGTAAATATCTATCGAGTGATCCATGATTTATGTTTAGTTAAGATTAGTCAACCAATTACAGAACTGTTTTTTTTTGGCGGAAAAAATGAGAAAGTCTTAACTTGTAATTACCAAATTAAAGCGCAAAAAATTTTAATCACCCAAAACGAACCTCTGTGTTGTCTCTTTACTCTTCAGAAATATGTGAAATGACTTTTTAAACTGAATGATTTTTAAGTTTCTTGCAAGCAAACTAAAACCAGCGATGCATTTTGAATTATGGTAGTTCCAACATAGATGTTGCGTATCATAAATCAAAATGTATTGGCGGTCTGAATTTTGCTGCAATTAAATCCCTTATTTGCTTTGTTGTAAGTTTGAGTAACATTTAAATTTCGCAGTGTAAACAAACTTTAATAATAACTCTAACATAAAAGCAAATCAGAACGAATCATAAATAAATACATTTATTTATGGTTGCCCCAGGGTGCCCCACCGAAAAGGGCATACCCCCTATAACTTTTTTATTTATTAGTCGATCTAAATAAAATTTAGAATATAAGCATTAATATGTACGGTCTACATTTTGCTGTTAAAATATATTTTTTATGATGTACCAATTTTGCACTCGAAAGAATAAAATTATGAAATCGCACAAAATTTCTTCAAAATGCATATTATTATAATGCTATAACTCAAAATACTGTAATGACAAATTTTGTTTTAACACAAATCATTTAGAATTCCTCTAATTGGTTCTTAAAGAACACGGAAAAAATTTGTTTTTTTCTGAGAAATATTGTCATCCATGAAACGGTGTTGTCAGATTGTAAACGGAGAGTTACCTGAATATAAATAAAACGTCAATGAATTTGTCAGTTTGACAATTGAAAAAATCGAAAAGTGTCTAATCCCAAAAACCGTAAAATAATTTTAGCCTAGAAATTCTAATGTCTAGAGCTCTTTTGTTACGTCTTTTGGCAGGTTAAACGTTTCTGATACGTTTCTGTAGTTGTTACCAATAAAACATTTTTTGTGGAAACACTTTATTTCTGTAACGCAACGTAACAATTTATTTCAAGAAACAACTTCTAGAAGCTTAAGTCACGACCAGAGAGTTCTAGAAGAGCACTTTACAGAAGTATTCTACAGCTTGAAAGAGATCGGTAAAGTTGTTGGACTATTTGAAGATGCCAGTTTCAATGGTAAAACCCAAATGTGCTCCTCTTTACCGTAAGACATAATCAAGAATGGGTGCAAGTTGTAGGAGATGTTGTACACGTAGATCCTAACATTAGCAACAGCACTATAGCACGAATGCTGACACAATATGAGCAAAGAGTTTTAAAGACAAATTAAATTAATTTTTTTAAGATTTTATTGCATCAGGAATTACAGCCTGCATTATATTGAGTAGGAAAGGAGAAAATTCGTGGTGGGTGCATAAAGTAAACTATAAATATCGAAAAATTTCTGAAATAAAAAGAATAGTTAATAACGTTTTGATAACGAACGTCTTAGACTTACACATTAAATGTTCAAACACATTTCCATTTTCTTGTAAGCAGCAAAATAATCGTCGCCTAAAGTTTTGTTTTACTCTAACAAGAGTTTCGGGTGATATGACAGCAAACGCTTCTCTTATTCGCTCTTTCATATCCTCTATTGTCGTGAGAGCTGTTTTGTACACCATTTCGTTTACAACACCCCAGAGAAAAAAATTGCAAGGCGTTAAGTCTGGAGAACGAGCTGGCCAGTGAACAGGTCCTCCACGTCAGATCCACCTATCAGGCAAGTGTCGGTCTAAATATCGCCGAACCCGTCTCGCGAAATGTGGCGGCACCCTATCATGCATGAACACAAGTTGTCCTATTATGTTTAACGGATAATTTTCTAACAACTCTAACAGATTTCTTCTTAAAAAAAGTAGATACATTTAAATTTCCATCGAAGAAAAATAGACCGATTACATGTTGACCCAAAATACCGCCCCAAACATTTAAAGACCATATCCTTTGATTATCTATTTGGCGCAACCATCGTGGATTTTCTATTGTCCAATAATGCATATTATGCCTATTAACAAGCCCATTACTTTTAAATGTTGCTTTGTCCGAGAATAGCACATAATCAGTAAAGTTATTGTTTTCTTCTAAAATATTAATTATTTGTTGACAGAAAAGCATTCTAAACTCAAAATCAGTAGGACGCAATTCTTGATTCAGTGCAATTTTATATGGGTGGAATTTATTACACTTTAAAATTCTTTGCATATTGTGTCTTCGTGCTAAAGTTCTAGTGCTAATGTTAGGATCTTCCTGTACGGCATCTTTTACAACTCGCACCAATGCTTGATTATGTCTTACGGGAAAGTAGACACGTTTGGGTTTCACTACTGAGCTGGTGTCCTCAAATAACCGAACAACTTTACGAATTCTTTTTATTGTGTAACCTACTTCCGGAAAGCGCTCTTGTAGAATCCTGTTGGTTGCTAATAGGTTTCTGCGGCATTTACCGTACACTAAAATTATTTCACGTCTTTCGCGATTAAACATTTTTCGATTTTTTTAATAATTGTCAAAGTGACAAATACACATATTTTTTTCAGGTAACTCTCAATTTACAATCTGACAACACCGTTTCATGGATGACAATATTTCTCACAAAAAACCGAATTTTTTTCGTGTTCTTTAAGAACCAATTAGAGGAATTCTAAATGATTTGTGTTAAAACAAAATTTGTTATTACAGTATTTTGAGTTATTGCATTATAATAATATGCATTTTGAAAAAATTTTGTGCGATTTCATAATTTTATTCTTTCGAGTGCAAAATTGGTACATCATAAAAAAAATATTTTAACAGCAAAATGTAGACCGTACATATTAATGCTTATGTTCTAAATTTTATTTAGATCGACTAATAAATAAAAAAGTTACAGGGGGTATGCCCTTTTCGGTGGGGCACCCTATATATAAAAAAATCCGCAAACAAATGAATGTCAATATCGTCCTGATCATATTCTATAATCCTTACGTACACGTTACATATTTAGAAACTGAAATATCTAAGGAATTTATTAAATGGGAAGCACAATAAAGAATAAAGCTAATCTACCGTCAGAAAACAGTTAATTCAAACGGTGAATCAATAACTTCCATTCATCAATAACAATAATTAACAACTAACTTCAATATAAATTTTAAATAAATTCGAACAGGCAAAAATGATGATAATAAGCAATCGATCAAAAATAGAAAATAACCTTAATTACTTTTTTCTCATATTTTCATGTTTGCATGGTTGATATTGAACATGAAATAATATAAAATTATATTTTTTTGTGTAATATGATGAATATATGATGGATTTTAACATGTAAAGAGCTGATGAATGAATTGCCAACACCAAAATTTAAAAAAAATATAAAACACTAATGCATCACCTCATACATGCATTACCACTACACCAACTACTGGTATGTATTTCAATACTCGTAAATAAAAATAAATAAGAAAACATACTTGACTTGCATTATTGGAATCTCCACTACGACCGTTGTTCTCATCATCGGCACTAATGTGATACCGACGCTCGAATACTGCTGCCTGTTCAAGTACTCTTTGTTCTTGTAATTGGTTATCAACGTTATTGCTGCAAAAAAATAAATTACGAGTTACACAAACAAAAAACTGAGTGACTCAAAAAAATTGAAATGAAGTAGACCAAGATTATAATCTATCATCTATATTACATTTCAAAAAGATTTACATCTCCGGTAACTAAAAATTTAAGCTGCCAACAAAGTATTCCACTACAAGCTTTTGGCTTGTCATTTTTGACAGGAAGTAGGAACAAATTCAGTTTCTGTGCATTTTTCTCAATAATTTTTCATTGATTTTTATTATATTACTAAAATTTGATACAGTTTGATATACACCACCGTTCCAAAGTTTGGAAACACTCTATCTTTATTCAACTAGAAAAAAATAACGCAATAAATCTTTAAATAAACACCTTGTTATTGGAGTTTATTATTTTTACGATCGTACTTATAACAATAATAAATAAAATTGCTTACTTCTTATCAATTGTGCCTTATTTTGAAAAAAACCTGTTCATGTGTTTTACGACCGCAAAGGTTGCTACACTGCCAAGAAAAGCCAGTTTCAGTTACAACTGTAAAGAGATGTTTACTGGTTGCTGGCTTAGGAGGATGCGTAACAGTCAAAAAACCGAGACTAACTACTAATCATAAGAAAAATAGATTAGAATGGGCTAAAACACAAAAACTGGTCCTGGATAAAAGTCTTTTGGACAGGCGAGTCCAAATTTTAGATTTTTTAGAAAAAGACGTACGGGCTTCAAAAGCGTGTATTGTACAGACTGTTAAGTATGGTGGTATGGTGGTGGTAGCGTGATGGTTTGGGGATGTTTGGCAATAATAAGCCCTTTCATTTGATTAAAATTGATGGAATATTAAATAAAGAATGTTATCTTAAAATATTTCAGGAAAATGCGATTCCTTCTAGATCAAATATAATTGGCCAACGTTTTATTTTCCAACAAGATAACGACCCTAAACATTCATCTAAATTGTGTTGGGGATTCCTAGAGCAAAACAAAAGGGAGTCTCCTTACTCCATTTCTCTGGTTGAGACAAATGATAAGTAGATGTTATTATTTTGTGAATTTGAAATGATTTGAGCTATTAAAATTTTAGATTAGCATAGATATATCAAATTTTGAATGACTGTTAAATATGCCGTTTACACAGTCTTGGCCTACTGCGATGTAACTTATTTTTAAATGAACTTTATAGTTTATTTGATCCATTGCATTTTTTTAGTCATTCCATATAATTTAATTAATAAAATGTTGTTTAAACCTGTAATAATCAATAAAAAACATTTATTTAAGACCCAGGTGTAATTAAAATTAAAATTTTATTGCCAATATAAGATCATAAAAATCCCTAAATGATTTATGGTCAAAGTTATCACGGTAATGTATTGTTTTGATTAATGGTGACAAGGCTATTAGGTATAATAAAATAAAATTACCTAGAAGTTGGTCTTTCCCACTGCGTGGTCCTTGCTATGTGATTAACGTAGTACGTCCTGCCGTTAGCATCTTGGCGTTCTTCCCATCCAGGAGGCAGAGGTGCATTCGACTCAAAAGGATCATTAACATATAAAGGCTTATTAAAAAAAATGATTAAAAGAACTGAACAAATCACAACTTAAATTACCTGTGCCGGTGCTTCCTCTCTTCCATCACTCATAAATTCCCAATCGCGATCATCGCCAATTCTATCATTAGAATCGACAGTGATTGGGGGCAATTCGCTGTCATGAAGAAACGCATGATAGATTTCAAGGTGGCCCCGAACTCTTGAACGTGCACTAAAACCGCTACGTAGAGTAATTGAACCAGACCAGCATGCAACATTAAGCAAAGAATTAAACCATGCAAAAAGCAGGCTAGAAAAAATGAAAATTATTTTTTATTCCCAACAGGTTTACCTTCTGCGTCCTAATAAGTATTTCACTGTTCCTATATTGCGACCTTCTTGTTCTCGAGGGAGATTGATTAAAGTGACTTCAACCATTCCAAGAAAATCATCACGAGTTAATCTGTTCTCGTCAAACACTTGGAGCACCAATTTGTGCTCCGCAGGTTTGACCTAACAACAAAAATTTTATTTTTCACCAAAAAATTTAGGGGGTAAACCGCTCAAGAAATCTGTGTACAGCATTACTGATAATAATAATCGGTCAAAACTACTCTCGTTCAAAAGACCAAAATTCAACAAAAATTTGCTGGAATTAGTCAAATCCTGAGAAGAAAAGCATTTTCAACATATTTCGGGTGTTTAATATTTTTAATGACAATGTGCTTTAATGTATAAAAACGTTGTTTCTATCATAATAAATTACAAGACAAAGTAATGTTAACAATAAATTTATTCACAATTTTCTTCAATATTATTTATTGTGTCTTCTTCTGCATTTATTCTATGTAGAAATAAATGGGATGAATTACTTAGACCACTTTCACTATGGTTTTTGTGATCGTATTGTGGTGTTACTGTGATTGGCTGGACTCTTCAGAACTTGAATTTAATTATGGCTTAATAGTTATAGTTTTAATGCTGCTCTTGTTAAAGGCACCACTAGTTGAAATTAGAGAAATGATTAGTGAAAATAATGCATCTGATTGGGGACACTAGTGATCTTCTCATGGCTGTTGAATGGTCTTATTATAGTGGAAACCTTCGTAATTGTAGAAAATTTAGCACACATTAAAGTTTACAACTTGCTTTTAATTGTCGAAAGGTTTCAAAGGTTTTTGAATATTTTTAACTCAAATTTTGATAACGTGTTTCTAAAATTCAGATTTTTCCACAGCTAGAAACGTAAACAAAGTTTTCAATACAATTGTTTTTCAATTCCACAGCACTCCCGTTTTTTTAATGAACACGCGGTACTAACAAATCTTTAGCAATTAATTAGTTGCCAACTTTTCGATATCGAAATAAAGGACGTTTCAAAGGCGCGTCTTGGATTATTTTTTAGGGGGGCGGAGCAAGGGGGAATTAAATTTGAATTTTTACTATTTCACTATTGTATTTAGAACTCTCTTTTTGGGTAGTCCTTTGGATTTTTTTACATCCAGCCTTTCAATGCAATACAATTTGGGAGCCAAAGGCAATCATTATTGCAAAAACAAATTTTTTTACAATATTTATTATAAACAAATAAAAATTATTATCTTTGGTTCCTAAATAAAAATTTGAAAATATACATTTTTGAGGGGCGGAAACGAGAATTATTGTTAATTGCCTCTTTCATACTCAGACTTTTCTCAATATGTTGCTCGAAAAACCATCAATTTTTTAGTACAATTTTTATATTTAAAAAAATAGAAAGTCTCAAAATTTTATATTTTATATTAGTAGGTAATTCCGTTCGTTTGGTTCTAAAAAACTATAGGTTTTTTTTTGTTTGTACTCTTTGTTTTTGGTAGTTTATTGACAATGTTTTTGAAGAACAACTAATATAAAAAAATATGTCTGCAGTATTTATTAAAAAAAAGTAAAATTAAAAGATGTTTCTCTACATCTAAGTACATTCTCTACACCTACATCGAAGGCCCATAAAATGTTTACTACAGGGTGATTTTTTTATTTGCTCCCGCCCGAAACTCCAAAAAGTAGGCAAAACACATTATACTTTGCCAGTTTTTTAACATTTAATTTTCGAAATTAAAGCACAGAGGGTTGTGAATTAATGTTAACATTGTTGACAATATCTTTGACAGTACTTCCAGAGTCAATTCCTTTGGATCAGTTGTAGTTTGCCCAAAGTTGTTTATCGTTTGTATAACGTGTTGCCTGGTTTTGAAATTTCGGGCGGAAGCAAATAAAAAAATCACTCTGTACTTGTACAATTTGCAATTCTGCAATTTTTCTAAAAAAAAGTGTACAAAAGAGTAAAAATATTGATTTTTTAGAGTGGAAAACAAAAATTATCGTTTATTGTTACATTTGTATTCAAACTTTTCTCAGTATTCAGATCAAAGGATCATTCTTTTATTATTTTAGTTTTTTTTTTAGAACATTCTAGTTTTTTTTGTCATTAAGTCCAGGGCCGGACTATAGTTGTTAGCGCCCCTAGACTAATCTTAAACTGCGTCCCCCTTTCTAAAAAACTATTATATTTCCTAAAGGGAATACAAGTATTTATTAAATTTATAATATGACAAATATAATACTAAAACTTAATTTTCCCACACTTCATAGATGCAAATTCTTTTATGAGTTCATCAAAATTACAATTTTAAACCAAATTTGAATCAACAGCCAAAAACAAAAGATGTACCAATTTCTCCTACCTTAATGGGCTTCTAAGAAAAATTTGTATACATTTTTTTATATTTATTATAAAAGTTAAACAATTTGTTTTTCATTCAATACAAAATTTTCAACCACGTTATCACATTAAATGCTTAATAAGGACTCAGCAAAATAATAATAATATCACATAATACAAATATAATTTCTTATTTTTTTTATAACTTTCTTATAGATAATAAGGTGAAATCGAAATGTAACTGAATCAGAGCAGGCTGTGCCAGCGTAACTGTAATGATGTGTCTAATGTTAATACATTTTGATCTCACGTTACACTGAGTGTAAGAATTAGTAATTGAATTCCACTTATTTTTTTATGATTTATTGGAAAGTTTATCATGTAGCTCGAATTGTGTGTAAATACTACAATTAAGTACTTCTAAGTAATCGGCATCGCCACTATATGATTTCCAATTCTACAAAATGTTATCACATTTTTTATTGCCGATTAACATGAGTGCTTTTGTTTAGAAACTTTTTTCCAAATATCGCACCATTTCTCAAATTTTTGTTAGAAATTTTAATTAAATATTTGCAGTTGTATAATAAACCAAACAACAATAGAGCTTCTTAAACGAAATAAAACTTATATTTTTCAAACACAATCATAATATTCTAAAAAAATAACTTTTAACAAAAACTTCAAATTTTATAAAACCCAAAAAAAAACGTCAGTAATGAGTTTTTCCACCTCTTTTCTGGATAACTTCTTTACGCCGACTCGGCATACTCAAAATTAGTCGTCTGATTGATTTCTGTTCCAAATTTCAGTTAAATGTTGCCCTACTTCTTGCAGATTAGCTGGTGGTGGTTGCATGGTTCTCAGACGTTTTCCCAGCATGTCCCACACATGCTCTATAGGATTTAAATTTGAACTCATCGGTGGCCAATACATTTTTTCAATATTTACTTCTTGAAAGTATGTCTGTACAATGCCAGCGGTTTGGCGTTATCGTGCATCAGGATAAAGTTGTCTCCAATATAAGGTGCAAAAGGCATAACATACGGTTCCAAAATATCGGTAACGTACCGTGCAGCGTTCAAATTTCCTCCATTAAAGACGTGAAGGTCTGTGCAACCCTTCAAAGAAATGCCTCTTCATACCATTACAGAGCCTCCGCCAAAAAAACGGACTTCTTGAATGTTGCACTCAGCAAAACGTTCATGTGGACGTCGGTACACTCTTGCACGTCTATCCTTGGCGTACAAACAAAATCTCGACTCATCTGTAAACAGAACCCGTCCCCAATCTTCTTCATCCCATTCGACGTGTTCTCTAGCAAAAGCTAGTCTAGCTCTACGGTGGTTCACAGACAAAATTAGGCATCTAGCTGATATTCTGGGGTTTAAGTTAACTTCTGAAAGTCGTTGCCGAACGGTTTCAATGCTTACTTGGTTATTATGCACCCTTGCTAACTGTTGCTGGAAACTTCGAGCAGTAATGAACCTCTCCTGTAAAGCACGAATTCTTAGAAAACGATCTTCAATAGCCGTTGTAATCCGATGCCTGTCTTGTCCAGGACGTCTAATATATGCATTAGTTTCCCGGTAACGTTGAACTATCTTAGACACCGTCGTATGGGCTACACCAAATCTTCCTATAGCACGGTAGCTCAAGCTTTCTTGAGATAAAGTAACTATTGTGACACATTCGTCATTGCTTAAATTGCGCTGATTACGTTCCATTGCTTTCAAAATTTAACCAAATTTTAATTATACTGACACTGATGTGTTTTTAAAATAAGACTGAACAATGAAAACCAAACGTTCATTTCAGGTAAATTTTATTCTTATCGTCTTTTTTTCTTTATCTTCGAAGAAAAAATTAATGCCACATAAAAACGCTTCCTGATAATGTTGTTATGATTAGAAATAAAAGAAAAAGTCTTTAAATGCAAATTCAAATTTATCATTTTCAAAAAATCGCAAATATTGCAGGTGGTGCGATAATTGTTTGGAGGAGTGCATTCTATTACGTAGGTCTTATAACTCAAGGCTGGAAGAAACTTTTGCTTGTTTACACGTACTTAAAATTTCATTTTGGTGACTTAAAGGAACGTGTAGACAATTAATTAATCTGTAAAATCAACTGATCACAATTAGGCATTTCAAGTTTCCAGGACTTACTCGTTTCTCTTTGGTTAAGAAACTGGATAAAAGAACAAATTGTGTCCTTTAAGTACATCTTAAAGACAAAAGGACAGTTTATAAAATTAAAGGACCATCCTTTAAAATAAAGGACGGTTGGTAACCCTATGTGCAGTTTTCACCTTTATTTAACGCATTTTTGTCCTTAATTTTGGGTTGGTCTATAGTTTTGCCTTTAATTTTAGGTTTTTTAGGACAAAATATACGTTTCCTATTGATTAACATAATGAAATGTGTTAATCACTGGGAAATATATGCTTTGTCCTGAAAAAGCCTAAAATTAAAGGCGACACTGTCAACCAAACCAAAATTGTTTGAATCAAACAAAATGTATACTCTCTATTAATAAATCTGTAGAAATATCATGGACATCTTTAGAAACCTCAAGAAATCATTAGAAATTCTTAGAAATAATGAACTCTAGTGTATAAAATTTTTCAGTGGTTTACCCCCCAAAAAAATGAAACTTTGACTTACCCTAAATATAAATTCCTCGTTCCATTCTGGGTTTAAAGTCTACCAAAAACAGAATTATGTAAAAATTAAGTCTGGTTATAACCTGTTATTACCTCACCCTTTTCTTAGTTTTAGTCAACACCGAATCAATCGTTTCATCCCCGTTTATTGTATTCAGATCAATTTTCACATAAGGATCACTAGAAATTCAAATTTTTGACTGGGTTTCAGCGTAAAATTACTTTACCTTGCGCCGAAAATATCCTTTTTCATAAGATTCCTCCCCCGAATTATCCTGAGTCTAATTTTGCTTGTAGGTTCTTCCGTCTACAAATTGGTAAACAACTGATTAAAGACGATATCCTACTAGTTGTGTACATGTTCTAAAATAAGTCTCTGATACAGATTCATGTTTGAGTAGTGAGTTCACAACAAAAACAAATAACTGGGAGAAATCCGAGCAGTAAGACCTTGTTAAATATGACAGGTCAGGAGTTAAAAAGATCGATTAATCATAAAATACACTTAATTTGCCGCAATGTACATGTGCCCAAGGAAAAACATTATAAGTGACATTGATAATAGAAAATGATCCTTGTACGTATAACTAATTTTACAACTTACAAGACGATCGAGTCCAATTTGAGGAAAGTATCCATAGATATTTTCTGATGCCATTAAAGATAATACACTAAATTTTTATATTACATCTAACGTTAAAATGATCACAGCCACGAAAACAATTTTTTCATTCCAAAACGAATTGACAAGCAACACACACAAATTCTAATGTCAAAATTTTTTTTAATAATGACGTTTCTAGGGGAAGTTTGCTGCGTTAGGTTGGTTACTCCATTTTCAGAACGCTGCCAACCCCAAAACAATAACATTCAAAATCAAATTCTAAACAAATTAAAATATTATTAATTCTAAGTTAATTAACTAATATAAAACTTTATTAAAACAAAAAGTTGTGCATTTTATTTTTTATTTTTTAATGTTAAAGATAAAAATCCATGTGTTAGATATATAAATACATAATTACGTACCAAGAGCAGAAAGGAGGCATTAAGTAGTAATGTTTTTCTGTCTGTGTGGACGTACAACTGTTTTATTAACTCATTAATTAAATCAAATACAAATCATACAAATAGATTTTTATCGATTAATTAAACGACAAACGTTTTCACGTAAATGACCAATGAAAATGACAAAAGCGGGTTATTTCTGCCCTAGACTAGAAAATGACACTTTCTGTCACATTTTGAGAATTGCTGTTATTTATATTTCTTAAAGATAGTCGAAAAAACGTATTACATCTTAATTCATTAAATAATAATATAATTTATGTAATTAAAATAATATGCACTTGGAGTGCAAAACTAGTAGTTACTGGAATGAGCAAGATATCATAAAATTCGGTAAATTTTTTTGTCATATGATAGATAAATATTATTATTATTTTCTTACCAATGTGGAAACGCAAAATGATCGTCTTGGAGTATGATTTAAAGAAACAACTGATAACGATCTTAATCTACTTCCCAACAATCCCAACGATCTGCTTCGCGTCCTGCGGCCATCCGAAGGCTCAGAGGATTGATTTTGGGGTTGCGGATGCATTAAAATCAAAACTAAACATTTGTATTACGTTTAAGAAAAATTTTAAACGCAATATAAACGCACTGTGGTACCACAAAATAATTACGTTTCGACGGATTCACCTGACTGGAACTCTTATCTAATGATAAGTGTGTGATAGCAGAGAGAATAAATATCTTAAGATTAATATCACTGATAAAATTTTAGACTATTGTGTACGCAAATGCAAACTACGTACCTGTATGTAACAGGCCTAGATTTTCTTATTTATTGTGGATTACGTTAGTTTATTACCTCTTTGCTATTCCTTGATCTTAATTTCTTAAGAAGTTTTATTTTCACTTTAAAACATATTATTTTAGTTATTTTTGGGTAATGTAAAATCATTTTTCTAACAAACTGTACTGAACAATATAAAAATAATTCTTAAGAACACACCCAACAAGACACTACCAAACGCAATAAGACTAATATTTAAAGAATGTTTTATTTCAACTGATAATTAATAAAGTATTGTGCGATTAAATTTCTTGTTATGTAGGCAATCTTATTAACCATAGATTTAGTTTAAAATTACAGTTTTTTCCTTAATTTTTAAAATTAAACACTAAACATGATTTTTTGTTTTGTCTATTAGCAACAATAAAAAAATTTAAAAGTCAATGGTGCCGTGCTTCTAATTTTTTTAAATTTTAGTAAATCGTAATTTACATATTGCATTCAAAAATAAAGTTAGCTTTTTTAGGAGTAGATAAAAAATATCATTTTTCTGGTTGATTATTCAAGTTTTTTTAGATTAAATGATAATAATCATTTCTTGGTTTTTATTCGAGCTTCTTGGAGTAGATGAAAGCTATGTTTTTTTTTAACAAGGGCGTTTTAAACGGAGGTGCAAGAGGTACATACATAGCATCCGGACGGCAATTTGTTTTTTTTTTAATATATTTTTTCACTACTAATATCACAAGGTCATATTAATTTTTCAATATTTTTTTTCAAGAAAAAAGAACGCACAGGAGAAAATTTTTAGATAATTTGGCATGTATTTAGTACAAAAAAAAAATAAAATAATAGTTCAATAATAATATAATAACTAGTCTAATATTTCTATAGAAAAACAACGTAAAAATAAATAAATAAAAAAATATATATATATTTTTTTATTTGAAATGATTCTCGGCTTCATGTTGATAGAATGTGTTACTATAAAATTTTCTAGAAGAGTGAACCAATATGTGCCAAAGTTTTACTTTAAATCTAATTTTATTATTAGTTTTGTAATAAAAAATAATAAACCTTAATGTAATTTTTAAGATTGTTTATTAAACATCTACAAAAAAGTACCTACTTTTCTGACTGTTTATTTATTAATCTTTTTGTAGCAGAAATAAATTGTCATATTCTTGACTCTTATGGGCTGATTTCAAGTTGAGATAATACCGGTAGTATCTTCGTTTCTAGGGAAAATTAAACAAATTCGGAGCTGTGATTCGCTGTTGTCACGGAAAAGTATTAAAATTTGCGATACTACCGGTATTATCTCAACTTGAAATCAACCTATTAGAGTATCAGTTTCTAAAAATATTTTTTTGAGGTATTATTTCTTGAAAACCTTATAATTACAAGTAACGGAAACAAATAATTAACCTAACAGTTTATTTTAATGTGTTGTTTAGTAAAATGAGCTTAAGAATGACATCGAATAAAAGACGAAACATGTCGCTCAATAATGGTTTATTTTTAGAGACCTTGGAAAGTTATTTAAGTCAAAAATCAAATATATAATATAAACTTAACATAAACCCAGTTTCTGCCTTTTTTAAGTTTTTGTTTTTCTGTTTTTTGACTTTATTTGTACGTGAAGCAGACACTGCAATATTTCTTAAATATTTAACAATAAAATTAAAGATTTGTACAGCTGTGCGTAAAATGCAGTTTTACGCACTAATAACGATGCGCGAAATTGAATTTTACAAATTTAAGCATTTTTGTTTTAACTACACAAACTACATCAATAACACAGAGAAAGTAGGAAAAAAGTTATAGAATAATAAATTTTGTACAATAATGTCTGCAAAACGATATATTTTTTTTCTAACAGTTTAGGAAATAGAGATCGAGAAAGAGCTGCACAATCTAAGTTGTTCATTTTTTTCTCAACTTTAAACATATCTCAAGTCTAAATTATTAAGAGATAAAATATTGCTTTGCGAACTTTATTATATAAAATTTATTTTTCTTGACTGCTTTTATAAAGTTAGTCCCGCCCTTGCGTAAGTTTTATAATTTTGTTAAAAAAAAAGGATTAAAGTAAGTAACTTATTTGTATTTTCTTTTACAAGAAATGTTAAAAATTAAATTCTCTAAAAAAAATTTTTGTAGAATGAAAATTATTATTTTGTCCAAAATTTGCGATTAATTTTGTTTTTGCGGTTATACAATATAATAAAAAATATTTTCTAGAAGTTATTGACTTTATTTCTTTGCATATAATTGAAATTGACAAAAATTGACAAGAATGGTAGTGTTGTCTTTAAAAAATCTATATTTATAGATTATATTTATATTACATAGTATTATACATATATCTCAACTGACATGACCAATTTCCTTATAAAAACAAACATCACAATTGGTATTATTTAACTCAAATGTTGCTAAACAATTAATTTTACTATTTTTTTGTTTTATTTAGTTGTGTAATTTCAATGAAAATGAGACACAAAAATGATTTACTACGATTTTTATTTATTAACTTATATTGACGTTATTTTTGAAGGCACCGTATAAAGAGTAACTTATGGTACTTATAATCCCGTTGTTGCAACAAATTCATAATGAATAGTTTATGTGTTTAGGAAGTGGAGGTCTGCAGCGATATCGGGCTTTAAGTCATTTTTAAAGACCTTATATAAAAAAAAATTGTTACGGTTTAATTCTCTGGTTTTGAGTGATTATAAGATTTAAAAAAGTTATTAAAATGCTTGAGGAAAACCAAAAACATTATTTTTTCAGAGAACCGTTACAAGTTACAAATTATCTAGATTCGGAGAACGATTTAATGGGATTATATTGTATTAATTTTTTTTACAATAGACCTTTTTCAAATGACGTCATTCATCAGCTTCAGGACACCTATTACATGGTGGCTTATGGTGAAATAAATTTTGGGAATTTTTTTCACGTATTTAGCGAACTATATTCAAATTATCAAATTATTACTCAAGGTGGCATAAACAATAGAATTTAGCCTATTTAATAATGTAGTTAAAACTAAATTTCTTTCAACTGTTTTTTTTAAATTAATTATTGAAATTTGATAATTTTCAAATTTGCCCGCATTTTTTTAGTAACTTTTGATTGCTTGTGTTGCTTGTGAAGATTGCTTTTGACAGAAGTCAGTGAACTTTAATGACGTTTGTTATTTTTGTGTTTTTATCGTATTTTTTGGACTTTTGAGTGACTTTTTTATATTGTTTAAAGTAATTAATTTGTAAAGCATTGTAAGTACAACGTTATTCAACCCTACATGTGATGTGAATGATGTTTCCGTGTTTACATTTTAGAGACAAGTGGAATCATAATCTCTGGTCATTCTTCGTACTTTTATTTGGAAAAAATTTCATTTCACGGGTAATAGATTGTGAGGAAGATGCGATTTCCAAAAGTCTGGACGATGATGACGGCTCGTTGATGGGTTCCACCGCCTGTAAGCTTGGTGTTGGTGACGATTTGCACAGCTGTTTCGATGGGTTGACCTGGCACCCTCCGGTGAAGACCCTTTCCACAGGGTTGGGCTGGATGCTATTGGTAGTTCAGCGATAAATTTCCTCACCTCAAAGTGGACGACTTGACGTGATATCTTCCCTTGAAGACGATTTCTACTGAGTGTTCGATCGTGATGATGTTGGTTTGGACCAAAATGTGAGGGAGGATCGAAGGAGTCACGGATTCGAACAAAAAGACTTTTCGTTGTTTACTGGTTTAATGATGAAATCGATCTCTGGTGTACAAGATTTTACAGACTTAGCTCCAGACACCAAGGGTAGGGATGTTTACCTCATTTCGGGGGTTAAGGCTGTTTACAGTCATGAGTGGCGTGAACATAGATGCTTTGTTAGGGCTATTCCAAATGTGAGTTTATATTTTCGCAAAAACGGTGACTGTTTACTGAAGTCATTAAAGATGAAAAATCACAATTAAGTGACAACCTCACTTATGCTTTCTCCAGGAATGTGAAGCCAAGTTTGCAAAAATTCTCCAGAAAATGTATTGATGAAAATCCAATTGTCAAATTATTACGAATTATTTTATTTTAAAGCACCAGCTACTGAAGATGTGTATATTATTGAAACAGCACAAACTTCACAGAAGGTACGTTTTATTAAACCTTTTTAATTACAAATACTGATTTATTCTTGTAGGTAGACAATATTGTGCTTACATGCCCTTGTGAAACGTTCAATAATGGAAAGGTACTGGTGAAATGCAACAATACAAATTGCAAGAGAGTTTGGTACCATAAAACTCGCCTAAATCTTCAAAGAATACCTAAGAAATAGTTCTGTTCAAAGTGAAAACCTAAAAATTAAATGCCTTATTCAACTTTATTTTTTCCATCTTTTTAATATTAGTATTATATTGTCAGTGTCATACAGCCAATTTATGTTAGTATTTTTTTTTGTTATAGATCATACAATGAATGATATGCTGTAATATTATAATAAAACATTATGATTGATTATAAATATCCAATTTTTATTTGATACGGTTTTTTTTAGTTAAATACTGGTGAACAAAAATTTACTAAAATGGAACAAACAGTAAGCATTTGATCTCCCACAGATAGTCCATGTTTTTTTCTTTAAAAGGAATATTAGAAATACCTCCGAAAATATCCTGTACTTTGTTACGTAGAAGTCCCACAACTATTTCGCATAATTCTACAAGATATTTGGTTTTTAAAACACTCGTGTTTATGAATCATAAATAGGTACTGTAATCGGTTTTATTTAGAATAGTTTATTTACAGTAATTTATGATTACACTAATAATTAGTTTGTTCACAATAAATGGCTTGAGACCGTGGTGTTATTTTCGAACGCGGGCGAACCGAGATTCTGACCAGATAGGGACCCCCAGGATGCCCTGTTGATGCAAGAAAGCGGCTCCTTGACGATGCCGAAGCGTATGAGTAACTCACAAGACCAGTTGGGACCCCCAGAATGATCGGTTAATGCAAGAGTGCAACTGCTTGGCTGTGGGGTGGATTCTTTTTACTTAGTCTTAGTATTGTCAGTACCCTTCGGTCAAGGCAAGGTAATGTGTAGGGGGTAATTTTGGAATATTAAGTTGAAAGAGATTTCCTGTAAAATTTTACACTTTTAATAAACATCGTCACCACTGATGATTGGAAGAATTCTACCTACCTTTGAAATAGTCTAAAAATTAAAAAAAACAGCAATAAAAACCCTTTAAGACACCTAAAAATGCACAAAATGTTAACTTAAAGAATCAAAAAGTTGTTTATGTCAACAACTGTCAAAACTCATTATTGGCACGAACACTTCTCATTGGTCACAGATCACTGAAAAATTTAAAATTTTGCCCGCGAATTTATTTTAATAAAATAATTAATTTACAAAAAACAGTTGAAAGAAATTTAGTTTTAACTACATTATTAAATAGACTTAATCCCATTGTTTATGCCACCTTGAGTAATAATTTGAATATCGTTCGCTAAATACGTGAAAAAAATTCCCAAAATTTATTTCACCATAAGCCACCATGTAAAAGGTGTCCTGAAGCTGAGGTGTCAGGCGGGTTGCATAAAAGTCTGAAAACGCCCCATTTTTATGTGATCCACAAAGTTTGAGTGTAATTAAATTTGTCTACCCACAAACCGAATTTTTAGTTGGCAACACTGAATAAGCCGATAAAAAAGATACCTATAATGTTATGAATGTCAATGTGCTTAACCTCAAAACTCGTTAATTTTCGAATTTATTAAATAAATAAAAATATAGCTTCGAGATGCGGTTAACACAGTTACTCTTTTCGCGAATTGGCAAATATTCGAAAGACTTCTCAAACCTGCCTGACCGTTACATTAAACGTGCCATGGAACAAGTAGAATGGAGGAACCCCAGAGGCATCCAGTACAAACCAAACGCTGTTTTAAAACGTACCAAATATAAATTTGGCATGCACCGGCCATGGTCGGCTCAATTCCGCGAAGAAAACGCACCTGGGGTTTACCACGAGAAAGTTTTTGTTGAACCCATAAGAAAATGGAGTTTTTTCAGAGGAGACCGAGTTGAAATTCTTGTAGGCAAAGATAAAGGAAAACAAGGCATTGTTAAACAAATAATCCAGGAACGGAACTGGGTAACTGTCGAAGGTTTGAACTGTGTCTTGGAAAAAGTTGGGGAAAGGAAAGATTTCGCTGGGGTTCATGTACAGGTTGAGAAGCCACTTTTAGTAACGGATCAAGTGGCACTTGTCGATCCGTCTGATTTACAAGCTACTCCATTTGAGTGGAGGTTTACAGAAGATGGGGACGAAGTTAGGGTTTCGACAAGGACAGGCAGGATTATTCCGGTTCCTGCAACAGCAGAGGAAACTATAGACTATAAGACGAAAGCAACGTACAAAGAGGAACCAAAAGACACCACGGCTGATGCTGTGACACAAGTTACGTTTGAACCAAAATTGCAAACTTTTGAAATGGATATTATGAGTAGTATGGGTATTGAAGAAGATAGGGTACCCCCTAAATATTACTGGTATTGAATGTTAATTTATAATAATAAATAACGAAGTGAGTAAAATAAATATGTTACATTATATTCTGCGTTTTTCTTTTGTGATTCCAAGGCTTGAATTATTAATTAATATCAGTTTTATAATGAAATTCCGTCATATTTTAGGGAAAAATGGTAGAAATTACTTAGTTTAAGTTGAAAATAAGTTTTAGTTTAAATTAAATAATTTAAATTAAAAGAATTTAGATAAATGAAGCTTTGATGGAAGCGCCACAAGAGGACGCTTCTGATCGGCCGCCATCGAGCGGGTCTGGGGATGTCCCTATTTATCTGGTCTCTAAAATATTATAAATAGATCCGATGTGTCCAAGGTGACTCATTTGGTATCTGTCTGTTGATACTCTTGCATCAAAAACTGATTTATACAATTATCTTTTTTTTATATAGTTATATAAATTTTCAAAATGTTAATTCGGTGCTTTGGTGCAGTAGCTATATTTTTTTTACTGATTAGAAATGGTTCATTTGATGATAATAAACATATAAGGTAAGTATCTTAGATAATCAACTTTTTGCATGATAATGTCAGTTTTTATATAAATATTACAGTTTTGAACTTCGGCGACAAAAAACACCTTTTGAACAAAATTCAAATCATGGTCATCACATTGGAAAGAAATTTCAGAAACAATTTGAAGCCGGTCCAAAGCCACGGACTAATGATTCTATTGCATTATACAGGTTTTTAAACGTGAGTAAAATATTAAAATAATATAAACAGTTAGTCCACGTTAAATAGATCATAAAAGAATATAAAGGCGATTGACACCATCAACATCTCTAATCTTACATTGGCAAAACTGAAAAGGGGCTGATGTCAGTATAAAATTAGAGACGCCAAGTCTCTAATAGCTCAAGTAGGAAATCTTTGTTGGTAAAAATTATAATTTAAGTCACTATTTCTCATGGGATAATCATTCTTTTTATGACTTGTTTTTTTGAACCCATTGATTTTTATGTTATCTAGAATGTTTTGACTACTAAAAAATCTATAAACAATGTTGTAGGCAATAATTTTAAACTTAAAAAATGCTCTATTTTAGAAAATACAGTCGTGTAAATTAAAATACATAATTTCATTTAGAAGTAAAAGCTTTGTTCAAATTGGCTGTCAGATCTAAATTTGGTATTTTATTCGTGACAACTGCTTAAACAATCGACGATAAAATTATTATGTTACAACGACTAACGATGGTATTTTTTTAATAGACAGGAAATGATTAATAGAAAAGAGGTTATAAGTTTTGCACCTTTATGCTTGTCTGTCAGAGAACCTTTAACACAATTTTTACGTTACTAATAATGTAATGAAATTTATCTAAATTTGTCATTGCATAACTAGTGTGTAATGAGTGCCATTGTTAGGAATTTGTGTGGCTTATCTTTGTCAAAATATTTTTTTTTATAAAAGTAATGACTCATCTGCACATCTGACTCTGGAGAGCTGATTTTTTTTTCTAGATTAAAATGAAACAATTTTCACAGACCTACTTTTTATTCGCGTTTTCGTATTTGACAATAATAAGTAAACACTCCATTACAAGCATAAGAAGCCAAAATATTATTGGGAAACAGAATACATTTTTTAAATAATTCCTCATTGTTGGTATCTGTAAAACACAAATCACACCTTATCAGTTTCCTGTCTGTTTTTCTCATATCAATGATGCCAATATCATAAATAAAAACAGAATCCTCATCTTTTTTGCGTAAAACCTCAACAGCCCAAAAACTATAATCCGAATTTCGTTTAAAACTCAATCTAAATATATTCTCATCGAAAATCATATAAATCTTCTGATGATAATTATAAAAATCAATCATTTGCTCCAAACGGAACTCAACCGTAGTTTTGTAAAAATCCGCAGCTATTACTTTATCTTTATGGTTTTCATCCAAGTGTTTTCCAATATTTGCGTGTGTTCCTAAAAATTTGAAAAATAATTAAAATTCTAATATTGCTGGTATACAATATTCATGAAAAATAAAAATTCCGACTCTATACTAACTGTATACTACATCAACAAAGGACGGTAATTAATATTATAATACCTAAGTATGGACCCTTTGTTATAAGTTATAATTTTAGCCAATATTTCTATTTTTCATGTAAGTAGAATATTACCTCTGAATGAACAGTCATCGAGTGGGCATGGGTACGGCTTAAATGGGCAAATCGCCTCATGTTTATCAGATTCATGGGCTAGTAGAGTCTCCTCACACCCCAGATGATGGTACATGCAGGCATAGCTAATCCCAGCAGTGAGCCCTTCCAAGGAATAGTTTCTAGTGGTTCCAAAAAGGGCCCGACAATTTGGACACTTTTCCAGCTTTGGTCTACAATTACTGCAAAAGCTGTGTCCAAACTTGCACTGGTATATCGGGGGTTTCATTAAACTCTTGCACACGGGACATTCAAAATGTTGCAAGATTTTCTCGTCAAATTCTTTAGATTCATTTACATTCGAGAATGTTATATGGATTTTGAGTAAATCAGAGGCCTCAGTCATTTGTTTTAAAGCAGTTAAGTTAATTTTTGTTGTTTGCAGATTAGTTAATGATGAAACTTTGCACTTTGTTTCGACACAGTTGCTACTTTGGCCTAAATGCTTGATAATACAATCATAATTACATTCGGGGTTTTTTACATCAAAAATTGTGTACACCAAAGAGTCGTCCTCTGTGAGAATTTTTATTATGCACTCTTGTTTGCCTTTCAGTAGTTTCGTAATGTTCGTTTCCTTATCAATTTGGACATGAATAACAAAGAAACTTTGGAGATTTGTTATGACATGCTCTGAATGGGATTCATTAAAATGACTAGGAAAATTGCTTTGGACACCTTTCCATACACACCCAGTGTGTGAAAACAAGCAAGGTTTTTCGTGAAACTTACAGTTGCTTTCATGCTCTTCTAAATGTTCAAAATTGACCCTTTGGGTGCATCCTGTAGCTTGAAATTTGCACGGAATTTTCAGTTCTCTTAAAATCAGTTCTAATTTTACATTTTGTAATCCTTTCCAGTCCTTTTCCCAGCAGCAATTGTTACAAACATTTCCCAGACCTTCAATTAGTGTTATTGGGAGAGTAAGTAGTTTTTCACAAACAGCACAGGTAAATATCTTATCAGAAAGTAACTTATCTGTAAATTGTGTTAGGGACTGTTCTGCCATATCTAACCCTAAAATGAAAATTGAATTAAAATTTCTAGAGAGTTTTTGGTATACCTTCTGCTGTTTGTGGCTCTATTCCGCTGCAGAGCTACTTTTAAAGTGAACTATATACATATAATTATTGTTTTTGTACGTTTTTGTTGACAGGTCAGATAACCTCAATTTCGAAATAAAATTTTTAAAGAGAAAAACGTAATCGATTGCATCATCTTTTGCTAGAGATATCTCTTAACATATTGGAAATATTTTGATTGCGAAATATTTCAAATAAATAAAAAATACGTATTCATAAAATAATTGAATTACAGAAATCTGTAACAAATTAAATGTCAATGTTGAGTGGTGCCCTCTGGAGTGCTACATAACAATAGAACTAAAATTAGGGGATCTACAGCAAACACTCTTTTAATTTTGCATTATTTACATTCACATTGCTTAAATCTGATATATTGTTATCAATATACATGCTACAATTTTAGTTTTTCTACATTTTTATCTTATGATTTACCTGATTAGTGATTGATTAGTTATTTGAATAATTTTACACTCTTTGGTCCCTACTGTTTAGTCCCACCGAGGTCCCTACTGAGAGACTAAACTGCCACTTTAATTTCAAGGGACTTATTAATGTTGCTATTTAAAATCTTTTGGTATTTAAAAGTGACGTTTAAAATTTCTTGAAATTTAAGTATGGAGAAATTCAAATTACAAGTGATTTTTTATCAGAAGTGCAAAAATTAGCGTATAGGAGGTATATTGCAACGTTTCACTTTTTGCAATTTTTAAATTTCTATATTTTGGCCGGTGAAAGATCATTTAGGTAATAATAATTTCATATTTCACGAGAATCCAGGGCATTAAACGTCATTTTAGGTCATTCATCGCAAATAATGCGATTACAAATAACGACGCAAACATAATGTTTTTTACCTTTCAGTAGGTACAGGCTTTCTCTTTTTCTTTTTAATTAATTTTCAAATTCGATGAAAGCATCTTTTTTTATTCAAAGTGGGGTGATTTTAATACAAATGAAGAAAGAACTAAAATTCAAGTCAAACCCATAAGTTTAATGAAATTAAATTCTTACATAATAGTGTGGCTAACGCTTTCGAGAACTATGTCTCATCATTAGAGTCTGAATAATTTTTAATTAATAATTTTTAATTAATTTTTATTGCATTTTATCGCTCTAGCCATGGGAAAGCTAGATACCTAGAGCATTTTACACTTTAACAATTTTAGCAGATATAATGGCTTAATACTACTGGAACTGGCTATAGTTTCTATTTCTAATTCTTTTTTTTTATTTTCTTGTTTTTCTCTGCTATCGTTTCATCTGGTTAGATGTTTCTCTAATTTTTTCTTTTTCTTTTTGGTCTAACCGAACGAATACTTTCTTCCTTCTTATTTTTCTAAAAACATTTTTTACATTATTTTTTTGTTAAGTTCACTTTTTAGGATCCCTTTCTCTCTTTTCCTTTTGCTTTTATATCGAATTTTCTGATTTACTTTTAACGCTCTTTTAAAAAAGACGCTACAATACCTCAGAACTAAAGTGTCTTAATACCTCAAGTGATTGGAGCTCCTACACCCTCCGGGCCTTCATGTTTCAAACTCTTGGGATTAATTGAACACTTTAATGTTTTGATAAGTATATAATAATATTAAAGATTATTACAATATAACTTATTTTATTTTAAATAATGAAAGTATAAAAATCAAATTCAAAACCACATTCAAACCCAACTTTAATCAAAACAATATACTTATATAACAGTGGCAGAGCGCTTTCGAGAACTATCTCATTATCAGTGCCTGAATAATGTAAAAAGAAAAATTATACAAAAAGTTTGAAAATGTTAGAAAAACTACCAAATCATTATTAGGGGTCATCCATAAATTACGTCACACAAATTTTACGATTTCTTAAAAATTTTACGATTTTTTAACAACGGAATTTAATAACGGAATTATAAAGGTAGGTCTATAAAAGTAATCAAGTTCTTTAAATAAGATGTCTGTAAAACTTTATAACATAACAAATAAAAAAAAAATGATACAGAATTGTTGAGAATTTTATTCCCTTTCAGTTGGTGTATAACTTGTAAGTATTTGATCAGTAGGGTTAATATTACGACCGCAAAACAATGATCTGAACGCTCCGTTGTAGATTAAGGCAGAGAGCTCTCTTAAGCGTTCTTTTTTCTTCCATACTTCTTACATTCCAAGGTGCTATTCTAATGAAGTTTTGTTTTAGCAGTTTATTTATATGTTCTTGTCTTCTTTGCTTGTGCTTCTTTTATTTACTTTCTTAATTTTTTTTACTTCTTATTTAGTGTCAGTTTTATTCCAAACCATTTTTCTGTTTTGTTAACATTTATTTTATTAAGTCGCTGTGTCATTTGCTTGCCTTTGGTTCTTATTTTTGCATTTTTTTGAGTTTTTAAATGTTCTGTTTTCTATTTTGTGTCAATGATGATGTACGAGTCTTTGACTTATGCAGAACTGCCGCAGTTTTTTTCTTCTGGTGAGCATATTTTTAGCCCTAGTACAACAATATTTCACCTCTTTTCTATCTTTTTTTTATCTTTTTCACTTGCTTTTTCTCAATTTTGCTTTCATCTTCTTATTTTCTTTTCTTAACTAGTTTATATTTACGGAAATTTGTTTTGAGCTTGTTTTTTTTGATTGAGGATTTTTCCGTTCTAAGTAAGAGTATCTTGAAATCTAAGGGATTTAAGTTTAAAAATTCGTTAAAATTGTTTTTAAGAATTTTTAGAGAAGCTGTAGTGGAGTTTTTTTTTACGTTTGACTCTGCAATAGGCAAAAGCAGCGAAGAGGTCTTCTTAATCCTTAATAATTTTTATTTTCTTGTTAATGGTTTAAGAGAATTCTCTCTTGGCGAAGACTGTTGGCAGTGGTTTGTAAGTGAGAAACCTGTAATACTAACATCAAAAAGGCAGTAACATATAGTGGTAATTTTGTCGGCGCTGAAATTTTGGCGAAAACCCCTTACACTGAGTACAATAAGAAATGAAAGTAAAACATTTTATTGATCAGATTAAGAAAGAACAAGAGGATGGATAGCATAGAGAGAATGTCATGGGTAGCATAGAGAAGTGGATGACGTTATGAGAAAAGAAATGATAAAAATGAAAGTTAAAGAAAGAAAAAAATCTTATCTAAATGAGAAGAAGACACTATGCAAAGCAAAAAAAAAATTATAGAAGAAATCTTGTATAAAAAAAGAAGAAAATAAAAAGCGTCGGTGAAAAGAAAAAAACAAAAGGTAAGAAGCACCTGAAAGAGGACAAAACAAAAAAAAAGAAGAAAAGCGGTGTAAGAGGGAAAAGAAGAAAATCAGATGCTTTTTTTACTTCCATATTTTTTTGATGCAAATAAAAAAAGAGAAAACGGAAGAATAGCTCTTATATCATTACTGCAAAAAATTCAAAAGGAAGTCGGACAGACAGAGAAAATGCACAAAGTCAAACTGGAAGTTAAGCGAAAGTTGAATCACTTGATAATGACTTTGGGAAATGGTGAAAAGGAAGATTTGTTAATAAATTATCTGTTTTACTATAAAATAAACAAAAATTTGTTGCTGACTGACATTTGCGAAACTTACATTAAGAGAACAGTTGCAGACAGAAGAGTTATTAGTTAGTTATTTAGTTAGTGACATGGACAGAAAAAAATTGATATGGTAGATAAAATAACAACTTAGAAGTTAGAGTGTAAGGTGGTGTGCGTTAGTGTAATGTTAGTTATAAATTGTTATTGTTTAGTGTAAATAAAATAATTAAAGCACGTTGATCGTGTTTTTTTAAAAGGAACCCTTTATATTTTTATTTTTAAATTTATATTTTATAGAATTTAACTAATTCAATTTACAGAATGAATTTTATGGTGAAATAGTTATTGGTCATCCTGGACAAAAATTGAATGTTGCTTTTGATACAACGTGGAGCTATTCCTGGGTACTTTCTTCGAAATGTAGTTCTATCAAAACTATTGGCTGTTGTAAGAATACTGAGTGTTTCTTTTAAATTTGGCGGAATTTTGACATGCCGGTACTTGCTGATATCTTAAAAATTTGTTTTTGTAATACAACAGATTTTGTTGCAATTAGAAAGTGTTTGAGCAATTGTCAACTTTGTATATACACCAAATTTAAAAGAGCAATTTCTATACTTTTTGTATTTTAATGACTAATATATAGTACCTATATCTTTTAGATTTTCATAATAAATATGATCACTCTAAGTCATCAGAATATAAAAAAGATGGACGTCCGTTTTCTATGGACATGGGAAGCTACAACTTGACCGGGTTTTACTCTTATGATAATATTTCTGTAAGAAAGCTACATTTTGATTAAAAAATTGAAAAGTTTAATTTTCTTGCATTTTTTGTTGTAGATCGCACACTCTAATGCAACTAATCAATCTTTTATCGAAATGGTTTATGTAAATAATGATTTTATTTTTAATAAAGTTGATGGTGTAATGGGCTTAGGACTAAAAACTGATGAAAATTATGATCCGTTTTTCTATACTTTACTTAAACAGAAAAAAATTAAAAAGCCACTTTTTTCCATTTATCTTAACAGGTAAAGAATAAATAACGGGTGGTCTAATAAACTTTTGTTTTTTAGTCGTCTTGAGACACTTGTCGTGGGCTTTTTTTACCACCACATTTTTATTATTTTTTTGCATTATACGATAATTATATAATTGCTTTCAAGTGAATTTTCAACGGCGATTTTATGGCGAAAAATTTTAGAACACCCGTTATAATAAACTGAATTAATAAAAATTTGATATATTTAGGGACCGTCAATCAAATCGTGGTGGCAATGTTATATTAGGGGGTATTGATCTTAAACACGTTCACAAAACTAAAGTAGGAAAAAACATAATTTATGATAATTTTACGTATTTGTCAGTGGAAAATTATGCATATTGGCAATTCCAAATGGACCAGTAAGTTACTTTATCTTCCTAAGTAATTTATTTTTTAATGTTAAACACAGGGTGGTTGTAAAAGTTAGCAAGGACGAAAAAGTTGTTGTATGTAAAAATGGTTGCAAGGCTATTGTGGATACCAGCTCTAATTCTATCATAGGACCAAAGGAAGATATTGATCAAATACACGACGTCATTAATGCCAGAGAATTTTTCTTACATAAATACACAGTAAGTTGAACAGTTTTAACTATAGTGGTCGCTTCGTAACAGTGCGTTAACGTTATCAAAAAAAAAAGAACAAAAACAAAAATACAGGATGTAATCAAATAATGTTACAAAATTTTACCTAGTAATATTTCTGATTGAATTTTTTTTTTTAGGTTGATTGTGATACTGTAAATAAATTACCAAAAATTGATTTTATGTTGGGTGGACAAAATTTTACACTTTCTGGACCTGATTATACCGTCAAAGTAAATAAGAAATAAATTAAAATAATATGTTATTAATTTATTATATTTTAGATGTCATATCATTCTATAACTCTTTGTTTATCAGCTTTTGAACCTGCAAATACAGTTCAGGAACAAAATCGCTGGATTCTTGGTGGAGCATTTTTAGCTGAATTTTATACAGTTTATGACGTAGCAGAAAGAAAAATTGGTTTTGTTAAGACCAATTAGTACGACTATGTAATAGTAGTTGTAGTAGACAACTATTTTACATTATATTTCGTTTCGAACACTCGATATTTGTAATATAAGTTTAGATGCCATAATATTTGCTTTTAAAAGACATTTTTTGTAAACAGCTTTTAATACTTTTTTGTAATTTGCTTTTTATGCTTTATTTTTAAAATAAACATTTTTTGATTTTTTTGTGTTTGTCAATTGGCACGAAGTAGTAAATTATTCTTTTATGTTTGCATAATTCCGAGCGCGTATTGTTTGAGAAGAAAATGTCGAGGAGGATGGTAGATGGCCCGCGGCCGCTAGTTAGTATTCTGGTGGTGTAGATGAGACGGCAGCCACCACGTTTGTTCACGCTCTCTTCTCTGAACACCTTCTCTGTCCCTATTCAAGAGAGCAAGAGCTCGGGGTGAAGAATTACCCCGGACGATAACAAAAACACCCAGATACGAGTAATTATGTAAATTTTATTAAGTCGTTCGGGACGCCAGATGGACCTTTACGCCTCAAGGGACATTCCAGGAACTTGACAAACTCGAGAAATTGTTCTGACAGGAAGGTAATCCCAAGATGGACCTGACCTGACTCTCGAAGGACTGGCTTGCTAATGTTGCTTTTAAAATATGAGAGGAATTTAGTGGTGTGCATAATTGTGATCAATTGGCGGCGAGAAACAACGAAATATGGGTTTAATATTTTGAGGTGATTTATGTGAAAATTTTTGTAATGAAATAACTAATGAGGCGGTAAAAAAATTAAAGAATACTTATACTTTAGAAGAAAAAAGGATTAGATTAGGTATTTGTGAAATTTTAAAACTTGAAAGAAGACCAAGATTTTGTCAAAGTCGGCATATCGTTGTCTTTCAGAGCTGGTGGCTGCCTTTGTAATAGCGGTGACCAATGCTTCTCTCGTTGCTTTGATCGTTTTTGTTATCGTTTATTGTTTGCGTACGAAAGAAAATTCTTAGCAAATTGTTATAAAACCGCAATTTTACCTGCTGGACGCACACAAATTCGGCATTGGACGATATCAGGAAAAAACAGATTGTTACTTGCTGATTTTTCTAAAATATTTTATACTTTATTGATTTTAGGAATATTGACTGTTTACTATATGACCAGTGCTGGAGGGGGAGGATACATTTCTAATGCCTCCTGCAAATTTCTTTTCTGGCTTTAGGTAATAAAGTGGTTTTAACTAAACTATAAAGACTGTGTTCTTGTTTAGATTAAGATAGCAAGAATAAAATGAAAATTCTATAGGCATCTATTTATGAATTTACTAAATGTACAGTCGTAGTACATATTAATGATATATTAAACATTAAATTTATTTATAATTTTTTTTTTTGGATATTCTTGTTTCACGCATGTCACATAACGAGTTGAAAAGAACAGTCCAATATAACGTCGTTGTGTGGTAAAATTTATTGAAATTACGTCATGACAAACAACATAGTAAAAAAATGTTGGAGTGAAAAAGAATTTGGCAATTTGAGTGAAAATGGTGTTAATTTTGAATATTTTGGTGTAAAATCTATCGACATCACAGACCGTTAAAAGATCACAAAGTAAATGAGTTAAATATACACTATGTTGTCGTAAAAAACTTTTAATGCTTATTGTTTTCGAGAAGTTTACTGTAGATTTTTTTTTTAAAGTTGTTTTTGAACGAGATACGACAGCAATTTTTTTGGTATATAGTGTGTGGTTGAAATATATGCAGATATTTTTCTTGGTGATAGTGTTAGTTTTAATGTTAAAATTATTTAACGTACTTCAAAGATCTAATGTTCTTATTAAATAAAAAGAGTATCAATGGATTCGATCAGGAAGAGGAGAAAATGAAGCAAGCGGAAGAGTTTGAAGCAGCAGTTAATGGGATTCTTTCTTTTGACCCTGACGGATGCCATTATAGGTCTTGCCGGTAAGAAAAAGGGTTACAAGAAAGCAAAAAACAAAAAAATAAAAATAAATCAAAAGCGAATCAAAAATAATAAAAAGGCAAATATGCCGCAAACTGCAATTGATTCATTTCTTGGTGAAAATTATCACTTTTTTTTATTTAGATTACTTTTTCTTTTTGGTTTTACTGCTTTATCTCTAAAGTTGCTTTTTCACGCTTACATGGATATTCTTTTTGACTCTTACCACGAAGCTTAAGAATAAGCATCATATTTGTGTAAATGATGGAGGTTAGATAGAAAGAAGTGAGCACGCCTTATATTTTCCCTGAAAACAGTTCGGTATCAGCTAAGTACCAGTTTATGACGGGATGACAGGTTTCAAATGAAGCGCCGACTAGACAAATCATGTTTGGCCGTGTCTGATCTCGCTCTTGTTAAGTGTTTTTATCTTTTGTTTAAACTTTTTACACTACATTGTGTAACGCTACTGACTTCAACCTCGTGATGCGCCTGCTTTCAGTACCAGTTTATAGCTTTGCGCAGTAAGAGCGGCATGTTTATTTTTTCAAGTCGTACTCTCTCCTTCTCATCTAAACTTCTTGGTGTAAATGAATTTTAATGTCTTGTTAAAGAAATAATTATTTTATTATTATTTTCATTTTTATTGACTAGAAAATTTATAAAGCTATAATATACTTTATACAGAAGAATATTATCTGTTGTAGGTAACACATTTTAAAGTAAATAAGTCATTTATTTTTTATTAAAATGATTTATGTAAATGGTGCTTTGTTTTAATAAATTTTATTTCTAGAAATTTTATTTCTATTTATATAAGACAAAATTAAGTAATAATGGTAGGTAAAGTATTTGTGAGATTTTGGAAGTCCAAGAGGAAAAATAAAAATAAGAACATTTTTAAATAATTTTTTGTTGAAAAAAACTAAGTTTGTTAGTCCGTTTTTTAATTTTGTTTTCTAATAAATATGCAACGTTCTTAAGCTTCTTGAATAGTATTTGTAATGTCTTAAAGAAAAAAGTAGGTGTGTATATATCAAATTAGAAAATTACGTTTGCATACTCCTGTGTCTTCGAAGTTTTATGTCAAAATTATACATAATAAATTTTGTTATTTATTTCAAAGAAATTCATATTTAAATTTAACGACTTTAGCATAATGCACACGTACACAAATATCAATTTTTAATTACAAGATATCTATTTAAAAAAATCGTTACAAACAATTAAAGGAATAAGCTTTGTGGTAGGTAAATGATCATTTTGGTTGGATATCGTGAGTTTTCGGTTTATTCGTAATTGAACCAATTATGAGCGAAATGTGGTTAGACAGTCTGAGTTAATATAATTTTTTGTTCATTAAATATAATACGCTTTTTTGGTTTTTAAATTTTTTATATAACTTAATAATGAGGGTTTTATTAAACAGGTAATTGAAGAAATAATAAATGCATGTTTAAAAACGTTTTATTTAATTAAAAAAAATCGTCTTTATTATTAGAGGTGAAACGTGACATTGAACTGTGTTGTTTGCTATAGTTAAAATTTTACTTGCTTTTCAGCTTAAGCTGAAAAGTAAGTTTTCAGTCTGAGAAGTGTTTACTTCTCAGCCCCATTTTCTATTATTGAAAAATTGTGACTGTGTTGGTCTTTTAAACTAAAACTGCTACAGATTTGGCACAAAAAGTTTGACTTCTCTGCCATATAAAGTAAAATACTATTTGCTATTTAGCGTCTGCATTTTGTAAGGGTTATTACATCGAAACGCAAAGTGGTGCTATACCACGATTCGAATTATTTAAAAGAAATAGTGGCTTATTTTTCTAGAACCATTATTAAAAATGGCTAATTTTTTATGTGAGGGCCCTGTTATATGAATCTGTGCGCAAAATGCTCAGTTGAGGAATTTAGGTTTGTCACTAAAAACTAAACGTTTACGCATTATTATCATTTCAAAAATAATTATAAGAAGCATTCAATTTTGTAAGTAAAAATAAAAATAACATCTAAAGTTTTTACAGCTTTTTCAGGTTGGCTTAAGACATTTAAATTTTATCTTGTTTCGTATGTGCAATAAATCCCAGTTAAGAATTTAAATAATTTTATTAATGGAAGTGATTATATCTAATGCTTGGTTTAGCTTTTAGTAACTGACTGAATTAAATTGTTTTTCAGTTCTTAAGACAAAAGAAACCTTTTTTTACGGTGAACTATCTAGTTTGATCCAATTTTTATTTAATCATTTGACGGCATAATATTGTTGATGAACAACATTGACAACATTGAATAGGTAGTAATAAAAATTAAAACCAGAAGTTGTGTTTCCCAAATTTACAAAAGTTACGTTATCAATAATAATGTTTCAAAATTAATGAATGCTGATAGTATTTTTTGTTTAGGGGGTGGAGTAAAATGTTAGCATTTTGTCTGGAATATATTTTTGGGCGATGAGTGCTTAGGGCCGGCTTGTATCTAGTAGTGGAGCCAGTGTGGCGCCGACACAGACTCCTGCACTATCAATCGATTAAATCATTGCAGTAGAGCTATGTGTAAAGCACTTGCTCAAAATTTTCAGACTTGCTTAACAAGATTTTATTTTTCTGATAGTGCACAATTTATTCTATACAACACATCAGATAATTCGCATCAAGACATGGCAATTTGATGATTTACATGCGAAATACAGATCTGTCAGTGACATAAATCTTGGGTAGTTGGAATATATATCTGAGTATGACAACCACTCTGCATACTTTCACGGTTTACGTCGATGGAGTATGATGAGACGTGTGTGTTCCTGCAATATTTGTCAATACTTTGTTATTAATGCTTTCAACTAGATCAAAGTTTTGCGCAGTTTGCTAGTTATAGATTGTTCCATTTAATGTTTACTCGCGATATATTAAATGCTTACCGAAGTTGGAAAATGTTAACTGTTAGATGTTAATCTAATTACTAATACTAGCCTAATACCTAAAAAATTCATAAATTTAAAAAAGTCTTATTGGTGAATGCTATTTTTAGTTTTATTAAATTTATTTCGTTTGCGTTTCACACTGCCACCGTGTTTTCTTTCTTTATTTTTTTTTTCTTTATTTAGTCTAGCGATGAAAGATAAGATGAGATTTAAAAATTTAAATCTGTCTAAAACGTACAACACGAATCTGTAGTTTGTATAAAAAATATTGACTAATCTTGACTAAACTTTTTGTGTTATTTGTTACAAAAAATATTATAAAATTTTAAATAAGATTTAAATTTGTTATTTATACTATTAAAAAAATAGATATCCAGTCATTTTAAATTTTGTCTGTCAAATTTATTGGAAAGCAGGATTTTTGATATAACTTCATTTTAATGTTTTAATAAATACACTGCGCGTCTTTTGAAGTGGATAATTCAAATTATTCTAAAAATCAAAATACCAGTGACATAATTTTTGAAAAACTTATTACCACAATAATCCTTCTTACATTACATACAGTACGCTGCATACTTATAACAAAATTGCTTCATCAGCAGAACTGTTATTTTACAATAAGAAAACTGATATCATATTCTCCTGCAAAAACTTAAGCAAATAAACCTTATTTAAAACAACATTTACACCGCTGTATAATTTTCTTATTATTATTTTCTTCTCTTTATAATTTTCCATTCAGTACCTGGTCGGTCCTCACCTTGCCCTAGAAACTGCTTTTACTCTTTTCAGCATACCTACTCAAAGTTAGAGAACGAATAAACTCTTGATTGAGAGCTTGCCATTCTTCTCTAAGAGCATTTGCAAGCTCAAGTCGTTAAATGACTCCAAATGTTGCTTTTGGAGGTGGCTCTATAACGGTTTGGGGTGGAGTTTCTTTAGCGTGGCGCACGGAGCTGCTCATCTTAAATGAAGAAACCATTTGCACAAAAATTTGAACCAGAATTTATTTTTCTGGAGGACAATGCTCGCCCTCACTGAGCTGAAATTGCTAATTTGACACTTCAGCCTCATCGTGTGACACAGACGCAGTGGCCTGCTCGTTCGACCGACTGTAATCCTATAGAGCAGGTATGAGATCATCTTCAGAGACAACTTTATTTACGAAATCACTAGCCACAACATTTGGAGGAGCTTGCAAATGCTCTTAGAGAAGAATGGTAAGCTTTCAATCAAGAGTTTATTCGTTCTCTAACTTTGAGTAGGTATGCTGAAAAGAGTAAAAGCAGTTTCTAGGGCAAGGTGAGGACCGACCAGGTACTGAATGGAAAATTACAGCGGTGTAAATGTTGTTTTAATAAAGTTTATTTGCTTAAGTTTCTGAAGGAGAATATGATATCAGTTTTCATATTGTAAAATAACAGTTCTGCTGATGAAGCAATTTTGTTATAAGTATGCAGCGTACTGTATGTAATGTAAGAAGGATTATTGTGGTAATAAGTTTTTCACAAATTATGTCACTAGTATTTTGATTTTTAGAATAATTTGAATTATCCACTTCGAAAGACGCGCAGTGTATATTGAAAGTTCACATAGATATCATGCTGGCATGGCGAGATATTCGTGCTCAAAGATGATGAAGAGTAGTATTCTCAAATATTTTCTTTTCTGATATTCGCCAGACTACAAATCATAAAAATAAAAAATGTAAATAATAAAGATTCAAAAGACAACTATTTTTGTGATGTAAAAGAAATAAAAAAGTAGAAAACGCATTGCTTTTTACATCATCTGTGAGGTGGAATGTAAGGTGCATTTTTTTGGTGGGTTTCTCTTGTAGGTTAAATCTATGACAAACAGAATGTTATTACTTGTTATTCTAAACAATCTTTTACGTTTTCTTAAAATACATAAATTCTGTAAGCTGAGTTTTTTTACTTGTTCTATTTCTAAGACTTTTTTTGTCTACTTTACTTGTATTTTATGCAAAAAGGTTGAAAGGGTATGATTTGCAATTAGCTTCGACATCGTTTAAAAGTAAATTTTTCTCAGAAAAACATTGAGTTATAAATAGCTATAAAAATTCAATTATCGCCCACTGAGGAGAGTTTTGAACATTTCTATACAGTATGTAACAAAATTCTCAGATCAACGAAAGAATTTGCATTTTCTAATGTTTAGGCAGCTCCAAAAAATTTAAAAAAAAAATTTTGCTTTTTTAATTTTCAAGCTAGATGCAAGGTTTCTAACATAAATTTTTCGCTACTTTTATTTATGCATTAAAAAATTTTTACTGTAAGGTGTTTGAATTAAGACTTTTGAATGATTATAAGTCTTTCTGCAGCATTTAATCTACATTTTATAACTTTTTTTATAAATTGGCTTTGTTATCAACTTTGTTTAACAATTATTTGATAATATAATCTTTAAAATTTTACTATTTTAATCATATTAATTAAGATCTCTGAAATATGTCAAATGTCATAATCATCGTAATTATAATAATAAAGATTTTTTGAACATTTTTCTTGTGTTCTTTGTACCGTAATTGATAACTTATCAACAAGTTGGTACGCGAGTATTAGGACACCTGTATAGAAAATTTGCACTACCAACAGTGTTTCGTGTAAAGAGAGAAAAATTGTGTTTATAAGTACTTAAGACTGGTACTGATGATTTATTTTTTTATTTTATTTTAGATGGCAAAGGGTGTTTTTTTAATATTTTATTTTTTAAATACCTGCTGGATTAAAATTTAGAAATAGACTTTAAAAACAAACAAACATTTAATTGTGAATCGTATCCTATCCGTTTACACAACTAAAGTGTAATATTAACTACAACTAAAGTTGATAAAAAAAACTTTTACTTGAAATGAAAAAAAAATGTGTGTGTTCAAATAAATGGAATAAAAATAAAGTTCTACATTCTGGGTACTTTGGTAGTTAAAGAAATAAATGACTTGATATTCAAGGGCTTGGACAAAAATGGTCTATTTCGGGAGACTAGTTCGTATATTGAGAGCATAAAAAAAATTGTTCAAAGATTTTTAGATAATTTCCAAATGAAAGTTTTTCGAAGTGTGAATTGTGTGATGATTGTAGCAAGGAGGAAAAGTAGATTAAGAAAACAATAAAAGTAATGGAAAAATACGCAAGAAATAAAAAGCTACAAGTAAATAATGGTGAAACAAAAATAATGGTGATTAGTAGAACGTAAGAAAGGTAGGAAGAAATTGTATATACTTAGGAAGGGATAAACATAAAACAGGTGAAAGAAATAAAGTATAAAGTAGTAACATGTCAGACATAACACAAGTAAAACAGGTATATATTTCCTGGCGAATATAGGCCATTTCCTTGGGGAGGAAGAAGAAGAAGAAGAACACAAGTAAAAAATGCGGTCAAAGAAGAAAATAAGGTTTTAGGGATGGTGTTTTAGGGAAATGGAAATTTAATGAAAATTACAAGAGAAAAATGGTGATGTTTGAAAAGCATCGTTATGTACGAGGCACTGGTGTAGGCATGGAATGGAAGGAATACGTAAAGCAAGAAAAATATGAGTATTAGTGTTAAACAAACAAAGAGAAGAGACTAAAAAAAAGCTAAGAGTAGAAGCAGGAAGAACGCGGTCAGATTTGAAGAGAAAACAAGTTTGTTAGATGCTAGATGAATGCAAAATTTTACCACAAGTCTAGGCTAAAATTAAAAAAAAAGAAAGAAATTGGTTTGTGGAGAGAAAGAAAACAGTATAGCAGATATGCAAGTTCAGAGGTAGAAAGGATGAGAGAATTCGGCAAAAGTAAGAAAAGAGCAGGAAAGAGTAGCAAACAAAAGAGAATTAAAATACATGCAGTTAATTACTGAGTAACTATTTAAATACTTATTGGACTAAATAAAAAATAAAGATAAAAAAGAGTGCAAGATTTAGATATAGAAATAAAGAAAAGAGAATAAAGTGGTACATTAATTGAAACAAGTAAAATATTTCTTACAGTGTATTTTAGTTAATTAAAAATAGGAGTAATAATTTCAGTGATACTTTAACTTTTCGAAAAGTTACCTCATATTTTCAAAAATGTTTTTAATATTTTTAAAACTTCAAGTGCCTTTAATGTATGTATATGTTTCAATAAAAAGTAGGAGTACCTATTATATTTTTTTATAAGGAACAGTCTTGCTGCTCTCTTGTTTAACTTGTACCTTTGGGCGCCCCCAAATTTACCCCAACCAACCATTTTAAGTCTCCATTTTTCGTTTGTATGACAAATATAATAAAATGGCTTTCTTTTATATGTAATATCAAGGTTGTCAAAATACTGTAAGTCTGTTTGTCGCTGCTTCTCAGACTATAGGTTGTGTTTTTTTTATCTAAATTATTCACGTGTGTTGAATTACTCTTGTAGACTCTATACGTGTTCTATACATAAGCAGATTTATTCGCGTATAATAAAGTCAGTCAATCCATGAAACAAACATCAAAATATAAAATGAATCAATTGTCAATTTAGTTTGTGAGATCAGAGAAATATCCGGAAAAGGGAAGCGGCAGATAAAGAAACGAGTTAAAGTTCCATATGAAATGTATACCCTGAATCCGTAATTACTATTGTGTGTAAATTATATAATTAAACTAAGGAAACTGCACTTATCAACGAGCTCATAAACAAATGCTGTACACACACCAGAAGTTGCATGTCAACGCGACATCTAATTTTAAAGTTTGTTTTATTATCACGTTTTATAATAATAAAATAACAATTGTTCGTTATTTTTCTATTAATCTTTCTAATAAAACTTTAGAATATATACCAAAATAGCAAATTTTATAAAATAAATACCAACTTTGATCTCAATAATTAACTTTGGGTAGTCAAGAAGGTTTTCTATTAAATTAACTCTTCCTGTCCGTATCGTAAATGGACCCTTTCTATAAAAGGGACTCTTGAAAGTAGGTAATTAAATAGTTATACTACCTACATTATCACTAAAATATTTTTTTTACAACTTAACTGAAAATTGAAATTTATGCGGAGTAATCAGTTTTTACGTATTGATTTTAATAAGTGTTTTCACTAAGGGAGTTGGTTGCAAATATTTCAAGAAAGATTGTGAGAACTTGCCTTTACAGCAAGACTTTTACAGTCTTCAGAAAGATATTTCGTGTTTACAATCTTTTATGGCTTTGACTTTTTAATAAGTTTATGGCCACCTAACACCAGCACAATGCTTAGCACGTGCATGGGCCTGGCCAGAATTGAGGAAATCTGTTTACTTCTCTTTATTGGGGTGTAGAAATGATGGTTTGCGGTTAAATCTTTTTAAGAATTAGTGAAAGTTAAATACCGGGTTAAGTCGTAAACACGAAATATCTTTCTGAGGACTCTACAAGCGTCTCGACTTAAAAGATCTTTTTACGTTTTAAAAGTAGACGCTTTACGCACTTATTCATATCCTAAAAAATAGATAGTATGTACAAACATTATTTTTATAATAAATGGTATTTTACTTTATTTGACGGAGTTAAATAATTTTGTCGTTTGAATTTTTTATATATGCAGACATCCAGATTGTAAAATGTTATGGTAAATGATTGCGAATTGTCCATAAACCAACTGAAATGTACTGAAATAACAGTCTTGGCCAACATCTAATATTGTTGGCTTGTAGACAAATTCCCATCTATATGTTTACAATATAACTACAAAAAGTAGTGTATAGTTCCGAAGAGTAAATTTCATGGAATAATACCGAAATTCCCCCTTTTCCAAATACTTTGCATCGCAATGATAACGACAAGTCTCTCCGTTAAAAATACAATATTCGTCCCAAAAAATAAAAAAGTATTGAACTAATGTTTTTCTCCGCCCTCTCGAACTCGTCGCGTAATAAACTTGCAAGTGGTGTTTGCCAGAGAGAAAAATTTCTTTATCTGTTGTCGATTCGAAATTTCATTTTTCATGCTTGTACTATTAGCGCAATCTGGTGCCCTCGGCTTAATCTAAGGTGGCTGATATTTGACAGTGATTGAGTTTAGAGGCTGTAGTAATGACTGGACGCGTATGCTGACGCTATTGATTCAACAATTATTAATTGATACCTCTTGGACGGCTGCTCTCTCTTGTCGGTTCGAACGCCGCCTACAGATCATCATCCACAAATTGAATCATCCATTACAGGACAATTCACACTACACATCGGCCTAATGGGAATTTTTACCGCAGTATTAATTAGTGCCAGCAAATTTCAATGATGAGAACGATTTTTCAGGAGTAAACACGGTTTTCAAATCCAATTAACGTAAAAACAACCAATGCAAAAATTTAAAACAATATTCCTATACGTTGGGTTTGGGAATCAATAAAACCAGTGCGTCAGTTCATTTTTTTTTTACTAAAAATATGTTAATAAAAATTGATGAAACACTGTTGATATTTGTTGCATGGGTGGCAGAACTGAAACAATTGAGAAATGTGTGATAAATAAACTATCATGCTTATGAGGACGCCACATTTAGTTGTGGTCTAAAAAAGTGGTAACTGGAATCAATACAGAAATTTGGGGTATCACTTTTATCCGAGATAATAATATGTACACATTATAGCAAGTCGCATACTATATTTTATCTACGGTTTAGTTATGTTTTATTTTTAATTACAAAACGCGTTTCTTTCGAAAAAGTTGTGCGTTGAGGTCTATATGTGTTGTAATAAATGGTGGTGATTTTGTAAGTTTATATTTATTTATATTTGAATACATAATGAAACATATTTATTATATTTTTTTTATACATAATGTTGCGAAAATTTCTGTGCATTATTATAACGGCTAGAAGGCTGCAAAATACCAACTACACAAAAAAGATATACATATTTAAAATTTTTTCGTATATAAAATTTGCAAAATGTGATTTTGTAAAATTGCTCTTTTTTCTGGTATTCTGGAATAGTTTGTAATTAGTAGAACAATTCTTTATAACTAAGACAACTACATGACCAGATTTATTTGTTTTTTTCCAAAATTTTGAAATCTATCAAACAAATGAATTGATTCAAAAATAATTTAAAAATGTGTGAATACTGATAAAAAGATAAGGAAACAAAATTATAAAAGTAAAATACAAAAATACAGATTCAAAACAACACTTTTGAGCTAATTCAGGTTAAGATAATACCGGGAGTATTTCGTTTTTAAGCAAAATTAAAAGAATTCGGGGCTGTGATTGGTTGTTATCACCAAAAATATTAAAATTTGCGATACTACCGGTAGTATCTCAACTTCAAATTAGCCCATTTATCTGCTTTTGCTTTTCATATTCTTATATTTGCAATTTAAATTTTGTAGAAGCTTTAGAAATTCTTAAATCCGTTACGAACCTATTCTACAAATTTTAAATGACCAATTGAATTTTGACGTTAATATTTTATCTTTACTAGTTTAATTTTTATTAGTTAATTAAATATTTGTTTATAATCTTGTCTTATTATTCTCTTTATATTTTTTTAAATTATTTATTAAATTAAATGTCAAACTCAAACTTATGTCAATTCTTTCTAAAAAAACACTTTTTTTTAGCTAAAATTTATCTTTCCTTTGTCATTTTTTCAAATAGCAAGAACTTGTTTATTTATGTTTCACCTTCAGGGCAATAAAAAATTGTTTTGCTAAAAATAAAGATTTATTCTATTTTTAGTATACATTATTATATTTTTGTTATTACTATATCATTCTCAAAAACTTGCTAAGTTTTTTTCAATATTTTCTAACTTATAAAATTCTCAATAGCTTTCTGCCACTGTTATAAAAGAATTTTATTTATTAAACTTGTGGGTTTAATTTGGATTTTTATTCTTCCATTATCTGAATAAAAAAAGTTACTTATCCTAAATCGTTTCACAATTATCAGGCAAAACATGCAATTTTTTAAAATCAATGTTTGCAAATTTTGTTTAATGTTTTTTTTATTATTTAGTCAACAATAGTTACTTCTTAAAACAAAATATGGGTCTCATGCTCTGTTTTGAATATATTTATATACATATTCAAAAACCCACAAGCCACCGCTGATGATATATCAGGTCTCAGGCGTTTGCAGTAAAAATTGATTGATGTTAGACTTATTTAATACGCAGAATCAAAAAAAGAAATTTGATTGAGGATTGAAATAAAATAATGTTCAACCATCACTATTTACTAGGCATTTCAATCTCTGGCACATCGAGAGCTTCCCATACTCAATAACGCTTTTAGAAGTGCTCCAGCAAAATGAATTCAGAGTAAGTAAAGTTGTAAAAACGGTTCATACTTTCCTCTCATTGTTCCGAGTTAACTTTCGTTGTTACTTTTGTAATTTCTCTATGTAAGATAATTGACTTTTTTACACAGTAGAAATACTAGAAATAGAAATATCTAATAGAATAAATCTTTACAACAAAATTAGTGAAACATTTGAGATTGTAGACGCTTTTCCCATTAATTAAACTGAAACATAATAAAAATGTCTTTCTTGTTTGTTATTTTTACAATAATCTTTATATAATAACACACAAAGATTAATTATTTATTTGATTGTGTTCATAACAGGAAAATAGATGATGTGTTTATAGTATTGTGTTACTAGTTTACAATAAAACAACAGCAAATCATTGATATATACCATTTCAACATGCGTATAGTTTATTTAACCTTCGAGTTATCATGTGCAAAACAGAACGTAATTTCATTCAAAAATTTCTCCATTAAATGGAACACAACAACCACTTCATAAATCAATTTTTATCAATAAAATGATTTGTTGTAAATTACTGTAAACAATTATTAACAAACACACATTTTTTTCTTTCTTCCAATATGGTACTTGCATTAAGCGGTAATTTTGTTAAATTAATCTTCATTAGAATCTTCATAGGCTGAAAAAAATAAGGCAATACACTGATCAAAAAAATTATGGCAACACTTTTTTAAAAGCGTCGTATCGTTTGTCTAAATAACAAAATAAAAATTCTATTATGTTTTATTTTACTTTAATGTCTATTTAATAAAATGTAACAAAACAAATATTTTTAACTAAGCAGTTGTCTTTGATAAACTTAAAAGTATAAAAGAACTACCAAAAATAATGTGTGTCCAATAAACTCAATATTCGAAAACATCAATTTAACTAAGGTTATTAACGATTGCACTCTAAAGTCATCAAGGCACACTTCGAGCCAAGGTTCTTATCAAATTTTGTTGTAGATTTTGTCATTCTTCCACCAAAAACTGTTCTCAGTTGATATGTGCCGCAGGAGGCTCCCTAACACGTCTGCTAAGCATATCCCAGGTGTGCTCAATGGGATTAAGATCTGGGTTTATGGCAGATCATTCTATTACTCGGCTCTTGACGAAAGTTTCTTGTATGGTTTGCAGTGTGAATTCTACAATTATCTTGTTGTAATATAAATCCTTCTCCAAAATTATTGGCAAATGGTAGAACATGGTTTTGCAGAATAGTGTCCACATACACCTTTGTTGAACAGCGACTACTTGGTGCGATTATCTATACTTATGCCCCTCCAAACCATAACTGATCCACCTCCAAATCTATCAACTTCTAGTATTGTATTGTCGATGTAGCATTTTCCAGAACGTTTCTAAACTCTTAGACGGCTATCACAACATGTGAGTGTAAATCCTGACTCATCAGTAAAAAGCACGGGTCTCCAGTGACGAAGTTGTCATTGAATATGCTTGCGAGCAATCGCCAATCGAACAATTTTGTGGTTTCTGCTCAACCATGGCGCAGGTATAAATCTCCGAGATCTAAGACCAACCTCTTCAACCGATTTCTGACTGGTTGATCAGAAATTTGAACTCTTGTCACATTTAAAGAAGATTTTTTAGTTTGCGAGTTGAGGCAGTACGTCGACGAAGGGTGGAAGTGATATAGCGATCATCTCAATAGGTAATTTTTTGCTTACGATTTTGTCCACGTCTCTTAGAGTAGTTACCTGTAGTTTTATATTTCTGCCAAAGTCTGCAGATAACAGATGGACTAACTTCAAACTGATTTGCCACATAGCGCACAGACACTGCAAAGAACGTCTATCAGCAAGCAAAGTTACAGCTAGTGCAAGTTGAATTTCACTAAGAAAATTCATGCTGTTTAGAAGAATATGATTAGCATTAAAATTTAATATTTACTCTTATCAACAGGTTTCTAGACTTTTTTTCAACTTGCAAAATGGTCTTCAAGTACTTTGTTTTTGTAATTTCTTTTACATTTTCACGTGTATATTAAAATTTTGTGGCTAATGACAAAAGTTTAAATTGATACATATAAAAGAAGATTTAAAAACTGTACTGTGCACAAAGAACACATAATTAGCCTTATATTAAAAAAATAAAAGCTTTAAAAAAGTGTTTTTTAAAATTTTTTGATCAGTGTGTTTAACTATTTAAGAAAGAATGCGTGTTTTATTATATATTGCAATATGCAAGATTCTAATGAAATAAAAATTGGGGAGAAACACATTATTATTATCAAATCAAGATCGCTCCAAATCACAAAATGCAATTCCTGTGAAGTAACACTCTCCTGAAAGGTTGAAGTACAAGACACGCCTCATGTATTATGCAGATATGAACTCTTTTAAAACTTTCCAAGTCCTGCTCAATAGTGCCATCAGGATCTTGCGTTATTTCTCACCTTAACGTTATTTGTTTATTTGTCAATATATAAATATTTAAAACCGACACAAAATCTTAAATAAATTATTTTTAGTTTAAATTTCCGCAAAACTTTAATTTAGTTCCTTCAGAGAGGAAACAGGTAATAATAATTTCCTACCTGGCGATATCGTAGTAGTTTCCAGGATGCTAGTGTTTATTTAATACAGCTGCATGTTGCATCTGCATCCAATCTTAACATAAACCATATAAATTTATCATTTCTCTTGGATTAAAGGTGTGTTATCTCGCTTGCACACTGTGCTGATATTGTAATTGGTACTATCGCAAGTAGTGCGGTGTTATCATGAATAAATCTACCGTACAATACGAGTTTATATCTTCCACTGCGCCACTTTGAGGAATTTATAAGCCAGGACGCGTATACTGCGTATAGAGACCGCAATGTTGCTTTGCGACAAGATTAAGGATTAAAATTAAACTCATATTCATAGAAATTACTTTATTACAGATTCATTCTGGTCTAAGATTGTGGCAAAAGGCACTAACTATTACGACTGACTCGTTCATTTAAGAGCGGTGAGTGCTTACGAGCATCACCGGAAAATGTTCATTCATTATCTATATTTTGCCTCGTATCTTTAACCGCTTATGCTTTTATTCCGGTAAAATTTGATAAAATATTAACATAACTTTTAGTTTTTAAAAGTTAATTCGTGTTCCATAAAAATATTTTCTATAAATCTTTCTTATATAATTAAGACCTTTATAAATAAAACAGGCTTTTGAATACTTAAAGTAGAAATTTGAACAGGTGACGTGAAGTTTAATATAGTTTAATATCGATGCTGAAGCACTGAACATTTTTTTCAAAATCTTCAAAAACAAAAAAGTTTTTGACTTCAAGATAATGTTTTAAATTTTGCGAATTATTATTTAGTTTTAGAATACCTGTGTATAAAAGTAAAGATATAAAAGATGTAAAGAAACGTGGATGACACCCGATGGAAAAACGGTAAATCAAATTGATGACTTACCGACAGAGATGCAAAATGAGAAAAGCGTTTAAAACTTAAGATTCTATAGAGGCGCAAACGTAGATTTCGATCATTTTCTGGTAGAAATAAAATTAAAACAATTTATACCAGTCCATGCAAATAACTATCTGAAAAATATGGCAACAAAGCAATATAGCATAAAATTCAACAAACGAATCAACAAAAAAAATATATAACAACGATAGAAGAAAACCAACAACAACAAGAAATTACTTGATCAATAGAATAGAAATGGAAGGCAACAGAAAAACTAATTAAACAAGCAATTAAAGAACAAATTAAGGAAGAGAATAAAAAGAAAATAAAAGATTGATACGATAAAGATTGTAAAATTTAAGAACAAAAGAACCGCACAGCAAGAAAAAAATTCTACAGGAAAATGCGCAAAACAATCAGAGAGAATATAAAAAACAAAGAACAGGATACAAAAAAATTTGCAGAAAGAAGAAAAGAGAGCACAACGCTAAAAAAATAGAAGATATACAAAAATAGGGAGTTAAGAAATTTTTACCAAAGAATTAAACAACGATTTTACTTTAAAACCATAGTTTGTTGAGATAAACATGGCTAATTAGTAGAAAGCGAAGAAGAAGTAACAGAAAGATGAGCTGAATATTTTGAAGAAATCTTAAACAAATCATTGACTAAAAGAAGAACAGTTAAAGAGGAGAAGAATAACAGAAACTAACAAGAAGAAAAAGAAGCAGAACTTTTCGAAGAACATAAAAAGAAGTCAAAAATATTATAGAAAAACAAAAAAAGACAAATGCTCAGAAGAAGACGACATGCAAGAAATAATGATAAAGTACAGAGAAGAAACAATGACGAAGATGATATATAATCTAATTAAAAATGTATGGATAAAAGAATAAATGCCGCAATCATGGAGAACAGTAATAGTATGTCTAATTCATAAAAAAGATGACAAGACAAAATATGAAAATTATAGAGAAATAGCGTTACTGAACATTGTAATTGTATATAAGATAATGGCAACACAATCAAATCATAAACTGAAAGAACATATGGAAAAAGTAGTAGGAGAATACAAGTGGTGTTTTAGATAAGGAAGATCCGTAGTAGACCAAACATTTTTATTACAACAGATACAAGAGAGAAGTCACCAACAAAAATTAAAAACATACTTGTTTTTTATCGACTTCAGGAAAGCTTACGATAGCATACATAGAAAGCAATTATACCAAGCATTAAATTACTTTAAAACAGCCGATATATTTTATTACGAGATTGGTAAAAATGACATTAGAGAAAACCACGATCTGCTTTTTTATAACCAACATCAATGTCTTTCATTTGTATACGACGTAACACATAACAAGAACCGAAGAAGAGCTATCAAGAGTAACAAGAAGGCTGAGTATAAACGCGAAAAAATTTGACTGAAAATTGATGAAGAAACTAAATTTATGATATGAGAAGATGATGTATTTAAAGAATACAAATACCTGAAAGTAAAAGTAAACGAAAGAGAAAGATACAAATTCAGAAAAGATAAAAGAAAAAATAGCAGCTAGAAACAAAAACGTCTATGCATTACATTTTATAATAAGTTCAAAAGTCTTTAAAATGCGTATATGTAGACATGAAAACTTTATATCTACAAATTTATAATACGACCGGTGGTAACATACGCTCGCGAGGGATGGACACTGAGAAAACAAGAATAGTCCACGCTGCAGATATGGGAACGAAAGGTTTTAAGGAAAAATAGAGGAAAAAAAGTAGAAGAGAATTATTATAAGACTAAACGAAGAATTAAGAACATTATACAAAAACACAGATATAACAAGGTGAGATCGAAATGTAACTGAATTACAGCAGGCTGTGCTAGCGTAACTGTAATGATGTGTTTAATGTTAATACCCACTTCCACGGCTTGCTCTGATTTAGTTACATTTTGATCTCACGTTATAAAAGAAGTAAAACGCGTATATATCTCAGAACTAATGCCTTAATCTCTTAAACTTTCACTCTCGGGATGAAATGATACACTTTGATATATAAAATACTATCTTTTAATTAAAATAACTAAAAACCATATGTTTCGTAATACATAAATATTATAAAACAACACGTTTTACGATATGAATAAACCTATTATTATTTTTTTTCGGTCAAGATAGCTGTAATAAAGGAGACAATTGCCTCCCTAATGCAACTAAATACGACTTTTTATTATTCTAATTTTTAGGATTGTTATAAAATTTTTATCATAAAATTATTTGTTGGATGAAGTACTACAGTATTTTGTAGCAAAAACAGAAAGTACTCATAGACATTAGCAATCCACAACCTAAGGTAGGCAAAATAAATAAAAATATTAGCAGCGCTTATTATAGTTTTATTTGCAACACACTTGCGGACTCTTAATACTTTCCTCCCTTGCGACATAATATACAATTTAGTTTGTTTTAATCGCATCGAATTACTTTTCTCTCAAATAATAATTAATTCGCAGATACACGCTAGAGCTTACTTATTTATACGATAGAGGCGTAGGACATGCTATCCTGCAGGAATTTGAAGGTAAACTATTCTCTATTGAAACAGGAAACGCTCGAACTGTGTCGTGTATAGAGCAGGATTATTTCCAGTACTTCCATTACGGTTTTGTTTCCTCCAATTTATTTATAGAACAAAAGTGGAATTAAATCCTTTCAAAATTGTTTAGTCGAGCCGTAGTCTACGTCTCTGTTAAATGCTTCGAAGATTTGATAAAATTTACACCACAATTTTCTTTCCCATGGTTTTATTTATTATTATTTATTTATTTCCAGTTTATTAACTTTATTAAAATTAAATACGTCTGGAATAATTCGTCGAAAATTAAATATCTCGTACAGTAGAATGATTTAGTCTCTTTCTTTTGTGGCTTAACTGTCGCGGTTAGTTCAGTCGAAAGGTAGCTTGAATGCCGCCTATTTCAGAGCAGAAATTTGTGGACAATGGAGGTGTTGGAGAACGTGTTCAGCAGGTATGTCAACATGTTATGACTGGTGATTTGCTTTGTATAGACGCCCGGCATGGCCAGAGTCTTTCAATTGTTGGAGACTTCGAATGTAATTATGATTTATCGTTCAGCAACTTCTCGAGTCATACATGAAATTCTCGTTATAAAGATGTAGCGCGTGGCTCTAATGGACAATTTCATTTAACGTAACTTATAGTTGTATACATGTAACATGTGTATTCATTTTGCCAACATACAAGCAAAAAACTATTGCTCGATTTTTAGCTTTATCCCCGTGACTCAATTAAACTTAGCAGTTTTATGATATTACTACTGCCTATTTTTTTAGAAAGTTGTAAATTAAAACTAAATCTACATTATGTGAGATAATGTATTGACTTTACCGCCCATTAGAATTTTTTGTTAAAAAATTGGGACAGAATCAGAACAAGAACTCAGAAGTAAATTGGACTCTCGGTCGACTTACATTTCTTTAAGGCTCAATTTATGGAATAATATTAGCATATTTCACAATTAAATTTCAAAATTTCAAAGATAAATCTTAATACGCTTAAGTAATAAAATAAATAATTTTATTATTTATAAAATATTTATAATCGTTTTGTTTGTTTTAAATTACAAAAGTGATTTTACAGACTTTTTATTCTATATATCTGTACATTTTTAATATTTTCGATTTTTACTATGGCAGATATCTTTAATAAAAAAAAATATTTAAAAAAAATACTTTTCGCCATTTTTAACCACAACTATTTTGCAGAATCGGAACAATTTTGATGAGGACATTTAATTTGGTTATTAAAACTTAGAAACCAAGCTATATGCGTAAATCCTGCTTTCTAATATATTTTTGACAGATGTAATCTAAAATGACTGGACTATTTTCAAAATTTTTCAACGCTTTTAATTATTGTCTGACAACTTTATCATAAGCTTACTTAAATTATCTTTCAGCTTGAACTTTTTAAAAGGTACAATTATAATAATCTACCTACCGATATTTTTTTCTGGAAACTTTTCTATTTTTTTCTATTTTAAATCATTTACTTGTTAACACATTTATTGCTTTTTTGATTATTTAATTACGTGTTTAAACCTTTAAAGTTAAATTAGGTAAATTATAATTTATCAAAAAGTTAAATACAAATTACGTAAAGAGATAGTATTTTCTAATCTTCAAGTTAATAGACATTTGTGCTTAAAAGGGCTTTACATTGAAATATCACTCTATTTAACTGTACTGTAAATGATTATTATTTTTTTAAACGTCAGAGCAATTTGACATATTAAACTGAATTGCTAGTTAAACTTATACTTTTTAGCTTACGTTAAGTGAAAAGTACTTTTACAGCCGCTGAAAGCTTATTTACAACCGCTAAAATTTCGGTTTTTTTTTTGAAGTGATGACAACAAATTGTTTAACAAAAATTTGAGACAATTTAACATGACATGAAGTCACACATAAAATGACAACCAGAACAAGAATTAAGTATTAAAAGAGAAAGTACTTTTGTATGTTTTTATAAAATTTGTTAAGCTGGAATGTTTTTATATCTGCAAAGTATTTAATACAAGTGCTGGTCAATAATTGTTTTATACATTTTAAACGTATTGTTACAATTGATTAAAATATATAAATTTGTTTTAATTAAAAATAAATCTAGTTGCGTATTTCCTTTTTTTTATGATATTTAACCTTTTTCTGTTCTGTTGGTGAACATGTTAGTAAAGTGTCAAAATATTACTATACAATACAAAGGTGGATTGACAAATTTTTATAGCTAAGATGCTAACTTATTGGGTGTTGAGTTAAAGAAGAAGTCTAATATTTACAATGTTTAAAATTTGAGAAAAGCGTTTAAAAAACCTCCAGACTTACCACTAAAAGGTAACTTAAGCATTTTTTTGTTGAACAAAATTAAACTAATTAATTGTACAGAAAAGTCGAATCACCCAGGATCTTAAAACATGGGTTCCTGTGGATGCCGGTAGCTCTGTTTATTCTTCTCCTGATACTACACTACAATAACTTAACTTGTAGGGCTAGAATTATAAAAATAAGTATTTATTTTAACATAGTTGTTTTACTGGATGCTATCTTGTAAACGTAAAATCTAAAGACGCCAGGAGTAGGTATTTATAATTTTGCCTCAACTAGGCGAATCCTCCCGCTCTGCTCCAGCATTATTATTTTTTGTGTTGCATTCTCACGATCAGAAAAACAATATTTGTTATCAAAAATTTGTAATAAATTAATTGTAATGAAATAGTATACCTATCAAAAACCTAGATGACATGATTTTTCTTAACTTCACGGTTTTGATTATGATGGTGTGGCATGGCTCATTCTTGGTTTTTATCCACGACTTTAACAGCGTCATCAGCTGTTTTACAAAAGTAGTTTAACATTGTAATAAATTTTTTTTTTCAATTTTTTTAACATTATTTTTATTATTGAAAAGTGTGGCAAACTTTATGAATTAATATTGTTAAAAAAATTTGCTGTTTCTTAAAATTTACCGTTATAGGAACCCGCTTATAATGCCTATAGGTAATAATACCTCTCCGTAGGCTTCAACGGACTCAAATTTGTTCAGAAAATAAGCTGTTGAAATAAGTAAAAGATAAAATGTGTTTTGCGTGGTTTGCAGATACAGAAATTGTTCATACATACGGTGTGTAAAAGCCAAATGGAATAAATTCATTATTTCAGTTGCTGTACATATTTATAAAAAATCTTGAAACACGTCAAATTTAAATTATAAATTGGCATTCTTTAACGTAAAAATCCAATCTCTATTTTTAACCCCCTTCGAAAGACAGGTTTAACTCTCAATTTTTTAAATGAGAAGTATAGGCTTGTAATGTATCGTTTGAAAGGTCTGTTTATTCTTTACTCAAAAATGTTATCGTTTTCAAGTTTATCGCAAGAATGAACATATAATTAAATTTTGCTATAATATACTCAAAATGTAAAATGTAAAGGAAAATGTTGCCAAGACGTTTGCAGTGAACATTTTAAACTTCTACTTTAGTGAAATTTACAGTTCTTTTTAGTGTTTTACATTTTATTACGTTTTCCATTAGATTTTACATTTTGAGTATATTATAGCAAAATTTAATTTAATTAAAATGTAATAAAATCTAAAACACTAAAAAGAACTGTGAATTTCAATGAAGTAGATATTCAAAATGTTCATTGCAAACGTCTTGGCAACATTTTCCATTACATTTTAGATTTTGAGTATGTTATAGTAAAATTTAATTCTAGCCTCATTTTTGCAATAAACTTGAAAACAATAACATTTTTGAGTAGAAAAGGAAGAGACCTTTCAAACGATATAATACAAGCCTATACTTCCCATTAAAAAAATTGGGGGTTGTACCTGTCATTCGAAGGAGGTTGTAGGTAGGGATCGAATTTTTACGTTGAAGAATGTCAGTTTATAATTTAATTAAATTTGACGTGTTTTGAGATTTTTTATAAATATGTACAATAACCGAAACAATTAATTTATTCCATTTGGCTTTTACACACTGTAAAAACTAATACTTTTTAATTTAATTTCTTGTACTTAACAGTTATAACAGTTATTTATAGATATTATTAGTGGGATAGAATTACACAACGAGTTTGTAGTTCACAGATAACGAGGGCGTTAGCCCAAGTACCTATCTGTAACACACGAGTTACTCTAATGTGCTCTAGCCCACGTATGATATACAAAATTTATCTATGACTGCAAAAAATTAAGAAAATCGAAAATCTAATGCTGACGATAACTCCCATTTTTACATCAAAAGTAAGGTAACCTATGGATACGTTCAGTAAGCACTATGGCAACCGCTTACAATTTTTCAAACAAAGCTCGCCATTTTGAGATAATCAGTAAAAATTGTGCTTTGTTGTAAAAATCAGAAAATTGTAAACATGAGTGACTCGGAAAGTTTACCTTCTGATATCGAAGAAGCGGAGACAAACGCTGCTTTTTGCTTAGTGCCAGGGAAGTTTAAAGAAAAGTACGAGATAGCTTTTCAACGGTTCAGTTTATGGTGTGACGAGAAAAATGTTAAAAATATTACGCATGAGAAGGTTCTACTTGCATATTTTGATAATTTATGAAAATAGTATAAATTATCGAGTCTCTAGGCTTTTCATTCTATGATTAGAACAATAATGAAAATGAAGAAGAATGTTGACATCAGAAAATACGTGTATTTAATCGCCTTTCTGAAAAGAAAATCTGAAGGATATCGTGCTAAAAAATTGCAAATTTTCACTAAACAAGATATTAGGATATTAGCAAATTTTTACAAGAAGCAAATGGTGATAAATTTTTGTTAGTGAAGGTACTTTAATTTCAAGGTAGCTTTAATTATTGGAGTTAGTGGAGCTTGTAGGATCAAGCTTAACAACAAACCAACATACTTTTGGAAGATGTCAAAGATCAGGGACAATGCTTCTATGTTCTAATACCAAACACTAAAACAAAAATATCCAGAAAATTTTGTATTACGTCAGGCGGAATTAATGGAGTCAACGTGTTAGCATTATTTCGAAAATATGATGCATTTCGCCCTAATAACGCCAGTAGTGGACCGTTTTCTTTAGGATACAGAAACCAAATGTGTATAAAGTTACCATAAGTTGGTATAAACACATTTGCTGCTTTCCCCAAGAATATTTCTACTTTTCTTCAGCTACCTAATCCAGCAGAATTTACGAGACATTGTTATGGACGCTTATCTACTTCGTTGCTTGTTAATTCGGGAGATGATCTTTTAACAGTAAAGCGTCATGGGGGCTGGCGCTCGAATACGGTGGCGAAGGGGTATATAGACACGACAGAAGAAAATAAAAAACAAATTGCTTTAAAAATTCTGGGTGACAAGAATACTATAACAGTTAGAACTACTGCATTGATAGTTGTTATCGGTTGTTATAAAAATGTATCAAAAATGGCTTGTCTTATTATAAATAGGTGTGAAAATTGTATTTTTAATATTTATAACAATAATAGCATGTAATCAAGATTGAGTTTGAAATTAAAACGAATTATTTTAAAGAGTGGATTTTTATTTTATTACTTCACTAGTGAAGTATATAACATGTCATTTTACTTCACTCAAATATTCAATATAATATTCAGTTATCAAAGCAGTTATAGGTAAAATATTTTAAAATAAAATATATAAAAATTTGTGACAAAATCTTGCTTTCGCTTTTCTTTCTGGAGCATTCCTGCAATTGCCAACCTGCGTCCTAGTTTCGAACATCGTGCGCTGCAGGAATTATCATTTCCTGCAAAACGTCTACCGGAACGAAGATCCCGGTGTACGGAACCAATCGCAAATCAAAAAGAATGCCCATCATCGCGCCAAGTGCCAACTAGGCCCACTATGTAAATGCTGTAACAATACGAATAGGACGGGGTTGATGCGGTCGATACGGATACGCTACGAGCGGTGCCGCAAGCAAGTACTGACGACGATCCTCATTCGTTTCTTGGCTCCGGTGACGAGAGCATCGCGATACTCGCCGCGAAACATCCGAAACATCGGCGACGTGTGCTCGAAAGCTCCGAGAGGTTTTCAGGTTTTTCAGTGCGTGACGATTCGAGTGCCACCCTCGCGTTCGGGGGTGCGTTTGTGGCTTGTGCTGCGGTGGGACCAGGCGCCCTTACCCATGTGAGCACTTTGCACTTTTATCCTACACTTGCTTTTCAACCCCTAAAAAATAACAAATCCGGATTTAAAAGAAATGTAAACGGAAGTGGTTAAATATGGAAATGTAGGAATTAATGATTTCTATTGTTGGTAGAAACGATGCTAATTAAAATTTTATGATTTGACAAGTCGGATGAGAAATCGTGAAATGTTAGCGAAGCGCATAGAACATTATGAATGCTGACCTGACCTGTCACAAGTGTCAAAGTTTTTATTTCTAAAACTTTTAAATAATAAAATAAGCTAAATGTATTTGTTGTGTAATGTATAAATTTTCTATTCAGCAATTTTAACACTATTTTAGGGAATAATAAAGTAATTTTTGATATTCTTGAAAGATTAAATTAATTAGAATCCTTTTTTCTTCTTTATTAAGTTCTTAAAATAAAATAAAATAATTAATTTAATTTCTTAAGATACAGAAATTATAAAAACGCAATTTAGCAAGTTCTATATAAATTTTTTTTTTATTATTATCTAATTCAAGAAAGGGATTAATTATTTATTTGCTTTTGTTGTTAATTTAAGTTTTAGGTATAATTTATTTATTAACTCAATAGTGTGTAATTATTGAATTCCTAAAAATACAACGTAATTGATTCAATGTAATTGCAGGGTAATTAAATATTTGTAATCTACAATATTAATTAAACAAAGAAAAATATAATTTTGCAAATAAAAAAGAAAGTAAATTTTTTAAAGTTTTTAATTATTAGGTAAAATCTATTTACACCCAAATTGGTATACTAAATATTCTAAATGGTAACACTTTTGAAATCGTGGAAGACGTCTAATGTTAAATATTTTCTATTTGTGAACTCTAAATACATTAAGATAGACAAGCTGTCTCAGTAGTAACAAAACTGCCTATATGGCAGTTTGACACCACTATACAGTGTGCGCAAAAATAAACTGAATCAGAACAAGTTATGGTCTGTCATTTTTGTACAGTTTCGCTTAATCGAGAAGGAGCGCACAGCTACCTTTAATTTAGCGTTTTTATGTACTTACTGTATAATGCTTCGTACACACCTGAAGAATAAGCCGAACGACGAACAGAATATTATGCACCTATCTGAATCTGTTGTATATAAATTTAAAATAATATTTTAACAAATTTTGTTTAAACATTGCAACATTAACATAATGGATGTTAAAATTATAGAAACATTTTTTTTAGAATAATTATAGCAAAAGAAGTTTGCTGTTCGGTTTGCCGTTCAGCTCGATGCTCTGTTCGTCGTTCGAAGCAATGTTTAGGTAGGATTTGCAAATTTGTTTCTCAAAGACTTTTGTAGTCTGGTTTAAATTGGTGGTCAGTTCGTTATTCAGGTTTACGAACTTTTTGGCTTCTATGAGATAAAAATTTCTACAATTTCTGTAGTCGTTTTAAATTGTAAAACATTAAAATTAGTTTACTTAGCTAATTAAACTTCTATTACTTTTTGTTTATCGATATCTGCTCTGTTATAGTAATAATTTTTGGAAAAAATTTGGCTGTTTTAAACTTATATCTTATCTGTACTATCCTAACTGTATAGGAAAATGACCAAATAGATTGACAAGAATTAATGAAAACGCTTTTAGTGAAAATAATGCATTAGGTACTGGATAAAAAATGACTATAATTATGCGGGTGTCATGTGAACAGATATAATATGATTTCAATTTTTGATATGAATTTCTGCAATGAGTAGTATTTAAGGCAATTGTTTTTTTAATAGCGGGTATTGAGTGATTACCAAAAAATGTATTGCAATTTGAAAAAGAGAAAGAAAAAGTTTGCGATTTACCTATTTAAAATTACAGAATATTATAACTACGTCATATTGACTGTCACAAACTTAATTTAATTAAGGTTAAGTTATTTAGCATTGTAAAAAAATGTTGAAATGATGTAATTACTTATACCGTGAGATCAATTGAATTTATGGCCAAGTGACTCACGACTTTTAGTTCTTTGGTAGCACATTAACAATTTGCAATCGAATACTTGTATTTGTCTGGGTTCATTCCATTTAAAACATTTAACATGATTTTTTGGAAAGAAAATAGTAAAATAGAAATATTTTATTATGTACTTTGTTTAAGAAAGTGTTTAAATTGATTTATTTTGTCTGAATCCAAGAAAACCGTTTATTTACAAAATTCCGGCAATTTTATTTTATTTGACAATTTGGCAATAGTTGTGAAAATTGGGTACAGAAGCATTAATTACAGTTAGCAAATTATGAATCAATTGACCAGAAGTTTAACTAATGTGGGTTTTGGGTTTGACATTTCAATGAGCTGTTGAATCTTTTTGTAAGATCTAACTTTTTTTTATTGTACTCGATACTTTATTACCTAATTGTTTATTATTCGAAGAACGTTTTTGCTGTTAATGGTGTAAATTTGTTATTAGATTAGGTACATGCACATATCGGGTGATTAATAAGTACTGAGCGAAAAGAAATATTTTCTTGGAGCAGAGCGGCACATAACTTAACAGTGAGTTATCGTGGTAAAACTCTGTTTGAACAGTGAACTTTTGAGTCGATGATAGCACGACATTATACTTGCCGCCTTGGATTGGCTAAACAATACGACGTTTTTTCCTAGTATGCTTGCTTAGAACTTATCAATGGTGTAACATACAAGTTCTATTAATAAAATATATTTAATTGTTTTCCCAATTTAAGTAAGCAGTAAAAATAATAATAAACCCACAAAATAATTGAAAATTATACATAAATAAACTTAAACGCCGTGAAATTCTTTTTTCAATGTGTGGTAGATCACTTGCTAAAGTACGCTAATGAATCATCGTGCTCCCCACCCAAGAAAATATTTGATTCCGCTCATTATTAATAAGATTTGGAAAAACTTTTCTCAGTTCAGAAAGACTTGAAACAAACATTATCAGTACTTTTTGCGGCATCGTATGTCTTGTTTTTACAGACAGTAGCTTGCATTTATGGCATTTGAATTTGAAAGGTTTATCCTTATTTTTTTTAATTTTTGCTACTAAAATTTTGCACTAAAATCTTTTTGACGGTAGCATTCTGGGAATTTGATTTTTTTGTCATTATTCTTTTTGATTATCTTTATGTGAATGTCTTCTGGAGATGGCAAAATGTTCCGAAATTTTAAACACACTCAAAATTTTCAAAGAGTGTCGGAATGTTGTGCAGTAAGCATGATAACAACTAATAAATTGATAATAATTGATTGATACTACCATCTCATTTAACTGTCAATTGCGTCGAAAATTTTAAGAATATATTTCCTAGTATTTGCCTATGGGTTGTGAAATAGCTTTTCTGGCTGGACTTTTAATTGATATACCTGTTTTTCAATTTCAGCTATATCTTGACGTTTTACCATTTTTGACATGTTTTAGTTTTTGGGTTAAGGATTTGTTATTTAAACAATTACACCTAACTTGGTTTTTTGTGAGAAGATTACCGCAGCCACTGAATCTGCGTCATTGACCATTAATTCGGGTTTCAAACATTTGCCGTAAATTTACAATTTACCATAAGCTTGTCGTGTTTTATATGCCCATGTATCATATATCATTTTTAACAAGATGCGCTTCCATTTATATCTTCTGCGTGTGGTAATTTTTTTATTTAGTACTTTTGTTTTTCGTATGTTGTGATGGCTTGTTTATAACATTTTTAAAACTTATTATGTATTTATTTGTCATTGTTGCTTTGGTCATAAGATCTTGAACCACATAATCAAGAAGATTTCTCCTTTCCAGAAGTCTGTGAAATGCTTTTTGTCAATGTAAATTATTGGAAAGAAATAAAGTCATAGCCTTTTAGAGGATAATTTTTTTGATCATTTGTATAATTAAGATAATTATGGAGTGAGACTATTTTTGGGAGAATAGAAATGGTTTCTAAAGAAGCTATCAAAAATTGTACAAAAGTAATAAATGACTTTTGGCTTTAGGTTTTGGAGTTTTTTATTAAATAGAAAATAAAGTGGTTTGGAAATACCAGAAATTTTATTAAATAACGTCTAAACAGTCATAAAAAAATTGAACAAAATTTATAAAATTAAAAAAATATTTTGTTAAAATGTCACATTAATTAAATGGTCATAAAGTTTTGTATAATTAAGACAGTTAGGCAAGATAAAAGAAATTTTTTTCGGGGCATTAAAATAAATAAATATCAAAATAAATAAAATTAAAAATTTTAATTTGAAATAAAGAAAATTTTTAATGACAGTTTAAATGTCTTGGTGCACATTAAATTATCGGTATCAACGGTCTTCTGCTTTATGGTTGAAATCTCTGAAAATATTTTAATAAAAATTAATTTAACGTTAACCTAATTATAGAGAAAGTTTTTTATTTTTTTAATAGACAAAAAAAAACATTTTTCTGGCTATTGATTAACTTCTTCGAGTACATGATACCGGTTATTGGCACGGTTACTTATTTAACCTTCTAGTAGTAGATGAAGCCGTTACTTGTGCAACAAAAGTACGTTAGCGTGCGACACACGCACATTTAATTGTGGTGTACGTTACATTAAATCATTAGACAAATGTTTCTATCTCACTGCTTCTATAGGCGTGCAGTTTATACACATTTTATGTCATAGGTTACAATGTTATATGTATAAATAATATGTATTTATTTTATAATTGCAGATCATAACTTTAATTCCATAAACGTGGTAATCCTGTTGTTTGGTTTTATTTTTCATTGTATAAATTTGGTTTAAATATTTATTGAATTGAAAAATAAATAAAACTTTCCTAAATTCATGTAAATGTTAAAAAATGTATTGTAGGTCAGCAATTTCATAAAATGTGGAAATTTTTGCTCTCTAAATTTTATTAAAAAAATTATGATACGGGTATTATTGATTCAAACTCAGAATTTACCAAATGGTTGTAACCAATTATACATATTTGTTCTAATAAGGTTAGCTGTAATTTGTTTTATAAATCAAAACAAAAATGCTGCAAAACTAACATTTTTATTAAGCTTCAGGCAATTCTTCAATGACATCAATTAGATAGATCATTTTTCAGAATCAGTATGATACATTTTAGAAATGAAATTCTATTTTATTTCTTTTTTGAATTATACAGTCGTAAAGTCAGCACATTTGCCATTGTCTTTATGAAAATATATTATAAAAGACGCCGCTTTATGCTAATATATATTTTGAGGTTGGACTGGTTCCTACCTGAAGGATGAGTACTAAACGTAAAGTTTTAACGAGATTTTTATTACCGTAGCTTTTGTGTCATTTTTTATTTATATTGCACAGTTGTCGAGATATTTTTATATAACGTCTTGGTTGGATTTAGCTGAAGGCTATTCTTCCATCTAACCAGACGACAGGATACACGTTCTGAGAGAGCTAAATATTAGGGATGTGTAATTCAGGAACATTTCTTTTCACTTTCTGTTATTACAACTAGAGACGTTATTTTTAAGCCAACAAAAACAGATCTTTTTTTTAAATATGACGTTTATTTTAAGATTAACAAAATGGTTATAATTTATCCTGAGATTTAATTTTTAAGCAAACATTTCACAATGTCGTGACTGAAAACCATACTAGAATATAAATCTGCTTTTAATTAATTGCAAGATTAATTTAGTGGAGTGTTCGTGATGTGTTTTCCCTAAGTAAATATACAGAATGTAGTGTTATTAATTTTTTAAAAATGTTTCTCCTAGAACTCATCTTGTTCATTAACTGTGAAGTTGATGTTGTTTTTTTAGTTGTTGCATTCTTGCACCATTTAATTTTATAATACCTGTAAGGAATGAAAAGTTTTCATATAAAGATATCAAGTTTCTTTTTGCTGATCGTACACTAAATAACAAAAGAAGTGACATTCTGAAAAGAGCTAATAAAATATTGGCATCGCATGAATTGGGCGATAGTCTCTATAAAGACGAAAAGTCCTTGATCCGTCTACACTCGATTAATATCTTTTATATTGTACAAAGTCGGTGGTTATTTACAATTCGCCTTTGTGCCATTGTTTTTGATCATCAGGGCACTTGTTTCTTATTTTTATTTCGAAGATAAACCATGTTACCCTTAAACACATCATTAATTTTAATAATAATTATAAGCGCATCCTTTGAAAATTGTAAGCATGTAGATAAAAGAAAATCTCGAGGACCACCTAGAATTATCTTTTTTGGTCTTCAACATTAAAAAAATTACTTTACAGTTGTGTATACTTCAGTGGAAGGAGACAATTTACGCAAAATGCGGTAAAATAGCAAGGTTACAATAAGCAGTTACAAATATTTAAAAATAAAATAAAAGTTGCTTACAATAACCAAGTTTATAAAGCAGAACTTTACAGTGTATTTTATGGAGTAAAACAAAAAATCGACTATTTTGAAGTTAAAAACAAGAGCGACATTTTTTGAGAACTTCAAAACCAATAATTTTGTTTTCAAAACCAAAAAGAATGTGATTTTTGTTTTATTTTTGAATTTGTACAGAGCCAAAAAGTGAAATATATCTTTCATGTGTAATTATTATTTTGAATCTCTACTTATAGGGTAGTAAAATACCTATTTACATCACTCTACTGTAAATAATTATTTCAGTACAGTTTTTGTAAATAATTTTATTGACATTCACGTTTATCAAAACGAGAGAACCACCAGGTTGAGCTCTCTAACTAGTTCTAATTCCAATTTATTCGTATTGAGTGAGTAAATTTCGAAAAATGCGCTTCAGTAAATTCCTCACACTTAACTTCTAATGAAAAACTTAAATAGTTTGCAACATCGTAAAAGCAATACTATCAAAAACGTGTCACGAATTTAGTATTTATTTTACGACTTTATGTTCCCATAATTGCCTCTATGTGTCAGTTGTCTCTCAGTATCATCACTCGTATATTTTCAACTCACCCTTATTTATTACAAAATTAAATAAAAAGACTGTATTCAAAAGAACAACAGACACGGCCATTCACGTTAATGCGTTTTTCTTCCAAGAAGAAAGAATCTCTTAATTATTTTAAATTTAATAGCGAGCCACTTAAGTGTTGAAAATATAATTTAAGAGAGACTTTAATGCTGGTAGAAGACCGCACAAAATTAAATCTGTATTTAAATTATTTTTTTTAATAAAGTTTGGTTCAGAAATGCAATTAATTACTAGTTGGTGAAAAATTAATTGATACAATCAACAAAAAAATTTGTGCCAGATTATTGATGATATTTTGGTATCCTGTTTTCCAGTTCAACTTGTTTTTTGTTCACGGAAGTTAATTTACATCTAGTTATTACCGCTAATTAAAACGCCTACGCACCACGCACTGATATTATATCATCGATCAATCTTACCAAACTACATTATTCCACAAGTTTAGACAAAATTAAAAACAGTGAATGAACAATGATCATATTTCAAATTTTGTAAAACAAACTTTTAAAATATTTTGTTTTATAAAAATAAAGTATTAAGAAACAAATCAGCGAAGTAGCTGACCTCTGGTAAACTATCCTAATGGTGAGAACAACATATACAAACATAGAAATAAATGAACATAAAGACATAGACTTACTTACGACAGGTACTCAAAATATATTTGTCACAACATAAAGTTTTAATACTTTTTACTACTTTCTATAGTATTAAAAATACTTATTGATATTATTACATGTTATAGATAGCTACTTAGCAAGATAGCTGGTTTTGTAGAATATATTTAATCTATGGAGTTAAGCAACGCAGTCAGCGGTCATTATCTGGAGAATGAATGACCCACGTAGAGTAATGCACATATTAACTGCAGCTAAAATATCTCATTATATTTACATTAGTTGTTTACATATAAAAATTTTAAAAAAGACAAAAGTGTTGAGTAAACATATGAAAAAAAAAATTCAAAAATCTGATCACTACATAGTTAAAAAATATAATCATTTTTGTATGTTAATGACGGTTGTTTGGCCACTTACGTAACATCTAGAATCAAGTTAATAATGGTAAATAAGGCTCTTGAATAATGCTTACATATATATTAAGTTTTATTTAAATTGCTGAAGCAGTTTATTTTTTATAACAAATAATAGAAGTTTTTTTGGAATTTTTGGCGCTTTATTATAGGTCTGAAAAGGTACAGTTTTGTACGAAACTAAGTAAGAGTTAAACGTTTTATTTTTACGTTAGGAATATGTAGTAGCTTATTGTACAGACCTTTTAGGGACACCTGTATATACCTAAATACAACTTTTCTATTTATAGTTATAAACAACTAGTATTTTTATTTTTTTCTAATAGTCACATAAAAAATTGCTAGTTGGCTGTAGTAACTTGAGTAACTAACTTATAATAGGTTTTTTAATATAAATAATAATAATAGGCGACTGAGATAGACTAAACGGCACCACGTGGTACAAATGCAAATTATCAAAAGAGAGTCCTTTAGAGCCAAAAACGTGACACTTATTTAGTGTATTTCAAGTAATTGTATTACGAAAAACCTATTTAAAACATGAACACAGTGTTATTCTTACACTTGTTTTACTTTATTTTCGGCACAATACGGTAGCATAGCTGACCAATGCACATGGAATTTAGCATTTAATATTAATTTTACTTTGTTTTTATCATTGCTAAACGTGAAAGTATAAAGGAGAATAAATACGTAAAAGAGAAGTAAATTTGGGAATAAAAGACTTTCTTATAAAACAACTGTTTGATGCGATAGTTATCGGTTATCTCAAGCGCAAATTATATTAGTTACAAGAGTAAAGTTTTGTGAATATTTATTTTTTAGGTGAATTTTAATATTTATTTAAAGCTTTCCGGTACAATGGATAAAGATAAATATAATTTTTGATTCACAAATGTAGCCTAATATTTATTTATGTATTAAGAGTCTAATCAGGAGATTTGATGGCCTGAGGGATGATGTGTAATAATATTTGTAAATTTTGTGAACAAAAACTTTGAAAAATGATCTGTTTATTTATTTTTTGGTACTACATTTTACTTCCCTCTTTTGTATAAAAAATAAATACGTGTTAGAAAAGCTGGTGACGCTTGTAGCACTTTTTAATTTTTACTTATTTAGTAGCTTTTATTAAAGCTGTAATGGAGGGTTTATGGAATAAAGCTGGCATAGCTTTTTGTGGAGGTTCTCTCTATATTTAATTTCGGATTCACGACAGTAGAGCTTTGTAAATAAATGAGCTTATTGATACAATTATAATAAATTAATTTTTTTACAACGCATTTGAAAAAATTGGAGCAAAGATATATTTTTCACGAGTTTAATTTTTGACTGGGTTTGCTCAATTTCCCCGTTGTGAATTGTTTATTTTACGCGTTGGGCAAGCTGCGATTCGTCTCATTTTTCGGCGTAAAAAATTAGATTGGTCGCAATTAATTATGACATTTGTTGAATTAAGCCTGTGCAACATGTTGAAGCAATGCGATCAGTTCAAACATAATTAATTAATCAAAAGATTTTAATTCGCATTGCGTTTGACCATCGTCTCTTTTTCCGCGATAAACTTCAATTAACTAAATCCGATTAGAACTCACTTTGCTGTTGTTGAAAATACGTAAACCATTGTTTGTGTCGCACTAAATAGATGGCCGATTTTGCACTTTAATCAACAAATCCGGATTGGCAATTAGCATGAATAGCACAGGGCCGGGTTTTTAATTTCGCTCCCACGTAGATTCACACTCGTTAAAAAAGACGAGTTAACTTGAATTTTATTCAGTGCAGTTGGCACTCCTTGCACAGGTTTACACACTGAATATTCTCTACTTTGACAAATCTGCACATTCGGATCAGACGATGCATTTTTAAAGCTCGACTTTTTCACTTGGAAAAGCTGACGAGGAAATCTTGTGTGCATGTGTCATTTACTATGTATACAGGGTGGTTTAATTTGGATGTTTCTATCTCTCTTTCTAATTCCAAAGTCAAGAAGTCTAGAGAAAAACGAGTAATACATTTTTGAAATACTTTTTTGAAAAAATAATTGTGGTTCAAACCAAATATTGCTATGGTCTTTTAAATTTTGAGTTTTTAAGTTTCTAAATTACACAAAAAGTTTGGAAAACTTATATCCTGGTTATTATTGAAGATACAGATTTGAGACAAGAACATTATAATAGAGTTTTTTTATGTGGAATCTATTGGCGTTACAAACTATTTTTTTAGTTAGTAGTTATTATGTTTATTACCGATTATTTTGATTAACTGATTATTCCGATTACCGATTATTTATTATTACTTTGCTTAATTAATTAATTTTGATTAAATTATAATTTCGCTAAGTCGATTATTTTGATTATTTGCTTGATTACCTTTTGTTTAATTGATAATTTCATTATTTGTTTTTTTTATTAATCAATAAATCTTTTGTTTTATTAATTTATTTAAGGTATTATTTATGGCACAAAAATTAGCATTATTTCGCAATTCCTTAAATTGAATTTTAATTTAAAAATACACAGGTTTTAAAATTTTAAATGAAGAAGTTTTAAATGCCAAAATTCTAACATTTGGAAAATTAATACTCTTATTAGGATAATTTTAAAAACACGACGAACCAAGAATTGAATTGAGAGCTTTCACTGATGATAGTTGATCAGGATTAAAACAAAATTATTTTCTAAATTCAATTGCGCTTATGCTTAACAAACTAAACATAATATTGGCAGCTAACGGAGCCATGAGAGAATATTAATTATAGTATTAATATATAAATAAAGTTTTTTATCTACTTATTAAAATAAAATGACAGTTTGACAGTTTAGATTTGCAATGTATACCGTTTTCTAAAAATAATATGAAAGTTTAAAAAGACATATATTTTCACAATAAAATATTTAGAAAAAAAAATTAAGTACTTGATTTTTGTTTTTTTTTTGTTTTTTTTTTACAAGGGGAGCCCGCATCGCAAGCCGCACACCGAGGCCTACGCCCATTGTATGCAACCTCTCGAAATAGCACTACTGCAGTAGCCCTGTGCCTCTGATGAAGCTCAGTACCTTGTCTGCAGGAGCCTTCTCGATAGCACTGGGCTTCAGATATCGGGAGCCCAGGTGTAAATCTCTGATGCTTGCAAAAGCAGGACAGTAGCAGAGAATATGAAGAGGAGTTTCCTCATCTTCAGCACAACCTCTGCAAGTCTCGTCCTCGCTGAGTCCGATGACGTGCAGGTGTCTTTTTAATAGGTCCTGTGTACATGCCTACCACTAACTGAAGGTCTCTACGGTTGAGACGCATCAGGTTTTCACTGCGTGCCTTGTCCGGTCCTTTAATAAAAAGCCTGGATTGCCGCATGCCTTCTTGAAACTGCCATTCAGAGAGATGGCGAAATTCCATCCACTTATGAAGTGTGTCTTTCTGTCGTCTTTTGGTAACGCCAAGAGCCGGTTCCGCCCCGATAAAGTCCATTTGTGAACCCTCTCGAGCCAGAACGTTAGCCCTCTCGTTACCCTTTAGACCACAGTGTCCCGGTACCCAACAAAGTACAACCTTTTTGTTGCACTCCGCCAGTTCCTGTAATCTGTTGTGACATTCCCAGACAAGCCTCGATGAGTATCTGCATGATTGCAAGGCCTGCAGCGAAGCCTGACTGTCGGTGCAAATGCAGATTCGCCTATTTGACAAAGCCCTCTGCACGCACTCAGTCACACAAGCGAGCAAAGCGAAGATTTCCGCTTGAAAAACGTCAACATGTTTGCCCAAAGGTATTGAAATTTCAACACCAAGCCCACATATAGATACTCCTGAGCCCGCCCCATTGGGGTGAACCGACCCGTCAGTATAGCAGACTAGCCAGTCCCCCGTTCTGAAGCTGCTCGTTTTTTCACACCAGTTGTCACGTGGTGGAATGTTCACAAGATACTTGTGATTTGTAGCAATCCTGGGGGTCATACTGTCGTCCCCCATTTCAAAAATAGGGTTCAAATTCAACATCCTAGTGGATATTGTCCGATGACCCTTCCCGGTTGCTGTTTTCCACCGATTTGTACCGCGAAGCCGTAGGAAGCCCACTGCTGCAGACTCTTCCACAACAAAATGAAGTGGCCGAATCCCCACAATGCGCTCCATGACTGCGGTCGGTGTAGTTCGGAAAGCCCCTGTAATTGTCAAGCAGGCCAAACGCTGGACCCGTGCCAAACTCTTTTTGGCCCAGGACGCACACGATAAGGTCCACCAGACAAGGGAGCCGTACGTGATCATTGGTCTGACAACATAGTTGTAGAGCCAAAGCATAACGCGGGGTGTAAGACCCCAGGTTCTGCCAACAGCTCTTCTGCACGCCCAGAGCGTGCTCGTAGCTGTTCGCATCTTTTCTTCTACGTGTGATCTCCAGGTCAAACGGGAGTCTAAAATAACCCCCAAATATTTAACCTTACGATCTACACGTAGCTGTTCGCCGAAAAGCAGAGGGGCCACATAATGGTCCCACCGTTTTCTGGTAAAAATAACATGGCCTGTTTTCTTCGGATTTACCGATAGACCATGGGAATTGCACCATTTCTCAACGAGCCTGAGTGCCCCACCCGTGAGCTCTCCAACCACATTGAGAAACTTGCCTTTCACCAGAATGGCTATGTCATCAGCATAGCCCTGGCAATATATGCCAAGTTCGTTTAACTTGTGAAGAAGATCGTCAACTGTGAGATCTCACAACAAAGGAGATAGTACACCCCCTTGGGGACACCCTTTAGTAGCGATCACTGTAGCAGAGAATGAGCCTATGCTCGCTCTGATAAATCTATTAGACAGCATTGTGCGAACCCATTTTACCAAGGTTGCATTTTTTGATTTTTGTTTAATAGACGCGATAATTTTGTACTTTACTGTACTCTAACAAAAACTAAAACAAGAATGAGCTCATGTCAGTTATGTCACATTACATTCATATCAAATAATTTTTTTTGTCAAATGTATGGCTGATATAAGGTAAACTTTATGTGGTATGAATGACTTATGCCTTAATTTCTATTTTCAATAATGACCAAGAAGAGAATTTTTAAATTTGTAGTAGTCATCAAAATATTTAAAAAACGCGTTTGAAAACGTGTTTCTTTATTTTCTCTAGACCTCTTAGTTTTTGAGATAAGATACCCAATGCGAACAGCTAAATAGCACCACCCTGTATTTACACTTATTCTCATTTTCACTGTTTGAGGATCTTCGTAGAACGTAATTAGTTGCAAATATGTAAATAAAGGTGACTGGACTACACACAAATTGAAATGACTCATTTGAATATTTCTGTATAATTATTGTACCGACGCCGGAGATAATAATTATTCTGTGTCTTGCCTTTACATCTCTTTTGACTCCTATTTTGGAGAGGTAAAAGACTAAAACAACTAATACAGGGATTACATTATCCGATTATTATTTTTGAAACAATAGGTTGTGTGCAGATGCAATGGCAGTGAGGATTTTAATTCTGCTCTGAAAACAGAAAAGCTCAAATTAAAAATGTTTTAAATATTTAATTTAATATTTAAATTTAAAAATCATTTAAATGTGGATTAAATGAAGTATTTCAAAATGTTCGGTTTCATAATTGTTTTAATCAAATGCGTATTTATTGCGAATATTTTAGTGTGATTGATAAAATTTATTGAAATTAAATTAAAATTAACGAACATGAAAATGATAACAATGTAATTATTAAAACGGCAACTTAGTACGTCGGTGGAAAGTCAGGTTGTGATTTCCGCGGTCTGAAGACAGATACCGCAAAACAATAGATACATATAATAAGCAAACCAAAAACAAAACTAAACTGATATAAAAGTTATTGAAATTAAAATTAATTGTAATTCCCTAGAATTCTAAAATTGATTTAAGGGTCAGAAATAATTTTGATAGGCAAAAATCGCAACTGTGGAGTGGTTCTGCTGCATAGGTTATTTCTACAATGTTCAAAAAAATGACAATCAATTTTAGCAGAGATAAAGACTCGTATCTGGTTACTTTAGACCCAAATATATAATTTAAAAACTTACCTAAATTAATCAGTTTTACAGGAGACAATGAAAGTGGTTCTTCCTGCTATAGGAAGTCAATGAAGGTGGTTCTTCCTGCTATAGGAGTCCAAGACTCGTAAAAGCTTTGTAGCAATTTTTATTTTAATGGAACTTGGAGCACATGGATGTTATTCTTCCTTTGCTTGAATTCTCTAAATTCTCAGTAGAAACGAGATAAATTAATAAATCAATAAAGTACGACAACCCCAAAGGAAAATCTTGGGCTTCTACTGCTTCTATCTCCGATAGAACTCAAACTCCGATACGGAAACGATGAGAATAGGGAACGATTAGGTATGATAATTTCTATTACTTAGTTTCTAGATAGCATAATGCTTTAGTAAATGGCAAAATATTTTTTTCTGTAGGCATTATCATATGTGGTACTTTAAATTGGTGGTGTTTTTCGGAAAAAGCTGCTCTCAACTTTTCGTTTATTGTTAATGCGTCTGGATACAAAAATCTGTATTTTCTATAGGGTAATGGCATTTAAAACAATTCGGAAAGAATTATTTGAAAGATCTTGTTAATACTAGATAGAGAAGTAAGTTATATTGAAGGATTTGGAACTACAATAAATAATGAGAAGAAAGAACCGTATTTATTATTGAAGTTTATTTTAGAATAGATTTTAGTGCATCACTCTAAACATTTGTATTTCTAATTTTAAAAAAGATAATTGTTTTGTGTTTGGATATGTCTAAATGTGACGTTGGTATAATTGTCGAGTTTTTAAAATACAACAGATCGCACATCAAAATTAAGCTTGACATCTTGGAAAAAGGGCCGTATTTATTTAGAGCTAGCGAAACATGCGCATTTGTCGAGCTTTCTGCAAACTGCAAATTCCATTCTCCGCAAAGTAAAAATGTAGTACTTAAAAATATATACAGATGTCTCAAAATTAAGACATTTTAAGTTAAGAACGTTGTAGGGGATATCTTTAGAGTATTTTTTTTTAAATTTAGTTTCTTAAATTACTACCAAGAAGGAATTTACTTTTTAACTTTGTTCAATTAATATTGTGCAAACTGTATTTCGCACCCTTCAAAATTCAGGTAAAATTTGTTTTTGTTGCCTTTTTCTTTAACAACGAAATAATATACCTTTAACGTTATCCACAGTAATAAAGTAATATCCTAGTCTCGTGACCGTTCTTTTTGATCAAAATTTGCGATCACTAAATATTTTTTTACATCGCGTTAAATCCATTTTTTTTAGATTTTTTTTTTGATTCTTTATAATATAATATAATATAATATAATATAATATAATATAATATAATATAATATAATATAATATAATATAATTATAATATAATATAATATAAGGATTTGTGAGGATATAGTAAAATAAAATTGTGAACAAACAAATTGCTGCGCTTTAATAAATAATAATCGTTATAAATATAAAATTATTTAATTATTATAATTTAAAGAATAAGTACATTTATTTTTCTGTTCATTTCTAGTTATACTATTTATTGATTATTATTTTACGAAGGAAAAAGGAGATTATTACAACTATATGTTTTTATGACAAAATATTTAGTAATTATTTCAAATGTGTATTTTCTTTGGTTTGCTTTCATGTTATTTCTAGCCTGAAAAACATTCTTCTGGCAACCTTTTGATTAAATTCTAAGCTTAAGCTGTATTATTACTGCATAATTTTACAATTTAAAGTGAGTAACATGAAAATAGGTCGTTATGAACATAAAAGTCGAATCGATATTGAACTTAGAAATATTTTATTTGATAAATACATATGCATATTGAGCTTTTGTCGAAAATATTAAATTTACATTTTGATTTTGGACATTCTTAATAATGGCGCATTTTAGGATATAACAATAAAACTATTAAATCAAAATTAATATATAAACCAATAAATTTTGGTAAAGCTAATTTTCTCAGCTCTTTTCTAATATTTCACCAGTAGGTATCTAATAACGTTCTTATGATTAAATGCTAAACATGCAGGTTACGACTTCATTAAAATTATAGGGTACAATAAAGAATTACGTAATGATGTTAAATTATAGGGTTGGAATAAAGTGAAAGATTACTGACACTGAGATCATTAAATCAATCACGAATACCGTTTTTCTCTCAATTATTATTAACTCAAATTTTAGTAAAAAGTAATATTTTTAATATATACGAAATGTATGTTTTTGGGCTTATACTAATCTGATTAGAACTACTGATGGGCGATATTTCACTAACTGAGATTTAATCACTGATACCAGCTGATACTGTTACTCTATTGGAACCAATTGGTTTCTCTGAAATATATCTTACAAATATCTTAATAGTAGTAAAATTTATGAATTGGTGATGAATTTATGAAGCTCTTATGGGAAAAATAATAAAAAATAACATAAACTTACCAAAAATAAATTAAATAAATGTAGTTATGACAATTATTTCACCCTCATCTTGTTCTTGTTTTGAATAACAGAAAGTAAACTTTAGATGACAATTTTTCCACAGCTCAATAACAAATCCAAACACATTTGTACTTTTGGTGGTATATTTCTAGGTTTTGACCTCGGGTTGACACTATTTAAGTACAAATGTACACACACTACGAAAATTATTTCCAAACTTTATATTTATATTGTACGGTTTTTTAAACGGCTTTTGGGGATTAAAAAATGTGCTAACCATGTAAGAAAAGTGTTGTCTTTCATATGCGCATGAATTTATTGTTAATTTAATTTTGGTAAACTTAAATGCTATGCGCTTTATGAAACGCTTATTTTTCCACACCTAAATGCCAGCTTTAAGTAAAATACATTTTTTAAGGAGAGATTTTTTGTGATTTTCTTGTCGTTGTCTAGAATTTATGTAAAGCAACTTTGTTAACAAGTTTTTATTTAATTTATGATTTTCTTTTGTTCTTTTTAAATTATACGAATCTTAAATAGTATCAAATTAGTCTCTGAATTTGTATTTAGTACGTGATCCCTAAGTTGTTTCAACTTTACTTAGCACTGAGAACGTTGCATTTCGTGTTAACTTTCCCAAGTTAAGTACCCAAGTTCAGTCAATTCATCATTCGTCCGATAAAGTCCAACGTTCAATCTAAAGTAAAAGCATAAAAGCTGATTTATAAATTTTTTGTCAGTAAAGATCAAGGCAAATTACCTTTGCTCTAACCTCTAGTTTAAGACAAAAAAACAAACAATTTTTCGTGTGATTTGCATTTTTATCTGTAAAAGCTATTGTAGTAAGAGCGTTCCTGACTAGAGGCAATTTTCCTTATTTGGTATCACGACTGCTCACAGAATTCGAATCAGTTGTTAATAAAGAGAAAGTCTTTAGCGTTTTGTTAATACGTCAAAACAATTCTGGCGTCAGGCCGTTGTCAAAACCAGAATATAGAGAGAAAAAAGCAATGATTTTAGCTGTGATTGTGAAGTGGTGTCGAGTAGGAAGGCGGAACGCTTCAACAGCTTGCATATGTTTGTAAAATGGGGGATGTTTTAACTCCTGCGTGTGACAGATTTGTAATTAAAATTCCCAGTTTGAGACTAATCGTCCCTTCGAGTTCGCGCCTCGGCGGACAAACAGCGCTGCTGTGGCCCGATTGTTCTTAAATATAATCAAATTTAATTAAAGATATGCGAACTAATGCGAATTCGACCCTGTCAAGCGCTTAATCTTTAAACAGACGTCCGCCTGGGTTTCTTATCTGACATTCATAAAGAAATTACATCGGGATTGCTGTTTGGGATATTTGGAAAAGTGGTCGGTTAATTAAAAGGGACAGAACATTTGGGTCATTTTATGTGCGAGCAATAGATTCCGAAAAATTCTGATACCCGCATTGCGAGAACCAACAGCCCCTACGTGGTCATTTAGCAGCACTCTCTGGGGCATATTTTCTGCCGAGCTTTTCACACAATCAGACACGAGAGGGGCCACTGTTGGGGTAATTTGTGCAGCGAGAAATATTCGCTTCACTAAAAAGTGGGGTGAATTTTTATGTTTTTTAACGGTATTTACAAATGGATATTTTTAAATATTTACTAACTACACAGGCACTTTAAATATATCTACAATAAATACAATATTTTAACAAATTAACAGTTCTTCTTCACCTGTTTAATCTAAATAATGATCTTTTCTGCTGAAGCAATCAAGTGGTGGATTTCCAACTCAGTAAATCGGAAATTGCTATTTACACTCGTATTTTTCCAACTAATTCCAACCAATCAGGTCTTCGCTTTCAGCTCGGGTCTTAAACAAAGTTGTCGCATGTGAAATTAAAGCTACCGCATAAGATTTGTATACAATTTTTTGTCCGAAAGCTTTAAATTCTGTTTTTTTGTGCAAATAATTAATAATTTTGAAAAAATAAATAACTTAAACATAGTGTTTGACCGCTTGACGTAAGACCAGTGACGTTTTAGCGATTTTTTTAATTTTCTTTTTTTTCTAATAAATAAAGCTTCGTTTGTGGAAATACCTTAGGTACATACACTACGATACATAAACTTTATTACTGCAAGGGTAGTTTTTTCTCAAGCATCTTCAGTGGTAGTTCTAACCGAAAAATGTGAGAGCCGGTGGTTTTTTATTTTTACCGCACAGTTTTCGAAAGTCCAGCTTACTATTGGTGAATGAACAACTGTGATAGCATATTTACAATACGGGAGGGCAGAAAAATCTTTAATCTGCAAATAAAAATTAGTTAGCCAAAAATAAGCAATTATAGTTAGACGCTTGGGCATATTTTGTGCCATCCGGCCTGGATACCGTATAGGCAGGGTAAAGACGATAACCAACCTAGGAAACACAAACATTTTTTCACCCAAAAATAACTCGTCTGCTGTCTTACTAAGTGAAAATTAAAATTAAATGAGCAAGAACCGTCTGTAGATCTAGTTACGTCAGGATAGGTCGGGTCAGGTGGGGCTGGGGATGAACGTATGAAAGCCCTTAGACAAAACGCGCCTGATGACTGAATATGAGGTTGTGACTGCGAGACTGAGTCCTCACTCCAACGCTTCAAATCTTCCTGATACTCAAAGCGGAACTCTTAAAATAAAATGTAGTTATGTATTAGAGTTAAAAATAAATGTATGCTTATGACCAAATGATTAATAAGTTTCTTAATTTTTTTAACGTTTTTCAATATATAAGGAAAACCTAAAATGTATCTACTTTTTACTTATTTTTTCTGCCGGCTAATAACCACATCATAAGGTGAAAGACACTTTTATAAATTTGAAATATAAAGGTAATCTGATTTTAAATCGATTTTGTGAATTTATATATAGAACTACTAATTCGACTCAGCAATGTGAAATGTTTGTTTTTTCAACAGCTTTCGAATAGTATGGGTTTTCCATAAATCGGTTTATTCATTGTATTTGTGTTTTCACTTGTTGCGTTTAATCAGCAATTTTATAATATCAATTTAATGTTATCTTTTGTTCTTATAGTAATAGAAAAAATCAGTCTTAAACGTTTGTTATTACAACGTATTTAAATCTACTTTCAAAAATAAATAAATAATTTTATGATGGTAACGTTTTACCGAATGGCGAGAAGTTTTTGGCTTGCATCTACAGTCTCTGACTTGACCTTCCGACCATTAGTGGCCGGGACCGACGTCTTCTCCAAAAGGGGAGGAGAGAAAGACAAAATAGCTGCAGTTAGTGTTAGTATCTGCATTACTTTATGGGGCCACTCATCACTAACTGCGTTCCTTAACTTTATAGATTAAATATAATCTACGAAGCAAGCCTTATGATCAAAACAGATCTTCTTGTAGAAGACTGTTGGGCTAATTTCAAGTTGAGATACTACCGATAGTATCGCAAATTTTAATACTTTTCTGTGGCAGCAACCAATTACAACTTCGCATTCTTTTAATTTTCTTTGGAAACGAAGATAATACCGGTGTTATCTCAATTTGAAATTAGCTCATGTGAGTTTATTTCTAATTTCATTTAATTTACATCGATAAAATTCTAGAGAATAATCTTCTTTGATCATATGGTATAATAAGTTATTAAAAAATGTGCTTTGTTTTTTGACAATTTTGATGTCTCAATTTATCGGTAGTAGTTGAGTAAATTCAGTGTGAAGTAGTCTATCATACTTAAGTGTATAACCCTCCAGGCTCCCAATCTAGCTCGTTGACAAGGGAAAGATTGTTGAATGAGTCTCCTGACAGTTTTATGTGTTATGTATATTAGCCGGGGGTAGTTTTTTGTACTATTATATCATCAAAGAATCGGACCATGACAGCACCCGAATGAATATTAAATTGATCTCTTGATTTTATCTGACGTGAGAAATGTTGTCCGATATAACAATCAAAATAAATCCTCTTGCCTACCACCTTCTTAAAATAGTCAACAATTATAAAGTTTCCTTAAGCGATACTTACCGAACTTTTGTACAATTATGACAGAATTAAAAAAGTTTCTTCCTAAACGTGTTATCATAATTAAAATGTTCTCGTAAACAGCTTTTGTAAATTTTCAAAGAATAAAGTTAGCGTTAATTTGAGTTTCTTTAACGTTTGGTGCAATCTTAAGCAAATAGTGTCAATGGCGAGCCATTCAAACATTCCGGCAATTTCTGCACCGAGGTGCTACCGTTGATTTTAAAATTTTTATTAGGTGCGAGATTCTAAAGACCGTTACTTCTCTCAGCGAAAGAAATCTGTTTAATTAAACGAGAACGCAGGATATAATTAATTTTAATTATTAACGAAATGTACACACTGTACCAGCCCATTTTATTATATTTACTCGGATGAGCGTTAGGTACAGGTGTGGACTTGCAAGGTTTTTCTGCCACCCAGATCTTTTCAACTGCATTCAGTGTCACAATAAATCAACTAAATGATCCATAATTTTCACAATGGGACCATCGGACAATATCATTGTGATGAATATCGACCATAAAGGAATCAATAAAGCGTTTCATGGGCGGCCTCTAAACGTGGTTTTAAAAAGGTGGCTTTTATTATCGATACATGCAACAAAAGTTACTTTATGGGTTTACAGCATGGTCACAATCACCTATTTCTTGTCAAATGCATTATTTCCGGCTACCCAGAATCAAAAATTAATTACCCGTATGGTACCATTAGACCAAAAGTTATAAATTACTATTTCTGCATTGACCGCGGAAATGACACTTTGTTTGTCGTTTATAGCTACTAAATAGTTATTTATTAAGTAAGGATGTTATTGAACGTGATTAATAACTGAGACCATTTAATGAAAGAACGAGTATTAGTGAGTGAGTGTTTTTAATTGGCAATATTATTAATCACTCATTAATGTTGGTATTAATAAACGATTAACACAAAAATTAATGACTAGAACGAGAATTTAGTGTTATGTTGCATACAAAACGACTTTTATCTCATCATCAACAAGAACCAGGTATAATAGAAACTTTGAGTAGAATGAAACAACTAGAGCTTTAGCTACAGTCTTCGAAAAATTTTCTGGAAAGTGGTGCAAAGGTCAGGTCAGGTCAAGTCGGATCTGGCAATTGGGCCACTTACTTAGGCCTGCAAATCATAAGAAGAGCAATCGGTACCTTAATATTCGATTCTCGCTTTCGGTTCTAAAAAACTTGATAAATGATATTGCTTTTAGCTTCTAGAATTTGTAAAATATTATATGGAATTCTCAAAATTGTTCTCCGCTTTTGAAATTCGAAAAATTGTGGGTTTTGTTGTTATTAATATAAAAATTGATGAGAAATGGCGTCTTCGCTTTTCACAATTAGAAACAACGTAGTTATTGTCTTCATCTTTTAAAATTAGTATGATGTGGCTTGTGATTTTGAGAATTAGCAAAGTGTTTTCTTTAGTTTTTCATTTTACAAAAAAAATGTTGGTTTGGTTTTTAGTGATTTAAAAATTATTAATAAATATCGCATTCGGTTTCTAAAATTAGTTAAATTACGTCTCCGGATTTCAAAAATAGTTAAAAAATTGCAGAATGAGTAGTAGTTTTTAAAATTGTATCGGATTTCTAATTCTTTATTAATATTAAAATTGATAGGAAATGTTGTTTCAGGTCTCAAAATTAGAAAAAAATGTCGATTTTATATGCTCCCAAATTTCTAAAATATTGTTTTCGGTTTTTAAAGTTGGTAAGATATGTTACTTTTGTTTTCAAAAATTAGTAAGTTGTTTTTAACAGCTGCAAAATTGTAAAAATATTATTTTTAAAGTTGGTAAAATGTTGTCTTTAGCTTCAAAAATTAGTAAAACATTGTTTCCAGTTTTCGAAATCAATAAATATTGGTAAAAATATTACCTCTGCGCTATTAATATAAAAACTGATACGAAATAATGTTTCCGGCTCTCAAAATTTTTAAAAAAATTACTTGCGTTAGCTTTAAAGTAGTCAAAACATGGACTATAGCTTTTAAAATTAGTAAGATATTTTGTCTAAGACTTTGAATATTAGTAAAATGCTGCCTTGGTTTCGAAAATTACATAAAATTTGTGGCTGCGACATTATAAATTCGATAATCATTATCTCCTCCCGCTTTCAAAATTATTAAAATTACGTCTCTGGATTTCAACACTTGATTATTGTCTTGTGTGTCTAAAATTTATTTGAATGATTACAATTTTAAGAAAATATCGACAAGGCGATATTAATTTAAAACCTAATAAGAGTGAGAAAATGTTGTCCCTGACTTTCAAAAGTACAAAATCGTGTGTATCGCCTAAAAAGTTGTTAAAATATAGTTTCTGGTTTTTAAAATTAGTAAAACGTTGGCTTTAGTTTTAAAAATTAGTAAAATCCTGTTTTTGGTTTCTGGATTACTTTTTAGATTTATTGATTTAAAAATTGATAAGAAATATCGTTTCTGTCTTCTAAAAGTAGTAAAATTTGTCTTCGAGCTCTAAAATGAATAAAATGGTGGTTGATGTCTCGAACTTCCAAAACTGTCACGTGTTTTTAAAACTGGAAAGAAAAAACGCTTTTGTTGATTTTAATATAAAAACTGTTAAGAATGTGGTTTCCGGCTTCCAAACTTAAAAAAGACATTGCTTTAAAGTTTTTGAAATATTTCCTGGGGCTTTCAAAATTAGCAAAATATTGCACTTAGCGTCAGAAATAGGTAAATTGCGGCTTAAAACTCTAAAAATTATAATGAATGTCATCTAAATTACTTCTAAAGTTGTTAAAATATCGCCTCCGGCTTTAAAAATTAGTAAAATATTATCTCTGGTTTTATCTAAAGTTACAAATAAATATTGCCTTTATATTTATTGATTTAAAAGTCGATGTGTCGTTTCCAGCTTCTAGGATTTTTAAAATAAAGTTTTCGTATTTCAAAATTAGTAAAATGTCGTCTTTTACTTCAAATTTAGAAAGAAATGTCGCTTTGTTTGTATAAATTGAAAAATTTGTAAAAAAACTGTTTACTTTTAAAATTTGTAAAATATTTGTAAACTATAGGGGATGCAATAAACAAATCTAAATTTTTATTTTTTTTGTTATTAAATTTTATATATTACAACATCGGATTGTACAAACATTTAAGAAGAATAGACGCGGTTTTAGTTACCTCTGTCGACAATATTTTGTACACACAAATTTTTAAGTAAACCAAAATTTATTTGTATAATAAGTTATTAGATTTTCTTATTAATGTATGTATGTACTTGGCATTCTAACGGGCGCAAAATAAAAATTTTCCTTTAGACGCCAACTACTATGGCCCTGATAGGGAAGTGGCAGATAATGAAACGAGTTAGTTATAGAAATATAGGGTGATTTTTTTTCTAGAATTTATTAGCATATTCATTTTTGCAATAAAAAGTGGGGGTTAGTAAAAAAACTGCGTAATTGCTAAAAATGTGCGACGAAAGATCTGCAACAGGTAACTGAAAGGATTTAGCAGAATTATTTATTATCAATAAAAAAAATTTGAAGGTCTATAATTTTGTTATCAGTTGAGATAACATTTTTTTTAGTTGAGATGCTGAAGTTTAGGTTAAAATTGTGCCACATAATTTTGAATCACCCCATGTGATGAAATTATTTTCTTTTGTTGTTTATATTTTTTCTGAATCTCTCCTACTCTCCAAATTTATTAAATGATTTTTGTGAAGAAAAAAAGTTAGTAAATGAGATAAATTTTCTGGAGTGAAATTACAATTTCCGGTGCTTGATTTATAATTACGTGTTAATTCTCATCCCTAGAAGTTTACCTAAGTCAGTTTAGATATTCCTCAATTAAAACTTTCTCACGTTTGTAATAAATGCCCCTTAATTGAGACATGTCAAAATTAATTTAGAATTAATTTTCTCGTTAACATTGTACCCCTATATTAGTGGCTAACACACCGATAGCGTCAGGGGTGGTTTTCGTTGTTGAGTTTAATTTAGATTATATCTCTATTCTGCCATTCTTATCTAAACATCTCGTATGATTTACTTTCAAGACTAGTTTTAAAAATTCCTCCCGCCTTAAAAATTGGTGCCAGTTTGAACGAAACACGGAAGTAAGACAGGATAAGATTATTTGCTTATGAGTCGACTTGGAGTAACAATGTTATCTACATCGCAAGATGCAGAGTCTCATGAACGGGTGTTAAGTGTATTTAGCAGATTTACCCTCATTGTAAATGCCAACAGTTGGCTCGTGAATATTTACTGATTAACAATTAGTTCCAACAATGCAAGTTGTTGCTGGATAAATATTCCTCCAAGTTGCAATGTCAGATTGTCTTGTTCATATCAACTCTGTCGGAAATCTTTAACCCCCTAATTCATCATTGGAACTTGACAGTGACACGACTCAATTAAAATTAAAAATACAGCGACGAAAAGCAAGCATTTTTCACTTATCGGCTTACAAATCGGTCTTGGTAAAACAGGGGTGATGAACACAATAACAAAATTTTATTTTACGTGTCATTAGCTTGACTTGTTTATCTACAGATCTTAAAAACTTTGTTGATATCTACAACATGAGCTTTTAGTCACAGCTTAATTTGAATAATTTTGAGTAAAATCATTTAGTGTAACTCTAGAAACCAGATTCAGTCTTACATAAATTGTTTCGTATATTTTTATTTTGAATAAATTATAATATACGTAGACCAGGAGGGAGCGACAAAAAAACTACATATTTTATAGATCTTGATTGTAGAATATTATTAAATTGGTAGGACTAAATTTTGTGAAAACGCGAAATTGATTTGGTTAAAAAATAAAAATCTACTTGTCACACAATAGGATTTTTTTTCTAAATCACTTTGGTCACATATGAATCAAAAGCCAATTAATAAGATATTTTTAGAAAAGAATAAGTGTTTAACCCGTTATGTACCAAGCGAGGTTTGTTCATCTCTACAAGAAAATCCAGTATTTCTAGATCTTCTGTAAAAAGACATTATCCATTTTTTGTTTCTTTTTATTTTTGACTTGATTGTTTATTCGGGAATTTTTTCGATTTATTTGGTCTTCTTTTCATTAATATATTCAGCTAATTGCAATAACTGCATCCCGATTCTTGGTTTCTTCTGTTGAGCCGCGAGATGCGCAGACTACGAAATAAAGCAACCGATTGTAAAATCTATACAGACGAGCGCTTAGTTGAGAGGAAGTGAGAAAGGAAAAATTTGTTTACTGCGCATTAACATCCTATTTCTTGGAGGTATAGTCAAAAGTTCGACTTCTAAGCTTATGATGTCAAGAATTAACAAAAAGTGAAATGAAAACAAAAATGTATAAAAATCGGGAAAAATGGATACGTGTGAAGAAACAAGAAAGAAAAGACGGTCAGACTAAGACGACATATTTAAAAATAGTAAAAAGGTCATCAGGTTACCGCAAAAAGAATAAAAAGTAAGATAGCAGAGATCATACCAACAAGAACTGAAGAAACTGAAAAAATAAGCGAAGTATTAAAAAAAGAAAACAAAAAGAATATACAGGAGGAACATTGCAGAAAATTTAAATTAAAAATGCGTAGCATTTTTGTGATCGGTTTGGAAACAAAGGCCAATAACAAAAAAAACTTATGCACTGATATGAACAATTTATTGAAAAAAAAACAGGTACAAAAGCAAAATTAAAAATGCTTTGAGTATAAGAATAAAATAAAAACATGTGAAATAGATCTGGATAATCTGCTAGACAATAAAAGAAAGTTAAGACAATTTCCATAAAAAGGAAATAGCAAAATGACAAAGGAAGAGCAAGAAATACAAAAGGGGGGAAAACAAAATAGTGGATGAAGAAAGACAAAAAGAAAAAATTGTGAGAATAGGTCACCAGTTAGCAGAAGATCGAAGTCGAAACAAAAAATTAAAAAGAGACAGAGATCGAGAAATCTTGAAAGACAATTATACAACAATTCATTCACTGTCAAAAAAATGAATAAGAAGGAAACAGAATTATTTAAAAAACGGCGTCAGCAGTAGAAATGGACATGAAAAAGGAAACAAACACAGAAACTAAAAAAATGATTTAAAAAAAAAGTTAAAAAATTTGTGGAGTGCAAATGTAATATTGGAAAAAAAGAACTAGCAGAAATAAATGACAAAACCAAAGATAAACATTTCTAAAACTACAGAAACGGATAACGGATATTGGATATTCTGGTTGGGAGTAAATGAAAGAAGAAGACAAAAGTTGGATTATTATAAATTAAATAATACAGTACAAAAAAAACTTAAAGATAAAGGCTGTTAACAGTAGAAATTATTGTGGATGATGACAATAACAATGGTACAATAATAATAATTAAGGCGAAAATGAAGATGTAAGAAAAAAAAAGGAAGACGAATAATTTTCTAACAAGTTACAAAAACAATTAGATGACGGAGAAGAAAACAATAATAATTGAGGAAAGAAGAACATAGGTATAAAAGAATTTATGGGACAGGAAGGAGACGAGATCTTAAATCGTAATGATTAAAAAATCATTTAAATATGCGTAAATATAAACTAAACCTATAAATTTATATACAAAATTAAACAAAAATACACAAGAATTTGCTGAAACAGAAGCTACAAAAAAGGAAAATAGGAAAAAAAATCGAAAAATAAGAAATAAAATGGACGAAAAATCTAATGCTTATTTGAGAAAAATAGAACCACACTATTTTCACAATAAGACAAATAAGCACAAAATCTTAAATAAAGCTTTTGAGCAAATACTAAGAAGGGTCTAGAATGTGTTACTATAAAAGCGAGTGAATAAAATTACAAACAAATGATATGAAATCAAAATATAAGAATACAGAGGATGGCTAATAATCTCACTTTTATTTAACACGGACTTTAATGAGTCAATGAAAAGAGCGAAGAAAAAGGTGAAGAAATTGACCCTAGAATTGTGGAATATGAAACAATCAGAACTGACAGAATTGGTGTTTGCAGATAATATGATTTCAATAAGAGATACCAAAGAGAACTTGTAACACAACCTTATAGTATTAAAGGAAGAGCTAGAAAAAATAAATACGAAAATTAATATTGAAAAACAAAAATAATGATAGTCTCTAACACAAAGTTTGGACGGCAAACAAGTACAACATTTTAAGTATCAAGAACAGTTATAGAAAGTGCGAAAATAAACAAAGAAATAAATGAAAGAATGGGAAAAACGCCATGTATATACAATATTTTAAAGACAAGCCTTCTTGGAAGGAGAGAAATATGGAAGGAAGTAAAAACAGAAGAGGTAAAGAAGTGGCTAGACCAACATACTGCTCTGCGACAAAAATGGGATTCCTGCAAAGAATAGAAAACAAAAATGAGAGCAAAATGAGAAACAACTTCAGACGGAAATTACAACCTGTCAATTAAAAATTTATAGTCGGTCAATTTTGGTGGTTTAAGCAGGTAGACTGTTGGGACGATAGACTAAGAAAAAAATTTGGAACGCGAATGCCGCAAAAAAACGCGAAAGAAAAACCAAGAAGAAAACAGACAGAAAAAAACCTGGAACAAAATAAGACACCTAACACAAGGTATATAGACAACAATTGAAACAGAGAGATATATAGCCGAATTAACTCCAACAGCCTACTTTAATGATAAAAAAACTTTAGGACTAAAGTGTGTCTATATTTGGATGAATTTTATGGTACAATATAAGAATGAACTTTTCGGTCTCTTACCGATAAAGAAATCCCTACCCCAGCCCCTGAATTTTAAGTGGATTTTAAAGATCCGACGTGTGGCCTTTGTTGTTTGTCTCCTTCGAGTGATCAGCTTGTCGCTTTGGTAACAATAGGGTTTACTTATCTTTACAACTACCCTTATTAAATCTCTCATAAACTAGTTTGTAAGTCAAAACTATAAAATCCATCCAAATATAGACAATCTTTAAGTAGGTTAGAAAATAAGTGGTGGTACTCTCTTAATTATGCAATCATAATTACATAATAATTATTTAATTAATTTATTAAGTAAGTTTTCGTTTCTCAGAAGCATCGGAACTATATTTGGTTGGGGATTAGCTTAGGAGTTCCTTTTTGTACTTAACAACTTGCTTACTTCAAATGTGTTGTTTCTTGAAGTCTCACTTTTGCTTACTTTAGGGTTATTTCAAATAATGCTATTGGTGCTTGGTGCTGCATGCTTCTGATATTCTAAACAATTTTAATTATCACATTTTTGTTGATTGAATTAAAAACAGTTTTGAAGTGTACAAAATGACAGACAAATATCTGAGAAAATTTTTATTGTTAAATTGAGGAGCAAATTATATATGACAACATGTTTTTTTTATTAGTTTTCTAGTAAGTTGTTAATTTACTTGTATTATGTGTTTTCTTTAAGAACATACTAATTTTTACATTGTTTTTTAATTTCCCACTGTTTAAATCAATAAATCTGTGTAATACCTAACTTAGATACAAAATTATAGCAAAAGGAATGTTAATCTTCACCAAATAAGACGCTAATCTGATTGAAAACTGGCTGGGCTTAAACACATCTTTTAGTATAATGTTTGAGATACCGGAGGAATAAAACGACATCAATACCCAGTCATTATCATTGTTGTCGTAAAACTCCGAGAATCCTTGAGGCCTCTTGTTAAGTGAATTACGAATATTTCCTTTCATTTTATCGATATTAAAATTTCTGATTGAAAAATTGTGTCTGAGTTAACAGTTTTCTGTTTATTTGCAATCAATAAAAAGGCCTTATTCGGATCGTTTATCAAGAATGAATGTGGTTATGGGATGAACTATTGAATTTAATGTAATCTGGTCATCTTAATGGAAAAACGAGATTTAAGGCTTTGAACTTTCGACAGTCAGGTTGTGTTACATACCATAATAATCTCGCTCCTGAGAGTGCCTTATTGCACTTGTGCATTTTATGGTTTAAGAAGGAAATACTTGATCATTTTTATCTCAACAATGGCTCAGATAATTTATTATGTATTGATCTAAAAAGATGTAGAGAAATTTATTAAGTTCGATAAGAATTTATGTAGATTTTGTGTTATAAATTAAGATTAATTAAATTGTTTCAATCTGTTAAAACTCGTTACTAAAGATTTCATCACATTGTGATAAAAATGCATTTCGACAAATATTTTCCAAGCACACTAAATTCTTTCTACTTTTACGTAAAGTAAACTTGAATAATTACACTTAACAGATAAAAAATGTTTACATCACGAATTTTCATTTTATCTTATCTAACGTCGAGATCATGGAAATTCTTTAAGAAATGAGCAGCGGCCTGGAAGAAGACGAGAAGCTTAAAAAACAAAATTATGACAAAGCCACCCACTGATTATTACAAAATTAGTTAAACCAGCCACTAATTGAATCGTATCTGTCAGTAGTGAAGTTAATCGAGAAAATATCGCTGGAATTAACTGTAAAACGCTTAGTTCTTGATAAGCAATAAGTAATTTGTATTTGACACCCACGAATTTATGCGCCGTTTACGTCCCATATTTTATAGGACAAACGATAAGATAAATGTCCAAACATCGGGAAGGTATGGAATTAAATTTAGAGCCCTGTTTTATATTCAGTGTGTATAGTTTTGAAATAACATCCTTTTTTGGCCTATGCTACACGAGATTTCATTTTCTTATTAAGTTTAATATAAAAATCTCTGGTATTCTGATACCAAAAGCAATATAAGAGTATAAAAGAGGATTAATTTTATCTTGATTACATGTGTCACAGTTTTCAACACGGGTCTTAACGACTCGTTTCTGGTGTAGGTAGTATTGTACTCCTGCAGCGTACAATTTTTATTGTCAATGTCAATAAAATTATTAGGAAACAAGTAGCTTTAATGTCTTGTTATGGCTTAAATGATGCATACATTAAACGAATAGCATAATCAAAAGCGAAAGCTGTATGTTTTCACTCAGGATAATTGATTTTCATGCATAATTGAGCCAAGGTAATAAAAGCTCAATCCTGTTGTACTTTACTGTAAATTCGATCAGGATTGCAGGAACTTGCAAGTTTTAAGAATATTAAAAAAAAGTAAATATTTTTATGCTTATGTTTGAAACTCAATTTTTAAGTTACATCATCTCATCTTTATTTAAATTTTATTCGGACGATGGTGTAGTCGAGTGTATTTTATTACCCTATATTTTCAATATACACCGTGGTGTAATGTAGTTTATAGGGAGAGTTGAACTATATTGTCGTAGGAAATTTTACGTCTTATTGTTCAGGTTATACCTGTGATCATCAAGTAAAGAACTGGATAACCTATTTTACGAGTTTTTTCAAAGCAGTATTTTGTATATTATCGAGATCTCTGGTTGTTTTGTTTAGTAACTTTTTATAAACATAAATATTTACCATGCGTACCTATTGATATTTAAGGTAAAAGTTTTATTGACTGATATATTTTTTTGATAAAATAGATTTTGAATAGAGATACTTGTATTTTACGTTGGAATCAATAGAATGTGAGTATGTTTTGTTACAGTGACACTGAATTATGTAATACTGCATTGGAGAAGAGAAAACTCTTAATCAATAATTCCACTTCATTGCCCTGCTCAAACCTCATTGTAAAATTTTTTATTTCGTAAAACTGCTACGTTTACTTCTTTGCGATGATAATAGTAGATATTTAGATAACAATTCGAAACATCTGTCATAAATTAAAATACAATTTTTTTGGTTTTATGAGAGGGTTAAGCTAATTATGATATTATTACTAAGAATTCACCAATAATAAAATTTGTAACACAGTGATAGTCACGTTATTATTTAACCAATTTTTATAGAATCTGAGAGATTTTGTTTGTGGTAAACTTAGCAATAATTATTCTTTTAATTTTTAATTATTTACAACCTTATAAGTTATTTAAAAGTGATAAGACTTTTTGCTAATTTGTCTTTATATGGGCTAATTTTAAGTTGAGATAATACCGATAGTAGGTATCTTTGTTTCCGTGGACACTTAAAAGAATTCGGAGTTGAGATTGGTTGTTCTTATGGAAAAGTATTAAAATTTGCGTTACTACCGGTAGTTTCTCTACCTGAAATTAGCTTACTAATCATTTTGTGTTAGCCATAATATATATTTTCTAATCTTATGGTTTTTTTTATAAATATTGCTACTTATAATGTTTGCTGTGTTTTTTTAATGAGTCACTTGGAAGTAGTTCTTATTCTTGTGTGAGAAAAGTTCTAAATCTAACAATGTCCCTACTGATTTTAATTTTCTTTTTCCGTGTCTTGCTTTTCTTATTCTAATAATTCGTATTTAATGCCGCATTTTAGTGTTTTGTGGTTTTGGAGTCAATGTTGAATACTGAGAGTTTATATTATTATTTGTTTATATTTGTTTATATTTATTATTTTGCATTTGTTGTAGAAAATGCTTAACAATGTATTGTCAAAATACTTATACCTACAATTTGCCAAAATATTTTCGAAAATAAATGGCGTTCTAAATTTAGTACTTTTTATTTTTTACTTTCTTTATGAAAGAACAATGCTATTGAAAAGTTTTTTCAATTGCGGTTTTTGTTTTTGAGTAGACCTTGATAGATCAAGCGAAAATTAGCTATCAAACAATATAGAAATTGAGTCGTATTTTATCAAGTATAAAGTATTTTAACTAAGTTAAATTAACTTGTAATGGTGTTTTTTTAAAAAGCATAATTTTTCTTTATTATGGGTTGTTTCTTCTTAAAGTACAAAAAGTTACAAATTCACTTTTTTAATTTTTTTCGTAAATAGTTTAAAGTTTTTTATTTTCTTCTTTCATAATCTTTAAAGAATAGGAATTTTTTGTGTTATTTAAATTTTTTGACAAACTAGTTTCTTTGAGTAAATCTTTATCAGTTTCGGCTGCCGAAGAAACTTTATACATAGAAGAGTGTTCTCTATTTAAAAGTGTTTGCACTGTCTAGTAACTGGCAATGCCAGATGTTAGAGTTCGTCCATCAATATTCTAAAACGACTTTATAATCACTAGTTAACATTTTGGGTCGTTTACGATAGTTTTATTGTTCGGGGATTATTTACCTCCTGTGCAATATACTCTTGAGGGTTGGATTTTTAAAATTTGAATGGGTTGCTCACCACTTTTATAATAATCCTTGTTAAACGGATAATAAACCATTCAAAGAATCAAAAAATCATTGTAAAATATCGATGGACGGAGTTTAATTGTGATTGCCAGTTACTATTACAGCCAGTTACTTGTCTTAGCAGAGCCACTTACAATGTCTTCTTTATTATCTATATCAACCAACAAAAAAATTACATACATAATCAAAAAGTTATGTGTAAGTGTATGAAGAAATATACGGTACAATAATAGTGAGTGTGATTGAAAATTAACATGAAGAAGTAACAAGTACTGTTAGAAGAGTACAAACTATGAGATGACTGCATCTGCCATGTAAAATAGGCGGAGTCTCAATCGGATTGCAAGCGGTTGTATGCAACCCGTAATACCATATCATATAATTTGTATACATTAGAATGAGAAGCATGATGAAGATAGCGCTATAGTTACAACCTTATAGTTGATTGGCTAAATAGGCTTGACAGTCACTTTATAATAGTCAATTCACATGCTTGTGAATGCCATAAATACTTAAAAAAATTCTCCTAGACGCCCCCGCTCTATTAACAAAAGAATAAATTTGGGAATGTACGGACGAATAGCAGCCCTACTCCTATTGTCAGTTACTATCTGGCAATCCCATTTATATTCTCTGACAGTGTCAGTTATTTGCTAATATCAGTTAATATCTGGCAACGCCAGTTACTATTTGGTAATAACATTTTTTTATTTATTTTAAGCTCTCGGATTTTTTTTAAGGTTAGAAGTATTTTTTGAAATACATCTGAAATATTAAATTTTGGTACGAGAACGTCCTAGACACAGTGATTAAAATTAGATAAAATAAAGGATTAATTTAGCGAGTTGTGAGCCAAATTTCTTCAATGAAACTAAAACCAAGTTTAAAGTTAATTCTTTGGTACATATTCCTGACATTGCTCCTCGCTGTCGCCATTTTGTCTCGTTCGATTTCTCCAATTCCATTCTCCTATATTTATCCAGCATTCGGATTGTGTTTGAACGGTTTATGAGAGTAATTCACCACATTACCTGTCCCATTTTGAAAACAGCTCGAGTTCTCATTAGAAGCAACTGTTATAAGTATCTCCGACTCTTCTACTTATCTCAAGCACGTGTCACTTTTAAATTATAATTGGGTTTTATTGCCATCGTTACCACAAAACTTCTAATTTACACCCGTTTCAAACACAAATCCTAAATTATTTTTTGTATCAATAAATAATTAACCTATCACTGGGACTCTTGAATTTAGGCGACAAAAAAATTGTTGCAAATTTTGGAGGATTTTATAAGGTCTGACGATAGTTTGTTTATTAGAGAAGTCGCTAACTTCTAATTGAAAAAAGCGTGCAATTTGAACAAAACATACGAGATTGAAGGCGCCGACTTTAACTCGCCGGTCACTCGTTTCTTCCGACTATTTGCATGAAATTAAAACGAGCTTATTACAGGAAACTTGAAACGCTATTTATCAAGGTTATAGCATTCTATCTAGTCTACAAGGTGTTTCAGTGATATTATCCAGTGCTTCAAAAAATTATAGTTGACGTGACAAATTAGAATCTGGGCCCCTGGGGGAGAAGCTGCATGAAACAGCGTTTTAAGTATCTCATAAATAAATTCTCGATAAGATCAAACCCGGACCTGACCTAATAAAATTAGTTTATCTGTGAGTGCCGGTAAATAACTAACCAACGCTTACACCTCTGTAAGTGCCCAAGGGAGACTCGATTCGATACCCTTTTAACACATGTTGTTGATAAAGTTAGGCCCAGCTTTTCACACAGATTTCTAGTTAAAGATGACTAAATTCTTGACTGGCTTAATGTGCCCAGGCTAGACTAATGACTCTTGAGATTAGTTCTTCTTATCAAATGAAAATATTAACATATTGTCTACTAACGAGGGTGAAGGGCTGGAATGCCATTATACTCTGTATCTTTCCATCGCTTCATTTTTTGTTGCTGTGATGGGTAATTTACTTGTTGTCTCACCCTATTAACGTTTTTTAGAATTTTTTATTAGAATTGTATAATTTGATTAGGTTTTTTCATTTTATCAGAGACGTTGCAAAACTCGGACTGGATTCAAGTTAAGGTAGGATGTTATTAGAGCAGAGATAATTATTTAATTGCTTGTAAAGAAGCGGTTAACGAAGAGTTACGAGATACTAATTGCTTTTCTGAGTCTTTCAATTCCACACTTTTTTAAATTGAAGAGGCTTTCATTATCAATTTAAGTTAAGATCAATTTGTTTCAGAAATCTTAAATCAAAGTAGACGGAATATTGCCAATACTGTAATTACAACTACAACTAATTAGAAGTAATTTCTCGCAAAGTGAAAAGGAAGTTCTACCGTAGAATTATCCATAAATTTTTCTTTATGCAAATGCATATTCTTGGTATTGTATTTTCTGCAATGCAGTGACGCTACTTATCTCCCTTTTTACAGTAGTTTTTCGCAATAAAGCTCTCGTTTAGAACTTATGATGCTTCGTTTTATACTTGTACAATTTTCAACAAGAATCCTTAACATAACTCATGCGGTAAATGGCCGCTCGTCTAAAATCGGGTTTTCAAATGTGAGAAGTATTCAAAAGATTTTTAGCTCTTATATAAAGTTGGTTCTTTATTGTCCCTATTGCCCAAATCGATGAGAACACGTAAAGTCGACTATTGGAAAGGCAAACATGCGACTGACATGAACGAAGGGACGGCAAATAAAAGAACTAAAAATAAAAATCCTTATAATGTACTAACACTCTTCAGGAGTATTTCAGCAGAATTGATAAAGAAATAACGCATGCAGTGTGCATTCATGAATAAATCCGGTGCAGGAATCGATTGGATGATGAACATTGAGGATATTGAAAAGTGAATTTCCTTATCGGCTGATTCATCTTTAGAAAGTTAGCTGACAAATAGGTAAACGGTCTTATCTGAGAACTCGCCAGCTAGAATGGTTTAGTGACACCATAATTTTATAATTTCATAAAGGTTGTTGGAATTACGAAATTTAGGACTTACTAAGGATAATTAAAACGTAGTTTTCTGCTAGTCTTTTGTGTTGGTACCTCTTCGCATATACGGATGATTTATCTCGCCCCACGCAGTTCCAGAGCATATGAAAATATGCATGTGGTGTTCACGCGTGCTCATATAGAGCAACTCTCATTAATAGAAGCCACCAATAAATCACGCACTTGATTAAAAACAATGAATCTATTATCACAGAATGACTTTCCGGCACGAAAGCATTTCCCGGTGCTTTATGCTATTAACCGTCAATCTCGAAAAGTCGGTTTTGTTGCGCTCTGAGAGCACCGCCTTATGGGTGTTGTGGTTTGAAACAATTATAAGCATCCTCACGACGTTTTCAGAATGTAATGTTCGTTAATTAGTTCTTCGCTTTTAAATTTTCAATGGGGCCCTACTGTGCTTCCTACGCATATACGCGAGAGATAACCTGTTTATTAGGGAGGTACGCGTTTGATGCTGCTTCCTTTAATAATCTAACGAAAATGAGAAGAAATTTAATCACTAAGGGCAACGACAATAAAAATCATGCCGGGTTTTATTTACCCACGCAATCAGTGTTCTGACATTCTCTTTACTGGGTGTTATCTGAAATGGGCACAGGTACAAAGTTGATACAATAAAATGTCAAATCAATGCATGTTTGCAGCGTCAATTAGTTGGTTGGAGATAAGCAAACATTTGTTGGAAAAGATAATATACAAATAAATTCAAGAGACAACAGTTTCAAACAGTTTCAAAGCTAGCACAACAATAGTTTTATATGAGTCTCAAATGACTGGAACTCCTAAAATTTTTATTTAAAAGTAAAGTCAAATTTAAATATCTACAAGTAAATAAAATATAGACTGCTAGCTGTTTTCAACAAAATTTCTGAGTGTAACTCGAATTAAAGTAACAAAAATTATTCACTATTTGTATGTCAGAACTATTTTACTTTTCAATATTTAAATGCAGAAAAAAGAGAAAAAATACAAACACAAATTGTGAAATTTGATATAGCTACATATTAGCTTTTAAAGTGGAATTAAACTCGGTAATTTTGCGGATTTTATAAATAGTATTTTTAGGACGCTATTGAAAGCTGTTTTAAATGTCAACTAAATTAATTAATAATGTCTGTTTAAATACGTTTCTTTTTGACCTTGAGTCAAATTGTTGTCAGATCCGCTGGTATCGAGGTGATTGGTATAATTCATCAATAAATAATGATAAGGAAAACGGAGGCTATGAGCAAATTATTTTATTAATGTAGACAGTCTATAAAATGACAGTTTGAACAACGATCATAAGGAATAGAAAGTCAATCACAAAGGGTTAATCCGGTGATAATAATTTGGGGCGTACATGGTCAGTCTGATGATAAGTTTCCTAAATCAATCACTGTATTTATAACTATGTGATTGTGGAGAGTCTTTAATTCTATTTACAAAAATAGCAATTATTAGTAATAAAGGGGAATTACTTAAGCGACACAACAAGTGGAGCTTAATATTTGGATAAAATAGAACTGGACTCACTGTACAAATGCAAAATCTAGGATATTGTATAATTTAAATTATAAAATTGTAAAACTGTAGAATGTTATATGTTTCAATGTTTTGTTGTAGAATGTTTTAATAAAAAAAGTAGATGATTACATTTTTATTTGCGTAGGTACTTTTTAATAATGACTATTCTTACCGCAAGGGGTTATCTGCAAAATAAGTCGCATTTTAATCAAGCTTTGTACCTTGCAGTCGCAGATTTTCATTTGTTGTGAAAGTTTTGCCATAAAAAGTTATTGTTAAAATAGGCAGAAGACAACATTTAGCTCGAGACAGAATGATAAATAAATTTACGGTTAGGGAAGAGGGTGATGTAGCTGAATAACATAAACCTCTGGTCACCTAGCAAGATCGTTTTATTCTGGTAACTGCAAGAAGCAGTTACTTCCAGTACTCTGGAACCAATTCTTATTTTGTATGCAGCTGCAGCAGATTTTGGATCAAATTTTATTCTTCTGCAGATAATTAGCGTTTTTATAGAGCGAGATCGGAAAAAGATTTCTTAGACATGCGCAAAACTAATGTTTTGCCATGCTGGCACAATTTCCTAATCTTAATCTAACTAAGCATAATGTGGTATGGGCTCCAGAGAAGAGTTTTAAAAATGAGAATTTAGCAAGACAACAGAGAAAGTTTATCTAATAAGTATTTAACCTTTTATACTTTTTAACACTTTTTGTTAAACAGTGATCGATTTGGAGTATATTGCGCTATCTTTTAGGATCGCTGGCAAGTACGAGGAAAATGGCAAGATATTAGGGGACAGAACATCTCTTACTTAACAACCAACGCAGAACATTTTGAACGACTAAGTTGGGTCATACTCCGCAGACAAAAAGAACCCACATAGTGTTCAGTTTTTTTTTTTGTATCAAATTCTACACTGAATACGCATGATTAATATTTGTCTAACATATAATGCAATATTCGTAGTTTTTGCAGTTGTGTTTACAGAAAGCTTAGTAGTTTATTAATAATTGCTTTCTTCACATTTTGACACTTCATTCAGGCTCTGAATGATATAGCTAAACTAAGACTATCTTAATATTATTATTACAACAAAGATTTCTTAGTGCTAGGGTCAGGTCAGGTTATGTCGCATCAATGATAAGGGTGTTTGACCATAAGTTTAGTAGTATAACTACTGCTCTACTCAAATGGTCACTGAAACTAATGTAATAGATCTTTGAATAATACCTAGATCTTTGTCTATGGTGTCAACTATTACTACCATCATTTTTATTATTTGGACTGGGAGGATTAAAATAGTTCTTAAATTCAGTTGTTTTTCATTTATATAAACTGGTAGAAAATTTGTTTTTAGGATCGTCTTTAATCTTCCTAACCCAAGTATGTAATAAATAAACATGATGGTAATTGACACCATAGCCGGAAATCTATTGTTTAAAGAATTATTACTTTAGTCATAGTGGCCATTTTAGCAGAGCGGTACTATACAAAGATAAACTTATAAATTTTTTAATTTTATGGCTGTTAAGTTATTTTTTATGCGCTTAGCTAACAATACGGCTGTGATCAGCTCTAACATCGGTAGAGTTGTAATTTTTTTTTCTATTTTGCTGCAAGGAACATGGTGATAAAAAGTTACATCTTTACTTTTGATCTTCATGTTGACGACTGCTTTGTAGGCTTTCTCAGAAATGTTGCAAAATCTCTGAATTTCAGTTACTGACTTTTGTTCGAGTGAGTATAGACTATAGACTATAATGAAGATTGATTGATTTCAGCTTGAACTTTCTTATAACAAATTTGCGGCTTCTGAATTTCTCTAGTCGGTGATTTCCAGAAAAGGCATTGATTTATTATTTAATTTTAAACAGTTGCTTACAAAAATAATGTTAGTATTTATAGTGTGTTATACATATTATCCATTTAGTTACTTTATTATTATTACTATTATTATTATTATTACGACTTTTGCTATTTGATTGATAAATGCTTTCATATATTTGTACAGGCTATAGGCTGATTTATTTATTGTACGTTTAATACTCATTATAAGAGTAATTTTTGACTTAGGTCTAATACTGAAACTGCTTTGATTTGAAGTACGATACGAACTGAGAACTGTACTGGAAATTAATTCCAAAACTGTCAGATTGTGAATCAGTTCTAGAACTAGGTCTTTAAATCGGTTCTATTTGGTTTCTGTTCTAGTTTTTGAAAAGAAAGCTACAATTAATCGGGTAAGAATTACTACCAGAGAGAAACCAGTAAGGGTTCTCAATTGTGATTGTCTAATTTCCTAAATCAACCAGTCACAAGTAAATTAACTGGTTTAACTTTAACTAAATGACTAATGAATGTCTAAAGTCTTATTTTTTATCAAAGGCAGATTACTAAGCATTAAAAATTTTGAATATACTCATTTACAATCACTTATCGAAATAAACAAATCCTAAATAAGTATTTCAAGTTTCCAGCGAAAAATCTTATTGTTCTAAACTGGATAAAATTTTACCTGAAATATCGTAAAAGATTGTTAAAACAACGGGAAAAATATATTAAAATAAATTCAAGAAAGTGATGAATTCCAATTGATTAAACTGTATTAAATTTTAGTGTGTAAGTAGGTAATTGTAAAAAATATGAAATCGTTATTGAAAAGTGAGGTGAAGGTATGTTATTAACCATACAAATGGTGCTTGAAAGGTTTCTCGAGGTTGTCACGTTTTCCTTTTTATGCCACGTTATAATGCATTTATCCTCACTTTTATCAACATTTTGAGTAAATTTTAGAAATACGAGAAAAACGAAAACTTTTACACAATTTAGAGACAAAGTAGCTCGTTAGGGTTGTCATGTCGGGCAATTAGGTGTAAATTTTTATGCGGCAAGTCGGTCTTTTGATATTATTTATTTTAAGCGATTTGCAACATGTGTGGCAGCCTAACATAAAATTCCCTGAGGCTTTTGTATTTATTGCATCGTTAAAATAATATACTACCGTATAAATTACACATTCGCACCTCTCCAGACAATCATTGCATTGTTTAAAATCAATTTCTCTTGTCATAAGAAATCCTTTTAAATGTTTCCAATTTAGCCTAACAGTTGCTTGATTGGATGAAACTATGTTTGCTGATATAATCGATAAGAAATAGAAAAACACGTCCAAAGTTTGATTTGTACAAGTGAAAGATTGCGTCATTTTCTTGATTTATTGGTCTATTTTTGCAAATCAACTATAAATTTGCTTAATTCGTGTCTTGCGTGTTTAAGTAAAGCATTTTTAGTGACCCTTTATCAGACTGTCGATTTGCTATGACCTATTATTTTCATTTTTGTAATAGATTTCCATAAAAATATGTTACTCAGAGAGTTTATCACAACCAAAAAGCGAAAAAGCTTGATTAGCAATGCAGTTAAACAAGTATTTTGGTCTTTTAAACTCTGAAGGAATCATTTAAAGCTGATCGAGTGGGAAGAAATGATTTACCTGAAGACCAATTAAGATGATATCACAGATCGGTTAATCAGGGTGATTATAAGAAAGGCCCAACAAAAGAATGTAATTTTAATTTGAATTTTCTGTTCGATTTGAGATGTTTTTGGCTACCTTACAGCGAGTTTATTTGTTTGTTTGAATGTATGCATGATTGCGGCTGTAAATTATTACAGATAAACTTGCATATGCAAGATCTTCCGTATGCAATCGCAGTCCTGCCCATAAATTACAATGACTGGGATTTAATTCACTGCTAGAGGAGAAATTTGTTACGCCAACAGTCTCATCATCAGGATAATGATGCAATTATTGAGGACCATTTACACAAGAAAATTTTTTGGACCGGAAACTATGAAAACTATTTTCATATATTGCGCGATAACTTTGATTTTATTTGTTCGGAAAGTAGCACAATAAAAGTTTGGAAAGTGTAAGGGGCTTATGATAAAATAAATCAGAACCCCTCACCAAGCCCAAAAACCTGAATTGCATGTTATTAGCCAATGGCTGTGTCAAAAAACAAACTGTTGTAATTCCAGGATGTTTGCTTTAAACTGCCCCAAATTTTCCTCTTTACTCAATTCTGTCGTTTGTTTGTTCGATCTCTGACTCGGAAAATGAGAGAAAATTGCAATTTCGGACCTAAATAGGAAGTTTCCTAATCTATATCGATTAACTTGAGTAGGCTTTTAATGTCGCTTTGTAGTTTTATGCTGCAAAAGTCGAAAAGAAAACGACTTGAAGGAAATCTAATAGTGCCATTAGGTGGCTTAATAGCACGAATTATGATTGGATTGAAATATTGAGGTAGATTGTTATCATATACAACCTCTCACATGAATAGCTACACAGACCAGTCCTAATAAATTTTTCACAGCTTTGAATTGATTATGCTCGGGCCCATTCAGAGATTAGTATAAAATATTTACAATTTCTTGCAACAATGCTCGCCGAGGTTTTACAGTTTTTCGTTTAATGATTCAGGATAAAAAATACTCATCAGCTTTAGTTTACTGTGAGAATAACGAACAATTTGCCAACAATAGAAAGCCTAACGACAGGTCAAGTCTTTCATTTGGGAAAGTGTCCTTTTATTTCTTTGTCTGGAACGCTGAGATTCTGTTCATCATCATCGGTTTAGACTCTCTGCAATAAACTCACAATATTTGTTTTAGGTTTAAAATTATGTTTCTTATTTAACTAATTGTTGTTGTTTTTTTTTCAGATTATCTTTAGAAGTACTGTCTTAGATAAGGTAAGATAACTACTTGCATTAAAACCTACTAAAGAGATACAAATTTCGCTTTGCGTACTTTATTATATAAAATTTAATTCTCTATAATTTTTTTTCTTTAACGTTTTTTGTATCTTTTTTAATTTTATTTTTTATTACTTTACCGTTAAAGCGGTTTAATGTTTCTCTCTCTCAGCCTCTTTCTTCAACATAGGCTCAAATTCATATATCGCAAACAAGCTGATAGCTCTGAGAGTGAATAGTTCTGTGTTATTCTAGTTCGTGGTTACGAATTTAGATTTTTGTGGGGAGATGGAAAAAATGTTGGCAATTTTTTCGCTAGTGCAGCAAAGTTAAATGAAATAGTTATTTACCTAACGTGTTCGGGAAGATAAATTTCCCGCATGAGCACTTTGTTTGTGGTACGAGTGCAGGGAGTGCTGCATTAGTGGGAATGCGGGAATTTTCTTTCCGAAATAATTAGGTACAACATTTTTTTGTAACAAATAAAAACCAATATTTTAAGAAAAAATAATTTAACTTAACTTTTTCGAGAATTTTGTTTATTATTAATAGGTTGGTAAAACTGATTGGAAAATTCTGGGACCAGAAGTCCAACCCAAAGTTGTTGCTTTACTATTACCGAATAATGGCTTAAGCAAATTTTAATTGTTTTCTTGTGGGAAATAAAAAACACACCGGTACGGTGCGGGAAAACAGTCTTTTCATGCGTCGAGGATCACCAAAAATAGCTGCTTACACTTCATGAGTACAAAAAGGATTAAATTAATTGAAGAATTTTGTACTGTTTTATAAAAAAGGTAACGGTCTAATAAATCAAAAATTGGAAAGTACTATTAATGCTTACATATCTTAGGGTAAAACTATTGGGTAATTAAAGCGTGTTGAGGCTAGAAATGTTTAGAAATCTTATAATATTGATTTCTAATTTAAATTTAATTTATGAGAAAACAGTTTCAAAATAATTACTTTTAGACTGTAAAATGCTCAAATTTTAAAATAATGCAAACAATTATTTAATAAGTAGGTAGTGTAAATCGTGCGTAAATTTAATAGTAAACTTTGATCTAAACATACAAATAATTTACAAAAATTTTTAACCCAATCCTTTTATTCAACTAGAAAAACCACTGGACACGTATTTAGTTATAACTAAATTGATTTGATTTAAACATTTCTACACTTTGATTTGTTGATTGAATCAAAATTAATTATTGTTAATTAATTTTGTAAATTAATTATTATTATAATAGCAATAAAAATTGTAGATTTAAATAAGTTCTGAATTATGTCGGTAGTATCGCAAATTTTAATACTTTTCTATGACAACGGCGAATCACAGCTCCGAATTTGTTTATTTTTCCATGGAAACGAAGATACTACCGGTATTATCTCAACTTGAAATCAGCCCATTAGTTACTACAGTTTGCTACATGCTGATTTGTGTATAGTCTACTTTAATTTTAGAGCCTACTTGTTTACAATCACGTGACATAATTAAATTTTATCAAGTGTTCTGAAATAAATTGCTAATTATACATTTTCATAAAATTGCAAGATTTTCAGCTTTACACATACTACATTTGCTAAGTTAAATAAGTTAATGTAAGTGATTTAAATACGTCTTTCTGTTTAATTTAAGTCAAGTTATGTGATTGTAAACAAGGCTTAAGCTTTACAAGCTTTGAACCCTGTAAGTATACAGGCTATCTTTGATTGGCTAAAACTAAAATAATCATTTACAGTTTTTTTACAAACTTTACTAAATAAAAAAAAACAGAAGGAGCAAGATTTGGTAATAACCTGATACTTAATTGGAATTGCATAAAAAATACAATATAAATGAAGTTTATAATTAAATAGAATTCGATTTTTGATTATAATACATAACAATTAATTGCCACGATTTTATACAAGTCTATTTTACAAATAATATTGTGTATTACTGTAACCAAAATAACTTATTAAACAATTATAATTTTAATTTATATGAATAGACAACGGGGAACATTTAAGCTTCAAGCAATAAATGGATTAATATTGTCACAATACGTGAATTTATTGCTCTTCGTGCTTATTGTTTTATGGACTTTGCACAGACTTTCTTGGTTTTGTGTTTGAATTTTTTAAGCAGTTTTGGAAAAAAGCTCTAGATAGCAAAAGCTGTCAAGCTAATTCTTGATTATATCAATCATTTGATGAAGTTTTTTGTAGTTTGTGAAAGGGTTATTAAGTTACAACTTTAAAGATACATGCAAAAGAAAAAAGGTACAATCTAAACATAAAATTAATAAGATTGTTAGGGAGATTTTTAAGAAAATTAAGAAACTATGAAGACTTTGTTTAAAATCTATTTAAACTAGTCAACTTAAGTCAGGAATTACGATACCCATATTTGTTTTGAAAGGTAAATAAAGGTTGAATTTGACAATTTAAAGCTTTGCAATTTAATAATAACAGATGCTACGCAAATATTGGAAAAATTGTATTCCAATTTTCGGCGTTTGTCAAAGGTGTATAACTCTAACGCGTTTTCGTTTCTTCGAGAACTATTGACAATAATTTTTTTATCTAGACATGTTTATGTTTCTGTTATTGGTGTTATTTTCATTATCCAAAATTACACGTTTTCTTCTGTTTTAAGCATTTCATATGGTAACTTTTGTTTATGTGGTTTATCGTGATTTTATCAGTGTATCAGTGAAGCAAAAACGTTTTCTGTATGAGAAACTGTGCATTAGTCGGCGTTTTCGCTGTTATGTTCCTTTTACGGAGCAATTTAATGATTTTATTTTATTTATATTTCTTGATTGATGTTTTGCTTCTGTTACCTGCTTGCTTTCTTTATTTTTATTTTTTGTTTTAAGAGCTTCTGGTTTTTTTCTTCTTTTTTATTTTGCTTTTTTGTTTTTTTATCTGTTCGTTGGTTTCACTTTTCAGGCGTTATCACAAACACCATTTTTTAAATTTCATTCCCTTTTCATTCAAACATATTTAGATGGTGTAATTATTGCTGTTTACTTAGATCTTAAGCTGCATTCGGCTTTGACACTCCGAGTGCACTCCGCCTTTTTCCCTATCTACTTTATTGAGTCCATATATCATTATCTCTATCCGGTGACCAGAATCTGATGCTTTTTGGCACTGATGTATCCAAAGCAACACACGCTTTTTGTGCACCCAGTTGTTAGATGGGACAAAAAGAGTGTACATTGTCATGAAAACAGTCTATAAATTAGTAAATTCTGAATTCAATTAATGCGACGGATTTATCTGCTCTGCATGAGACAAACAAAGACAGCGGAGTAGCAAAGCTGAACCCACCTTTAACTAGTTGTGTATATTTGATGATGTCTGTTGCTATGCTAAATTTAGCACTCATATTTAACAAATTTTTATTTCGGCCAGACATTTGAAAAAGTCAATCGCATCTGCATTCAAATGGAATAAATCACAAACTTTAAAAACCATTTTGATGGTTGGCATGTTTTATGTTTTAACTACGGTTGTCAGAATTGGTGAAAGAAGTTCTCTGGTCAACTTTGTAAAGAGTTTTATTGTCTACAGTGCAAGACACCTTGCTTTAATGGGGCGATATAGTGATACGTCAGTTCAATGGAATATTCATTTTTTTTTTGTATTTAGGTATAATGCAATAATTGTTTTTTATTATATTATATTTTAATTATTTGTAAAAGGTTAAACTAGAGTAAAGCTAGAGTTTCTTTTTTTCTCAGCTGTTGACAATCACGGAAAATTTGAATTAAAAAAATTAATTAATAATTAAAAAACTTGGTTTTTCTTAATATATAATCAGGTAAATGTAAATCATACTACATTAATTTCCATTTAATGTAAATACGAAATATTGATTTTATTTAATTTTGAAAAATAATGAATCATTTGAATTTGACAATTAATTTGACACAATATGACAGAAAACGTTTATATCTAAGTTTCAGACCTACAATAACAGTTTACATACACTGGTGTCTAGAGCGTTTTTAGTTACACTAAAATAGAATGAAACGACTTCACATAACTGTCAATCAACGCAGTTGTAGGTATCAACCTATAAAATGTAAAATCTCTAGCTCTATGCGGCAGTGTTACCAATATACGAAAAAATAAAATCAAATCCTCTAAGAGCAGTAAAATCTTGATAAATGAATATATTTAAAAATTATCGTGAAGTGCCAATAATTGTAGCCGTTAGCTTATTTGATTGTGTTTTAAAAATATCGACGTAATTTTTCGTTTACATGCGACTTGTAATATCCTTACTGTGTTGAAAAAAGCAATCAATCATCTCAAGTGCAAATTTTGACGTAAATTACCATCGCAACTTGTAGATTATTGTAATTACATGAATATCTGAATTGGTAACTGTGTTAGTGGGAATAGGAATTTTGTTATTTGCACGGAATTTAAAGTGTAGGGAAAGGTAGGTTGAGAATAGTAATGCATTGTAGGTCTTGAAGAAAAAATTTCAATTATCATATCTGCTAGTTGAGCATAAGAATCTCAAGCTGATGAATAGTAAGTACTCTTTCGGATAACTAGTAATTATTCAAATAACTTGTATTAAGTCAGTTCAACATGTGTGTGGTCATATTATAAAGTATCGAATTGCATTACTCTAGTTTGATAGCTTTCAAGTCGCTGTGACTTAGTGCTATTGAATAACATTTATTTGGAACGACGTTTTATCTAACAAAATTTAATTTTAACCGTTAGAAGCACGTGTTTAACGAGGAAATGCTCAAGTTCTGAACTTATTTGTTTATGTCATAAATATGTATGAGCATATTAAACATCAATAAATTGATTCCGTACAAGATATAAATTGTGGTATTAATAATAGTAATTTGTTGTTGCTATTACTATTGTAAAAGTTTTGAAAGATTGCCTCTTGTCACACTCATTTAATTCAAGCAATTCAAGGGTAATGACCACATCTATATTTTATTTTTATTTTTTTTAGTTTGACTTAATTTGGCCTGTTTTTACCTGTTTAATTCATTGTGTGTTTTAATCTGTTTACAAGGGCGTTACGATATCTCAACCTATTCATTAAATAAATTGCTAAAGCACTAAAGTTGACTTGAATAGGTTTGCCTAATTATAAAATTTAATAATTAGTTAGTTATAAAGTGTTGGCATCCTTTTGATAAAACCTGAAATAAAGAGGGGGTTACTATGACGAGCAATAATTTCTTATGTATAAGAACAGGTTCGTGGGGGTGCAGGTGTCTGCTTTCCCACCACCCCTTTTTCTTGTCTTTACTTATTGAAGGGTTGCTTTGCGTTGTTCAGATAAATGTGAGATCTTTACTACTAAAATTGTGTTAATACGAGATTTGTTTCTGTGTTTCTCGATTTATTGAAAGGGTTCTGCATTGCGCTTCATGTCGTGTCTAACGTTAATAATGAAAACACGTTTCGTTTTGCTACTGTTAGTTGCATCTCCAACCACTGGAAAATTTGTTGATGGTAAATTAGATTTGTCGCGGTAATGGGTATTTATGGGGTTTCCCCGGATTAGGAGCTTGATGAAAGCATCCTTTTCTGTTACGTAATTTAAGTTAGCAGCGGAAAACTAAGAAAAATCTTTTCTGGCTTAATTTATGGTTGTGGTTATCAAGTTGCATCAGATTACTGTAATCTTAATATAAATCTTAAAAAGAATCAATATTTTTTATTGCTCCCATTCTCCGAATCAATACAATGTAAGGTATGCACATATCTTAATGAACGATAAAATGCTTCTTTAGTGTTTGAGTAATAGACATAAATAATTAAATGCGTTGAAACCTACACTCAATTTTGATGTCTCAAGTTCAATGTATCGATCTGAAGATTAAGTGTTGCAGAGATTGAATTAAGCCACACTTTTTAGTATCCGTACTGTAAATACAATAAGTAATAAAACTAGTTGTTTTCTAAAGTAGATTTTCAATATTTTTATACAGGGTGATTTACCAGAAATAAAAATCCTAAAATTTTAATTTTAATAAGTCATGAGTGAGATAAAAAGGTGTTTAAGTCACTAGTGAGATAAAAGATTTTTAAGTCACTACTGGCATGGCAACAAAATTTCCTCAAATTTGTTTTTGGAAAATTATCAAGGAAAATACTAAAATTTTAACATTTTTTGACGATTCAAACTTATAGCTGCAGTCTTTAATTTAGTGGGGAAACCTATTTCTTTTGTATTTCACTTTGTTTTACTGTTAGAAATTTGCGCGGTTTTTATTTTGACATTGTCATCTAAAGTGTTGTCAGAACGTTATAGAACGCTTGATTTTTAATCAAATTAATTCAAATCACATTTTTATTAAGGATTTGGTGACTGTTGGGAGTTATTGGACAAAATATTGTATGCCAGCTTGTGTGCTGTAGCTCTGAGTCACTCAAAAAACAATAATCCACTTGTCATTTTGGGGCCCTTGGGTTTATAGTTTTTAATAGATATAATACAAATTTTGACGAATGTTTGAAAAAATGCTTTTCTTGTTACTTGCTGATATCTTGAAAGAAGAGGGCCTTCTAATACAATTTTCAAAAAATTGGAAAATCAATTAAAACTTTGTTGATTCTCCGTTAAACAACTAAGACGAGGAACCGCTAGAGATAGCAAAAATGAGGAGGCAGTACTTTAAATTTTGGAAGATGATTTACATGTAAGTCAATGTGAAGTGAGGAGAAGAGCAGGCATTGCTGATATTTCGTTTTTTAAATTATTAAGAAAAACAAGTTTTATTTTTATTATTTTAATTTAGTTCAGGAAGTAAAAGAAACGGTATTCTAAAAGAATAAATTTCTATACATTTTTTCGGTAAAAGTTTAATGACTATTTTTGATTATGTGTTTTTTTTAATAACGAAGCTTCTTTTAGTAATAATGGAGAATAAATGTCACTATCCTCAGGATAATCTTCATTGGATTCAAGAAAGAAACTTTTAAAGAGTTATATTAATATCTAGTCTGGAATACTTAGAAACAGAATTATTGGCCCATATTTTTTCGCGAAAAATTAAGCAGATATGTATATCCAAATTTCTTAAGAAACATTGTACCGATGTTGCTAGAAGAAGTAGATAAACAGACAAAATAAAATATGTGATTTCAGCAAGATGGGGCAATTCCACACTTCAAAATTTTTTTGGTATTTGGACACTGTTTATAAAAAATAAGTAGATAACTAGAGGTTCAGTGACTACTTAGTTTTCGAAAAATGTGGATCTGATCCCACTCGATTATTTTTTGTGGGGAATGGTCATGAACTGAGTTTATCAAACACATATTGTTGATAGGAAACATCTCGAATACAAAATAAACGCTGCTTGTGGGATATTATAAAATTATATTAATAAATATAATTAAAGATAAATTGTTGTTATTTTAAAGTCATTTTAGAACTACTTTGGAATCATACTGATTACTGATTCATGTGAACGCCTTGATGGAGGACATTTGTCAATTTATTTTGTCAAAACTGACACCATTTAGGATAATATTAGATAGATGTGCTTGCTACGTTTATAGATTTAACAAAATAGGCTTTTATACCACTTTTTATTGCAAAATATAAAAGTACTTATTTCAACTTAAATTTTGACACTATTGCACTTGACGTTGTTATTGTCCTAATGTACAAAAAAATTTTAATTTTAAATTATGCTTGTGATCTCAGCTTTCTGTATCTGCGTTACTGCATTAATTTGCGTCAATGCGCATATAATGCTAAATGTGCACCTTGCGGACTTTGCCATTCGAGTGCACCTACTCTGTCTTTGTTTGTCTCATTCAGTACACATAAATCCGTCGCATTATTTGAATTCAAATAAATTATTCAAACTGTGTGTCAAAAAGCATCAAGTTCTGGTCACCGGATAGAGTTAATTATATGAACTATGAAGTAGATAAGGATAGAGGTAGTGCACTCAGTGTGACAAACGCACGCAGAACGCAGTTTAAATATTTGATTTAAGTGGGCAATAGATTTGTAACGCGATTGGTTGATATAGTCATTAAGGGAACTGACGTCATGGCCTCTAGATTTAAATTTCTAATTCCTGTACTTCAAAATTAATTGCCATTTTGACATAACCAATTGTGTCATAGGCCTTCTTGCTATGTATATATTTTGTGCGTATAATGTTTTTTTTCGATGTTATTTCATGGTGTAAAAGCCCATTATAATGTGAAATCTACGGGACCTCACTCAAGAAATCTCTCACATGAAATCACTCTGTATATTAGAATTTGCCAAGAATTAATACAGAGAAGGCAAAGAAAAACAGGAATAGCAGAAAAATAGAAAGGATTGTTAAACATAGTTAGCTATTAGAACTAGAAAAAGGACAAACTGGTAAAAATAGCTGTCAAAATAAGAAATTAACATGAAATTATATACTTAAAGGCAAAGCAGGATACAACCTGTGAAAAATAACTAATACAAAGAAATAATACAAGACAATGAAAACAACATATTACAAAAATCGAAAATTTATCTTTAAAACGTTGCTAAATTCAAGACAGGAAAATGAATACCTTAAAGATAAAGAACAAAAATCTTATTAGAAGAAAATTAATTGAACAACTTCTTGTAAAGATACACAAATTTTAAGCAACAAGAGCATAGCAGACTGGCATTAAAATACTGAAATACTTAGAAAGGCGGCAACAGATATATAGAAGACTTACAAGCAGCGGGAATACTCAATAGACTATCTAGCTTCTAGGCTAGGGGCACCGCGTCTAAGGGGCTAGAAAAACTTAATGTTTGTTTATAATACAAAACAAAACAATAGAAACAGTACAAATTAATTTAAAAAAAAATATTTTTTAGAAATTCGAAAATTGTTGTTTCGGGGTAGTGGACAAGACAGAAAAAAACTATTTTATAAGGCCAACGTTTCGAATCATTTATTGATTCTTTTTCAAGGCTTATAATAAACGTTAAAATTTGTTTGGCATGGTACCAACTTGTCTCTGTCAGTGGTCGCCGGAAGAATAATTTTTTAGAAAGCTATGACTTTGTTCCTGACTATATAATATATCAGTTTAGCCAATGAAAATGAGAAACTATTGAAAAATCTTGATTGTTTAACTCTTTCTCATTAATAGAGTATCTTAATCTTAAATTATCAGAAATAAAATAGTGCTTAACAAACTTTATTACACAAAATAATTTGCTACAACTTTTTTTTTAATTTTTTTGTAGCTTCAACCATTTGGACAGCTGAGAATTTTAAAGATTTAGCTTTGGGCGCTACAAACAAGTAAATATAGAAAGAACATCTGGAGGGTTCTTTCCTAAAGACGCCCAAACACAATAGAAAGAAAGTAATCCACAAAATCAAATGTTGTAAGCAATAAAAGAAGAGTAACAACCCATATGGTGAAAGCGTTGCGTTAAGTAGTCAAGAATTGCAAGAATTTATAACAGTATAGAAAGATTTTGTTTGTGACGATGCGTTTGATAATACCGTAAAAAAGGTAAAACCGGCTGCGATATATGTATAATAAAAAAAACTGTAAAGAAAAAGACTGAAGAATTAAAAAAGTCAAAAACAAAAGTAAAATATAAATTTATAACTAATAATAAAATATTTTATAAAATAATTTTTTATCTAAGAATCCATCTTTTAACGAAATTAAATTTATTTATTTACGGTAATAATAGCTACTGAAATTAAAAATAATATTACAGATTTTTTTAATTCCATAAACAAATAAAAGCTACTAAATTTTGCTTTAAAAAAGGTAACATCTGTCCTGATAAAATAAGTAAATTATTAGTCCTTATGTACAAAAAAAAATGACCTCTCAAATATTGGTAATTAAAGACCATTATCTCTGTTACCTGTACATTGAGGAAAATCTATAAAAAAGCTTTCGTTATCCAAATTCTTAAATTTAAAAAATATATTAGAAAGAACAAAAATACAACACATGTCATTCTCGACTTCTTAGACAAAGGGAAATTGTGTTGATGTTAATTACAAAATTTTACTCTAAAAACTTTTTTATTGTCACGCCTTGCGTAATTGGGGGTTGTAACAAAATATATAATAACACCAAACAAGAAAATATACTTACATTAAATAACAATTCACAAATAACTAAGTTCGAAGGGTCTACATTAACTGGTATAGACGCTATAGACGCTATAGCACACAAGAACAGGACCTTTCGCTCTTGAGTAAAAGGTTCTTCTCATATCTCAGGATTCCAGGACCATTGAGTTGGTATGGGTAGCTTATCAAAATAAATGTATTCTTTTGTGCAGCACTGATAAACCACTAGGTCTTATTAACATTAAATATTTTAAATTGTACAACAGTTTTGTTCTGCTTAGTTTATAGTAATATTTTTTTGTATTTAACTTATCTATTAGTCCATAAATCAAAATTGCAGATTAGGTATATTAGTATCCTAGAGTAAACTTAAAATCAATATCCAGGTCGAGCGTCCACGTCAATTAAGTCTACTCCTGACACCTTGCATTCATTACCCGAAATACCCATAAATTTTCCAGAAACTGTTAATTCAAACCCATTTTCACCGAAACTCTGAGGTCATAAAGAAAACACTTGCATTATCCTACAAAACACATAAAGCAAATTCTTCAGCCCTCATACAATCTTTCTAAAATCAAAATTTCCTTAAACATGCAAATTGTCGCTTCTTGGGTCAATAAATATGTCTTGTAAGATTGGGCAATTGTGCGCTTCTTTGCAGCTCGTTTAATCTGCTTCATAAGAAGAGTTTAGCTAGTGGTCGTAAAGAAAGCCATTGTGCACGCATCATCGGTCCAGCTTTATGTAAATGAAAGTGTGAATATGCAACAAACGTGTAAAACACTGATGATCACATTCGCGCCAGTTCGTTACATTTTCACTAACCGCTGGAGTTATTTCATTAGCCATAAACATACATGCATTCCTGTGGGAGTTCGTGTTTATTTTGTTTACAACAGTTGCGAGAATTTCTTGTAACACTTCAGCCAATTAAAGAGCCACTTTGAGCCCCTAATTGTTATTTACCGGTTTTACATAATGCGGCTTAGGCAGCGCTCGAAAAGAAGCTTAATGGAATTGTGACAAACAATTAGTGGGACAAATGAGTGATGGGCTGAAAAGTCGTCGATTCCGAGGTGGCCTAGCCACAATATTGATATTCCAAAATCGTCTTCGATATGGATTTCCAATCCAATTAAAATTCCATAGCTGTTTGTTATCGGAAGACGAAAACCACCTCCATTCTTTATGACAGCAGTTTGAAATATTTAAATTTCACGTCGTTAAGTCTCAGGATCATCAAATTGCAATATTGCATTAGAGCGTTACTCGAATCGATAAGGCAGGTGAGGGGATATGCTATATTCAAATTTAATTATAACTGATTTAAATTTAAAGCGGGACAAAACCCACCGCTGACGTAATACTCAATAAATAATAGACACAGACGTAAGTCCGGGAGTACTAAAACATTTTATTCACGGTCTTAGAAATGATTGATCGCTTACGAGGATCTTACTTTGTAGCTGATTTGCACATAAAAGAATGATACCTCTTTGATAATGGAAAAAATCTACAAGATACTCTCCAATTCGACCACAAAAAAAACTTATGTTTCAAGAGGAAGTTGCTGCATGACGGTTTGTGATTTATTAGATACAAAACACTGAGCTTTATATAAATCATTCGGTTAACAAAAGAATCAGAACTTGCATATCATTACTACGACTACCATTACCAAAAGTAGAATCGAATTTTTAAAGAAAATATTAAATCAGATAACGATTTCATTTTTTTTTCAGCGATCTGTTAATGGTAGAACAATGAGCCTACATAATAGTGCTCCATTTGGCTTTTAGATAACATTGACATTATTTGGCATACATAAACTGCATATTATCTCTTCATATAGTCTATACACGAGTGATGAACGTTATATTGAACATTAAACAAAGTGCAAACATACCAAATCTGAGTGTGAATAGTAATGTTCTAATTTTGGCGTTACATGTATGTGTTGTTGTTCAAAGTTGTACTGTGGGCAATTTAAATGGAATTAACTCGGGGAGCTCATTTTGTATGTAAATAAAGAAAAGGTAGAAATGGTTTTGTTATTTTTCTCATTATCTACAATCGCATTAATTAATTTCACTTATTATAAAAGAATTTATTAAATGAACACCTAAAACTCGGATTTGATACAATTCAATTAACTGCTGATGTAATAAGACGAGTGTGTTTTTACAATTGACAAATTATACAAAATCTATCGGATATAAGCTGCTCCTAGACTTCTTTAAATCATTATTGCTAAGTGTCTTCAAAAAGATTGCCAAAAAATTAATTTGTTTTAATAACTGTTTGTTAACAATGTAAAATGGGCTTTTGAATAGCTTAATAAACGGTTGTAAGCAATATAAATAAGATTGTAAATAATTCAGTTATTTGTTGTCATAAGGTGTTTCAATCGAATAAAACGTCAGGAATTTGCTCCTCATCACTGCTGCGTATCTCGGAGCGTTATGTTCGATTGGCACCTGTGGAAGAACTTCCTTATACATATTAACCAAAGTACGGCTAGTGATCGTGTAGACACAAATCTAACGGAGATTGTTTGAAGGTAGCGAGTATTGGCATAATAATGGTGGCGGGCAACAATATTACCACTTCGGCTCATGCTCGGCCACTAGTTAGTTTGGTATGGTTGTGTGTTGTGGGTTAGCTGTTATCAAAATTTTAATAAAACTGAAGTGAATTTTTTAGAAACATAACCATGTAGACTTTTAGCATGCACCGTGCTTAATAAATCTCATATTTGCACAGGTTATTTAAATTTCTAACTTTCTAAAGTGGCTTTGCTGTATAGATTGGTATTTTAAAGATTTTTGTCCAGATCTAATTAAGTCTCTATATTGCAAAAAAGAATCAAACGATATATGTTTTTCTAAAGGCTATAAAAGAGTTGCAAACTATTGCTTAAATTACTTGGCATTTTATCTTTATGGTCAATGTATATACAGGGTGTATCAGAAATGATAGTCAAAAATTTAGCCAGTGATAGGTCTCGCTTAAGAAAGAGTGGACAAAAGTCAAAATTTTTAGCATCTGATGTAAAAATGGTATATACAAAAGTTGTTTCTTTTGATGAGATGTATCACTGGTTAAATTTTTGACCATCATTTCTAATACACCCAGTTTAAACAGTCTTGCACTATTTGTAAGGAAAAACGACCATCTGTTTATAAAAAAAACAGATATGACCAAAGTTGCATGAAGATTACGAGGTTTTTTAAAGATATCTAAATCTCAGAGCATAACTTGGCATTGTTTGATGAGAATGTATTATATATGTATTTAAGTTTTCAAAAAAATGTTGTTTTTATATACAGGCTGATTTTTTTATTTGCTCCTGCCCGAAATTTCAAAAATAGATAACATGTTATACAAACGATAAGCAATTTCATTAATTAATTAATATGGCTACAAATGATCTAAATGAACTGACTCCGAAAGCACTGTAAATGGTATTGTCCACAACCTTGACATTAATTTACAACTCTCTATGCTTTAATTTTAAAAATTAAATTTTCAAAGTATAATGTGTTGCCCATTTATAAAGCTTCGGGCGGGAGCAAATAAAAAATTACTCTGTATAGTTAATAAACTTTAGTTAAAGTTAATCATTGATTGTAAAACCGTCTTTAAGTTTTGATGTTGATTGATATAATTGAGAGATTTTAAAGGATTCCAAAAAAGGGAAAAGTAGATTAAGTTAGGTAGGTAGGTGAAATACAGAAATATGGGTTTTGAGACCTATAGATAAATGAATAAGCTTTAAAGAGAAAAAGAAAAGAAAACTGGTTACTTAACCCCCAGTGTGAACAATTGAACAAGTTGTTATTATTATTAATGGTTTTGTGAGAGATTTTTAGATCAGCTGTATATGTTTCAAAATAAATGCACTTCGAATAATGCACTGAAATAATGTGTTACTTTCCAGTTCAAGTAGATTAAATTGCGCTCCAATTGATCTATTTTCAGTTTATTGAAATTAATGGACGCTTCACTATTTAGATGAGAAATCAATAAAACCATTGTTTTCAGCATAAATTATTCACTGCATTTTTAATAATATAGGCAGATTTCCGGTTTTATGAAATAGAGATGTAGGTGACCCTGTCATTTTATTGTTATTTGAGATATAGGCTGACTCTTGTTTTATGATAAATAGATCTACAGACGATGGAAATGTTCTAACAAGATCTTTATCTTTTATCAGTACTACATAGAAGATGATCTATACGTAGTCGACTTTTCAAGCTATTGAAAGTATAATACTGGTACTACCGGCGACAAAAATATTGAAACACCATTGTCTCTATTATGTAATCTAGTTTTCAAATAACTGCATGTTTAGAACTTTTGAAACGCTTCTGTCTTAGTGAGGTTTCTCTTCAACCACATGACAAAAAAATTAATTACTGAATTTTAAATCTTCTAAAAATTGAACTGGTAATACCATGTGACAAGATGTTGGTAGAGTCCTAACTAAAATATTTTTAAAACAATGCGATAGAACTTTTGATTATACTGGAAGTAGTTAGTAACATTCTTATTTCAAATGTTTTTAACTTGTCCGCTATTTATAGTAGTTTTTATTGTCCGTTTTTCATAGTACCTAACAAACGTAAAAGTAAAATTTTTGACATCAGTTGTGGGTTGGTAATTATAAAACAAATAATTGTTTAAGAAAAAAATTGCAAAAGCTTAATAAGGTTTGGTGTAACTGTGAGAAGATGCTGTGCTCGATTTGAAGTTTGTAACAATTTTTTTCGACATTGCTCCTGCAATGTCGAGCCATATAAAAGTTATCAAACTAATCTCGTAATTATTCCAAAAATTAATGCTTTATTTCCTATTATTTAAAGAAATTCAGTTAGGTGCATTTTTAGTATTTATTTTTATTTTTCTATTTTAGGACTTAAGTGATCACGGATTTCCGATAAGTACACTAGAGAGCACCCTGAGGTAAGTTCCTCTAAGTCTGTCTCAGATTTTCTAAACTCTTTTTTTTTTCGATTAGGAATAGCCGACTGGCTTTGTATTCTAGTATTCCCAGTACTGCTTAAGTCTAACTTAGGAATCTTGTTACAAAATTTTTAGCGTTTAACGTGGAGCAGCGGTCATCTAAAATTCGTTAAAAAATGGGTTTGCTTTTTTTTAAGGAACTCAAATTTGGGTGAAAACAGCTTTTAAAGCTTTTACACTTTTATCACAGTCACAGTATTAAGCTACCTAATAACGCACAATATTTTTATTGTACTATAATACTCGTATTGTGCGTTTTGGGGGTGTCAAAATTGTCAATAAAGATCAAAGTAATGTCAAAATTTAATGTCTCAAATTGTATAATACACATTTATATACACATGTGTATACACATTTGTCGTACTCCATTAGTTAATCAAAAACTGAATAACAAAATTAATTTCATTGAGGATCCACTTTTCTGCGAATTTAGTTTCGATTACATTTTAGGAGATATTTATGAAAGAAAGTTTACCAGATATTGATAAAAATAACTCTAATTTTCTTGGATTTTGTGATTAAAAGCTACGCAAAAACGGTGTTTTTGATCTCAACTAACTTTGTTGTTTGCTTGGGCGTTGAGTGTTGCGTATTTCAATTTATAGCCTTCCGGAGTGCAATTTTCTGAAATGACATTCCATCTCCTTGAGACTTATAATACGACGCCACGTAAAACAGTATAGCGAGAATAATTTTTCTCTTGATGAATCTTGAGCATTATAAACTGAATTTCCTGTATTTTTCAAAACCACATACTATGTCAAATTTTAAAAATGCAAATGAATCAGTTGAACAAAATTGTTTTTAATAAAGTTAATTATCGCCCTGTCAAATTAGGGATATCTCTGTGACTGGTCGTGCGGATTCAATTTGTAGTTGGTAAAGTCCAGCGGCAGCACGAACTATAATTTGTTGGCTTGATGCTCGTATCAGACAGTGAAGTTGATATGTGTGTGGTGGTTTTGTCTTGCAGCGTTCAATAACGCTCTTTCCATTGTCTGCTAAAGTTGCAAAAAACTCACACCCGATCCCAAAAACTTTCCTCATACCTCGACTGAATCGTAATGCAATTGGGTCCGATTCCCGATTCAAAACAGACATGAGCTCCACAAAAAATAAAATATCAGACACCTCGGATCGCTCCAAGACGACCTCTAAACAATTGCTATTCCGGGTCAGAGGCTGCGAATTCTGGACAGGGCAAACTAATAAATTAGTTTAAATGTCTAAGCGTCTCGACGTTGTCGATGTCTCGAAGGGGACGTGGGTGGCACCGCGATAAGCTTGGGGGCGGCTTGTAAGTGAGATTCTGTTAGACGGACGAAGTTGGTTGAGTGCCTGCTTGCCATTTCTATCAATAGAACTGAAATGAGTGCAGAAATAATTGATGCTTGAAACATTTCAAAGTGTCACGAAGGCTAAGCTAGGTTCCCCTTCGCCAGCGAAACAATTCAATTTAGAATTTTTTTACAGACAATGGGGTGGAGGTTCACTGACTCCAATTTATTAAAAAGTCATCACTGAGGGACTAAATGGGTCGTCATTATTTTTCACACTTTTTCAAGTAGACTTGTTTGCAGGAGATATGTATGAAACCCTTTGAAATCATTAATAATAAGAGGTTTCAGAGAATATATGGCTCAATAACACTTATATTCGGGTTTTTTTAAGTCATATAATAATTTCTACATTTTGAAAATTTAAGGCAAAATATATTTTGCTAAATATAGGTACGTTTCGTTATTTACTTAAAAATTAATTTTAAACTAGAGTGAGTAGATACTTATATTTTGGTATTGCAGACAGTTTGTTACATGTTTATTTTGTATTAAAGACGATTTAGAATTTCGGCAAATTTTGTAAACACGGAAAAATAAAGACAAAACTGGTCGGCATTATGTCGCTGTTATTGTTTTTATTGCTTGTTTATGACGTTTTGCGAAATGGATAGTGAAGAAGGTCAGAACAGTTTTCACTAAAGATTTTAAAACTTTTATAAATTTTCTTCTATAATTTTTTTTTGACTTACTAATCTCATGTCGGTGGCGAATTTTGATGCTTCTAGTATTGAACAATTTCTAAAATTTGTTAACACAAGTTTCTCTTCTGAATTGGATATACTCTCTTCTTGTTTGTTGTCTAAACGCTGTGCTCACTTGTTGTTTGTTTCTCTTTTGCTTCTAATGCGACTTCTGAATTTTTCCATTTTTCTCAACAATTAAAAGACAGCTTTTGTTGTTTTTATTTTTAAGATAAGTAACAATTTTGATGCTAATAACTACAAACCGATTAGTTTAACTTCTTCAAATATAAAAATTTCGAAGAAAATAATAATAGACCAAATGAAAACATTTATTACACGATTTTATTTCTGGCAAGTTAACTATTACAAATTTTACAAAAATGACAAATAAAGACTGTTGCTGAAATTAGAACATTTTAGAATAAAACCTTTCTGAACGAGCGTTCAGTGTATTGTCGGTTAATTATCTCATTCTTTGATTTCTTCTGAACAAAAAGATCTAAAAATTTTTGTTTTGCTGATGATATTAAATTATACTCTAGTATTTTTACTGATTATAATACTTTAATACTTTTGATTTGTTCTGGTTGTCTTATATCTCTTGCTTGTAAAACGCTAGGTTTGATTTGCTTTTCTTATCCAAAGCATTGACCGCTATATCATTCATCTTTTTCTTTTACCAAACTTTTTATTTTTTATTGTCTCTCTAGTTTCGAATATAGTGGTTTTGTTTGGAGCGTTGACTGGACTTGCTACAAAAATCTTTTTGAATCTGTTTAAGGATCTGGATCATTCTACCGACTATTTACTTTATGAATCTTGTCTGAAATTTAATTTGTACAAAAATTTGACACAAGACTAAGAGGCCTTAGATTTAAACGTCAAAAAGAAATGGTCAATTCTAGATGTCGTAAATTCAAAAAAACTTTTTTTAAACACTTTGACAATACATATTTTTAAGTTTTGGTATCTTTTCTAGTATGCTATTTTCAAAGGTCCCACAATCCAGACTGCTGACTTTAGTATACGTACTAACGCACTAAATGTAAACTATTATTAAATTTAGAAAGATCAAAAAATTCTTGCACGTGCTTTTAGACTATTAAAACAAATTACTATTGTAGCTTTGCTCAATCACAAGTTAATTAATAAAAAATAGATTTTTTTAGACTTTAGTAGTTGTTTGAAGTCTGACAGACCAATATTACCTTGTTTAATTGATACTAAATTATAATTTTGCAATTTTTAGTTTTGTGCTCAACGGGCTTTACAAATATAAGAATTGTTCCAACTACGTTTTAGAACCAGCTCAGATCGGTTCGGAACTGAACTGAGCATGTATAATATAGACTTTGGACTGTTAAAACGCCACTGTGCATTATGCATACAATTCTTCTTTCAATTGTTCCGAATTGTTGTTAGAACAAATATGTTAATCGGGAAGCCGTGACCATCGAGTTTCGAGTTGAATTTTCTTATATAATGTTTAGAAGTTCGACCAATTGAATAATGTTCTACTAATCTAAATGTATAAAATAGGAGAATATTATGCCGAAATTCAATGGCCTAAAAGTAAAACTCGAATAGATACCATCAATACGGCCCAATATTACCCAAAACGTACCAAGTTATTCTGCGACCGACCACTATCTGTGAACTATACAAGAAAATTCAGTTTGAAACTGGATCACGTAGTTTTTTCTTGTTGCCTCCCGGACTAAATAGATCGCTGGCTCTCACACTATCAAGTCTTATTGGGCTGCCGCCTGAGGAAAAATTCTTACAGCTTAGATGCATAAATTAGGCATTTTTTTGTACATAAAAACTCATGAAATAAGCATTTTGCAGTTTTAATATTTAATTGTTAGGACACAAAGTACTTTAAAAAAACAATTATTTCTGAACAGGTCAGGTCAGGTCAAATCGCACTTTTGGCGATTGTCAACAGTATCACTAAATCAGTATAATCTGTAAGAAACATGATGGGGTCTAACTGGCATAATGATAATTTATAGAGCTAATTTTCCAATTTTAACCTTCTACAAATGCCACAATACAGTGAAACCACACAAGAAAGTTTTTCCTGTTAAACGGATGACCTGAAAAGACATAAAATTTTAGTGCTTAGAAGCACGTGGTCAAAAAATCTATGCCTATTTTTGATGAGGGGGCGTGGATCCAAAATTTATACAATGTTTTACATTTTGACGGATTTAAAATTTATTTTTATGACACTCAATTTTGGATGAGCTGTCTTATTAAATTAACAGACAATTACAATTATTTGATAAAAGTGATAATAGTCGTTTCAATGTTATGTTTGAACTTAGGCTGGAATTCTAAATCACTACGCTACTCCATCGGAGTAATCTTATGCCATCGAATATAAAAAGTACAGTAAAGTTACGACGTTGCCCCTAGCAACTCAAATTACACCGGTGTAAATCTGATTTAGAATTAGGCCATTCAGTTTCCTGATTTCTATTATTAGATATTTGTAACTTGGTTGATTTATTTGGTGGGTGATCGTGTTACTTCTTACTATCAGAACCTACAGACAGAGTAACCATGTGGTGTATTTTTGAAGATGTAGGTGTCGCAGTGGCAGAACTTCTATTGTTAAATGTTTACGCTGCCTCTGCTCTAAGGAGTCTTGAAAATAGCTATTTGTTACCGATGTTACCTACTGACCGGTATTCTTCCATTCTAACTTCCTGCATCGTGTTTTATAATTTTTAAAAATTAATGTACGCTAACAACAGAAAGCTTTCAAAACACATCCTAAAAATAGTTCCTCGCATGTTTTCAATAATTCAGCGGCAAATTTTGAAGTCTCTGTTTTATTCACATGAAAAACAAATCGTTATTTTAAGTTTCTAGATATCACAGCTTAATTTCATTCCGAAAGCCGCAAAAAGATGTTTCAGTTAGTGAAAAACTTTAATCCCGTGCTCGTACGATAGCGACAAATCTCCTGGATAAAATAAATTTCACCGTCTGATTCAACTTTGCAATCTTTAGCTATCATAGGTCAAAAATCCATAACTTGTACGTGTAAAACCAAGAGCAAATAACAAAAGTATTTTTTTTTTCATTTTCTAAATTTGTTTTCTTTTTCTCACAGCTAAAAGTAATTTCATATTGATCCAAGAGGTTTCACCCGAATGAATATCTAACTCACTTAAATCTGCTAAGATTTTGTTAAACCCTATAAAGAAATCTCGTTTACAGCATATGCAAATTTAATAGGTCCAAGAGGAGATAAAACTGTTGTCACTGCTTTCCATGTAAGAAGGTAAAGAGAGAAGCGCAAAAAAGCTACTCTCTTTCGGATTTTACGTCACTTTTATTTAAGCCTACATAAAATTCTTATTATAAGTTTTAATTTTCTTGAAACAACGGTAACACCACCAGAGATGCTTTGGGGGATTGTATATTGTAAAAATTTAATCCTTTCTAAATTTGCATTACACGATATAAAAAAATTTGGAGGAAAATCATGCGATCAAAGGAGATGTCAAGTTGCAGGAGCCACAGTTAATTATGATTTCATTTTAATTAAAAAATTAAAGGATTTTTTCAGGTAAACAAAATTAAAGCTAAATTGTGTCAGTATAATAAACGTTAAATAAAAATATATTTTTTTCCTTATTTTTATCAGTCAGTTGTTCCAGTCAGATACAGCAAGATATATATAAATTGTGCTGATGAGGCATGACGTCGTGTTGAAATGTCTGATTAGAATATCGCCGCTTTTGGTTGGCACGCTGCCTTTCAGAATTGTAACTGGTGGGACAACTGGATAGTCGCAAAGGTTTTATCTTATTTCACTCGACTGTAAATTATAATTAATTAACTAATTACTTAGAAAAATAGATGGCGACGAAAATACGTCAGAAGAAATACAAAAAGCAAAAAAATGTCAGACTAAGACGACGTATTTAAAAAAGTTAATAGATTATCAGGTCACAGAAAGAGATAAAAGTAAAAAGATATTTTAGTAGATACGATAAAAAAAATTAATAAAAAAAACATAAAATAAATAAGAGAAGGGTAACCAACAGAATTGAAGTATTAGAAAAAGCAAACGATATACTAAAAGAAAAAACAAAATTATAAAAGTAAATGAAATCCGGGTGAGTCTGCTAAAAGTGTTTCCTAACATTTCTCAAAAACTAGTTATCACATCAACTTCAAAGTTTGGCATTAAAAACTTTGTTTGTTGCACTACACAGGTGAATTTTTTTTCTAATTAATATTAATTAATTTGTTCAAAAAAATTTAAGAATTTCCAATTTTTTTAAACACTAAAGTAGACACGAATACATGAGGGCATAAAAAAATGCATAAAAAATGTGAACAAAATATATTTATATGTAGATTACAAGCAATATTTTTTTGTAACGAAATGAAAGGTGGGAAAGTAGAAAGCAGTAGAAATAGGAAGTGACTACATTTATTGCTTAATAATGAAACTAAAAAGAAAGGAAATGGAAAAATTAAATAAAAGAGAGACAAAAATTAAAGAAAAAATAGAAAGTTACAATGTAGGGAAAGAAAAATACCAAACGATATGTTAAAACATATTAGAAGCTGAGTTTGAGACTGATGGAAAAATTCTAAGCATTGAAGAAAAATGGAAACATCTCAAAAACATCATATCTACTTACTAAATGCAGCTTAAGAGAAAGGCAAGAAGAAAATAATAAACGACAACATGAGAAAAACAAAATGATGAACAGACGAGATATTGCAAATAGTTATTTGTTTAATTTGGCAATAAAGCATATGATTTAATGCCGTGACTGGCAATCGACCCTTTGAAGCCAGTCAAGGCATTTAATCTGCTTTATTGCCGTATTGAACATATAATTTTTAATATCAGTTCGCCTTTTTTTTAGAAAAATTTGCTGTTTGACATTTTACCTTAAAATTTTGTGACATTTGAAAAATTCTGAACGGCTTTAAAATGTCTGCTTTCCAGCGTACTCCATAAAAATGTTTATATATTGCTTAATGAATGTAATAGTTTAGTGGGCTTAAATTGTTACTAAAATATGGTTTTACTGTCGATTGATAAATAAATAAGAAATAAGAAATACAAATGGAAAAGTAGGTACCTACCTAATAGCTATAAGAAAATAATTTAACTTCGAAAAATACAAAGAACAAGGAAGTTAGCAATTAAAGAGTTAAACCAGAATATTTGAAAAAAATTTGGATTAAATAAGGGTACTACTTATTTTATTTTTTTTGCGGCTGTATTAAAAGTTTTATGTCTTTATTTATTATTTTTTTTAATGTTTTGGTACTGCCACTTTCTTATTTTGCAAATTTTTCTATAGGTATTCTGTTCTTTGTTTCTTGCATTCTTTTAGGAATTTTTTGTATTTTTTTTCTAAAAGTTTTTTTTTCTCTCTTATTTTTTAATTTTTTTTGTCTTGTAGTTTAAATTATTTATCTAACCAATCTTTTGTGTCTTTTCTATGGTGCTGTCTTGAATTTTTATTTATGGTTTGTTTATTAAAATTGTCTCTTTTAAATCTTCTTAAAGTATGTTCTAATTTTCGTTGGTATTTCTTGAATTAATTTTATTCCTATCATGAAGTGACTGGAATCTACACAAATTTGTGCCTCTAGGTCTCATGCTTAACACACTTTTTTGTTTTTCATCTCAATCAGGAAGTGGTCAACTTGGTTTAGTGTCGCGTCATCATTACAAATTTATTTATTTAAATTACATCCAGAGCAACACTTTATAGCGCCGAACGCGCGATCAGTAGGTTTTTTTGTATAATAATTTTTGATAGGTACTCTTATGGATTTCCCATTTAAGGGAGAGAGTTTAGTAAGTTGGGTCAAAATCTAATAGAGTGAGCGTTTCCATTTTGAGCAGGTTCGCTTTGAAGTGCACATTAAATCATAACTTCTGATGTCAGCTCGTAAATAAAGGGTTTGCGTAACGTAACACTCACATTGTCCTTCAAAGGTTGAAGTCAAGTGTATACAGCACGATAGTGATTCGATTTTCGCGTTGTATTATTTACACGCACGTCTATAATAAAGTGATATCCAACACGCGTTTCTCTTGGCGGGCAGGACACCGTTTAACTCGCAATCTCCGTCTGTTGTGTTCGTTTTATGGGAATTCTTCGATCTTATCAGATGTCTTAGCTCATAAATCCTGAATAACTCGGTGATGACGGCTATTAATTCGGCGTCATAACGAAGTTGCTTAGCCATCATTAACCTCTACTTAGCTTAAGAATCTATCCAGGTATTTACTGGTTAAACCATCTGACTTATATCTTTATTCCGGACGATAGAGCGTTGCTTTTTGTATTCATCATCAATGCCTGCCTATATACATTCCGATCAGACCGTCTCTCCTGAAATGTTAAGCTCTCGGTCCTAATCCGGGTCTTCGAAGGGTCAACTTAATCTTCTGTCAAACTTCCTGAATAATTATCTATTTTTATTACGGGCCAGTTTTTCGTCCAGATCCCTCGTTTAGGTTTATTTCAGAACGAATGGATCCAATTCAAAGAATTTTCACGGGTTTGATGAGCAAACTGAGAGCTCGTGTATTATCACTTGGTGTCAATTGGGGACAAGGGAGTATCGTTCTGCCGTCAACCCCAATGTTGGGTCAACCTGAACACTTATCAAATATTCATCGGGCTTCTCGACTGGGGACAACACGGATCTACCCGTACAAGATTATGCCATCAAAGCTGAGCTTTGTTTATGTAAAAACGAGACGACACGATCAACCGAATCGTTTACTGTCAGTGCCGTATAACGCACAAGCTATGACCAGATTTTCTCAGAGGACCAACTCCAAAAAGTCACATTATTTATAACTCCCTAGACATAGACGATTTATCTTAAAATGATTTTCCTTAACAGTATGAAGAAGTGGAATGCGGGCGAAATGCCAAGGATACACCATACATATACGAACTAAATGTGTACAGTGGACAACAAAAAACCCTCTAACCAATTAACTATTTATAAAAATAAAAATTGTATTACCATTTAAGAACTCAACAAAAAAATAAAATAAACATACAAATGTAGAGGGTATAATAGATTCAAATATTTAGTTTCTTATGTGTAATTTTAAATGATTTAAAATTTAAGTTTTATTAAATATTAATTTTGTGCCAGTTTGACCCATACGTTTTTTAAAATTTTTTATATAACAAACTCATACTGAGAGAAAAATACTTGCTCTGGTAACAAAAAAGCTTAACAATAAATAACTTGGCTAAAAAAAAACAACAACAAAACTTGGTGTTCTTAGCAAATTATTTGTTTAAAGCAGATCAAGTTTAATTTTTTTTTAGCCAAATTATTTTGCTAAAAAGCTGGACTTATTTTAGCAAATTTTTTCCTTTGTGAAACTGTAAAGCTCTCAATCTACTATAAATCGACAATAGGTATAATAATTACTTACAATTAGTAGTAAGGTTGTTTTAGGGGAACACAACTTTAGTTATATTCTTACTCTTTCTTAAATAAATAAAAATAGTTTGATGTTTAAATACTATAGGGTGAGTACAATATGGCAGAAAAGCTTAACAGTACATTGTATTAATAGAGCCTAGGAAAAATAGTATAAAACCCTAGTCGCTCATTCTTCTAAATATGAAGAAGTCAAGTTGAGGAATCAACTTTTTGTTTTTTTGAAATTTTGAAATTTTATTATGTTATGGCAAAATAACTCGTATTTTCAAAAATTGTTTACTTACTGTGAAATGTAACTTATAAGTGTTTCATTGTTTACAATTTTCAAAAAAGTACTCACTTTAATTTATCTTATAACCAGTGGCTAGCGATGTTGCTAAATTGTCAGTTATAATACCACGAGTAGTCAAAGCTATGTCGAATATTTTTGTGGTGGTATCACAAATGGTCATTTCCTTGGAATGAACACTTGGTGTTCCCAAGTGAAATGACTATAAGTGATACCACCGGCAAAATATTCTACTCAATTTTGACTCGAGTTGTATTCGGAAGACTATTCAATGAACGAAATAATATTAAATATAAACATAACATAAATATTCACCATTTTCACTAGTGGTATTTTCAGTACAATTTACCCCACGTGGTTATCTCACTGAAATTCGTTGTATTGGTTATTAACCAAACAATGTTTTATTTTTATTGGTTCAATTTTCAAAAATCAGAGGTGAGTTGAATACTCAGAATTATTCGAAATTTGGTGTTACGGGGAAGTGGACGACAAGGCAAAAAAAACTGTTTTATAAGGCCAACGTTTCGAATCCTTTATTGATTCTTCTTCAAGGCTTCTAATAAATGTCAGATTTGTTTGGCATGGTACCAATTTGTCTCGGCCAGTGGTCGCCGGAAGAATGATGCCAAACAAATCTGACATTTATTAGAAGCCTTGAAGAAGAATCAATAAAGGATTCGAAACGTTGGCCTTATAAAACAGTTTTTTTTTGCCTTGTCGTCCACTTCCCCGTAACACCAAATTTCGAATTAAAAAAATGGACGTAATTCACCAAAATACTCAGAATTATTTTTTTATAAAGTAAAGTATAAATTTTTTTTGGATATTTTTCCGGGGGTCTGTTAACAGTACTCTACATACAACTTACTGTAGAGCTTTTCTGCCATTTTGTACTTACCTTGTAGATATTATTTGTTTTTTTTAGAAATAACTGTGCTGCAGATAATGATACTCTAAATTTAATTCTTTAAATTAAAACATTCTCGTAGCATTTCTCATAGAAACAATATTGGAGTGACTTTTATTTGCACCATAGTGTTTTTTTTTAAAGATATCTAATGTAGGCAGTAATAATGTCAAGAAAGTAATTATTTGTTACTCGAATACCTCTGATTCGAGGATATCCGAAGTAACTTTACAAAATACGTGTTACTACTAGTAGATAGGTGCAATAAATCTTTATCATAATTTTTTTGTAGGTTTTTATTACGTGGATAATATATTTACAAAAACAAATAGGCAAATTTCTTGAACGGCAGAATAGTAAGTATGTAAAATGTTACTTTTGGACCAAGGCATTTGACGTCTTAATATACAGGGTAAAATCTAACAAATTTATCTGTTTTTAAAAACAAACAACTAAAAGAAAGATAAATTTATCTGCAGACCACTAATAATTGGAAATTCGCAAAAAAAACCGTTAAAAATTACCCAATATTTTGCAAAATTATCTCAAGAAAGACTAAAAATGTTGCAAAATATCTCACTTTTTAAACACTTCAAAAAGTTTTTTTTATTGCTGTACTAAAGCATTCGGCGTATGCAAAAATAGGAAAATGAAAATTAAATCAATAATATCAGAATATTTGGCATCTTAGAAAACAAATCAGAATTATAAAAATAAAAATTTTTAGGACCTTGAATTAACAGGACAGATCACTATTATTCGATAATAGCATATTATTTAGGGTGCACAAAAATTAGTAATTTTTAAAAAATGTTAGGTCATCTTTTATTGTTTACCTTCGGAAAAGCAGCAGAATTTTTTTTCAAAATTTGTTTTCTTTCTTTTTTTAATTATTTTGTGAAAACAGTTTCTTCTCTAAGCTGGTACAACTTTGCAGAAAAATACTTTTTGGTCTTAAAAATTAAAAAATAACTAGTATAGGGTACTGTTGTGTGTACCTTAGAGGAAGAGGTATAATAGCCGCACCGATAATCGAGCAGAAGGCAAGGCGTGAAATGGAAGCGACTTGAAAAAAAAGTAGTTATGAAAGAAAGCCGCTTATGTGCTTCTAGCCGTGTTCTTTCTGTTTGAAATTGACCCTTGGAAATTTTTCTGGTGTTTTTTTAAATTATATAATATTTTTTTGTGTTCCACTAGTCTTTTTAGTTGTTTTTTCACTAAATATTTGTAGAAGAGCAAGGGTATATTGGCCTGACATTAATACCATTTCATCTCCAAAATTAATAAAATATGGTGTAAATCTGGTAGATTTGCTTTTTGATATTTGATTTGTACAAGTTATTTTTCCTTTTATATTCTATTTTACTTAGATGCTAATGTAGCTCTCCTCATCATTTTCATAGTTCGATTAGTTTTTTCATTGGGGTTTGTGGATGATACAGAAGGAGTATACGTATATGAATAACCAAAATCAGAGCGTGGTATTGGTTCAGTAATAGTAAGGGCTATCTTTTGTCAAGTATTTTCAGAAAGTTTTAGGGTTAACATAAAACCTGCCGGACCCTGATTGGGTGAATTTTACAGAAACAAACATTTTATATTCGCTCAAGTAAGGTGCTACATTGACGCGTTTTTAATCAATAATCAAGATCTGCTACTGATATGATAATAACCATACCCGACATAAATAGGCAACGAAACAACCGGTGACGAAGTGACTTAGCCTTTCGTCAACGCGTTAACGGCAATCATTTAGCTTACTGTTACCAACAGAAACATCATTTCCTATAATGTAATAAAATTTGTGCCTGATTCTCTATAAAAATATTTCTACGGTATCAATAATTAATTTGACAAGTTTCTCATGATTATGTTGACAAGCATCACTAAGTTAATCAACAATGGATCTATTTAATAATCAACAATATTTAAATATTTGATGACAGGAGAAGAATTATAAACGAACTATTGTGAAATAAACGGAATATTTAATTGCCACAAGCTGAAAACCAGGCAATAAATAAAGTAATCGAAATGTTGAAATGTGATATTTTTAATTTAAAATTTCAGTCGGCATTGGCGTTGTTGGCTAACACGAGCAATTAAATAATTCAGATTTTGAGGATTATCGACATTATTCCCAATAAAAAATTGTTGTTTAATAACAACCTGTGCCGCACATGAATTAATAAATAAATAAATTCTGATAATTTATTGGTCGCGTGTAGGCGACTCCATGCGCTTCAAATTGATTAATAGGTTCTTACAAATGATGAAACTTGAAATTAATAACGTCGTACAATATTATTGGATGGTATTTGTTATTCGGTGGAAACATGGAACAGCAACAGCTCCAGGATAATCATTAAATTACTCGTAAAGGGTTGAGATCAGGAAAAAACTCGTTAACACTTCATTAGCGGACTACCTATAAAGCACAAGTAATACAACAGAAGCTCATTTGTGATGCGCCTCCTGCTAAGCCATTATCCTGATCATTATCTTACAGGACTCGTTATGACAAACTGCTCCAGTTCGAGGAGTATATTTAAACGGTAGCACGCTGGGACTACTCACGTCGTTTGTCCCTTTGAACTTGCAATTATTTCTTCAAAGAAGGGAGTTTTTTAAGTCACTTTGAAATTTCCCGAGATACGTCTTGCTCAGATTAGGATCAATAAAGTAATCGGTTGTTTTGTGGGCGGACAATATCATTTTTAGATAATATGTTTTCACAGTGGGCACTAAGAGATTCCCCGAGAAACTCAAAGTGCATCTGCTGGAAAATTGGGGATTAATTTTTTACTCGGAGATTTATTTTCAAAACTAAAGCAATAATGTTTAATCTAATACTCTTGTTGGATGAGAGTGTCAAGTTTTGGGGCGGATTGGGCCTAATGCTTGGCATGCGTTTTACTTTAAAAAGGTAATTTCACAGGATAGAGAGTCTAATCGAAAATTCTATTACGGGAATCAGCTTTGAGTTGAATAATTTATCGTGTTTGTATAATGAATACCACCGGTTTGTTGTATATCCGGATTAAATAAACTTCGGTGTGGACGAGAAAGTTTTGTTGTTGCTAAATAACACCACCATTTGTACTTCAGTCTTTATTAGTTACACAGGATTTACGTTTAACTAAAAATAGTTTAAATATCTTTGAAAGATTAATCCGGTCTTGGGTTACATCGTTTGCATTTATAACAGTTGAGCTAAATAGATACTTAATTTAAAAACCTTTCAATTAACACTATTTCAAATTTAAAAAGAGGATATATTTTAAAAAGTTGTACAACAGTTGTAAAGTTTATTAAATAATATTGACACTTTTTAGGCTTAATATGTTCAACTTCTGAATATACAGCTCTAGATTCAAAAAATTTCAATGAAACTTTTAGTGATTTCTGTACAATTTATTTTCGCACAAAGAATCACATTATTGTTTGTGCAGTCTGACCAAATCTTAGATTAACTTCCAGAAAGTTGTCTTACCTGTATAACCAAATACTGCATTGATAATGAATTGGTTAAACAATTTGTAACTTTGTGAGATAGGCATAAAATATCCAAACAAAATTACTAATTGTTGTTCTGTTTCAACTAACAACACTTAATTATTGAACTTCTACGAATGTATTTTTTATTAGAAGGACTTCCAACTGATATTTAGTAACGTTCGGTGGTTTCAAATGACTGTCGTTACAAAATATGTGAAGAGGAAAAACTCATGAAAATCATGAACTTTAACAAGTTAAGAAAGTAAAGTCAAGAAGAAAATTGAGGTAGGGAAGCGAAAGAATAAGACCCAAATCTAATAGAAAAACTGTAATGAGACGTATAAAAAGAGAAGATTTTTTCTTTAAACTGGATAAGTTATAAATGGAAAAACAAGAAAAAAATTGTCATTAGGGAGCAAAAGAAAAAACTCAAAGTAGAACGAAAGCTGAAAAAGATGTAGAAGAAGAAGGTCTTTTCTTTAAATTCAAATACATATAGAAAGGTACAGCAACAAAACTGGATGCAATACAACATATCAACAAAATGAAAGAGAAAATTAGCATACAGAAAAGAAGTTAATGAATTAAAACAAGAAGTCATATGTTAGATAGCAGGTAAATGTGGTTAAAAAATTAAAAAAGGAAAGAAATAAAGTCAGCGAAACTCAACAAATAAGCTTTTGTATAGCGGGGCGTACAAATACCAATTTGAAGTTTCAACTGCCACTTAAATCTGGAACAACAAAAAACGCTAGAGAATTGGTATTGAACCAAACTTTTTTTAAACCATTATTATATCATTTCTCAGAAATGGGAGTTTTAAGACAGAAAATATCGAACGTATTAGATGATTAATTTTAGGGTTAGTTTGAAACTGTTTCAAGAACATAGACAAAAAAAAGTTACCGATTGACGTTAATTTTAGGAATCATGTACTGATAAGAATTAGGAGAAGAATATATCTATCTGCGACCTATGCGTGACCAGCCACTAACATGGGGACATTGTTGTCATGGAGGCTATCATTTCTTCGACTTTCAAAGATTTTTTGCAGTTGAGGTAGTTTACAGGCTGAAGATGATCGATCATTCTTAATGAATTATCAAGGTTGATCGTAAACCACGTGTACCAATTAAGCACACTATAGCGTTCGCATTGTTTTGGGACTATTTACGACTTTTGTAAACTCTTTAAAATGGTTATATCCAGAGGAACTGGAAAGGGAGTAATAAAACCGAGGAGTTCAGAGCAATTCTCTTAGTATGGTACATACACTGACCGAAACTGGTTAAAAGTAGGGCATTTGGAAAGATGGTACCGAAGATAGGTTATTTATTAATCTGTGTCTAACATTAACTATTGCTGAAAATGGTAAAGAAGTTGTATTTAAATTCTGAATAATGGTCAGTTTGCGTTAACAGCATATCGATTTTTAGCGATACAACAGGATCACTCTGAAGTAGAGACATAGAAATAAACAAAGAAGGGCATTTTTTTAGCCAAGAAAGGACTTCAAATGGAGTTAGTAGAACTTTAACTCATCTGTGGGATTGGCTACAAGACTGCTAAAGGTAAAAGAACTGTTAAACAAAGGTCATAGCTCAGAGGATTAAGGCAATCACTGATGTTTATTAGAGAATCTGTAACAACTGGAAAAGTTTAGAGAGCTACATTTCTAGAAAACATTTTTAGAAAGAGAAGATAATTTTGTAATTCAGTTTTAATATTACATAAACCTTTTATGTAGATCAAAGGAAGTTTTCTTTATTTTGGACGACTAATTCTGCATTGTGGTTGGCGCAAGTGGGAGCTGAATTTTACGGATACAACATTATTATAAGGAATGGCAAACATTAAGAACTTACTTTGCTCTTGTTGCCTCACTTGCTACTAACTTCCTTCGTTAAGTTTCAGGCACTTTTCAATTTCCAGACAGTAAAATGTGACAGTTTTAATTCAACTGTTTAGTAGAGAGTTTTGTAATTTGCAAGAAACAAAAATTTGAAAAAAAGAACTGGAGTTGGGCAACCGCTAATTTTCGCAGCTTTTAGGGCTTTAAGAGTTCAAATCTCTTCTAGCTAACAAGGTTACTAACAAATTTTTAAAGATTTTACGGCCTATCACCTGCTTTTTTTCGCACTTTGTATACGTTTCCATTTATCAAACACCGCTACTAGCACTGATGTTCTATGCTAATAGTACTTTTGTTTGCTACTACTTTTTACTCTCCAAAATTAAGGCATTTAGTTTTGTTTTCAGCACTTTGTACTTATTTAAAATAACGTCACCTTTCCATCATAGACCGTATCTCAAAGTTTATGTTTTCAGTGATAGAATTTCATCAAGTTTGCCTTTTTTTGTTGTCAACAACACCTCTATCAAAACCTATGGCAAAAAACTTTTAACCTTGGACCTAGTATGAACTGAGAAAAGTTTTTCAGATGCATTACCGATCTCAACAGATGTATTTTGGGATTCTATTTTCTAAAACTTTACAATTTTTTGGCGATTTAAAAGACCATCAGCTTGTCTGAAATTTAAGGGATTGGTCAAACGTATTTCTACGAACAGTTTCACGACCAAGTTTTAAAAACTTTTTATCAAATTTGCTCAACTTTTTGGTGGAATTTTTACAGGATCAACTTATCATCACATCATCACCAACCCCGACCATGTCGTTTATTTTCTTGAATCACTTGCTTTTTTTAAGAATTAATTTTTGTGCAAAGCTGGTTTTATCCTTCAAGCAGCTCTTAGGTCAACCTATTCTTTCTGATATCTAGGAGGTGCCTTAATAGTGTCAATAGTATCTAGAACCACAAAGTAACTCGACAAACATTTTGCATTCACCGCCTGTTGGCTTGTAGGTACTGGCGTAAAATAGAAAAATGGTTGTGGGGTATTTGGAGCAAATAAACTACTAAGAATCAGCAAAACACAACTTAATAATAGAGATGGACTTCTAACAGAATGCTGATCTAAACTATAAAAATGTTTAGGACTAGAAGAAAGTCCTAAAAGAAGGACGTTTGAAAAGAAGGATAAAATCTTTTTACACATTTTTTGTCAAATTTTAACAAAACTAAAGGTGGGATCACAAAAAAATGGACTTAGGAAACAACTTCTTGCTCAGGTTTAAAAGTTTTGAAAAAGAGTTTAAGTAATTTTGAAACATCGGTAATTTAGCAAAAAATTGTCGTTTGTTGTCATTTTCTCGTATTCTTGTCTTTATTAAACCAAATAATTCTTACAAATAACACAGATTTGATAAATTTATTTAAAAAAATGGTATAATTCAAAATAGAAATGTTTGGGGGCATAACCTCTTGCGCTTTATTTAATTTTAGATATTACAAAGAGAAATTATTGTATTTGTATTACGAAACTAAGAAAAGTAATAATTGTCAATTTGAAACATTTGTTTAAATGTTAAATTAGTGATTTAATTTCTACTTCATTTTTGAACTTGAAATGTTGACTCTTGATCAATTGCTTATTATGTTTTATATCACAAAAAATTAAATAGGTGCTTTACTTTTACATATCTGAATATCGGGCGTTTAAATAAAAATGATGTTTAATTTGTTATAAACTTGAAAAAGTAGAGGCTAACTTGACATAGCATTCGTCATTTATCTAGTACTTCTTCTAAATAAGTAAAGGTTTTTTTTGAGAATTACTAACTGCTACGCCAATAATTGGTATATATTGATTGCAGTTCTAAGACTCATTATCTATTGAAGTGACATTATATCAAGTATAAGGTGCCACACTCCCCTTACCGTTTTGTAATTTTAAATCTAGAGCACACTATAACATCGTTTTTATTTGAATATTTGTTGCAACTAAATTTATATTTGTTAAGAAGAGAACAACAGTTTTTTATACATTAGTTAATATACTGTTATATTGTTTTGTTAGAACAACAAATAATTTTAACAAATAATAATGCAACTTGGTACAAGTTTATAATTATATTGTCGACGTTTCGACTTTGACTTTAGGACTCTTCAGGACATACTGTAGTGAGTGAGATTATCTCTGTAACTATTGGTTGAGAGACTATAAAAAAATACAACTAATTGCCGATAGTGTGGAATCTTTATTTAAGGGATGGTATGATGATAATTATATTATTTGGCGGCCAAATAATATAATTATCGTAAAGACAATTACTACAAGACTGTTTCAATCACTACTGTGATGTCACACAAAAAGATACATTTATAAATAAAAACGACATAACGGTATGTAAAAGAAAGGACAAAAACGGAGAATAAAATGTTATTTTTTATGTTGTGACTGATTTATTTTAAATTTTTAATTAAATGCACTAAATGGATAAATAAATTAAATTAGTTCTCATTTTATATTACCTTTAGCTATCTTGTGTGGTCACATTTTAAAACTGACGACTTATTAGCATCTGGAAACAATTTGTAAACCAAAAGATTAAGCAATACCATCTTTGAGGAAATGATATTCCCTCTTATTAATGAATCTGTGTTAATGTTCTGAGAATATGTTGTAATTTCACAACCTTATTAGACGGCTTGTTTGTTGCCAATACAATAATTTGCTCCTACGCTTTAGGCCCTTAGGCTTTCTCCGGTTTCATATTTATGTTAATAGCTTCAATATCTTATATTAGTTATGTTATCTTGGATCGGACATCGATATTTTTAGTAGGTTTTGCTGATGATAAAATCCTTTCCTGTTATAGATTTATCGACTCACTAAAATTAGTACGTTATTTTTATGAGCATTTTTTCGAGTGTTTAATAGATCAATATATTCGTAACTGGTGTCATTTTTTCTAAAAGGGAATTTCATGCATGTTGAAGTGGATTTAGTCGAAATGACCGAGTTTGAAAATTAATCAATTCAAACACAATCAGAACAGTCATGTGTCAGCTACTGATAAATTTTAATAGAATGTCCTGCAAAATGAACTTCTATTTTCAGATTTGGCTAGAGTTCGAGCTCACATTTGGTATAATAGACAAGCTTTGAATATTTAAAGTTACTCAAAAATTCGTTTAAAAACTTGTGGCTTCGATTTTATCGCAACGATTTGTGTTATATGAGCGCCTCTATTTAATGTTGACTGCTTCACATGGGCTTTATTTTCTGACTTTTATTAACGATGATATATGGATATAGAAATAAAATTCGTCAAGAAAAATAGGATTCCATGATATTTCAATTTAGCGTAGGCTATAAACAAGACACACTTAATGTCTTCATCTCTTAAATGAAATCAGAAATTATTGGCATCATTAAGCTTGACGGACGTCCAAGTTAAAAGTCTCATTAAATAGCAATTAGAAGTAAATGGATAAACATGGAATTAGTTCCCGCTGCTTTTTGTTCACACAATGTGGAGGAAACCGCAGTGTGGGCGAACGTTTTACGTGTGCCTACGCTGATCTTATCAATAACATTTAAGCCCTTTTCGATAACATCGGACGAGTTATGGTTCTGCTTAACCCTATCGTCGTGTGTTCCTAATTTTGCCAACCTACCTTACCTTATTTAAATTAAATGGACAGCTTGACCCCAGCACAGACACGCTTCAGAAATCCCCACTAACCCCAAACTTAATTACGTCATATTTCCTCATTTAAGAGGCCTTTGTAATACTAAACTACCTTAGTGCTTATTTAATGCATATACATAAAAGCTATACGATGTCTATGAAGCCTCAAGCGAACATTTTAGCCGAGGTTGAAAAAAATCTAAGCTCTAACAAGAAGCAAAGCAAGTCAAAAGTTATGATTTGAATTTTTGGCCAGGCTCATCTGTAGAAAAATTACCATTAAAATTACCGTTATACTCTTCTTGAGGTATAAAAATGAAACTACTTTTTTTCAATGAGAAAAAAGAGAGAACGTCTTATATTTTGCAGATGCAGTTTTCTTTTCCATGTTTCTAAAACTGAAAAATTTGTTATCTGAAAGCACTCAAGTTTAATTGAGTCAAGGCAATATATTTAAAAATTTAGCCATATATGTATACAAAGAAACAGAAATAATTGTAATAAATAAACCAAAAATTAATTTATCATGAGAAAGACGCATTTTGAAAGTCATTTACTTGGTATTACACTCAGAGCTAATTTAACTGAAATTTCTTCACATAGAAATAATTGATAGCTTTAGTAGTAGTAGTATATTAGTAGTTTTATAGATTGCACTTAGTAATTAAGACTTAGCCTTAAGATAAACGAGGAACAACAGAAATGAAGCTGCTACAAAAAGAGGAGACAGTCAATTTGATAAACTACATAATAATTTCTATAAGAAATCCAAGGGTATTCAATCTACCCTTTCCCACTCCGTGGTGATTAAATATTTGTTGTCTCGAAACTGAAGTAGGTACTTTAAGAATTTGCGTTATGGTTGTTCAATGGCTGTTTTATGTACTTCGTAAAATGGTGGTCATGAAAACTCCAGTACTCAAATAAAAGCAAAATGGTAAAATTTTACTGGAAGTAAATCATTACACTTATAGTAAATGCAAAAAAATTGAAGGCATTACAAGTTATTGCACTTACATGCTGAGAGAATGAAAACTTGGTGTCAAAAAGCACTCCCAAGTCTTAGACTTTTGATTTATGTATTAAGACAGTGTCATTAATTTTATTGTTGCATGTAGTTATTTGTTTTTTTTTACATTTAAAACTAGCTGTATGGTACTTATTTATTTTAAGATTCAGATAATTATCTAAGCGACAGATTGTTAAGATGAAGATATTTATCTGTAGTTTAACACAATCATCTGCAGATGACACACGAGACATGTCATGAGATAGACATGCAAATAATACATCGCTATCAACAAATACTGATTTGATGGGTATTGAAGTTACTAAAAATGTTTGTCTAAAATGTATTAAATTGATAGATTTTTTCCTTGAAATGAATTTGAATTGGGATATTTGTTCAAAATGTAACAGAAAACCATGACTGAAATAAATAAAGTAACAAAATTCCGCTGAAATAATTAATTTTGTGTAATCAATTCAGTATTTGTTGAGCACCAGAACACCGTGTTGTTATTTATGTATTAAGCCTATAACTAAGGGAATGTTTAAAGCCGACGTGCAACGGATTTCTGTGCAAAGTGTAAAACTATACAGATTTAAAACTTAAAAGGTGGTAGCTAAATTATATCTAAAGTAGAGCTCTCAACCGGCCAAACTAAATTTAAATAACAAAGTAAATTTAGCTGAAACTTATCTAGAAACCAACGAAGACGATTATGTGAGTGATTGGTTCACAAAGACTCGCTGAAACTTAAAGCTAGAAATAGGAATTGACAGGAATCTATAGATATTATTTTGACTTTGGTTCAATTATCTTTGTGTAAAAAAAACATAGATTTTACATTTTGAAAAAATATAACATTTTCAAAGCTAACATTTTCTAAGTGTGTATGAATATAATAAACCGAGTGGCTGTAATCTTAAATTCAAACAGCTTTGGATACCAATGGTCCATCCTAAGTAAACTCCATTTGGTAGCATTTGTCCTCATAATTCCTATCTCATTAAAATCGTTCTGTTATCGTATTTTATATTAGGGAATGAAACACAAATCTTAATTAAAAATTAATTAAAAACGGTGTACAAACTTTGTAGATCTTTGATAGTCTACACGCACTGACGCGCTTAATTTTATGCGGGCTAGACTCAACGTCATAAAATATGTTTGGTTAGTTAATACAAAACGACTCCCGCGCCAGGATAAAATCCACAAATCTCTCGTGAATCACGTCGGACCTACAACTCATACTTTAATTGCCCACAATATTTTTACGGAAGCGAGGAGTAATCTGTTAAAATCAAGTAAGTGGGCTTGTTTCTTGTAAAGCGGTGCGGTATAATTTCAGTGTTATGAAAAACTGCGTGGGGTTTAAAGGCTTAAACGGCGATTTAATTAGTTAATTACCTCAATGCATTTTTAGGTGAATGATGACCATGTACTCATAAATTTATTTTTAAGCACAAAATACTAAATGTATTCTGATAATAATCTGTTTGTAGTTTAAGAAAGTTGAGTAGTGAAAAAATTTAAACCATTATAGAAATTGGCGCATCACAGATTGAAGTATGAGAAAACAAACCCACCGAAGTCGACAATCGAGAAATTATCGAGACCCACGTCAAACTTCAAAAATTCTGTTTTTTTTTTAATTTATATCAATTTACTCAAAGGATATGGGTTATACAGGCTGTTCCTTAATGATATGCGAATATTTAAGTGTGTGAATCTACATGAGAAATTAATATGTTAGTTTGCTTTATAAACTATGGTCTAAAAGTGTTTCCTTACAAAAACTCGGGGTGTTGAAGTTTAGGGGAAAAAATGGAAATTAATTAATATTTTCAAAACCGCTTCAGATATTTCAGTGATATTTAGTGCGTAGTGAAAGTTAATAAATGTGCATATTTTTCAATGCAAAAGAATTTTTAGCTTTAACAGTGGCGTGCGTACGGGTATTGACTTCGATATTTTTTAAGAAAAAAATGGTACGCCAATGGTTTTTTCCAAATAAAAATTATTTTTGAATTTCCCCTTCAATTTAAAACATAAGATCTCTCTTCAGTTGTTTTCCTTTAATGCTGAATTTTTGAGTAAAAAAAAATAAAAACCGTTCTATTGTCTAAGAAAATTAATGTAAAAATTGAAGAATGCAATTTTTATTTATTATTATTAACTTTCACTACGTACTAAATATTACTGAAACATCTGAAGCGGTTCTGAAAATATTATTTTCAATTAAATTAATTTCCATTTTTTCCCTTAAACTTCAACACCCCGAGTTTTTGAAAAGAAACATTATGGAATGAGTATGGACAGCTGATAAAAACCGAAAACTTATCAAAAAGCCAGCATCTCTTCAAGTTAAATGTGTAAGATGGAGCCACCAATTTTTAAATTTACTATAGGCAAATAATAATACACAATTTAAATCTAAAGGGCCATCACTGTAAATGAAGTAATAAATAATCAAAAGAGAAGAGTCAGACAAAGATTAAAATAATTTTAAATTTTGTCTAACCTTTGTAAATCCAAAAGAAAAATCTAAAAGTTCTTACACATTTAACTTGAAGGGATGATAGGTTTTTGACGAGTTTTCAGTTTTTATCAACTGTCCATATTGATTCATTTCTATACTGTGATCTAGATCTTGCTTTAGCTGGAGATAACGATTATTGCATAAATTTTTTAGAGTAAATATAAATAAAATGTATAGTTATCTCTCACCTCAGTGGTTAAATCGAATTTTGTCCAAAACAAAAATGTTTTAGAGGAGAAAGAAAAGAAGTATCTTCTTTGTAGTGAAGAACTGGATTTTGACCGCTACGAGTGATCTATTTATGCTAAATTTGAGCTTCTTTCATATGCCTAGCTACCTGTTTTTACATTTTTTTTATTATGGTAAAATAAAAAAATGCAAAGATTATACTTTATAATGAATATTCAAAATAATCTTGTTTTGGTTCTTTCGCATGCAAAATAATCAGTATAGTTGTAAAACATTGTTAGTAGAGCCGCCATATTGACCGCTATGAATGATCTAATTAGGACAGATTTAGTTTCTTTAAAACAAGTTAGCTGTTTTTGAATTTTTTTAAATTTATTAAAAAGGTAAAATAATTTTAAAACTTTAAAATTTTAAACATAATTCTGTAGGTATATTAAGAATTGTAAGAATTATTATACGTAGAAGGAGTTGATAGATTTCAACCAAATTTGGTAGAAATATTGGAGGAACAAAATAATTAAAAATTTGACTCTAAATTTTAAGTGGTTGCTATAGATATAACTTTTCTTTCAACATTGTTGAAGTAAAACTTCAATCGTTTAAAAGTAGTTTTCTGATTTTTTTTGTTTTCTTGCTTATGTTGGATTGCTCAAGTTTTGTAATTATGCTTAGAATGCAAATACATCGTAGTTATCAACAAATAGAAGGATTCAACTGGGGTTAGGTTTTTTGGATCTGTGAGATTCAATTTTTCGTAAACACATTTTATGTTAAAATAAGTCTATTGTCGGAAAGACTTTTGAAGAAGGAATAGAATGCAGCAAGAAAAGTAGTGAAAACGAGGGACGACAGAACATCACAAAGATCCACGTTTAAGACTGTTGACTCTAAGAAATCAGCGTTTTAGTAAAGATTAATTGCTGAATAAGATAATTTGATGATTAATGGTAAATTATAGACTAAGAATACTCGAATTGAATCTTTTCGTACATTTTCTTTGATATCTCGTACAACATGAAGTTTTGATTTTGTTTAGGACTTTATAGTCGTGCGAATGCTTCGTAAGTGAACTAGAAAATTATTATTTTCAACCGGGAAGATTTTACTATAAAGTGACATCGCTTATGGAAGGATGTTTTTCTTGGTATTTGTCAGCATGCTAGCTGTACACTATTTAGAATATCTTTTAGAACTGACATTGTTAAGCAAAATTTTAGCGATGATTTGGTGTCTACGATATTTTCTATGTGTTTTACGACGTTTTATATCTTTTTTAAGCCAAACTTTAAAATATTTTAATAAAACAACATTTAAACAAGTCACATTTTATTATTAAAAAATGTTAAAAGAAAAATTATTTCTATAGCAAATTTTTATCATTTGTTATGACTTTTTAGTATATCTACAATTCTTATGACTTTTTAGTATATCTACAAGGTCTTATTTAAGTAACGTTAAAATTTTCAGCAGGTGATAGTCTTTGTTAAAAAGATGCTAAATATCCAAATTTGCCTTTTGAAATGTTACTATTTTTTGAGATGTAAGCTGTATTATATTTTTTTTCAAAAACATTATTTTTGATATACACGATTTAGAGTAAAAACTTCTAAATCGTGTATTTCAAAATTTATAAACATTTGTATAAGGCAAATGTCGTTCTTTCAACAATAGCTATCACCTGCTAAAATTTCCAACATTAGTTTAAATTGGAAAAGACTCTATAGATACAAATAAAAAAATAGTTTTAATTTTTTTTCTATTTATGTATATTTTGAAGATAGTGAAAGCGCCAATTAATTAAAGAGCAATAAACTTTTGAGTGCTCTCTTGGCAGTCGTAATTTTTGGAATGACTGGGCAAGTGTCTTCTTCGTTTAGTTATTCTATGACTGCGAATTACTGCATTTTCCGTTTTCCAGCACACTTGACAAAATCGAGCTTTCTCCGTAATCTAATTAAACACCACTGTTGCTCGTAATGTGCCAAGTCGTGACGTCAGGCGACAGATACCCATTCTGATTAATCCTACATTGGCTTCTAATAATCGATTACTTAAAGTGTTATTTGCTGCCACTTAAAATGTCAATTTTGAAGTTAGGCACATGCAATAACGTAATAGAGATTTTACCGCAAAGATAATAGATAGTTATCTTTCTGTTGAATACGTGCGGGAATTAGAATGGAGCGAAATGGTTTGAGGCAGAGCCGTAAAGATGTTTAATATTTAATTTACAGAACATTTCGTTGTCATAAATACTTCTGAATGCACTTAGTGCATCCAACAACGAGCATTTAATTTAAGTTTACATCAGTTAGAATCTCCCAATCGTAAAAATTTAAGGAAAGAACAAATAAAAGAACGTTCCTTTAGTATTCATTAGGATTAAATAATTTAATGGAGATTTCGAGTGCACTTAAATTGTTTGCCTTTTGATTAGTGTTTTTAAAGAGCTTCTATATTTTAGGTTTAGGGTTTGAGGAAACTCAGCGCAAATCGGAATGGAAATTCTGTTCGAAATGTAGTGCAATTATTCATAATTCAATTTTTCTGCTTGTATAGTGAATTTTTTCGAAACCTTTGTCATTTTTCCACTTCAAATCTATTTATTTTATACAAAGTAAAGTGCAATAAAGCGAGTTATTAGTATTAATTTTCCAATTTTCTTCTAAAAATGGTGTAGTACACTTGTCTGAGCAAACATCTTTCCGTTTTGTTTGTTCTGTAGTATCACAAATATTTTACTTATGTCTAGGAGCGTCTTTCCATAAATATATTCAGTTATTTCAAGTAAATGTGGGCAGTTATGGCTATATTTCACGTTCTTGGTTTTCGCAGACAGACAAATGTACCCTTTGCAAATATATCTAAACTTCGTGTGTGTAATAACTTTCTCTCTCTGTAAAGTGACTTTGAAAAGAGTCTCCAAGGATGTTTATCATTTAGACAAATCGCTATTCTGGTGATCGTAGTGTTACAATTGCAATGAGATGTAAGTGGAAAAAGACTTTGAAGAGAAGAAGAAGTGTAGCATCTTTTAACCCCTGTGAGCTATAAACATTTTTTCAATTTTATTTTATTGTATATGTACTTCAGGTTTCAAAGTATGAAAATATATTTTAGAGAAAATCACTCAACAGAAAATAATTTCGTTCACAACGAGAGTTTCTAAAGAGACTTGTTGCGTACAAATATATTTTATTTGTAAAAATATCAAAGAAAAAAGTTCTTTACGTTTAGAGTTGTTATAGGTCTAAGCTTATAAATCTTATATCTAAGGTAAATGTATTTTTAAGAAATGTTTGTAACACCCCGATGTTTATAATCCAACAATTTTACCAAGAAATTAATAATATTTACAAAATCAAATTCTAAATATTATTGAGATGATCTTAAAATTTCAATAATACTTAGAAATATTTGTTAACATAGCTGTCTGGTTTAAGCAAGGAAATTGATGTTAATTGGAACTAATTATATATTGACTTCCTTTTTTGTGATATTATTTTGTTTCAAAAATTCAAAATTTTGAAAAATGTTTTTTAACTTTTACCTTGTTTCTATCTGGTTATAACAACATATAAGTAATTAGTGTGGCTACTTATTTACGCTAAAGTATCTTTTTATGAATACAAAAATTATAGCTACTTGTAGATCTTGTTTAAAGAAGAGTTTTTTTAGACAATTTTTTTCCGAATCTCAACCGTTTTCAAGATAAAATTAGTTAAAAGTTTTGGCAAGAAATTCCATACGCCACTGGTCAAAACAGTAGAATGCACCATTATAATGGTCACCATGATAACTATAGAAAATTCAAAAATTATTACTTGTCATTATGACATCAAATTAATTTTATGATTAAATATTAATTAGAAACATTGAAATTCTAATAATAAAATTATTAGATAGAGTGATTAGTAGATCAATGATTAAAACTATCGCATTTTATTGAAATACGTATTGAACTTGTCAATTTGATAATTTTCCTTTAATAAATTGTCATTGCAGCAATGCATTTTTGATTTCTATGGTTTTTTGAATTTACAGAATTTTATGAACGTATCGTTCTTTTATAGGAGGGACGCCCCAAATTTTTCGCAAAAATGTTATCTAGAAAAGTTGTTTGTTTTGGTGAGATCTATTACTGGTTAAAATTTTTGTATTTATTTCTAAAACAGACTGTATATCGGGTGTGTCAAAAGTCGCGAAGATCCTTTAGTGGGCTGATTCCCACCATAAACAAGTAGTATGTTACTATTTTTTTACCGGGCAGTGTTGAAGAAAAAATAAAAAAAAATACTTAAGCTGATTGAAATTGAAATATTTCATTTTTTTTTATCAAAAAACATATTTTTACCTTCAAAAACATCTAGAAAGGAATTTTTTAAGTATTTTTAGTAAAATTCATAAGGTCCTTTTTTACAATAGTTGCGAGAGGACCGAAAAAAATAAAAATAAAATAACCAAACATTATTTTGAGTTGTACCGAGAATCATTTCAAGAATCAAAAATAACCTAAATACAAAAAATTCGGTTTTGATTTCATAAAAAATTAGCTTTTTTGTCAGAAAACGTCTACAACCTAAATTTTAGTGAATTCTGAGACGAATCTTATCAAACAGCTTTGTTGCAACTATGATAGAACTGATTTTTATGACGTTATGACTATAAAAAAATTAATATTATAATAGCACACAGCCGTCTGAATGAATGTTTGTTTTTAAATTGACGTTTATATACGTTTATAAACGTCAATTTCAAAAAACTTTTATTCAGACGGCTGTGTAATAGTATATTAAGAACGTGTTTCGAAAAGTCAACTTTTGTCGCTCTTGTCGCTCGAATGAGTGCAACAATGACTTGAGAAACGAGCTCAAATTTGTCCAAAATTCTGTGTAAGTAACTCACAAATAGTTTTTTTTATCTACCGTATCGGTTATTGATTGACTACTTCAATTGGCATAAACACAGTAAGGAAAATCTAAAAAAACATTGTAACATTATTCTTAAATTACCAAATTAGTTGCGAATCTTAGCGATTCCTCTCATCGTTATTTTAGACCAAGCAGTGCTATATATTCATGTAGCAAATACTTTGTAAATTATCAAACGCTATGAGGGTTGTAAATCGTCAAAATAGTGGCAGAAAGCTATTTCATTTTAAAGCTGTTCTAACTTCAAAAAGAATGTTAAAGTTATCTCATTGTAACCGCCGCTTGTCCACCCTATTTTCGAATAGATATTTATTCGAATAAAATTATTATAATCTCAACGCTAACATAAACGCTGGAACGTTACAAATCACGTTTTATTCCAGCGAAAGCGTATTAACAACCCGAAAAAAGTAAATTGCATTAGTACTTTACGCACGCAATTTGGGTGCTGAATCGGCAAATACGACACCCAAATCGGTATCTGTTACAGAAAGTAGAAAAGTAGAAAAAAATACTTAATTATAAAGTAAATTTATAAACAAATGCTCAATAATTATTTTCTAGAACTAAATCTAGCTTAAGCATTTACGGTGAGACATATCAGCTTGTAAAATCTAAAGTTAGGGTGTAATAGACTACAAATTAGCATTGTAGACCTGATATTTAAAAGAAGGTAGATGTGCGTAATTCTGAGCTTTCTCAAATCTGAGATTTTTCTGTCAATTTATGTATATTTACTTTTTTTCATTTCAAGTTTATGAGCAATTTATGAATTTAATTAGTTACATGTCGACTGGTTCCTTCGGTTGAAATAAGCTGGGTACGTATTTTTTTTAATTGGTAGTAAGGCGATGATTATTTCTTTTCTACTTTCTTGATTTTTTTTGAATTATTACTTTCTTGAAATTATTTTTTACAATTTTTTTTTAACTGAGAGCTTACCGTTTATACAAATAATTTTCTTTTTTTGGAAAGAAGACTTTCACAGCCAGAATCAATATTTTTCCGGGATAGGACCGTGTCATTAGAGTTTTTTTACTCGATGTTTCGCCAACTATTGCAGGGAGCTTTTTCAGAAGTGAAGAATAAAGTGACAAACCCAGACTTTTTATTGTGAGTCTACCTAAATTTAACTATTTTGAGTATTAACTTAAAATTAACCAGAACAAGAAAAAATAGATTTTAATAAATTTTTTATTTAAATGACTTTTAATTACCTAAAAGTTCTACCCTAGACTAGGCGGACAGATATGAGTAGTCATCGCCAATTTTTATTTCTTTAACATTTTTATTATCTTGCAGTGCGCTCTGACTAGACGACGAGGTTTTTTCTTTTTCTATACCACGCGGACACGAAATGGTATTATTTTGTAAGAGTATAAAATGTTTTTGTTTGTTCTACCACTATTTGAGTATTGATGGAATATTTAAAGGAAGAAACAGTGTTAGTTCGACATACATATATATAACAATAATAATCAAAAAATATATATTTCCTTAAAACGAAAAGTATAACTGAGGACATTAAAAAAATTTAAAACTCGTACATGTTGACATAGAAGTTTTCTTAAAGGCTAAACAATTATTATTGAATACTCGTCATTTTTTATTCAATCCTTATTGATTCCTTTGCACGCAACATTGAAGCTTATAAGTTAACCCACATTTGAGACAATTTTATTGATAAATTACTGTTTTAAAATTTTTATAATTGTTCCACAATCATTTTTATTGTTTACCTAAGTAGGTATATTTAATTTAGTGTCTTCAATTATAAAAAGGAAACAAAAATAAACAAGAATTTAGGTAGCATTTAAATTATATACATTTTACAATTCACTATCAGGTCATTAATACGTAGTAAAATTACTTTAATAAGTGTTCACTGCGCAATTCCCTTATCTTTATTATGATGAAACAGGACTTCCTTATGTGAACTCGTGAAACCACTAAAAGATTAGTTGACTAGAAATTAGTCACATTACATGTACTGAACCTTTTACAGCTGACACTAGAAAGTATGACACATTAATAAGAATACAACACGCAACATTCCAACAATCCCAAACAATAATTCAGCCAACTCCTGAAACAAACATCGTCGAAATTAGACGTAACAGGTATTCTAAAAGAAGCACTACGTGAAGCAACTTATGGCCTCAGAAACCCATTACGAGCCCACTTAATCGAATACATCGATACTTCACCTCATATCCTACTGCGTGAACTGCTTAGTGCACTACAAAAACATTATCCAAGTTCTTGTATAAATTACCAGTGGCGGCGACACTCCTAATTACGGTTTCTGTTTCATTAGGCCATTACCGTATTATGAAGCCAACGAATCGACGCTGCTAATGCGTGATTCTCTCTTGTAAACTGGTATTAAACCGATCGTGTCCTTATTGAGTAATGGCACCAGATAGGGGATATACAATCCTCAATATCACGTGAGAAAATACACATGATGGGTATTCAAGTGATTACCAAGTGAATATCGAGTGAATTACAAGTTTGGAAATGATTATCAAGCAATAAGCTTCTGATATCTAATAAGAGTAATAACACTATTAAGTTTCATCTATCGGAAAGCAAGATTTTTGCACATAGCTTCATTTCAATGTTCAAAAAACATCTTAAAAATCCGCATTGTGTGGGCTTCGTGAGATTGAAATATGTGGTCGAAGATACATTTCAAATGCAGTGGTTAACAATTAAAACGGAACACTCTAAAATTTTAACAAAATTTAAAGTCTTGTAACTTCTAGATATTTTTTTTATTTGGGATAATATTTTTCTCCTTGATTGCTCATTTCTTTAACTTTAAAATATTTAATACAGTGTTTTAGTAGGTTTAATAGGTTTTGAGTAGGTTCAGGTTAGGCATAGGGTTAACTCTTCAAACGATTTTGCAGATTTTAGGCTAACAAAAAACTGTTTTTTGCGGTATTAGCAATAATTTTGTTAATTGATGAAAAATTTTTCTTCTTTTTGTCTTATTGTAAACATAAAAGTTTAAACTTGAATTTTGAAAGGCAGTGGTAGGTGCTTAGCATTACTTGTGACACTCGACTCCCAAAAATGAGCAAATTCTTAAACAGCTCTGAATTAATTTTAGTTTGGTAAAAGAAATATCACAATTTAAGGACGTATTTAGAAACATGACTTGTTTTTTTTTCTATTTCAAGATTAGCATTGGGTTTACTCAGTATTAGTCAGTGTGCAACGTATGTGCAAATTGTTTTTTTTATTCAAAGTGTTGGATTAATAATGTATTATTTATTTCCACTATACACACGATATCAATAATTGATAACACACTAATAACGTTTATGACTTAATTCAATCACGTCGCTTTTGAGTACATGGCTTATTCTTCACTCGCTTGTTTGGTTCTCACTAACTGACTAACTGCTTGGTCAATGTCTCCGCTCCTTGTATAACCATATGTCCTTTTGCAATGGGTACTTTCTAGAGTGGTGACATTTCTCCACTCAGGCGATGCGATGACACTCAATCTCGGTGGGTCTTGGGCGTGTCTAGCAATGTTTTTTTCAGAACTAACAGATAATATTTGAAAAACCTAATTTTGTTATTTCTAGATAGAGAGTTTGATTCAAAAACTTTCTTAGCTTTTACCACATTTTGATAAAACGTACCCATTTCAAATAAAATTGAAAAACTGAAAGTCATTGACAGTGCTTCTTATCACTTGGAAATGAATGACCGAAACATTGAATTTAACACTAAGATGTTAAAAACAGAACTATTTTAGTTGGCAAAAACCACAGAGAAACAAAAGAATATGTTATAAAATAGTTATTTCTAATGAAAGCGTTACAACTATCAATTTTAAGTAAAAATCTTGGAATTATTAGAGAAAATAAGAGATCACTGTTATAAGCCAAGTTTTACGAACTACCATATATCGTTGTGACTTCAACGCAATAAAGATGGTTTGAGGAATTTGTAAAGATTATTAAAGTATGGTCCGAAATTTTTTTAAAAAAATTTAGACGCTGAAAATTGTTATAGAATTAGTTTTATATTTGTATCAAACTTTTAAACAATCTCTTAACTATCTTTATTATACAACAAAATTTAAATAACCGACAAGTAAGTGTTATTTTTAATTAACCTAAGTTTTTTCTTCTCGGTCTGCATAATTTTTTGAACGACAAAAGCATCGATTTCTCTAATTTTTTTTGGATAGATGGTGGCGCAATTGTTTCTTGTTTTGTGCTTTTCATCCATTATTATAAACTTTCTGACTCAATATTGCCCAGAACTTTTTAATTGTTCAAGCCTGAAGTACCTAAAATAAGAGGATTTTCTAGTTTTGGTACAAAGTTGATGTTGTTGGCCTCATACCAGTTTCTTGTAATTCTTGAATAATTGCATGTTTGGCCAAAACACTATGTCATCATTTTGATGATGTATGTTTATAACCTGAAGCAGTTTAGAGAGACATTTCTAGATATAACGCTTTGCGTTTTTAACTAGAACTAAGAGATGAAGCCAGTCTTAGAAATGGTACACCATCCAAAATTTTGTTCCTAAACGTTTTTTTGTGTTTAAATTTAACATCACAGCGACATTTTCCTAATTGTCTGTGTAAAAACCATTATTTTCTTTTATCTCATTGTTGGATGATGTAAAGTATTTTTGTCGTTCATCACAATCAACGTGTTGACAAAATGCACTCGTCTCAACGCGCGGCAAGATCTCGAAATTTTTCTAATTGAGTTTCTATGTATTTTGAAGCTTTTCTCTCTTTCTTGAAGACAATATTCTTAGTTGATAATGCTTTGAACACCGTGCTTTTTCCAATATTAAATTTTCTGGCAAGTTTTTGCTGTGACGTTTAAATTTTGTGTTTAGGTGCATGAATTAGTCTAGCCTCTCTTAACTAGCTTAAAGCTTGCGGCCGACCGCATTTTAGGCAAGTTTATACATGGTATCCCTTTTTCACATGTATGATTTTGCGATAAATTGTCGATTTTCTTATATTTTGGTTTCGATAAATATTAACAATCACTGGTTTCGACATTTGTCAAACCAGATTATAAATGCCTCGACGAAGATCAATTTTGTAGGACATTTTGCAAAGCAGATATCAAAAATTCTTGCATTGTTTATTTAGATTCCATGACTGCTGACATTTTATTTCGATGATCTGCTGTATTACATACATTTTTGTCATTAAGTCTAACCAATGAATTTTTTCCCAAAACTTTCGAACCAGAAGTTGTCATCTACACATGGCAAAAATGATTTTAACACTACTAAATATGTGGAAAGATATCTTGAATACACTTACTCCAGAAATACAGAAATAAAGAAGACATTATAAAATGTTTGGAACATGAAATAGATTGCGATAATGAAAATATAAACACTAATAATTATCTGTCTTGCTTATGAAAGTGACACAAGTGGAGATGAATATCCTGATGATCAATTTTTTTATATTGTAAATATTTATTTAATAACAAATTCAGTAATACATGTTTAATAAATATAATATTGTTATAATCAAGAATTCTTTATTGAATATTAGCTTTTTATTAATAAATACTTAATTTTAATTTATGTAAATTTAATTTGCTTTTAATTGAGCTTTTGGAAAAATCTGTGGTTTTTCTGATAGGATATTTCATTGAGAATTTACTATTTAATCGAAATTAAACTGCCTTGTGTAAATTTTAATTATTTTTTCTAACCACCTAAATTCTATTTAAATTTTTATTTTATTTTTTAAATAAATTTGGCAAGTTTTCATTTTCAAAATGTTGATAGGGTAATTATGAGATTTCAACTGAAACGGTTTATATACTAGACTTGCGTTATAAGATCTGTCTCTGTGATCACGTTAAACTAAAAAAAGGTAGATATATTTGTACAATAAATGACATTCCGTTTTTTGTTTTTTTCATTGCTGACTATGACGCAGAATGAGATGGCAATAGAAGAGTAGCTCTTTACTTGTTTGTACGCTTTTATAAGAAATCGGAATAAACTTATGGAATGATTTTTATAACACTAGTTTTGCTTTTAGAAAAATTAACGTGGGTAGAACTTCAGAATCTCAGGAAATGCAAAAATGGTGTCTTCTTCAATTTGAATGAGATCACTGTTTGAAACTATTTTAGAATTCCAGCGATGTTTTAAGGTATATACATAAGTTGTTTTAAAAGTTTGAAAGTATATGATAACGGATATAGACTAAAGTTTGAAAACGTGTTATAAATTTTCAATACCTCTCTCCAGATTATGTTCGTAAAAATTCTTATTTTCTTGCGGATGTTTCGAGACGTTTAATATTTCGCGACACGATTTTCCTCCTGGATGATTTATGATCCAGAATGAATACTGCTGTGTTGCTGATATATCATTGGTAAAAATCGTATTGCTGCGCAAACACCATTCACCAAATTGCATGCCAAACATTGTTTTTAATCACACTTAAACTGACATTACCTCAAATTTTTATTTTTTCTCTTGAAATTATTTTGGGGAATAATCCCGTATAATTTTATTTACACATAAAATATAGACGGAAATTTTAGTGGTTCGTAAAATCTTGATCAGAGGCGACGATGAGGTCCCATAAATTTGTAAAACGAGATGAAAATTTCCCATCTTTGATGTTTGTCGTTTAGGACCATTAACACATCGTTTAAAAAAGAAATATCACACCCACATATAAATATCTAATACTACATAATTCACGCATCTATTGCGTCATTTTAAATAAAACCTTGCGGCATTAATTTTTTATTTTATTTTCAGGTGAATTTTATGGCAGGATACGCAGAACCGTGCAATAAATGAGGGAAAAATGTATGGAAGGAAGCAAATGAGGCGGTTAGTCGCTCTCCTAATCCTGGTAAGTGTACAAGCCTATATTTTTTTTAACTCGCATTTATTTCTTAGTTGTATTCTCTCCATTATTCGAGTATAAAGGAAAATCCGTTCTTTGCATTATACATCTATTTAATTAATAACTAATTTCAATCCTCTCTTCTCTCTTAATACTCCCGGACTCGACATTTTGAATGCAAATTGAATTTGCATATTGCTATGCGAATCTACAGTTTTAATAATTGACATATATATACCTTCAGAAGCAACCACGACGTAGTTATTTTAATTATTTGGGATAACTCTTCATGTGTGGCAACGTTACGAGAATCGGCTTTTCATATTCGAGATTCTGTGAATTTTAGAAATCCTCTAATACAAATATTCACAAAACTGTTTTGTTTGCACGAATAATTCAAGTCAGGGGTTGTGTGTTTTGATGTGTGTTTCGTTTTGGGACTCATCTGTTTGGGTGCTTTCATTTGCTAATCAATGACAACAAAAAGTAAAATACACAGCGATTCTAATAAACTCTTTTATTTTCATGGTGCAGTTACAGCAAAATGTTATTATTGTCAAGTGAGAATACGAGTAAACTAATTGAAATTGCCAGAAGCCGTGTCTTTATACTAAATATCAGTTTCGCTCATCATTATCCCTACTGCAACGAACGAGAGGAAAGTAAGGGAGAATAATAGTTTTCTTACTCTAGTTGCGATCCGTTGACATGCAAGTCACCTTTCTATTCTCTTTTTTTTACATATCAGGAGTCGGATTTGGGCGGAGCAATTAGTGTATAAGGAGCAGCGTTTTGTAGTTTTAGTTAGTTTTTCTTAAGAATGTAGATTTAAGGCTTGAAACCGTGTGTTTTGTACTTCGAATGTTTTAATGAAAATATTTTTTTAAAATTTAATATTGTTACTTTACGAATAATGTTTTTGGGCTTTTTATTATAAGTCGAAATTACAATAGAGAGTAAATAAACTCGTATATAGTAAACAAAACGACACAACTTATACATTCTATACACTAACAATTTTTCTCACTAACGCACACCAAAAAAATAACGAAATATAAGATAGTCTATCAATTCGCAAAATTGTAAAACATGTCTTAGGTCTAAATAATGCATACTATTTACATGCTTTTCTTCGTCTTTCTTCTAGTATGAAATGTAAGATTTTCAGCCAGCTTTAAAGCAGCTATATTGTCCTCATAAATGATCGTTTTTATTTGGGACAAATGTTTTAAACCTAATTCAACGAGAATGCTTTTATTATTTATATATTGTAAGTACATTCATATGCACTCACTTTGGTTGATGATAAAACAACTGTTTTTGCTTACAAGAATACTAGGCAAAAGGGCCGCCACCAATTTAATCAAAAAATTTACATATAACATTCTATCTTTTTACGTAGCCTTTTAATTGTTTAGATTTCTGGTCAAGTCTGAGGTCATTGTTTTACGAGTAAAGTAACTGAAATCTAAAAGTTCTAAGATGTAACTAGTTTTATGCTTTACTAGTTTTTACTAAAGATTTACTAGTAACGGTAGTGACGGTCATATTATCAAATCTGTCTAAAAGTTTTAAGATGTAACCAGTTTGATGCTTTGATCTGTCATTTTTAATCTTGTATTTATGTCTAAGTAGTAATCCATTTCTCTAAGATTCTTAGTTTTAAATTTTTGAGAAAAATGTCTTCCAAAACCTTTGATTTTGAGCTGTTTTGATTACAAATTTTATTAAATAGAAACAGGGATCTGCATTTGTCAGAGAAGCTCTAAACGCTTTTAATACATTGTTGAGCCTAACACACCAATTCTTCTAATTTGGCACAATTTATAAAATAATGGTGTTGATGACATCCATGATAAAATTGATGAATTTAGATTTAACAGGATCAGGACGAACGTTTATCATAACCTCAAATTAACATCTGGTTTTCACAATTTGATCCTTAATTTCTTCACAGTTTTGTTTGATTATTAATCTTCAGAATATGAATTTAATAACAGTACTTTTCATAATTTATCATCTTTAATTATCAGACTGGTACGTATTTACTAAAAATTAATTATGGTTTCTGTTTTTTCTGTAAAAAAAAGAAAAGAAAAAGTTCTATGTATGTAAAAAATATTGTACAATTTCCATACTATTGTTTGTTTTTTTAGCCCTGTAGAAGCTTTAACTAATGAAGCAAAACGTCGGCCTGATAAATGTTGGTTTCTTTCGTCCTGATCCTATTAAATTTAAATTTATATAATAATTTTATCTAAGCTGCACACCTGATTTTCTTTCCGTCTGTTTTCAAGAATTTTTTGCGTTTTGTTGCTAACTTCTCTGTTATTTCTAGCAACTGGGATAGCGGCTTGGAGTATCTATAAAATTTTTTTTTTAGTTCTTTGTTTAGATGATACGTACATGCTACATAATATTGTTTTATTTTTATGTTTTTTTAAGCAACTAAGGAAGACAACAATTTTATTTATACTTAGTTAATCGGCGCGAGAGTATAATGTATTCCGAGCTTTTGGTTAAAGCCCTGCTTCGCAAACCTTGCTGTTCGTTTTTCAAACGTTTAATTTTAAAACATCGCGTCTGTTTATGGTTTCTGAAAAAATAAAAACTGCTGTTATTAGGACTTCAAATGTAAAGATATTCTATAATATTAGATCTTCTAGCTTTACCTACTTTGCATCTTCATTGCTTACGAGGTTTTTCTTTTGCTGTACTTTTAGTCTTTTTTTTACCAAATTGACCAAATTTTAGTCTTTTTTTACGACACACAAGTTTTTGGACCTTTTTTTCTGATTTTTTATGATCTTTTGTTCTAATTTTTTAAATTTTACTATTCTGCAATTGGGTTTAATTTTGATTTTTGATTACCGCAGAGCACTTCTTTGTTACTTGAAGGACTTTATTTTGATGAATTTTCTAAATGCATTAGTCTACAAACGGTCTTATTTTGGTTCAGTCGTTTGCTTGGACTATTTCGGAAATGGAGTAGGATTTTTCCCTGAAGGCTTTTTGTTAAGTGAGTGAATTTTTTGTTGACTTTACAACCTTTTGCACTATCTTTTTGTTGATAGTTTGACCAAATTTCTTGCCTTTAAATGCACTAAACGTTTTTGCCACATTCTAAATGTTTTATGTGGTACGTTACTTGCCGAATAGATCAAGCAAGATGTCAGAGAGTTTGTTTTCAGTTTGTCAATCTTAAACGCATTATACAGTTTGCCAATCTTATCGTTCACTAGTTTTACATTTCTGTTTGTATCACAAAACAAATGTCTTGTCTGAAATTTTACTTGACATCATTTTTAGCTATTTTTTTTCAGACAAAAGTTTCTTTGCGAGTTCCGTGTCGAGAGCTTTGTTTGCTAGTTATGTTAATATCTAGTTGTGATAACTATAGATGTGTTGTTTGCAAGGTTTAAATTTTTGTTCAGAGTTCATCAAGCAAAAATCATTTACCTTACTGAGATGTATGAAACGTAGCTCTATTGTCAAAAAACTAGTTGTTATTATTTGCTGATAGCGAAAACAACTATTCCTTATTTCAGAAAAAATAGGAACAAACGACACTGGCATTTTTTACATGTTTTTGTAGGAAGTAGCAGCCTTGCGCCTAACTTCTCCTCATTTGCGACATTTGAATTTAATAAAAGTTAACGTATTTACGCCTGAAGAAGATCAAAATAAACGGTTGAAACGTTATGTTCTTTACAATCGTTTATATTGCTTCTGTCTTATAAAACCAATTTCCACATATAAGACAAGCTCTAAATATAAAGACGGTAAAATGACGAGTTAAAAACCATTATAATTGTATTTTTTTTTTAGTTTTTATCACATACATTAATATTTCTTGTGACTAAAGCATTTTATTATGTAAACTTTGACGTAATTCCGCTGTTCTTGTTTTATCCTCTTTGATTACTTTACGCAAAATCTTCTGGAGATGACAAAAGTGTCGAGATTCGATAGCAAACTTAAAATTTTTAATGATTTTTGAAACGTTGTAGAGCAATATGATGATTAACCAATCTTTGTTGATTTATATTTTTATTTCGTTTAGCTTGTTAACTGCATTAACTTATGACGTTTTGAAGAATTATATCTGACTCAAATTTTTTGTTATCTTTATCTTTTAAGCTTACTGATACCACTGTATTTGTCATTGACCGTTAACTCGGGTTGTAACATTTTTAACATTTACCGCTTTCGTATACCTACTTGTATGCATTATATTTGATAAAATATTTTGAATTCTGTATACTGCATTAAATTGTTAGAATAGCTATTACTAGAAATTAAAAGGAGATAAATTTACTAATTTGTAAAAGAGATTTGATTTTTATAATATTCAAACAAAAATATTATTATGGCACTTTGAAGTTCGATGAGAAACTGAACAAACACTGCAAAAATAAGATAAAATTGAATGCTTTATAAAATTATTTATCGATTTACATATATTTAGATGGGCTTTTACTCATAATTTATCATACTTTTTAAAACAAATCTTCCGTAATTTGAATCGAGTTATGAAAATAAAAACAAAATTTAAATTTAATTAAAAACAAAATGCTTTAACATTTGTAGATAATGCGAATGTGTTTTTGAAAACAGGTAAGTGGAGTCTTATTTGTATTCAACCAGCGTTAACAAAACGATAACCCCCGATAAACCCTTCAGCTCGGAAAATCTGTGAGCACAATTGTACTCGTAAAATATATTTTTTTAATTGGATCCTAAATATTACTTTTGTTGGAAAATATGCTGAATATTTATGACGAAAAAGCCGTGCAATGACTCATCGGGATTTATGGATGATTGATTATTATCGGAAAAATATTTTGGATAACAAAACATTTATTGTTCGGCTTATGCCGAAATTTATCTTGCTTATAAAGATATTAGTTACTCTAGATACAAAGTTGGTTTTCTGTAAATTAGGTCCTGTGAAACTGCAACATTGTCTTTAACATTCCGAAACATTAGGAACTCCAAGTGACCGCAACTACGTTATCCAGACAATGTTAGAGTTGTTGTTGGTTAAACAGCCACGTGAATGAGAGTCGTAGTTCTAAAACTCTTCAAGTATTTGGTCTGTTTTTAATTTTTGTTGTTTGAGGGTTTGGACCACTTGTGTGCTCAATAGCTGGCTACTGATCATTAAAATTGGACAAATAGACCGGAAATGCATCTAATATAAAGACGGAGTTCAGCGGAAAAGTGGTTTCGGGTAATTTATTACCACAGACCATTGGCTACCGCTGTAATACCCGGATATAGATTTTTACTTTTGTCTGTAAACATACAAGTCAACATATCCGATTTTCATTCCAAATCAATACATGTTTTATCGCTTATGCAGTTTTTTTTCAAATTGTTTTTGTTTAGTACATCTGATTTAAAAATTATGACAAGATTTAATTTGAGAATTTTTTGCGAAAAATAAAACCAAGACAAATAAAGAATTTTAATCTTTATTCATCTTTTTATGATTTTGAAATATCAAAATTCACAAATTTTGTTCAAAGTTTTTTTTTACTGCAGTGGTCTTCTATTTGATACCAATAGTCATTTCTTAAAACAGAATATGGGTTTCACGTTTTATTTGGAAAATACAGAGATTACAATACCCACAAGCCGTCGCTGATATAGATATCATTTATATCAGTTTTCAGGCGTATTTGAAATCGGTTCTTATTTTACGGTAAATTCAGAGCTTCGTTTTATTAAAAATTAAAAGTTGATAACAAAAAACTAGTTGGTAAGAAAAAGTGTCTAATTTACAATACTAAAAACATTTTGTTTTTGGGAAAATAAATAATAGATCTGGGTGTATAATACTGAAGCCCTGTTTTCAACAAGAACAATTATTTGTCAGCTTGATATTTTAGATTTTTTTATTTTTTTTACCATTCTATTGTGCTAATTTCAAGTTGAGACACTATTAGTGGTATCGCAAATTTGAATACTTTCTATAGCAATAACCAATCACAGCCCTAATTTTTTTAAAATTTTTTAAGGAAATAAAGATACTACCAATATTGTACTCCACTTGAAATTAGCCCGTAAGAACACTATACTAGATCAAACTCGATTATTTTGAAAACATATCTCAAACGTACCGCTTTAAAAACGATGTTTTAACATTTGTGAAGGTAAGTACCGGAATACTAAAAATAATTGTGATTTTTTTTGTTGGCTTGGTAGCAGATTAAAATTTTTTTGTTGGTACTACATACTAAATGTCGTAATAAATAACAACTGTTCATTTAAAAAAGTTGTCAAGTGTGCTATGAGATTTTAATCAAAGAAAATGTAGCGAAGAAGGGATGTCGGAACTTGATACACAGCTTCACAGTGCGCGCGCAGTCATGATTTGTCGTCGTAACTGACAGTACGGCAGCCGAATTAAACTAAGACATACTTCAAAATGTTTTTGTTTTTTCATAGCACACTTGACAACTTTTTTAAATGAACACTTGTTATTTACTGATGAAGCTACCTTTAACAATGGTTACATGAGCAATTCACATTATTACTTCCAACAAATTCTTCATTGGTTTAAAGAGTCGAGATTCCAAAGAGTATTTAAAGTTAATGTATGGAGCGGGATAGTTGGCAATCATATTATTGGTACGTCTTTTTTTTTTGAACAAAACTTAAATGATGAAATCTATTTAAATTTCTTGAGGAATATTCTTTCTGAACTCTTAGAAGATGTCGAGTTGAATATACGACAAGTCGTTTGGTTTCAAAATGACGGGGCCTCTTTATATTTTCAAAGAGATGTTGGAAACTATTTACCACGAGTGTTTGGACCTAATGTTATTGCTAGAGTTGCCCAGCATGCGCGGCCCCCAAGGAGTCCCGAGTTGACGCCTCTAGACTTTTTTTTGGGCAAATGTAAGGAACGAAGTTTACAGCGTCCATAAAGAAAATGAAAATCAGCTACGAGAAAGAATTGTTGCGTTTTGCAGAGCCATAATCTCTGAGATGCTTAGTCAGAGTTTGCAAAAATTATGAACGTAGAATAGTATTTTGCCAAGAAAAAAAAAGAGAGACAACTTGAACACTTTTATAACAATTATCAAATGTAGTTCTGGTCAATGCATTGTATTTTAATTAAATGTTAAAACTGAGTTTGATCTTTGAACTTATAATGTCTACCGTACAGGCAAACTGCTGCTTCGCAGTTTTTCTGGCACTCTCCCAGTACCAATAACATATCCCTTCTTTTAGAATTAGAAACCATAGTCGACTTGTTTCTACTTAATAAAATGTGGCTACAAATGATCCAAATGAATTGACTCTGGAAGCACTGTCAAAAGTATTGTCAACAATAGGTGCGTTTGGCTTTGCTAATCCGAATGCACCTACTCTGTCTTTGTTTGTCTCATTCAGGACAGATAATCTGTCGCATTATGTAAATTTTGGATTTACTAATATAAAGACTGTTTTCATGACAACGTACGCTCTTTCTGTCTCATCTAATAAGTAGGTGCACAAAGAGCGTGTGTTGTTTTGGATACAGTGTCAAAAAGCATCAAGTTTTGGTCACCGGATAGAGATAGTAATATATGAACTCAATGAAGTAGAAAAAGAAAGAGGCGGTGCACTCGGAGTAGGAAAGCCGAACGCAGCTAATATGTTGATATTAATTCACAATCCTGTATGTTTTAATTTTGAAAATTAAATTTAAAAAACTACGTAATCTATGCAATGTATAATCCGTTGCCTATTTTTGGAGTTTCGGGCAAAAGCAAATAAAAAATCACCATGTAGTTAAAAGATGTTTGTATAAATGGAGCTATACGATTTTAACAAAATAATTCATCTATTCAGACGCGCGGTGAGTAATCTCTAATGTATCACTTTAATAATTGAGTGATTAAAATTTTGATACTGACTTGACCTGACCTGACTTATTGAATTAAGCTTGGTCTCAACAATTAATTTTTTTTTGTTATTTCATTGTCAGATTTGTTTTGTTGGTGTCAGACAAATCTAGATGTCGTAGCTGAGCCATACTTGGAATGGTTTATGACTTATCTGGATAGGCTAATAGAACAATCTGTACTTAAATCAAAATTTTCCAATGACAGCTGTGAGTTTTGACTCCAAACTCCATCTTCAGGTAACTCGTTCTTTTATCTGCCGCTTTGCTATGCCGGTTTTTTTATCTGAATATCTTATTAACTAATCAACCTATTGGTCTAATTAACTTCTGTCGACAATTGATTCTGCTTATACGAACCAAATTTCCGGAAGTTTTTCGAAGGTCAGTCAACAACTCAATACTTAAAAGTTTCTAGTCGGTTATATTCCAGTTAAACAATTCTTCCAATAGTATGTATATTAATAAAAATTGGTATGATTTTTTTTTAGCTCACTTGTTGATTTAATTTAATATTTAATTATTATCCATTTAATAACGAACCGAAGCATTTTAAACCTTGTATTAACTTATCAGATTGATTAAACTTTGGATTGATTGGAAAGATAAAATTAATAATGTGAAAATTAGTCCGAAAATTCTGTGGTAATTTGTATTTTAAACTGGAATCCGGTTACATTCCCCAAAAAGTTAAAAAAATACTATATCTAGATCAAAATTTGTTCGTATTCCAAACAAAGTTACGCAAGTTAACTTTCATAACATGGCGAAGACAGTCCCGTATCTGTGAAATCAAACCTTTCCTTAAATGATTTTTTATCCCATCTCCGACACGAAGGGATGAGAAAGATTACGGTTGTAACTTTTCAGCGACATACGTAAGGGAGATTCATCTTTTTCAAAGGTGACAGGTCAATCTGTTGGGTCCCAGTGTGAACGTTATACTCTGTTCTAGTCTAGTAGTCGACCTGAATCAGCCGCTGTTGACCCAGTCAGCCAACCCTAGGTCGACGTCTGTCTTTGACAAGTCACCCCAACCGTTTGATACAAACTAATACATCCTGTGCCTACACTTCATAAATTTCCGGACTATTTTCACGCTAGTCGTGTCACCTAGCTTTGCACTTTAATGAGGGCACTCCGCGTTACTTAGTTACACGATTGTGGAGCTTTTTTCAGGAACTGCAAAGCTGCACAGTTCACGTACGTCGTAAGTCTGTTGCAGGATAAAACGAAAGCAGCTAATGCGAGACGAGAATAATAAGTAACTGCAATGTTGCTATTAAAGTCATTCACAATGAGAAAAAGATACTTTTTTGACATAGTTTCTACATTTTGTTAGCAAACAAGTGTCAGAAGTAAATGACTTATTACGTGTTAAGTACATAGTTATTTTAATTATTTGTACACATTAACATTAACCAACCAGCCGCAACGCAAATAAAACCGGTTGCTGCTGGTAACGATATACAAGAATGATGTAGTTTAATAATTTTATTAAATACCAAAGTACAAAAAATAAATAAATAAAATCTTAGTATATGGCACAGGGAGTAACATGATTTAATATTTTTTCCTCAATTTACTTGAAAAGAAAATTCAATTTTGTAGGATTATTTACGTCAGAGGAGAGATAATTCTTCTTCATACCCAAATGATTTAGTGCTCTTCATCTTAATACTATTGGCTTTTTGAAATAATCGATTTTACTCCTTCGAAAAAGGAAATTTTAGATATTTCAATTCTAAATATATTTTTTACGTGCGAATTTTCTAAGCGTTCTCTTTTAATGTAAGCGCTATTCTGTATGATTTTAAATAAATTGCTGATTGCAGGATTTTACTTTTTGTCAAAAATAGAGTTACATGTGACATGAGAACTAAAAGAACTCTCTTGATATCAAAAACAACTTGAATTTAATATACATAGTTCAACGTTCATCTTAAGAAATAAAATTTGAAGCAAATACAGTGAAATTTCTCTTGACGGACTCTTCTACGTAACAGACTTTTCTCTGCAACAAAGAGTTTTTAGTGATAATGTTAAAATAAAACATTTATTTAATCTAAAATATTTTAATTTTTAATAGTTTTCCCTTAATTAAATTTTCATAAGTGGACTCTTTCCACAGTATTGTTTCTCACAGTTGTCTATTATAGGAAACTTGTAACAGCCATTATTGAGTTAACCACAGGTACCTTTTTTTTTAGTATAAGATACTTTTGATGAAATTATCATTCATCAAAGTTTATCGTTACTGGACCAAAAGGTGCTTTTGGCTATGTTTCACGTCTTCTTTTAGACATTTATCGTTTTTTTTTATTAAAATTTTTGAGATTTGATGTTTTTAAATTTATGATGTATCTTTGTCTGGAGTTTGGCATGATTTTTTTTAACTTTGTTTTACTGCAACTAAATCTATCTCAGTGAAGATGTTGATATATCTTAATCTGTGTTGTTTTTAAACATTCAAGGGTACTAAGAAAGTTTTGCTATATGAGTCAATCAAGTGCTGAAGAAGTCTGCCTGTTGGTGTATCTTAAGATAAGTTCTTTCTTACAAATATAATTGCTGGGCCAAGTCGCTGGGCTTGCATATTTCTTAGCAGTGACAGCGTAAAGTCCTTGCGATGGCATCGTGGTCGCGAAATGAGATACGGGCAATTTTGCGTTATAACTTCGTGCGTGGTTTAAACCTAGACCAGTGCTTAGAAGAAATGACTCTTGCACTAGGTGATGTTTGTCCACATCGCACGACTATATTTAGGTGGTATAAAGAATTCAAAGGGGAAATTTCACTTTGGAGGACGCTGAACGGTCGAGGAGGCCGAAAACGTCGTGTACGGAAGAAAACATCACTGCTGTGCGGAAAATGCCTTACCAAGACAGACGAGTAACTTACCGCCAGATCGAGGAGATCTTAAACTTATATGCACCAACAATTCGTTCAAATCTGCACGATTATTTGCACGTGAGAAAACTTTGTTGTCTCTGGGTGCCGCATAGTCTGACTGAAGAGCAAATGACACGACGTATAACATGGTGCCGGGAAATGCTGAAAATGTTTGATAATGGACAATCTCATTATGTGAACAGTATCGTGACAGGTGACGTAACTTGATTGTACTATAATGATGTGCCGACCATAGCTCAAAATAAAGTTTGGGTTTTTGATGATGAGGATACACCCGTAGCTGTGAGAAATTTCAAAAAGATGATCGCTGTATTTTTTAAATCGACTGGAATTGTGGAGCGTATCGTTTTGGACACACAGAAGACAGTCACAGCAAAGTGGTACACTGAAAAGTGCTTGCCTAAAGTGATACAATCATTGAAAAAAGAACGACCAAATTCAAGAATGGCCAACTGGTTCCACGATAACGCTCCTGCTCACCGCGCAAAAGCCTGCGCCGAATATTTGGCCACTACAGGGCTGAAAATTCTTGACAGTCCCGACTTTGCTCCCTGCGACTTTTTACTGTTTTCGCATGTGAAAATGAAGCTGAAAGAGAGGTGGTTTTCCAGCGATGCCGAGCTTTTGAGGGCTTTGGATAACGAGTGTGCCTTACTACCTAGGGAAACGTGGCAGAGCTGGTTTAAGGATTGGTTTCGGAGGACGCAGAGGTGTGTCAAGTGTGGTGAAAATTACTTTGAAAAAATTTAATAAATAAGGCTTTATTGCAAAACTTTTTTAGCACCCTAACGTATTTTTATAGACAGGAATTAATCTACTACATCTGAAGATGAATCAATATACTCATTATCTTGCATTTACAGTTGTATTTTCTTAGTGTAACATATTTTGAGGAGACCCATGAACGACTACTGGCTTCTCTTAGAATCACCCTGGTAATGCAAATTGCTCATAAAAACAATTATTTTTAAAATAATTTTATCGTGACATGAAATATTTAGCTTCACTTTTGATCTGAAGTTCAATTATCTAATGTTTTGCTACTTTTATATGTTTTACATTGTTTTTACTTTTTATCTCTGCGCTTTTCTAAAGGAACGACAGGCTGACATTTGGAAGCCTCATTTCAAATTCAAATATGACAAGTGTACTGGTTTTTATACTACCTATTTACAGTCTACATTTATTCAATGAAATGTCTCTATTGTAAAAATCTATGTTGTAAAATACGCATGACACATATGTCAAATAAGTTGGACTGAGAGTTTCGCTGTCGAAAATTTAGTATACACATTTAGGAACACCAGTTTTGCCCTAACAGTTATGAGTGTGAAGCTGCTGGCCTTCGTTACTAACTTTTCCAATAGTTTATATTTTTGTCTTCTTCTTTTTAATCATTTATTTTGCCTTTGCTTTCTCTTCTAAAAACTTAAAGGTATTCTGCAATTTTTTTCTGAACTTAGCTAGTTATTATATTACGATGTAGTCAGTATATTTCAGACACTGTTTTATCTACTATGGTAGATTAAATTATTCTGCAAAGATATTATTTGGCTGTTTTTCAGAATCGTCTCTTGAGCGAAGTTAAATCTTTTGTTATATTTTTTTTTAGTATAATATTATTTATAACTTTTTGTTTATATTTTTACCAATTTCATTAACTTATTCGGTAAGTTTAGCTTTATTTTTTGACTCTTTCTTTTGCAAAACTCGTAACTTTCTGGCATTTTATTTTTGTTTTAAATTTTTGATACCATTGTTACTGGTATTTTTTTGTCATGTTTTAAACCCTCAGCTAGTGTGTTGTTTTTTTCTGCACTTTGGTTATATTTTATTGCTTATTTTGTAGGTGGTTACTTGAAATTGTAGTTTTTTGATATTGTTTCTTTGAATTACACCATAAATACTCATTGTTTCTTTCCACATCATCTCTTTAATACAAAAGAAACTAAGTAGCTATAAATGTTCTCTTATGACTTTTTGCGTCTTCAGGATTAAAGTTAATACTTTATTAGTCTTTACTGAAAAGGACTGAACTGCTACTTTTGTCTCAAGGGACTTAAAATGACATTTAAAATTTCTTGAGATTTAAAATTTACATTTGAAATCTTTTGGAACTTAAAACTGACAACTCTCTTGGGATTTAAAATATTAAAAAATTTCGTATTATTATAAATATGTATTATATAGGTAGAAAATGCACTGTTGGACGAAAGATAATGAGAGAACAAAAGTTGTTTAAAAAAATGAATTATTTATTTGTAGGTATTATGACATTATTTTTTTATCAACCTTGGTTCTGAATCTGCAAAAAATAGTGTATATATTGTATCCTTCTTGATTCAAAATTTTTACTCTTGGGATTAAATGGTGCACTTTTGTTCTTTGATATATAATATACTATTGTAGATTTTTAATTTTTTGTTTTTTTAGGTTTTTTTAGGTACTTAGTTTGTGTATTTTTTCCTCTATCTGATGTCTTTTGTTTTTCTTTTTTTTTTATAAAAGTAAAGTTTGTTAATTGTACCTTTTGTATTAGTGCATTTTGTATATACCTGCTTGTTATTTTCTTTTACAATTTTTTACATTGTTTTCTTTTTAAATGAAAAAGGAGAGGTGAATTGAAAGGAAAGGATAGGAAAATTGTGCAATTCGATGGAAGCATTTTTTTTTTCATAGTGCGATGTTTTAATATAAATTAGAAATAAACTAAAAATTTAAGACAATTACAAAAAATTAATTTCTATCCACAATTATTATTTTGCCAAATGTTTAATTTTTTTCTGATCTTAGTTTTTTTGCGGTTTTTTTTTTCTGTTTTGATCTGTCACTACTCTTTATCTCTTTATCCGTTGTTTATTTTCTAGTTAATTAATAAGGACGGTATGCAGGTTTTTTTCCAGTTAGTGTTTTTGTATTATCTATTGCATATTTTACTAACACTACATAAAAAACTGCTTTCCTAATTTTTGAAGAAGTAAAATTTTCTGTTTGCTGAAGCGGTTATTTTAATAAGAATAATCGCTGCCGCGACCCCTATTGTAGTGATTGTAGAAGCCAAACTTTTCTTAATTAGTCCTATTGTTTACTCTTTAATCAGCAATAAATATTAAAGTCGGTATAAAGCCACTGACCTTTAAAAAAGGGGACGAAATATCAAAGGACAATAGTGGAAATCGACCATTTTCAAACATACTAAATAATGAAAACCCTGGGTCCATGCAGGGCAAACAACCAACAAAACGACTGAAATAGACATACACATATTTTTCTGTGTATTCTGAATAAGGCAACGGAGGCTTTTCTTTTATTACCTGTACTCATATCAACTCGTCAATAACTCAAGAGTACATGTAGACTAATAGCTTGCGTGTCAATGCGTCCAAAAAAGTCGGCTCAATAATACCGCCTTTATCCTGAAGGCAAAGAACATCATAATTCTTTTACATAATTAAGATTCGGCGCCTATGTAAATTTCTTCACAACGTCATGAGGTTTTATATCAATTTATGTTGGTGCTAAAATGCCATTTAATATAACGTGTTAGCCTATATATCATTGGCACAACTCAAGAATCGAAGCGGCTGTATACATCAGCATTCTTTTTATTGGGACCGCTACTACCCCCGACGCCATATTTCTTTAATATTGAATTCTTTATTGGGCCGCTTGAACTAATGCAATCATGAAGAATTTGTAGGCGCTGTACACAAGGATTGCAATTTATATCGTGATAAATAACACGTTGGACATAATTTCAAATTTCTAATCACCTTCCTCTCATAAATTTTGAAATTTTGCATATTTTTACACTTAGATAAGTTAACAAATCGTTAAACCTTAACCATTTACTTTGGATTAACAATACGTTCAAATGTCACAAAAACTCAGTTATTTTAACGGATAATGTAAAATATACTTAACTTAAGTATTTGAAGGTAAATTTTATCTTATTCGTTGATTTTTAGTATGCACAAACTCTACTTCCGCTAGACCATGACAAAATGAGCGGTAATGCTAATGCAAACGCTAAAATTTAGGTTTTTTTTAAATAGTTTTTTGCGCTTTAAAATCTGAAAGCGGACTACCCATATAGAGTAGTGACAAAAATGGTTTTACTTCCGATTTGAGATTTCTAATATGCTCTTGTACTATTAGAAGTGTGCGAATTTGATTTTTGAAAAAAATTGTGAAATATCTAAAGATATTTGTTCGGAATACGCTGTGAAGTAATCATTTCGAGCATATTTTGAAGAGCCGCGATTCAAATTTTTTAAGTTTTGGACGTTTTACTTCAGACTACAAAGTTGGCAAAAACTACAATACATTGTATCATTAGAGTCTTTTTTTTTGAATAGAAGATAAAAATTTGTTGACTTTTTTTGTAGGCTTTAAAACCTAAATACAAGGTTTTTCAGGCTTGAAAATTTAAATTCTGTTTTCTAAAAAAAATACTATTTTCTCTTTTTTCTGTGACTGTAGCCTAGTTTCGACTTTTGATCAGGGTCTTAACAAAAACTTTCAGAATTGTAATGACTGAGAGTTAACCGGAAGGTTCAAGCTGGAAACAACCGCTTAAGCTTTCCGTTGCTCTAGTTTTTCTGGTCTTAAATTTCGGCGAGTTTTCGCAAGCCATCAATTTTATTGCTTTTGTCATCTTCTAAAGGGGTTCTTTAGAATGGCTAGGTAAGGGCTTTAAATTTGTTTGTTAAAACTAGACTTCAAATTACTTTGTAAATTTTATTATTAAAATTTGTACAAAAAGAGACATTTCTATCATAATTAGAAATTTAGTGAACCGCTTCACAATTCCAGTTCTAAACAAAAATAAAAAATTATTTACGATAATGTAAATTTTACTAGTAAAACATAAAACATTGTATACAGCAAAACCTCTTGTTACGGAAATCTTTGATAAACGGAAATCTTTTTTATTAGGTAAACAATATTTTCGTCAAAAACAAAACTGGCTATATTACTCATGTATTTTGTAGTTTCTTGAACGAATCCTCTGTTAGACAGACTCGAAAATCAATTTTCGTCTCACTTAAAAAGAAATTCTAGTAAACGAAAAGTTAATTTTGTCGAAAATGTATAGAAAAAGTATAATTCCAAATTTTTGTCTTAAATCAGGAAAACAGTTTGTTAAAGCTTGATATTTTGGTATACAGTAAAAGCTTTCTTTGAGGACAGTTCTTAAAAGCGGTCGTCTCTCTTATGTACAGGACGATTAGTCTGAAACAAGCAATGTTTTTTTATTGTTATTTTTTAGTTTTTTAGTTGTGACCTTTTATAGCCGAGCAGATTCTAGAAGCGGACAAAAAATTAGAACAGAGTTTATATATCTGGTATTTGCTTATGAAAGCTTTTATTGTATTTATTTATATACCGTTAAGGAAACTTTACGGATATTTATTTGAGATTATTGTAAGTAATTATTTAAGACAATAAATTAAATAAGTTTTCAGAAAACAACCATTTTTTCAGTGAAACTTACAATTTGTATAAAACGCACATAATCTTATTTTTATGAAGAAATAGACACAAATTACAGATTTTGTAAAATAAACACTTTTAATGCCTAATTTATATCATTTGAACATCCTAGGTAATATGCATGGGTGCCAAAACATGTGGAACATCAAATTTTTAAATAAAACATATAAAAAGCGAGCTTTGCTTTTATTTCTATTAGAAACAAACGCAATATCAGTTATGATAACAATAATACATATTGGCAAAATTAACAATAAATGTTTAGTTATAGGATTTCTCTTGTCAGTGTCAAAAGTTGATATTTCAAATTTTTTGTCACAGTTATACCTACTTTGTTAGGATCATAAATATTAAAATAAGTATTTTGTGCAATTAAACTTGTTTGTGCGTTATCGTTGTTTTGCTTCATGGGTAAATAAATACACGCTATTATTATTTTGCAACAAACGTTTGAAAAATATATAAAATACTAATTAGTAATGAAATGACAAACATTCGGCGTGAGCGAGTGGTTTTTCAGTGGCGTGATTTCGCGTTATTATTTAGAGTTATTTAAAGGCGATACAACTTAAGGGCAGATTGATAGTTACCTACTCAATCAACCAGTTCTTGATTATAATATGCTCTCTCATTTTTAAGCAGTAAATATATTTTGGGGACATTTGAGGCAACGACGCTGCTGGGTTTTGAGCGCTCGTGTAGACCAGCTGAATGACTAACACGTGCTGAATTACATCGTTTAATTAGCTGACCAACTGCCGAGCTACTCGGAGATGCCGAAGATTAGTAATGACAGACTCTTGTGGTGGACCAATAAAATTTCTCTCGTCATAGATTTCTGTTTAAGGAAAGTTTCACTGTAGTTCTAAGGCCCAGTTGAGAAATTCGTGCTTAGTGGGCAGGGTCATGAGTTTCTTATGTTTTTTTAGTTATTTTTCATTATATTTATAGCTGCTTGTTACCCACTATGTTACGTTCTGCATAACCTTACCACTACCGCATAAAATTACTTCTCATTTTTACTAAGTAATTTATTATTTGTGTTTAATTTATTTTCTTAGATAAATCATTAAAAATTCTCGTGCTGTATCTCATCACAGCAATCCTTTCTCTAGAAGCTGAAACATCCTATTATCAAAGCAGTAAAATTTATTAGCTATTTGCACCCCTCGAAGATCCACCGTTTTATGTATACGTTGTTGCTCGTAACGGGCAATACCTAAAACACCATTCTTGAAAAGGGCCCATGTAGGCGTTAATGACACTGATAAGGCAAGAACTGAAGTTTTAAATACGTTGTAGACACAGAAAGAATAGAAAATGTTTTGTTAGAAAACGACTAATACTAAATTTAAAGAAAACGATATTTTCTGCAAAAATTAAGTTTAGATATTTATCTAGGCCTATAACTAAGATTATGTGGGTTATCTCGGTGAAGAGAAGTGCCCTACAAGATCAAGTTAACTAATTCAGGCAATATTCCTGAAATTACGAGCGTGTTGGCCTCTGTGTTGTTTAATTTTATTATTATTACCGAAAGTGTGGAAGAAGTCAAATTAACTCTACTAGTAATAAACGTTTCTTCTATTTTATTATTTTCTTTACTTAAATCGTTGGATTTTTGTAAGCAAGTGTTTTTTTTGTTTGACAAATTTCAAATATGAATCATAAATATGTATAAGATATATCACGTAATAAAGGTAGGAGATAACGCAGGTACACTTTATTCCTTCAGGCTGATACCAAAACACAAATTCGATTACAAACGGGAACTAATAAATGAAGTCTGTAAGGAAGTTTTCAAGTTAGAGACTACATTTTATGATATTAAAAGTTTCAGGTTTGAAATTAGTTCCAGGAGAACGGGCCGGTGTACCCGATCATGTATTATTAACTTTAGATTGAATCCGAAGTACCCTCATCATCACTTTTCGCTAAACCGCGTCCTAATTATTACAGATTTAGCTTTGCGTTTCTAAAGGTAAACACAACTTTCTTGTTAGCAAATAATGCTTCATGTCTCGATATATTTAAAGTGTTTTACGAGTATATGTTTTGTTCAAGTGGGAGTCTTGAAAGGAAGAGTCACAAAAAGACATAATAGTATTTTTTTGACTGTATGAATACATTAGGAAACTAAAACCTTTGAAAGGAGTTAATCGAACAAAGTAATTAAGCATTAGTGTTATAAATGTTATATGATCATTCTCATAACTTTTAGTTTCCAAATGTCTGAATTTAAAAATTTTAAGATCTGTGAAGGAAATTTTTTACATTTTATTTCTATGCAACGAACAATCCTCTCTTTTTACCCTCTTAAGCAAAATTGCTTTAGTTCATTGGTATTTTAACAGAAGTAGAAGGTAATTATGTAAAAGTATATAGAAAATATACCTAAAAAATATACATATATACAATTGACAAAAGAACAACAAATTTTGATACTAAATATGATGCATATGATAACTAAAATTGTGCAAACCATTCTTTTTTTGTCAATTTTGACTTTGGTTATTGTCATCATGAGCAATATCGTGATTGTGCGTAAATTAAACAAAAATTAAACCTTAAATTACGCTTTTTTTATGTCAGTGTTAAATTTTAATGTCTGAAAATTTTATCACGAAAACATTATAATAGCAAACTATTAACAAAAAACTTTAAAAATTTGAAAGCTGATTTCTAGAGTAACTTGTTTTGCTTTTAGTTTTAATTTTTTAGTAAATTTACGTCAGTTTTTATCGTTTTTTATTGATATTTTTATCTCGTACATACAGTGGATCTTCGTTAATTTGGCCTTTGTCTAATCCGGGGCTTCTAGTATCCGACACGTCTATAACTGTACATAATTCTACATATTTTATGAATATGTGGTATGATTTGTATAGTTCAGATAGAATCTTATCATTTGTAATTTCTCTAATTACAAGGTATTCTCTTGCAAAAAATTTCGAACCATAGGGTGTCTATGGCAGTCCTCTGTAATCCAACAAATTCGATAGTTCGACACCGCCCTGCAAAACGTTTGTCGGATTACCGGAGTTCCACTGTATTAAAAATGAAACGACATAAACAGTTTAAAGTCGCCTACCAATCAAACCGCTTTCTAATGCTCTCAAGGCCAGAAATTTTTAAATTTTGATTTTTTTTTTGACGTTTAGCTCTGTTCTTAGCATTGAATATATCGGCTAGTTGTCTGTTTCAAAACTCTCAATGTATCTAAACAGACTAATATTAATTAGTTTTTTTTTAACATTAATTAATTAATTTAACATTAATTTTTTATTAATGTTTTTAATATTCTTTTAAATACACCATATCTTTGGTAAAGTAGTTTATATATTATTTTATTTTGATTTTTGGATTACAATATTAAAAATTACAACATTTTTATTTCAGTAAAAATATTTTTAATACAAGTAATTTCAGAATTGCAACGCGTAGGAATTGACGATTTTTTCACAAGTCGTTAAAGAAAAAATCTTTGTTTATTACAGCATTGTATTGTAGCTTGTTAACGTTTAAGCTAGGTTAAGTGATAAGTTAACTATATATTTTATTTAGAATTGAAATTACAAAAATAAAGTTTTATTATTACTTTGCTCCTGAAGAATTAAATATCAGTCGCATCTTCGTACTTTATCTCGGAAAAATTTTGGCACTTTTTTCCGATATTTGAATTATTCTTTTGTGTGTTGTCACGTTAAATCGTGGGGCGTTTAACGTGGATGTGAAGCCTCTTCGTCTTATTCTCTTTAGCTTATTATTCTTATTATCTTTAGCTTAAAAGCGTCTGCAGTTTGGTTTCTCGCTCACATTTTTTTTATTACTATTTGTTCTAATTTTTTGTGTCGGAAGCGCAAAGTTTGTTACTTACCATCTTCAGTTATCAGCTGCGAATGAACTTCAATATTGCTCAAAATTTCCTGGCCTTTGACTTTGGGAAAATAATAGAAATCGAAAATTCTAGTATCATCTATCTATTATCATAGGGTTCTTGACGAACTGTTCTACGGTTCTGGTTTTTGTATCATAATTTTATATCTGTCTTTATTACCGTGATGATTTTTATTTTTACTAAATATTGATTTATAATTTTGACTGTAAACATTACGGTAGTCTACAGTTTTCTTTTGCATTATATTCTCTAATTGTAAATCATTCTGTTTGTGATACAGGGTAATTTAAAACAATAACTTGCATAGTTTTTAGAATCATTAAGTTATTTTTAAAAAAGCAACCAAAAATTTTCTATTACTTTTTTTGAGACTTATACCGAAGATGCTGTTTTAAGCTTAACTTTTTTTAATAAGATTATGTGTTTTTATAACTAATTAAACTTAGAAAAAAGTTTTTGGAAAATATTGGCTAAACCAATAGCTGTAGAAAAAATTTAATAGCATTTTTGCATCACTATAGAAGCGGTGGTTCAATTCTTTTGAATCACCATATTAAAATAACGACTGTTCATTTAAAAAAGTTGTCAAGTGTGCTATGAGATTTTGACAAAAGAAAATGTAGCGAAGAAGGGATGTAGGAACTTGATAGACAGTTTAGAGGGCGCGCCTAGTCGTGATTTGTCGTCGAAACTGACAGTACAGCAGCCAAATTAAACTAAGACATACTTCAAAATGTTTTTGTTTTTTCATAGCACACTTAACAACTTTTTTAAATGAACACTTGTTATATTATTTTAACCAGAAATACAGTAAATCTTTGTCTTATCTGAATTAAGTCCGCAAGCATGATACAAATTTCTAGAAAGCAGCTGCTTGTCTACAAACAACACAAAAACATAATCTTAACATAACCTTTTCAAAGTTTGTTGTTAGTGCTTTAAAAGTGTTTTATAGTAGATTATGCCACAAGTCAGTAGGTAATAGTTAATAAATATAATAATAATAGCTATTATTTCTAAGAAAATAGGAACCGAGCCGCGTAGCAGCGAGAGAGTAACATTTCGAGAGAATAACAGCTACTATTGTGAGTAGTATACTCTACTTTATCTACGACTTCTTTATTAATTGCACCACGTGTTTGACGCAGACACTTTAATTACTTTTTTGAGTTTGTGTAGTTTGTTTCCCTTGTATTATTGAGAAATTTTGTAGTTGTGTGCAAAATGGCTATAAATTCCTTGTCATTATTCCCTAAGGAAAGAATATATGAATTTATACTTCAAAACCCAGAAGTATAATACATACTTGCATTATATATTAGTCGTAGATAAACACTTTTAATTTATTTCGGTTTTATTAAGATGTTTATTCTAATTCTAATAAGATTATTGTAACTAAGGTAAAACAGGGTTTAGAGTCGAAATCAAATGTGAAAAAGACAATGGCGGATCTGCGCGATGCCCAAGGTTTCTTTATTGAACGAGTCCATTCTATTACAAGGGGAAGCCATGTTTAACAGAGTCGACTCGTGAACTGTCATACTTATTACTCAGTAACTCTGCTCAGTAATGTCAGGTTACATTTTGGGTATCTTGTGTTTAAGCGCTCTTCTAAAATTTAGAACTTGTTTTAGTTTAGTTATTAGAGTTGCTTCGTTTTGTTTATTGGATAATTGACGAAATACTGTTATTTGACGCCTTCATGTTACGCCACTGGTGTCAGAATCAGTCAGAATCAACACGCAGCTTAGGCTCCGCCCTTGTCTTTTTCACATTTGATTTCGACTCTAACATAACTCACATTGTTTTGTTTGAAAACCAAACCCTGACCAATCTACGGATCTTACCTTAGCTCTTGTGCTGTCTGTTGATAACAGAATTATAAATTTAAACTTAATTATTATAAAATATGTAACAAAAAAAATTGTATAGATATAGAACAACCAGAAATTTTTTAGACCAAATAAAGTGCTTTAACACAACTTACTTCTAAGTTACAGGAGCTGGAGGGCCCCAAATTTAGAAACTAATATTTGTTTTTGGAATGTAAACGTAAATATCTCGAGTAATTTTTTGTAGGTGGTTTTGCTAATTTTTTTATTTATATATTATTAGAAAAATTTTATGTCTCTAAAGCTGTGATGCTCGTATGCGACGATTGCCAGGACTGTCTTCGCACACAGGAGTGACGCGGACCTTCATTCTCTTTTAAATGTTACAGTTTACAGTTAATTAGAAATAATATGTTTTTCAACTATATCTAATATGTAAAGAAACAAAGTAAACAAGACATTTCTAAATGAAGTCAATTCGTTATTCGGTTCGTTGATTTGTAATCATATAAAATATTTAAAAGATTTTCTGTTATATTTTTATATTTAATTTAAATGGAAGCTAAGACATTTTAGTTTTATTAAATATACATTTTTTAGTAGAAATATAAATATCATTATATTAAACATGAAGCCTGAGATTGCTGACAGTTAAGTCAATACAATAGCATTCAAATTTTTATTACTTAAGCTCGCGCTACGGATTAGCATTTGTGATTGTTGTAGATTATAGCAGTATTTATCTTGACTTGTTAAATATTTTTATTTCTGTTTTGTTTCGGTATTTCACAAAGGAAATCTCAAAGTTAAATACAATGATTTAAGAACAAGATTGAAATGTTTGAAGAAAGCAGTTGCACAATTCTTTCGTATAGCTTGTCAGGTACCGTTGACAAGTGAAATAAATGATACTGAAGTGTTGTTTCATTAATTACGAATTTCAGTCCTTTCATCAGTAAAAATCACTTTTCAATAAATTGTTAATTAGTTGAGAATTGCGCCAGTTGAGTGAAAAGCTTGTTAAAACAAAGCTAGAAATTGATTTCAGCGCTGTTTCCTTTCAACTCTTAAGTTGTGAAATTGAAATCGAAAACTAATCTGAAGGGTGATTGGTGCGCACTGGCACTGCCACTCATTCCTTCAGCAATAACCTGAAAAAGTTGACACGTTGACTGTAAAAATAGAGTGAAATTTCAATACGCCTGAAATGATAAGTAAATAAACATGATAAAAAACGAGAAGGATAACACATGGGCATATAGATGGGATAGCGAATCTTGAGCAGGTGCGTTAATTCTACATACATTCTACCTACTTTATGAGGTCTTGTTGGGAAACTTGGCGAGTAACTCAACCGAATGTTCCTCAAGGGAAACAGAAATACGGTTTGGGGTTGGCGTGGCTAAAACAATCGGATGTTGGGATTGTCACTGCTTGTGTTGTACTAATAATTGTCAAGGTTCTGTAAATAGCTTCCGTGACGGGATATTTTAGAGTTAATTTAAGTAACTGGTTCGAGTTTAATACTCAGATGTCGAAATATTTCGCTGCAATCATTTTATACAAACTCTAACCAAAAAGTAAAGCAAATCATTGTTTTATGAACTCATAAACACAGTAATGTCGCCATTGTGCTATGACTTTGCGAAATTGTGTCTGTGTTTGAGTCATTTGTTCCAAATTCTGTAATAAATTCCACAATTGGGATCTGAGTTATTGCTTCAATCTTTTTAATTTATTAGATACTTTCAAGGTTAATTAATTCAATTTCTTGTAAAACACTGCTAACAAAATAAAGTTGAATAACTGCATTATTTATTATGAAGGAGGTATTCTCTAAAACACTTTTTTAATGTACTCCATAAACTCGTTTAAAAACTTTTATATTTTTAAAGAATTATATAGTTTTTTTTTTAAGAATAAGAGACAGTTGAGAATACAGAAAGAAAAGACAAGTTAATACTTTGTTAACAACAGAAGCAAAAACAAAGATAATCCTCAAAAAATTAAAGTACTTATGTAGCTCTAAAATATAGTACATTGGACAATATTACAAAGTATAATTTATTCACGATGGAAATATCAAAATCTTTGTAGTACAACATTATTTTAGTCTGTAGAACTGAATCGAAGAGTACTTTATGAAAACAAGCAAGCACTTTTCGAAGCTACAATAGAACTATGTTGAACATAAACAAAATTATCAGAATAAGTGTTTAACTAATCCTTTCAGTTAAAAAAAATGGGTTTGTGCCTTAGCGTAAGAAATGACCGGTAACTTTAGCATCTCCATATCTAAATGTATTATTTTAGAAACTACATTGAGTCGGATGTAGAGGTAATTTACTTAAGGAAAGGGACACTCAAAAGCTTAGACTGTGCATAGCTCCGACCACAGGCTTTGCGCGTTACTGTGCTCCTCTTCACAGTCTAAGCTCGGCGATGTTACTTCAGTAAGTGGACTCTTCTGTTGGTAAAGAAAAAATTATTCAACCCAAATGTGTCGTCCACTGTGGAGAAAGATAACCGTCTACTTAATACGAAAGAAACCTAAAAAATTGAGAAAATGAGACCTACAAATACAGTTTTTTCAAAACAGCCACAGAAAAAGAGGAAATAATAGATACCTATTGTTTTTCTTTTTTTCTTCTGACATTGACGGGAAATTCTGTTCATTAGATGCCATATTTGTTTTTTGTTTTAATTTTTTCTGTAAAACATTGGCCAGATTCTCTAAATTTTGAGGTATCTTTTGTTGTTACGAATATCTCTCTAATTCATCTTGAAGATATTAAATGGGATTTATATTTAGTCTGTAGACTGAATAATGAGCTAACAGCCTATACCCCAATCTCATTGAATATCTGTAGAATATACTACGGAGACGTCTCTGACAACGGGAGATATCTAGAAATTTTGAGAAACTGGTAAATATCTTAAAGAAAAAATAGAAACAAGTACCTTCAAAAACCAATGCGGCATCTAATAAACAGGTGTCCTGTCAATTAATATCAACTTAAAAAAAACTTCATACTATTACTTAATTAAGCTTTATAAGTTTTTGATAAATTATATTACGAAGAACTCAAGCATAAATTCTAAAAAAATAACACATACCATTTTTACAATTACTGGAATCAAACCTTTCAGATGTAGACTCAATCAAAAAAATTCTAATTTTTTGAAGGAAATTACTAAACGGGGGAGTCCTACAAAAAAGTGTAGTGGACTCAGAACTTTACCTGTTGTACATCAAGTATACTAGTGACACCTGAAATAATATTTATACCTAAAATGACGTTGGCTGTTGGCAAAGATGATAAAGACGCTGCGAGGAGCTTGCAACTAATCATACATATAACTAGTCACAAAATGGATATTTAAGTTAAATTGAAACTTAATTATTAAAATAACATTTTTAATGGAAATTAGATTAACAAAAAATTTGCTAAAAAAGGACGAAACTATTTGAATTAAATATAAAATTCAGATGTATTACTTTAATTGTTAAGGAAGAAGCAAGGCAAAACATAATACTGGTATCTCTACTTTAGAAAAATCATTTATTTTAGTCTTTATTTTGTTTTGTTTTTTACTTAAAACAACTTACTATAACCGTAATAATAAAAATAATAAGAGTTTATTTCCAACAGGTTAGCTCCTAATTATAGGAAATGAAAAAAGGTTGATAATTACATAGCTAAAACAAAATAACGAAATGAACTTAATTTAAACATTTAGTATAGATAAAATTATATGAATATTTAAATTTAGTGATCGAAAAACAAATGTGAATAAACTAAAAATGAAAGTAAAATACATTTTTATGACCTTAATGTGTCTAATATACAATAATTATACATAAGGTTAAGAGAATCAGCACTAATATCACGTGCATGAGATATACAATTGAAGTAATTAAGCATTAACTAAATTGCAGATTTTTTATGGGTTAGATTTACAACCAGGAAGTAAATAAAGTAAAGTAAATTTTTAAACAAGAAATTTGATTGTTTCATTAGCTAAGCATAGTCTATTTTATTATTTAATAGACAAAAAAATAGTTTTTTACGATATTGAAGTGCAAATTTACTTTTTAGAATCTATAATTATTATGTTTATAATAACTCAAACTATCAGTGCAATGCGCTGCAAATCAAATTAGTGGCGAAGATTATTTTCATCTCTAGTTAAAAAAGTTGTATAGTAGAGTTTATAGTAAAAGTGTACTTTATATGCATGAGTAGAAAAAATAGTACTCCACACGAAATACGTTCTTTTCGATCGTGAGATTGTTTCACTCTCTGCTAACACAGTTTGTGAACAAATTATCTTCTTACATAGAAAGCTTACTGTTATGCCTTGTAAAATATATTATTTCTTTGACTTCTACCAAAAGTTATTACAATTATATGCTAAAAAAGTACATAGTAGCAAAAAAAAATTATATAGTTGCAAATTAATCTCTTGTACGTTATCAGTAGGGCTCGGTGGAAATATGGGAACAAAAACGCTGTGCAGTCGTCTAGCTAACTACTCGCATCCGCCACGCGATAAAACATTGATACTTGAATTGGTCGTTAGTAGTATCGAACTAATACCGCTATCGACCAATTCAAGTATCAATGTTTTATCGCGTGGCGGATGCGAGTAGTTAGCTAGACGACTGCATAGCGTTTTTGTTCCCATATTTCCACCGAGCCCTAGTTATCAGTGAGTAGCAGCAAAAAAATTCTATATTTATGTTAACATCAAACAACTTAAAACAGTAAAAGGTGGTCGGGGGTCGGCAGAGCAGTTGTGTTTCAAAACGGTACTACAAGTAGTGACAATTTGAATTATCTTTCAGCACGTTAGTTTGTCCTATCAGAATCTTTTAAAGATGGCGCCACCGGTGTCATTTTGCTGCTACAAACCATAATAATTATACTTACCCAAATTTAATGTGGTTTTTATGACATGGTTCTATTGTATTAAAGGTAACGATAGTAACAAAGGAAAAGTGTCGCTGGGCAATAAAACTATAAACATAAATCTTCTTATTAGTACTAGCCGGACCTCCACTCAGGCAAACAAATTTGATTTACAACAGACTTCGACAACTCTTTAAATAGTATCATTATGGCGGTCCTAATGACAATTGCAGTGTCATAAAAACCACATTGAATTTGGATAGGTATACTCTTTGCAATCTCAATTCGGTATTCCGAATGCTGATGGCTGCTGACTGGACAAGTTTCATCTTTATTGTGGTCTAACTGTTTTTTGTATACTTATTAACATAAAAACTATATATTTGGAGAAATAGGGTTTTTTGTACTTGTTGTTATTTTTTGTACCATTATTTCTCCAAATACCTACAAGAAATTTTACACTAACAGGGAATCAACACCATCATAAAAACTATAACTAAAAAAACTCTTTTTGAGCACTTTGAAGATACTTTTGACACCTCTTCAGGGCTGCTATCTCCAGATGTCTCGCAACCCTAATTGCTGAATTTAGTACACTTACTTAAAGCCTAAATGCAAGCTATTATTAAATTTTGGACGTTCAGGAAATTTTGGCATTTTTTTTGTCACGGACTCTTATTATAATAATCGATTTGATATTGGCTGAAATAAGATTGATTTATGACGATGGATTTTTTTCTATAATAAGTCGTTTTTTTTGTTTTATCTACTTGCAGGTATTATGTATATTCAAAAACAAAAAACAAAAATTCAGTCTTGAAGAAGGTAACAAGGAATATTTGAAACGTCGGCGTATATAATAAATATAAAATAAAATAAATTATTAAAATAACAAAAACGTTTTAATTTATTTATAGTAAATTAATTTCGCATACATTATTTATTGGTCACTGTTACGATCAAATGGAAATAGTGATAATATTCCGGCCCAGTAAAAAGTTTTAAGAGTTTTAGATTTATAATTGTATATCTAATATAATTTTTATACATTTTTTTAAGAACAATTGCGCTATATTTGTAGATGAAGGACGAATATATCTGGAGGCAAAGACATTCTAACTAATCTCCTATCGTTTACCGTTCAAATATTAATTCTGAGTCTGGCAGGACGCGAAGTCGAGACGAGTTAGAAGTTCGAATTGGTTTGTGGGGTGGTTGGCAGTGCGCGACATAGTGGCGTCACGTTATGGACCGCATTGCCTCCTGCCAACAACGTTACGACGATCAGGACTATCTTAATCTAGAAAATTTGCAGCTCACGTTATCCTTAACATAAAATAAATCCACACACAAGAAATAACACACTTTCAAACGCAAATTTCACTGCATTTTTCAATTTTAATTTTAGCCAGCTTAATCGAGGAAGGGAAGATATTGCCCTCCGTGTCCATAAATAATAAAATACGGTTTGGGAATGTTATGAAAGTTTTATGCGATCTAAAAATACGGTGAATGTCAGTCAGAATATACAATCCGGATAATATCAAATCCGATTTTGTGACATTAAATCAATGGAATACTATAAAGGTATTGATATGTTGGCAAAACTGGCATAATGTGTAATTTTATTAATTTGATACTAATCGCTTACAAATTGTAAATTTAATACAAAAACATAAATGGGTATTTGTCGAGTATATTTTGACGAACAAATTCACTGTTTTATTACTCAAATGTAAATACAGACTGTTTATTAAAAAAATTGGAACTAGCTATGGAAAAGAGAAGTACATCGTTTATTAAACATTTATTAATAATTGTCGGTCGACTGCTACTAATAACATTCGCTCGATTAATACACCACTTGATGATTGATAATTTTTATTTTTGTTATTCCTCTTGTTTAAAAGACCAAAATTTAACAGAAATTTGCTAGAATCGTGACAAGAAGAAAAGCATTTTAAATATTCTTGAAGTAGCTAATTAATATTGTGCAAAAATAACGTTTCTAAAATTAATCTGACAATTTTAATTTGACAAGTATGTATATGAAGTTATCATAGACATCCAAAAACAATTTTTTTTTAATTCTAGTCCAGATTTTTTTTAATGAACACGCGATACAAATAATTGGAAATTAATGAAATCAAAAAAATCTCAGTTCTTTTTATGCTATTTGCAGCTTTTGGTTTTATCTTTGATCTACGTTAAGCAAAATGTTTTAATATTGTAATAACTGTATGCAAGTCAAAGGTTATCTGATGCATGCGCTTATTATTTTCAGCCAGAAATGATTAAAACTTGCGATACTTATATTTCTGTTCAAAATAATTAATATCGTGAACATTCTACACTTTGTTTATTTTGCTCGCTTGGTAATTTCTAAAAATGCATAAATTAGTACTTTTTGGCTTTATACTTTGATGAATAATGGAACGAAAGAGCTTTACTTTGACGAATTGATCAACATTACTAAACTAGGGCATGTTTTATTAATGTTTTAAATCTGATGGCACGCACCTTATGGGTAAGTGGACATGCTCGGATCAAATTCAAATTTTTGCAGCAAATTCTTCTTGAAAAACTAAACATTTCATATCATTGGGCCATTGTGGCACGACTTACGGTTTAGCCGCAATTAATTGTTAAAATTTTGTCATTTCGGTCAATTTTTCGATGAAATCTGTCAGTTTAAGCGTCTTGAGATCTTTATGACCTACCCTTGTGGTTGCCACCAACCGAGAGGACAATGTCACAGAATTTATTTGTCCCATAATAAGATTACAGTATGCTTTAAATTGCAATCCCGGTACATTATAAAATCTTGTTAAATATACAATTTGTTCCTAGTGAAAATAACCATAATATATGTTAAACCATTGATTAACTAGATACTTACTCTATATAGTTAGTAAATGATTAAACAAACAATCTAAAAATGGTTTAAAAGAAATAAGATGTTTTCGAAAATTCTTTAAATGGCACCTGCTGTGATTTCGTGATAAATATTTGGAAAAGTGCGAGTCTAAAATAAGGGGATTTGATAAAATGTTACTATGAAGAAAGGGGGTGGTAGCTAGTGGTGAAAGTTGAAAGTATGTGATTAGTGGGAGAAAGGGTTGTAAAAGATAATTTTTGTTTAGTCTTGTTCGTTCTTACCATCCAGGTGTTTCGCTAAGTGGTATATTATTCAACAAGTGTATTTTGTGTTTTGTATATCTTTATTTATAAAGGTGAGTGATTTTAAATATTTCTAATTTTAACAGTATTTTACTGTTAAGTTTTTCTGGTTTTTAATTTTATTAATTATTTTACTTTTTAGTTTAGATAGTAGGTATATTAATAGTTCATAATTTAATAGAGTTTATAATTATAAGTATTACTATTAGTTTTAATTATAGATACATATAAGTTTGAAATTAATTAAGCAAAAAAGTTAATTATGGAGGACTCTTGCTATTTTTGCGGTTTTAGAGAAAGAGATATAGATTTTTTTCATTTGGTTGAAGAAGTTTTCTTGGACCTTCCTCCAGGATTTAACGATTTAGCTGTAAATCGTAGAATAAACAATAATTTAGAGCCACGAAATTTTGAAGTAGGTGTTGCTTATCATGAAGCATGTTATCAAAATATTTTACAGGAAATTGATAATGACGAATTTGTTTTTAATTGTATTGCAATTAGAAATGGACCAATATGTTTTATTTGTCGCCGGAGACGTAACAGATTAATTCGAGTTCCTTTTAATGCCAGAATTAGAATTTATATTGACAAAGATGTTTTTATTCCTGATAGAGCCCGTTGTTGTCCAGTGCACCTAAATGATGAACAATTATTACCTAACGAAATTATTGATGATGTACCTACAAATGAACGTGCAGTAGCAATGTCGCGAAAAGACGCTACAAAATGGTTTAAAGCACTAAGATTAGAAGCTTTTGAAAAAAGTTGCACAAAATATAATTCGGAAAATAATTTTGCCAATGATGATTTTAAATCTTTAACTAATTTGAGTAAAGACAATTTTCGGGATTTATTTCGGTATTGTAATGAAGTTAATATTCATGGAAGCAATAGAAAGATTTATAAAAAAGATTTGATTTGTTTTTTAATGAAACTTAAATTAGGTCTCTCCGATAATATTTTGAAAGTATTTTGTTCATTTTCTACAAGACAAGCGGTTAGCTTAGCAATAAATATTGTAAAAACTAGTCTTAATGAAAATTTTGTTTCCCAAAACCTTGGAGTAAATTCAATAACTAGAGAGCGTTATATTAATGAACACGTAAATGATTTCTCTAATGAATTATATAATCCAGATCCTGCAAATAAAAAAGCTATTGCTTACGTTGATGGGACATATTTAAAAATACCCAAAAGTTCGAATTTTAGAATTCTTCGACAATCGTTTTGCGTGTATAAAAACAGTCATTTATTGAAACCAGCTTTAGTGGTAGCTCCAGATGGTTTTATTTTAGATGTACACGGTCCATACTTTTCGGATAGTCGTAATAATGATGCTGCAATGTTAGTTGATCAATTAGAACAAAATAATCAAAACGACATAGAATTACTTAGAAATTGGTTACAAGAAGGTGACATATTTATTGTTGACAGAGGTTACCGCGATGCAGTGAATTTTTTACACAATATTAATTTAGATGTACAAATACCTCCAATTTTGAACAGAGGCCAACGTCAACAGGCTACATTAATTCTCACAAAGCGTCGTGACTCCTGCGCATGAGCGTGGAAATGCGGTAAATGTCTTAAATGTTGAACTAATCACAATCACAATAAATATAGTATTTGCATTTGGATAAGGGAAAGAGACTTAAACCATAAATTACTTGATGAATAGGGATTATTTAGAGTAATAAGTGCTTTATAATTTATGACACTATTGAGGCGACCGGTACGTACCATCTGTTGACAAGGGTCTTGGGCGAGTGGTTGTCGTTCTTTCGTTCTTTACCTGTTTCCTTGCTTAGAGACATCATGCCGATATCGGGTAGTTGATCATAATTAACAACTTAATGTTTAATAATTGCAGTTTAAATGTAAACAAATTGGTGGCTCTCATATACCTGTGATAGTACCTTTTAGAAAAGTATTGCTAAATAATAATGAGAGATTGAGAGTCTTGGAAAAAGAGTTTTTTTCTTGTAAAATGAGCTATTTTTAAAAATTTTTTATTCTTTGAACATTTCAATTATTGTAAAATAAATAATATTCTTTAATAAAGAATGCAAATTTATAGGTATTTATTAATCATTTTGCTAAGAAAAAAAATATAATTTCAAAGAGGGGAGCATGAAATAAAAAAACAAAACACTTAAGCAACAACATAAATTTATTTAAAAAACATTACTAAATATCTTCATCATTGTCACTATCGTCCGTGTCATTTACATTTATAATAAATGTGGGAAAATTTTTATTTGTTACAAATGTGTCTTCCACAGTTTTAATATGATTAAAACAATTTTCAAACAGCTTTGTGTTCATACCTTCAGTGACAGCTCGTATTAAATTTATAACAGTAGAATCCAAATTAGGATTTTTGTTGCCTTTTCTTAATTTGTGCTTTAATTGACTCCACACTAGTTCTATTGGATTTAATATACAATAGTAGGGTGGTAGTCTTTCAACTACATGCCCCAACTTTTTTGCCATGTTATCTATGGCATATGACTTATTTTTGTCAATGGGGCTTTTTTCAATAACTTCTAGTAGTATATTTTTTGTTGCTTTCTGGGGAACATGTAGACCTTTTTTTATCATAAATTGTTTAATATCGTCTTTTTTTGAACACCGTGTTGGAATTTTTTCATCTTGCCGGGAATGATATGAAGCATTATCCATCACTATTATATAATTTTAAAAAAAATTAAAAATTTTAATAAAATATAATAAATCTAATAAAATTTTTTTAAAAATAGCTCATTTTACAAGAAAAAAACTCTTTTTCCAAGACTCTCAATCTCTCATTATTATTTAGCAATACTTTTCTAAAAGGTACTATCACAGGTATATGAGAGCCACCAATTTGTTTACATTTAAACTGCAATTATTAAACATTAAGTTGTTAATTATGATCAACTACCCGATATCGGCATGATGTCTCTAAGCAAGGAAACAGGTAAAGAACGAAAGAACGACAACCACTCGCCCAAGACCCTTGTCAACAGATGGTACGTACCGGTCGCCTCAATAGTGTCATAAATTATAAAGCACTTATTACTTTAAATAATCCCTATTCATCAAGTAATTTATGGTTTAAGTCTCTTTCCCTTATCCAAATGCAAATACTATACATACATTTATTTATAATGTAAAGTAAAAAATAGATGCACCGTAAACCAAAGCTTTTAAGCATGCAGGCACTGTTGATGGGGTATTCATTTTAAAAATTTGTGGGTCCGGTAAACAGTACCTACTTTACATTCACCGGTGAATTAAATATTAAATTCCGATTAAATTTTGATTCGCGATCAACTTCTGACTTTTCTTGTGCTGACTACAATTGACTATAGAGAATCAACTATTTAACGTGTGAGCAACATTTCTTTCACTTTATATAAATCTACACTAAGAAGTATGTTTCTAAAATGTGTTTTTTATTTTGATTAGACAAAAATGTTTTTTATGTTTATTATTAAAAAATTATTAAATTTTTTCTTGTAAAAATAGGACCGAATTTTTTTTGCAATTAAAAAATTTAAAAAAAAATTCTTTAAAACATGAAGAGGCAACAATGTTTTTTTATTTGACATTATAAGTTGTAAAGTAATAAGACCCAAATGAAACATTTTGATTTTACAAATACCTACTCATTTTTATTTTAATATACACAATATATACGTATAAAGATGATAGTTACAAACAGTTAAAAAAAAGACATAAGTACCTATAAAAAGTCCATTCTGACTTAAGATCAAATATTGAGACTTCTTGTATAACTATTAACTGAGCTCTCGAGAGAAAGTTCCAGCATTTGCTTATTGATCGAAGAAAATCTTTCAAAAACTTCGATCAGAACCGTCGGTATTGAGAATCGAACCCAAGACATTCCAAATACCAGTGACGTACATTACTTGCTTATCCATTTTAGCTCGGTTATACAAATATAATATAGTTAAAAAATGATTCTGTTTCGGTCGTACTATATTTAATCTTCTTATATTATTCCACAGCTATTCTAACAATAAAATGAAATTACATCTAAATAATAATAATAATGTTTTAAGATTAAATGCGAATTTGTTTTAACGAACAGATTGTGATATTAATATGTACGAAAAGGTATTTCTTGGAAAAGAAATCACGGAATAATATCTCAGTTAAGAGCTCTGAATCTGAATACGTGATCACCAGAGAAAATCTGAATTTTCAATAAGTAAACGTTTTTTTTTTATAATGAACTTTCAAAAATGTCACTAAACTTCGCCACTAAAATCACTAACAGTTTGACGCACATGCGCAGAAGCCACGGCGCTTTGTGAGAATTAATGTAGCCTAACGTCAACTGGCAACTGAAGAAGCAAATAAAGCGCGATTAATAACAAAAACTCGTTGGATTATAGAGGCGCGAAACGGACATTTAAAAAATTGTTTCCAAATATTTAAAGGAGTTATTCCAATACAGCAGGTACCACATTTAAAATGTTACTTACGAATTGCGTGTGCGCTAATAAATAAATATTTTGACAAAATTAATATGGCAGGAGCAGATATTGAATTCGCGGAAAGAATGAAACAATTAGCAGTAGCGGAAAACGTAATAAAAACTAGAGTTGAAGTTGAACGTCTTCATTTAAGAAATATTGCAAACGATCAGTGGATTAATTTAAACGAATTAGAGTTACAAGAGTTTCCACGCTTAACATTACAATATCTTAGAGATTTGACTTTTGGGGTGTATCAGTTAAAGCTCGCACCGGGTTATGTACAAGATAAAATGCAACGAGAAAATGTTGATCATTTTTGTTATCAAGTGACCCAAGATGAAAACGGTTTATTAAGAGCACGAATTTATTCTAGATTCAGACAGTCCACTAAACATCAGCTTTGGATTTCTTTCACTCCGACCAATGAAGAAAATCTTGCGGGGGAACCAATTTTAGGTTATTATTGTTTATGTAAAGCAGGCGCTAGGACTGTAGGTTGCTGTGCACATGTCGCAAGTATATTGTGGTATTTAGGGTACGCTCGACATAATGAAAATATTACATATCCGTCAAATCAATTATTGCACAGAATAAGTGATGCTGCAGATAGAGAATTGCCACCACCAAACCGATAAGACATATATTTCTGATATTTGTAAAGTTGTTTAATCTAGCCAGCCGTATTTATTTAATATTTATCTAGATTCAATAAATAGTTTTAAACGAAAAAAGTTGATTCTTAAGAACGTGTCTCATGCTCCAAATCTGCTGGACGGAGAGGACGAGAAGTTCGCCGTTTCTGAAATGTTTATCAAATATTTGTAATGTGTAATGTAATGTGTATCGTACAATAGCCCTTCCGAATTAATTTTTATTATGTTTAAGTCAAGTTGTCCCCAAATGTATTCATTGTTGGTACATTGCAAGTGCTGTTGTAAAAAGTAATGAAAATACCATTAACCCTCACGGTTGGTGGTAATCTCTAGGGTAGGTCATAAACATCTCGAGGCGCTTAAACTGACAGATTTCATGGAAAAATTGACCAAAATAACAAAACTTTAACAATTAATTGCGGCTAAACCGTAAGTCGTGCCACAATGGCCCAATGATATGAAATGTTTAGTTTTTCAAGAAGAATTTGCTGTAAAAATTTGAATTTGATCGGAGCATGTCCACTTACCCATAAGGTGCGTGCCATCTCCAGTTCAGCAGTTTTGGCTGAAATTTAAAAATCAAGATTTGCTTGAACTATTATTAAAAAATAAGAGTTTAAAGAGTCTGAAAATCTGTTTATAATCAGTAAATAGTTTTGTTGACTTGCTAGAAAATTTATTTTTACGATAAAATGTGTTAATATTATGGATGTTTTTGGCATAAAATACTCTTCTTTGAGAACATTTAAAATTTGGAGTTTTATTGAATTACTTTCAGATTGCAACTTTCTAAAGTCTTGTCGGCTGTATCCACTCATATTTCATTCTTTAATGTGCGTGCTCACCTCAAAGGCACGTTTAATATCCCTATAAAAATTATTGTTATAAATGTATGCAAACAATTAAGTTTTTATGTACACCCTCTATTAAACATAATTATTATTTAATATCTACTTATTAACATAAATGTCTTAAAATGAAATGTATGATGAGTTAAAATTAATCTTCTAACATTATACTTGTACATTAAAGGAGTAAGAGCTGGATGAACATAAATTAGTTAATAAAAGGCTACGTAGTTCATTTCATTAAATGAAGTAATTATTCTAAACAATTATGATAACTATGTACAAATGAGACACAAAAAGTTTATTTTTTGTATTTTTTGTATTTTACGAGTATGAAGTAATAAACGATTAAAATCACAAGTGACTAAAAGATACTATGTACTAACATAACATAAAAATAATTATATAACTGAATATAAAAAAAGTGGAAGTGACAAAAGTCATTCTAGAGTATTAAAGTTTCTTCATTCTATATGCTTTATTTTTTTATTTCTTTAAGTTTATTTTTGCTTTGGTTTCCTACTTTTACTTTCATCTATTATCTTCGTTTTTCAAATTTTCTTTACATCTCTTGCTTTTTTATTTTTTTTTATAGTTAAATTGCATTGAAACGCTTGAAAAAAGTATAACAAAAATTAGGTAAGAAGCTGAGGAAATAGAATTAGAAAGACAATAAGAAGAAAACATTATTATTTATCGGACACAATAAAGCATGCTGATTCTAATGGGCTGGACATATTTGGAAGAAAATTAAACCAAATGATTAGAAAGCTAATACAATGGATAATTATTTGATCTAAAAATAAAGAAAGTTTAAAGACAGAAAAGCTTTTTTTTAAAAAAATTAAATGCTATTGGGAATAGAATTTTAAACACAAAGGATACAAAAATGTGGAAGAAAATAACTTAGATAACTTAAACTTAGGACCAACAACAAACTTACAAATTGTGCGGACAATTTTCTCAAGAACTAGATTTCAGAAAAAGCGTAGGGGTAAAAACAAAAGTAATTACTTACTAGATAATTAATAGATTATTATCTCGAAGTTAAGTTCAAAATAAAAAACTCAAGTTTACTACTTCAGACTCATAATGTTAAAATTTGTTTCTACCTTCTATAATAATAATCATTATCATTATTATTATTAGGGAGTTCATAGTAATGTGGACTATCTTCTTCGACTTTTATTTGTCTTTCGTCTTTTTTTTACAATTGTTTTTATTTTTTTAAATTATTTTCAATTTTTTTTATCTTGTGCAGGGTGTTACTATATTTGTTTTCTTCTTACACTATTTGAGTTCGGCACTTTTTTGGTACACTTTCTTAAGTTATTACTAATTGGTGTAATGCCTGCAAAGCTCTGAACGGTTTGTATACATATATGCAATGACACCTTTTTATTTTGATTATTGTTATTTAAGAATGAAGAGCTTTTCTTAATTATATCGCTTGTACTTCTTTTTTTACTTCTAATTTTCTCGTAATTATTGTACCAGAGTTATAAAACTTTGTACTTTCCTCATTTTAACTGTTGTTATGCTCAACTTTTTTCTTGTTTTTAACTTTTACTATCTTATTCAGCTCTTCTTTTTTTGAAAGTATGGCGCATATGCAAATGCAAAATATTGATGTCATATTTAGCGAATTCATCAATTTCATTGATATAACATATTTTAGCGCCTATTTACCATCTTTTCTAGTATAAAACTCTTCTTTTATTCACTTATATGAGACATTTCTTAAAATTTTGTTTTGACTTTTGTGGACATTTTAAAGTTGATTTTACCTTTCTTGAAAGACTTTTTTGTATTTCTAAATCGTTAAGGAGGCTTTATACAGTTTTTTGTGTGGCAACTGAAAGGCTTGCTTAAAAATCAAAACTAGGTGTGTTTTATTATTATTAAATTACGATAATAACTTTTGGTTTAGAGCTCTTGTAATATAATTATATGATTACTTAATGATGTTTCTATATGGATACTGCTTTCGAACTTTTAATTTAGTGCGATGTTATTTTGTTTTTGATATGTATTGCTTCAATTTCGTAACACAGTTTTTAAGTATTGCTACCTATTTTAGTATTTATAATAATTTGTACAATTTTTTTTGCTTTTTTTGTATATTGATATTGCTTTTTTTTCTAATACAGGTGTGCCTTTGGAGCTGGAATTTTTTAAGTATTCTATTTTTTTATGAAACGTTTTATTAACCGACATTTATTCAAATTTGAGTTAAGTATGTCATTCTATTATCTAAAAATAACGTTGCTCAAGTGAGAACCGTTTCTGTAAAAACATTAAACATAATTTTAAACAAAAAAAATTTATTACTTGAGGAAGCAGGACAGCTTGACCAGATATGGTTTACTACCTTACACACTGCTCTTCACAAAAACTCTCTATAGATAAAAATTGTATACGGACAAATCTGGAAATATTGCAGGCTACAAAATATAGCATCGTTTAAATATGAGGCTATTCAAGAAAAATATTTTCATACAAATAACTCTTACTCAGTGTTATTTTTGAATAAAAAAGGGGCATATTTTACTCAACTTAAAACTGTGGAAAAACTCGAAAAATAAATTTTTATAAAAGCATTGGTGGTTACTTCAAATTTTCCCACTTTACTGGAGGACCCTGTAGTTTGTTGATCAGTTCTTTTTTATTTTCGAAACATTTATTTGTTGACTTATTTATTCTTGAACTTTTACTTGTTTTTTGTATTTTTATTACATTTTTAATTTTGATAATATCTATAAGTGTTTTAAAGTTATTATTCTCTTATACATTCTTTTGTTTATTTACATACGTGCTCGTATTTCGTGTGTTTTAATTTCTCAATTGTCAATAGATAAATTAATATGACACGAGCTTTACCAGTACAATTCAAAACTACTGAATTGAGGGTGAACGCTAACCTGAATTTACTGTCATATTTAATATTGGTCAACATGTTAACAATTCTTCCTCAGTAATGCACATTTTTATTTTTACTAATTCTAAACTATACCGTTAGAGCACGTATCGTTTCTTGTTACCTAATTATTAATGGCAGTCAATAGGTACATTATTTTGTAAAATTTAAAATAGCCTTGTTTATATGTGGTAAAATATTTTCTATGAAGAGGAGAATCAGGCTAAGGGGGTTGGTTTAGAGATTTACGTTTACATTTATGAACTGGCAAACAGCCAACCATATTACCATATATGCTTACCGTATTAGCCTGATTTGGTTGAAAATGTTTGTTATATGCATGTTTGTTGTATAACACTGCAATAGGCACATTTTAAAATTCGTGTTAATCTTTGCAAACATATCGATTCAATGAGTTTATGTGTGTACATACGAAACCTATCATTAAACACCTATTATGGTTTCCAATAAACAATAATTATTGTTTGTTAGTTTTGATAAAATTATCAAAATTTTCTGAAGATCAATTAATCTAAGTGCAGGAAACAGTACACTAAAAGAATTGTGGGACTGCTTTCAACAGCAAACTTCGTGTTTTTTTTTTAGTGGTAATTGAAACAGGAGCCATTACTTCCGACCTTTCATCATAAAGCTATTAATCTATTGCTCTGTAATTCCGTGGTTGAAAGAAATCCGAACAAAGTTCTAGTAAGCTTCACTTACATAGCTTTAGACAACTTTATCATAACCCATCATTGTCAATGATGCGATACGTTTTCAAATAATTGTATTTCATCACGTGATGATACATTGAAATGTCAGAAAATTACCAGATGAAATAGAATTCGAAATATGATCTGACATCAGGCACGCGTTAAATAATAGAGTTTCTGTCTTTTCAAATATACTCTTTTGGTATAAATGGATCGAAAAGAAATAAGGGCCAGGATGCATGACGTTTACTTTATTGAAAAAGATGCAATCAGGTAAATGCACTTTTGAATTTTCTCTACTTTTCGATCAAGGAGACACAAATTCCCGCTATGTGAGATTTTTATTATTACTTCCTGTAGTGTTATTATCTTGCTCGATCGATTTATAAGGTGTTCGATTTCGATTATTTACAACTGCTTTAAATGTTTTGATTGAGACATAAATCTACAGCGCCACCCAAGACTGAAACCCTATAAGGAACATTTCTAATTTCTATTTGAAATAACGAAGTTTGTTAAACAGTTCGTAAAATTAATATTGGAAGCGTGTTCCTAAATGTTGGCATTTAGTGAATGATGTCATTTCTTCACAGGGTTGCTGCGATTATCTGAGCCATCCAGCCATGAATAAACCATCACTCGTAATTACCCTCTCCTCTTCAGATTATCACTTTATCAGAGGGAGGGTCCGTTTTTTGCTAATTTCAGGGATTGCACTATTGAATATTTCAATGAACCGCTCTTGGTAAAATGAGGATAGTTTTTTTAGATTTTAACGTTTTAGGCAATAATTTCAATACATTTTAATGCACAAACACAATAATTTCTAAATGAAATTAGAATTGGCAACTCATCCCATTTTGATAATTTTACAAGATGAAGCTCGCGCTTCTCGCCTTCAGTTACCAAACTCTTTATTTTATAATAAACATAACAAATAAGTGATCATTCGTGCAATTCTACATAACCCTGAATGTTGGTGAATATGAGGCGGTCAGTACCATGAAGCGGAGTTGGTTTTAAAGTAGGGTTTTTTTGTGTAAAAGAGAATAAAGGGCACAAAGCGACGTTAGAGTAATAAGCTCTGTTTGGAGCACCACACGTTTGTCATACTTATAAAAACGAAAAACATTCATACGAGTACAAACATATACCCGGACATTTTTTTAACTCTGAAAATAGTTCCTATATTCAATTTTAAAAGAAACAGATCAACAGTATAATGTAACACTAACAAAAACCAAGTAAAATAAAAAATAAGAAACTCTGTTTTTCGCCATAAATTGGCGTATTGTCTCGAACAGGAAGTGTGTTTTGCTTCATCATCGTCAAATCAGCACTTGTTACTTGTCATTTTGTCTTTTAACAGTTTGCGGTAGGCTAGTATACCTGATTGCATAGCAAAAACTTCTAATACAGTTTATCTGTTTTTTTTTAATGTACATAGGGACTACTTACGTTCAGAGTTAAAAAAATGTCCTGGTATACCTACTTTTGGAGCATACTCCAGCTGACGTTCCTGACAGTCTGTCTACTCCCAAAATCATACTAAGATCGCACATATCCTAGAGTTAAAATCCAAGGATGATAATTTGTCGGAATCTGCACACTATCCGAAAATTAGCAAATTTGCGAAATGACTAAAATCTGCGTAATTACGCGTATTGACTAGTAATTTAGGAATTCTGCAGATTGCCTAGGTATTAAGATAAATTTAATTATTTGATCAATATTTTTAAAGTAAAACTAAATTGTTAAAGATTTAGACTTACTTGTAGGTACTATTAAAAAATCAAGTCGTTTTTTTTTACACAATTGGGGACAAAAAACTTGAGACATACAGTATGTTTTCGGATCGCCTTTAAAAAAGGAAAAAAATTCTTATTTTTGATTTCTCAGAAAATTTCACTTTTCTTTTGTATTATTCTCCATATAATATCTAAAACAAATTGTTGTAAATGGACCCAATTTGGTGTCTTTGTCTTTCAATAAACACCTCTCTGGGTTTGTTCTGTGCACAATTTGTTTTAAACGATCCCACATATAATACCTAGTTATTTATATTATTAGTGGGATAGAAGCATCATTACACAACGGGTGTGTAGATTACAGATACCGAAGGCGTTAGTCCGAGTATATGTAACACACGAGTTACTGTAATGTGCTCTAGCCACGTATGATATACAAAATTTTATCTATGACTGCAATAAATTTAAAAAATCGAGAATTTAATGCTGCCGATAACTTCTATTTTTTTTACATGAAAAGTAAGGTGACCTATGGATACGTTCGTAAGTACTATGGCGAATGCTTACAATTTTTCAAAGCTTGCCATTTTGAGATAATCAGTAAAAATTATCCTTTGTAGTAAAAATAAGAAAATTGTAAACATGTAAAGAAAGTAAACTCAAAAAGTTTACCTTCTGATATCGAAGAAGCGGTAACAAATGCTGCTTTTTGCTTGGTGCCAGAGAAGTCTAAAGAAAAGTACGAGATGGCTTTTCAACGGTTCAGTTTAAGGTGCGACGAGAAAAATGTTAAAAATATTATGCATGAGAAGGTTCTACTTGCATGTTCTGATCATTTATTAAAACAGTAGGTATAAATTATCGAGTTTTTGGGCGTTTTATTCTATGATTAGACAATAATAAAAATAAAGAAGAATGTTGACATGGATTACGATTTAAATTTTGATCAAACAAATATAGGCCAATAATGCCATGGTGCGAAATCGCACACCACACATTAACTTTTTTTTAAATATTGTCTGCGACAAGAAATTTTGAATTTTGTGTATTCGTCTCACTCCAGTACCGGCAATGTTGAGATGAAACTACTTTTTCATTTGTTCATAAAAATTTGAATCTTTCAAAATTTTGTAGGCTAATTTTAAACAAAGATCTACACGTTTGGCTTCATCACCATTTTCTAAAGTTTCCATAAATTGCGGTTTAAATTGTAAAATTTTGTTCTCTTTGAATATTCTTTGTAAATCAGATTTACTTATCTCAGTTTGTATTGCTCTTCTTCTTAAAGACAACCTTGGGGCTTCTCTTGTGGAATAAACGGCAAGAACTGAAGCAGCATCGTCTTTATTGAACAACTTCTTTGACTTCTTAATGTTTAAAACCGAGTTCGTTTTAAGAAATTTGTTCACCAGTTTTTTGCACCAGAATTTGAAATGGTAACTTTCGGGTAAGTCCAAATTTTTAAGAAAACTTATAATATTATTTCGAGAACAGTTCGAGTTAAATAAAAACAATTTGGGTTTTGCGGGTTTTGAAAACAAGCAAGGCAAATCAACAAAATGAAATTTTATGAGAAATTAAAAATAAGAAATTTTTTCCTCTTTTAAATTCGATCCAGGGACATACTGTAAAATATTGTAGATTGATACTGTATAAACTACCATTTTTTTGTCAATTTGATTTTAATTATTATCTATCGACTTGATCTACACACTTTTAATGTCAGTGTAAAAATTTTGTGGTCTACTTTGCTTATTGCAGACAATATTTCTAACTTTTTTAAAAAAAAATTGAGGAAAATTTTTATAATTTTTAATAGTAGTAGGTACCGTCAATGTAATGATAATTTCCTATTTTTTTATTAGTCCTAATCTTATGTACCACTCGTATAAATTAATAACATAATTAATTTTGAAAAATATATACCAATTTTTTTTATTGTATCTTTAAGTATTTACAATACTTTAAATCCGAACATAGCTGCAATTATTGTAACTATTGTTTTAAATTCTAATTGTTATGTTTTTTTCAAATTGATTGATAAGAATTGAAATGATACTCCTGTAATAATTTCGGGAGTAAATTAGTGAAATTATTACAGGAGTATTATTTCGATCCTTATCGGTCAATTTGAAACATAGGAAACCTGTAGTGGGAATAATCTTGATTATCTTTTTTTAATGTAGGTAGTGTAATATTTTTATCTGGTCTTTTTTTGTATTTTATCTTGTTGAAAATATATGTATTTTTGTCATATTCACAAGGGCTTCAAACATGCGCAATTTTGGGAAGTTGTGAAATCGGCAACCAAACATAGTAAACATGTCTAGATGAAAGGACCGACGATAGTTTTTGACGAAAACCTCGAGCTTATTAGGCCCTTTAGGTAAGAAATATTTATTCGGTTTTTGCTTCAAAATACAATCCTAATAAAAAAATTAATTTTGCTTATTTAAAATTTTTTAAATAAAACCTATATGATTGTGTAAAATATGTAGTTCTGGGATATTGTTTACTGCGTCATCTTTTGATGGTAGACCGAATGATGATGACCGTGACTGAAACATCCATTCATCTTAATTTTTGTTCTGGGTTTTAGTCGTATACAGTGGTCCATGAGTTATGACAGTGTGTCAAGTGTAGAAATCAGATTAGCAGATAGATAATATTATTTAGGTATATTAAATAAAAAACTAATAAATTGTTAAATTTAACAAAACTATCCTTTACGTGATATGTATTAAATTGAGTGTGTAATAAGTACCTGTATCGTGTATTATGTATCAGTGTCCACTGTGTGATAGAGATTATTGATTTATTTTTACACTTAATATCTTGTATTTACAATATCAAATCTTTTCCATTGGTTGCAAAACCTGTTATGTTGTCACTGCAATTAAGTCGTACTTACTCCTCAAGGTATTGACCTTGTCAATTCCATAAAATCATCGCAGATAAACACTACAACTAGTTACGATGGAGTCTTTTTGGAACATCAGTTTTTTAACTCTTTTCGAAATTACAATTGCAATTCTAGTGATAGTGTTCTCATTTTTTAAATGGAAACTGACATATTGGCAAAAACATGGTTTCCCAACTCTGGACCCAGTAATACCATTCGGAGACAGTAAACGCATGCTTTGTGGCGAGTGCACATTCGGTGAACAATTTCTGGAGTTTTATAAACAATTAAAAACACGTGGTGTTAAACATGGTGGAGTTTATTTGGGTCCTAAACCATTCTACTTGCCTCTAGAACCGGAACTTGTCAAACATATTATGCAAAATGATTTTCAATATTTTGTTAATCATGGTATTTACATGGATGAAATCAACGATCCTCTCACTGCTCATTTATTCAATTTGGAAGACGAGAAATGGAAAAAAATGCGAACGAAATTAACTCCAACTTTTACTTCCGGGAAGCTGAAAATGATGTTTCAGACTTTAGCTGATTGTAGCGTTGGATTGAAAACAATAATGAATGAAGCCAGTGAAAAACAGAAAGTTGTTGATATTAAAGATATTTTAGGACGATTTACAACTGATATAATTGGGTCAGTTGCGTTCGGTTTGGAGTGTAACAGTTTGAAGGATCCAGATGCGGAGTTTAGGAAGTACGGGAAGAGAGTTTTCGAAATGGATTTGTGGAACCGGATGAAAATGTTTGCCGTTTTTATCTTGCCACACAGTGTCCTAAAAGCGATTAAATTTAAACCCACCAAAAGAGATGTTGAAAAGTTTTTTATGAAAGTGGTCAAGGACACGGTTGAATATCGTGAAAAAAACAATATATCAAGAAAGGACTTTATGCATCTGTTACTACAGTTGAAGAACAGGGGAAATGTGACAGATGATGATAAGATAACAGACGATCAAGGAAAAACGCAAGAAGTAGCTTTGACGATGAATGAACTTGCCGCTCAAGCTTATGTGTTTTTTATTGCCGGATTTGAAACATCGTCGACAACAATGACTTTTGCCTTGTATGAACTAGCGTCAAATCCGGAGATTCAGGATAAATTAAGAGATGAAATTAATACAGTTTTGGAAAAATACAATGATCAATTAACTTATGATGGTATGATGGAAATGACATACATGGAAAAAGTTATAAATGGTAAAAGTGTTGACAAGGTTTGATTTTTTAATGTTTGTTTTATAGAAACGTTGAGAAAATATCCACCAGCCCCTGTCTTGTTTAGAAAATGCAATAAAAACTACAATGTACCAAATACTTCAGTTACTGTTAAAGAAGGAGTAGATGTTGCTATACCAGTTTTGGGTATACAGAATGATGCAGAATATTACCCAAACCCGGAAACTTTTGATCCGGAACGGTTTTCAGAAGAAAATAAGAATAAAAGACCAGCTTTTACTTGGTTACCGTTTGGTGAAGGTCCAAGAGTGTGTATTGGTAAAATTGTTATTACAAAATGCTACAATTAAATTTAATTATTTTGAATTTTAGGTTTACGTTTTGGAATGTTGCAAACTAAAGTGGGATTAACAGCTTTACTTAAAAACTATAGAATTAAGTTAAATTCTAAAACAAAAGTTCCATTGAAAATGTCGAAGACCTCTTTTATAACGTCTGCTGAGGGAGGAATTTGGCTTGATGTCGAGAAACTAAATTAGAAATATTTAATTAGCAATAACTTATAAAGTTTATAACATAATACAGATTTACTGATTTATTTTATTCTATTAAAAATGTGTTATTATTGATTCCAGTTATTTAAGTCGTAATTATTTTTTTTATTGTTGTATTTATTTTTCATCTGCAGAATCATCTTTTTGTAAACTACAAGTTTTTTATTCTACTTTTTTAAATCTTTTTACATCTTATTTTAACCTGACAAAATTCGCTCCATCATTGCTTTCTATTCAGTTATTTGTTTTTATTTTATTTTTGTAGATTGTCTATCTAACTTGTAGCTCGTAAGTGGCTATCTACTATACAGGGTGAGTCTACTAAAAGTATTATCTCATCTTTTTCAAAAACTAGTTATCACATTAACTTCAAAGTTTGCCATTAAAAATTTGTTTGTTGCGCTTCGCAGGTGAATTTTTTCAGAATTTTTCTAATATTTCTTCTAATAAATATTAATTAAATAATATTAATTCGTTGAAAAAAATATAAAATTTACATTTTTTAAACGTCATTCTAAATGAAGAGATGTTGAAATATTGTTTTGTGAAAAACACAATTAAAAAAAATTGTAGATACCCTCAAAAACTAATAAAGTATATTTGTATTGTATCGGCTACCTACCCTGTAGCTTCCTTGTGCCGCCCACTTTCTTAAAAGAATGGCGTTTTTTTTAAAGAATTAATATTTATTAAAAGGAATATCGGAAAAATTCTGAAAAAATTTACCTGCGTAACGCAAGAAACAAAGTTTTTAATGGCAAACTTTGGAGTTGATGTGATAACTAGTTTTTGAGAAAAGATGAGATAATACTTTTAGCAAACTCACCCTGTATAATAGTTATAGTGATCATTTATACAAGTGTAAGTGGGCTACAGTATTTTTTGTACTCATTGCCTATTAAAAAGCTATTGCTCAGTCGTCCTCGATACTTGGGGAAACGGTTTTCCTAAACTGGGGTGTTTCTTATTTTCCATGAGAAAATAGTCTTAATTTGTTTAAGTCATAAGTCGGTAGAGTAACAACTTTGTGTTGAATTTCTGTTCTCAAAATCTTTCAACGAGTCTCACTAACCTATTTATAAATAAAACAAATTCTTGCTTAATTATATTACATTATTGGAAATATAGAATATTTTTTCTTGAAATTTTGGTTTTCATTTCTTACAACAAGTGTTGTATTTTTTGTATTATTACTTTTTATTAAAAATATATTATACAAAGTTGCTAAAAGATAGTACGTAAAGAGTAAGTATATATAAAACGTAATAATTAAAAAATATATATTTAAGATACGTTTATTTTGACCAGGAGTATATGAGTATATGTCAATTTTTAAATTTTGTAATTATTTTCTTTTTATTGCTGTCAAAATATCTAATCCTATTTTTTCAAATTTTGCAATGTTTAATTTTTTTACTGTTTATTTACGTCCCTAATTTTCATTTTGTTTTTATTTCTTTTTTTTTTAACTTCTTTTGAATTTCTTGTTTATTACTTGTCAATTTATTATTTATTAAACTAAAAACAAAAAGACAAAAAAATTAAATAACATTTTTAAGCTGTTTTACCTTAGAAAGAGAAATTCTTTCTAAGAGTTGGTAAGGCATTGTCAATTTTTTTATCGCTTATCCACATAAACTACTGTTTTTTTACGTTATTAAAATATAATTTACCTACTATTTTTCTGTTATCTTTTTTTGAACTAATGAATGTTAAATTAACGGAGAAAATTTTAGATTTAGATGCCATTAATTCAATTGACGCGGTCGTAACTTAATAAGTGACGAAATGTTTTGATTTCAGCTTGTCATCATCTGTTGACAGCATAATAAATTGAAGATAAAATATTAAAGAGTTAAATAAATTAATATGCGGTCTACAATGAAGAGGTGGCTATGGAAATGAAGTAGTTAACAGATTGGACAAGATGTTTAAAGACCACCCATTGTATAGACCCACATTAAAAAATCTGTCATCGCCCAACTTCATAAAACGAAATTTTTATTCCTGACTGTTAAATATTAATTTCAATTAATAACCTCGACGATTTATATTTGACAAGTAAATGAAATTATAACTTTGATATTTAGCATATAAGAACTCAGTTAGCAAACTTGTTACAAGTTAAAGTTTTGTACTGAATCGAATTTACTTCTGTGTCTTTTAAGCTTGGTTAGTTCAAAGCTACCACAAGCAAATGATTAACTTTCATGGGAAGAATAGAGCTGTTAATTTAAAAAGTCATCTAAAGTCAAACTTTAAACCCGAACTTGCTTTAGATGTAATGAACTTTCATACAAAAGTCTTTGTGTTGAACTTGCGGTCTCGTAGACACTTAGTTAATTGTCTTGCCCCGACCAAGTAAATTTGTACCAAACAGGAGTTTGGTTTGCTATTCACATCCTGCACTCTTTTTTTACTTAATTAGTGTTAACACAAGTTACAGTTTTTTGTCCAGAATTTTCTTTACACAACACTTTCTCAACGATGCAAAGTTTTCCTCTAAGATACTCATAAAATATGGGACTGCATCCCTTAATGCATTAGCTATAAACAATGGCAAGCGCTTCAAACTTCGGCAATTAATTCACACCGAACATTATTCAATCGATTTCGTGTTATATTGGTTCTACCAAAAACTAAAATCTGTTAAAACAGAAAACGCACAATTAAATGAATTTAATTAAATGCAGCACAGGAGGTAGCTTTAACATTACTTTTTGGTTAAGCATCCTGCGACGAAATCTAATTTAGCACTAATGCAAACAAGCTTACGTAACGTAGGGAATAACAGCAATAGCCTTTCTCTGCTTTTATTCCAGTCAATTGGGGATTCAACTGTGCATTTTGGGTAGGATGCGATTTTATTTTTTTATTATGTGGGGTGGTCGAAGGTGTTAGCATTCGTCTGGCATATTTAAAATAAAGGAGTAAATATTTTTTTATTATATTTTTCTAACCATTAATGTGTCAAACAAAATGTAAAGAGTTTTATTAAATTATACAAATACTTATTACTTTAATTTTTTTCTAATGTTATAAGCAAACATTTTTTAACACCTGATTAACTGGATTATTTCTGATTGTTCCAGCTATTTGAGTTAATATTTTTGTTATACTATTTTTGGGAATGTAAAGCATTTTTCAATAAGGAGCAGGTTGTAGCTAAGTGGGTAATCAAAAAAGAAAACTCATTTAGGTTGAGTGAAAAATGAAACTAATTTCCATTTTAAACTGCATACTTTTCTGTATTTCGGAGTTAAGTATACAGTTACAGGCATTAAAATTTTGTCTTGAGATAAATTTCTCTGATAAGAAGATAATTATCTCCTAGTTTTCAGTACAGGCTTCGACAAGCTCTATTACATAACTGATGGGCCTCATCAACTGCAATTGCCAATAATAAAATTTTTCTCCTTTTTGTGGTATCGTAAAAGCGAGAAACTAGAATAGATCGTAATCTAACACAGTTGCGTTGTGTTTTCTCACAACCCGCTTTAAATTTTCGGTAATTAACTAAGAAACAAACAGGGAATCGACGTAATAAAGAAGGTGAGAATAAATTAAAGTAAGAAAAAAGAAATACGAGCGGATGATATGTAAATCGTCACATATCACAATGAATCAATCGTGTCGTTGTCACTCCGACTGTGTTTTCAACAAGATGGAGGTGGGCGTGAGCACCGTTTAAGATTAAATTGATGCTCCGAATTAAATAGAGGAGAAAAACCGACAGACTGTGCTCGATTTATTACTGTTTTTACTGTAATAAATTTGTATAAATTTGGTTTGCTCTGACACAGCCCCAGTCCGAAACAAGACTAATTCGACTTTCGACCAAGAAAAACTAGATTCAAATCCTTGTAACTCGGCCAACGGTACAATTTTTTTGCGATTAAACTGCTGGTCTTTAATCAATTGAAAGATAAATTTTACTGTTGAACGCTCTGGAAAGGTGAGATGGTTGGTACACCTGACAACGTAATTAATCATAAGTCGTAATTTATTAAATTTGTTGGTACAAATTAAATTGTTAATCGCAGACATTTATAACAGACTAGATCAACAGAAAACTGGAACGTGGAAGGTTCTGATAAATATACCAGTGGAGTTATTAGAGTTCTCCACTTCATGAAAGCTCATTTTTCTTGTCATTTCTGCAAAACTTAATAAGTTTTGAATTTATTTATTAAATTTTTTTTTCATCATTCTATATTCAATACATACACAAACCATCTGCAGGTGTCCTAAAAAAGGCGTGCCAAATTGTTAAAACGTTTTCAATTGGGGTTCAAAGAACATGAAACATAACTTTTTGGTAACTTTTTTTGAGACTTAAAGTAAATTTTAAGGTTTGAAAGACACCAGAAAAAAGTTATTTATTATCTCTTTTAGTTTTCAAGATACAAGAACTGAAAGCTACCGCTATTGATACCTGAAGCAAATGTTTATTAAAAGATTTTTTAAATTTTTGTTCAATTAATATTTTTGAATAGTTATTATAAGTCTATTTCTAATAGATATTCTATATTTTGTCGTAACTGTCAAAATAGAGATACGGTAATAATATTTAAAATAATAAAAATTATAATTAAAATGGCTAAAACTGTACAATTTATTAAAAATGTGTACGCGGATAATTTTTTTAAACAAAATTAAGAACAAATGATACGATAAAATATAGAAATACTACTACAAATAGGCTTACAATTTTTCAAAAATATTAATAGAACAAACTTTAAAAAATCTTTTAGTCAAAATTTGCTTAAAAGGTATCAATAACGGTAGCTTTGAGTTTTGTAGTTGAGAATATTTGTCAACAAACCACATTTCAAACAGTTGCATATTAAGGCAGCTTACTGTTTTCAAGCTGTTCTAAGCCGACTTTTTACAGTTAAAATTCTTACTTTTGTCCAAGGCTCTAGGCAATATCAAATTTTTTTTATCTTAACCACACATTAATAACCTGACTGCTGTTCTAGTGTGATTTGCAATCTCTCTATAGTAGAAGGAAAAGATCTATGAAACTTTTTACAGAAATCAGTTGATAAGTGCACAATAGTTTATGGTCAGAGGATTATTGGTGCCTTAAATAAACGACAACACCAGGCGCTATCTCCAAATTCTTAGGTAGACTTTTTGTCTTTCGGTTGGTAGATCTTTTGTAGTTCATCGTAACAAGATTAGTGTTTATTGAGGTTTGTTGTAAAGGGGCTAATAAATTTCTGCATGTCAGTTTCTTATATCTTTTCTTTCTACAATACTTTATTTTTTTTTATCTTGGCTCTAATATGTTCTTTAACTTAGGATCATTCGTTGTGTTGGCATTGTAGACTAATGTAGACATTGCAGATGTAAGCTCAAGTATTTACAGATGAGGTTTGATGTTAGGTATACAGAAGAACTCTGCTATTTGAGTTGCATTAACAGAATCTTTTTGCTAAGTGATATTTCTGACATTTATTAAGCGATTTATTATGTTATTTCTATTGTTCGACATTTTACAAAATTGTACCATAGTTTGTTTTGTTTCTACTCTGGAACAATAATGCTTTGTATCTTGGATAATTTTGCAACAAAACTAACAATATTGGCACCAGATTTATAGGATTAGCTACCCCAGTCGCTTATTTTTTCTAAGGTCTTAGCAGTGAACTGCTTTTCTTTATCACTCAGTGGGCTCTCCAGGTTTGTTTAGATGTTGATCTGGCAACTTGGTAAGAGGCACTTTAAAAGCAGACATTTACAGCTTTTTCTAGGACATGCCATTTTTATGGGCTTATGGCTTCATCACAATGAAACTATTGTTAATGATGTTTTGTCGTTTTTTTAGCTGTTGGCTTGCATCATGCATTATTAAACGATTAGGTATTCTTTGCAGCCAAAATACGATATGAAATTTTAACAAAAAGTAGTAGCGAATTGACTTTTAGACAACTTTTCGACTGTTTTCTTTATCCCACTATTAATTATGTTTATGCTTTTGTTCTTCAGTTGGACTGGAGAAACTCACTGTAGCTAATATCGTTAATTTGATATATTTACTGTATTCTATGTGCAGATATTTCTAAAATATAGAAACAGAAATAGAAACGTAATATTTTGTAATAAAAGAACCTACAAAGTTAACTTGATTCACAATATACGGTCAAAACAAGAATAAGCTGAATTAGTGTTGGCTGTGCGCGTTTTGCTTTATAACTAAACTATACAAAAATGACCAGAACTTGCTCTGATTCAGTTTACTTTCTTTTGCACGGTATGTGAAATATACACTTATTATTTCTTATTTGGTTGTCAAGATTTATTACAATCTTTTATGAAAAACTGAAATTACTTTTTTTACAGACAGAATGATTAAAAAAACTGCATCATATAATCTGTATCGTTTAATTCGTTTAATAATTATTGTTTCTTAAAGTATTTCACAAAAATGACTTTATCTAAGTAGTAAATGTATTAAATTTTAAATCTTAAGAAAACAGTTTACCTGTGCAGCTTTTATTACGAATTATTTTCTTTTTAATTAAATGACAACTCGTGAGATCACTTAATTAAACTAATACATTTACGTTTTTTATAATTTGTTTTAGTCTTTTTCAGAAATAATTCACGTTGTAGTAAATGTTCCAAGTGGGAATGGAATTTTATTCTCGTTGCATGTGTCGGACACGACATTTCAGACTTCTTCGTGGTGCGGATTAGGTTAATGGAGATATTCATCAGAGCAGCAACCACAGCAGTAAAATAAAATGATTTGCTTTTCTCTCGTAGAAAATTGCTTGGATGTGCAGACACCAAGAAATATTTATAGGGGATGCGCAAAAACATGATACAGCTTAGTTGCAGCGGCAGGATCGACAAACTGCAGTTTTAACCCAGTTAGTTTTCATTCAACCCCGAATAAATTACCCCTAGTCAGGGATTTCCCCAACTTCATCAACTAAGATAAATATTGGCGGAATTATTCTAACGAGGTGAAACCCGAGCATTTTGTTATGTGTGTTTTTGGCATGTTTCCAGTGATTTAGGTGTGAGAATGGTGGGCTTGAGTCGTTCGAAAACGGAAGTGAGAGAGTTCTCAGATTATTGAAAGCAGAGAACGGCACTAAGTTTTTTAATCATTCACCATAGAATGCTTTTTCCTGCTCTTCTCATGCATATAACAACGGTTCTAGCGCGTTAAACATTTATGGCTGTCAAAAACTAACACCTAAAGTTTGAATGGATGAGATTTTTAATTATACATGGTTATAGTTTTTAATTATCCTGGAAACAGGACATTGTAAACTAAAAGTTACTGCGTTTTTATTCAGTGGATTTAATTGTGACAAAACTTGACACAAGTTGCAAAAAGTATGGTTTTAGATTTTGAGGGAGAGCACATATCCATTACGTCTTGCTGTCCAGTGGGATTTTTAGCAGTTCACAAAAAGCTGTTCTAGTAGTGTACCACTTAAACGAGCGCAACTCCCTGCCATTTATCAACGTAAAGCTGTTAAACGGTAGAGATTTTACGAAATCTGTTTTATCTACTGTTTATGACTCCCTAAACTTATGTTCTATTTTATGCACTTTTTGCAAGCACTGCAAATCGAATTTATGTAACCAGACGATAATGGCAAAAGTTTCTGTTATTTATTGAGCGAAATGTCTAATTTGTGGGGATTAAATTTCTGTCCAAACACTTAGATATAATAAGCAAGTACGAGCAATCGGAGGAAATGAATACCTCGCTCTGCTTCCGGGTCAGACGCATACGGGGATTTATGGACTTTGAATTATGTGGGTGAAGTTGGATAATTGGAGGAAGGGCTTAGATTTTACCGTGAAAATTGCTACGTTTGATTTAGGTTGTTTTATTTATTGAGAATGGTATTATTTCAGCGGATGTCGAACGAAAGCACACCTGAGATACGACGCAACTTCCGCCTGGTTCCTGTATCAAATTCCGTTTCAATTTATGAAGTTTGCATGCAAATATTTTAGGGGAAAGTGGCAATTTAAAGTTTTTTTCAGCCATATCGCTTTTCAATAGGCATTCTCTTACAAGAAACAGAACATATCTGTTTTTAATTTTGTTTTCAACCGAATTCGCGAGGATTAAACTTCAAAAAGAAGTTAAAAGTATCTGGATCTGACCATTTATTTTAATTAATATATTATGAAATCCGGTTAAGTAATTCTGAAGCTTACATTTTTATAAAACATTAGCGCCGTCAGGTATCATTTAAGCGATAAATGAGCAAAACAGAAATCAGTTTAATAGGTGTTAATAGAAACTTATCCTAAGGCTGCACACAGTTTAATTAAATGGCCAACACCATTTCGGTTCCAATTGATTAACAAAAGGTTGTAATCCTCTTTGCATAGTATTACCACTCTTAAAAGCTTTGAATTTGCCAGCTTTACATTTGCATAATTACTTATTAAATACTGATTTTTTAATTTAAATTAAAATAAATAGGACTTTATTAAAATATTAAAATATCACCAATTTGAATGTATTTTGGTTTGCGTTTGTAAGGGATTTTGTCTTAGGTCCTAAAACACTCTTGGCTTGAAAAGTCACTAATTTCATTATTTAAAAAAAATGGATATTTTTGACTTTCTATTCTTGATCAATTTCATTGCTTGGGCGGTTTTTGGGAGTACTGAAACACTGACTCACCTCAGTTGCTACTAAAACCTTTTTTTCTACTTTGCGTCTGTAACAAACCGATTTGAATGGCATTCAGCACTTATTTGCGTGCTAAAAAGTACTAGTGGAATTTAGTGCAGTTTTTTTTGAATTTTACGTAATACGTAATACGCTAATACGTAATAAATCTCCAAGGACATTTGTGACGTCTCAACGTTTATATAGCGTTGAGGTTACAATAATTTTGTTCGAACCCATTTTGTTGCACTTGATGACCAGTATTTCTCACCAAGGTTTTTGTGTGTGTCTCGCAATTCTCGCACCTTCCAGTACTCTTCGTTAGATGACACACTGTGTCTGTCTACACGACTACTAGCCAATAGTAAGATAAGTTAATAAAATTTCTAATAAGCTACTTTTGTTTGCCACATAAATCGAAATTTAATTTTAAATAATACATTTATTTCTAATCTGTAAAAAATGTATATGGGCTGGTCAAATCTAATTATTTAACAGTATAAAAGATTGTTCTGAAGTTTTAATTTAGCATTTCGTTTCATTTTATTTTTCCATTAATTTTCTAGATATTCTTTTAGCTTATTCGTACAGCTTTCAAAATTTACTACTCAGTAAGTTCATTTTGTACAAAACAGTTTTTTTTTATTTAAAATATTTATAATCATTCAACTGGGTATAAAATTCTAACCATTTTTTATAAGCTATTTACCGAACGCTTTTTAAAAGAAAAATGCTTTTGAAGCGATTTTTCCAAAGTGTTTTTTTCTCAAACGATGATCAAAGAGATTTTTTATATTCTTATTATATTTCATTAAACACAAGTTACGATAACAGATTATTTCGTGGTAATTATTTTTCAGCATATCAACCCAAATGATCTGTTTGTTATTAAACACCATGCAACAATGTGTGCATCGAATTTAATATTCAGTGTTAATTGAGTGTCAGTTTTGTAATTGGATAGTCTTTTATTCAGTTATTTAATAAATGCATGCAGGCCAACATAATTATCTATTTAATTTAATTTCACCATTCAACTTTTTATTGATTGCATTAATCAATCATCAAGTAAAAATTAAATTCCCTTAACAAGTATCTCATGTTTATGAAATTTTTTCAGCTTACAAATTCAGTCGTTTCAAAACTTTGGATTTTAAAAATTGCATTTCATGTTTGGCAAACTTTATTTGCACGCAATCATCGTTTAGGATCTAGACAAACACGAGATAAGTTCGCAGCTCCAGCCAACATAAATTTTATAGCTTCAAAATATGTCATTTTCGAGAAACGCCCGAAAAAAGCGTCAGAAACAAATATCCTCTCATTGAACCCGATTTTTTAAGTGGGTTGAATCTGTATGAATAAATAAGCGTTTTATATCTAGATTAAGACTTGACCTCACCCTGTGCTTTCAAAGCACAACCGAATTGTTCGTGGTAATTTATTGTTTTGACTCAGCTGGTGCTTCCTGAGACTTGGGGCTGTGATTTATTAAAAACAGATACAATGTGGAGTGTGGAGATCATCATCAGCGCCAATAAGATTTCAAGATGTCTTTATCATTATTTCAAAAAGGTTGATGCTAATGGCAACACCTACACTTCCTATGGACATGCATTCTCAGACAAATCATTAGTTATGACGGGACGAGACGCCCTAACAAGTTCTGGAAATTCGTACCGTTAAAGCTGATTTATCTTCTGGCGCCTCACAAATATGTTACCTTATTTAAATTCGCCGCTCGACGGGATGTCTCACCTGGATGCCTTTATTATATTTATTTAGAATCTCTTAAGTGCATTAATTAAGTCCAGAAATTTTTTGATTGTAATTTCTGCAACATCACGCAGTTGGAATATATTAAAATTTCAAAAAAAAATTGTTATTATCATAGGTATCTTTTACACTTATATTTTTCTACTGATTCTCTATAAAGCTGTGCGATATTGAGAAAAATAATTTAACAGGGTAATAAATGCAAATAATTTAATTACGGAAGTTTAGATTGTGTAAGTAGTTAATTCTCAATTAGTGTTTGTAGGTCATTGATGAATAAAATAACAATTAAAGTTATGAACGAGTTGTTTTTGTTCCAATAACAGCCGTTTTAATTTTTGGTAATGACAGGATTATTAGGTCAATAATGAATTACGCCGCTCTGTAATTAGCATTCTATCTTGAAGAAAAACTCGGAATTGCTAACTTAATTAAACGTTCGAAATTTCCAATCGAAAAAATAATTAAATTGAAAAAATTTTTCAGTCGACTAATAAAATTTAACGCGAGGTTATTTAGTGACGCTTTACGTTAATCGAAACTGGCAGAAAAGAAGGGCCATATCATGACTTGTCGTCTGTCTTGCCTTTTACTGACTGCTATCTTTCTGTTGTTTCCGAGTTCTCGTTTCCGATGAGGAAATTTAATTTTCTCGAGGTTTTATCGTCACAGATAACTCAACATTAACATCTATGTTTATATTTTCTTTTATTTTTCAAACGCAATTTGTGGAAAATTTAGAATGGAAAAGCAGGTGATGTAAATTGAGAAAAACGCTCAAAGGAATATGCTAAGCTATAAAATGAATAATATTATACAGTAACAGCTCAGAGAGAAAAATAAATGATTGAAGAAAAATACGGAGAAAATAAATTATTGGTTGGACGTGTAGACCAAAACTTCATCAGCTTGGTGTCTAATCAATTATAGTTTTGGTGAGGAAATTCAACGCTGGGTAAAAAATTACAACCGTATATGGAATGACAATTTACACCTTGTTTTAAGGCATGAATACAACCACAATTTAAACAGAAATTAGACATTAGTGATAACATAACACGCTATAAATTATTACTCATAATGGACCATGAATTTCTTTTACCAATAGTAATGACTGGCTAAATAAATTAAAACTACACAGTAAAATAGTTAACATTTCACTTTGCCTCAAACCAAAAACAACCAAACAAAAACACCTTTAATAATTTTTTGTTTCAATTATGAAAACTTTTTATTTGTCTTTATTGTTGGCGGACCTACAAAGACTGATATGTACCAATAAAATCAATACGTAGGTAGCTTCAGGTTGGCTGTCAGTTAATGAGTAGTAAAGTTCGTCCGACAGACGGAGAAAATAGTTAAAAGAGCAGAAACACGAAAACGAGTTGGAGTTATCAGAAACCAGGAAAGGATCTTCTAGTAGGAGTCAGCTTCTGCTCACAGAGCGAACGAAATTCAACAGTGTTGCAACACTTATTTTTTCATTTTTATTTTCATCAGATCTTAATTCTGCGGACTACAACATAGAGTCAATTCTAGAGGTAAGAGTTTACCCACAAAAATTTGAGAGCTTTAAAACAAACCTGAATGAGTCAAAAATTTGCGTTTGAGAGATTTTAGACTCTGCATTCGTGAAAAAGTTAACCATTTTAAAACCTTTAACCGAAAGTAACATAATAGAAAGAAGCATTTACTCATTAGCTGTAGCTAATATTAAATTTTTAATATTTGTATTTAAAATAAATAACAAAACAGTTGCTAGGACATAATATTTAAAAATAGTATATAAAAATAAAATAATATAAAAATAAAACGCGTTTTGAAAAGTCAACTTTGTGGCACAAATTCAAGTTTATAAAACGAGCGCAATGCGAATGAGTGCCACAATAACTTCAAAGACGAGTTTTTTATGCTATTTTTTTCTACTTCGCGCGTTTTACGTGATTTTTAAGTAAAAAAGTTAATAATTTAATCTTTAGGGACTTTTGCGTTAATACGAGATAGTTGGCAATAAATATCATGAAAGTGTCAATTTTTTTTTAAAGTGTTTTCAAATTTCAAAAACTTTGTAAAATTATTCCTAAGTTACCACACTAAAAGCAGTTCTATACACTTATCTAGCAAATAACTTGTAAATTATTAAACGCTATAGGAGTTGTAAATCGTTAAAATAAAAGCTAAAAACTGTTGTATTTTAAAGCTGTTTTAACCTCAAAAACAAAGCTGAAGTTTGTCGCTTGTCCACCGCCGCTTGTCAGCCCCATTTTCGAAAATTTTATATGTTAACTGCGACACACACACACAAAAACGTTTTGGTAAGGAATACTGGTTATCAAGTGCAACAAAATTCATTCCAATAAAATTATTATAATTTCAACGCTGACATAAACGCTAAAACGTGACAAATGATGTTTCATTCCAGCGACAGCGTATTACCAATCTGAAAACAGTAGATTGCACTAGTACTTTGAGAAAATTAAAAGAAACTTGAAATTGTCATAATTTATATTGTAAGTTTATTTTAATAAACACCTGCTTATGTAGAAATGAGATTTTGTTCTGATTAATATTAATGACACCTGAAAAATTTGTTAGGGTGTTTTGTAGCCAGGTAACAGAAAACAATCTAGATGTGTACGTAGAGAGAAGCAAGTTGAAAAATTTTGGAATGAATAATAAAACATTGTAATCAACACTTTTGTTAATGTGCAATTAATAATCTCAAATTCTATTAACGTTAAGATGCTTTAGTTATTAATTGCCTTCATTACCAAACTTGTTGGTTAAATAACTATTACGTTTAAAATTTGAGCAGCGCTGGTTTATTTTAAAATGCACTGATAAAAAAATTTAGAGGAAAAATTATAAAGAATTAAATTTTGCATAAAAAAGCCTACGAGGTGATATATGTTTATATCTTTAATGACTTAAGCTTCAGGGCTTTTAAAAATGGAAATGAGTTAAACAATACGGGTTTTTTGACTTTTCCTATCTCTAGTGTAAGAACTAAAAAAATACTGTCTTGCGTACTCTTTTAAACAATATTTAATCCTCTATAAAGTATTGCTTTTTTGGACCTAGGATAGCTGTGATGAGGGTCAAATAGAGTCTAAAAAATATTATATTAAATTACTTTTCGACAACACAATTTTTATCTTCTTCAGATATACAAACTTGTCTTAATCTTGATCGTTTATTACGGTAATTATTTAGAACTCTTTTTTAGTTTTTTGAATCAGGTGGCTATAAATGAATATTTCATCAAATAGCTTGTGAGTTCTTTTGTTTTCATATAAGATAATTAGAATAGCTTGTGTTTCCAAAATCCAAAGCACTCTGGATGGCATATTGATTTATAGCCACCCTTTACCTCTAAGCGTATGGGCAATGTTGTATAAAGCCACCGCTGCACAAATTTTAAATATAAAATATTTTTTAATATTAAGTTTTGTAATATTTTTTTAACAAAATATAAAAAAATTAATTATCTATAGGACAGTATTTTTTTATTCGTTATAAATCTATTTTAATTGAAAAAAAATCTATTTGGTTTTAGGAAAATAGTTTGCACACTCATTCCACAAGTTTTTGTAACATTAACATCTAAAGACGTAGGAGGGCTTTAAAATTCTGGAGGATCATTACTGACGCTTATGACCAACGTTTTATTTTATTTTGCTTTGTTTTGGTTTTTTAAATCAAGAGAAGATTTAAAGAGAAGATTTAAAATTTTTTAAAAGTTTTGCACAATATTTTCGTTGCTCGTTTGACGTTTTTTTAAATGAACAGTAAAAAAAATCGTATTTTCTGACAGTGTTGCATAGTAACTTTAAGTTATTTATGTATTAAGGGCAAAATCAAGGGGAGTCTGGCATGAGAAAATGTTTAAAGTCTGACGAAGGAAGTTTCTTAATTTTCTGAGGGCTGTAAGTGACGATTACGCTCTTGGTACCACAACGTACATACAATGTTTTATTTTGTATTGTTTCAAGTTTTCAAATCAGAATAATATTCCAAATTCCGGTATTTTTTTTAAACTGTAAAAAAAATCAGATTTACTGTTGGTAAGTTGACTATCTTATCTTTGCCAGGATACTTTATGTTGTTATTTTCTGTTTTGCGATTTTCCAAAATGGAAACTGGTAAAAATTGTGTGTGGAAAAGTGTATTCCAGAGAAATGTTACAACAGGTAAGAGCCCAAAATTCAAGAAAAAGTTCTGTCACGCTTCGTGCGTTTGTAGTGTTTATAATTATTATTATAAATAATAATATAATTATTGCTATATGATAAAGTATTTTGTGTAGTGAGTTTAAAAATTGAATATTTTTACTTAAATACCTGTAGTAGGTGTTTTTTTTTTTTAAATAAATGTATTTGTTTTTTTAAATTAGCTGTTTCCTTGTTAAACTACACCAAATGCAAAAAGTATGATTTTCTAAATTAGTTGTACAAATAATTACTGAATAAGTTATTGAGAAACTGAAGAAAACAATGGATGGGCACAAAATTCCTAACAATAAATCTTGCGCTGTTCTTGAGCTAATAACTAATATACAGTTCTAATTTAATAGGTTTTAAAGCAAATATTTTAGACTTTAACTTCGTTTGACGTAAAAACAATATGCGTAGAATGCCAAATACGCCAAAGACGGCAAGGATATTGTATAAAGTAGACCGTAATTTTGAGATAGTCTCGTCTTTATTGTGGTTGAGCACTGTCGGAATCATTTACATATTTAAATTTAGTAGGATTACAGAAATTACACACCGAGTATTTCTATTTATATCAAATTGTATACAGAAAACAGGTAGAAAAAGAATCAGTTTTAATTTTTTGATGAAACAACAACTATAATTCAATTTTTTTGATTTTTTGAAAAATATCTAGATGACAGAAACTAATAAAATAAAATGAGAATTTGGTCTGTGGTAGGTATTACGACTACGTTATTCACATTACATGCATGAAAACAGAGCTCTACATGTGTTTTGTTTCCGAATTTTATTATTACTTACACTTGTATGCTCCTACGCTCTCAGCATCAGGACCTGTAGGGAAGGCCCACCTGCAAGGCCAAACCGGGGATGACGTGTGTGGTGGCATTATGTTAACTGATAACCAGAGGGACGATTATTTTAATGAGACAGGGAAAATATACGTACATGAGAAGATCTAGAATAAAATTACACACCAGCTTCTCTTATCTCACGAAATTTCACAGATTTTTTACGGGATATAAGCAATTTTCAAACTTGAAAAAACGTTCCGCAAACTTTTAAAATCGAATTTTAGGAGTTTGTAAAAACACTTGTAAACCGCTTAGCTGAAAACGGAATAATCCTGGCAAAGGATCAGAATGTTTATATTTTATTTCTGTGTGCTTTTCGAATTTTTGATACAGTCAAGAAACATATTTTAATCGAAATACTAACAATTCAAGGGAAAATTTATGTGGGTTTGATAAAATGTTTGACGTACCAAAACTTTCTAGTTTCATTGAAAGAATTTGAAATTTATTAGTTTTCAAAAGAAACGAATTAAATGTGAAAAGAATCAAAAATTGGATACCACATAATAAAATTTAACGTCATGTTTTCCGACTTAATCCTTTCACAATATCAATAACCAAGTGTCTATCTAAAGCAACCGAATTTTATTACCTCTGAGCTTTATTTAAAAATTTTGGTCATAATTTCTGATATTCTTTTCAGATAAAAAATATTTGAATGTTTTCTCGTATATTGTTTGCTGAAGTATAACAAAGAGTCTATAAATCAAATGTTCAACTATTAAAAAATATGTGATTTAAAAATATCGCATCCTCTCTACATACATCACTGCTATTTTTTCGGCATTTCATCTTTCGTGATATGTATCCTTTCGTTTGATATATTGTTACACAAACATATGTCAAATCTTGACAAATAGCGTTGTTCGTAACAATATATAGGAACTACATAGATCGATAATGTGCAGCAATTTCTCTATGAAAATTGCCAATTTGCGAAACATTAATGCTATTCCCACAGCTAATGTTTGCTTAAATTGCACACAAGAGGAATGTATAATTCGAAAATAATAAAAAATAACTAAGTCAATTATGATTGGACGGGACAAACGAGACGCTGCGCTGAGTATTTGTCAAATTTTTGTTTTTTTCTGATAGCAAATTATCATTATAAAACAAGAGCTCCAGATTGTACAAATATTTAAATAGTCTTAAAAATCAACAATGGATAGTTGGTACCTACTGGCTGAAGATGTCATTACTTTTGTTACTTATTTTTGTAAAAAATATAAACTTCTGTAAGTAAAAAAAAATCTAAAGAAAGTAAATGTCGCAAATATGTTCTACCAAGTGAAACAAAAATTACTCGTACGTACAGATGCTTTTGTGCAACTGAACTGGTTAAAAAAAACTTTGGTTTTGCGGCTTTTACATCAGCCACAAAATTTGTTTTAGCTAAGCGAACTACTAGAACTGTCAAGAACAATAATTTTTAGTCGTCCTTTACAAAAAAAGAATTTTTTGTCTTCATTTGCGGTTGTAAATAACCGTTTGACAGCGCCCGAAAAGTGAGCACCGCTGTCAAACCACGTTTAGACTACTATAAAAAAAACACATCGTAATAGGTTTGATTTTTTTTTTTTTATTATGTTTGTCTCACTCTTTGGTGTCTTCAGAAGTAACCTCAATTATTCACTAAATGACTAAATATAGATAAAAATATATCTGGCGATAAAAGCAAAAGATTTATTTCACGGGAATATTTTACAAAATTAGTAATCTCTAAAGCTTTTAGTAAATAATTATCCATTAACTCGTATGGGGACATTCTCAGTGCAATATTTGCCGATTTCAAATGTTAACATCCTGTGAACAAAATCACTGACTCTTCTTCAATGAACTTGTTCTGTATTCTATCCAATAGATCCACTCGCTTTCAACCTTTTTACCACATCGAAAGTAACCTTCAATTAAAAATGTTTGTGTTTTAGTGTGTATAATTAGCCATCCTGACAAAATAACAATTAACTGGACCCAATAATAAGAAAGACTGAAACTGAAATTTAGAACAAACAAAAACTTAAAAAAAAAACAAAATGCAACTGAAAATAAAAATTACTCAGAATCTTGTAAACATGCACTCAAAGATAATCAAAATGATTTTTTCTACTCCTACTCATTAAAACGCCATTTAAGTTATAGGTTGCCATGACGCTAAACAATCTTTTAGATACAGCTTGACAAACCGTGACTTCTTGCATTTTAGTCACGGCTTGGCGAGTGCATGCGCATCAAACAAGCGCTAAAATTAAATGAAGTTACCTAGTTTTCGCTTGGCATCAATCAGTCAAAATAAATAAATTTGTATTTGTAAACTTTTAAATTAATTTTGATTTTGCTTATATACGTTTCGTCGGATTTGCAATTTGTTGTAGTCGTAGAAAAAGTATAGTATGCAACATGTTTTATAAACCTCTCTAGACACTCGTTTATTAAACACTCGCTTCGCTACGCTGTGCTCGTGCCTAAAAAAAACTCGTGACTGAAATGTTGTTTATAAAACTTGTTGCGTAATATACTATATTTATTTACTTATAATGTTTTCCATAGATACAGAGTATCAAGTTCTGACAGCCATTTTTCGCTACATTTCTTTTTATCAAAATCTCATAGCATTTTTGACAACTTTTTTAAATGAACATCTTTTACCAATTGCGTGGTTATATTTTATAAGCAAATTGGTTATACAGGTGTCCTAGAACTGGCAGATCAGCTGTAAACTACAAGTTCCTCTCTTCAACTTAATACCAAATTCCAAAAAAATATTTCTCTAAACTCGTTTTTAAATTAGAGCAATGTTATATTAACCAATCACATAATAAATATTAATTCTTAGTTAAGGTAATATTTATGATAAACAATTGTTTGAAAAGGCTGTTTGTTAATTCGGTTGAGTTCGATTTTGAGTTGACCAGTTTGACTTACCTACGCCAGTGGATTTGAAACGTTTTAGTTACGAAACAACAAAAACGGATTTAGGAAAGAATCTTATATATAAATGCTTTAATAGAGTTGATATCTACCTTTAATAAATAGTTAATTTTCTTGTGACAGAAGTTGTACCAAGAAATTGAGTGCGACTGAGCCATCACATTAAAGGAGCAGTAAACCAAAATTTCATGAATGCATCTAAAAAAATTTAAAAAATATCTAAAATAAAAAATCAAAACCGCAAGTTGCTACGACCTTTGGTTTTAAACAACGAAACAACAAAGTTGAATGCGTGACGTTATACCGAAATCGGATCAAGCGATCATTTGTGCTTTTTTTTTGTTTTTTATGGTTATTGAAAGCTATCAAATGCCAGACTGTTGTGTTTTCACGTGAAATAATAAATTAGAAAATTCTAATGTGACGCTGCATAATTTTCCGCATTAGGTACACCTAGCTTTATTTTCGTCTTGTGAAAAACTTTTTAAAATTACATTATAGCCCGACAAATTTAAAGAGTCGAAACTTAAAATTATGTTCTAAAATGCTTCGTGGTATGTACTACACTCGTTTTTATTTCTCGTATTTGTTTTCAACTTTAGTTTATTCTCAACACAACATAAACATTCTTTTGGTTTTGGCCTAAAAAATGCTTACACAATTTCTGCACCTACACCAAAATATGTCGTTTAATATTTTGAGATTTTCGTCATTCTGGTGATTATTTAGATTCTTCTTTAACTTACTTAATTTATTTCTGGTATACCTTGGTTCCAAACCGAGCACCATCGAGATTTAAAAGTAATGAAAAACTGCAAAGTTTACTTACAAGCGAGATCACAGGACATAAACAATCTCACAACATATCAGACGGAACAGAATATGTCGGTATTACGTCACAGTTAACGTTTTCCACACTTTGATCTCTAGTATTTCTAAAACGGCAAATCGCACGTATTTGCCGTTTGAAGATTTGTTTTTAGAATTTTTTTTACCATATTCTTGTTTTTCGGTGTACAATCCCTTTAAGGATATAATATAAATAATACAATCTAGCTTTAATGTGGTAGCAGAGACGGTTTCCTGATACTAATTTTATGATAAAATTACTTATTTTATTCTCTATTGACTGGCCTAAAAGGGTATCTTGTAATCTCGACAAGCTTATTGTTAAAAGGCTTCAATTTTTTTATTTAAAGACCGGTTAAAGTCATTTAAATTGATAAATTTTATATAAATTTATATTTTAGCTATGACCGCAAATTGATTCTGAAAATTGATGTCGAACAAATAACTGCCGCGGTTGTGCTGACAAACCTTGATTCTGAAACTTTCGTTTATATTTTCAATTTTTGCTAAAAAGTACTTAATTTAGTTTTAGCTCTAAAATGTTGGATCTCCAATTTTGGTTTAAGGACTGTTTGTGATGTGTTAGCATGAGCTTAAGACGCAAATTCTTAGAAGTAAAAACCACATTTCATCAACTTGCTAAAAAAACTATCAATCTGTTATTAAGACAAAAGTTTCCTTGGCCTATTTATTTCTAAAAATGTTGGGATTAACCGGTCTCTTTGATATTATCGCGGCAGTCATTTAACCGAAATCATATTTTACAATTATTATAGTCAACATATCTATTTTATAAAATCAGTATGTAAAAGAATTGCTCAAGTAAATAAACTTGCTGTGTTTTATTTTTTATAATGTTGTATTTATTATACAATAAGTCGGTTGAAAATTTTTTTTTTAGTGCCGGTCTAACCCTGAAGCCAACAGAATTTTTATTTAAATATAAACTCGGTGGGATATCTCATAGTCTAATTTTTGTCTACTAGAGACTGGTTTTATCAACGCCCGTTCAATGAATCATTCTGTAATAGTTAAGGGGCATCTAGTAGGAGGATGGCTACTTTATAATACAGACATTATCACAGAATATAAACAACGTGAAATTCTTACCTAACGGCATAATTATTTTTTTGGTTATTGCGACAACTAGCGAGTTTATGTTTTCGTGTAATTTAAAAAATTCAAGGTATGTGCTACTAACCGGACGATAGCATCTCCAGTAGAAACGTTTAGGACATTTAGAAGAGGGCGGCCTCTGTAAATTCAAAGAGATTTATCAGCGACAGTTTCCAGATAAGATTGGTTTTAAGCAGCGATGCTGCTTTATCGCTCCTAACTAATCCAGTTTGAATTTTATCTATTTTAGGACCTTTAGTTAAATATATGAACATATATGGACCATTGTTATTCAGTAACTTCATCATTTTTTTTTTATATTTCTAACATAATTTTATTTATTGTTGTCTTTCACGTATATTTTTTTCTGTTTACTACACACATCGGAATATGAAGTTGCATAAGCTTTAGGCGTAAAAATTCTTTAATTTGTGATAAAAGAAGAGCTTGTTCTCGTTTCGATTTGGTAAAAAGTGTAACCGCATTTGGCTGCGAGTTCATGAATTGTCGACAATTACAGGCCAATTCCGGCTGCTGTAAAAGAGGCGCCATTCCGGCCAGTTCGCCGGTCCGGAGTCTTCGTCCTTGCCAAGACATCCTGACGATTTGGAGCTTTGCCTGAACTATTCGCTCCCACTCTTCACCCTCGTTAAGCAACACACTCAACCCAATTCCGCTAGTTCTCTTATTGTATTGCCTATTTTTGAAACTTTTCGGACCGTAATTTATCTTTGCCATAAATTGTTTCGCATGTACGATTCATTTTTTTATTTTGTTAGACCCTACCAAATCGGAAATTTGGGTATGGCCACCATTTTGCGTCAGAATAATAAATTTATTGTTAAGGACGGTTTCACTTTATGCTGAAAATTATATCATAACTAAAACAAATGTGTTTTCCTTTTAGAGAACTTTTAGAAAAGAAATTACTTTCAGTGTACTTTAGATTATAATTGTTACACTTATTGAAAAAATAATTTAAAAAAATATTTTTTTATTTTATTAATTAAAAAGACAGACAAATTGCTGAAAAGCTTCTTAAAAACAAAACTTTAAATAATTATAGATTTTTACATATATGTACATATAAAAAAGTAATTAAATAAAAATTTGATAACTAATATTGGTTTTAGATATTGTTCTAAGATAAATACCACCGAAAATCGGCTTAAATGTATATTTATTAACTTAGTAGGCTAAATCATTTTATATGTTTGTATTTAAATTAGAAAAGGAATAGGATGGTCTCTCGGGAAATAAATATTTTCTGCCAGTGGCGTGCTCATAATTCATTTTATATGGAATGTAGTAATAATACAAACCAGTGAACATAACCATCTCCATTACGAAATATTTATAACATGAGAATATTTTCTTAATAAAATATTAGTTAACATTATGAACAATTTTTAAAACACAGTAAACCGTTTTAAAAGTTTGTTTTCCGCTTTTAAAATAAAATTTTCTTTATAAAAAAAATACGTAGTAATTAACAAGATAATAAATTATTATAAAGACAAAATATAAGCTTTCTTACTTGTTATTGGATGTTTGAGAGTATAATGTAAAATCTTTGCATACATATTATAATCATAATTTGTTTATACTTTTTTCGAAAAATGTCTTATTTTCAAGGAAGCGATTTAAGCTAATGGTGTAAAATACCTACTTGCTATTTTATTTTCTCTTTCAATCTCTTTTGACTCTCTTGAAGATTTTATTTATACTTCAACCCATTTTTTTCCGCGATTTTTCCTCAATATTTTTTGTATCAAACTCATTCACGCTTAGCTCTCCACACTCTGACAAGCAGTGCTCAAATGCCTTCTCTCTTGTTTTTCACTTTATTTTTTGTGAGATTATTTATATTTTTTATTTGGGTTCCACCATCTTGATCTAGTCACAACTACTATCGCTTCTGTCTAGTACCTTTATAAGTGTTTTTTCTTTTTTTTTCGTTTTTTATACTTGTACACAAGGTGGACCATAGGAGCGGGAAGTTTTGAAAAAGGCATATTCTTAAAAATTGTGCTTGTCAAAAGGTCTCCTTTTCTCTCCATATACTCTTGAAGCCCAACGATGAAATTTTTCATCACACATATTTAATGGAATATTAGCGATTTTTTGCTGATTTTTAGCTCCAATATTTTATTGTTTATCATTAAAAACCTTGCTTTGTAGATATCTCCACAACAAGTAGTTGCATGCTGAAAGATCTGGTGATCTTGGGAGGCACTCCATATCTCCGCCTTTGGAAATAACGCGACCTGGAAACAATCTTTTCAAGGAATCGATTGATTTTTTAAAAAAATTAGTGTCAGAAATCTTGATAATACTAATTGCTTTAGAGCAATTAAACATAATTTCCTGACTTTAAACGTTCGGCTTCAAGAGTGTACCTATAGTAAGAAGAGGAAGCCATTTGGCAGGCATAATTTTTAAGAAATAAAAATTGCTTACAATTATCGTGTTATTGTTATGTCGGGTGTTCATTTTAAAAAGTTATCAAGTCAATTATGATTTGTCAAAACTCATAAGAATACATGAGGTTTGACAAATCAAAGTTAACTTGATGACTTTTTTAAATAAATACTTTATGTTTTGTTTTAATTAAATATAAATTTATTTTAAATAAATAAATTAACTTACTTTTTGAAATACGCTTTTTTCAAAACTTTTTGCTTCCATAGTTTACCTATTATTACAATTTTCTTTATTCTTGTTTCCTATAATAAAAGACTTTTACACTTTTGTCTGTGTTGTTTATACTATCTTTATTTATTCGTTTTTTATTATTTTGTGTTTACTTGGTTTTTACCGTCTTCTTACTTTTATATACCTATTTTTTGCAATTTTTTTACCAACTTTTTTTGTTTGTTTCGAACTTCTTTTTTTAGTGATCTACCATTTTTATTTCACCAGACATTACGTTTTCTCTATAGATATATTATGTCTTTAACCATTTTTGCAAGTTTTTTTGTGTGACAAATTTTTTATACATGTTGTTTGCATCTGAGCAGTGTCTAAAGGCTTTATTTAACATGTATTTCTTCTTTCTTAATTCGTGTTGTTATTTTTACATTTTGTTCTTTTACTCTATTCTCTAAAGTTGTGTAACCTTCTTCTTCGCTTATTACTAGTAACTATAAATTACTACACATTTTGAGCTGTTCCTTGCGCTTTTACTTATTAATTAGTCCGTTACTAGTAAGAGTAACAATGGTCGCAAAAACGGACCTTGCGACCGGTTTGCGTGAAGGAATTTTGCGACCGATACAGAGGCTATAAAACAAGTAATTCGCAGAAGATTACAAATTACAAATCTGTCCGTTAAATCTTTGACAACAATAGACTTGTAACTATGGCATAACTGTATCCAGAATGTTATTCCAGGTTTTTACAGACTGATTTATTAATTTAACGGATAGATGCATTAATTTTACGTATCAATCTGTCAATTTTATAAAACGTAACTTTCACTTAGTCATCAGAAACAGATAAAATGTTTAATAGACCAGGGATGTAACAATGTCATATCAGAGCCTTAGATGACTTAAAATCGTCGTTTGCAAGCTACAGAAATGTAAATCAATATTTGCAGCACTTGTGACATTCTTATTTAGATACTAGATATGTTAATAGCTATTTTTGTACTATGTACAAATCAGTATTAAAAGTTTTATATTCAAAATTTAAATAATATATGCTTGTAAGTTTATAAGTAGAAAAGTGGCTGTTTGGTTTGTAGATTTAGTGGTGGTTTGATGAGTTTTGAGGCAGGAGTAAGTAACCTGAAAGATGTATCTTGGGAGCAATGAAGCAGCTTGTCGCTCTCGTAATTCCGTTACACTTTGACTGAATTCCTCCGAGAGTCGCAGATCACATTGTGCTCTCTCCTCCACGCTCCACGGTCCTCGAGTTTCTTCCCTCCGGTAACGCCGTAGTGCCTTTTCGACCTCGCCATCTGAGCTAACACGGATCATCCTTCTTTTCCGCAAGAAAACATCCGTCACCACCAAATTCACACGCAACAAATCTAATTCAAAATTACAAAAATCTCGTTGCTCCAGTACTCATTTAATAAAAAGTGAAAGGTTCTGTCATGCGAAAATCCTATTTTCTCAAGACATGTGTTATGAGAATAGCACGAAAGGATTTCAGTCGGCAAAAGCACAGCTACAGAAAACCAAATCTTATTCTCTGTAATGGGCTTTTATTAGAGTTTATTGAATTGTACTTGTGTCGAGTTTGGGATCGCATCGCAGCCGTGAAGGGCGATGTAGTACAACCAGAAATCGCCCCCAGGGACTTGCTGCAACTCGCTTTGACCCGGCTTCTTACCTTACTGTTTTATTAACGGCCACATCGAGTTTTCCGACCCACTTGCGGTTACACCTAATGGCTAATAAGAGATTTACCAACTTGAAGAAGGTTTATGACGGATCGTTTGACTTCACAAATCCCATTCCAACAAACCGTTTTTTCACAAGCACGTTCAACATTTTTACGACAATTTAAGCATCCGAAAAGTAAAATCTTAAAACTTGTTGAAAAAATATTTTATCTTTAAAGCACTTTATTAATAAATAAATAAATAAATAAATATAAATAATAGTTATTTATTATACATATGTAAAATATATTACTGAAGAAAGAAAATAAATGATTATCCCCGAAGCTTAAAGAGCGAAAGGACTAATTTCTGAGTGCAGTGACTGTAGAAAGAAGCATTCTACACAAGTACAGTATTGTTTTTTTCTATAATACCTGTAAATTTAAATATTTCAGGGTTTCTGTTGGTAATATTTAGGGTCCTTAAATAACAAATGTTGTTGCTTCGTTTTTGGGAAATTTTTAATGACTAAATTGTTGAGGTTAAGTAATTGACAATCCAAGACGGATTCAAAAATAATTTATTTACGTCCAGCGTGCGATATGAATGGTAGTTTCGTTTGTGCTTGTGGTAATCAAATGATTTCTCCAGATTTTTGTAGATTGTCTAAAATCAAAAAAAATTATGACGTTTCATCATATTTTATTCTACGAAGCAGCTTGTATGACTCCTGCTCCTCATCATTCTTCCTGAAAAGTAGTTGTTAACAAATTTGAAACTTTTAATCGGCCGCAGAATTTTCCTTGTATAGTACCTGTGCAAGGGAAGACGTCTTCTCTAAGTTTAACTCAAAAATATAAACTGCGGTATTTTTAGTCTAAATCGTCAACGCTTTTATAATACTCGTCGCTTTTACGATCAGATTCTTCAACATTTATTATAAATTCGGAAATATTTTGAAATGGAATGTTGCTCATATGCATGTAACAGTCTTCTTCAATTAATGTTAACATGGTTAACACAATGAGCTATTTTTTTGACGTACATTTTGATAAAGCAGTTTACCACACGTGCTAACACGGTTTTTGTCTCCGAAACAAAAAGTTAAATTGTTAATACATTTATTATCATAGATCTTGCAATGAGCCCAAATTATTTCAATTGTATTACATTGGCAATGATATGGAGCAAGTCGTAATACTTCAATATGGTTTTGAAGCAGCAAATCATCAACGACATATTTTTTTACGGCGTTTTGCAAAAGTAACTTAATTTTTTGCTAAAATGAAGCTTTTATGAATGTGAAAATTAGTGTTAATTTAAATTATTTAATAAACTTTTGTAGTCATTTAATTATTTTGTTACTTCTGATAGGTATTTTTTCTCTCACTGCGTGAGTAATTTTGTTTTAAATGGCTATAGTAATTCGCTTGTTACACACAATTTTGAATAAATATTTTTATTATGAAAATATTTAAAATACGTGGTTGAGAGCTTGGAAAAGCGAGCAGGAATATAAGTAAAGATACGAAATTTTATGCCACACATTTGCTTTATTTCATTTTAATTTTACAAGGGGTTATCAAATCTCAAACGAGGTGGACGTATCTTGAATAATATGGGTAATATGATGGTGAAATTAATGGGTAGGGAACGTAACGAGCATATGGCACTGATGGTGCGGTATACACCAAGTTGGAGTTGAGGACAGAGCCGCTGTAATCATCAGCTACAATTTGACTACCATCAGGTCCAGTAATAGTAGTCCTTGCGTTAGGTCCAACGACCAATTCAGCTGCGGCGAATGCCGTCAAAGCGGCCAGTACAATCTGAAAAAGAACAATAATTGTGAATTTATTAAAGCAAAGAGGTGGATTTAAAAAAAATAATTCTGAACCTACCATAAACTTCATTGTTGTTAATTTTTGTTGCTTCAAGAACTGAATGATGAATTACGAATATGCATAGATTTATATATTGAAACTTCGAGGACATTTTTACAATTAGATGGTTCTTTTTTTGTTATCGGCTTATTTGTTTTGAAATAAATCTTAATGTTTTTTAGATAATTGTTTTTTAACTAGTTTAAAAATTTGATAATTAACACATAACAAGAAAACAAGAATGTGCGCACCAGATTAATTTTGTTTAGTTTATCTCTTAAAATATAAACGGGCGTATTACTAGGGTTGAGAAAATATAAAAAGCTATTATATCAAGTGATTTAAATGTAAGGAGCAAAATTTTCATCTGAAATAAAGCACCACAAATAATAAAAGTATGCAGATTTTTTTTGTTTTATTCTTGGAGGGCACCATTTTTTGTGTAAGTTATATCATTTATTGCAAGCCAACTAGTTTCAGACCCTCAAAGGTCCATCATCAGGCCCCCTAAAAGATTTACAACACTATATAATTACATAATATTTGGGTATTTTGTTCAGTTACTTTTCGTATTTAAAAATTAGTGGCCCCCAAAACCCCAATTAACAAAGCTGTGAAAAAGTCAACAAAACCTCAAGAAACTTGTAGGCTAAAAATTAATTATTATAAAACGTATAACAAAATTAATTTGAACGTAGGACAACTACAAATTTTTCAGGTAAATATCAAAGCGTTTAACACAATTTACTTCGATATCTAGTTGCCCTGTTTAAAAGCTAGACATGTTCGAAGTTGGCAATTAAATTTGTTTTTTTATTAATAATTTACTTATTTTAGACATATTTATCTCTAAAACGGTACACAAATTTGAAAAAGATTTCAGAAAGAATTATTTCTCAAATTTATTTTTTCTATTCAATTGTTTTTAATAGCTTCAAGAATACAGTGACGTAAGACTTACAAACTTTTGCTTTTATTAGATGACGTGATAGTATGAACGTTGAATATCGGAAAAATAGGGAATGGCTGCGAACATAAGAGTCAACTTTGATGGATATAAAAAAAGCTTAAGAGTGGGGTTGTTTGACTAATTATAATGAGCAAATCTTTGGCTATTATTCAAGAAGATAGAAGCGTGTGACTGAATTATTAATTTATGTAGAGTATTTATGAGTTATTTACATAAATTATATTTAAAACAAAATATGTTTTTTAATTAATCAATTTGAGAAACATTTATTATTTTTTTGTTTCAAAATATACCTATAAAAATATGCATTTTTGCCTTTGTCTAACACAACAGATTACTTTACACAAAATACTTTCGCTTATTTTAGAGAAGAAGAGAAAATCACTGAAATTAGTTATTATTAGTTTTTCCCTAAAAGTTTCTGAATCAGAAACTACAAAAAACCTCTTAATTTTAGTGACTTAGTTTTTAACGACTACTTATTTACATTCAATTATTTGTTTCCAGATACCGTGTTTCATGTCATCAGGTGGTGCAGAAAACAACTTAACAATAGCAGAAGTTCCTGTGGAAGTTCCTATAACAACAGACGATGATTCCGAACAGGTAAAGATCTTATCAACAAGCACTAATGGCCAATTTTAAAAACGCGATATAGTCATTTACCGAACGTATTTTCTTAACTTTATTCCAGTTTTCTCTTTGCAACTAGTTTTCGAGAGTACACGAACACGGAAATCGCAAAACACCTACAGATTGAAAATAACTTTCGTCATGTCATTCCCTTATACTTATTCCAACTACCATTTTTCACTCGATGTCATTAATCAAAATTGTTGGGTTTTAGAATAAAGCTAGTTTTAGTTTTCAATATGAAACAATGTGCTTCAATAAATTGGCGAAGCTCAAAGTTGAGCGTTCAATATAATGGAGAAATTAATGACTAGTCTTCGAGTGTAAAGGTAATAAAAGTAGATTCTTATTATGTGTGACAACGCAGGGGTTATATAATGTGACATTCAAGGGTTAATCGATATTTTGAGTAACGGAAAAACGTGGATGAAACTGAATTTTAAAACAAGCTATAATCATACACTCTTCAGAATTATGTCATGTTTTACCAACTTTTCTTGTTTAATCATGTTTTATGCTTCTGGTTTTTTATTTAAACTCGGCAAACTCTAGATGTTATGACTGTCTAGAACAGCAGATATTTACTTATAAGAGTGTCGTAAAATTAATGTGCTCGGCTGCGTTTCTGAAGACTTTCAAAGTAATTTTTACAAAAAATTAAATTTATATAAGTGAAAAAATAACACGAAATTTACACGATTGAATCAGAGAAAAAAATTCTACAAGTTTGAATATCTATCTTGGGACTTGGCAATAAATTAGAGTCAATAAAGTATATTACAGAAAGTTTAATACAATTGTTTATCAAGTTTTGAAACCTTGCCTTGCAGAAGAAATACTGTACCAATATGTTATGTCTTTTGTTTTTTTATATATAAAGTTTCAAAAACGAGACTAATAACAGAAAATTGATACACAAAATCACAGGACAGTGCTTGTGAGTTTGATTTGAAGAGGTTAGAATTCTTAGTAAAATGTAAAAATAGACTAATTGCAAGTAACTTTTCCTACAAACCTAATTCTTAATGATTGAAAACTACTGAGAACTGACAATGTAAAGTCGCATAGAAATATTAAATTAAGATGTTTCAGGTAATGCATTAATGAGAATTGCCGTCTCTCCCCCATATGTGGTGGAAACTTTTTTAATAAAGTAGCAAACCATAATCATTTTATTTGATTTGAAATACTTTCTTTCTTGAAAAGATTTGACTAGGTTCAGCACATTTCTGTTGAATTTTGGTTTCTTGGACGAGAATAACAGTATTAAATCTTGCCTCCTTAATTTTTTTTCTTAAAGCGAAAACTAATTTATGTTGTACACAATTAGTCTATTAGTTAACCGAACATTACTAAAGACGGTCAGTAGGCAACAAAAAATATAAAACTGTTTTGCAGCGGAAAAGAATAACTACAAATGAGCTAATACAAGTGAAAAAATATAAGTACTTTTTACCTTGAACGTCGAGTTGAGCGGGGTGTCACAAAAAGGGGGGGTTGAAAGGACGAAAGAAACAAAAGGACGAACGATCAAAAGAATTTTCCACTTGCACAATTAAAAGAAAGAAAAACTCGGGGGTTCTCCAAAATTTCTCGTATTTTTTAGCGAAAACGTTTACTTGCAAAACTCGGACTTTCAAAATTTGAAACATAAAATTAAACTCTTACTAACTGATATTTTTTTTTACTATTTAAAAACTAAAATGATTGATGGACAATGTAGCGCTTTCTCTTTAAAAGAAAAATTAAAAAAAAAACATTTGTGAATAAAAATATGTAAAATAAAAATGGAGCCCAACAAAAACAATAAAAATAATTTCTGTTGATCGGTTAGAAAAAAGTTTATTAATGCATGATTTTTTCTGAAAAATTGTGAAAAACAGGTGTTTTATAATAAATAAAAGTTCCAAGAGTGATTACAATACGCAGCAAATGTAAAGCAAAATGAAATTATTAAATTAATTTAAAATTTTAATATGAAATATCATGGTTTTGATCCAATAACTAAGCTACAATGTCAAAACACTCTTTAAAATTATTTGGAAAATGGGCAATTAAATATAATTTTTTTCTGCTCAGTGACGGATAGATGGCACTATGTATAATGTTTTACGTTTTTTTTAATTAATTAAGATACGATCAACGGAAAAGTTTTGTAATCCATTTGTTTATTAACTCGCAGTTAATAATCTGTACTTTATTAAGCGGACTCGCTTCGCTTATGGCCCTTATTAACCAACTTGTTTGTTAAGTAACTATTTCTTTCTGATGATGATTAGCTGCAATTTTTTTAATCGAAGTTATAATAGACTATTATGGAATCTTGTGCAGAATACTGTCTAAAACGCAGTTTGCGTAGGAACAAATATGTTCTTTTGTAGTGGGAATGAATTCTTAAAAAACTATAGAAACATTCAAGGAAGGTCTCTTGTTATTTTCTTGTTATAAAAGTGTTTTGCCTAAATTTTGAGTTGCAATACGTTACAACTCATTTATAGACCACAAGACTACAGAACATCCTATTCAAAAATTTGATTACAAATTTGGGCTTATTAAACGATTGCTTTCTAAAATTTATAGGCTAACGAAGGACTATAGCCTTGAGCAGTTTTTTGACTGATGAACAATGATCCAGAGGATAACTGAAAACTGCAACCTACAGTGACTGAAAATTGTCATGAAGGTAATCGCGTCTGATGGTATGGTAAATATGGGCAATTGTGTAAATAGATCGGTTTTTCGGCTTTATTCTCTTACAAAGGAGACAAGTAATGACCTGACTGTTCAGAGCCTGTTTTGTCTTAGGCCACTTTTTTAGAGGCATGGAAAATTGTTAGAGACATGTAAGACAGATGGTGCTTGGAATTAATGACATTTCAACCAACATCCTTATATCTTCGGACGGTCTACTAAAACAGGGTTTTACTTGAGATTGTATTAACAGTTAAAGGCAGGCTGCATAGTAGACTGTTCAGGCAACTTTTCTAGACATCGAAGCAGCATATGACAATGTTTTTGAGTATATGTATCATACACTAGAGATACGAAATTCGTATCTAACCAACTTTTAAATAGGTTCGCGCGAAATGCTTTTCTCACTTACAGTAGACGAACCTATTCATAAGCTAAATGCGGTTGGTGTATATTGCCAGGAGTATGCTGATGACTAACTATTTCAATGAAAAACAATTTTCTAAATGTGCAGGCAGCATTTTTGAGGAAAAAGATAACCTGCATTGTTATCGGTAAACCAGAAGATAACAGGGTGCTATATTTAATAGGAGATGTTGTTTGATGAGCAGCTAGATGTAGACCTGCAGAGTCTTATGTATTTGTGGTACTTTTAGACTTCTGACTAAATTGCATACTACACGTAGACCACAAACTGTATCACTGTAACACTCTGGGCAAGCTGTTAGCAGAACCTGGAGCAGACATAGTTTTAAAATTTTAATAGCTTTGGACAAACATGTTGACATTTTAATGGAAATTTATATTTTGCTCATATATGTGACTAAGTAGCTTTGTGAAACGTTTTGCATTAGCATTGAAGTTTATCTGGGAACGTCTGGCTACAATAATTGAATAAGTGCAAAAAGAAGCTTGTATTTTGCTGGGTATGCGGACTACAGGGTAATCTTCTGGCTCAAGAAAACTTTCGAATTCGTTTTATCGAAATGGATCCAGTTCTTGGAGTTACCACCAAGAGACGACAAAAAAACACGCTTAAAAATAATTGAGATCTCCCATCAACTCTAATAGTGAATTTACAAGTACAGGTGTTTTTATTAAGCTCGGAGAAAACACAAAGCTAAAATCTAATGTGTCATAACCAAAAAACTGATGAGCGTGTATCTACTACAAAGAAATTTGCACGTCATTTGACTTTGTGATGTTGATGCTTGCAGTATTTGGTAGCAGATAAAAAAAAATTCTTTTGATCTTCTGTGCTATGGCATAGAAGATATCTTAAACTTATGCTATCGAGAAAGCTTTTTTTATTAGATGCATAGGTTTGCTGCACTAGTTCTACTTCAGAAAAAAGGTTGCATAAATGGACGTAGATGTCATAGATGTGTAAAACTCGACTTTTGAGCTCATCTTGAATAAGCAAAAGCAGATATTTGTTACAGCGTATTCCAATTGATTTATAGTGTTTGTCAGTTGGGATTCACAACATTTCAAACTACACATATTGCCAAAAGTGTTGGACTTCCTAGCTAATGTAAAAATTTTTATTCAAAATATTAAAGTAAATATTTTTTCTAAAGTATTATTTAAATTAGCGTATTGTTTGTATGCAGCTCTGACTTAATTAAAAATGGACGGCCAAAAAAACAAAAAAACAATTTTTTAACAACAGATTGATATCCAATGATTTACAGAAAATGAGAAAAACTATATAGAAACAAAATTGCTTAATACTCTATGTGTCTTTCTCTATTCTGGAGCAATGCTATGACAATGCCTGGGCATTGAAACAATGAGGTTATTAATTGTTTCTTGGGGTATATTGTTCCACTCTTTTTGTACAGCGTTTGTTAATTCTTCAAGAGTTATGGGAGAGTTATTCATGTAGTGGATAGTGTTTGCAACGTAATTCCACAAATTCTCGATAGGATTTATATCGGGGGAATTTGCTGGCCATGGTAATCGTTGAATGTTTGCATCTTCTAATGCGTCTTGTATTCTTCGGGTGCGGTGATGCATTGCGTTGTCATCCATAAAGATGAAATTTTCTCCGATTTTATTACGTAAAGGATGAATAATTGCCCGAATGATGTTTTCCGCATAAATGTCTCCAGTTATTATACGAGCTATAGGAACATGCGCTGTACGACGGTTCCACACGATACCGCCCCAAAATATAAATGATCTTCCGTGGTTTGGGACCACTTCTCAAGGAAATTAAAGTCTTTCTTGCCTACCTGGTGTTCTCCAGATTCTTAGATGACGGCTATCACTCACTATTCCAAATCGCGTCTCATCGGAAAACATTACGCTTCACCACTGAGGTAAAAGCCAGTTTCTATGCTCCTGTGCTCATTGTAAACGAGCAGCAATATGTTACGGAGATAGTCTAGGGAACCTTCTTAAATCTCGTCTCGATCTTAAATTTGCAGAACGAAGTCTTTGAAGAAACCGTGGACCTTGAAATTACTGACCGATAAGTTTTCAAAAAAAGATCAGGAACCGATGTTACTAAAACGTTTCGATTCCGACGCACAAAATTTGTCAGGTAACGATCCTGTCTTTTATTTGTTACCTTAGGACGGCCAGTCTCATGTCTTCGTTCGACGCTTGGGAATGTCGACCCTGTCTGCAATTTGATAATTTCATAGACTTTCTTTATGTAACGCCACTATTCTGGCTCTATTAAACACTAAAATCGAATTTCCAGGCATTTTCGAAGAGAAATTTAACACGAACTGAAATTTGCGATACTGAGTTTAGGCACTTTATTGAACACTTTTTAGACTTTTAGGGTTTATCGAATGATAACTTTTTAAAAGAATCAATTTTTTTGGCATAGGATTAAAAATAATTCTACTTTACATTTATGATTTGTTCAATGATCATGCTATTCACTTTTTGGATATTCTAAGGGGGTCCAAGACTTTTGGCGATGTGTATAGTTTCACTCTTGTGAATAAACGAACCGTCAGATGTGAAAATCGTTATAAATATTGTGAATCTCAATTGACAAATAGTAAAAATTGATTGGAAAACACTATATCTATTTTCCGTTTTTATCTTAAAGAACTTTTGTGGTGCAAGTAATAACACTCTAAATTTAATTTTTATGTTAAAAGCATTGCTTTGTCATAAAAACATCAATAGAGTGAGATTTATTAGCACCACACTGGTTCTTAAAAAAACTGATATCTACTAATTGTTGTCAAATTTAGAGAACATGATTGTGGCGAGAAATTTTAGAGATTTTTTTTAAGTTAAAAAAAAATGTTAACGTGTTATATGGCTATCGTAAATCTAAGGGTCTAGGAAATAGGCTAGTAAGCCAAATTATTTGACAAAAAAATAAAATAAAAAATTTAACAGAGAAAGAAAAGTTCCTTTTAGTGAGTGGCTTAAAGCTTTCCTCATCGAGTTATCTTTACCGTAAAAACCTAGGGCTTGGATAGATAGATAAAACGTTATATTAATTATAACAACATAATATTTGAATAAAAGTGTTTAAATTCTGTCAGCAAAAAAATTTTGTACAAATTTTATTCAATAGTTTATTTTACAGTTTTCCAACTAAAAACAAAGTTGTTGCTTTGTAAAATTAGGTCTATCATATAATGTAGATAGCCATTTTAGTATCCTAATATTGGTACTGAAAAGTGAAAAGACGAAATTAGTTATGATGTTGCAACATGTTGGTTACAACCATAGTTGAATTATTAATTTTTATTTTTTTTATTTATGTATTCGTGTTAGTTCTAGCAAATATAAAATTCTGTTAGTTGCTTGAAAAATGACGACAGGAATTGATTATTATAATCCGGAGCCAACTCTCTGCAAAAAGGAATAATCCATTGAAAATCTCCTTGAAATAATTGCCAAAGAACATCCGTTTCCGGCAATTCTACAAGCGGATTTTCATATTTTCTGATTTTGGTAATGCGTAATTTATTGTAATTTGTGGCTAAAGTCCTATTTGCAAGTCTGCAATCCTGTGGCGCTTCTAAGAATCAACAATGCATTATTCATCCGTAAAGCTCGAGCCTGTTATTAGTCTTAACGGGGAATCTCAATCTCTGGTATCTCTCATTTTATCGACCTCAACATTTCGGCTTTCTCTGATATTTTTTCCTGCAAGTTCTTAATCAAAAACCTTCATAAAATCAATTTGGCAAGAAAAATGTTGCCAATTAATATCGGAAGTGCTTTCGTCGAACAAATAAGGGGAACAAAGAGTAGATGCTAAGAATAAGAGAATTCTAAAACAAAGAACATTCTTAATGCCCTTACTCTGCAAAATTAATGATGTTAAGTAGGAAGTCTTTATGAATCACTCTAACACGAACCCATCGATTGTTGCACCCTCTCGACTTGATTTAATTAACTCAAATTATTTTTTACTTTCCAGGAGTTATCATCTCAGCTCCAAGAAGTTGACAGTAGATCTGGAGGCTGGTCTTCCTGGTCGGAATGGTCTGCGTGCTCAAGATCGTGCGATGGGGGTGTCTCGCACCAATTAAGGACGTGCAAAACAGGATCTTGTCGAGGAGACCATGTCAGATATAAAATATGCAACATGCAGGTAGGTCATTTTACTAGCTTAACTCGGATGGTGACGTTAATTACCGGTGTTGGAACAGCTGCATGAAAAGCGGATACTAATTACTACAAGTATGATACAGAATGTTAATTTGCTTTTGTTTCTTTGTGAAAAATGTACCCAATAATTAGACATTTACTGTAAAACATTTTTTTTTAATTTGACACAAATCTGACTTAATTCAAACAGATTATGATAATTACAAAGAGTCGATGGATTTACATGGTTTAAAACATGTAACAAAAACGTTTAATTATTTTTGCGTCAATAGGATTTTGAAGTTTGTTGTGAATAAAAACAAGGATTTACATGGGAATAAAGTTGACAATATTTTTAGATTTTTGCACTGAATATTTTTAACACGTTGAATTGTTAAATAAATATTATTATTATTTTATTATGAATTATTTATTTATTATTAATCTGATAATATTAATTTTTATTATTTACTAACTTAGACTTTTCTAATACATACCTAATTAAATTGAATAAATAAAAAAAATATTTACTACTCAGTTTTATAGTAAATGAATCATAAAGATAAAAAGTAATAAAAAATAGAATTTTAAAATTAATAAATTAGTTCAAAAATTATAAATCAAAATTTAATAAGTTACAATCCTCATTTTTTTTTTTTTTTTGAAGAGATGAAAAGGAGTACGATTACCGTGCAGAGGAGTATGATTACTGCCTAATAAATTAAAAAATGACCAGTACTACTAATGTCTGCACGGTTGTACTGTAGAACTTTTAGGTAATCGAGGTGTATTTTGTTGTATTCTGGTAGTTTTTAATTGTTAAACCCCTCGTTTCTTGAGTTTCAGATTTGTCTAGCGATCTTTTTCTTCGAGGTAAAAGCAGCGGTACAGCAGACGAAACTCTTGGAACTAAACTTGTTTTGAGATTTTCTATGCTGTTATTCATGCTATTATTAACTGGTGTTTGCATATTTGAAACTGCTTGGACTGATATCCCGCAAAATCTAGCTACTAAAATTTTTGAAACAGTTGGGTTTATTTTACTCTCCATGGTTTAAACACCACTTTTTGCTACTCCAGAAGTTTAATTTTTTTATTTTCCGTTTTTTTAAATCAGTTTTTTTAATCTTGTTTTTGTTATTTATTTTTTTAATTAATTGTTTTGAATCTATTTTTTGCCAAAATGCATTCGTAATTTTCTACTGCAAGTTTTTTTTACACTTGGTGTTTGTGATTTTGATAATTAAACTGAGTTACGACTTATATGATCTGCAATAAATTTTAATTTTTTACTGTTAGGAACTACACTTTCTTCTTCACTGCTTGAAAATGACATTTTTTGAAATCTTTTAACTAACGCTGCCCCTCGAAGGTAACGCTTTTGCTTTTGCTTTTATCTTTTACTCAGAAGCATTTTCTTCAATTTTATTCATACGGCCAAATGCTTGAAATCTTAAAACTTTTATTTCTGTCTGAATTTAACTGATACAAAAATAGCCAGCATATCAAATTCGCGACTAAAATTACTAAAATTTTGAAAAGAATCTTTTTTTTCTGTGCTAGAATAAGAAGACAATATTTGTATACCTACACTACAATTGAAATTCTAGAAGAGTAACGTGGCCTCTGTACAAGAATAAAATAACAAAACGAGAACCTCTGTTGAGAATTCTTTATATGTATATACTAAAATTTTTAAAATATAGCTTAGTTTAATTATAACAAAATTTATAAGTGTTATGGCCTCAGCGCATGAACTACTTAACAATGCCTAAAGTCTCAGGTGTATATTTCTTCTCATAATAATGATTTATGTTACAACTTGAGTTTAAGTCATAAAATTCATGTATTTTTTTAGTTAATAAATGTAAAGCATAAATATAATATTGTAAGGCAAACCCTTGTGACGTCCCGTAAGTCCAAATTTTTACGAAAACCTAGGAGAATAAACACAAGTTGGCAAGTATGGCACACAATGCACTCCGACATCAGTTACATTTTGCTCCTGATTAGAGCGATAAAGAATACTGGTGACTTGATTTTATCATATCACATCTTTTGCTAAACATTTGTGAAACAACAGTTAGTTTTAACATTTTTCAGTTTGTTAGGTCAAGTTTTTCATATTATTGCAATTTTTAAAAAAAATTAAATGTGACGAAATGTGTTTTGATCATTAGTGACTTTTAGTAATTGATCATATTTTCCAACTATGGCTGTAAACTTAAGGCTGGCGCTTAGACTATCTATTACTACACATATTTTTGAGAAAATAATTGCTAAACTTTAGGTAAACTGTATTATATTTTCTTTATGAAACATTTTGAAGATTAAAAAATGTGTCAACCTATTAAGAAAAGTGTTGGTTTTCATATGCATATAAGTTTATTTAATTTGGTTTTGGTAAACTGAAATGCTATTTCTCTAAAAATAACCTTCGTTTTTCTCATAAACGATAGCAGTTGTAAACATTACTAAACATTTTAATATTTTGTATTAATATTGTTAACATCACTGCTTTTTCCCAAATGAGTTACGTAGATTTTAAAAATATAAAACAGTTAAATAAAATCTGTATGCATAAGAATTAAATTTAAATTTGCATTTATTTTTAAAAATGCAGCATTTTTGTTTCTAAAGCTACAATTTCTCTTTATTTAACAAACAGTAAACAATTTTTTGTCAAAGATACATAGACAAATACGTGCGTATTTCAACAACATCAATTTTAAATCGTTCTTAAGCATCTTTCATATTGTAAATGTAAATAGTTTTACCCACTGTTTTTTTTTTAACATTTAAATATCGAGATGCAGTATCGACAAATTCCTCTAGACATTTTCCGTTTTAAATTTACTCCAACTCTGTCTGAAGCAGCTGAAACAGAGCAAAGGATTGTTGACGGCTTTACAATTTAAACATTGATTTGTTTGATTTTTTGAGGCAATCGTATTTAGGAAAGTTGTAAATTTGTTTACTGTGATTTTGAAAGCTGCATTCCTAAGCAAATGTCTTTGAGTTTATTTTGCACTGATGGTAAACGTAAACTTTTATTACAACCCGTCAAGCACATCTACAAATTTATTCTACACTTGTCTGTATTTATTATTTCATAAAATCTTCTTTTATTTTTGGCAGTATTTACGTACTGCGTACCGAGTCTCAGATTGAAATTTTGTTTGTGTGAAATCTAACAACCGTGCAAATACAATTTTGATCATTTCTGCTTCATATAAAACAACTCCAATGCAGAAACTTTCCTTTAAATGATTTTAAAAGTTTCTTCAAGCAAATTTCTTTAATACGCATAGCAAATTTGTTTTCTTGGAAAATTTCTTTTTAGTATGGGTGGGTGCGTTCTGTCTATATTTTAAATGTTGCTAAAGTTTTAATTAAGTTTCGTTGGATATTTTAATGATGTCTTTTTATTAAACTTCAACAAAAGCTCTGGAAAGTCTAGTCGATTGTTAAATTAATAGTGTACTTTATTATTTTATGATTTCAATCAATACGAGTCAAAGGTCAATAGCTCTGTTACTATGAGAAGGTTGTCCGAACGCATTTATCAAAATTGAAGTCGGCATCTTTACTGCCATCTCTTCTCTTTTTACTTTAAGTAAATAATCCTGGGAAGGACCCTAGTGGCCATGGTGTAAACAACGCAATGGAAGAATGTGAATCGTTTTATTGACGAAAATATAAAATATTTTTACGGTTTTCTCAATTCTCTTATAAACTATTTTTTATTAATCGGCAATGTAGATCAAAGCTTTAACCGTTTCAAACCTTCCTAATAGCTTCAACATCGAATTCGGAATGAACAAGAATTGTAAAAATACACGTTTTATGCTTAGATTATATTTCAGCTCTAAAATATCATAAATAAAAATGCTACATGATTTCTCATAATCTCAAGAAAATGCAGACAAGGTTTCGACGGAAAGTGATGACTTAGCAGAAAGTGTGAAATTTTCTTTGCTCTACTAAACTAACAGACCAACGAACCAACTTTCGTAATTGTGAAATTGCTAACGAGTCTTCTCCTAAAACTTTATTACATGACAATATGCAAATCGTATTTATAATGCAAAATAATCTAATGAATAGATGTTCCTGTTAATTGAATTTCAACATTTCTAGACTCAATTAGAAATTTTCAAGTTTTCTACAATAAAATTAATTTTACATGTGCATTCTCTCTGTTTATTTTCAAAATATGTACATTCAACTTGCTTGTGTTCATATTTCTAATGATGTTGCTCTATGATGCGAATGTAAACTTCCATTCAAGTGTCATCATACGAGCAGTTTTAATTTGTCTTTGCCCTCCAGTTTTCCAAACGAGCATCGTTAGTGCAATAAAAGTACGAGCTTTTAAACTAAAATATTTTACATTTTCCACAAATATTTATTATATAGGGTAGTCCAGTTTTTCTAGTAAAATAATTCCATAATTACATATTTATTTTAATTATCGATTTAGCGTTTTTTTAATTGCTTAACTCTATTGGCTTACAGCCCACAACTTAAAAATATTTTTAATAATGTTAAAATATCACTACGAGTGTACATATTTCAATAAGTAGAATGTCATAATTTTTAATTAACAGGCTAGCTCTAGAATAATAATATGGCAATGCATCTGCATGTACGATTAGTTACCAAAAAAATACATATTATACTGACTGTTATCTAAAATCGTAGATAACTTGACTAACTTAGAATGCTTCAAGAAACTTTAACTAGCAAACCACAGACCGTTCAAATTTTTTTAGATTAACTCTTGCTGTGCAATTTGATTTGAAAAATTTTTATTATCTTTGATAGTATCAATGTTCAAATTTCTTCGGCAAAAAAACTTATAAATGTGCAGAATAACGTAAACTGTAGACCATAAAACATTTGTTATTGAATTGTGTTTTCGAATTGGGATTAAAATTAAGGAAGAATGGAACCTCAACACTGGTGCTTGTTTAAAAGAATTTGGCAAAAAGATGCTGGACGACCAACAATGTGTACAAAAGTTGTAGAAAAAATCGAACAACGGATTGACTTTATTAAGGCACTTTTTTGAAGAAGTTAATCTGTCTTTAAGTACCTGTCATAAGATTGTAAAAAAGAAACTCCAGTTGTTCTCATATAAAATGTAAGCCTATCATGAACTTTTGTTACTAGATTTTAACAGACGTGTTTAATACTGCAGATCCCTCTTTTCTGCAGATAGTTTCTTGAACATCTCAATGATGACAACTTGCTGGACTTAACATTCTTCTCAGATGAGGCTTGGTTTCATATTTCCGAGAGATTTTGCAATAATCAAACTTAGCACTAACTAACTTCACTAAATGTGTTTGTAGGTTCTGTCAATTCTCAGAGTCTTGTAAACTAATCAACAAAAAGTAACATACGTTTAAAATTTTATAGCAAGAGTAGCTCTAAAAAAATTTGAACAGTCTGTATATTCACAAGCTTCATTTTTGTTTTGTCTATAAGTAAGTAGGTATTGATCTTCTCTGGCCTCTTCATCTCTAAATTATGTATATTATTTACAATCTAGATGGTACTGATATAACCTTCTGACCTTAGGACATCTACTGGCTTGATTTTACAGATACAATTACATTTTGGATATCATGGTTACATGATTTAAAAAAAAATCTGATTTATAAATGGTCAATTTTAAGTCATTTCATTGTTAATTTCATAAATTTTTTTTGACACATGCTTGAAGATTTAGATGCTTTTTTATATTCTTTCTAATTTTAATTTTTCTTTATCTTGTTTTGGTCATGATTCTGTTTTTACAAAAATAGTTTTTATTTTGATTACCATGTAGTTCTAGAAATGACTTTTTTACTCAAAATCCCTGCGCAATCTTTTGACACGCAGGAACTTTTTTTCAAAACTTCCACTTCTGAGTGATGTAGGTCATTTTACTAGCACAGGAAGTCCTACTGCTTTTCAGTTTTTTAGTGTATTTCGAGTGAAACTCTTTTGGTATTGCAGTCTGACTACTTTTGATAAGTATAGTAGGTACATTACATCAAAAAACTTTATCTTTGTTTTCAGCCTCAGCACAAATCGTACCTTGTTGGTATTACCACTGGGTATTATAGTATTTACCACTAGTTTTTTTATGCAAGCATGCATGGTTGTCTCTGCTTTTCCGCATCATGCATATGTTGCTATCTGTTTAATGTAGTTTGTGCAATACTATGGACTTGATCCATTGTTTGGGTTGCGTAATAATTTATCTATCTGACGTTTTTTTGCCTCTATAAGAAGGTAAGTCAATTTTTTTGGTACTTGCGTTCCATTCCGTGACAAAAAGGAGGTGCCACAAGGGCACATATATTGATTAAGCAATACAAGAGCGCCAAATTGGGCGCATAAAAAAAACAATGGTACATAGTACAATAAGAACAGGTGGTACATATATGTTGTATAATATGTTTGCCAGCTGAGTTTCCAATCAATGACCGGAGTTAATTTCCTGCTCTCAAAGAATGCCAAAAGACCACGCTCCCTTTTTCTCCTAATAAATTAACTCTTCTAGGAAACAGGAGGGGGCTCTAGATCTTTCGTGAAAGGCAGGAGCAAGTCCAGTGGGTAATCTTGTACAGAGGTGAGATCAAATGGATTTGGGTAAATGCTCATAAGAAGGTCTAGACGTTCATCTTCAAAACGAGTACACGATATTAGGCGGTGAGGTGGGTCATCTACCACCCCACATAAAGGGCAATTTCCGTCATCTGCTTTCCCAATTCTTAAGAGATGAATTTTAAAATTTCCATGACCGGAGAGTAACTGGGATAATCCCCAGTCAGCGCGACGTTGATTTTGTTCTGTCGAAATCCAGGGAACAAATGCATAAGTGATGCGTCCTTTTTGGGAGTTTTCCCATCTATATTGCCATATGTCTAGTATTAATAGGTCAAGATATTGTTTTAGATGTCTCACGCTGTCAATTCCGTGACAGACTCTAATAGTGCGCGCTTTGTGTTTTCTGTGTGTTTTACCTCTACTTTCATTGTTAATTGAATCTTAAAATTAATAGATATGATCTCTGCTAAAATCTGGACATCCTCCACCGAATTGTATAGTCTGTCAGGCATTACGAAGAACCACTATTTTCTAAACTCTTATCAGTCTCTGCTAATATATTTTCATTAAAAGTCAGAAAACAAATTGGTGGCATCGAGTTTGTCTTTTTTGTCAATAGCCTTCTTTTTAATGTAATGGTTTTTTCGTTTGAAATTAATTTTTTTAGCACTGACATCATTTTCTTTGTTTTTGAATTTTTAAATTTTTGAAAGGAAACATGGGATATAATTTTTGTTGTAATGTGTTATAATGTTATTAAGACCAAATAGAATGCTACTGCAGTAAAATAACTTTGAACAAAATTTGCATAATTTGATTTTTAAAAATGACGCAGAACACCTAAATATTTTGTGAGTCGTTAATAGTAGAATAGTGTTGAATTCTTTTATCATTGTAGAAATGAATACTTGACATCGTTTTTTTCTTGTTTTTTTCCAAAATTTTATATTTAGAAAACGCTATGAGGTAATGAAACTTTTAGAAAATTGAATTTTGAATGCTTATCACTTTGACAAAAACCAAGACAGCAGAATTTGGGTCTTATGCTCTATTTTAAATAGATATAGATTTTAAAACTGACTAGTCGCCATTGGTATCATGTAGTAGTATATTACATAACAAGAGTTGTAAATGGCATATTACGTACAAGTAGAAAAGTTGCGTACGAACGACCGAAGGGAGCGAGTAATGCATCTCTACGCGTACGTAAAATTGCTTTACAACTCGCGTAATGTACTAAACTTTATCTACGACTACAAGAGATTTCTTGAAAATGAGTAATAAGTAATAATCATGAATGATAGAAACTGTCAGCGTAAACAAATCGCACAGGCGCGAACTAATCGCAAAAGGCGTAAACAAATCGCACAGGCGTGATCCAATCGCACAGGCAAGCTGTCCCATTACGCACGACGTTTTTTTAGTAGGTAGTTGTAGATAAAAGACATTTTTTGGTCAATCTCAACTTTTAGATACTTTACCACTTTTTTAACGTTTTGTACTGTAATGATGATATTTTCATCCGGCCTTCGTCTTTTCGCTAATAGAACACCAAATTTTGAATGTGCTATCACTATTAAGACTAGTGCTGGAATTCTAAATCATTACGCTAATCCATTGGAGTAGCGCAAAGTTACGCCATCTAATATAAAGAGTATAGGAAAGTTACGATGTTGCCTCTAGCAACTCAAATTACACCGGCGTAAATCTGATTTAGAATTAGGCCCTAAGTTATCAACATATGCTAATAACGTAGTCATTTTTTAGAACCTTTAGATGTAGAATTTTATCATGCAGGAAGTTTATTAACTATTATTTTGTAGCAATGTTTCAGAAATTTTAGTTTTTCGGTCACTTTTGCTTTACTTCTTGTTAAACTCTTCCACTTTTTTGTTGATCTCTAATTAAACTTTTTTTAATACATTTTGTTTTATTTCTCTAACTTCTTGTTAATTTTCTGTTTTACTTTATTAACTTCTTGTTTATCTTTGTAAACTTTTTGCTAGGTTTTACATTTTATAATATTTTACTGTATCTTTTTCTATCTGATTTGATTTTGACATAAGAAATTTTCTAGAAAACTATTCTGGGTTGTAAATTACATAAATAAAATTTTAAAAAAGTTTTGGAGTAGGGATAAGTCGTAGATGTTAAAGATTGTCGTCTATGGCTAGACTATGGCCAATCTCTATGGCTATGGCTAGCCGTAAATAATATTTTTATTAGTTATTAGCAGTTAACAGAAACACATACATTTTTGTGTGACAATGACAAATAATATTTAAAGAAAAATATTAAATAGATTTTTAGTATTTAAGAAGGGACTTGTAAAAACTTAAAGCTTTTAATACAGTGTATCAGTTCTAGTCATTTAAAAACATTCTAAAAACTAGATATTAAAACGTATTTGTTTTAATTCTTTTTTTCCAAAAACTAGTTACACGAGTTATCTACTTTGTAATTAAGAAGAGAGAAACATTACTGAGAAATTATATTGATTTACAGTAAAATACTTTTGAACCAGTCTGTATAATTTCGGTAAGCTTTTGAGGATATTCTTGTCTTAAGCTTTTCATCAAGTCTGCTTTGAATAGAGGAGTAATTTACACACTTCCATACCCACCAAAGGCTTTCACTGGCAGTAGTGGTACACCTGTATACTTGCGTATTGTGTCTGCGAAACGTGTGGGCTTTTAATTAACTAATTCAAAGCATACCAAAATTCGATTTTTTTTTCTCCGATAGAAATAATTGATTTTCCAGACGCCAGAAAATGAAAAACACAGTAAATTCATACATATTCGCAAAGTTTCTCTCAGTTTTTAAACTTTCCGAGTTCGAATCAACTCCGAACAAATATTCCAAGACGCCAATACCAAAACAAATGTTTCGAATGATCTCGCAATGATTATCTCCGAAGTTTATAACACCCGTCTAGCATTGATGGCAACAATTATGCGGCTACTTTGAACCTCGCCTTATCTGTAATAATACAATTTTCTCGAACGACGTCCGTCTACTTGAAACTTACAATTTGGGGATGATAAAATAGCCCGATTGGCGAAGGTTATCAAAGAAACAACCAATCGGGGAGCGATGCGAAACAAAAAAATAAATACAATAGACGCTCCAGACGAAAAAGGACAAAACGTCGACCGAACTTGAAATCTGATAAGGAAATGCCAATACGTTTCGGCCTTGTAGAATCATTACGGCGGGGAAATTGCTGTACAAAACTAATATCTCGTCTTTTCGAGAAATTGAGTGCAGCTTTTGGGGGGTGCTTGAGAGCCCACTCGGAAGTTTCTACGTTTTTTCGTTTAACTCAATTAGAGAAACGCCTGAAATTTTTTCAGGAATAAAAATTGACAAGGGCAACTAATTCGGTTTGAACGGTTTCACTAGAATATTCTTTGACAATGAGAACTGGACTGTTATTATTATTGGAGATAACAGCACCTAAAAAACAGGTAATACTAGTAGACAACGCCTTACACATTTCACCAGTACGTTAGTTGAAGGACAATAACATATGTTATGACTTTAATAGATTTAAAGAAGTGGGATTACAATAAATCCGAAGACACCAGGATACAAGACTCCTACAAGCATTTGCATAAGAAATAAGGAGATAATCTTGTAAGGAATTACCACCTATTGTAATTACGGTTGTAATCAATGAATACCAAGAAAAGATAACGGTTTGATAATTATGGTAATTCTATAACAGAACCGCATTTCCTTTAACAAAAATCCCACCAAATCTACTTATGTTTAAAAAATTTGAAAATAATTAACAGCTTGCGGAAACATTTCCATATCTAATCACAGCATTTGCGTGTCAATCTCCCTAATATCTTACTTTGTGAATTAATTTTGCTGAAATTTCAGCGGCGCCAACGAGAGTTATTGCATGCATTTTAATTGTTACGCTCTTATTCTGTCAGGTTATATTTTGGAGGTGTGGTCATGCGAAGTTCAGGGTTAATTATTTTCAGTTTCCTGCATTTCACGACTTGACAGAACATTTCCAATGGTAAAAGTTGGTCACATTAAATTGCAATAATAAATGCAAATTATTTAAATATGCAAATGTAAGTTCATATGTTTTATCCAGTAGGTATAGGGTGTTCCAGCATTATTCGACGCAAATTTAACGCCAATTACCTACTCTAATACAGTAGTCTCAACCGGTAAAATTATTTTCTGATTTCATGACAGCTAGTTATTTAACCACCAAGTTGGTTAATGAGTGCGATTAATAATCTTAATAAAGCTTAATAAAATAGAGATAATTAATCGCGAATTAACAAACAAGTTGATTACAAAACTTTTCCATTGATCGTGCTTTAGTTATTAAAAAAATACTTAAAAAATTATACGAAGTGCTATCTATCGATCACTGGACAAATGAAAAGTGTATTTAGTTGCCTATCTCTCAAATTATTTTAGACAGTATTTTGACATTTTAGCTTAGTTTGGAACAAAACGATGGTATTTCACATTAAAATTTTAAAGTAGCTTGATAATTTTACTTTGCTTTACGTTCACTGCGTCTTGTACTGTTGGAACTTTTATTATCTGCTGTAAAAACTCTGTATTTGCAATCACTTAATTTTTTTTATGAAAATTATTATTGGAGTGAAAATATTACTAATGTTCAGTAAAAAAATGGCATAGTTGTAAATCATCGCGATTGGGACTGAGATGTTTTTTTTAAGTTATTAAATAATGAGACTTGACATACTAAATATTTTTAAAAATTAAATTTTAAATACTCGTGACATTTAGATAAATAAAAATGGTAGAATTGTATTCGTCTCTTGATTGCAAAAAAATTAGCGATGTTCGACCGTAGATTGTTTGGGAATATGGAGAGGCTGACCAGTTTTGAAAATTAATTTTCGCAAATTTTGTTTAAGGTCTTTTTACTGCAGTAGCCATTTAGTTAGTCTCAGCAGTAGTCCTTTACAACAGAATATAATGGGTGTCTTAGAACTGGCAGATCAGCCGTAAACTACAAGTTCCTTTCTTTAATATCAAATTTCGAAAAAAAAAATTTTAAACTCTATCGTTTTTAAATTACAGCAGTTTTATATTAACCAATCACATAATAAATATTAATTTTTAATAAAGGTAATATTCATGTTACTAGGCAATAAAATTAACTCCAAAACTTTTAATGCTCATTTGGTCTACTGCAGAATCGGGAAGACAAAATTTAGGTCAAAACATTTTTATTATTTAGAAAATTTTCGCTTTAATCAAAAATTAATTTTTTGCAATTTTAGAATTTGTATCGTCGTTAAATTCAAGTTTTTATTGTTCAGTTTGCCTAAAACTCTATATCTGACAATGATTGAACATTTAATGTCGAAGTGACAAATAAATTGTTAATTAGGTACAGTGTTTAATTGTAATTATGATATTGTAATAAGAGTAAAATGAATTAAAAAGCGAGCTTTTTGCGCCAAAATTTTTTGTACATTATCTGTGACTTTATTCTAAATGTCTATTTAAAAATTTTTGAAAATAAAAAAGAGCTACTAGATTTTTTTGATGATATTAAATTGGTGGTGAGGAGTGAGGACCTACACGATCGATTTATTCTTTATACAGGTAGTATTAAATGAATAGAAAATGGAAGAAAATAATTAAAGATTTACTGAAATTTTGAAACTCATTACTCGTACCTCTTGCTTAAGCTATAATAATACGAAAAAATACCCAAATGTTTTCTAAGCTTTTAAAATAAGTAAGAACAGAATAGAAAAATTAAAAAGGCAAGATAATTTGTTTCTATTTTAAGAGAACTCTTCTTTATTGTATGCGTAATTTTGCTTGCACCTTGCACAATGTTGATACCTATTCAAAAAAAAATAATAGAAAAATAAAGTTAATAGTTTTTTACTATTCATATAGTGTCTGCTTTGGTTTGCACATAAAAATTGTATATGTTAGGTATTTCTGAACAAGCTAGTATGTACTAACAACATTCAGAAAAATTTTGTTTGCCATAAATAAATTAAAATTTTATTTTTAACAACGCAAAAAATCTACAATCACATTAAGAACAAACAATAATAGTTGGTTAATACTTATTTAACCAACAAGTTTGTTATTAAAGGTGATTAATAAGTGAGATATTTTAATACGTTTGCTTCGCTCACGCGTTAGTAGAAGTTGAGATTATTAATCGCACATTAACAAAAGCGTTGATTACAATTAAATTTTATGCAGAATTACTTCCTTGACGATTTTTGAAAAAAGGTGGGGTTTATCCAATCACAGGAACAATGGACTGGCAGTCTTGCCTTGCCATCACCAGGATATGTCCGGTATTATTGTTTCTGACATTTTTCAAGTTCAAATAATTTAATAAAATTCGCTTTTTGTCTTGAAGATGTTCAATGTACGAACGAAACTAGTCGACTAAAGTGGTTGATTACAATGTTTTTCTGTTGCTCATATCGCAATAAACTTGAAAAACTTTATTCCAAAATTTTTCAACTTGTCTCTCTCTAACTTGCAATAACACATCTCTAGTAACACATTAAGATTGTTTTCTGTTACCTAGCTACAAAACACTCAAACAAAAAAATATCCACCAGTTCTGGGGACACCTGTAAATCTTGTTCCTTGTTTTCAAAATTTACAGAATTTGAAAATCTTGTTAGATGCGCCACTAATAGCAATTGTACTGTAACGTATCACTCACACTCATACCCTCTTAAGAAATTGTCAAAATTTAACAAAAAAAAGTTTTTGAACGTTTGGAAAGCTTTTAACAGGTATCTTGGGGCTTTGTTTTCTTATAATACTTTAAAGACCATTTATGCCAAATATCATAGTGATTGGAATTTTATTGCGGCGATATTTTGCTCAAAGAAAAAATAATTTTACTGGATGCAACGCTCTACTATACTAGGATAATTGCGATTAAATTTATGTCAAATAATTTTGGAACACCTGTACATCAAACCAACTTTCTTTAAATGAAGTTAAAAAAATTGATTTTATTTTCGCTAACTTAAATCCACTTACGAATTTCCTTATCCCTTGTTTACTAAATGAAGCGTTTACCGCAGAACAAGATTCTATTATTATTTTAGGTTGTTGCCCCTTTTTAGATGTTTTGACTTCTGCCACCCTTGTTCACTAAACTCAAATAGCGTAGCCACTCTTGTTGGACCAGATGGCAGTGCTATTTCGGCTGTTGCCCTTTCGGTGGCAGAATTGTAACCGATCAACATCAGGAATTATTGCACATACGGCTCTTGTAGCCGCTGTCCCGATTATTACTCCTGTCGCTTACGCCGCCACCGGATCGCTCCCCTTTAAAAAGGACATTTGATCTTGGGGGCAGCACATTTTTCAGTTTATTGCATTTTTTATGCTCAAAATTTATTGATTTTCTTTTCTTAATTAAATTTAAGCGACAAAACTAATTTCAAAATAATTTTATTTAAATAAAAATCAAACAGAACTATAAATACTTAGAAATAATAACCATGATGACCGTAGAGTCCATGATGGGCGTAGGCAAGGGGAGCATGATGGGCATAGGCAAGGGGAGCGTGATGGGCGTAGGCAAGAGGGGCATGATGGGCAACGACGGTGGGGGCGGCGTAGGCAGAGTGGACTACAGGGGCGGTATGGGCAATAGCTCCAGAGTGGTGTTCAGCGACTACACTGCCGCCTGGTTGTACAGAGGAGATAGCGCTACCATCAGGGCCAACAACAGTAGCTCTGCTGCTGGGTCCTTGGAGGATTTTTCCAGAGGAAATAATTTGGGCGTTAGCGCAAGCCAAAGCGGCGAAAAGGGCAACAACGGCCTGCAATAATATTTTGAAAATTTTTTTTGATTTTTTCAGAGCGTGATACTTACGAAAGATTTCATGTTGGTGGTGGTTTTAGTATCGTCGATTGATCAACTGATGCCGTTATGGTTTACGTTTGTCATTTTATATTGTAAAACCAGCCTTGACCACACACCCAATTTATTTAATGTTTCCGTACTGGTTCAAGTTTTTTGTCTTAATTAAATGTGAAACAACAGATTTTATTAAGTAGATGCATGCAATATAGTATATACATGTTGGTAAATGGTATGAATATGCAGATTTAGTTCTGATTTATCTGACAAGTTGTTTTGGGGAAACGCATTTAAATTTATCTTCCTAATAAGTTTAAATTAAAGCGTTTATTTTAAAATACTCATTATTTAAACCAGATTTGAGATTTTTATCTAATGTACAACGAGGGGTCCTGGTCGTTAACACTTCATTACTTCAGATGCAATTTTTTTTTTGAAGGCACAAGTAGGTAAAATAAAATTAGCTATAACTAAAATGACCAACTACATATAAGTACATATTAGTAATATATTTTTGAAAATTATTATAAACTCATCAATCATCATATACATAAAACATTATAATTATGTACATTTTTGAAAGCAATTAATTCTAATTTTTTAACTTATGCAATTGAATTATTGAGTCACAATAATTTTGAAAAGTATTATACTTAAATTATATTTAAAATATCTTTTTAAGACAAAGATGAGCTTATGAAATGCTAATTAATTAGCTAAATGTTGATATCATTATCACGTAAAACAGGTTATTGAGTGCTTAATGAATAATCATTAGGATACATCTTGAGAAATAATAGCCAAACGATTATATTATCTGCAATTAATGAGTGAGTAATAACTGTCTATATTTAGTTTTCTATAAAAATAAACTTAAGTCTATTTAAACGACTTTATATTATTTATTTCATTGAATACTCTGGCTTTATAATCTCGAGCTTGATTTTTCTACAGGCTGGATTTTTTAAACATTTAATTTTTGTGCACCTTGAACTCTAATTGTCAACGTACTAAAAATTTGGCACGTCATTTTTGGGACATCTTCTATATTAGTTAATTATGATGGTGGTTATACATCAATTAAATATTAAGAATATTATTTCTGATATAATCAAAATTAATAAATTATTTAAACAATTAAAACTGTACCTCCTTTTTATAAAATAAAACGTCGGATCTTTTCTGCTTTATTTGTCAAAATTAATGATTATGGTGCAGTGAGAGTGACAGTCAACCTCCCACAATTATTTATAACTACAGTCTGCTGTTTCAGTTAAATCAAAACCATTTATATTTATGAGTAAGCTAAAACCAATAAGTATGCAATAAAATGTCAAATAAAGTAAACAGTGAATTATGTTCTCGTTTATTGTGACTTATGTTTTTATCTCTAGTATAGTATGCGCATTATTTTTTGTAAAAATTAATAGATATCTAAATAGGGATACAATAAATATCTGAACTGTTATGGTAATGGTGAATAAAATAATAATCGAATGTTATTATATTTATTTAGCGGAATGAGCAAAGTATAAAATAACTTTTACAAATATTTATTAGTGTTTGTATTACAAGTTTAGAAACTGCCATTTTGCTAGTGCCTACTATTGTAGAGAATTCTATTCTCTATAATTTTTGTATACAGATTTTTTTCTAACCTGAGCTTGACTTTCTACAGGCTGGATTTTTTAAACATATTTCTTGTATACTTTGAACTCTAACTGTTAACTTATCAACAATTTGGCACGTCATTTTTGGAACATCTTGTATACCTACTAATAAATTATGATATACAATTATATAAAATATGGTGGTGGTGGTTGTACTGTACATCAATTAAATATTATGAATATTATTTCTGAAATAATCAAAATTGATAAAGTATTGACAAATAAACTGTACCTTCTTTATAAAATGAAAAGTAGGATTTTTTCCTATAATAATATTTTTTTAATTTCTCATCAAATGACATAACCTACTTCAATGACAACTTCTCTATATTTAAAAGAGGATATGAAACCCAAATTGTTAGGAGTGACTATTGGCATTAAATAAAGGCAACAGTTCTAAAAAACTTGAATTATTTTAAAAGACGTTTTAAAAGTTTGGAGAAAGTACAAAATAAACTGGTTAATTGTCTGTCTCTTATTAATGTTCTACTATAAACCGTTTTTGATATACGGTGTGAACCATTTGTATGGAATAACTTCGATAAAAATTCAAGGATTTGCTTGAACACGTATCTTGTTATTTTTCAACGCATTTTTTGACAAAAAAAAATGAATATGGAGGGTGTCCCATAATCGAGATACGACCCTCAACTTTAAAATTTCAAATGAAAACTCAAATTTTTTTAGCATATCTGAATTCTAAAAGTAAAATATTATCTTAAACATTTTAAATTTGTAGTTATTAAAGTACATTTTAAGAAGTGTAATGAAGATAAAACACATTTGCTATTTTGATAAGATTTTTTCTATTTTGCTAACAGAAAAATAATTATAAATCAAATACAAAAAAATTATAAAAAAATTTTTATATAAAAATTATAAAAAAAATTTGTATGTTTACACTGTAGACAGATGAACCATATTTTTATTATTAAATAAATTACAATAATCAAAAATGTAACTTTTTGTAAACGCAGATGTAAAGCTTAAACATGAAGATAAAGAAACATATATACCCGGATCACTTTTGTAATAATAAATTTCAAAATTCAACCCTAAATTTTGGCTTTGTGAATTATGTTATATGACAACGTCAACGTGACATTGTCATATAACATGACCAACATTTTAAAAACCCGAATTTTCGGTAAAAAACATAATTTACAAAGCCAAAACTTTGGCTTGAATTTTAAAATTTATTATTACAAAAGTGATCCGGGTTTATCTTAATTAATATCATGTACTCATTGTAAGCACCTTAATTTCCTAATAAACTGAGGGCGAATCAAGCTAGGAAATAAACTTCTATAGGAGTTAGCACTCAGCAGTTTTAAGGAAAAAAAATTCTATATTTTTAGATGTTCATAAACAAATGTTCATTGTGAGCTAGCCTTCATACATTTACAACATCCATGGTTTTCAGTCGGATTCGAACTGACATCGGTTTGGCTCTAGTGGCTTGGAGTGTAGCCAACTCTACCAGTCAGTTAGCTAAATTAAAAAAATCTTGGATTTATTATTCGCTTTCTACTGAAAGCACACCAAACACTTTTGGTGTTTTTCAGGTCTTGCTGTGCTTCACATTCTTATATTTTGCGAACTAATACATTAATCTGTTTAAATAAAACCAACCTTGGATCAATAACAAAAGTTTTTTCTAGAGATTATAAAAATTACTTGAAAATCAACGACAAAATGATACTCTTTGATGATAATAAATTTCCTACCATTTTCAAACTGATATTTTAGTTCATTAAAGTATTTAAGTATTATATATTATTTTTCTCACATTCTCAACATTTAGTGTGCATTTTTTTTGTCTACCAACACCGACACTTTCTGTTTTACAGTAAAATCTTGGCAACATGCTGTAGAGTATTGATATTTCTAAATTTTTCGCAAGTTTTATAAGCAGGTTTAAACGGACTACTGCTAGTTCTCTCCGACTTTCTGGTCATTACGAAAATGTGATTTAATCAAGACTACATACTGACTATATTTTACAATTTTTTAATTTTTATACTAGCAAAGATTTAAATCAAAACATTTTATTTTTCTCAATATATTTTTCACGCAAACTGCCCAACTAAACTAAACTTGTGTAGTTTTTTTTATAATTGCATTACAATACTCTGTTACATAATAATTATTCTAATAGCTTTTATTGAATTTTAGCAGTTGATACTAATTTGTAACAATCACACGTAATAATTACATTGTAATAAGGCTAACACCCATTATACCATTTAATTAACACATCGCATCGACATTATTCCTCTAATTATAAAACGCTGTGAGCGTATTTTTGTTAATTAACACATTACATTGTCAATTTATATTTATAGGAATATAAAATATTTAAAATATTCTTTAATTGTTTTCTCATTGAGTTTTTTTTTAAATTGTTTATCAAACATTAGATTGGTATATCTAAACAACTAAGTTTTTTATGTATGAAAACATCAAATAACTTTATCAATTTTTATTTTATTTTAAAATTTCCTAGTCACACAATTTAATAAATAATAATTTAAATGTAAAGTCCATGGTGTCCATAAGCGAAAGGAGCAGCATGAGCCAAAACAGGGCTAGCTACAGTCTTGCTGGTAGCAATAGTTCCAGAAGGTCCAGCAACAACGGTGTCAACAGCGCTGTGGGCAACAGCACCATGGGCAGCATAGGCTACTGGAGCAGCATAAGCGGCAACAGGGGCGGCGTAAGCACTGTGAGCAACAACAGGAGCGGCGTAAGCACTATGAGCAACAACGGGAGCGGCGTAAGCGGAGTGAGCAACAACAGGGGCAGCATAAGCGGCATGGGCAACAACAGGAGCAGCAGCGACAACAGGGGCAGTGTGGGCAACGACTCCAGCGTGATCTTCAGCAACAATGGTGCCTCCAGGTTGGACAGAGGAAATAGCGCTACCGTCAGGTCCTACAACGGTGGTTCTAGTGCTGGGCCCTTGGATGATTTTGGCTGAGGGAGCGGCAATCAAACCAGCGTTGGCGGAAGCCAAGGCGGCGAGGATGGCGACAACGACCTGAAATAGATTAGATTTGTTTTAAACTGCAAAAAAAATTTTGTGTGTACTCACGAAGGAGTTCATTGTTGAGATTCTTGAAGTGTTCAAGTGATGCTGAAGGATTTTGATATTCGGGTTTATATAGTTAGAAGCAACCTTGGAATACGCACACACACGCCCAATTTCTTTTGGCTAGGATCCGTGACCGTTTGGGATTTTCGGGATATTGGTGACCCTGATTTGACAATTGATAGATTAATAATGAAGAAAAATAATTAAACAAAAAATTGTTATCTCCGGATTTCATATTTTGTAATATTTAATTTAAGCAATAAAGACGATCAAATACTTAGATAATGTATCGTATAAACTTTTATCAGTTTCTTAGAGGTTTTAGTAATTTGAAAATTGCAGAATTTAACTTTTGTAGCGACGAATATTACATTGTAAATACCAAAGTTGGTAAAACTTTAAAAACTTTTATGAAATAAAATTTAAATAACATACAAACTCAGATGCTTAGGCAATAAACCCACTTTCTCTGTTTGCGACAAATCAGATTTTTCAGTTTCAGCAAATGCAACATAAAAAGATTTTATCAGATTTTCTTTACAATTTATCGCTTTGTGGTTAAATAAACAATTTTGTACATTTCGTGTACGTATTTTCTCGCTTCAAACACACCTTGTTATAAGCCCATAATCAAGATTTTAACACAACGCAGAAAGAAGGATCCTAATTAATAATTTATGCAGCATTTTGTACCTCGTTCATTGTTTATAAGGTTTATTATTATAAATTTATACGTCAGTTAGCCTTAAGAGATTTTTCGATCCATAAATAATTACATTTTCGTATAAAATTTTAGAAACACGGAACTTTTCAAGCTAACAACGAAATTCCTAAGCTATTGACCGATCAGATTTGATTAGACAAGGTCAGTATTATCGTACAATATAACGGGCGTGACGATATTACTCACTTTACTTATTATTTATTAGCCTTAAAAAAGAGCTCACCAATTAATTTCTAATTAATACTTGTACCCAGACAAGATTTTATCATTTTGAGGTCAAAAAAAAAAAGAAAATAAGACTCTATTATTTACCCTTCATGTTTTATTATATCGAATTTTAAACATGTGTAACAATCTACTTTTTAAGAAGTTTTACGTAAGACAAACCACCGTGCAAAGTATTATAATAATGAGGGGCATAGGCGAATGGAGCAGCATATGGGTAGGTGTGGGGAAGAGTCTTGACCACTAAACGGCTATGGTGAATAGCTGGAAGTACAGGCAATTCATGGTGAACAACAGGAACTTCGTTATGAATAACAGGTACTTCTGGAGGATGGATAACGGAAATTCCCTGGTGTTGAACTACAGCATCTCCTCCGAAATACAGAGGGAAGTCATTGTAGCGGTAGAACGGGGCTCCAACAAAAGCGGGCTCATGGGTGATCACTGGCAAGTGTTCTTCTTTTGTGATGTTTCCAGCGGGGCCAACAATGCTGGTTTTGGCTACGGCAACATCCTCGATTTTGGTGTGAGGGACGAAGATGGCACCTGCATTGACAGCGGCCAAGAGGGCGAAAAGAGCGAAAAGTTTCTGTAAAATAGAAATATATTTAGGAAATTTGGAAGTTTAAGTACTTACGGAATACATGATTATTGTTGAAGTTTCTGAACTAGAATGCTTTTAGTCGGTCATTTTTGGCTTTTATAGGGATTCTGAGTGTAATAATGAAGTGTCGGTCGATTTGCTTAATTATTTTTTAAGCGCATAATGAAAATTCGATATTAATGTGTTCAAAATGTTTTTTACTTAAAGATAATGTGTTGCAATCAATGAGGAATCTTATTATATAATTGATTAGGTAAAGATTTTGATCCAAACCATAAAAAAAAATGCTGAGATTGGGTACATTTTTAGGGAATGTAGAAATTTATTTAATAAAAGGTAAATTTATAATTGATGTTTTTGTAATTTTTTTTCTTTATTTTCAGGTAAGAGACCACATCATCAAAATGTTTAAGTAAGTTAATAATTTACTTTATTTATTGAGCTATTTCGATTTCTAGATACCAACGAATTATTAAAACAAGTTTTTTGTAATGCCTAGTTGTTAAAAGTTGTTTTAAGGGTTGTTTGTTACTAAAGAAACAACCTCTTAACGGTCTGTTGTCAAAATGTAAAAAGCACCTCGAATGTTAAGAGGCTTTTTACGTCATGACAACAGAGGTTGTTTACTTAGTACTAAACAATCCTTAAAGCAACTCTGAATTATTAATTAATTATAATAGCAATATTACAAAAAATATTGTACAATACACGTCCGTTAGGGTCTTTACTGCCTCGCCAGTTTATTCGACTCGCTCTTCGAGCTTGTCTCACAAATTTTCTGATTCGGCCGTAAAGGCTACTTTAACGGGGTTGTACTGTAATAGTATATTACAGTAGAAGTCTGTTAGGGTAGTCTTTACGGCCGAGCCAGAAATTTTGTGAGAATTGAGTTTGCTACAAGGCAGCTTTTCATTAACAAAAATAAGACTTGCTTTGTAATTTTTTTTTAAACAAAATGTTCTAGAAATGTTTTAATTGACAAGTAGTTTGATGAAACTATCAAAGACATTTATGTTTTTACTTTTGCGACTGATTGTTGTTTTTTACTTGCAAGACATGGGCAAATGTCGCTTTTTAGATATGTAATTATTTTTAAGTGGTTGCTTATAAGAGGTAAGTAAACGTTAGTTAATAAAAATAAATAATAGACGTATTTGTAATGCTCGGTAACATAATAATATATTCTTTACACAATTATACACAATTGAAATCAGTACAATAATTTAACATAAATTAAGATCAGGTTAACAAGCTTGTCATTATACGATAAAATAACCTTTGACTTTTCCCACTGAACGGAAAAGACCTTCGATTACTGACTAAACTTGCTAATTTACCAAACACTAGCGACTGGGGCTGAATGATGTGCGACAACTGAATGAGCCGAATGTGCAACAACAGGAGCGTGATGTACAGCGACAGCAGGAGCAACATGAGCTCTTCCAGTAACAACGCTACCGGAAGGTCCGACGATAGCGGAATCGGCAACGGCGTGAGCTCCATGGTGAGCTACAACAGCAGGAGCGTGATGAGCTACAGCATAAGGAGCGGCATGAGCCACAACAGCGGGAGCAGCATGAGCTACCACAGCAGAGTGAGCTACGGCAACAGGAGCGTGAGCAACACGGGCTTCAACAACAGCAGGAGCGGCATGAGCTACTACAGCAGGAGCATGATGAACAACAGAGTGGGTAGAGTGGGCTACAGCAACGGGAGCGTGAGCAACACGGGTTTCAACAAGAGCAGGAGCAGCGTGAGCTACAGCAAGAGGAGCATGAGCAACACGGGCTTCAACGATAGCGGGGGCGGCGTGGGCTACTACAGGAGCAGGGTGCACGATTGAGTGGGCGGAGTGGGATACGGAAACGGGAGCAGAGTGAGCAACGGCTACAGCAGGGGCGGCGTGAGCTACAACGGCTGGAGCAGCGTGGGCTACAACAGGAGCGGAGTGGACGATGGAGTGACCGGAGTGATGAACGGCAGTACGGGCGGCTACGACAGCGGGGGCGGCGTGAGCTACTACAGCGGGAGCGGCATGGGCAACTACGGCGGGAGCGGCATGAGCAACTACGGCAGGAGCGGCATGAGCGACAATTCCGGCATGGTCTTCAGAGATAATGGAACCTCCAGGGGCAATAGCCGAAATGGCGCTACCGTCGTTTCCGATAACGGTAGTTCTGCTGCTTGGTCCTTGGAGGATACTAGCGTGACCACCGATTACGCTGGCATGAGTGGTGGCCAAAGCGGCAAGAAGGACTACAACCTGAAATAATTTTTTGTTTTATTTTATTATTTAGGGTTTTTTTTAATACTTACGAAAGAGTTCATGTTGCTAATTGCTCGGATTCTGCTGAACAACTGTATAACTTCCACGATGGGGAGTTAATTTATAGTAAACAGCCTTGTCCAAAAAAATCAAGCAAATTCTTGAGATCACTTCCGCTTATGCAAGTTTTGATACTGTTTCGAGAGGTACAATTATTTTTTATGCAAATATATACAAATTAAAATTTTGATCGATTCACTAAATATTATGTGACATATTTTGCTCTGGGAATGTGTGAAGGTTACTTATTTACTGTCCCAATAATAATTAATGAAATGACTAAGCGATAATTATTGTAAAATAATAAGGGCTTCTGTTTTAAAAAGACACAAATACTCTAATTTATTAACAATAAATTGAGTAAACTAACTCTTATATCTACTGCATATTATATCATTGATAATTATACATTGCCCCACGAGAAAAACCCTGATGGACACACACAAAACACAGAACGGTTTATACATAATTATGAAGTAGTTAATTTACCCAATGTATTGGGAAGATAAATTTCCCGGATGAGTACGTTGTTTGCAACACGAAGGAAGGGACGAAAATTAGTCTGAATTCCTGAAATTTCTTTTTGAGTTTATTAATAAATTAATTAGTTACACAATAAAGAAGTCTGTTTAAACGCTGATTTAATAATATTTAAATTGTTTTATAGCATTGCAATTTTTTAATGAAAACAATATTATATCTAATAGTAAACAAAATAATTAATTATACATTGTTATTAACATTAATTTGCGATAAACAGGGGTATCACTGAGGATATCACGCTTGAGAAGGAAACACACGTAAAACAGGGTACATTTGGTTCCCATCAATGGATTATATAATCACAAAATTTGAAATATTTGAATCTATATTTCCCAATGTTTAGTTTAATTGAGGTTAGATCAATCAGTAAATATTATTAATTTAGTACTAAAAATAATACAAAAATGATTAGTAAAAGTTTGACTGTTAAAAGTTTTATTCTCATTGCGATGAAGGGTAGATCATTGTATTTTTGATTATTATTTATATTGCATTACTTTTTTTCTCAGTTTTATAAAAGTTTTCTGTAATTTTTTTTTAATCTGCGTTTTTAAAGTACTTTTCAAAGTAGTCATTTGGCTGCTTTAGTAGCTATATCATCATAAATAATATTATAACTTCTCCTTTTTAACGTATAAATAATAGGCTTAACACACAAATAAAAAAAATGTGTATAAGAAACAAGCTTTACCGCTTGTTTTGTAAACTTAGATTTGTGCCAAAAATTTGACTTTAAGAAACCTACTTTTTAATATACTACAGTGGAACTTCCCTAACTCGAATCTCCAAGGGACCATAGAAAAAATTCGAGTTATGGAAGATTTGAGTTACAGTAAAGCATATTTAACTATCATGTCTTTATTATTAAGTAATACAACGGTATATGTAATATATTTAAGTTAATCTAGATTTTTCTTTTTTGTCCAAGTTTCACTTAAACGTTTTTTTGATTTTTTCTTTTTCTGTAAGTAGTTCTTTAAGTTTATTAAGAATATTATCCTATTCTTGTAAAATTTAATTTTTTTTTAAACGTAGGTATTTTTTAGTCAACGGTTTTTAATTTTTTCTGAAACTTTTTTTGTTTTTTTTTGCAAATAACTCTCCCTTGCAAACTCTCACTTAAGTTAATTAGGCCTTCCCTCTAAACAGTGTTAGCCCAAAGCCCCAAATAAAGCCATCCGCTTCTGATGATGTCGATCTTTTTTTGCACGCTTCAAACTTTGTGTCATTTATAGTTCTTATAAAATATGAAAATCTCTAGTCTCTAGATAAGTCTAGAGACTTATCAAGACTTACTAATTATCTAGTCTCTAGATAAGCCTAACACTAAGGTGTTAGATAAGTACTTCATTGCCACAGTAATGACCTGAATTCAACTTAAAGATTAGCTTATTTTACTATTTTTTTTTCCCTGACTTGGAAACTGAATATTAAGAGCATTTATATAAAAATAAAAATTAAGCTAAATAATATACTATTTTTCTATTGTTTTGTAAAATAAGGGTACTTACTTTACGCGAAGTAAACAGATTTAGTTTTTTTTTAAATAGTACGTGTATGTTGACCACTTTATATTATATAACTATATCTATATTTCAAATAATCTTCTTATAAGTAGGTGTTAAAGGAAAATTTGGAATTCGTAAATTATTTAGTCTACTATGTATGAATAAAACATTTACTAAAGAACTTGAAAAAAATGTTGAGCGTTTCTTGAACCTGTTAAAATTTAATGAAGTGATTTATTTTAAAAGATAATTATATTAGATAACTAAAGTGTCGTGATTTGTTGTCGTTTTACTAAATCATGACAGTCTTACAAATTAAAAAAGTTATTACTTTTATTTATACAAAATAGTACATACATGAATGGAGAAAGGTAATTTTAAACATTAAAAATAATAAAATTTCTGTAAAAACATTTATTTATAAAATCACATTACATTTTTTATATTTCTAAATAATACGAACAGCTATAATTAAATGGCAAGCAAGTGTATCTATTTGGCTTTTTTAATTTAACTAAATTTCGCGAAAAATCATGCCCAAACAGCTCCTAAAGGAGCAGCGATCAAATTTCCAGAAGCCCTAATCGTACCAGCAGGTCCAGCAATAACAGTTTCACCCAAACCGGTCAAAACAGTCGAACGCGCAACTAGACCAGGAGCGGCTAAAGCGGCAGGAGAAGCCCAAACACCAGATCTGACAACAGGAGCAGCAGCTAACGCAGCAGGAACAGCCCAAGCGCCTGGAGTTACAACAGCAGATCTGACAAGAGGAGCAGCAGCAATTACAGCAGGAGCGGCGTCGGCAACAACAGTGCCTCCTGGAGCAACAGACGAAATCGAGCTGCCGTCAGGCCCAACAATTGTGGCACTGCTGCTAGGACCCTGTAAGACTCTGGCAGCGGGGGCGGCGATGATCCCGGCGTGGGCGCAGACCAAAGCGGCTAGGAATACAATAATCTAAAAAATAACAAGCAATTAAAAGAATTTTTGAGAGTATTAAGAGATACTTACGAAGGAGTTCATTTTGTTTGTTACGTTTAGTGAATAACTGATGTCGCCAAAATGTTCAGATTCGTTTTTATAAGCGGTTTCAGCCTCAACAAGAATAATTTACATTTCGGTTCTGATGCAAACAGTTTTGTGATTTCGTAGTTATTGGGACATTGTACTGAACAAAATGTGAACTCAGACCAGTTGAAAAAATGTCAATTGAAGCGGAAGAAAAACAAACAAAACACTGAAAAAATTGATTTCAGTATTTGGTTTTCAAATGTTTGATTATAATTTTAACGTGTCCAAAAGTGTAAACAAAATCAATACTAAGATTTATTTAAACTTTGAGATTTATAATAACTGTTCTATTGTTGTGAACAAAAATAAACACCGAATGTTTTTTTCCCGCATTGTTTAAAGATTTTGTAATTATAGTGATGATAAAAAATGCTATAATGATTATAATGAATGCAATAAAAATCATTATTTTTTAGTCGGCCCTGCCCACTTTTAAGGTCAACATGTAGTGTTTAAATTTATAATAAACACGATAAATACCATTGATCACAACAAAAAAAATATATTAGGCATAACTTTAACGTATGTGGAAAATATTCTACTTTTTCTAAAACCCAGAAGCTAGAAGTAATCGAGTGTAATGGATAATTATTAAGAGGGGCTTTGGGAATAACCTACTATTGTCGTTTTGCACTCTATCATTTATTTACAGAAAAAAACGGAAATCAATAACAAAAGTAGAACATTTAAATAATTTCAGAAAATACAAAAAAGCTCTAATAATTTATTTAGCTTTCTGTGCCAAACCAATTGTTTTTCTGTGTCCTCGCCAAATCCGTTACTTTGATTTTACGTCAAATTAAAAGTTAACTAACATTTGCAAACCGGTTAATCATTGTCCTTTATGATTAAATCAATGAATTTTTTATACCACATTTACTATACTCAGACGTGGACCAATAATAGGCACTCAAAATTCAGTGATCTGTTTTGAAATTCCTTCGCTTCTATTGTAGTCACCTGACAATACTACCACACTTTTAATGTAAATTAGAAACAATTACTAGTAGAAAAAAATTAATCCATCAAGGTTACTGTTACTTTTTGACCACTCATTATAATTTGTTTTGTATCCGAATTTTTTATTATTATTATGATTTGTTTCATCTCAAGATTGCACCATTTCTTTCTATGCATGTATGTGCATACACGCGGAAAGAAAATGTCCCATGCAACAATACACATTGGCCCATAAGGGTGTGACAAGGTTATTGATCACTATAAAACCAATTAGAACTTGCAATTGCAATTGCATTACTTTAGTTGCAATCACTAGTGTCTCATCATGAAAACCCTCGTAAGTAGACTTTTATTACTTGTGTTTTTCCTGAGCAGGAAGAACGCCCAATTTTAAAGGTCACTCCAGTACGTTCAATTCGGCCTTGCCTCAAACCTGATCTCGTAAATTAACAAGTAATTCAACAAAAGAAATGTCACATTTTTTGCAATTTTAGTGCGTAGTCGTCTTCGTAGGCATCGTAGCCGCAGCTCAAGCCAGCCTGATCGGTCTGGGACATGGGGGTGTAGATAGTGCGGCTATCCTGGCCGGCCCTTCAGGCACCGTCTACAGGACCGGACACGGCATCATTGCCGGCCCTGCTATCGGACATGTGGGCGTGGGTGTGGGTGTAGTCGGGGCTCCTTTGGTCGTTTCCCATCATGCCGCTCAATTGGGACTGCAATTGTCGGTTCCTGCAGGATCTGGACTTGAAGGACAATGGATTCCTGATATCAACGAGAAATTGCACGATGATGGCTCTTACAAACCCCACGTTTACGGGTGGTAAATTTTTTTGTAGAAGAAATTTTCTGAATAAATTTTATTTTTCTACTACTTTTTACTTTCACTGATTCTTTGTTCGGATGTTGACCTTTGTGGACACACAACTCATGAGAAAAGTATTTGACCCCCAAGTTGGGATTACGGATATCAGATTGTGTCTGGGTTATGAAGGGACTGTTATTTAATACAAACAAGCGGTGAAAATACAAATTAAAATTTGTGAAAACTTTGCCGAGTTTTTAATTGAATCTAAAGATTTTCTCTTTTTCTCTGATAAGAAATTTCATTTGGGAATACAATACTTTGGTCTTGACGTTTTGCAAATAAACGATCATTTTAACTGGAATGTGGAAACACCCAAGTTGATGAATTTGTGGATGCTAAACCTACATTGCAATTGTAATAGCTTGAATGTGTTAATGTCTGTGATGAAAATACAAGGCTCTCTATCTTTGAACCGTATCTTTTTAGGGTAGATTTTTAAACTGCTTGGGGTTTAAAAAATATTATCATTCTACTTAAATGTAATTACACTACGTCTTTTAATGATAGCAATTTAATTCTTTCAAATGTCGTTTCAAAACATACATTTTTTAATTAGGGAAAGCTATTTTAATTGGGCAGAATGCTTGTTATTTAACTGTTTTTATAATGGAATTGCAGGAGAATCTTTATTTATTCAGATTTTGTAGTAAATGGTTATATCGGGCGCGTCAAAAAGAGCGCATTTGCTGGTAATCAAAAGTTTTTTTGAACATACAGATTATAAAAATGCAAAAAGTTTTTTTACTAATAAGTTGCTAATAATCAAATTTATCTTATCGAGTATTGGTGGTTTTTGACTATACCGTTTTTCTGAAAAAAACATTACTTCGGGATACACGATGTATAGTATATGATGTATACACATACCGATGTATATATGACAACTAATGTTTTTCAGCAAAAAACATTTACATATGGGTATTGAGAAGTTTTTTAATGAGGACAATTACCAGGTAAAATTTCTGAAGAACAATTTTTTGCGATTCTGTAGATCCTATCCGGTTATAGATCTAGAGTTATGTTTATAGAAGTCCTACGTTTTGGTTTGATCGAAATTACAATTAAAAGAGGTCGTAATTAACAAACTTGTAGTGCAGTTAAATTAGATAGACTGTAAATTTTAATTGAGCATTAAGCTTGAAACTTATAGCGTTATGCCGGCTGTTGAAGAAACGCTGTTTTATCTCCAACAAGTAAGAGAAGAAACACAGAAGAAAGAATATCTAGCCCAACCCCTTATCTTTAGACCTGCCGTTTTAAGGCCAACATTTAAAATCTGTTAGTTGATAGATATGTGCAAAAGCTAAGCATATGTAGGACAAAATGAACAGTTTATATATATAAACAGAGATAAGTTTTTTGGAATCTTAAATTTGACACTATTGTTGCTAAACATATCGCCAATTTTGAGAAATTATGGGTTTTTACATTATTATTTTTAATATTTATCTTCAGAATATTTTGTATTCTCTAATGCATGGGAAGCTGTATTAAAGAGACAAAGTACACTTTTTTTGTTACGAAAAAAAGTTTGCAGAGTAGAGCTAAAAAAGAACTGGCGATGATAAAAGAAACAAGACGACTTTCTACTGAAGAAAAATAATGATTTATATGATATATAATAACGATACAAAGAACAGAAAAGTGATAATAAAGTAGAAAATAAGAAGAAGAACATTATTTGCTATATGTAGTTGTAACTTAAAGAAACATGTGAAAAAGTTCTGTCTAAATAAGAAAGAAAAAGAATGTTCTTCTGATTTTACGTCTATTACTGTTTTTTCTTTGATCTCGAATCTATTTGCTGACTCCTCGGCTGCACAATAGAGAATTTTATAAATCTTACATCTATGAACAACAATACAGGTTTTATGTGATTTTTCTGGTCCTATGCTTGTCAATAAGCTAGGTGTGGTCAAATACCTTATTTTCTTCGAAAACGATTTTTCGAAATATAAAAAATTCTATATTTTATGAAAAAACAAACACTGGAGCTATAGTCAGTATAAAAATTGGTTTAAATTGAATGTTTGTCCTAAAATTTTCGGAGACACCATAAAATAAATTTCCTTTCCATAAAAAGTTCAAATATACTTTTCTATTAGAATGATTATTATATATATATTATATTAACACGCTCTAAATTTTTACAAATATTGCGCTAGTTACTGCTGAGGAGGGTGGTCCGTAATGAGACAATTTTTATTGCATTCTGCGGTTTTGACCTTTCGAAATTAACCGCGCGGAACGCGGATCGATGAGAAACTTTTACACAATTTGCCTCTAAATGTTTGAGCTTGTATCTAACTTTTTCCATGTCAAAAATTTAATTTTCTAAGACTAAATTGACAGAAAGCTTTATACGGTACTTCAAGAAAACAAAAAATTATGGATTACTGTAGGAAAGTTCTAATAAGAAATTTTGTAATCTATAGTGATACTGACTTTAGTGCAGATACAAAAATGAAACAGTCAAGAAGTGGTGTTGTTTGCGGGGAACTTTCTAGAACGAATATTTCAAAAACTTAAGCGGTGGCTAAAAATTTTAAAAAATTGATTAAATATTTTGATATTTACATTATTATAAAGTTTTTCGGGTTTTTTGACTTACCGAATCTTTCATGCGTTACAAAAAATTATTTTACTGTAGCTATTTTCTATCTAATGCTTCCGATTTTGGATTACTAGAGCGATTTCTGGTGGCGTTTGGAACAATCAGTTTGAAACGTACCACTATCATTGTTGTTTGCGACTTAAATGTCTAAACTCGCCGTTTCGTTTTTAATTTTTGCGTGAAATATCTGGGACAGCAAAAAATACAAAGAAAAATAAGACTTTTGTTTTTATGGATGTTTCACACTTAACAGTAAAGAACCTAGTGTCAGTTTTTTATTTACCTACCGAAAAAACGGTTATTAATTTTTACGGTACTGAGGAATTTATGGACAGAAGAAAAGCTTGGGAAAGTGCCTTATTGCTGGAAAACGTTCTACAAAATTTTTGAGAGTATGTGGAAAACATTTTGCAGCTAAAGACTACATTTTTTTATAAAAAAAATTTCAAAAAAAAAAGTTTAAAACTTTTAATATTACATCACTTGCCGTCAAAATAAGCTCATGAAACACAGTTAGTATTAGTTTACCTAAAATGTAAACACACGTTATGCTGATAAAGGTTATTCCACGCCGCGCCGTATGTTTTGCAGACCTGTCTACTTCAAACATCAGCTGTTCGAAATCGCGAATTCTTTTAACACAAAATAAAGAGTTTCCAGATTTATAGAACTCATAAAATTATTAGGTTACCCTCTAAACTTAATATTTAATAATGCAACTTGTAAAATAATGTGAACCAATTTATGACTGCAATATGTTTACAGTGTTTCCACAAGCATCATCTGTTTGAGACAAAAAAAAATTTAAGACGAGAAACTTTTATACTTTAATTTATTAATTCAAAGAGATGTTTGCCAACTTTGCTTTGACTTCAGCAGATGTTTGTTAAGACAGGACTGTCGTAAATTAGTTCAGATTATATTACAATATTATTGGAAATTAACTTGAGGGTTTTCTATTTATTTTATGAGTTTAATAGATCTTACAAGCTAGTATACTTACATAAAACAACTTTAGTTTAAGACCGAGAACTTTGCAGTTAGATGTGACAGTAGTTATAATGAACACTTTTAAGTACCATAGCCGTATACTGTCCAACTTTAATCACTTTAGAACCCTCTTATAGATTATGTAGTAAATAATAGATATACTACTTATTTTAGCTTTATGATGTATGTAGGTATTTTAATTATTTATAATTACGATTATAAATTTAGAAATAATTTACAAAATTAATAATCTGATTATTCTTGCATGAGAATAATGTTTCTTGAGGCCATGTTCAAGGCATTTTTTCTCAGTCTTTATGAATCCTTTATGTTAAAACTTTTTAATGAAAAAAACATTAAAACAACAAAACAATTTGCTCTGAAAAAATTAATTAGTTCTCTTGTCGTCTAAATTCAGGTTCATGTTTAAAATTTCTCTTGTAATTTAATTAAGTTCCTTGACATTTGTTTTATAATTTTGCAAATTGTATTTTTATGTATTAATAATAATAAGGGAAGGAAGCAATAAATAATAGTATATTTTTTATTTACCTCATTATAAATATTGATAATTATCATATCATTAGAGCATCATTTAAATGAAAGTTACGCGCATCAGATTTAGCAATAATTCAAAAGATTTGCAACGAACGAGTATAATGTTTGTGTTCTAAAAATGATAAAAAAAAGTAAACAGTTTTTTAAGCACGAAATTTAACTTATTATTCCACCAAATATTATTCTTTACGTTTGAGTGCTTTTCTCATCGAAAACGGGAATCCGATTCGGTTATATTGTTATTGTTTTCTTTTACATTTATTATTGTAGCATTTTCTCGTCGAAAAAATTGCATCATTCGAATATATGGACACGTATATTTTTATAATATTCTTGATTGCGATACACAATAATTTTTAAGGAACTACAACCGAATGGGTGTGGACAAGGTTACAACCACGGGTATAAATACGAAAATAATTTCAAGTGTCAGTATCACTTTTTTGACTTCAAGCATTAAAGTAACTAGCACAATGAACACTTTGGTAAGTAAAATTAATTACTCCCTAAAGAATACATAAATAACGAATTATGTATTCTAGGGTCTTGCCGTCCTTTTGGTAGCTGTAGCCGCCGCCAACGCTGGCATCCTCGCTGGCCACTTGGGAGCTCCCATCGACAGCGCTGCTGTTATTAGCGGACCCTCTGGCACCATCACCAGATCTGGTCTTGCTGTCGCCCACCATGCCCCTCTTGCCGTAGCTCACGCAGCTCCTCTTGCTGTTGCCCACCATGCTCCTCTTGCCTATGCTCATCATGCCCCAGTTGTAGCTCATGCCGCTGTAGCTGCCCCAGTTGTTTCTCATAGAGCTGCCCAATTGGGTTTGGAACTCTCTGTGCCAGCCGGTTCTGGACTTGAAGGACAATGGATCCCAGACATCAACGAAAAATTGTACGATGATGGTTCCTACAAACCCCATGTTTATGGATTCTAAGGTGTTCAAGTGATCTAGTTAAATTATGTTGTAAATAAATGAATTTTATGAATTCTAAAACTGGATTTTTTTTGAACAATGCAAACCTTTTCCTTAATCTGAATTACAAACTCGGATTAACAAAAGACAAAAACAAAACATTAAAACAATATAATATTTAAAAAACAGACACTTACGTAGTTTGAAAAAAAAAATGAAAGTTAAGAGATAATGGAATCTATCTAAATAAGATTTACAAGTTGTCATTGTCTATCGGACTTGCTGATACCTATAATAATAAAGCTCCTTCAAAACAGTGAAAGTTAAAAATAACTCGAAATTTGGTTTTACGGGGAAGTGGACGACAAGGCAAGAAAAAAAACTGTTTTATGAGGCCAACGTTTCGAATCCTTTATTATTCTTGTTGATTCTTCCGGCGACCGCTGGCCGAGACAAATTGGTACCATGCCAAACAAATCTGACATTTATTAGGAGCCTTGAAGAAGAATCAATAAAGGATTCGAAACGTTGGCCTCATAAAACAGTTTTTTTCTTGCCTTGTCGTCCACTTCCCCGTAAAACCAAATTTCGAATTTAATAAAAAATGGACGTAATCCACCAAAATAGTTAAAAATAACTTATATCTGTAAAAAAATTAAAATGGTCAGTTCTAAATTTTGTGAATGATTTAAAGTGTACAGATCTATATTTTAGATTTGGCTGGTGTATAGACGAAATCGTTAAGTGTCAAGAAGTTGACTTGTTTGAACTGTAATGAACATACTTTTGTAAGTTAAGATGAAGTAATTTATTAAGTTCATTAGTTTTGTGGCACTAATAATTGATGTTATTACTGTGTACGTTCTTTAAACTTGGAACTCTTGAATTCGTGTTTCGTTTGTTATTAACCAAATTAAATACAGAAAAACATTTGTAGCTAAGAGCTGTTAAAATGATATTGATTTTGGAAAGTCTATGTAAATAATTAGACATAATTAGTACTTGTACTTGCAATTCTGAGTGTATTTGTTTATGTCTGTTTTATTTTAATTACAGGGTGATTTTTTTTGATAAGTGTTTACCATAATTTTCTCGGTAACGGTTTCAATTTTTTTAAAAGCCGAGACAGGCCGATTTTTATTGCCAGGGGGACATCTTTTCGTAACAAAATCACGTTGATCCTACTACCCTCTTAACACGGGGTGTTTCACCTCTAGAATTTAAATAGGAAAAGTGGGTTGAGTGGTATGTATCTCATTTTAAAGGTCTTTGAACACTTTCTGCTGATTTGCTTTTATTTTTATTTTTTTTTTGATATTTTCTTATAAATTTTTATTTTTTTTGCTAGACGGAACTTCACCTCATTATGCTATAAACGTACGTAAATGGGTAAACGAAAGGTTACCTAATTATTGGATTGGCAGATTATTGATTGGCCTCCTCGCTCACCAGATTTGACCAGTTGTGATTTCTTCCTTTGAGGACATCTAAAATCAGTAATTTTTAAAACTCAACCTCTGAATTTCAACGATTTGAGACAGCAAATTGTGCAAGAGTGTAGAAAGATTTGACGAGAACCATTTGCCAAAGCGCCATTTTAATTTAAACAAAAGTACAAAGGATGCTGAAATTCATCACGCACTTTGGCAAATGTTTCTCGTGAAATCCTTTTACACTCTTGCACAATTCGTTGTCTCAAATCGTTTAAATCCACAGGTTGGGGTTTAAAAATTACTGATTTTAGATGTCTCCTAAAGAAGAAATCACAACTGGGTAAATCTGGTGAGCGAGGGGGCCACTCTATGGTGCCACGTCTGCCAATTCAATAATTAGAAAACCTCTCGTATAGCCAGGTACGTACGTTTATAGCATAATGAAATGGAGCGCCGTCTTGCTGAAAAAAATATTTTTATAAAAAAAATCAAAAAATAAATAAACAAATAAAAAAAATAAAAGTAGATCAGCAGAAAGTGTGTACAAAGATCTTTAAAGTGAGGTATCACTCGACCCACTTTTTCTATTTAAATTTTAGGAGTGAAACACCCTGTGCTTAAGAGGGTAGTAGGATCAATGTGATTTTGTTACGAAAAGATGTTCCCCTGGCAATAAAAATCGACCTGTCTCGGCTTTTTTTTTTAAATCCAAACAGTTACCGAGAAAATTGGGGTGGACACTTTTTAAAAAATCACCCTGTATAGCCGTCATTGTGTTCTATTTGTTAAACTAAAAAAAATATTTTGTTTATACAATTCTTATTTTTTATATAAATAATATAATAAATATAATAAATGCATTGTAAAAGATTTACTCAGTGACTCTGCCATACCATATATCTCTTTTATGAATTTATTAGTGTTAGTTAAAACATTTAAAAAAAGGGTATTTCTGCCCATAGCTTTTGTGAATATATTTTCTAATATTTTCTAAAACATCTTCAGGGATGGGCGATGTCAACAATTTGTGTCAACTTTGACATTGTTGACGCGTCGACAATTAGGTAAATGTCTAAAATTAGGTAATGATTTAAAAAACGATGTCAACAATGTCGACAAAGTCAACAATGTCGACTTTTAATATAACCTTAAGAGGTTATCTTTTTTTTTAAGTTTGGCAATGCTGCTACTGCTGTGTCTGACTCAACGACAATCAAAATGTTTAAATTAGCTCACTGTTGCGCACGCACCCAGGTTTTAAAGCCGTTTTAATAGTCTTTTGGCTGTTAATTTTTTCTTTACTTTTGTATAATAAAAACGTTTATCAAGATTAGGTTTTTTTGTACGAATTTTTAATGTAAAATGTACCTAAATAACTGTTAATGTTAAAAATTATACATGTTAAAAGAAGTTAACACGTGAACAGTATACAACATAACCTTACATTTTAAAATATTGACATTTGTTGACATTTGTCGACATTGTCGACATTGTTTACGTTGTTGACGCTTTGTCGACATGTCGAGGTCGACAACTAAAGTCGACGCGTCGCCGCCCATCCCTGAACATCTTATTCGCATCGAATTTATTTCTTCGCAAATTGTCTCTCTGCCTTTAAGCAGTGGTGAGGACAAATACAGTATACTTGACTTTAAAAATCACTGAAGAAAAAAATCCTAGGAGGTCATGTAACATGCAAAACCGCCAAACCATAAAATCAGGCGTTTTTGTAAAAATAAACACTGTAATACTACATTATAAAGTCTTTGGCGGTAACCATAGTACGATTCATTTTTTATTGAGCGGAAAATAAGCCACATGGTAATAAGATTCGCTAGAGCATTGATCTTAGTTTATGAAGGCGCTCTGCGCAAGCGCGGGAGTGACAAGGAGCGAAAATAACTTTTAACTCAACATAGTATAAGACTCTAGAGCCTTTAATAGATAGTTTTTTAACAATAACAGATTTAACTTCAAGCTTTTTCCTAGTATCTTAGTTCCTGATTTTTGATTTTTTTCTACTTTGTTTTACAGTCTTATTTATAATACTACAAATTAGGACCTTAAGTGCGCTTAGTACCTAATCAAAGGCACGTAATTTTCATATTACCTGTCACGTCATTGTTACAAGTAAAAATATCGTATATCAGGCTGTCGTTTCGCTTTATTAGTAAAAGCTTCCTCAGGGCAGTCGTATAATTTATTTAACCGCAAATAAACTTTAAAAACTAATAGAAAACAACAAAATACAAGTACAGTGTTAATGTTTCTATACATAGTACAGAAAATAGCTAATAACAATTTTTGCGAAATTTATTTTAATATAAATTTAAGTAATCATAAATAAAATAATTGATTGTAAACAATTTGACCGCATACTACTTTTTAATAAAAAATATTTTTTATTTAACAGAAAACCACAATTTGTAAACATTTTTGAATGAAATTTTAAATGAATTTGAGCTTGTTTGTTAAAAATGATTCATTCTAAAGCTATATATGAGGTTGTCATTTGTATTTTTTAATTTTTTTTGAACAGACGTTATAAATGGTCAACACGAAATGTTTGGGTTGAAATTAAAAAACATACCTTCACAAATCCTGCATAAAATTAGAATTTTATTCTTATTGATTTTTTAGAAATAAATTTTTATGTGAGACTTAGCAACTGTCATTTTTTTTATATTAAAAATTAAAATTTTTGAAGAAGTTGAGAATTAAAGTAACTTTAAAAAACAGTCATGTTATTTTTCTAAGACAAATCTAAAAATGTACATTTTTAATGGTTTTCCCCTTCCAGGTATTTTAAAAACGGTTTGTGGTAGAAAAGTAGCGATTTTTTTCATCATTAACAGACAAATTCAAGACTAGTTTTTTTTTTGGTTTTTTCCAAAATTTTAAATTTAGAAAAAGTTAAGAGGTAGTGTAACTTTAAAACATTTTTAATAAATAAAATTTCAAATGTTTATAACTTGTCCTAATATTAAGATTTTGAAAAAAAAACTAAAAAAAAACTAAATGAATCTGTTTTATAGTAACGAAAAAAAATCGGCATTGTTCTAACATAAGCTCTTTTGGGAATACCCAGAGGAGGTGCATCATTCTTGAAAATAAAATTTTCAAATTTTGATCTATTTTTTTGTGCAATAGTCCTCAGTTAGGTTCCAATAGTCACCCTTTACAGAAAATTTAAGTTGCCTGTCCTGTTTTATTAATAAAATTACAATTAATTATTGTTAATAATAACGATTTTTTCGATCTTGTCGACTTTTCAAAGGGTCACTTATATTTCTCCTTCTTCTAAAGGTAACCCTAAACGTCGGCAAATTCGAAGAAACATAGATCATTGAAAAAAGAAATATATCAACTAACAATCTCATTATTTAAATTAATTCAACCAATAACTAACAAATAATCACAGATGACGACGTATGATAAAATATGCTCTAAAGTTTAATGCAGAAATACTCTTCGTCAATGTCAATCAAAATTTTGATTAATTTTTGAAAAAATTAAATTTGGGCTTAAAATTGGAATCAGTAGCATTTATTGAAACAGTTCTAATTTCGCACAATATTATTATTTTTCTACCACAATTCCAAAAACCGTAATACAGTTTTGATAATTTAAAAAAACTACATTGACGACCAGAATTTTATGCATCAAACAATTATGTTTTTAGATCTATGGCACACTACGACAGGTCGTTTATTGTAGACACTCTATAATATTTGTTTGTTTTTTTTTTTAACCATTTTAGTTTCATTCATTCTTTGATATAGGGAATTAAATTTAGAGTGTAATTATTTGCACTGCAATAGATTTTGAACAAAAAAACAAATATTATATCGTCATTTAAAATAACAAAGTTTTGGTTATTTAAATGTTCATTTTAATAATCATGTAAAAACGTAATCAACACTTTATTTTAAAATATCTTATTACTTCTCCCCATATAATTACCTAACATAATTACCTAACTATCAGAGTCATTCATAAACTTCTGTACCTATTTGAATTTTTATTATAGGGATATCTTTAATTATAAAAGAAACCGAACATATTTATTTATAATATACTAGATAACAATTCCTGTAACAAGCATAAATCATGGTTTAAATATGTATATTATTCAGACTCAAACCCTGTTTTGATAAAACATTTTATCAATCTATCACTTCAATAATTTACATTTTTTACCTGCTAGCTACAAATTCTCTTAAATTTTTAAACTTTTTTGGTCTGCAAACTGCAATAATTTATTAGTGAGTTCATCATAAATTAAGGGACAACGTCCACATTTTTAACAAATACAAGTTTATTTTAATATTTTTTGTCACCTGCTCACAATTAAAAAACATTTTAGAAAGAACCGCTCTTCCACCGCAGCGGGTGTGGCAAGGTTATTTTCGGCTATATAAATTCGAAAATTTCGGTAATCTGTATCACTTGTTCAGCTTAAGTCAAGCACCAAGTATCGTCAAAATGAACTGTTTGGTAAGTATTTTTCTCCGTGGTTCAATCCTGCAACTTGTATTTACCAACAAAATCAAGGCCATGTACAAATAAAAAATCTTGCAGAGCGCCGTTGTCCTCCTCGTAGCTGTAGCCGCCGCCAATGCCGGTGTTGCCCCCGTTGACAGCGCTGCTGTCCTCCAGGGACCCTCTGGAACCGTAGTTAGGTCTGGCTTCGCCGCCGCTCCTTTCGCTCACTACGGATACGCCCACCACGCCATCGCTGCCCCCATCGCCCACCACGGAATCGTCGCCGCTGCTCCCCTTGCCTACGCCGCCGTCCCCGCCGGCTCTGGACTTGAAGGACAATGGATCCCAGACATCAACGAGAAATTCTACGATGATGGCTCCTACAAACCCCACATCTACGGATACTAGAAGCTGAACCTGCTGTGCAATTTCTACTCAAAAAATGTTAAAAAATTTGTGATTACAATAGGAAAATAAATAATTTATTTTACACAAATATTTTGGCTTTTTTACAAAATTTCCAAAGTCATTCATATAACCAACAATATAACCAACAATAAAAAATTTAAAAAAGTCATTTAAAAATGATAAGTTGACGTTTTTGTTATTGTTAGTTGTTTCAATCATAATTTACAAGATTTATTATTTTATTATTTTTAAATAACTCTTGTAAACAATACAACAAAATGTATCGGTTACTTATTGACCTAACAATTAAATAAGTAGTTTTGTTTTACTTTTTGAGAAATTAAATCTTTAGATAAATAATTTCAAAAAAAGTAATGCTCTTAAAAATACGATTTAAAACCCAGTGAAGGGTCAAAAAGTGAATTTCACAAGCATTTCCACCTGCAGTGAAATACGAAACATTTTGTAATTGAGTAGGTTTAAAATAATTAGTGAAACTGATTTTATCTGCATGTAGTCAATGAAGATAAAATCAACTTTAAAGTAAGGAATTTTGATGTCAAGTTAAATAATGACATGTATACCTACATGAGAAAAAAATAACACAAAACTTATTTACCTACTATTAAGTTAAAAAAATAATGTAAATATCAATCTAAATCAGCATTAATTTATTCACTAAACATTTTTTGTCTATAAATTCTGTTTATTTATTAGTTGATAAATCTATTTTACAGCCACTAAATCCAGCTAATATAGTTGTGTTATGTTAGTAGATATAATGTATTATACTCAGTTTGTATTAATTTAGTTCAGTAAACTCAATTCTAGTATCTATTACCAACACAAATAATCAATTTTAATTAATTATTACATTAGGATCTCACCTAATTTAAATGAATATTTAAATACATACCTTAATATATCATTCTCTTTCAAGAGGTAAAAATTCTTTCTATGTATTTATATAACAAAATGCCACAAATATAAATTATTAAGCTAGAAGTAAATTCTATGGAAAATAGCATGACATTATACAAGAACTAACTAAGAAAAAACTAAGTTTAAATAAATAATTGAACAGCTTTTAGTATCAAAAGTTTTATTATTTAAAAGATGTAAAAATTGAATATATAATCAATTTAATACCATATTTATTAACACAAACAAAAATTATTTGTCAAAGCAATTCAGTTATAATATCACAAGAATTTGAATATTTTCCGAAAATTTTTTCGAGTATTTTTTAAAAATGTCTTTAATTTTATTAATTACTAAATATTTTTTTACGTTCGTTACGAAAAGTCTTTTTTTTAATCGAAACGCGCTTTTTCGTGAAAAAAATGCATACGTGAAAAAAGTACCATAACGTTTAATTTAATGTTGTATTTTATTTTTATTTAAATTTTTATCGTGACTTTTAAGATTACGATTATAGATAAAAATCCGTATGCAGCTCGTGATTGTTGTAATTTTTTTACTTAGTGGGCTTACCACACTCGCTTTCGTCGTGCCTTAAATAAAGGGGCAAAAATTTTTTGTTTTAAAGATGTGTGCGTTTGTCATTTTCGTTTGTTATTTATGTGACAATAGTTTGACGTATTCAACGCTTTTGATTTAGAGCTAGCTAAAAATCAGTTTTTATAATTTCTATTTGATTTAATTGTATTGAAATTTGGTGAAAAACAGTTGCACTAAAGGCAGAAAAGCATGAGCAGCCCTCCTTCATTTGATGAACTTGTTAGATTTAGGCATCAAACACGGCTTCAGGCTGTTAATGCTTTTTTTTGTCCTTGAGACGTAATCTTTATACTGTTTGGCCTTAGCAGGCAAATAACTGTTTTGTTAACCTGACCTGACCTGGCCTGGCCTGACCCGACCTGACCTTACATGACTTGACTTGACCAAAAGAGGCTTTTTTGGTTTCTACATTGACCACGTTTTTTTGACAAAATTATCAAAATTCTGTTTAAGAGCGCTGTCACTTGTAACGATCAAAAAACTCGTATTTATTTTGTTATATCGTTACTACTGACTTTTTTATCTACTCCTATTTTTAAGTTAATTATTATGAATCTGTTTTTAATTATCTGTTATGTTTGCTGTATATTTCTGTCCATCTTTTTTTAATTTGTGTACACTTTTATATTATGTTGGATATTAATAAAACACTAGAATTTTCTGCCTGCTTTTCGTATTTCTTATTTGTCTTTTTTCCAAAAGCTTTTGATTTATGCTACCACAATGCTAAATAAAAAAATTGAAAGCCCTGAATAAGGATAAATAAAGAATATCGGACACATAATCAGAGAATTCTAGTTTTGTTATTAACGTATAACATAAACTATAAAAGTACGAGTAGACTTTTTTAAAGTCTACAAAAAGTGTTTGATGCCCTGGAACCTTTGCAGTCTTGTCAAATTACTCTAAATTTTTGAATGGCGTCTAAATAAATTACAGATTTAGCAGTTTATGGGAACTACAATTTTATTTATTCACAGACTTGACCACAACGTTTTTTTTACTATTGTTTATTTAGATTCCATTCTCGTACATTTTAAAAGTTGACTTAATGTAATAAAAAAATTGTGAAACTTTTCTTTTATTTATTATTTTATTTTCAAATGCAGTGCTTAAGAATTTTAATTGAATTCATATGCAATCAAGAATTAAGTTAGTGTCGCACATATTTATACGATATCACCGGTTATTTACCTTGACATTTATTACACATATGATTAGTCTTTTATATCGAATCAAACACTTAGTTGCACTTAGTTTACCTTTACATCTTACAAAAAACCCACATCTAGAGACATTTATCCACAATAAATAAGAACAAAAATTTTCCTTTATAGAGCAATAACTAATATTTATCTGACAACATAAATAAGGAAGTCTTAAAAGTCTCACAATTTTAAGAAAAATTCCAGTTCTAGTATTTTCTTTTCTATAAAAGATATTGTACTGTAAATTATAGCTAAGGTCAAGATTACACTAGAACTAATTACCAATACTACGTGCCGACTTGCATTAATAGTATTTCGTTGAAATGTTGCTAAATTTCTTACAACTACTATAATTGACTTTTAATTATCAAATTAACTAATCTTAAATTCCAAACAAGTTTTTAAAATTTATTTTTGATTGCATTTGTGTATCTTCCACAGGTGTTTTAGTTTTCAGGGACAGTCTTTTGTGTTATCAGCACTGATAAAATAAAAATGTAATAAATTTTAATTTAGTGCACTATCGGCAAAAGATGAATCATAAATCCGACGCTTATACAAAAGATTTAATGAAAATGCATTTATTTATGAGATGCTGCAGTAAATAATCCATAAATTAAATTAGGACTGCTAGTTGTATCCTCACGATTTGAGTAATAGGAACAGTGAACTTGGGTTATTACCATAATTTTATTGATAGGAATCTCCAATCTCGTATTCTTATAATTCGAGTGATGATGTCGGTGACATTTAAAAACCCCAACAAACGAATTTGTGACAGATTTCCATAAATTTTTGGTCTATTTGAGCAAGCCGCAGCCGAACCAGTCAATATGCAAATTCGCTTCGCATTATTTCGGATGTCAATATTTATGCGGAAACTTTAATGTCACTACCCGATTTGTGTGCAATTTTGGGCGTGTACAAGGCTGTCATCTCGCTATAAAACAATCACTAAACCCCAAATCAGTATCACTCCTCCAATTCCAACCACCATGAACTCATATGTAAGTCGCAATTCCCACCCACTTTCTACATTTTTAATTTTTATTAGTGTTTCGTAGTCGTCCTTGCGGTTGCTACTCTAGCTTCCGCTGGAAATGTTGTCCTTCCTGCTCATCCTTTTCTCCACTTCGGGGCCCGAGTGCTAGTCCCTGCAGGCTCGGGGCTGGAGGGCCAGTACGTCCCCGACCACACGGAAAAGCTCTACGATGATGGCTCGTACAAACCTGAACTCACCCCAATTCCTCTGAGTGCCTCTCCCTATGGGCTTGTTCCAGCCGGATCTGGACTCGAAGGCCAATATGTGCACGACTTGACTGAAAAATTGTACGACGATGGCTCCTACAAGCCGGGTCTTTATGCGTAATTGTTTGTTTGAAATAAATTGTTAAAAGAATGCTGCTTTTTCTCTTGGAAAGATGCCTGTCTCGTTAAGTTCGCCAATATAAGATTTATTATAGTTGGTAATTTAGGCGGAGCAGTTGCTGCATCTATTTTGCTATGGAAAATAGAGTAATAAATCTTGAATATCTACATAAAGTCTGTGACAAGTTTCAAATTATACAGCCACGTAAATGAGGACATGCGGTAATTATTATTGTTTGACTCTGATGCTTTTTAGTCGATTTTGATCGTAAAACCAGAGAACAATTGTTCTCTGGTAAAACGGTGCTCTACAGGTGTCTGATGTCTTTACAAAGTTTTCTCGATTAGGATTTAAAGGATTTTTAATGCTTAACGGTTAATGTACAAGAGATTTATAAACTATAAAATATGTAAAACTTAAAACCTAGAGAATTCTGAAAAGTATTTTTAAATGTTTTAATAAACATTGTTAATAAACAAGTTACTTTGCTTTAGTAATCACTGTAATAAAATGATTATTACAGAATGCACTTCTAGAATTATGAGTCACACTTAGCGCGTAATTTTGAGAAATATTCGTCACGGTTATTGGCTGGATACGAGTAAGCTATACATTATCGTTCTGTCTAAATGAAGATTATTCGTGTAAACTTCTAGATAATTGCTAGAACAACGTATCGTTATATAAGCGGTGCGAATATAATGACCGGGCATTTAGAAACTCGACAAGCGATAGAAAAGTGAGCGGTTCATCGGCAAGCGTACTTATCTAATCGGCAAGCGTACTTATTACTGTGTAAATATTGAGTTATTATTCTAATAAATTATTGTTATGAGTATTCGTGTATATTGTAGAAATAATTTATTTGTTATTAATTTAACTCATCAAATCAATGAACAACTTAAAACATTATATATCACAAATTTAAATTTTACAAATAGAGTGCTTCAATAAAGCGGATTTTTTTTTTAATATAAATACAGGGTGATCAACAGTATTGGTTGGGTTGGCAGCATTGAAATGTGTCTTAAAATTAGCTATTCCGACTATACTTCAAATTTAGAAATTTTAAAAATTTGTTTTGTAAATAAATTGTCAATAGTTTTTGTTAAAGTTTTGTTAAAATAATTTTCAAATTAGAACATGACATATTTATTGTAATGGCGTACTTTAGAAGTGGAGTCCACAATGAAATTAATGGTTGGCAATATTCCTTGGACTCAACGTACAACCAATCTTGACAAAATTACCCTAAAGTAGTGGTAAATTTTATCATGTTTAAACAACATTCCATGCGACTCATAGAACAATTTTTGAATACAGGTTTTATTGCGAAAACTAAATCTCCTGGTAAACCTTCTACTCCTAATGAATAGTTGTGGAGAACATTCACGTTCGAATGGAGCGTAGTCCGCGAAAATCTGTGAGAAAGCTTTCATTGCAAACAGGTTTACTCCCTATTCTTTAGATAAATCTAAGACATTTTTATACTTTTCCAGTCATTTCTTATGGTACTTGTTGGAATACATTAAAAATATTGACGCTTTATCCTTACAAATTTACCATGGCCCAGTACCTCAGTCCTCTAGATTATGAAGTTATGAACAATGAATTAGATTATCTAATTGATTTAGTGATGTTTTAAACGATGATAACATTCTTGAGGAATCGTTTTTCCACTATGAAGCATGGTTTTATATTGACGGCTTTATAAACTCTCAATTATCGTGTACAGTCATCTGAAAATCCTGATGCCATAGTTAGTTGATGTTTGCACCCCGTAAAAGTTGACGTGCGGGTATCTGTGTCTAAGTAGAGTATAATTGGGCTGTACTTTTTTGATTTTACAGAAAATTTTATAGGTTATATAAATTTTATTTTACAACCTTTCATACATAAATTACACGAAAAGGAATTGCAAAGCGGTTAGATTCAGCAAGATTCTGCAACAACCCACACCGCTTGTGAGACAGAGGAATACTTACAATTAGAGCAATTTTTCTCAAATAGGTTAATTACAGGAGAAATTTAGTCAAGTAAATTGTTTGACCTCACTTCATTAGATTTCTTCTTGTTTGGTCACCTTAAAAATAGAGTATTCTATAGAAATTTTTCTTATGTTATTTAATAAAATCATTGTTGTTGTTAAAGTTGGATTAATTATAAAATTTTATTTGAAATTTTCTTGACTGGTGTAAGATTGCACGTATAGAGGTAGTCTTCTCAAACCGACAACTTACAAAAAAATAAATTGTAACTTTAATGCCAACTTAATCAGTATTTGTTGACTCCGGTGTAGTTTAGGTTTTAGTTCATAACGGGCTATCTAATTCGAGCTTGATAAAGTAAACTTAAAAAAAACACAAAATATTCGGAATGTAATGTAATTTTTATTTCATTTTAAGTCTCTCCACGAGACTTCTTACAGGCCTTGATCCTTTTGAGGTAATTTTCAATGACTTTCCGGCACATTTCGGGAGGTATCTCGGCCATTACATTACGAATATTAGTTTTCAATTCGTCAAGAGTTTAAGGATTGTTTGCGTAAACACGATCTTTCGCGTAGCCCCACAAAAAGAAATCCAAAGGCGTCAAATCGCAGGATTTTGGAGGCCAATTGACATCAGCCAATCGCAAAATCACACGTCCAGGAAATTTCTCTTGCAAAAGAGCTTGATTTGCGTGTGTTACGTGACTGGTTGCTCCATCCTGCTGGAACCACATATCGTCAAGATCATAATATAAAATCCAGATGCAAAATGCGCCATAATGAGTCATAAGATAGGCTTAAATGTTGAGCTCGACGAGGAATTGACAAATTTGGATCTTCTTCCACAATTTCAGCTACAGAAGCAATATTTTCAGCATTGCGAATGTTTCGATGATGCTTTACAATATCAGTAACAGATCCAGTTTGTTCAAATTTATTCACTGTATTCAATATGGTATGCTTTGCAGGACGATTATGACGACCATAATCTGCTCGTAAAGCGCGAAATGTGGATACGGCAGAATCACTATTTTTATAATAAGATTTAATAATTTTAACGCGTTGGTCGATTGTTAAATGCTCCATATTTTAAATGGCAGAATGTCAACTAAATAAATGACAGCGTACTTGACGTTTATCTTTGACAGATGTTGGTATACAGATTTTTAGTTTATCAACCTCGAAATGGATAGCCCTGTATGACTTATAAAATGACAACATTGTATATTTAGCAAGGGGTTTGGTATTAATCTTTTGTTGTTTAATACTTATCTTTCTTTTCGTTGTTTATTAGTATAACCTTTATTATTTGAGGAGCTTGCGTGAAAAACCGGATATATTCACTTTTACAAATTTTTCAGGAGATGAAAAAAACACCCTACATATTTGTTTAAAAAAATAGTGTTATTTAACGAAAACAGTTTGAATTTAATAGGGTTATGCAAGTGATTAACATATATTTTTTGTATAAAAAGTAAACAATTTGGCGTTATTAGCAAAAAACTATTGGATATATCCAGTTTTGCTCACAAATGACATACACTGAGCGAAAAAATTATTTATTTTTCTTGAAATAAACAAATTTAAATTGCTATTTGCAAAGAGAACACAAAAATTAAATATGTACTACAGCCTCTTTGTTCAGGTTATCGCATAGTTTCTTGGTGTTCTTCGTTTCTTCCCCCATTACTGTGTAATAATTTTTTATTCCACAAAAGGTCTTCCCTCTTTAGCCAATCTTTAAGCCAATGTTTTAAGCTTTTTTTCTTCTTATCTGGATATATCCCTTGTTGTTTGCAAAATTTAGATAGATATAACCGATTTTGCTCTAAATGTCGAACTTTACTTAACGCTTTTACGAGGATTTAAACGGTTTTGGTTACAAACGCATATGTGGGCCTATAGATATCACAACTTAGATCCAGAAATCACCAAAACATGATTTTTTGTGAAAAGTGGATATATCCTTTTTTGCACGCAAGCTTCTCATTTGTAAGTAAACAGTGATTATTTTATCAGAAATAAATGCAACTGACAGGTTGTCAACAACGTGGATAAGGATAGTCAAAAATTTGTTAACGTCGATACTGTTTTTTGACCTCAATAATAATAACTCGTAACAATTTTTTTGTTAAATAAAAATAGATAAAAATCTTCTGAAAGTGAAATCGAATCTTCTCTAATCAAGTGTCGAAATGGTGCAAGATTCCTATTGCTTAAAATTTCAATTGCTAATGAATTAATGATATTTTATCTAGTCTTTTATAATTTATTTAAAACATGCTTTTACAATAGAATATTACTTCTTTAATTTTATGTTGTTAAACGTTTCCTCTATTTAATTTATTTGATTATTTACATCGAGGACCAAACTGTATTTAGCCTAAGGACCATCAAAGTTTCTCACACATCTTTCAGCATTACAGTCAGCTTTTAGCCTTTGATTAAAGTGAGTGTAGTTCAAATACTTTGGCTTGTTAGTTAATTGATTTCCATTGAGATGAGTACGTTCTGCTGCTCATGTTGCAAGCTGGAGTTTAAATATTGACTACCTTTAAACACCTTTACCTATTTAAAAATTCCCACATTCCAAATTAGATCCAAACAAAAAAAACATTATATTCTAATTAAAACAACAATTAAATATTTCTTTATAATTACTTTTAGTAAAAAACTCTTGCATTTCTTAATAATAACTGCAACGTCATAACTAAATTTGTAGGTTTGTAACTCTGAGAAATTTATTGACTTTCAGACAGTAATTATGTCATTGATAAAGTGCAAAAAATGCAAGTCCGTTCACTTTTTGCATATTATTAGAAATATTTGAAATAATTATAACAAACTAATCTTCTTTAAACCAGTTTTACCCTCCTTCTTATTTACTCTGCATCACAAATCTGTACTTCCGTTCTACCAAAAACAGTTATTTTTTAATAAAACTTTATCCAGACACTATTTCTTAACGGTCCCCAGCTGTTCAATACCACTATCTAAAGGGAACAATTGGGTGTGCAAGGTTACTACCAACACTATAAATGCAATTGCAATTTCCTATCTTTACCACTTGTTCGTTTATAACAGAACTATGAACTCTTTGGTAAGTAGCAACACCCATCCCTTGTCGAATCCATCAACTTCGATTTTAGACCGCTGCAGTCCTCCTGGTAACCGTTGCCGCCGCCACCGCTAGCGGTATTATTGGGCACGGCGTTATCGCAGGCCATGGTCTTTGGGGCCATGGTCTTTGGGGCCATGATATTATTGGCGGAAATCCAGGAACCGTGACGGGCTTGGGATCTCATGCTGTCCTGTCAGGACCTGCAGGAACCGTAGTCAGAGGCGGACTCGCCCCAGCTCCTGCTCTTGTTGCAGGACACGGTGTTGGTGTAGTTGCAGGACACGGAGTTGGTGTTATTGGCCACGCTGGTGTCTGGGGAGGTCACGGTCTCTTGGGACATGGATTGGAAGGATCTGGATTGGAGGGACAATGGATTCCTGATATTAACGAGAAATTGTACGATGATGGGTCTTACAAACCCCATATTTATGGTCATTAGGTTTAGTGAGGGCTTAGGTTTAGGGAGCTACTGTATATAATTGAATTCCAAATGTGTTCATTTCACTTTTACATTTCTTTCTTTCCTGTCTCTGTGTTTTTTCCGAATAAAAATAATTAAAATTTGTGTTATTTTTTTAATAAGCGTTGATTAAAAAACAAATTTTTATAGTGAATCTCATTTTGTAAATATTCTGAGAATTATGATTAGAAAGCTGGAAGAGCTGTTAATACAAACTTGTCTGAAGCAATTTCTAGACGGACAATAATTAATTTGTTTTATGATTTCTTGGAGTGTTTGATAGATAATTGAGATGATTTTTCTTTTTGAGAAAATTTAATCAAGCTTTATGCAAGGAAAAAATTGGATTAAATTAAAAATTATTTTACAGTGATGTTAAACAATTTGTTATAATTATACTGATATTCTACGTCTTTACTTATTTTCTTTATATTTTCGTAAAAAATAATTAAATAGTTGCTCGTATCTAATAACGTTGAATTTAAACAAAGAAAATTTTTAAAATCTTAAAGCTGCAAAAATGGGATATTCAAATTAAGATAAGGATTGATTTTCTTCCATTCGGATACAGCACCAGAATGCACTTTGCTGATGAAGGCAAAAACCCAAATTACTTTACTTTATAGTTTCCTGGTGTTGTATACAGAGGTATCAAATGTGATGGATGTTTCTATTTTTGATTTTTTATTTTTAAAACACAAAAATTATATAAAGTTTGTATTGTATTTTAGATCATCTATAATTTTAATTTTTAAGCGAGCAAGTCTATAAAATACAAAATTTTTATGAAAAAACACTTTTCGTCATCTTTTACTACCCAGTAAAGCCGAGTAAGCCGACACAGTATTCTATTAAAAAATTTACCTTATTTTTGTTATAGGTAAGCCAAACAAAATTTAAAATTTACTTTGGAACGTGTCTATCTTAAAAAGCTGTTTATTTGTTTATGACATTTTTACTTCTAGCCCTTAAATCATTGTGAATTTGATTTTTATTGCGTACTAGACAAGTCGAAAGACTACCTTTAGAATTAAAATCTAACAAATTTGTTTACTATTGCAAAATGTACTCACAACATTAACTAGCAATATGCATGAAACTACTTTTTTTATTATAGGTATTTCTGAAGTTGGTTCTCTTAACTTCTAATACTTGTAGCCGGCTTCTACCGTACGATTTTATGACCTCCCTCACATAAGTCTTAACAAATAATACTAGTTAGTTATAATATTACAAGAACATAGAAAATAATTATAGGTAATATAACAAGATTGTGATAGTCAACTATTATCAATTATTTGCGAGTACGTTACTGTCAATTTGACATTTTGACACCAAATGTGCATCAATAATTTGCGAACGAAACGTCAGATTGCCATTTATATACCTACTTATAATAACAACAAAATATAAACGGTTACTAACCAAGAATTATAGACATTCATGATTTTTTTTACATCTGCGATGGCTTCTTGTTCTCTAATCGGAAGATTATTGCCCAAAGTGCTTTATTACTTCTTTGGTTGTCATCAACTTTGGTTGTCTTTAACATCTTTGTCCTGCCCTGTTAGAGTTACACTATCAACAAAGCGGATTAACATATCTCCATCCAGCAATTTTTTTCTTCATCTAAACACTCTATCAGGTGACACACCACAAGTTAATGAAACTTCCGTAGCTTTATTCTCTTACTCAATTGCAATTGTTTATCTGGATATTTGCTTTGCAACTTAAGAAGCAATATGTCAACGGATTTGCATATTTAATAATATTTATTAATTTAAATTAACTGTTTAAAATCTGGTGATCTGGCCGGTCATTTGATGCTACTTCTTTGACCTATTAATTTGTTTGAATACCTGTTGTTTAACTGCTCTTTCAAGAGTCTAAAATTAATGAGATGGTGCTACATCCTGCTGAAAGTAACATTTGGGTTTAACGTGGGGTTTGTTGCACTTGCATCTACGATGAGAGGATCTACAATATTACGAGTATATAGCAATTTAAGTATCTTTTCTTTGTTAGAGGGTTAATTATTGTGCGCTAAAAAATATCTGTCCATCACTTGTTTTCTCAATATCAGAGTTAATAATAAAGATATTTTGATGCGTTTTTTGTTATACTCTACCGGTTCTTACCTTTCACTTGATGTATCATTACAAATGATATAGTCTTATTAAATTTGTACACGTTGGGGTGCTAATACTTTAACACTTACAGACCAAACAACATACCTATCCTATTTCTCCCTTAATACCGTCGGAACAGCTTCTTTTATTTTTTTATTTTCACCTGTTTAAAAGTTATTAGAGCTAGAAGTTTTCAATGTTACACCCTGTATGTTGGACGTTAAATTCTAGTGCGTAGGGTAAAACTTCTATATCTTTGACGGTGTTTACAGCTGCTGCAAATATTCTTTCAAAGACTTTCTGCTGACTCTTTTAGTATTATTATTATTAACGACATCTCTAATATCGCACTTGGTAAAACCGAAAAGAGTTCTCAAAAGGGGCTGATGACAAATTTTTGTTTTCGGTTTTTCCATGTACAAGATTAGAGATATCGTAAATTGTAGTAATACTAATAGTCTCAGTCTGAAGGAATAAATTATGGTTTGTCATTCTTTCAATTTCTCTTGGAAAAAGTATAACACCAAGTTTATCAGTCTAAAAGTGACAACTACGAGTATATCTTGACTTTTATGAAACGCTAATGTAATTTTCATAAAAAAATGTTTGCAGTTTTTATCTATTGTTTAATTTATATTAAATTACAAAAACAATTATATTAATTGTAACCGAATTTTCGAACGTTTGTACCATGTTTGTACTCTTTTTCTTTAATTCAATAATTGCATAATAACTGATTTCCCCCTACTTTATTGAAAGTAGTAAAAAATGCAAATAAACACAAAACAAAAACCTTGTTCTCTACTTGAATCAAGAAACAAATCAAAGAAATCTTGTTCTGAGGAAATAAAACCTCCATTTTTGTCATTGATTGAAAACAACATTTTTGTCTTTGATTTCATCAAACATTCTATATTTTCTCGAATTTTTTGTTATTAATTTATGGCAAACCAATACTCTATTTACAAGCACACATAAGGCTTGGCCAGACAAGGTTATTTGCAAGTTATAAAATGCAAACTTGTCGCTGCATTTCTCGTCAGTCCACACACTATTACAAACCAAACAAAAATGAATTCCAAGGTACGTACGTAACCGATCACTACAATTAAATATTATTAAAGAAACGCACAATTACAGATTACCATAATTCTATCACTGTTTGTCATTGCCAAAGCCGGACTTGTACCCACCGTTGAAGTCCTTCAAGGACCAAGTAGTAAAACAACAATTGTTGGTCCGGATGGTAGTGCTATTGATTCTGAAGCTCCCGGAGGCACTGTTGTGACAGACGGCCAAGCTGTAGTTCCTGCAGCTCCTGCTGTTCTTGCATCTCTACCGGCAACGGTCGTGACTGGCCCTGCAGGATCTATTTCTACTAGTCACACGTTGGCTGGACCTGCAGTCGTCCCTGCTGTAGCAGTTGCTCCTGCTGTTGTGGCGCATGCAGGACATGAAGGCGAATACATACCGGATAATACAGAAGCACTTTATGATGACGGATCTTACAAAGGAGAATAAATAATATAGTTTCCCAAACGCTTAGCAAATCACGCTATTTTTCTACAAAATGTTAGTGAAAATTGTGCCAATAAATTATTGTTTATTTTATCAACTTGTGTGTCTTTCACTTCTATAAACAGAAAAAAAGGGTGTTACTAATTTGACTACAAATTGGAATTTCTACACTTTTGCAGGTCTACCTCATTATAATTATTGTTGCCAAACATCTGCTTGGAACCAACATAAACTATATATATATATATATATATATATATATATATATATATAAATAAACTTACAGTTGGCTTCAAAAAAATCGGGAAATGAAATTTGACCTAATGTGAATTGGAAATTTAATTTGTCAATTAATGTCAATTTATGTATACATTTCTGACACATAAGTGCAGTTTTTTAACCTAAATCTTAAAAGACCGTTTTAAAATATAAAAATTTAATAAAATCTGACAGAATTTCTTTTGGCAGTTCTCATTTTTTTTTTTAATCCAACTGTAGATTATGGAACTGTCATAAATAAAAATGCATTGTCAGTATGGTTTGGCTTGGATTCTCATAACTTTAACAATGGGCATTATTAAAAAACTTCATATTTTATGAAATGGGCAATATGAACAGTTATATTAATCAGAATTAGTTAAAACTGCAAAAGGAGGTTCATTCTTAACATTTTTATTTTTTTTATTTTAGATTGATGTTATAGATAGATCATGTTACAATTGCTTAACCACATGTAGGTAACTATTTTATTTGTAAAATTACAATATTATATTATTAATTTAAAAACACGATGAATACAATATTCTATTGCCGATTTTTCGCATTTTCCATTAGTTAAGTAAAGTTCCTGGAAGGTATAAATGAGAAGTTCATTGGATTGACTTTGACTTCTTGGGCCAGAGCGGAGAGGAAAACGGAGAACTTAAAGTAGTAAGTTTCTTTGACTGGACAGTTTAAAATAACCTTTATCAGGATCACTAATGTAAATTTTAAATAAAACAAAATAAATAAATAAACATTCTTGTGAATATTATTCTAAAATATTGCTAGAATTAACTTAATTAAAATAATCAACTACAAAATATTTGTTAAAAAGGAGTGAAATAAACAAAACATTTTTTGTTCTAAAATCATTAGTAATGTGAACAAAATAGTTCCTAAAGTAAATCAAAATAGTCCGTAAAGTGGTATTTTTGCTGACTCATGTTAAAATTAAAAATTGTCTATAAAACAGACAAATGAAGCGTCCGTAAAGTAAATGTATTGTTGGTTGCAAAGTGATATATATTTTTAGGAAACATAAACAAATAAGGTTTTAGAAAAACTCTAGTGCCTTGTTATACAAGTAACTATACCTTTTGTGTATTCAGTAACTTAAAAAAAAATCTGCTGCTTACTATGAATCAATCAATTTTCCTTCATAAATATGTAGATTAGTTTTCAAATGTGTTGCATGTTTTTTACTTCGAACCTAGTCATTTCTGATGCTAATTGCTTTAGTTTTCTGAAAAATGCTTATGGCTGGTAAAATTTATCAAGAGTGTGACATTTTCGTTCCCGGATCCTTATCCTTTGAGATAAAAATTCAAGAAAAATGTAAATAAAATGTCAGGTCATGTCGGTGTTATTTTCTGCATTGTTTGTAGGTGGTTTTATTTCCATGAACAAAGTAGGTAGCATTCAGTGGTGCGTGTCAGGGTGTGTAGTTTGAACAAAAAGCACATGTCCATTAAACAGTTTTAATTCGGGTGAAAAAGGGTGAAGAAAAATTGCGGTTTAGCGGTGGTCCATGAACTTGTTCGTTGAGTGCTGGTCGAAAGAGTGAAAGTTCCGGAGTGCTCAGTTCATTTTCAAGAGCAAGGTTCTGTTGATTCCGTCATTGGCGTGGTCTTTTCGCCGTGGGCTTCTTGTAATGTAGAGCAGAACCAGTTGGACGCGACCTTGCTTCTGTTTCCTTTACGCAAAGTCACGTTGCTTAAGATCGAGTTCCTTTATATAGGAATGCGGCGATTTTGTACCATTTTTTATTTGTTTGTTATAATATCAAATGTTAATATCATTGCACTTGAAAAACTTATCTAATAAAATCAGTATACAAATATGGGAAATTGCTTTAAATGCTGGAGGATTTATTATATCATGTCAGGAGCAAATTCTTGGCGTGCTAGCCTACTATTTACAAGTTCGTCTGGTATTTCATGTGAATTATTAATCAACTATTGTAGTCACTAATAAAGGACAGAAAATCACTCATTTATTTCAATCTGCTTTGACAGATATATCTTTTTTGTCTTAAAATGTTACCAGCGCCGGAATGTCATATGGCTTTACGAGGTATTTTCTTACTTTACGAGGTAGGTCTTTTGGTATTGGAGGTCTCTAGTTTCAATAAAATTTCTTTTTAGTTATAATAAATTAAAAAAATGTAGACTATTTATAACTAATTATAGATTAAACATATAACCAAACATTTTTTTCAAAACTAAACCTTTTTAATAAAAAAAAACAACTATGGTCGTTGAATGGTCACAACAATGCACTTGATTATATGATAGGGTTTAGTATTTTATATTTATTAAAATTTAAAAGATAAACGTAACAACATTTTATTTTAAATAAGAACTACTTTCAAAAAGAAAGGTTTTAAACAATTAAAAAATTAAACATTTTCATTGTCTAGAGCTAGACCTTCTTCTAAGTCACCAATGCCAAGGAAATATTAAGTAGATAGACTAGACTTCCACCTCACCACGAATTGACCTATGGGACGACTAGTTTCAATGGCAACACTTTTCTATTTGTAATTATCCATATATTAAAACAATTAAATTTGGCAAAAAAAGGAATTAATTAGATTTGTAAACTAAAAAAATTGTATATTATCATTTTTAGGAGGTATCTTTATTTTTTTTAGTAACAAATAACTGTTTAGAAGTTTATTTTTTGTTAACTAGAAATGGGTAATTTCTAATTGAAATATAATTTCAAGCTTAATCGAGAGGCAAAAGTTCTGAAAACAAAGTAGATGTAGCCAAAAATAAAATTAGTTTGAATAAGATTTGTTCTCAAAGATAAGATTTGTCACTGTGGTTGCATTCTACTTCCATTTTGCCTCTTACTAAAAAATATTTTTTCTTTGTTTCAATTTTTAGGATTTCAAGAGTTGGGTGTTTAATCTTACATGAATTGGGTCTTTTATTTTACTTGGCTCGCGTGAGATCTAAAAAACCCTATTATCAAAATTCAAGATTATTATTAGAAATAAAGAAAATTCAAAACGAATAAAGTAATTGCTAAAAGGAGGATACAATTTTTAATATTTTTTTAATAAACAAAAAAATAAAAGCTTTTAAATGATAAAAGAAATAGTTATAGAAAACTAAATTTTGTGCGAGACGATATTTGCATTTCTAAAGGGTCTAGGGACTCTTAATGATAAGAAAAAGTTTAAGAACTGTTTTCGTATTACAATACCTATTAGACGTTAATTTAAATTAGCAATTTAAATATTTTAATTTTTATTATTTTTTACTTAAATTTTTTTTATAGTCATTACGCATAAAAATTTTGTTTCTTCTTATGATATCGTATAACTAAAGATAATAGAAAACTAATTACAATCATTTAGTTTAACTACAATGTTTTAAAGAAATTTTTGTATTATGGAAAAACGAATTGCCAATTAAACATTTTATATTGGAATATGAAAAAGAATATTAAATTATATCTTATCTTTAAGCGTCTCTACGGCCTAAATTATTAGAGAAAAATTATTGTTCGTCAGACTTTTTCCTACAATTTTTTAGTTGTTCTCGTCTTTGTCATTACAGTTTAAATTTGTTATTTAAAATAAAATGATATATAGACATATTAAATTATAAAGTCTTCATTTGTTGCTTCTTGCATTTTTTGAATCAAGAAAATCATTGGCGTTATTTCTTTGATAAAGCAAGATTAGAAATGAACTTCATCAGTCTTCATTACTTGAACCTTTATTTTGTCTGCAGATAGAACACCAAAGTATATCTAATACAATGTTTAAATACTTAAATATCATGAATAATAATAATTGTTACAACTTATAATAGTTGTGTGTGCACTGTGTGTCTATAATTACGATTTAGTCTATATCTTTGGGACGATTGGTTCTTCGACATAATGTCTGTAGACCATTTTTATTCTCCGTAAAATTTTGCAAAGTATGCTCTATCTATCGCTTATCTTAAGAACCGAAAAGTCAGCTGAAAGAAGCTGAACTGGTAGGTTCGGCAAAGAAATTATATGTTCAATACAGCAATAAAGTAGATTCAATGTCTTACTTGTCTTGCCTGGTTTTAACGCCACGGCTGCGTTTTGGCTTTGAACTAGTAGTCGCGGCATTGAATCACATACCTTATTAATTAAACAAATAACTATATTTTGTTCAGATTTTTGCAATGTTTTGTAATATTTGTTTGTTCTCAATTTATGGTAATTAAATTGTAATTGATATTTTTTTTGTTTCAGTCTTGTCCAGAGACTCACGAATTTCGCGAGGTCCAATGCTCAGCATTCAACAGCATTTCCTACCAAGGGAGCCTGTACGAGTGGTCAGCACATTACGACGACTCGCATCCTTGTGCTCTTACTTGCAAAGGCAAGCCGATTAGTGATTCAAGTAGTAACGAGGATCCTGTGCTTGTCGTAGCAAAGCTTGCTGATAAAGTTCATGACGGGACTAGATGCAGACTTGGAAGTCTGGACATGTGTATCGAAGGAAAATGTCAGGTAATTCCGGTGGTAATGACAGTGACCGACACAAATCACTCGTGTCGATATTATCATAAACACAAACAGAAATTTCTGTGTTACATAATAATACATCATGTTATACATCATGTCGTCTAGTGTTAGAGCCTAAAATGGATGATGTGTCGCTTGCAGGCATTCATCGAAATAAATTGATACGTGTTGCTTGTTTTGTCTAAAATGGTTTGGAAATTGATTTACATCATGCAATAAAATAACAAGTGCACCAAAGAAAAAAATTATCAGAGTACTTCAATTTGGAAGGTCTAGAGGCAAAATATGTTTTTTTTTTGTGAAGCAAAATTAGTTAGATGTAGAACTAATAAAATTATTTCGTAATTAAATACATACTTAAAATTTAAAACACTGGTAATTAATATTAATTACCATGAAGTATGCAATATCAGATATTTATAATTGGAAAACAACGTTTATAATAACGCTAATATGATAAAGACGAGATCTATTAAATGATAAAAGAAAAATTTATTTTACTGTATTACATATTTTGAAATATATTTTTGACGAAATTACTTAAGTTAATATTTAATTGGTAGCTGTTTTGCATCAGATTCACGTACTCGTAAAGAGTGTAAGGTCTCTCCTTTTAACCTAACAAAGATTAATTTTAGGTCCACCTGCTATTAAGCCTCTATAATACCGTGGCTTTTCAGAAAGTTTACCTAAGATAGGACCCTAGAGATTTTATAAAGAAACTCATTAAATAAAAATGGTTTAAGAAACTTTTGTCATACGTGTTTAAATTTACAGAATATTAACACAAAAAAGTCGGAAATAGAATTTACTTATCTTTTTAATCTAATGTTTGTTTACGTATTTATTTTTAAATTATTTAATTTTAAAAACTAAACATTTAATACAATTTAAAAATTTGTATTAAAACATTTACTTTTTAATAAGAATTTATACATTTTTAAGAAAATGATTGCATGCAATTGTGATTTTAATCAAAATACTTATTAATTTTTTATCTATTGGTTTTCTTGTAATGTAAATTACATAAATCTTTTTTTAATTGTTTAAATTCAATAAAAATACCTTGAAATTTAGGTTATGAGAAACAGTCGACATTATTTTTTGGATAGAATGGGCTATAAATTAATTTTTTTAACAACAATTTGCCCAGTATCTGTACCTAATATATCTAATAAATTACAAAATGTGGACAAAACCAGGTTATAATAAAAAAAAGCATTATTTAAAATAAAAACGTTCAAGTCAAATACAACAACCAGGAAACTGCAGACTGGGTTTTTGTTATTGCTAATAGGACAGTCAAGATAGAGTAATTAGTGCCTGTAATTAGAGGCTCTTGTTCAAGGACTAGTTGTCTCTAGTTTAGGTGATGAGGATGCTGTGTTACTATAAAATGGCAAATTGCTATCCGACACTGCATCAACGAAGTACTTGTCAGCAATATTTGCATTCAGTGCATGAGAATAATATAAATTATCTGTAAATGATGCAACCTCATTATATTTAAATCTATTAAACTTTTCGAATAAAGCGGTTTATTGTTAACTATAATTTGAATAAGCAGTGTTCCACTGTAATTAATAATACCTAATAATTAACTAAACAAATAAAAGTTTTTTATTAAAATACAAATTTATATAAATAATTGGATCTTATAACGTTTTGTTTGAATAACACCCTCAAGTTTCCACAAATTGAATAGATTATCAAAAGTTTTAGATTCAATAAGGATTTCTTAGTTATGAGATTAGATAAACGATAAGATCTTTTAAATGTCCCTAATTTAAATCATATTTTTCTATACGTACATTGAACATAGACAGATATAGACGACTTTAAAGTAACTTTATAATTGAGATGAGATTTTAAATATCAAAATTAAATAAAACATTAATATCTCTAGATTGAATAAGATCTTACAGTTTCTAAACTGAATGGAATCTTAAAAACACTAATTGAATAGGTTGTTTTTATATTTCTAAACTAAATAAAATAAAATGTAATAGAAGACCTTAGTTTGAATAAAACGTAGCTTAGGATAGTCTAATTCTAATGTCTTTTATGTTTTTAATTATATAAAATATTTGGAAATGAACAGAAAGTTTTTAGTTTAGATAAAATATTGAGTCTCTAAATTCCTTACGATCTCGAGTACCTACATTGGATGGTATCAAAATGTTCCTAAATTTTAATCTTCTTAACTTCAATAGGATCTTAAAATGCTTAGATTGAAGAGGTTTTTTCAATCTTCTTATTTCCAAATACAAAAGAATTTTACTTTGTTTTATAGTTGTTTTTTTCACATTGTTTCATTTAATTAGATTATCGAGGTACAGGACGAGATTGAATAAGAGACTTCTATCCATACGCACCGACATCTTGCTTACGTTGTTTTATTTTTTTTTGTGGTTTTTTTAGAGTTTGTCTAACTCATGTTACTATGTGAGGTAAGGATATTCACCCAAACAAACTCTGAGGAAGCCACAAAATAAAAAATAAACACGTTTGAAATGTTGGCTCAATTAGAAAAGAATTTATTGTTCACACCCGTCTTATCGTTTAATAAACTAATTATTTAAATAAAAGAATTTTACAATTTACAGACTAGAAACGGATAAACAGATCTTTTAATCGTTTAGGGATCTCTAGATTTTCAATCTAGGGACTGTAAGATCCTGCTCCATCTAAATATATTAAGATTCTATCTAACAGCAACTTTAAGATTACTAATTTGGAGTAGAGTTTTATCCTGTCAAGTTTTTACAATATGCTTTGAATGTTTTTCTCATTATCAGAACAATTTTGTAGAAACAAATATTTTTTAAATTATTATTATTAATTCATCGAAATTCATCGAATATAATATTAGTATTTTCTGTAATTGCTGAGCTACACTCTTATAAATGCATATTTTTCAAAAATTAATAAAAACGATCAACCACTAAAACATGATAAAACCAATAAATTGTTGCGGTATCAAAAATGCTGCTATTAGTCAAAAAGTCACTTTTCCGTCTTACCACCCTTCTAAAATTACAAAATTGGTGGTGTTCCTAGTAGACACAATTATTAGTCTTAACAAAATCTCAATAATATTCTATAGAGACCTTACAAATATTTTGCGATATTTTGTATTTTTTTTCTAGAGCTTTTAAAATACACTTTATTTTAAGACTGTTTTTGCAAATAGTTTCAGGACAAAATTAATTTTTATAAACAATTCAAAATATTCTTAATATATTAATTAATTAAAAATTTATTTTTAGTCAAAATACAGGGTAATTACATTAAATTGTTAACATATTTGTTAACTTGTTTTTATTAAATAAATAACTAGGTTTGTTATATAATTTATTGTCATAAATTTTAATAGCGGGACAATAATGTTGACCAAACAAATAAAAGTACTGATTCTTAACTTGATAAAATTTTGAAGAATAAATGACGATCAAAATTTTTCAATCAATTTAAAAAATTATGTTTACACATTTGTAAGGGTAAAACAATATTAAAGGGTTTTAGGCGCATTTTTACTACGTCTTGTGCTAAATTAAAGTCAATTTTTATTTACATTTGCTACGAGAGTAGTAGGAGCTAAAATCTGTAAATTTCCTAAGAAAAACATAAAAATTTGAAATTATTATTTAAACTGTAAAGCTTTGCTTTTAAAATAAACCTAATTAAACCAATAATTATTGAAAACAATGTTTATAATAAATAAAGAAATAAAAATACACCGTTTAGTTTTTAACACAGAATACTCTTGTAACACCAACAAAGACCCAGCTTTGTTAAAAATATCAGCCACTTAAATGTGTCACAGCTTTTATTGTATTGCGATTAAGCTCCAATTGACAATTTTCTCTACGTTCTGTAACACCAAAAATACACCAATTCCATTTGGCGCAAATCTAACAATTTACTGTAACTGTTATAGTTAGTAGGTTATTATTGCCTCTCCAACACTCTTCCAATTTTTCTCCTTGAAGAAAAAATTTCCACTGAAAACTCTTTCATCTTAAAATCAATGCTTTGCATTATTTTGTTATTGCGGCGCCTATTTTGTAATAGCACAACTGGTTATAAAATCCCATGCAAACTTCTAAACTTGTTTGGAAACTTTGAATTGGCACTTTAATTGCAGTCGATATTGTAATTTCTTCGCAAATTTGCATGCGATTTTCGTGCCGGGATTTTTTCCACCAAAAATTCTAAAGCGACTACAAATGTTTTACTACGACTTATTCTCAGACAAAAGGGGCAAACAAACGTACGGAAACGCCGCCATACTTCCGCTAACAAGCTACCTTAATTTATAGACGAGGCCACACTGGGAATTTTCTACTGGAGATATTTTCTATATTTTTTGTTTTAAAAGACTCGACAAATTGATACTTCTCGGTTCATATGTCTCTCGTCTGACCTGGAAACTTATATTAAATGAATTTTTTACTACTTTGTTGTAGTGCTCGTGATTAGGTATTTTTCTACAAAGATTTAATTTAGAACAAGTTGGAGTTTATTTGGCAACGCTAAATTTCATTTAGATTTAAAGATTTCGCTCTGTTTTTTTACTAGGGTAAATAGGTTAAGTAGGCTCATCTACAAGGATTTATGTTCTTTACTTGTGGTTTCTGTTGAGATTGACGCGACCTCGTCTTGAAAAATGTTCTGATAAATGTGTAACTGCACAAATATTCCGTAAATCTGTCAGAGAGAGTAGATATCAAACCGTCTGCTCAACCAACTCATTTGAGAGAAAGATTACTTCTTTATCCTTCTGCACTCTAAACACCTAGTTTTGCTACTTCCTAAATCGTCCCACAAAGATAAAATTTCCGTTTTTCAAAACTTTTCAAATTGCTTTCAAGTACTAATAATTTTTATTCGAACCTCATTTAATTAAAACTAAAAGTTTTCTTCTGCCTTGGGCTTTCATCTCTGAATGTTATTTCAATTAATTTATATCTTCATGAAAGTCGCAGACTATTCAAAGTTGAGAATAGTAGAGTATTAATATGGAAAGAGTCGGTTGCAATGACGGAAGCGCCATACACTTCAAGCCTCTCATTTATTTATTCATCGCTTTGAGGTCTCGAGTGGTCCCCGATCCCCTCAGCAGACTTTTCTGCAAAGCACGTGCGAATTGAGAGCCAAGAATGGAGATGGAACCTAATAGATAAGGCGCGAATTTGCCACAATCGCTTTACATAAATAAATAAAATAGTGAATACACAAAAAAGCTGACGTGCTCTGGGTGCCAGACTGGAATGTTTGATTTTTCTTCTTTTTTTTAGAGAGTCGGGTGTGATCTGAGGATTGGATCGACGAGACAAGTGGATGAATGTGGGGTTTGTGGCGGAGATGGATCGTCATGTTCTCGGCCTTTGTACCACTGGACGCTGACGTATATGTCACTGTGCTCGGTCACATGCGGAGGGGGTAGGTATAGGTGATGTAGATAGGTTCATGAATATAACAAGACAGTGGAAACATTTTTATTTCAGTGTGTAATACAGAGAATATTTGGAAAAAATTATTCTAAGTTTAATTTTAATTACAATTTTCTAGCCCGGCGCATCCACCATTTTACATACATTCTTTAGTCGTAACTAAAACACATTTATGACCTATTTACAAAAGATGAATTAAATCTTTAATTGCAATCAACTTTTAATTAAATTTTTAATTGCCAAAGTTAAAGTAAACCGTACGTTTGTCATATAAACTTAATTCTTTTAGTGAGTGCAAATTTAGGATATTTCGAGACATTTTTAATTGAGTTTAGGAAGTATAATATCGAAAAGAATATGCATTTCTAGTCTGATCGGATGATCGAGTCAATACAGTGAAAAAATTGTTAAAACTTTTTAAAAATCAAAAAAGCAACGATTTTAATATATCGCCTGCCTAGAATAATAGTATTCTAACTCCACTTTTATCCGAAATTGAGATTTTTTTACCATTACGGTCTAACTTTATTTTTACATGTTTTGAGTACTATAACAAATTTATTTCTTGTTTTAACAACTTTAGAAACTACCTAGTATCTATGATAATAAATGCATTTGTTAGTTTTTCAATTACCTGCAGCACATAAAAGTTTCTTCTGTAAAATTTGTTACAAATGGAGTTAGGACACTATTATTTTAGGCAGGCGATATGTTTGTTAATATATTTGTCTTAAATATTACGTAAAATTAGAAATATTTTAGAGAAGGCAGGGACGAGTCAAAAAAAGAACGATCGCTTCTGAATTTTTTTTTCTATTTTTTATAGTTTTTATCTAACTTCACATAATGAATTATACTTTAACAAATGTTGGATAATATTTAATAAACCATTTCTCACTAAAAATGTTTTTATTGACTCATAAATTTATTTCGTAATTTTTCTAAAAATTGCGCTAAATCTAAAAAACACTTTCTTTTTTAAAAAATAATTGTTTTTGACTTTGCAAGTGTATAGAGACACAAACATTTCTAAAGTTTAAACAATAATATTATTAATCATTAAAGAAAAAACTGTATTTTTCTTTTTTTATGTTATGTATTAAAATTTCGACTAGTAATAGTGGCATAAATCTACCGAATTTTACAAATCAATAAGGAAAATTTGACCGGCAAGTCATTTTTTTCATATTTGTTAAAGGCAATAGTCATAACAAATTTGCATAAAAATAGTTATTTGTTTTAGACTATAAAGCATCTGATTTAATGACGTGACTGGCAATTCAAAGGTAAGGTGTAGCCAAGTCTTTGAAACCAAGCAAGGCATTAAATCTGTTTTATTGTCAAATTGAACATATAATTTTTTCCGTGATCTTACTATTTTACCTTTTTTTAGAAGGTTTTAAGTTAGATGAAAAATTTTGTGATTCTGAACAGTTTTAAAGTGTTTGCATTACTGATTAAACTATAAAATGCTGTACATCTTGCCTAGGCAATAAATATGATAGCCCAGTGTGCTTAAATTGTCACTACAATATAGTGTTAATTGTCGATCGGCAAAAAAACCGTTTTTTAATCTATTGGTTGAATTTGAAAAAAAATGAAGAAAAAAAAACAAATTTATTTAGGTAACATTTTTTATTGGTAAGTGACAAAATTTCTGAGTAAAAAAAGCAGTCCATAATTTTGATTTTTTTGTAATAACTCTTTATGAAATGACTTAATTTGACGAAACTTTGACAAAAAATGTAGTTTATGATTAAAAATATAAACCTCAAATTTCAAGGTGATATACCTGTTTTTCTAAAAGGGACCACCGTTTGTATTTTTTGGAGAAACGATAACCAAAATATATTCAAAACGGTATAAAACTCGAAAAGATTAAATTTCAAAAATCGTTTTTATTGCGCTTAAACAAAATTACAAACGACTTTTGGTATAACCAGAAGTGCCTCCACATTCAGAATATTTTTGTTAGATTGCTTATGTGATAATTTCAGTTCAAAATCTTATTTAGTTCTCTAAAAAACTACATATTTCTAATAGTTCATTTCCGTGAGACAATCTGTATAAATATGTAAGTGCGGCTACGGCTGAAAGGTTTTTGATTTTAAATAATATATAAAAACATTACAAAAAAATCAACATTCATGCTGTTCCTGAGTACTCATGAGGAAAAAGCTTCATGAGCCATTTGTAATCAAGTTTTTTGTAAAAAAAGACAAATCTGCTGTGACATTTCAAACAATTGGATTATTAGTTGACATCTTTATTATTTCATGTTTTTTGTACATATTTATTAATGAGAAGTATACCTTTTGTATTGAATGACACTTATTCTTTCGTAGAGTTGGCTAGGTTTTAATAAAAAATATTGTCACAATTAACATAAGTTATTCAATATTCTCATACTTTCAATCTTGATTAGTAAAAAAAAATATTTAAAACCTGAAATGTAAAATTTAATTACTGCATTTTTAATAACTTTTACAAAAAATGTATTAAAAACTTTAGCACATTATTATTTTTATGGCAAATTGTAAATTAGTTTACCGTCAATTGATCAAACAGCTTCTGGTAACACAAATATTCAAAACAATTTACAAATTTGAGACACGCGTTTTGTTTCTATTTTTTTTATTTTATGACTTTTAAAGAGCTAAATTTAAAAATATGCCAGTGCTTCTGAAACAAAATGATTACATCGTTTAGGATTTTCTCAATAAATACTATGTATGTATGAGCCTGTTGTCTAATTGTATTTTAAGTGAACAGAGTTATTTTTGTGTTCTAAATTAACATTTCCTGTCAAGTGAATGTAAAGTTAATAATATAATTTTCTTGGCTGGAAGCAAATACAACTTAACTTCTGCATTTGATTCCAGGCTACAAAATGTCACGTCCCTTATGTCAGAACCGGGTGACTGGAGAGGAAGTTGGGGAAGAACTTTGCAACGAGTCACAAAAGCCCGATTCGACGATAGTTGAATGTAACACCCATAACTGCCCTCCTAAGTAAGTATTAAGTCAAGAAACTAATTTTTCTTTACAAAATTTCGTCAAAAATATCAACAGACTGTCTCGTATAACTCAACTACTATTAAACGGGAATTAAGCGATAGCAATTTGCATATTTGTGTAATATTTGCTGTAAATTAACCATACAATCTTGGAGAACGTGGCTCGACTAATTTAAGACGGCTCATTTTGAAACTTTCCAGACATAAATATGGGGTACTAGAATAATGTTTGCTGCATTGAATTATAAACGAATGGAGAAAACCATGATTCATAATAATAATTACAAGTTTGGCGTGTTTAATATTTCCAGAAAATTATTTGTCCCTGCGATAACAACTGTGTTGCAAAATAGACTTGAACGATAACATCGTTAAAGTTTAAGTTATTTTCTTGTTCTTGACCTAGTTTTCGAAAACAGAAGGCAGAGCAACATTACATTTTTGTTAAGATGTTTGTAATGATAATGCACAAGTAACAACTCCAAGTCCAAACAATTGAACGAATTGCATAAATGTTTCAAGAGATTCAAAATAATACTTAAACATAACTTATGTAAGTGCCTATAAAAATTTTAGATTTTTGTTTTAAGACGATTCTCATAATAAAGAAAATTCATAATTTTAAATAATAACTTGGAAAATTTATCTACGTCTGCTTGGATAAAGCTAAATTATATCACGCATTTGAGTTAGACAATAAAGTTATCTAACACAGTGATGTAATAAACTTATTACCTAACTCAATCATGTAATGAATTTATTAAATAACTGAGTAACAAAACTGATTATTTTTTTATAATCACACCCCGTTCTCAAGAGTCAAATGATAACTTAACTCTCATCTTATTTTTCCCGGATTTAAGTATTTTTTTCACGCAAAACTTTAAAATAAGAGAAGCAAATTTTCTGGATAGTGGTTACTATGAAAACTATACCTAAAAGAAAAAAAAATTAACTAAAAATATTGAATACAAAACTAAGAAAAAAAATTAAAAGGAAATGTCGTCAAATCATCAACCTGACCAAATAAGACACAAATGTTTTGGACTAATTTCGATTTATATAAACAATAAGAAGGATGAACTAAATTAGAGGTGGTTTTGCGTTTCTTGACTGATCGAGCAAAACTATCAAAAATATGGCAGACCAGAGCTTGCTCTGATTCAGTAAATTTTTGGTTTTAAGAAGTAATCATAATTAGCAATCAAAATATTGAATTTAAACAAATGTAAAATAGCTATCTACAAAGGTAAAAAATATATCTGGTGAAATGGCCTGGTAGCCAGAACACCATTTGAAATAATAAGAAGAAGAAGAAGAAGAAGGTAAAAAATGGTTAAATTATACAATATTAGCAAAAGTTTGAGAAATTGTGATTTGTTGGTTGAATAAAACTTTGCGACACTCATTTTCTTATATTACTCAAACACACCTTGAACAACTCGTTCGTAAGAAAATTAGTAGTTGAATAAACAAAAAAGATTTGTGCTCTTAAAAGTGCTTAAAATAAAAAATGCAATAACTTATCTAACAAAAAAATTTGTGTGAATAAATAGAAAAAAAGGTTAAAGCAAAACAACTTGGAGACAAAAAGCAACTAAAAGAAAACGATTCTAAAATTTGTAACAAAAAAAGAATAATATTTAAAGATCAAAACAATTTGAATGTGGTACCACTTGGCAGAAATTTGATGTTATAATGCACCAGATTTTCAAAATTTTTTGGTTCTGTTTCTAAACATCATGTTATTTGTTTACCCATAATTTAACCTTTCTTAAAAGAGACTAAATAATAATATTGTGCATTCTGTTAGACACTAGACGTCAAACTGTTGTAGAAAGGTACCCAAACATGTTTAGAAATAAATAGTTAAGTCTTCTTTTACAAGAATACTACCTAGAAATTAACCTAGTATAAAAAAAGGAGCCATAAACCACAAAAAAAGTAATTTTCTAACTTATACTACATTTTAATGATTTTTTAGCTTTGTTAAGATATATTCATATTAGCAAACTAAAATTTCAAATTTTTTTAGACCTCCTGCTTGTGAAGACTTTGTTTTATTTAAATATATTTTTTTGGATTTTTATAGTTAAGTTATTTTAATTAGACAGTAAAGCATAATTGCATAATTGCACGATTTAATGTTGCATTTGGCAGTTCAAAGCTATTATAGCTCAGCCGTGCCTTTGAAGCCAGGCAAGACAATAAATTTGCTTTATTTTAGTACAATTAACTATAACTTTTTGCGCTTTAATTGTTATTAAGAGGAAATATTTACTGTAGATTAGTGAAAATAAATTTTACTAAGTAAGGGTATTATTATTTAGATTAAACTAGTGAAATGTCAAGCAATGATTGTTAGCTGTTTTTATGAATTAAATTTTTGTACTGTTACGCCCTTGTCACGAACAAAATTTAAGCAATATATTTCTTTATGTTGTTTCAAACATACCAATTTTTCCTCTTGAAACATAACTTTTTGATGGCAACCTCTAAGGTAAGAACGAAGGAATTTAAGAAAGCAATATCGTCAATCGACCCTATAAAACAGGTTTTACACATAATCGAAAATAGAAGCTCTTGTTTCCACCGTTTTGAAAATTTACAAAAACAACATCTTTTAACAAAATTTATTATTGAGCAATAAATTAAATTAAATTTAATAAAGTGAAAATATTATTCTTTTTAGATGGCACGCTGGTGACTGGGGTCCGTGTTCGGTAAGTTGCGGTGGAGGGTCAAGACTTCGACAAGTTTATTGCGTGGAAGAAGCGAACAACACTAAAATTCGAGTAAGTTATCTAACGTTTTTCTATATTAATTTACCATAAATGTCATTCCAATTCTAAATAATAAAACATTAACATGAATAATAAAACCGCGTTATCCTCAAGCCATTAAACAAACTTAATTGGTTCTCGATATTTCTTTTAACTGCTCGTTTGGGAGCAATAAAACGTTATTTGCTGAAATTATCCAAATGAAAATAACTAAAAACTTTCTTCGATTGAGAATTACGTGCTAGAATTACTACCGCTTTGAAAACTGTTTATTCTAGTCTCTAGGGAAGTTTCATCCAACAAGAATAACATTTCAGGTTAATGATCAGAAGTGCACCGGACACAAACCGTGGTTTCAGGAAGCCTGTAATCGAATGGATTGTCCGGCGTGGATTGCCTCATCCTGGTCAGGAGTAAGTTATAAATAATCAAACAAAATTCAACTTAAATGCTTAAACTTAAAAAAATATTTTTTTGTTTTGTCGAAAAGTCGCGAAATCATTTTTTATAGTACTAAAGGACAAATATTTAACAGAAATCAATTTCGTGAATATTAAAGGATTTCGCGACTAAGGTGTAAATAAAGCTTTTTGTGCAACCGTAACAACTAAATATAATTCATATTGGTGCTTTGTGGGTGTTATTAGTGGTAACGTTTACAAAAACAAATTTTGCGGCCGAAACAGTGACCGTAACAGCTAAAAATATTTGTGTTTTACGACCATTATTATTGGAAACGGTCATGAAAAGCAAGTTCGCGGCCGGTCTGCAAAAAAATGTCGTGGACAATACAGAGACCGTAAATCAGTTATTTCAGGGCCGGTTGCACAAAAATATGTATAGTTTCGCCGCAAAACTTTGGTTCCATATTTTTAGTTACCGTAAGGCGAAGTAACTGAATTGCTTATTGAATTTAAAGTGCTTAAAACCAAATAATGAATTTCAAAGCTTCTTGGTAGACTGTATAATATAACGTAATGCCATTTCAAAATTTTTTAATAAAAACGTCGTTTTGTGTTGAAAATAATGAGTCTACAAACCATTATTTCCTCCTCCATATTGGCCTGTCGCCCTTAAAATTAATTCCAATAATTTCCCAGTGTTCGGTATCTTGCGGGGAAGGCACGCAAGTGAGGGTGGTTGAATGCCGAGATTCCGCAGACAAACCAAGTTCATTGTGCCTCCTCAAGCTCAAACCTAATGACAGCAAGCCGTGTTCGACGGGTATTCAATGTCCGCATCACCTAGATACCAGTGAGGAGTTTCTGCCTGGTCTCTATCACACCCAACCTCTGGTACAGCCATACCCGCCTCCACCTCCAGCTCATGCTGAACGACTTGTTGGGGAACAGGTTGTGCCCTCCGAAAGCACGTAAGTTTATAAGAACTGTAGTCTCATTTTCTTCATAATGCTTTTTGTGTTAGTGCTATTTTAAATCCCTTAATTATCTTCAAAATTAGTGTTGATTGTGGATCAAAAAGCACTCCCTCTTTTAAATTAAAAAAATATTTAAAATGTTAAAGTGTTAATACTCGCATAGAGTTGTAATAAGTTGTGGCCAATATTGGATCATTTTTATAACGTGATAAAAGTTAATTAGTGCAGTGGTGTTTGAAGTTTTAATGCGCTATGAGTCTGGGAATTAAGATGCAATTTATTGGAAAATACTTATTTGACTTAATTTTAATTAAAAAATTTTATTTTTCATTTAAGGATAATAACTACAACCGGTTTTTATGTTTAGTACTAATCTACTATGTCTTAACAAATAAAAAGTTTTTGGTTGTATTTATTTGTTGTTTTACTTAATTTCATCAAAAGTGTAATTGAAAAGAAACCTATTTCAAATTTGTTATTAAATAAATATTATGAAATTTCAACTCATAATTGCAAGAATAAGCATAAGGTATAAGCATATTCATGTAAATGAAGTAAGATAAATGTTATCACTACTTCTTTACATTAATTGTCTTAAAATTATACCTTAAATCATAATATTTTATTACACATATTATTAACAGTTAGATGAACTAATGGAAGATTAAAAACTCTGTAACAAAAAAATATATAGACATGTTTTTGTTAATAGAAAATGTTTTACTAGTCTTTGGAACATTTCGTAAATTACATCTTTTGAATCAAACTCTAAAATTTGCCATATATTAAAAAAATCAGAAAGTTTTTGAGTTCAATATTTTTACCTATGGCAAAAATTCAAAGCTTCTAATAAAAACAGATGAAAAATTTAGAAAAGCAATTTGCCATGATGGAGAACATTTGCATAAAATTAAGATTGATAAACACAATATTTTAATGGTTCAAGAAAAAATTAAGAAATCAAGTTAGGCCTTACAAACTACATACAAGTAATCCAAGGAGATTAAAGGTTCTGACGAAATTTTAAAAAGAGAGGAAAGTGAAAGTCAAGCTGCACACTGAGGCTTTGAGTGCCCATTGTTCCTCTCAAAGTAAAATTCTAAAGCAGCAACCATGTGCCTCTAATAAAGCTCAGTACTTTTCTAGACAGCTTTGGACTGTAGATTCGGGACTACAGGTGTAAATCTCGGCAAATTAAGGACAGTTTTAGAAAAAAATCAATGAAAATGTACGAGTATTCACTGCAGATAGTTTTACCATTACACAGTTAAAAGCTGCCTTTAATTTTAATTAATTTAAGTGATTTTGAAACCAAAAAATCATTTATTAAGCCATTCACATTTATTACATATCATTAACGCCAGGGTACATAAGAAGTAAGAGATTTCCAAGTGGTTTATCAAGAGCCGAAGTAGGCCGCTTCCTAAGAGGATTTGTCTGATCCAAAATAATCTATAAAAAAAATTAAGGATTTGATCTATGTGCACATTCCAAACTGTGGATCTTGTTTTCCGTGAGGTTTGTGAATAGAGGGAGTTGAAAAGAAGTATAGCTGATCTAGGAAGAACTTTCTGATAGACCTTCCTATTATGTAAAACTTCGCGAAGCCTTTATATAAATCGATTATCGCAGGGTATATGATACGTCTCATCACCGCGTTATGCATTTACTTAAAATTTTTGGGATATCAAATCCTGTTGTTAAATGTGTCCAACCAATTTGGTCAAACCAGTTTCATCATAAATTTTTAATCAAGGATGTAATGAGTTTTGTTTAAGAGAATTGTGTCTCAACGAGATTTTAAGCACCATCTTGTACTGTGTTCTTTTGCATAGTATATGAACATGAAAGAGAGGAAAGAGAAGCAGATGAAGTCGGTTGTTTTTGATGAGGAACTGATATCTAAAAATTTTCTTACAGAATAGAGAATTCGCCTCTGAATCTTTATCGTGCAAGCGCACAGAAAACCAAAGCTTGTATCTGCGGTTGACCTTTTTGCTTTCTTGCAGTCAGAAACATAGAGTTTTATTATCGCTTGCCAAAATAGTGTATTCAACATTTTCGTTTACTCCGTAGACGCATCTCATCACGTACGTACCGGATATATAAGTACATATACATATAAACGTTCGTAACATCCGGTACAGAGTATGTAGCATTCCACCAGAGACACTAAAAAATTTATTGTTAATTGATCAAAAATATACGATTTTATTCTACAATATATTCATTGACACAATGTGGCCTTATGTCGACTTTATATTATAACTATTGGCATTCGTATAGAGTGGACAAAACAGCTATGCTACTACATGCTTCAAGAGATAATGGGTCGAAGTAGAAAGTAGAGTAGTAAGTAAGAAGTGTTGGATTTATTAGGAAGTTTTCGTGTTCTACTACAAATCTTATTCAAGCTAATAATAAGCCTGTCATTGTCTTCAATTTTTGAACAAATAAAATTTTGTGGTTGAAAGGAGGAGTTGTATTGATTTTTTTTAGTTTTTGAAGTTGAACTTTATAACCCATTATGATGTATGTACAACATTATTGTTATAAACTGAAAAGATTTTCTAACGCAAAAAATACGTAAAGTATTAACAGTAAATTACTTTTGTGATCTACAAATATGTCGATACAATTTACGTCTTTTGAAAGAACGGCGAAAAAGAATCATTACATGTGGAAGCCATGTAATTAAAGAGAATAAAGCTTTACAAAATTACAGAATCAAGAATTACAAAACAGTAAAAAAAATACAAACAGAATCATAGATGGAAGAACCGAAAACATTAATCTTCAAAAAAAATTAAGAGAAAGATTAAAAGATGAAATACAAGCTACATAGATGTGTTAAAAAACCTATAAAATTAGTACTAAAACTTGGGAAAATTAAGAAATCAAAAAGAAAAAAGAAACCAAATAAAGTAGCAGTACAATATGCATACAAGAAACCAGCGATTATTCCTATAGTATTTCCAAACTTATTTTAAAGATGCAGAAGAAGATAAAAAGGAAAAGTTTTGACTAGATATTACAAAAAGTGCAACAAAACTTGCACTACCTACCCATCTATCTATTATCTACCTAACATCATTTTATACTGTCACGACTAAAAGGGAATATACAGGAACCCCAGAATTGGCAAATCAGCCGCTAACTAGTTATTTTATAACAAATTTTGTTTTTAAGAATGCAACATATCAAGACAAGAAGACATTCCAAATGAAGAAATTAGACGACACACAGGAAGGGTATTTACGACTATGGATCATATAAAAGAGCGACAATTAGTATGGTATGGACAGATAATAAGAATACCTAGAAACCTAAATGGCCAAAAAGACTGATAAAATACACGCCCCCAAACGGAAGAAGAAAAGGCAGACCCATGATATCCTGGATAGAAGAAATTAAAAGCCCACTACAAAAAAACCTAACTCTAAGTACAAATCAATCAAAAACTTATCAGTAAAAAACTCAATTTTTTTATCGGGATAACAATAAAAAATATTAAATACAAATTTTCTATATCAACAGAAGGCCCTAGTACACCTATGAACTTATCTATGCACTTGGTCGACAATTCGGGTCATTGACTTGCAGGATTTGTCCGTCCTTTAGTGATTAAAACAATTACAAATATTAAAATGCATAAAGTTTCATAACTTCTTTAGAATATGTTTTTTAGGATGGTTCTTGTTTTGGATATTTTCTAATTTTTATGCTTCTATAGGCATACGAGTATATAGTTTGAATTAAATAAAAACAAATACGTTGCTTAGCACAGGCCAGCTCAGTTATAGATATAAATATGTAAAAATTGTTAGCGATAGCCACTATTGCAATGATAAAGTCTACGAAGTTTCAATTTTTTAAAAAAAAATGTTGGTCGGAGTTAAAAATTAATCGTTTAATGCAAAAATTTCATATTATTTAAACGGAGAACTTAAAATGCTGTGCGGCATGGGCCTGGGTCCGTGTTAAAATTAAAATAGAGACCAGCGCTCTTGGATTTTTTTTTATTTATTTCAAGCAATATAAGCTTATGGAAGCATAAAAATTCGAAAATGTCTAAAATAAGAATTAAAATAATGTTTCTGAATCTTCTTGATTTTCTTTTCATGTTATTTGATTTTATGGAGTTATTATAAAAAAAAATTTAATAAGGTAGTGGTATCACTTATGTCAGCCTTATCAGCCTCAATAATTATTTAATTTACCGCTTTAATCTAATTATTATTTGATTTAGTATAATAAAAAAACTCTGAATATTACAGTTTACACATTAATTCTTCAATGCAAACAAACTTTTAAATTTAAACTCAATTCAATATCACTAGAAAACAACTTCAAACCTACTGTACAAAAAATACATTTTACAATTTTCTTCACTGCACATTTTTACAAACAAAAAGAAATTTTGCTAAATACTTTCACAAGCCAATCATAAGCCAATTCGATAAAAAATACTTTTGTACAATTTCTAGAAACCAATTACTGAATAGAATTATTCTTAATATTTGTCTCAGAATTAAAAGTAAAATCTACTTTCTGAAAGGACGTGTACTACTTTGAATAACAATTCAGCAGAACAAATACTGTTTTTTTGCTAAATTAAAATAAACGCAGCTTTAAAAAATGTTTATACAGCTAAATCCCAAGCCGAAAACTCTTCATTTCTGTTTGTATATAGTTATACGTGTGAGAAATATGAGTTTGTTGAAATCCCACCAGTTTTGTCTTTGACAGCAGTGATTTGTCAGGCCTTTTGTGTCCCCAAAATAATTTCACTGTTGCATTTTAATTAAATTATTTCGCGTAAAACATAAATCCAGTAAACATACACAACCTAAAGCTTTTAAACATTATAGGACTAGCACTATCTGTTGATGCTCATACAATACAGATAACCCAATATTTAACCGCAAATTGAATCCCACTTGTAGAGGTCAACTTCGATGGGTTATCGGAATTGTACGTGTGATTCAATAGTTACAATAGAGCTTCCATCACTCACTAATATTTCACTCATTTAGGCTAATTTAAATTCCACATGTGCGTTTCACTACCCAACTACATGTCGATATTGTGTGCCTTGTGTTTTCAGCGATTTCAGAGTGTTCTTTGCCTGCGGTTGGGTATATGTGAGGTACTGCAAACACAACTACTCTTTATTTCTCTTACTCTTTCTCAAACTATAAATGCACTCTTTCCGACTAATCGGCGTTTTATCGGCCGTTGGCCAATAGGTCGTTTTCAAACAAGTTAGAACCCCACCAGCTTTGGGAAAACTGTTATATTGTTTCTAACGGAGAATAACTTTTCAGAATTTTTTTCACTTATTTAGCAAATGATACTGGAAATATTTTTTTTATTCGATCTCTAAAATTAGAATTTTGCGAACTCAAAAAACGCCGAAAAATAAATCTTTAGCGGCCTATGTCGCTAAAGTTGTTATGGCAACTTTATAGGATTATTTTTATTGAAAAGTCGATAACCTACAAAGAACTATTTATTTAGATACATGAAAATGAAATTCACAGTATTGAGCATATTGGAAACTATTATCGCTAACTGAAAAACTATTTTCTTTCTTATTTACAGCAGCAATTTGATGTGATGAACTGCAAACAGATGATGTTACTGCTAAAATTGAAAAGTCAAAACGAAATACACACATGCAGGTGTACTTACTTTTTCATGAAAATAAGTTAAAATTGCATCTTCATTTACTGTTATTACTTTCTCATATTGTTCACGAGATTTAGCAGGAAGAAAATTCAAAACAATATTTTTTGCTTTTTCGGCGATTGCGCTTGGATTCATTTTAATTTTATAGTTTTTTGTTAATGACGTTTTCATAACAGCCAAATACCAAACCAATTATGATACTTAAAAACATGTTCTCTTATGCCGCATATCAATTATCAATTCTCTTAAGAATCAATTTGGTGATTTAGACCACTAATGCAAAAAAATCATGTATGTACCACAACCGCAAAATATCCCTCCTACGTCGCCTCGTCTTTAATTACGATTCTTCCTCTAAAACTACATTTTGCGTACTTGATACATAAATAGCTATTAAGGTAGCATAAAATTGTTATGAGATTATTTACATAAGCGGTAGTGATTAAAAAATGGGACACTTTGACACGAAAAACATTTAGACTTTTACAATTTGCCTTTAAACTGCTACATTTTTACATACCGCATGACTACAAATTGTTTACAATAACCTTTTTATATTACAATAAGGATTTTAATAAAAAAATACTTGATATGTTGCAATTGTTAAATTTTGAGAAAATGTTGCCAAATTTAGTGTACCACTTTTTTATGGTCAACACTGTACATTTTTAAATCAAAATTTCTTTAAGCAGATTATTGGAAATATATGAACTATTAAAATTCTAAATAAATCAAGAATGTACGAGAAATTACTAAAACTCTATGTAAACAAGTCGAAAGAGCAATGCCGAGTCAGTCGAAGCAGAACAGCTGAATGAGTTGAATTCAGCGGTTTAAGAAAGCGGCGATTTTTGGAGCGAATCGACGATATCGAGCGATAATCATGAGCGATATACGGTGTGATTGCATTATTTATCTATTAAATTATTGTTGTGTTGTTGTGTATTTACACGAACTATACTATTTAGTATGTAGCTTCAATACATTATTCGTTAGAAAATTTACAGAATTGAAATTACAAGAACACAGATTTTGGAAGATCATCGGTACAATATGCTGATTAAACATGCTGAGTTGGTGGCTGCTGGAAACCGCCAACTCAGTATATTTTATTATATTTTAACAAAATTTTAACAATTGTTGCAAGCCTTGGAAAAGGAATAATAAAACGCTGAAACGTGGACAACAAACCGAAACGTCAGCAAAACAACAAAATAATAGCCTTTTTGTCTACTCCCGATTGTTCTAACCAAAAATAAACTAATTTTCTAATAAAATATTTTAACAAAATATACAAATATAAATTAATACTGGTCTGAAAACTGTAACAAAAATACAAGGTGTTCTTGAAATTATTTACAAGCAGTGCTTTTCTATGGCGCAGGAAACTGGAAAGTGTCTCAAAGTTTGTTTTTAACTAGCTGTATATTCTCTATTAAGAAAGTTTATAAGGTTATACAAGGTTTTTTAGGTTTATTAAGAATTTTTGACAGATATTTAAACTGATTGTGTAAATTACATTATTCAAGTCAGCTAATTTTGAAGTTAACATTTTCCAGATTTTTTTTTAATAAAGTGGACTAGAAGTTTTCTAATATTTTTTCGGTTATATATTAACTGCAGTATCTTTTATAACACTCCATTTATTGTAAACTATTTTAGAGACACCAGTATATAAAGATAATTCAATTTTTTTTGAGTTTTTATTTTGTACGTAGGTATACAGTCGAGTCAATAAAGCTTTTGCCTTATTAAACCTCATACTCTCCTCCATACTTGCCTTATTAAACCTCTCACCTCAAATCAGGCAAAAGAATAAAAATGAATAATCGTTCGCATAATCACTTTACTTATCTCCAAAACAAAAATCGATAGAACCAATATTTTATATTGGACGTAAGAGTAAATACTTAACAATTTTTAATAAATTAATTACTCCAATTTGTTTAAATAATACAAAAATTTAAAGAACGTCTTGAAATATGCAAGAACCCTTTAAAAAATTTTTAAATTTAGTTCACTTCGATTTCAATATTTTATTTACACAAAACAGTTTAGACAAATCTACTTTTAACATTGTGAAAAAATAGATTTTTGTAATAGGTATCTGACACATTTAAAACCAATTTGTATATGATTTGCTAAATAAATAAAAAAATTCTGATAAATTAACCTCTATAAGACGCAGTGGAATGGTTGTCCGGCGACTTCATATGAATGTGGTTAATTTGGGAATAATTTGGTATTTTGTGACAAAAACGGCCGCTAAAACGTTTATACACACGAGTATAAATAGGTGATAAGCTTCTTAATAAAGCACCAGCTGTTATCAAGCACAATCTCATTTTATCCATGATTTAAATGCTTCGTAAAAATGCTGTTATCACTGCGCTCACACTGCATTACCATTCACACACGTTCCTTCTGTTTGGTTTCTTCAGATTACTCAAATCGCTCTCACAAATAATTTTTGCATGCCAAGTGACGAATTATGACAGACTGTTCAGATTTTCCCAAGGAAAAAATTTCAATTTATGAATTGAATTAAGGTGGATAATTGCAAGAGATGGAATTGAAAACGATCCTCGTTAGTTTTATTTGTTTGAGATCTTCCGATAAAAATCACAATTATCTCACAGAAAGCCGGCTTCGTTCCTAAATGAAACAGAGTGAAATAATAAAATAAACTTACGACCAAATTAAACATGCCAAGGAAAATACTGATGAGGCAGTTTAGCTTGGTTGCTACTAAAAAAAGGACCTCATTTTTTAATTGGTTGTAAATTTTGTTTTCTTTTTTCAATTTAGGATTTATTCTCGGAAGTCTGGTATTTTTTCCTTATGCAATTTATTTCAATCTTTTTAGAATTAACAGTGAAAATTAGTTGTAGTGACTTCCTTTACAACAAGCTATTTGATGAAATACTCTGTAAAAACATAAGTAATTTAACTCGTCGCTTATAACAACCATATAAGATCTGTTTCTTAAAAATTTCTCTTAATATTTTTACGGTAAATAATAATCAAAATTGACTTTACAGATTTGTATTCAGCATATTATAATTATTGGCTCCCATAGAAAATAAAAGACTTTGAAATTATTATAAAATCAGAACCGAATTTAAATAACAAAAGCAGCTACGTAAGACATATAGAAAAGTATCTAATTTACAATGCCAAAAACAGAATTTTTTTGGTAAATAAATAACAGATCTTGGTGTGTAATACTGAAGCTCTGTTTTTACCAAAAAAATTTATTTGTCACCTTTATATTTTAACGAAAAATATTTTGATTAATTTTTGGCCTAATCATGGGTACCAAATCACCTTCTCAGTGTAAAAGATTAAAATTCAACAGAAGATTGTTAAGGTTTGTGTATATCCTAGCAGGAAAGAAAATATTTTCTTCAGCTTTTGAAATATATGATAATTTTCATGATTATGTAACAGAATGACGTTTACAAAATTTACGGATTTTTTATTTTGACAAGTAGATGAATAAATTAATAAAAGATATACAATTTAATTGTTCTACAGTTTTATACAACTTTAAAGACCGTTTTTAAATACTCATTACTTATTTACTATACTTAGTTTATCTACAATACTCTACATACTGTCATATGTAATAACAATAGTGTGATGGACACTTTCAACTGGGCAAAGTTATTTTTTATTAACGTCAGAGAAATTTCACATTGCTGAACTAAGTTGCCATCCTAAAACTACTAAGTTTTACTTCTACGCCTAGATTACAAATGAAAAAATTGACCAAGGTAAATTTATGACAATTTTTTTTGTACAGCCCTTCACAGCAAAAGTAATTTTTATTTTTTATTTTATTATTAATTTTTTATGCAGCGCTGAAGTCACTCTTGCATCATATTTTAGCAGTTTTGGCGTGACGGATAAACGTAATGATTTGACACAAAAAATATTGTCTGACTTATAAAAAAATACTAATTTTTATTAAATGATTATTATTACTTTTTAAATTAAACTTGAGACAAAAAATAAAATATTGTAAACCTGAAATAGATAAATTACTATCTGCTTTGCTGATTAAACATAATAACGAACTCATAGTCAATAAATTTTCATTTGGCTATCCAATTTTTCATGAATTTTCACTCTGACACATTTATACTAACCCATCAAAACCACAAATTACAATGATATTTCTAGAACTGTAAACTATCGATTTCACTCTCAAAATAAACCTCTATGAAAATCCGAACACAATGTGACACAAATGTTTACTTTGCAATTATTCGTTCAATTAAATAATTAATAAACCACATATCATCTAATCCGTACTAATAAATATTTAACAGTTATAATTCTCTCAGAATTAAATATTCCATGATAAACAGGATGTAATATAACACCCTAACTAGCATGTATTGCCTCTAATCAAGAAAAATCTCGCTTCAGGAAAAACCGGTATGTACCAGTGCATGCCAATTTCACCCTTCTCACATTCCCCACAATTTTCCTAAACCAAAATTTATTATTCCAGGTTTGTCCCCGACGAATGGGGCCCATGCAGCGTAACTTGCGGCGAAGGCATTCACAAAAGGCAAGTTCACTGCAAGATTTTCCTGGAATTTTCCAGAACTATCGCCAAACTTCCCGACAAACAATGCACCGGTCCGAAACCCATCGAAACAGAAAAGTGCTATATGGGTCCATGTTCATCCGAACGAATCGGAGTTGACATCAAAGACGACCCCTATCGGACCGACATTAAAGTCGCCGGAGGCTCTCCTGGAAAATCCTACTCCTGGAAGGAACAAGGGTACACCCACTGCAGCGCGACTTGCCTCGGAGGCGTCCAAGAACTCATAGTTAACTGCGTCAGGGACGACACCCAAAAGGTCACATCTCCTTACTTGTGCCCCATCGAACTCAAACCAGAAATTTTAATGCGGACCTGCAACGATCATCCTTGCCCACCAAGATGGAACTATTCGGATTTTTCGCAATGTTCGCAAAGCTGCGGGATTGGGATCCAAACTCGAGAGGTCAACTGCATTCATGAGGTCACGCAAGGTGGAGGCAATACTGTGATCGTACCGAATAATATGTGCCCGCAACCGCCGCCACCAGATCGTCAGTACTGCAACGTTTTGGATTGTCCTGTCAGGTGGAAAGTTTCAGAATGGTCGAAATGTAGCAAACCTTGTGGGGGTGGAGAAAAAATAAGAAAAGTTGAGTGTAAACAAGTCATGGCACAGAATCATACAGTTGATAGATCACCAGAACTCTGTCCTAGTCCTAAGCCTCCAGACCGAAAACCTTGTAACACCAAAAGTTGTATCATTGAAAGTGATAAGCCTCACATTGATGTGTCAAACAGTTCGTTTATTCAACACGATTTCAAAAAGAAAAAAATTGCGTTAAAAGTTGGAGGAGCTGCTACTGTTTTTATTGGTACTACTGTTAAAATAAAATGTCCGGTGAAGAGATTTAACAGGACAAAGATTCAATGGATGAAAGATAAAAGTTACTTGCCGAAAAATAAAAAATATAAATCGTCGAAAAAAGGGGCGTTGAGAGTACAAAATTTAACATTGAGGGACAGCGGCCGTTACACTTGTATTGCAGGCCGGTCAGCTGCAAGTATCCAGATATCAGTCCGGCCAAAACCTGGTGAATTCTTAACATCTGAAGAAATCCAAAAGCAAGGGAACAAACCTGATCGCAGCGAACTTATTTCAGACGTGTATGTAAATAGAGAAGACACAAGTCCAATTTTCAGCAGCGATGATCACTCCCACGAACAAAGACCCGACGTTGTTCGCAAAAAGCCAACATCTCGAACACGGATATTAACACCCACTTTGCCTTCCTTGACGTTGGATTCGAATAATCTGAATGCGTATTCGCCGCAAGGGCCGACAGTGCATTTGGATAGTGTTCATGTAAGTTGTGTTTTATGGGGGGGGTTGGTGGTGGTTTGATGGTATATTGTTTCCTGCTGCGTAAAGGATGATGTGTTGCCGACTCTTTCGCCGGCAAGCTCTTCCGAATCGCTGAAACCGTTTTATGAGAATTCGGCTAGTTCGGCGGGACGTATATTGCCGCATTTTCAAAGACTTATATCTAATTTGCAGGTGAGGGTTGAGTTTGAAAAGTGTGGTAAAAACAATTTGGTTAGATGGGATTAAAAGGGGAACTTTGATGTTACAATGGACAGAATCGGCTTTAGGAGGATGTGCGATTTTGGTGGATGCGCCGGGAAAGTTTTAATTAATGGGGATTTAAAAGCGGTTTTGACCGTTGAGAAAAAATATACAGGGTGGTTTGTTGGTAACAAATCGGTCAGATGCTATTTGAATAAATTTTAACTAAATTTGGAGTAAAATAAAATTTATGAAGTTTAATTGTTTTTAATTTTTTAAGTTTACTAAAAATGCATAATTCTAACGTTGTTCCTATAAAAGTTGTTAAATTTTGTTTTATTTGTTATTGTTATTTTAGAAACGATGTTTTGACATTACCTGGCCTGTTCCCAAATTTAAAAGGACAGATGAAACAGCGCCATTATTAAATATTTACCTTGTGTCTCTTTAAGTTAGGCTTTTATAAGTTTAGTAAAAACTAGATGATAAAACTGTTTTGTACGACACCGACGTATTAGATGCAACAAAAAACAAATAAATTGGCTTTCGGAAAAAAACTGTTTACTACAATTTAAATAGTCAACAGCATGATAAAAAAAATGCAAGTACATATTTCAAAAAAATAATTGAAACTTTTAGCAATAAAGACCAAGTTTTTTTCTAAAACAGGGCGTTTACATCATCAAATAAAATTTCTAAATATGAATAATAAAACATAAAAACTGAATGTACGATACTGAACAATATGGTTATAATGAAAAGGGCAGCTTAATAATTTGTGGTTTTTAATAAGCCATGAAAGCTAACTGTTTACTAATTGTTTACTAAAGGCAGATGAAAAAGACAGTCTTTCAAAAAAATTACGGGTTTTCGCGTATTAATTCAAGGAGATGGATGTTTAATAGTGAAAAAGTTCAAACGATTATGAAATTTGAGACAAGTCGTTTTTAAAATATTAGAAAACTAACGCGTTAAAGTTGACAATTGGCAAATTGTGGAATTCCTTTTTAAGGGCTCCCAACGTCAACAAACCTGTTTTTGCAATATTATTTGCTAATATTGTTTGTCAATATTTCCTACAATTCTTTTAAATCTGTCTTAGATAATATCCAGCTGAGTCATGTTGCGTTGACATTAAAAATCTTAGCTTATCACAATTTACTCGAAATAAATATAACAGCGCAACTACTCTTGAACCTTCAATTTATTCGCTGTGAGCGAAGGCATGGTAGGGGAAATGAAATCGACCGAAGCGCTTGCAGTGGTCACGTTTAGCAATTCGGGAGGCTATTATAGTCGATACTCTATGTAAACACACGCGGAAATATTTATTTTGTTTTAATTTTAATAAATTAAATTAAAATGAGACACCAAAATTGTTGTGTTGTTAATTGTATAAATACTAGCAGAAAAAGTAAGTGCAAATTTTATAAATTTCCGACCGCTGAATGGAAAATAAAACAACGGAATCGGTGGATAGCTGCAGTTAAAAGGCTGAAGTAAGTAGTACCATAACCTTATAGTTATCAAAAATAATAATTCAGAGTATTGTAAATCTTTAAAATTTAGTTAAAATGTAATTTTGTAGCGTTGATGGATCACCGTCACTGCGCATTTTTTTTAGAATTGTACAGATAAGACAGGCAAGACATGTCCGGAATGTCATTTAAGGGTCTCCTTTCTTTGATTTTAAGCTTAGAGGTTAAAATTAATTTTATTTTTGTTTTTAATTTTTTTTCATGTTTCTTTATAAATGAAGTAATTTTATTACGTTATAGGTATGGGATCTGATAAGATACCCCTATAAAAAAAACGCATCATTCTAGCTTCATTTAAAAATTTTCCAAATTTTTGGTAACTTTGGAGGCGGCTGGGGGCAGTAGGGGGAGTGGTACAGAGCAATTAATATTTTGCTTTTTTATTGTACGTTCATGTGTATAAGATACAAAAAAAAATTAAAAATCTGAGAAATTTTTTAACCTCACATCCATCTCAAGATCCCTATTAGAGATCGGGGGGAGGGACGAAAACTTTTTTATTTATGACCTTAAAAATCTGAAATTCTGGAGTTACAAAATATAGATTTTTTAAACATTACTGGCTCTGTCAGAATCTTTATACGGTATCTAGTTACCGAGATCTATGGACGTTTATTGGAAAATCTGGGAAGCCTAAACGGCATTGCGCATGTGCAAAATTTTTGTAGAATAATTAAGCCAGGATATGTCCGGGATTTCATTTGAGGGTCTGCGTTCTTCCATTTTAATTTTAGAGATTAAAAATATTTTTTTTGAATTTTAAGAATGTAAAATTTACCACTTTTTAACCTTTTTTGAGGGGGTAGGAGTAAATTTGAAGAAATGAAATTGTCGAATTCGTATTCCCCAGATTAAAATACGTCGGGACTGTCAAACTTACCAGCCTGAAGTTCGGTCTAGTACCCATTTTTCATCTCTAGTTATTGACATACATATAAAAACATACGCTGGAAGCCTCCCGTAGTTCATATTTTGTCTGGCGCTGGAGTCACGCTCGGAGCGAATAGCACTAATCTCAGCAACTGCTTCATATCGCTTTAGTCGCGTTTTTTTTAAATCAAAATTACCATTAAAGCAAAGACAATACTAATGTTCTGGAAAAAATGATACCTTGTTGCAAATCTATAATATTAGGACTGGGAAAAAACAGAATGTTTTGAAGCTAATTAAAACTCATGTTCCAACAGCTCCAGGTGAGTTATCAGGCTTAAGTTTTGAGTAAGTTGCAATAAACTAAAATTTTTCCCAAAATTTAAATTTCTAAGTATCGTAACTCTGGCAATTTTTATCTGAGGGATTTTCAAATAAACGAAAATTGTTTAATACATTGTACGCTACAACAATCATCTATTTAAAATTTGATACGCTAAATAAATTCCTAGGATTTAGCAAAAAACAGAAAAACCCATAGACTTTCCAGAATTTTAAATTTTAAACCGCATGAATTACATTAGCTACAATTTTTATGTGCAACACTGTATAATATTATTTACGCATTTTGAAGAAATTGATAAATTGCAAAAAACAAGGTTTTTATGTTATCTTTGAAGAGAGTTCTGATTATTTCTTGATTATCGACTTTTTTTCCTGTATACATCAAAGACGTATATGTGTCAAATTTTTTTATTATAGTTTCTTGGACTCTATATAAAAAATCAAAACATATGATATGAACATATTATTTCTCAAATCAACCAATCACAAATAAATATTTCAAATTATCAGATTACCAACGCCTACTGGTTTCTCTCTGCTAGAAAACAATAATATAGTGATATAGAAATTCGCTTAAGCTTAACAGAAAACTTATAGGCATACTGCCAAAATTTCTGCTTGTTACCATTTTTCAATATAACTTATTAGAGTGTTCTAAAGTTGTTAATATTTTGGCTGACTATTGTTTTTTAAAATTACAATTATTTATGAGAAAATAGTACAAACAAAGACTGTCTTCCGATGTGAATACATTTTTATTTAGCATAGGACCTTTCCCGAAAAATGTGATGAAGAAACTTAATTAGTTTAGAAAATTTATTATCAGTCAAAAAATAGACAAATTTATTTAAATTAAATTTAAAAAAAATGGAAGGTATACGGATAAAATATAAATTGATATAACAAAAAAAGTCCTGCAATATGTAGTGCATGACGGTAAATAGAAGTCAAAATTTACAAACTGCAATACAAAACTTGCTACAGTTTAGGACAAAGAAAATTAAACTTACACTTGGACTTTTGGATTGAAGCACAAGATAAATACTACAAAAAAAAACATATTGTCTCTAGTCCACAACTTATTGTTGATTGCTTTTAGCATTTACAGCCCATATGACAATGGTAATGAAAATTTTTCGTTAGTGTTGCAATTGTTTATGATTTATTCATGGATTTGTGGGAAAATTGTATCCTAATAGTATAAATCAGCCTCAAAAGAGTATAAATTGAGATCCTAATCTTCTAATTGAATAATGGACAAAATGAAAAACTATTTATTTACGCATTGTCTCAATTCCTGGCGGAGCGGAGTCGCTGATGGGATATCAGGATATCACAATTGATCAAAGCGTTGCAGCTTTCAAATACATATTACTTTACTTATAAGTATATGTTTGTGCAATTTTTTCTTCGTAATTAAACCTAATTTGTTCTTTTTTTCTTATCCTTAAGAATAAGGCTTTTTTTACTGTCATAAGATCTTAATGTCAGTACCTTAGAAGTACAAAGATCCACGTTCATTTTGTTAAAGAGGATAAGAAGACTGCCTAAACTTTACTGCTTTAAACTTTTATAAATGACACCCCATTAATCAATGATAATTTAAAATAAATTGTACAGAGTTTAATATTTGATAGTCATACTAGGTCCTTTAGGGTAACATTTCTATAGTCAGATAAAATAATCCACTTTACTGTTTAATCTATTCTTTTAATTAAATGGGAAAATTAACATTATGCTTCTGACGTACCAATATATTAAACACATTACCAAAAAATTCAATTCAAAATATACTAAATAGGTAACTATTTATATAAATTTATTTAAACACCTGTATATTTTTAAATAAAAAACACTTTTAGCAATTTTTTAAATCTAAAAACAATGGACCTTCTTATAGCTCCACTCCTTTTCTACCAAAAAGCCGACTCTGTTTCCAGACCGTCAAACGATCCGCAATATTACACACCTTAACTGTTTTCTTTTTTTTAGCGAATTGGGAAAACAAGTTTTTTGAAACTATTTTTTTTGTGGTGAAGTTGTTTGTAGAACCGAATACAAACAACAAATAAATAGCAAAACTGTTCCACCTGAATTGTACTAAAGAAAACGTTTTATTCTTTCAATTTATTTCAAACAAAAATTTCTTTCCACAAGAGACAAAATGATAATGAACCAGAAAATTTAATAATTATTTCCCAGTTCGCTTAAAATGCCTGATGCATGAATACACACTTGTAATACCTCTTTCTAATTCTAAAATGTTCACCCTCAAATGCACACACAATGTCTGCACTGCTACCTATAGGTAAACAAATAAACACAAATAAATTCGTTCTTTCAAAAGAGCTACCCTAAATACATTCCGCATTTTAGAATAAATAGTTGCCGCATTATAATTTGTCTAGAAATGCTTGAATTTTATGGGTTTGACTTATAAACTAGTTTGCGTTATTGCTATTGCTTGAGCTCCAAAAAGTTAATTACTTATATTGCACCATCAAATTCGATCATTCATAGACAAACTATACAAGAACGTATTTCGTAGCAATTCTTGCATGCAAGTTCAAAACAAATTTATTTTTAAATACTCGTAGTGTTTAGCCTTTGTCTCTGTAGAATTTTATAATTTATTTATTTAAAAACAAAGTTCCACAGAGACACAAACTAATAAATTTAAAAAGCACATATTTAATCTAGTTTTTCCAACAATTCCAGCAATTATGGCCCTTCCAGACATTCAGCAACTCGCGCGGCCATCGCATGGTAGCCTTCCCCGAAGACTCTACCCCCGAAGCGTCTTCCACTCCTTCCGACGAAGACGAATTCGGGTCGGTGGTGGTGCTGGGCAAGGGAACCCCCGACAACTTAAAATTCGAGTGGGTTATTTCCGATTGGTCGAAATGCTCGCAAACCTGCGGCGGAAATGGTTTTCAGATGAGGGCAATTCGGTGTATTGTTCGACTACACAATATGACGCACGGCGTCGATCATAACTTATGCGAAGACGCTGGGTTGGCAATTCCAGCGACGGAACGAAAATGCGGTTTGGATGAGTGTCCCAGATGGGTGACTTCTGAGTGGACGCCGTGCGAGAAATCCAAGTGTTTTGCTTGGCATACGGGTGAGTATGATTGGGGTTGAGGAAGGATTGAAGTTATTTTTTGTGGGTGCAGCTATGCAGAGGAGGGTGGTCAAGTGCCAGATTGATGAGAATGTGACGGTGGCGGAGGGGAAATGTGATGATGGGGAGAAGCCGACGCATAGGCAAGAGTGTACGAATGAGAGGTGTGTGGGCAAGTGGAAGCTGGGAGCTTGGTCTGAGGTAAGTTTTTAATACAATAATTCAATAGGTTCCTGACAAAATATTTTTAGTATTTTTCTTGACAATTTTCCAGTTTTTCATCACTAGTTATGTAACGACAAATTTTGATACATTTTTTTACATCAATAGTTACGTAAAATGCGACTTTAGATCACAAGTTGTAAAGTGTATTTTAAAAATAAAAATTCCATTTTAGCGAAATAAAGAATTTTTTTTATTTATAATAACATTATGAAATAGCTATTAATGCAATAATTTGAAAAAAGAGAGTCTTTAAAGCACGCGACATGAATCAACATGTCAAGAGCTTAAAAGACATCGATTCGGCAACGTATTGTATTTAAGATTTTTTGTTACAGCGTTTTATAACAGAATTTTCTTCCAAAAATAATGATCTCAATCGAACATTCACATTGTACAGTCGGCAGACGGCAAGTTGCTATGGATGTAAATTTCGTTGTTTACTGTTTTTATAAAATTACAGATTGTCAACTTGGGTTTTGTGTTTAAGTTCTGTGATAAAAGAACACAAAAATGAGCGATTCTGAATTTGATTCCGACATTGAAAATGCTTCGGATACTGCACTAGTCACGCTAGTGCCCAAAAAAATTAAGAAAATTTACAAGGAAACATACAGAAAATTTGGTAGTTGGTGCGAGGAAAAAATGTAACAAGTATTGAAGGAAAGATACTTTTCGTCTATTTTTCAAAATTATCTTCCATGTAAAAGCCTATTCCATGTATATATAACTTTATGGAGTACCTACTCAATGCTAAAAACCATGCCATATCTTAACAAGTATGTAGATATCAAAAAATTTACAAATTTGATTGCATTTCTAAAAAAAAAATGCCAGCGGGTACAGGGCTAAAAAATGCATAATCACCAAGCAAGAGATTAAACGTTTCATGAAAACAGCTGATGACAAAGATTATTTATTGGCAAAAGTTGTACTAATTACTGGGATTTTTGGCTCGTTACGCAGAGAAGAAATTACGTTTTTGAATGTGGAAGATATAGAAGATTGTAGAAGTTTTATTAAAGTGAAGATACCGAGCACCAAAACAAAAATTTCACGAATGTTTACAATAACTGAAGGATTTGTAGATAGAATCAGTTTCCTAGAAATTTTTCGCAAATACGCACAGCTTCGATCTCCTTATACTGAACATCAAAGATTCTTCTTAATCTACAGATATTTTTCGGGTGCTGTACGCTACTCGTTGGTGTAAATACTATTGGAGGTATGCCTAACATAGTTGCAGAATGTCTCGGCCTTCTAAATGCAAAAGAATATACCGGGCACTGCTTTCGCCGTTATTCAGCAACACTCTTAGCACATGCAAGAGCAGATATTACATTTCTCAAAAGACATGGAAGATCGCGATTGAGTTCTGTTGCGGAAAGTTACATAGAAAACTCTGTTGAAAGCAAAAACGCAATTTCGATAAAAATTATGATAAAAAAAGAAACTGTGTCAAAGAAAAGAAAAATCTGTGACGAAAATAGTAAATCCAAAGTGATGTCTACAAGTATCGTTTCCACTTGTATTGAAGTTCAGGAAAGAAATCTAAAAGCTTCGAATGTTCAATTTAGTCACTTAAGTAATTATACTTTTCATGTTTATAATAAATAAATAAAATAAAAAAGTATTTTTCATTTTTGTCAGTTTTACGCCCTAGTGCATCAAAGTACGTCATTTAGCAATCAGAATGACAATTAAAAGGTCACTGTTATAAAACGCTGTAACAAAAAACCTATTATTGTTTAACTCGCATAATTTACAAAACTCGTGCTTTGCTTACCCACCCTGGTAAAATCGGTATTTTTATAACTGGTTACGTAAATAACTATGACCTCACTAATGACTTTTGATTTACTCATTCATTTTTCCTAATAACAAAAGCTGTTTTCACAGCACATTTTAGTTACAGATTACTGAGGAAGTAATTTATTACTGGTAGTTTGTAATGTATTTAAAAAAATGGATGATAGAAACAACATCAATTAATTAATAAGTAGTTTTGTATAGTTAAGAAAAACAAATTAATTTTTTATGACATGTATTTATGTAATTTCAGTGCTCCGCTGATTGCGAAATGCCAGGATTCAAATACAGGATTCTACAATGCGTTTGGTACGGTACAAAAAAACCTGCAGGAACTGCCTGCAAAGATCTTACCCGTCCCCCAGTGATGAAAACTTGTAAAGGACCACCATGTTCCTCAAAAACAGGTAAATACTTGTTTTTTACTTTCTTTTACTTAAGAAAATTATATTCCAGAGTCACAATGTAGAGATCACTCAATGTTCTGCTCGAACGTGAAAACAATGAATATGTGCAAGATAATGAGGTACCAACAGCAATGCTGCAAGACATGCAAAGCTGGTTAAAACTTGAAGAATCTCAGAAATGGTTACAATTAATTATATAAAAGACGGTGAAGTTGTTAAAGGATCAGTGTGTGAGTAAAGAAGTGTAAAGTGTGTTCAAAAATTGACATTATATCATTTACTAAAAATTTTCATGGACGAAAAGCGCTGCACTTAGCAATAGTAGGAATTAGAAAAAAAATTGTTTGAATCGTCTCAGCTTTTGCTGATCTAATGTATATTAATGTACTCGTCGTATTTATTGGCGAAGTTTTGTCCTTTCACAATTTCTGAGAGGGTAAAAAATTCGAAATAAGGACGACACATTCAAGACTGATGTTTTTTGTTACAATTTATTTGTTCGAAGCAAATTGTAGAACCCCATGACATTCCATTATTACCGGTATTAAAGATTAGATTCCTAATAAAATAAAAAGACGTAGTTAAATATAAAACATTCCGTTTTTAGTTGTAACCGACCAGAAATTTTTTGAGTTATTGCATACTTAAACCTCAACACGTACCTGCTTTTATTATTCTGTAATAATACATGTATTTTTGTATTATTGGCAACAATGCGATGCGAAATTTATTTTCTAAAGACACGGCATAAAGACATGCAATAAACTCTAAAGTATCTCATGAAACTAGAAGATGTAACGTCCAAAATGGATAAATGGGTCAACTATTTTAGGATAGGAGTAGCTAGCTAAGTCTTGAGTTCTTTTATTCAGAGTTACCACCAATTTTTTCGTTTAGGTGTTCACTTAATGTTCAGTATTTTCACAGTAGATAGATTTAGTCAATTTGTATCATAATTCAATAAAATGTAAATATTATTTTGTAAATAATATTCAGTAACTTATTTCTGTTATAATTTTAGTTGCTATCATTTTAGAATTCCAATCTGTTTGGAGACGTTAAAAACTGAACGCTTGAAATTGTAAAAAAAAGGATTGATGATATGATGTAAAGTGTAAAAAATAAACGAATTATTTAAATAAATAATGATAGTCAAATATTGTTAACGATTGCCTAAGAGTATATACAGCTTATGTTAAACAATGTTATGAACACTTGTAGTATTGTAAATTAATGATTGTCAATGATGACGGTGATCGAATAAATTAGCATAAATGCTCAGTGGCATATCTAGGATTAAATCCAAATTTGCTGCCCCTTCCGATACGCCACTGCTTACGTTAAGCTAATGTTCAAGAGTTATATTTCAAATATTACCTACCACTATAATAAAATAGGTCAGTGGAGAAATTTATAGCAATTTTTATTGTTAATTATCGTATTATCTCTTAGGTTAGTTGATAATTTTTATTCCTTAAGTAATCATTCCATTTTCAATTTTTCCCAAGGAATCTACTTAAAAATGTTACTTTTAAACTAAATTTTAAAAACATGTTTGTTCTAAGATGATAAATAAATTTTTTTCTTTTATTTTATTGAGTTTTATTTACTACATTAGTAATGTCTAAAGTCTAAAATACAGTGTGGACAATATAATTTGACAACGATAGTTAAAAGCGAATACGTGACGGTCGGCAAAAAGCTAACATGGCTTTATAAATATTTTGACATTTATTTTGTCTGCACTGAATTTCTGTTCTATGTTTTACCCAAAGCTTTTTAAGAAAAATATACATTTTTCAAAAATATTGAATGGTAAAGAGTGTGTCTTACGGTCAAAAGAATAAATTTGTTTTTCCCCGATAGACTTTGTATTATTGGGCTAACTTCAATAAGAATTTTATTTATTCTAGAATCTTTATTTTTTTTTTTAGTTAGTGTTAATATTAACAGCTTTGAAAACTTTTTAAAAATGCTTATACAGAGTTGATCAAAAGTAATAAAACAAGCTGCAAAATTATAAACATTTTAAAGAAAATTGTTTGTATATTTACATAATTGAATACAAAATAGATATAATATACAAAATTTTTATATCAAAAGTGTTTTTTAAAAATGTCTATTGACAACCTTGATTACTAAATTATCTTAAAATTTATTGGTAATGCTATGCAAAATTACAACTCATTGAGGTAAATTATTCTTCAGATCTATTATTTTTTTAATTACATAAAAATTTTGTCAATTAGCTACATAATGATCTTAAAATATACAAAAAACAAAATTGGCACTACAGTTAAATTCTTTCTTGAACCTGTCATTAGGTAATTTTGCTCGTAGAGAAATTGTTTATATTGTTACTAATGTTTATAAATTGGTGGGTCTCTCCGAGAAGAATATCCAGGTGGGCCCTAACTACTCCAGTCTTGAACTAAAAGCTACTCCTACAAGTAGAAATCGCGAAACAACCAATTTTGGGAAATCCGTTGCAGTCTGAAGAATAAAAGAGTAAAAATATAACACTATTTTTTAATCAATAAATTTAAAAAAAATTCAGAAGTCCTTTTGGCTTGTTATCAACGCGAATAAATACTAAAAATTTATATAAGATAGTAGATGCTATATATTTTTTATTTCTTTATGTTTTATTTACATTCATTATTCGGTTTTTGATAATTGAGTAACAAGTTTTTTTTAACTCCAGTTGGCAGTATCATCCACAATTTTTTTCCACAACTTTAGCAATTCCTGTTCAGGTCGAGCCCAAAAATCCTGGAGTAAATCCCATCCTGCTCGTGATGTTGTTAAAATATATCCAGAGTTTTCTGGATCTTGAAGACTGCTATATTCTCCAATAACTAAAGACTGGCATAGTCGAGCTGATATACAAATCTACAAAACACTGTAAGTAATTGTTACTTCATAAAAAAAATTAACAAACTTTTAATAAGTCGTACTCTTCAGTTCGTATTTTTCTAATCGAATTATACCCTGCTAAAACATAACCACCAGCTTCGACACTTTTTCCTTGAATCATCATGTAAGTCATTGCAATTGCTAACTCGAAGAGGTAACAACCATAATGACTATCACCAAAATCCAAAATTCCTTTTATAAACCACTCATTGTCTTTTTCCTCAACCAAAATATTTTGCTCGTTGAAATCACCATGAATAAATACTTTTTCTAATTGAGAAGTCACAGGTAATACTCTTTTGGAAACTTCTTCAAGAACATCACTTACAATTTTCCTTTTATTTTCGTCAGAAATCACGTACAAAAATTGAGATAATTGAGGAGCTGATGTTATATGCCAAATTGATTTCAAGTTATCATAAGCCGGATCGGAAAAATCCTTTGAAAAAAAATTAAAAAATATATAAAGAATGTACAGGGTCCGGCAAAAAGAACTATCTACTTTATTTAATTAATAGCTACAAAAAATAATCGACTATGTATAATAGTATTATTTTTAAATAAAACAGTATGTTTTAATTTTCTTGGTGTAATTACATATTAAGATTTATAAAAATAGTCAACAAAACAGCGGTCTTCTGTCTCGACAAATTTATTCAATTTAATTCAAAATTTCAATCACTAACCATTCAGAGTTGTTTTTGAGTTGATTCCGAAATATTTTGGCATCATATTATTTTCATTGAGGCTAGTTAAAGCATTAAGGGTTGGCAAATGTACAACGTACAACCTACTCAGAAATTTTAAGCATCTAAAAAATTTTGAGATCTACTCAAAACGACGACTTGCAATAGGTATTTTTGAATTAGGGTAAGTGCAGGATAAATGCCTTAAAAGAGCAAAGGTATCAGTTTTGTAAATACAAATTTTCATTAACCAAAACACTTTTTTTGTATTACGATATTTAATTTTTACTAAGGAGTGAATAACATATCTTCAAAAATTGACTAAATAGTATAATTATTAATTAATTAATAAAATAATATAAACTAATTAATAATGTAATTTTTGTCAGGAAATAATTTATCTTCGTCTTAATTTAGAAAAATGAAGTAGCTTATTTGGGACACGTTTATCACCTTTTTATGCATAAAAGTATTTTACTCTGTTTTTTTATTTTTAGTGGTAATCCCTTATTACATAATAAATAGTCGGTCTCAATTTTTATAGCGATAGATGTCCTTACAGGCATATATCCGTTAATACCAAATTAAGATACAGATCTACTATGCTCGTAAAGAAAACTCAAAGATGGTTTCAAGTCAAAAGTTATTTCATCAGTCAGTCCTGGCCATTAGAAGTCATTAGGTCATGTCAGAAGCTGTAGACGTGACTTAAAAACTACTAAAACCATTTACAATATTTTGCAGAGTAAATAGTTGTTTAACGCCTGCAGCAGAAAAAAGTCTTAAATGTATGTAGTAATAAAGTAATTAGTTAAAAATAAAAATAGTAATACTAATAATAGTTAATACTAATGAATTCTTTTAATTCATACATTACTCCAAATTTTAAGATTTTATTTTTTTGAGCAAAGTATTTTGTCGATTTTAATTCTGATTATATCAATAGATTGCTTATTATTATTATTTTTTATATGGGGTATCTCAAAAAGTCGAATACCTACCATTAAAACAAAAGACAATAGCGGCAGTGAATAGAGAGACATACTACATCTTTCACCTTTAGAAAAATCGGTGCTTTATTACCACCCAATTACACATATGAAATTATTATTCAATAAAACAAAACCTTTTGGAACCAAATTTTTATGTTAAATGCTACCTCGCCTTGTCTAGAATTATTTAGTTAAAACCAAAATTTTAAATATTCAAAAGAGGTAAGCCAAATTTTGTTATAAATTGACAATTTGGGTCCACAGAGCTCGAGAAAAATTCCATCATCTGTATGTATATCTGTATCTGTTGACGTCTGTGTCTTTATAGTCTGTATTAAATTATTAAAAAAATAAATATATAATATAATAACATAATCATAAATTTTTATTTTAAAAGACTTCTATCTCGACTAATGCTTTGTTGTAGTGGCTTCCATCCGTTACATGAGGCAACTATCTCGTTAAGAAGACTGCTTAAAGTCAAGCAATCACCTGTATAATTAAATAATTATAATAAAAATCACCCTACTTCGAGAAAGGATGCTTCCATCAAACCTGTATAATTTTTTCTTTTACAAAAATAGTTATTTATGATATTAGAGTTAAAAGTAAGATTTTTTTTGGGAATGGAGATGATTAAAAAATTAGCGTAGCGAGTTTTTTAACTCCACGAACAAAACAAAATCACTTTTAACAGGTACATCATACACTATTTTTTCTACAAAACAATCGGAAGAACTTTAAACTCAATAAAAATAAGAAATCAAAAAATAATACCACACAGATCTTAATGTTTATGAACCAAAATATTCGTAGCAACCAGTGCTATTGTTAGTTACAAAAAAAAACGCAAAAATATTGACAGCATTTTCTGATAATGTTATAAGTATAATGAATAATCTCGATAATGTGTGCAACGAATTCATCCCTGCTGAAATCGAAGAAGCCGCCAGTTGAGCAACATTGGAATTATTGCCGGCGAAATCAAAAGAACAGTACGAAATCGCTTATAGACGATTTTCGGAATGGTGCAACATTAAAAAGGTCCCTGGAAAATGTAAGTGTTTTACTGGCGTATTTTGAGGAAAAAGCCAAGAAATGGAAATCGTCAACGCTGTGGGCAAATTATTCCATAATTAAAACTATGTTAAAAATAAAGCAAGGTATAAGCAAACATTATAAACTTATTGCTTTTTTAAAACGGAAGGGTGAAGGATAACAAGCAAAAAAGTCAAAAGTTTTGACGAAGACGTATCTGATGATGAAAGTCGCAGCAATAGTGGGTATCTTCGGGGCGTGTCGCCGGGAGGAATTGTGTCAGATGACCATCGACAATATCGAAGATTTGGGCACTTCGGTTGTTGTGACCATACCAGCTACCAAAACGAAAGTGCCTCGGACTTTCAGTGTTGTTGGTGAATTCTATTTAAACTATTTTAGAAAGTATATGGCACTCGGGCCACCCAACGCTGAACACAGATGACTTTTTCTTAAATATATGAAGAATAAATGTGTGAAGAATCCCGTTGGAATTAACATGTTTGGTAAAATGCCTGCCGACATTGCAGAGTTCTTAAATCTACCAAATCATCAACTCTACACCGGACGAAGACTGTTTTCATCGTTCGTCGGCGACATTGTTAGCAGATTCTGGTGCAAATCTTACCACCATCAAAAGACATGGAGGATGGAAATCTTCGACAGTAGCTGAAGGCTACATTGAAAATTCACTGGAACAGAAAAAGGAAATTGCGTGGCAAATACTTTCTACTGCTGCAACTACTTGCAAGACCACCAGTACTACCAGTAGTATTTCTACAAAAAATAGATGTGTCACACATGTTAACAGTAAAACCAAATTAAGTATGATGGCTCCGCAGGGAATTACAATTTCAAATTGTTCTAATTTTACTATAAATGTTTAATACTAATAACTAGTTAAAATGTTAGTTTGTACTTATTTAAAATAAAAAGTAGTTTATGTGTTTGTTAAAACGTTTTATTATTTTTCAAAACAACATTTAAATAAACTTTGAATTACTTTTAACACGCGTGTCAAAAAATGACACTTTTAACATCAAAAATGACAATTAAAAAGTCCACTTTTAACAGTTTTGTAGAAAAAATTATACCCAGAGGGTCAAACTTATTTTGCTTACATGACATTTCAACGTTAAATGAAAGTTTAGTTTTTAATAAATAACTTTAAAATGTGGGGCAACTATTCCAAAATAAATAAATTTCTTGAAAAAGAATGCGGCTGTTCTTGTTGCACAACGCACTATTTTTATAAAAAAATGGTAACAATTTCAACAAAAACTTTAAAGGTTACTGTTTTATTTAAAAATATTAGTCCAAGAAAATGGGTGTTTCAATAGTAAAAAAGTCGAACCATTATAAAATTTAGCCCAGATGGTTTTTGGAGTATGAATAAAACGCTCCAAAGTCGTCAATCGAGAAATCATTGGAATCTAGTAAATATCGGTTTTCTGAAATTCTTGTCAATTTACTCAAAACATGATAAGGTTATATCAAAACATGGATTATTTATTAAAGTGTAGCTAATAGAATTTTCTACAATTTAGTTGGCAAATTTTTTTCTAGGATAAAAAATGATCGAGTTATTTATATAGTTCAAAATTTGATATTTAGTAGATATTTTATGTTTCAAAAATTTTACAATATAATCTCTGTAGATTTTGTTACATAAGTATTTTTTGAAAAAGAAGCATTTGATCAATAGCAACTTCATCATCATCAACCAATTTTTAAATAAAATTGCTGGTTACTTGCTTTCTTTCTGCTATAGCTACCTTTTCAAATTTGATACATCTCATTTGGTGTTAGTAAATTCCTTTCTGTTGAACCACATTCAAAACAAAGATCTTTTTTCTCAATTTAGAAAATTCTTTAAAAAATCAAAATTCTTGTAAATTTTGTTATTTCCCTACTAACCAATGGCTAACCAATGATTCCAATACTTTAAATAAAATCCAAATAAATCAAGATAATTAGAGAAAACCACAAATTGTCTAGAATATCAAATTTTAAATCACCATAACTCGGCCAAATTTCGTTTTAGAAAAAATTTCGACAAATCTCATATTTTGATATAACTCATACCCTCTGAGCGATTAAACAAAAATTACAAAAAACAGAGTTTTTGACCTTTAATAAGGAGGGAGAAAAAGGGGTTCCGATGATTTGTCGGTTGTTGATTTTGAGGCGTCTGTTCTCTCATACTTCGAAAATCATTTCTGCCAAATTTTATTATGCTTTTAATTTTTTACTAATGCAGCGATATATTTGCTCGTTTGTTTAGATTTAGTAACATGAAATCAAAAATTTTATGAATTAGAGCAAGCTTTAGTCTGTCATATTTTGGATAGTTTTGATCGATCAATCAAGAGATGCAGAACCAACTCCAATTCATCACATTCTCGGTCTCACCATATTGTTAATAGTTGTATCAATTTTTGGTTTATTAATTAAATAAAATATGTCGTACTTTTTACCGAAAACTTGTATTTGGTTAATTACCATTAAAGCTTGATCTAATTGAGCCACATATTTTCCAGCTCTGTAAAAAAGCCTCATTGTCGAAGGTACTTGATGCAGAATGAACCCATTGATAAATTCAAGTAATCTAACGATATGTTTCCCACTAGGAAACTCCTTAATAATGTAATAACTCCCATTTTTGTTTTGAACTGGCTGTGGGCAACAGATATCACGTTTTCCTAAACAAAATAAAAAAATCGTAGGAACAAACCTGACAAAAACTCACCTAAATGCAAAAGGACTTGATTTTGCGCTTCAAAAACTTGCGGTTTTTGCGATTCCAAAGCATTTATAACTTTAAAAGTGTACCCATCTTTGTTTATTTTTTTTATATTATTATTATCACACTCTTCACTAACTTTAACATGAACATTAAAATCATCGTAACCATTGAGTTGCTTTATTGAAAAACACTTTAAACCGTAAACCTCACTCAAAATTTCTCTTACATCATTTTCATTTACTATTGGTTTTATTGGAACACCGGGTTGTAGCAACACGTTGTTTGTCTCCATTATTTTTGTCGACTAAATAGATAAAATAAAACTCATCGTTAAATAGCGAGATAAGAGTATTTGTACAAGTGATAAGCAGCATTAAAAAAGAAACAAATCTAATAGAGATCGGTAGGAAAACTTGAAGGGTAAACGTACTCTGAAGTTAATTCTGAAATGGAAAATTATCTTTAAGAGGGAAATAATAGAACTTGACCTTAATCAACGTAACACGTTTGACCTCGACTCTTTTCATTATTGATCAGGACTAATTTGCATTTTGTGCTTTATTCTGTATGTAGGAATCTACATCTCATGTAAAAATAACAAACGGTTCGAATCGTATATTTTTAGTCTACGTATTTACAAGAATTTTTAACTTTTCTTCAAGAAGCTGTCCTATTAAAAGACTTGTGGTCCTTAACAGCAATTTCAAATTGAATTAGAATTGTTAAATACGTTGCTGCTGAACCAATTATCTAAAATAAATAATAACAATTTATTTGTTTGTTAAACGTTTAGTAATATCAACATGAATGCATGATTTTCATCAAAAAATCGTTCATTAATGTGGATATTAAATTTACATTAATAAGAGATTTTTCAAATTCTAAAAAAAATGTTTTCATCCCTGGATAAAACAGTTTACGGCCAGCAAAAAACAACATTGTAATCAACTCGTATGTTAATAAGCGACGAATAATCTCCACAAAATACTTACTCGCTAATACTCACTCGTTCCTTCTTTAAACAGTTTCGACTATTAATCGCTTTCATTAATATATTCTTTACTCAATAACTATTAAACCAAAATATAAAAAAGTCATAAAACAAGACATAAAAAGAGTGCTTTGACACATATTATTAGTATAAAAATTACGATGCTTTAGCCGAGTGTTTAATTTTCCCAAGTGCTAAAAGAAGAATATCTTTAAACTTTATCGAATCACGTAGCAAAATAGGCTTGAAAATATAATAACATTTTTGCAATTTTAAGAAATAACTTAAATTATCATTGCATGATAAGCATTTTGTTAAAAAAAAGTTATCGTTTTATCATTTCCGTTACCGTTATTTTGTATTTATACATTTCTAACAAAAATACATTTTAAACTCATAATCTTACAAAATTATTTTTCTTTTTAGCAGTTTTTGAAAAAATAATGTTTTCTTGGCATCAAATTAACGTATACTTAACAGCTGTGGAAACTGTACCTTGTACAGTAGAAAATAGAGACAAAAAAGAGTATATAAAAAACTGAGAAAAAATAAGAGAAAAGTTTTATAAAAACAAAAAATATATTAACAGAAAAAAAAATCCGATCGACAGTAAACAGCTCATTTTAATGACTATTTAAGCGCTAAACTATAACATTTATTGACTAAGTAATATGTCAGCATTTTTATAGCCTAAGCGGAAACTAATAGGATCAACCAAAAAATTATTTCTTCAATACAGCAATAAGGCAGATTTATTGCCCCGCCTGGTTTCAAAACAAACAAAGTAAAAACCAAAGAAAACTAAGAAATAAAAAATAAACAAACAGAAATCAAGACAAAAAGCAAAATAAAAAAAGAACTAGAAGAAGAAATGGTACAACAAAACTTAGAAGTTCTTGTAACCAAAAAAAGAAGGTCTTTGGAAATAAATAAAATATAGAGGTGATGATAAGATCGATTGCGTAACCATTATAAGTTAATATCCAAAAATATACAAAAATAAAAAATATGTACTTTCAAGATCTTAAAAACGTTACAAGTACCTACTTAATTTTTTAAATTAATTATTGATTAATTATCTACTTATGGCATAGTGTATATTCAAATCAAAAGAGATATTCTAAACTAATCTCAACTAAAAAATTGATAAAGAAGTAAAAATAGACAAATTGTACTGTAAAATATTGTAAAAATCAAACTATAATAAATAAATAAGTATGCTTACCCCATAAAACATTGTCATATCGACATCAAAAAAATCAAAAGCTGTAAATTTAAAATCACAGTGCATTATTTGTTTACCAAAAAGGTGTAGCTGTAAAATTGAATTTAATTAATTTAAAAAAACTATTTTGATTATACCTGCACTGCAATATCTTTTTGAAATCTGTCTTTAACTTGAAACAACAACTCACCAGTTTCCTTCACCTAAAACGTTGCTTTTTAATGAAAAAATAAAATTTGTATAAATCACTCACTTCATTTTTAGTAATTGTGCAAATCACTGATATTAGAAGTAATTCCACAAATCTGGTAACAGTCCAAACAAACGTTGAAGGAAAAACACTATTATTATTGGCGAAATTATCAGATATTACATCAAAAGTATAATAAGCGTTTGTTGTAAACCCAACAAAAGACAGTGCGACTAAAAACAAAATTTGTATGCTAAAATATTCATTTAATAATTTTCCCGCAAAGCAGAGTTGCAGATGTAAAGATCTAAGCCTCACAATAAGACCTTTATCGCAATTTGTTGCCTCGACTGGATAAATTTTAGCCGAATTTACTTTCTGACAGTAGTCCAGCAGATTTTGCATACAATTCTTTTTCAGAAGAGTGTTTATTAATCGAAAACGGTGTCTTAATAAAACTAAATATGTCAAAAATTGATATTCTTCAACCATAATCAGAGTTAGTTCAGCAATACAAATTCCGTTACAAAATATTGTGTTAGATTTTTTTATTGGGCTTATAAACAAGTTGCAGTTGCAGTGCTCCACAAAAATCAAAATTGCGAATACTAGAGGTAAAGTAACTACAAGAAAAATATAATCTATTTATATTATAAGAATATGCAAAGCGACCATTCGAAAACGGAACAAGCAAGTTTTTAAGTATTTATAATTTATTTCTCAAAAAATAATGCCGTTTTTATTTAAAGAAAAAACAAATATTTAGTTATGTTAATATCGACACTTCACCTGCTTAGCGCGATATTTGAAAATGTAAATAAATTCTCTTTTAACGGTAGCCTTGTTCTTAAATTTCGAAAAAAGTATTTGATTACCTTCCTCATGATGTGCCATTTTAAATTTTAAAGTGGTAGCCACCCCCGCCAAGAGGGTAAACAAAATCGACCTGCCAAAGCGTTTTTGTGAGAAAAATCTAGAAACATCCAAGAACTTGTTTCGTTTTCAAATGGTTACTCTGTATAAGAGTATTTCTTTGCAGTACATAAAATTATCTTTTTGTAAAATTTGCTATCCAAGTTGCATCCAAATTTTGTAAGGTTTTGGTCTACTATATTTATGCCATTTAGAGCTTCTATTACGCATTCTCTTTTAAAGTAATTACAAATAAATATTAATAAAATTACGAGTGACATCCCGTAACTGTAAACCGTGTCTGCAGTCCCTGTTATTATATTAAAATCTACTTCGATAAAAAAATTTTGTTTTCCAGTTAAAGTGTGATGGCAAACTAAAAAAACATAAAAATTAAATATCAAATACACAAAAAGGTGAAATCGAAATGTAACTGAATCAGAGCTGAATTAGGCACATCATTACAGTTATGCTGGCATAGCCTGCTCTGATTCAGTTACATTTTGATCTCACTGTATTACAACGCAAATAATTTTCAAAATTTACGATTTGGTAGTAAAATACACCAAAATTATGTAATTGCTCTTTCTAATTTACATTAGTTATGCCTATAAAATGGCAAAACCATAAACGCACTACATCTTTTGGGCAGCTACATATTTTAAATTAACTTACTCAAAAATAAAATTAATACAGAAAATGAATAATAGCCACTATAACGGGACTTAACATATTGACAGTTATTTTTTTTATGACTAAAGCCATATGGACTAAGTCCTAATAAACTGCTGCAAATATACAATGGACTTAATACATCAAATAATTCCATAATAATATAGATCTTTTATAATGACAAAGAATAACCTTTATTTGTTTTAATAACAATTTTTTGGCAATATCGATATTTATTGATGTACACAAACAAAATTAATTTATTTAACAACCATTTCTTATATTAAAAATGTCAATTACGTTCAGAATATTTTATGAACAAAATTTCAATATTTCTCCTAATACTTGGTAAATATTATTTTATATTTGTTGTATATAAAATTAAAGTCCTTCCCCTGTTAAATAAATTAGTGGAGATAATTATTAACAGACATAGTAATAATGTCCAGAAAATTGTGGTTTTGATTGCTAAACATTACGATTTTCGATATTCTTTCAAGTCTATTTATCAGTCATTAGCAGAAAATAACGCTTTGCAAATTTAAATCTTTCTCTCAGCGATTATGCTGCTCGGGTTAGTAACACACAGGACTTGATGATTATTGCATATAAGTGATTTTTCAATTTTAACCTTCGACAAATATCAACATACATCATGTCATGTCATAGTGTAATTAAACCACTCAAGAAACTTTAGTTGTTACCTTGTTAGACAGATAACCTAACAATACATAAATCATAAATCGTTGAACGTATTCGCAGTTTTTCTGAAAGCACGTGCTCGAAAAGACATTCCTACGCCGGTTATAGGACGTATTTTACCACCATATAACTTTACTAAATTTAGTTTTAAATTGTTATTTTGTTTGTAAGAAGCTAAAATTTTTAATTTGATAAAACTGTTATTTTTCTGCCATCTCAAAAAAGAGGCCATATTCGCTATTAAAGAAAGACATTTTAGTGTAGTTTTGTAGTTACATAAAGATCAAATCTGCTCATCTACTGAGAAAAAGGTTTCGTAATTGTAACTTTACATTTAGTTTAAATACTATTTACAAAATAAGACGTATGTACAGCTATCTAGCATTTTATTATAAAGCAAAAAAACGTATTTAATAATATCTAAGAAAAAAAATCGTATCTTACAGTTTTATTCCAGAGTACTTAAACAATAAAACACAATAATTCAATAGGTAAATAACTGATTTATCTATTATTATTGTTCTTACGTCCTATTTCTAGGGTAAGCTGTAGTTTTTTAAATAAAATTATAATATCTTATATATAAAAAAAATAGTGAAACCTTGAGTAAGAGTAATAAGCGTATAGTAAATACAATTACATACAAAAATCTAGTTTGACAATAATGCAATGATAACAATTTCGAAAATAATTTTACTAACATTACCGATAGCATACGCCCCTCTTGCTTAGAACAGCAGTATTGTCATCAATTTTGTTCCTAAAATCAGTGTCTATAATCACTGGCTTAGTTAATGTGTTTGTTAGAAATTAATTATAATATTACTCTGTTACTTCTTGCTGTCAGGACCTACATGTTGTAAATTTTTGATCGTATAGTGTCTGACATGGAAGTGCCTCCATAACCGGGCTTGCTCTGTTTATTTTCGTACTATCGTGAAAACTTTTCTACCAAATATTATTGCTCCCTACCTATTCTAGTAATAGTTTTGCTTGATCTTCCAAATGTACTTATTCCATATCGAGAAGAAAAACCAGGATGATAGGATAACAGTTGATGCTACATTTACTTTTATCATTAGGGCCTTTTTACTAATGCGTTTATTAATAAAACCTTTGACTCAATGTTTTCTCTACCAAATATTTTTGCTACCCAGTTCTAAATAGTTTTGTTGGAATGATACATTTTATTGCAAAGTTTTCTGAAATAATTTTATAGTTCTGTCTTTCCTCATTTTTCCAGATTTATGCTTTGCATTTTTTTTACTTCCATAAACATCAATAACTTTGTTGTACATATTTCTAACCCTATTTGTTCATTTTTCTATATTTTAGCGTTTAACAAGGGTAATAAATTAATCTGGGACGTTTCTCCCATATTTAAATAGTAAAATGTTCTAAAGATATTATAGCATTTATTTTATAGCTTAGTTTGTTTAGCTTTTGCATAATATGTTATTTGAAAATATGTTAAAGCTTTGTTTGTAGACACGGTTTAAAAAAGTTTTGTCCGGTCTTTTTTGTAATAAACCAATCACAATTAACCAAATGTCAATAGTACTTTGTTAATGATTTTTACGTTTAATTTTTTTTTATTTTTCTATTATTCAATGTATGTATTTTTTAGTGATATGTTATTTTGTTTTATTATTTTGTATTATTGATAACTGATTTGCTTTTATTTTATTTAAACAAAGCAATGTTTCCTTCTACATTGTACTTTTATTGTACTCTTCCACCTTAAACAATAATGCAGTAACATTTTAACAAATTTCTACCACCATCTTGTCAAACACAACGTTGGTTTCTTTTCTCCTAAAAGTTTCGTTAATAAATTGCATTTGTTCATGTAAATTTGGATAGATTTTTAATCAACAAGAAGTGATTGAAAAGTAAATTAATTAAATTTAATAACAAACATGCAAAAGCAATACTTTTTTAATGTTAAGCATTAATAAAATCTTTTTGGAGCAAACAAATTAACGCAACTTTAAATTTTGAAAACAATCAAAATTATTGTAATATAATTTTTCTGCTAAATAGCCGATGCCGTCAAAGAATAAACAGTACATACAAGTTACTTTTTTTATTTGCTCCCGCCCGAACCTCCAAAAATAGACACATTATACTTTGCTAGTTTTTTAAAATTTAATTTTCAAAATTAAAGCATAGAAGGTTGTGAATTAATGTCACCATTGCTCACAATACCTTTGACAGTGCTTTAAGAGTTAGTTCATTTGGACTAGTTTTCCCAAAGTTGCTTATCGTTTGTATAACGTGTTGCCTATTTTTGAAATCTCGAGCGAGAGCAAATAAAAAAATCACCCTGTATTATACACATTTTTGAAGTTAGATGAAATGTGTTCTAATCATTTTCCAAAACATTAAAATGCTCATTAACAATAGATAGCAATTCATCAAAGTCATTTATAGCAAGATTATTAAATAATGAGCTCCAAAAGCCGTGACGTAAAAAATGCGCGAAATTTTGAAACACTGTCATTCGATAAAAATACCTTGAAAAAGTCGACCTTATTGCACATGTAAATAAGGTTGAATTTATAAAGATCAAATTTTATGCGATGAATAAATACACTAAATAAAATAAATAAGACCTAAAAATGTCGACATTCGATAGCCTAAACATTTCATTTATTGATAAGTCACGAATTACAACAAATTTACACTTAATAAAGAATTTAATGGAAAATAAAATGTTCGATGCACAGATTTCCTTCATTTCTAAGCTTTAACGCAGGTCCAACATGAGCGAATGCCAGCGAACTATGCCGAACGTGAACAATTTTCTCTATTCGTGAGCGCGTTTGCGCGCTACTTTGCTACTCGGCTATCTACGGTAGTTGCTTTACAGCGGTTCGGGTCACTTTGAGAGCACGAAGCCTGTACGGTAATTTCTATTTTCGATTAATTTCTCAAATATGCGAGAATTGTTTGTAACTTGTGTCTGGATTAAAACTAGAATGTCTAGAGTATTGGGGTTGAATGTTTTTATGCCTTATTTGTGTTTCCATATGTGATTTTTATTCGGTCAAAGTTTAGCTGTAATAATTTCAACCTTATGTATTAGTGCAATAAGGGCGACTTTTTTAAGGTATGTTTTCAGAATGACAGTGCTTCAAACGTTCGCGCTAAAATTACGACACACTTCTCCAGCCCAGTATAAAAACTTAGGCAACCATCCATACTTATACCTAAGTAAAAAAATTTATGTGGTAATTTAAGTTTGGATTACATAAAATTAAATAAATTAGCTAAATGTATAAAATTATTATTATTAAAAAAATAAGTGTTTAAAATAATTATGGGCTGGAGAAGTGTGTCGTAATTTTAGCGCGAACGTTTGAAGCACTGTCATTCTGAAAACATACCTTAAAAAAGTCGCCCTTATTGCACTAATACATAAGGTTGAAATTATAACAGCTAAACTTTGACCGAATAAAAATCACATATGGAAACACAAATAAGGCATAAAAACACTCAACTCCAATACTCTAGACATTCTAGTTTTAATCCAGACACAAGTTATAAACAATTCTCGCATATTTGAGAAATTAATCGAAAATAGAAATTACTGTACATGCTTCGTGCTGTCAAACTCACCCGAACAGCTGTAAACCAACTACCGAAGATGGCCGAGTACATACAAATAACAACTTGGGCGGGCAAATCGGAGGGGATTTGCTCGCATTCGGCATGGTTCGCTGGAATTCGTTCATATTGGACCTGCGTTAAAGCTTAGAAATGAATGAAATCTGTGCATCGAACGTTTTATTTTCCATTAAATTCTTTATTAAGTGTAAATTTGTTCTAATTCGTGACTTATCAATAAATGAAATGTTTAGGCTATCGAATGTCGACATTTTTAGGTCTTATTTATTTTATTTAGTGTATTTATTCATGGCTTGAAATTTGGTCTTTATAAATTCAACCTTATTTACATGTGCAATAAGGTCGACTTTTTCAAGGTATTTTTATCGAATGACAGTGTTTCAAAATTTCGCGCATTTTTTACGTCACGGCTTCTGGAGCCCATTAATAAAAGTAAAATAAAAGGTTATAAAGTTGTACATTTGAACTACTTTGACAGTGACAGAACAAGTGAACTAAAAAACTAACCTAACAATAACAATTTCAGCAGTTCTCGGATAAAATCCCAGACGAAACATATTTAAGATTTTTGTAATCAGATTATAGTTTTATATGTTCATTTGAAGTATTCTCGTTAATTTTGGCCCTAAATTCCAACAATGTCATTAAACGAAGACAAGAAAAGCCTAATTCAAGAATTCAAATTAGACCTAGACAACGAACTGCGTTTTGAGGTTGAATCCAAGAACGAAAAGGTGTATCTCACACTAAAAGGCGGCAAAGCCGAAGTTTTCGGAACAGAATTAGTTAAAGGCAAAACCTACGACTTCGCCTCAGGGGCTAAAGTCGCCGTATACACCTGGCATGGGTGCACAATCGAAGTTAAAGGAAAAACCGACGTCAGTTACGTTGCGAAAGAAACCCCAATGGTCACTTACTCAAACTGTCATGCAGCACTTGAATTTATGCGAGTAGAAGCAGAAAAAGAAAACAAAAAAGGGCCTACAACAATGGTTGTGGGACCTAATGACGTTGGTAAATCCACAGTGTGTCGTATCTTACTTAACTACGCGGTAAGGATGGGGCGCAGACCGATTTTTGTTGACTTGGATGTGGGACAAGGGCAGATTTCAATTCCAGGAACAATAGGTAATTTTTTGAAGGAAAAATTTGTTGTGTTAATTGGAGGTTTTTAGGTGCTTTGCTTATTGAAAGACCAGCAGCTATTGATGAAGGCTTTTCACAAGAAGCCCCACTTGTGTATCACACGGGACACAAATCACCCCAAACTAATGTAGCACTGTATTCTATGCTTGTGACACAACTTGCAAATACAGTAAAAGACAGGCTTGAAGTCAATAAAAAAAGTTTGTATTAAAATTATTTAATGCTTTTTAATTAATCAAGTATTTACAGCTCGGGCTTCTGGTGTCATTATTAACACTTGTGGCTGGATTAAGGGGACAGGATATAAACAAATTTTACACTCAGCTAAAGCTTTTGAAGTTGATGTAATTCTAGTCCTAGATCAAGAAAGACTGTACAATGAGTTAGTTCGAGACATGCCGAATTTTGTCAAAGTCATATTCTTACAAAAGAGTGGCGGCGTAAGCAAAACTTGTGAATTTATCATTTATTTAAATAAAATTTAACAACTTCAGGTAGTAGAAAGATCAAAAAGTGTCAGATCAGAAGCAAGAGATCAAAGAATCAGGGAGTATTTTTATGGAACCCCAAAAAATTCAATGTATCCACACTCATTTGATGTCAAGTGGAGTGAAATTAGAATTTATAAAATTGGAGCACCAGCATTGCCAGACTCTTGCCTTCCTTTGGGAATGAAAGCAGAAGACCATCTAACAAAATTAGTGCCTGTTACACCAAATCCTGGAATTTTGCATCATTTGCTCGCAGTCAGTTTCTCAGAAGGGGAAGATGAAGACATTATTTCTTCACATGTGGCCGGATTTGTTTGCGTGTAAGTAAAAATAATAATCTCTTCTCCCTCCGATATTAGTCAGACAATAAAAGGGCATAAGAGCTGCTGCTGCAATTGATTATAAAAAAAAACGAACTGTCACTCTGTTGATACTACTTCAACTTGCCTTGCATGCAGCGTCTCCTTTAGTTGTTCTTTTTTCAATCGAGAAAAATTGTTTGAAGTTTTTTGTCTGAATACATATTTAACCAGCAAGTTGGTTAATCGAAACGTTTTAACGCATGAGCGACGCGAATGAGTTTAATAAGGTAGAGGCAGTGACTATATTAGAGATTATTAATCGCGAATTAACAAACGAGTTGATTACAAAACTTTTCCGTTGATCGTACCTTAGTTAATTAAAAAAATATTTAAAAAATTATACAACCCACCATCTATGGGTCACTGGATAAATAAAAATTATATTTAATTGCCTAATATGTCAAATAATTTTAGACAGTATTTTGACATTTTAAATTCTTTTAAATCCTAAGTTTGGAACAAAATGGTGGTATTTCACATTAAAATTATAAATTAATTTAATATTTTGCTGCATCTTGGCAATCAATCACTCTTGGATCTTTTATTTACTTATTTATTTATTTATTTTTTTAGAAAAAATCATGCATTAATAAACTTTTTTCTAAACGATCAACGGAAAAATATTCTTAGTGTTCGTAATGCTTATAACATTTTTTGTGTTATTGATTTTTGTTGAAAAAGAATTATTTAACTAAGTTTGAATTAATTTGTTCATCGTTCTAGAACGGTAAGTACTATTTAACGCCGACTTTTTGTTGGCAACAAGTAAACAAAATACTTACCGACGAGATTATTTTGTTTATTTGTTAGCAACAATAAATAATTCCTACTGACTAGAAAAAAACGGCTCAAGCTATAACAGGAGAAATGAATCAGTATGGACAGCTTATAAAAACTGAAAACTTGTCAAAAAGCTAGCACCCCTTCACGTTATATTTGTAAGATGGGGCCACTGATTTTTAGATTTACTTATAATACACAATTTAAATCTAAAGAGCTATAGCTGTAAATAATATAACAGATAATCAAAAAACAATGGTCAGACAAAGATTATAATAATTTTGGTTTTTGTCTGACCTTTATGTTTCGACTACATATTTATTTAAATTGTGTATTATTAGTTGCCTATAGTAAATCTAAAAATTAGTGGCTCCATCTTACACATTTAACTTAAAGGGATGCTAGCTTTTTGACAAGTTTTTAGCTTTTATGAGCTTTCATACTGATTCATTTCTATACTGTGCTATAACTAAGGTATTTGTTATCCGATTTTAAAAAAGTGAATAACAAATTCAATGATATGAAATCTACTATAAAATTGCTTTACCACTTATTTTTTCCTTATGGCTTACTAAGAAAGTCTCTACCAAATTATGTTCTTGTTGGATCTACTTGGAGTGCAAATAAATAAAAAAATTCACCCAATAACACCAAACCATTTTTCCCTCAGGTAATATTTATCTCTTTTTTTTAGGACCAACATAGACACTGATCGTCAAACCATCACTCTCTTATCACCTCAACCAAAACCGTTACCTAACAACATACTTCTTTTGTCAGAATTACAATTTATGGATAGTCATTAGTTGTCATTTTTTAATAAATGTTTTAATATATTTGTCAATTTTTTTTTTAATTTCCCAAAATAAACATGTCTGATACAAAGATACATGAGGATGAAAATAACCCATCCCCAGAAGATGATAATAAAGAAACAATTCAAGATATTACAGCAGACACTGAAAAAAAGAAAGATGGACCTCCTGACGACTCCATTCTTAATATAAAAATAGACGATACTGAAAGCGTACTAACAGAAACTCAGGCTCTAAGTGTGGAAGGTAGTCAACCCGCGGAGGTAACAGAACCAGTACCTGAAGAAACAAAACCAGAGGAAGAATCTTTTGAAACAAGATTGAAGATGTTAAGTCAGTTTTCAAGCGATTATTTCTTAAACAAACAAAGCCCTTCCTTTAAATGCTTTGAACAAGCTTTATGCTCACGGAGTGATCTTCTGTTAACATTAAATTTTTTTCCTCCTTTAACTGATCCAGGGATTGACGCTGCCTTTAATTACATACGTAATAAAAAATATTTCTTAACTTCAACTGAAGACGTGTTTTAGCTCCTGAGGAAGAACATGACGCTAATGGCGCCGATAAGTATATCAAAATGTGTAAAGATTTAACTATTGTGCCTATATCCCGTGTGGTACAATCACTTGCTACTGATACTTTAAATTTAAAGGTACTTATACAAGTAATCTAAGAAAAAAATTAAAAATTTTATTGATAGTATTATGGGGTAACTCTCAAACAAATGAGGGGCATAGCAGATGCCTTAAAAGTTAATAGTAACATAAAATATTTAATTTTTCAAGATAATTGGATGTCGCCAGAAGCAACAATCCTTATCAGTGAAATTCTACGTGAAAGCAACTCAATTCGAGTGTTAAATTTAAAAGAATGTCGAATTGGAGAAGAAGGTTTAATAGAACAAGAGCGGTGATTGGTAGTTTCGATAGTAACGTCACAATAGAAACTACCAATCACAACTCCTAACTTAAAGTTACCATGGACACCACCAATCACAGCTCTCAGCTTTACGCCATTTCCATGGAAACCACCAATCCTAGCACATAATTTTCCTACCATTTCCCAAATTACTTACAGGTGCTGAAAAACTCTGTGAAGGTGTATCGTCAACTCAATTTTTACAAGAGCTTGATCTATCATTTAATGATTTGGGCGATAAGGGTTTGAAAATACTTCAACAAAGTTTCATTGAGAATACATCCATTAAAAAATTAAATCTTAGTCATAATAATTTAACTGAGGAATCTGGTCCAACTTTAGAAATGATTTTATTGGAAAATAAATCTTTGGAAGACTTGGATCTATCCTGGAATGGCTTCTTTACAGCTCCTGGTAATACAAAGCCATTTACAATGACTTTGATCGGTCTAGCAATAAAAGAGGTGGAGCTTTCAACATGTGCTTGTCGAAAATACCGCATTAAATTCTTGGTTAGTCCATAACTCTTAATGCATTTATAATAAGGTTTTTATACTCCGATGTTGAAGGTTCACCTCCCACCAACCGCATTAAGGAACAGTCTTATTTATAAGTGTCTTAATGTGCATTATAATGCAGTTTTTACTTACACAAAAAGATGTTTCGTTCTTTCTCCAAATATGTCTTGAAAAGCTCCACCTCATTTATTTCTAGACCAGTGAGTCATTGAAAACGAAAAGGAATTTGCGTGTTTTTTTTTTGACAACTCAAATTATTTTTTTATAAAGGAAATAAGAGATTGTGTATGGGTTTGGCCAAAAATGAATTCATAACTCGACTAAATTTGTCCTGGAATGGAATAGGTACAGGACCAGCAATGCGTCCTGTAACAAAATATTTGCGAAAGACCAAAGTGTTGGAGTTTTTGGATTTGAGCTGGAATAGGTCACACTTTCCACTCATTTTTTAAATTATATTCATTTGAAATTTTAGGATAACTCAGCGAAGTTTGAAATTACTGAGAGCTGCTTTAATACGAAACAAATCTTTACATGAAATCAAATTGGGACATAATATTTACACTCCAGATGAAGCTTACTTCCTATTGACGCTTTTCTCAAGAATAACGAACGAAAATAATCTCAACTTTTTAGATATGGAAGAAATGTGTGTTAATAAAGATTTCTTACCGGTTTGTCAGCCACAATTATCAGCACAAATTCATAAAAATTGTTACAGATGAAGCGAAAATACCAAAGAGAGGGTAAAAAGATCACTCACGGATATGTTTTAAGCAATTATGAAATTTATGGCCCTGATATTAACAAGTTACTCTTCCAAAGATGCAGATATTTGGCAATGAAGCCCAAGAAAAAGAAGAAGAAGAAAGATTTTGGACATTTTATATTGTCCCTGCCTGACAAAAACGTAACTACACAAGACTTTCAAGATATACTAAAAAAGAAGAAAATCAAGAAAATTGATAAAGATTTACTTAATGAATTAATGTCAAGATTTCAAGCCAGAAGAAAGAAAATTGATGCAGCTGCAATGAAAGCAGCTTACATGAAATTATATCCTGATACAGTGTTACCCGAAGAGAAGAAAAAGAAGAAGAAGAAGAAAAAAGGAAAAGGCAAAAAACACAAAAAGAAGGAATGATGTATTTTTTAAATAAAAAACGATTTTAAGTAGTGTGATGGGCATTTTTTTAAAGTCGTTTTCAAAATTTAACAAGATATTCGCAATTCTGTCAAAAAAATTCGCAACATTGAATAACTTCAATTTATGAAATCTTATTAAATTAAAAACAGAATGCTTAGAACAAAACAACTACGTTTATCAAGTAACAAAAACTAATAGATTGCGAAAAATATCACCTAAAACAATAATTAGAGAAACGTGAAACACCCACTAAAACCAAACACTACTCATAACACGATGCGCGTTTCAACAACAAAGTTGCCATCCTTAGGTAGAAATTAAAACTCAGAGGTTTGAATGGTGGCCAAAATCAAATACCGTTTCCTAACAACATACTTCTCATGTCAGAATTAGAATTAATGGATAGTCATTAGTTGTCATTTTTTTTTATAAATGTTTTAGGTGTTAAATTATTTTTTTTTAATCCCCCAAAATAAACATGTCTAAAAAGGATGACGATGATAACCCATCCCACGAAGTTAATGAAGAAATTATCCAAGAACAGACATTAGACACTGAAAAAAAGCAAAATGAAGATCTTGTGAACTCTATTCTTAATGTAAGAATAGACGATACAGATAGCGTTCTAACAGCAACTCCTGCTACAAGTGTGCAAGGTGATCAACCTATGGAAGTAATAAAACAAATACCTGAAGAAACTGAAACAGAAGATCCCTTTGAAGGCACTTTGAACCTATTGCAGGAATTTTCGAGCGAATATTTCATCAACAAACATAGCCCATCTTTTAAATGTTTTGAACAAGCTTTATTTTCACAGAGTGATATTACAGTAACTTTACATTTTTTTCCTCCCCTAACTGATCCAGGAATTGACGCAGCTTTTAATTACATACGTAATAGTATAAAAATTATTTGTTAACTCCAACTAAAAACGTATTTCAGCTCCTGAGGAAGAAAAGGACCCTGATGGTGTCGATAAGTATGTTGCAATGTGTAAAGATTTAGGAATTGTGCCTATATCTCGTGTGATAAAATCACTCGCTACTGATACTCTAAATTTAAAGGTACACATACAAGTAATCAGAGAAAAAAATTACAAAATTTTATTGTTAGTACTATGGGATAACTCTAAAACAAATGAGGGGCATAGCAAGCGCCTTAAAAGTTAACAGTAACATAAAATATTTAAATTTTGAAGATAATTGTATGTCGCCAGAAGCAACAGCTCTTATTAGTGAAACTCTACGTGAAAGCAACTCAATTCGAGTATTAAATTTAAAAGAATGTCGAATTGGAGAAGGTTTTGTAAAGCATGAGCTGTGATTGATAGTTTACATACAGCAACCGCTAATCACAACTGCTAACAACATAATGTTACCATAGAAACCACCAATCACAGCTCTTGGTTTTATGCCATTCTGGAGGTAGCAAATAGAATTTTTTACCACTTTATAAATTACTTACAGGAGCTGAAAAACTCTGTGAGGGTATATCGTCAACTCAGTTTTTACAAGAGCTTGATCTATCATTTAATGATTTAGGCGATAAGGGTTTGCAAATGCTTCAACAGAGTCTTATGGAGAATACATCCATTAAAAAATTAAATCTTAGTCATAATAATTTAACTGGAGAATCTGGCCCTACTTTAGAAACAATTTTATCGGAAAATAAATGTTTGGAAGACTTGGATCTATCCTGGAATGGCTTCTTTACAGTTCGTGGTAGGTGTTGGACGATTGTGCACCGGGGTCTGTTTCAAACATGCTAAGCGTTTAATTTTCAAAGAGGGCACGGGACGATTGCGCGCTAAAAAGAATAGGATTCCCAAAACGTCGGTACCCCGTGAAGAACTGCAAATGATAATAAATGACCCATTAATTAGGTACCGCCTTAAGCACTATACGTTAGGAACATCCTTTCTAATCTCACTATGCACTGAAACAATAGATAAGTAGATTTCTATTTAATATAGATTTTTATTTTAGTATACTCGGGTTCTTTTAATTGTGTGAGGATCTTATAAAGCACTTTAAATTAATATTTTCTCTTTTAATGTTTTGTTAATTTTGTCTTCTCTATGCGAATGAGCGGAACATACGGGGTGGTCCACCGAGAATTTTCACCTAAATTAATTCCAACGCTTTTTAGCATAGAACAAATTACTTGACCGCAGCGCGCAATCCTCCGGTCCCCTATTTAATAGTGATGCACAACTGTCCCACAGAATTTTGTTCGAACTTGATCGCAGCGCGCAATCGACCCATGCCCCACGTAGTATATGCATTTTTGTGACAACTCATTATATTATTATTTGAAGGAAATACGAAATTGGGTAAGGGTTTGACCAAAAATGGACTCATTACTCGACTAAATTTGTCCTGGAATGGAATAACTACAGCTCTCGCAATATATCCTATAACAAATTATCTGGGAAGAACTAAAGTGTTGGAGTTTCTGGATTTAAGTTGGAATAGGTCCCAATACTTCCTAACTTTTCCTATTATATTCACTCAAAGTTTTAGGATAACTCAGCAAAGTTTGTACTTACTAAGAGCTGCTTTAATACGAAACAGATCTTTACATGAAATCAAATTAGGACATAATATTTACACTCCAGATGAAGCTTATTTCCTAATGTCGATGTTTTCAAAAGTGAAGAACAGCAACCTCACATTTTTAGATTTTGAAGAAATGTGTGTTAATAAAAACTTCTTACCGGTTTGTCATTCACAATTATCGGCAAAAATTCATTAAAACTGTTACAGCTGAAGCAAAAATTCCAAAACGAGGGTAAAAAGATCACCCACGGACATGTTTTATGCAATTATGAAATTTATGGCCCTGATATTAATAAGTTACTCTTTCAAAGATGCAGGTACTTGGCAATGAAGCCCAAGAAGAAAAGAAAGAAGAAAGATTTTGGACATTTTATATTGTCCTTGCCTGACAGAAATATAACAACGAAAGACTTTAAAGAGATATTAATTGAGAAGAAAATCAAGAGGATTGATAAACACTTACTTAATGAGTTAATGACAAGATTTCAAACCAAAACACAGAAAATCAATGCAGTTGCAATGAAAGCAGCTTACATGAAATTATACCCAGATACAGTATTACCCAGGGCGAAGAAAAAGAAGATGAAAAAGAAAAAGAAGAAAAAACGAAAAGGAAAAAAACATGTACATTTCAATTAAAAAAAAAAATTAAGCAGATTTAGTAACTGGAGATACAAGTTTATAAGTATAAATCGGTGATGCACTATTTCTCGTACTCTTCTTAATAAATTTAACATTTCTTGGAACTTCTACTTTGGACTTATCCTCGTCTACTATTACAGATTTTTCTTCTTCCTTGCCAGAAACGTCAATTTCTTCCTCACATTTTCGTGAGGCATCAGTATTATCACTTTTGTTATCTTCATTTCGCTCTTCAACAATTCCTTTACCAAACACGTCATACTTTTTAATGTGGTCAATATAACTAATTGGTTCTATTTTCGGTTTTGATTGAACGGGCTCTTCAATCTCAATAGTTGACCATTGGTTAAATTTTTCTTGAATCGCACTCATTCCATACTCCTCGTACTGCTGTTTAGTCACCAATTGGGATTTAAATTGGGGGTCTTTCAAAAGAACTTTACCCCCCATCCAACTGTACGAAATTGGACTACAAACAACAATTGAAAAAGTATCTATTAGTTTATTTGTAACCTACTCTGCAGGTTGGTACACATTAACTTCCCACGACGCAGGAATCATACTCCTAACTTCACTAAACAGTCTATCTTTGAATCCCTCAAATTTCGTGCTACCCCCAATACAGACAATATTTTTAGCCAACTCTTTCCGATATTTTAAAGGACATGAAAAAATTGATTTACAAACTGCTTCTCCTATTCCTATACTTTTGATACCGATGTCTGAAGGATTAAATAAAATTTCAGGAACTGTAAATCTTTCATTATTTAAACGGAGAATTTGGCAATTCTCTGCAATTTCGTCCTTCTTATTTGGATCTTGAATGTACCCCCTTCTAATATTATTAAAATCTGGTAACACATAATTGCGAATTATATGATTTCTACTTGGAGGCAACACAGCAGCTTTTAGATCACTCTTAAAATCTTGAGATACGTAACAGGTGTCTTCCTTTACTTGGTTTATGACAAAAGTTTCCTCCATTACATGATATTGGCGATAAGATATTATATCTTTCAGGTGATTTGTTAAGAGCTGTAAATTTTAATTAGTTTTAGGTTTTGAGCATAAAAGAAATATTCACTCGCCACACAAAAATATCCAAGAGAGAGAGAGAAATCAACCGCAATGAATTAAACTTAATTAATTTAAATGAATAAAACATTGCTAAACTAATTACACAAAAAAATCATATAATGGATTATTAATATTTGTTTTTAGAAATAGATAACAAAAAAAGGTACCACAACATTTAAAAAAATTAATATGTATTTAATTTAAAACTTTTGACATTTTTTTTAAATGTTTCACTTACTTTTTTGTTATTTTTTAAATACAAACAATATTAAGATTTCCCCATTTAATTTTTTCCCCTATATTTTTTTTTGTGAAGTCAGGAGAATTGTGACTGGCACGTAATATTGGTATACGTAATGTGTTTAAAACAAAGTTTCAGAGGCAGCCACCCCCATGTTTAGGTTTTATTCAGAAAATTTATAATTTATTTTTTCAGGTTTTATACAGAATAAAACCTGAAGATGGAGGCCGCCGCTTTCGAAACGTTGTTTTAAACACATTACGTATTATTTGCCAATCACAATTCTCCTGACTCCATGAGAAAAAAATTGTTATAGGGGAAAAAACGAGTGAATAATATTTGTTATTAATGTTCCTGGTTTTAATACAAAACTTACTTTTCCTCCCACATTTATTCTTCTAACGCCCTTAAGATATTTTTTGCCTTCTAAATAAGGAATCACGTGAGTAAAACTATAGCCAGAATCGACAATAATGCACGGAGGTTTTGACCCTTTAAAAAACTGTTTATAAATTTCTTAACTAATTTAAAATGTGACTTACCAATGTCTTTATGATATTGTAATACTGCAAGGTCTGTAGGGTTTAATCTAAACATAGAAGCAACTTCATATTCTTCAAAAAATATCTCATCAATACAATCTTGTATTGATTTAAAATTAAATAAAGGTTGTGTCATAATCACAGGATAATTATTTACAGGACACACATTTTTACTAAATACAAAGTCCCAAATTGGTTTTTGTACATCCCATTTCGTGATGTACCCCCTTTCACTTGGTATTAAATAAAACAAGCCAGAACAATCCCTACATTCATCAATCTGACTACCAATAAATAAACGCTTTCTTTCAGACTTTGCTTTCATGATACAATTTGGAATGACTCTAAAATAAACCGCATTACGTAAAATTACAATTAAAAAAATAATTAGTTACTTAGGTTCCTCCTCAAATGAATAATTGATTTTAATAGAGTGGCCCCCATTATCAAAAATTAGCCCTTGCAGGTTACTTTCTACAACTGCTTCTGATTATTTATTAACTACAAATTTTAGGATTTAAGCTTGCCTTTTGGGTGATAAGAGTTACTGTCTCTGCTGGCAAACCGAGTTTTTCGGAGTCTTGTTGGCTTATCAAAGCTTCTTCTTAGGTTAAAATTTCTTGACTCATTTCTTGCTCGTTTAACCTCCGTTTGGCCTTCCTCAAAGTCTTCGTCACTTACTGAACTATCCATGTGAGAGTTTTCTTATAGAATCACACTTTTAAAAGCAAAATTCAATAATTATTTTGTTTACAACTTTTAAACATTTTCCTAAAAAATGTCAGCTGTCAATTTCAAGGTTGACCAACCCAACGTAGTTAAAGGTTCTAAAAAAAACTCATTTTAATTAATAATTATTAGACATTCTGTAGACATTATTAACAAAATTATTTATTTGTATTAGCACTTAAGTGACAATGTTTAAATTACAACTGTGTTTTAACATTTGCAATTGTTGTCTTAAATATAAAAATTATTAATTGGTCTAGTAACATTTTCATGTTGGCAACAGTTATAACCTTTGATTTTTGACGGTTTTGCTTTCGACTTTTGACAGCTTTTCCCAAATTATAAATTTCGTGCGGTTTATTTACACAAAATTGTTCCTAAATGCACCTAAATTTCAATAATTCAGGATGCCAGTGGATATAAAAGAGTTAACTGAAGGTTGGCTGGAGCTCGAAAGTGATCCCGGGCTGTTTTCCCTTCTGTTGGAAGACTTCGGGGTGAAAGGCGTCCAAGTTGAAGAAATCTACGATATACACAAGCCCCTCGATGGTCCTGTTTACGGTTTTATCTTTCTTTTCCGTTGGATGGAAGAAAGACGTTCCCGGCGAAAAATCGTTGAACAAACTGAAGTTTTTGTCCGAGATGAAGAAATAGTAAACGAGATCTTTTTCGCTCAACAAATGGTACCAAACAGTTGTGCAACTCATGCTCTAGTTTCAGTATTATTAAATTGTGCTGATTTACACTTAGGGACGACTTTAGAGCGACTGAGAACACATACTAGAGGAATGTCACCTGAAAATAAAGGCTGGGCGATTGGAAACACCCCCGAATTGGCTAAAGCACACAATTCACACGCGATGCCACAGGCTAAAAGACGTTTGGATAAAAGTAGTGGAGTTTCAACTGGTCGTTTCACAGGAGAGGCGTTTCATTTTGTTAGTTTTGTTCCTATAAGTGGGCGACTTTTTGAATTAGATGGTCTTAAGCCGTACCCTATTGACCATGGACCTTGGAATGAGGGTGACCAATGGACTGATAAATTCCGGGCTGTTATTGCAGATAGATTAGCTATAAGTGCAGGAGATGAAGGGAGTGAAATTCGGTTTAATTTAATGGCAGTTGTGCCAGACAAGCGTCTTGCAATTCATCATAAATTAAAAATGTTAAAAACAAACCGACAAATAGTCTTAGATGCTTTAAAACATTTAGTCAAGGTAAAAAAAGACAAAAAGGAAGAAACTGTGAGTAATCAAACTTCAAGTAATTCAATGGAAGAGGATACTCCACAAGGAACCCCCCAAAACCAATCAACATCAGAAGAAAATGCTTTAACACCAAAAACTTCAGTCACAACTTTAGGGCCTTTAGATTACGCAACTCCACTCACTATCCAAACATCACCAGCTCCAAGTACTTCAGGAACTGATACTTCATCTGAAATTGGTTCAGCTTTTAATTCACCGACTCAAACGTGGAATTGGGGGGCGCAGCAACAACAACCGAGTCCTTCATCACGTGATTTAAAGAGATTTGTTGTGATTAGGATGAATGAACAAGAAGAGGAGCAGAAGAAAGCTGGTATGTGATATTATTCAATTAGTGTTTTTTGTAATGTAATTTCAGTGAAAAAAGAAGAACCAAAAAATAATGGAAATGGTGGCGTAGCCCGAGTTCGTACAAGTGACGGTGATACAGTAGTTGCAGAGAAAAAACATCCAGAACTCCTAGAACCTCACACTTTTGCACCACAAGATCTACTAGCGCTTTTACGTAATTTAGAAAATGAGATTTGTATGTGTGAAATTAATTTGAAGGATGAGAATGATAAACAAAATAAATACAAGGTAAATTGGGTGAAAAGTTGAATTGTGAACGTACCATAAAAATTCTGATTTTGCAGCGTTTGTGGTGCGTTCACAATTTAATGCTAAATTCAAAATTATTTTTTTTTGTAACAGATTGATGACTGCAGAAGGACCCACAACTACGATGAATTTATCTGTACGTTTTTATCAATGTTGGCTGAGCAAGGCAAATTAGCTGATTTAGTTGAACAACATTTGCAAGTTCCCAAAAGGCCAGGGACGTTGCCTCAACCTAAAGCTGCAAAAACTACCAAAAAACATGAAACTGGAGGAACAAAAAGGAAGAAGGGGAGGACGAAAGTCAAACGGAGAAGATGAAATAAGAAATTTTTATTTAAAAAATATAGGTATCAATATAATTGATTTTTATTTTTATTAGAACAAAGGATCTGAACAGAAAGCAAATAAAAGTACTACTATTTGGAAATTTTAATTTGCTTAGTGAAATTCAAACCTATTGTTTCACCAAATGTTGATTTACGTTGGTGCAACAAGAAAATCCCCAAATTAATTTTAAGAAAAACACAGTAGAAATAATCTCTTATACTACTTCTTTACTGTTATTTTATTTGCATGCAACTAAATCAAAATTCTGTTTACACTAAGGTTCAATGGTTAAAAATAAAATATTACGCTCACGGTCCGATGTTATTAAAACGTTTGTTATCCCACATCATGGGCGTAAAATCATTGAAATACTTAATCAATTTAAAAAACTCTCAATACATAAAAATTAACACGGTTTAACTGTTTACAATAAATTGTGATTTTTGTTTATTTCTTGACGTAGGCTGAAGAAGGCAAATAGCCAAATATCCATTGATATGTCTAGTTACTTGTTTCTGCATTTTTTTATTGAAAAAATAAAAGAATTAGGAATTTTATGTGTTACTTTATGATCAAAACTTAAATTTTTTTTCTTGTTTCGATTCATCATTATTGTAGAGCCATAATTATCTAATTAGAGCATCTAATTATAAAGGCAAAGTCATAGGAGTATCATTCTATTTAAGAAAAAAAAAATTATGATGACCGTCATATTGGCCGCTATGAGTGATCCAATTACGTCAGAATTGTGCTCATTAAATATGACAAGTAATCTGTTGCATTTTTTTAAATTTAGAAAAATAAAAGAATTACGAATTTTATGCGTTAATGTAAATTCACCCTCTGCAAATTATTTATACATATAAACTATAAAAATGTTATTAAAAGAAATTGGTTTATTCAGCAGCCTACAACAATAACACTATAGGCCTTCTTTTTCTTCTTCCTCCCCGAGGGAGTGGCCTATATTCGCAAGGGAATATATACAGCCAGGTTCGCACCTCATGGCGCCTTCTTGCAGATCGGGGAAAGTAGAGATGAGATGCGCCATTGGCGCGTCTGGGGCGAACCCATATCCCTTCTCCCATAGACTTGTTGACTAATTGATGGTAGCGCTAATGTTGTAGGATATACAGAAAACACTGGTTAAAAACAGAAGTACAAAAGAAAGTGGACTCTTCTCGCTGTGGGGCAGTAGCATAGCTGATCACAAAGGAAAACAAGGAGATGCCTCGGTTATATGAGCGATGTTGGAGATACCGGTAGCTACCAGGGTAGTAATATGGAGATAGTAATAGGTAACTATAGGGAGATATTATGGCGATGTAGGTGATCCAAAATTTCGGACCAAGTAGGGGACTATAGGCCTTCTGTTCCACTTTACCAATTTTAGATTTTAAAACTTGTACAATGTTTCATAGGTCAGAGATTACTTATATAAAAATTTAAATAATAAACCGTTATTTTTTATTACTAGTTCTTTTTTCAAAATCATAAAACAGAAGTAACTTTTTTATCTTCTGAGATATCTAGATTTATTATTGTAAAACAAATGACCTAAAACTGCGTATATCCAAAACTTAAAAATTATGATAAGTCTTGTATAAAATAAATGGGACGTTTTGTTGATAGCGCTGTTAATTTATTACCCTTTTCAGTTATTTAATTACTTTTGTAGACCTTAAACTTATGATTTGTAATACATTATTGAAGGTCAACGATAAAAACTGCATAGAAAGATAAAGTTTAGACAAAATAATAGTGTAATGAATAATTTTCAAAAAAAAACATTTGTGTTAATTTTTGTTTGAGATAATTTATTAACTCAGAAAAATATACATCTCAAATATATCTCTAAAATGACACAATACCCGCGGCCAACACTCAGTGCAGTGACGTCATCCAAAAAAAAAAACTAACTAAAACAGAAATTAACAAGTATTGGATTGTTTAATATTATTATTTATCCATATTCCTTAATATATTAATAACTGAATGCTCAAATTCGTGACAAAAAATTTGCTTGACAAGAAAAGCGCACTAAATGTTGGCCGTGGCTATAATTTGAATTAAAGCAATGTTTCATTTTTTGAATATTAAAAAAAAATCAACAGTGCTGGGTAAATTAACACAAAGAATCAGCTAAACTACTTGAATAAATGCATAAAATCCACGGACATTAGATAACATACAAAAATAAAAACCCAAGGATTATCACTGATTTTTTCAGTCAAAGATCACGAAAGTTACACTGTCATGAAATTATATAACAAAAATTCCGATGATATGTTTCAGTAAAATAAATTTTAGCTGATTCTCTTATTGCCCACCTTTTAACATAATACATCAAATGATTAAGAGATAAGAGTTAGGTCAAAGACATCACTTTAACTTATCTTTAACTTCTTGTGGTATTTTTGATAATAAATCATCATGATCAAGACCACTCACAGTAGCAAACACGCCTCCTGTATTTGGATGTTGCACATCTTTGCCGTAATTATAAGGATTGCCATGCATATCTGTCAATTTACCCCCAGTTGCCACAAGAACAGCCTCAGGTGCACAAGTATCCCATTTTTTGCACCCTCTACTGGCAAAAACATACGCGTGGGCTTTGCCCTCAATTAGCAACAACACCTAAAACATATCAAATAGAAATTTATAGAAAACAAAAAAACTTTGTACTTTATGGCCAGCGCCTCCAACTTTAATTATTTCGTCTGGATTTAGGGCCTCCAGAGCTTTCTGGACTGTCCCATCGGAGTGTGATCGTGTGGTTGTAAGAATGAGTTTACCAGCAGGTGCACTTGTGGGTTCAAAACCCCCGACTCCCATACCCACAAGGCCCCATATTGTACGACCCATTACATTGCCGCTTTTGTAGTCGAAGTAGGGCTGGTGTATGACCCCAGCTACGGGCTTTCCCTTCACTGATAAACCTATTAATACTGTGACGTGCTCCAGTAATCCCTAATTAAATAAAAATTATAAAAATTCAAGAAGGGCTGGGTTAAGAACCTGAGTGTACTCGGAGGTACCATCCATAGGGTCCACCCAGACTACAATATCATCTTTTGTTATTGATGAATATTCGTGAGGGCACTGTTTGGACATAACATTTTTGTCATAGTCTGTTACAATCCAGTCACTTGGCACCTAAATGACTTAAGAAATTAAACTGACTTGACTTAATATTTGACTTACTTCAGAGTTATTTGTCCCTTCTTCTCCAATTATGGTTAAATCAGGGAACTGTTGGGATAGAGATGCGATTATACAACGTTGTGCAGATCTGTCTGCCTCAGTTTGGATATCATTAATGCCCTTTAAATTCTTTGTTAGAAAAAAAAATTAAATAAATTGTTTTACCTTTTCAACAATGCCTAAATCTCCTCTGGTCATTATATCTCGTATGATTTTTCCCGCCCTATTAGCCGCTGTTACCGAAGAGGCCAGTAAACGCAAAATTAGAGGAGCGTTTTGAGCCATTGTATTTCCTTCTGTAAACTAAAAACAAATTAATGTTAATCACAACCGAAATCAGATCAATCACTTTTTTCATTTTTAATACGAAATTTGACCTTATTGGGTTACGCACGACTTGTCACTCAAACGGTTTTTACTCAATAACCTTGTCTTTTTTAAAACCCAATTTAATTACTGACAAGATAAACAATTCATACACTAAATAAATAAGCATTAATCTCTTATTTAAGACACAATAAGACAAAATTTGTGGAGGTAATAGGTAAGTAAATAGGAAAAAAACATGAGATATGTAACAACCAAACATTAAAATTCCAGTCGGCATTTTTCCGATAAAAAAAAGTTATTACTTAACAAATGGACCTACATTGACTCAATTAAACCTTCACATTTTTTTACCAAACAAATAATTTACCTTTTTTTAAATATTTTATTTATGACATTCGTGTTGTTGTAATTGTCAAATTTTTGAGGTTACGTTTTTTGACAGGAGTAATGCAGAGAGAAATAAAAGTGGGAGAATATTATGCTCTGATGTGTGCGGGTCAGTAAAACATAAGTAGCCGCCATTTTGACGCTTAGACATGCTGGAAATTCAAAATCAAATAATAATAACTTTTCTTCATAATTCAAATCACCGCTAAACTTAAAGAAGTAGAAAAGCAGGAGTTGGTACGGTTGGTATTAATTTAGTACAAGCTTTCTAACGCGGACGTACATTGGTACGAAAATTAATGAGGCGTTTTCAGACTTTTATGCAACCCACCTGACAGATCAGCTTCAGGACAACGTTCCTGGTGCTTCTTATGGTGCAAACAATCCGAGAATTTTTTTCATTTATTTAACGAAAGATATTCAAATTATTATTCAAGGTGGCATAAAGTCCACCTACAAGTCTATTAAAAATGTTGTTGAAACTAAATTTCTTTCAACTGTTTTATGTAAATTAACAATCATTAAAATAAAAACACAAGAAAATTTAAAATTTTTGTGTTTTGGTGCACTTTATGCCTTCTTGAATAATAATTTGAATATCGTTCGCTAAATAAGTCTAGAAAATTCTCAATATTTATTCGCCATAAGAAGCACCAAGAATGTTGTCCTGAAGCTGCTGTATGACGTCATGTAAAAACGCTGGATTCACACCTCTTTTTCTCCATTGGGAGAGTGATGGTATAATGGAAAAATTAATTTCCCTAAAATATTCAAATATATGAAATAACTTGAAAACAACATGTTTTTTTAATAAATATTTCTTTATTCAAGGTCTAAATCCGAAATTAAAACAATTTGTCAGTTTTAATAAAATTATTCCTCTTTTAGTGCATAATACACATCGTCAGAGCTAACATTTAAAATAATCCTTTGATCAATATCATTACATTTTTGATCAACTAATAACAGTCTACACGCTGCTAATTTCGAAATCGCCCTTAAAGCAGTGGTACACGAAACAGAATTAAAACCATTCAACGCAGACAAAGACACTAACATTTTAAAAACGTTGCTAAAAACAGTCTCTTCAATTCCTGTCCTCTCCATCTCTGAAATCACAGCCTGAAGAACGTACTGTTCCAATCGAGAACAATTTTTAATAGCCTGAACTTTCGGTTGTGTTATCATCGCTTTTAAGGCCTCATTTACATGAAACAAGGACACTAAAGTGTCGTCACCTTCAACCTCTGCTATTTCTGCAGCTCTTCTACAGATATCCAAAGCCCGTCTTGCATCACCTGAAACTGAGGCTACTTTTCTTGCAACGAGTTGTACAGCATCAGGGTTGAAATTATTGGTTCCAAAAAGGCGTTTTGTTACTATTTCTTGAAGCTGCTTGTGTGTATATGCTTGGAAAGTGAGTCTAGTGAGACCTAGACGACTTGTTACCCTATTCATTAACAGTCTGAAAAAAAAAAGAAATGTTAAATTTGGGACATTTAAAAAAAAAACTTGTTACCTTTCAGGTAAATCCATTGTGTTTGCAATGGTTACAACAATTAATTGAGCAACAGATTTGGTAGGCCAGTCTAGAATGTTATACACAACATCTTGTCTTTTGGTACAAATTATATCCAATTCATCAACCAATAAAATAATAGGTAATTTCACTTTTTTTGATTTTTTTGTAAACATTTCTTCTAATGTGCTCTGAGCTTGCTCCCAAGTCACTGTTTTACCAGTTAATTGCTTAACAATCTGAAAAATAATATTTGTAGTAAAATGTGGGATAAAACGAGCACTGGAGGCAAAATGGATTTTTGATTTATTATTATTATTATTTTCTAAATAAGAATCTTGTGTTCAATATTTTAACCCAAAAACTGTATCATAAAAAGATTTATTACAAAATTTGATGTCGTTTCGTTGCATAATTTGTTAAATATAAACAAATATACTAATTCAAAGTGTTTTTTGCTAATAGGAAGTTACACTTTTTTAGTTTTAATAAATGTGGTACTTTACTGCGCTTAAATTGACTCTCAAATGTGATTTACCACATTTATCACATGTGTATGTGATAAAAGAAAAGTAAATACATATTTCTTTACGCTATTATTAAAAAAATGTAAATGAGATTATTCATGCCACTCTTGTTTATTTCAATCTGCAATAACTCTGAAACTGCTTATTCGATTTTCAAATTAAAAACACCATTACAAAAAAGATTTAAATAGCTCTCCAATGATGTACCATTTGAACCTTGTAGCTATTTTCTGTTTTCCCCAATAAGTGGATAATATTTGAATTTTGAAATTATCCTTATTATACGTCCCTCTGGCAAACAAAACTTTTCTGTGAGACACTTTGTATATTTTTTGATAAAGTAGATTAATATTTTTTAATTGATTTTAATATTGGTTGCTTAAGGTGTTAGTTTTGACCCCTTTTCCCCTACTATTAAACAAATTTTTTACCTCAACATAGGCCTGTCGTGGTTCAGTGAGTTTCATTCCATTAATATTTACATACTGAAAATTTGGAACATCTCCAGTCTTAACAGCAGATAATAAACAGTTGATAACACTTGTAACAGTTGCAGTTTTGCCAGTCCCTGGAACTCCAGAAATGTACATACACCTACAAATAAATCTGTAAAACTGCTCTAATAGAATTAATAAAAGAGGTATACCCTCCACATTTGTCTAACAATTTTCCTTCCAAAAAATTGAGAATGTCTTCATGTTCTTTTTCCCTACAGGGCAAATCTAAAGGAATATAAGAAACATGTAGCTGACTCCTTGCTATTTTCAAAGGAGTGTTATTAAGCTCCACAGCTTTACTCCTAGCCTGAACTTTGGGAGTAATAGTCCCGTCCCTAATTAATTTAATAGTACTCCTTGGTGTCCCTTTTTTAGATCCACTTTGCGGAGTTCTTGGCGTTCTAGGAGTCCTACTTCTCTCAATGAACACTTCTTTTTCCAGCAGTTTATTCTTAACAGGAGTATAATGCAATTCCTCTCCTTTTATAGATTTTTTAGGCGAAACAGTGTCTTTTACAGGTGTGTTACCTTTACGTTTTCCTAAAACTATAGTTTCGACCTCATCTTCTGAATCTGAACTTTCAAAATAGAAATATTTAGGACGACAAGTTCCTTGCTTTTTATTAATAATTAGCGTAATTTTCTCAACGTTTTTCCTAGCAGTTGAGTCACTTTTCGACACTTTGGTGGGCGAGGGGTCTTCAGGAGACCCAAAAGAGCTGTTTAAATTGCGTTTAACGGAGTTTCGTAGTCGCTGGGAGTATAAATTTGGGTGAGTTGGAGTTGCAGGGCTGCAGTTCAGATCTCGCAATTTTTGCAAACGTTCAGACTTTTTTACAGACATTTTTTAAAACACAAAACTGAACGGCCACCTGTTGTTTATTAAGATGACTGTTTTGGCGCGAAATCTAGGGATTTTAGTTTTTTAAACTAGTGTCGTGTCAACTGTCAAACGTCAAACCAAAAATGTCAGAGCGGTTGAATCAAAAGTGGTCAAATAAATTGATTTATTTCCCAATTTACAATAATATTTACAGGTAAACAGTCGTAAATATAATTAAATACTTTTAGTAATCTGTTTAAGGGCGCACCGAATCACTTCGAAAATCCCCTCAGCGAGTTGTTTTTCAGAATATGGTTTTCCCAGTGGAGGAACATGAATAAACATAGTCTTATCTTTATCAATACTTAACGAGGTAAAAAATACGTATTCACAAAGATACCTAAAATGAGAAACTCAATTTAAATTATTTCATTCATTCCCTAAACACTAACCTTCCGGCATTTTCCGAAGTGCAAGCTTTGGTTGAAGCTGTGCAGTTTAAATGATCACAGATTTCACTCACATTTATTCCTATTTTAATACACCTTTCAGAGCATTCAGCTGAACATTCAGTTCCTTTTGTTGGCTTTTTACCAAAGACGTCGCATCTTACATACCCATCCTTATTTGCACAAGTTTCCAAAGTAATTTTATCAGTGAAACTTGAAACACCTACATGGACAACAAGCTAAAATTACACAAAAATTAAATTAAAAGAAAGAAAAACTGTGTACAATTTCACACAATAGGATTGTATTCCTTCCAAAAGTTGTGAATTTTTTTATCAATCACTTCGTACGCTACTGGGATTTCCGCCTTTATAATAGTGTACCCATCTATTTCTGGTGGTAATAATTTTACAGACTGCCAGCTTGCGTTAACTGAATGTTCGCCAAATGGGCCAAATCCTGTTACAATTATGTTACCTGAGGTCATTTTAAGATAGGAAAAATACACAGCTTATCACAGTCTGGAACGTACAAGTCTGATTAAAATTCATCAAAACACATTGTCTATTGTTATTAACTAGTTTTAAGTACTTTTAAGTGAAAGCAAACAATAAAAAGATAAAAAAAAAGTATTTGTTTTTGAGTACGTTATGCAACTAGCAATACAATTCGGTTGTGTGGGTAGTTGTGGATCCTTGATAAAGAAAATGAAGATAATGCTTTATTCGTTTCAAATTAGAGGCTAAGAGACGTGGCGCCATCTATGTCTCAGGCATAATACTACTAAGGAAAGATGGAACAGTGTTGCGAACCCATTGACGATGATTTCTCCCCATATAATGGGTCAAAATCCCCTAATAGATCCAAGCTAAATTTCCTCAAAACATACTTCATTTTAAAAAGGACTACAACCACAAAGTAAAAAGAAAAAAAATAGTTCTTTACAACATACAATTTTTAATTTATTTTTAATAAATAGATAGATTAAGTCGGCAACAAAAAATTAAGAGTTTTTTTGGTAATTTGTAGTAGTACATAGTTAAAAATACCCTAAATTTAGGAAGAAATTCCCCAGGTTGGCAACACTGTACTCTCGACTGTACTGTAGTAAAGATAATTAAAATAAATAATCTTATAATCTGCAAGATTAATAAATTATTTTATTACAAAAAACAACATTCTAAAAAATATATTTTAAATTTTAGTGAGCAAAGTAGAGAGTTTAGTAGAGTTTAGTGTTGCAAAATAATAACTAATTATTCCCTAGAAAATTTAAAAAAAGTAACGTACACTGTCGTTTATTTAAATTTATAAACATTATTTTTAAAAGTGCCCATCACATATCCCATAACTGTTTTTCAAAATACTACTGTTCTGTCTTCTCTTTTTGGATGTGGCTTCAGGTTTTAAATGGTATGCAGACAGTTCAAAAAGAGTTTGATGGGCTAATTTCAACTTGAGACACTACCGGTAGTATCGCAAATTTTAATACTTTTCCATGGAAACCAAAATACTATCGGTATTACCTTAACTTGAAATTAGCTCATTAGACATATGAGAAAAAAAATTGCAGCCGTTGTTATCATATCGTTGGTATAGCTTTACACGTTTGGCTTTAGCAACTGGTGTTATAGGTCAGTCATCTAAGCAAAAGAGAAATAAAAAAATCAAACGTTTTTAATGTACTTTTTTGTGTATAATAAAATTTTAACATGAGCAAGTTGTATATTTAGTTTTTAAGCTGTGGAAAATTGTAGGCACGTTAATTGATTTATTAAATCTTCTAAATTTGTGTCCGAGTTTCAATACTTTTGTTATTTGTTGTGTAAAATCGACATTAAAATGCTTCAGTAACAGGTCTATTATGTTCTATAAAGTCCAAACTTTGAAGAAGCTGCTGTTGTCTCTATAGTTGATAATAAACTTGTAAGAGTCGTAAGCACTTATGAATCGGTTACAACACTGTTATACTGTTAACACCACTATACTGTTATGCTCCGATTAACACTAAAAGTGGTATTAAACAACTTTAATACTTGAGCGAATTTAATAAATACAACTATTAATTTTACTAAATGGTTTTATTAGTGTCCGTTATGGTTCGTCATCTAACATAAAAACGATAAAACTAAATAAATTGTGTATAATATTAATAAGTCGTTATTAACAAAAATTAGATCAGGTGACCGCAAAAGCGCAAACAAAAGGAATTATATGAATTAGGTAATGTATTAACAAAAAGCAATAAATCATACAAATAAGACATTACGTAAAAAATGGCGAATTTGTAACAGCGTTGTAGAAAATAGTACAACTACGTAGATAAGTAATAATTTTAAATACACTAACTTGTTAACAATAAGAAATCTGAACACATTTTATTTTCTTATCACTGTGATATTTTTTTCAATAAAAATTAAGCAACAAATATCAATATCAAGTGATGTCAGTAACAAAAGCAACGCAACATTAAACTACGAGTTTGTAAAAAGTACTAAAATTATGTTGTATTGGTAATCAGTCAGCCTTGACAAGTGTTTTACTTGTACTAAGTTTTGAGGATAAAAAAACAACAAAGCATGAACAGTTTAGTGTATTTTAGTGTTTATTAGAAAATGAAAATCTTTTATTTCACTGATTTTCACTCGGAAAAAACATGTTTGGCAAGAGTACGTTTATAAAAGTTATGGGCAGGATAAATTTATAAATTCCACAAATACCTATAAAATTTCAACAAGCATTTTTAAATTGACGAAAAAAGATAGTTGAAATAAAACATAATGTATTTAATGTCAAAAAAAGATAGGTATTTTTAGAAAAGTAAATAATTTTAGCAATATCGTGTCAAAATTAATTATAGAAAAAAAATGTAAAGCCAATACCAAAAGCTTCATTTAGCAATGAAGACGGTTTAAAAGCTTTAACATCAGATAAAGCAAAAGAAAGATAACTGTTACCACACTAGAAAAAGAACTAAAATTAGTTGGTCGAGGCTTGAAATCTTATAAAAAAATTGCCCCTTACAGAAAAATTAAAAAGGCAGATTGTGAAATAAAAAAAAGAACCTTAAAAATACAGTTAAAGATCGTTTCTAATTATGTTCTTACAGCAAATTAAGTGAAAATTGCACTAAACAAATAAAACAAATTTCTTGAAAAATATAATGTGTATTTACCGTGCGATACATAAACCAAAAAAAGTACTTTGAAATATCTTTTACTTGCCATATAGACTTTACAAAATTGTATATTAGTTTTATTTTTTATAATTACCTACAAGTACCCGCATATAACACGTTTATTTATATTTTTTTTAAATAAATTTGCATTTATACCATTAACAAAAAAATTTACAACAAAAATGTGGAAAAAATCTTTTTATACATTTTATTAAATAATATCTATATAAACTTAAATAAAATTTAATTTTAGCGTTAAGTGTGACATTTTCCCGCCTTTCTTTTTCATTGGTTAAAATAGCATTTGTAGCGACATCTATGCTTGCGGGAGATAAGTACAATTTGTTTTTAGTGATTTTTATCAAAGTCTCACACCTCTAGTGTAGGTTGATAGCCTTGACAGCTGACCTAACCTAAAAATTATGAATATGTGAAAGAAACGAGTCCAAGTAATTAAAATGCGTTTTTTATTAAGATCTGTATCATTTTTATCGAATAATGTTGTGAAAGTGAACAATTTACAATTAAGAAACTTCGCTAAGGTCTTAAGTAAAGAACGGCATACTGTTATCCTGAACCAGGAAACCCTCACAGGTAGACTTTTATTATATTTAAATAATGATAAAGAACAATGTACAAATCTACAAATACCTGCCTCAAAGCTACGACAGGACCTAAATCAATTATGTAAGCTAAGTAGTAAAGAAATTCTCGAAATAACAACAAGTCTAACTAATCTAATTATGTCCCGAGAAGAAGCCCAATTAATCCTGAACGAACTCGATATTGAACTGGTCCTAAGGTTTGGAGAACTGTCAACAACTGAAATTTTAACCGTTCTAAATGTTTACATGGCTTTGGCTTCTAATGTAATAACTGAATATAAGTTTTATCAAAAAGCTATGAAATACCTGAATGATTCATTACTCAGCTTAAATAAGAAGGAATTGTTACAGTTTATTTTTTACTTGGGGCTTAAAAAGAAATGTCTCGAATCGCAAACAATGCTTAGGCATTGTTTGAGAAACTTGGATGACGAATTTATCAACAGTTTAACAAGTGAGGAGTTGTGTATTGTCTGTAATTCAGCTTTTAAAACAAGCACTAAAATAATTAATAAGACACTTTTGCGAAAAGTTGAAACGTACATCGATGACCACTTGTTTGTACTAGGAGATTCTCCGTTATTTGTTACTCTAGTTAAGACACTGAGGCATAACAGATGCCAGAATGATAATTTGCTCAATACAATTTCCTGTGGTGTTATTTTTAATAAAACATATCCGAATTATTCCTTCTCGATGATGTGCCACGTTATGGCATTGTATGCTGACCATTTTTATTATGATAGTAATCTTTTTAACATATTTGTAAACGAGTGTTTAGAGCAGCTGAAAAACTGTGATTTCGTCTCAAAAAATGTGTATCATACTAAGCAGCCTAGGGGTAAGGATATTAAAAGATTTCTATGGGTGTTAAGCATGTTTAGTGACTTGAAACTTGTGAGTCGTGATAATCTAAAGAATCTTATTATTCCGAAAATTATTGAACGCATTGTGGGTCGAGAATTTGAAAATGATTTAACTTCCTTGATTGATATAACTTTATATTTGTGGATGCTGAATTGTCGGCCTTATGAGTTGGTGCCTTATGTGTTTAAAAAACAATATGCTCAATCCTTGTGTAAGTTTGATCCCCAATTTTTTAGAAATACAAAATTATATTTTTTAGCTAAAAATTCCAAAACTAATTTAAGACTGACTCTTTTACTGTATGCAATTTTAATTGAAGATCCTGAATTGGCAAAGAAGTTACCTGTTAAGGCCCCCCTTAAACGTGATCATGACTATTCAAATGTTTTCCAATTACGCAAAAGGGGGCAACTTCAACGAGTCTTGAATAATCTGGACAGGATTAAACGTGATTTAAATATAAGCAAATTTGAGTTAAGTTATGAAGTTCCTCATACTAATATTGTTGGCATTACTGGATTTAGAAGTGGAGGAACCAAAGCTGTGTTTATTGAAGTTTTAGATGATTATACTAGGATAAGAAATGTCGATTCTGATGTTCCTGTTGGATTAATGTCTTTGAAACTGAGACTGCTGGATCATTCTGAAGAAGGAGTTTTAGTGGTAAATTTTGAAAATCAGTAATTCACAAAAAGCTCTAATTATTTTTCAGGTCTCTCAAAAGGAAACCGAGGAAATGACCGACGATGAATTAACGAGCTTTTTATTGGATGATATCAAATTATTGATTTGCTGATTTCTATTACAACGAACAAGCAAGAGATTTTTCAGTTTGGATAGGCACTGAAGTAATAAGGTACCTACACAAAATCGAGATTTTAATTATAATTTTACCCGGGTTGAATATTATTTTTAAAATGTTTTAGCACATTTAGCGTCAGTTTTAGTGCAGTTGTATTATTTACCATAAATGCTAGTCTTACAAGTATTTCCCAATTTTAATCTGTATTTTGTTTTAAAGGTTACCAAGTAAAGCTATTGTTTAAATTTGTTAATACTTGTTTTATTTGTAAAAATTGATACCAAACAACTCAAAGTAGAACAAGATCAAATTGTTCATTAGAACTAGTGTAAGAAATTTTTTAATCACTCGATACATTACAGCCTTACATTCTAAATAATTATCTACTTAAATATAAAGTGAGCCATCTGCAGGCCCTAAATAATGTAAGGAAATTAAAATAACGTCAATAATGGTCCAGACGCCAAGTCCCCCAAAACTGAACAACTTCCCAATGCCTTCTTGCCAATGTCCTAGATAAAATCTATCAGCCCCAAAGCCTCCTAATGTTATACTTAAAATTAAAGCTGTGGTCCATCTATAACCACCAGTCCAATTGCACAAAACGTTTTTGTTAAAAGTACGTTGACCTTTAATTTTTTTCGATAAATTTTGATTTCGCTATAAGGAAAACTTACCTAAACATAAGACATCACTTTTGACTGTACAATTCGTTGTGTAAGTCACTCTTGGTGACGCAATTGAGTTACAATTCGCTTTTAAATCACAGGTGTGTTCCCAGGGTTCAGTCTGGTAGCAGTAGCGGCAAATTAATTCTTTTTTAAATTCTGTTTCTCCTATACATTTTACTTCCATTAAGACCTTACAAGTTGTAACCATTTTTTCACCATAAATACATGAAGTGTTAAAATTGCATTTTAAGCATTGTGGATGTAAGTCTTCGCATGGTGAATTTTGAGGACAGGGCAAAGTTGAGTCGTCCTATAATTTTTATATTAAATGTAACATTTTAACTACATTTAACTTCGCGAAATACCTTTAAAAGTGGCGCCCCACTTTCTGAAATGTCTTTTCTTTTTAAGAGAGTATCACGAAGAGTATCGAATGTATTGTCAGCTGAAAAGTAAAGCTGTGAATGAAAGATTTTGACTTGAGGACAAAACAAACCCATTTGAGTAAGATTTATATTGTTGACGATTATAGAAAGTATAATAAATGTTACTTGGCGGATGTTTAAGTGCAAACATCGCATTATTTTTCACTAGTTCTCGTTTTATTTATAATTAACACGACTAAATTTGTTAAAATAAAATAAACAAAATCTCACTAATGTTAGGTTATATTAAAATGACAACTGTCAGTTAATGAGGAATAGTAATTCGGCAACTACTATACAAATGCGATAGGCAACTAACAATACATCTTTAACTGGTTTTGATTTTGTTCAACAGAATTTTCAAATTTTCTTTTATTTTTTATGTTAGCAGGAATTACGACTTACAATTAACAAGGTTTTTTATTTTACTATTTAAAATCTTTAAATAAGTGAAAGTTTTCAAAAAATAAAGTAAAAGAAATAAGAAGTAGCAAAGTAAATAAAATGTGGTCAGAAAGAGTTTAAAAAAAAAACTAGAAGGATGTCGCGGATTTTTTATTTTATATTATTTATATTAATAATTATTTTAAAAAAATTAATATAATTGTAAATACTTTTTTATTTAGTATAGTATCTCACCCAAAGGATGTGCTTAGGATAATACAAGGTGAGATCGAAATGTAACTGAATCAGAGCATAACTGTAGTGATGTATTTAATCATTACAGTTACGCTGGCACAGCCTGCTCTGATTCAATTACTTTTCGATCTCAGGTTAGTTTTATTGGCTTGTCATTATACAGGATGAGATTAAAGTCGGTTTAAAGTAAGAAATAAAATTCGCAATACTTTTTATTTTAAAAATTGAAAAAAATGCATGAACAGATAATTTGTCATATTAAGGCAGCTAATTTTTGACGTAACTGGATTACTTACTCGCAGCGGTTAATATAACGGTGCTATGACGTCACCATTTATTATTTTAAATAGTACGATATGATTTTTCTTTTATAATCAATTGGCCTACCAATAGGGCCTTACAATTGTGCTAATTATTTTGCATGGGGTTCATGGGGATAAACCAAAACACGAAAAAAAAATTATAGACTTTTGCTTAGGATGAATATCATTTTTTATGTTTTGTTATTGTCTATTGCTACTTTATTACTAGTAAACAAAATATTCAAATTAAATTGTTTAAACTGGAGTTTGTTTTTATTTAAAATTTTAAGAAAATTATTACTTTCCTAAACCTCTATAAATAATAAAAATTAGTATCGGACACTGAAAGAGGTAGGTTATTTATAAAAATAAGGAATAGCGTTGGTCCGAGAACTAATCTTTCTTATACATACATTATTTAATATTTGTACAATCAAGATTTTATGTTATTAACCGCTACAAATTGCTTCCTATTGCTTATATGAAGACAGCAGCAAAGCAATACTTCTGTTACTAAAACCACAAGCTTTTAATTTATTTGACAAGATTTTATGTGTTGCACAACCAAAAACTCTTTTGATTCCCTGAATTGTAAAATGTAAGTGACAGATGATACATCAGTCTATACATCAAGGAAAGGCTGATATTTACGTAGCATTGGTGTAGAAAATTTGGTAAAATTACAAGGTTACACTGGACAATTAGAGATATTAAGAAAAAATTATATTTAAAAACTAGAATGTTTCAAACCTTAAAAGTTAAAAAAAAATTGGATTAAAGTTGTTTGAAGATTGTCGGCCAAAAGATTTATATAAATTTTATGCCTTAGGTTATTTTACAGGGCTCTAACTAGTAAGGCACGTGTCCTCCAGGCGTGTGTCTTGTTGCACTTCAGGGACGTAGCTAGGATTTTCGTATGTCTGGTATTTTGAAAACAAAGCATGGGACCCAAATGCTGTTGTAAGAAGTGACTATTGGGACCTAACCAAGTACTATTGCAGAGAAAAGAGGTTGAACAAAATTTGCGAAATTCGATTTTCAAAAATGGTGTGCACACCTTAGACGGGTTATGGTAGAACGGTGTCAATTTTTTTTCGTCATTAACAGATGACTTCATGACCAGTTTTCTTTCAGCTTTTTTTAAATTTTAATTTTTAATTTTAAAAAAATAAGAGCATTTGTAATTTCATTTTTTTAAAATGGAAATTAATTAAAAATTTAAAAATTAAAATTTTAGAAAAAATTAAGGAAGACCGGTCATGAATTTGTTTGCTACGAAAAAAAATTTGCATTGTTTTACCATAAACCGTTATTGAGATACTTAGGGTGGGCACACCATTTTAAAAACCGAATTTCGCAAATTTCGATCAAACATGTTTTGTTTTCAAAATAGCAGACATACGAAAATCCTAGCTATTTTGTAAAATTAGACCTAATTTATTCAAACGTAAATAGCTAAGCAACGCATCTCACCCTCAATACAATACTACCAATAATCTACAATACTACAATATTCAATACAAACTCCAAATTGATAGTTTTGATAAAAATAATAAGCAGATTATTAATACTAATACATTTAACAGTAACACTATATGTATAATAATTACTGTCTTTGTATCTAATGATTAGCATTGAAATAACTCTGCTTACGATTCCTAAGTCCGTAAGCGCGGAAAGTAAGGAAAGTTAGAAAAATTTAGGAAACTGTAAATTAAAATTGAATCATTAAACTCTGATTAATTTAAAATACGGTATTCTAATTGGTTAAAAATGCGTTAACGAGCCATCAATTTTGATTGACATTATGCAGGGATAACTATGTAATTAGAAAAACTAGTGATATTAAAAGCAGAATCCAGAGTGATATTTAAATGAAATGATTTTTCAGGCATTGAATTACATTACCAGATTCAAGATTCGGCCAAAATTAATGAAGATATATATTTTTTAAATAAAGAAGATGTTTGCTTTAGTAGTGTTTCTAGTTTTGGACTACTCTTTCGACAATTTTTTTTTAATTATTACCACTAAAAACAGCTTTATGACCGCAACATAAACGTTTTTTCTAAAAAACAGTGCGTGAAGTAGGTAGCTGCTTCGTGTACGTTAAAAAAAAAGTAGCTACTTTACGCACTGTTAGTAGATAAAGGAAAAATCTGTGAAATAAATTTCTCTTTTTTTAACAATCCTAGAAAATTATTTTGTTTTTTTATATTGTAAACAATTTTTTTTAATTATTTTTCTACAACTCTACTAGATGAACAATTGAACTCTACTAGAGCAGTAGAGCAGACACCTTTATTTGAGCCCTTATTATTATGAAAAAATATTTCGATTAATTTTTGTCAAAATTTTTGGTACGAAATAACTCTCCTAACATAACAGATGTTTTTTTTTTAATTTTTTATTATTGCTTATTTTTATTTCTTGTTTTTAGAATTAGGTAGAATGAAATAGAGTAGCTAGGTGATTCCCAAAAATTTCTTCTACTGACCTCAATAATTGATAGTAATTTAAATCCACACTTTCAGATTTTTCAAATAGAAGAGAAAGGGTAATAAATAAGTGGAATATGAAATGATCTAAACGTGTTTAATAATTTTATTACTCAATTAAAAGACAAACAATTACGCTCGTTTAATTACAATTTCAAATTAAGATATACGCTATTCGTATATTTCAGGCTTAGTCTCATTTTTGATAAATATCTAACACAACTATTTTAGTGATTTATTTTTGAGTAAAAAATCTCTGTGTTAAATACTGTGGTCTTCTCTGCTGTAGTGGTATATTGACTTCATTTGGAGACCTAAATACTTGACTTAAATTAGGTTCAGGTCTAAATGTCGGTCTGTGAACTTGTTCTGGAGCTTCTTGCTGTTGAACCCTCACCTAAAAAACAGTCAATACAAAAAAAAAAAACAAATTTAGTAATTCTTACAGAATTTCTGTGTTGCCGATCTTCATCTTGCTCATTCCCCCTTTCTTCGTAATAATTTGCAGGGTAAAACCTCTCTGAATACCTCAATGAAACATTAGGTTTTTGTTGATATTCATCTAAATTAACAGGTTTGTAGAGGTAATCATTAACGAAATGATACTGCGACGACTTTTCGCAAATATTGTCACCACCTGGAGGCATACAGATAAGGTGGACTTGATGGAAAGTAAATCCTTCAGGACAAATCCAGGAATGTTTCGCATTATCTTGACAATAATGGAACACTTCGCAGCCTAAATCTTCATCAGCGTAATAACCGGTGTTTTTCCCATTGCATGCGAATTTTGAGTTTGGCAGTAATTGGGTTAATCTGTCTGGTTCTTCGATTTCTTCTTCTTCCAGTTCTTTGGGATTTTTCTGAAAGAATTATTAAGAAAAATATTTGGGAAGGAAAAAACGTTTTACCCCTTTAGGAGGAGGACCTTCTCTCTGATTGGCAAATTGTTGTGGCCCTCTAGCTACTACTTGAACTTTTTGTTTAATAGGAATAGCGTTTTGGTAAACGTAAGGGTAGTTAGGTTGTTGCTGGGTTGCAGCAGGATGTGTATCCTCGTCTTCAATTGTTGAAGTAAAAGGAGAAGGAGATTTTGCACTAAATCTCTGTCTGTCGCTTTCTGAATATCGAGGGTAATTATGGACTTCTCTTGCGGCATTTTTTGGCAATCCATAGCCTAAATGAGCCAGTGTTAATAACGTGGCTATTGTTAGATATAACATCCTGGAACAAGTAGAACGTAAAGAGACATTTGTTGATCTTTTTGTTTGTCACATGCAAACATATTAATTTATATGTATTTGTATATTGTAGTTGTAGAGATTTACTGAACCGGACAAATATTTCATTTTCTCCAATTTTACTAGAGTATGAAATCTACTTTTTATCTGCAATTAAATATTTAAATGTTCATCAATAACTGCCAAAAGAAACTTTTTATTTGGGTCGCTACCCTCTACTAAAGTTCTGTTTCACTAATCTCAGTTTCGCTTTCTTTTTATTTTATTTTCAAAAAAATTTATAATAATTTTATTAACCTTTGCATGTAGACTAACAACTACTTCCTTCATGTATTTTAAACTTTTTTATTTTTGTTTAGTTTCTATAAATGTAAGGAATTAGGTAAGTACAACTAACCGTATTACCTACAAAACAAAAAAGCTTAAATTGCAATAAGTGAAAGTTATCTGCGAATAATTATAAATGCTGGTGTGTTATTAAGTACAAATCGGAAAAGTGGTACAGAAGTTGCTATTTTTATTTATGTTGCTTTCACTGTAATCTTACAGGAAACATCATCTTCTAAAGCAAGGTTATTTCCACATATAATTTTTTTTGCCATAGTTTATTGTGAGAAAACACTTAATCTAGAGCAAATAAAATTATAATTGGTTGTCGCAACTTATTCTTTGCAACACTTGATGCTACATATAAGAGAAATGATGTAACTTTTCTTATAAATAATTTATTTGGATTAGCTGAAGAGTGAATTTGTCTCGATTATTAGCTCTCTCCCAAGTCCACACCCTTTTGTTACAAAATTTTGTCTCAAGACAAGTGTCTGAACTTTCGTTTAAACTTTGCATACAATAACTGAATAATTATTGCGGCATTTTCCCAATTATTTATAACAAAACCTTAAAAATTAACTCATAAATTCAGACCAATCAAGGAGAAAGCGTTATCTCTATTGTTTTGGTGAATTTATGATACAAGATTTAATAAAATGCAAATTCTGTTTCACTTTTTTCGGAAGTAAATCGGTTTGAGGTTCAATCAAAAAATAAATTAGCAAAAGCGTATTTCTTGATTTTTTATTATGCTTTCTCTTTCTTGATCATTGGTTCGATTATTACAACTTTTACTTACTTAATTTTTAAAATTTAAGGTAAAGGTCTCGGTCAAAGACTTAAGTAATAAATACTTTATACTTTAATTGGACATAATTGATTAAATAACTCATAATGTAACATCCAAAAAATAAGGTGCTGTGACACTATTTCATTTATTATAACATTGCGTAATGGTAATTATCTCAATTAATTAGTAGTTATGACAATAATGCAGTAATGAAGCGGAAGAGAACGGCTGTTAGCAAATTTAGGCTTTTTGGAAACTCTTCAAGTCTTGGTTCTAGTTTCTAAGTTTTTTTTGGAATGTAGCGTTACGTGCTTGCACATGTTTAAACTATATTTTAAATTGTTAAACCTGCTCCCATAGAATGCAACCACTTTCATAATATGTAACAATCATATATAATTATCTGCAAATATCTAAGATGAGAGTTTAAGAGTACTAGCTGTAATTCAAGTTTCTACATAACTACAATTTGATTTAAATTAAATATAATTGCGCTATAATGAATAAGGTTAACAACAGCTAATAAAAAAATTTTTGTGCAACCGTCCGCAGTGATTTACGTCTTTATCGCAAACGCGAAATTTGTTTCCGCAGACCTCAGACCGGCCGCCAAAATTGTTTTCGTGACCGTTGTCACTATAGTCAAAGAGCTCCTGATAAAAAAGTTTTAACTAATCGAGAGCATTATTCAATTTTTTTGATATTGTCGAGTTAACAAAAATATAAAAGCTTTGCCGGCATCAGTAATCTAAAATTTTTAAATTGTGAACAACTTTAAATAATTTAACAAAATGTAAAATCAACCCAAACTGCTTGTTTTTGTTGATTTTATTGAGTCTGTAAATAGTATTTGCTGAAAAGAAAAATTTTGGAAAAATGAGGAAGACTAATGCAAATTATTGTGTGTTGTGATGTATGTACCTCGATAAAAGACACTGTTCTATAAGTATAAAAAATAATAGAAAAATTAATAAATTATAACCAACGTTAGCCTTGCGTCTAAATTATTGTATTTATAAAATTAGTCAGTGGTTAATTTGTCAGTCAAATAAATACAATTTAGATTATTATTTATGGAAATTGGAGTGCCTTAACTTCTATAATTAATTGTTCTGAGATTGTTATTTGTTTATGGTTATTCGATTTACTTACTGATAAAAATGTTAAAATATTTAGCAAAAAGTATTAATTTACAATTTTGAATTAGTGCAAATTTGAGCCACTTTTAGTTGTCATGACTATTTCAAATTTGAAATGATATACTCTTCTCATGTGTGCAAATTAAAGTGTTGGTGTTTTTTTTGAAATGTAATTAACTCTATAAAGCATAGATTGCTTACAGTTTTAAAATGTTAAGTTGATTGAAATTCAAATTTAATTATAGTTTTCGTTCTGATTCGTCCAAGTTTTTTAATTAAGATCTTGTAGCACTTTTTGACACATTTTTAAAAATTAAGTTTACATTGCTTATACTCTTACTCTTAGGTGGTAAAGATTCTGCTGCAAATATAATTAGGTAATCTGTAACAGTCTAAAATCCCAAAAGTACTTAGCAAATATATTTGGAAATAAATTGTTAACGTATTTTGTGTTGTATTTCCAAGATGTAGCAATCATGTAACAATCATTGTATTACGTGGATAATTGTGTGTAGTAGATAACCAGCCAGTGCTGTTATAAATATTATCAGTTATCACCAGAGTTCGGCGGCAGCTTTTTGCAGTAGCGTGGTTTCGCATTATTATTTACACTTTATTTCGCGTTATTCAAACGGACAGTCACTCAGTCAATTAATATTTGTTTATTTTCAGTTATAATAGATTCTTACATTCAAGTAATAAGTATATTTTGGTCACATTTTTGGCATCGACGTCATTGATTTCCGAGCGCATTATGCATGACCTTGTAGACCAGTTGAATGAATAACATGCCGTCCGCTGGATTACACCGATTAATTACCTGGTCATTTGTTCGATAGCTTGCTGTAGCCGAAGCTTGGTTATAAATTATCAGTGTTATCATCAGGGTTAGGCCAGAGAGAGCTATTTGGACAAACCGCCAAGTATTAATCGGTGTAATCCAGCGAGCTGCATGTTATTCATTTAACTAAGTGTGGCCATGTACCAGGCACTCAGAAGTTCGTAGCGTCGATGCTTGAAATATACCCAAAATTTTGAGTACTTGCTTATTTGAGACTTTAAATATGGCTTTTAAATGACGAATTGCGCTTAAATAACGCAAAAAATGGTGTAAATAATAGTGCGAAATCACGCCACTGCAAAGAGCTTTTTTTGCCGAACCCATTCAAATTATTTAACTTTATGTAATTTTTATTACTTGTCTTTTCTGGTTGCATAAAAAATACAGTCGTGCAGATTGACGCTATGCGCCTTCTTTTGTAGAACGCAAAGGAATTATAATTGAGTAATTATTAGTCATTTTGATGTTTTAAAAGCCCGAAGTAAATAACCTTAGGCAACAGCATCCAACCCCAGATAGTAAAATGGGTTCTTTATACCTGCTTTTTGAACAAGAACACATTTCAAATTGGCCTGAATAATAATTGTCCAATTAGAATTTCTTTGTTAGGGTAATTTATAGTTAAAGTCAAATTTTCATTTTTAGATAAACCCACTATTCTTCGGTTTTATTATAAACATGTTTTACCGAATTTTGTTACATAAATTTAGATAACTAAAATTTGCTTTAAACAGGCAGATTATAACAAAAGAATTTGTAATGGAAATTTTAGTTACACAGATATTATAAATTCAAGTTTAGGACAATTGGCAACAATGTAAAATTTATCTGGCATGAATTTAGTACTTTTTTATGTTATACGTATATCATATTGCTTGCAGCACGAATACAAAAACATTTGTCAAAGTCTAAAATTTTCTAACAATTTTCTACATTATTGTATTATTGATAATTATGGGTCTAAAAGCTGGCCAGTTCAAAAAGAACAGTTTCTGTTAACAGTCTTAAAAAAATACTTATTTTAAACATTTTTTTACACTAGCAGAACGTGATACTTAGATTATTTAAAACAAAATTTCTATAAAAGTTTTTTTCGTTCGCATGACGGTTACTAACTTTGCAACCCTTTATTGGCAATTATTACCCAAGCGTTTACTGAGGAAATAATATTTTAAAAATTAATAAAATATAATTTTTTTAAAGGTGTTTTTGATTATGTTATGGTAAAATAATAACACAAATGCATCGCTTTTGTAAAATTTTCAAGTCTTGCAAAGCAAGCAAAAGTTTTGTACTTTTTTAATGATACCTTTCAAGTTTTACTGTTCTTTCTTCATCTTATTTCCCATCGAAAATAAATGAAAAAAACCAAGTGTACTTTAACAAGGGCCTACTACAGTTTTACATTTTTTTTTATATTTTATTTGGAGCTGCAAGTCAAAATTAATTAAGATATCAATTTGATTAATTTTTGAATAAAATCGGCTTTTACATTACAAATTGAGATTTGTGCGTAAGTATCATAAATTTCTAACACAAAAGTTACTCTTCAAAGGACCTAACTGGCACAATAGACCGAAAATGACTTATCATTCTTTTCTTGACAAAATTTACGATTACAAAAACCCAACAAAAAAGATTTAATATTAAGATTAGTATTTAAAGAAAATTAAAATAGTTTTTAAAAAATGTGTTAACATATTCAAGTGTAGTGTAGCGTTGGTGATAATTCTAATTAATTAATAACTTACTGAATAAAAGCCAAAAAACTGACTATTTAATGATACGATTCCAAATTTATACGCTTATACGCATAAACAATCATAATATGTAAACTTTAATTCAAATAAAATTTTGGGTAAAACTTGGAAAATAAGACTTAGAATAACCGGTATTATTTTGCTATATATCTGAATTTGTTATTGTAATTATAAAGTATTTAATTTTTTTAAATTTTCTTTATTTTAAGAAAGAATTTATTAAATTTTTTTATGAAGGTAATGTAAAAAATAAAATTTTTAATTTAAAAATTTTAAGGCACTCACGTCATATTGATGTAGTCCCTTGAACGTAACTATAACACACTGCTTCAGAATCACAACACAACCTTTAGCAGAGAAATTTGTATCTAAATAACTTCTTGTAAGAAAGCATGTCGAGATAGTGGGGATTGTCCAGTGCCTTTACTTTCGTCATTTTTTTAATAATCTTACACAAATATTTGATTTGGTAAATTAAATTAAAGCTCAACAATTATTCTTATGTAACAATTCTATTAAAAAATCAATCATTAGAACAACATCCTGTTTCAGGAGCGGTTTTATTGTTTTTAAGAGAGATCTGTGATGAGATACAAAACTGGAGTAAAAGTAAATCGAAAACGAAAAGAACTCATTAGAGAAACGCCTTAGGCACAAAAGTGAAATGGTATCTGGACCAGACATGTGACAGGTGAATAAAACTACAATTGTTGATAGGAACTGTATATTTCTTAAATTGCACCACATAAAAAGGTGTATAAAAAACTAATGCAAAACGCGGTCTGTAAGTAGCCCTATTTTGATTTTTGCAAGTTGTTATAACTTGCACAATTGCAATAAAAATATTAAAAATGAAAACAAAACATAAAAACAGAATCGAAAAGCCACAAAAGAAACATAAATTTATATGCACAAAAGGTGGCAGAACATAAAACTAAATAAAATCATTAGAAACACAATCTACCTAAATAAAAATGATGAGTGTCGCATGTGGCAAAAAAATTAACTTCTAAAATTGTCGTCACCATGCGATGGACTCACAACCTTAATAACTAACGTTAATTTTACAATTAATCAGTCATTATGAAGTGAAAAATACTTTTCAAGTCTTTATATCTAATAATACTAATTATTTTTAAAAATTATAATTATTTTTATCATTGGCCGTAGGCCGATGATTATAAACATTCCATCAGCATTTATTTTACCTTTATAGTTGCTGATAGAGAACCACAGATAGTTTAAAATAATTAAAACATTCATAATATAACAAAATTAATCAAAACATGGTAAAATTAAGCATGTTATGCCACACTTTTACTTAACACAGTGAAAATGGCGACTAATTAAAGGTTGTCCACAGACAACACCAGGTAACGATCGAACATTGCTTAGCAAAATATTCCTTTTTTACTACAAGGCTACAATTAAATACTAAAGCGACTCTACGACACCGGTCTCGACTCTAGAGCCACAAAATCAAAAACCTCTAGCAAAAAATAGAACCAACAAAAACTCTATTCAGTCTTAAAAGTCAATCTTAATTGGTAACTTGCAATTCCAGTCAAAAAATTAACTAATGAGGTCAGTTATTACCTGAGAAGAGAACAAACCCTGAGTCAATTCACCTAAACTATGAGTATATTTCAGAAAATCTGAACCCTAGCATTCGCAAAATCTACGACAATTATTCGACCGGTAGGACTCAAACACAGACCACTAGGTCTATCGAATTCCCCAGGACCTTTACCGGGCCGCCCTAACTGAAACAGGAAATTCCCAAAACTGTCAAACACCTGAATCCGGTGATTTTTCGAATCGGCAACTACGATATTCCCTTGGTCGTCGCAAATTATCCCTTGGGGGCGCAAAAATTGCTTGTCTTTCGACCCCTCCTCGCCGAGGAACTGCGCTCGGACAAAGTCCTTATCAATGATGACAATTCGATGGTTATTAAAATCTGTAACCATCACGTTTCCTGAAGGAGTAAAGCAAACGCCACGAGGACAATCAAAAAACTTCCACATCGAGGAGTTTCCTTCGAACCCGTATTTGTTGATGAAAGCACCAGCACCGGTAAATAGCTGAATTCGGTGATTACGAGTATCAGAAACAACGATATCTCCTTGGGAATTGCACGCAACGTCCCAGGGATAATTGAATTGCCCGTTTTGTGTTCCCTTTTCACCGAAAGTCAGTATAAAACTCCCGTCCATTTTGAAAATTTGGATACGATGGTTGTCTTTATCTGCCACTACGATGTGATTAACTGGGCTCACAGTGATCCCAGCGGGCCGTTCAAATTGCCCCAAACCGTTTCCTTGTTTTCCAAATTTGTACAAAAATTTGCCGTTTGAGTCAAAAACTTGGATTCTGTTATTGCTTCTGTCTGTTACGATGATATGCCCCAAGCTGTTACAACACACTCCCCAGGGGCGGCACAATTGCCCGTCTTCCACCCCTTCTTTGGCAAAAATAAGCGGAGAGGTATTGCCCACATGCTTGACACTCACTTGATCTACAACGCCATACAGAGGTCGACAATTTTGATTAATATCAGACAATTTTAAAATTTCGGTGGATTGGAGCGCGAGGGGAGTGGAAGGTTCGGGACCCCAGGTCATGGTAGAGGTTGTGGTGATGTTGCCTAAGGAGTTAATAGCGGTGAAGAGACCGTTGTCGACTGCTGTGAACCGGATGTAGTCGTCTTCGCATGGAAGGAGTTCGGATTGGACCGAACGGATTGATTTTAGCTCGTTGTAGGCTTTTTCGTTGGCGATGATAAATTCGCTGTTGTTGGAACTGGCGAAAGATGCGTTGAGGATGTTGGAGACGTAAGTTAAGCGAGCTTGAGCTAAACGCAGACGTTCCATTTGAGAGAGGAGACGGTAGGCTTTGTAACGTTGGATTTGTTCGATTTTGCTTACGAGTTCTTGGGCGCGGCGTTCTAAGGCTGTTACGTATCTGAAAGGAAAATTTGGACGTGAAAATTTATATAAAAAAAAGATTAACAGTTTTTAAAAATGTTAAAATGTCACAGTAATATCTATTAGATAACAAAATATTAGCCTCGCCTATTATGGTAGTCACTAAGTTTGAAATTACTCCAACTACATATTGCTAGAGGATTGTGTAATCTATTTAATAAGAATTCGAATTTTTTAATTTAATTATGCAAAGTTTATTATTTATCTATTATTATTGTTGTACAAAAAGGTTGTTTATATCTCCTGATATGAATTCCATGATATGATATGAAAATATGAATTCTATACTAGTAATTTTTACAATGTTTCTTCGTTAATATCAGACTGCCTTGGGGATGCTTTTACAAAAAATAAAAAGCGAAACGTGGGCTTGATATAAGATATTTTTATTAGTCCTAATCCTGTCAAACTTATCTGAATCAATAAGTTGCTTATATCTTCTGCGGAATGTCATTGTTGTATTGTACAGGGTGAGTCTGTTAAAAGTTTATCTAATTAACTATTCTCAAAAACTAGTTATCACACCGACTTCACGGTTTGTCATTAAAAACTTTGTTTTGTTAAGCAGATTATTAATACTTCATTTAACAGTATCACTATAAAATAATTACTGCCTATGCCTATGCATCTAATGATTACTATAGAAATAACTCTGCTTACGATCTCTAGGACCGTAAGCGCGGAATGTAAGGAAAATTCCTCTAAATCCTTTGGCAAAAAATTTAGGAAACTGTAAATTAAAATTAAACATGTTTTTGTTTATTGTTATACTATCATCGGTTGCATAAACGTCAATCCAAATTGGTGAACCATTAGGCTCTGATTAATTTAAAATGCGGTACTCTGATTGGTTAAAAATGCGTTACGAGCCATCAATTTTGATTGAGATTATGCTGGGATAACTATATAATTAGAAAAACTAGTGATATTAAAAGCAGAATCGAGAGTGATATTTCAATGAAATGATTTTTCAGGCATTGAATTACATCACCAGGTTTAAGATTCGGACAAAAATAATAGAGATATATATTTTTTAAATAATGAAGATGTTTGCTTTAATAGTGTTTCTAGAGTGGTATCAGAGTAATAAAAAAATGTGCTAAGAATATTAAGTTGCCAATTTTTTTTTTTGTTAAAAACAGGGCTTTCGTATTTCTAACCCGACTTGTTATTTTTTTACTAAAAAAATTATTTTAATTTGTAAATTATTGAAATAAAAGTCTTTGAATAAGGTTTTTATATTAAGGTATCTTCACAGATTGTTTTTTATTAAAAATTAAAAGTTAATAACAAAACATCTTGATGCAGCATTGCCGTTACTCGCCGTTACTCGACTATGAGGGTGCAAGACCTACCTCTTAGCTTCTCTGTATAACCCCAGGTTCTTGGAAAAAATAGCGATTTACCCAATCTTGCGTTAAAAGATTTACTGAAAATGAGAATTAATCGGTTTTGACTCAAATTTTTTACTGTGTAAGCAAGTACTGTCACTAAATCGAACAATAAAACCAAATATTTTTTTTATTTTTCTACAATAAATAATACGCCATTATTCCCAAGAAAGCGGATGGGACAAAGAAACTGTAGGGTTCAACCTATTGTGAAGTATAACCTGGCAATGTTGCTTCAAAATAGGTCTTACAAAACGGATACTTTATTATTTTTTGCGATTATCTACAATTTTTTTGAAATATTTCTTTTCACAACATTATAAATAATGTAAATTTTATATTTTTTCAACAAACTAAGATGAATTAATTAATATTCATTAGAAGAAATTTTAGGAAAATTCTGATAAAATTTACATGCGTAGAGAATAAACAAAGTTTTTAGTGGCAAACCCTAAAGTCGGTGTGATAACCAGTTTTTGAGAAAAGTTAAGATAAACTTTTAACAGATTCACTCTGTGTACTCAAGACTTTTTATCAAATAGTAATGCTATCTTTAGTTCTCAAGCAGCAAAAAAATTATGTTCTGCAACCCTCCGAAAAATATACAGTGTGTCAATTTTAAAAGTTGCAATCGGCAATATCTCTAGAATTGAAAGAGTTATTGAGAATCACTTAAAACCGTTTCGGTGGTTGCCAGGGGGAATCAAAATGACATGGTAAGTGACGCACCTCCACCCACCCTTTAAGCCACAGCCACCCCAACTTGAAAATTTTAAATGGCACTACCCTACTTGTGATATATCGTTGGAAAGCTCATAACAAACGCTTTCCAAAAATGTTATGCAAAAGCCTATTTGACAAAGTCATTTTTCCAACTCGAAAAAAAGACTTTAAATTTTCATTTTTGTTATTCGCTGTAGTAAATAAACTCTAATCGAAACTAAAATAAAACATTGCCCAAGTGATTAAATTTTATTAAATGCTATAATAAATGTTGAAGATGATTTCCGTTGTTGCTAAACAAAAATAGAGCCTGTTTTGAAATTCTTCACGAACTTTTTGAAAAGTTTCTCTGCGAATAGCTCGACACTCTTGAATGATTCTTTGTCTCAATTGTTCAAGTGAGTCTACTTTTGTTTTATAAACCACAGACTTTAAATGGCCCCATAAAAAAAATCCAGTGGTGTAAGATCTGGTGACCTAGGAGGCCATTCAATAGGTCCTCTCCTCCCAATCCATTGATCTGGGTAGTGGTTATCCAACCATTGCCTAACTGGAAGTACATAGTGTGGAGGTGCTCCATCTTGTTGAAAATGCAGTAGATGTTCATTTAATCCTGGATTTTCCAATTCGTCCAATTGATTTTTAAGCTCCTGAACTATAAGAGGCTCTATGGTTGTCTCCAGCATATTAGCGTATTGTTCGCCGTTCAAATTGCCATCAATAAACAGAGGTCCAATAATGGCATTTCCTAGTATCCCAGCCCAAACATTTAGTTTTTGTGGATACTGCGTATGTCCCTCTCTAAATATGTGAGGGTTTACATCACTCCAATACCTGCAGTTTTGTTTATTTACGTTTCCATTTAAATAAAACGAACATTCATCCGAAAAACAAATGTTTTTTACGAATAATGGTTCGGTAATGCATTTTTCAGTAACCAATTCACAAAATTCAATGCGCCGATCCGGGTCGTCATCGCCAAGTTCTTGGAGAATTTGCATCTTATAAGGATAAAATTTATGAAGTTTCAATACCTTTCGTACTGATTCGTGTGATAATCCAGTTTCCCTAGCTGCGTGACGAATTGACATTTTTGGATTTATAGCATATTGTCCAAGTACTTCAATTTGGGTTTCCACACTGAGTACTCTTGGTTGACTTCTTTTTTTGTTCTTAACAGATCCTGTTTCCTTAAATTTGGCGACTAACTTCTGAACGTACGCATGACTGACATGTTTTTCTGGATATTTATTATTAAACACTGTCGCTGTTCGAAGAGCACAACAATTTTCAGAACCGTAAATAAATATCAATTCAACACGCTCTGCCGTACTATAAACCATTGTCAATTTTTGACAATTTACGATATCGTTACCAGGTAACATTTAATAAATGAAATGTATAAATCTACAAAAACAGATACATTATAATCTAAACCCAATAAACATAGGAGTGCAAAAACCATAATGTATTGTCATTTTGATAAGATTCAGAACACAAAAAAATCACAAAAAAAAGAAACGTAGTCTTTAGGATTTAAATCATATTTTTGGTTGTGTATTTTGTCAATAACGTCAATTTTTCCTTTAGGACATTGCATAACACAAATGAAAATTTAAAGTTTTCTTTTCGAGTATTTGGAAAATGACTTTGTCAAATAGGCTTTTGCATAACATTTTTGAAAAGCGTTTGTTACGAGCTTTCCAACGATGTATCACAAGTAGGGTAGTGCCATTTAAAATTTTCAAGTTGGGGTGGTTGTGGCTTAAAGGGTGGGTGGGGGTGTGTCACTTACCATGTCATTTTGATTCCCCCTAGCAACCACCGAAACGGTTTTAAGTGATTCTCAATAACTTTTTCAATTCTAGAGATATTGCCGATTGCAACTTTTAAAATTGACACACTGTACATATACACTGTATTAGCCGCAAAATTCGTTTTCGCGGCCGTTGATTATTTCGGCGAAATATAATATTAAATTATTATTTTTAACTAAATACATATTTTATGCTTGCATCACAAACAGTGCGTTTATCAATGGAATAAGAATATACAACGCTTTCTTAGATTGAAAAAAAAAAAAACAAGATCCTTGCTGCTGCTACTCACCATATCTAAGAATCTTTTTGTAGATCTTTATTGGTGTGTTTAATGAAACAAAAAATAACACTATTTTTACATAGGACGCGCGTTTCGATAACAATGTTGCCATCCTCAGGTGAGAGTGAGGATAAAACTCTATTTTCCAGTTCGATTTTTACCCAAGGATGAACACAGTTGTCGAAAGTCATGCCGTGTTTATAACGTACATTTTTTGTTTTATACGAGGACGCGAAACAAAAAAAAGGGTTTTAAAAACCGCATTTCATTGCTTGTTTTGTGTGCGATTTTCATAAGCTCAGTTTTAAATTTATATCTTTATGTACAAAGTACCGACTTTTTTCTGTACAGACGTACTAGTTTTGTTTGATGTTCGTAGAAGAGGCACATTAATTTTTTTTGCATGCACGGTACGATTGAATAAATTATTAATTTCTTTTTTTTCGATTTATTTTCTAATTTTCTAAAGTACCTAAGTATATTTCCAACAGACAACAAGAATTTGTGAAAGTAAATTCAAAACAGAAACACCTTTTACAAAAAATTCAAATTCTGAAGATATTTTAAGTCTGTTACTGACATTTAATTACCAATTTAATAAAGCAGAATTAATTAGACAAGAGTAATAAACTTCATTTAACCAATTAATTTAGTATAATAGAAAATCTGAGCTTCCAAATTAATATATCAACAATGGCATTTTAGGTAAATTTATTATAGAGTAATTCATTGAATAATTAAATGTGTAAAGTGAAAATACCTTCAGGTTATAGGATAAGAGACACACATGCTTTTCTTTGGGTCATATTATGCAATATAGTTCTCTTTGAAAAATTATATATTGCGTAATTTCCTGTTACATTAATGTTATAAATATTGTGTTTGAAAGAAAACAAGTAGGACCTATCGAATGATTTAACTTTAGAAAATTTTCACTGTACTCTGAGAATTTTATGAATTTAGATCAAGAATTGGATTAATTTAAACGATGTAACATTCTTGTCCGTTTAGAAAGTAGATAACGCGTCGGTTATCAATTATCATTGTTATACTTACTTTTTAAAGACATTTTGTACATCTACTGTCGTTTTCTGCAACTTGAGATGTATTTTCGTAGACATAAATTTAACATTTTCCATTGCTTCCGCAACTGCCGTCATTGCACTTCTAGTTTCATTATTTAATTTGGTATGCATTAGAATAGTATTATCGCTTTCTTGGATATACGACAACTCGTGCGAAACGTGGTCACTTAGGACACAGTCGCTGCAGGCTGGTATATAACATGTTGCACAAAATACCCTATTAGGCTCTCGATGAATATCACAGATTGTGTTTATTGCGGAGCAAGGACTGGTCCTGGTCTGTAACAAATTCCAAAATTAGATAAAATAGATTTTGATGGGAGCTTAGGGTACCTCGGGCGAGCATACCGCTGAGTCGATTGTCGTAGGTGAAGAGATGAGAGTGTTTGAGAATTTGTTAATTCGGTGATCTTTGGTTACTCGAACGCGTTGGTGGGCTCGGACGCAAGGATCGCAAAGGAGTTCTGTACAGTCGATGCATCTTGAAGTCGCTTTGGCTCCTTCATCGCAGTTCCCGCATATGTCTTGCAAAGACAGCGATATGATGTTGCACACCAAACTGTCCATGTCGTTGCAATTAGAGGCAGACGAACATGTGGAAGTCGGGTTACTGTTGCAAGACATCTTGGGACTGGTGAAGATTTCCTAGTGGACGTCGACTGCAAAAAGGAGATACGTCAGTAATAAGGGTGTTCCAATTAAACACAACTACTGTTCTTCATTAGCACAACGCATCCTTCAGCGTCATGTAAGGCTTTGTGAACGAAATAGTTGCCTATGTCTTGCATAATTTGAAATACGTACCGCGGGTGGACAAAAAGGACTGACAAGATGACATTTGCATAACGTCAAAAAAAACTAAATCCAAGTTTTTATTACAAAATTGACATCTACCTACTGAGTTAAAGTACGTTTTTTCATTTTGTTGTAAAGGATGCATATAAATGAATATCTCATCCAGAGTGTTTTGGATTTTTGAAACACAAGCTATTTTGATGAAAACACAAGAATTCACAAGCTATTTGATGGGATATTCATTTATAGCCACCCTTACTATTTATAAACCGAGGAGATGAAGTGATTGAAAAAATATTTTCTATATATTATTATGAATATATTATAATGAATAGTAAGGCAAAAAACATCCAGCTATTCTTAATAAGTTAAATGGACAAAAAATGTTAGGACAAAAAATCTAAACTTAATATACTTCGTCACTACCATTTTTGGCAGTGACCATCTGCAACATATTGATAACAACAGGGCCCTTCTTAGGCATCTAGCTTCATCTGTTCTCAAGGATAAACAATTTTTGTTGCAATTCTTCTACAAGTGCAAAGTCATTTTTATACCTACATAATTTTTTCCCACGGCAAAGTATGCACTTCTTTCGCATCAAAGAACTCTAATAATGACAATACCATTGACAAGACGCACAAGATTAAATTGTCAAATAATTATGCAATATTTATGAAATTTTCAATTTTTGTGGTACTCATTGAAACAAGCGTTCTTGCAAATTTTCAAACCTTAACCTCAAATCATTGATAAAATATGAATTTTTGAAAGAAAAATGGCGTCTTTTTTCAAATGCTTGTAATTTCACGAAAAATTGAGCAATCTCATTTTTTATATTGTGTTTCTAAATGTACTTTATAAAAAAAGTTAATAAAAAAAATTATAATGATAAATATTTTTTAATAATCATACTAAAATTTCATTTTTGAAAATGTGTGTCAACAGATTATTTTTTTTTTTGATAAAATCTATTACATATTTATTCTACGATTTTTCAGACCAAGCTCATCGTAGGTAATTGATTTGTTCTGTGTTATTTTAATTTTTGAAATCAAGAAAAATAACTTTTTTTTTCGCGAAAAATGCAACTATTTTATTTTATTTATTTATTTTTTTTCAAACTAATATATTGCGAAAATAAATCGCAGAGAAAGATTAGAAGCCTTAAGAGGAATCCGTACGGCAACATTATAGGTGCTGTGTAGAAGATCCGATTTCCTCATAAAATTGGTCTTAAATATTAACTTTAAAAAAAATAAAAATGTCATTGGAAAGCTCATTTAATATTCTATGCTTCTATAGTGTTAAGATTTTTAAAAAAATTATCTCATTTTTAACTATTAAGGTAAGAACTTTGCTGTTTTTTGGTCATTTCCAACATCAATTTTAATAGGTAAGTACATAAAAAATTAAAAAAACAGCACTAGAGAAGCATAGCGTGATCTTTTTCTATTAAGAAACTGCATTTTTTTTAAGTTAATTTTACTTTTTATTTTAAGGAGAATTCGAAACCCTTGCAATGCATTATTTTGTAGTAGTAAAGTGCTGTCTCTGGTGAAAATTTGTTAAAAATCTGAGTCTCCTCCTACCGGTACACTCAAGTAAAAACATTCAAAAATTAGGTACTAATAGAAATAATTTTTCGGATTTTCGCTTCACAACCCTTTAAGACACATAACGTATACCGAAAAAGCAACCTCTCAAAATGTAATAAAAATTTAAGAAACGCAAAATGTTTTATACCATTTCATTAAAATCTTCTAAAACAAATTATATTTTTAAAAATTATATCTCTTTAATTTATTATTATTACTACATTATGTCACTGCTGAAATAAAAATATTAACGCGAAAATAACACGCTAGATAAACCTTTTAATTTTTCTCTCACACTTTATAATTTACGCCCTAATATTAAAAAATATATATCCTTACATACACTAGATTACTATTGTTTTCTTTAATAAAAACGAACGGTGAAACAAAAGTAAATAATATTTTATAAAATGCCGAAAAAATGACATTTACGTTTTTTTTTTCCTGGAAATACTTGGTCCTTGGTCTATTATGTCTTCGATACGTTCCAGATGTTTGCACCGACCCTTATGGTAGTGTTTTCCGGAGAGCCAAATGTTGGTAATAAGGTTTACTGTGACAAAGTGACATTTTTGTATTTAGTGAATAAACTATGTTACACTGAATTAGTTTATAGTTATTGTTAATATAAGTTATTATTAGTTTAGTTTTAAGTGTGATTTGTTGCAAAAACTATATTAAAATAAGTAAATTCTCATTAGCTTTATACAATAAATAAAACATGGCAAAAAGATAAAGCAAAACAAGATTACATCTTTCAACGAAACGCCGAAGAAGTAATAATTTGTTAGAATACAACATGTAAGTTTTATTAATTAATACATATTTTATTTTTAATTGTCACAAAATTTGTGGATTGAAAACGACATAATATAAGTATTTTAAAAATCGTTTCTAAACTAAATATAATTAAATAAAATTAAAAATTTTTTTAGATGTAAAAAAACTGAATTGCCATCATAATATACATACTTCATTAATACATAGTTTTTAATTCTTGAATTATTTAATAAAATCTGATTTTTGAAACCAGTTGTATCCTAATACCTTTTTATATTCTTATTTTTTACTTTTTTATATTCTTTTATATTACTTACTTTTACTTAGATACTTTTCTATATTCTTCTGACAAGAACACTATGTCTACCTCTTTCTTCCACGGTTAACTGAGAGGATTTTTGAATCGCTCGTTACTATATTATAGGGTGTGTCAAAAGTCGCGAATTTCCTTTAGTGAGCTGATTCCCACCATTAAAACAATCCAAACCTTAAAGAAAAAAAATTTCTAACTTCAAAATTTGAAAAGTTATGAGTATTTGAATTTGCAAAAAAATTGAAATTGTCTTGATATAGTTAAAAAAAATCTGAAAAAATCAAAAAAAAAAAAGAAACAATATAGCATTTGAAATGATTACGTATTCATAAATCTCAAGAAAATACCAAAATCTCTAGAAAATACAAAAAAAAAAAAACAAGAGAATCGATTTTTTTAAAATAAATTTTTGTGTTCCTTGAGGGTTTCCCATGTATCCCTCCAAAGGAAATTCGCGACTTGTGACACACCCTATAGTTGCCAAGTTTCAGATATTCGAAAGAAAGGATGTCATTCTTCAATTTCAAAAGTTGAAATAACTGAACAAATAACTTTAAGCTTGGTCCTAAAAACTGTACCGGGAGATCAAAAATTAAATGGATTGCAGGTACTCTAGATCGTACTATGGATACCGAAACGAGTATTAACTAATATTAAATAGTCTCGTACAGTAATTAAAAAGATATATTGATGGGATCTGTCAATTGTAATTCGGACCCATTTTAAGAATTTAAGACACAGTTACAGTAGCGAAGCCTAATTTAGAACTGAGAGGTTGGTTAATGGAATTTGGGAACAAAGCCAGGGATTATATTTTGAAAATTTTCGGAAGAAGCACTTTCTAGAGCTAGCGTTAGTGAGCATGCCTTGAAAATTGTATTGGTGTATTTCAAATAACCGGATCTGTATCGCATAAAAAAGTGTTGGTAGACCTTCTGTTAAAGAATTAGGAATTATTTTTATTAGGAATTTGAACAGCAGGAAAGATTGAATAATGAATGGAGTTTCCTAGCGCACATCTAACAGTGTGTTTGGTACTTTGGTAAGAGTTCTGAACGATCTGATCGAAATGCATAGAATCACATATTTAGAATCATTACTAATGTTTATCAAATGAAATCTTCAAACCAACGCACTTGAACTTTTTTTACAATATTTTGATTTTGAGAAAATGAGAATGAAAAACTTTCAATTTGATAATACAAAAGCTCTAGGTGATAAACTAGCTAAAATTAATGGAATACCTTAACAAACTTGTGAGAAAATGCTAGATAGACTTTTTAGTTATTTATTAAACCACTGACGTAACGAGACTGATTTTGACAAATTGATTTAAAAAAATGATTCAAACCAAGACAATAAATATATTTTAAGCCACAAACACCTAGATCCATTAAATTCTTGATATCTCGACACTTTGTGACCATTTTGGGCAAAGTAATAAGAAACCAGCAAGTCGTTCATAAAAAGGTTTACTTCAAATTTTGGATGCTTATTGGTTTCTCTCTGACAAAAAACAGTAAAACAGCCCTTACCTTTAGTTATATTTCAGTAAAAATGTTCAGTATAATTCAGTAAAACTTTTTTTATTGCTTGAAATATCATATTTACCCCCTATGCCTCTGACATTTTAAGCAGGCATGTTGGTCACTTTTACAAAAAAAACTGTTCATTTTTTTAATAAATCAAACATTAAATGACACATTTTGGTGACAACCGAAGCGCGTCAAAGTGTTTTATGCCTCATTAATAAGTCATTAATAAATCAGCAGTTTTAATGTCTAGGCAATAAAACAGAAACTTTACTACCTGTCAGTGTCCTTCAGTTGTAATAAAAATTTGTCGTTCAGTTTCATATTACGAAAAGAAACCTAAAGTTTAATTGATCTACAAACTAGTTAGTAAAACTAATAATTTGTTAATGAATAAATATTTTTAGTAATTTTTTGCTAATTTGGGTTACTCAATTATTTTTTTATGGCAAATAAGGCTACAGCGTGCAACTTAAAAATATTTTCGATAATATACAGGTGCTTCAATGCAAAAAAAAACATGTAAACATTTGATTATTACGTATTTAAAAAAATTGGTATTTTAAAATTTCGTCAACTGACGTCAAAGACTTTTAATCTGGACTATTTTAATAAGGAGTATCTACGTGTTATATCCTGGTTTTGGAGATGCTCGAAATAAAAAAGAACCTACGGGAATATCTATTTTATGTTGATAAATGAAGTTGTATGCTTATAATATATTAAAATTAATTAATTTTGTGTTTTAAAATTGTCAGGTTTGTTGTAAATAAAAAAATAAAGTAGTTTTGGGAAACAACTTTGATTAATGAAGTGAAAGCCAGCCATAATTCCGGCCATTAATTAGTTGGATTCGTAAATTAGTGTAGCAGAAATAAACGTAAATTTTTTTCTTGACTTTAAAAACAAAAAAATATACAGTCCAACAATTAATTTCTAAGTATAATACGATAACAATTGATTTACTTATGTATGCAAATATTGCAAATAATGTAAAACTTTTCTTTAACTTTTTTTATTTTTATAGTAATAAAATAACTAATAAGCAAGAAATGTAAAATACGTTTTACTATTATCTCTCCATGACGTAAATTTTAACTTAGTTACCATTACACAGGGTGGTTCATTTTCGTTGATTCCGAGCAGCACGTTTACATTATTAAGACAGATATTTGCATCTTTCATTAAATTTGCTTAATACCCTTGAAAAAGATTGTTCAGAACTCCTAAAAATAGGTTTTATTATTTTTGGTTAGAACAGTTACCAAGAGAGGCATAAAATAAAAAACACATTAGTAACACTTTTAAAGATTGTCATTTGTTTTGATATTAACCTGCTATTTTTATCTTCATAAAATACCTTGAAATAATAAAAAAGTGCTATACTTTTTGTTAAACTCAAAAAATGCTTTTTTTAAATACCTACTTTGTGTTTCCGAAAAATCATTCAAGTAAATAAAAGACTATTTTGCCTGGCCGGTTTCGCCTTATTTTTAGCATTTTCAAAGCTTGAAAAATCAAAAAATATTTTTTTGACAACAAATACCAAATAAAAGTAACAACATACAAAATTTGTCATATTAATATTGTTAATAAAAATAAAAATGTTTATGTTTAACTTATTTGCAATCTAAAAAAACACTTTAGTTTAGTTATCAACTAAAAGCACAACAATTACAAAAAAGACGAAAATTTGCGTTTGAACAGCATTATGTTTTTTTTTGATTTTTCTCAAAAACATACATTTTATCAAAATTTTGTAAGAGCCAAAAAATTTTTTTAATTCTTTATTAAAAAATAGTTGAAGCATGTTTTTCGGATAACATTACATTAAAGTTTTAAGCGAGATTCTTTAGATACATATACGAGTACTCTTATTTGTAAAAATTAATCTTTCAGTTAAGCATTGAGTTAATAATAAGACTGGAGGGAGTGTAGACAAAGAATGTATGGTGACAACATATATCGAGAGAGACAGAGCTATTGGTAGGCAAAACATTGACTGGCAGCATTAGCGGTGTATTTACCGTGTTAGTTAAAGGTGGTATTTGCATTTAAACCAGTGTTAAAATCACAAAAATTTGTATATTTCTAAACAATTTTGTTTATAAGAAGTGTTTTAAACAATTTTAGATATTATGTGTCCAAATAAATTAAATATTAACTTGTAAAGTATGAGTGTTGTATGCACAATAAAGACTTAGCGCTCATATGTTTACGTTATTAAAATAAAAATTTATTGTCTTGTCTTATTGTTCCTTTATTTTCAATTTGAAAGTTCTTGCCTACCAGCAAGTGATCTTTCTCTTTCTCACACTATAATCTGAAATTATACTATCTCTCTCCTATGTGGTCACCGCAGCTCGCATCGGCGACGTATACGCGAGGCTCCATTCAGTGTTATTATTATTCGATCTATGCAGTTAAGCAAATTTAATGAAATTTGGCTCCAATAAGATAATTTTTTTAATAAGGTATACACTTTGTTCAAATTTCATTGCGATACGAGATATTTAAAAAAATCTCAAAACGTTCAATTTTGGTTAGCTGTAACTTTTTATAGAAGCGCCGCAGAACAATAACTTTACCGGCTTCCATCTTTTACTGGTCTAGGATAATAGTGGCAAAATTTGTGGAAATTTTATGGAAATTTGTGGAAATAATTCTGGAACACCCGTATAAGTCAATCTACTTATGTATGTAGTAAGAATTTTGGGATCATTTCCAGAACATGAGGCAATCAGATTATAACTTTAATGTGATATCTATTAAACACTATCTTTAAATGATAATATAATGAAGTTAATTTAAAATCAGTCAGTTTAAATTAAATAAATGTGTTCTGACATTGATTAATCTGAACAATAATGGTAAACATCTGTTGCATATAATTACGATTTCACAATAATAACGTTTAAAATTGATAGAAAACACAAAATCAAGATTTTTATTTTTTAAATGGTACTCGTATTGGGGCCAACATTCTAGTTCATTATAAAAAAGTTTCTTCTATAATAATAAAGTTGTAAGAGATTATTTTTATTTGCACTTGTTATACATTTTTTTATTTATTATAAGTGCAAAATCCTAATCCACCTCGCATCTCTTTTCACCCCCCTTTTATGCTTGTGAATTTTTGCTGAAACGAATCGTATTCCACCATCAGCCTTGAACAAACATACCCAACCCCGAAAGCAACCCATGGCAGGTAGAAAAAGCACAAAATTATAGGCGAATGTCCCTCAAATCTTTCAGCCTCTTAACTAATACGGGTATAATAATACGTAGGCCTGCAAAACACCGATGGTCACCAGATGCTTAGATGCGAAACGAGTTTTTCCCCAACAATAAACTCTACAATGAAATTTTATGGCCAATGCTTTTCAAAATCCGGATCTTTTTACAACAAGTGAACATGTGGCTAGAATTTCAAGTAAAAGAGAAATTTTTAAATTCGATAAAAAAAACAACAGTTATTGAGCCTGTATTGAGACTGAAGGGTGGATCCGAAGAAATAAGAATTATTGAGTTCTTGGAAAACGAATCAGGGGTGCCGCCACACATGCGCTTTGCTATTTTACACCCCCAAATCTTAACACCGGGGTTCCACTACCAATAATAAAATCATAAAAACTAAATTTCAGATAATTAACACCAAGTAATAACTAAACTGAAATTTTTTTGATTAGAATAAAAAAAAAATGCTTCAGTTTATCTTTTTCGTATAATTTGAGCAAACTGATATCTACTGTACAAAAGACCAACATTTTTAGAACTTCTGAAATGAACAATATCTTTTTTTCGAATGTAACAATAATAATCTGTATATTTTTGAAACGTCTATTAAGTGATTAAAACTGAGTAATTTTTACAACTTATTAGTCGTTTTTTGATAATAATTATTAGATAATACTGTATTATAATAATATAATAATTTTTTAAATGTAGAAAGCTATGATTTTCTAAACAAAGTATACTGATTAGTGATTAGTAATTTGGCTGTTAAAAAAAATGCTGCCTGGCGAAAAATTTCTTTTGTTTTGCATGTTATCAATGGATTAATGTAATCGTGATCAATATAAATTTATGGGATTAAGCAGCCAACAAAAAATTGAAATTTTTAGCATTTTTTTCATCATTTAGTTGTTTCAAACATTGTTTTCAGTAACAAAAATGCATATCAACATAATAAAGAACCTCAATAGATAAATCCATCAATTTGATATGAGTTTCAAATAAAAATTTATTATTAGCAATAAATAAATTTTACTGCTAACATAATGAGTATTTTTTATTGATCGCGGTGTATAATAATCGTCATATAAAGCTTATTTTTTCTTTAAATCAATTGTCAGTGTCAAAAATTCTGAAATTATGTTGGAACCCTGTTAGATTGCCATGGAAACGAAACTAAAAAGGCTAATTTTAAATGGAGTTACCAACCTTAAAACACTTTGACAATTGATTTTAAGAAAAAATGAGCTTTAAAATTTAACACTTCAAAATTGGCACCTACTGTCACATTAAAGTTATTAAAAATAAACTACTTTGGACTTTAGGAGAAGTAAAACCCTCAGTGGTTTTAATCATTCATCAATTGATCTTTGCCAATAAAAACCTTTAGAAGTCTAGATTGAGCGTGGATATATCGTTAACAAACGAAAGAATAACATTTTTAATTTATTTTAATTTTAGAAACGTCGGAAATGTAATATTCAGCTTTTTTAGTTAATATTTGTTTTCTCATTTATATTTTTCTTCTGAACTTGTTGCATACCTTTGTTTTATCTACTTCTTTAAAGTTTTGTTATCGTTCTATTTTTAACTAGGCATTTTGCAATATTTGGACATTCATTACGAAACTGCGGCATTTTTAGACGTAAGGCACGTCTATTTCCGTCTAGAATGACTATTCTTACTTACAACTACTGTAATTAACAATAACAACCTTAATAAAGGATTAATTTATATGCTACAATTCTTAAAACATTGAGAAAATATTTTCAATTCTTAGTTAACTTTTAATGATCGCTATTCTATGTACAGCTTTGTTCAACTCTTAACGTAAAAGAGGCGCACTCGAGATTTGCTTTAATTCAATCCATGGATATAAAATTCATTGATTGATGAGAAATAACTAACAAGAACTTTCTACAATTTAATTCCGATTATTTTGTCCTCTGCTTGTCTTTTCCGCGTTGCCCGATCGTTGAATCTCGATTCTCGAGCGCTTGACTGTGACATTAGAACTGAACAAGACTGTACTTAATACAGATTTAGTTAACATGGAAGGAGACAGATACAGTGGTCATGCCTGAGAATTACGTGATGTCGTTTAAAATGTTAAGACTGACTTTCAAATTTTTTAAATTTTGTTGATTACTAGGCAAAGTGAAATTAAATTATTATTCTTTTCTTACTACATCTGTTATTGACTACAATTGTAGCACAAAACAGAGAGTTTTCAGCTTATTTTTTAGCATTTATCTCTGATAGTTATTAAGGTGATATTAGTAACTTTGAATGAACAAAACACTAATTTTATCGTAACCTACTTTGTTTAAACGACTTTGGCATTTCTCACTATTCTAGTGAATCTAAATCAGACAAAAAAGAATAACATTTTGAATGTATGAATATACTCGATTCAAAAATGGATGATTTTGATTTGTAGAAAAATAATATACTGTGCAAGTTGGGCAATAATTATAGATGTATAAAATATATGTAGTTGTTTATATTATTTTGACTATTTTTTACCAAAAAGTATCCACAACTCCCAATATACGCATGTAGGATGAAAATGGAAGAGAAAAAACAAAAATAAAGTTTTGTTCAAAATTAATTTTTCTACAAAAAAAAAATGAATAAAAAAATGCGATTTTCCTAAAATTACTCTACAGTAAAAAAGGCAAAAATGACTTTATTAAAAAAAAATAACGTTGTAAAGAATCGCTTTGAAAGCCAAATTGTGATAAGTATAATGAAATGCATGCGCATATTGTCTCAGAAACATTTATACATAATAATATGATGTCGAGTTTTTTTGAATTTTTTAACTATTGGGGATTTAAAAATATGAAGAAACATTTTAACCTAAACTTAACAGTTCTAAACAGAAATTATAAAAATTTACAGGCCTTCAAAATTAGGTCTAAAAAAATTAATTTTTTACCTATCAAAACCGCTTAGAATTACAATGCTTTTAACGCATATGTTTGCAATTATTTATTTTTTGTTTTATTAACTACAAATTTTATTGAAGAATTGATAAAACACTGGATTATAAATAAAATAGTATCTTTACAAAATTTTGGTAAGACGTACGTTTTCAAGATAATTACTTTTAAAATAAGATCTACATAAGGCTGTAACAAGAAAAAGTTACGGTTTGGACAACGATAACACAAAATCGAAATTCACATTCTTAATTTTGACGTTGCTAAGATTTGTGTTTAGGAGAAGTAAAAACTTAAATAAATGAACTGATTCAGATGTGATAGTGAAAAACAACAAATTTTGTTATCATTTAAGATAATACACAAACTTTTTTGCAGATTTCCATTATTTGAAGTGTATTTCAGCTCAAAAATTTTCTCCATGCTTTAGGTACAATTAGTTTTTCGTCGCTTCTACAAGTACGAAAAACCGGTTTGGAATTTCGAAATTTTTGCATCTTGCTTTTTTTGAAGAAAATGAATAACTGACATGAGATATCAATCCTTTTTGTTAAAAAAGAACACGATTTAAATGGTAGGCATAATTAAATATCTATACTTGTAACTAGACAGTGAAAGAAAGATATCTTTGTTGACAGCACTTATAAGCGAGCATTTATCATAATCAAACAATTTTTCTGCAACTAATATAACACTATAACGTAAATATACCGGCTTTTTTATAAACGGACAAAAAAGAAACAGTCGATGTCCAGTTATGAGAGCATTCACTGTATTTATCATGTGTTTAAATGGTTTTTGAGAAAAAATTGCATTCCAAGGAAGTTCTTTGCTCAATTTGCAATTAGACATTTAACGTCATTTAAACAGAAAAAAAATTTAAAACGTAAATTTCATGTGTAAATAGGTACTTGTAATCAAAAAAAAACTATGACATAACAACGACAACCTAATATAAACCAATAAATAAAGAATTTTTTCGTGACAAAAATAGTAATAGGAAACCGCCTATGCTATCACATTAATGACAGTCTGTAGTTATATTCTGTTATGCTGTCTATTCGCAGTTGTCATAGGGTATTTTTTTATTTACATTTAAAACCAAAAAACGGTTTTTTTGTTTATAAAATTAAAACTAATAGAGCAAACTTTGATTTTAACAAAAGCATTTTCAAAACAAAGATATGGTTTTCCTCATTTTTAAAAAAGGGACTATATATATAGTTAAACAAAAAAATTGAAACTTGTCTTGTGAGGCTAATTCTTCATCTGTGGATACTATTTAACATTATGTATTATTCTAGAAAGACCTTCACTTTTTTTAACAAGTTTAGTCTGTTGTTCAAATTTTCTTAAAGTAAGGGTATTTTTGCAGGATTTGATTAGGCTGCTTTATAGAAAAGTAAAATTTTTAAAAATTTAAAAAAATAATAAACAGCTTTGCTCTATCTACCGAATAAGATGCTCTGTTCTCTGTATGTAATTTCACTTAAAATTAAAGGGTCCTAATTAGTGGGCAAGCGCTGAAGTCAAAATTTTAGATTGTTCAGGGTTCCGTTTCCAAAAAAAAAGGTGAACTCTTTTCGACTCCGTTTCACTTTAATTAAAAGGTGTAAATAAAAAAACTTACTCAGCCTACAACAACGACCGAAATGTAATTTACAGTCAAATGTAATAAAAATGTAATTTTACAGTTTTTAAAACAGATGAAACGCACACAACAAACTCTGGATTAAATAGGTTGTGTTGAGGTTATGAATGTGTTTATAATAAATCATCTGTTTTCTAAGAAATGCCATCACACTTGCGGACTCAATTAGAACTAATCAATACTACATGGCATTAGTCCCTTTTTTAATTAGAAAGTTATTACTGCATTTTGTTTTCTTATAGTATTGTATCGAGAATTTTGTCGGCTTTATGTGTAATTTTAATAATTAGTAATTTTCTTTAGTACTTACTTAAATATGTATTTAATATTTCAAATATAAACTGAAACTTTATATAACTGGTACAATTTTGTTATAAATAGTAGGCAGTGAAATAATGCCCAATATACTTATTTTTCTTTTTGGTGATGTTTCATTACACTAATTAAAAAATTAGAAATTTAAAAATAATAAAAAAAATTGTCATTGGAAATTACTAATTTGATTAGTTTTAGTTTGCACCCTGTATAGTAAAATCATACACGTGGGTTGAGATCATTTTTAAAAATTCTAGAGCATTAGACAAAATAAATAAAAATTTGAGGAAAAAAGTAGAGTAACTTTTAAGTAAAATATATTTTTTTCTAAACATATGTTTATCGAATATTTACTATTTTCAAGGTAAATGAGGCACCAAGATTTTAATGCCTCTTATTGAATTTGACGTCCCATTTTCTCACTCTGTACGACGATGAATTAAGTTACGTTTATCTTATTAAAAAATTTCTAAGTGAGCCTAGTTTCAGATACACCCTGTATATCTAACCAATTTCCTTTATTTTAATTCTGTAAACTCAATGATAAGAAATCGTCGTTTTTGTCAAAACAAAAAAAAAGTGAAGTACTTTTGGGAACCACTGCTCTACTTCTCGCCCTACATTCATATGAAATTGTTTGCGTAGGTCAGGATCAGAGGTTGCTGCTAGTTTCTATAACGGGACCAGAGTTTTGACGCACGCAGAGGATCGTTAGATTTTACTACGGCCATTGTGAAATGGAAAGAGACAGAAAAATAGAGAACGCAATATGTTTTACTTTAAAAATTATAAATATAAACATTTTTCTTGAATTAAGTAAAAATGTCAACACAGTTTTAACACATTGTAAAATTTTTCTTCAATGTTTATTGTTTACCAAATTTTTTATCAGATTCAGTAACAAAATAACTTTGATCTGTAGCTACAATTGTTGCAAATTTGTTTTTACACTGATTTAGTTAAATTAAAATTAGCATATCTTTGTTATAGTAGGTAATTCAAATTCGAATTACCGCACTTATGTCTTGAAAAAAAAGTAATTTATGAATTATTTTTGGCTAGATTTGTTACTAAACCTTTAAAAATTTGCAGATTGGTGCGTAATGAGCAAAACAATATTAGAGTTATTTATAAAAATACAGTAAAGACTCACCAAATTCCATAAACCGGCCGTTTGTTGATGACACACTTCAATATTTTTAACACTACTTATCTCACTACTGTGCGGTGTGGGTACTGCGACCTTCCTTGGATATCAGGAATTTCGTGCACTTTCTGCCCTTCCCTTGCCCAACTAGGGGTTGCATGTCCCTCCCTTCACCACCATGCGCAGTTCGCGTAAATACTCCTCTGCTAATCTTTTACAAATACGGGAAATGAACAATTCTGACACACCTCTTCAAGCATTTGGAAATTCTAGCCTGGTTCAAAGATAAGCACAAGAATTGGAGATAAAAAACTACACTTTTATCATCAAGAGATTATAGGGCGGTTTCGGCATTAGCTACAACGATTTTGCGCAAATTATTTTCTATTTCATTGACCGCTTTTGAAATTAATAATACACATTTGATTACTTTTTAAACACGTTTATAGGTATATGTACATGTTATAAAAAATTAAAAGTGAAAAAGCACTTTTTGTTTCTGGTTAATCATAAAGAAAATCAACAATTAAGTTGCTTAACATAATTTTTTTAAGACTTTATTTACATTATAATATATATAATATGTATATAATTACATTATATAGTATCAATCTTTCAAAATCTATTTCTTTTATAATTTATTTATTTATTTTTTTTGATCTGATGTTTGTATCAGAACCAATGAAAGAACTCTCTCTGTACCTACTGTCGTAGGTTTATTATTGAAAACAAAACATTCGATTTAGATTTCACAAATACCTAATAGTTTTTAAAATGTTAATACAGTAGCACCTCGATTATACGGACTAATGCAAACCGAACACTTTCCGGATAAGCCAAAATTCCAGATAATCCTAAATATTCAATGTAAAATACCAACTGAGATATTTCAACCATTAGGAAAACAAGAACTAAAAATGCATGATTTCGCATATTACAATGCAGTTAATAACTTCTGCAGTACAGACAAATACTGTATTTTTGTCGTTTCTGAGAATTGAGAAGAAAAACAAGATCAACCGAAGTTTGAAGCTAAATTCTTCCTGCTAAAACAGATCCGAATTTTTAAAATCGATTTTGTTCTAGATATACAATACGGACTTTCGAATAATCTGTGTTCTATTATAATAGAATATCAGCTAAAAATGTAAAAAAACGAAGAAAACTAAATTTCGAAAGTGATGCTTTATCTGTTTTTCCTAAGAAATAAAAAAAAATTAGTCAACCTTAACCAAAAATTAAATATGCGACCGAGAAAAGACCGTTTTGACAGCGCGACAGCGGTCAAAAATGAGCAATTTTCACCGCTGTGTCAAAGGCCTAATCTACAAATACTAGTAAAAATTAAATTTTTTGTTAAAGTCGCCTAAAAAATTTTGATTAGCCACGATCAGTGATTTTATCGACCCAAAAAAAATTTTTTTTCTGCCTCGCCGGTTTTCCGGCTTTAGTTTCGTCTTGGCCATCAAAACAACTTTTTGGTCTTGGCACATAAATAACTATCTTGTGCAAACGGCTATAACGGCTTGTTTTACATCATCTACGAAATTAATTTTCTCGGCTGGGAAAGTCAAAATTTTTTAATCAGCCAATAAAAAGTTGTTTGCGCTTCCACATCGGCTAGAAAATTTGTTTTATTGGCCATGGCCGCAAAAATCGTACATTTAAGGCTGTTACTATTAATAACTGCCAAAATGCGTCTTCGGCCGTTGCTATTGCTATTAGTGACTTTTTATTTATTAAAATTCTTTAAATTAATTTTTATTAATCTTTTATAGTAAAAAAACGTTTACATCTTGTCTGCACAAAATGTTTTCGTCTCGGTCTCTCTACCAAACAGTCGCATTTCGCAGCCTTGATATAGGAATTTTGTGGCCGCTGCACGAAAACGAATTTCACGGCCGACACACAAAGGTCTTAAATCAGCTATTAAACAGTTGCATAAAAAATCGTTTTCTGACTGTTGCCATCAATAATTATATACCGATTTATTCTTTTACTTAATTATGCATTTTTTATAAATCATTTATTATAGTTGCACAAAAAGCATTGTGAGTACGTTTTTCTGGTTCTGTCATTTCCAAAAATTCTAATGTTACGTGACCGCAATGTTGCCGCGGCAGTCATTTGGCAGAAATCGTATTTCCTAATTATTAATCTCAACATGTCTCTTTTATACGATAAAGAGCGATCCAAAAGTAGTAGAATTAAAGCGGGCTTAGACAAAAATGAGGTTTGTTCATTCAAAATTAATTATTACGGTTGTTTCAGATATTGTACGAAAATCTGTTAGAAAACAAGTTAACTAGTATGAGTAATATGTGTTTTCTGCTAAAAATGTAGTTAGCAGCAGTTACAATAAGAACAATTTAATATTAGTTTTTCAGGAGCAAACCCAATATGAAAAAATTTAAATTCTAACACTTCTGACATTTTAAAAAACGCACAAATTCTACCCATGACCACTATATCTAGCTCTTTCCTCCCGTGGTAATTTTTTTTAACACAAGTATTGTATTATATTATAATTTAATTGTATTATATTATGTTATTTAAAAGATGTTTTTTTAAGCTTCTGAGTTTAAAACACAGCTGCACCCCTGAATTACACTAGTTCAAGCGGATTTAGGGGTTCTGTAAAATCAATTATATGGATACAATAAAATTCTGCAGCAAAATAACCACAGATAATAAATACCACCAGTTAGGTAGGCAAAGAAACCCTAACTAATCTCTATTGAAATTTAATTGTCACGTTTCTCTTTCACACCCTGTTTTACATTTTATTAGGCTTTAATTTTAATTACCCAAACCTAATTACGTAAAGAATAATACAGAATTTAATATACTCACAAAATTTTTATATTACATAAAGAGCAAATCAATTAATTAATTATTATATGAATTTATACCATTTCAGGAATTTGAAGTGGGTATATACGTTTTTGTAAATTGTCGGTATTTGTGTCAATTATAAATTTTCGACAAATTAACAAGCTTTTTATTAGATTTTCGGTGGAATTTGTAATTAATATGTGCAACAGCATTCACATTTGTATGCTTCAGTGTTCTTTGTATCGTTTGCCACAGACCTGAATAAATGCTAGGACTTGAGATAAATCTCAACACGTTATTTCCGCTAACCTCTTAGGGTTGTGATAATTAAAAACGATTCGTTATGGTTTTTTGGTGGCAATATGAGTGCCCAACCGTGCTACACCGATACGCTATCTTTGTGAACTTTCAAGAGCCAGCAGCAAGATTGTGTTGTATAAGATTTGGATTATGTTCTTCTTATGTTCAATTAATTCAATTCCTCGTAGATTTTTACCTGCAAAATAAAAATAAGAGCATGTGTGTAACTAGACTTTTTTTAAACCTATTCCACCATTTTCCATCTCTAGTTAGACAGATTTTTTTTAAATCGTCGTCGAACGATATGGTATAAGAGACCAATCGCATAATTGGATTTTATTTTTTTATTATTATTTTATATTTTTTGGTTATTTTTTATGGTAGCACCGGTTTCAAAACATAGAGATCAAAAAATCTACCGGCCCCACTGCAAATTATACTGGTTTTGTATAGGACGTTCGGAAAAACCAAGCAAATCCTGTGGAGGACTAGTATCGCAAATTTGCCGATTTGTTGAAAAATTCTGTGAAAAGAAGGTTTATAACACCTAATAAAATGTTGTAAATGAACTGAAAGGTTTTGTCATTTATACCCAATATCCGGCTTAACACAAACCAGGTAATAGAATTAAAATAAAATTAGGAAAATCTTAATCCGTGCGGAATTTATGTGCCGCAAATTTATTGAAGTTCTACAGTTTGAAGATGCCGAATTGTAAAAAAAATGGTAAAGAAAGTAACTAAACAAAGGCTTTTTTTTTGTTGTTTTTTGTGAATCAAAACTAAGTAAAACATTCTTTTATTAAGACTTCTTTCTATTTTTTACCACTTTAAAAAATGGTTTGTAATTAAATTGTATTTTTTGAATTCAGTTACGAAAAGCAGTCATTTTGATATGTCATTTTAAATGTCAAACATTCTTATTTTTTGTATGTAACTAGTGATGAAAAGTGACATTATTTTTTAACTAGTGTTAAAAAGTGACATTAATATAATCAAAAAACTAACTAAAAAAAATATTTTAAAATGGTTGCTTTTCGTAACTGAATTACAAAAAATCCTGTATGAAACACGTTTTTAAAATAGCTGATTTTTGAACACGAAATTTGTATTATTCCAAACCAACAGTTTACTTTTACGTGTTGAGTTTCAAATATTTTTAAAACCTATTCTTATCAAGTAAGAATTGAATTATTTTAAGGTTAATTCACAAAAAGAACATTTGAAAGACATCTTCTGTGCTGGTACTCAAATGGGACCCGTCGCTACTTGCTGAGAGAACCCAATAATAAGCGTTGGAAATTTGAAATACTTGTGATTGCTTAATTTACGAAAACAATTAATTTTTGGTCAAAAAACAATCAGTAAATCCTCTAGGTCGGCGCATTATTCAGTATTTGTTTTTTCTTAATGTTAAAGCACTTGCAATAATAAATAAAAAAAAAGGTGTTTATTGAAAATGTTCAGAAACTGTTAGTAATTTCAATTTTTTTTGTTGGCTATTGTATTTGATTTATTTTTGTACTTTGATTTTTTCATTGTACTAAGCAAGCAGTGAATATTACGACTTCTAAACAATGTTAAACTAATTAAATTTAATTTAAAAAAGTCACACAGGGCCCTAAAAACATTGCTACTGCACCGCGGCACCCCTAACCAGTCCGCTCCTGTTAATTCATGGTTTATCTCGAAAAAATTTTGTGTCATTATATGATTAATACAGATAATAATTATTATAATCAGTAGAAATAAATAAAAAAAATCGATTAATTTGTCTACTATTAAAAAAGGGTTTGTCTACTCTCGCCTTAAATTAGTGCTAAAAAACTAACTTTTTAAAACCCAATTTTTAATATATGCATTATTTTAGCCTGCAAAGCAAAAGTATGTAATTATTTTGCAAAATTTTTTCTCAATTTTTTTTAATAATCGGACAAATATGTAATTACAAATAAAATGTGTTTCCACTGAAAATAAAGTATTTGTCCTATGATGTAAAGTTGGGAAGGGGTGGGTATTTAGGTGGTATGTTATATAGTTTTTTAATGATAAATAGAAATAATAACTTAAATTGTAAATTTTATTAACAAAGACCTTGTACTTGTGCTATTAGCAATATTACTATTTATGGTGTCTTTAATCTTGTAAATTAAAAAAGTCTAGACAATGAAAATGTTTAATCTTTTTACTAATTTAACTTTTAACCATAATGGAAAAAAATAGTTGACAGCAACATTTTCTTAAAAAAAATGCGGAGAAAAAAATTAAAGTAGGTTTTTATCAAAAATAATATATATGCACTTATATAATATTATTACGTTTATTTAATATACTTGAATAAATAAAAAAATGCTACACTCTGTAGTTAAGTTGCATTTTTACAGGTGCTCAACGTTCACTCTTGTTTTTCTAAAAAATTGATACGTTTTTTAATGGGATTAAGATTCTTAAACAAAACATTTTTTAGATTTTTGCGGAAGTTTTTTTATGGTTTTAAACTTTCTTACCGCTTAAAATTGAAAATTTGCAACATGCGGTTAGAAACAACAATACTTTTAATAAGGAATAAAGAATTTAAATCCTGAGAAAACTTTAAAAACATAATAAAGCGAAACGTCTGCGAAAATTAAAAAAAATAATTTTCGAGTATGTTTACGTTATGTTAAAAATATGATATGCCTAATAGATGATATCCATTTTAAACTAGATATTCTTCTTTAAATTGTTTATACATACCTATATAAACAATATGTAATGAACAAATATCGATTTGGTTGATATTAAAGTTACAATTTTTTTTTGTTAATACGTATTAAATTAAAGAATTTTCTTACTGAAATTCTTTGGAATAAGGATATTTGTTAAAAATGTGAGTAAAAACAATAAATAAAACATAGTATCAAAATTATGATGAAGCTTTACGTTTAATATACTACGTGTCCCAGAACTGGCGGATCAGTCGTAAACTACAAGTTCCTCGCTCTATAATTTAATACAAAATTTCTAAAAAAAATTTTTTAAACTCTATCGTTTTCAAATTGTAGCAATTTTATATTGACCAATCACATAATAAATATTAATTATTAGTAAAGGTAGTATTCATGTTACACTATGCAATAAAATTAACTCTAAAACATTCAATATTTATTTGGTCTACTGTATAAATTGTCAAAGTGACAATAAATAATTTAGGTATTTCTTCGTGTTATTATTAGATTCAATTTATTTTCGTTCGCACTGTATTATTGCTTACGCTACAACAATTTTTATTTGAAGTTTTGTGGTAGGAGCTTAACCAGGAGGTAGGAGTAATGAGTTTCAAAATTTTAGTAAATCTTTAATTATTTTCTTCCATTTTCCATTCATTTAATACTACATGTATAAAGGATAAGTCGAATGTGTAAGTCCTCACTCCTCACCACAAATTTAATATCATCAAAAAAATCTGGTAGTTCTTTTTTATTTTCTAAAATTTTTAAATAAACATTTAGAATTTAGTCACAGCTAATGTAAAAAGGGGTTTTGGCGCAAAAAACTTGCTTTTTAATTCATTTTATTCTTATTACAATATCATAATTACAATTAAACGCTGCAATTAACAATTTATTTGTCACTTTAACATTAAATGTTCGATTATTTTCAGATATAGAATTTTAGGCAAACTGAACTGAGGTTAAGCTTCTACCACAAGACTTGGTATAAAAATTGTTGTAGCGTAAGCAATAATACATTGCGAACGAAAATGAATTGAATCTAATAATAATACGAAGAAATACTCAAATTAACTATTGTCGCTTTGACAATTTATACAGTAGACCAAATAAATATTGAAAGTCCTAGGGTTAATTTTATTGCCTAGTAACATAAATACTACCTTTACTAATAATTAAAACATATTATTTATTATGTGATTGGTCAATATAAAATTGCTGTAATTTAAAAACGATAGAGTTTAAAAATTTTTATTTCAAAATTTGGTATTAAATTGAAGAGCGAAACTTGTAGTTTACGGCTGATCCGCCAGTTCTGGGACACCCCGTATATATTTTTTTTTATCCAGAAGATCGATTGTGGTATAAATATTAACTGCTGTTTTATTAATTACACCTATTAAACAGGTAAGTGTAATTATTGTTTCTAAGAAAACGTAAAGCTTTCAATATAGAAAATTAAATTAAGGTGTTATAATTTGTACTAAAACGGTTTTTTTTTTAAAAAAAAAACGATAGTCTAGATTGAATGTTAGACAGTTAGACAGACCAACAGAATTTTTAAAATTATAAAAGTTATAAAAAAATATTAAAAAGAGGTAAAATTGTTTACAAAAACAGAGCACGTATTTTAATTAAATAATAATAATTAAAGTTGTAGGAGTGTAAATCACGGTGTTTTAAATAAAACAAAAGAATACGCAAAAGACTGGAGTTTTATTAGGTATTATTTTAATATAAAAAACTTTATGAGTGTTAACAAACGATTAATAGAGATTGTACTATGAATGTTAATAAAACTGTTAATAATTAGTAACTAGCACACAATGAACTACCATGATAATAATAAAAGCTTATTTAAGTGTAATAAAAGAACCTAATTATTTAAAAATTCAAATTTTGCGCTTCCCAAGTACAGTACTGCCATCTGAACCTCATCAAATGTAACTCACTAGACAAAGTTGTTGCGATACGTCAATCGCAGTAGCCATTGTCCTAAATTTGCTTATTTGTGTATGAAATTTCTGTGTTTTAAGGTGTAAATTAGGGTGACATCAAAGAAAAATAGACTTAATTAGTAGTGTCTAAACCTATTGTTTAAAATAAATATCGAAAATATGAATCCTGAGTAGTAAGTATCGATTTATTTATTTTTTGACTTGTTGGAAGTACAATGTAGTATTTTTGACGTGTATTGCGCAGTTTGCGTCAAGATTTCCGTTTTTTCTCCCAATTTTCATGCTTTCTAATTCACGAAATTGATTAAAAACCGAAAAATCCCATTTTACTGGTGGCGGCGATCAATTTCCTATGCGTTTCCACCCACTATTTACGACAAAAATTATCACAAGTGGCACGTCACTTGCTATTCATGAGTCAACTATTCCACATTTTTCTCAGTCATGATTGCGAAAAAAAACGTAATTCCAGTACTCAATTTATCGGGAAATTGTAAAAAAATACAAGAGTCAAGGTTATTGAATATTTTTAATTTTTGTTACTTTTAGCGATTACTTGTTCAAACTTCTTCTGATTGGAGATTCGGGTGTGGGGAAGTCTTGTTTATTACTTAGGTTTGCGGTGAGTCAACTACTATAAAATTTTGCACATTTTTTACTACTAAATTTTACAGGATGACACTTATACGGAAAGTTACATTAGTACCATTGGAGTAGATTTTGTGAGTACCCATAACAATAGTGGAGTAAAATAGACCTAAAATAACGATTCTTTTTAATTGACTGTACCTGTAACCAAATGGGACCTTTAAGTCTTACAAAGTATCATTTTGACTATCTCAAATCGTCATCTACAATAGGCCAATCAATAGAGGACTTTTTCGTGACAAAAGTAGCACCAGGGAACCGACTATCAAATCACATTAAAGATAGTCGGTAGCTGCATTCTGCTATGAATCCTACTCACACCTATCATTGATTAATTTGTTATAAACATTAAAACCAAGAAATTCTGTTTCTTTAAAGATTTTTGCTTGTTAAATTAAAACTAATGGACCAATCTTGATTCTCTAAAGACAAATTGTAGAGAATTATAATGCGAACAAAACTGACTTTGATTTAACCCGATCGAATCATTAGTAACGGAGAAAATCGGAAAAAAGAAACAAAATTTTTAACGATTTTTAAAAATTAATTTGTATTTACTTTATGGGTGCACCAAACAAGCACTATCAGACCGTTAGTTTCGGCACAATTACAATTTGAATTTTTTAAACAAAAGCTGTGTTTGGCTTTGCCACTCCGAGTGTACCGTCTCTTTCCTTATCTACTTCATTGAGTCCATTATATCACGGACTCTACCCGGTGACCAGAAGTTGATGCTTTTTGACTCTCTCCAAAAAAGTATAGCTCAACAAAATGTATATTCTCATTTTTTGCCTATTTTCATATTGTCTTTCACCTACATTTTGGCTATTACAAAATTTTGATAAAACTTCTGAAAGTTTTGTCGATACTCGCTTCTAAAAGTTTCAAAAGTGGGCTGTGAAATAAAATAATTATTTATACTGTTCATAATTCTTTTGTTAAACGTTTCTTTTCAATTTTCGTAATACTTAAAGGACATTTTTCTTTAATTTGGTAAAAAATTACCAAACAGCAGTTAAGAAAATATATCGAGGCATTTTATGAATATAAAAGTAACAGGTTAATAATGAAATAAACGCCAATAATTTTTACAAATAACGTTTTTTTTATTTTATTTCTAGCCTTTTAACTATTATTTTGTGAACTACTCTTGGTGCATTCTTTCGGTTTGTTTTTTCTAGTTTTACTCGAAAATGGTGCGTTTTACCAAAATTTTTCAGAGCCAAGGAACTTTCAAAATCAAATTCTCTAATCGAAAATAGTAAAAACATTTTTTTCGGAGAGAAATTTTTTGGATGTGTAGCAAAAAATAATGTTCAAGTTAAGTAAATTTTATGAAATTTGGTTCAATTATCTTAATAACGTGAACATGCTGCTCAAATTTTATTGCAATAGTTAAAAACTTTTTGAGATGTTTTCTTATTAATATATTTTAAAATCGTCAGTTTTGACCAGCTACAACTTTTTACAGAAGCACTTCAGAACAATAATTTTACCGGTTTTTATCTTCTACTTGTCAAGAATAATTGTGTTTAAATTTGTGCCAATTTTGCTGATTTATATTACATCACTGGTTATGAAAAGTATTTTGTCGTGTTTTTCGACGGAATGAAGAAAAACTATGAAAAGTATTTTTTCGTGTTTTTCGACGGAATGAAGAAAAACTTTGCATGTAATACGATATGAAAAATTTTGACTCGTATAATTTCAAAACTTATTCGCTTCGCTTACTCGTTTTTCATAAAAAATCGGTTCATAACTGGTTACGTAACGGACGTAACAACACTGCTCAACAATTGAAGTATATATTATAAAAATTTCAAAATTGTTTTGTATAAATTATTTAAAAATAAACAAATGCTACTAATAAACATTTAAACAATTAGGCCAAGTTTTACAATTGACAGCCAACTTTAACTACTGGTTATTTACCATGGTTATAATTGTTTTAACAAAAGAATATAATAAAACATAAAATGTTAAATACTATTATAAAAAAGTAAAGAAACGGAGCGTTTTGTTAATTTCTTGCATAAACAAATGAAGTCAATTGTTTGTGAAGAACTAATACCGTGTGGGACCTCCCCTGGTTCGATTTAGTGCTTTTACTCTATTGGGAAAAGTCCTCAAATTTCTATTCAAATTATCAATAAGTAATAATGCTCCCCAGTTGTTTTAGAGTTTGGGAAGACTTTTGAAGCCGATTTAATTGACTGGACATTTCGGCCCATACATGCTCAATGCAGTTCATATCGGGTGAACAGGGTGGCCACTCTATTCGGGTAATCCCATGATGTTCTATCCGTTGGTTGCACTGTGGGGACAAGCATTGTCGTCAATTAAAACGAAATTTTCTCCTAAAGCGCCAAATATTGGGACAATTAGTGGCTCTTTAACCATGTCCCGATATCTTAGAGCATTCATGGTCTGACCAAATCAGTGCGCCCATTGTAACAATTCCCTCCCCAAAGTCAAACTGATCCGCTACCATAAAGCGTTGATGGGGCCAATAAATTTTCATTGTAGCGCTGTCTTCTTTTTCTCTATACCAAGATACGACCATCGCAAGTATACAGACCAAACCTGGACTCATCCGTAAAGAGACAGTACCTCTAATTTTGAAAAGTCCAGTGAATGTGTTCTCGAGTTCACCTGTATCTTCGGCTCGTTTTTCCGCCGTCAAACGTGGATGTGTACAGAGCCTTCTAACCCTCAACTTATCCGCATGCAATCTTCTTTTTACAGTTTGACTGGAAGTTACCCTACCAGTAGCTTATCTAAATATGCTGTTAATTCGACAAGCCGGAATGTTCGGTTTCTCCTGGCAGTGAGGACTATAAATCTATCTTGAGCATGAGTTGTAGCTCGTTCCATTCCTTCCCCGTGAGTGTACAATGAAGATCCAGTTGCTGTATACCAATTTTATGCTCGTCTTACAACACTTTACCGTGTAGCAACTTCTTTTTGAGTTAAATCTTCTTGTATCCAAAGCACTAATTGCTCGAGTTGAACAGCTTCTAATCGTCGTAAAAACATTATGATTACTCAAAGAATCAGATGTGTTAATAATTGCAGAAATAAAGTCACTACAGACAATTTCGTTTGAATGAAATATTGAATATTTGGAAGAAGTTTTGTCTTGATCAAGAACATCAAAAGTTAGCGAAATAAAGTAAAAACCTAGCAAAAAACAATAAAGGAATTTTAGTGTTTCGAAATAGAGACTTTTAGCATAATACCTTTATCTACTTCAATTGTTGAGCGGTGTATTACAGAGTTCGGTCCTATTGAAAAAAGTTAGAGATGATAATTTCAGATGAGAAAAATGATACTTCATAAGACTGTAAAGGTTCCATTTGGTTGTACTTTAAAAAAAAAAGACGAGACAGCTATTTTACTCCACTATAAGGCTTAAATTTGCATTATTTATAACATTTCGTTTATAGAAAATACGCACAATTGATTTAGATGGAAAGACAATTAAACTGCAAATTGTAAGTAAATAGTTTATTGTAGGGACTTCTTACATGTTTGCCTTTTTAGTGGGACACAGCTGGTCAGGAGCGTTTCAGGACAATAACTTCAAGTTATTACAGAGGGGCACATGGTATTATAGTGGTGTATGACTGCACAGATCAGGACTCATTCAATAATGTGAAACAGTGGCTGGAAGAAATAGACCGTTATGCTTGCGATAATGTAAACAAGTTATTAGTGGGAAATAAAAGTGATCTTACTACGAAAAAAGTTGTAGATTACACAACGGCCAAGGTAGGGAGAGTGGCAAAAAGAGGCCGTTTTTATGACTTGGTTTTAGGAGTATGCGGACCAGTTAGGTATTCCCTTCTTGGAGACCTCTGCAAAAAACGCGAGTAATGTGGAGCAGGCTTTCATGACGATGGCTGCAGAGATCAAGAACCGAGTTGGGCCACCATCTTCGGCCGCCGATCAAGCCAGCAAAGTGAAGATCGATCAAGGGCGTCCAATTGAAACAACCAAGTCGGGATGTTGCTGAAAATTTAGTCATCATTTATCTGCAGGTCATCTCTTATTTTGTATGGTAGCAGTTTCCTGCTAATTTATATAGTAATATCCGTCTTGTATGTATAGTTATTTTAAATCTGGTTATGTTTCACTCTTTCTTTGAACCTTGTTAAATTTTAATAATAAACACCAATATCATTAGCCTAATTATTGATAAACACATTTTTTATTTTCAAAAGCTTGTATTGTAGGAAGAAATAGTCAAGTGTCTTGGCTTATGTTTCAAGACTTGAGTATTTATTTCTAAAAACGTGTGATTATTGTCCTCTTTAAATTGTATTTGATTATAATGGGTTTTGTTTTTGTTAACTACATTGTGATTTTTATTGACTTTACGCAGTATGATACAAAATTTTCCAAAGTGTTTGTTCCAGAATTACAACTCGTATCAGTTGAGTTTTTAAGATAGGGAACACTATAGGCATTGCACCCAATATTTGTAAATTATAGCACATGACTCCTTTTTCGTTTTCATTTTTTTCTACGTGGGGTTAAAGCGGATGTTTTAGTTTGGTAGAGGAACAAACTTACTGACTTACCATTTTATAATCTTTAAATTTTGTATGATTGCTGTGCATCTATGGTTAAAGAAATCATACATAGATTGTCATTTTTGTAGTTCATAAATATTTGTAATAAGATTATTGTAACGAGTAAAGAATTAATATTCAAATCGAATAATTATTTTAATTTTATTATTAAACTTTCGTCTTATTTAATTTTCAAAACATTCAATTTGTATGCAGCAGACTTATAAGAAGAGAGATTGACGTTAGCAATTCGATAGTCTTCTGGTGATGATGCAACATCCAAGTGCCAGACATTTTATATCGCATCTGAAGCTTTTGACATGACCTAAAGAGTATAGCTGGCCGGAACGGAATTTCTTCAAAAGACAAGATAGCTTTAGTTATCTAGCATTACTAAATAGGGGTCATCTCTATCCAAGTGACGAACGCAGCCAGCGTTGCTTAACTCCATAAATTAATAAATATAATCTCAATCTTCGATAAACAGTCTAATTTGGTAAAAAGGTGTGATGTGTTATTGACCTCTTTGTTCTTAGGGAACACCTTTTTGGAACAGGCTGAATATTAATTTTTGCCACTTTTGTGAAATTAAATAATTTTTTTATTATTAAACTTTGGTCTTACGTAATTTTCAATAAAGACATACAGTAGTAATACAATAAGGTTAATTCCTGATTGCCCGACAACCACCAATCTCAACTGATCCATGCAAAATTAAGCGCTGTGGTTGGTTGTTGTCCCAGCAACAGGTTTCTTTTTAAATCTTTCGTTTTACAACATATCTAAAAGCTGTTGTGTATTAATATCAATTACTGGAGATCTACTTCTAGAATTTTTTGGGGCTTCTTCAGGCTCAGTCTTTGGTGGTGATGGTGTTGCAGCTCTCACAATAATATCACTTGGGGGCTTCTCTTGCCTTGTTCGCTTAGGCAACGGACCAGTCTTTGGAAGATCATCATCATTTAGAAAATCAAAGTCTTGAGTGGAGGTTGAAGGTTTACAGTCATCTGGGGGTGGTGAATCTTTCTCAGTATTATTGGGCGGCTTTTCATCACTCTCACTGCTCTCATCAATTTCGTAATTTGAGTCTTCTGACTCTGATATTGTTTCTAATTTTTTAGAGGATACTTGAACAGGGGAAGATTTTCGTTTTCTGCTTTTTGCAGTCACAGGAGGATTCACTGTGGATCTACCATTCTTAAAAGCTTCCAGAAGCTCTGTCAAATGCAGAATTCGGCGCTTTTTCTCATTTAGAACTGAGACAAATTTACCAAACTGATCTTCCTCATCTGCTGACTTTTTTTCAACAAGTTCTTGCAGTTTCAGTTCACAACATCTTTTTTCTGCAACAAATTACAATACAGCTATTAATGCAATAAGGTGCAAAAAGAGAGTCTTTGAATAACGCGACGTGACGTATCGCATTCAAGATTTTTTGTTACAGCGTTTTATAACAGATTTTTCTTTAAAAAATTATGATTTCAATCGAACATTCACATTGTATAGTAGGCAGACGGCAGATTGCTGTGGATGTAAATTTCGATGTTTACTGTTTTTATAAAATCACAGATTGTCAACTTGGATTCTGTGTTTAAGTTCTGTGATGAAGGAACACAAAAATGAGCGATTCTGAATTTTATTCCGACATTGAAAATGCCGCGGATGCTGCACTAGCCAAGCTAGTGCCTGAAAAATCAAAGAAAATTTACAAGGAAACATACAGGAAATTTGGTAGTTGGTATGAGGAAAAAATGTAACAAGTATTGAAGAAAAAGTACTTTTGGCCTATTTTTCGAAATTATCTTCTATATATAAGCCGTCTACTTTATGGAATACCTACTCAATGCTAAGAACCATGATATATCTTAACAAGAATGTTGATATAAAACAATTTACAAACTTGATTGATTGCATTTCTAAAAAGAAATGCTAGTGGGTACAGGGCTAAAAAATCGAAAATATTAAGTGAAGATACCTAACACCAAGACAAAAATTTCACAAATGTTTACAATAACTGATTTGTAGGAATGAAGGATTTGTAGATAGAATTAGTTTCTTAGAAATTTTCCGCAAATACGCACAGTCTGGACCTCCTCATACTGAACATCAGAGATTCTTCTTAACCTATAGAAATTCCAGGTGCTGTACGCTACCCGTTGGTATAAATACTATTGGAGGTATGCCTAAAATATTTGCAGAATGTCTCGGCCTTCTAAATGCAAAAGAATATACCGGGCACTGCTTTCGCCGTTGTTCAGCAACACTCTTAGCAGATGCAGGAGCAGATATTACATTTCTTAAAAGACATGGAAGATGGCGATTGAGTTCTGTTGCTGAAAGTTACATAGAATACTTTGTTGAAAGTAAAAACGCAATTTCAATGAAAATTATGGCAAAAGAAGGAACTGTATCACAGAATAGAAGAATTTGTGACGAAATTAGCAAATCTGAAGTGGCGTCTACAAGTACTTTTCCACTTGTATTGAAGTTCAGGAAAGAAATCTGAAATCTTCGAATGTGTAATTTAGTCATTTAAGTAATTGTACTCTTCTTAATGTTTATTGTTTTTATTATCATGTTTAGTATTGAGCACTAGTGCTTAAAAGTAAGTCATTTAGCAATCAGAATGACAATCAAAAAGTCATTGTTATAAAACGCTGTGGCAAAATTTGTTTTTATTGTTAAATCAGAATTTCTTACGTTCATCAATCTCGTCTTTCTCTCTTGTAACAGTCTTAAGTTTTTCCCACAATTGAGAATTTTCTAAATAAACATTATCCAGAATTTGTTCAACTTGCTCCTTGTAATTTACCTGAAACAGCCCATATTTACATGTTTAATTTCAAAACGAAAAGGCCATACTTGTTCCAGTTTACAAGTGAAAAACTTCACTTTGAGAGAATTTTCCAAAAGGCGGTCAATAAAAAACGATTCATTTTTTAGGGAAAATTGTATATCAGGACCGGCTGATTTGATATAATTTATCAACTTCATACAATATTCTTCTAAGCCTAACTTGTGTTCTCTTGCAAAATGCTTTAGACCTTCTGTGGACATCTAGAAATTAAAATATATCAGAAATGTGTTTTAATGATATAAAAAGAAAAATCATACTGTAGTTTTCCAGGCATTTTCATTATCTAGCAAAATCACTGTTACACTCTCCTTTAAATAGGTAAAATGCACTCGGAGGGGCGTATTCTCTTCGGTGATTATTTGTCGGAAAACACAATTTTCCATCGTTCCTGGTTAAAAAACTAGCACTTGATGATTTCTAACGTAAATTATCACAGGTTTGTTGCAAAATTCGTCTTATAATTTCAATAAACGGGCACTTATTTGGGTTACATGAAGGCCAACATAACCTCAATCTGATTTTTTTAAATGCATTTATTTTTATTTACGCATTGCACGAATAAAATCAAAGTTTTTAAGGATTATAGGCAATAAGGGGTTCTTATCAAATGTTTTAATTACTTTTAGCCCTTTAAAAAGCAAAAATGTAAAAGTTGGAAATTTAGGTTAAGAAAATTCGACTTTTTAAATTATTTATTAAATGTAGTCATACATTTTAATATAAAATCTTATGCAGCCTGATCATCACCCTTTGTAGTTCTAGTGTAAATAAGCAGTGCTCTGTGCTGTACAACTTGCTTAATTAATCCTGTAACAAAAATTCTGCTTAATAAGTGTTCAGTAATAAAATGAGCTAAAACAGGAACAAAACAAGTAAAATCAGACTCATTAAATCAGTTTTTGCCATCAGAGATATTCTGGTTTAAATTTGATCATCACAAAACACAACATTTGTACAAAACTTGTAAATAAATTACCTTTTTGTTGCAATTCCATTAAAGCTCGTCTTGCCAAAGATGCACGAACTTTTAACCTTTCGGAAAGTATAGCAGGGGTGATGAGCTTATAAGAGGGTACCTCTTTGTATAACTTATCATAAGTTGCTTTGTCAAACAAAACTTGGTTATTAAGTTTATCACTTTTTTTTCCTTTAGACCACTTCTGCAATAAGAAAAAAGCAAGTTAATAACAATATTATAAAAATTGGTAATTTACCTTCTTTTTGGCTTTACCGCCTCCTGACCCTTCCTTCTTCTTTTGGGTCTTCTGAGGTTGTTTGGCTGACGCCTTTGAATCCTTCTTGGGAGGCTAAACAAGAAAAATATCTTAAGAAATTGACTTAACACGTGCTGAGTTCAAATAATGCAATTTGCACAATGTAGTGACTTAACCACATAAAACGACGTTGGTATATCAAAAAATGTGCAAAATGTACACAAAAAGGCTCAAAAAATTGTAAATAAATTGAAAATTTCCAAATAATCGGAAAAGCAACACTCACCATGTTGGCCGTCACAGGAAAAGAGAAACGGACATAAGCGGAAGTTAAATTTGGTTACTTTCGCTGTCAAACTTTGCCAACACTAAAAAATTAAAATCACCATGTCAATTTTGATAAGTAATTTGATTTTTTAACAAGAGTGGACATTCAGTAAACAAATAATTTAAATAAAATGGAAAATGAGAATTCAGTGATTTACGGTTTAGAATTCCAGGTAAATTACATAATTTTTAAGTTTAAGTCTCGTTTGTAACATGTCATTAGGCCCGAGCGTTGGCCCCCCAGCTTGCTGAGACTGAGAAGATTCGTTTTTTGATTGGGACTCAGTCCCTTAAACAAGCCACAAATCAGATACATTTAGTAGAATTTAATGATGAAGACTCGACTATCAAAACTTCTGTTTTTAATCATCCTGAAGGCGAGATATGGAAACTAACTACAAGCCCTCTAGACGAATCAAAATTAGTGACTTGTTACAATTCGGTTACAAATGAGAATAGCTGTTGTATGAAAACAGCATTATACAAATTACCTCAAGCAGAAAACCCTGATACTGTCGAAAGTCTGCCGCTTGTGACGAAGTTTGATACTAGTACTTTTGGAAGTGAAGTAAAGACAACAGAATTTCATCCAACTGATCCTGATAAAGCTGCTTCAGTTTTTGAAAATCAGTTGGCAATTTGGGATATATCAGGCGAAGAGGGGAAGTGTATTACAACAGTGCAATTGAGTGGGAAGAATAATCCAAAATTTACAACAGGGAAGTGGAATCCTCATCAAAATTGTAATCAGGTATTTATTATTGGGAAATACTATTTCATTATTTAGAAATAATTTGTGGCTTTTAGTTCACAACTGCTGTTGAGACACATTTAAAAACGTATGATGTAAGGTCAGGGGAATTAGCTTGGAGTATTGAAAATGTTCATAGCCAGTTGTTAAGAGATTTGGATTATAATATGAACAAGCAGTATCATATCGCTACTTGTGGTGATGATGGTTTGATAAAGATATGGGATTTTAGGCAAACTGGGCAACCAGTGTATGCCAGAAGTGACCATTCTCACTGGTACAGTATAACGAGTGACAATTTTTTTTAAGTAGGTGTAGAATTCATCTCAGTGGCCAGTGGCCTTAGTAATTATAGTTCATTTATACCAATACCATCTAGACTTTAGTTTAAAACTTAGGTAGTGTTGTTTAAACTACCGGAAGTGTTTTATTTGAATTTTCGAAATCTTTTTTTGGAATACTTTTCCAATGCCTACTTATTTCCTTTTCAATCACTCAATAATAAACAACCTCATTTTTTTATCATAAGAAAATATTTTCAGGGTTTGGTGTATTCGTTTTAATCCATTCCATGACCAACTCTTGTTGTCTGCAAGCTCAGATGCCAGAGTTTTAGTTTCTAGTGCTGCAAGTGTTAGTTCTGAGAATAGTAACGATGTGTGTATACATGATGAAACAGAGACTAAACAAATGTAATTTGTCTTTTAATTTCTAGCTAATTATTTATTGTAATTAATATTATTGTAGGATCTCGGATGGTCCTCTACAGTGGTGTGAACATGAAGACAGTGTTTATTGTGCAGAATGGTCACCTGCCGAACCTTGGATTTTTGCTTCGTTAAGTTACGACGGCAGATTACTTATTTCCAGAGTAAAAAAGTCACTAAAGTATCAAATTATGCTTTAATTGTTGTATTTATTTTGTATAAAATATACCAATTCAGATTTACCGCCCCTTGAACGCATATGTCACCAACCTGAGAAAACAAAAATCCCTGCTGTAATCATGAAGTAAAACGTCAAAAAAAATTGACATTCACTAAACGCTAAGGATACTTGACTTGTTACCTAATCACTGAGTACTGTTCTTTAAATTTTTTGCTATTTTTATCATTACGTATTTTAATTTTAGGATAATATTCTGCGAAAAATGTCTGTGGGGTTCGTACAACGACGTTTTATGAGCAGTGCCCTAAAAAGATGGGCCTACAACCTATCAGGATTTAACAAATACGGTCTTATGAGAGATGATTTACTAGAAGAAACTGAAGAAGTTAAAGAAGCTCTGCGTAGATGTCCACAACATGAAGTTGATGCCCGCAATTTCCGCATTCTCAGGGCTATGCAGTTGTCTATCCAAAAAGATATTCTCCCAAAGGATCAATGGACCAAACTCGAAGAGGATCGCCACTACTTAAGCCCAATTTTGAAAGAAGTAATCAAGGAGAGAGAAGAGCGGGAGGAGTGGGAGAAAAATTATTAAATATTTGAGTCTTAGTAGTTGTATTTGTTGTAAGAAATAAATTATTAATAAAAAAATGATTTATTTTCCCTAAATACAAAAGTGATTAAAATTAGTTTGATTTAGACAGTTGGGTAGATACTACAGATAAATTAATTTTCATCTTCTTCAATTTTTGGAGCTAAGTAAAATCTGAGGTGTCCAAGATCAGGAATCTGGTATTCTACCACAAGTGGTACATTATCGGACATAGACAATTGGACTTGGGGGGACAGAGGAGTAGCTTTTGTGAATGAGTTCAAATACTGGCAAGCAAATGTTAAAGTAACAGGTTCTTGCATTTCAATCGTGACTGATTCTTCTTCCTTATCAAAATTATTAGTTTGTGCAATTTTAATATTTGCAGTTCCAATATCCCCACCAGTAGAAAATTTAACGCCTTCTTTTGTACACGAAATAACAATAGATTCACCAAATTGAGAGAGATCTTTACATATTCGAGCAAATTCATGCGCAGGCATACGAATTACACAAGAGAAATCTGTATCAGGAATCCCAAGATGTTCCTGATCTAAATTCATCAGCTTCATTTCGTAATCCGAGATCTTCTCTTGCTTTTTCGCTTCGAACATAAATGTGACCACATCAGCGTCGTCCTGGGCTTTGATGGTAACAGTATCGTCGTTGTTTGCACATTTGAATATCTTTGCCATACTGTTTGGGGACAAAATTTAGCGAAGTCCTAAATTTCAATGGATACTTACTTAGCCAAGTTCATGCCCATTGTTAAGTTGCGGTCACACCTGTACTTATCAAAACCATCAGACCTCAACATAAGGGAAACCAGAGAGACATGGGAATTGTCCATAGCTTGGAGCTGGATCCCAGAATCTGAACAGTCGAAGGAGGCCTCATTGAGAAGGTCTTTGATGGCATCCAAAATCTTCTTGAAGGTTGCACTGGTTACCAAACGTGCCTCGAACATCGTGACAACACTTTAAAACTTATTAACTGAAATAAATTAACTAAAAATTAACACAAAGGACACTGATCTTAACGACCACAATAACCCAAGAAATGCGAGGGAAATCGGTATGAAAACGCGCCAAATTTAGGGAATTTAAAGGAATTAAAGGTTTTTACTGAAAGTTTTTCATTGGATAATAGCAGTCACGTGACTTTCCAATATTTTATAAAATCACTTCTAAATATCAATAATAAAATCTAATAAAATCAGATAAAGTTCTGTAATAGATAATTAATAAGCTAGATTTTTTTCTGTTTAAATTTAGAAGGTAATACAGGTTTTATTAAAAGTTTTATATTTATTGTGCTTCTGGGGATTTAGTAATATTAGGTTGCCGCCTTGTCAAATTGACAGTTTTGTGACGATAATTCGTGTTTTTCGGCTTGTTTATTTACTTTATCGCTATTTTGGAAAAACGTTGCCAAATTCGTTGAAATGTTTAACCAGAGTTCAATCGGTGGTTTTGGGGCTGCTGCCACTCCGAGTACTGCGAATCCCATGAAGGATTTTGAAGTAACGCAGCCCCCTGATGACTCCATAAGTTCTCTTGCATTTTCCCCCGCAACTCTACCTCAAAATTTCTTAATTGCTGCAAGTTGGGATAACAACGTCCGTTGTTGGGAAATAGAACAGTCTGGGAAGAGCGTTCCAAAGTCCATGCAAGCCTGTGGAGGGCCTGTGCTTGATGTCTGCTGGAGCGACGATGGGACCAAGGTAATGAGCCACATTTTTAAATCAGTAATTTACGGTTTTCTTCAGGTGTTTATGGCCGGTTGTGACAAACAAGCAAAGGCTTGGGACTTAGCAAGTAACCAAGTTGTGCAAGTTGCACAACATGACGCACCTATCAAAACCTGCCATTGGATTAAAGCTGCGAATTATTCCTGTTTAATGACTGGATCTTGGGATAAAACACTGAAATTTTGGGATACACGCACTCCTAATCCCATGTTGAGCATTAATTTGCCTGAAAGATGCTACTGCGCTGATGTGGATTACCCAATGGCTGTTGTTGGGACTGCAGGGCGACAAATTATTGTATACCAGTTAGAAGGCAAGCCACAGCAATTTAAAGTGCTTGATAGCCCTCTGAAATACCAACATCGCTGTGTGGCTATATTTAGGGACAAGAAGAAGTTGCCGACAGGATACGCGCTAGGTTCTGTTGAAGGCCGGGTCGCTATTCAATATGTGACTCCAGCAAATCCCAAAGATAATTTCACGTTTAAATGTCACAGATCTAATGGGGCCCCAAATGGATACCAAGATATCTACGCTGTTAATGATATCGCTTTTCACCCAGTGCATGGCACTTTAGCCACTGTTGGGTCTGATGGTTCTTTCAGTTTCTGGGATAAGGACGCACGTACTAAACTAAAATCTTCTGATCTGATGGAACAACCAATCACACGTTGCGCTTTTAACAGCAATGGTCAAATTTTTGCTTACGCTGTGAGCTATGACTGGTCCAAAGGACATGAATTCTACAACTCAACTAAAAAGAATTACATTTTCCTGCGTTCTTGTTATGATGAGCTTAAACCGCGAACTTCTTCATAATGTAATAATATCTCATTCTAAATGATTGTATTCACGATTTATTTAAACAATTACAAGTTACTACAACAACAAGTGTTTTAATGGTCATCCCCATGATGCTTTGACGGGTATAATTTATCATATATCGCAGTACCAGCAATGGTTAAAAGGAAAGCGGCAAATCCTGTTCTGAATCCTCTAAAAAAGAACATTCGAAACCTGGTTTTCTCTGTACCAAATTCTTTAGGGTTGTATCTCCAAACTTCGTTACGAAGCCAAGGGTCTTTTAAACCTTGACATTCTAAAGCTCGTTTAGTGGCCATTAGTTGAGGGATTTCCTCAACTTTGTAGATTTTATAATCTGGGACTGTGTAAGGTTCATGTCCGTGACCGTGGCCCCCCATCTACAATATAACCTCACTTTATTATGTAACAAAAATATTTAAAATATAATAACCTTTTTGAATAACCTTATGCAATTAAATACGCAGTACAGACTTAAATTAAATACCTATCGTTTACGATTTCTGCTATTTAGAAACTTTTTTGTAATGATTACTGATTGTGAATATTGTGATTGATTACTAAAAATATTAATGTTGCCAACTGTAAAAAAAAAACTTGTAATTTACAAAGTCGATAATCCTTGAAGTCGATCAGTGCTGTCACCATTTGCACAAATCGCACTTCTTTATCTACGAAATCGCACTGCAATGAATATTCTACTTTAGCTAGTGTGACACTTCTAAGGCCTGGCCTGTTCAAAAAATTAGATTTTTGAATGATCGTCTAGGATTTTTGTTATTTGGACTCTACGTTGTGTTTTGTATTTATTTGTTCGTTGTTTAAGCACTGTGTATCAAGGAAGAGTAAAACAGCTGAAATTGAATAAAGACATTTATTCAAAATTATTACAAGTGTTTATTGTTTGCCTAAGATTAGGCAACCCGTTATACAATTCAAACCTTATTCGTAGTTATACAACCCAGAATACGTTGCATCCCTTGAAGGGTTACAACACCTATTCCGGTGTCAAAACCACTGCAGGCCAGAAAAGGGTTAAACCCTGAGTTAATTGCAGAGCTGATTAAACACCTCCGACTCAGAAAATTAATAGATAAGAGTGCGTAGAAGCCTCCCCAAAGAACCAACTACCGCGTACTCTCTTTCCCTAATATGTCCCATTTTCGGGAGTCTTTTTGTTTGTTAATAATTAGCTAGGCAGTCTTTTTATCGCCAGGTTTTAAGTGTGCCATAGTGCTACACCCGGGCTGGCTTAGTCTTTTCCCGTGGTGTGGTAGTGGTCCCTGGCTTGGCCAGGAGAATAGTAAAGAGTTTGCAATTAAAGTGCAAGTAATGAGTCAGATGAGTGTAATCAACTATTGGTTAATTACAGCAAAAGGCCGTTAGTAGTTAGACACGTACAGGATACGCGGAGCTAACTTAATCGGTAAATAATAAAAATAATAAGTAAATGAAAGAGTTAACAAAATAACAATTAAATGAATTATTCATAACCGTCAGGGACTCCCCTGTGATTATAAGTTGTTAAATACACATATAAAGTGATTAAATTAGTCTTTAGCCCTTTGATACCGACCTGTGGGAATCTGGTCACCTTCAGGAGATGATGGACTCTCACGGACAGCGGAAAGGTGGTCCTCTGGCTCCCCTGACATCGTGGACAGCTGTTTTGAGAGAAAGATTAATTAAACGAGAGTTAACTCGTGAGACAATTTACGCCAATTTGCGATCAAACCCGTCGGAGACTGTACTGGGAATCTGCAAACAGGTGTAGAATTGCTAGTTCAAAAATTCGCCTTAGGTGCGATCGACCCGTCGAAGACTGGGAAATCTGCACTTCAGGTGAATTTACAGTTCGAGCCCTCGGTGCGATCAAACCCGTCGGAGACTGGGAATCTGCACTCTGGACACGACCGTGTAATGAGTTCAAAGTTTTTGCTAGTAGACAGTCTTTTGGAAAGCGATCCACCCGTCGAAGACTAGGAATCTGCGATTTCCAAAAAAATAAGCCAACCAGCTTGGAGAATGACAAAGCACTCTCTGAACAAGTCCGTGTAATGAGTTCAAAGTTTTGCTAGTAGACAGTCTTTTGGAAAGCGATCCACCCGTCGAAGACTAGGAATCTGCGATTTCCAAAAAAATAAGCCGACTAGCTTGGAGAATGGCAGAGCACTCTCCGGACAAGTTCGTGTAATGAGTTCAAAGTTTTGCTAGTAGACAGTCTTTTGGAAAGCGATCCACCCGTCGAAGACTAGGAATCTGCGATTTCCAAAAAAATAAGCCGACTAGCTTGGAGAATGGCAAAGCACTCTCTGGACAAGTTCGTGTAATGAGTTCAAAGTTTTGCTAGTAGACAGTCTTTTGGAAAGCGATCCACCCGTCGAAGACTAGGAATCTGCGATTTCCAAAAAAATAAGCCGACTAGCTTGGAGAATGGCAAAGCACTCTCTGACGATAGCTTTTCTGGGGGTTCCTTTTATATCCAAATTTTTAGTGACGTCGAAGGTGGCTACGTGACTTTTCTCAGGGGGTTGCTTGTGTGTTCCCGACGTCTGGGAATTTTAATTAATTTTTAACGATTTCGAACCAAAGAAGGGTTTGCTCTTATGGCTTTCTTTTAATTCTAAGTTTGATGATTTTCGACCCAAAAGAGTGTGCCGAGAGATCTCCCCTATGCGTAACTAACCCTTTAATGGCTGACCCGATGACCCTTGTTCCGTCGAACCGCAATTCGTTCTGCCATCTAAAATCTTCGATTTTCGACTCCAATATTCTTAATTTAACTAAAATATAAACAATTAATTGGTTCCTGTAATATGTGGATGAATAACAATGTTAATTATTCTGTTTTCATGAAGTTTATCTTGATAGATAACTCGCTACGGGGTTGAATGGCTGAAAAAGGAGCTGTGAAAGTGAAAACAACAAATTATAATACTCGGGCCCGAGATAAATAAACAATTTATGATTGTAAATAAATAGACAATAATAGTGAACATCGTCCACTCAAATGTCCACCTGTTAAAACAATAATTAGTATAATTATTGTTCATAAAATTGCTGAAAAATTAAGAGGCTAAATAAATAGCAGAATTTGACTAAAACAATTACCAAATAAAAGTGCAAAAGATGTAGTACAACCCTATCTCATTTATATGTGCTATTACCAACCCTTTCCTGTAATAAAACATTAAAATAATGTCGCCGTATTGTTGGTTGCATATATTAAAAGGCCAGCCAGACCTGGATGGTCTCACTAGTTTATTTGCAAAAATGAAAATATTCGAATGGGTTTTGATGTTCGACTTAACATCGTCTATGACTTAACATTCTATAGAATGATTTCACCGAATTATTAGTTCGGTGGGTCAAACCCTGAACAGAAATATTTTCAAGTCTCCAGTAGCGTTGTAAATATCTTCCAAATTCTTGAAGATTTGCGATTTCTTAAAAACCAATAAGTAAATAATGTGTTCCTGTACAATTTGGATACATACGTACGGTGGCTTGAGTATGTTTTGAACTAAAATATGTGTATGCAACCAGTAAAACAGTCCACCGTTGCCAATAAAGTATTAGGTGAGTCTCTTTTTCAAAAAAGGCTAAATACATGTCGGGTATTATAATTTATTAAAGGACAAGGATATTGTTTTAATATTTATTAGACTTTAAGTTAGAAAAAATTAGGGAACAACAAAGCAACGAAACATTACATAAAGATTAGCGGTGCTTACAAAGAAGTAAATAAATAAAATCTAAATTAATCTGTGGGACTTTGGACAACAATTAATATAAACTCCTTGTCTGGAGCCACCATAATTTCGTGTTTCTTCGACCTTATCCGTAAAAACGTTAGATCATTTGATGGATCTAAATCTCTAACAACACTTCTTGCTTTATCAGCTAAAGAACTTATCAGTCCTGCATATTGCACTGTTGTGGTGTTATCCAGAGTAGTTTTAATCGGTATTCCTGCAATTGTTCAGTTTAAAAACCCCACAATTTAAGTTTTAAACGTCTACACACCTTCCGAATTCACAACTATTGTACCGATAACCCCCTTATGAGATTGGATCCGTTTCATAGTTTCTTCGACCTCGTTTGACTAAAGAACACTTTTACTATATCTAACAATAAAAAAATACAGTAATACGTACCATCTTGTATTCTTATTTAGAAAATAAATTAATTGAAATTTTTGGCATACAAATGACAGCTGTCAAGTACACAACACAAACCCATGTCACGTGACCTCCAATGTTGCCAATATCCCAATTGTACATTTAAAATTTCTAACCTCACTTTGACACAATGAGCAAAAATCGTGAATTACTCTCGAAAATCGGCTTGCGGTTCGATGGGCGAAGGGCCGATGAATTACGGCGAATTCGTTGCAAACTTGGAGTGTTCAGCGAACCTGATGGAAGTGCATACTTGGAACAGGGATTGACGAAGGTTTTGGCGGCTGTTTATGGGCCCCACCAGGTCAGTTTTTCTGTTTATCATTAATCAGAATTAATTGGAGTGTCCTTAGGCTCATGGTAATCGCACTAAAGCTCAGCACGATGCAGCTGTGGTCAATTGCCAGTTTAGTATGGCTGTGTTTTCAACAGGGGAAAGAAAAAAGAGGCCCCGTGGGGACAGGAAGTCCACAGAAATGTCAACACATTTAACACAGGCTTTAACAGCGGCGATAAAAATCGAGTTGTATCCTTGGTCACAGATAGATGTTTATGTAGAGGTGCTTCATGCAGATGGGGGGATTTACCCAGCTTGTGTGAATGCGGCTACTTTAGCTCTTATTGATGCTGGGATACCTATAAAGGAGTATGTCTGTGCTTGTACGGCGAGTTTAGCTAATAATGATGTTCCACTATTGGATGTTTCTCACCATGAAGAGATTATAGGGGGGCCAACGTTGACTGTAGCAGCTTTACCAATGTCTGGGAAAATAGCTTTAATGGAAATGTCACAAAGATTTCACATAGACCATCTACAGAAAGTCTTAGACAAAGCTTTACAAGGCTGTAAAGATATTAAAGATATTTTAGATAAAGCAGTGAGGAACCATTTAGAAGAGGTTGGTACTTCGACAGGATGGGCAAATACAACATAAGACAATGTAAATGTAAAGATATATTTGAAAATAATTGATTATATTACATTATAAAAGAACCTTTTGATACATAATTAAATAATGTATAGAAAAGCTATGTACAGTTTTTCACTATAAAGGGGTTGGAGGACTATAAAAAAATTGATAAAAATAAGGTCACTTGCGGGTGATAATAAAAATAAATAAAAAAATAATTAATTAGCGGTAGCGTCGGGATGTCTTTCCAAAACCATAGCCACAGCCTGAAACACCAGAAAACAATTATTTTAAATATTTTTCATCATTCCGTTATGAAACGTTTATTTTCACGTCAAGTTTTAGCGTTATGTAATAGCTAAGGCAAGGAATAAAAGGTACCTCTACCAGTGGCACATGGCGTGGAGGGGATGCGATCGAGTGTAAAAATATTAAACACATTGCAGACATCGGGTCAATACAGCGCTACATAATAATTGGAGGTACGCCGTGCGCCAATGTTTTGGCAAGGTCACGCTCTTTCATTCATTCTCGGTACCTTTTACTCCTCGGTTTAGTCATAGCACATATTACATCACTAGTTACGTAAAGTGTGACTTCGTTTCACTAGTTATTAGTAATTTGAGATAAATTTCATTTTACAAAGGAATGTTGAAAAATTCGTTGTGAAAAACCTATTATAAATATTGTTTAACTAAAATAATTTGCAAAAGTCACTGATTTTAGTAAACATGCTCGTTAAACAAAATCAGTCTTTTCATGACTGGTTACGTAAAAATCAATTTTTTTACCTGTCCTCCAGCTGCACAGGCTGCAACAAGTCCAAATTGTCCATTTTCCTTTACAAGCCTATTTGCTGTATGCATAGCCAATCTGATACCAGTGGCGGCGAAAGGATGTCCAATAGAGAGTGATCCTCCCCAGTTATTAAATTTGGTAATATCAGGAGCACCAACTTTGCTTTGTCTCTTCATGTATGTCTGTGCAAACCAATCACTATCCATAGCTTTGAAGTTAGCGAGAATTTGGCCAGCGAAAGCTTCATGGAATTCCCAAACGTCAATGTCTTTCATTGTAAGTCCAGCTTTTTCTAATACAATTGGGGTTCCGTAAGCTGGTCCTAGTAAAAGTTGGTCAATGGGGTCTTGAGACACGTAAATAAAGTCTCGTAAGTAGGCTTTGGGTTTCAAACCCAATGCTTTGGCCCTTGCTTCAGTTGTTACAATAGCAGCCGAAGCTCCGTCGGTCTATTAAATGCAAGAAGTTATAAGAATAAATAAATAGAGGAATTTAAAAATACCAAGAATGACGCATTGGCAGCTGTGACTGTACCGTGGGGTTTGATAAATGCAGGTTTGAGCTTGGCTAATTGTTCTGGGGTTGAAACACGAATTCCGTTGTCCCTGTCAATGACTTTGTCGACTCCAGGAAGCTAAAATATAATGAATATTTTTATCATTATGGTACACAAGAACATATTGTAAAGACAGTTTATTGCTTACAATATTTTTATCATAAATTCCAATTTTTTATTATATCCTCTCGAAAGAGAAAGACAGAGAAAAAAAGAGTATCGCATCTTGTTATCTATTAATTATTATTACCTACTGTCTTTTTCTAATCTAAAAAATAAGCTCATAAAAATAATAAAAAAAATCAAATTATTTTGGCATAAAAAAGTCTATAGTGTTTAAAAAAAAGAAGAAAAAAACGAATCGCACTAGTATAATTCGATCAGGATGAAAATGTCTTTAATCGCCATAGGTTAAATTTACAAAACTTAAAAAATGTGGGTTTTTGTGGTAGTTACAAAATTTGAGTGCTTTAAGTTTCCTTAAAGGCACAATTTATAAAAACGATTGTATGTCCATTTGCGTTGCTTAAGTAATTCATAGAAAACTAAATTTTTAAATTGTTTTATAGTCAAAAATATCGTAAAATCAGTGTCCAATTATTTTGAAATGGATAATATTGAACATGTTACTCCTTGCAACATAAATAAGCAGTTTTACAGCCCGACGTGGCTGACCAATAGAAAACCGGGTGACCAGAATTTGCGGCTTGTCTGAAATTTTCTATGTTTTTCAAATTTCGCGACAATTAATGAAAACCTTGTTGTGTTCGCTTCCAAATTAATTATGTAAGGGCTAATAGTTATAGTCGTGGTTAATTAATACAATCGTTGAAAAAAGTATTAACACTAGTTGAGGATATCAGATTCCGATGCCTGAACAGCGGATCAAAACGTGAACCGAGTTTTCGAGTAAAACTATCAAACATGTTTTAAGAAGAACTTCCGTTTTTGAACGCCCATTCACACTATGAAATAAAATCGGAAAAAAAATTTACGCACAAAATATATAAAGCAGGAAGCCCTATGACACAATTGATTATGTTAAAAGGGCATTTGATTTTGAATTATGGGCATTAGAAATTTATGTCTGGAGGCTGTGACGTCAGTTTTCTTAATGACTGTTTCAACCAATCGCGTTACAAATCTATTGCCAATTTAAATCGAATATTTAGCATCACATGCGTATTGACGCAAATTAACGCAATAACGCCAATATAGGGAGCTGAGGTTACAAGCACAATTTGAAATTAAAGATTTTATTTGTACATTTGGGCAATAATAACGTCGAGTGTAATAGTGTCAAAATTTAAGTTGAGATAAGTACTTTTAGATTTTACAATAAAAAAGTGGCGTAAAAGTTCATTCTGAACTGCCAATGCAAGCGTAAGATGCGAGAACTTCAACAAATTCACATTTTGGCAATTGTTGGTCAGTAACAGCGAGACAAAATCAGTTAGAGGTCTTAGTTCAAGGAAAAAATATTGATGTTCTAATGTTAGAATTTGGAACTAATAAAAATTGTTGCCAAAAATTGTCAAAAACCTTAACGTTTTGTATTTGAGAGAACTGTTGCGTCATTTAGAAACCTTTTTTTCAAAGAAAGTTTAAGAATTGTTATTGAAATACATTTAAAAAAATGACTTTATATTTGTATTTGTTAGAAAAAAGCGTGGAGGGAAGAATAAGAGGAGTTGGTATGCCCTATACCGACAATGTTAGGTTCTTGGTCGAGGTACAAATACCTTTTATGGTCTTATTCTATTGTCAAAACTACCGTTTACAAATTTATCGTGGAGGAAAAAGCCATTCCAAGCACTGAGAAACCACCAGAAAAGGTGTTTGTGCGTTGACCAAGATTTCAAGCTTATGCCCACTCCTGTTATTACTCCCTCCACGGAAATAAGTGTCAATTATGTTTTTTTTTATACTTAACGTAAATTCATTCGTTTGTGTCCGCTACTTTAGTCATACATTCTGTGTTAAAAATATACAGAGTGGCTGTAAATGATTGAGTCTGTTGGCAAACCTGCATTTTCTCTTTTGTCTTATTTTGGGTCAGAAAAATATCTAAACACTTGTAAATAAGGTGAAATCAAAATGTAACTGAATCAGAGCAGGCTGTACGGCGTAACACTGTAACCAGCGTAACACTGTACCTTGCTCTGATTCAGTTACATTTCAATCTCACATTTTTTAGTCTAAGTTAAAAAAGATTGATTTTTGTACTTATTTACAATATTGAAAACGTTAGAAATTTATTTAATATCAAAATTACTAACTCAGGACTGCCAACAGACTCAACTATTTCCGTACTTTGTACTTTTGTTATTCGCTAGGTTATAAAAATATACGTTTTCGCCGATCGATAGATCGGCCTGTGAAAATTGAAGCGCACTAAAGTGTCATATTTATTGACTAGTCAATATATAAACATTTTTATTGACTAGGCAGTAAACAGATATTTTAGAGCTGGTCAGGGACTTTCAACTGTCACAAATATTTGGCAGCTTTGGGTTTAAAATGCTAGTCTCGGCATTAAATCTTATGCTTTATTGCCTTTTAAACTTGCCTACTGTTTCACCTACCAAGATCTGTTATTATTCTTTTAAAATCTTAGATCAGTATTGATAATTAACAAATGCGATACGCGCTCATAGCTAGAATTTGGAACTTGTGAACATGTGCGTTATTGAAGGAGAAACCATGGAAGCTGTAGAATAAGAATTAGTATAAATGTGGCAACGTTTATGCGACCCTCTGAGGGGTGCGTTGCAGAGAGTTTAGTTTAGTCACGAGTCTGTATTCATCCTTGTAAATAAGAAGACCAATATAGGATTTAAGGTTTTCACACGTTTCATTACAATCCCGCTCCTAAATAAATAAATAAACATAACGATAAACATTACATGGCGCTGCGAACAAACAAAGTTTAATTAATAAATTTAAATAATAAAAAGTGAAGTGAAAACTTTTATTATTGTAGTGAACTAGTGAAGTGTTAAGAGTGCAAAAATGACGGGAAATGCATTACCACATTTGAATCTCAATGGAAATCCCGCAGAACAGTGGTCACAATGGCTTAATAGTTTTAAAATTTACTTAATAGCTACAGAAGCTAACAAAAAAGAAGAGAATATCCAAATTGCACAACTATTGCACTTTGCGGGAGCGGAAATTCAAAAAATTTACAGTACCTTCCAGTTCGCCGATGAAGAAAAGGACAAATTAACAGCTGTAATAGAAAAATTTAACAACCATTTTACCCCCAGACAAAATTTAACATTTATTCGTTACAAATTTTTTACGTCAAAACAAGGAGATGATACGACTCTGGAGCAATTCACTACTGACTTGCGTAAGCAAGCAAATAATTGCAATTTTGGGGATCTTCGTGATGATTTAGTAAAATTAATGCTGATATGTGGTACAAACAATAGCGAAATTCGCCAGAGGCTACTCCAAGAAGAGGACGGAGATTTGGCTAAGACGATAAAACTAGCGTCGATAATTGAACAGTCAAAATCACAAGCAAAGAAAATGGATCATCACCCAGGAGGGAACGGAAGTGTTGACCATGTGGGAAAATTCACCAGGACCAGTTCTCCAGGCCCGAGCACTTCCAGGAATCGAAAGGTCCTCAATGAACATCAACACCGCTACCGGAAGGAGGACAGACCACCCAGAGCACGTTCACAATCAAAAGGTCGGAAAAATAATTTTATTTCTAGTTGCGCAAGATGTGGTCACTCACACGCAATTAATAAGTGCCCGGCATTTAATAAAACCTGCGGTAAATGCAAAAAATTGAATCATTTTGCTAGCATGTGCAAAAGTACGAAAGAAATTAATAGTCTTAGTTATAATAATAGTTTATGTAATGAGATTAATGACGAAGTAATTTACATAGGTAGTGTTCAGGAGGAAGGCAAACCACGTAGACGTAGATTAATTAATATTGTGACGCGAACGACTCAATTCTAAGAAGCGGTGAATCAGAGTATCGAGTATTGTGTTGTGGACCGCTCACTTCTAGGAACTGAATAGAACTTCGAGTATTATTTACGTTTTGAATGGGTTTATTTATTCTTGTTTACGTCGGCATTGTTTGTCGCTATTGTGATTGAATTCCAATCATCTTGCCGAATTGAAATAATTCAGGAGAAACGCGAGAAAATACTCGAAAGTTCTGGAAAGAGTCCATACCCATATATATATGCGAGACAGCGAGTCAGTCGGTCTGTCTGGTTTTGGGAGAGCGACATAAAGGCGAACTCCGGCGATATCCAGCGAATTTAGAAAGCGATAAATTAAAGTGTTTTGTGTTCCGTTAGTGATTTAGAATATTAGCTGTATTAATTAGTTGTAATTAATTTGATTTGTAAATAAACTTGCCGAGAAATTATCTCCAGCTCTTTAAATCAGAAACCCACATATAAAATAAACGTCACACTGGTGTCAGGAGTGGGATTTAAAGAAGCTTGGTGGACAAAGAAAAGTTTATGTCTCTGGAACCTTCTGGAAGAACAACAAGAAGTCAGACAAGAACCATGGAGGAACAACTTCGTGTATTCTTCGAGAAACTAGAAAAACAACGCTTGGAAGATAAAGAAGAACAGAAGAAATTTCTAGAAGATCAAGAAAAACGACGACTGCAAGAAAAAGAAGAAGAAGAAAAACGTCGAATGGAAGAGCAAGAAAGAATTTTCGAAAAATTCGATACCTTACAAGATGCTCTTAAGAAAGATGTCGAAGAAGTAAAAAAGGAATTTGAGGAAAAAGTTTTCGAAGTAAAAGAAGAAGTAAAAGAAGAGATAAAAGAAGTTAGGGAAGAATTAGAAAAGAAAGTTTTAGAATTGGAAAGTAAAATGAAGAAACTTGGAACAGGACAAATTTTAGGAAGCGAAGTAACATCGCAACGAGTAAAACCCCCAACTTTCGATGGTCAGTCTTCGTGGTCAATGTATAGGAGGCAGTTTGAAGCAGCGGCGGAGATAAATTGCTGGAATGATGAAGAAAAAGCCACAGCTCTGGTGTTAGCACTGCGAGGACCAGCTCTCCAGCTGCTTCAGAATGTATCTGATCGTGATCAGAAAAACTATCACGCAGTGGTCAACGCCTTGGAATTGCGCTACGGAGACCAGCACATGGACAGAGTATACCAAATGATGCTTAAGTCCCGACATCAGAAAAGCAACGAAAGTTTGCAAGAATATGCCGCGGAAATAGAAAGATTGGTTAATTTAGGTTATCCTTCCGCACCTGCAGACCTTCGCCATGAGATGGAAGCCAGCGCATTTATTGATGGTTTAAGAGATGGCGATTTACGACGTTATCTACGTCTACATAGATATAAAACCTGTGCTGACGCGCTTATCCACGCGTTAGAATATGAGGCGGCAAATGAAGACTTTTCACGACGACCAGCTCAACGCGTGCGATTGATGTCCGCAGAGGAAACTCCAACAAATAATTGCTGCTGCGAAGAACTGAAGAGTATGTTGGAAAAGATGCAGCAGACACCAGCACGCACTGGAGGACGGCCTAAGTGTTATGGTTGTGGTAAGATAGGCCATATAAGAAGGGATTGCCGCCAACGGGGAAGGTCTGAGGATGTAAGGAGGGGTCAGGAAGATGTCACAGGCCTCAATTTCCCGGCATCAGGAAAACTAATTTCAGCTAGCACTTTGGGGCGTGTGCTAGCTGATACGCCCAAAGCCCCTAGGATCATCTCCGTCTCGCAGCTAGGAAAAGGAAATGATAGTCTGTTGCTGGATGGACGAATCAACGGTCGAGACACCAAGATGACGGTTGACACGGGAGCAACACTTTCTCTAGTGAGACGGGACATGCTGGAAACATCTCAAAATATCTACATGACAAGATGTAACTTCGTTTTGAAAACCGCTACTGGTGAAACAGCACAAGTACATGGAGAAGCTAATGTCAAACTTGAGATAGGACCATTCAATATTGTACACCGAATGGTTGTAGCTGAGATAGTTGATGAAGTGATCTTGGGTTTGGACATTATGGACAAATATGGATTTGTGCTGGATATTAAGAACAGGATGTTACAAATGGGAAACGAAGAAATCTTGTTACATTCTGCGACCGCTTCATCGGACCATGTAAACATCATCGTCTCAGAATCAGTTCGTGTCCCCGGCAATTCTGAGAAAATTGTGCTGGCAGAGTTGGAAAAAGATCCTGGGGGATACCGAACGGGAGTTGTTGAACCGGACATGACGAAATTCACGAATGCGACACACAATAAACAGATCTTGGTAGCTAGAGCACTCGTTGAGGCTGGTGGAAAGATTCCTATTCGCATAGCCAATCTCAGCGAAAATCGAGTTACGTTGCAGAAAGGGGAACAGATTGGCTTCTTTCAGCCTGCATTACGAGTTGTTCGTTGTGAAGAAAAGGACAACAAGAGTTACCAGGAAGGAGAAGGTAAAAATAACCCGGAATTGGAAAATTATTTTCTGGAAGAATGGCAACACTTATCAGAAGATCAGAGGAAAGCAGCCACTGCTTTTATTCGAAAGGAACAAGACATTTTTGCAATAGGGGACAAGATTACGGGAAGAACTAATTTGGTACAGCATCGAATTAATACGGGATCAGTACAACCTATTCGTCAGCCCCCGAGAAGACTCCCCTTTGCGAAACAGGAAGAAGTGGCTCGAATGATCGAAAAAATGAAAGAAGATGGCGTCATTGAAGATTCGTCAAGTCCCTGGTCTTCACCAGTTGTACTAGTAACAAAGAAAGATGGGTCAACTCGTTTCTGCGTTGACTATAGACGGCTCAACGAAGTAACGAAGAAAGATAGTTACCCACTTCCACGCATCGACGATACACTGAGCATGTTAGCTGGTTCCCAATGGTTTTCTACTTTAGACTTGAAGAGTGGGTATTGGCAGGTTGGAATTCACCCTGAGGATAAGGAGAAAACTGCCTTCTCGACTGGAACTGGGCTCTACCAGTTTAATGTTATGCCTTTTGGACTTTGTAATGCGCCAGCTACGTTCGAGCGGCTAATGGAACTTGTCCTTCGAGGGTTGACTTGGAGAACTTGCCTTGTGTACCTTGATGATGTGATGGTTATTGGGAAAACTTTCGAAGAACATCAAAGTAACCTGCAAGAAATTTTCAGCCGATTGCGAAACGCTCGTCTTCAACTTAACCCTAAAAAGTGTTGCCTTTTCCAGAGAAAAGTCAAGTTTTTGGGACACGTTGTTTCATCGAATGGGATACAAACTGACCCTGAGAAGACTGCAGCCGTACGGGAATGGCCCCGACCTAATGATAAGCACCAACTACGAAGCTTTTTGGGGCTTTGCACCTACTATCGCCGTTTTGTCAAAGGATTCGCCGATATTGCCAAACCTCTTCATAAACTGACCGAAAAGAAGACGCCTTTTATTTGGGACAAAGAGTGTGAATCGGCCTTCAAAACATTAAAAGTTACACTCTGTACGGGACCAATACTTGCTTACCCAAGGGCAAAAGGTCAGTTTATTTTAGATACGGACGCCAGTAATAATGGAGTTGGCGCAGTATTAACTCAAGTACAGGATGGCGAAGAGAGGGTTATCGAATATTATAGTAAGGTTCTTTCTAAACCTGAAAGGAATTACTGTGTCACCCGAAGAGAACTGTTGGCTATCGTGAACGCGGTAAGCCATTTCCACAAATATTTATACGGCCAACATTTTACAATAAGGACAGATCATGCCGCTTTAAAGTGGCTGTTAAATTTGAAGAATGCTGAAGGTCAAACAGCGAGATGGATTGAGAGACTTCAGCAGTATGATTTTGAAATCAAGCATCGCTCGGGAAGGTCTCATCAAAATGCAGACGCCTTGTCCAGAAGACCGTGCAGAGCCGACTGCAAACATTGTAGCCAACGAGAACAAGCTGACCACCTGTGCAACCTTAGAAGGCTAGTTTTGCAACCTACTGACGGATGGACAGCCGAAGAAATAAGAACAGAGCAACTGCAAGACGATGAGATCGGACCGATTTTACAAAGCAAGGAGAACGGAAATGTAAGACCGCAATGGCATGACATTTCAAATAAGAGTCCTGCTCTGAAGGCGTTGTGGGCACAATGGGACTCCCTGAAAGTCGAAAATGGGCTGCTCAAAAGGGCTTGGGAAAGCGCGGATGGAAAGACGGTAACAATGCAGCTAGTCCTACCGAAGAGTCGCGTAAAGGAAGTCTTAAGGGAAATCCATGATGGAAGATCTGGAGCTCACTTCGGCGTCAACAAAACCTTGGGGAAGGTTCGCGAACGCTTTTATTGGGTCAATAGCCGAGAAGATGTCGCTAATTGGTGCCGGAAATGTACAACATGTGCTGCGAGTAAAGGCCCGAAAACTCGTAGCCGGGGAGCCATGAAGCAATACAACGTTGGGGCTCCGTTTGAGAGGATTGCGTTTGATATTGCGGGTCCATTTCCAGTCACCGACTCGGGCAACAAATACATTATGGTTGTTGCCGACTATTTCAGTAAATGGCCTGAGGCATACGCGTTACCAAACCAAGAAGCTATTACTGTGTCTCGTGCTTTGGTGGATAATTGGATTTCTCGTTATGGGCTTCCCATGGAAATGCATTCGGACCAAGGGCGAAACTTTGAGTCAGGGGTTTTCCAAGGAATTTGTGATCTCTTGGGTATTCGGAAAACCAGGACTACACCGCTGCATCCTCAGTCCGACGGAATGGTCGAGCGCTTTAACAGCACCATGGAAGAGCACCTATCGAAAGTTGTAGAGGCCCATCAAAGAGATTGGGATCGCCATTTACCGTTGTTTTTGTTGGCTTACAGAGCGGCGATCCATGAAACTACAAATCAAACTCCAGCCAAGATTTTGTTTGGACGGGAACTCCGCTTGCCTTGTGACCTTGTGTTTGGGACACCCACTCAAGAACCCAAGGAAGTTAGAAGCTATGTAGAAGAGCTTCAACAGACGATGTCCCATATCCACGACTTGGCTCGAGACCGAATTGAGATTGCCAGTGACAGGATGAAGACGCGGTACGATTTGAGGGCGAATTCGGTAGGGTTTCAAGAGGGAGATTTGGTCTGGCTATTTAACCCTCAACGGAAGAAAGGGCGATGTCCGAAGCTTCAGCCGAAATGGGAAGGCCCTTATACCGTACTGACCCGACTTAACGACGTGGTGTATAGAATCCAAAAGAACCCCAGGGCTAAGATGAAGGTAGTGCATTTAGACCGTTTAGCCCCCTATGCGGGTTCAAATGACGATGAATGATTGTTCGAGACGAACAATTCTTAAGAGGGGGGTAGTGTGACGCGAACGACTCAATTCTAAGAAGCGGTGAATCAGAGTATCGAGTATTGTGTTGTGGACCGCTCACTTCTAGGAACTGAATAGAACTTCGAGTATTATTTACGTTTTGAATGGGTTTATTTATTCTTGTTTACGTCGGCATTGTTTGTCGCTATTGTGATTGAATTCCAATCATCTTGCCGAATTGAAATAATTCAGGAGAAACGCGAGAAAATACTCGAAAGTTCTGGAAAGAGTCCATACCCATATATATATGCGAGACAGCGAGTCAGTCGGTCTGTCTGGTTTTGGGAGAGCGACATAAAGGCGAACTCCGGCGATATCCAGCGAATTTAGAAAGCGATAAATTAAAGTGTTTTGTGTTCCGTTAGTGATTTAGAATATTAGCTGTATTAATTAGTTGTAATTAATTTGATTTGTAAATAAACTTGCCGAGAAATTATCTCCAGCTCTTTAAATCAGAAACCCACATATAAAAAAAACGTCACAATATATATCAAACTTCCTGGACCGCCGAATTGAAAATTAAAAATAAACTCATATCTTTTAAAATAGATACAGGTGCCATGGCCAATATTTTGCCAATAAAAATTTTTACAGAATTAGGACTATCTCATACATTAATTGAGCCCGCAAAAGTGACATTAAAATCTTACACGGGAAATGTTTTACCAATATTAGGACAATGTACACTGACTTGTACACATCAAGCGAAAGAATACAAAATCCAATTTTATATTGTTAACGATCAAACGGAAGCTTTATTAGGACTAAAAACTTGTGTCCAATTAAATTTAATTAGCAAAAATTATGACTCTAAAGGGTTCCAATTGCCAATCGACGCAATTCAGGGTTCAAATAATCAAAATAAAATTAACAATTTATTCCCAGAAGTCTTTAAAGGCATTGGATGTATCAATCCTCCCTATCACATCCAAATTGAAGAAAAATCTACCCCAGTTGTTTGCCCAATTAGGAAAGTGCCTTTTGCACTTTTGGAAAAACTTAAAAGCACGTTGCATAACTTAGAAAATCTAAATATAATAAAAAAAGTAAAGGGACCAAGCGAATGGGTACATCCCTTAGTATTAGTCAAGAAAAGTGATGATTCACTTCGAATCTGTCTAGATCCTTTACACCTAAACAAAGTAATTAAGCGCGAACATTGCAAATTACTCACCCTTGAAGACATAACAAGTAAAATGAGTGGCGCAAAAATATTTTCAAAATTAGATGCTAGTCAAGCTTTCTATCAGATTCCTCTTGATGATGCTAGCAGTGACTTATGTACTTTTGGTACACCGTTTGGCAGGTACAAATTTTTAAGAATGCCGTATGGTATTAAATGTGCACCCGAAGTTTTTAATGAACGGTTTCGACAAATTTTCGATTTAGATAATGTGGCAGTTTACATAGACGACATAATTATTTGGGGAAGCACTAAAGAACAACATGACGCAATTTTAAAAAGGGTTTTGGAAATTGCGGCATTAACAAACATAAAATTTAATTTAAATAAATGTGAATTCAGTAAAAACGAAATTAAGTTTATGGGCCACATTATAAATAACTCAGGCATTGCCGTCGACCCGGATCGAATTACGGCTTTAGACAATTTCCCCGAACCAACTTCAAAAAAGGACCTTCAACGGTTGTTAGGAGTCATAAATTATGTCAGTAAATATATTCCCAACTTCTCAGAGGAAACTAAACCGTTACGTGAATTATTGAAAAAAAATGTTCTCTTTGCCTGGGAAGCCCATCATAAAACAACATTCCGGAAAATAATGGCTAAATTAAAAGAAAAACCCGCTCTTAGTTTTTTCAATCCTAAAAGTCCGATTGTAGTTTCTGTCGATGCTAGTCAAAATGGATTAGGAGCTTGTTTGTTGCAAGAAAATAGACCGGTTTGCTATGCATCAAAAGCGCTAACCCCCTGTCAAATTAATCAACCCCAAATAACAAAAGAACTACTAGCAATATGGTTCGGACTTTCAAAATTCCACAATTACGTTTTCGCGAGACATGTAACCGTAGAAACTGACCATAAACCGTTACTTGCATTATTCAATAAACCACTTAACAGTGCACCCGCAAGATTACAACGGATTTTATTATCATTGCAAAAGTACCAGTTCACCCTCGTTTACAAACCAGGGAAAGAACTAATAATAGCTGACACATTATCTCGTGCTTGCCAGCCTGTTTCATTGAATGATACGGAATTAGATTTCAACGATCAAATTTGCATTATAGACGAAATTAATATTTCAGACGAATTTATTCATAAAATTAAAACCGAAACTGAAAATGACCCAGAATTAATTGAACTAACAAAGACGATATTGCAAGGCTGGCCTAAAAATAATAAATCATTAAATTCACTTGTTCGCCCTTATCACAGACTCAAAAGTGAACTAATTGTAGAGAATGGCATAGTATACAGAAATAATAGCTGCGTAATTCCTGTCAAATTAAGAAAAACTATTTTGGAAAAAATACACTACAGCCACTTGGGGTATAATAAATGTATTAAATTAGCGGAACAATCAGTTTTTTGGCCCACAATTCGTAACGAAATTAAATTAATGATAGATGGATGCGCAATATGCCAAAAGTACAGACCGTCACAAACCGCCAAACCTTTATCTATTTTAAAACAAAACACAAGAATTATGGCTGATTGTGAGATAAAACCAAATTCAATTAGGCAACCAGGAAAGGTTTTAAGACAAGAGGGTGATCGCAGATATTTAATTACTGTAGATAACAAAGGTACATACATCAGAAACCGTAAATTTCTAAAACCAACTTGTCTTAAAACTAATCAGCAAGTAGAGCATAAGCCGAATAAAAATATTACGTGGGCGCCCAACCTCACCTATTGCAAAAGGGAGGAAAGAAATGTAGAAGATAGTAATAATTATAATTTGGTAGATTTACAATTGACAGGACTCACAGGGCTAAGTGCAAACAATAGGGAAAGTGAACTCATCAGTGAAGGTGTAGAGCCCTCGTCCTCTGTAGAATTAGAGGAAAGTGCGAATTCTGTAAACCCGGTAATTGAACCACACGAAAGTGTTAGTGCAAATCGCGAGTGTTACCAAACGCGCAGTGGCAGGACTGTTTCCAAACCCAGACGCTTTGAAAGTGATTAGTGAATAGATACGAGTACAAACGACTTAGATTAAGTGCATCATAATCTTAGAGCAATAGTAAATAGAGTTAAGACAAAAACAAACAAATAAATAAATAAACAAAAAAACAGCAACATATTTTAATGTAATTAAATAGATAAGCCGGATTGTCCTTTCAAAAGGGGAAAGATGTAGAATAAGAATTAGTATAAATGTGGCAACGTTTATGCGACCCTCTGAGGGGTGCGTTGCAGAGAGTTTAGTTTAGTCACGAGTCTGTATTCATCCTTGTAAATAAGAAGACCAATATAGGATTTAAGGTTTTCACACGTTTCATTACAATCCCGCTCCTAAATAAATAAATAAACATAACGATAAACATTACATGGCGCTGCGAACAAACAAAGTTTAATTAATAAATTTAAATAATAAAAAGTGAAGTGAAAACTTTTATTATTGTAGTGAACTAGTGAAGTGTTAAGAGTGCAAAAATGACGGGAAATGCATTACCACATTTGAATCTCAATGGAAATCCCGCAGAACAGTGGTCACAATGGCTTAATAGTTTTAAAATTTACTTAATAGCTACAGAAGCTAACAAAAAAGAAGAGAATATCCAAATTGCACAACTATTGCACTTTGCGGGAGCGGAAATTCAAAAAATTTACAGTACCTTCCAGTTCGCCGATGAAGAAAAGGACAAATTAACAGCTGTAATAGAAAAATTTAACAACCATTTTACCCCCAGACAAAATTTAACATTTATTCGTTACAAATTTTTTACGTCAAAACAAGGAGATGATACGACTCTGGAGCAATTCACTACTGACTTGCGTAAGCAAGCAAATAATTGCAATTTTGGGGATCTTCGTGATGATTTAGTAAAATTAATGCTGATATGTGGTACAAACAATAGCGAAATTCGCCAGAGGCTACTCCAAGAAGAGGACGGAGATTTGGCTAAGACGATAAAACTAGCGTCGATAATTGAACAGTCAAAATCACAAGCAAAGAAAATGGATCATCACCCAGGAGGGAACGGAAGTGTTGACCATGTGGGAAAATTCACCAGGACCAGTTCTCCAGGCCCGAGCACTTCCAGGAATCGAAAGGTCCTCAATGAACATCAACACCGCTACCGGAAGGAGGACAGACCACCCAGAGCACGTTCACAATCAAAAGGTCGGAAAAATAATTTTATTTCTAGTTGCGCAAGATGTGGTCACTCACACGCAATTAATAAGTGCCCGGCATTTAATAAAACCTGCGGTAAATGCAAAAAATTGAATCATTTTGCTAGCATGTGCAAAAGTACGAAAGAAATTAATAGTCTTAGTTATAATAATAGTTTATGTAATGAGATTAATGACGAAGTAATTTACATAGGTAGTGTTCAGGAGGAAGGCAAACCACGTAGACGTAGATTAATTAATATTGTGACGCGAACGACTCAATTCTAAGAAGCGGTGAATCAGAGTATCGAGTATTGTGTTGTGGACCGCTCACTTCTAGGAACTGAATAGAACTTCGAGTATTATTTACGTTTTGAATGGGTTTATTTATTCTTGTTTACGTCGGCATTGTTTGTCGCTATTGTGATTGAATTCCAATCATCTTGCCGAATTGAAATAATTCAGGAGAAACGCGAGAAAATACTCGAAAGTTCTGGAAAGAGTCCATACCCATATATATATGCGAGACAGCGAGTCAGTCGGTCTGTCTGGTTTTGGGAGAGCGACATAAAGGCGAACTCCGGCGATATCCAGCGAATTTAGAAAGCGATAAATTAAAGTGTTTTGTGTTCCGTTAGTGATTTAGAATATTAGCTGTATTAATTAGTTGTAATTAATTTGATTTGTAAATAAACTTGCCGAGAAATTATCTCCAGCTCTTTAAATCAGAAACCCACATATAAAAAAAACGTCACAATATATATCAAACTTCCTGGACCGCCGAATTGAAAATTAAAAATAAACTCATATCTTTTAAAATAGATACAGGTGCCATGGCCAATATTTTGCCAATAAAAATTTTTACAGAATTAGGACTATCTCATACATTAATTGAGCCCGCAAAAGTGACATTAAAATCTTACACGGGAAATGTTTTACCAATATTAGGACAATGTACACTGACTTGTACACATCAAGCGAAAGAATACAAAATCCAATTTTATATTGTTAACGATCAAACGGAAGCTTTATTAGGACTAAAAACTTGTGTCCAATTAAATTTAATTAGCAAAAATTATGACTCTAAAGGGTTCCAATTGCCAATCGACGCAATTCAGGGTTCAAATAATCAAAATAAAATTAACAATTTATTCCCAGAAGTCTTTAAAGGCATTGGATGTATCAATCCTCCCTATCACATCCAAATTGAAGAAAAATCTACCCCAGTTGTTTGCCCAATTAGGAAAGTGCCTTTTGCACTTTTGGAAAAACTTAAAAGCACGTTGCATAACTTAGAAAATCTAAATATAATAAAAAAAGTAAAGGGACCAAGCGAATGGGTACATCCCTTAGTATTAGTCAAGAAAAGTGATGATTCACTTCGAATCTGTCTAGATCCTTTACACCTAAACAAAGTAATTAAGCGCGAACATTGCAAATTACTCACCCTTGAAGACATAACAAGTAAAATGAGTGGCGCAAAAATATTTTCAAAATTAGATGCTAGTCAAGCTTTCTATCAGATTCCTCTTGATGATGCTAGCAGTGACTTATGTACTTTTGGTACACCGTTTGGCAGGTACAAATTTTTAAGAATGCCGTATGGTATTAAATGTGCACCCGAAGTTTTTAATGAACGGTTTCGACAAATTTTCGATTTAGATAATGTGGCAGTTTACATAGACGACATAATTATTTGGGGAAGCACTAAAGAACAACATGACGCAATTTTAAAAAGGGTTTTGGAAATTGCGGCATTAACAAACATAAAATTTAATTTAAATAAATGTGAATTCAGTAAAAACGAAATTAAGTTTATGGGCCACATTATAAATAACTCAGGCATTGCCGTCGACCCGGATCGAATTACGGCTTTAGACAATTTCCCCGAACCAACTTCAAAAAAGGACCTTCAACGGTTGTTAGGAGTCATAAATTATGTCAGTAAATATATTCCCAACTTCTCAGAGGAAACTAAACCGTTACGTGAATTATTGAAAAAAAATGTTCTCTTTGCCTGGGAAGCCCATCATAAAACAACATTCCGGAAAATAATGGCTAAATTAAAAGAAAAACCCGCTCTTAGTTTTTTCAATCCTAAAAGTCCGATTGTAGTTTCTGTCGATGCTAGTCAAAATGGATTAGGAGCTTGTTTGTTGCAAGAAAATAGACCGGTTTGCTATGCATCAAAAGCGCTAACCCCCTGTCAAATTAATCAACCCCAAATAACAAAAGAACTACTAGCAATATGGTTCGGACTTTCAAAATTCCACAATTACGTTTTCGCGAGACATGTAACCGTAGAAACTGACCATAAACCGTTACTTGCATTATTCAATAAACCACTTAACAGTGCACCCGCAAGATTACAACGGATTTTATTATCATTGCAAAAGTACCAGTTCACCCTCGTTTACAAACCAGGGAAAGAACTAATAATAGCTGACACATTATCTCGTGCTTGCCAGCCTGTTTCATTGAATGATACGGAATTAGATTTCAACGATCAAATTTGCATTATAGACGAAATTAATATTTCAGACGAATTTATTCATAAAATTAAAACCGAAACTGAAAATGACCCAGAATTAATTGAACTAACAAAGACGATATTGCAAGGCTGGCCTAAAAATAATAAATCATTAAATTCACTTGTTCGCCCTTATCACAGACTCAAAAGTGAACTAATTGTAGAGAATGGCATAGTATACAGAAATAATAGCTGCGTAATTCCTGTCAAATTAAGAAAAACTATTTTGGAAAAAATACACTACAGCCACTTGGGGTATAATAAATGTATTAAATTAGCGGAACAATCAGTTTTTTGGCCCACAATTCGTAACGAAATTAAATTAATGATAGATGGATGCGCAATATGCCAAAAGTACAGACCGTCACAAACCGCCAAACCTTTATCTATTTTAAAACAAAACACAAGAATTATGGCTGATTGTGAGATAAAACCAAATTCAATTAGGCAACCAGGAAAGGTTTTAAGACAAGAGGGTGATCGCAGATATTTAATTACTGTAGATAACAAAGGTACATACATCAGAAACCGTAAATTTCTAAAACCAACTTGTCTTAAAACTAATCAGCAAGTAGAGCATAAGCCGAATAAAAATATTACGTGGGCGCCCAACCTCACCTATTGCAAAAGGGAGGAAAGAAATGTAGAAGATAGTAATAATTATAATTTGGTAGATTTACAATTGACAGGACTCACAGGGCTAAGTGCAAACAATAGGGAAAGTGAACTCATCAGTGAAGGTGTAGAGCCCTCGTCCTCTGTAGAATTAGAGGAAAGTGCGAATTCTGTAAACCCGGTAATTGAACCACACGAAAGTGTTAGTGCAAATCGCGAGTGTTACCAAACGCGCAGTGGCAGGACTGTTTCCAAACCCAGACGCTTTGAAAGTGATTAGTGAATAGATACGAGTACAAACGACTTAGATTAAGTGCATCATAATCTTAGAGCAATAGTAAATAGAGTTAAGACAAAAACAAACAAATAAATAAATAAACAAAAAAACAGCAACATATTTTAATGTAATTAAATAGATAAGCCGGATTGTCCTTTCAAAAGGGGAAAGATGTAGAATAAGAATTAGTATAAATGTGGCAACGTTTATGCGACCCTCTGAGGGGTGCGTTGCAGAGAGTTTAGTTTAGTCACGAGTCTGTATTCATCCTTGTAAATAAGAAGACCAATATAGGATTTAAGGTTTTCACACGTTTCATTACAATCCCGCTCCTAAATAAATAAATAAACATAACGATAAACATTACAGAAGCCAAATTCAAATTGCCAGTTTTTCATAACATGTAAACAATTTGAGTTACTACATACTTAAAAATATCACCAACAGAGCGCGTAATACTTCTTGTTGATTACCAATATCAATTATGTAATTACCTTGACTGGCATAAGGTCAGTAAAATGCCCCTTTTCGTACGCTTGTTGAGCCAATGTGTGTGACCTAAGAGCAAATTCGTCTTGTTCTTTACGAGATGCTCCAAAAGCTGCTGCTAGACGATCAGCCGAGTGTCCCATAGTCTCCCCAGATGAGAATTCAGCAACAGCTGGCAACTAAAAACTCGTTTAACATTTTTTTTTCATTAATTTGTATAAAGTACCTCTGGGATAAGATAATCGGGCCTAATTTTGGCCAACAATCCCAACTTTTGTTGTAAAGTTTTCGCTTTGTTTGCTTGTAGCATCAAGTTTCGCATTTTTCTGCTATGTCTGATTGGAATATCAGACATGAATTCTACTCCCCCAGCCACTATTAATTCATAAACTCCACTTGCAATAAGGCCAATAGCTGAAAAATTACATAATTGTTATGTAACACGATTGTGTTGTTTTAATACCGGTAGTCATGGCCACATTTGATGAAATGCAAGCCATTGTGACTGTATGTCCAGGGGTTTTGTCGCTGTAACCAGCTGCAAGGGCAGCTTCTCTAGCAATGTTTGAAGTTTTGACTTCCTGAATAACAGTTCCATAAATCACGTAGTCAATCATTTCTTTTGGAATGCCAGTCTTTTTCAAAATCCCACTGAAAACATCGAGTTATTTGTGCCAAATGTGTAACCAAATCTTACGCTAAGGCTTGTTTGGCTAAGTCATGTGGCATTAATTTAGAATAGTCAGTTCCTGACATCAAAAATGGGGTTCGGACTCCATCGACCAAAACGATGTTTTTTCCAGTTTTGTCTGTGACGGTTTTTTTGTTATTTAGGTGAGTTCCCACAGAGAAGGCCCTGAGACTTCCTAAAATTTCATTGGTTTTTGAACTTTGTACATGCACTTGTTTCTGCACCGCCAATTTGACTTTAATTAAAGGACTTACCAAATTGTTGCTGGGTTAGTCCTAAAGCTGCAGGGCTTTTAACTATATTTCTTGCAATGTATGAAGCCATTTTTTTGTGAAGAAAATCTTAAATAAAATTAAACTCAAAGGAACACAATTTCGGAATATTTACTAAGGTAGATTGGCCACACGTCGACTTTGACCCGCAGTGTTGCCAGCTGTAGAATACGAAAAATGTGACGAAATCGGATTTCAGAGAGCAAGAGCAAAGGACTAATATTTGTTATATAAGTCCTAAACATAGGTTTTTAGATTTTTTTAAATGAAAACACTTTTTTAACTTTTTGGATTTATATTAATTTATGTATACTACTATTGTTATAGTGCAGTAGGTAGTTAAAAGAAATTTTCAAATATATATTTTTTTATATTCCTGAAAAACGATTTTGTTCGATATAGTTCCATTTTTTTTTTCATTTTGACGATTAAGCAAGAAATAACAATTAAAAATTATCATTCATAAAACAATTATGTAACGTTAAAATTGCTAAAATTCGGTATGGAAGATTTAAAATTCCAAGTGCAAAGTTCAAATATGTATTCATCGATTCATCCTACTATTATAGCAATCATAATCATTGTGGGTTAGACAAAATGAAGTATAAAGTACATTTTTTATATGTTTTATGACGAAAAAAAATTACAGATAAATAAACGTTTATTTAAATTAGCGGTTGTGATTTTGCAACTTTTACAAAAAGTAGTCTTTTTAAGTTATGTGTATGTACTAATAATAAATTCAAAAAATTGCAAAATATTAATTTTCTTATTATCACCTACTTGGAATGATGAATATTTATCAATTTTAATTTTGTCTAAAAAACTTTTGTAAAACAAATTACACAAGTGTATATTTGGTTGCCTACTTACACATTAAAATTGACTACGACAACACATCTTATTTGTGTTGTATGACAACACATCTTATTTGTGTTGTCATAAAAGCGATCAGGATTAATTTCAATATTACTTAATAATTCCCGGGCTAATTTCAAGTTGAGATACTATCGGCACTGTATCGCAAATTTTGATACTTTTCAGTAGCAATAAGCTATCACAACACCGAATTCTATTCATTTTCCATGGAAAAGAAGATACTACCGGTATTATTTCAACTTGAAATTAGCTCATTCATTGTTTTGTAAAGACTTATCGAAAGTTTACTGAATGTTAACAAACGCCAAAATTGCCCAAAAATTCAATTAGTTTTTTAATACAGAGTATTTATAAATGTTTCAATTTGCAAATTGGCTACGTACAATTGGCTAAAAGTTTAATAAAATTATTGTCACTTTTGCCTTTACCGCCTCTTTGAAAGAGCAATTTTTTAGATATATTTGGTTATATTGACTCATTCATTACGCTAGAAATATTACATACTAAACTTCTTGTTTTTTTTTTCAAATTTTCTTTTCGAATATTTACAATGGCAAACAGAAAATATTTGTCGTCAAAATATCAAAAAAAAAAAAAAAATAAAAAAAATTTGTCCCAAATAATTTTTTTACCAGTTTTCAGGGATGTTTAGTGTTAAGAAAGAACTTGAGGCTTATTTATAAAAAAAGCAGAGGCAATATCTGGCTGCTCAATGCCGAAAGTTTAATAATGGTCAAAACTGAGCATTTCTTAGTGGCAAAAATCAATTTCTGGCCACTGTACTTACAAATTTAATAATTCCCAGCAAAAGACTTGTGGTTACCCAGATTTGGGATCCTACCAGGTAGTTAAATATCACTAATTTAGTTTGAGCAAAGGTGTTCCAATCGAACAACAACGTCGAGAAACTGTATACCGGTTTCGGGGTTTTTGCCCCTCATCAGTACAGTGTATCTCGGAGCGTTGTGCTCGATTGGAACAGGTGGGAGAACTCGCTTATATCAAGCGAAGTTCGGCTAGTAATCGTGTAGACAGACACAGTGTGCCATCTAACGAAGAGTACTGGAAGGTGCGAGAATTGGTATAATAATGTTGGCGGATAACAACGTTATCTCTTTGGCTCTCGCTCGGCCACCAACATAACCAACCTCCACGATTAGGCAAAAACAACTACTTCGCGGACTAATGCCCCGACCGACATTGAATTACATCACCTAATCGCCCAACCAGCAACACACTGAAAAGCAGTGTAACCAGAACTAGATTGGGCGATTAGGTGATGTAATTCAATGTCGGTCGGGGCATTAGTCCGCGAAGTAGTTGTTTTTGCCTAATCGTGGAGGTTGGTTATGTTGGTGGCCGAGCGAGAGCCAAAGAGATAACGTTGTTATCCGCCAACATTATTATACCAATTCTCGCACCTTCCAGTACTCTTCGTTAGATGGCACACTGTGTCTGTCTACACGACTACTAATTCAGTTTGAGTTAAATCTAAATGTTATAGAAAAAAAATCAAAAAAACTTAGTGGAGAATTCCTGATAGCAGATAAAGTATTCATGTTTTAGATTTAGTTTTTAATTTTCTTAAAAGGGCCTGAGGATTTAAGGCACTGTAGTTCTGAGGTATATACGCTATTTTTTGCACTTGCGTGACTAAAGTTCATAAATAAAAAAGTTATAATACAAATAAATAAGTTTATTATTCCAAACGACTTTGTCCTCTTTTTTTTTATTCAGCTGTGCATCTTCTATGTAATACATATTTGAGATGGTACGGGTTTTTTTCATATTTTAAATCCCAAAAGATTGTAAATGTCACTTTAAGTCCCTTGGGACTAAAAGTAGCACTTTAGTTCCTCTCAGTAGCGACTAAAGTATCAACGGAGGTGCCAAAAGGTAATTTATTTTTTTGTATTAGAAGTCTAAATTAAATATATTTGTAAAAAATATATCTAGTTAAAATTAAAATTATTTTCTCTGTATTATAAAAATAGTAGGTACAGGGTACGACAAAAAGTACGACCTATTTTATTTAATTGATAATCCGAAATTTATTTATCAATTATTCACAATTGTAATATTTTGATACAAGACCGTAAGTGGAACGAATAATGTAACTAAATATAATAATAATTATAACAATATAAATAAATTTACCGACAAAACGGCCGCTGTTGTTGATTTTCACACCATTTTTAAAAATGTTAAAACAGTTATAACAAAAACCTGTAAAGTTTACTGTTTCATACAGTGAAGTAGCGAGAAAAAAATCTTGGTCGTCAAAATGTTGAAAAAATTTTTTAAAATTTTTTAGATAGTAATACATTTAGGTACTCTATAGTTAGTATTACTAATATTAACAATATAGAAAATAATAAATTAGCATTTCATTTTAGAAACAACAGTTGTTTATTGTTTCACATTAATCTTTGCTGAACTTCCCATTATGCAAAAACACCTGGTTTATTACTTTTTGAGCTCACAGCGGAATTGGCGCGAACTTTAAACATTGATTTTTTGAACAGTAATTTCGCCTCTTTTAGATCTCTTTGAGCAGTAATAAATGGGTACAGATTTTTGAAGTACAAGTTCGATAATTGTGCAATATATCGATTATTCATTATTATTTTAAAGAAATAATATTAATTAAAAAAATTTAATGTAGATCAAAAAAAAATTAAATTTTAGTTAGTGAGGAGAAAACTACAACACCAAATACAAAACACTGAGGTGACAACAAAGTGAACCTTCTATAATTGCCTGAAGATGGCCATAGAAATGTAAAAGTGGCCGAAACATGTAGCATTAGACAAAATAAAAATTAGGGAGAAAAAAGACCTTGATATGAGTACGCCAATTTTCTTATTTAAACTAGAAAAATTGTTTGTATCTTTAATTTTTATAAAATGTAATTCATACCTAAATTGAAATTTTTGTTTCATAAAAAGTCAAAATTTGTAGTGATCTAGGAAATAAAAATAAACAAATATTTATTGAAACTATATTTCTTTCACAGCCACAAATATCACATTTCTTTTGTATTAATGTTTAATTAAGAACGATTTCCACGAGAAGCTGAAGGTCAAATACCTGAAACAGTAACAAAAGTATTAAAATACACGACAAGAAGTAGAAAAAAAAATGTTTTTTGGTCATGTAATATCTATTTATTTTTTTAATGCAAAAGATCATAATTTAATAAAACAAAAATTTAGTTTTTAACTTATATTTTAGGCAAGTATAGATATTACATGACAAATTCATAAACAAAATAAAAATACATTATGTAAAACTGTTTATTATAAGAGATGTATCAAAATATTTTAAATAAAAATAATACATGCAAGTGTTTAGGATTAAAATAAAGGTTTAACGATTGAATTAGCGCAGTTTAATTGATGTTTAAAATGTTAAGGTTTAATACTTTACCTGTTAAATAGTTGTATGTGCACTAGAAATTTAAAATCATATTAATAAGGGAATTAACGAAAGATATTTTTTCATATGCGATATTTATTCAAAACACGATACAGTTTACTCATCTAAACTGATATAATCTACACATTAAATTCAAGCGAGCTATTCTGTAAGTCGTTAATTACGTATATTTCGCGCTTGATTTTTTCTTAAAGAATAGCTCATTTTACATTTATTACATTAAAGTCATTTAAGTTCCACATAAATGTTTATGAGAATTAGGGGGGCGGTTATTTAATCTCGCTATTAAGTTACATATTTAATACGATTTTGGAACGATTCGTTAAATAATCCGCATTTCGGGGCAGAAAAAATGGGTTTGGGCACTTAGATCTTCACGAGGGGTAAATCGCTGGAGTATTGGGTGTACAAATGTAGGGAAATATCAAGGATTTCAACAACTTTTAGGGACATAACAGGGAATTTAAAAGACATTCCAGAAATTTAAAGGAAAATGAATTTTAGGAAGTATCTCAGAAAGTTATGATATTACCTGGGCAGTAAGAACAACATCAATATCAAAAATTGGTGTCCAGAATTTTTGTTGTCGGTAGTATTAATGAGTATAATACTTAGAAGATGATATAAGCCGGCTTACAAAATGTGAATTAAATAATTAATAACGAATAAGTTTTAATTTTCCATTATCTTAGCTGTTTTGGTATTTTTTTGACAAAAGGAGTTGAAAAAGCCAGATGTTTGTTTTCAATTAAAAGGATTTGTTATAAAATAAGTGACAATATCTGGAATTAAGAAATTGGTGCACAAAATGTGCGATTTACCCCTCAGATCTTCCCTAAACACCTACCGCTGACCCAATTTGCAAGAAACACGAAAATATTCAGATCTTTTGTATTTTTGGGGACAAAATAATTACAGTAATGTTGACGTTGATAAATTACAGTTATTAGTATTACATTGAAAACGCTAAAACTTATTTATTCGGGCGAGTGTAGGGAGAAGTGCGATAACGAGGAGTGTCACTGTGACGAGAAGTTGAGGAACTTGCAGTCTTATAAGACTTCCACCGCTGCGATGGTTCTGTACACAATCGTTTAAAAATATATTAGAGGCACAATTAAATTAAATTGAAAAATTAAAGAGTCGTTCTTTCATTTATTTACCCGGAGCGGTTGGTTTTTAACGAGGTTTTTATTAAAAAGAGGACTCTTTAAAAGCTAACGTTTGATTTAAGTGTTTAGGTTTATTTGTTTAGTTAGAATTTCATGTTTTTTTAAGTTATTTTAATTACGTTGGTTTTCATTGAGAAAAAACAGAAAAGTGGCTTACCGTATGAACTTGAACTCTCTCTGTAATACTCAGGCTCGTATTCGGGTTCGTAGTGATGAGTTGAGTAGGACCTGGAATGGGAGACTGAACTGGAATAGGGTTCGTAGACTTCAGCAGGCTCGTAAGTGTCCTCAAAACCGTAACTCTCCTCCATAGCAATTCTGGCTCTGTCCAAAATCGACATTATTTTTGTTTTTGCTGGCATTACTCGTGGGGTGACAACTGGAGTTCGTGTGGCCGTCCGCATAGGGACAGGGGTACGAGGGATGGCAGCTAAATAATAAATTTTAGTACAGTTTTCAATTTTCTAAATAAAATCTTGGGTATCACATAATAAGGACGAGCTTTGCACAAATTTTAGTATAGGGAAAAACTTCTTGACCTGAAAGTTCACGAAACTAGCTAATCAAAAAAATAAGATCATTCAAACGACTCATACTTCTGGAAGTTGCAAATTTTTGAACTTTAACAAAATTCTTGAAAGGGCCATTTCAATTGTTGACTACATTATTAACTATTTTAATTCTAGGGTCGATCATATTAGAGTTTGATGTTATTTTGTTAATAACAAATTCAAAAATAGTTATTTGAGTAATTACATAATTATTAATTTCACCAAATAAGCTTTTTTGTTTAAAAAACAACAAACAAATATAGTTTTTAAAAGAAGATCCACACATTTATTTAATCATTTTCTTCTCGGTCTTGAACTACTCACACAGGGTTCATACGGATTAGTTTTATTTCTTGTCGTAGGTATAAAGCAGTAGACTTGTTGCTTTCTAGCGAGCGGTTGGTTTAAATAGTGCTTATAATTGTTTTAATGGCCTTTCCTGAAATGCCCGCAGTATGGCTGCTTTTTTTGAAGGGCCGCAATATAACTTGCTCGTAACTCTTTAAACTCTATTGTAACGGTGTTACACACTTAATTTTTGAGAAAACTATTTTTTTATGTAAAGTTATAATTTTATAGCACCTTATATCGAGCAAAAGGCTGAGAAAAGCCGTCCGTCTAATAGGTAGTTCTCATGACTGTTTTAACAGCTTTCGTTAAAAATTTTCAGTAAAGCTTGTCCTTAATAATAATCATTGTTCACCCTGTATATAAAACAATTTTGTAATAAAATAACTTACCTCGAATAATGCCTGGCGCTCGCCTGGAGCTCCTCGGTTCTTCGATTGGTATGTCAGAAGATGTCATAATTTCCATTTCTCTCATCTGTTCTTGTCGGATGTTGTCATTATTATCTGGAATCAAATATTTGCGAACCTCGGCCAATGCGAATGCAATGCGGGCGTGAGCTTCCGCTGGAGGTCCCAAAGCGGAGATTTCAACGTGGAGGTCGTCGCTCAAGTGGGCATATTTGGGGTCGAGGGAATTACGGAGTTCCTCCTCTTTCTGACGATCCTTCATTGAGCCTTTTCCGAGAACTGCCATCTTGCACATGGTTTCTTCCTGGAGACGTTTCATTGAGTTGCCTTTAGGACCGAGAAGTTTGCCGACAAAGTTAAACTATAATACACAGACAAGAGATTTTCAACTTTACTAATTTCATTTTGGGATTTTACCTTCGGATGTTCGCGAACGGGAACTAGAACTTTTACAGTTACTTTGATAGGTTTTTCTCGGTAAATGTCAACGTATTTTACATCTTTCTGGGGGATTTTGCCCATCGCCTGCACTTTTGCTATTTCTGCAAACAAAATACATCGATACATCAAAGAACAGATAATCCAAGTTGGAAACTTAATAAAATAAAACAACATTATAAACTTTGCAAACTAAACTACAAGAATTATTAAAAACATTATTAAAAAACGCTTCATCAGAGATTAATGCTAATTTTGTTTTTTAATTATTTATTTTTTACTAAGCAAATTAAGTAAAAAATTAAGATTCAGAAATTTATAAAATATTTATTTTACAACAGTTTTTTTTAATTAAGAAATATAATAAGACGTATTTAGCAGATTTACCTAAAGCAAAAATTTTACAATCTTACATATAACGACTACAGATATATCAATACCAAAAAGCCAAGAATTTCAATAATTTTTCAAAATAATATTCAACTTGTTTCGTTATACAGGGTGGACCAAATGATGGAACGGGCCGTTTTTTGGCTAAACTATAAAAATTTTTGAAAAAACAAAATATTGACATTAAATGGCTCGGAAGGTGCTATCTAAGACAATGTTTAAAAATTTTTTATTTGTTTAAATTTTTAAGATAACTACAGCAAAATTTTTGTTTTTTTTTGTGAAATTTATTCCTGATTTTTTTAAGAACAAGCTTTTTAAAAGAAATGTTGCCCTGTTAATTGTTTTAATATTAAGTTTATAAATTTTCAATAAAAAAAATAAACATTACCAAATATCATCGTTGGTTTTCGCTAAATCTACAAAATTTCCGGTTAATTTAAGTTATGCATGTTAAAAAGCTAATAATAAACAGTCTTTTAAAAAAGTTACAAAAAAATAATTTATTTAAATAATTAATGTGTTTTTTTTTTAATTTTAGTTTAAATAAATTGTTAAAAGTAAAATGTTATCAAAACTCCCTTCCATCTTTCAAACGCTGGTATTTGAAAGCGTTCACAAACGCTGAGACAACAATAGCAATAGAAGGTGTAAAAACGCTTACTTGAGTTTCTTATCGGTGTTTGAACGGTGGAAGACAGTTTTGTGAACATTTTGGTTGTAACATTTTATTTAAATAAAAATTCGGGTGTTTCTAATACTTATTTTAATTATTTATACCTAGTACTACAACATACTCGTAATGTGCACTACAAATTAATAAAAAATTAAAAAAAAACACATTAATTATTATTGCTAAATTATTAATTATTTAAATAAATTATTTTTTTGTAACTTTTTAAAAGACTGTTATTAGCTTTTTAACATGCGTAAGTTAAATTAACCAAAAATTTTGTAGGTTTGGCGAAAATCAACGATAAAATTTGGTAATGTTTAATTTTTTTATTAAAAATTTATAAAGTTACTATTAAAACAATTAGTACAGCAACATTTCTTTTGAAAAGCTTGTTTAAAAAAAATCAAGAATAAATTTTACAAAAAAACAAAAATGTTGCTATGGTTATCTTAAAAATTTAAACAAATAATTTTTTTTAAACATTGTCTCAGATTGCATCTTCCTAGCCATTTAATATCTATATTTTGTTTTTTATTTTAAATTCTTTATAGATTAGCCAAAAAACGGCCCGTTCCATACATTTGGTCCAGCCTGTATAAAACTCAATTAAAGTTTTTAGGACAATAGACAACAGAAATAACTAAATTGGCGCCAAATAATACATACACTTGACCTATTTTGTTTTTTACTTTAATTTCGATGTTAAGGTAATAAAAATGCATACAGATTAATCCAAATTATTTCTTCAACAGAGATCTAAAGGTAGTAGCTTTGATAATTTACATTAAAATTTTAATTCATGCTTAATTGTCAAAGAAAATTGATCACGAGTGTGCACTGGATAGTAAATCAAATTTGACATAATCTTGTTTCCAATGATACAATTGTGGATAGCTAACAGTAGCGTTCGTAACGTGGTGACGAGCTGTTCAACTTAGAAAAAGCTTTAATTTTTTCCTAAAAATATGCTTTTAAGAATCGGATCTAATCACCGACCAATACTAAGTAAAGTAGTGCTACAAGGATGATGATTTCCTTAAAAGAAATACCACACCTTGTCTCCTAAAGGAACTAATGTTGTTTTTAAAGCAATCTGAACTATTCACACTATTGTAGAATACATTTAGGATTATAAAGTATAGTACCAGGCCGCTAATAACCGGTGTAGTTGATGCGGCTTTTTTCTTAATAAAAAAAATAAATAAAAAAAATACAATTTATGTATCTAAATACACGTTTAAATTCTTCTAATATCCTTTTTTTACCAAACACTAAATTCAGAGCTGTTTAAAAATTTGGTCATCTTCGGAAGTTTTTTTCTACGCAAAATGTTAACAGTATCTCTACCGTTGCCTTCCGACATTCAAGTTTTTCTTTAGGATAAGCCAGAAAGAGCCAGAAAATTAACAAGATTGATTAACATTGCTTAATGCGAAAAAACGTTTTTTTTTTTTTGATTATTACTTTAATTTATAAGTATAGCTTCAAATTTGTAAAACTGTGTCGAAGGCTTAATTCAACGCTTATTCGGAACCCATTAAAAAATTCCATTTTTTTTTTATTAGAATAGGAGATGTCTAAACTTTTCCTTTTTTTGTAAGGCACGTCTTTGACACCATGTATAACATAAACAACAAATTCACAAGAAATGCTTTATTAAATATCTTGAAGTATAAGGAATAATCTACCTAAAAAAAAAGATGATTCCGATTAATAAATTTTTGTAGAGGTTGCAAGACTTTAAACTTTGTTAAAATTTTAGGGTGTGCCATTTCAATATTTCAATTGTTTGAGCACTGTATTTGATATTTAATATGTCAGTTAAACAAAGAAAAAATCGTTATTTTTATTCTTTGTGTTTTAATTTATTATTGACAAAAGTTTGGCATTGATGACGAGAGATAATTATTCTCGAAAGCGCTGTGCCACTTTTATGGGAGAATTTGTTTGATTAAGCTTATGAGATTGACTTAGATTTTAATTCTTTCATCATTTAAATATATTGTAATTTTTGTAAAATGTTCAAGAAAAATTTTTGTTATTTTGTGTTATCTATATTTAAAAAAATTGAAGTTCATTGTCATGAAAGACGCTAAAGTCTATTTCGCTCACCGTTCAATACTCCCTATTCGAAATGTTTGTGTTTATGTCTTTACTTGAATTGACTGGGACTTTACCTCGTGAATATTACAAGAACATTTGTTCACAATCCGATAAAATTGTCTACGGAATCAAGTAAAACATGTACACGTCTTGTCTTTATTTGCAATTTCTGTAGAATTTCGTGATGTTTATCTTCTCCTTCACGACAAGCAACAGAAAAACAAATTGCTATTTTTCTTTTAATTCTGAACGAAATTGCTTAGTATAAAATTCTTTCTACAGAGGTTTACTACCATAGTTTCAATTTCAAGATTTGTCACTGAAGTGTTAAAAAAGGCATAAATATATTGAATTGAATCATGAAAATGAAGTTGAGGTAAAAAATTTTTACTGTGGAAACTTTTTACGATACCTAATCTGAAAACTTTATTTCAAAGTTATATCGGTGATAAAATTACGTGGAAAATTGAAAGGAGTTTTATTCGGAAATGCTACGTTTCAAGGTTTAATGTTTGATTTAAAAAAATGTTTTAATATAATAAGAAAAATACTGAAATTTTTTTTCAGGGTAATCTGACACGTATTTACTCAAAGTCAACAATAACAAGCCAATATCTATCAATTTAAGCCGTGAAATAAATTGTTTTGACGCTGTTTGCACCTCACCTTAATTATAAAATCAGGTTACGTTTGAGGAGCTCAAAAATTAAATTTTACACGTTAAAAGCCGGAGGCGGGACAAGAAATTGGATTCAGAGGGAAAAAACCGTCAGATTATAATTAATACCTTCTCTGATTCTAAAAATATAAAAATCAATTTCTTTAAAGCTCTCTACAATGCACTTCTTATTCTAAGAATAAGTCTTATGGAAATCTTGATAGTGTTAGAAGGTTTCTTTCCGGGTTACGAATGATAAATCCGTTCATCGGCTGAGGTTGTGATGACACATTGAATTGAACTACATTGTCGCTCCATATTTCACTTCACTCTGAGTAGAGATGCAAAAAAGTACGAAAGGGTGTGTCATTAGAGGAGAAATCGGGATACTCAAGGAAATAATGTGGTGAATGCAGAATCATGTCACTGTAAAAATTTTCCCATTTACTTTTTGAACTTGGGATAAGTAAACAAAATTTGCTCTTTTGTGATTTCAACAAAATCATTTAAATAAAACTATTTTTTATTAAAGCGTGCTTTCATATTTTTTTACAAAAAAAGCTTTCCTCTTTCATCTTGTTATAAATTTTGAAACACACAAAATTATTATTATTGATCAATTTTTTAGTATGATTGGATTTATAGTGTATTTGGAATATGTTTTGTATCCCGGCGCATCCACCAAATTATTACATTATCCTAGAATTAGTAAAAATTGCTATCCAGATTTTCTATTAAACGTTATCAAGCTTTGAATATTTTTTTCTATTTTGCGTCAGTAACAAAGCCTAATACTATACTAATTTGAATATTCGTATTAGCGAATTCGGCACCCATTACTACTAGTGTAATTTATTATTTAAAGATTGGTGTTATTAAGATGATTTTGTATGTGTCGCAATTAACCTGTAAAACACACGAGGTAAGTAGGGTAAGCCGCACAAACAATGAGGTAACATCAACTTTTTATTTGAGAGAGGAAGCTTTAAAACCTTTTTCAGCTGACACTGACGATTTAAGACCTCCATAGCGTTTGATGATTTACAAATTATTTGCTAGATGAGTATGGTTGGTCTAAAACAGTGATCCGTATAATGTTCGGGATTTGATAATTTAAGAAATGTTTTTAGAGATTTTTTTATTTTGTTTATACCAATTTGACTATTCAAGCAATAACCGTTACGGTAAAAAAATTCTTGACACTTTAAAAATTGAATTTCTCAAATATCGTGACATTAATTACCAACTATCTTCTATTAAGTTAAGATCCCTAGAGATTAAAAAATCAACTTTTATTCTTGAAAAGCACGTAAAACGTAAAACATAGAATAAAAAATTTGTTTCTAAAGTCATTGTGGGCACTCATTCATTATAAGAACTCGCGTTTTGAGCTCGTTTTATAAACATGAAATCGTGCCACAAAATTGACTTTTCGAAACGCGTTCTTTAAAATACAACTATTTTGTTTTAGTAGGTGATGCAGAATTATTTAGCACAAATTTAACCACAATTACTCTAGTATAAGTTCATTTTTATGGTTTTCATAGGTTTCTCATAGTTCCGAGCTTCACACAATGAAGCTACTTTTTTGAGACAAATTTAATGGTGTAAAAAGAGAGTCTAATGCTCTAGCTTAAGGTAATAAAACTCATCTTCACATCCAAACAGGTAAGTTACAGTTCAAAAAACCTACTAAAAAATCCTTTATGAAATGTTTGCCCTACTAAGCGGGGTTTTTAAAAAAGTTTTTTAAAAAGTGTTTAGTTTTTTTGCCAACGCAATCCTACCAAGTTTCTTACTGTTTTGTGATCGCAGGTGAAACGTGGATTAATCATTTCTTGGAAAAAGACATAAATAAATTTTACTCTCTCTAATTCGCGCAAAAAATTAATTGTATTAATTTGTGAATTATGAAATTCATGACAAGATCGTGCCTCTTAGTACGCGAAAATGGTACAAGGATCGACGCACGAAGTGGGACAAGAGCAGGTAGCGGTTTTAGACAACGCACAAACGGAATATTTTCATCGACGCACGAAATGGCACTAAACCCAAAATCACGGCACTCAAGAATGATAAGTTGGTCGCGTCTAAGGCAAAGGCAACGAAAGTGAAACAGACCATACAGCATACAGTGAAAACTGCAAATGATCAAATTAAAATAATGTTCTTTGAAATAAAAGACCATTAGTAAACCTAGTTCTAAATAAAATTTAACTTATTGGTGTGTTTAATTTGTGTAAAATATCCATATTTTTGTAAAGTGGGCTTAAGATTTTCAAGTTCGAAGTTAAAGTAAAGTCAAACCCCATGTTTTTCCGTGAGGTTAGACTTTACTTTAACTTCAAACTTTTATTAGTGTGTTTCCCTATTTTTTGTAGTTGTTACATAAAAGTTTGTTAAAGTTGATTTTTTAAGGTCTTTGTAGTAATTAAAGACTTTTTAAAATAAAATTTATTAAATATTCTTATTGTCCTGTAGTCTCGTATTTGAAAAGAAAAATATTGCAATAACATGAATGGGGTTTAACAGCAAAATTTATTTTACGACGATACAAAACACTTTAGGTAGTTTACACAAGAGTCTTGATATCGGGATCACTTTATCCTGAGGTTGCTAAAACTACTCCCGAGTTTCTTCAGAATGCAAAAACCCTTGATTTAGCACATAAGTAAATTATTTTGCTTGAAAGCGTATACTCAGAAGACCAATCTGAAATCTCATCTCCTGTACGCCCACGGCGCGGCACGGAGTAAATTTCAAGGCAATTGAATAACAATTTGTTTTATTTTTACATCAAAAAATATAGATTTTAGCAAATATGATAAGGGATTCTTAAATGGTTAACCCTCAAGCATTTAAAACAAATCGTAAAATAATAACGCTTCATTAAAACGCAGTCTCAAGTTTCACATATTTCAAAGCTTTTTACTGGAGTTATGTAGCATATCAGCAAACTACTTTGCAAGAGTACTTATCCAGCAACTTTTAGTCGTTTCTGTTAAAAAGTTAGCCTCTTTCTTCAGGACATTCAATATAATTTATGCAATTTTTTTAAAGACATAAACGTGATTTGCCTTTTACGGCTTAATAAAAATACAAGAATTTGCCAATGAAGTATTTCAATTTTCTAACTCGGCCCTAAATTAACAGAATTAATGTTTACACGCCTGAGTTTGCTGTACCAACAATAATTCTTGGTGCATAGTTCTGACTTTGCAACTCCCACCAGTTTATATTGCTGTTTAACACGACATTGCATTACACATGTTACAAACCGTATTACAAACTAACTGGTTACTAAATTCCGTTCACGTTCTAGTAGTCCGAGAGTAAAGTAAAAGGCATTTAAATTGGACATTAAAAAGGCATTTTTATAATGTGCGATATGAAGAAATGTTTATTATTCAAATCCAACGAAAAAAATTTTCTGAAATTTATTGAAAATAATTTAATATTTTTTTTTGCCTTTGTGTTATCGAAGCATTATTGTAGAAGTGTTCATACTGCTTCTTTTTCTGTTGAGTGAAGATTTTATCTCATCATCATAGGTTTTGATCTGAGTCACCGCTTGAATGCCTCTCTCTTTCAAATTGATGCAAAACTTGTGCAACAGCAGGATCTACAGCTTCCTGTCCTTGAAAATCTGCCTTTTCTTCAGTTTTGGGTGAGAGAAATAAACCTTTTAATTTTGATAAATAATAAAGTACAATATTAACGTAACTCTTAGCTGCTCAAATTCAACTTGCTTTTTTAACTGATAAGGAACCATTATATACAATTTTATTTAATTATAATTTAATTATTATAATTATTATTATATTATAATTTAATTATAAATTAAATTGTAAATAAATGTTTCAAAATTCCTGCCAGGATTTTTTTGTTCATAGTGCTTTTTCGGTATAATCCTTAACTAAACGCTTTTCTAACAAACACCGTCAGAGTAAGCGATCTGTATAATTTAGAATCAAAAAGTTAAAAAAAGAGACTTTTGTCATAACTAACGTTAGGTGCTAGCGAGTGGATTTTTCAGATTTTCATTTTAAATTACACTTTATTTAGTGTTATTTAAAGGCGGTACAACTTAAGGGCACATTGACACTATTGACAGTCACTCACTCGATCAGTATTTGATTATAATAGACTATAATAGGTTCTTGGGTACATTTGAGGCAACGACGCTGCTGGGTTTTGAGCGCTCGTGTAGACCAGTTGAATGACTAACACACAGCGCGCTGAATCACATCGATATTAATTAGCTGGCCAACTGCCTACCTGCTCCCAAACGCCGAGACCTAGTCATAACAAATGAAAATCAGATACCCATACCTGAATAGGTGTTGCAGAATCATTTAGCACAAATTTAACCACAATTACTCTAGTGCAGGTTCATTTTCAATGGTTTTCATAAATTTCTCTTAGTTGCGACCTTCACACAACGGAACAAATAATATAATCTTAGTAAAGTTTTCGATTAAACGCTTAATTTATTATACATCTCAAAGACCTTAAGTAATTAGAACAGCTTTGAGAAACTTCACCAGTACAAAAAATTTGTGAAAAAACCAAAAATAAATATTGGTCATTAACCATACCATTGCAAGAAAATTGAAAAACGTTAACATTTGCTTACTGGCTACTACCTACCAGCTGTATAATTTAGAATCAAAAAGTTAAAAAATGATACTTTTGTCATAAAAAAAATCCTATTTTCACAGAGGTTTTAAAAGTGTATTCATAGTAAGAGGTGGAGGATTACAACATTCGTCGTCGGAGACACGAGACACCACACACACATTTGTAAGTACTTAGTCATCGTACAAAAATTTTGATTTAACATTGGAGCGTCTTCTCGAGGACAAAGTTCAAAAACTAACCAAATGCGCTTTTTGGAACACGTTCTGTCATAGGGCGACTCATAGAATAATTGAGACAAATTTCTGCATTATCTTCCTTTTCGTCACAGTCTCCATAAAAATCTTTAAAAACTGTTGATCGCCGTTTGCTACAACTACTACCGCCCCCAATGCATACATCTCCATAAGCGTTACTGAGCCACTTGGCTGGGAAGATGCAACATATTCGTTTCATTTTTTGGTTTTGTACCAACGAGGCAAAAAAAATTGATGATGCTGATAGGAATAAACTGTATTTATCATTGAGTTTTTAAATAAAATGCATAAAATGCAATGCGAGTACTTAACTTTTGATGTTTTCGCCTAGGAAAAAATGTTTTATTATGTGTAATGCAATGTCCTCCAAGGTAGACCCACTATTTTTACTGAGACATTTTTAAAATCTTCGTTTTTATTCAACACTAAAGACAGAATGTGCTATTCGTTTATGTATTTATTAACTTTAAAAAAGCGGCTTGATTAGCAGCTGGTTTTGCCAACCTAATAAAAAGTCAATGTTTCTGGTGACGTAACCGATATTTAGTAAGTTATTGTTCAATCCGTTTGCGTCTAAAAAAGAAACTATTGCTGCTTGAGTACCCTTCTCGGTTTTTTCAATTTCACTGAAAAATAGTGCCTTTTAATAAAAATTTGTAAGAGCCAAAACGAATCTACATTAAGTTCTCCACATATAAGAAATAGTAAAACCATGTTTTTAGGATAACACTTATCAACAAAAAATTGTTAAAAAAGATCCGCAAAAATTAATATTGCAGTTAAGCAAATTTAATAAAACTTAGCTCAAATGTCTGTCTTAATAATAATGTGACAGTGAATCATCGAGAAAGAGGTTTCAGGAAGATTCGAAGTGTTTTGGATGATTAACCGGTTGATTCATCATTCATAGGAATAGTTGGAATATCACGCTTCTAGAATAGTTTTCTTCCAGATGATTTTAGAAGGGGCTAACCTTTATATAAAGTGGGAGACCGACCGGGCAGACAGTCAGTCGAGAAAGTGAAAACAAAACAAGTCAGAAAGTGAAGTGCGAACAGTGGACGGAATAACGAAGAATGCTGTAGTGATCTGACAATTAATGTGTCTAATTAAGTTAATTCAGTTTGTTGTGTAATTATTAGTCCTGGAAAATAAATTTTGTGTTTGAAATTCAGACCGCGAGTTTAAATTTTAAATTTTTACAGAAACGTCACAAAACAATAATTTTACCGGCTTTCATTTTTAACTATTCAAGGTTAAATTTGCGCCAAATAACTCTGGCACAACCTGTACAGATTGACAGGACTATAGAGTCTAGAGAAATTAGTTTCTTAAATTGCAGCGATCTCAAAAACTAAAATCCCTAAAAGCACGTTTACCTTTTGGAAAATTAAAGAGATGGTGAATTTATCAGAGAGCACATCGATCTTTTATTCCCTTTTCATTATTAAAGTGGCTTATGGAGATAGCAAGTAGCAGTGACAAATGTTCAGGTAGAGACCAGCGATACATCACGATCAACTGATGACTTAAAAGGCACTTCGGAATATTTGTTTCCTTCTTTCGCCGAAGAAATCGAAGTCGACAGAATGGGGTCTCCTTAATTAAGAATTATCGACAATTTCGTTGTCTAATTAAGTATTTTCATTCGTGCCTTGCTTAGAAAACAAAATCTTAGGGGTTTAAACGTAGGTAATTGGAGAAAGCCATTATCGAAATAGTCGGTCCAAAGATACTAATTCGGGTCTAGAGTAGTGTCATAAAGCAGGTCAAGGCATCGCAATTGCCACTCGTTTAAAATTAATTGTTCGAAATTAATTGTACCGGCAATCCTTTAATTGCTATATCTGTGAGGGATTGCTATTAAATTATATCTTGGTGCAAAGGGTTTAGGAATCTTGAGATGCAAAAACGTTTCCTTTGATGAGAGTCAGGACCGGTCTTAGGTACAAGCAAAGCAAGCAATTGCTTGTCGCATAAAATTCAAAGAACATTTGGTACAAAAAAAAAAATAGGATAATAGAAAAGACAGATAAACAGATTTCTTCAAAATAGCTTTTCTTACAATTGAAAATAAAATCGCTTAATTTGTATCATTAATTTTGAAATATTGTTAATATTTTTTTTGCCACTTTATCTAACTAAACGATTTTTTTATTATCACTGTTTATATTATTAAAAAAATATTTTTTTTCATTAGCAATTTTTATTTGCTCCGTGCAAGTATTTGAAGAGGATAACTTAATCACAAAGCGATAAAATAACAAAACAACAGTAAAAAATTTGTCTAGTTTAACAGTTGTTAGTGTCATATTAGTGCTTTGCATTACTACCTAATATACATTTAATAAATAAAATGGATCCCCTAAATCATTCTGTCTACACAACACACACTGATCCACTGATCCGCTAGCTCCTAGCTTCGTATACTTGGGAAAAGACCATTCACAGTTTTTAAAAAACTATGTAAATTTTTTTTTGTAAATCTTCATCGCAGTTGCAGTTATAAAGCTGTCGCAATAACTCTAATAATAGATGCCATTGCGGCAAGTGTACGGTCTTTAGGTGTCTTCAATTACTTCACGTAGCATATCTAAGTACTGCAATCGCCCCCAATTACTACTTTAGATAATTTTTTAGCCTTCAATTGTAGGTTTAGATGCAGTAATGATCCTCAGTTTTGCTGTTATACTGTTTCTGAGTGCAGTTAGCTAATTATAAATATTATTAAACACAGTAAATCACTTATTTAGTAAATTACTTCTGGTTTCTTCATGCTTCAGGTTACTATCGCTGTTCGCACTTCACTGACTTGTCTCGTTGTCACTATCTGACTGACTTCCCGGTAAGTCTCCCTCCCTATATAGTCCACATTCTAGAATCATTCTCGAATCACACTTTTCAAGTTTATTCACGAAGCACTACATTCAATCCGTTCCCATAAATGATAAATCATCTGAAGCCCTCCGAAAATTCGCTCACGATGACTCACCGTAACAATATATTGTATATTATTATCACTTATATATTGTGACTAAGTTTTGGTATATTTTATATTTTAGCTTCCATAGGTCGTCACTTGCAAAGCGGACGAAGCGAATAACTAGCGGCAAATCTTTTTTTTTTACTTATTGCTTTAACATTTAATAGAAAAAAACGACCAGAAACGCAAAGTTTAAGTTTTGCTTGTACCAAAATTTAGAGTAAGACCGGCCCTGATAAAATACGCCCACATTGCACTTCATTCGATTTTCATAAATTACCATAGATTAACGGAGTTTTGATAGGTGGTGACTTTATTCGCTTCGAATAACATCTGCAACTGTAGTCTAATTACATTATTCAAATTTGCCAACATGCAGAATGCACTAATTCATTAAGGTCAACAACTTTAATATATTCGATGTTTGTCAAAACTTTGATGTTATTTTTGGCGAATTGTATTCAATTTCTGAGTTTATAGTAATAATAAATTATAGAAGTATCACTTTCAAAAACATGTTTTTGTAATATCCACTTTCGAGTATATGAGGCTCTTTAATTGAATTATTAAACAAACAAATCTCAATATTAGGTATATGACATACGTAAAACTTTACAACCGATATAAAGCAAACATCGAATGTACTCTAAAATTTATTGCGGTGGGTTTCCATTAAAAGACTCGCCAAAGATTGGTAAACAGAATCTTTTGGCTGATTTTAGTTAAAAAAATGTAAATCCGATATTGAATTAATTGAAGCACTCCTATGCTAATAACATTTTCATATTCACAATCATTTTTGTAGAGCGGATTAACACGGTCTAATTGGATAACAAAAGTTTTGGATGTGCAATTGAATTTTGTGTTTGCATTTGGTGTATATGTAGTTGAATTTTGTAATTAGCAGAATTTTATAACTTTCAAAATTGTTACTCAAACAAAAATAATTTATTGACTCATTGACTAGTTTTTTATCATTAACAATTGTAATATGTACTAAAGTTTTTTATTTATAGGTCGATCGATTAACTGATCATGTATATTATCCTTTTTCAAGTTTGTGTAAACTTCAGTGTGCTCGCAATAGCATCTGTCAAAGCACAAGAAGGTGGAAAATCAAAACTAAACGTATACAACAAGAAGTTCGTTCAAGATACAAAATGAGAAAATAAGGAAAATATATCAGAAAAACGTTGAGAGAGTGTTTAAAGATTAAATATTTTTAAATATGAATTATTTAGACAGACTCTGGAAAGTGGAAAGCATTTAAAGAAACGATAACACAAGCAACAACAGAAATAGGAAGAAAGAACAATACACTATGAATCCCTGATGGAATAATGAGATCAGAAATGGCGGTTAGAGTTGAGAAAAGTAAAAAATATAATTGAAATCAAAAAGGGCGAGGACGGGACTAAATATTAAGAAAGAAGAAACGTCGTAGTTATAAGAAAACTAAAAAACTTAACACAAGATGAAGGATGTTTATTATAATGAATTTTACTATACAAAACATATTTAACGGCAACACAAAAACGCTTAAATTTTAATACAAAATGAAGTGATCAAACCCTCTCCAACTCTTGGTCAACCAACTACATTTCAATATCCATTTCTACACAGCCTTCAATTCTTATGCAGTGGATTCTTTACCACAGTACCATATCCCTCGTACTCAATCTCTTCGTAAACAAATTTCCTGTTCACCCGACAATCAATCCCACATTTTTGGGATCCACATTTCGGGCAAGGAAAGAAGCAGCCAACACAATCCTCAACCAGACAATCACAAAGATCTCTAGATGTGGTTATATGAATGCCATTTTCGTCATAAAGAGCTCCCGGAGATCTTCGTGTATTACTTGGAAGATCGCTTTTACGATTCCACTTCCTTTTTTTTGGAATACTTGTCTCAGCCACAGTAGGAGTTTTCTCATGTTGACTTATACTTGGTCCAGAATTTGTGTTGGTAGAACAGGTGGATTTTTTAGCAACGCAACGAAGAGGCTGGCCCGGCTCATTGTCTTTTTCACTGCTTTTGCTACTCATTTTTTGTTTATAAAACTGCCCGCAGTGTTATAAGATCAAAAATTTGACATATAAAGTCACAGCCTGCTAGAAAACAAGTGGTTGATAACTGGCCTGCCTATATTACCGACATTAGTGGTTTTTGGGAAAAGAGTGTTTCCTTCAACCTAAAAATTTTTGACACTTGCTTGTTATTTTGGCGTCACTTGCGTTTCGTGTTTTGCTTCCTCGTTTCTCGTTCTTTTGGTTAAGATAAGTTAGGTTTTATTTTTATAAAAGGGGGGCCCGACTGGCCGTGAGGTCCTCGACTTACCGACTAGCCCACCACATGGTTTTCAATCGGATTCGAACCCAACATCGATTTGGCTTTAGTGGTTCGGAGCATGTAGCCGCTACCACTAGGCTACTGCCGACCGTTAGGTTTTACTTACTGTTACATAGAGCTAATAATGTGGATAGAGAATGTTGCACATAGAATTAGAAAATAGAATGTTGACTAGGAAAAATCTTCAACGATTCTTATAACGTTTTAACTGAAACTAATCGAAGAAAGAACCCGCGATGCATCAGTCGCAGGAACAAGCTATAGATGGATCAACAGAATTAATCTTCTGGTGATGCGCCTTAGCTCCATACAAGAGACGAGCGCAAACAAACATAAGCTTAGAGATGGTAGAAGTCATTAAAGAATTCTGAAAAACGTGTTGTTTATTATTGGAATGACATCATTACAAAAGCAAGGAAAGAATGCATATTAGGTAGATGCATTTGAAAGTGAGACACAGACCCGACCAGTTTGCTGAAGCAATTGAGCTGTACAAGTAAAACAAAAAAATATATCATACTCTCATTAGAAAAGGTAAACAAGCCAAATGAGAGCAACTGGTAAATGAGATGGAAAAGATCAATGAAATCAAAGTAAACTACAGTTTAAAAAAAAGAGTTGCAGATGTGCTTTCCCTAAAACATTCGATACAAAAATGGAACCTTGAAGGAGAGTACGAAGTAAAGGACTTCATCTCAAATAAAATGCAGATTGCGGTACGCAAGCTTAAAGAGACAAAGTATCAAGTCTTTACAACATACCAGTGGACTATTGTTAAATTGTTATAATTGTTAAAGAGAAAGGAGAGGAACTTATGCTGGAGATCTGTAATAGAACTTTTCTAGAAATTGTCTTGAAAACAATACTCTCCTGCTTATTTATGCGCAGAAAAATTGAATTGTTCTACTTTGCGTCTGTAACAGATACCGATTTGAGTGTCGTATTAGCTAATTCAGCAACCAAATTGCGTACGTAAAATACTAGTGCAATTTACTTTTTTTGGTTGGTGATACGGCTTCGCTGGAATGAAACGTCATTTGTGACGTTTCAGCATTTATGTCAGCGTTGAAATTATAATAATTTTATTCGAATAAATTTTGTTGCACTTGATGACCAGTATTCCTCACTAAGGTGTTTTTGTGTGTGTGTTGCAATTAACCTATAAAACATTCGAAAATAAAGATGGACAAGCGGCGGTTACAATGAGGTAACTTCAACTTTCTTTTTGAGGTTAGAACAGCTTTAAAATGAAACAGCTTTCAGCCACTATTTTGACAATTTACAACCCCCATAGTAAATTTAGTAATTTAAGAATAATGTTACAATGTTTTTGATGATTTTTCTTACTGTGTTTATGCCAAAATTCAATCAATAACCGATAGGGTACGTAAAAAAAACCATTTGTGGGTGCCTGGAATTTTAATTGAGCTCCTCTTCAGTAATGTGAGATTTTCTTGACTTTTATGTAAATAACTATTACACAAAAGAAATTTTATGAAGAAACGGAAGCAAGCCCGTTTATTGTAATTACAACTCAACTCTATTTAAAAATGCACCCTTATACACACCAAGACCAAACCCGAGCCGACGCTATTGAATGCCTTCCCCCATAGTTATCTGCTTATTTTGTGATTTTGTCACTAATATAAATATTCGTTTCTGAAATACCTAAAACACCAATCTCTACCTACATACTGCACAGTAACGACGATTTTAATAAGATCCTTCTCTTTTTAATAACAATCTGTTGTATGTGTATTGGTTTACGCATCTCCAATAAAGTAATTGACAAAAAATTTACAATAAAACTAACTGAGCATAATTGAGGACCGTTTTTTTTAAACTAGATAACTACATTATTTACGAAATTTAGTTTTTTGCGGGATGTCATTCTACATTTAAACCTCTATCTACTGAATATGCGAACTATGTGAAAACACGCTAAATAAGCGAGTTATGGTACCACCAATATGTGGCGGTATTTAAAAACTCGATAACTACCCTCGTGTTTTCTAAACTCGATAAACGTTAGCACTGTAAAATTCCAAGAAAAGATATTTTTTTTTATTCTTTGAGTTTTTTTGTATGTATTTTAGAAATAATTATGGTTTGTAAGTTAGGCTACCTGTTATAGGTATAGGCTAAATGTTTGGTGTCGTTTTAACAAGCTAGAGTGTTGCTTGAGGTGTTGTTGTAGGCCTCTGTTCTTTTTTTTAATTTTCATTATGGACCCCTTCGAATGTGGTGAATATAATAAAAATGTTTGTTTTGTAATGATAGGTAGAAAACTTGTGGTTCTAAACAAATTCCAGAGAAAGTTATTACGCGTTATTGTAAAGAATGACTAGGTGAAGCTGGTTTGGATGCAATCATGTCAACAAAAATTCAAAAGGGATCATTTGCCCAGGCAGGAAGAATAACCAGAATTGACATACTAGGTAAATCATATTTTCTTGGGTATTTAAAGATATATAAAATATTCGTGTATGGATAGCTTTTATAATAATATATTTTTAGCTTTTAGGGAAAGGATTTACGGTAATGACAAAAAAAAATTGAACAAGATAAAGTTTTATTAAAATTTATGCATACGTATTTGGATATAGATTGTTATTACCAAATTTAAGTGGTTTATTTACGTTCCTAAATTTTTTTGCTTTTACTATTACCATTGTGAATTTGTGTATACGCGTACCTAGTGAGTTTTAAAAAAACTGGTTATTTTGTTGTTTTTTTTTTAGACAAATAAAAACTGTTTCCCGATAAATTTTTTTAGACAATTATTTTCGACTTTTACTGTACTTTATAATCCATATTTTTACTTTAGGATTTAAGTATACTCATCACTGTGAAACAATAAAAATGCTCTCCTGAAAATTCTTATTTTTGTACTTATCGAGTTTTATAAAAACGATCCTCAATTTTAGATGGTGCTTATGTCGTGTGTTTGAATAGACTGTCGGAACCGGAAATGAAATAAATAATAAAGAGTACCGATGATACAAATTTATTTAACATCGTAGGTATTTTTTTATTTAATAAAACATTCATTTTAAAATGAGTTGGTAGAAAAATGTAATATCAGTTGAATTATATGCAATTTCTGAATATACGAATAGGTAAATTAAATTTTCATAAAATAAAATTTTTATCTCCTTAAATATTCAATGTGATAGAAATGAATGTCGTTTATATTACATAACACATTTTCAAAGAGTGCAGTTTTCTATCTTGATGCAAATTAGTACTATTAACTATGTCAAATGATTAAAAAAAAAAGAAATAGAAGCAGCAGCCAAGTCTGAAAAATGTGTGTTGTTTATTTAATCTGTAAAAATTTCAATAATACATATTTTTATATTTTCCTTATATGTATATATTTTTTGTACAATTAAATCATTTTATTGCCCGGAATTGTCACTTTGACATTTAATATTTTTGATTAAAATTTTTGAAAAATAAAAATAGTCGTTATTAATGGTTCTTGAGAAATTAACAGCCCTCCTATGTCAGGCTTGCACATTGCTTCGTGTACCATAATCTCCAGTGGTTTGCAACACGAGCCACGCAATGGTAAGTATTACAATAAACGAATATTTCAGTGAGGAGGTTGTGTATTAGAGTGGGCCAAAAAAATCAACAATTTTTTTTAACTTCCGATACTGAAATATTGGTTCCTTGGCATTTTTAAAAAATGCTTTTTCAAGATGAGTTCTTAATTTTAATAGGAAAGACTCCCTCATCGCAGTTTTCCATTTTTTTTTAGTTCCATATGGCAAAATCCATATCTCGTCACTACTTGATCGTACAGAAAAAGTTTGTTTACATTTTTTGTAGTAAATTTAACTCTCTAAAAAAGGTATTTTACAATTTTTTTATAACTCTTATCGTTTAGAAGATATCAGAGGTCAAAGTTTGAAGAATTTAGCAAAAATTTCTTTTTCACTTCTAAATTTTATAACTCAAAGATAAATAAATATTATAAAGTGCGCAACATACGGTTTTGTAGAAAATTAAACGCTCTACAAAAAAACTCGTTTGCGGTTATCCGATTACTTCAATCATTTAAAAAAAAATTGAAGTTTTAGTATCAAATTTTGGTTTTATAAATGCAAATATCTTCTAAATAGTTAGAATAATCAATTAACCACAAGAGACCTTTTTTATAGAGCGTTTAATTTTCTACAAGGCCATATGTTGTGCATTTTATAATATTTATTTATCTCTGAGTTATAAAATTTAGAAGTAGAAAAAAAATTTTTGTTAAATTTTTCAAACTTTGACCTCCGATATCTTCTAAATGGTAAGAGATATAAAAAAATTGTAAGACAACTTTTTTGTAGAACGTTTAATTTCCTACAAAAAATGTAAATACAAATTTTCTGTACAATTAAGCAATAACGAGATATGGATTTTACCATATAAAACCGAAAAAAAAAAAATGGAAAACTGCGATGAGGAAGTCTTTCCTATTAAAATTAAGAGCCCATCTTAAAAAACATTTTTTAAAGGTGCCTAGAAAACAATTTTTCAGTGTCGGAAGTTAAAAAAAAAATAATCGATTTTTTTGGCCCACCCTATTGTGTATATTATTTAATACGTAATTTTTATACTTTTCAGAAGTATGGAGCAAAATTTTAACCTGACTGCAGCACCACAGATGATAAAAAGCTGCATTTTTTTTTGACTTATGTCAAGAGATAACAAAATTACAGGTCTTCAAAGTTAGGTGTATAAAAACCATTTTTTTGGATTAGATATTTCGAAAACTGCTTAGCTGATGATTATGAAATTTGATACATAACGCTCATTAAATACAACAACGTCATAACTCAAAAACAAACATTTTTGTTATGTTTATGATTAGAATGTAATTTGTATTGTCTTTTAATTGCTAGAGTCATATCTGTAGCTAAGAAACTTGCCAAAACATGGCACTAATTTTGAACCAAATCACCGTTTTAATTTGTATTTTTACACAGTAAATTTTAACTTTAAATTGCGTCTATTCAAAAATAAGCTTTTTGAGTTATGACGTTGTTGTATTTAATGGGCGATAAATAAAGTTGAATTTCTTATTATTCTTGATAATAATAAAATTCCGCTAAATTCTCTCAATTTCCGGTTGAGTACTTTGGTCGTACATTTTTATAAAATTTTTATTAAAAAAATATAAATATGACCATAGATTCTAAATGACAAAGTAAGAACGCAAAATTCTGCTAAAACGTACCGATATTGTCGTTTAAAGTATGAAATCAAATTTTAATCTTCAATTTTGGCGACCTCCAGCTCCTAAAAGGTGCAACTCATCATTTAAGTTGCTGTATTTGTACAATAATATGCCAACTATCTATTTCAATAAGAAGCAAAGTTGCTTATCTCTGGAATGTTGACCACGGTGACTAAAATAGAATAAAGATTTTTTTACCTGGGTATAAAAATCATTTGATCATTTTAGAGTTGTTTATAATCCTCTCAACCTAAATAACTAACACGATTGTTGTAAATGACGCTCTGCTAAAAGATCTATTAGTTGAAGATTTATAATTCTAGTCACAGTGGCCAAAATTCCAGAGGTAGTCAGTATATCATACGTTTTGAAAATGACGTTATTCGTTATCCATTAGGATTCTTCTTATAACAGTTCAGAAATATTGCTCGAAGTGTAAAATAGTTATTTTATAGTTAGGAAATAGTTATTTAACCAACAAATTTGTTAATGAAGGCGATTAATAATAATAGAAGATGATATTATTAATCGCACATTAACAAAAGTGTTGATTACAATATTTTTCTCTTGCTCATATCACACTAAACTTGAAAAACTTTATTCCAAAATTTTGCAATTTGCCTCTCTTTACTAACCATCTCTAGTAACATATCTATTAGATTGCTTTCTGTTACCTGGCTACAAAACATCCAAATAAATTATTCAGTTGCATTAATATTAATCAGACCTCACATTTCTCTATAAGCAGGTATTTATCAAAGTAAACTGGCAATATAAATGACGGCAATTTCAAGTTTTTTTTTAATAAAACATTTATCTTCAAACATACCGTTTGTATAAATTTTTTATGATTATGACAGTTTATAAATAATGTCAAGATTTTGGTTTGTATGGTTGGAATTAACAGGTCGTTAATAGGGATGTTTAACCAACTCCTTGAATACCTTTGAGTTTTGAGTGCATTAATAACCCTCATATGTCAACGAGCAACAGAAAGTCATTTAACCAGCAAGTTGGTTAATGAGGGCGATTAATAATCGAGACTTTTTAACGCATGAGCGATGCGAGTGCGCTTAATAAAGTAGAGATAATTAATCGCGAATTAACAAACAAGTTGATTACAAAACTTTTCCGTTGATCGAACTTAATAAAAAAAATTAAATAATTATACAAAGTGTCATCTATTGGTTACCAGCACGGACAAATAAAAAGTATATTTGGTTGCCTATCTTTCAAATAATTTTAAACATTTTAGCTTAGTTTAGAGAAGAAAGGGTGGTATTTCACATTAAAATTTAAAAATAAATTGATAATTTCACTTTACTTCACCTTTACTGTGTCTTGTAATCACTTTCGATACTTTTATTATTTTTTTATCGCTTTGAAAATTGTACGCATGCACAGAGTGTTGAAAAGACCGCTTTTTCACAATTTTTTTTAGAAAAAATCATGCATTAATAAACGTTTTTCTAAACGATCAACGAATAGAAGAATAAAGAAATTAGATAACAATAATCATTATTAAATTAATAATAGATATTATTGTTTGTCATTTTAATTTTCATCATACAACTTAAAAAAAAGATGACTGTATTGATTAAACAAATTGCTAAATGCAAGGATAGAGTGCACTCTTTTCCCTTAAGGGGCCTTTCCCTAAATTCGGTATATGGAGAAATCAATGTAAAAGTTTATTACTCATAACTCAAAACCCCGTCCACATTTTTGAATGTGGTTTTTACAGTATTAAATTATTTACATTTCTAAAGCAGTGTGAAACAAAAAAATAAAAAATAACATTGTTGTTGTTAAAAATTATGAATTTTTTATTTAAATTTTTTTATAAATTTTTATTTAGTTGTATCTTGCGACTACATATTGGTCAAAAAAATGTGCAAAAAATTAGAAATTTAAATTTTGTGTAATAGTTTACGAGTAATTGGTTATCAACTTTTAAGATTCAATCCATTTTCTATCCTCTACAACTTGTCTTTCTCTTTATCGTAGTGGCTGAAGGGTAGGTCCAGGTAGTAGACCTTTTCTGAAGAGAGCTCTGCGGCAAAGCTATAAATAAAATGTATCTCACAATTGATAAACGAGAAGTAAAATTAAAAAAAATTGGAGAGATTCATGATGGTGTAAAATTTACACTGAGGTGATAATGTTATTCTTATTCAACTTTTGTGCTGGCAATTGTGTACATATAAGATTATTTGTATCTATTTCTAATTATTGCAGACAACTTTATAATGCAATTAGTTTTATAAAAAAAAATTCAATGCAGTAGCATTACAGAGAACCATTCTCAATTGCGGTAATCCGTTTTGTTTACCTGTTGTTTGCGGAAGAGTTTTGTTGACCCTTCGTATGAATTTGGTCGTCGCAGTTCTTTTATCGTGTATCTAATAAAGTTTTTGGTTTAGATAAATTTAGCAAAGTATAAAGTACATACTTTCAGTTTTATTTCTAAGAAAATTGGAAAAACTCGGTCTTTCTGTATTATTGACAATTTATTATCTGTTATGCTAGTTTACCTGATACTAAACCAACGCGATATGAATGGGGTGGCTAATAAATTACAAAGTTTATCATCAAATACAATTTTTTTTTGAACAAATCTGTGTCTATTATTTTATTGTGTACCTAATATAGTTCTGGATTTAGATAAATTTAGCAAAGTATAAAGTACTTTCAGTTTTACTTCTGAGAAATTTGGAAAAACCCGGTCTTTGTGGATTATTATGGACTGTTTGTTTTCTTTTATGCCAGTTTACCTGATACTAAACTAAGGCAACAAGAATGGGGTGTGTTTAACCATCGTCAAACAGATTATTTCCTTTTTTTCTGTAAAACACAAATGTATGGCAAGATGCAATAGGTCATTAACTGGATCTATGGCTCAAGGAAATTGCAACAAAATATTTCCGCATGTAGAAACAATTTAAACAACAAGTGTGTAAGCACAGACTTGCTTACTTCAGCGGGGGCAAAGTACTATGACAGTTGCACGGTTTTCCAGCGACCGACAAAATGTAATTATTATATCATTTAAATGTACAGAGTAGCAATTTAATATAAGTTATAATTTGTTTTATATTCACTGTAGGTTAGGTTTATATTGTTATGTTTTTGTTTTAATAAATTAGTATTGATCGAAGCTTTGTCTTGTTCATTACTCATTGTTAGAGCACGGTCCATCGAGAGTAGCATGGTCCGTCAAGATTAAACATGGTCCTTCGAGCGAAAGAAGTTTAAGTCGTGGACGTGTGAAAATACTTTGCGAAATTCAGAAGGAATTTTGGCAAAAATAGTACGGTGGTTTCGGTAAATTTGAGTGTGGTTTACGCGAAACGGGAACTAAAAAACGTACAGTGGCGTTTTTTTATTTCTACAAACGAACGTCCGAACAGTGATCGCGACGTGTACAACATAATTTCGAAAGTGTAGAAAGTATTTAGTGTATCAGCATCATCAGGCATGGATACTCTAAATGACTTCGCTCTACAGCAGGAAAACGACGGCAAAGAAATTGTCAGACTACTAGGTAACTTACGAAAAGATTCCGCAACGAGAAAAACGAAAAAGTACTTAGAAGAAAGAAAAAACCGAATACAAGAAATTTACAAACGGATACAAGAAACCCATAATCGTATGGTAGCTATAAAAATTGACACTCACAATTACTTCCAAACAAACTACATTGAACAATTAAACAAAGTTTACCACGATACATTAAAATACATAAACGAATGTGATGACCAAACTACTGTTGAAGATAAATTAGCAAACAAACCGGAAGAAAACATGGCTAAAGAGTATTTGACATACAAAAGGGAACAAGAAGTTCGCACTCAAGAATTGGAAGAAACTTTGGACGAAGTGGAGAGTGAACTTGGACTAAGCAGTTCAGATAAACACGCATTTTATGTTAAAGAAATAGAAGAAAAATGGAAGGAAATCAACAAAATCAACATCAAAATTAAAATAATCGAAAAAGAGCAAAAAATCTCATATTCAAATAATAACTATCAACAATTAAGAGCGAGATACATAACAGTAATAGTGGCATTAGAAAACAAAATTCAAGAAAAAAATGCGTCCTGTGTGAGAATGAGTCTTGTGAAACTTCCACCTTTACCACATTGGATTAAATTACAAGCAAAAAGGGATGCAAAAATGTTAAAGGAAAATGTTAACCACTTCAAATCTAAAACTCAAGAAAATGAAAATTTTATTCATGAGATACAAAAATCGACTCAAGAACCAAATTTTGAGGCTAAAAGAGTGGAAAAAGAAGTGTCCATTTTGGAAAATTCAGAAACTTTTGATGAAATTTGTCCGGAAAAATGTAAGAAAAAATCGGTTCTAGAACTAAATCTTGAACCTGAAGGAATGGAAAAAGAATTATCCATTTTGAAAGTATCAAAATGCCATAACGATTTCAGAAACAGACAAATAAAAAATGAAGATAAGACGCTAATGACCGTTGATCAGATTCAAGGTGAGGTTATAATTAAACAATTCCAAACAGATGCACCAAAGATTTTACAAAAATTGACTGAAGAGCCTAATTGTGAGACTGAAAGAGTGAAAAGAAAAAACGAGTCGGGGGCAATAGTAAGGAAAAAGAAAAATCGACACAGGAAGAGAAACAGGTACGTCAGAGAAGCCAAAGTGGGCAAATTACAATTTAAAGTCAACCTCAATAAAGTGGTGAATAGCGTAAGTTACTACAAATACCGTTACAAACGAAGAAAATATGTACCACACTCTGGCAAGAGAAACGGAAAATTCGTGGCAAAATGTGAAAAATCGAAGTGGAGAAAAAACATTGGAGAAAAAGGCAAACGAAGAAAGCAGAAAAAATTATCGTCAATAATTGATTTCAAATTCTTGGAGACTGGAAAGTTGACTACGTCAAAAGTATTCCACTTCCGAGGTGAAAACGATCACAACACAAGACCACACAAGAAGCAACACGAAGAGGTATGGGAAGAACAGAAAACACACCTTCTTACTGGGATAAATGAAGTGGTACACACATGGATACAGCCAAGAATATGGAATCCAGGGATCAAGAGATTAACAAGTTCAATTCAATATGGAGCGACTGCCAAAGCCGCAAGTTAGTTTACATTTTTTTTATTTTTTTAATTAAGTTTTGGGATTATGGGAATTGTAATTATCAATTGGGAATCAAAAGTAGATTTATTGGTTTGTTATTTTTTCTGTTGTTTAATTAGATACTATTATGAAATTAGCTATGTAAGATTGTAGGTCAGGTTACTTTGTTTATTTATGTTTATAAATCACCTGACCTACCACACGCAAACGATGAACGAATTACTGGTGTCAGCAAATTGTTTCAGGAGGTCACAACCAGTCGCTGATACCAGTGAGACACATCCACGACGCTGGTGCCGCCGCTGAAAGATCCACCGAAAACAGAAGCCTATCTTGTTGAGGCGCCAATATGTTTAACCATCGTCAAACAGATTATTTCCTTTTTTTCTGTAAAACACAAATGTATGGCAAGATGCAATAGGTCATTAACTGGATCTATGGCTCAAGGAAATTGCAACAAAATATTTCCGCATGTAGAAACAATTTAAACAACAAGTGTGTAAGCACAGACTTGCTTACTTCAGCGGGGGCAAAGTACTATGACAGTTGCACGGTTTTCCAGCGACCGACAAAATGTAATTATTATATCATTTAAATGTACAGAGTAGCAATTTAATATAAGTTATAATTTGTTTTATATTCACTGTAGGTTAGGTTTATATTGTTATGTTTTTGTTTTAATAAATTAGTATTGATCGAAGCTTTGTCTTGTTCTTTACTCACCCCTTAACAGGTGGCTAATACGTTAGGTATTAACTTGAAAAAATTATTTTGTTGGGAACAAGATCAACTTTCACTGCTAAAAAATATTTTTTATTAATTTAAATATTAAATAAAACCAAGGCAACAAATTCTCTAATTAAAAAATTCAGACGTGTAAAAAATTCAAAACCTATTGAATAAACGTTTTCTTAAATTTAGGGCTATAGCTGACTTCATAATGACAAGAATTTTAATCCTGTAAAAACTGGGTTTAAAAATAATAAACCGTTTTTGAGTTATTAGTGCTAAACTGTAACGTCGATTTCGCCTGTAAAGCGGGTCGAACCCTTTAATTTAATTTTTGTATAATTATTTTGTATTAGGTAAAAACTCTTTGTTTTATGTTGTCATGTTTATGTAAATAAATCATGTAAATGTTTATGTAAATAACTTCAATAAAAGCAATCATTTAATAAACGTTTTTTTTTTGTATGATTTAACCTTATTTTTATTGAAATTTTTTATCAAAGTACTTTTTCAAATTTCTAAGAACACTATGTACTTAATGAAAAAGAAAGCATTTTGAAATGATTACTAATAGCAGAAGAAAAACTTTTACCCATACCAATAAACCGACCCAGGCCTACGATAATCGACCATCGACCTTCATTGTCGTGATGATTTTATGGCATCTGTCAATCATTTTAAAACCCATTCTATTTTCATAACACGTCGACTCAAGCATTGGTTGAATTTTTCTTTACGTCAGCTCTTGATCCGAGGCGAGTTGAAATTTACCGTTACGATTTAGGGAAAGGGGCCTTAATATAGAGTACAGGCCTACAGGGTCACTCCAAAATCCTATGACTAATAAAAAAAATGGCGGGAAAATTACCTTGGTCAATAAGTCTGCAAGCATTGGGCTGTTTATTTTGATCAATCGTCAATTTTTCTGCAAGTAGCTCCCTGACATACTCGCCGGCTTTCTGTGCTGCCGGGTTAGATTCTTCGTTTTCAGTATCACCAGATTCATTCATCTTTTCCGAAATACTCTTACGTTTAAAATTATCTGTGTAAGTACCGTAATCACCGTTTGAATCGTATTTATCTGCCATTTTTTTGATATTTTCACACACAATCTAGTGAACTGGGATGATAACAAAACACGATCAATAAAGATGGCTGACGCGATTCACAAGGACGTCACAAGGTGGCTCCACTGTACACAAATCTCACCAATTTTATAAATATTGCGCTCCATACGAGGAAAATATTATAAATAATTTATTTATCTTGTATTGTTAAATTTACAATTATTCTATTCATATTTAATACGTTTTTTGAGTAATTTTGTCAATAAATAAATAAATGTTTATAAAAAAATTCTTTTATGGTCTCACAGGATATTTTTTTAAACAAACTTTCGATAAAATAAAATAATTTCTTTTTTCTGTCGTTCTAATAAATTTTTGCGTAAGACTAGAAGAGAAGTGAGGAGACTTACAATTCGTTTTCTAACGTATCCGGTAGAAGTAGCTCCCTTGCTTTGAAATGTTTATACAGGCCGGTGAATTATTGAAAATTTAAACCAAGAACGAACTTCTGGTGTATTATTTATTTACAGAACAGTTTCAAAATTTTACTAAGGAATATTCAAATAGCTTCTTTGGTATTTTTCAAATACCTGTATGTGAGGGTTACATTAGCCTAATAATTATGTTGGCGGCTACTAATGTAGTGGCATCATCAAACGAAACTAAATAAAACAAAAGTAACGCAACTTAAAAAGTAACAGTTTTTATTAGGACTGTTGTTTATTATTGTTTATTATATTATTATTTATATATTTTAAATAATAATTAAATGCTCTAATTCACGAAATTTTTTGTGATGACGTCAACGCTTCGTGTTGGATCTCCTTGGTGTGTAGAATGAAATGTAGCAAGCACCCAAAAGCACCAAACAATTTTACTTTGCACGACGCACGTTTCGACAACAAAGTTGTCATCCTCAGGTGGGGAATTAAACGCCCTGAAGTAAAATTTACATAATTTTTTTACTAATACTAAAACTACATGATTGAAGTTCCATACGCATTTTTACATTACCTGTTCAATTTTACTTTAGAAGATTACTTTTGTAATACTGAATAAACATAAACAATACACTTAAACGTTGTTTTTAGTTGCTATGAGACCGACACCTAATTAAAAATTACATGCCTTTTTCACTAATACCAAAACTATTATGATTGAAGTTTCTCAGCCTTTTTTACATTACCTGTTCAAGTAAAATACAACAAATGGAATACCATTATAAAGATAATTTTGTGCTCTTTAAAACGATATGTCATTCGACCCCACTTCCTATTTAAAATTTTGGGGGTTTGATTCACTCTCGTCAGAGGGTTAAAGATATGGGTTGCAAAATATTCTTAAAATGTGTTCCTTTTCAAAAGAAAATCAACCTGTCCGAGCATTTCTGCATTAAATTTCACAAACCAAGGTAACACTAGATGCAAACTTTTCATTATACCACTCTGTATAATAATTATTAATGTAAATAATTTTACAGTTCTACATATTAAAATGAGTATGATTGTTATTCCAAAATCATTAGAGAAAACATTTGTATATAGCAACCGTAATTTTCGGTAAAAGTTGATTCAGTATATAGGGTGTTAGGTAAATATCCTGTCAAAATTTAATGAATTCCTTAAAATTCCTATTTTATAGCGATATTTCATAGCGGCAAAATCTCTTAAATCCAACCCAATTTCCACGCCCATTTAAAGAAAATAAAGTTCTTTTGCGTTAACCGGGTTATCATTGAATTATTTATTATTGTATCTATCTATCATAGGTGCATACGGTCAAAGTGTCACTGTCAATTTATTTGTCAAAAAAATTATGCAGAATGGTTAAATACTCGATTGAAGAATACGTAGATATGCCTTTTGTATACGGAGAATGTTCAGGCAATTCTCGTACTGCAGAATGATACTATGCGGAACGATATCCTCAGCGAAGACATCCAAGCAGGCAAACTTTTGCTGAAGTAGCTAGTCGATTACGCGAGACAGGTTTTGTGCTACCTAAAGGAAGTCAACTTGGACGACCCGAAGAATATCTAAATATTCACAAAGAAGTTTTAGAAGAAGTAGAGGTAAATTCATCCCCCAGTACACGGGAAATACCTATCCCAACAATTTAACGTTAGCCATTGGACAATTTGGAAGATTTTGCTTAAAAATTTGCTTTATCCCTACAGAGCATACATATGTACAGAGCGTACAAGGACTCACAGAGACAGATTATCCACAAAGGGTTGCTTTCTGCGAATGGTTACTGGCACAAAGTGCTGAAAATTCTGCATTTACCTTGAAAATATTTTTAAAATATTTAACGGACGAATGCTGTTTTATAAAAAATAGCATATTTAATTTTCATAATACATTTTTACATCACTGGTGAGATGCCAACCTACACTAAATCCGTTAAATAAATTTTCAAAATCGATTCGCAGTAAACGTATGAGCCGGAATCATCGATGATCGTTTAATTGGACATTACGTTTAGCCACAACGTTTGAATGCCGAAGTTTAATTGAATTTTTTAAGAGAAATTCTACCACAACTTCTAGAACATGTACCATTAGCAACTCGTAGAGACATGTTCTTTATGCACGAGGGGGCGCTTCTTCACTTTGGCTGAAATGTGCGGTAGTTCTTGGACGATATTTATCCACAATGGTGGATTGGCAGAGGTGGTCCTGTCTTTTGGCCACCTAGGTCACCGGATCTAAGTAGCTGCAATTTTAATCTTTGGGGACACTTAAAAGGATTAGTTTATCGAACACCCGTGCAAAATGAAATAGAACTGCTACTGCAGGACAGATTCAAAATAATCCTGAAATATTGCAAAGGGTCAAAAATTCGTTGATCCGTCGAAGTCGTGTATGTATCGCATCAAATGGCGGACACTTCAAGCATTTGTTGTGATTTTCTTTCTAATTAATGAGCATTTATTTTTTTCAAACACGTTTTATGAATTGTGGAATAAAAAGTTTTTTTATGCGTAATCATTAAATTGTCATCCTATTTAATATTGCTAATTTAGAAGGATTTTCAGCTGACTTTTCTAAATACCACGCTTTAAAAAAGCTTCGTAGAGGCACCTTTATGGCTACATATGTTGGTTTTTTATGACAGGAATTACCTAGACATTCTTCACACGCGAATGCATGTTTGCTTAAAATACTTTGTCTTTTGAAACATAATTTGTAATTTTTCTTGAACTGCATTGGAGCTACTTACTACCCGTTCCCTCTACACATTGGATTAAAATTTATTTTTCTGGTTTTTACTCTTTATGTTCGGTTCTAAAATGGGGTGAAATCTGGTGTGGTCTATTCACAATTACTATTTCACCCATTTTCCGTAAAGAAGAACCTTGTTTGCTTTCTCAGAATTAAATAAAAGTACAATTTGACAAGCGTCAAAATGTGACAGTTGTGGTTGAAAATAACGGAACAGTTGTTTTTGTACTCATGAAGTATGAGCAGCTATTTTTCGGTGATGTGTCGAGGCATAAATTCCCGCACTGGGGTGTTTTTTATTTCCCACAAGGAAACAATTAAAATTTGCTTAAACCACTAGTCGGTAATGGTAAAGCAACAACTTTGGGTTGGACTTATGTTCCCAAAAACCTACCAATCATTTTTACCAACCCATTAATTAATAAACAAAATTCTCGAAAAATTTAGGTTCAATTATTTTTTCTTAAAATATTGGTTTTTATTCGTTACAAAAAATGTTGTACCTAACTATTTCGGGAAGAAATTTCTCGCATTCGCACTAATGTAGCACTCCCTGCGCTCGTGCTGCAAACAAAGTACTCATTCGTGAAAATTATCTTTCCGAACACTTAGGTAAATAACTATTTGCATCTTTTGTTGTATCGTAGTAACGAATTTTACACTAATGACATTAAGAAAAGCATGGGCGCACCACATTAAAAGCGCTAACTTTTAACAAATTTTGTAGTCAATTTATGACTTCAATTTTTTAAACAATTTTCTGGCATTATGTGCATTCAATTGCAAAATTGTTGTGCAAAATGTGCAAAATTATGTGCATGTTATGGATATTTTTTAACAGGACATTTATCTAACACTGTGTATTTTACATTTTTTTCTGATTCCGACTAATTATGGGTTGGCTATTTGTTGTAGAATTTAGTCATTAATTCTGGTCGTTTAGTAAAATGCCTAGCATTTTAGTGCAAACTTAGTTTGTTGAAATATAGACGAGCTAGCGAATAAATGAATTGCTTTTTCAGCTGTGAAAAATAATTAGACTGGCTGTCTGTCTAGGCAGATAGATGGTCACCGCTGTTTACCTTGGAAAAACGTTAGAGGTGTAAATGTGTAAAATTTTTCATGTCTCGTATCCTAACGGTTTCTATAAATAATTGACATAAGCCCGATAGGGTACGAAACATCAATACTGGCACGTCCAAAGACCATTTGTTATTCCCAAGTTTGTATTTGCTCTTTGTTTTCGAGGTTTATCCTCCGACTTTTACTACTTTTTTAAATAATTAACATCGTTATTTTTTGTGCAATCCTCCGATTTCCTTACAAAGTAAACTGATTTGCAGTGATTCCGAAAGTTACAAACAGCTCGAGGTCAGACTGAAATTTCCGGAAGTTGTTAACAATACAAGTTTATCTTAAATTTTAAGTGAAACTGAGTGAATGTGAAAGTATGAGTTATTTATTTATTTACGAGAATGAAATTAAAACGAAAATGCAAGGGAGAGTGAAATTGTTCATTCCAATTTGGTAAAATCAAATTGATGCACAAATGGTAAAATGATGTCACTGGAGTTTTCATCGATATCCGTTTACTGCTGGATGGGTACGTAAAAATTCCACTGCGTAGGAGTTGCTAAAATACTCTTTCCTAGAATTTGCTAATACGAAAGGAAGTTTAGTTCAGGAACGTGTAGAAATTAAGAACTAAAGTCAAACTTTTAGAAAAAAGTTTCTAGGTTCTGGCGTAAACAAGAATTTCATTTAGCTTTTTTTTTCTTAAAATTTTAAAAATTTGTTGTTTTTCTCATTAAATCTGAAATAATTTAATGTACTTAAAGGAACAGTTTGGCTTTTCGAAAAATAGCAAATGAACAAAATTTAAAGTACGTATTTTACGAATTTATTTTTCGCCACACCTCTTCGTTCTCGAGATATTTACCATTTTTAACCCTTTTGACCTACGTTACTAGTACAAAACAAAAAGAGGTAGAGTGAATTGCGTCTAGTTCTCGAAACAGGTACACAATTTCTAAAGGTGGATGCTTGCGTTCAGTAGCTTTACAACGGGGTGTCCACTCAAGGGTAAACGATCAGGTAATTTTTAACGGAACCACTAATTTAATCCCAGCCAGATAAAAACCGAAATTCTTGGTATTTTTAACACTTCTTAACCACATGTCAAGGAAAGCGTATTTATTTTTTTAGACGATAGTGTTGACATCATAATCAAATAAGAAAATATTATTAATTTTCTACGGAACGGAACGGCTGATCCAATTGCACTCGGACAAAAAGTAAAATTATTTTAATTTTGCTCCAGATTAGATATTTTCAAAAAATTATAAATGTGCCATAGCTTTGTTTTAACAGCAATTGGGGATTTTAGATACATAAGGAAAATAAATACAGAAATAAGTAGTTTATTTACAATATTTATTTACAGATAATTCTCTGCAGACTTAAAAATTTACTCGATATTTTTATTGTTTTTTTTCTATAGTTGCATTTTACATTTTTGTTAGGTTTTTAAATTATTGTAAAATTATGATATACTAAGTATAAGTAATAAATTTTGCTTTACTCTTTTTTTGCTAGAAATTTTCTAATTTGGTTAGGAACGTGCGGGTGCGTCTTGTTCATAAGTCTTATTGTTTCATCTTGTTTGCCAGTTTTCCACTAGCTTATGCCTTGTTTCTATATTTTTAACGCCGTTGTACACTTTAGAAGTGACATACCTGCAACAATATCGATCTCTTTTTGACTAACCGTTTTCGGCTTATTGTAACATCCAGTTTCCGTTCACCCTCACCATGGAATCTGTTATTGTTTTTCTTTCAGTTTTGGCGCTTATCTATTCTACGTGCGTTTTTATTTTTACAATTTTTTTTTTAAATTTAAACATATCCTTAGCTGTTTAACTGTCCTTTCTTTTTAGTGTATAATTAGTAAACATGTTCTGCTAATTTTTTCATTAGGTACATGTGTAAATTAGAGTTTCTAATTTTTTGCTCTTCAATTTTTCTTTGTTGGTGTAAGAGCTAGTAGATTTCTTATATTCTTTTGTAACGTATCTTATTTTATTGTCTTCTACATATGCTGGAAATTTTCAGTATTTTTCTGCCACTTTAGAAATTTTGATGATTGAATGTTTGTGTTTTGCCACACATATCACGGACCACGGGTCTAGTTGTGATTGGTTCGTTAACTTATGATTTTGTTTAGTCAAATTTATTTGTGGTCATCAGGTTTTCCAATTTACTCTCAAAAATAATCTACTTTGTGAGTGTGCTATCTGTTACCTATTTTATCTTTGTTTTGGTATGTATTTTTCTTTTCTTGTTTTAGCACTATCATTCTTATAATTTTTCCTGATCGGAATTAAATTTGTTTTCTCAATTATTTTAAAATTTGTTTTGCAAACATCTGTATAAATAAGTCTTTAACTTGGTTGAAAGAAGACACTTCCTAACTTAAGCTGCAATTTCACTCAATTCTTCAATTTATTTTCAGAAATTTACGAAAAATTCATTGTGTTTTTGCTGTTAAATTAAATTTGTTTAAAGTAAGTCGTTTAGCAACAATTTTTGTTGTCAATAGTAAATAATGCACACATTATTGCTTTACAACAATTATTAAATTTTCAATTGTGAGCTTTTATGTTTATTATAGACCTCGTCTCAGAAAACCGGCACATAATTAGTGTATGTGTGTTTTTTTTTAGTTCCGATAATGTTTTCAAACCTTACTACCGGTGGTACTGAGAATTCAAAAAAGAAAATGTTTGTTGTTTTTTAATTAGGTCAAAATTTATGAACTTTATTATTACGCTGCGGTATTGTAAAAGACCAATATATTACCGCGCAAGATTACCGCGTATATTGTCATATATCCAGGGATTTTTTTTTCTTGAAAATAAGTACTGGGATAACTACGGGATATCTAACAAATATTTACATTTGTAACAATTGATAATAAAAACATGTTGTATAAAATCATGTGCAATAGGGTCGGCCAAAAAAAAAACGATTATTTTTTTTAAACTTCCGACACTGAAAAATTGATTCCTAGGCACCTTTAAAAAATGCTTTTTTAAGATGAGCTCTTAATTTTAATAGGAAAGACTCCCTCATCGCAGTTTTTTATTTTTTTTTCAGTTCATATGGTAAAATCCATATCTCGTTATCGCTTAATTGTACAGAAAATTTGTATTTACATTTTTTGTAGAAAATTACACGTTCTACAAAAAAGTTATTATACAATTTTTTTATATCTCTTACCATTTAGAAGATATCGGAGGTCAAAATTTAAAGAATTTAACAAGAATTCTTTTTCTACTTCTAAATTTTATAACTCACAGATAAATAAATATTATAAAATGCACAACATATGGTCTTGTAGAAAATTAAACGTTCTATAAAAAAGGTCTTTTGTGGTTAATTGATTATTCTAACCATTTAGAAGATATTCGCATTTTAAAAACCAAAATTTGATAAAAATTCCTCAATTTTTTTTAAATGGTTGAAGTAATCGATTAACCACAAACGACTTTTTTTGTAGAGCGTTTAATTTTCTACAAAACCGTATGCTGCGCACTTTATAATATTTATTTATGTACGAGTTATAAAATTTAGAAATGAAAAAGAAATTTTTGCTAATTCTTCAAACTTTGATCTCTGATATCTTCTAAACGGTAAGATTTATAGAAAAATATTGTAAGATACCTTTTTTAGAGAGTTAAATTTCCTACAAAAAATGTTAATAAACTTTTTCCGTATGATCAAGTAGTGACGAGATATGGATTTTGTCATATGTAACTAAAAAAAATAATGAAAAAGTGCGATGAGGGAGTCTTTCTTATTAAAATTAAGAGCTCATTTTAAAAAAGCATTTTTTAAGAGTGCCAAGAAACCAATATTTTAGTGTCGGAAGTTAAAAAAAAAATTGTTGATATTTTTAGCCCACCCTAATGTGCAAATTTTTTAAATAATTAAAAGTGTATTTAAATTGTAATTAAAATACGCAGTTGAAATTCGGTAAAAATCTATTATTTGAAAGAAAATGTTGAAGCTTAATTTGGAGCTCCTATTACAGTCACAACTTGTTTTATTGTTTTAAAGAATAGTCAAATTTCAGTTTTAAAATACAATAGGATGCACTGAAACCTAGAGATAATAATATGCGAGTAAAAGTTACGATTATTAAGAGTTATTTCTTAATTTGAGTTTCGCAAATACAAATACAAGCTTTTTAATAATTTTGTTAGGAGGTAACTGCTTATCTATCAAAAGTTTTAATTATATGTATAATACGTATTTTTTTTACAATAATGAGTAAGACTATACAATACATATATTTATCTTTTTACTTTATTTAATTATGTAATTATTTTAGGAAAAGTATTATAGGTATTCACTTAAAGTTTAGGACAGTTTTTAGTATTACGAGTACTAGTTAATTCGAGTTTTGCAAGTGCAAATACAAGCTTTTTAACTTTGTTAGTAGATAGATAGAAGGTAACTTCTAAATTCTTTGTTTTATTGCCATTACATACAGGGATTTTCAGGTTGCATCTGCAATCTTTGATCTAACGACTATTGGTGGCCGAGACTGACAATATCTTTTGAAAGCAAACTTTTTTACATCGTATATCTTAAAATCTATATGACAAAAAACAGTGTTGTCAATGTTGTCATACATCGTGTATCTTAAAAAATAATGTTAAAAAAATACTACAGCGTATACCTTAAAAACTATAAACTATTATATAAAATAATTTTGGTTATTTAGCATTCTTTTAACGAGAGCTACCTGTTAAAATCTATAACATTACTTCAATAACACCCTGTAAGTATATAAGGTGTTTTTGAAAATAGTCTATTACAATTTTTTTGATAACGAGTTTGATTTAACAAAATACTAGACAAGTCGATTTTTATTGTTAAGAGACATGTACTACCACTTTTTTGAGCACGGGGTTCTCTACCATTAGAATTTAAATAGGTATAGTGGATACTTATATATCATTTTAAAAGTCTATAAACACTTTTTCTGCTGATTTACTTTTATTTTAGTTATCTTTGATATTTTAATAATAACTGGCAATTAGTATTTTTGAAGTGATTTTTTTTCTTCATAAAACAGATTGTCATGGAAACAGTACCAATTTTGTAATAGTTATTTACCTAACTAATTATGAAAGACAAATTTTGTTTAACGAACGTAATGTTTGTCAAAACAAGTAAGTAAGTCAAGAAATAATAGGTTTTTTTTATAACGTATTACGCACAAAAGATTGCCTCTTTTTTTCAAATTTTTATTCTCAAAATATTTCTTTACCTAGTAATGTAAAGTCGCACTTTACATAGCTAATGTAATGTTTAATAAGAGTTGTTTATCAAAATTTGTTATTACCTAATTAGTGATGTAATTAATACGTGCCATTAGTAACGCTAAAATACGTAAAATTTTTACATCATTTAAATCTGACATTGTTACAAGAAAAAAATGTTTTTCATTGTTGGTTAATAGTCATATGTGCAAGTGGTAAATATTTTTTTTCTATAAATAACACTATTTGTATAAAAAAACTCTACAATAATAATATAATTTATGCAAAAATTGAAAAAGACAAACTTTTGCTAAGAATAACAAAATATTTCTGGGTATGGAAAACCACCCTACTGTAACTTTACTGCACTCACGATCATGGGACATTTTTATTCGCCTGCCTCTTTATTAAACAGCATTTTCGTAATCTGTAACAACCCATACAGTAATGTACTATGTTAACTTGTTAATTGTTTAGAACGCTGCTGGAATAATCAGCTCACATCAAATGCGGTTGAGTACACTTTTAGAACTGAAAGTTAAATTTTGCAAAAAATTTGAACAAACATATTAAAGGAAATTGATGTCATGAGCAGTTTCTAGAAACAGAGAAAACTTCAATGATTTGGTCTTACGAAGAAAACAAAGTTTACCTTAAATCTTCTAGAATACATTGTGTAGCTGCATTTCTCGAAAATCAGTAAGTCTGACCCACTTAGAATTGAATTTCCAGACACCCAGCAAATCAAATAAAATCATTAAAAGACATTATTCCAAATATACGCGTCGAATTTTGTTTTTTTTGTGAGTGAATATCAGCTAATGATAAATCTATTTAGGCCTTTTGTTGATAGCACGAGGAAAACTCTCGACTGGTAAATGTAGATCCTTTTATCCAACTGCTGTTGGATCCGAGTGAGCGTCGACATTCTTTATATAAAACTCCTGTTGCTTCAAGTCTGGCTGTATTCAATTGAACCCAAGTCTCGAAACAGTTTAGTGCATCACTAACATAAACCACAGTGGTAATTAATTACTTACTCAACTGAAACCACTAAAGGTATGTGCCCTCTTTACATTTTCATCATGTTCCAGCTTAATCTCTGCATGTAAATATACTTATTCGTTTAGTTTTGAATACTGCAAGTCAATTCGTGCCCTCCATCCTGTTTTGATTAAATTTTAAAATTTAAGCAGGGACGTATTCTCAAATTGATTTTAGGGTTGACATGCAAGCAAATTGTGTACCTACTCATAAGATTATTAATAAATATTAATTTGTAACGGAAATTTTAGTCGAGCGAACAGATAATGCTAATTTATTAAATTCAGTAACTGGTTCCAATTCCCACACTTAATTTCAGTACGCTCTGATGTTACATTATATCAAATTACAAGTTAATTGCATATGAAGAGATCAAACGTCAAAATCTGGAAGCTCGTCACTTTGCTAAACAACATGTCCCGGCCAGAAATATTTTTGTAAATCACGCCGTAATTAAATTTTATTCATGCTTGTATACAATTATTTATTGTTGCTCTATTACAATCGCCTGTTTTCAGATGGGAGCGCTTAAATTGATCAAAGCTATTTGGATCATCACTGCCGTTATTACATCACTTGCACTAGGATTATCCTTGCATAAACCCAGAGCGAGCTTGAGTAATGTGCGAAATTTCGATGAGCAAATCCAAAATGCCTACAAACCGGAAATCGAGGAATCTTTCCGTCCGGGAAGATTTTTGGAGGATAACGACACCGCAGACGACTACTTTCACTCTTAAAAAATATCAATAAACCGGTGAATCACCCGGAGTGGGAGGTTTTACCGGATATGTCTTGGACTGTTTTTTAATTTATTTCTTTGTTATATTCAAATGGGACTGACATAACTTATTTATATTAATGCTTTTGTGTTGCTATGTGGTTAAAATAAATTTTTATAGAAACACTCGACTATTCTTTCGAGTTACTTTATAAGCTTTCTCATAAATTTAAGTGCAGCTTAAGCAAAGTCTATAAATGTGCTTCGACAGTCTTAGGATTTTCACAGGTATATCTATATTTCTTGTGCAAGTGCGCATTCCACCGCTTTATTGAAATATGTTGAGATTTATGATATTCTAAAAACTCATATCTTCAACTTTTATAAAGTTGAACAAGAATTCTATTAGAAAAATCTAATATAAAGTTTGAAAGTTGGCTCGACGGTTAGATTCCATAATTACGTTTTGGCAATTTTATCAACATAGGTTGTTATATAAAAATAATCTAGCTTCACTTACAAATACTCCCAGAAATCTAAATTCTGCATTTTTATGAAGAGAAGAGGAATGGCAAAAACGTCGTATGCTCTCAGATTCAATTCAATTCAATTCAAAATACGTTTATTCAATTTTATATATGTACATGTCAAAAACTTATTCTAGGTTACAACTAACTTAATCTACGGGGACTGTTTTAGGCTTTTGGCCTCTTCAGTCAATGGGAACTAAATCTATGGGGGGGTTTACAGTGTTTGGGGGTTAAAAACTAAGAAAAACGATGAGTCCGTAGATCCGGTTGGGTCCCTTGGGTGGTGGAGTGGAGGTTCTTACGTGGTTTGAAGTTTGAATTGAAGAAAGTTGAGAGTGTGATGGAAATTATGGCATACAAACAGTAACAGTAATCACGGTACACAAACAGTAACAACAAATTATGGCATACAAACAATAACTGAACTGAAGTTTGGCATGCAGGCTGAATTGAGAAAGAAGTGAGGATTTACTGTGTATAGTTGAGAATGTAAAAAATGAAATATTGACTAGTTGAGAGTGGAAATTGAAATATTGACTATTGAGAGTGAAAATTCGATTTAGTTAGGGTGGTCTTGTGGAGTTGGTTGATGGTGTTCTTGGGAGTCTTGTGGGTGTGTTGATGTTACTCCCAGAGTTCTCAGGGAGGAACCACAACCCCAGTGGCTGTGGGACCTGAGAGCATCTGGGAGTGTTGTGTGGGGTGCCTTGTGTTGGTGATGAGAGTCCTTGGGTGGTGGGTCCTGAGGGTGGGGATTCCTTGGCTGAGGTCTTTGGCTGAGGTCCTGGTGGTCTTGAATGTTGGCTGCCTAGGATGCTGATTTTATGAATCTGGTGTTGGGTTGGAGTTTTGTGGGTGTTCTTGAGTTGGTTTTGGACATTATGGTATACAAACAAAAGTGAAAATTATGGTATACAAACTGTGATCTAATGAACTGAAAATTATTGAATTCTTGAGTTTTGAGCTATGAATGGAATTTGTTAAGATTAAAGTGAAATTTACTGTATATTGTGCAAATTTAAAAAAATGGAAATATGGAAATGAGAGTGAAAAATTTGAAAAAGTTGAATTTGAATTAAGTTAGGGTGGTCCTGATGGTTGCTTCTTGGTGTTCTTGAGGTTGTGGGTGTGTGTTGTGGTGGTGTCCTGGGAGTGTGTCCTGGGTGTTGGGTTCTGGCTGTTGTCCTGGTGGAGACGGTGATCCTGGGAGTGTGAGTTGCCTGTAATAAATAGAGACGAGAAGGATGTGTTTGATGATATGTGTGGTGTGTGTGTGTTTGTGTGTGTTAGTGTTGTCTCATTGAGAGTGGGGTTTCTTCGACGATGGTGACGAGATCGTCAGGGAGGTTTGGGTAGAGTGAAGAAAGAAGAGCTGTTGGGGGGTGAGGAAGTTTTTTCCTTGGAATTCTGGGGATTCGATTGATGAGAATGTTGTCTCGAGTGAGAAAAAGGTGTGAGGTTTTGAGTGTGGATTTTGCAATTGTGTTTTCGCTGTTGAGTGTGCGTGTGATGTATTTTTGTTGAAGTGTGTGAAAGCGTGTTGTGACTGGTGTGGTGTTTGTGTCATCATACAGAGTGTTGCTGGGGTGATGGAAGTCAAGGCGGTGGATGTATCGGAGGATTCTTCGTTCACATTGTGTGATTTTTGTCAATTGATGGGAAGGGAGGGTGGAGTAGATAGGAGCTCTGTATTCGAAAATGGGGCGAATGAATGTGTTGTAAGTGTGTAAAAGTGTTTGTGAGTTGCAACCGTGGAATTTTCCACTGAGGCGGCGAAGGAGATTGGAGCGGTTTCTGGCTTTTTTGAGTGTGTTTTGAAGGTCTGTTTGAAGTGAGCAATTGTGTGTGAAAGTGATACCAAGGTAAGTGTGAGATTGTGTGATTGGGATGTGTTGGTTGTTTAGGTGAATTGTGATGTCATTGTGTGAGAATTTACTTGACCTGTGCATGTGTGGGTGGTGGAAGAGGATTGCTTTTGATTTGTCTGGATTGATCTTGACTCTCCATTTTTGGGTCCAGGTGGTGATTTGGTTGAGATGGGGTTGAAGTGTTTGAGAGCAGGAGGCTGTGGAGTTTTGTGTGGTCCAGGTGGCTGTGTCGTCGGCGAAGAGTCTCGTTTTTGTTCGTGGATGATCTGAAATTGGAAAGTCTGAGCTAAAGAAAGTGTAAAGTAATGGGGAGAGGACTGCGCCTTGGGGGACGCCCGCGTGAAGGGTGATGGGGTTTGAGAGATTGTTTTGGATTTTAACTTGGCAAGTGCGATTGGAGAGAAAAGAGTCGATGAGTTTTGTGAAATGGAGGTTGATGTCTGAGTCGAGAAGTTTTTGGAGGAGACCTTCGTGCCAAACCCGATCAAATGCCCGCTCTACGTCAAGAAAGACTGCGAGCGTGCACTGACCAAGATTGGCACTGCGGACTGAATCTGTGTGAAGCTCAAAAATGGGGTTCAAAGTGGATCGTTGATGACGAAAACCAAATTGTTCTGGGGGGAGAATGTGATTGAGTTCGAGAATTTGGCGAAGACGTGAAGCAAGGATTGCTTCGAAAATTTTGCCGAGAAAGTTGAGAAGAGAAATGGGGCGATAAGAGAGGGGGTTTGAGAGATCTTTGTGTGGCTTGGGAATCATGACTGTGTGTGCTTCTTTCCAAGATGTGGGGAAGTGACAAGAGTTGAGGCAAGAATTGAAAATTGTTGTGATTGAAGTGATGGCAGAAGCAGGGAGGTTTTTGATAAGAATGGGTTTGAGTTTGTCGGGGCCAGGGGCTTTGTGGTTTTTGAGAAATTGGATACGTATCTGTGTTTCCTCTTCTGTGATTGGTTGTGTCAGTTCGTCCAGGGGTGGTTGGTTTGGGGGCGGCTGCTCTGGGGGTGGTTGGTCTGGGGGCGGTGGGAAGGTGGCTCTGAAATGTTGAATGTTGTTAGAAACTTCTGTGTAAAATCTTTGATTAAAATTGGGGTCGTTTGGGATTTGGTGGATGTTTTGAAGTGTTTGGGCGAAGCAGTTTGCTTTTTCCTGTGGGGTGGTGAGAAAAGTGTTGTTTGAGAAAAGGTGTGAGTGTTTTTGTGTTTTTCGTGAGGTGAGTGAGTTGAATTTGTCCCAGAAAGCTTTTCCGTTTCGAAAATCAAGAGATGAACAAAGATTTGACCAATGATTGAGTTTGAATTGATTGATGTCGCGGCGAATTTGGGCATTGAGACGGTTGAAAGTGGTTTTGAAAATTGGATTTTTGGTGCGAACGAAGTCTCGGTAGACTCGTCGCTTGACTTGATGAGGGCGATGATTGAAGGTGGAAGAAGATTTCGATTTGTGGGGATGTTTTTTGTGGGGACGTGAGTGTCGCGGGCTTGGGAAATTGTTTGTGTCAGTTGTTGGATTTGGTGGTCGATGACGGCGGGGTTTGTTGTGGGGGTGATTGGTGGGAGATTTTGAGAAATGAAATTTTGAAAATTTTTCCAATTTGTGTTGGTGAAGTCGAAAACTGTGGTGTACCTGGGGGGTGGCTGAGGGCCTGGAAATGTGAAATTTGAAACAAGGGGGAGATGATCTGAAGTGACTGTTGTGCCAATGAATGAGTCGATGTTTGTGTGTGGTGTGAGATTGTCTGTGACAAGAATGTGATCTGGAATTGATGAGCCATTGTGGCTGATGAAAGTGGGGAGTGTGTTTCTGAGTCTAGAAATTGGGTGGGTTTGAAGAATGTTGGAAAGAATTCTGCCGTTGGGGTTTGTGAGTGTGTCACCGAAATCTCTGTGTCTGGAATTGAAATCACCGAGAATGACTGAGTGGTTGAAAGTGGAAGCGTATTGCAGAAGATCGGGGCAGATACGCTCTGAGGGGGGGCTGTAGTAACAAATAAACAGGATGTTCATGTTGTTACAATGGATGTTGGCAGCAATGGCTTGAAGATGGTTGAATTGGGGTGGAAGAGTGTGGGGGGTGGCGGCGAGAGAAGTTGAAACAAGGAGAGCCACTCCATGTTTCGCTGGGGTTGAAGTTGAGGGCTTGTTGAATGAATGGAAGCCAGAAAGATTGAGGGGTTTTTTGGATTTTGTTTCGGAAATGGCAACAATGTTGATTTTGTCTGTTTGAAGGAAGTGTCTCAGAGAGGCGAGTTTGCGAGAAACGCCTCCCATATTGACTGTGGCGAAATTGAAAGTAGCCATTGAGAGGCTGGAGTGAGAAAAAGGGGAAGAAGTGGTTGATTGTTAAAGTTAAGAGATTGTGAGATGAATTTTGTTGCCGGAATGTGAAATTTTGAGGTCTCTGTCGAGACAAGCTCTGACAGAGTGTTCGAGAACTGTTTGAATTTGTGATTTTTCGAAGGGGAAAAGGTCGAAGAGAGTTTTTGTGACAAATCGAATGACTTGTCGGACAGAGGCGAAGGGTTCGCGGTCGTCGATTTCCATGTCTGAGTTCTCTGTGTCTTTTTCCACGTCAACGATTTTGACGGGAATGACTGGGGTTTTGTCGGTGATTTCGGTGGGTTTAGGAAATTTGGGGCAATCGCGTGACCATGCGGGGTGGTTGCCGGAGCATTTGGGGCATTTGGGGTCTTTGGCAGCTGAGGGGCAAGAGTTGGGGGCGTGTGAATTTGTGCACGTTGGGCAGATGGGTTTGTTTGGACATTGTGAGAAAGAGTGTCCAAATGTGAAGCATTTGGAACACTGAAGGGGGGCTGGTGTTGGGGGGTGCGAGGGTTCGCAGGGGTGAGTTTTTCCAAAAAGTGTGAGTCCTTGTGTGAGAAGTTTGTCGATGATTGATTTGTTTGTTGTGATGATGCGGATGAGGGGTGTTGGTTTGTTTGTTTTGGCGGAAATGATTCGCCAGCATTTGTGGATTGAGATTGCGTTGGAGATGTCAGAGGGTTCGATGTCGAGACTGACGTCTCGAACAACGATGGAGAACATGGGGGCTTTTTGTTGGGGGGCAGTGTGGTGTTGTTTGGGGTTGAGGAGTTTGAAAGTGATTTTGGGGGCTTGAATACCGGTTTTGAATGTGGCGATTTGTTTGTCAGAGGGTTGTGTTTTGAGTACGAGGAGAGCTGAGTTATTGTGGTTGACACGAAGTTCTAGGATGTTTTTGAAACCGAGAGTGATGAGTGTAGAGTAAAAGGATTTTTGTGTGGAAATGTTTTGTGGAATGTTGTGAATGGCGTATCTAAATGAATCGGGTGATTGTGAAGAGTTTGTGTGTTGTGTGGAAATGGAGCGTTCAGAAATTGTTGGTGAGGTCGGTGGGTTGGTTGTGTTGTTGTGTTGGCTGGTGGTCGTTGTTGATGATGATGGGCGAGGGTTTTCGATGGGGGCTTCCATGAGGGGCGGAGGCTTTTTCGGAGAGTGTTGCACTCTTCCTCCAGAGCGGGTTCCTGGTGCCATGGCTGGTGGTGGGGCTCTGAAATTGGGGGTGGTGGATGTCGGATTCTAAAAAAAGAATAGAAAAAAAGAAAAAAACTGGGGGTTCCCGAAGGCGGCCAAGAGATGGCGCTCCTGAAAAAGAAAATGACAAGAACTTCTGGGAGTGACCGAGAGATGGCGTTCCTAAGAAAACAGGGGACTTCTGATGGCCGAGAGATGGCGTTCCTAAAAAGTTAAGAAGTTTTTTGGAAAAGTCAAAAGATGGCGCTCTCGATAGCAGAAAAAAAGAAACAAAAGAGACTCTTGAAAGTGGCCAAGAGATGGCGCTGTAAGAGGATGAACACGTGGAAAGTGAAAAGGAAAGTGGCGAATCTAGCACAAAAGAATTTGGAGGAGACGATGGAAAGAGTTTGAAATGAGTTTCGTGCACTGTGGAAAGCAGAAACTTTTGCGAAACTTTCACTTGAACTTTCACTGAGCACTCACTGAACTTTCACTTTTTGTTTGAATTGAAAACTGGGGAATGGGTGTTTGAAAAAAAGAATGAATGAAATAGAAAATGAAGTGAAATGAAACGAAAATACAACGAAATGAAAGAGAATGAATGAAATGAATGAGAAAAAACGCTTTCACTTGGAATCTGCCTTAACTTGATGAGCACAAGACTCAAGCAAGAAAAGGAGACACTTTGCGAACTTGAAAAAAGTCACGACACTTGGAGCTGATGAACGACGATGTTCACTCCGCGGCTGCACGATCGAAACTCCATGCTCTCAGAAAGAAAGGGTTTCATTTCTATGGTTCTGCAGGCTAGCGGTTTATTACTTATTACTAAGATGACCTTACGCATGAGATTTGCATAAAACTTTTTGTTCGACAACATTTATTCGAATATTTTGTAGTTAGTTAAGTTATATACGTAAGTTCGGTAGGTATATAACTTGAGACGACTCGGTATGAGTTAGATATTACGGACGAGGCGACAAAGAAGCCGAATCTGGAATATTTAAACAAGTATTTTAAGTATATCTAAACAAGAATATCTAAACTGTTATTTTTGTTATTTATTAATGAGCTTCCTAGTTTTTGTTGAAATGTAAAAAGCTTATTTTTGCGGATGATCTAAAACTCTTTTGTAGTATTAACAGTTTCGAAGATTGTATAAGCTTACAGAGTGATATTAACTTAGTAATTAATTGGTGTAATAAAAATAAACTTTGTATAAATGTTAGTAAATGTTTCGTAATTACGTATACTAGAAAAAAGAACATCTTAGAATTTCATTACAATATCAATTCTGCTTTGTTGAATCGTTGCTTCAGTACTAAGGACTTAGGTGTTTTTTTGACTGTAAATTAACTTTTAATAATCATGTTGTTTCTATAACCAAATCAGGTTTTGGTGTTTTGCGGTTTTTGTATAGAAACTGTCGTAATTTTAAAAATCTAAATAATTGTTTAGTTACACTGTACTTTTGTCTAGTAATGTCTAAATTAGAATATTGCTCAGTAATACGGTCTCCTGTTTACAAGATCTATATAACCACAATTAAAAAAATTCAACGAAAATTTCTCAAATTTTTAGTATTCCTTTCTGATGGTACCTATCCTCCAAGAGGTTATGATTATCAATTACTTTTAAATAGATTTAAATTTGAATCTCCTGAAACAAGATTTCTCGGATCTGTCGCATTTATATATAAATATATAAAATCATTCATTTTCTTATTGATTGTCCACAATTTTTAAATGCCATCAATATTCTTGTTCCGAGAAGTAATGCGCGACAACATGTTACTTTTTATCATAAACGAACCAACACTAGTAGAGTAATATACACATTAGTGATGATTTATGATGACAGCTGTCAACTTAATTGCTAAAACCCTGCACTTTTGAAATGATTTATTACCCTTTTTTTAATTAGATGGACACCTGTTGTATTTAAAATAGTGTCTGAGAAAAGCGGATGGCCCAATCGAAAAAATTTTTATGGTGTGATTTACTGGTGAAACCCTTATTTTTTGTCTAAATGTTAAAATTTATTACCATTTTTTAATTAGATGGACACCTGTTGTATTGAAACAGTGTCTGAGAAAGAGCGTGACTCAATCAAAAATTCTTTTGTATGATATGATTTATTGGTTAAACCCTTATTTTTAAATGTTAAAAATGTGGAATGCACCTGTTTCATTATGAGAATTGCTATAAAAATCATGTTACTTTATGTCGTTCAAGGGGGTGGTTTATAATCTTTGGGTGTATAAGAAGACCCGGTGAGCAGGTGTTATTCAAAAGCTGATTTGTGTATATATCCATTTTTCTATCACTAAAGATGAGAAAGCGCGTGACTCAATCAAAAATTCTTTTGTGTGATGTGATTTATTGGTTAAACCCTTATTTTTTGTCTAAATGTTAAATCTGAAATGCACCTGTTTTCTTATGCGGGTGAAATGTTATAAAAACTTGTTATCCTATGCCGCTCAAAGGGGTAGTGGTGGCAAAAACGATGTACTTTTGATAAGATTTGTTACCCTTTTTAAAATAGACAGCCACCTGTTGTATTGTCGGATTTTTTTAATTGACCGAAAACTCTGTACTTTTGAAAAGATTTACATATTACCTTTTTTAACTATATCGTCATGTGGTATATTTAAAAACACTGCCTAAGAAAGATTTTTTTTATTCTTCACATACTTAGATATACCTATTTTGAAAATAAAATTTATAGGCCCGGGATATGTGAGACCAAAACAAAAAATTTTTGTGTTGTGATTTATTGGGTTTTGACCACAAGTAATCATCTCACGATACTTTCAGCGTGGTACGTGGCTTGTTGGGGCGGGTTTTTGACCTGTTGACAGATGAGAGGGTGCTGCACATTTTTAAGTTATGTAAAGGCAGTCAAAAATAAAGAAACATTTTTATTGTTATTTTGTGTTTGTTGTGTAAAGAAGACGTCTTGGTATATTTGTGTTTTTGTGAAATAGATATCAAGTGAAAATAAGGTAATTTGCATTAATACATAAATAAATGATTTTATTAAATGTTGTAATTTTTATTAGATGTCTGAAAAACGTGTGTCTTCTTTGTCTTTAAAAAATCATCTTCGAAGCATTTGAAGCCACAACGTTGTGACGGTTACAAGAAAGTCAGCGCTTCACGTCCAATTTCACCAAAGTCATCAACGTCGGCTCTAGCTACAATTCAGTGACCAATTCCTTTTCAGTCAGCTGGTCTTGATGCTGTTTTATCAAAGGTATCTAAGATGGAGCTCTAGATTGCTCAAGAGATGTCTGATACGAGTCCAAAGTCACCAGAGCCTACATATAATGAAGGAGATGTATTAACTTCTGAAGTCTGGACAGGTCTTGCGTTAGAACAATTGTTGGTTCAGGTAACAGCGCGGGATGAAAAGAATGACATTGAGTGGACAGAGAAAATAAAAGTGAATGAAAAATTTCGTTTGATACATGAAACAGTGTATCCAATCACGAGATTAGATAGCAACTTTGTATCTATCGGAGTAAATCCTGTGTTAAAAATATATAATCCTGAGCTAACAGCTGCAATTACTTTTTCGCTGGAAACTTTTGAAGATTTTGTGAGAGAAATGTCAAAGATTTGTGAGTATGAAGATGGAATAGTTTCAGAAGGACAAATTGTAACCATAATGAGTGGTTATGTTGTAGTGATGTGCAAAGATAATACGGTGCAAAGATAATACGGTGCAATTTCTACCGTGCCAGCCAACTGTGTATGTACAAGAGTCTATTTTTGACAATTGAAAATATAAAAACTGTGATAAATGTGGGTAAACATTTGTTAAATCTTCTTCATGCAAGAATGATTTAACACAAGTGTTATCCTTGTTATGATACTTTTATAAACAATGTCGCACTTGAAATAATGGATAATGGTGGTTCAAATTTTAATCAAAAGCTGTTTGACACGATTAAAAATAGGTACGAGGGTAACGGAACATTATACGAGATAGTTTTAAAAATGACTGTTAATGTACAAAGTGATGTAGAGTCTAGACTTGACTATTATAAGGAAAATGACAATCATAATTGTTTGTGAAACAATGATAATAATAAATAAAAATAAATAAATATTGAATTAGAGAATAAGAATTTTTCTTTTCCTGATATAACATATATACCCTAAATAAAATATTTACGGACTTTAAATAGAACAGTAGGTAACAAAAAATAATCGGTATGCATGTTTTGATGTTAAAAAAGATAAGTCTATTAGCAATGGATTTACGTTTTAAATCATCGATTTCCACCATTGTGGATGATCCTAGAGCATGTGCCAAATCATACTTTATTACAAATTTTTGAAACAACAAACATGTGTGATTTATTAATTTATTAATTTAGGTAAAATTGCTAATAGCACATTTTTTTAGTTTGTCAAATTTAGAAAAAAAACGTAATCAAAGTCGTAAGAATTTTTTTATTTTTTTCCATCAACTAAAATATGTAGATACAAAAGACTAAAATTTATAGTTAACAAACACATGTTGTAATTAAAAATAACAAATAAACTTTAGTTTTCTTGTTATTTATAATTATATTTTTTCAAAATTAACTACGCAACAACATTCTGACAATTGTTTTAATTTTAAAGCAATAATATACCTAAATAAATTTAGGAAGTTGTAACTATAAGTCATTTCAAAGTTATTGTTATCAAAGTAAGACATCATGATCGTGTTAACGATACATAAGCATTGCAAACATAACATTAGTTATTAGACTAATTTGTCAAAATTACAAAATAAATTTTGTTCCTAGAAATTAAAATACAAAAGAAACAGATTTATATTTTGCTTGTTTAATCAGCATAGATTTGTAATTTATTTAGTTACATAAATTGATTGTGACACATTTTTGTTTGTCAAATTTATAAAAACGTAATTAAAGTTTTAAGAAAAAAAATTACATTTGCTTTCAAGCAATTAAAATGTAAAAGCTACAATTTATAGTTGTTGATGTAGACAACAAACATGTGTAATTCATGCAAATAGATAAAATCGGTAACGACACATTTCTTTTAGTTTGTCATATTTAAAAAGTGTATAATTAAAGTTGTAAGAAAAATTTTTCATTTACTTTCTAGAAGCTAAAATACTTATGGATGTACAAAAATCTAAAATTTATAGTCAACACACACATGTAATTAATAATAAGAAGTAAATTTTATTTTTTGTTATTTCTAATTATATTTTTCGTAATTAACAACTCAACGACACTTTGACCAAAAACTCTTTTTTTACCAAAGCTAGAAAAAACTCAATCAAAATTTTTTAAAAAATGCATTCACCTTCTAGCAATTAAAATATGAAAGCAAGCATGTGTAATTTATTCAATTAGATAAAATTGGTAATGACACATTTCTTTTTTAGTTTGCCAAATTTAGATAAAGTGTAATCAAAGTTGTAAGAAAAATTTTTTATTTACTTTCTAGAAGCTAAAATACCTAAGTCTAAAATTTCTATTTTGCTTTGTAGGCAACAATCACATAATTAATAGTAATAAGTAATCTTTATTTTTCTGTCATTCATAATTATATTTTTTCAAAACTAATTTTCAAATTTAGATTTTTGTTCTTGGGCAAGTATAAACTAACAATTTTATTTGTCGTGGAGAGTTTAATATTATTAAATAATTTTTAAAAGTTATATTAAATTTTATAAAATCAATAACCATTAAGTACATGTACCTGCATCTAGCAATTTTTGTTAAACGTTTCTGGTTGTCTGCTAAAAGTAGAAAAACGAAGGTAAAATTTTTTCTAAAAATTAAAATATAATAGACTGAAATTTGTATTTTGCTTATGGCAATAAACACGAAGTAAGATGTAAATTTTATTTAAGTTTATTCCTAATTATATCAGTTACTTTTTTGAAACTGATTTATTAGTTTTAAACAAGTATAAACATTTTTAAGCTTTAATTTTATTAGGATCACAGCAATTGTTTTAATAGATGTTTTGTAAAATTATTTTTAGGTATCAAACTTAAAGAAATGGTCAACATAAAATATGTAAATACCTTTATAATTATAACAACAGTTTAGAAGATGCATCTGTTAAGTAACAATTTAAATATGATTAATAAATTACTTTATGCAATATATTTCAATCTTTTAAGCTTACAATTAGATATATAATTTATTGGATTGAGATTGCGCGATGCAAATTAAGAATTTTACTTTAAAATGTAAGTACTTTTCTGCTTCAAAATAAAAACATTTGTCAACATCAAATTAAAAAAAAAAAACAGTAAATGTTGTCTTTCTAATAACTGAATGTATAAAACTTTAACTTCTGCGACAAAAATTTAAGTTAAGGTTAGATATTAGTCCAAATGCCATTTTGTTAGTATTTTATACAATAAAGAGGTATCAAATACAAAATGAAGAAGTTTATTTAAAATTATAATTATTAGAGTAATACCTTGAATTGGAAAATCACTAATAAATAATTAATAAAAATAATTGAAATATATAAAATTTTAAAATTAGTACCCTCATGGTACACAACATTAATAAGTAACTTACTGAAGCCTGAATTACTAACCAATGAAACTTTGACATTTGATTTTAATTTGAAATCAATAATATATTACTTTTCAAAAATTTAAAAATTATGATACTATAATTTATTTTAAAGTTATTGTCATATCAGTAGACTATTGTGATTGTGTCAACAGCACATGATATTGCAAATACAAACGTGATATTAGTAATTACATTTATTTGTCAAATTCAAAAAACAAATTTAAGATTAAACGAAGCGACGAGATAGTTGCATTTCTTGAATATACTTTGCAAAGAATTTATTTCAATTATTAACAAACTATAAATTAAAAAATGTGTCATCAACATTTAAGTGTAAATTTAAAAAGATTTATGAATTAATAAAAAGTTGGTCAATTTTAACATCTTATAAATGTAATATCTAAATATGTATATGCTTCAAATTAAAAGAAAAAGTTTATTACCTACCTCAAATATTTTAAAAGTTTATCAGAACTTTTTATCGTTCTAAACAAACAACAAAATTTACAAAAAAATTTTTTAAGGTAAGTAAGTAAGTAGTAAAGTATGGAGATCTTTGGAAACGAAAACATTGCTCATACATGTACAAATCGTTAAATAATTTTAAATCTAATGAGTAATAGAAATTAAATAAATAATCTTTGAAATATGTATTAAATAAATATCATTAAAATTTTAAGAAAAATGGTTTACTTTAAATTATTCTTTATTTAAAAAGTGTAAAGTTGACATATTAGAATAAAACCAAATATTTTTGTGTGCTTTCAAATCAACATAACTACATATTTTAACAAATTGTCATTTTTAGAAGAGAATTAGTATTTGGAGTCTTTTGGTTTAAATCAAACAAAATATTGTATTATTTAGCGACTTTAGTTTCAATTTTAAACGTTTTAAGTTTTTTTCTGATAAACTGTTCATCATGCGAAGATTTCAAAATTTGAAAAACAATTTTGAGTTTTATTATTTCAAAACTAAATTAATATAATTTGAATGTAAAGATATTTTAATAGCAATTGTATTTGGATTGTGTTTAGTAAGTAATTTAGATTTATTGAATTAACAATATCATATTTACAAAAATAATTGAATACAAAGATTGAAAAGTTTAGTAATGATTTATTAAAACAGGTATACGTGGTAAAAATTTTTAGATTAGTACATCAATACATCATCATCAGATACATATCTAATAATAATCTCCAAACATTCTTACATCCTACAACTTGCTTAAAAGTTAATCTAACAAATAACAAGATAATTAAATTTTTATAAAATTAATACAAATAAGTGATCTAGTTCGGACCTCTCGTTCCGCCCCGTCCGGCCGACTCCGACCCGTCCGTACCGCCCCGTCTCCGCACCGCCCGTTACCGCGCCGCCCTTTACCGCGCCGCCCGTTACCGCGCCGCCCGTTACCGCGCCGCCCGTTACCGCGCCGCCCGTTACCGCGCCGCCCGTTACCGCGCCGCCCGTTACCGCGTCGCCCGTTACCACGCCGCCCGTTACCGCGCCGCCCGTTACCGCGCCGCCCGTTACCGCGCCGCCCGTTACCGCGCCGCCCGTTACCGCGGCCCCCGTCTCCGCGCTGCCCGTCACCGAGCCGTCCGTCACCGACCCGCCCGTCTCCACGCCGCTCGGCCTCGCCGGTCCGGCACCCCAACACCGTCCGTCGACCAACGTCGATTTACCGTGGTCACTCATTAACTGTGTTTCTTATTTATGATTTGAGTAGTAGTATACTGACCTATTTAGATCTACTATGGAATCTGTGGAGAAATCAAGTCGTGATGCTTTAATGAACAAGTCTCAAATTCAGGATATTGCTCCTGTTGGTGGTTCAACTTGTATGTCTAAAGTTCAAACATTTTTTTATCTTTCAATGCTGACTTGAGTTGGAGAGGAAAGACTACGTTTAGCTGTTTCGCATGACGTACGCAATCTACGTAATGTACCATTGTTAGACGTCAAGACCTTAAAGATGCTGTAACTATAGTTAAACTGTTACATTGTTGGGATTCAAATCCTTTAAGAGGCTGGAACTATAGCTTGATTAAATTTTACGTATTATTAGCAAATCATCAGCTGCTGCTATTGCTATGGTTTAGATAAGAAGAGTACCGGAGAACGTGCTGTTCTCATTTTTGGTTTGGGTGGTAGTATTCTGATCTCTTTACATTAATTACGGAACCTGAGAAAAAATTAATCTTTGATGCTAAAATGGTCTTGGCTCAATATTGTTTTAGTTGTTGGCTTAACCAAAAATTTCTTCAGGACTTTTTTCAAAAGGCAAAGGGTTGAATAAATTAAGCTACATCTTTTGGTTATAAAGCGGCTGTTCAAGTTGCCATTGTCCACGATATAAATCGAAAGTAATACAAGATCTTTTGTTGCATTTTCAAAGTGATGGACAGTTCAATTCTTTAATATTTACGACTACAAGTTGTCTAAATTATGAATTTTATTGTTTTGACTTATAAACTAGTTTATGAGGGGTTTAACAAGGGTGGTTGTAAAGATAAGTGAACCCTATGGTTACTGAAGCTACCAGCTCGTCCGTTAACAAACAGAACTTTATTAAAATTTAAGGGCTAGTGCTTCTTTATCAGTGAGGAACCAAAAAGTTAATTCCTTCATTGAGCCATATAATTCATCCAAATATAGACAATCTATAAGCATACCGGTAGACAATTAGAAAATCAACATTTTTTGTCTTTACTTTCGACGTTGGTGTACTGACGGTGTTGGGGTGCCGGACCGGCGAGGCCGAGCGGCGTGGAGACGGGCGGCTCGGTGCCGGACGGCTTGGTGACGGGCAGCGTGGAGACGGGCGGCGCGGTAACGGGCGGCGCGGTAACGGGCGGCGCGGTAAAGGGCGGCGCGGTAACGGGCGGCGCGGAGACGGGGTGGTATGGACGGGTCGGAGTCGGCCGGACGGGGCGGAACGAGAGGTCCGAACTAGATCACTTATTTGTATTAATTTTATAAAAATTTAATTATCTTGTTATTTGTTAGATTAACTTTTAAGCAAGTTGTAGGATGTAAGAATGTTTGGAGATTATTATTAGATATGTATCTGATGATGATGTATTGATGTACTAATCTAAAAATTTTTACCACGTATACCTGTTTTAATAAATCATTACTAAACTTTTCAATCTTTGTATTCAATTATTTTTGTAAATATGATATTGTTAATTCAATAAATCTAAATTACTTACTAAACACAATCCAAATACAATTGCTATTAAAATATCTTTACATTCAAATTATATTAATTTAGTTTTGAAATAATAAAACTCAAAATTGTTTTTCAAATATTGAAATCTTCGCATGATGAACAGTTTATCAGAAAAAAACTTAAAACGTTTAAAATTGAAACTAAAGTCGCTAAATAATACAATATTTTGTTTGATTTAAACCAAAAGACTCCAAATACTAATTCTCTTCTAAAAATGACAATTTGTTAAAATATGTAGTTATGTTGATTTGAAAGCACACAAAAATATTTGGTTTTATTCTAATATGTCAACTTTACACTTTTTAAATAAAGAATAATTTAAAGTAAACCATTTTTCTTAAAATTTTAATGATATTTATTTAATACATATTTCAAAGATTATTTATTTAATTTCTATTACTCATTAGATTTAAAATTATTTAACGATTTGTACATGTATGAGCAATGTTTTCGTTTCCAAAGATCTCCATACTTTACTACTTACTTACTTACCTTAAAAAATTTTTTTGTAAATTTTGTTGTTTGTTTAGAACGATAAAAAGTTCTGATAAACTTTTAAAATATTTGAGGTAGGTAATAAACTTTTTCTTTTAATTTGAAGCATATACATATTTAGATATTACATTTATAAGATGTTAAAATTGACCAACTTTTTATTAATTCATAAATCTTTTTAAATTTACACTTAAATGTTGATGACACATTTTTTAATTTATTAGTTTGTTAATAATTGAAATAAATTCTTTGCAAAGTATATTCAAGAAATGCAACTATCTCGTCGCTTCGTTTAATCTTAAATTTGTTTTTTGAATTTGACAAATAAATGTAATTACTAATATCACGTTTGTATTTGCAATATCATGTGCTGTTGACACAATCACAATAGTCTACTGATATGACAATAACTTTAAAATAAATTATAGTATCAAAATTTTTAAATTTTTGAAAAGTAATATATTATTGATTTCAAATTAAAATCAAATGTCAAAGTTTCATTGGTTAGTAATTCAGGCTTCAGTAAGTTACTTATTAATGTTGTGTACCATGAGGGTACTAATTTTAAAATTTTATATATTTCAATTATTTTTATTAATTATTTATTAGTGATTTTCCAATTCAAGGTATTACTCTAATAATTATAATTTTAAATAAACTTCTTCATTTTGTATTTGATACCTCTTTATTGTATAAAATACTAACAAAATGGCATTTGGACTAATATCTAACCTTAACTTAAATTTTTGTCGCAGAAGTTAAAGTTTTATACATTCAGTTATTAGAAAGACAACATTTACTGTTTTTTTTTTTTTAATTTGATGTTGACAAATGTTTTTATTTTGAAGCAGAAAAGTACTTACATTTTAAAGTAAAATTCTTAATTTGCATCGCGCAATCTCAATCCAATAAATTATATATCTAATTGTAAGCTTAAAAGATTGAAATATATTGCATAAAGTAATTTATTAATCATATTTAAATTGTTACTTAACAGATGCATCTTCTAAACTGTTGTTATAATTATAAAGGTATTTACATATTTTATGTTGACCATTTCTTTAAGTTTGATACCTAAAAATAATTTTACAAAACATCTATTAAAACAATTGCTGTGATCCTAATAAAATTAAAGCTTAAAAATGTTTATACTTGTTTAAAACTAATAAATCAGTTTCAAAAAAGTAACTGATATAATTAGGAATAAACTTAAATAAAATTTACATCTTACTTCGTGTTTATTGCCATAAGCAAAATACAAATTTCAGTCTATTATATTTTAATTTTTAGAAAAAATTTTACCTTCGTTTTTCTACTTTTAGCAGACAACCAGAAACGTTTAACAAAAATTGCTAGATGCAGGTACATGTACTTAATGGTTATTGATTTTATAAAATTTAATATAACTTTTAAAAATTATTTAATAATATTAAACTCTCCACGACAAATAAAATTGTTAGTTTATACTTGCCCAAGAACAAAAATCTAAATTTGAAAATTAGTTTTGAAAAAATATAATTATGAATGACAGAAAAATAAAGATTACTTATTACTATTAATTATGTGATTGTTGCCTACAAAGCAAAATAGAAATTTTAGACTTAGGTATTTTAGCTTCTAGAAAGTAAATAAAAAATTTTTCTTACAACTTTGATTACACTTTATCTAAATTTGGCAAACTAAAAAAGAAATGTGTCATTACCAATTTTATCTAATTGAATAAATTACACATGCTTGCTTTCATATTTTAATTGCTAGAAGGTGAATGCATTTTTTAAAAAATTTTGATTGAGTTTTTTCTAGCTTTGGTAAAAAAAGAGTTTTTGGTCAAAGTGTCGTTGAGTTGTTAATTACGAAAAATATAATTAGAAATAACAAAAAATAAAATTTACTTCTTATTATTAATTACATGTGTGTGTTGACTATAAATTTTAGATTTTTGTACATCCATAAGTATTTTAGCTTCTAGAAAGTAAATGAAAAATTTTTCTTACAACTTTAATTATACACTTTTTAAATATGACAAACTAAAAGAAATGTGTCGTTACCGATTTTATCTATTTGCATGAATTACACATGTTTGTTGTCTACATCAACAACTATAAATTGTAGCTTTTACATTTTAATTGCTTGAAAGCAAATGTAATTTTTTTTCTTAAAACTTTAATTACGTTTTTATAAATTTGACAAACAAAAATGTGTCACAATCAATTTATGTAACTAAATAAATTACAAATCTATGCTGATTAAACAAGCAAAATATAAATCTGTTTCTTTTGTATTTTAATTTCTAGGAACAAAATTTATTTTGTAATTTTGACAAATTAGTCTAATAACTAATGTTATGTTTGCAATGCTCATGTATCGTTAACACGATCATGATGTCTTACTTTGATAACAATAACTTTGAAATGACTTATAGTTACAACTTCCTAAATTTATTTAAGTATATTATTGCTTTAAAATTAAAACAATTGTCAGAATGTTGTTGCGTAGTTAATTTTGAAAAAATATAATTATAAATAACAAGAAAACTAAAGTTTATTTGTTATTTTTAATTACAACATGTGTTTGTTAACTATAAATTTTAGTCTTTTGTATCTACATATTTTAGTTGATGGAAAAAAATAAAAAAATTCTTACGACTTTGATTACGTTTTTTTTCTAAATTTGACAAACTAAAAAAATGTGCTATTAGCAATTTTACCTAAATTAATAAATTAATAAATCACACATGTTTGTTGTTTCAAAAATTTGTAATAAAGTATGATTTGGCACATGCTCTAGGACCATCCACAATGGTGGAAATCGATGATTTAAAACGTAAATCCATTGCTAATAGACTTATCTTTTTTAACATCAAAACATGCATACCGATTATTTTTTGTTACCTACTGTTCTATTTAAAGTCCGTAAATATTTTATTTAGGGTATATATGTTATATCAGGAAAAGAAAAATTCTTATTCTCTAATTCAATATTTATTTATTTTTATTTATTATTATCATTGTTTCACAAACAATTATGATTGTCATTTTCCTTATAATAGTCAAGTCTAGACTCTACATCACTTTGTACATTAACAGTCATTTTTAAAACTATCTCGTATAATGTTCCGTTACCCTCGTACCTATTTTTAATCGTGTCAAACAGCTTTTGATTAAAATTTGAACCACCATTATCCATTATTTCAAGTGCGACATTGTTTATAAAAGTATCATAACAAGGATAACACTTGTGTTAAATCATTCTTGCATGAAGAAGATTTAACAAATGCTTACCCACATTTATCACAGTTTTTATATTTTCAATTGTCAAAAATAGACTCTTGTACATACACAGTTGGCTGGCACGGTAGAAATTGCACCGTATTATCTTTGCACCGTATTATCTTTGCACATCACTACAACATAACCACTCATTATGGTTACAACTTGTCCTTCTGAAACTATTCCATCTTCATACTCATACTCACAAATCTTTGACATTTCTCTCACAAAATCTTCAAAAGTTTCCAGCGAAAAAGTAATTGCAGCTGTTAGCTCAGGATTATATATTTTTAACACAGGATTTACTCCGATAGATACAAAGTTGCTATCTAATCTCGTAATTGGATACACTGTTTCATGTATCAAACGAAATTTTTCATTCACTTTTATTTTCTCTGTCCACTCAATGTCATTCTTTTCATCCCGCGCTGTTACCTGAACCAACAATTGTTCTAACGCAAGACCTGTCCAGACTTCAGAAGTTAATACATCTCCTTCATTATATGTAGGCTCTGGTGACTTTGGACTCGTATCAGACATCTCTTGAGCAATCTAGAGCTCCATCTTAGATACCTTTGATAAAACAGCATCAAGACCAGCTGACTGAAAAGGAATTGGTCACTGAATTGTAGCTAGAGCCGACGTTGATGACTTTGGTGAAATTGGACGTGAAGCGCTGACTTTCTTGTAACCGTCACAACGTTGTGGCTTCAAATGCTTCGAAGATGATTTTTTAAAGACAAAGAAGACACACGTTTTTCAGACATCTAATAAAAATTACAACATTTAATAAAATCATTTATTTATGTATTAATGCAAATTACCTTATTTTCACTTGATATCTATTTCACAAAAACACAAATATACCAAGACGTCTTCTTTACACAACAAACACAAAATAACAATAAAAATGTTTCTTTATTTTTGACTGCCTTTACATAACTTAAAAATGTGCAGCACCCTCTCATCTGTCAACAGGTCAAAAACCCGCCCCAACAAGCCACGTACCACGCTGAAAGTATCGTGAGATGATTACTTGTGGTCAAAACCCAATAAATCACAACACAAAAATTTTTTGTTTTGGTCTCACATATCCCGGGCCTATAAATTTTATTTTCAAAATAGGTATATCTAAGTATGTGAAGAATAAAAAAAATCTTTCTTAGGCAGTGTTTTTAAATATACCACATGACGATATAGTTAAAAAAGGTAATATGTAAATCTTTTCAAAAGTACAGAGTTTTCGGTCAATTAAAAAAATCCGACAATACAACAGGTGGCTGTCTATTTTAAAAAGGGTAACAAATCTTATCAAAAGTACATCGTTTTTGCCACCACTACCCCTTTGAGCGGCATAGGATAACAAGTTTTTATAACATTTCACCCGCATAAGAAAACAGGTGCATTTCAGATTTAACATTTAGACAAAAAATAAGGGTTTAACCAATAAATCACATCACACAAAAGAATTTTTGATTGAGTCACGCGCTTTCTCATCTTTAGTGATAGAAAAATGGATATATACACAAATCAGCTTTTGAATAACACCTGCTCACCGGGTCTTCTTATACACCCAAAGATTATAAACCACCCCCTTGAACGACATAAAGTAACATGATTTTTATAGCAATTCTCATAATGAAACAGGTGCATTCCACATTTTTAACATTTAAAAATAAGGGTTTAACCAATAAATCATATCATACAAAAGAATTTTTGATTGAGTCACGCTCTTTCTCAGACACTGTTTCAATACAACAGGTGTCCATCTAATTAAAAAATGGTAATAAATTTTAACATTTAGACAAAAAATAAGGGTTTCACCAGTAAATCACACCATAAAAATTTTTTCGATTGGGCCATCCGCTTTTCTCAGACACTATTTTAAATACAACAGGTGTCCATCTAATTAAAAAAAGGGTAATAAATCATTTCAAAAGTGCAGGGTTTTAGCAATTAAGTTGACAGCTGTCATCATAAATCATCACTAATGTGTATATTACTCTACTAACACTAATGTTGCCTCTGAGTACCGCTTGCAGAAACGTCAACTCAGTTTCCTATGTTATCGATCTATTTTTTGATTCGATGAAGGTTGTGTTGTATTCCTGTACGAACTATCATGTAATGTAAATTGTTCATTTTTGTAATTATTATTTCTTATTCTATTGTCATTAATTGGATATTCTTTTCTGTTTGACAATAAATCTGTTATTATTATGTGTTAAACCCGGCAAAAGAATAGGAATCGTATAAGAATAGTCTGCAGGTTCCATAAATTTTTATTTCTCCAGCATGTAACACGTATTTTGACATTTTTGTAGTGTGTTTTCGGAATTTGGTAAATAAAGTTCTAGTTTTTATATTTAAATTACTAATATCCGTTTTTGACCATTTAATAATACCAAAGGAATAAGTCAATACAGGTACAGCAAATGTATTTATAGCTTTCATAATATTTTTACCATTTAGATGTGTTTTTAATATTTGTTTAGATCTTGATATAAATTCGTTAAAAAGTTTTTCTTTTATAATATTGTGAGGTATGTGATTAGATTGTTGGAATCCTAAATATTTATAAAAGTCACCATGATCAAGATTTTTAATGACCTCATTATTTTGAGTAGTGTAATTTATGTTTTTAATTTGACCACGATTAATTGCCAAAATCTTACACTTATCTATACCAAAAATCATGCCAATATCTTGTGAAAAATTTTCAGTTAATTTTAATAATAGTTTTAGTTGTCGTTCAGTATTATTTATTATTATTATTATTATTATTATTAAGTATTGTTACAAGTACTACCGGATGTGTTTGTATAAAATTTTATTTCAAATTTTGAATCACAGTTTTATCGATTTTCAAGAATTAAAACTTGTTATTTATAAAGGAATCAGTCACTTTTCTTGGGTGATAGATAGCTACAAAAATTGTTGATTGTTTTGTTGTTGTCAATTGCTGATAGTAAAAATAAATTAATAAAATTTTTTGTATAATTATTGATAATAGTAGTAATTAGATTTTAAACATATCAATGTAATATGAGTATATTGAAGCAAACAGACAAGTAAATTCGAAATTCTGTATAATTACAAAGTAAAGACTTTTTCTAAATGTTTTTCCAGTACTAATAAATCATACTAGAACAAATGATGTGTATTATGTGATATTTTTTGTTGTTGGATTTTTGGAATTTATTTGTATGTGTGCTACGATTGTTGTTTTCTATTATGAAGCTCTTTATTGTGTAGTACAAATTTTTATTATCCAAAAAATTAAGTAAATAGATAGTTAAAAAAAGAGTAGTCTTAATCTTAAAAGAAATTTGATTTTGAATTGGTTAATAGTTTCGCTTTTCAGTCACTCTGAAGATGTTTTGCAGACAAAACTAGAGCTAGCCAATAAAAAAATTACATTTTTTCTGACGTTAAGTCTACAATTTTTTCTTTCCTAATTATTAAAAAACTGAGCTTTTCTTCACCATGATCAATTTTTTTTAAAATCTAAGATCAATAATGGTACGCTAAGATTATAGGGCTTATAAATAGTTGTTATTTTACCGTTTTATTACAGCACTGCTGTGTAAATATTAACCTTTTTTTATGTATGGACAACTACCACATACATTTTATAATCAGGGAAGTCATTTTTTTAACGAATATTATTAACTAAAATATATGTATATGTTATGAAAACCTGATCTTGATAAACTGTATTAATGTGTGCAGGTTTAAAACCACTGCGTACACATCATAATTCTGTCAATAATAAAAGTGCGTATTGTTAATGTGCTTGTGTGCTACAGCTGAAGTTTTGGTTGTATAAGTTGTACGGTTTTGTTAAATATACTATTTCAGAGAGTTTCAATGTCGCAATGATTGTTTTATTAATTGACAAATAAGCAGAGAAAAGTTTGATGCTCGAATTGATTAGAGTATCTTCTAGAGATATTCTGAAGAAAGTAGTGGTTATAAGATGTAGCTACCAAAAGAAACAACGAAAGATTATCATCACTCATAAAAAGTAAAAAGAACGGGGCGATTGCAACGAATTTAATCATAAAAGAGCTGTTAGATTCGTAAAAATCTTCGGATTGTAAAAGTCGAAATAAAGTCAATCGTTGAAGAAGAGATGAGAAGAATGACACTTGGATATTAGTCTAACGATCAAAGAATTCGGAGTCAGATTGTACAGAGCAATATGTAACTATATGCTTTCGACGGAATGCTTGAGAATCAAAATCAAGGCTGGTAGTGCAAAGCTCTAGCCAAAAGTCTGGAATTTGTTGCAAGGAAAGTTTTGTTCTGACTTCATTGTCTGCTCAAAACAACATAAACATAAAACAGTTTGACGTAGCATGTATCTCAACAGTGATTTGACAGAAATTTTCATAAAAACTTCAAAGCTTCTATCAAAGCTGCTTGATATTCTTTAAATTAATGAAGAGAATGAAGCCAGAAGATGTATCAAAACTTGCAGAAAAGAAATCAAGTGTGCTTTTGAAGAAATTATTGCTAGGAAGCTGGTAAAGTTCGTCTCACAGTCTTATTCCCATTTCTAATAAAACCTTCAATGCAAATAAAGATTTACGTTTTATTGCTATTTTTTTCCACATTATGACTTAAAATGCAATGAATAAAAACGTATTGTATTAAGAACGTTGCACATTTCTATCTTCTTTAAGCTTAACGCAACAACAGAGTCAAAGCTTTAGCGTAATTAAATACCTAAAAAATTAAAATTTTGGGTATAAGAGTAAAATTTTTTGTATTCAGTTCTGTTGCAGCTAGCTACAAAGGTTTCTGCAATGTAGTTTCCAAAATTACAATATATTTATTATTTAAATGTTTCGTTTGTGTTTTGTCAAATGTCAATTTCACACGAAGCTATACGTCGCCGTCATAGATTAAGGCATACTCTAATAATTTTATTACTAATGGAGATAAGACGGTGAGACAAACTATATGAGTGGTTTGACCGTGGAGGGAGAAATAACAGGAGAGGCCATAAGCATTGAAATCGTGGGCGTTGCACAAATACCTTTTATGGCTGTTTTACAGTACTCGGGATAGCTTTTTCTTCTACTATAACTTTGCAAACTGTTGTCTTGTCAATAAATCAAGACTATAAAAGGTATTTGTACCTCGACCAAAAACCTAACATTACCTGTATAGTGTATGCCCACTCCTCTTATTTCTTCCTCCACTTCGACAAAGTATTGAAAGATTTTGGAAAATCTCTGACAAATGGAAATTTTGGTCTGCATAAAATTGTGAATAAAAGCAATTTTAATTGCAATTTATGTTAATATTTCTAATCTCATCGCTTCAAGAAATTTAAAAGCATCAAAAATCTTAAAACATTTTTTTTTAAATTGATATCCAAATTCTTTTGAAAGATTGTTTACTGCTGAGAGATAGAATTTACTAAGATCAGAACTGGCGGATCGATAGGTACATTAAACTGGTTATATTTGTGAATCTTATTGTCATGACCCATGCTAAACCAGTCGAAACCAGGTGCTAATCACCAATCGAAATTAGTACAATATTAAAGAAGAGAAAGATCCCATTAAGATCTATAAGATCTAAGTAATCTTAGTAAGATCTATACGTTAATTTACTGTGCCGACAGTTGGCAGATTCTTTGACCTATTTGGCTGCTGGCATAAGTTCTAATATTTGTTTTGCTGCCTGTTACTATACTTACGAGTTAATAACTGTTAGCGAGAAAACATTGGACAGTCGCAAAACGTGTTCTCAAATACTTGAAGCAAACAATTCTTAATTTTCACCAAAAAATCTGATTACTTGTAGATGCCGACTGGTTCGGTCGTTTACAGTTTACAGATTTTATGTTCAAACTTGGTGGCGGCCTTATTTCTTGAGACTTTTAAAAATAAAAGGTACCTAGTTGTTTGATTAAAGAAAGACAGATTAAATAGGAATGACTACAGCTGTATCTTCGTTCACTTCTTATTGAATTCGGTTTAAAACATTTGTAGAGAACGATCATTTATGAAGATAATATAGGTACTTTCAAGCTGTCAAAAAATCCTTTATTTTATCCTATGTAGTCAATAGAAAACATATCGTAAAAAGACTTTGAAAAACGTATTATCAACTTCCGAACACATTCACGCTTTTATATGCCTTGTCATCTAACTTGTGTAAATATGATAGGCTTAAGACATGCTTAAATGTTTTTATTAGCACGATTAATGCGAATTGATAGAATGTCTACTTTCCATTTGCCGGCGTGCACACGTATGGGAAAGTGTTAATGGGTATGTGCGCTACGGTTATATGTACTTTATTTTTATATTTGGTTATATAAGTTATATTGTTATGTTTACCATATCAGTTTATTTAAATTTTTTTTAAGTCTAACATACACTTGTGGTTGTTTATCAAGTGATACTTAATAGTTGTAACAAAAAATATATATTTTATTTTAGTATCTCGTTTATATATTGTTATACAAGTAACTATTTTACTTTAAATTTTATATTTAAATTAACAAACAGAAAATCAATAAAATTGTTGTTTATGTTGTGATGTACTTTGTTGAAATAGTTTGTGTTTCAAAAGCATACAAATAAATATTGTAATTAACATTTTAAACTAACTGAAAACATAAAAAACTAATCTCTAAAGCGCTTTGGGTGATTACATTTTTTAAAGAGCTGTTATGTGTTTTTTACTTTTAATTAAAGTGCACTAACTGATTTAATTATTTCTGGATTGGTATATAAACGTCAACTTTTTGATTTTAATTAAAGTGATGGATTAAACAAGGTGTCTTTTGATAAATTCAAGCTTAGCAGAATTTAAAGTGTTTAAGATAAATCTTTATCTAAGTGAATTTGCAATAGGAAAGCCTTTTCTAATTAAGGTTATTTACAATATTAAATTCATACAGATATTTTTTTCAATTTTATACTGTACTTATAAAATACGTTATCATTGATTATGTATTTTATAGAAGTTAACGACAACATAGAAAGTATAGGACATTATGTGTGAAAACAATACCAGTTTATTGATTTCAAATTCTTGTTGTCTTAAAAATTTTAATTAATTAAATAAAGGCTTTTTAATTAATTAAATCAGATTTTGCAAAAAATTTTCATGTCAGCTGTGTTTTATAAAACAGACGGTTCTGTTATCTGCCGCTTTTCTTTTGCGGCTATTTTCTCTGACTCTCTATATTATAACACGAGCGCACTAATACTACATTGGCTATTGGATCTGTTTATAATCTAATTGATTTATTTTGGAAATTTCAAAATTTTTGTGATATTTTTTACACTTTAAAAACATATTTTTCGCCGATCGATAGTAAACACATTTTACTTAAAATTTAAGCGCACTAAATATTTATTGACTAGGCAATATGTCAGCATTTTTATGGACTAAGCAGTAAAGTAGACACTTTAAAGCTGGCTGTGCCTTGTCTTTGAACTGCCAGTCACGACATAAATTACATGTCTTACTGCCCAATTCAACAAACAACTATTTTACTTATTAATGTATCAACAAAATAAATTAAATAACTAAATGATAAATTGGTCTACATTTTTCTTTTAAAGTCTAATACCTAAAAAAACTGGAAGTGCGGTTCCCTGAAACAGTAAATGTTTTCTTTGATATATCTGATGAACTTTTGAGATGGATTATTTCCGAAATAAATAGATGGATTCAACGTCAATAAATTGAAAATGGGAATTTATCTTAGTTACGCACCAGCAGCTGTCAGCTACATTTAGACTTTTATCCAGTTTAAATGTACAGGTATTACATTTAAAAGACCGATCATTTTATGGATGTTGAGGGTAAATAATTTTAGCTTACACGATACACTAAATGGACTTTATGAAAAGTAAATACACAAGAATAGTTTTCCAATACTTGTAGTAGATAGGTGAAAAATTATGGATCACATATATCCTATATCAAATTCTAGCAAGCACCAACAAGAGTAAAATTGTGAAAACACTGTGGCTGGGGTCAATACACAAGTTTTAGATGTTTGTTTTAATTAAATCTTTGATGTGGCTATCGTTTCGTATTTCAGCTTTATTATTAGTTCAGTATTGCGAAAGTAGTAGAAGTAAAACTGTGATGGTGTTCCTAGTTTCAATTATAAACATGTCAAACAAATTTTGCTATAAATCATTTAATCAAAATATGTTTTTTCCAATTGAAAAATCTCTAATTTATTTGTAGTTAAATGTGTTTAATGTTTATAGTCAAATATTTTTATCAGGAACTGATAAAATCTGGCATTAGGGGAATACTGGAATATTGAATTAGTAGATGATCAGACATTAACGTTTGTCATTGTGCATAACAATAATGCTTTGAAATACGAAGCTAAACCACTATGGGCTATATCTATTGATTCAGAATTAATGTTAGATAAGTGCTGCAGTATCCTACAATAACGCTAATCCCAAAAATAAATATGCTAAAGACAATCAGTACGTTTATTAATAATTAAAACATCTTCCTTTGTATCACAGTGACCTAACATGAATCTTTTAATTAGGCTTAAACTATAATATTGTACACTGTGCATAAATTTTGCAACACAAGAGCAAGTTATATCCCTTAGATCCTAAAGTAAATGTGTAGAAATAAGAAAGTGTTTTCACAAACATCGTCTTATTAAGACTTTAACAACTTGTAGAGTAAATATTTTTATTTCTTTTTAAAATATTTGGAAGCTTTATTAAACATTATAAAAAAGACTCTTTAAAGTATAGCTCTAAATTATTGATAAAATAAAAGACGTAGAGAAGATGAGAAGCGATGTAAACAAGAAAAAAAAGTAAACGAAACAACGTCAACAAAAAAAGGAATAAGTTCTTAGATTTATGATAAAAAAAGACTTAAAAATTACAAAAAAGGTGGAAAACAACACACGAATAATATGCATATATGCAAAAATTTGTTTAAATAATTATAAAAATAAATAAATCTACTGTAAAAAGTCTTTGAAATAATAAATTTGATAAAAGCAATTTTCTTCTCAAAGGAGGTGATTTTAATATTAATAATGATAATAAAAATCGAAGTCAAACCTACAAGTTTAATCAAAATTCTTATACAACAATGGCAAAGCGTTTAGAAAACTAAAATATTCGAAAATAATATGTCATATTATTATTTTTTAAATAATATCTTATTAATTATTATCAATATTTTAATAATAATATTGATTTTCTAAATAATAATATTGCATTTATTTACAAATATAAATATACCTGTACCTTAATTCTTCTCACTTATTTACTCATCTGGAAAACAAATCGACCCACTTACTTTAAGCTATGTATTTTTATAAACTATTTTACTTGTAGAAGTCAACGGGAACCAATTTGTTTACGACTGAAACAATAAGTCAACGGATTGCAATAATAAGTTAATGTACATAATTTTACACCAAAATAAGTTAATTATAAAAAAACAGTTTTAACATAATATAAACAAAGAGAGCATAAATAAAAGTAAAATTAAAAAATAAATATTTACTAAAAAGTAAAATAAAAATAACATTTTCTTGTTAAACTTGAAGAAGCAAGGTAAAACTGGCAAAACATTATTTTATTATTTTTTTAAATCTTAAGCTTGAAGCTTACCTTCAAAACCATCTTAACCTATGTTAAAGATGTCCGACAAGAAGTCAATGTAGATTGAGGTAAAGAAAAAAATAAAAATGAAACTAAACAAAAACTTGCTAAAGCAGTTAAAAAGTAACTTTAAGAAATTGATTATAAAGAAAATAAGTTGCTGACAGCAATAACCCATAACCTTTTAAAGCCACCCAAGTTTTATGAAGAAAGTTTTTGATATCGAAATTAATCGTTTTTTAAACCTAAACGATAAGAGACAAACTGTTGAGACAACATTGTTAACCTACGTAATAAAGAATAAGATAATAAAAGACGTACTAAAACAAAAAGAAAAACATTAGAAAAAAGAGAAAAAAAAACAAGAAAAAGTACGAGTGTCTTACTTGTCTTAAAAAACAATAACTGCCTAGCAGAAAACAGCTAATATATTTTTTATTTCTGACAAGAAAAACTTGAAAGTAGTGACCTACACCGAGACCTCAATGCCTATTGCGTGTGGATCTTCTAGAAGATTTACTACAGCAGTAGCTTTGGGTCTAGAATAAAATTTAGTACTTTGTAAAAGGTTTCACAACAAGAACTGAGCACTAGAAATCTGAAACCTAAATTTAAATTTCTACAAATAAAGGACAATAATAGAGAATATAAAGAGGAGTCTGCTCGTCTTCTGCACATTTCTTGCAAACGTCATTTTTTGTAAGACTAATGACATCAGATGTTTTTTTTTTGTAAGCAGTGTGACAAGACACATAAGATTATGCAGCGTATTTCGTGCGGAACTGGACAACACATGTCTCAAACTGGTAGTTTCGGAACCTTAAATGTCGTCGAACCTTTTTAGTCGTATTCATACGACCTAAGAGTTGTAAAATAATGCAATTATTTTATGCATTTATGAGGTCTTTAAGAGAAGCCATCATTAAAAATGCAGACACAAAAGTTTAGTCTCGCTTTTGGCTAGCAAAACATTGCAAAAAGAATTTAACATTTTGGTCAAACAAGAGAAGCCTTGTCGACACGTCTTTGGTTTAGAAAAAATTTACAGCTTTAATTTTGTTGCTAGTTCTTTGAGATAAAGCTTCTGGAAAGACAGGGAGCCCAGCCTAGCGAAACCTCTTTCATATAGGTTCTGTTGGTCACTCATGTAAAGTAGTACTATATGACAATTTTGGATAGTGTGTGCTTACACCTGTTTAGCACACCCTCTTGTCAAACTTAAACACATTTTTTCTAGCAAATTTTCGTCACATTACCAGTTTCGAAATTAAAGCTGGTAGTTTAAGCAATATTCTGGAAAACTAAGTAATCCAAGTCTCAAAATCTCGCCACAAAACCATGTGTTTACTACTAGGGTTTGGGAAGTCTCGACATTCTCAAAGTCTCGTGACACGAGACAATTCACGATCAAAGTCCCGGGACTTCCCGGAACTTCGAGACTTCTCAGAATTCAATTAGAATTGAGTTCATTGTTGACAAGATATCGAGATGTTACAATAAAAAAAGTAATTTTATTAAAAATGAACATTTACTGAACATAAAATAAAATTCTAACATCAATAACGTTAATTGGATTCAGTTTTTGGCAACACAGCAAACTCTATAATCTAATTATGAAATAAACTAATTAGTCAATATATTAATCATTAATAAAAATTGTCTACTATCTAGTCATTGGTCATAAATGTCATAATTCTCATAATCACAGATTCATTTGTTTAGTAATAAAATCTTTTAAATATAAAACAGACTTACAATTAGGAATAATACTCATACTAGTCTCTATTCAGCAGTTACGTAAATAATATAATGAACTAGCAATTAGAGGTTTTTGCTGATTTAATAAAATAGGCTTTTAAAAAAACCAGAGCGTTAACGGCTTGGTCCGACAATCTGTATCTGATTTTTGTAATAATGCCACCGGACAAAGAGAACACTCTCTCTTTTTTGACAGATGTCGGTTTTATTGTATTTAAAGCTTTGTAAAGTAATTCCAAACTTTCAGTTTGTATTCCGGTTGCTTCAAACAACTGGAACTCTTTTTTTAATGTTGTTCTTGATTTTTTTGTGAGAATTTCGGGTACATTTTCTTGGATTTTTTTTATTGCTTGTTCCATTTGACTTTTAAACGACTCGTCGCTTTTGCTATGTATTGAGGAGCTACTGATACTAAATGTGGCGTGCATTAAGTCTGCAATAGAGTTCTTTCGCAAAAGCAATAAGTGCAGTTTTACTCAAACTTGTAGAAAAAAAATCTGTATTTTGGGACTGTGAGCTGTGGTGGGCAGTGTGCAAATATTTTAACAAATATATAACCCGTTGTGGTCTTCTTTCTTCTAGACGAGCTTTCAAAGATTCAAAGTACTCTTTTGCCAGATTATCATTTGTCGTTGTGGATTGAATTTTTTTTGCAACACGTCAATTATTGCTTCGGCTGTCAGTAGTGAAGTGCTTTGTCTGCTTAAAGTTTCCACAGCTATCTTGGCTGGTTGCAATAGATCAACGATTAACTTGAAGAGAAAAAGATTGTCTTTATTCTATTTGTCTAACATGTTTAAATCAATCAATGCTTTCTTCCACCTCGTCTTGACATCTAATAATAAAATGAGTTCTTTCCCAAACTCAGATTTCACATATTTCTGTAATTGGGTATTTTTCTTCAATAAACTCTTTCTAAACAATTTCACTAGGAGTCGAGTTTCGTCAAGCACTCTTTTAATTTCATTAATTGGTTGTACTTGCAATGGACAGTTTGTTTCGTAGCAGTCCATTTCTTCGTCAGACATCATTTCATCGCCACTACCATCAGTATTTTCGTCAGACATAAGCTCGTCGTCACTATCACTACCATATCAGTGTTTTCATTTTCGGAGGTAGAAGCTGCGGGTGTGGCAGTAGCTTGTTTTCTTTTAAAAAATGTATCTAAAACTCCTAGATGTATTGCATGATTTAAGCATAGCAGCATTTTGCTTGGGCATTTTCTACCAAACTTCTTCATTACGTTTGGACCATCGCTAGTGGTGGCTACAATATGTTTTTCAAAATCCAACTGAAATCTTTTTAATGCATCTTCGACTATTTGTCTGGTCTCTTGGGCACCGCATTTACCTGGTATATAGACTAATCCCAAATTGAAAACTTCTCCGTCAACAACATGTAGACACAAATTGAAGTACCTCCGATTTCGGACGCTGGTCCATTCGTCAACTGAAAGACTGAAACGTGTACCAGAAGCGACAAAATTTTTACAAGTCTGAATCATTTCGTTTTTTTTTTCTTCAAGAAATTTGGCAGCGAACACATTTGTGTAGGTATCTTAGTATATTCCTCAATAAGCTATCAAGTAATTATTTGTTAAGCTAATAGGTGACGCTTTCAATGACAAAGTGCGGGAAACTAGTATGTATTAGGTATGATCTTTTGAAGATAAAAATATTACAACACAATTTCAACAACCGTGTCTCGTGTCTCGACCCGAAAGTCTCGGGGACCGAAGACAATTAAATTAATTTAAAAAGTCTCGGGACTTCGAGACACGAGACGTCTCGAGACCCAAACCCTATTTACTACGCATAGAGCTCTCAAGAATAACTTCACCCACGTGACTAAATAAAGGTAAATATCGTAATAAACTGTTTGTTCATGTAACACATTTTTTGGCAATTGTTTAATAACATTTGCGTTTAATAACATCAAATGTGTATGTCTAGTTTTATAAATAAATTAGTTCGGTGGTTTGTGATTATTTCTGAAAGCAACGTATTTATAAAAATTTTTGGTTGCTTATATTGTGATATTAATCCAGAGGATATTATTATCAATATACAGTAGAGAATAAATAAATGTCACCCTGAACGATAGCTCTAGTAAAAATGATTAACCGTCAATTTTCGTTTTAGTTAATTTAAAATCGGTGACGTAAATGGACATTTTTATGACTGCAAGTATGTATATATCTGCATATTATCTTTTCCCAGTAAACTTGTTCAGATTAGAATTTAACGATATGCTAACATAAATCTTGTAGGACGAGAATTGTACAACGCATTTAATTTAATAAGCATTTTAATCGAATATTTAATCTTTAGTAATTGGCTAAGACTGGATCTGTTCAGCTACGACTAAATTGCTAACTAATTAGAGCACTTTAGAACTTCTAATATTATCACTTAATTTAGAACTGCAAATATTGATTCAAATCTTCCAGAAAAGGACAGCTGTTCATTTTAACTCAGCTTTTAATGCATTGTTAAGAAAAACTCTTGAAAAGTCTTTTTGTTGTTTGTAATTAAAGTTTTTGTTTGTGCCAATTAGCCAGTCGCTAATAATTCCAACAATGTATTGTTGATGTCTTGTTGCGGGGCATAATGAAACAATTTGGTCACATGCTTTGTGTTTTTGCTATTCCGGCCCACATGGTGCGGGCACATTATTGTAGTTCATATCAATTTAACGCAAAAAATTATTAGAGCAAAGCCGTAATTTACATTGATTACTGACTATTCAAACAGTTTTTGTTACATTGTTTAATAAAACTACTTCAAAATAAATTTGACCACTATATTCAGGTGCAATTGAACTAAAGCATATTTCTTCAATTCCGCTACAGGGTAATATCGTATTTCTTGGATATCCTAATAAAAATGGCCCAGATTACGGAGTTCACGTGCAGGTCGCTCAAGGCTTAGTTGCAGCCACCTGAGAACCATCTGTCGTCAGCGACGCTCATTAAATCTTAAGTCATTAGATGCAACGTGGTCTTGATACATTTCACTGCGCTATATTCAAGGATTCTTAACTAAATTAAGCATCACTTACACTCAACTAAATAAGTTATTATAAATTCTAAAAGAGGAAATTTGATTTGAAGTGGAGGGGAATAAATTATTTAACATTGAAACTTTCAAAGTTTTAATTCTATTTAAAAGATAACTGATAGCTGAAATAGTATAAAATTATGATTCTCTAAAAGAAGTTATTAAAATAAGAGATTGCGGTGCTAGAGTTGCTCCAGTCTGATCACTTTTTTTTTTCAGGCTAATACGAATAGTAAAACTTTGCTCACTTAGCTGCTTAATTTACAAAATTTTATCCCGCTGTGCACAATTTAATTTAAATGGTTAATTTTAACATAAAACATTTCGTTTTTTTCGCTATGTTGGCTCCACTTGGGTGTATTATATCATGCAGGAGGGTTTAATCCTGCGATGCATAAAGTTTTCCTTGAAGAAAAGTTGTGATCTTAATGGATCAATTTGTGGTGAAATTGGTGTTCAAACATGGTTATGCAGTTAATTGCTGTTTAATTATTCCTGGATTCATCTAGCCAACCGCATTGTGTCATAGTCTTGTCTTTCTCCGTCTCTCTCCTCATCCAACTTGATCCAACAATAATTCTCACATATCCCAGGCAAATTGCTTTTTCATTATTAACAACGATTGTCAGCTATAATGCTACTCACAAATTAAGAAACGATGAATGCACGTCGAGGGAAGCATAAATACGAAATGTTGGAGAAAACCACTTGCTTATGCAGGCGACGTGCTAATGAAAAAGCTTCGCAAAAAACAGTCTGATAGCCCTTATTAAATTGAAAGCTTTGAAAGGTTAGAAACAGCGGTTTGCTTCATATATCATAGCTTTTTGCAGGCTTCTCACTAACAAGGTTTGGCTGGGAATTGTAACCGCAACTACAATAATTATTGTCGAATGAAGAGTTTTATTATATACCTAATTAAAAAAAGTTTAATTTTACATGGTTTCTGAAGAAGATTGAAAAGTTTTAATCACGACAAAACTACTTGTTTAAAAAGTTAAATGGAAGCTAAACAGAATTATACGGCTTTGCAATTTATTTGTTTTCACTTGAATCAGTTTATGCATTACTTGTTTGTAGATTTAAAATTTTAAGAAAATAATTTTGTGTAAAGCCATTTCTCTGAGAGAAACTGGAACATATTTTATGTTAGCAATAGGTAAATTATAGATATTGAATTTGAAAAATTGAAGAATAGAGAAAATAATAACTTAGAAAGATTTCTGTGTTATGTATTGTAAATATTGGCGATTTTCTTGTTATTTCAGTCATAAAATACAACAGCTATATTTTTGTTCACATATTTTATGTTTATTGTTTTTATAGACAACGTTTTAAACTGAAACATAAACTATTTTAGTAAAAGTATAAAATTTGATTTAAAATTTGTATTTGTGTTTGGCTGCGCTGCGCTGGCTTTAGTGACATACTAAATGATATGGTGGCCAAAATGGTGTATTTACTGCGTCTCAAGACTCTCATCTGAAAAACAGTTGTTTCTAATTTCGTCGTTGAAGACGGTGTGTTGGTATAAAATGACAAATCGCTATCAATACATATATCAATCTCATATATTTCGCAGCGATGTTTGGAGATAGCGCTACGACATCTCTCACGTTTATTAAACTTTCACTCGCTTTGTATAAGCGATTAATTTGTTTAAGTCAGGTCCAGAATTAAAGATGCTGCAATAAAAAAATATTTGAATATTTAACAAAAACGCTGTTTTGTGTTTGTCATAACTATATTTAGTTAATTTAAAACTTTTTATTAAAGGCGTTTCAATCTCTTGTTTCTTTAGCCAAGACCTAATTAAAATCCCTTGTTGGTACTTGAAATTATACTACAAAAGTAGGTAATTTGTTACACAGTTAGTAAATGAGTTAAAAGGAAAATACAAAAGCTTGTGTTAATGTAGTTTTGACGTTTAGTTTAATGACAAGATAAATCTTCTGATATCATTGTTTTGCATTTACGATAACATTATTTAGAAAATTTTAAATTAATAACAATATATCTAAATTTGTTAGTAATTTTTTATTGTGTACGAACCTCGCGTTTTAATAACACAAAAATAATTTAATATTTGACAATTTTGTTTAACATAATTATAGAAACTTCAAATTTATTTGGGTTATAATGATGAGTATGGATCAACTGAATGAGTGGTTTGTTGAAAGTGCCAGTTTTGCTAATGAAAAATTATTATATGATGTCCACTAATGAGAAAGTAAATGGAGATGTATTTACTACTGTAGGTAAAATGTATTTTACCAATAACCATTAAAATAAGCGAGCAATGTAGGCGGATTAAATATCCCATTCTCCTGAATGTAGTTTGGTTCCCCAATGAATTAACAATTTTCCACATCGTTTAAATTGTATTACGTGATGAGAAAATAAAATTAGAGTATATGTGATTTTCATTAAAAACCTTTGTTTGATCAATTTGGAAATTACTTGCCTTTCACAAAGTTAAGATAAAGATATTTTTTTGCAGAGGGTTATTTTAATAAATGTAACATTTTAGTGGCAACTGAAGCTCACTACAATATTTCATAAAGATGTCAACCAGGTCAATCATCAAACGTAGATTATAAAAAGACTATATCGTATAATTTGTGTTGCTTACCTTTGTAAACATTATTTTTTAAAAATGTAATAAACTATGTCATATTAATACATAAATAATATACAAAAAAATTGAAATTAGTTTTGTCTTCGACAGCCTGATTGAGCATCGTGTAATTTGTGTTGCCTATTTTATAATAAACCAATTATTGGAATTATTTTTTGTAAAATATTTTTTTATAAAAATAAAGTTCCATAACACATCTACAAAATTATATGTAATTATAATTATGTAATTATTTAAATTTTGGGTCTAGGCTTTGAATAGGTAAAGTCGTGGCAACAGAGCTACTCAGTGTCCTCATAATGTGAATTTTTTAGTAACTAGCCGTACGAGTATTTTTATATCTGAAAAGTACATTACCATAGCTATCCTAATTTTTTTATAAATAAAAATTTTAATATCGTACTGTAAGCAAAGAACGAGCACAATCAAATAATGAAATTTGTAATAGAATTAAGGAATAAGTCACTCTTTCACTAGTCTCAAGCTGTGAAAGACTGACCTGGGGTAATGCCCGTACTATACTTACTTTTGTAAAATACTACAAAAACATGTCAACTGTTTTATTTTATTAAAAAGAATTGCTTTGTTCGTCCAAATAAAAATGTTCTGTCATTTCTCGAATTTTATGTGTTTTATTTTAATTGTTGTTACTTTGTCGCTATAACTACTCGTAGAATGTAAATGTTTATATCGAATCATATTCATTAGTTTAAGTTCTTTCTAACGAGCTATCAGAATAAATAATTTGTGTTTAAAAATATCGGCTGTGGTTTCTCCCTCAAATGTTGAGAGAAATTTTGAAAAATGTCATTATAATGTTGTGTTAAGATGAATAGTTTTTTTTGTATTTTGTAATCCAGTTGATAAAACTCGATTTATACAACTTTACTACAAACAATTATTATTAATTGACAGATGCTATTGCAACCGTAAAAGTTTTTTTAATAAAAATATTATGTGTTAATCTTTTCCACTAATGCTATAACAATAAAAACCTTTTAAAATTTAAAATACAATGCAGCCAAAAATTTTGCGCTGCTATATTTAAAACAAATAATTATTTTATAAAATTATGAACCGTTATTATTAAATTAAAATTATCATAATTATTTTGGAGAAGTATCGATTTGTGAGAATATATATATGTATCAAGAACACTTGTCAAATAGTTAAGTTTAAGTTATGACTGTGTTAAAAAACTTTATTTAGTTATAATATATATTATAACTAAATATTTTTTAAATTAATTGGTCAAACAAATAAATCAGTAGATAAATTATTAGTCTATTATGTACAACCTGTTACAGAGTTATTTGAAACACCACCTATGTTTTTTGTTTTTTTTTGTATATTAATAAAATGTATAAATGTAGATAAATTGTATAATAAAGTTATGATAGAGACACTTTTAATCGTAGGCGTTAAAAAAACACAATTACACATTACAAACAAAATTAGGTAACAATATATGGTAAGTAATTCACTTCTAGTAACTAGCGCCATTAGGTACAAACGAAATTAGGTATCTAATAATATAGGTAATACAGTTCTAGTAACTAGCGCCTGCCATTTCATTAAAAGTTGGATAACTTTAGCAATAAATAGTATTGGAAATGTATAAGTTTACTTTTGTATGAATATTTCTAAAGATTACATTTGCTGTAAGCTTTAGAAAAGTTTTATTAATTCTATAATTTTAATTTAGTGTAACTACTTTTAGTTTACGAAAATAGGCGTTTTAATACTTTCAATAATGAAAAGATTATTTTGTCAGAAAATATAGACGAGTAATTATCAAAACCTCTTTCGTTGGCTTTCCAATCAAAAAACTGTTTTTTTTAAATTATTACCAATTTGTCAAGTGACCGAGTTATAACGGTTTAAAAATTTAAACTCCTAAAAAGTTGTGGCTTTTGCACTTTTTTGCGTTTTACTCAAGATTTATTTACCTGATCAAAATTTTATGTTGGTGACTGTTGTAAAGGTAAAGTGGGGTAACTGTGTATTGGGGGTAAATGTGTAGTAAACTATATTTTTGTAATAAAGCAACATCTCTAGGCAAAGAAAGAAATAAAATTACCTAAAACAGCTTACTACCTGCATCAAGAACTACTGGGTGTGGAAGAAAAAACACAACCTATAGAAAAAATTTATGGAATAAATGAATTGCCTCTCCATCTTTATCTTATCCAAGAACTACATATGCTGTCACCAAGAACGAGTGGATGGAATCAGACGTGTTTTGCATAGTTCTATTTAAAAAAATTCTTTTATAAACATTTTGGTCTTACAGACTAATTCTTTTGATCTATGACGGCCATACGTCCTATGTAGATAAGAGATTAATTAATATTGCACTAGAAAACAACATTGTAATATTGAAATTTCTAATTAATTCTTTCAATCACCTTCAGTAACCACTCAATTTAAGTGTCTTTAAACCACTTGTAAAGTAGGATAATGTAATCTTATCTAATAGCAACGGAACAATGAAAGACGTAGAATTTCAATTTTTTTTTAGCCAATTAGTTGGATCAGTGTAGGCAGACATAAAGGAGGAAATCATTTGTAATGGTTTTAGAATAGGTGATTTTTTTTTAAATTTAAGTGTTATCAATACAAAACAATATGATTCTTTAGCTTATAAAAGATAAGAACAACATCAGATATTTAAGGTTGTATATTTATTTGAGAAATTATTGTTAACTACTGTAAAACAAATTTTTTCACTGTAAGGTAAAACGCCAAAAAAAACCGAATTTGTATGAGTGCAAAAGTAAAGTAATTACTAAATTAAAAATACCAAAACAGAAAGTAAAGAGTAAAGAGTAAAACAAAAAAGTACTACGTAGGTCAAAAAATTTTAGTAGATTCTGCAGAAGGTTTAAAGGTTAAATTTAAAGTGAATTTTTCTGCATTTAATGTTCAATAACACCTAGATCTAATTTTGCTTTAATATTTTCTATTTCAAAAGTTATGTTTTGTTAAAAGTACGTACAATAGAAGAATATCTTTCTATTTTGTACTTGGCGTTTGATTTAGCTTTTAAAACAGTTGTACGCAGTTGTCTCAGACCTTACTACAATATATACAGTAAACGAAAGATTTTTTTAAAACTTACACATCTTTCCCTTTAGGTAGAAGCAAGTGTAAAACTAAGTAAAAAAAATAATAGTAGTCGTTAAAATACTAAACCATTTAGTTTTGTTGTAATAACGAAAAAGGAACATTCAAAAATTATCAAATATCAAAAAAAAAACTATACACTGGTCAATAAGTTTTGTCCCGTTAAATAGACCTTCAAAGTTCGTCTATAACAATTTTACTAAATACACACTTTAGCTGACAAATTTTCTAAATTTGTTATTTTATTATAATTACTTAAATTATGAGGCTTGAAATTAAAAATTTGGGAAAAATCTGAGCTTATCACGATTTTCTCGAAATAAGTATGATAGCACAACTGCTGTGGAACTTGAATTTAAAGTACGAGAGACGAGTCTCAGCCATAGTATCTTGCAAAAAGTAGAATACATTAATTCATTTTAAATTATAAGTAATTTATTAAAAGTTTGTCAAATATATGTTACTTCTTTATTATTTTCTGCCGTTTTAGTAATATAAATTGTTAAATATCTAAGTAATTTAGGATGAAATTCATGGATTATGGGAAGAACTATTTTTAATTGAAACTTTGCAAAATTAAGACTTTTTCAAAAGATCAGCGTCAATATCGCGGTCATTACAATTATTTTCATGACTAAGTATCAAATAAAAAATCTAATTGTTAAAACACTCCTAACACTATTTGGTTAGCGTTAGCGACGTCGCTGGTACTTTTTGTACTCGTATTATAATAATAACTATTCTATAAACTTAGAAGTATTATATGTAGTAACATAAATAATATCTACTTGTACAAACACTTTAGTTCTCGTTGGTTTTATGATTAAAGAATAAATTCTGACGTTTCTACATTTTCGATGTCGTCGAAGTACTTGCGCAAAATATATTTGCCAAATTAAAATGTCGTTGGTAATCATCAAAGCGTTCCAACTTGAAAAGTTTTGAAAAGATTTTCAACAGCTGTATTGGTCTGGCGAGTCTCGTTTAGAAAACAAAGGCGAAAGTTCATTTTGATCTTAATTATTGTGATGTTCTTTGCTTTTATTTTCGGGAAATATCAACCACTTGGGAATTTTTCATAAATGCGGTTACGACTCAGTTTTATTAATCCTAGTAAATGTAATTTAAAATTTCTGAATTGTTTATTATCCATCATTTCAATCAAATTTTAAATGAAATTTTGGTCATATTTGCTAGCAATTACTAATCTACTAATCGCCAATCAAAACAAGGCGCTTTATTAATTTTTTAATGCTGTATTGATTATTGGATCATCCGTCATAAAACACAATAATAAATAATGAAACGATTAAACACAAATGAGAAACGCTCTCGATAAAATTACTCAATCCTAATGATCCTATTTTTCTTTAATTACTTGAAATGTGACCTGGCATTTAACGATGCAGTTCAGTTCTACTGTTTGCAGTTCTCGGTCTTGAATTAAAAAATTTCTATTTCATTGCTAAGTTCGCTCGAGGTAAGCACACAGTAATTGTTATTTTATGATCACATAGGTTGTCCCGAAAATGAAAACTTGCCTCGTAAAATAAACATTGTATTTAGAATTTTAACAGATTTACTCGCTAATAGAAACACTGTAAAATCCGGTATTGCTCTATTTCTGATTTACTTGTTTTGTGAAAATAACAAACACCAAAGATTGTCTTCATGTTTGTGTCACGGATAGGTCGTTATTATTTCCCTGCGGTGGTGTTCCGTTTTGCAGTTGGTCGCTTTAAATAGTTTAAAAGGATTTCATATTCCGCACGAGTTTCAAACAGCCACATGTTAAGAGGTTTCCCCAAGAAATTTTCAGAACATAGTGAATTTTTAGTGGGCACGTTTACTACTTTATCCATTCCAAATCGTTCAATATCAACTTTTTGCAATCAATTTCCTAATATACATGCCCACTCCAAGAGACTACTTCAAACACTAACCACAGCTAAAACAATAAAACAGATTCTTTCACTTTTTCATAAAACAGCTACACTTTTCAGAAATTCTTTAGCAATAGTGCATGTACAGAGATCATCAATGTATTAAATTAAATTTGTTGTCAGTTTGAGCTGAAAAGTGTATATTCAAAAAATAAATGTTAGTATCGAGAAGCAAGTCTGGAATATAAATTCAGCTTGTCAGAAGTATTGCAATGTCGAGTTCCAAACGTCAACAATTGGCAATATGTGAAATATTACATGATTTGATTCTTAAAATTTATTTTACATTCTACTTTCTTAAAAATAAGCTTTACACAAATTCTGGTATAGAAAAAACAAACTTAAAATTTTTCTGTTTTAGCAAAAACTGTAAATCGGAAAAAAATTTGAAGACACCATTATTAAAAACTAAAAACAATATCTAATACGAAAAGCAAAACAATTATCTAATTAAATATATATACTTTATTCAAATTAACCGATTAAACAGTAGTTTATTTGGTTGTTATTCAGTTATTTAAGTAATTGTTTCATTGAAAATTTTATTCCGCTTATTGCATTTTGCTGTTTTACTAAATCTGTGTTAATATCTAGATATTCAACTGTAACGCATTTTCACGTAGTAATCGGTAATTTTGCCATTTACAAAACAAAAATTGTATTTAGTTACTGTCAGTTTTGACGTTTTTCAAATAAAAATTTAACAATGTAAAATTTAAATCAAAATTCTAAAACTGGAGGCCTTGAAAACAAAATGAAATAAAACTTTTTTTTACATTCTTGGTTAAAATGACCTCGCTGATAATGACCTGCGGCCGCTCGAGTGTTTTTAATCATTAAAGGTTTATTTTAACAGCATGTATTATCGTTTTTTTATCTAAAACTCACCAACATCGCAATTTACTTTTAAAATACAACCGGCAACATGACCGATTTTCTGATTTGAAGTTTACCCTTGTTTTCATTTGCAACTTGTTGTTTTATTAAGGCCTAATAGCTTTATAAAAGTACCTACAGTTGATGTTTTAACAAGAGATTGAGTTTTTGTGCAATTCTAGTTTTTTTTTACTTAGAAACAGATTTTTACAGTTTTTTTTTCGCTCCTGACAGGAACGCGTCAAAGGAGATCGTTCTCATCTTATGCAATTCTAATAACCACTCAAATCGATTTTTTTGTATTAATCGATAGCTCTTGAAGTAAGAAGCAATTGGTATCATTGCATTAACTTTAAAATTTTTCAAATAAAGGGGCTAGATTAATACATAGTTTAATTAACGTCTGTCACCGAGTTGATAAAACTCTCAGTTCTTATTTATGGGAATTAAGTCGGTTGATCTTTGGGTCTTAGGACAGGTACCGGCTAAATAGACAGTTTAAAAAAAAATAATGTCAAGTAAAAGTTTTAGTATAATTTGGTGTGCAAATCTAATTTAATAGGTGGTGTTTTTTTGATATTAATATTAGTAATATAATCAATAACTATTACAATTTTTATAATTGTCACATTATTTTTTAATTTGGCTATGCTTACTGCCAAAATTCTAAACTTTTGTCCTAAATTAAAATCCAAACAACAATGATCAAAAATCGTGATTGTCATCTGGTAGAAATAAACTCTACATTGTGTTTAACAAGATGGCGGTAAAGTTTGTTGAGATGTGACTGCATGAGAGTTCCAGTTTGGAAGCGTACAATATGTAGAAGGAAACATTTATTTATTTCGTGCAGTAAATTGTTTACAAAAAATAAACAAAATAAAAGTGAATTAGTGGAAATTTTGGTATACAAACAAAACAAAATGCACATTATACCAAAATAAAACAATACAATCATGAAAGAGACACTTCGAAACACATAAATCAACAATAAAGTAGATAAAACATTCTGTTACAGCATTTTATAAACAATTAGGTTTTTATTACTGCAAAAAAGAGCCGAATAATACATTCTTAAACCGTCAAAACTACATAAACATTCAAGAAAAATATTTACAACAACAATTTTAAAGATGTGATATATGTAAACAAAAGCGATTGAAGATAAGATAGACTCACTGGCATTCTAAAGAAAACAAAAAAATAGAGTTTGAATTTAAAAGAATAAAAAAAAGAAATATAGTATTATTTCTGGAATTTCTGTAGTTGGAAATTTTTATATTTAGAGTTGTAGTAACAGAGAAAGCCTAGCAGAGAAGACTTTCACCTTAAAAATAAACCAATAATCTTTTAGAAAAAATACATGTCATTTAAATAACAGATCAGGGTGGTTATTATGGGTTGGAATTTAAGACTAAAATAATCATTTTGTTTTCTTGAGCACTGAATAATAAAGAAAAATGTGTAAAGCTGGATTTATACAATTACACATTAAAGTAGCTACCTTAGCTCGACTTAGCTCGAAAGCAGCTTGGAAACACCCAAGTCATTACTTAAACGGGACTTTATTGTTTATTAAACTACGTTTGCACAGATTAAAAAAATAAAAAGTCTTCTAATTACAATTTTTTTTTAGTTTTATTGCTGTATGTTTACCTACTTTTAGGTGTACAACTTGGTGGTCAGCTGCTGCGTAATTAATCTCTTAATTTGTGTCTCTATTCTATTTTCGGTAAAGCGCCCTGTTTTCGAATGCAACTATTAAATCTCCATGTCTAAATTTGAGACATCTCGATGATTAATGTTTGTACCTGATCCACCTTACATTAATAATCAGGAATTTATAATTAAGTACGTGATGAAGCTAAATTAGAATTGGACAAAGTCATCTGAAAATTTAGTTGTCGATTAGTTTGCAACTGAGTATTAAATTTGGTGGAATCTGTGCCAACCACACATAAGTTAGAGATTACATTTACACAGGGCTTTGGTTGCAATTAATTTGGTTAATCAACCGAGTAAGAAACCAGTGACATATTGCATTTCACGTCGCTCTAATAAAAAGACAGTTTGGATAACATACTCCAAGCAATGATTGATAACTTATTAAAGTTACCAACAACAAGCTGGGGTCTCTCTGTTGGCGGTTAATCGTGGTAATCACTCTACATAATTCCACTGCTGGATTTTACTCTCTTCCTGCTCGGAGATGCGTCAAAAACGATCTCTTTTAGCCGCAGATAACTCTGTTAGCTTGCTACACAGACATCCTGCATGTTTCGCAATTTGTCTTAACTGTTATTACAAAACAAATATTCTTTTTATTTTTAAAAGAGAGAAATAACTCGGCAACAAAAGCTCCGAAAGCTCTATTCCGTTGTAGTTTTACTTGAAACAATTTGTTAGAAAAATAGGGCAAATTAATTTTTAAAAATATGTAAGATTACAGTGACCGTTTTGCTTGAACTACATAAACTTAAACCGCTGGAAGATATGAACAAAATTTACTAAACATATCACATGAATAAAATAAATAACCAGTAACCCAACTCAAAATATTCTTAAGCACTGATATTCTAGGAAACGACTGAAATGTTGGCTGATAATGAATAATAGAAGCAGTCACTGACAGGAGTAAGTTATAAGTTATAAAAAAAGACTCCTTTAGGTTCTAGTGTCTATTGGCTAGCAACATGTTTTTAAAGTTCTGTCTAATTATTTAAATTATGTTTTTAATTTTATTTCAAAGTTACATAAAGTAATCATAATTTTAAATTTTGTTGTTTAGTCATTAAACATTTATATTTTTGCAGAGAAGCTCATAAGGTTTGTTTACTAATCAAAAAACCACCACCTGTAGAATTAGGTTTGTCAAAATTAAATTTGCTAGAATTTGACATCGTCAAAATTTTTGGTTATTCTGTCACTTTCCTGTCATGCTCAAAAAAGTTTAAAAATTTTGGTTTCCAATTAAAATAAGAATGTTAAAATACTACAAACAGTTAGAGATTTGTTCGATCAACAACTACAGCTAACTGTAACATGCTGTAACAATTTAATAAAAGAACAAATTGCAGCTCCAAATGCTTGTCAAATGTAGGTTAATTTTATTGCATGTCATTTTAAAAGTTCTGCCATGTTGCCAGATGTATTTTACGCAAAATTTTTTACGCGTTTTTTGATAAGTGAACAAACTTTAGATTGGTTTCACATACAATATATGAAGTCATCAATTATAAATACTCGTATATAATACTTTATACGTTATTGCAAAACAAGTTACGTTGTGGTTTCTAAATTATTCTTAAAAAAGCTCCTACATATTTATAAAACACCCGAGTAATAAATTTGTCCGAGCACAACAAATGAAAAACACAAGCACTGTGCTCTATACTTAATTACTTGACCGTAAAAACTCATGTTCTCATGTATAAAACGTCTGATGATATAGGACAAACTTTTTGCTCTTTTACTTCATCCTGTCATCAGGAATACATTAGGCTCTTTACTCGTCTTATCCTGGCATCCTTGTCGAAAATATTTCTTATCATTATCGGTTTATTAATCGATATTTGTAACATAAAAAATGATAAGTAGCGTTATTACAATCTGAGACAAATATTTAATTAGTTTCAATAAGTAATTTAAAACAAACGATTTTGATGTTAAAGCCCGCTATCGAATTGCCAATCTAGAATGAACAAATATTTGCCAAAGCTCACTTTGCAAAATTGAAAGTTTGATTGCTTATTGAAAATATTTTTGTGAGGATACTGACTTGTATAATGGCGACGAGAATAAAGCCCGCTTTAACTAAACTCCGGGAGAACATAAAAATACAAAGGGCCGGTATGAAAGGGAAGCTTGATATGGTTCCAAAAGTTAACGAAATATATAGTGAATGGAGATAAACGTTTCTTCTTCTTTTCTTGACCCTTTTATAACGCTATAATATATGGGTTACCTGTATTGGAAAAACATTCCTGTTTTTATGAAAAAAGCTCAAAACTTTCTATTATGTCGCGATTCTTTGATCGAATTGAAAGTGTTTTTCCGGGTGACAATTTACGAAAAAATCCTCAACTGTGACCGGTAATCCACAAGAAATTGTTTTCAAACTCACCATAAAATCTGTTTGGAAGCATCGGACCCTTAAGTTGACGTCTAAAGGCCAACAAGCCTGCTGTTATTATTTATGCAGATTCGATCAGATTAGAGGAAGCTGGGTCAGTCTCGGTTAGAGTGTTTGTTGCAATATTAAATATATGTCCTCCCAGAAGTCCCCATGTTACGCTTCACACATGCATACTTGTCGTGGAATTTAATTACCAACACCTAACACGGTTTGAATAATTTAGATGTTAGCCACATTAAAAATCAAATTAACACGAGACGCTTCTTCATGTGGAGAGTCTATAGCTGATACAGTCAAAGGCCTTATTCCTGAATGTTTAATTAATTGTAATGAGTGGTTCGGTTTCATCATTGCGTGTTTAAGTAATTTACAGTATCGTTAAAATCTCGCCAAATTAATTCCATCATCAAACGGAAATGGAGAAAAGAGAATTCGGGCTCATAGTCGTATTTTCAAATTTTAACTGGAAGCATATTCGATAAAACTATCGGAAAACTTAGGCAGGCGTGTATAATTACATTTAAGTTTACGACGCTTTATATAATGTAAGTTAATTCGGTGAATGCATTTAAGGACTATGTGAATAAATTTCTGAAAAAACATCTAAAATACCGTGGTCAACATACAGTTGATAAGAATTACCTTAAAATTTTAACAAAGTTAAAACTAAAGTCTTGTATCTTATAAAAATATTGATTAATCAGGATAAACTTTTTCTCGGTAATTTATTTCTTATGCATGAAGGTTTTTAGTTGAGTGTTTCCTGAAGTTTTTTTCTTTAGGTTATACATGATTTTATAAGTAGGTATTTTAAAAGATTTAAATTTTACCTCCTATTTTAGCAAAAATTTGTTTTGAATTTTTTAAAATAGGTTTTGTAAAGGCATTAAACCAAGCTCTCAAAACAATTTGCAGATTTTAAGCTAAGTTTATACAAGGTGTAACATTTAAAACTTCTACCTCTAACAACTTTTAAACAGTTAGGTAAAAAATAATTGGAAAACCGTTTTGACAGTATCAAAGGGGAAGTAAGATGGGTATGTTATTTGGTTTCTAAGTGTTAAAGTATTAGTACCAGAACCCCAAATCCTACAAACTTTAATAGAACCATACTTTTTCTGATACATGAAATAAGAAGTAACGACTGGTAAAGTGTAACAAAAAAAAACCGCATCAAAATGTCTTTATTATTAACCCCGATATGGAAAAAACAAGTAATAGACGGATATTTTTGAGATTATTTAACTGTTTTACAGCACGATAATTAACTTCCTAACAAAGGAAAAATACTTGGAGTTTCTGGATAATATCATAGATCCTTTCATAGTAGATGCAAGTAAAACAGACTCCGGATTAAACCCTGATGAAGTCCTCTTCCAGCAGGATGGGGCACTACCTTATTATTTTAAACCTGTGAGGGACTATGTCGCCAGGACATTTTTTTAGGATGGGCACAAGCTGGTAGCTATAAACATAGGAATATATAAGGTGGATACGTATTTTAAAAGTGACAGAACATTATAACTTACATATAGTTGATATATATTTATACAGAGTGTTTCAGAAATAAATGCAAAAATTTTAACCAGTAATAGATCTCACCAAAACGAACAACTTTTTTATATACCATTTTTTCAACAAATGCAAAAAAATTATAATTTTTTTATTCATCTTTATATCTTTTTATAGTTTTGGGTAAAATCTTTATTTCGCTTTGCAGCAAATCAATATCTACATATATTGTAATGTACAGCCCACGGTTGCAGATTTTCTAATTTAAAAAAAGTTGGTTTGGGGTTAATAGAATTAAGTCCTATTAAATTATTTTAATTATCTCAAACGGCAGTTTATTGTGTTTAAAATTCTGTCTAATGTTAAAGTGTAAATATAAAATAAAATTTTTTTTTGAGTCTTTAGAAAAATCATTTCGGTCTTTATAAATATTTACAAATATTTTTTTAATTTTAGAAGATACTTTATTCATTGTTTTTCTTCTATTTCGATAGTTATATTAGTTTTATTACAAACTGTTAACTCTCTCTTTGTATATAACATCAAAATAAGTTTCTACACTTCCATTTTTTTCAAAATTGCGCTTACTTACACAAAAGTCAAAGGTCTTAAATAATCACCATTTTTTATAAAACAAGACAGCATGTCACTAAACTGGTACTAAGTTTAGTATCACTGCTTTTAGTATTTTTAGAGAAATAATCTGCAATACTTCTTTTACTTATCTTGATTTGTAATTACGATTAGTAGCAAAAACTAATAAAAATAATACATATTATTGCAAAGATTTCATGTTACTTTATTTTAAAAAAGTTTTTATATTTTACTTCTAACTTTGTGTTAAATCTGGGTGGGCACATAAAATTTTAGAGTGGGCACGTGGCCACTCAGGCCCACCCAAACGACGTCCCTGGTGGTACTCAAAAAAATGGATAGGTTGGAGAAGATGGATCGCCACATTTTAAACAGTTATTCTAAGTTAATTTAGCCTTCCATTTGATGCTTCCTCTCCGACCTATCCATTTGTTTAGGTACCTGTTTAAATACTTTCTTCCAGGTCCGAAATTAAACTATTTACAAATAAACAAATAAATGTTTAAACTGACGTCTTTCCGTTTCATGGCAATAATAATACAACTAATTTTTAAACTTTGTTAGCACATTATTTTTTATTTTTTGACTAATTAAGCGGTACTGATTTGTAATTCTTTCTCTTAAATCTTCTAAATCTTTCGATTATGTTGCAAATACTTTTGATTGTAAGCAGCCTTCTCTGAAAAGCAAGCTAAACATCATCTAAATAATCTCTGACACCACAAGTGTAGTGTGAAGGTGCATCGTCTTGTTGAAATTATACATTAGCTGCTAGTATGTCTAGATTCTGTTTATTGGGAAAATTTTTTGTTAATGCTAGTACTAACGTGTCACAAAAAATAAATGAATGTACTTGTCCAGTCAATAAGACGTCAAAAAATTACGGTTCTAAAATGTGAACTGACTAAACCACAACAAACATTTAATATTTGTGAATGTTTTGAACTAAATTTATTTGATTTTTATGGAGTTACTTAAAATCGAAAATATTTGCAATAAAATTAAAAGATTTAGAAAATTTGAGAGAAAAAAAATTACAAATCAGTGCTACTTAATTAGTCAAAAAATAATAAATAATGTGCAAACAGAGTTCGAAAATTAGTTGTATTATTGTTAAAACACAGAAGGGCGTCAATTTGTCAATTTAATGTCAATGTCAATTCACAAACATTCACTTCAGTAATTCTGTTAAAAATTGAGTATATTTTAAAAATTAAAAAAAAATATATATATGTGTAATAATGCAGGAGAAAGAAGACTTGAAGGTTCGTCCTATACTAATTTATTTAATCAAAAACTTAACAATATAAAAACTATTTACAGTGGTTCTAAAACAGAGTAACAAAAATTATATTTTACAAACAAAGAGAATTAAATTTAAATTATAAATATTTATATAAAATAGAAGTTATTAAATGCAACCTAAGTAAGACATTGATCTACGTTTTATTGATTACTAACGTTTAATATTAGAAAATATAAAAAAAAGTATAAATAAAAAATAAAACACAAATAACGCACTTCCGTTTAGAATATCTAAGAAATTAAAAAATTTGTTTAATTAAAGATTAAACAATTTAAATGAGTTATATTACTTAAAGTGTTAATTTTAGACCCTATAAATGTTATACTGTTATACTCAAAAAAAGTAGTTTTAATTTTCAACTTCAAAAATAGGAGTTGTTAGTTAAAAAAAACGGTTACGTCACTGCAAAAAACCGGTCGGAAAAAAAATTTTAAAATATGTCTAATAAAAAAATTAAATCGATTTAATTTGGCGTTTTTCTAAAAAAATTAACTTAAAAAATATGAATTTTATTCCATACTTTTATGTCACCTTGTATTTTAAAACTAAGGTCCGAACAAATAACTATCTTTGCGCCACACCTATAACTTTGTTGTATAAAATATTGCTAATCACGCATAAGTTTATTGCAAATTTTATAACAATTTATAGTTAAATTATTAGCACAAAATTGGTAAATTACTTGTTCGAATTGTTTAAAACAACACATCTATATGTTAAATTAGCAAAAAAGTATACCAGATATTTACGATTAATTTCTATTACACTACTTTTTTTTTTAATTCAACAAATTACATTAATTATATTTAGCGGAATTATTTTCTAATTTCACTAATAAATTAGGGTAGGGACTCCAATGTGTAGTTACATTAATAAAACGGTTTTTACTTTGTAGATTTCTGAAAAAAATGTCTAAAATAGTTTCTTAGCTTTTTACCGTTAGAGCTTTTGAAAGTTATTACTCGGTTGTGATCTCTCTAGTAATAAATTCATTTTGTTCCTATCTGCGTCGTGTTTACTCGTAGCTTCTTACAGACGAGTCTCAAAATCCAGTTATAGCGACTTTGAAAAGTTGTTATAGAAGTGTTTATCATTTTGCACACATATTTCCCATTTATATGTCAAGCTAGTCGATTCCCTTGGCGCTATTTGATTTCTGCCAACGTCTAACAGTTAATAACTCACCATCTTGCTATCAAAAATAGAAAAGCTGCTGTCAGATAAGTGGCAAACAAAAGCCACTGATTGCTTTTTAACCTCCTCTTTGCTTCATTGCCATGCTGACCCAGTGCCAGAGATATTATGATATATAGCAACCAAAGCTCTGCTAATTCTTCTCATATTATTTACGTTTATTTAATATATTTATCCAAGAGGAAATTTGTGTTTTGCTGTTGCATTTGTAGTTGAACAAACTTAGAAGCGAACCCAGTTTCATGTCACTTGGAGGAGCGTGTTTCACCTCAGCAGATGGAGCGAACTTGCTGTCAATTATGTGGTATCGCACGTTGCATCTGGATGATGATGTTTTCTTCGTCTGTTACTGTTTGTTTTGTTCAAATATGCTCAAAGCTCAAGAGACTGAAACATCTTAAATTAGAACGGCGACATGAAAAGAAAAAATTGAAGGTACGGTTACAGTCTAATTGAACGGGGACTTCAAACGAGATATAGTTATTTTCAAAGCATCATTATTTCATATATTTGATTGCTCATTTTTTACAAAAATTCATCTTAATACAACTTTTTATTTTATTTTTTGTATAAAAGGTCTCAGGAGTCACTTAAATCTTAGATATCTTTTTTCAGGTTTTATAGGATTATTATTTACTCATTTTAATACATTTATCATCAAATTTTTAAGTAAATGTTTTAGAATGGAATTCAAGTGATTAAAATCAATGAAGTGAAATTTTAAACAAATATAAAAGGTTTGTATATTTAAATTTCACCAAATAAAATTTGTCTTTACCAATTAATTATTTAAGTATTAATGAATAATTTGTTATTTATATTAAACTAAATAATATCAATAAATAGTAATTATAAAATATTACTTGTACTTTAATTAGGTTAGTTAATTTACAAAAAGTTGTTTTAATGTTAGATAATTAAATTTTTGTCTGTTACTCTGTCCGTTAAACTCTAAGTTACACTCACCAAATATGTTGGTAAACTATAGCATAAATTCATTTTTGCTGTAAATATTTTGCGTGTGGTTTTTAGTGTGAACAGATTAACAGTTAACAAAATCTGATAAAATTTGAAACATATGGCACATGTAACAATGTTATACCAGCTTTAGACGCCTTAAAATCCTAGCTAACAAACTTTGAAAATTGAAACTGACATCTGTGGCCGTCATCACATTATTTATATTTTAAAAAATATTTAATACATTTTGTACAACATACGACTGAAATATAAGTATGTTTTTAGTTAAAGGTAACTAAAAATTAAATTTTTCGGCCTGAAATGTGACTATCTCATTTTGTCGATGGCTAGAAATAAACAAGAATGTACTCAATTACAGGGTTGCCAAACACATTATCAATTTTAAGTCTCTATTAAATAATAGAATCTATACGTTTCTATAACTATACATTTTTCTAATGCTGATATGAAAATAAACTCGATTCCAATAACTGATATCCCATTTCTAAGCTTTCCTTAAAATTAGCTTTTTCATTACTCTCTCAACTTCTTTAACTATTCATCAGAATGTAACTTTTGTTTTTCATTCTAAAGATTGTCAACTTTATTCACTTTTCAAATTCCATTTGAGTAAGTTTAGTGACAGTTCTCTTAATTCAGTCTGCTCTAGGTATATCAGCTTAGCCGGTCAAATTTCCAAACTTATTTTAACACTTAGAATGAACCGTTTTCCACCTTGTCAAATTTGTTGATCGTCAAGGTTTCCTCCTATTACACTTTCCAGTCATAAACTGTGCCCGGACTTTTGTTATCAGTTTATTCGCCCGAATTTGTCCGAAATTTTATTTATGTCGGCTAATAAAGACGAAAAAAGTGGCATGTTTGTTCAGTTTGATTGCCTGCCGGTAGGACAATGCGCGTAACACGAAGATAATTTAATCTCGGGTATTTTACTGTAGGAAGTTAACGTATTTAAACATTATTAGCGTCAGTCCCTTCCACTGAGACTACTTTTAATACATTCACTTAAATCTCGGTAGACTTTACAGTTTTAAATGAATTGTCCACATTACTGATATTTAACTAGAATTACTTAATTTTCTTAATCAAGAGAATATTAGTCTCTTTATTTAACTTGAAGAAGTTTGTTCAATCTTATCCATCGAAATGTGGGTTTTAGTAAAGGAGAAATAGCTAAAAAAAATTGTGTTAGCTTGAAATTCGTTAAAATTACTCCGATTTTAATATAGTTTCCATTGAAATAGTTTTTAGAAATAAAGAACATTTATAAAATCTATAATTTATAGTTTTTTACATAATGTAATCCAAAAAATATTGTTGGTTGAAAGTGACCAACAAGAGAATCACAGGCTTTCTTTTTTCAACTACAAAACGTTTTTGAACCTTTATCTAGAATATGCTAAACTAAAAATGGTCAAGAAATTGGAGAGTTGTATAACTCATTTAGAAAAACTTAGGGGCTAAAAACGAAAAATTAAAAGAAAACCACCGGGTGAATCAAGTTTTACCTGCATCCCAAAAACAGTCTTTCCTAATTAAGTGAAAATTCTGAAAAAATTGAAGGTTCAAATAGATTTTTTTTTCTCGAAGTTTCTAATTGTTTATTTATACGGTTATCTTTTCACTTTTGCATATTTGATATAAATTAACGTTAACAATTTTTTATGTACAGGTGTATTTTGATACAAGGCATCGAAGAGAATAATTAAATTTGAGCAAATGTATTGTTTGTTTTTATTTAACATTTTCATATTGAAGCACTTACTTTCTTATAATTTATGAAAGTGTCGCAAATTTTATTCAAAAAAGACCTTATCAGAGTAGTAGTTTTTTGCAAATTATGTTATTTGTCATAAAAATGCCACATGACTATTGTGGAGACTTGAAAGTTAAGGCAGCTGGTAACAATTTCTCAGGTCATAAATCTACTTTAATTAATTGTTAGGAAGTTACTCGGAGATTTATTACTACTCCAACATATCAAGTCAAAAATTAGACTAAAATATTAGATAAATAATATAAAAATAGGTTTTAGTCAAAGTCTAATATTTTTTTTTAAAATAAATTTTGCAAATTAATTTTGTTAGACATTTTTGATCGGTTGATGTAAAAAACAAAACGTAAAATTTTTTCTCGGTATCATTTTTCTTTAGTTTTATAGGTCAAATAAATTGTTAGAACAGAATTTTTTTAAAGTAGATTAGATATCAATTTAATGAAATTTACAAATTTCTTTCTAATTCTAAAGCTTATAAACGTGTTTTTGGGGTGCGGATATAACTTAATTCACCAGGTAGAAAGAAACAAAACAAAAAAAGCCACCAATTTTCAAAAAGCTTTATGAGAAAATTTTGCAAATCTTAAGCAAAACTTGTAAATTTTTAACATGGTGTATACTGCTATGAAAGAGCTTATCAGAATTTCAAAAACATTTTTTTGTCAAAAAAGCAATCAAAAGTTTGTGTAATTTAAAACAACAGGTCATATACAAAAAATATTTTAAACCATGTTTCATCATCATTACAGTCTATGGCGTGTACAGTCCTTCCTATGTCTTTTATGTCTAATAAATGCAACATATATCAATACCAAACAAATAGAAAAAAACATTCGCAGAACATCAGATGATAATAATCTGCATATTCTGATAAATCGCCTAAAATCAACGCAAAATAATGGAAAATTTAAATTACTGTTGTGCCAAGACCTTTCTATAAAATCTATACTAGATTTATATTAAATAAAGATACAAAGCACCTGCCTTTTTGTAGCTCTACTAATTGTAAAGGTTTAATAGTATTTATGAAAAAATATATATAATAAAATCGGATTAGTTTTATAGGGTTTCGAGATAAAACCCTAACTCTCCTCTACTATTTCAGAAGTAGAGCAAAACATAATTGTTTAAAAATGAAAATATCCGAGATTTAAACACGAAGACGGAAACGTATCTTTTTGCAATCCCGTATTGAAAGAAATCAAAGAAATCATCCCAGGATTGAATATTCATTCCAGTGAGAGCTTTTTGTTTGCATTGTGGACTTTGTTCTCAAGCATAATCGGGTTAGTTTGCAAAAAACGTAATGAATCGTTTCAGTTTTGCAAATCTGTGGCAATTAAAAATGTGCGTTACATGATATTTCAGCAGCTTAGAGTAACATATCGTTCCCGTAAGAGCCACTATTTACGTAAAAACAGGTAGAAAAGCTCGCGATGTTAAAAACCTTCTGAAACCCATGGAGTTGACGCATGCGTTTGCTGAAGGAAAATCTGCATCGCTCAGTTTCCCAGGCAGTCCCGGACCGACGCCGACGACGTCGACTGTGCTTTCGTGCTCCAAGACGTCGTGACGTGCTTCTGCATAATAACGACGGAACGTCCACGAGGAAATCCGCCGGTTTTTTTCTGAATTACCATCATTGCTTTAGATTCTATTTCATGTAATACGAACATGCTTGGAAGTTTTCACTTTTTCAGGTATGTTTACGTTCTTTATATCCGGCGCTTGTTGCACATTTTTTTCAAATAAAAAACTTTTGAAAGATTTTGATGGTCATGGTGTTTGGCCATAAACTATCCGCGATAAGCAAACATTAGAGAACAAATAGTCGGTTAACTAGGACAGAAATTTATATTTATTGGTGGGCTGACGTGCATGATGGATCTCTCGTTGACCGTGCTCAAACCTTGTCGTGGGTGAGGATTTTCATAAATGACTGTAAAGCACTTCCACGCGTATTTGATCTGTCAAAAGCCGAATAAATCCAGAGGTTTGCATAGAGAGATGATGGAATCAATAGAGGATGCAATGTCGCTTGAAAGGGTTTAACCCAAAATAGTGACCAGCACAAAGGGTAATTAGAACGGAAAATTAGTTATTTAAATTTAAATTAGTAGAGAAAGAGCTCGCTAATGATTCCGCTGGTAAGGGAATTAGCGAACAATCAAGGAGATTTGAATTCATTCAGTCAAAAATCTGAACAAAAGCGCACTACTAAAATAAATGGTGTCTTGTTGAGATGCAAAGAAATGACAGTGTTTGGTTCCAAACAAACTTCATGCTTATTCGAGTGCGAAAAACTGTGACCATCTCCAAATTGGAGGTGGCAATTTAGCCAAACTCCAATGAAAAGAAAAGCCGGGTAATAACATTTAAGTAAACAAATCGCGATTCACAAAACGAATTTAGAAACTTGGCAGGATGTCTGCGCTAGTGTAATTTATTTTTTAAATCTTAATGGGCTCATCTAACTGACTATATTAACCCGTGACGTTGAGAACTATGCATTCATTACGTAGTCCAAATTTTCCTCACACAATATGCTACCTGCAACTTCTATTGTAAGTTGAGTTATTGTAGAACAGACGTGGAACAAAATGGAATAAGACAGGTGTCACAGGATGTAAAAGTAATAAATATATTCTTGTTTTTCTGGAGCGTTTGCAATGGATATTTTTTAGAAAACAAGTATAGAACCCATCCGTGCTGTATAATGATATGAAATCCTTCATAAAACAAGTGTTTCCATGATTTATTTTTGGCGCATGATGCTACTATTCACAAAATTGTTGCCAATAGATTTCTTGAAAGACTAACTTAATTGAAAAAATATATTTGTCTGAATAGAGAAATTAGGAGACGTTGAGACTCTGGTTAGCGTGTTATGTAAGGACGTGTTGAGAATAATTGCAAGGATTTTATCGCTAATTCCTTGCACGAAAGGAAATGTTCATATTGTGAGAAAATAGAGTGATAAAATTTATAACTTTGTGTTTATTTATGCCTTGATATAAAAAGTGGTCGGAAATTCATTTTGTAGGTGGCAAGACGAATAAATTTGTAAAATATGTGACAACGCGGATAAAATGCAAATATTTGTATCTCTAATAGTATATCTCTTTGTCATCATAAAACCGAAAGGTCACAAGGGAAATATCTCCTTTTTAAAATATTTTCCTTAAATTATTTTATGTTGATGCGTACATTTGGCACGGTTTCAAAAATTTCTATTTGAATGTTAAGTAATTGAATGAGCTATCTTCACATTTTTGAATTAACTTTATTAATTGTATCTTGTGAAATTAATTCACTTTCAGTTAGTTTTCAACAAAAGTTTCAATTTAAAAAGTAATTTAAATGCAAGTGAAACAAAAGCTAACCAAAAATATGCAGAGGGATGGAACAGTATTTAATTAATATCGTGTAAAATTTTCCTTCATGAATATTAAAAAGTTTTATAAAAGACAAGCTAAAACGTAAATCACTGGTTACTTTGGTGTTCGATTGCTGGACGTAATTTTGATAAGAGATGACAGTAAATCATGAATGGCTATTTTTCACGCATCGCGAGACTCGAAGAGGCCTGTGATAAATATTCCGTTGTTCTCGAATACATTTGAAAGCTTACTAATTCAAATTTTTCATTTGGTCCGAAGCCTTTATTATTTGACAGGATAATAAATTTAAATGAGCTCAAATCCAACATGCATACCTAAACAGGCTTTTCTTTTGATGCAGAATGTACTCGATATGACTGGTTCATTAAAATAACACCATAACATTTCGCATTCCCTGTTTACACGTTTCGGTGTAAACAAACCTCAGTTTTAAACAGAACATCCCGACTTCAATTAGTCTGATAAGCTAGCCTTTGATACTAGCCCAACTGTTTATTTGCTTAACTCCTTCATTACATTTTGTAGTCACTGATGGCAATCGTATGCCGCAAAAATTATAAACCGTCGTTAATGAAATAATCACTATTTCAGAATTCTGGCATATAACCAGAGTCCCGTCTTCGCGGATTTGCATTTTGATTAAATCTCATTTTTTTTAAAAAAACAGGTAACTGACAAGTGTAATTTGAAATGGGTCGTTGCGCAACAACACGAATTTAGACAGTTTTAAAATACATTTAGCCCCATTGCACGGAAGCGAGAAAGTTTTCCTACGGTTTTACATACAGATACATATTTAAATATAAACTGCTTGTATTTATGTTCATTCCAGACAAGGGCATTGCCGGAAAATTTACCGCAGAAATGCGTTTAAATGTAACACTCTCAATTTTAGTCAAGCCGCCAACCGGTATTTAAAAAATCACCCAAATTCTCTAAAAAATGATAAATATTAAAGCGTTTAAAACCTTGTATTATAAATGCCAAAATTGAGTTTTGTTTAAAAGCACTCTACTTGAAATTGTTTCCATCTAATGAGCCAAGACAATAAAAGTAGTTGTAAAAATTGGAAATTTACCTCCAATTTGTGTAAAATCTTGGATCAGAGCCTGTTGCATTTTTGATCTTCATTCAACTTTTTAAATTTTGTACAATGTTGAAATATTTATATATTTAAAAAAAATTAGAAACATCTGTCTTAAAATAAATATTCCTTAAATTTTAAATTTTTTTTTCTCAATATTGTTTTAAAATTTATACATTAGCATTATTACTCCTTTAACCTTTTGTATTTTATTTTTGTTGTTTCTTTTCTGCTTTAAATTTTACTTTTACACTGGTTCTGTTTACAACCGTGACTTGTAATCATAACTTAAGATATATCTATAGATGGCTCTGTAACGTTCATTTTTCTTCTTTGGGAAAGTTTTTTTGCCATATTTTTAAATATTTTTTAAGAAGAGGAAGTTACCGCAGATTAAATTTGGGATGTACATTTTAAATAACCAGAAAGATTGTTACGAGTAGAACTGAGGATTACTTGGTCTGCATTTGGAATCTGACGTTTTTTTTTATAAAAGTGTTACTTATTTAATAATGAAGTTTACTTACTCTTCTCTATTTGTTTCGTTACATTTAGTTATTGCTTTCCGGTGTCTTCTACTGGTTACTTCTATATAACTAAACTTTTTTACTTGTTCTACTAATTTCTCGTCCGTTTCTTGTTTTTCATTTGCAATTACTATTACCTTTGTTTTTTTCTACATATATTTATTTTTTGCCAAATTTATTTAAAATTGTATTTCGTTCTGTAGCATATTTTTAGTTTCATCTAATAATCCTACATTTAGGTACTTTGCTTAAGATCTTTTCATAATTTCATTAATGTATATTATACATAGTACATACAAGTTCAGTCATTACTTCTCACTGCCTTAGTTATTTTTTTGTTATAGCATGTTCACTTGTTATTTGTTTATTGGTAAAAATATAATTTTGTACACTTCTGCATAATTTCAAGTTGAGATAACATCGGCAGTATCGCAAATTTTAGAACTTTTCTGTGGCAGAAACTAATCACAATCCCGAATTTTGTTTAATTTTTTATAGAAATAACGATACAAACGGTAGTAAAGGGTTTTTCAATAAGGATGGGTCGATGTTAAAATGGAATAAAACAAGCTGTGTGTGAGGTATTAAAAAATATTTTTTTTATATGAAAGGTCCATGTATGCCTTTATATATGGAAAATAACATCGTTCAAATGTCCGCAGCGGCTTCTAACTGTGGCACAAATCCGAGTGGACCAATTTTGAATGACTCTGTCGCATAGATCGAGCTGAATTTGAGCGATGGCATTGATTATGTTGACTTTAAGAGCATCGGTCGATTGCGGCTGATTTGTATAGACCTCCGATTTGAGGAAACTCCACAAGAAAAAATCTAGCGGGGTTAAATCGCACGATCTTGGTGGCCAAATCACGTTACCTTTGCAAGAAATATTCTTCTAAACGGTTTGAAGCCCAGTCAGCGAACAAACGGCGTTGTCTATGGTCATTAACTTTAAGGTCCTGAGTTAATTCGATTTTGTACGGGTGTAATCCTAAATCCCGACGCAAAATTCGCCAAACTGATGTCTGCGAAAAGCCGAGTTGTTGTGCACGACCAAGAATTGACTGCCTCGGGATTTGCTGTACACCTTCACGAACGGCAGCAACATTTTCGGCCGATCTAGCATTTCTTTGACGACGGGGTGTTGGCTGATTGCTTACCAACCCCGTTGTTTCAAATTTGGTCACCAAACAATGAGTCGATTTTGAAAGGTGGTTTCCATAAAATGGGCACAACCAGCGCAATGTTCGAACTAAACGAACAGTCATTTTGATAATAAAGTTTTATCATTTGGACGTGTTGCTCAATTGTGTAATTAGCCATGGTCATTTGGCATCAGTGACTGAACAATAAACACCAGATTACACAGATAGTACCAAAAGAACATATCCGCCACAAGGTGCCAACATCAACCCATCCTTATTGAAAAACCCTGTACTTCACCTTAAAATTAGCTGATATGTCTTTTTCGAAATTCACTTTGTGTTATCTATATTTTAAACGATTTACTCGACACACCAAGAAGATTTAAAAACAAGATTTTCTACATTTTGTTTAATTTTCATGTAGTTTGTACAATGTTTTGTGTCTTCTTTCTTATGGACTGGTACTGTTTGTCCCTAACTCATATTCTATAGGTATTTTTTTCTCTTTCTTGTTGTAGTTGTTGCACATTAACAGAAATATTTTTTTCTTTTTTTCCAATTTTTTTGATTGTTTTTGTTGTTATTTTATTATGTCCTAGTAATTTTCTATTGTTTATTTTTTCAAGAGCTTGCTTTAATACTTCTTGACGTTGTAATCTTTTAGTTGGTTTTTTTTTGTATTTTGTTACTTTATTTTTTACTTTATTTGCTTGTTTCTTTAGTTTCTTGTGCTGTCTGTCAATTTACTAATTGTTAATAATATCTTTCCATCGCGTAGATTTACCTTTTGCGTGGGTTTTTGATGGTTGTTGTTGTTTGTGATTATAATAAGATATCTAGTAGCTGAGGATGGATTGATGTAAAGATTTGAAACAATGTAATAACAAATACAATAAAATATTGTAGCTTTATTATTATTGTTAGTTGTTTGCAACATATGTTTTGGGCTTTCAATAAATAGGAAAAGGTTATTGCAACCAAAAATTTGAGATTAATTTGAAAAATTTGGCAAAAAGATAATTTTGGTCTTAATTCGAAATGTCAAAAAATTTTTGCTTTATTTTTTTTTAAGTATTTTTAAGAAGTTTTCAGTGTTAACATTTTAACAGCGGTAGAATTTTTTAGCGTCAACAGCGGGGCATTTGTCCTAGTGTCAAAAAATCTGTTTGACGACCAAGATTATGTTCTTGCGATGGTACACAACATAAATTATTTTAATACAGCAAAATAGGTAAACGAGGCAATACGTATTTGACTGTAACTGAAAACTGAAAATTAGAATGACCGATATCTCATTAAGTCATAATTTTGTGAACGACACAAAGCTTTATTGTAAACGTGCCATTAGAGAAAAGTTACCATCAGATTAATTTGTCAATACGATATATAGCAGACTATTGTTTGTTTAGGGAAGAATAAGAATGTGACATAAATCGTAAATAATTCTAACAAAAAAACATAATTAAGAGACGTTATTCATTGCCTTTTAAACCTAGATACTCTCTATTCACGTTTTAGAAGTTGGGGAAGGATTTTGAAATCTTCCAACTCATTATAAATTGGCATTAGAAATAATTGTTTAATTAGGATTTTATTGTTGGAACAATTTACGACTTGAGCCACATTCTCATTCTTTTATTAACCGTCAAAATAATAATATTACAAATTGTAATATACCAAGTTATAATAATAATAAAAAAGTTTATCGTTAATATTAATTGAATAGTCGTGTAAAATACCACAAAAAAATGCATAAACAAAAACATCAAAAACTCACAGAAACAAAATTTGAAAAAAACCTTTGCTTGTCACCAAAAATAACATTGTTAAAATCATTTAATGGAACACTGTTGTGCCAACTTTCGCTCGCCGGGCCGGGTTGCCCGAATTGTCAATTATTCTGAAACGCTCCATACTTCCAATTTTTTCACTTATTTCAATTTGTTAAAAATTACATTAATTTTAGTACAGTTTTAAGATTGCAAAATATTTATTTATAGTATTAAAATTTACTTATTAAAACTCGAAAAAATAAAATTGTTTTCTGAACTGTTGAATTTGATAAATTACTCTCTTCTTTGGCTTAAAGTTTTGAGTTTCCTTGTGGTTTCTGTCTTTGAGGAAGGCATTAGTTTCACTGAAGTGAAGTCAAAAATCTATTTAACTTAGTTTGGATGTTTCTGCAGCCTACTAAAGTGAAACTGTCGTATCTATTTGGAAATGTCTAATGTGAGACTCTTGTTCCAGAACCTGAGGCAAACAAGCTCGTTGGACCATGCTGTAAACTACATCCAATAGAACAAGCATACAGTTCCTCTCGAGACACAAGTCTAATTGTGAACTTGACACTGCTTTTATTGAGCTTCAAACCGTAAAAACTTGTTGCTAGAATCGCGCCATCAGCACAATATCGTGTCATTTGTCATGCCGTAAAAACTTTACAACTGTACGTTAAAAAAATCAGAGACTAGCGAGGGTGTTTGCTCCGTTGATTAGTAATTTTTGAGCTGGAGTGGTCGGGGAGTGAACCTATGGACTGTGATTCTGGTGAGGGAATTATGAAATCAGACGAGGAGATGGGTCGTGACAAGCCATCCGGTGGAAGCTCTACCAACCACAATCATTACTCCAGTAAGTAGCAATTCCTGCTTAATTGTCCGTCTGGTCCTTATCAATTCTTCGGGGATAATTTTACGATTCGGGTCTATCTCGGTACGATTTTATTCGGCGGAACGCAAGTATCGATTCGCTGTAAAGTGGGTTTATGCAGGTGTTGGGGCGAATTTGTCAAAAAATTGGCACAATAAAACCAGCCATTGAAGATTGAAATAATTGTTACGAGTTTTGGCAGCATCTGCACTATATAAACCCAAATTTAATTTTGTGATATACATCTTGGATAATAAAATCATGACGGCTGCGTTGGGACGACACGTTTCATATTTGTTCCACTGTCGCAATATCGCGAGTGACACAAAAAATAATTCTAAACATGATCTATTCCAAATTAAATCAACTGTCAATATAAAAATTAACAAAAAAATTATTTGTTTTGACCTAAAAGCTGTCCTAATTTACCGGTTGTATAAACATTTTATACCAACTTTGACTTCCGTTACAAAAGTTGAAATTAAGTTTAGGTAAATATTAATCAAGGTGCCAATTTGTTAGTATTTAAATTTTGCACAATAACGAATAATTAAATACAAATAGAGAAAGTTTATTCAAAATTGTTTTTATGAGAGTAATATCTTGAACTGGTTAGTTACCAATAACTAACAAAATTAGCGTCTTTGTGGTACACAACATTAACAAGTAAAAATAACTAAATGGTGAACTATCAATCCAACAACACTTTGGAATTTGTTTTTAAGTTCAAATTAATAATGAAACTCACAAACTGTTGAATTTAAAATTAAACATTAAGAAACAATAAAACCACTTAATCGTCTTGTTAATTAATTATTCTTGCACCCGCTATTTATTCCTGCTGTGGTTTGCTATCCCCCAAATTTCATTGCTACCAACAAAACAATTGTAGGACGTATAAAGGGAGAACACCAGTCAGTAATAAATTAAACTCTCCACTTCTAAATTAGTTAGTTGTAATAAACATATTTAGGTGTTTATTCATCTAGTTCTAACAACATTCATGGAAAATTTATTGTCAATTTACTAGCGTCTCCTGCTTGTTACAGTCCTAGATCATGCCTTCATGTTTTTATTAAATTGTCGTAAATTGTATCTGTTTGAAATATAGCGACAACTAAATTAGAATTTCATCAAATACTGCATAAGTTATAAAGAAATGTGAACGTTTTATCTTGTGTTGTAACTATTTAATCAAGTTTAAAATGTCGATGGGGGGTTCTAGTTAATCAACTTTGAAAGCAAAGGTCTATAAAAATCGATATATCATTTGATAGCAAAACAGTGAGTTTTAGACTCTATAGCGAATCATGAAAGCGTCAAAAAATTTATTAATAAGTGTATTAAGAAAAGAACATTTATGCAATTAACTAAAATTTTGTCCTATATTGTATGGCTTTATTATAAAATAAAACAGTTTTTAATTCATGTAATTCAAAAATAGTCATGCGATAACTCGAGACGAGTAAAAATGTAAACTAAAAGACAAAACATTTTAAGTGATTTTAGCAAAAAGTTTATAACCTTTGACGTTTGTCGGTTTCAGCTTTTTTAAATCTTTTTTTTTTTTGGAAGACAAGAATTGATATTAAGTGGAATCAAAAAACTGGATCTAAAATTGATTGTCAATCTGTTTTAAAACTGGTTTTTATCTAATTCTGAGTGTAGTTTTGGAATTAGCTCTTGTACAATCAATTTACAAAATTACTTCTAAAATAGTTTTATTATTTAACCCAGTGTTAATGATTACACCACTTTGACAGTGGGTTTCGGATTGCTAATACTGTGAAATAAATGTAGGGAACTTAATCATTAATATATAGAATAAACTAGAAAAAAATAACAATGTTTCGTAAAGCATCTTTTCGAGGCGGCTAGATAAATAATTAATTAACAATTGCAAAACTGTAATGGAAGACTAGAATTACCTACTTGTGTGAAGCAAGTTTTTGATACTGTTCTTATGGTATTTGGAGTGATTGCATCAATCGAGTGCCTAGCCTAGAAATATTTTTGTTTCGCCATGTGATACTTAATATCGGTTAAGAAAAAATGTAGTTGATGCTAAAGATGCTTAACGAAACATTGTTATTTTTTTATTAGTTTATTCTATATGTTAATAATGAAGTTCCTTAAATTTATTTCACAATATTAGTAACCCGAAATTTTAAGTGATGACAATAATTGATTTTCATTTGGCGGTGGCTATAGTATCTCTGATTTTCTTTTCAATTCCGGTTTTATGACGTAAGCTTACAAAATACGGCTATTAAAAATTAAAATTTCAATTATTATAACAATTAATTAACTGAATAAAAAACGATGTTTGAATAAAATTATTAAAAGACGCCTTTTTAATTAATTATTTATTTTTATACAAACTTAATAAATTGTCTTGCAAAGGTTGTATCTAGTATTCAGTAAAATTTCCGTAGTATTCAGTACCATTTATGTAAGTTAGAAATTATATTTTGAACCATAAAATATACATCAAATGTTTGCACATTTAGCTGCATAAAAGATTCATTTATCAAAAAGTTTATTTTAATACAAGTTTAATTAGAAGCTGAAATATTTACAAAATGCAGTTTTAAATTTTTTGTTTTAGAAAAATTTCATTACGTAAAATATAGAGAATATGTGTAGCTTTTGTGCAAATCTACTTAAATTACGTTTTTTCTAAATAACATTAAACAATTAAATTAAATTGTTGCAATAATTGCAATTAGAACATGAAAGGTCAAATTTTTTAAAAATTTTTATTTTTATTTTTACTAAATAAGCTTGTTTAATAACAATACTGTAAGCTTAGTAAAATACAACTGTCAAAACTATTGCACACAACGTGCTATTTATGATAGATAAATAGGTAGTCTGCAGTTTTACTTGTAAATAACGATAATTCAAGTCGTACCTACCACTAAAATAAACTCTCATAATTTTTTCAACTAGGCTGTTAATGAATAATACGCTGAATTTTTAATTTGTGTGTTTTTACAATAATGATTAACCCACTTATTTTTTTACTTTTTTTGTTAATTTTTGTCTTAGAACTGCCATTATAGAATGAATGAAATACAACACTTTCTATGTAGAGGCATTTACATTAGACGATTTATCTTAAGCTCTAACAAGATACATCCACTATTCGGCAAAAAAGGCAACTAAAGGAAGCGCTACGTACAATGTTAAAAATAGTGCTTATATGAGAGACAGTAGCATGACTGTAGTAACAGTTCTGCATTTTTAAGTAATTAAAGAGTTTTTATGTTTTCTTTTTGGATTATTTGTTCCAACAAGCAAAAATCATTGTTTATTGTAAAAGGTGTATATTTAAAAAAGTTGTCAAGAGTGCTATAAGATTTTGATAAGAAAATGTAGCGAAAAATAGATGTCGAAACTTAATGCACTGCAACTATGGAAAACATTATGAATAAATAAATAAACCATTTTGATTGTTTTTGAGTGCGTGTTTACAAGATTTAGAGTCTCTTTTATTTTCTGTTTTATTTTGTTCTTTTTTTTGTGTTCAGTTTTCGTTCGTTCTAAGTTTCAGTTTAGTTTGCTATCGGGTTTCGTTAGTTGTTATTTTGTCGCGATAGCTAACTACATTTTAAAGCATAAAGAGTTTTTAGTCGAAAGTTACTTTCGAAGTGTCCGAAAAGTTGAAGGCGAGTGGATCTATTCGATGGAACACAGAACGAGGTGAAGAAGAAACAGTGATTTTGTACACAGGATGTTAACACTTTGAAATCGGCAAGTATTAAATACGAAATACTTTAAAACGTTTTTGTTTTGTTATGGCACTCTTGACAACTTTTTAAATTAACACTTGTTTCATATGTATTGGTGTTTAACAGCTCCCGTTCTGAAACTGTTAAAAGTTATTGAGTTTGCTATTGCTAACTCGGCAAATAAAATTATAGTTACGTCTTAGATTTTCTAAGACGATAAATATAATTTCTATTAGAAATAAAAGAACGGCTGCGAACATTATTCAAATATATTTTGGTAATCTCTTTGGTAGTACGTATTTTGCAAATAACAAAAACAAGTTTCTCTCTCGATAACTATTTAGTTTATCTACATGTTTTTTTTAAACATTTATTGTGTTCAACTGTTTAGCTCTGTGCTAAGGCGAAAATTTTTGATAATTCTGTTACCACTGTTTTTAGAGAAGGCTTTCATCTGTTCCAACAATTTTCTAGTTGTGTTTTACTATTGGTTTTATTTTCAAGGATCAAAGACCAAAACCATGTTATAACTTCTTGATCGTAAGTACTCAAAAGAAGTTATATCATACAATACGATCAAAAAAATTTATTCTCTAGAGGTATGCGAAAGCTTTTTTCTAATGTAAATTACATGGAAAGAACCAAAGTCAAAGTTGATTAAAGGAAAGACATATGTTATATTCAACTCCCCTAGGACTTTCTATAGTGTGTAAATGTATTTGTTTTACTTTAAGAATTGATTTTATAAGAATATATCTTTTATTATTTTCGATTAGTCACGTGGAAATTTTTTGCTGGCTCATCCGTTACATCGCATCTCACCTAATAACCGATATTCCGGTGGCAGTCCGCCATCTGCTTATCGCTTATTAAATGCTGGTGTCTCCACCTGTCCCTATTCCCGTTTCCCGGAAGAAAGACCGAAACTGCACAGGTGGCAACAGAGTTTTCTAAATTAAAACTGGGATTTGTCTCGGTCAGGCGTGAGACTGGCGTCGGTTTCAATGGAGTGCCATTTTTAATTCGCCACCAGCTATATTCTTAATGATGAAAAATCGACTGACTTCTTTGCGTATTCTTCGAACGAAGTCATTTAGGACCGTTTAACCTTTAGCGCAAGTTTAAATTCTATTCTATCATTATCGTCAACGATTAACGTTCCTTTTTTCATCCTGGATAAATGATAGGAAATCGCTGATTTTTTAATTTTTTTACCTTTATAACTCCATTTCCGCTCTCTCACAGAAATTAAAATTGGGTAATCCTTGTAGGAATGTGGAATCTGCACGTATTCGACCTTAAATTTAGTTTTCTCAGGTTAATTGTGGGGTTAAGGTTTTTGAGATAATTATTTCCCTCCAACATGAATTATGGATTTAAAATTGCCCTAATTTAATGCGGTACTGACAACACGTTCTGCGGGAATCTGATACTGTTTCAAATGACCGATTTGAACGCAAACATGTGTTCGGAAACGCATATTAATGAGTGTGCTCAAAAATAAATACACTTCGGTTATAAATTTACCTCTCAAAACATTGTTGCTTCCTCATCATTTTGATTAAGGACATTTCTAGAAAGTTCAACACGTATGTATTTAAGATTTTAATGGTAAGCTCTATGCAAATTTCAGTTTAGGCAAAATAAAGTTTTCTCTGATTTAGTTAAAACCATAACTCCAATCAAAGTAAAAAAGTTTCTATTAAAATCTATGAATAATTTGAAACAGAATTTGTTTTTTTTTGGTGTGTTTTTATAAAGTAGGTATTAGTAATTTTATTGAGTTAAAGATAAAATAAAATTTGTGAGGAAATATCCATTTTTGATTATTTTGACCGATAATTATTAATTTTAGATAAACGATTTCGTAGAAGATTTGATTGTGATTATGAATCTTTTTTCAGATTTAAAAAATCTTTATAGATAATAAAGATAATTGAAAATTAGATAAATTAAGTTATTTTCAAAAAGCTGAATTGATAATTCAGTGATTGTATAGTCCAACTATTTCTTAAAAAAATGAGTAATGTACGATTTCAAAGTATAAATTAGATTAGTTATTATTATTTTTAAGATAAAGAAAGTAAATAAAACATTACCAAAAGTATAACAAATTTAATAATTTAATAAAATAATTTAATAATAATTTAAACACAAAAAATATTAAATATTCTCTGGTGTTAATAACGGCTAATAATCATCGTGGTAATAATCCCACGCTGCAGTTAGCTCCATAAACAAATTTTATCTAGTGTTCCGCACAATTCCCATTTCTACAACTCTTCTTTGAAGCCTATTCCACATATGCTCAATAGAGTTGAGATCAGGATATTGCACGGGCCAAGGCAAAACATTAATTTTGTTCACATCCAAAAATTCCGTTGGCAGTCTTGCTGTATGAGAACGCGCATTATACTGCATAAAGATAAAATTTGGTCCAACAGCTGCTGCATATGAAATGCCGTTTATATCGCTCCAAGAAAACGAGATCAGTTTGTCCGTCAATTGAGATTTTGCCTAAACACAATTATTGTTCCGGCTTGGTATGTGTGTACTTCTTAGACATGTCTTAACCGATTTGCATTCCTAGGCTTTCTCCAAAATCGCATCCAGTGCGAATCTGGGTAAATTCTAAAACGAGATTTGTCACTAAAGAGCACATTGGAACAATTTTAGTTAGTCCAGTTTATGTGCTCTCGAGATCAAACATAACGTGCTTCGTAATTTTATAGCTGGAACTCAGAGAGAACATCGAAACCGAAGATTATCTTCATGCAATCTTCGAGGAAACTGCTCCCTGGTGCACCCGTCGCAGCAGAATCTGCAATTCCGGAGCAGTTATACCTTTACGTCTTCTTGCATTCAACCTTATAAAACGATTTTGTGCTAAAGTTGATAGGCGACCACGGCCTCTATGTCATTTAGCTACATTACCTTCTTGACTATACCGTGAATTTAATCGCGAAATTACACTTTAGCTTGTGCCTAAATGTCTACCAACTTCTATTTGTGTTAAGCCACTCTCAAGAAGCCTAATAGCCCTTATCATTTAGTCTCGAGTTAAATGTTGTCTTTTATCCATTTTAGCACACACTTTTTAGCAAAAATTTTGCGACAAATCCGTATCTGCGACTATTAAAAGTACATCAAAGATTTGATTATAATAAGACTTATTTCAGAAAAAAAGCCCTTGCGGCAAAACTAATTACAAAAAGTACCTATGCTGATAAAAATGTGCTTACGTTCTGCTTTACATATCAACCGTTCTATATGATGTGATATTATATTCCAAAAACATTTTAACGAAAGCAAATTTTGCAATAAAGGGTGTTATGGAAGGTATTGCAAAAATTTTAACAGGTGTTTTAATTGGTTGTGAAGATGTAAATTTCACAAATTTTTTTTGTGATATCAAAAATTTAATTTTACATTTTTGTAACTCCTAATTTAACACTGCGCTCATGATGGCATTTTCAAGTTCAAGCGAAGGAATAAAAAATTTAATCTTGTAAAAACTTGAGCGTTTTTTCTAGAAAAAAACACTCATAACGGCAACCGGCTATAACCGTATTTCACATTGTGTTGTTGTGATCAACAGTATTCTAATAATAAATTGCGTTAGTGCAACAATAAATTTATATCAATAGTGCTTTTTTGTAATATGAATATGGTCCTATGTCGCGGTAATGCGTCTGCAGCTCGGCGTTTGTCTCAATGTTTTCCGGAAGTGTAATTGTCATGATGCCAACGTTTACAAGTATTGTAACAACCTCAAATCATTGAGAAGGACGCCGAAGAAGCGATCACAATCTTGAAATGGAGCCGAAAATTCTTTATGTGATTGAAGATGAACCAGATCTAAGTATTCGTAGACTAGGGTTAATAATACGTGAAGGTGTTTCTGCCTTTATTGTGTATCGTACTTTTTATGAACAGGGTTAATAAAGTTTCATTTTGCCCTACTAACCTACCTAAAATCAGCTGTGTTTATACTTTTCTTTGGTAAGTTTTTGTCTTGAATTTTTTCTGGTGTGTTTTGATCGCTACGTTAACACATAGGCGGGTATGGTTTTTCGTGGTCTACTTACTTTTAATTTTAACTCGGTAAGGGTGCGTTTTTGACAAGAATGCTAAATAAAAATTTTGTTTACTTTTGTGAGTTCTATATGTCATTAAATTTTTTGCATTCACTTCCATAACAGTCTGTATATAAAATATTCATAGATTTTGCAGTTGTGTGTATTTTATAACTATTTAACCGCACACTTCAATATAAGTAGTACCAACCATATATTTACGGTCCTCTAACGCTCACAAAAAGGGTCTAGCAGGTCAATAGCTTTATTGCGGACTGTGACTCTTGTCAATAAAAATTGATGTATTTCGATTATTTTTATCGAAATCGTTACTGAGATAATTGAGCTGGACTGTTTACAAAAAATCACCCTGTATATAGTTTAAGCAAAATACTATTTTTACATAAAAGTTTGGTTTTATTTTAGCAAAAAATTGTAGCCTGCTATACTCGATATTTTATAAAAATTGGAAGCCACAGGTGACTGAAACTGAATAACGTGAACATAACTTTTAAAAATTAAATTGTTGATGATAATAGACAATGTAAAATTAGAAGTCACAAACAACAAATTTTGTATAGAAGCCGTTTGCAACTTTCAGTTTTAAAAAATTTCAACTTTGATTAAACGTCTCTGGTGGCTCTCAATTTTAATAAAACGTTTTAAAATCTAAACGCTTTAAATTTAATTATAATAAAATATGGAGTTAAAATAACATTTTTTTACATTTAGTTTTGTTATTAAGTTTATTGATAACCTAACTTCCTTTGCATGCAAATATTGTTACGAAATTTGCTGTTTTCAGAGAAATGACACAAACATTCTGTCGATATTTTGTATTTGTAATCAGACCATACGAGTGAAGCAAAAGAGGCTCTAAATTAGCTATAGTATGTAAATTTTTTTTTTATAATCCAGTATACTATCTCAAACTAATTTTGGCATACCCGATAGATTAAAGATTGCTGTGACTCAGTTTATTCTTGTTTGCATACGGTATACGGTGTAATTTTTTTATTTGCTCCAGTACGAGATTTCAAAAATAGACATGTTATACAAACGATAAGCAATTTTGGCAAAACTACAAATAATTTAAATGAACTGACTCTGGAAGCACTCTCAAAAGTATAGTCAACAAAGTTGACATTAATTCACAATGTTCTATACCTTAATTTTGAAGATTAAATTTTATAAATCTAACAAAGTATAATGTGTTGCATATTTTTAGAGTTTCGGGCGGGAGCAAAAAAAAATCACTTTGAATTTTGTAAAGATTCAGAGTAACATTTTATATAAAACTAAAATCAATAGACAAAATTTCATAAAAATTAAGAGCGACAGGCAAGATTTTATATAAAAACTCGTATCCGCAAGCAATATCCGCAAGAAATCGTAGGCAACATTTTATTATTTATAATTATTACAGTAATTTTCATTTGCTTTTCTTTTTGTCAATTGCTTTTAACTTTTTATCTAATAATTTTTCTGCATATTAAACGGCAGTGTCGTTTTTTAAATTAAATTTCTTTTTCCTGAAATAACTTTTTTTATGCCAAATGCTTTTCCAAAATTACAGTCTTCTTTTCTGGAATAGTAAACAATGTAGGATTCATAGCAAATAAAATGTTTATTAAATATGTAATTATAATTATAATATAATACAACATGTGACGAACACCTAATTTAATATTTTTTGTCTTTCTAGATAATCTCCTAAGGGTGTTTCCATATGTTGGATATAATGAAAACAATTTTCGAGGCTTATCTGGTCAGATGCCGTACTACCGCTTACAATGCAACTTCATTTCCTGCCCTTTAACTTTTTATTAAAGTTTTCCAGACTGAAAAGTTCCTCTATAGGGTTTAAAAATGGACTGTACGGAGGCAAAAAATCTTCAGAATGACCATGAGCTCTGATATGAGCGACTATTTCTTTATTTCTGTGGAATCTCACGTTGTCCAAAAAAAAATAAGCTCCTTTACCGTCATTATGTAGAAGTAGGTGATTGATTAGTGTCGTAATAAACTCAGAAAAATGTTCTATATTGTAGGATCTATCTTGCAATTGGAGTAAATATAAGGAATTCATGTTCATTGCTGCAGCTGCAGAATAATTGCGACTTTTTAGCTGAACTTTTATTTTTGTTACTCAAGTATTTTTAACAGATCTTCTATAAGAAACTTTAGAATTTACTTGAATTCCATAATCGTCAATGAAAAACATTTGTTGTATCAAACAGCATAATTAAAGCGAGCCTGGATTACTTCCGGTAAATTTTTTTTCTCGGGAACAAACGAAATATTTTTAAATGAATAATGAATTTTTTTAGAGCACTGTCGATTGTAGACAATAATACAGTACGAGGCGGCCACATAGTCAAACAGTTTTCTTTTAGTTGCCGTAATGTTAAAGTACAATCTTTATTCACCCAATCACACATTTTCTCTTTTTGAACCAAGGAAAATTTTGTACTACGATGTCCACCACTCTTAATACCATATAGTACTATCAGTTGCTTTATATACTGCATAAATTTTTCGACCCGTGTTTAGAAGAACATTGAATTGTTCTCCTAAATTTTTTGCAGTAGAACTCACGTAGTTCATTACTTATTTTCGCGTACTTCCTTCGTTCCGTTATCTTATTTGTCTTACAAATAAACAAGACTACGAATAGTGATAATTGTGAATGTCAATTGTTAACTAGTGAAAGTTATTTGACAAAAAAGGTATTTAATTTGAAAAGAGAATCTGACTCTTTAACATGTACGAAAGTCAATTGATATAAAGTGAAAAGCAATTGACAAAAGAAGAATAGCAAAAAATAAACATGGTAATTATTATTCTTGTTATTATTAGTATTATGATAAAGAATTTTTTCTTGATTCTTGATGGACAAATATTATTTATTTAATTAGACAATAAAGCATGTGATGTGATACCGCGACTGATGAGCAGTTCAAAATCAAGGCGTAGCCGTATTGAAGCCAGACAAAGCATTAAATTTGCTTTATTGTTGTAATGTACATATAATTTCTGAATCTACTAATTTACAATCTTTTTTAAATTTAGTTGTTTTACATCACGTTAAATTTTTATGATATCTCAAAGGTCCTGACCGGTTCTGTGTGTTTTTTGTTAATCGACAAAAAAAGTTTTTTTTAAATACATATTTTGTTTATTTCTGATTTTATCAAGTCTTAACGGAGAGATTTGGTCTTTAAAACCTACCCTGGAGTGCCTCTCTGGTCCTGAGTAGAGGTTGCCCATAATAAGAAGCTGTTCTCTCGTTAAAATCGTTTAACATCTTAGTTTTTCTTGCAACCACATACCATTAAATAATCATAAACCCAAGGCAACAACTCTGCTTGATATGAATTACACACCGCTTTGAAAGAAAAATGTTTTCGCCACCAACCGACAATAAATTTATGTAAACAGAGAGACTGTATAAGGCATAATGCAGTCAATTTAAGGAGTGACTATTGTCACAATAACAGTGTTTCATTCCGATCGATGTCCAGCAAAAATGGAAAAGTCAGCTAAAACAAAACACCCGGAAATCCTAAAAGCTTTGCTGGGTAAAGTCTACAAGATCATGGTAGGTGTCAATAACAGCAAATAAAAGCAATAAGGTTGTGTTTTAGTAAGATGTTATTTAGGCCTAGTTTTAGCGGTTTTGAGTTTTTCATTGCTTTTAGTAGCTGTTCAGTTTTATTCAATTAAGCTGTGGATTATCTCTGATATCAACACTCCATGTCAGGATTTATCTGTAATGCAAGCAATGATTGAATAACTAATAGAGCCAAATATATTCATTACTCATTTGCGTAACAGATTGCTCCTTTTTAAATTTGTAAAACGCTAGGAACGTATCCTGATTCAAATTTCGCGTTTTTCGCCGCAGGATATTCATTGAATCCATTGATAGCTGAAGTTTTATAATAAAATTCTTTATCCAGGCTTTGTTATTAGAAAGCTTTGTGTTAACTGTTTTCTTCACGATAGAGTTACAACGAAAATGGAGTGGGTTTTTGGTTGAAACCTCATTGTAATAAAAGATAAGACGCATTATGATGATAATAATGTTAATCTCTGTAAGATTCCTGAGTGGCGTTATCAGTTTTGATGACGGGTTCCTTGATGTTAACAGAATAAAGTTCGTAAGTATCTATTTCAGTAACACGTATTATTTTGAGGGTTGTCACTGGTTATGTTGGCATAAAACATCATTAACTTTGTCTTTCTATTTCCACATCGAAATTAAATCCTGTTTTTGTTTAGCGAAACGTTTCAATCACTTGTGTGCATCATCAGTGCTTCCTAGCAAAAATAGAAGTTAATTAAACCCCTTGAAATGCTAGAATAATGGGAGAACTGTGTGAATTTCCTCGCTCTTTCGACAAAGCATTGCTATTTCTTTATGTACATGTGTGATGCTATAATTTATATTCGTCGTTCTTATTATGTAACACTATAATGACGTTGCTATTAATAGGCGAGATGCGGTAATATAAATCAATATTTAACCGCGTAAGTGAGAGATTCATTCTTCTGCTTAAATATTTAACAGCTACTAGGACAAGAAAAGCTTTTCAAACTTTGAGGTAGTTACCAAGGATAATATTTTACGGACTTGACGACTTCGCATACAATTTTTTTAAATATGAAGCTCTCGGAAAAAACCTTAACAGCGACATTAAATGAAAACCATGATTAAGGAAAGTTAGAAACCATAAAAAATTATATTAATACCTCAGCCATATTCGAGCCGAATTTACATTTTTTGATGGAGTGTAGCTTGGAGGGTAAACAACACGCTCTTTGCGTAATTGCCGTTTGCATTTACCGTTTTTTCGGAAATTGATATCACATATTCGGGTATATTGGATTTTGTGGCAAGATATGCGGTAATTTTTATCGTGTGATATAAGTTTCTCGCTTTATAAATGTCAAGAAGAGAAACAAAAAGCTCATGCTGTAATTCCATTTTGAATATTTCGTTCGTCAGCTTAAATAATCACTTTTGGGAATTACGCGCCATTTCCATTATTCTGTATGGAGCTTTTTTCAAATAAAACGTTAAACACAATTTCTAAATTTCAGAAATTTCGTTATTTAATTTTAACAAACTTTTAATGGAATTAGTAACATTATATCAAGTATTTGGAAACTAGTAACTTACACAAATTATTTTGGCTAAGTTTAGTTCAGAAGTTTTAGATAATTTGATCTAAAGAAGAACTATTTTGTCTTGAAGAGGAGGCAGAGGGCAGTAAAGAGTTTGCATTAAGATAATTACCGAGTTGACATAATCAATACATTTAAACTTCTTAATACAACAATTTATAGGCCTGATTCTAAAAACATTTCCTATTGTATCCTAAAAACTAATAAAAATATTGCTTTATTAAAATAATTAAATTTATAAATTATGTTTGTGTCGAGGTTTGTATTATAAAATGTTGCGTCAAAGCAAAGCTCTTAAAATAACTAAATTTAGATTTTTTACTAAAAGAAAAAAAACTTAATACAAGTTGTAGTTTCGTATTAATATAAAAGTTTGAAACAAAGTTGAGCTTAAGCTAAACTTTTACTTATTATTTTATTAAAAACAAGTTTAAAACAACTTTAATTTACCTTTATCTTATTAAAATGTAATATTTTTATTTTGTGTTGTTTTTTGTACATTTTTCTTTCTTATGTATCTACATTTTATCTCCAGATTAATATATTTTTGAAAATAATGCAAAATAAATGATATAGAATGAAGCGTTAGGAGAATTAGAGAAGCATTAAAGAATTATGTTATACGAACACATGTACTAAAAATTAAAAAAAAGTCACAAAAAGTTTGAAAATATTTGTTAGGAAACCCTTTTAAGGTGGTCTAACAACTAAGCCCGTATGAATCCAATGGAACTGTGTTCTCTAAGGCTCTCCTTGTTGTATTGGGTAGACTCCTCTAATTTCTTTGTCATATTGTACGCACTATCATTTACTTATTGGCTAATTGGCTATTGCTTACTTTTACTAATTGTAAAAGAATAAACTTTTACAAGAAAATAATATAAGAAAAAAAATTAGAATTTTTTTACTTGTTTTGTTTTATTTGTACTACATGTGCTTTAGGCTGACACCTACTTTCTTGGTTTTTTCTTAAAGTTTTACAAAGAAAAATAAACTACAATCATCTACCTTACTTTAGCTTCTTATATGTTTGCAACTGAGTTGCTTTAATTGAGCCTTAAATCAAAACATTATAAGATCAAGTTGTAGAGCAACAAATTGCTTTTTCAGAAAATACTGAGCTTTCATAAATAATCTTATACCACATGATCAATTGGTTTAATAAATCAAGGAAAGAAAAATATTACTAAATGATTAGTGACTACTTTTACTTTTACTAAAAGTTTAACTTAAAGCTCGAGGACTGTGATAAGCAAAAACAAATTTTTATAAGTTTTGAAAAAGGGCAAATCTCATCTCGATAATTTAAATAAATTACATTTAGCATAACAGTTTTTAATCTGTTCAACTTTACCTAGATCTACGAGGGATGTCTCTAAAGTTCTGAGAAATTAACTTCGAGGAAAATAATTTTTTAAATTTTTTTAAAAAGAGAAAGATTTTACTTTCATACATAATTTTTTTAACTGTTAATTTTCGTCAATATTATAATGTAGTTTTACAACATAATTTCTATTTAACTAAATACATTTATCTCAACGATGAACTAAATTTTCTAAACTGTTTTTGAAAAATTTCTTTGCTGTCTTTTTACTTCATCTATTTATGACACATTTTACGTCAGTTAAACTCTCAAATCGAACACACCCTAAAAAAAATAGTTCTGAGAACAGAGGAAAATCAGATCTGGTAAGTAGTATGTAAAGTGGATACCAAAGCAATTCCTATCGAAAATCTTTTAAAACATCCTTCGTTTTTTTGACAGTGTAGAGTATTGCATTATTCTGTTGCAAGGCCAATTTTTTCAGCTCCATTGTGGTAGATTCAGTCTCACTGGTATTTTTACCTGCAAATAATTTATTTTTAATTTTTTTTGCAAAATAGCGTCTATTTTCGTAGGAGATAAAGAGGCAAGGTTTGAATAATGGGTTTGTTTAAAAATTTTAGAGATTTTTATAGCGTATTACATTATTTAATGGCTTTATTTTGTTTTCAAAACTTAGGACGGATCTATACTTCAGTCCCGCTTTATTAGAAATAGCATCAGATTTGCTCAAGACGTTATCTGCTTTATTGTATTGAGAAGATTTTATTTGTTTATATTAAATAATATTGTATCTCTATGCTCAGATAAATAAATTCTTAAAAAAGTATCTAGTGTACGCTTCAATAAATTCGAAAATTGCAAAAAACTAAAAGAGTTTCGAAAAAGATAACAGAAGTTTTGTGAATAATAGTGATAAAGAAAGTTGTTTAAAATAATGAATTGGTTTAGCTATATCCCTAGTTGTTATGTCAAAAAAAAATCCGAAAAAACTGGATTATGTAGTTCTATAGATGTTAAAAATATCTGAAAAAGTATAAAATCTTTGAGGTTTTTTTAACATCAAGACTTTGTTAACTTTATATGAACTGACATTATTTAAATTAGAGGCCTATTTGAGTAAATACCTAATTGAGTAATTACTGTGGTAGAGTTTTTGAAACTCTACCAGAGTTTTGAAAACAGAATTTTTACTCGCCCAGTCTATACCTATGAGTAAGTAATAGATGCCTTCACAAATGTCATTTATGCTCTTTTTAGAAGCAAAGAAATTTTTCTCAGACTTTTTGAGACAGAAATCTAAAATTGCATTATAACGGTAAAACAAAAAACAAATAACAAAATTAAAAAGAACACGTAAACAGTATTTTGGTCACAATGTGTTTCTCTACATTGTATGCTTTGTAAATTACTTGTTCTACTATTATTTTGTTGTATTATTTTGACTCATGTTTTAGACGCAAAACAAAGCTTTTAGAAAGCACTAGAGCAGTTAGTTTTGGTAGATATTAAATATAGTTGTACCTGTTTTTTTAATTTTTTCAAATACAACACTTGCTTTAGCACTTGTTATTGATTATAACAATTAGTGCATATTTAGGAAAAGCGGTTGGTATTTTTCTAATCCTTTGATGGTAATTAATTGGCATTATTGAAGAGCTTGAAATCTTTTGGCTCAGTCTATTTGTACTTGAGAATCCTCTCTCACTCTTTAAGATAACGAACGTAGGTAATATTTTAATTGTCTCTAGAGCGGAACAGCTCCGCCCTTGCACTCCAGTGGAATAGATCGTCAGGATTGATTACTATTTGTTTGAAATTGATTAACTGTAGTGTACAAGATACGTTTCTCTTGGGTTTGTTTCCCTTCTTTGATCCGATTTCATCTTTGATTGACCATTTTCAATCAAAACAAGTCGAGTATAGCCAACACCTGCTGTGATTCCTAATCGTTGTCGCTAAACATCATAAGGGTCTAAGGACGCTTTCATATGAAACGCCAAACACATTCAGGCTCGTATTACTAAGATGCTGCTTGTTGAGATGATGTGGCTCGGAACAAAGACGATAAATCGCAGCAGTTTGTGGCCTTTTAAGGAAACATTTGGCTAGTTGTTGAGCTAATTTTATTTTCAAATATTTGTCGGAAGCAACACTGCTCTTAAATTTTCTCCTGAGGGAGGAGGTGCTCGGCAATTTGTATTGCACTCTGCACTCTACAATTTGACCCAAAGGGAATTTAACGACTACATTTACATAAACAGATGTACTTACAAAGGCGACTAGTTAATAAGCATTGTTTGCGTTAAAGCTTTTTAAGCTGTAATTTCAAATTTTTTCAAATTGTTTTGTTCCATTTAGTAATGCTTCAACTGAGTTCTATTTATTCAAAAGATCACTTTTGCTACTCTAAAACTTACTCTCAGAAAAAGATAAGTGAGAATTTTCTAAAATTTGGTGAAGCTTTCAGAAATACATGAATTTTGCATTTAGGGAAAATTATATTTTTTAAATAAAATCAGAGTAGTTGGCTGTTGCAAATTTAATTTATATTTTTGTTTTACCGAACAAACGAAAACAATCAAAAATGAAAAAAACACGATTCTTTGATGCTTTACATTTATAGCTTTGCTCTTTGTTAAAGTCAGAATAATCCGTCAATAACATTGTTATGTTTTTTTGTGAAGTTAGAAACAAATAAACATTTTATGTTTTTAATCTCACGTACAAAAGCTTTTTTTGTGATTGGAATAAACCAATTTTAAATAAAATTCTACGTGATTATTGCTTGATATATAAAACTACACTCATGTAGCTACACTTTGATACAAAGCTACGAGCTTTGGATACTCACCCCAGCTTTAATAAAATTAGTCTGCGAGTGACGAGAAAGGTTAATTTGAATGCGCTTTGAAAAAAAAAAAACAAAGTAGGGCCTCTTGAATTTTTATTTACACATTTCAAAAGAAAATGGAATAATATTTTATCAATCTCTGTGTGGAATAAATGTATTTCGAGTAAAAGCTTGCTTGTTTGCGTTGTAAGAAGATTTTGTTGTTGTTTATTTTTTATAAGATTATAGTGTTAAACATGCTTTTTGGTTAACCGTTTATTAATATCATTATTAATGCATGATTTTTGCTAGGAAATTGTTCATCATTTACCTATGTGATCATTAAGAGTTATTTTTTTTTAAACCGTTTATAAATGTGGATATTAATATCTAATTTTAAATTAATAAATAAAATTAAAATTTTAAAAAGAGATTATTATCTACCTATACCTTTTTATTTGTTTATACCTTTTTATCATAAAACAGCTTACGGCCAACAAAAAACTTTTACTCGCTAACGCTTGTCTTTTTTTTAAACAGTTTCAATTATTAATCGTCTTTATTAATATCTTTGTTTATTAAACAACTATTAACAGTACTTTATTAACAGATTTTTTTAATTAAGAATTTGTGTTATCATGAAAATTACTAAACGCCGTAGAGCCGATAAACATGTAGCAGCCTAGGCTGATTTACCTTGACTAATTGGCTATTGCCTCAATTTACAATCTTCAGCCGGAGCTGTTATTTGCTTAATCTCGGCCTTATTATCTTGTGTTATATTTTTAAAATTATTTAATGTTAAATTATATAAATACTCAAGAATCGGTTTGTAAAACACAACATTTTAGTTTTAATTGGGATTATTTAATTAATTAAGTAAGCAATTATGCAAATTAATTAATTTGAAATTAAAAGTGTTAATTTTTACCAATTAAATTGAGAAAAATCAAAGTTAATCAAGAATTAAAAGTTAATCACGAATTAAAAGTTAATCATTATTATCAGATATTTAGTTCACTTTTTAGAAAAAGTAACATTTGATATACCAATGTGATATACCAAGTTGCAGAGTTTAAGAGCTAGAGGACGTCAAAGTTTCAGATTGGAATCCGTATTTAAACTTTAAACGTAATTATGTCAAAAACGGTAAATTGTAGCAAAATTATTTGTTTTTACTTTATTATCTAGAATCCATTAATTGGCATATTCATTTTTGTAATAAAGATTAGAGTTATTAATGCAAAAAATTGGATAAATACCACAAATGTGGAAGGGAAGTGTTCAACCAAAAAATTAGAGAATTTAGCAGAATTTTTCTATATTTTAAACAGAAAGAGAAGACATTTAGCTTTGTTCATATACCAAATTTCATAATAGTCGGTTAGGCAGTTTTTGAGATACTCCAATAAAAATAGATTTTTATACAAAACCTTGAAAGCTTGTAATGTTTTTATCACTTGAGATAAGTCAAAAAAATTTTTGTACATTTTAAAGAAAACCTTGCAAATTAGAATTTTTTTATGTGCGAGTGTTGCAGCTTGCAATTCAATTTTAGGCCTTTTTCTTGATTATTCAAAGTGAACACTGCGTCGTTTCAATTTACAATTTACCAGTTAGACAAAATTTTGCAGACTGACTAAAAATGAACAGTCAATCTGCGAACTGACTAAATACAAAATTTAATACACTTCAAATTGCTGTTTCTGGAAAATCGGGTATTCGTTTTTGACTTGTAACGGATAATCGCTGATCAATTACTTATGAAATTAAAGACGAAAATTGTCGGCAATTTTAAATTTTCATTGTCAGAAACTTTTCACTGGTTATATTTTTTATATGTACTTTTTCTGAAATAATTTAAAGTAACAATACAAAAAAAATAAAGCCGCTTAAAACACAACATAAAAAAGTAGCTACAATTTTCAAACAGAGACTTCACAACAATCCATATCCAAATTTTTTAATTTTATGAAAAGATTGCCATAATCATTTTGTTTTCAAAATTTTGGGAAAGCACTAAACAATATGATAAACAAAACTTCGAATTAACAATGTTCTGAATTTTTAGAACCAGAGTGATTCGTTATAATTTTTATCAGATTACCTGTCATTTAAATTTTTGCACTATTATATTTTTTGTAAAATAAACATTATTATTATAATCTCGCTAATTTTTGACTAGACGTCAGGGGTGGGCGATTTTCATTTTGAATAATCGATAATCGATTATTCAATTTAATCGATTATTTTCATTTTCGATTAATCGATTAATCGATTATTTCGATTATCGATTAATCGAATATCCTAAATAATGGATTATTTGTTACTTTGATTAATTAATCTTGATAAATTGATGTAAGTATTTAGAATAAAAATTTAGAATTATAAAACTTACATCCTACTACCTTACAAATATTGAATAATCGATTATTGCTTAATCGATTAATCGATTAATCAAGTAATCAATAATTGATTAATCAATATCGATTAATCGATTATTCAAAATTATAATCGAATGACGAATAATCGATTAATCGTTTTTTTAATCGATTAATTAATTATTTTGCCCAGTCCTAGTCACGACAGCCATGATAAGATACCATAATAACCATAATAATTTTAATCTTTGGGTCAAAATGACATTGATGGTCTAACATGTGTGGCTACTGTAGAAACTATCTTAAAATTAATTGCTTTTAAAATAGTAAGCTTTTTTTCTAAGGTAAACTTTTGTTTCCTGCCTTAAGTCACGTGTCTAAATAAACATGAAAATAGTTAAAAAATGTCTCTCCTTCCTCTCCAAGTGTTCCTAGGTTAGTAAGAAATAAATGTGTGTATGATATTTTATTAGCAGATGTATTTATTTAAAAAATATGTACAATATGATCAAAAAAATATTCTCTACATACTAGAGGGCTACGAAATGCCTTTTACTAATATAAATTATATGGAAAGAAACAAAGTTACTGTCCTTTAGAGGACAAACTTTTTTTGATCATATTGTACTTTATTTGTAGATAATTATAATAACAGAAATTCTTATTATGTAATAAATAACCGTCCTTTGATTTATGACGATCCATGCCATCTGCAAAAGAAAATACAGCAAGGGTGTTGAGTTTCTTTTTCTCCGTCTGCTTTAACGTACACATATTTTTACAGCAAATTTAATTTTGATTATTTACAACTGTCAATGTTACTTAAATAATTACATTTATTATTCTTTGATGTAATTTTAATGTTTCTCTTTTCGTTTTTTTTTACCTGGTGCATTAAAAATCATTTTTGTAAATTGAAAGCTGTCTATTTTTTGTTTATTAGGTAATTTATAAACCTGGGTTTTTCCAGCCTTTGCTCGCTTTGTTGGCCAGCTAGCACTGTCGGCGCGCTGTAAATTTAAATTTTTAAATTTAATCCAGCAACTAATCTTGCTGGTGCAAATGTATAATGATTTTTCTGCCATTTTCGTGTTTTTCCTATTTTGTTTAATACAGTGAAACTGTACGCTACAAAGAGTAGTGATATTCTTGCAATGGCGCTGTAAAAATAAATGTTTCTCGCTGAAAACGTGCCTCATGCAAGTCATTTTGCAGCTTGATCTTCACTTTTCGTTTCATGACGTTTCGAAATCGGTGTTTAACTTTATGTTGGTACTATAAAAGTGCACAAAACTTTATTAGGTTTCGGACTGCACACATATTGTACCCTTTTCGTGCTACTAAGTAACAGCAGTTCTGTGATTTGAGTGTAATTACGTCACGAGAGCACAATATAGTTGAGTTTCATTGGGAAATCGACAACGAGTTTTACCGAGCTTTTCATGCAAGTTCCGGGGATATAACCGCTTCCTCAATTTTGTTACGCCAATGCATAAAATCGTAAAATACGATATCATGAGATGGTCCACAAAGACAACAATAAAAGTAATAATAATTATACAGATAAATTCTCGTTGTGATATAAAATTGTAGATTTACGAGTCGGTTTTATTTTTATGTTTTTATATTTTTACGAATTTACGTTTCGAAACGAAGCTCGGATGTAACTATAAATTTTAGGCTATCTAACATCGGCTAAAAATAGGAGAGTAATTGACTATGAAGTTTTCTAACGTTGCTGAACGAAGCGGTGGAAATATCTTGCAATTTTTTCGACCGGTCAAAAGCCAAACTTTAGGTGTTTGATCAGTGGCTCACTTAGAAAATATTTTTAGACTGCGTTTCACTATGAAAATTGTATTAATGGTACAATCAATTCTGGCAAGAAATTTTTGATATTCGACATTAAACAGCTACATTTAATAATAATTTCCAAAATTGGGAGCCAGAGGCGACAATTTTTCTAATTTAAGAAACCGGAGACGACACTTTATTAATTTTGAAAACCGAAATAATAATTATTTTTAAGAGAAACGAATTTTTTTTTACTAATTTTTAAGTAAATAAGTACAAACCAACATTTTTTTACTATTGAAAGCCAGAAGCAACAGTTTACTAACTTTCAAAGTTGGAGAAATAATATTGCTTATTTTAAAAGCTACACACTATATTTTTTTATCCGTGTCCAAATTATTAAATATACCTATTTATTCAAATTTAAAGTGTCAAATTTAATAAATCCTAATTTATTAAACGTACTTGTAGTAACAAAGGAAACGTGCCATTGTGAAGTAAAACTATAAATATAAATCTTCTTACTATTACGAGCCGGACTTGAATTCAAGCAAACAAAATTGATTTACAACAGATCTCGACGACCCCGTTAACGGTATTATTATGACTTTTTTAATGACAGTTGCAGGATAATAAAAATTAATTAAAATTTGGTTAAAAATAATACAAAAACAACATTTTTTCTATTGTGACAACGATATTTTACTAATTTTTAAATTAAAAAGCAAATGACTTTTAAAACTGATAATTTTTTTTAGATATTAAAAACTAGTGACCTAATTTTGAAATTTGTGGGCGATATTTTACTATTTTCAGAAACCAGCCACTTTTTTTCAAATAGTCATAATAAAAACTCAGTTTTACAATTAATTAAGTTATTTAGAAATATCGTTTAGTGTTATGTTAGAACTGTTTTTTATGTAATTTACCTTAAATACTAATCATTACTTAATTTAAGAGTTCGAAATACGCGCCATCTTAACAGCAAGTCGAAATATTATAAAATTTGAATAATGACGTACATTCTTTAGTATGTGGTCGCGGGTATACTAAAATTAATATTTATTTTCGATATTTTACTAATTGAAATTTGCAGCTGTAATTTTACTAAATTTGGAAGCCAGCGATTTTTAATTCAATAAAAAGACATGCAACATTGTTTTTGTAATTTTAGAAACCGGAGGCTGTAATTTAATACTTTAGAAACCGAATGTTACATTTTTTTTTACAAATTTTTAACTTAATAAATCCAATAATCAACTTTTTTTTTCGTATTAAAGGCCTGGAGTGATATTTTTCTAATTTAAAAGCTGAAGACAATATTCCTTTACTATTTTTTAGTAATTATTTATATATTAAGAGTACTATAATATACTATAATACTATAAAGATGTTTATGACTTCTAAAGACGACAAGTTCATAAGGTCTTTTGGTCTTTGGCTCGAGGTTTTGTAACCCGCCTGAAGGCTATACAGAGATTAAGTAATGCCTATAGTGCATATAGAATTTCGCATTTTACTTTAAATAAGAAATAAATAACATATTAAATAAAAAATAAATAAAATAAAAATTTTTAATACCATAAATATTGTTGAATTTTGGTCTCTTAAACGAGAGCAGCAAAAATTAAAATTATTGATTATCAAATAGTTTTTTAATCGACAGATTATTATTAGTAGCTTAAATGTCTAATAAACAACTTACTTCTTTTTCTCATGAATAGCTGTGAGTTTTTAATAAACATTTTGCGCAAACTTTTTTCAATACCTTTATTCTACTAATTTTGAACTCTGGAGAGAAGCTACACACATTATTTCTTATCAATTTTTAAATTAATAAGAAAAAAAGCAACATTGTTTTAGTAATTTTAGTAGCTCGAGACGATATTTTACTAATTTTAGAAGCCGTAATTTTTTTTTTATTAATTTTTAAATTAATTATTATAGAACCTATAATTTTAGTAATACTGGGAGTTAGAGGCAAGACTATATTAATTTTGAAATTTGGTTTTGTAATCATATTAATTTTAGAAGCCAAATGTTATAATCAATTCGAAATTTGGTTTTACGGGGAAGTGGACGACAAGGCAAGAAAAAAAAAAAAAAACTGTTTTATGAGGCCAACGTTTCGAATCCTTTATTGATTCTTCTTCAAGGCTCCTAATAAATGTCAGATTTGTTTGGCATGGTACCAATTTGTCTCGGCCAGTGGTCGCCGGAAGAAAACTCTTCCGGCGACCACTGGCCGAGACAAATTGGTACCATGCCAAACAAATCTGACATTTATTAGGAGCCTTGAAGAAGAATCAATAAAGGATTCGAAACGTTGGCCTCATAAAACAGTTTTTTTTTTTTTTTTTCTTGCCTTGTCGTCCACTTCCCCGTAAAACCAAATTTCGAATTTAATAAAAAAATGGACGTAATCCACCAAAATAGTTATAATCAATTTTTTAATAATTTTTTATTTTGGCTTCTAGATTCTTTACTCAAGCTTATTAAATTGTAAGGAGTTTCGGTTTTTCTTGCCATTATTAGCTTGTGTGGTACTGGTAAGAAGTAAATAACTAAACTAATATACAAATTATTATCAATTTTTAAATTAATAAGAACAAAGTCGACACTATAATTTTAGAAGCTGCAATGATAATTACTATTTTTTAAATTGCTAAACATTGTCTTTTTAAATAAAATTTATCGGTAAATGTGGAAGTTTTTAAATTGCTCAGGTAAAACTTTCCTAACAAAGTAATTAGATTTAAATGCTTAATTAGTGGATGAAAGAATCACAATTTCAGTTAAATGCATTGCTCTGTTGCAAATGCCGAACTTCTTTGACTCTCGAGGTGTAAAATTTTAATTAATTTAAAATTTCAGCAGATGTTTTGACACTTTATTAAAATTTCATTTACAAAGGTTGCTTTAAAAACATCTACTTCTAAGACATCTATATCCTGTTTTATTATTTAGGGACGTCGAGTTTTATGCCTTGTCATATCGAAGTGAGAGTTTTTGTTAAAACGCAGCTTGTGGTTTTAGGACTAAACCAAAACAATGAGTCAGGGTGTGTAAAATTTTCACTTCGCTAAGTAAAGGGGGCAATGTCAGGATTAATTATAGACCCTCAGAATGATTTACTTTGATGTGTAACTTTAATGCTTAAGGTATATGGAAACATTTATTGTTTACCTGCTGACGTAACGCCCTAATTTAATAAAACAGGGCTCTTTGAACCGATTGTGTTAGTGAAAAATTCATTCCGGTTTATATACAGGAAAAAATGGATTTTCATTGCTTCCTGTGGTAAGGCTCCTGAAAAAAGCAATTTTTGAGGAACATTTTATATGGGTATTAATTTTCAAAGCAAAACTTCAAGTGGAATAAAACGTACACTTTTATCGAAGTTTGTTCAGACATAAAACCTTTACTATAAACAAAAAACGAGCTCAAGTATACAACTATATTTCATTTGTGATCAGTGGCGGAACTACCGAGTCATTTTTAAAATTATGAATTAGAGTGTGCTGTGGATTATTTTTTGTAGTTCGCAGTACTGAATTTGTGACCGTGACATAAAGCGCCAAAATCAAAATAGAAAACAGAGAAAACTTCTTCACCTGTTAATAATAATAAGCTGTTATCGAATGCTCTTTCCACAGGCTCCCTCCTTCCTCAGAAGACGCGCTACGTGCGCGCTACTCTTCTATTCTTTCTACAAAAAAAAATAAAATCTAATTATGTGACACCTTTATGACATAAATGTTTCATTTGTTTATTCAGTTTTGCCAACCAACTTATTTAAAGCGTCGCCTACTCCAATTAATAATTTAAAGAATAACCCGTTACATATTGTTTAGGGTGAACAACGATCAACCTAAAATAGTGCTGGCCACCCAGCACAAAATAAATTTGAATGTTTATTCTTAAAAGAGAACTTATTTGCGGTAAAAAGCAAAGTAAAATAATAGAAAGGACTATGCAGTTTGCCGGCTTGAACTCACATAAAAATAATCAAAGGAAAGAGAGCATGAGTTGCAATGCGCTTTATATTAAAAATTGTAAATTTATCTGTTCAAAAAATTTTGTCGTATAGAATAAAGAGTTAAATTTATATATTTGCTTCTTAAAAAAATAACAAGAAACTTACTAAAACATAAAAAAATTAAAATTGTGCAACACAGACTTTATTTTAAAACGTTGCGCAAATGGTTAACGCTGCAAAAAATATTTAAAAAAGTTGTAGAAAATTACAGAAAACTAAATAAATAAAAATACGATTTATTTCTAACAGTTTAGGTACAAGAAACTTAACAATGAGAAGTGTCAAACAACTTGGGTTGTTTAGCGATACAATTATTGCCTTAAGTATTTTATTATAAACGTTTAATTTCATCCAACTTTTTTAAATATTTTTTTGCATTTTTGGCAGTTTAAACATAAATTCAAATACTTTATTAACTTTTTGTTAATTAACTAGTACAAATATTAAGAATTTAATCTTCTAGATGAAAGGATTTCTTTATTATTTGTTTTGAAACCATTTTACAAAATTATTTTTATTTTTAAATTTTATTACTACATTTAAATTTCAGCCTCTCTGCAACATAGAAATATAAAAGTAGGCGGTTGGCTGTGTGAGTGAATAGTCTTGTGTTATTGTTGTTATAGATTATGTCCAAAAGTAACTTAAATTTATTCTAGTCAGAACTTAACATTTCACCCAACACTATTAAAAACTATGTAAAAAGAAAAACATTTAAATCAAATCTAATAAAAATAGATTTTTGATTATTAGGGTTTTTACGAAAGCTATTATAAAATTTATTTGAGTGCTGTTACAGTCATTATAGCATCAACTGCTGGTATAGGATATTCTTGAACTCAAAATTTATTTTTTTAGATTAAAAAATAAAAAAATGAGTAGCGCAAATTATAAAAAAATGGTATAAAATAGTATATTAAAGAACGTGATTTGAAAAGTCAACTTTGTGGCACAAATTCTAGTTTATAAAACAATCGCAAAGCGCGATTTTTATAAAGAATAAGTGCTACAATGACTTGAGAAACAAGTTCTTGATGTTATTTTTTCTACTTTGCGTGTTTTACGTGATTTTTATGTATAAAAGTTAATTATTCAATCTTCAGAAACTTTTGCGTTAATACGAAATAGTTGGTAATAAATGTCATAAAAGTGTCAATTGTTTTTTGACGTGTTTTTAAATTTGTTCAAAATTCTGTGTAAGTAACTCACAAATGGTTATTTTTTACCTACCGTATCGGTTATTGATTGAATACTCCAGTTGGCATAAACACAGTAAGAAAAATCTCCAAAAACATCTCAAATTACCACATTAATTGATATTATCAGCGATTCCTCTGATTGTTATTTCAGACCAAGCAGTGCTATATTTATCTAGCAAATAACTTTTAAATTATCACACGCTATGGGGGTTGTAAATCGTCAAAATAGTGGGTGAAAGTTGTTTTATTTTAAAGATGTTCTAACCTCAAAAAGAATGTTGAAATTACCTCAATGGAACCGCCGCTTGTCCACTCTATTTTCAAATGTTTTATAGGTTAATTGCAACATACACACGAAAACACCTTGGTGAGGAATACTGGTCATTAAGTGCAACAAATTTTTTTCCAATAAAATTATTATTGTGACGCGAACGACTCAATTCTAAGAAGCGGTGAATCAGAGTATCGAGTATTGTGTTGTGGACCGCTCACTTCTAGGAACTGAATAGAACTTCGAGTATTATTTACGTTTTGAATGGGTTTATTTATTCTTGTTTACGTCGGCATTGTTTGTCGCTATTGTGATTGAATTCCAATCATCTTGCCGAATTGAAATAATTCAGGAGAAACGCGAGAAAATACTCGAAAGTTCTGGAAAGAGTCCATACCCATATATATATGCGAGACAGCGAGTCAGTCAGTCTGTCTGGTTTTGGGAGAGCGACATAAAGGCGAACTCCGGCGATATCCAGCGAATTTAGAAAGCGATAAATTAAAGTGTTTTGTGTTCCGTTAGTGATTTAGAATATTAGCTGTGTTAATTAGTTGTAATTAATTTGATTTGTAAATAAACTTGCCGAGAAATTATCTCCAGCTCTTTAAATCAGAAACCCACATATAAATAAACGTCACACTGGTGTCAGAAGTGGGATTTAAAGAAGCTTGGTGGACAAAGAAAAGTTTATGTCTCTGGAACCTTCTGGAAGAACAACAAGAAGTCAGACAAGAACCATGGAGGAACAACTTCGTGTATTCTTCGAGAAACTAGAAAAACAACGCTTGGAAGATAAAGAAGAACAGAAGAAATTTCTAGAAGATCAAGAAAAACGACGACTGCAAGAAAAAGAAGAAGAAGAAAAACGTCGAATGGAAGAGCAAGAAAGAATTTTCGAAAAATTCGATACCTTACAAGATGCTCTTAAGAAAGATGTCGAAGAAGTAAAAAAGGAATTTGAGGAAAAAGTTTTCGAAGTAAAAGAAGAAGTAAAAGAAGAGATAAAAGAAGTTAGGGAAGAATTAGAAAAGAAAGTTTTAGAATTGGAAAGTAAAATGAAGAAACTTGGAACAGGACAAATTTTAGGAAGCGAAGTAACATCGCAACGAGTAAAACCCCCAACTTTCGATGGTCAGTCTTCGTGGTCAATGTATAGGAGGCAGTTTGAAGCAGCGGCGGAGATAAATTGCTGGAATGATGAAGAAAAAGCCACAGCTCTGGTGTTAGCACTGCGAGGACCAGCTCTCCAGCTGCTTCAGAATGTATCTGATCGTGATCAGAAAAACTATCACGCAGTGGTCAACGCCTTGGAATTGCGCTACGGAGACCAGCACATGGACAGAGTATACCAAATGATGCTTAAGTCCCGACATCAGAAAAGCAACGAAAGTTTGCAAGAATATGCCGCGGAAATAGAAAGATTGGTTAATTTAGGTTATCCTTCCGCACCTGCAGACCTTCGCCATGAGATGGAAGCCAGCGCATTTATTGATGGTTTAAGAGATGGCGATTTACGACGTTATCTACGTCTACATAGATATAAAACCTGTGCTGACGCGCTTATCCACGCGTTAGAATATGAGGCGGCAAATGAAGACTTTTCACGACGACCAGCTCAACGCGTGCGATTGATGTCCGCAGAGGAAACTCCAACAAATAATTGCTGCTGCGAAGAACTGAAGAGTATGTTGGAAAAGATGCAGCAGACACCAGCACGCACTGGAGGACGGCCTAAGTGTTATGGTTGTGGTAAGATAGGCCATATAAGAAGGGATTGCCGCCAACGGGGAAGGTCTGAGGATGTAAGGAGGGGTCAGGAAGATGTCACAGGCCTCAATTTCCCGGCATCAGGAAAACTAATTTCAGCTAGCACTTTGGGGCGTGTGCTAGCTGATACGCCCAAAGCCCCTAGGATCATCTCCGTCTCGCAGCTAGGAAAAGGAAATGATAGTCTGTTGCTGGATGGACGAATCAACGGTCGAGACACCAAGATGACGGTTGACACGGGAGCAACACTTTCTCTAGTGAGACGGGACATGCTGGAAACATCTCAAAATATCTACATGACAAGATGTAACTTCGTTTTGAAAACCGCTACTGGTGAAACAGCACAAGTACATGGAGAAGCTAATGTCAAACTTGAGATAGGACCATTCAATATTGTACACCGAATGGTTGTAGCTGAGATAGTTGATGAAGTGATCTTGGGTTTGGACATTATGGACAAATATGGATTTGTGCTGGATATTAAGAACAGGATGTTACAAATGGGAAACGAAGAAATCTTGTTACATTCTGCGACCGCTTCATCGGACCATGTAAACATCATCGTCTCAGAATCAGTTCGTGTCCCCGGCAATTCTGAGAAAATTGTGCTGGCAGAGTTGGAAAAAGATCCTGGGGGATACCGAACGGGAGTTGTTGAACCGGACATGACGAAATTCACGAATGCGACACACAATAAACAGATCTTGGTAGCTAGAGCACTCGTTGAGGCTGGTGGAAAGATTCCTATTCGCATAGCCAATCTCAGCGAAAATCGAGTTACGTTGCAGAAAGGGGAACAGATTGGCTTCTTTCAGCCTGCATTACGAGTTGTTCGTTGTGAAGAAAAGGACAACAAGAGTTACCAGGAAGGAGAAGGTAAAAATAACCCGGAATTGGAAAATTATTTTCTGGAAGAATGGCAACACTTATCAGAAGATCAGAGGAAAGCAGCCACTGCTTTTATTCGAAAGGAACAAGACATTTTTGCAATAGGGGACAAGATTACGGGAAGAACTAATTTGGTACAGCATCGAATTAATACGGGATCAGTACAACCTATTCGTCAGCCCCCGAGAAGACTCCCCTTTGCGAAACAGGAAGAAGTGGCTCGAATGATCGAAAAAATGAAAGAAGATGGCGTCATTGAAGATTCGTCAAGTCCCTGGTCTTCACCAGTTGTACTAGTAACAAAGAAAGATGGGTCAACTCGTTTCTGCGTTGACTATAGACGGCTCAACGAAGTAACGAAGAAAGATAGTTACCCACTTCCACGCATCGACGATACACTGAGCATGTTAGCTGGTTCCCAATGGTTTTCTACTTTAGACTTGAAGAGTGGGTATTGGCAGGTTGGAATTCACCCTGAGGATAAGGAGAAAACTGCCTTCTCGACTGGAACTGGGCTCTACCAGTTTAATGTTATGCCTTTTGGACTTTGTAATGCGCCAGCTACGTTCGAGCGGCTAATGGAACTTGTCCTTCGAGGGTTGACTTGGAGAACTTGCCTTGTGTACCTTGATGATGTGATGGTTATTGGGAAAACTTTCGAAGAACATCAAAGTAACCTGCAAGAAATTTTCAGCCGATTGCGAAACGCTCGTCTTCAACTTAACCCTAAAAAGTGTTGCCTTTTCCAAAGAAAAGTCAAGTTTTTGGGACACGTTGTTTCATCGAATGGGATACAAACTGACCCTGAGAAGACTGCAGCCGTACGGGAATGGCCCCGACCTAATGATAAGCACCAACTACGAAGCTTTTTGGGTCTTTGCACCTACTATCGCCGTTTTGTCAAAGGATTCGCCGATATTGCCAAACCTCTTCATAAACTGACCGAAAAGAAGACGCCTTTTATTTGGGACAAAGAGTGTGAATCGGCCTTCAAAACATTAAAAGTTACACTCTGTACGGGACCAATACTTGCTTACCCAAGGGCAAAAGGTCAGTTTATTTTAGATACGGACGCCAGTAATAATGGAGTTGGCGCAGTATTAACTCAAGTACAGGATGGCGAAGAGAGGGTTATCGAATATTATAGTAAGGTTCTTTCTAAACCTGAAAGGAATTACTGTGTCACCCGAAGAGAACTGTTGGCTATCGTGAACGCGGTAAGCCATTTCCACAAATATTTATACGGCCAACATTTTACAATAAGGACAGATCATGCCGCTTTAAAGTGGCTGTTAAATTTGAAGAATGCTGAAGGTCAAACAGCGAGATGGATTGAGAGACTTCAGCAGTATGATTTTGAAATCAAGCATCGCTCGGGAAGGTCTCATCAAAATGCAGACGCCTTGTCCAGAAGACCGTGCAGAGCCGACTGCAAACATTGTAGCCAACGAGAACAAGCTGACCACCTGTGCAACCTTAGAAGGCTAGTTTTGCAACCTACTGACGGATGGACAGCCGAAGAAATAAGAACAGAGCAACTGCAAGACGATGAGATCGGACCGATTTTACAAAGCAAGGAGAACGGAAATGTAAGACCGCAATGGCATGACATTTCAAATAAGAGTCCTGCTCTGAAGGCGTTGTGGGCACAATGGGACTCCCTGAAAGTCGAAAATGGGCTGCTCAAAAGGGCTTGGGAAAGCGCGGATGGAAAGACGGTAACAATGCAGCTAGTCCTACCGAAGAGTCGCGTAAAGGAAGTCTTAAGGGAAATCCATGATGGAAGATCTGGAGCTCACTTCGGCGTCAACAAAACCTTGGGGAAGGTTCGCGAACGCTTTTATTGGGTCAATAGCCGAGAAGATGTCGCTAATTGGTGCCGGAAATGTACAACATGTGCTGCGAGTAAAGGCCCGAAAACTCGTAGCCGGGGAGCCATGAAGCAATACAACGTTGGGGCTCCGTTTGAGAGGATTGCGTTTGATATTGCGGGTCCATTTCCAGTCACCGACTCGGGCAACAAATACATTATGGTTGTTGCCGACTATTTCAGTAAATGGCCTGAGGCATACGCGTTACCAAACCAAGAAGCTATTACTGTGTCTCGTGCTTTGGTGGATGATTGGATTTCTCGTTATGGGCTTCCCATGGAAATGCATTCGGACCAAGGGCGAAACTTTGAGTCAGGGGTTTTCCAAGGAATTTGTGATCTCTTGGGTATTCGGAAAACCAGGACTACACCGCTGCATCCTCAGTCCGACGGAATGGTCGAGCGCTTTAACAGCACCATGGAAGAGCACCTATCGAAAGTTGTAGAGGCCCATCAAAGAGATTGGGATCGCCATTTACCGTTGTTTTTGTTGGCTTACAGAGCGGCGATCCATGAAACTACAAATCAAACTCCAGCCAAGATTTTGTTTGGACGGGAACTCCGCTTGCCTTGTGACCTTGTGTTTGGGACACCCACTCAAGAACCCAAGGAAGTTAGAAGCTATGTAGAAGAGCTTCAAGAGACGATGTCCCATATCCACGACTTGGCTCGAGACCGAATTGAGATTGCCAGTGACAGGATGAAGACGCGGTACGATTTGAGGGCGAATTCGGTAGGGTTTCAAGAGGGAGATTTGGTCTGGCTATTTAACCCTCAACGGAAGAAAGGGCGATGTCCGAAGCTTCAGCCGAAATGGGAAGGCCCTTATACCGTACTGACCCGACTTAACGACGTGGTGTATAGAATCCAAAAGAACCCCAGGGCTAAGATGAAGGTAGTGCATTTAGACCGTTTAGCCCCCTATGCGGGTTCAAATGACGATGAATGATTGTTCGAGACGAACAATTCTTAAGAGGGGGGTAGTGTGACGCGAACGACTCAATTCTAAGAAGCGGTGAATCAGAGTATCGAGTATTGTGTTGTGGACCGCTCACTTCTAGGAACTGAATAGAACTTCGAGTATTATTTACGTTTTGAATGGGTTTATTTATTCTTGTTTACGTCGGCATTGTTTGTCGCTATTGTGATTGAATTCCAATCATCTTGCCGAATTGAAATAATTCAGGAGAAACGCGAGAAAATACTCGAAAGTTCTGGAAAGAGTCCATACCCATATATATATGCGAGACAGCGAGTCAGTCAGTCTGTCTGGTTTTGGGAGAGCGACATAAAGGCGAACTCCGGCGATATCCAGCGAATTTAGAAAGCGATAAATTAAAGTGTTTTGTGTTCCGTTAGTGATTTAGAATATTAGCTGTGTTAATTAGTTGTAATTAATTTGATTTGTAAATAAACTTGCCGAGAAATTATCTCCAGCTCTTTAAATCAGAAACCCACATATAAATAAACGTCACATTATAATCTCAACGCTGACATAAACGCTGAAACGTCACAAATGACGTTTCTTTCTTGCAAAAGCCTGTTACCAACCCAAAAAAAGTAAATTGCACTAGAACTTTACTCACGAAGTTTGAGTGCTGAATTGGCTAATACGACACCCAAATCGGTATATGTTATAAACGCAAAGTAGAAAAAAATTGTTTTGTAAATTGTTGTGGGCACTAATTTTTTATAAAACTGATTCTTCGCGCCCTTTTTATTAGAAAATTTAATTAGTAACCAAAACTTTCTTTACGAAATGCGTTAATATATACTGCAATGTTTGTGCGAAATTCGGGTTTTTTAGATTTAAAGAGTTGGATTAATAACAAATAATTTATTTTCACTATGTACACTAATACAACTACATACAATAAATAAACAACTCGATATTTACACTACAGTTCAAGGGTAAATCTGTTAATGATTTCGTTTAATTTGACGTTATTTATTTTACTCTTTTTTTTTTTGAATCAGCAATCGAAAGATTTTGATGTTGTTTCACTATTAAAAATTGTTGATACATACATACTACTACTACTATTGTTGATATACATACATAATTTAGAATATTTACGTTTAGAAACGTAAAATATTTGTATGTGCTCAATTGTAAATTTGTTAGCCTACCTTAAAATTTTGTAGTCGTTCTGCCATTGTTTGTGACGTTTGTGAGCTTGAAATGGTAAAGACAAATGTATCCAACAATTTAATGATTAACAAGACGCTTTATTATTGGGTTATCATAATGGATCCCTAGGCTGGAAATTCAATCTCGTTCCCATCCAAAACAACAGTTTCCTTGTAGTGTATATACTTGAGGTATGAAGGATTACCATTAGTCACTACACTTACACAACTCCAGTTAGAGCAATAATTGTTCTGTAATGGGTCTTTCCTTTTCACACCAACACTAACTTTCGTTCTATTATTTAATACAAGCGCCTTAAATAATACTAATTCAAATTGTAAATGTCAAAAGTTGGAATAGAATGGACACTACTCGTCTACTCCTCAGTAATAATAAACTTTTCGGTAGAAAAAATTAAGTGCATTTTGTTACCGCGGGATATATTAGTGGTTGTGTGACTGGAGTTCTTCAGAAGTATAAATGCGAGTAGCAGACAAGTCAGAAAGCAATTACAAAGTCGGAGTATTTATTATCTGCAATTCATACTTCAGAACTTTGCGTATAAACACCACGAAAAAGTTCAAGGGAAATTTATGGTTGGCGGATATTTCCAACCGGCTATATTATTCGAGAGACTCCCAAGTGTGCACATTTGTAACCAAATAAACAAAATGCTCATTTCCAGATTTAATTAAAGGGATTTTGATTTAAGAGAAGGTAACATGCTTGAAACCGATCCGACTAATAATATTCTAGGGAATTAATTAATGAAAATAAAAGTAAAACGACTTGGAAAGTTTCATTTCCTTTCTTGACGAAAGATTGTGATAAGAGAAGAAATTATAAATAGGTGGTTGCAATTGCAGGGATTCTTATCTCAGAGTATGCTGTTTCTTCTATTTTTTAATTAAATTTGCTCCTTAGAAAAAAATAGACCGTTTGTAAATGGACAGATAAAACAAACTTTTAAGATGGCGCTGAATTCAGACAGAAAAAAAAAGAGAATTACGACGAAATTAGTGAAAATTAGTTACTAGTAAAATTGTTAGTGATTAGACATTAGACAGAGTTTTCAAAAACCCTCTGTCACTGATATATAAGAATTTTATATGATTAAACTTGTGGATTAGACTTTTATAATAATTCTTTCAATAGTTGTTTAAAGCTTATCTCACTTTTTAAGTATTTTTTAAATACCTACTTATTGGAGATTGATTTATTTTTCATTTTCAATTAATTATAAATTGATATTTTTTTTTATTCAATAAAAAATGCCTCAGCAACTGGGATATTGGCATCAATTGGTACAGTGGTGTATACATAATACAATGGATAGCAAATATTATATACAGTTAATTAGTTGAATTTCTTCCAAAAATCTTTCGATGTTTTCAACTCTTGAGGGGCTCTTTATGTCTAGGTTTTCTAATAGGCTGTCGGATATGTGAAATCTTGAACAGGCTTTGACGAATTTGGGGCATTCGAGGAGAATGTGCTTGATACTTAGGTTGCATGTTGGGCATTGTGGGACCGGATTCTTTTCTAACAGGTGTTTGTGGGTTAGGTTTGATTGGCTTAAGTCTATTCATTAGGACTTCATATTTTCTTTGTTATATATTATATATGTTAATAATATTGATATTTAAAATTTCTAATGCTTACAGGTTTTTTTCGAGTAAAAAATAGACCATAGAATAGTCAATTAAAAAATGTAATTACTAATTTTTTGTGATTACTTTATATTTTGTAGATTTTAGTTTTGTATCAGACTGTTGTGAAATAACATTTTATGACCTATAAAAATTAAAAAATATTGCTTTTAGCCACATCACCTGCACGTCACAATAATTACCTTTGTTGCTGGCTGTAATAGAAATATAACAGAATTAAAATATTTCACTGTGGACAGTTCTCTCTCCTCGTGTCATATTTTATGCTGGTATTATGATAAATGTTTCAAATGGTTTTTCTCTTCTGTTTATATAGCAACAGTATCGAATATTTATTACATCAATAAATTTTGTTGAAATTAACAGGTTTTTTCTGTAGCCACAATTAAAACAAATAAGCTATTTTAGTTATTTTAATTGTGCTAGTTACATTTATTTAACAAAATTTACGTGCAGACCTAAATTCCAGAAAGTTGAAAGTGATAAGTTAAATGCAGACGAAGTTGGTGCAACTTTACAACTTCCATACGTTAGTTGAGGCAACACTAATAGGGGTTGTTGGATGGCTAAAACGTGCATTTTTTACTTTATTACCTAGATTTAGGCATTGAGTTTATTATAACAGATAGAGGCGCAACGTAAATGCCTGGAAACTAACAGAGTTATTTAGTTTTGGACGACTATACCAGATGTCGCAACAATAGTATAATTTGGTTTACAGTAAAAATTCCATTTGACCAGAAAAGTTGGTAATATTAGTAAGTAGCTCAAATCTTCTGGACAGCTGTACTGTTTTATTCGTTATGGGACCGCGCGTCGCGTCGCTCAGTATCACTCTCCCCACTCAACTAGAGGATAAACACTGACTACTTGATTAGATATTAGTAGATGTTCATTTACATAGCATTTCGTTTTGTGCTGATTGAGGGCTTTTGGTCGCTATTATGCTGTTGAAAAAATTTCTGGAACATTTCCTTGGTACCTTTTGTCACAGGATTGGAGGTGAAAAAACTACAAAATACGCTTCTTAATCAGAAACATAGGGATAAACATTATTTTCATGTCGTATAATTATAATCTCAACAAAGTTAACGCTTGACGCAAGAGACGAAATGAAAAAGACAACATACAACTGAAAAAATTATAACATTTATTTCCATTTTAACAATAATAATTATTAATTGTAATATGTAACTTATATGTGTATTATAACTGTCTTCTTACAAGTTCTTTACTTGGAACGGACAAATTATTTAAATGTTTACATTTTCTTCCAACAAAAAATGTTTCTCTTTCAGGCTCTTAATATTAAATTCTTTATAGTAGTGACCTTCTTTTTTTGCCTTCTTTTAGTTTGTTGCAAGGTTTTAATTTTGCCGCAATACTTAGATTTTTTTTTAAATTCATGTTGAATTTTAGCACATGTTGATGATACAAATCTGTAAACACAATTCACCAAATAGTAAATTAAACATCCTCAAAATTATTTGATGATTACCTGTGTTTCCTAACAGGTGAAAATAAAGTTGATTTGACAAAGAAATTAATGGTGTTTCTTCTTCGCTGATTTGCTGACCAGTAACACCTGCAGGTGAAGTTGATAGGGCGTGACCAATTGACTGTTCAATAACACCTGAGGTTGCTGTTCTATGGAACCTAAAGTTGATGGGCCTGCCTCATCAGAAGAAAATTCAGGTGGACGATCTTTAAATTTTCTTTTAAAAGTTGGTCTTTCTTTGGGTAAAGGCTATTAAACAAAGTTTTAGAACGTCCTTAAAACTACCGAATACTTAACCAACCTTTTGTAAATAACTAGGAAAAGCTGAAAAAATTGATGGAACGACATCATTTTTAAGTATTGTAACACTGACATAACTTCGGTCAAAACAAATGAATGTAAAATGAATCGAGCAAAGTAGAGTCCTGTCTTTGGGTTCCTACTTGTCACATCTTACCGCCTTTATCCATTTTTCTCGCAATACCTTGTTCTTAGGAAACCTAAATTTTATTTATTCAGTATTTTGTAACGTCCACAGGTAGCATCTGCCAGAAAATTTTAAAAACTTACCAATAAAAAATTATTTTTGGATTTTCTGTCGTGTCACAAGATCTGTCTGTTTGATTTGAACACCCATGAGCAGCGCAACAAACCATGTTTCCTCACTATTGTTTATCACTTATTTCTTGTCTGAACATACACTTTAATATACAATATTATAAACGCCACAAAACACCATTTAAACACGAAAAACAAGAGAAACAATCTTGTTTTCTATCACCTTTCTATATGTCAAGTTGAGTGCACCAACAGGGCGATGGGCCGCGCATGCGCAGTACAGCGGTAGTGTGGGTACAAGAAAAGACTTACGTTTAAAACATCATTCGAAGCGTAACGTTTGTCGCAGCGTTTGTAAAAATATTTTACTATAGCTCCCCCTGGTATTGTCGTCCAGAAGCTCGCCATAAATGAGAACATAGCATTACGCCTCTATCTATATAATAAACTCAATGATTTAGGTCTTAGCGTCTTGTGGTATCAAAATAGAAAAAATTATTTAAGTGGGAAATAGTTAAATGGGATTGAAACGTAAACTATAAATAGTAGAAGCATTTAAGATTTTTATTTGTAGGTTGAGTACGATATCTGTTGACCGTTTAGTTCGAAAGCCACTTGCACTCCTTTTGTATCAAAGCTTCCGTTTCTAGTGTTCCTAGTTACCGTGGCTCTTGTTTACATTTTTTTACAAAGGATTTAGAAAGGCGTATCCTGGAAACAGACTACTATTTATTTAGTTTTATACTTTCTCACCTTAAACATTTTTTGTATACAATCGTATTCTGTACTTTTATGGAACACAAAGCTACTAAACAATACTGTCAATTTTTTCAGTTTTTATTTTGGTGTTCTCTGAATTTTGCACAGTTTTCGCTAAATTTTTGACCGGAATTTTTAAATCCTATTTTAATTTGAAGGACTAAAACATGCACAATAAAATAAAACGTTGTATGTTTTTATAATCATTTATTTTTCATAATCATTTACTAATGAATGACCACTTGAAACTTTAAAAGAGTTTCTACGTCGAGCCTTAAACATTTTCTCGTGTCATAATCCTTTTTATTATGCTCTTAATACATAAATAACTTATTACATAACTTTTAATTGAGGTATATTCGGGAGGTTGTAGGTTCAAACCTTGATATCACTGTGCTGGTCAAAGTTTTTGAGAGACTTTCTCCGTCGGTTAACAATAACTCCCGAGAATACCGCTTTGATGGTTTGCTGAATTTACATATTTATTATTTAGCTTTCACCAACTGATCATTGTTCTTTCACTCCTTATCGAGTATTTACTTGTTTACTTTTTATTTATGTAGAACAATGCCTCAGTAACTCTTAGATTCAGTCAATGACCGTTATTAATATTTCTCAGAATCACGCGGTATAACATGAGTCATAGCACAATGTTATATTTTTAAAAACAGGCCGCACTGAATCTCTCTAGAATAATTCGTTTGAAAATTAACTAAACATAAATGAATAATTTTAAACTTTAGTAGTGTAAAACAAACAAAATAATAATAGTAATTTTTCGAAAGAAACTTCATAGGAGTGGGAAATAAAATAAAATAAATTTCTTGCAATTTATTATCTTTTTGTCACTTTAGTAAGTAAAACTTGTATTACGATTTGACAAAAAAATAAGTTTAAATCTGAGTAACCACAAATTCTTTCACTGAATTTGTCTTCGTTCTTTTGGCTTTTTTACATTTGTAATTAAATGAAGTGCGATAAGTAAGTATAAGTAAATAATTCTAAAAAATTACTAATTTGGAGACATATACAAGAATTAACGTTATTTTGTTGCACTTTAAAACATTTATAAACACTCTAAAGTTTCAACTAGAAGCAAATATATATAATCTACTTTGTTGCCCACTACTTATCAATCGATTTTTCTCTAACCGCTAGTGGATTTCAGTATAATCACCGGAAAATAAATGGGCAAAAGAAATTGAGTTCTCTTCTTTCCCATGGTTTGTTTAAATAGAAAATAAAGGCAGGAATTTTTTTGATGAACAAACTTATATTTAAATGTAGTATTTTTTTAGGTAAGTTTATTAATTTTAATGACTTGAATTTGAATACTATATGGGGATGTTTAGAACTAGTAAACCTGAAAGCACTTGCATGGAAGAACTTGTGAATCGTTCCATGCTTGTGTAATATGTGCATTGTTTCTGCAAACAATTCCGATTCAAATTTTATCGCCTGTTTAACAATCACTGCAATTATTTTATAAATTCTAATAATTTTAAACATGTATATGACAGGTAATTCACTTCGCACGTATTTTAATATCGGGATTAAAATGAATAACAATTGTTACATTGGAGATTTTGTTCAGGATTATTTTCGAATGCAGAAAATCGATCGCATGCACATAACTAATTTTTAAATAATTTACCTAAAATCTGTTGTGTAATACATTTATGAAATAAAGTGGGTTGTAAATGAACTTGGTAGAAAAGCGTGTAAAATTAGAGGAAATTTTACCTTGTTTTGCTTGTTAAGCAAAACAATTAGTAGCTCAAGTAATAGCTAACAACCACAAAACGCACTAAACTAATTTTACACATTTTGCGTTATTATGACTTAGAATATTGTAAAGAACAGCGTTTAATAATTACAGTCAGAGCTTGACGAGATGAAATTCCTAGATGCATAGAAACTTGTTATCTTGACGTGCTCTACACCCATTCATGGCATTGACAAGTAAAGGAATCATTATTTCAGGTTTCAGTGAAACTTGTATGGAATTCCGGCAAACTGATTTCTCTACATTCTTTACAGTTCAAGACATACAGTTAAAACTCATCACTTTTAGGGATAATTAGCTGAAAATCGTTTCTGAGATTCTGATTCGGATTCTGAGAAAAACAATAATTATTATGATTATTGCTTCTCTGCCATTAGATATTAAATCAAAGCATTACTTTAATGAGGACTAGTTATATTCCTTTCAGTTAAAACAAAAGTTTGCTGGCTCATCAAATTTGATTGGGAAAATTGCTAAAAGTTGAAATCTACATTTTAAATGCAATTTTATTTTTCAAATACAAATTTGCATGAATGGGTTTACTTAGATAAATAGATTTCAAATAATGAATATGCTTTATTTTTATCTAAATAATTATACAAAAAATATTTTGATAAAATATACGTGTTCCAGAGTGGCAGATGTATTGTTTCACAATGAAAAAATAGTTAAAAAAGTTAAATCTCCAAGTCTGCTATTAAAACGTATAAACTTACTAACGCCAAACAGTACATACAACACGACGCGCGTTTCGACAACAAATTTGAGAGGTAAGAATTAAAACAGTTTTAATTCTCATCTGAGGATGACAACTTTATTGTGAAATGCGCGTGTTGTTAAGTTTAGTATTTGTAGATGCTTTATTCGACACACGAAAAAAATTCAGTAAAAAGGTTAAATTCCGCTAATGACAGCAATTAATAATCGAGATATTTTAATTTGCGACCGGAGCGAACACACTGATAGAAGTCGAAATTTTTAATTGCTTAAAGACCAAACGAGTTGATTATATTGTTTGTACTTTATTGAATTTAATTTTTTGAACCCAAAATTCTTTTACTTTGTGCGATTTTTTTTTAATTTTTACTTTGTTTATCGTCGTTTTTCGTATTGTTGTCTTTGTTATTATTAGTATCATTTTTGCCATTATTGATTTCTCGTTTTCATTATCATCTTCATTACCTTTATGGCCAACGCATTTTTATTTCCGCAGTCTTTTCGTAAAACTATACACTGTTCAAAATTATGTGGTCAGTATAAAAAAAAATTGCCTTAATGTAAGCTCGTTCTCAGTCACTTCTGTTCACTTAACACCAAATACAAACCCAATCACGATTTTGACAATGATTTGCTTTCTTGTGTATACAGAGTGGACCAAATGTATGGAACGGGCCGTTTTTGGTTAAACTGTGAAGAATTTTGAAAAAACAAAATATAGGCATTAAATGGCTAGGAAGATGCTACCTCAGGCAATGTCTAAAATTTTTTTATATGTTTAAATTTTTAAGATAACTATAGCAACTTTTGTTTTTTTATGAAATTTATTCTTGATATTTTTTAAGAACATGCTTTTTAAAAGAAATGTTGCTGTGTTAATTGTTTTAATATTAATTTTATAAATTTTCAACAAAAAAATAAACATTACCGAATATTATTGTTATTTTTTGTCAAAACTACAAAATGTTTGATTAATTCAACATATGCACGTTAAAAAGATAATAACAGTTCTTTAAAAAAGTTACAAAAAATAATTTATTTAAATAATTAATAATTAAACAATTAATAAAAATTAATGTTCTTTCTTAGTTTTTTATTCTTTTGTAGTGCATCTAGTACTACAACATTACGAGTATGTTGTAGTACTAGATATAAATAAATAAAACGTAAATAATAAATATCTAGAACACCCGAATTTTAATTTAAACAAATTGTTAAAAGAAAAATGTTATCAAAACTGCCTTCCATCTTTCAGACGCTGGTTGAGACAACAATAGCAATGGAATAGCTCGGGGGTGTGTACAAACGCCTATTTGATTTTCTTATCGGTGTTTTAAAGGTGGAAGACAGTTTTGTTTTTGCATTAACACTCACCACTGTTAAGTCTTTGTGACTTGTAAAAGTTATAGCTTCAAAAAAACAAGCAAAACGTAACATTGGTAAATAACTTGCTATAAAAATAAAAGTTAAAGATATGTCGCCCAAAGTCAATTTAATATAGAGCTCTGAAATTTGGTATCAAATGATGATCAAACTTTTTGAAACACTGCACTGTCTCTTGTGCAGATAAACTTTTCGAATTGACATTTTTCGTTTTTTTCGAACGCTATTGACGGTCTTTTTATTTAAATACTTTTATTATATCCGGTAGCTGTTATTTCAATTTTATAAATTGTACATCTTTGAAACCCATGCGTACACAAAAAAAAATACATTTTTAACGAAATTAAATTTAAATACTCATCGGTCTATTTCGATGATCAAATGAGGATACTCGTTTTACAACACTTTTATCACCTAAGTAGAAGATACTTGGGAAGTGAGTGCTTTCTTAGAAATTTCGGTTACTATTAGTTATCCGTTTACATCTGAAGTAGGTGTCTTACCTATACTCTCTGTTAAGTTTGATAAAGGACACTCGTATTAAGGTCATAAGAGTTTATTAGTTTTACAACTCAAAGTTTTCGAATTAATAATAAAATTAATAACACCATATTTTCCGACTTTTGCTACCCGCAATATCTCTATTTCTTAATTAGGAAGAGATATTAACAAGATAAATATTGTCAAGAACTAATCCAAACAAAAAAATATTTGTTCACCTCTTGTTTTTGATGTTTTAAAAATAGAACCTGAAGGAAAATACAATTAATCTTTTTTCCAAATGTTGACAAGACAGTTGTGAACAAAACAAATTATCCACTTTATTACACTTGAAATTAACAAAGAGGATTTAATCCGTTCTTATTATAACTTTGACAGGTACTTTAAATACTCTAGGAGGTAATTACTCAACATGTGTTTGGCAAACTGTCTCAGCACCACCGGAAGTGAAAATAAATTATTGTGTAAGTGTGAACAGATTTTGCTTCAAGGATATGTTCACTGTTTTTTTGTTTTCTTAAAAATCTATTTTAGCTTTGGGTTAAGAATTAATCTCGCATCTCTAATATTATGGGTATTAGAGTTTTTACGATTATAACTGTCATTACTTTTTTGACCTAATTTTTTCCTAAAAATTATTACAACTTCTTTTATGATAATGCACTTAACGATCTAATTTTATTAGCATTGCATTAAAGCAAATGCAGATCAAATGTCCGAGTTTTTATATTTATTTTGTCCATGATGCAAATGCATTTTCAATGTTACGAACTCGTTATATAGTTACTAATCTTGTTTTTAGATTAAATAAAGTTTGAAATGCTTACATAATCTCAAAATAATGATTTATAGTTAATCTCGTTTTAATGATTAAGGAATATTTCGAAGGACATTATCCTTTGAAACCGTTGTGTTTGATGTTAAAGTAGACTATCAATAGCAGATGTGATTGTAAAGGCCCTAATAATATAGAAAATCAATGTAACTAATGGTAGAATTTATCCCAAGTAAAGATTGAACGTGCCGAATATTCTCTTATCTCTTAAAGCCGTATCGGGTAATAATGGTCGCTGAAACAACAAGAGTATTAGAGAGTAAATCCTGTGTGATCTTGTTTTAATTGTCGACGTAGAGAAAAAGAGAAGATTAGTGCTTTCCGTTTGAAAGTTTTAATTAAAATTATTTCCGGAAGTTGTTATGTGTTTAGATTAAGAATCAATGAGAGGTAATCTTTCTTATCTCGCCGAATTTCTAAAATCAAAACAAAGCTCTGGACAAAATTAATTTACTGCGCTTCATTGAATTATAATATTTTATAAAAACTCAAAGAATGAAGTAAATTTAGTCTAACTCTATCACAGGTGAATATAATAGAAAAGTTGTGATATTTTATTTTAGTGATAAAATATAATTATACCGCAATATTTTGGCTGCTATAGAGAGGGCAGATAGACTCTTACTCTGATGATGATCCTAATTTGTGTTCTGATAGCCCTATGCTGTGTTTGTTTTTTGTAGGGACAAGAACCAAACAAGATAAATAAATAAGACAAAATTTGTAAGTTAAGAAATAAATCTAACAGTGTCAATATAAATTAAAAAATTACAACAAAAATAAATTTAGAAGAAAAATTTTATTCTGTCGGAGAAGACGGAGGAGATAAAAATCTAATAATTGCTTAATTTGATTTGTTCTAGATCTAGAGCAAAAATTGTATAAAAAAATTATCTGTTGGTAGTGTTAATTAAGAAAATAGTTTTGCCCTTTAGTTTAACTTTAGTTTTGCCCTTCAAATGAATTATATTTTTTTTGCATAAGCTACTAAGGGTAGTTAACACATATTTTTTTGTTTTGCGCTAGCACGTCACACTTCTCAGAAAAAACGTTTTGTTTTTCACTTTTTCATATAAAATGTCATTATTTAACTGACGATGACGACTATATTTCTAGAGCAATTTTAAATGTGAGATAGGCATTGGACGCAGAATTTCATGGTCTTTAAAGTGCTGTAAGAGTTTTTGCCCTAAAAAACGCGGTTTAAAAGTTATAGCCAAAAAAAGATGTTAACTTTCAACAGTTTTGTTTTTCGCAAAATGTCATTTTTTCTGAGGTATACTTCTTCTAGAATTAATTAAAAAATAAAATTATTTAAGTTATTCAATAGCCTAGCATGTTCTGATCCCAAAAACCTTGATATTTGTTGCAAATACTTTCACATCTTTATGAAGTCGCTCGCCATGTTTGTCACTCATACACTTCCAAAGTTTTCCGGAAAAAAAATATGAAGAAATGGTAACGCCAGTCATAAAATAAATAACTTTATGCTTTTAAACCGTGTTTCCTAGGGCAAAAGCTTACAGCAATTTAAAGACCATGAAATTCTGCGCCCAATACCTATCTCACACTTAAAATTGGTCTAGAAATGTAGTCGTCATCGTCAGTCAAATAATGACATTTTATATGAAAAAGTAAAAAAAACCGATTTTTTTCTGAGAAGTGTGACGTGTTAGCGAAAAACAAAAAAATATGTATTAACTACTCTTAGTAGCTTATGCAAAAAAATATATTTCATTTGAAGGACAAAACTAAAGTTTAATTTTGCAGACTAGTGTTATTAGAGGAAGTAAAAAGTATTTATCTAGCTTTGGTCCCACCAGAGATAGCTCTAAACACGTAATTAAATTTATAATTAACTTAGTTCAAGTTAATTCTGAATTTGCTACTAATTAACATTACGTAAACTTTTAACAAAATTAAAATGAATCAAACTAAATTACAATAAAATGTCGTACTTCTTCTTTTAGTTTCACAAAATTTGTTTTTTTGACACAAGTACACTGTTATTGCCACTTTTGAAAAAAAATTTTGACGGCTTAAACTGTTTTCTTTGTTTTTTACTATAAATGTATACAAATTAATTAATAGGAGGTTAATTAATTAACATTAATGTATACAAATTAATTAATTAATATACACAATAGGAAATAGGACAGTTTTTTTATGTAATCGTTTAAATTTTGTGACTATAATTTTGACAAAAAAAGCATTATTCTGTTTATTTCTTCAACAAATTTTGTAGTACTCTAATTTTTTGATAATAATAAGGTATTTTTTTGAAGTTTGCGAAGGTTTATCAACTTACATCTTCTAAAAAATATAGGAAATTAATAAGAAAGATTTGCAAATCAGAAGTATTAAGACTGATGAATTTCGATTTCTGGTCGTTAAAAAAAATGTAAAATTAAAAATTTTTTGCCTAAAATCTAATAGAACTAATAAAATTATGCCTAAATTTTTTTTTGAAACATGCCAACACAGACAATTTTGAATTGTACAGTATAAAGCTTTAATATTTGATAATAATAATTTTGATGCTACAAAACTTTTTTCTTACAAAATAAACTGAGATACTCATTGTTTTATCTTGATGCGTAGGTGAGGATCTTACAACACCAATGAAACTCCAAGTATAAAAAATGACAAATTTAATACAACTTATAAAATTAGTCTGTTATTAGTAAGCTTTGGTGCAAAGGAGTCTGGCTTAAACAACCAGGTAATTAACCGGTGTAATACAGCGGGTTGCATTTGATTCATTCTACTGGTCTACTGGTCAACTGGTGTAGACCAGTTCAATGAATAACATGCAGCCGCCGGATTACACCGGTTAATTACCTGGTCGTTTAAGCCAAACTTCTTTGCACCGAAGCTTAGTTATTTGTTATCAAATCAAAATTTGTGAGCTTTTCTCTGTTTTGATAACAAATACAGAATGAAATAATGGCAATTTTTTTATATAACATTATTTGGATTGTTGTTTTTCTTTAATGGCTGTATTTACCATTTTTTTGTGGTTATGCTGGAATTCTAAATCACTACGCTACTCCGGAGTAGCGCAAAGTTACGTCACCTAATATAAAGAGTATACCAAAGTTACGACGTTGCTACTAGCAACTCAAATTACACCGGCGTAAATTTGATTTAGAATTAGGCCCTTAGACTATAAATGCTAGACTAGAACTGCAAATTTTTCTTTTAACACAGCCTTATAGATATTTTATTGGTTTCAGGTCGGGAATATGACCTAATATATCGTAATAAATTCAACGTAAATATAAAGTAAAACATATTTAAAAAAATATAAATGGTTTGTTAATTTTGTCCAGGAGTTTATTTAGGGCCTGTAATAGCTCCCATGATTAAATGAAATAAGTGTGAAGTTATAATGGAGAAAGTATCACGATTCTCAAACACAATACACAAGTAATCAGGATAACAACAAAAGTTTCCAATAATAAATTCCATTGAAATGCAGATCCAATTTCTCTGGTGGTTTGCTATAAATTAAAGATAGCAAGAGAAGTTACAAGTTTCTTAAAATTAAGCGGAAAATCGCCAAAAAAATATTTACCTAAATAAATTTACATGAAAAGTCAATGTGTACAAGTACTAGACAACGTGGAGGGAAACAAAAGTTTCCTCATAAATCACAAAAACACTTAAACATTTATTATGAAAGCGGAATGGCTGTTTTATCATTGTTTCACGTTTCTCTTGTTGTGATTTAACTCATCGCGGGGCATAAGAGAGACAAAGAAATTTTCTAGCACCTCCTTGCATATCTTAGCTCGAAAATAAGTGAAAACCGGGTCACTATCATTGAGTTGGTTTATGTAGTCGTAAATATCATCTAAGAGTTACGACATGGTTTAAATATGCGAAGTTTAAAAGCGGGGGTGTCTATTTTTTGTTTCTTTAATAATCTTGCATAGAGGGAAATGAGAAGTTGCAAATAAATTTCCATAATAAATGGTTTAAATAAACTAGAGGAAAATATTACTACAGTGAAAAAGCTAAGATGAAACCGGCTGAGAAAATGAAGATGTCGCCAAGTTAGGCGTAAATAGGGACCTAATTCGACTCCCACAAAAGGTGAAGATTAGTTCTTATGCCGAGAATGTTGCTCCCGGGGATATATCCATATCCACGAATGTGGTGACAAGACGTGATGCGCTCAGATGCTGTTCGTTAGAATGCTGCTGGCACAGATTGTTTTGTTTGCCACAAAAATAAAAATTATTGTAATTTAAATAAAATTTCAAGAATGGTCTAATTCAATTTGAATTAAAATAATTGTATATTTTAATTAGCTTCTTAGTAATGATAATTAAAAAAATAAATGAAAGAAAATCTTTTGATTTTAATATTAATTTTTAATTTATTAAATTTAATAAATTGTTATTATTGTAATATAGTATTTGTAAATATTAAAAGTGTTTAATTACAGTACTTTTTTTATTAAAACAAGTTGTGTATACGAATAGGGTTATCCGGTAGTTTAATTTTTATTAGAATTAGTTAATTAGTCAAATTTAAGTAGAAAAGTTATGTATTTCTTCAATTACTGATTACCTAAGTTTCTTAATTACTAGACGTTTAGGGATACCCACCTAGGCTTGCTTTTCCTTGCGAGAGCATATGGTAACCAACCTTATGGGAGATTATATCATTAAGAGTAAAATTAAGTATTTTTTTGTGTTAAGCTCAAAGAAATTTATAGGTTCTAATAATAAGAAATAACATCGACAGTCATTCCTACCAAACACATCGACCAAACTACAAATATCTAATAAAACTCAGAATACTGATATCAGAAACAAATTTGAAGTAAAAATTATAAAACCACGGTGTTTTTTAAAAGAACATTCTCTAATTAATCAATTACTGTTTATAATCGCTATTACTTTATTCAAGCATTTCTAGAGACAAAATTGTTACAATATTGTCACATGTTCATACGTAAAAATGTAATTATTTGCCAAAACATTTTCTGGTTTACACCTCTACATTAAAAATACACAAAAACACATTTAAACTATTTATAAATAACAATTTGAATTTTAATTTACTAACGCTGAGTTGTAAAAAAACAATTTCCAGATAACTTATGATGACACTGCAAGTTTCATATTTGGCGTTAAAATGGCTCTCCAAATGCGTGTTTTTAAGATAATGTAAGAAAATTTCTGGATTCTACGGTCATTAATGTATGTTATAAGTCAGACTATATTTTGTCATTTGTAGAATGTGTAAAATTATTTCCACGTGTTATCGAGGCTAGAATATTATTTTATTTTTGTGGAGACTGCTTAGCTAAAATATTATTTCGTTGCTTGCGAAAAAACTACTAACAATAAATTTCTAATTGAGATCTAAAAAGTTGCGAAATACAATTTGTGCTGTGTTGTCGTATTTAACAAAGTTAATAAGCGAATACTTCGTAGAGTGTAATGTAAAAAACTGATATAGAAATTTTTACTTACTTTAAGGGGCACCCTCCACAATGCTCCAAATTCAAAATACCTTAATTTGGAAACACCCTGTATTCTGATCTGATGCTGTTGCGATGTTTCTCAAATTTTTTAGAAAGTTTGTTAAAAGTGATTATAAAACAGAACAATAAAAAAAATTCTGAGCATTTTCTTTACAAATATACTATATTTTTTAACTAGTACTTTAATAATATTCATTCAGATACAAGTTATGATTAAGAGAAATTTAATATTATATTTCAACACTAGTTAACTGATTGCAATAGAAGGTTGATATTTAAAATTGTGACAGTTTGCGGTGGTCTGAAGCTAAAATGGGTAACTTTAAGTGAAAATTTTGAAATTGATAATAAAATGGCAATATAAAATACTTATAACAGTTTATTATCAGTAAATAAGTCATACGAAAAAGTTAACTTGCAAGTATGGATCAAAAGAAAAAGAAGTGCACTTTTATCAAAAATGTTTTAATTGTTTTAATTTTATTAAATTAAGTTGTGTTTATTATTTATTTAGACTTACCAGTAACATAAGTCTTAATTTATTAACTTTTTAACAATTTTTTAGTAAAAAAGTACTTTTTTTCGAGTTGCACAACGCACATTAATTTTTATTTTTGTTGGTCGTTGGCAGATGAGGTCTATTAATGCACTCCAAACTATTTAAAAGTGTTGGTTAAACACCCTTGTTAACGACCTGTTAATACCAACTATACAAACTGTCATAATCATAAAAAAATTATAAGAACGGTATTTTTGAAAATTCATTGGCTCTCTCTTGTATCTCTGGTAGAGTAGGATTCAAAATTTTATTCATATTTTTAACAATAACACCACTATCAAATAATAATGACAGCATTATGAAACTGATTAATATTAATGATAAATGAAAATTTGTTCAGGTGTTTTATAGCTAGGTAACAGAAAACAATTTAGATGTATTACTAGAGATGTGTTAGTAGAGAGAAGCAAGTTATAAAATTTTGGAATAAAGTTTTTCAAGTTTATTGTAATATGACGACCAGTCGAACATTGTAATCATTGCTTTTAATAATGTGCAATCAAAAATCTCAACTTTTATTAACGTCAATTCAACTTCCTTAAAATGTCTTGATTATTAATCGCCTTTATTAACAAACTTGTTGGTAAAATAACTTCTTTATTTTTTAATTATAAAGAAATTTTGTCAAGAATTTGTTTTTTTACATAAAATAGTTTAAAAGAGGTAGCGAGTTATAGTACCCCTAGAGTAGTAACCCCTTTGTCTAGCATATTTTAGAGTCAGGACATTAGGATTGTATATATACCACCTTTTAGCTAGAGCAGGGCAGATATAATGTATACAGCCTAGCCTTGTGCAGTGTGCAGGTCTCAATATTTTAACCAATTTAGTTATTAAGTGTAGTAAATGAAGATAATAAATCAAAGTGTATTTTTTAATTAATAATTAATTAAATAATAGTGTGTTTTTTAATAATAAAATAAGTGTAATTTCAAATAGTGTAAAATAGTCAAAATAAAAGTTTTTTAAAAATTCAGCTGTTAAATCGACGAATTTAACTAGCGTACCGGCACGTTTTACTGTTCTATAACTGAATAGATTATTCTAAAAATTTTTTAGCACATAAACAAACTCATTTCTTTTATAACTGCCAGTCAAGCATCAAATTTTTTATTTAATTACCCAGCAAATATTATTGAATTAATACAATAATAATATTAAGATATAATTATTATTTAATTGTTAAAAAAAAACAAACAAAAACAGATCCTTACATTTGTTTGTAGTTATTATTAATTTAGCTGGTTGGAATTTTTTTTTCTATGCAACTTTTTTAGGTCGTCTCCTAATATAATCGAGATTAAAATTGTTTTTACATAAATATTAACTCGTATTTAATAAAAGAAATTGGCATATTGGATTATCTACGCATGTAATTATCTAAAATTTATATCCAAATAAATAACGATACGTTTATTTGCTCTAATAAAATGACTGATCTCCAGATATTAAAATCCAACTAAAATGTTCATAAAATTAATTTTCATTCAGCAATCTTTTATGGCTGTCAGAAACAACGTTCGTAAATCAATTATTATAGATTAAATTAGAATTTTATTAGTTTTTAAACCAGCTTGTTGTTTTTAGAATGAAACAATAAATTACATATGAAAATGTCATTTGATGAAAATTTGAAAATTTAATAAACCTTTATTGCCTCGTTTCCGGATATTAAATTATGAAATAACCATTTTGTATGGTAAAAATCGAAATGAGACTGTTTATTTATGTTTTTTGTAGTGGTTTTACTACTTTAAGGTGTTTATTTATTAAATAGCGCTTACCTGCACATACCGTTTTACACATAATAATATGGTGGAGGCGCCGGGTTGGTGTTTATAGACTTGAAGCCTTCTTAAAAATTTCACGACTTGGTAATATACAGTTTGCCCATCGGTTTTATTATTCTTTCAACCGTAAAACATACGCGATAAAGCAGCTAAACGTATGAATAAAATTGAGTAAATAGAACAACACCCGTATTTTTCAAAAAATTATTTATCTGAGGTTGAGTGTATTTTTTTAACGTTTCGCCTTTTCCGTCTCCGATCGTTTATTTTCTCGGTATGAGTTATGTTGCTGGGGGAATTTTCCATCACTATCGGTGGTCGGTGAGCGAAGCAGTATCATAACATAAATACAAGATCATCGAAACCAAACTAGATTTATTTACAGACATCTCTAATACGGTGTATTGTGGTCTTATCTCCCCTTTCAACCTATAGTCAAATAAAAATGGAGTAGGGAATATTTAATAGGCTTGTCAAAAAAGAAAAATCTTACTTCTAGAGTGATTTATAGCTTTCGGACAGAATTTTAGAAGGTACAAATAGCGTCATAACATTATACCAAGACAAATTTTATTGATGGTTGGAATGATCAGCTTATTATTGTGACTGCGGCCAGCAATTTGCTACGAGATTTCTAAAGAACAGGGCGGAATTTTGTAATTTTTCTTTTCCAAAATTGAGGATCACCTTTACAACAGAAACATTTTCATTTTAGGAGTCACGCAGGAATATTACTGGAGCAATCTAGAAAACGACGTTGCATGAATTTGACGTTTCTATTCAGCCGGGTTGGATATATATTTTGGAAGAATCTATAAGGTGAAAATGTAAAGCGCATATCAATCAGTCGTTTAATGCTTTTGACAAAACTTTCTAGTTTTTTTATTGCAAAACTTCTAGTTATTCCGGTCGCGTATTTTATGTAATTTAATTGTTTTGTATGTCGCCACATTGTTCGAACAAAAAATCAATAACGTGATTAAATAACAAATTAAACAACTATTTACTATACCATAAAATTCTGTTGTTTAAAAGTAACAATAATTTTTTGCTATTTGATACAAAATATGTACTATTTATTTGTTTTCGCGCTGTATGTTTTAACTGCACAAAACTAAAACTAAATATCAAATGTGTCTATTTATTTAAAACAGTAGTTCTGTTAAAACACGTAAAATGTATATTTTAAATTTTTACTAAGTTTTGATTGAAGTCTACGAGTTTATTTTATCAATGTTGAATGTGACCTACTTTTACTTTAACAATATCTTTGCCAGTTAATATTTATCTCAATGAATCAATCGAACTTACCTATTTCAAAATGTTTACGAAAACAAAGTCAGAAAGTTGTAACGTTGAAAAAACATGGAAAAGTTTCTAGACTGTTATAGAATCATTTTCTGAAAAAACAAAAAAATCAAATGTAATTCAGAATATGTGCATAATTTAATATATTATCTTTATTTTATTTCTTAAAACGAGTACAACTGAATAATGCACATATCGTTGAAATTTCTAGTTTGCAGAATAACTTTTATGGCAGCAGTTACATAAATTATAAGAATTATACATATGTTATAAATGGTTATTTTCTAGAAAAGCTTTTTCAATGATGGAAATATTATTCAAAAAATATGACAGTAAAATAAAAATAGAAAATTATTTTTTTGTTTTACGGAATCGCAGTAACATTAAAAATGTTCTAAAATTATTTAAATTTTATATCTATACTTAGCATTTAAATACAAATGTCACCGAATGTAGTTTAAATACGTTACTATATTGTGATAATGGTTTAAATTAGATTTTTTTTAACTTGTGATAATATAATTTAATTTAATACTAATTACTATAATATTGTATATTATATTATATAATATTATCAAAAACTGTAATAATAAATTACAGAAATATACAAACAAAATCAAAAGAGCAATTTAAGGAAAAAAATTTAAACTTAACAAGTCTACGACAAGAATTAATAAAATTTCTTTATAAACTTAGGATAGTAAATAAATTTAAAAACATAGATATAAAAAATCATACCGCAGAAGAATTATATTAGCCAACAAAAAAATTTATTCACGAAGCAGCAAAAAAAACATTAAGAATTTAAAAAATGAGAAAAAAATGTTATGCCAAATGGCGGTCAGATAAAATAAAAAAGCTAGTAGAAAAGAAAAAGAAAGTCTATCAAAAATGGCTACAAACTCAAGACTAGGAAGATAGAAAAATCTATATGTATAGATTCCAATATGTATAGAAATAAAGAAGTTAAAAAAATAGTAACAATAAACAAAAACCTAATGTGAGAAAAAAAATGTGAAGAATTGAACAAATACTATTAGATACTATTTGGGAGGAACCAAAATATTAGAAGCATGGAAGACAATCAAGAACATAAGAAATGATGCAAAACAAACAGCAAATATAGAGTTAATAAATATACACACCATACATATAACAATAAAAAAAATATTATAAAACACTGCTAAATGAAGATAGAATAGAATATAAAACACAGGACATAAATATAGAAAATGCTGAAAACAGAAAAGTTTCAGAAATAACACTAACAGAAGTGAAAACAGCATTGAAATCATTAAAGAATGGAAAAGCATCTGGACCTGGAGACAGCTCCATAGAGCTAGTTAAATATGGACCAGATATTCTTCACGAAACTATAACAAAAATATATAATAAGTGTATATTAGAAGGAAATGACACCCGAAAAGATTGGACCATAGCTTATATTAGCTCAATATATAAGAAAGAAAACAGACGATTATGCCAAAATTATAGAGGTAACAAGTGTTCATTTAAAAAAATTGTCAAGTGTGCTATGAAAAAACAAAAACATTTTGAAGTAAGTCTTAGTTCAATTCGGCTGTTGTACTGTCAGTTACGACGACAAATCACGACTACGCGCGCTCTGTGAAGCTGTGTATCAAGTTTCGACATCCCTTCTTGGCTACATTTTCTTTTATCAAAATCTCATAGCACACTTAACAACTTTTTTAAATGAACAGTTGTTATAAGTGTAACTAGCTCAATGGGGAGGTTGTATGACAAAATTTTGAAAAACAGAATCAAAAGAGAAATCGAAGAAATAGAGGAACAAAGTAGATATCGCGCCGGAAAATCTTGCATTGATAATAATTATATTTGTTCTTCAACAAATAGTAGAAAAAAAATCTAGAAATTTATCCACTCATTTGACGTTTGTTGACTTGAAAAAGATCTATAATACTGTACCCTGGAAAGAATTATTTAAATTCTAACAAAATGTGGAATTAGTAAAACCTATATCTGTGCAATTTTGAATATTTACCAGAACTCCACAGTATGGATAAATTAGGTAACACAATTTCAGAACTTTTTCGGATTACGAAGGACTTTAGGCAAGGTTGTTTCTTATAACCTACACTTTTTAAAATATACGTATTTGTGGAAAGAACGAATTAAGATAATGGGGATAAAAATTGAAACCAATAATTATAACAAGTGATGAAAGTTATTTGGATTTTATGTTTAGAAAATTGATAGAACAATACAACAGTTGAAGATTAAACATAAATTTAACAAAATTTAAATATCTAACAATAGGAGATGAGTAAATAGACTTCGAACTACAAATAAACAAAACAATTAAAAGATGCAACTATTATCAATACTTAGACAGTATAATATCAAAAGAAGAAACATCAAAAAAGACATAAATAACAAAGTAATACAAGTCCAGAAAACATTCGAATTCCTAACTCATTATTATGGTCGAAACAATTTGAATTAAACACTAAGATACAATTGTACAAAACGATTGTAGAGCTAAAACACATTCTAGATGAAGAAAGGAGACGACACACAGGAAGGGTATACACGACGATAGATCATATAGAAGAACAATTAGTATGGTATGGACACGTAATGAGATGACACGTATGGTACGGACACGTAAAGTCTGGAAACCGATAGTCAAAAAAAAAAAAGAAAAAGAAAAAAAAGAAAAATCTAAACGATCGAGCTATAAATGAAGATGTAATAGACAGAAAAAAATGGCGAACAAAATGAGGTATACGGCAAAGGCTGTAGAAACTCCACTACTAAATAATAATAATAATATAATTTAATAGACTTGCCTTGCCCACTATAATGACGTTGTTTTGCTTGCCTTGCCTTACCCATTATAATAAACGTGTTTTATTTGGCCTGCCTTGTCTATTATAATGAACGTATTTAGCTTTTGTTTTAAAATTTTATTTAATCTTACACCGTCCTGATAATGTTCTAATAAAGAACAAAACTAGTTGGTCTGAAACATTTAATTTATTTAATAATTGAAATATTTGCTAAATATTGATTTAAATTTAAAAATCATGTTGAATCAGAAATTAATGTGCATACTTAATTTAGCATTTAAAACATAATACATTTTATGATAAAATTAGCTGCCATTTGTAAATTTGCTTTTATTATACAACTCATTATAATATTACAAAATTATATTAAATTAATAATTTTCTCTTTAATGGTTTTAACTGCGTTTGATGTTATAATTACAAATTACAATCAACTAATGCGATTACAGCACCATAAATTATTTTAAATAAAACAATTTTTATAGTAAATTTAATAAGGAGTAAATACTATCAGTATAATCTTTTTTAATGTGCTTTATTTAGCACCATTACCAATATAAGCGCCCACGTTATTTGTGGAACAAAAACGTCAAACAGCTTCTGTTTATTTCATGTTAAAAGTCAAAACAGGTGCAGCTTTTCTGTCCTCATTATTTATTTACTTATTTTTTTTAATATTGCCTTGAGTAGTTTGTCAAGATAACAAAATAATGACATCAGTGAAAGTGGCTTAATGTATTTTTAAAGGCATTTTTAGATTCGTTGCATCAATCATTTGAGAATATTTGTTTGTCGTCATTAATTTCAGATGAGAAATGGTTTAAAATATAAATCACAATTATATAATAACCTAAAGAATTCTTTATGAAAAGAAAGTCTGTTCGTATTTGAAACGTTTTTGAATGTATTATTAAATTAAATGTTTAGAGAGCCGTTTAAATAAAGGGTGGGTAAATTTGGTTCCCTCCTGACTTTCTACAATCCGCTCTCGTACTTCTTTAGTTATTTATTGTAGAATGCTATTTAACCACCTGCCCGAATTTTGTGGAAATTGAATTTACTTCATCCCTAGTTGAGAGGCGTCTACTTGAAAAATCATCTCGATTAGAAGCAGCCCGAAAAACTCCACGACCATTTATATCCCGGATACAATAGAGTCCTGTCCCCACCGAAATGATTTTAAAACGTTTGAAACAAAAACACCGAAAACGAGAAAACTTATGAATATCGTACTTTTGCCATTCAAGCGAAACGGTTTCCCATTCGGTGAGACTCCATAAATTTGGTTGTTTTCGTTGCGAGGTGCACCGTAACTACCGAACATGAGACTAGGACTATCTATCTCGCATAACACAATAGTCTCAAGTTGTCGGGATTCGATCCTGGATTCCCTGCAGGACATGGATTTACTGCATGGTTTCCAACATTCTCCATGAAGCGGCTTTCCATTCTGAAAATTTACGTTTGTAGCAACACGATCGCTAAGAAGGCGGAATTGAATTCGGTATCATCTTCAGAAAAAAACTTGTCGACCAGCAGTGACCGAAACTGACGGAAAAACTCGTTTAATACGGTTTCAATTTCTCTATATTTGGCCGGCACGGTCTGTCGTCAATATGATTGAACTGTCAAGATAAAGACAAGCACATAGTAAAAAATACGTTTTTGCCAAATGGCTCGTGTAATTCGATATAGCAAAGTTGCTGCAAGCTCAATGTGTTGTCTTTAACAGAAAACGGTTACTTTTAGACAACGGGTGATCGATGAGACCTAATTCACAACAACACCTAAGAAGGCGTTTCCAATTAACCGATTAATTAATTTCCAGACTTTCACTTCAAGATATGGGTCATTTGCAGGCGCCTTTAACCCGATTTGTCAAACTAACTTCAAACGTTAATAATTTCACGCGATCAATAACCTGCAAAAAATGACCTGAAAATTTCAGTTAACTTGTTTGCTATTGTTATCATTTCTATTATTTGGAATCTATTAACAACATTTATGTATTTTCAGAAATAAATAAATTTATTTGAAGATGGAGTTATTTTGAAATCTGTGATTCAATTTCGTTTACATATTCATTATAGCACATTGTTTCTTTTAAGCAAATTGCAACAAGTACAATTTAGCATGTCTTTAAATGACATTATTTGCTTTCTAAGTTCAAGCAGAAACGACTTGAATATTAACTAAGTCAAATTGTAAGCGCTGGTGTTCATTTTGGTTGCGAGATCATTTTTTGATAGTAATTTGACCGGACGCATCAAAAAATAAAATAGAATTAATATTTTGTTTTTATTTATTTATATTTGTATGCTAAGGATCGATTTTACTAACATGAGTTAACTTTAACATAGAATTAAAAACAATCGTTACTACAATTATAATATTGTTGCTATGGTCTTATTCGATAGTTAACTTTAACTTTTATTAGTGGAATGGGTTCTGAGTAAATTAATGTAAAATATTTTATTAAAAAAATAATTGGGTTGAAAACCTACAGTGGTCAGTAAGTATAATCAAATTTTAAATTATATCTTTATTAATAATGCCATGACATTCTCATAAAAAAAGAACAAAAGAAGAGCACATAATATGTAATATTATTATACATATATAATTATATTTGAAAGTTATACATAATGTAAATGTAATTATGTACTGTTTTTTCCATATCTTTATAAAAAATAGTTGGATATTATTTCTAATTTTAACTAAGTTATAAAAAGATTTTTAAAAATTTAAACTGAATAAAAACCGTTGCTATGTTTATTTTAAATGAATTAAATATTTTATGTCCGACTGCTTGATAAATTACTTTTTATAATACAATGTTCCGTCTTTAAAGTACCTCTTTTTTGTACTAGTAAAATAAAGTAACTTTATTTACAGAAATGTCAAAATACAAACTGTCGAAATACAAAATCACTGTTGAAATCCTTAGTAGAACACCACTTCCGATAAACACGGTACGTTTCTTCATATACAGGCCTAGATTTTATTGGTAATAGTGAATCTTTAGCAGCAGTATTTATGATTTCTCTTCGTAATAAGGAGACAACATGCACACTTAGTTGAGTTATTTTATTAGATTTATGATTTTTTTTATTAATTTTCATTTTTTTATTTCTTTTGCAGTTAGACATAAAGCTTAAACCTAAATTATTATACATATACTTATTACATAAATAGCTATTAAGGTCTTAAAAAAATTATAAAATTCGGAACTTATTAGCAGCATTATTTGCTTTAGTAAATAAGCCAAAAATTAAGAATAAATAGAGTTCTGTAAAGCACTGTTAATGAAACAATAATTTTTTGAAAATTCTTGTCAGTACACTAAAACAGAATCTAGACTTATGACAATCATGAAACTTCTAATTTTTTTTTAACATTTAAACTTTCTTAAAAAGGCAATTATTTTATAATATCAACGCATTAAATTGCTAGCTTTGTAAAATAAAATATAAAGTTGATTTAAATTTGAACTGACTTTTGTCTCTACAGTTTTTAAAAGTGTTTCTTTAATTTATGTTGCGGTTACCTTGCAGTGAATTCTTGTGAATTGTTAGACAGGTGGTTTTATGTGCAAAAATGCACATATTTATTACACCCTCTTGTAGAGTTAAGTTTTTATCAGTTTTTTGATAATGAACTTTCAAGGAAATTAAGCAACTACTGTCATAGGCTGTTTGCGCCATCTTTTTCTGTCTAAAGTAAACTAAATTTGCCGTCTCACAAAATTCAAAATGTAATTGTGACTTTATCTGTAAAATTAGCAAGTTGGCGCAATAGTTCAATAATTTTAAAATTAAAAAAAAAATATGATGAGGGTGTTGCATCAACTCTTGAATCAACTCTTGAGAAGGCTAAGAAACGTATCAATACCCGACTAACTGCAGAATTTTACTAATATACCGACCACAATCAGATATTAAAGTATTGATATCTTTGCCAAATTTAATAAAGTGTTATTTGGTTTTATCTATTAAGCAAGTTAGGAAAAGGTGGCTATACTCATATTAGATGCACATATTTATTCAACAAATATTGTAAATAATAATATCTATAAAACTATTTAATAACTGTCTTGTGGCTTATGTCGCTCCATCCTCGATGTTTATCAACCATTTGTAAACATATTGAGTTTTCCTCTACCTGCCTTAGCATATATAAATTTTTGTCGACATAAATCAGTGCATCTATTTTATGTCTAAAGAAAAAGTATAGATACCCGACCAGATATCGAATATCGATACTTTTAATTCTACAAACTTAGGAAAATTACATTTATAAAGTAAGCAGATAGATAAAATGATGGACGTTGCTGCGTTGGTAAGGACTGTCGCGCCAAGTGCAATTATTATTTATAGTTGTTACGCTTGCATAAAAAATTGTTGTAACACCTATGTGTAAAATAGTTTAATAATCTGAAAGTTGTTCTGTCTTGACCGCAAAGCGGTCTTGGTAACAATTGTTTACTCGATAAGCTAAAAAAAATGCGGTCTTGTGATAGAAATTATTATTATGGTGTTGATTAGTATTAAAGATCCGTTACAACAAAATGTTATTTATGTACCAGTTTATGCCAAAAAAGTAATATTTAAATAAAATTACATTTTTTACAAATACTATTACTAACAAAAAATTGACGTTATTTATATTTTATATTATTGACACCTACGTCAAAATTTTTTGAAAAACCTAAAATGGTTTTAATCAGTGAATAGGATTTTACTAATTATGGTAGGATAGACAATAAAACAGTCTAATGAGCTAATTTCAAGTTGAGATAACACCGGTAGTATCTTAGTTTCTACGCAAAATTAAAAAAATTCGGGGCTGGGATTGGTTGTTGTCATGAAAAAGTATTAAAATTTGCGATCTAGTAGTATGTCAACTTGAAATTAGTTTATTAGACAGTGACCAAATTGTCAAATAAAAGAACGAGTTAAAGTTATCTGTGACAATGTAGTAAGTATTCTATTTAGCTATCTCGGTTACTAATAATGTCTTTGCTTTCAAAACTTTGAAACATAATGGTATATTAAAAACACGTTTTAAAAAGTCAACTTTGTGGCACGAATTCAAGTTTATAAAACGAGCGCAAAGCGCAAGTTTTTATAAAAAATGAGTGCCACAATGACTTGAGAAACGAGTTTTTTATGCTATTTTTTCTACTTTGCGCGTTTTACGTGATTTTTAAGTAAAAAAGTTAATTATTTAATTTTTAGGGACTTTTGCGTTAATACATATTATGTATTACAAGATAGTTGGTAATAAATGTCGTAAAAGTGTTAAATGTTTTTTGAAGTGTTTTCAGATTTGTTCAATATTTTGTGTAAGTAACTTAGAAATGGGTTTTTTTACCTACCGTATTGGTTATTGGTTGAATACTCTGATTGGCATAAGCACAGTAAACAAAATCTCCAAAAAAATTGTAACATTACTTTTAAATTACCAAATTAATTGCGATTTTAGCGATTCTTCTCATTGTTATTTCAGACCAAGCAGTGCTATACACTTATCTAGCAAAGAACTTGTAAATTATCAAACGTTATGAGGGTTCTAAATCGTCAAAATAGTGGCTGAAATTTGTTTTATTTAAAGCTATTCTAACCTCAAAAAGAAAGCTTACCTCATTGTAACCGCGACTTGTTCACTCCATTTTCAAATGTATTATAGGTTAATTGTAACACACACACAAAAACACGTTGGTGAGGAGTACTGGTCATCAAGTGCAACAAAAATTATTCAAATAAAATTATAATCTTAACGATGAAACGTCACAAATGACGTTTCGTTCCAGAGAAAACGTATTAACAACCCAAAAAAAGTAAATTTGGGTGCTGAATTGGCTAATACGACACCCAAATCGGTATCTATTACAGACTCAAAGTAGAAAAATACGTTTACAGATAACGAAATTCACAAAGATTATTAATTTTAATTTTGTTTTTTAGATAGTTTGTATAGAGAGCTAGAAGCTAGAATAGACTGATTGTGAAGACTGAAGCTGAGATAGAGGAACCCTTAATTGAGAGGAAGAGACAAGTTTGTCCACTGCACTTTAACATCTCGCGGTTTATCCAGTTTTGGGATGGGTGTACTTAAAAGAATTAAGATGATAAGTTTAGTGCGATTATTTATTTTATTAATATTTGATCAGTTAACACTTACTTATGTTCGTTGTACATAATGGATCATAGGACGGCGCGGCGCGGCTCAAATTGGAACTGCTTTATTTAAAAAATGCGTAAGTATAGTCAATGCATTTATTTATTGAGTTTATTAAATTTATTTAAAATAATAGCTACGGCAGTTAGAGAGGAATAAGATCAAATGGTTGTAAATTTTACAGTCTAAATAATTATAAAGATTGTTTTATATCTAAAGTCAATGTTAGATAACATCGGAAACAGAATTAGAACTTGCCCTATATAACTAAAATATTATTAAACCGCACACGGTAGGACTATTTATTATTTAAAGTAAACGTAAATCGATTACTCAAATGGCAACAACATTATCGAATTTTCTATGAAAGTAGGTACCTACTTGTCGCTGTTTAGCGTAATAAAAATTAAAAAAAATTTATCCTAGAAAAAATATCCACAAGTAAATTGTAGAGAATATTTTATTGGCTACCATTTTTAAATGAAACATATTTTTTAGTGTTACTCATATAGTCTGAGCAAACTGCTAAAAATTGTATAAAAATAGGTTTTAACGTTTGGGAAGCTTTTGAAGAGGGTTACGATAATTTTTCCATTGTCGATTATAGAGCATCTATTTTCTTATACTTCAAAGACCATCTGTTTCAAATTTTATAATAGCTCAAACTTTTTCACTATTGAGACACCTATTTTCTTGGATAAACTAAGCATTTTGTACCATCTTTTATGTATACTTAATTTGGGATTTTCTTCACTTTTATTCCGTGTTTTTAGTAGGTATATGTAATTAAAAAAAATATTAATTAAATTTTTTATTATGATAGTGCTAAACCAAACTTTTATATTTATTTTTTCTACGTGTCATTTTAGGGATCTAAAGTTGTGAGCATCAAGAATCCCATTTCGTCTCCGCCTCGACATTCTCGTCCGTTATGAAACATTGATTTTATTAGAGAATCCTTGTGGTGGGCATCTCGTTTCAATAGAGCCATAAGAAGTGACTCCGTGTAAAAATTGCATGTGAACGATTCACGTAGACGAGTAAATATCTTCCAATTCGAAACAACCCTGTAAACTTCTCCCCGAAATCGTAAATTTAAAAGTGCCAACTGTGAAGCATAAGTGGCTGTAGCGAAGTTTACGGCTTGGCCACACTTCATTTTATAGTCAATCTAGCGTCGCATGCGTTGTAAAATGCTCAGATATACACATCCAGCCATTGCATGGTCGTGGGATATTGAAAATGTCTCGCACCTGACGCTGGTGCCTATGAATAATGCGAATACGCCAACATACATATGTAAACAGCGTGTTCCGGGAGTCCGGGGACTGATCCGGTGATGGGGCGAAAGTAAGCTCCCCCATCGAGAGTGGTTTACCGGTAAAATATTTTGCTTGGAGACTGAAATGACCACCGTGCTCTTATCACACATCAGGGACTACAACGTTTTACATATTATACCCAATTGTGTACAATGTGTATTTAGACGAGAAACGTTGATAACTTTTCAAGAGGTTGCGAAGTAAGCGAATCGAAAAAAGATTGCTTTTCACGAAATTTCACATGTTTGGTCATCGTTGATATCAGCTTCACGCAAGAAATACCGACAATCAAAGATACTTTCAGGGTTATTTAAATAGACTGGAATAGACCGAGTGAAAAGAGAGGAAAAAATATGGATACGAGTTTGATTTTTCGCAGGTTCGCATTTCTCGCTAAAGTTAAAAAAACACTTAAAAGAATCAAAGATTTTGTATTTAGACGTTTAGTAAATTTATAGAAGTGAGTATGTAACCCCTACGGTTATATCAGACAAGGAGGATTTGTGTAAGTTGTAAAACTTTATGGGGGTTAGAAAGCTACTAAATACAGAGCAAAAACGAGTTTTTAACATTTTAGTTCAAATATTAAATAATTATACAATTTATGTGCAAATTAAACAAATCATAAGTTACATTTGATACGTTTCTATAGTTACTTATTTCATACTGTACCCCTAAAGGCTATTTTTCGGACTAAATTTAGTGCGGTAAGTGAGTTATAACTAAAAAGAGGACAAATCATGCAAATCAATGACCCAAACAATTGGCCAACTGCATAGAGAAGTTGATTGTGCGTGACACGCTAGCAATGTGTAGATGGTCTACTTTGCTAAGATAAGTTTATTATGGTACTAGGGCATTGCGTTAATGTTGTTAAAAATGTGTATTTGCTACTTTTAATTGTTATTCCTATAAAAACTGGTGTAAGTTCTTTGCTGATAAGCTTTTTTGTTGATTTGTATTTAGTGTTAGACTTTTTATTTAAATAATACAATAAAGCCAGCGGACAGTCTTGACGGAGCGCAAGCAAACCGAGTCGTTTATTAGAATGTACATTTTGTCCGCGCCATGGTTATAATTATATCAGTATTAAATATTTAAGTGTGGTTAGACAACACTTATCAGTCTGTTTCTGTTTTGCATGTGTGAAATGTGCCATGTTTGGCTGTCTTGCTTTTTAAGTTTTAAACAATAAAACTAATGCAATATTAAAAAAATTTGTTTTATTTGTCAATCAAAATATGCTTTCAAAAACAAGTTCAACAGTATTATTTTGACGTACCAGTATTGATCTTAGTATAAAAAACTTTGATAATGATGATGTAGAACGGGTCAATTTTTTGTATACTGAAAATTTCTGGTATACAATATGAGTAATTACAATAGATAACAATAACACATTAATTTATAAAAGTCTTCAGTTTATAATTAATTATACGTAATATTGGATTTACTTGTCTTGTTGCTTCCATATGCTTGAATTTCATTGCTTTAATTTTTGTAAAATCAAATTATTAAGCTATTAAATTTTAATTAATTTATTTATACTGTTATTTATTTGTTAACAACAAAACAATTATCAATCTGTGTTGCTATTGTCTGTTTTTTTACCAGAGAGAAACCAGTAACCGTTACAAATTTGGAATACCTATTTGTGACTAATTGAGGAGCTTGCGTGCAAAACCGGATATATCCACTTTTACAAATTTTTAGGAGATGAAAAAAACACCCTACATATTTGTTTAAAAAAATAGTGTTATTTAGCGAAAACAGTTTAAATTTAATAGGGTTATGCAAGTGATTAACATATATTTTTTGTATAAAAACTAAACAATTTAGCGTTATTTGCAAAAAACCATTGGATATATCCAGTTTTGCTCACAAATGACTTACACTGAGCGAAAGAATTATTTATTTTTCTTGAAATAAATAAATTTAAATTGGTATTTGCAAAAAGAACAAAAAAATTAAATATGTACTACAGCCTCTTCGTTCAGGTTACCGCATAGCTTCTTGGGTTTTATTTTGTTTTTCGTTTCTTTCCCCATTACTGTGTAATAATTTTTTATACCACTAAAGGTCTTTCCTCTTTAGCCAATCTTGTTAGTCGAGGTTTATGGAGTAGTTGTTTCTGTCTGGCAGTTGATGGCAATTTGTGTTTATCAATTTTTTACATCTACGAATGCTGTTTTTAAATATCGATGTGGTTTTATTTTATTCATCTAAATAGTTTCAACGTAAATGACTTTGCTTTACTAACTTAGCAGAGCACAGAAATACGCTGCACTGATGATAGTAGCTATAATAACTCCAAACTAGGCTACTTTTTGGGGGTTGTTATGTTTAGCTGGTATGTTTTATATTATTTCAAAAATGTTGTTTTGTTTTTAAGTAGCAAAGTATTTGTAAATGTTGTTCTTGTTAACACATTGCTTTAAAATTTATCATCTCCATGTAATCATGCCAGTGTTTCGTGCTATAATGAGTATTAAAGCACCCAAATAAGCGTTAAAATAAGTTTTTTTAAGCCTCAGTAGTATATTAGAAAAGCGCTTTATAATTAATTTTATAGTACAAGTACAGGTCCAAGTTTGCTGAATGAACAAAACAATAAAGTTGTTTTATCTAAAATCGCGTCTTATAAGTGAATTTTTATGGTAATTTGAAGTAAAGAATATTGTTAATTACCAACAACGTGAGAACAAAATTTGGAAGTTGCGGAATGATTACATCCCTTAAAAAGTTTTTTGAGATATTTGGAATCAACATTCTAAAATTAACATTTATACTTAACAAAATATAAAGTATTAAAAAAATAAATTTTTACTTTTTCTCGCGTTTTAAACAAACATTCTTCGGTGACAGGTTTTCTCAAGATTTTATAAATAACTATTTTTTTTGTGACAAGTATTGAGCATTCTACAATTGCATAATAGTTAATTTACTACTTTGTAAATTTTTACAAAAATTATGTGGTCGTATAAAATTAAAGGGTGACTTGACTTGATGTCGTATAAATTGTTCCGTCGCTATAAAGTTGTTATAAACAACTCTGCGGTACTAGATAGGCACACCATTAGAATACGCTCCACTAATGATAGTGCAACAACTTCAAAACCGGTTTGCAGTTTCCTGGCTGCGGTGTCCAGCTAGGACATGATTATTACGAAATATTGTATCATTTGTTAACTTGTTAAACAATAAAATATTTGTAAATATAGTTCTGCTTAACATAGCTTTGAATCTTTGACAGTCATCTGCACGCCGCTTACAAACACAGACAAACCCATAGTGTTGAAGTAAAATGTAGTATGCTATAATAAATATCAATTTTCTAAAATAAGTGTTAGAATAGGTTTTTTAATGACGCAAAATATATAATGGACTACTAAATTTTGTAGCAGATATCAAAGGTTTCTAAATGAGCAGAATAGAGAATAAATGCTTACAAAAATATTTACATTTTCAATTTTGTATTGTTTCAAAAATTATGTGTTTGCATTAAAATAGACAGACAAAATAAATGGATGAGCATGAAACCCCTATAGTTATACAAGGGAATATTTGTGTAAGTGGTTACACTTTAGAGAGTACGAACGCTACTAGGAACCAAACAAAAACAAGTTTTTAAAAAGTGGTAATTAGATAATTATAAAAAAATTAACTTTGAAAATTCTAATTAATATAATCTGTCAAACACTGTTAAAATTTTGTTGTTGTTTGTGCAGTCTGTCTGGCAAAACACGATGCTTATTTATCAGTTGCATAATGTTATAAAGCACACAAGTTATGTACATTTATAACAATTGTAGCTTCCTGAAACAAAAACATTAAATTGTTACTTTATATTACAAATTCGAATATGGGACCTACCTAATTATGTATCATTAAAAAGTGATAGTATAGACATGCAGATGCAAAAAAAAATAATTATGCTACTTTACAAAACAAAATTGAAGGTTTCACTTGTGTTTTTAATAAACAATAACGTATTTTTTAATGCTGTTTTAAACCAGTTTTAATTTCGCTTAACATAACTTTATGACGTTTGCTATCTGCACCTATCAATCCTTGATGTACAAGTAATAAGCTCCAAAAATAAGTTTTATCATAGGTCTCTTAAAATTTAGACAGAATACTACGAAAATTTTCTAATACGAGTTTAATGGGCTGATTTCAACTTGAAGAAAAACCAGTAGTATTTTTGTTTCCATGGAAAATTAGTAAAATTCGCTGTTGTTATTGGATGTTGCTGTAAAAACGTATTAAAATTTGCGATACTACCGGTAGTATCTCAACTTGAAATCAGCCTCTAAGTTTGTTAAACGAACAGCAAAGGAAAAAATTGAATACCCACAAATAATTTATAAACTTATATTCTCTCTTTTGTTTGTTACAAAATTTATGTGTTTGTATGAAAATAAACAAATGAAACAATAATGGATGAGCATGTAACCCCTACGGTTATATCAGACAGGGAAGATTTGTGCAAGTTGTAACGCTCTAGGAGGTAGAAAAGTCAATAGATATCAAAGCAAAAACTACTTTTTAACATTTATTTAAATAGCAGTTAAATAATTATAAAATTTGTTTACAATTAATTAGACATCAGTTGCACCTGATATGTTTCAAGAGAATTTACTTTATCTGTAAAAGAAAATTAATTACAAATACTGTTTTCGACGATACAACGGCTGCGGAAAATAGGGGTGCCGAAAAGTTTGTTGGCAAAAACTGTTAAAGGAGAAATGAAATAACAAAGTCAATTTCGAAAGAAAAGTTTTGACTGTTGATTCAAAAGTAGAGAAACAAGACGGGTTAAATTCGACATAACTACAGTTACCGTGTCACTGAATAATTTGTTACTAACAAAAAATATTTGTGACTTTACACGTGTAAAGTTTTATAACTCAGTGAATAAAAGTAATCGAAATTAAAGTTTTAAATCTAAAACTTTTTAGCATCAATAAACTTGTATTTCCGGTGCCATGCTTAAACGTAATGGCTTTCATCTTCGGTATAAAACATATTTTAGAAATTATGACATGTAATAGAATGGTGTGAAATAACTTCTAGTATTTCTCACTTCAAACTTTATTTAACATTAACTTTAATATTTTCTTTACTAGTATAGAGCTGTCTTTTAATTGGTGTGAAACTCATTCTTTACAATCTGCAGAGCAGGTTACATATTTGCATTCTTCATTAATTCTTAATTCTCTTGTGTCTCCTTTGTAAATCCAATTTGTTCTTATTTGCATACGATACAGTACATGTTTTTGTGTGTTGTAGTTGCATGATTTACTTTCAATGCTTTGTATCCAAGTTTTGCTCTTAATTGTTTTGTTTTCCTTTGCATTTTATTTACAAAAATTAAAGTTGTGTGCAGGCAATTTTGGTTAGATTGTAAAATGCAACAATTTTTATGACCAATAATAATCTAAACCTTATAGCCGCTTCAATATTCCCGAAAGCTATTAAAGGCAATCAAAATATGTTGGAATAGCTATGAAAAATTTGTATGCATGTCGTTGACTGGTGTTTTATGTCTCTGCTGTATTATGGACATTTTTCTTTTTTGACTTTTATAAAACATGTGGTTTAAACGAGTGTGGATTTATTTCAAATTTTACTGTTTCAAAAATTTGAATATATTCGTATTTAAATAATAATTATGTAAGTTGTCTGCAAACAGTTTTAAAGTAATTATTGGAGTAAATAAAGGATTTGACGTTGGATAAATCTACCAAGTAAATTTTCTCTTTATTAAATCTTTAGAAAAAACTGCATCCGTTAACCACGCTGTCACAATTTTACTAGAAATAACTTGACACGTAATTAAAAAGAACAGACAGAAAAACTTACTGCTTTATGTACAATTTTAAATTTCTAGAACAAACGTTTTAAGTAATTGAACGACATAAATTCTATGCAAGTTCTTTAAATATTTTTCAAGTTTTTAATTTTCTGGAAAGGAAATCAAATAAACTACCGCTACTCCATTTTTAAGCTTACAATGGCGTATTCAGCAAAATTTCCTTCTGTGAAATTCTTGCATTAATATTTTTACTCGATGAAAAATTGCATCACTCTAAAAAATTGATTAAAAGCAATATTGCCCTAGTTTATTTACTTTACATTTGCTATTAATTTTTTTTAAACTTTTGTATAAATTCACGGAGGACTATAACTAAGCAGATAAAACGACAAATAAAGCGTACCTAAAAAAATTACCATCAGGTGGCATACAGTAGCATTCCTGATTGTATGGCTGTTCCGAAATTATTGCTAACCAAATGTCCATAAAGTCAGTAATCGTGCAACAAACATTTTGGTCAATCGCAAAAATATTATAATATTAATAAATTAAGTGGCGTTTGTGTATTCCAAATAATACTAGCGTAGTACAGGTGCGGCGTAAATAAAGAATTTTAGGAGTTTTTGTACGAATATGCATATTCGAATGGTGCAGTGACAGCACTGACAGCTTCCAATCCTGAAACTTACCGAAGGTCACTGTTTTGCAAAAAAATGGATTTGGCTGACTGCTTGGTGGTTTGTTGATTGTTGTGGTTTGCTGTGGACACTTCGCCTGTTTTCTCCGCATTAGTGTGTTTAGTCAATTTTAATTGAACTACACAACAAAATATCAAGTCATCTTATCTTTACTTATTTTTGCGTCGTACATTTTGTTTTGATCAAAATAATTTAATTTGTGTTGTTATTGCCTGCAGTAAATTATGTTTCTCGGTAATCCTGCACGTCGGTTTTACATGGCATGTAAATGCTGGATTTCAGTAGTTGATGTTATTATTTAAACAGCAAGAAAATTTTCTTCACACATGTCTAAAATTTTATAGTAAGATAAAGAAAACATTTTTCGAAATTTAATTATTGTGTTTTATTTTATAGTTACAGTATTGGTACACTTTTTATTTTTTAATTCTACAAGGAGCTTTAAGGTTGGTGGTTGTAAAGTTTATTTCAAAGATTTTTTGTTGAATGTAAAATACATTTTAATGAACAAACATTATACAAATTATTTAGTTTAATTTTTTTAATAAATGAATAATTTAATTGTATATAAAAGTCTCCCGCCACGATTTTTCTGCTCATAGCGCTTCTTGTGGTATAATGCTCAACCAAACGATTTTTTGACAGATATCGTCAAAGTAGGCTATCTATATAATGTAATGTATACTTCTTTAATCTATAGTTGTGTCTACAGGGTGAGTCTGCTAAGAGTTGTTACTGTTATTCTCTTATTTTTTCTCAAAAACTAGTTATCACATCAACTTCAGAGTTTGCCATTGAAAACTTTGTTTTTTTCTCTACGCATGTGAATTTTTCCAGAATTTTTTTAATATACTTTCTAATAAATATTAATTAATTAATATTAATTCTTTAAAAGAAAATTAAAATTTACATTATTTTCTAATGTCATTCTAAATGAAGAGATGTTGAAATATTGTTTTGTAAAAAAACTGTAGATAACCGCTAAAACTAGCAAAGTTTATTTGTATTGTAAGATCTATTTTTATGCAGCATTGCCACTTTACTTTACAATCGGCTAGATACTTACCTCCCAGTTTCTTTGTGCCGACCACTTTCTTAGAAAAATGGAGAAATCTTAACTAGTTTTCACACCAAATGCAAATTAAATTTAAGTTTTAACAAAATAAACAGAATGATTTTTACTAATGAGTTTAAAACTGTTGGGGACACTTTGGGATTTATCACGTTTAATAGAACCAATAGTTGTCAATTTCCTGTTTGTTTATGTAAATTAGGTATGTAAATTATGCTAAAATTGAAAATTGACATAACCACCTTCTTCATTCTTACGCCATTTTTCTAAGAAAGTGGGCGGCACAAAGAAGCTGGAGGCTAGGTATTTAGCCGACTGTAAAATTGCAATGCTGCATAAATAGGTCTTACATACAAATAAACTTCATTAGTTTTTGCGGTTACCTACAATTTTTTTTGAAATATTTTTTTCACAAAACAATATTTTAACATCTCTTTAATAATAAAAATTAAACAAAAATGCGTTCCTCTACCTGGGGGTAGGGTTGAGCAAACAGCAGTCAGGCAGTTCAGTAAAATGTTACTGAAACATTTTACTGAACTGCCTGACTGCTGTTTGCTCAACCCTACCCCCAGGTAGAGCTACGCATTTTTGCTTAATTTTTATTCATAAACGGAACCATTGGTTGTTTTTTTTATGTTTATAAATTGCAAATGACATGTATATATGAAAATATACAGAAAATACCACTGAAAAAATATATTTGCAATCGCAGTCGCTTTACTTTAACAAATAAACGTTGAGATTACGATTCGGCACAACTCTCATTTGGTTTATTTATCAATAGCAGATAAATTAAGATCAGTGTCAAACATTATTTATAATTTGTTTGGCAAAATTTCTCAATAAAATATGCTTCCATTTAATGAAAAACATTAATATTTCTTTTATAATTGCAAGCTCAAACTTCAAAAGCAGAATCTGTTTTTCCATTGGGACAGTGTGTATAATTATGTAAACGAAAATTATGTAGGTATCAACTTGATAGCAAGAGGTTCAAGTTTGTTTTGGAATTTATTATGGAGTTAAACAAACATAAAATTTTGCGCTTTCTACCTTGTTGATTTAAAACAACGGATCTCTACTTTATTTCAATAATAATGGAAAGAAAATAATGCAGTAGACTCTCGATTTTGGTCCCAACGGTTATTTTAAAATTGAAATTGGTTAAAAAGAACATTTCGTTTAAATTAGTAGACTGATGCATGAATTAGGCTTCGAATTTTCTCAAGTGAAAATATATCGGTCGTTTCTGCCGAGACTGGCTGAACATAATATTCGCATATTTCGTGCATTATTTGCCAGAACCATTTTAAATTCCACTTGTAGAACCAAAAATTATTCTCTTAACCATAAAAATGCCTCCATAAATATTTAGTTAATTTAGAAAGTTCCTCTGAATGCGTCCATAAATTCGTTGCAGGAGTTCTTTGTAGGGCTTTTTTCGTAGAAGGTTAATAGACTGCTATAGAGCTACAGGAAACATCTTCAGAATGCCGTAGACGAAATGTAGGCAGTCGCGATAACAATCCGGAACCCAAGGGCTGTATCGTACAACGTCCGTGAAAACCCACGATCCATCTTAATTTTCTTGCCTGCAAGTTGCTGCTAAAAAATCCACGACTTTTATGGAATTCAACAACGTTATAAATGGAATTCCTAGCATAATCCTAATCTGTTGTTTTAATAAGCAGAGCGAAATTTTTTGTTGATATCGGCAAACTGAAGTTTTCTGTTTTACATAAACCATTTTTTTACATCTTTAATTTAATTTTAGATTGTTATTTTGTTCATAAGTTTACAAAATGTATTGTTGTATTGCCGTAATGTAAAGGCATATATCAGCAATTATAGATTTATGCATTTAATAAATTACGTAGTTGACAGACTAAATTACAATTTTCTAACTCCTTATTTTAGATGAACTGTTGTATATTAAATTTTAAGGCAAAACTATTTGATAAAAATGCTATTATTTGCTTTGTTTTTTTTAATGCTAAAACTCTAGTTATAAATATTGATTTTCTTAATTGCAAATGACGAAACAGTGGCAACAGTAAATTAGTTTGACTAGTGTTGATTTGCCGGTTTGCCAACTTGCCACGTTTTATTTGATTTTCCGTCCTGTTTGGTTCAGGGAGCGCTAAACTAATCATTTTCAACGTAATTATCTCAATAGTGCGCATCCACAATGCCCTGATAAAACTTAAATATTGTGCAGTGAGCGTAAAAATTCCGGTGTTGTTAAACCCGTTGCACCAATAACATTTGTAAAAATTCTAATTAGAAGGACGCATTAAATGTGCTCACTGAGCACGCTGTGGAATTGTACCTTTAATGTCTTTTATAAATTCCACTGTTATAATTATTTTGCTGCTGTTTTATTTTTGTCTGCTCCGGTGCAAACCACACATGTACGAGTTTAACAGTTGAAGTAACTCACTGTGAACACATAAACTGAATGGATCTCCATTAAAACAAACTTTACGACTAGAAATTTCAACCTTTTTCATCTTTTGGCAAGTTTTCTAATTAAATCGATTGCGCGATTACATGCGACTCATAAATTTTTAACTGGCACATATCTCATAAAGAGAACGATTAATAGTTCGTAACTACATTGTTCTTGTGTTGGTAGCTGAAACCTGAAAAAGTTCGCAAACAAACTGAAATTAAAATAAAGCTTATTCAGCTGTTTTAATATTAAACAATATTTTAAAAATTATTATAAACACACCATGTGATAGCCCAAAATAGCCATAATTACCGCTTAAAACTCTGTGCGCTAAATTCATTCAGAGGCTTCACAATGGGTGAGTTATTTGTTTGTTTCCTGTAGTAAATTGTAGGGTAAAATATATTTAAATAAGGGCAAAGCTCAAATATATATTTTTTCAAGTAACACATTACACAATTAAACAAAATTAGCTATTACAACTTAAATATTCCCCACGTTTAAATGTTTGGAAGAATTATTATCTGATTATTTTTTTAAAATTTACAGAATGTTGTGATACGTGTCAACACTGTGAATCGATACGTAAAGCACCTTAATTTTTATTGCAAAATTATTATTATTAATGTGCCTCTTAGAGTATAGAGTAATAAAGAAAATCAAAATTAAGAAAATGCATTAAAAATTTCTGTAATTACATGTATTGGTCTAATAAAATCATTTGGAACTGTTAGCACAAACAATTGATAAAGAAAGCCTTGACACAACAGTGTGTTTGAGTAGCACTAATGGTTACTACTACCACTACTACTCTTTCTTCCTCTGGGTCAGGTTTGTATTAGTGGTGACAATCACACCATATATTCGTTAATGACTTTATCTAAGATTTGTTCGGATTGTACTAATGCTATGGTTAGTACTATTTATTTCCTGATTTTAATACACTTTTTTTCTAAAGTTTTATTTATGAATGGAATAATAAAAATTTAAGAATCATATAATATAATGAGCTCAGATGATTCTAGCATCTACGATTATTCCTATAGAATCCTGGTCGTGCTCTATTACATAGAATAGTGACAATAAGAAGATTAAACAAAACATGTGAAAACTAATGTAGCAATAATATTTAGTGAACAAAACTTGATATGGAGAATCGTTTTACCAGTAAAATTTTATTTAAAGTTCTTAAAAATTTACTCTAAAAAAATAATGGAAAGTTTACAAAATAAAGCGTTGTAGAGGTCAATTTATCCATCATCAACTCTTTCTCTTTGTTTTTCTTTATCATACATTTTGTTTACTTAAAAAACCAATAACATCTCAATTTACTCCCAAAATATGTCCGGCAATAAAAACCAATTTTTGAATTGAGAAAAATCAAAATTAATCTGAATTTGGCACTATTTATCATAGACTCACAATTCTTTTATCAATACAATAAGAGAAAAGGTTTGCTGAAGTAACAAAACACGTTTAGCTTAAATAATTTAGTAATAAAATCAAAATTTGATTTGCCACATACAAATAATTTGGTGAGAAAACCAAGTTTTGTTTTTCTTAGCCAAATTATTTGGATGGGCATGTTTTAGTCAATTTGTTTGCTTTTTTCTAATGTAACAGCACGACGTTAATGCTACTTTTAGTTGTTGATGGTATGGACTTTGAATTTGTCGTATTATATTGACTTTCTTCTTTGGTTTCAAAACCAAAATATTCACAACTTTCTTGGGCTGACAAATTTTGACTATTTGTATCGGACAGAAAGGCGTTAAGAACTTGAAATTTTTGAGAAGTACGGTTACTATAGCAATAACATCAAGAGCATTTTTGAGCTTTTCTAAGAAACTGTAGAAATCGAGCATTTTGTCTCTCAAAATTATTGTCGTTTTTATCGATTTTTATCGGAGCTGTCGTTATTACAAGCGTTCAGCCAATTATTAATCAAATTTGTCGTTTATTATCGTTCGGCGTTATGGAAGCTACAGGCTTCAGACATTGCTTTTAAAAGTTTTGGAAGTAGTATTATCGCATCATTGTTATATTATTGCTTTGCTCCTGAAATTTGAAAGATTTTGATTGCCCAATTTTTCATAAATTTTCTTTTGTTTTTCTCTTCCCATACAGGGTTTTCGGTTGTTGTTTGAACAACTCTACCTTTAAGTATAGTGTAGCGTTATTTTTGAGAAAAGATATTGGCTGTTCTAAGCTATTTCCTAGATGTTTTAGTCTAACGGTATTAAAAAGTAATTAAATAAATTACTAAAGAACAATGAAAACACTTTTAAGAGAAATAATGTAGTTCTAGTCAAAAATTCTTGAAAAACAAAAGTAGTTGTGCGGATGTTAAGTAAATACGCTGTATTTACATTTGTCTAGATCTGTAATTATTAGCCGGAACAATTTTTAGATATTACAAACAATGCTTTATTAATTTAGCAGCAGCTGAAAAGTAAAAAAAATATAAAAGAAGTACTGTAGTAGCTGAAAGATTCAGTATTACGTAGACTTATAGTATAACAGAACAATTTATATTGAGTCATTCTATTTTGTTTATTTTACACATAATACTGTTAACACATATTGAAATTAACTTCTTGTTAGTAAAATTTTAGTCGATTTTTTACTACCTGTTTATCTGCACAACTACTACTTTATGTTGCTCCAAATTTTTGGTAGAACTCCATTACACTTTACAAAAAATTTTTCTCTGTTTCGTATGGTAACAAAAATTGATTGCTTAAATAAAATTGAAATAAAATCAATAGATAGGCTTCAAATTTTTTTAAGTCGCGCACAGTTAAGTTAAGCCGAATATGAAAAGGAACAAAATCAGTGATAGTTACCTGTGATTGTATTATCTACCTATTTCTTGTAAATTTTTGTTCTTGCTTTTAAATAAGTTAAACATCGAAACGCACCGCACCGTATTTAATCAGAATTGACTTCAGAAAACAATAGCAAAATGAGAAACAGCACTATTTACTAATTTTCTGTTAACCAAATGCTGTTGAAGTGAAAAAATAACAGTTAGCTTTTTTCTGAAAGATTTAGTTACTTATGTGACTTATCTAGCAACATTTTATAATTGTGTTCATGATGATACTATACTGTATCTGTAAAGGTCTTGTGGATGCTTCCTGAAAGAAAAATATTGAAGTGACCCAGTATTGAAGTGAATTTACTGACCTAGTTTAAAATTTACCTGTACAACACTAAAACACTACACAAGTGCAGGAGTATTTCTTGGAATATTTTTGTTCTAATACATTCTGAAGAGCTTTGCAATTAGCAATTGCTGGCAATTGTAGAACTGAAATAAAGTAGTTTCCGAGTGTAATAGAGATAATTCTGCAGGGAAAAGGTGTAATTTATTGGAATTTAGTCACCCTCAGGTTGCGGTGGTGCTTATGAGCTGCAACTGAAATAGACGCATTACTAACAAGAGGCAACGAAATCAGCAGGCAGCGAAGAGAGAAAATGTGAAAGCTCACTAGCTGACGGCAGGAGATGGAGTCTCGCTTAACGAGGCGAGAGTCTGTAAGGAAAAGCACGTCTGCATTTATCCCTTAAGAGCTAACGGAAGTTACCGAATTATTTCTTACTACCCCTGATAAACGTAACATTATTTCGAAAAAAGCCTATTTAGTCAGTTGGAAAAAACCCGATCTGTTTAAAATTGGCTGAGTAAAATTTAATTTGGGTGAAAAAAATTTCAACAGATATCTTTATCTCCGGGATAAATCAATACAAAAATAAACGATATTTTGCCGCTTCTTTGTAGGAGAGATCAAAGAGACATCAATTTGAAATTGCAAATGAGGTAAAAATATAGACTGCAGTTTAGTAAAGGGAAACGCGAAACTAAGTGATGGCTGCTGTTATTACCAACAATAGGAACGAATCCATTGCAAGTTATGAAAAATGAGTTTAAATGTGTCACAAACTGATGACAAGGCTAAATACAGAAATTGAAAAGAGTCATTTACAATTTAGTACTTCTGGTACATACATACGTTATTCACAAACAAGTTTGAAAAATATCACATCGTTTATTACAGTTTCGAGTTTAAATTTATTTCAGGAAATGGCCGAGTTATGTGAAGACGGAAATCAAATGGAATTAAAAGTGGACTTGTTGAATCGTTGTTCCAAATTGCATTTTCTGTTTAGACCCAATAGAGCGTTACGTTAATAGCATATGTAGCAAGAGTTTAACATTTACTTAGAAACAGGTTGCTGCAACATTGATCCCATATGCTACCAACTTGTTCCGTGAATGTCCGCCAGATGAAAATGTTCAACTTAAAGTTTTTATAATTTTTCAATGAGAAGACATGTAATTGCGTTTCATTTGGTGCGATCCCCAATTATTCTCCTATCAGAAATGCCAGATGGAAGGGTAAAAGTCTAGTAACGCCGCCTCGTTTAGTTAATCGAATTACTTGACCCAACAACGGCGCTCTATGGGCCTTCATTCTCGACGAGTTTTATTCGTTTCATCCCGATCGATACAACCTGGATCAGATTTTGTTATATTGTAAGGAAAAAACCGGTGTGACAGTTTTGAGATGTTTAGATATTGTATCATGTCGTTACGCTTCTCTTAAGCTTAAAGCTTAGCAGAGGTAAGCTTCCCTTGTCATAAGAGCTATGATAGTGGCACACCAATAAAACCTGAAATGACATAAACCCTGCCAATCATTTTCAAGATCTCAGGAGATAGAGTGCAGTAACCCGTACACAAAATCTAATAAAATTCTTTAGTTCAATGCAAATTTATTAATAACAGACTTGATAAGTTTTAATTACTTTAAGTTAAAACGAGGAACAGATGTTTGTTAGTTTTTGTTTTATTTAGCCCTTCACCCGCGCAATTATCTCGCAAAATGAAAAGACTTAAACTTCGGCAAGTAAAAGCTCGTCCAAGTTTCTCGTGAAACCACAAAACTTGCGCGCTGGCAAAACAACAGAGGGTCATTTGCTTGACATTCTCCTAAACTCGCGACTGTTTCACCGGCTGATGCTTGAATGTTCTCCAGAGATTTCCTCCAAAGATGTTTATATTATATTCATTCATTTACTTACTACATACTACAAACGCTCACATTTCTAATTAACAAAACAGCTCCAAGTTTTAAGACAAACAAGGTGTATTCCATAAACTATCTCGTACACCAATGAAGGATTGTAGAAATTATGAGTCAGACTTGGCTATACTGGACTACTACTATATTTCTCTTATTTTTGTCTAAGGAGGATTGCTAACCTCTATACGACCTAATCTAATTTTAAAAAGTGCTGTCGAGCGATTTCAGTCAGGGATCTGAGGGATCAAATTCGACCTACGATATGCACTTGAAAGGTTTCCAATTTTGAAAATATAAATAGTGTTCAAAATTTTTTGGCAAATTTAAATCTAAAAATGTCAATGTTTACATGAATTGCATAAAGTTACAAAAAATATATTCCTAAATTCTTTAAATTTTTAAAGTCACAAAATTTTAATTTTACATCATATTTTTGAGTATAAGCTCACAAATTATTAATAGGCTTTAAACTGATAGGTGAAAATTTACTTAGAAAATCTAGGTAAAGATAACAAGGTTAAAATAAAGAAGAAAAATTAAGCTACGTTAAATAGGGCGTATGTAATTATATCCGAAAAGTACCTGCTCTCCGCCCAGCAGAAAGGATCCTAATCTTTATCAGTCGAGGTAGTAAGTGAAGCATTTGCAAAGAAAATAAATATTCCCAACAAAACTTTAAAATAATAATTAAATTGATTCTTTTAGATCTGACCTGACCTGACTTGACCTGACCTGGTTTATAAGTTATTATAGCCTTTTCAACAAAATCTCATAATTAAATATAATAAAGTGTTAGAAGCACTGTGGGGATCTACCTTATAGGGATATACCTTAACGACCGCGCTTATCCGTTCTGTTTACCTACCTATTTGGGGATGACTTTGGTTGTCCCTTCGGATAAATTTGACTGTTCCATATTTTGCCAGAGACAAATTTGGATAAGTTTAGATCTTCCCGTTGAATGTGGCACTGATATGTTAAAAAAAAGACCCAACATTCTTCTGTGGACAGTTGTACTAGATTCAACAGATATTTCACTAAAGACTATTTAATTTTAGTACTAAATATAACACATAAAACAAACAGAAAGGTTAAAATAAGTCATCTAGTGTTTACGATACAGTTTTACAATAAAAATCTAGGATAAATTTTCAAGATTATCAAGAATTTATTAAGGGCATTACTATGAGTAAAAGTGAAAACAAGTAACAAACTAGTTTTTAGCGTGCTGTAATTGTGTAGAGACTTTTCGAGGCAATTTACTTAGCTGCCTCCTCCAAATAGGCGATGACATCTGCCCTATCTTGTGCTTTCTTTAAACCAGGGAAAACCATTTTTGTACCGGGGATGTATTTTTGAGGGTTTTCTAGGTATTCAAATAACGTCTCTTTGGTCCATGTAATTCCTTTGTGTTTGTTGCCGTAGGAGTAAATATATCCTGGAGATGATCCTGTTTTCTTTCCCATGAAGCCGTGTAGATTGGGTCCATTTTTGTGTTTAACTCCAGCTTCAATAGGGTGGCACTGAGCGCACCTTTGGGTAAAGATTTTTTTGCCCTTTTCAGCATCACCAGCTGGTACTCCCATGTTGTCAGTTTAAATAACAAAAATTTTTAAAGAGATTAAAAAAACAAACTATTGTAATGTCAAAGTCATATAAACGACACGAGGTTCAGAGCCCACCAAAATTATGAGTTATTTAATCAATAGATTAATTATGGAAAAATTACAAATGATACAAAAGTTTTGTGAAATTGTGATAAAACTTGATATCATTAAGTGATCATCGCGCACATAAGTGGCGATAGACCTTCCTCTCTTAGAAAAAAGATAATCCTAGAAGATGAACGGCTGAAATTCTGAAAAACCTTTTTTTTTTGCTGTAAAATCTATGTAATGAATGAAACATAAAACAAAACAAACAAAAAATTATCTAAATTATTGTTTAATGTTCATTAGATGGTATTACAATGAAAACTTTGGTTTAACTGAAAAATTTAAGAAGAAATTCAGTAAGATTTACCGGTATTTACTATTAATATGGGTGTTGTAAAATAAAAATACCACAGGTGGCGATCATGTGATATATTTTTAGTGCGCCGTAATTTTTCCTTAAGCACATTTTGTGGCAGTTTACTTAGCTGCCTGCTCCATATAAGCAATGAGGTCAGCCCTTTCTTGTGCTTTTCTCATTCCAGGGGTGTTCATTTTAGTACCAGGAATGTACTGCTTGGGATTTTCTAGGAATGCATTTATTGTATCTTTATTCCATGTAATTCCTTTGCTTTTGCTGGCGGCGGAGCTTTCGTACCCTGGGAGGTGTCCCGATTTCTTCCCGAAAAAGCCGTGTAGATTGGGTCCGGACCTATTTCCACCACCAGCTGCAATAGTGTGGCATTGAGCGCACCTCTGCATGTAGATTTTCTTGCCTCTTTCAACATCACCAGCGGGTTCACCCATGTACTGTTAATTTAGAAAACTAAAATTTGTGAAATTATAGAAAAACCAAAATGATGTAATGTCAAAGTTGAATAAATGACATGAGATGTTCCTGAAGCTGTCACTGATTCAGGGTTTACTGAGTCTATGTGATTGATTTGAGTTTACTGATATATTGTGTGAAAATGTGAAATAATTTAGGTTTCCTTATTGTAAATTCATTTACTAATCTTTATGGAAGAACTTAGGAATGAATAATATTGCGAAATTATAACAAAATTACTGCTTTATCTCTAATCCCGCGGATCAATTTTTGATATGGTCTTTTGCAAAGATCTACAGAGACATTTTTTAAAACCAACTATCTCAATTTTCTCAATAACAATTTTGATTTAAAAAAATTAATAAGACAGATTAATTTTTTTACTAGAGGCAGAAGGATATATTTTTGTAAAAAATTACGTTGATTCTACTACCTCCTTGAGCACAGGGTTTTCTACCCCTAAAATTTAAATAGATAAAGTACTATCACTTTGAAGATTTTTGAATATTTTTTCTGCTAATCTACTTTTTTGTTTTTTTTTTTTTTAAAAAAGATGTCATATTCCTGCTACTGTTGCCTGCGCTACCTTAATGATGCCAATTTTTGATGATTGGGTTATTCGGATAATTTAACAAATCTGCTTATTGGAAAATATGAAAGGCTTTTCTGCAGTTTACTGCAGACCATATTTTATATAGTCAAAAAATGGTTCATATAGAAAAGAAAACTCTAGACTTGTTTATGGAGGATGCCTTGAAAGGCACTTTAAGATTGACTTTAGAATATAATTTCGAACATGTGCATCTACACAGTGAGTTAAGAAATCTAGAAATCCTGAGATACTTGTAATATGTGATATTAGCTATTAATTATCATTATTTTAAAATAACAATACAAAAAGACTGTTATACATTAAACAAATAAAACTTGAGTGATATCTAAAAAAAGGTAGTACTGGTAAACTGTTGTCTAGACTGCAAAAACACTCTTTTTAGCAAAAAAAGATAACGATAGAGTTGTAAGAAATGTTTTTTAAACTTATTTGAAATTTGTTGAATTTTTTGCAGTTTTTATTGCTTAACTGTTGTAAATATACGCAAATGAAACTAGTTTTACACGGATCACATAAAAACGTTTAAAAATCGAATAAAAAAGTAAAATAAAAGCACGTTTCTGAGCAATTCTCACAGCTTTTGTAAAAAATTTCTAGCGCCTCTCTCATTACTGACATTAAGGGTTTAATTGACCAGTCACTATCGATAGAACTCGATGATGAAAGGGTGCCGAAGGCCATAATTGTAGTATTTGGCCCATTTAAATGTGCGCAAGCCAGACACATCGACCATTCACCATCACTGACATTTATTTGAGTAACTCGATTATCACTTTTTGTTCACGGTGGTTTTAGATTTTTTTGTGAAAAGACTCGTTCTACAATAAAAAACGATTGTTAATTCTGTAATTAATCAAGCAGAATCCAATCTTGGAAGAGGTTACTCTTCTAAAAGGCTTTATCTAAGGCCGAATTTATCATGAAGACTGTTTTGAATTCTACAACAGGTGTTACGGTTTATTTTTGTTTGAGTAGATACAGATATAAAGCATTTTATTTTGAATCAAATGGGTACAGTTTTGATTTTTGCAATAAAACAGCATTTAAGTTAACTGTGAACACTCGTTAAATTTTATTGACAGACAATTTCGTAAAATGTAAGAAGCTATTTCGTTGGATGCGTAGCTTTTATGAAGCAGAATAATTAGGAATCAAGAAACATTTTAGTATTTTAACCCCTTGTTATGTTTAGCAAATCAGAAACTTAAGTGTTTTTTAAGATGTGGCATCTGTTTCCGATTTTATAAACACTTAAAATTCCACCGAATTTTTATGCTTCAACTTGAATATATTTTTATGAGCAGAAAATTGAAAAATTTAAAACTGTGGTTGTAATACATTAAAATATTAAAGTAGTAATTGATTTTTTATCACTAAGTTGAATTTGTTTAATTGAAACTTTGCCAATATTTCCATCTAAATTTCTTCAAACTGAGCTATCTTTATGTAATTTGTATTTAAAATAAAACAGCAGGTAATTTTAAAACCAGAATAATTTAAAAAGTATAAATTGAATACAATTTGAATACAAAATGGAAAATGATATTTGCATTTACTTGAAAACAATAAGTTATAATTGGATTCTCGTTGAGCAATGCGTAATGTAAAGTTGTTTTTGGCTATTGTTGAAATTTTTTTTGGAATATTTACAACGAAGATGTTTCAGTCACAACAATAATTTTTTTCCAAAAACAACTGGCACATTTTTTTTAAACAAGTGAAAATTTGGAAACAAATTTCTGAATGCGAACGTAGATATTATCGAGGTGTTCTGTGTTTGGTTGCGCCACCCTCACAAATTTAACTGACAGCAAAGGATATAAATTTCTTCACCACATTCTGTATTTGCTTTTTATCGTCTTGTGTATCAATTCAATTCCACGGTAGAAAAATGGATTCCCGAGCATCATTATATTGATTCATTAAAACTCATCAATAATTCAACAAGTTTGTAAATGAAACAATATCCTGACCTAATTGCAGCTGACATCTGCCTTAATGCCTGACATTTAAAGCGATAAATAACTAAATTTTGAACAAAAACTTTGAAATATCAAATGGTCATGCTTTTCCTAAAATTTCTAGATTCATCTAATGGCATGTGAAAAAATACATTTGCAGAAATGGGTATGGAAATGAAGTGGAATTGGCAATGTCAGCTGTAAAGGCCAAAGTTGCATGTTTAGGTAATTTGCTTAAAAATTGAAATTAGCATTGTTTAAACAGGATGCAACAAAATAACGAAATACAAAATAATGCAGGAAACGATTCTCTGTGTAATCGGAAAGCGTCAGTATTAACTAGCAATTAAGCTGAGGGCGCTGGAATAATAACGAATATGGCGTGTATGGGAGGAGCAATAATTGATGGCTGTATGGGGGCAGACGCAAAAGCATGATTTACTAATCACAAGGGTGGGATTTTTCGTTTTCTGCATTCATAATTGAAACATTTTTCCAACTTGCATTAAGCAAAATTAATGAAAAGTTTCTAGCTTTTGTAGAGTTTCTGGGACAAATTTTCGCTTTTGTGCCGACTTGTTTCTATTAAAGCCTGTTTCATTAATCATAAATGAAAGAATAACCAAATTACTCGGTCCATTTTGCGACAGGAAATGGTAGTGGTTCCGATCTCTAAACCCTCAAAACGATACAGCTACGCAATATTGTTGGTTTAGGTTGATTTAGCGTACAAATTTAGTGCAGAGCCGTTACAGTCCACCGAATGTGAATAATAAATGCTTCTGGTTACCCCATATTTGTAAGAGAACCCTGTTAAACTAATATTAGAGCAAGTCACTTTCTGGTTATACCACGGTTAACGATTCACTTTTCCTTCTAAATTTATAACAAGCTAAAATTTCTTGTTCAATTTTAATTAATGAAATCTATTCATAATTTTACCTTATTTTCTAAAATATTAGCCAGGCTTTTTAAACCCGGCCATACAATATGGATAAAGGGTTTGTATCCTGAAAAGGGTCAGCATTTTGAGTTGAATAGTTGAGTTTTATAATCTACTAGCCTCGTTAATGTTTCCAATGTCAAATTATATTATTTACCAAATTAGCTAATTTCAGGTTTTAGCTGAATGTAAGCTAATTTTCCTTTTTGTGAAAATTTGTCTAAAGTGTGTTAATGATGAAACCATTTGGGAAATTAATGGAGAAAATGATGTGGATGTCAAATTCTGTTCTCGGAAAGTCTCAAATCACATATTAGGGATGTGGGAAATGGTCGCTTCCGTTCTATTACTTACCGTAAAAATATTTCGGAGAGCGATAGCAAGTTTTATGCTCGTATTTTTCGCAGATTATTTTAGCAAACCCACAAAAACTATAAAAAATTTATATTACTCCTATTAACAACCATCTACGTGTTCTTTTTATTAAAAAAAATTTCAGATTTCTTTTATTACTTATAAACGATTTTACACAACGAATTGTGGCAAAATTTATTTTTTATCTTTTTATCTATAGAGGGAATACAGAATTCGTAAAACTTTGCACTCTGTTATTAGAAAACTTTGAAATATTGAAGGGAATATTGATGCTAGTATCTGCGTGTTCTCTGAAAAACGACATCTAGTGTACTGTAGAACTGCTAACAAAATATTAGAATCAATGCTATTACTGACCGAGATATGTAAATTAGCTCTCGCTTACGCTGAGATTGTTTATTTATAAACGAGCATTATGTTTAAAATTAGTCAGACAATACCTCAAAATTATAATATAACACATTGTAAAGACATCTTCAAAGAATAAAAAATATTGTCAGCGATACTTTTGCTATTTCTTAATTTTAAAATAAGCTAATAGATACTTGTTAGTGACATTTTTGCGAAACAAACATAAACATCACAAAAGCAGAAGCAAATTAACTAGAAGACGAGCCGAGCAAGTTAACTAGAAGACCAACTTCCAACAGCAGTTTTGTCCATTTATTTAAAAACCAAATATAGCTCATATTTTTCTGCCAGTTAAAGTATATATAAAATATAAAACTAAATAAAATATAGTCTTAAATAGTAAGAACAAAGTTTGGAACTATTAAAATATTATTACTGTTAGTGTTTAAAGTTTGGTTCAAAAATGTTAACCGGGCGAAACATTCACCATTTTATCTCTTTTAAAATTAGCTTAACACAAGTAAATTTCATAAAGTTAAATTATTACTAATTAGTACAATATACGTACTATAAATCTGTATTTATTTACTTCTTAGAATTTAATTTTTTTAGTAATTAAAGTAGCCAAACGTGAATGTTTTTTTAAACAGGTGTTGAAAATTGTATTGACTCGGCGCTCTCCGCTACATGTAATTTTTTGCTATTAACTACTGGTCTATGAAATTTTCCCTCACATCACAACAATACTTATTATCAAAAACTTAATTTAAATCAAGTTGTAATATTTAAGTTAAAATTTGTCAAAAAATTTGCGTATAAAAAGTATATTTTTTTATGACAATGCTTTATGATACCTTCAGAAATAACCTTAAACCACGTGATAAAATAAAGACAAAATTGAAATATTATTTGATTCACTGGATATAATTATCCTTCTAAAATATATAAAATTTTATTTTATGATCTAACACAAGCCGTCTATGGGTATGAATGCAATGAATGACGTTTGTTGGTTGTCAAATGTCCAAATTAAAAAATAACAAGATGGCTGATGCTGAAAATTCATAAAAGAGTTAATAAATTGATTAATACTAGTTAATATAATTAATAATTAAAATTATTGATAAAAATGAAGGGTTATATACCCGGATCACTTTTGTAATAATAAATTTCAAAGTTCAACCCAAAATTTTGGCTTTGTGAATTATGTTATATAACAACGTCAACATGACATTGTTATATAACATGACCTACGTTATAAAATTCCGAATTTTCAGTGAAAAACATAATTTACAAAGCCAAAATTTTGGGTTGAGTTTTGAAATTTATTATTACAAAAGTGATCCGGGTTTAGTTTACTTTAGCTGACCACACTAAAAATCATAGTAAAGTAAGTTTGTTAAAATTTGAATTGTTTTTGAATTTTTTATCATAATAATTATTATTATTATTATTAGCTAATTTCTAACTACAGGCTTTTTATAAATGATTGTAACAACGTAGGTGGCTGTGGAGATTTTTGATATCACGAATATTCATTGTATTGTTCTATTTACGCAACGGAACATTGGAAAATGGTTTCTGGAGTTACTCATTTGTCTAATAATAATTATAATAATAGCTAAAGTTTTTGTCTTTAAAAGACAGAATATTTTTTATTATTTTCACAGCCGCCTACGTCCTTCCAATCATTTATAAAAACCCTGTACGGCCGATGAAATTCATACAATGCGCGCCTCCGGAAATGACAGATTGCGAAATCCTTACAAGATTTAATACCAGAAAAATCTCGAAAAGTTTATGATTTTACCTATAATCGTTACTTGAAATAGTCCGACTAACATAAAGCCACATATTACTCTGAAAACTTATTGCTAGGATATTTCGACAATTTGTCAAACAATCAAAATATGAGTTTAACACGATGAAGCCATTCTTCAATTTTGAAGAAAGCAGAATTAAATATTAACCACAATATTCAACTCCAAAACTATACCAAACTAGTTGCTTTTTTAAAGAAAAAAATGCTGGATTTAAACCGAAAAAAGCATGAATTTTATCAAAAGGAACAAATGGATAACTTCTTACAATCTCACATAATGCTCCTAATAAACAATATTTGGCGACAAAGCTAAAATTTTTAGTTTTTTTATTAGAAAAATTATACTAAATTGTTATCGTAGGTTATATTGATTATAGGCGTGTCTGAGGCCTGTCGTTGTGATAAAATCATTAATTTGACAGTGACAGATGTAAAAGATTTGGCCTCCGCTATATTTTTATTTGGACATTTGCAGAATGTATATGTTTCTTCAAAATGATATAGAAATAAATAGATTTATCTTAAATACCAAAACTGCAAAGCGCAAAATGGTTATGGAAAAATATAAAATTGGATTGGCACTACAAGAAATAGCTATCTTCTTAAGTCTGCCTAACTCTAGTGAATAAACAGGGCACTGTCTCCGGCATACATTAGCCACTTTGTTGGTGGACAATGGAGGTGACATTTTAGCCTTAAAAAGACATGGGGGTTGGCCATCCACGGCTGTCGCAGAAAGTTATATGAAAGAATCTATGGAGACTAAAAAAAAGCTATGAAAATCCTAACACCTATGAATAATATTGACAATAACCAATCCAGTAAATCAATAACTTAGAAAACATAAATTTTAGTAATGTTATTGAAAAAACTTTCAGTACTACGCATTTTGCGACTCTAAATATTAATAACATTACAACAAAAGAAGCAGAAATCACTAGTGCCTTAAAATTTGAAAATTGTAATTTTATTGTGAATACAAAAAAAAACTAGTTCACGTTTAAATTTTTTTTATGCTTTTTGCTTGAAGATAAAGCATTATATATTATTCGGAGTAGAAGATTTTTTTGTACTTCGCCCAGTTGTCAGCCTCAATTGCGTCTCGGCCTTCAATCTCTGGAGTCACCCGAAGACTCACTTCTATTCCTAATGATATAATTTACTATTTTTTTAACTAATTAAATTCATGTGTAAATACTTTAATGTTAAAGTAACTCATAGACGAGAAATCTACCCCTACATAAAACTGTCACTTTACAGTATCGGTGCTGTAAATTGACATTTAACTGATGTTTAACTGATGAGTAATACCTCATTTTGTCTTATTCTATAAACAGTGCAGTGTTTATTTTCACCATTAATCATCAGTTAACTAGTGCATTTTTTTCATTCAAATATTAATTATTAAAGCTTTTATTAAAAAAAATTTACTAATACTCTCTTTTTTGTATTAATTCTCAAAAAAAAAGAGATTTAACATTACTTATCCTGAGAATTAAAAGTACCAAAGTTATAATCAACAATAGACAGCATATGCAGGTAAATAATGCAACTTGATAACATCAAATGTGGCATTAATAATCTAAGTAAAGTTCGACAGTTTCAGCTCGAGGGTTTTAGTCCTCGATTATTAATGCTTGGATTGAGTCAAATTGCAAAGTATTAACAGAAATTTAGGCCAATCTATAATAAGTTAATTTATTTTTATTCTAATAGTAATTATTTAGAAAAAAATCTATATTTTTTAAACTTTTAACATTTTTTTCGCTACCTTAATTCCATACAGGATCGATAAGGCAAGTCACGTACAGATTAACACACTCGTTAAATATTGGCACGCAGAATTATATTTTTCCACGTTCATCAGATTCGGTTCGATTTATTCGGGTTTTATGGCTGTTTGTTCGTTATCAATTTTGTACACAGCGAAAAAAATACGAAAATCCAATGAGAGGGTTTCGTTTCTAAAATCTCGTTTGATTTATGAAACCGATGGGTTGTAAAATAAAATTATAAAATCTTGATCGGTTAAGAAATTGAAAATTTCGGGGGTTATAAGACAATGCGTATAGCACGTAACAGGTTGCAGGGGTGTTTCCTGCTTTCGCAGTAATCGTAATCGATCCGATGCAATCTTGAACCAGTCTCGAAGTAGTTGTTGTAAAACCTCGTTGAAGACATTTGTTTTATATTGTTTGGACGCTCTTAAAACTAATTTAGAACTTAATATGGAGGTAGTGCAAAGTTAAATTAAATTAAGTCATGTGTGTGCGCTTTATTCACTATAGAGAAATTGCATAATACAGAGAATTTGTCGATTTACTATCATACAGAGCTTCGATTTAATTAAATAAAGGGATAAAGTCAAACAACAAGAAATTTGAATGGTAGTGAACATAAACGATTAGTTGTAGAGCTTTTCGAAACTCATCTCCGTTTATGAGGAATTTGATGAAACTGTTGATGTAGATTGGGATTGTTATTTGACCCTGCTTTACCTAAAAAGATTTACACTTTGGTTGTTTTGAAAGAGACTTTGACAACTCCAAATCGAAATTTCTGCTTAAAACGATTTACCAGTGAAATGAGAATACGCCTTTATTTCTTGTTAAACAGGTTGAACTTTGAAAAGATTAAAGTGTAATTTTTTTAAAAGAAGGGTCGAAGGGTTGCGAGAGGAGGCGAGTAATAAAGCTTTTATTTTCCACGCTTTCTCTCTCGTAAATGTTAGTACAGACTGCACACCACCTGATGCATCTTTAGTCCCTGTCATGGTTTCACAATCTAAAGGCTTTCCTGTCCTTATGCAAATGCTCTCACGAAGGTTATTTGAATAGATGGCGAATGTAAACGTAGTGTTAGTGGGGTCAATTGAAATTGCTCTTCACGGATATGTATATACCCAACTAAGATGAGAGATTATCGCGAGATAATAATGTCAACATACGCAAATCGTGAGGCTCAACGTATATATTATTTAGTAAAAACTTTAAGTAAACACGTGTAAGTTTGAGAGTTAGTTGAGCTTGGATGTTAATGATTCCCAAAAGTGATAGCGCTGAGCAATTTTCGGCAAATTGAATCTCTCATGCATACAAACCCTCCCATTTTATAACTAGTCCCAAAAGATAAGAAATTTATTTGCGTTATCTGAATGAGAAAGTAACGACAACTCAAATCTGATTCAAATAGAAAATATTTTGTCCTTTTTCTAGTCTTATGAAATATTACAAATGAAATAGATTCTTTTAACCGAAAAAGTATAACTGTAATGTGCTCATAGAATTTTATGCCATTGTTTCTTTATTGTTGTGTTTTATCCTATAACATTACCATTTTCAGCCTCTGCCATTATGATTCTATATTTTTCATTTCCTGTCCTTTTCGTATTGTGATGTTTTTTGTCATTTCGTGTCTTTTCCTATATTTTCAATTTCTTAAACCCATTCACGTTCGATTTTTATCGTCAAATGTTATATTCCAACTCACCCTATTTTCCACTAGTGATTTTTCTATTACCAAAAGTAATATCTCTAGGCTATACAAAAACCACCAATAAAATTTTCATTTCAAAAATGCTACATTTAGATAAAAAAAAAGGTTTAAAAAGTTATAGGTACATCAACTAGAGGTTTTCAATTATCATTTTTTGAAGACATAAAAAACAGGTAAATATTAAATATAAAATGTTTTTTTATAAAAAAAATTAAAGTAATTTGTTGAAATAATTATAACGGCAGTAAATAACTGTAAATAATCAACCAATGTTAAAAATAAAAATAAAACACTTCAAATCTTTGTTACAACGTATACACAACCAATTAAGTCTTAAATTTTTATGCACAATCCTACAGAAAGTGGGGCATCTACCGCATAATTTACAAAACACGAAGTCAAAGAAAATTTTGACTCATTTATTATTGTTTTATATATTCATTCAAACAATAATTTAATAAACAAAAGTTTTACACAAGCACTTTTTAATATGACTGGTTATAAAAAATAAAATATGTATATTTTTGTTGTTATTTATTATTTAACCGAAATAGAATATTCATTTTAAATCTACTGTTTAAACAAGATACAAATTTTTTATTATTTTTATGTTGAAATAATAGGATTTAATTGTTTTTGCAATTTGGTCACATGTGCATTAATTCAAATTGTTTTATGCAACAAATGTTTACAAAATATATTTTGTATAAATTTTGAAATAAAACATTTGAAATTTATAACAATTTTGTAATTAAATACAAATCGCCGAAAAATATGTTACCAATGCTTTTATGGAAAACCTAATATTTTTGTGTTTATTGAATTAGAACAAATTTAATTGCCCAACTTTTTTTTAAATTTATTTGATCTAGTCATAATTTATGTACGAGTATTTAACAAGGTTTAGAATAAAGGAATTATATCTGAAAATTGTAATTTAATTAAACTGTTAAGTCAATCCCGCTATTAATTTATTAATACCGAAGATTAAAATTGAATTATTTTTATTGTAATTCCTGTAAATTACTTGCTATACGTGCTTTTTGTATAGCATAAATTTTGCGGTTTGCAAAACTTTGGTCATACGTGTCAAAAACGCAGAGACAAACCAGAACCAGTCAGAAATTTTACGAGGAACGAGCAATTTCCAGATCTTTCAAAAAAATTTTTACAGCCGAAACCAGATTCGTAGTTATTTCTTGCAGAGCTTTAATTTTTTTAACCAATACTGACCGCCTCTAGCGTGAGATTTCTAGACTAAACAAGTCTTCGGTCGATGCGAATATTTTAAAAATCATATTAGTAGGTATTTCAGAAATCAAAACTGATATTTTATGGAGTTAAAATTTTTAAAGTAATTTAAAAGCACTCTGTATAAACAAGTAAGAGGGCGATGACCAAACAGTTATACTCAAGAAAATAATTGAATTTATTAAAAGTTATTGTTAAGTTAGGTATTCGTGAATAAATTTGAATGTAGTGACTGTGTAATGTGTAATGATGTGTAATGTGTAATGTGTCACTGATCAACTAAATTGAAATCGGGCCCTTACTGCTTTATTATTTTAACTAAACGAAATTAAATGCACGTTACAGGAATAACATTAAGTAAGTGACATTTGTGTTTACATCTCTGACATATATTTTTTTATTTAAAAATTGTAATATTGTATCTTTGTTTTGATATATTTAACTGAAATGAAATTTTTAATTTAAATCTATTGTTTGAATTATTAGCTAGAATTTTTATTATTATTTTCATGCTAGAGTAAAAGGATTAAATTGTTTTTGTATTTTAGTCACATATGCATTAATCCAATTTATTTGATATTTTATGCAACGTGCGATTACAAAATACATTTTATACAAAATATAATAGAACGTCAAACAATTTCTAGTATTATTAATAAATTAAATATAAATTTAGAAAAAATATCTTAAAGGGACAGTAAACCAAAATTTCATAAAAGCGTTTAAAAATTCTTAAAAAATATTTAAGATTAAAAATTAAAACCGCATGTCGCTACGCCTTTTGGTTTTTGAACAGCGAAAGAATAAAATTGAACGCGTGACGTCATATCGACTTTAGACTGAGCAAGCATTTGTGTTTTTTTTGTTTGTAGTTACGGACAATTATCGAAAATGCCAAACTGTTCTAACGTGACACTGCATAATTTTCCAAAAAAAGAAAAAAATCCGATGCGATATGAAACTTGGAAAATATAATAAATAGACCAAATTTCAAGCCCAATCGCAATCATATCGTTTGCAGTAAACATTTTAAAGGTGATGATTTTGTTGGGAACTATAAAAAGAACGTCATGCCTCAGCGGAAAGTCGTAAGAAGATTATTAAACACAACGATTTCTTCTTTGCATCAAAGAGAAAACAAAAACAACAAAAAAATTACAGAACGGTTCTCAAATTCCTTCAACAACATAGAAGAAATGGACGCTACAAATCTTTTTAAAATTATATTATGGCGCGACAAATTTAAAGAATTTAAACTTAAAACTATGTTCTCAAATGCCTCGTGAAACGTAATACAATTATTTTCACTTTTCACACTATTTATAAGTTTGTTCTACACACAATGTAAATATTCTTTGTGTTGGCGCCTACACTGAGATGTTCCGTTTAATCTTTCAATATTTTCGTCGTTTTGCAGATTAGTTGAATTTTCTTTTAGCTGACTTAATTCTTTTCGGTATGTCTTGGTAAAAAGCCAAACGCCATAAAAAATGTTTAATGACAGGACATAAACATATGTCATATCTGATACATAGACATATTTCAAAGCACATCAGACAGAACGTACATACATACAACTAGTGTGCTGAGTCTCGATGTCGGAATGACGTCACAATCATACACTTTGGTCTTTAATATTTCCAAAACTGCAAATCGCACGTATGTACCTGTCGTTTGAAGATTTGTTCTTAGAATTTTTTTTACTATATTTTTGTTTTTTCTTACACAACCTCTTTAACATATTTATAGGTATAAACATTCTTTATCACTGGAAATGAGACGGTCAGGCTGACTAGGGTGGTAATAATATCACAATAGAATACAGATTAGAAACTCAGTGTTTTACATAAAGTACAGATTCTCCATTTTACAAAATTTTTGAAATAACAAATAATGCAGATATAACCCTATTATTCTAATAAAACAACTGGTTATTAGGAACTTTTAATTTTTGTGGTAAATTCCAGTGGAAATTTAGTGGTATACGTTTTTTTGCTTTTTGCTATATTCAGTTTTTGAGAATTCTTTGGTAGTCCTAAAAATTTATAACATATTGGAAGACATTCTTTGGTAGCTATGAAAATCGTAGAAAATGGAATAAGGAGAGAGAGAGAGTATCTATATAACGAAAATGTTAGGTTCTTTGTTGAGGTACAAAGCACCTTTTATGTTTTATTTTATTGTTTTATTCTGTTGAACACCAGTGATTAAAATTAGTAGAAAAACTGTATAAAATCAAAAATAAAAATTTTTATGTAGTCCTGGAAAATCGGCGATACCTAGTCAAAATGATGCAATGCCAATTTCTCAGAAATATATTTTTTATAATCTTGAAATATACTGATAATCTGATGGTAGTCACGCGGTGATTTGAATTAATCCCCAACAGTAATGAGAAAGGTTTTTAGTATTATTTTTTAGTAGACCGAGAAATTTATATCATACTGGAAAACATTTTTTATATTTATTAATATTCGGTGAAAATGTTTTATAGTTTTTGAAAAACTTTGTAATCTTAATATATATTTTTTGAAATGTGGATATTTGGTGTCTTTTATTTTTAAAACTACTTTAATAATGTGTAATAAATCGTAATTTTCTTTTTGAAAAATTAGATTAATCTAAACTGAATATTTTATTATGAAATATAAGTGTAATCATTTAATTAAAGTTAAACACAGGTACCTTAAAACGAAGAATCTTCTAAAAAAAATTTCACTACATTGTACAATATTTTTTTTAATTTTTAACAATAATAGGTAGACTCTACGTCCTCTACGCTTCATCGATTGAGTCGTTTTTAAATATATGTTTTTTAACGTAGATGACCGGAAAACTTTGAATTTTCTGGTCATGAAGATAGACTAGGATAAGTTTTGATAAAATATTTTTTACAGACTCGTACTTGTTTTTATGTTTTTTTAAAAGTACACTTAATAAAACAATTTTTACAATTTTTGCAATTATGGCAAACATCTATTTCGAACTAACTTCGAGCTTTTTAAATATTTCATTAAATTTTCAATGAGTTTCTTGATTCAATCTTGACATGACGGCAGCATAGAGTAACACGATCCAGAAGAGAAATTTAAATAAATAATAATTTTGATGACAAGTGTTGAAATAAAGAAGGAAAGATGTGAAATGAAAACTGTTCAAAGCAATTTTTTTACAAAATCTGAATAAATATAAGTAGCAGAAAATGTAGAAAATTGTTTACCTGAAATTTTAACACGTTTTTACATTTTTTGTTTCTTAAAAAACTATTTAAAATTTTTGTATTTCTAGAAAAACTAATCAAGCGCTTAAAGAAGCTGCTGGGAGCGCTTTTAGAATGCGTTTGTTTGTTTTTCTAATCGGATTATTGATAATAATTTAAATTAGATACGAATATTTTTTAAAATTTTAAGATTTTCTATTTTTGGTTTTAATAAATACACATTACAACAGCAACATAAAAAAAATTTTTCTTAATAAAAAATAATTGCAATTTTTTGATTACATCTTGTTTCGAGCTTTTGCAATAAGCTCGTATTGCCATTGGATGCAGGTACACACATTGCTTGCAAATGATTGTCGGTAACAGAGCTATTTGACATCGATCGTAATCTACTACGCTTACGGGAATAATAATCCCTAGCAGTAGTGCATCAAGTAATTGATTTGAACAATTTTTGTAGACTTGAGTTTTTGGTTGAAAAACCTACTAACCAATTTAATTTTTTCTTGTTACAGAAAGTAAAGGAAACGAGAGTAGAAGAATGGTAGACATTACGAGAGACAAACCGATAAAAGTGGCAGTCAGGGTAGTTGTGCCTGTACGAGACCATCCTAAAGTAAGTTATAATTACTTCGTTTCTTAATTCTTACTTCGTATTCTCGCCGTAATCGCAGCAATTTAATTTCAATTAAGAAACGCAATCTTATTTCTTTCATCACGGAACTTTTTGTGGTAAGATTTAGTCATTTTGAAGCAAACCAGTGTCGTGTTTATTTTACTTGCAATAATAAAATTGTCTTGAGAGTAGTATTCAAAGGCCGAACTAGAATATAAACTGCACTATGTGGGGTCTGTGTAATATTGTAGCCGTGTTGAACTTAACTGGGTAAATAAAACTGAACAAATCTTAGGGAGTTTGCCAGTCCCATGTGTACTCACTTTAGACTTACAGGAAGTTATGCGAGGCATTGTTATAGAAAACAAATCCCTACAATCATGATTTACTTCGATACACTAAACTCTTACAAATGGTAGAGCTTTTAAACTTTTACAAGTTTTTTCGGACATTAAATATTAAAAGCGGATATGGGAAGTTTTAATCGAGCAACGACGTTGACCATTACTTCTAGTTAGAAAGTTGAAATAACTTTCCGAGGTCTTCATACTTTAACGAAAAGCTTTCTTAAGGAATTACTTGTACTCCAAAAAGTTGAACCAAATTAAAAATAAACGTTCTAAATCAAAAGACTTTGTATGCAACGCTGAAAGCATCAGAACTTAAACTTTTAAGAAGGTACAGCAAATTCTCTCAACAAGGGATAATTTCATTTACTCTTTTTATTTTAAGAAAAGTTTTTGGTCACTGAGAGAAACGGAAAGAGTTTAAGGCTCAAAATTACCAAGGTGGCCAATTCTAACAATGAAATTTGATGGAAATAGTTTTGTTTCTTTCCTAGAAATCGGGTTAAATCATTGACTACACCTATATAATTAATATTTAAAAGACACATTCTCAAAATTTTAAAATTTTAAAAGCTTTCTAGAACAAAAATGTCATAAGATATTGTTATTTCAGAAATGATAAATGATTGCAAGTTGTCAATACAAAAATTTATTTATTATTTATAGTAGATATGACGTCGAGGTATAGTATCAATTTGTGACGCCCAAAATTATAACTTGATGATATAATGTTAGGAATGTGGAACGGGCAAACAACTACTTAACTTAGCCAACGTTACGCATTTATTAATTTTTTATCGGGGCTCATTAAAATAGTTACACAAAAATAAAAATCAAAATTAATTAATAAAAGCTAAAAAATTAATTAATAAAAATAAAAGCTGACACCCTTGTTTTGTTCTGACCTCATTTGATGTGAAAATAGAGATTTCAGTTTTTAACTTTATTTAAATTTTTGTGTTTTGTAATTAATAAATTTGAAATGTTGTCTTAGTTAAGTCGCTATTTGCCCATTTCACATTCCCAACATTACATCATTAAATTATATTAAAATAATAATTAAAAAAAATCTTTTAATTATATTATTGAGTGCACAGTGGCGAAAAAAAAAATATTGACCGTCAATATGTCAAAAAATGTCACACATATTTTTTTTTAATTTTTTGATATTTTTAAGAAGTCTTCAGCATTAAGAAGAATATTAAGCTAACTGATAAAAGAAGTAGTGACAGGAACCGACAACTTAATGCCAAAAGTAACAATGGTCACAATTATATTTTGCTAACTGTGTCTAAAGTTTATTGACAGTGTAGATAACCCGATAGACATTGTTCGGTCCAAAATTTAGCAATTTTTTTGTGATCGTTTTGTAAATTTGGGAAAAAATAATAGAAATGTGTAAGAAAACTCTAACTAAAAAAAACTTACTTTTGAATTACCATTGTGTCTATTGATGATTATGACCATGGATATTTATTTTGAGAAGCAGTTCATTCTGAAGTACGCTAATGGGAAATCTTTTATACAAAATAAATCTTAAAGATTACATAAAATAGATTTTTAAATTAAATAAACAGAAATTAATATGTTTATTTAGTTCAGAAAAAAAATTAAAACGTTACTCTCGCGTTTACTAATCAATGGCGTTAGACTTTAAATAAAAACGCTTACAGCAGCAATCTAACAGGTGTTTAGTGTTAATTTGCTTACTGTATTTACTCCTTTTTATTAACTTATGAAGACAAAATGAAGCTAAAATTACTAAGTTTAGACCAGGGCCGGATTATAGTTGTTAGCGCCCCTAGGCTAATCTTACTTTGAGCCCCCTTCCCTTTTCTTAAAAACTATTTTATAGGAAAAAAGTGCCGCTTTTTTTATTTTATATAATTTACACTTAATTGTTTTTAAGTAAAAACGTAAACACAAGTATTTATTAAATTAAAAAATTAGAAAATTACAAATATAAACACTAAATTTTAAATTTCCGACACTTCATAGAAGCAAATTCTTTTATGACTTCATCAAAATTACCATTTTTAACCAAATCTGACTCAATAGCCAAAAGTGAAAGATAGATCAGTTTCTCCTGCCTTAATAGACTTCTAAGAAAATTTGTATACGGTTAAGTGTCGAAAATGATCTTTCTCTCAAACAATTTGTAACAGAAATGCATAAAAAAATTCGCAGCGCCACATCAACATTAGGAAATGTTGACATAACTTTGTTGTTCCGAATTAATTGAAGCATTTAGTCCACACTTAAACTAGTTGAACTAATATTCTTCAAAAAATATTTAAACTGTACCTAGACATTCATAAAAAAAATATATCGTCTACATCATTCGAAAAAAGTTTTGTCTAACATTTTTTAGAACATATTAAAAGACTCACTCAAACTTTATATTATTCAATTTAAGCAATTTGTTTTTCAGTTAATACAAAATTTGTTACAGATAATACATGCCTAATAAGTGTAAGCATTAATAAATGAATTCTACTTATATTTTTACGATTTATTTTGGAAGGTTTATTTATACTGTAGCTTAAATTGTGTGTAAATAGTACAATTAAGTACTTCTCAGTAATTGAAATCGCCAGTATATGGTTTCAAAAATTTTGTGAATTCTACAAAATGTTGTTGTTAGCATATTTTTATTAAAGCTGTCTCATGGACTTATCCTCTTTTGTAAGTAAATTATTTGAGTATGCCTCAATCTACGACGTATAGGTTCGTGTGAATTTGACATTTGACAGAACATATACGAAACATTTAAATAACTAAAATATTATAATTTTGGGAATTAAATTTCAGAAAACTTTGTTGCTGTAACAGAATTCAGTACAAGAAATTATACCCAAAATTTAAATTTCTTAGCTATTGAAGAAAAGTGTGAAGATAGAAAGAAAGGCAGAAGATAGAAAAGTGTGACATTCTTAATACAATACGTTTTATGTTCGTTGTATTTTAGACCACGATGTAGAAAGAGAGCAATAAAAACGTGAATCTTTACTTGCGTTAAAAGGTTTTATTACAAAAAGGGATAAGACTGTGAGACAGACTGACTTTACTGATTAGCATGAGTGATTTTGTTCCAAAACTTTTTTTCTAAAAAAATATTTTATTTTTTATTTATCATAGGTATTTTTTTTGTTAAATGTGTCCCTTTTTTTCTGGCGCCCCCTTTTTGCTGGCGCCCCTAGGCTACAGCCTAGATAGCCTATTGGGTAATCCGGCCCTGGTTTAGACTACAGTTATGCGCTAGCGTCTTTTAACATTGTTACAAAAAGAACTTGCAAAGTACCAACATTATTATTATTATTTTTGAAAAATAGTGAATTTCATGACAAATAATTTTAACACAAGCCTTTTACATGAGTCAAATCAAAGAACGGAATTTATATATTTTTGAGATGCTTACCTATTGTGCAGGTAGTTCTTTGGTTTTTAGTAGCGTTCCCGAAATGACAAAACATATACTGTAATTTTTAAACAGTAAATACCTAAATGTAAATTTAAATTTATATTTAAATATAAAAACATTTTAACGCATTATGTATCAAATTTTAATATTTTACAAAAAATCTATATGTTAGTTTATTAAGCACAGTCGCGGTTTTTGAAAGTAGGGCCTTAAATTTAACAACACTTAAAATGATAGTGGTGTCAAAATATTAAATAAAAAATGCTTACTTTTTTAATTTAAATTATTTTTACCAAATTTGATGAAAATTACTCCCTTGGATTTTTTATGAAAGTGAGGTTGATCCAATGACAGGGACAAATAAAACAAAATGACTTTAATCGGCTAGTTTCTTTCGTATAATGAACATCTTCAGGACAAAAGTAAAGTTAATTAAATCGTTTTAAATTGAAAATTGTAAAAATAACACAGGACATATCACCCCTGGTGATGGCAAGGCAAGACTGATTAACTTTACTTTTGTCCTGAAGATGTTCATTATACGAACGAAACTAGTCGATTAAAGTAATTTTGTTTTATTTGTCCCTGTCATTGGATCAACCTCACTTTTATTATTTTTACCATAACAGATAGACAACGGTTTAGACTGAATTGTGTCATATGCTGTTTACAAGATTTTTTGCGTTTTGTAAAAAATTAATACGTTTAAGTATTTAGGCGTTCTCGGGAATGATGCATAAAATTTCAGACAAATTTTGAAATAAATTATTAGATAAAATAATGCTGTTTGATGAAATAGAAATATTGTTTTATTCTTAAATGAATTAAATGTACAAGAACCTTGAAAGCGTTGAATTTTTTGCTGTTCCCAAGACGTTTCCAAAATGACGTTTCATGTATGTTTCGTAAAAAATCATACTGCAATAAATTAATTTCTACAAATATTGCTTTGTTAATGTGCGGCTTAAACTATTGAATGTGAATAATTTGTGCTTAATTATTTTAATAAAAAATAATAAATTTAAAAATTTAAAGAGATCCAAAGCAAGCACGTTTGCGATTTTGTGCTTTAGCAATTATTAAGCAGTATACTTTTATACAAAAAGTATACTTTTTGCTTATCAATTAAAGCTTCGGGGTAAAAACACACTTTAGTTAATCGAGTTCTAAAGTTTGAAAGTCACTATTTAATAGAAAGAAAAAAATAGTAGCAGTTTCAAAGTGATTTACTATAATTATCTCGTTGTGTGTTAACGAGTTTCAATAAGTTGAGTTAATTAAATCAATTTGGTAAGTTTAATTGCGTTAACAGGATGATAAATCAAGACGTCAGCGATTTATCCTGTGATAACAAATCATTTACTTGATTAAGGTATTAAATGTGGTTTAATTAGTCGTGATTCCGTATGTGTAGAATCGCTTAGATTTTTTCCACCGATCAATCACGCGGATTGGATATCTGAAAAAAGTGATTTTCAAACAAACAAATCTATTTATATTCCTGCCGATGATTTATCTTGTTTGTTATCAAACAGAAATGTAGTAATAAATATCTCCAAGTACGGCTTAATCCTATTAAGTTATTAAGATTCTTCAGGAAGCTGAGACTTTTAACCCAGTTTGTACATACATACAAACTTAAATATTTCATTCTGTCAGAAAAACATGCTAAACACTAACACTTGGTCCATATGCCAGCAGAACTTTGTAAAAATACAACGCATTGTTTCAGAGATAACCTGAATAATTTATAGCTTCGTTTGGAACAACCGACTTCAACTTCCCATTCAAAACAGGAAAATCTTCATATATATTAGGAAAGCTGTAGATCAATATTTTTTTCCAAATCAAAAGCGGCACCCAGACAAAAAAAAATTCCGAAGTTACGACTATTTGACGGTATAAAATTATAATGATATTTTTATAGCGCAAAAGCTAGACCTAAAATTTAAATATTCTATCTCCAAAAAAGGGGAAGAACGTTGCAGTTGGTAATAAAATGTCTTTACTCGAAGTAGTGACAAGTACTTAGAATAAGTGGACTTCCAGAGAAGAAATTTATATTCATACAAATTTTCTCAGATGACAGCGTTATTCCAACCTGTTATTTATGTTTGATTCAAATAACAAAAACATTTCCTATATTTACACCAGGAAAAGATATATTTTTTGTCTAGTTATTTTTAAGGTATATGCTTGTCAGGTGATATTAAATTAACATATTATTCTGACGCAAAATACGTTTATTCACTTTTTGTCAAATATAAAAATATTTTTTACAGGAGCTTTTTTTTGATACAGTAAAACTTCAATTGTCCAAAAACATTTTACAGTGTTTCTAATTTTTTTTCAATTTTTTGTCAATTGAGAAACAAGATATTGATCCGTCTTTAATAACATAATGACCCACCAAATGTAAAAATCATTTGAAATCTTATAAATTTCAATTTAAAGAATTAAAATCAACTGAAAAACATTGTAAATCCTGTGTTATCAAATATGTTTTGGATTTACACCACGATGATATTATATTCTTTTGTGTATATGTTTAGAGTCAGACTGAAACTAGCAAAACACCTTTTTTGTTAGAAAAGTGTGAATGTTAAAAATGAATTTTAAAACAAAAAAATGGATTAATTTCAGATTAAATTAGGCCAAAACTCACACTCTCACATACGATGCTACTGACACTAATTAGGGCACTTAAATTCAGTTGTCAGTAAAATTTTCGTCAGTTATTTCAATTTTTTAATCAACTAGTGAATTATTTATTTAGTTAATGTAAGGGGGAAACAGTCTTCACAACAGTCTTCTTATTTATTTAGTTATTACTAAATATTTTATATTAGACGACAAATTTCCTTCTTCTACTTGATACATTTCTCTTAACTTTGTATAATAACTTTGTTTTGAGAAAATACATTTGTAGTAAATTAAATTTTTGAAAAAAATTAAATGTTTTTATAATAATATTTTTTTTGTAAACTACTACTAGCGCCAGCAGTCCGGGTTGGGGAACCTCTAGAGATAGCATGCCTAATTTCAAGTATCAAGAGTCAAAATTATCGTTTAAGTGTTTTAAAAAAATATTTTTTTTCAGTTATAGTTTATATTTATATTAATCAATATATAAAAATACTCAAACTGGGCAATAACAAAATCCATCTCGTCAGCATTATTATTTATTTACGACAAACATATCGTAAAATTCAGTTATTTATTAAAATAACAATTAAAAATAATTTATGAAAGCTAAAACATGTGAATATATTTTATTACAAAGCACTTTTAATAAAAAATTAGTCAGATCTCAATCAAAAAAATATGTCCAATTAAAAGCAATCAGAAGTTAGAGTTCTTTAACTTTTTTCTCTTTCAACTTTTTTATTGTATTTTTTATACATCCTTCTATACAATTATAAATAGTTGTATCTCAAATATCGAGTGTTTAAATTAGGATATCTTAAATGAATAACCAAATAAACATAATAAACAATATCTCGATATCCCGACTTCTTGCGGCTACTGAACCTGGCAAGTTCTTTTTAATTAAAGTCTGACTGTTTATTTTATATTTATTAACACAAAAATTATAACTAATAGAAACTTTACTAAAACACTTTGACGATACTTTTAACACTTGATCTCCCGCAAGCCAGAAGGTTTCTTCCTGATTAACTCTCCCTAAACGTTCATTAACAAACTGCGTAGGATAAGTAGTGGTAAACCCCCTATCATAAAAATGATATAGCATCAACTATTACCCTATCATCCTGGTTTTTCTCTATTACGTCGGATAGCCACATTTAGAAGAGCAAACAAACCCCTTGAAAATTGAAATACCGAAAATATTTGATAAAGAAACTGAACATAAAATTTACAAATAAACGTACGAATAAAAGTTTCTTCAGTGGTTTAATTTTGTTTTAGCGTTTGTAGAAGATTAAAATTGGCTCTCAGCTTTGTACCTAATAATATTCATTTTGCTTTTTTATTAGTTTTAGATCTAGTTATTTTTTTTTAATTGAACGTTTTTTGAATGTGACACAGTAGATCATATAAATCATCTAAAAATTATTATTTTTCACATCCGTTTCTATACCTTTTAATTGCGTTAAGCGAAAGAAATTACTGAAAACCAAGTTAAAGAAAATTTGCTTGAACTTTAAAAATAAGACTGCTGAAGATAGCAACTTGACGAAGTAAAGCATTTAGAAGCATATCTTTGCTCTTCTACTGTATTTTATTTGGGTAATTACTTTCAGTTTTGCTGTTAAATTTTATTAAAAAATTCAATCTACACCGTTTAGAAAGATATAAGGTAGTCTTTGGATTTTGCTTTAGATCATTTATTTTAATAGTTTAAAATAGACGTGTAGTTTTTCTCTTTTAAAGTATTTTATCCAATTTCGTCAATAAAAGTGACATTTTACGTCAAATTTGAACATAAGGTAACGCCACTTTTCACAACTGTTTTGTCACAGCTATGTAAAGTAGTTACGTAAAAATATTACACAACTGGCATTTTTCAAATTTTGTATAGGCAACGGCGTTATCTTTTTCTCGACTTCTCAGGTATTAAACTACCTACGGCACTATTTGCAGACTCCTCAACATCAGAAGGTAACTCTAAATCGCTGCCTGAAGACATCTTGAACAATTTTTGGCGAATTCTTTTGATCTGTTACTAGTTTGTTTTATTTTGTTTTTTTTTGCTTTTGTTTGTTTTCATAGCAACGATGTCTAAGACTATTTGATGTCAAATTAATGTTTTAGTTTAAAAATCAAAAAAATACGAAATGGATAAAGTTTTGTACTTATGAAAAAGTCCAATTTTATTAGACTCTTGGAATTTGCTAAACTTGCAAAAATTAGTCTTTTCATAACTGGTTATGTAAATAACTATTAATTTTAGTAACTTTACTGACAATTGAATCATTTTGTTTTCCCAAATTGTTACTTCTCATCATTTAATATTTTTGATTAAAGCTTTTAAAAGTTTAGATTATTGTCTTCAATTGTACATAAAACATTGTATGAATTGTGAGCATAACCTTATTAAAGACCCTAGTAAAATTAGAAACCTTTCTACGTTAAGCTCGTCACACATTTTTGTGCTATAATCTTTCTTCACTATGTCTTTAATACATACATAACTATAACTAAAATTATGTAAATTTTAAAACTTTATTTTTAAAGAACTATTGTTATTATTATAAGACATTGTCAAACGTCCAGAAGAATGTAATAGTTGTTCACATTGCTTGTTATTTATTTATTATATTATTTATAAAATAATTTGTTTTTTTATATATCTATTACTTATTTTTCATAATTTATATATTTATCATTTTTAAATTTATTATTTAATTAACAAAAATTATTTGAGCTGGAATGTTCATTGGACAATAAAAGATCAGAGTTCATGATAACTCTATGGGGATATTAGACCCCGCTCTGCGTCTTCCATAATGGAGTTTTTCTTTTCTCCTGCGTCTCTGATTTTATACTTGTTTTAGTTAATGACTAGTATTTTTATTTTACCATACTTTAAAAATATAATATTTTATATTTGTGTATATTATTTAATACCTTTTTTCACTTTTACGTCCTTTTTATTTTATTATTATAATAAATTTTATATTGATTTTGAGTTTTTAACTTTATTTTTCTGATCAATATTTAAATAAATGTTCGTAATTTATAAGATCTCAGTTGTTCGATTTTAATTCTCGTCATTTATTAGTATCTTTAGAATTTAGGTTACTTATTCTATCAACACAACGAAAGTTCTTACCCCATTCAAAGACGTTCAGGCGAATCTAATAATTTTAACTATTTGGATTTTAAATGTGGTCATGTTTTGTATCAGAATACATGTTTTCAAAAGATTTTAGTTTGTTTTTTACATTTCTACATTTTTTTGTCCTAACGTACAACCAATTTTTAAAAATATTTTTTTACTTCTGTACTTATTATTTTCTACCATAATTATGTTATTTCTAATTTTTAGGTGGTTTTATCTCTATTTCAGTTACCTTTTTTTATGATTTTGTATATTTTATTCAAAATTGTAATTTTTTGACTGTTTTAACCAGTCTGGACTCTCTTGTGTTTGATTATGAAAATGTGTGCATCTGATTCCCGTTGCGCCATTTACCAAATGTTGATTTTTGGTTATTTTGCTAATTGAGGTAATAAAAGCAAATTTTTTTCACAAAATTTAACTTTTGGCTGTTTTAACCATGTTAATTACGTTCGATTTAACTCTGTTAGAGTTTGTATATTCTGAAAGTTAGCTTAGCAATTGTAGATATGTTTATGTGCTCACACATTCGAGATCCACACCTTTCCAATTAATACACGCATATTTACTCATTTCCCGATTAATAATCCCGTCACTTCCAAAATCAACAAGGGTCCTTATTGTTAATTGTCTTTTGTGACAATGCTTATATTAATAATTTGAATCAGAATCAGGGTAAATATCGGATAACAAGCAATATAATCTGAGAATTCGTGCTTGCGCACCATCTGAGAGAATTATCACTTTTATATCAAACAAATATACTGAAAGGTAAAAGATTATGCAGAAGATAAAAGTCGCACGTATATGTTTTATGACTACACAAAGGCAAAACGCTTTGAAAAATTCAGTATACTTTTCATTCTATCGGATCGTGTTATATCAAGGCAAATTTTTATTCCATCTTTAGAGAAATGCAAAAGAATTTTTTAATAATTCTAAATACGTAGAACTATGAGTTGTTTTTCTCGGCGGGGAGAATTTTCTTTTTCCTGATAATACCGTATTGGTATGGACTTTTCCAAGACGTGAAAGAATATTATTTTAGAGAAAATTGGATTTGGTAGTTTGTTTTAAAAATTAGATCGGTGGAAACAAATTTTGTTTGAATAGAATTATTTTTCGGCAATGTCTTTACAAATTATGCTGAAATTTATTCACAATACTCTCAGCATTATGCTTTTGTCTAAAAACAAAGGAAACTTTCGTGGATTGCTCTTACTTTGTGCTGAATTAATTAGGTATGTTTTTGCGTTACTGTTATCCAGATAGAGTAACGAGATGAACGCATGAAATGAAATTGTCAACTTGTTTATAATTATGTCTCTTATCTAACCCCGAAAAGTTGGTTAAATGATTTCTCCCATTGTAATAATTAAAGCCGACATTAGCCGCAAAAAATTGTCGTTGCGGAGCGTAATTTCTTCTCATTTTTGAAAATTTAATAGCGCCTGAAATGAGATGTGTAATTGCTTAGAACCCGTTAAAAAGGCAGTGAAATTAATTTGATATCCTTTCAAATGTGTACTGATAGACCTGTCAACTTCTACATAATTTGTTTTTTCTATTACAGTTTAATTTTGTTGGTAAACTTCTGGGACCCAAGGGTAACTCGTTAAAAAGACTACAAGAAGACACCATGTGCAAGATGGCAGTTCTGGGAAGAGGGTCGATGAAAGACAGGCACAAGGTAAATAAAGTTTTGATTTGTGTTGTTCACACATTACTAAATATTTTTTTTAAGAAAAACATTATAGTTATTTATGTTTTCAGGGCATAATGTTCAAAGTCAACTGATTTTATGTAGTCTTCTGTTTATTCTAGATAAAGTTTCTGAGTCCTTAAGTTTATAAAAATTGTTATAAGTAGAAAAAATGGACGTTTAACATTTTTAAGCTAGAGGCAAAGAGCAGGGACTTCAAAATATCCTATAGTTTTTTACTTAGTGAAAAGAGCAATTACTTAACTCTATTCATACGGCTTCTTGCAAACAAAATTTTTTCACCTAATGCTGGAAAATGTAGTTAAAGTTTATTTTACTCTTTTTGTTTATCTTTGCACTTTACCTGTACAAGAATATGCAGTAAAAGGTTAAAAAATGTGAATTGTAAAATTACAGCACATTGTGGTATCTTTAAAAGCAATTTAAATAACTGATGCGGCCGTGAAACAAACTGACAACTCCATAATATGTTTTGTGTCACAATTTATATCGCAAACCTCAAGTGTGCAAGTCGTGGCTATCATATCGAATCACTCACTCTGTTAAATTTAATATTTTATAGTGGCAAATATTGCGGAAATTCTTGTTGTCTTTATAATTTTGCGTAACCGAGATGTTTCTACATATAGGTTTTGACGTTTGTCATTCATCCGTGGTACATTCGACTTATCATCCTCTCGAGTTCGAGAAATTCACACCGAATTTAGGTTCAATGTGTCGACAACATACATATGTATCAGCTAATATCCGAATGGCAGAAATGAAATGTTATATTCATAAGTAACAGTGCGTGAATCCTAGTCTCTTCTGTCAGAACCGATTGTTACATTTATAATTAAATTTGCTGACTTTGGGTCTAAAGATATGCGGTTAAACCTTTTCACCAGCATTTCAACTCTCGTCTGATATTTATCTTGACGTTAATATTTTACAGTTTATTTAGATGGATTTTAGTCAGAAACAATTTAGAAGAAACTGGATATGTCACTGAAAGCTTTATTATTTATATATGTACAAAAAAATGTGTTTTGAAATACGGGTCTGTCTACCTCTGATCTTAAAAAAAAATGTTACGGTATTATTAAATTGTGTTTTGACTAGAAGAAAATTATTTTTTTTAAGTTGTATAAAGAAAATAAAAATAAAATAAATATAGCTAATGGTAGCACAGGTGAGAGAAAAAGTGGGTTAGCAAAGCTATACCAATACCAAAGAAAGTCTAAAATGGTAGAATTGAATTTCAGTTTAGTACACAAAAAGGAGTCAAAAAGAATGTGTAAGGGAAAGTGATGCGTCTAAGAATGTTTTATTTACTTTCGTCCTTTGATGTTGAATACTTGAACAATTTAAAATTAATAAAGTCTAGCAAAGTAAAAATCGGTATCTAATAAATTATTTGTTATGCCTTTGTTTGACATATATTTTTTCTAAATACATAGTTATTAGGTGTAGTAAATATAGGTAAATACGCGTAGTTTTAAATAAAATAATAAAATACTCTATCAAAAAAGTTGTTTAACAATTCTGTTTGTCATAGCTTATTGGTCAACAGAAAGTGCAAACCTCATCAGGTGCTATAAAATATTGGTCGCGTGAAAAGCTGTGGACAATTTCAGCTTGTTTTCAGCTCTACTTTTACACGCGATTTTTGTAACACTATCAACAAAAGACATAAAAAATTTAATAATTCGAATACTTTTTTGTATTTGTTCTATGAGAAGTTTCGTTTTGATTACATAATGATTCTGTAACAAAATACAAATATAATAAATTAGAGATGTACCGACTACGAGCTTTGGTCGACTGTTAGGCTTCAAAATGGCCCACTAGTTGGACTACAATTGACCTATCCCATATAAGCCACCAAACTAATTAACGAGAGGAAAATAGAAAATTAGGTGAGAACAAACGAGACAAAATGATGCGGCGCGCGCATAGGTTGGTCTTTGGTATGAAGTTAGTTGCAAGATGAGCAAATTTTAAAAACCATCCAAAAATAACAAGAAGAAAAGGTAACATGTTAATCGAGTAAAATAAATGTTCCGCACTATTATTAGAATTTTTTTCGTAAAAGGTTTTTAAAATTCACCGAAAGACGGCTAAGCGGGTGGCGCTAACTTCACACTTCACAGTGACAGATCATTGACAGATGACAGGGCCTTACGCTAGAAACCAACTAATGAACCGATTCGATAAATAAACATTCGTTGTGCCGTTGTGGTGTGGCTATTTTGTATTTTCTCGTCTTTGTGTGTGGTTGCGTTGTGTTTTGTGATTTAAGTGCTTTAAGTTATTAGACTATTGAGACTTTATTTATTTTATAATAATAAAATAATATAATAAATAATAATAATATATTTTATTTGAGGTTTATCACTGACATGGCGCATTATTACGAGGTCGTCTACCACCACTGTAATAGTTTCCTAAAACATAACTATTTAATGCTCTTTCTTTTTAGTTTTACTCCCAGTCTTCCAGGATATTTATGTTTCTTTATGTATTATTTTTATCTCTTCCGCCTCCTTTTTAACTTGACTTGGCGTAGCGTTAATGACGCTGACGTACTGACAAGTTCTACACTACTTTTCTACAAAATAACACATTTGTTCAGTGGCTCATTCTATCATAATAATAATACTACAAATGTAACATAGAGTTATATCTTGCGGTTGGACCCTTTTGTGATTACACATAGTGTTCCCAACTCTCTAGACGGTCCGGCCCCCATTTTTAGTTTTTTTTATCAGGGTACCTACCAGAAAACCATCATTACTGAAATGGTTGGAGCAAATCTACAAATAAACGTGCTGTATAGTTGTTACACACAGATAAACAATGAAAACATTATTTTACTTGTCTTTCCCACAAATTCATGTGAGTTCTAATGGCACTACTGTTGGCAAATAACCTCATTTTTCGGTAAAGAAAAAAACGGTATTTCCGCCTTACTACTACTCTTGCTTCGACACATTGGAACACACCACACTTGTGGCATGGTAGTACACAAAACTCAAAAAAACAACTCCCAAAAGCACATGTATCACAAAGTGAGGTTATGTTTTTACCCATTTGGAGTACTACCAACGTTTAGTTATATCACCAAATTTTTGGCAAGGTGAGAAATAAGAATTAAAAAATGTGAATGTACATAAACAGTATTTTTTATTATAATGTAACTTTTAATGAAGTTTATTATAAAGAAAATTGAATACAATAGATTAAATACAGGACTTTTTAATACGCGTGTTGTTTCTATCGTGGTCGGGACGTGAGAGAGCCGTTCCTACTCTGCGCCCTCTATCGGATGGCCGTTACACTCCCCTTTTGGATTCCATAAACTGCCCTCAGATGGAATCCAAGAAATCTGTAACAGAATTAGTTGTTGCAGCACGGTAACGTGCACGCTTTTCGACCACAGCGTTGTCATCGAGGCACATAAGCCATAAGGGTGTAGGATTTTTGTCTTCGGTGCCAACATAGCTTCTCAGAGCTAAGACATGGTATTTTCCTAGAGGTTCAGTTGGATTTTCCGGGGCGGCTACCACATACGAAGTGGGTGAAACTACTTCGGTGACGACGTATGGGCCGTCCCTCCTTGGAGCGAATTTTGAACTGAACGAGTTGGCTGCGCTACTAAGTGCATGGACGTCCACTAGAACCTTGTCGCCAATCTTAAACATCTCGGCGGGACGTCTTCGTAAATCAGCATACCTTTTTGCCTTATCTTGACTTGCTTCGTGGTTTTCGCGAGCATCTTCGACGGTTTCGGCGATTATTTTCAACATCGGTGTAATTTCAGCTATGAAGTTCTCGTTATTCACCACTGCACGAAAGTCTTTGTGTACCTCACCAGGTGTTCGTAACTCGCGACCAAAATTCAAACGGGCTGGGGTGTGACCGATACCCGTGTGAACGGTACTATTCATCGCAAAGCGCACAGATGGCAGAAAGTCGCTCCATCGTTCGTGATAACGACCTACGAGAATAGACAACTCAACCTTTAAGTCGCGATTTCTCCTCTCCTCCGGGTTTGCGGCAGGGTGGTACACCGACACCAGACTTTGTTCGAACCCCAAGCAATAAGCGACCTGCTGCATCATCTCGCTTACAAATTGTGTCCCGTTGTCACTTATTACTCGGCGGGGAGTGCCATATCTTAGGATAACTTCGTTTACCAAGCATTTGGCACAAGCTTCAGCCGTCGCTCGTTGGAGGGCGAACAGTTCCATCCACCGGGTAGACGTGTCTTCGACAGCAAATACCCATTTTTCCTCACGAGCCGTGAGCGGCAGAGGACCAAAGAGGTCGATAGCCAACACCTCAAAACGTTGCGCCATTACTGGTGTCCTTAAGAGTCCGGCCGGTTTTTGATTGCTACATTTGTATCGTTGACAGTCCAGGCACTGCTGTACATAGCTTCGGACATCTTTCCGCATACTCGTCCAGAAATACCGTTTGGAGATCTTTTCCAACGTACGCTCAATGCCTGGATGGCCAGCCAACGGGGAGTCGTGACACTCCGTCAGAACTTCGGCGACTCTGGACGCCGGGATGACTAATTGGGGCTCCTCTGTGTCAATATCTGTGCAGAATCGATAAAGAACACCATCTGACATTACATACCCTCGATCGGTCCACCGTCTTACTGCCTGTTCGTCAGGTTCTTCAAAATTACGTATTATTTCGCCCAGGTCGGAATCTGCCAGCTGTTCCTCGCGCCAAGCCCTCGTCGAGGTAGTCGGCAAGTCGAGCGTTACCAGACAGACGTCGCTGGAAGAATTCTCATCCACGGGAGGCCGTGACAGCGTGTCAGCGACCACATTGCTGCGACCAGGGATGTAATCGATCTACTGCAGTAACAGAGCCCATCGAGCTAGTCTTCCTGTTGGGGAACGAAGCGTCATAAGCCACTTCAGGGGTTGATGATCTGACGTCACTCTCACTTGAGCGCCTTCCAGGTAGCCCCTAAATTTCTGTACAGCGTGGACAATCGCCAACGCCTCCCTTTCGGTGGTTGAATAGTTGCGTTCGGCTGCGTTCAGGAGCCGGCTTGTGTATTCCACGGGCCTTTCATCAGGGCTCTCCCCTTGGAGTAAGCATGCTCCAACTGCATACAAACTCGCGTCGGTTTTCAAGATGTATGGCCGTGTCGGATCGGCCTGGCGGAGAATGGGAGCTGAGGCCAGTAGCTGCTTTAGCTTCAGAAAAGCGTCCTCTTGAGCACTCTTCCAACTCCAATGAGTATTTTTCTTCGTCAGATCCGTGAGTGGTCGGGCCACCTTAGCGAAATCGGAGACGAAACGCCTAAACCAGCTGCAAGTCTGCAAGAACGTTAAGAGTTCCTTCACATTTCGTGGCGGTTTCATGTTGACTATGGCCTCCACCTTCCCAGGGTCGGTCGAGATTCCGTCACGAGTGATAATGTGTCCCAAATACTTTATTTCCGGACGAACGAACACGCACTTATCGCGGCGCGCACTAAGTTTATAAAGTCTCAATCTACCAAATACGCGCGACAAATCGTTTAAATGTTCTTCAAAACTTGACGACAAAACGATAATATCGTCGAGGTAGGCCAGCACAAACACGTCAGGTAATCCTGCCTTAAACCTGTCTATCAACCGTTGAAAGGTAGCTGGTGAATTCCTGAGACCAAATGGCATCCTCAAAAAACGATATAATCCAAATGGCGTTATGAAAGCCGTCTTATCTCTGTCATCTTCATGTACTGGGACCTGCCAAAACCTACTCTGTAGATCCAGGGTTGACATAAAAACACTCTGTCTTGCAGCATGTAGCACATCGTCGATTCGAGGCAATGGGTACCGGTCTGGAACAGTAACGCTATTCAATTTCCGGTAATCAATACATACCCGGAAATTTCCATCCCGTTTAGGTATGAGCACCACCGGAGCTGCATACGCCGAATCGCATTCTTCGATGATTTGGTTGTCCAGCATGTTTTTGATTTCATTCTCCAATGCAGACCTTCGTATTGGGGAGAGACGATAGGGTGGTGTCGCGATAGGGTTGTCGTCAGTCACCTTGATGGTGTGTTGGGCAAACGGGGTCAGTTCAATGTTTGCTTCAAATATATCAGCGTTTTGAAATAACAACTCTTCCAGTTGTTGCCTCTCAGAAGATTTAAGCTCAGTGCCTTCGTCATCACGTAAACCATTGACGCTAACGGCACCAACACCATTCTCCAGAGCTACCTGAGGCTCTGCTCGAAGAGAAAAGACGGTGTCAACTTCGTCTGCAAAATGCCACATCATTCGGGGAATGTCTAAGATAATATTTGCCCTGGTGATAAAATCCACTCCCAGCAACGTCTTGCTATGAATGTATTCTGGAATGGCCACAAATGACGTCTCCACCAGGTAACCCTGCAGCTGCACGTCCACAGTAAATGTTTCAGTTCTCACGATTCTTGAAATTCCATCTGCCATAACCATTTTCTGATGGCTTTCCACAAAGGCGAATCCATTTTCTTTAAAGTACTGGTACAGCTTCCGGCCGGCAATACTGCACTTCGCCCCTGAATCAATGTACGCTAGACCTCTGATTCCACCAATGACCACATCTAGCAAGGGCCTGGAGTATCCGGTGTTAAGTTCTGTGACAAGAACTTCTAGTGAACTGAAAGTGCTACTTTTCTCTTGGGCCCTGTTCGCTCGGACCTTTGGGCACTGTGACCTGACATGACCCAAACCACCACACCCATAGCAAGTGATGTGGGATCTCGACGTTTGAGAAATGTTCCCCACTTTTGTGTCCACTTCCAGTTTTGAGGTACCCTTTTCACTAGCAGCTAACTTCCGACAATCCTGCTGTAAATGTCCATATTTTCGGCAAAAATTGCACTTAACACGGTGCTTCTGTGACTTTACTTCCATCTCAGGTTTCCAATCAACGAGGTTTTCTTCTACCACTCTTGCTCTGTTGATTAATGACTCAAAATCCGGTATTTGATCACGTGGCACTGCCTTCCGGATATCAAGATGGAGTAAGCCATAAATCATATCCAGCTTATAGATTTCCGGCAATTCAGGAGTTCCAGTTACCTTTGATAACAGGGCTCGGCCTTCATTTACGAAAAGGTCAGTGGACTCTCCATAATTTTGTTCCCTACCAAAAAGGTCTCTAAATATTTTGAAATTTGGTTTATTCTCACCAAAGCTGTGTCGAATTGATTTCAGGGCATCATTCCATGTCTCGATAGTGGCTTTGGTCCCTTGCCACCAAGTTGCAGCAGCGGCATCCAACAGCATCGGCATTCCTTTCAATGCATTTTCGTCTGTTATCCCGACACACTCCTTGTAAACGGTGACGGCGCTTACAAAGGCATCCACGCTTTCCCCTTTAGATCCTGAGAACCTAGATTTGCATTCAGCAAAATTCCCGGTGGTCACTGGAGCTGGTCCATTTTCGGCACGGGCATTGGGTTGTGGAATATTTGCAATGGCTTGCGCCATGCCCTGCAACAACTGCTGGAACTGCTCCGGACTCATAACAACGTTCTCCGGCATCGTGCTAGGATTGGAAATGTTTCTGCCTGATCGGAGATCGTAACTCACGGTGGAGCGTGAATTGGATTGAGTGCTGTTGCCAATATTACTCATTCAACCTTTTGTCATGAAGCCGTTCGTTGTTAAATCATATCAGAAGTTTGAGGTTACCGAACTGTCACCTGTCAAATGTCAACGAAACGCACAACTGTCAAACGAAAAAACCCTAGGAAAGTCACTAACACGAGATGGCGTCCTTCGACATGCGCATTCGGACGGAGCGCACAACTGTCAAACGAAAAAACCCTAGGAAAGTCACTAAATTTGGATTCGAACACCGAGTTGCCGGACCAACGGCCGTTTCTCGTCCTCAAAATGGCGGCGATGTCTGGTTTCACACACTTCTACAATTCCCACGAGACCTTCGTCTTCGATGCTAAAGAATTGGTAGATCGTTGATTCTAGACTTCCTACTTATTAGAAATGAACTCCCCTTGGAGTCGGTATTTCCTGGTTCCTCTTAGCGGAAACGGACTGCTGTTAAGTCTTGGAGTTGGAACCTCTTTCCTTCCTATTTTGGCCACGATTTTCGGCAGGACCCGCGTCTTCAATGCCAAAGTTATGGTTTTCCTTTGTTTTCGCAGAAACCGACTACCCCTGAAGTCTGGATTTGCAATTCGCGCTGCACACGTTCCCGTTTCGACGATTTGATAAAAATCACTTCACTCACATAAAAAGTCCTATATTCCGATGTTCGAGCCCGAGTTGGAGCGCCAGTATAACTTTTAATGAAGTTTATTATAAAGAAAGTTAAATACAATAGATTAAATACAGGACTTTTTAATACGCGTGTTGTTTCTATCGTGGTCGGGACGTGAGAGAGCCGTTCCTACTCTGCGCCCTCTATCGGATGGCCGTTACAATAAAAAATTTAAAATAACACTACCTTTTCGTTAAGTTAGTTAATCGTTGTTATAAAATTTTAAACTTTTCTTATAGGCCACCAACAAAACTTGTAAATTTTTTACGTTAGTAGTACTCCAAAATTACGGAATTTTTTGCCAATCTGCCAGTGAGCCGAACTAGCGGTTCTCCCCGATCGGTATGACCCCCATTCTTTGCGGTTTATGCCAAACATTGACAGAAATTTACCTGACCACTTTGACCAATCAGGCAATCACAGTATATGTGCGCACGCATAGGTTGGTCTAAAACCCTTGAATCTATAGGTAATATGGGATAGGTGTATTCTCTGAAGTTTTGAGTGTATTAGTAATCTTGCTGTTAATAGGTTTAGCCCTGGTTGGTTCATAATGTAAATTTATAGTAGATTATTTTGGTATCTGGACTAAAAGAATCAAAAAATTCAAGAATCAACTAAATGGTACGCGTTTTCTTAGGGTTATAGTGGAGTAAAATCGACGTCCTACGAGGCTTCTTTCTTGCAAAATTTTTTTTTAAGGTATAACCAAAAGGGATCTTCACAGTCTTATAAAGTATCATTTTGGCCATCTGAAATCGCTATCTACAACTTTTTTTAGTAGGACACAACTTTGTAAAATTAATTTTTTTATGTCGGAGCAACAATTTCCAAAATCGTGTTTTTTAAAACATACATCGCGCTTATAAATTAACTATTTAAGATAAAATTTTGAAATTTTGTCCACTTATAGAGAAAATCAGAGCGCATCTAACCGTACTACGAGATTTTATAAAAAAAATTTTGTTTTTGAGAAAGGGATCTCCAAAGTCACTAGTTGCGAAATTGTGCATTGACAATTTCACTCTGCGGGGAGCTATGTGAATTATTAAAAATTTGAGCATATAGTGTACATTTTCGGATTTACAAAACCTTAAATAAGTTTTAAAAAAAAAAATTAGAAAAATAGACCTAATAGTTTCCGAAATATAAATTTTTTAAAACAAGGTTATGCCGCGCTACTCCGCGCCACACGCGTTATATCTACGTGCTCACATGGTACTTCTTCGTTTGTAACATTCTAACTATATTATGACTTACTTGAAGGTAAATTGATAGCTGTAACTATAAACCACAAAAAATTATTTATTAAATTTTATTAAAACAAAAATGTTTTATGTAAAGTATAAAAAAAGAGAGACTAAATTTCTTCTTCGCCTTCATCGGATTTATCGTTGCTCTCTTCAAAATTGTTGCATTGCTGGCAGGAGCAGTCAACACAACATTTTAGCCCTTCCTTCAAACAGATACATTTTGAAGTATTGCATGTTTTATCAGAGCAAATTATTGTTAGTAGTCTTCTAAGCTCTGCTGGTACAGACGGTTGTAAAGTCAAAGTAGGTTCAAAATCGCCACTATCGTTTATAGACCAGCCAAACTGGGTGGCATCTAATTCTGGTATATTTTGCCTATGGCTTGCCATTCAAATTTTTAATTGATATATACTTCTAAAATATTAAAAACTTGGTAATAATTTTAATATTATATATTTTCACTATGTATACATATTTACCTTAAAACATGCTGTTTGAAGGAATCGTTAGTTGGAGGTAATTCTGAAGCTAATTTTTGAGATTTTAGGCTTAAATGATACCTCATATCATTTAACGTTTTAATACCTTTATTTTTATTTCTAAATAATGCCAAAACAAATTTTGTAGCTACTACAATACTTTTGTTTACATCCGGCAATGTAGCTATTTCGTGCAAATTAAAACCGTCTACACTTTTAACAAGAATATCAAATGCCGTTTTTTTCTCAATTTTGTTGTGTCACATCCGGTTAAAGCGTGAAGCGCCAAAAGATTTCTACAAATTTTATCTTAAAAATGGTTTACTACGTTTGGAATTGAAATGAATTTTGTTTTTGATCTAAATTTTATATTGACAAACACTCGTAGCAAGTGATGATTGACAGTGATAATGGTTCAGAAGTATTTATCAATTATTTAAAACGTGTTAAAACGTTGGAAGATCTATATAGCAATCACGAAGAAGCTGATACGATTAATTTTACATGTATTATATGAATATAAAATGCAACAACAGAATACAATTTTAGTAAAATCTGTAGATACGGATGTTTTAGTTTTGCTGATTTACTATTATAATTGTAATTTACTAAAGACAGATCCAAAACAAAATTTATCTCTTAAACCTTAAACAGACATCAGTTTAAAAAAATACAAATTGAACTCCATTTTTATATACATAATATGTAGGTCTCACTTTTTATTTGTAGATATAATTTACCTTAATTTATTCACAGAGCTCAAAGAAGTTAATTTAATAACACCTTATATGGTTTTAACTCAGTTCTTAAGTTTGTTCTTAATATTTAATAATTTATAATTTATTTACTTTTTTGCTTAAAATTTACAAACAAAACCTTGTCAAATTTAAAAACTTCTTGTATGGTACTTTTGTTAGAAAATTTAATAATTTTTTGCTTTTATTAATAAAATTTTTTTATCAAATTACAAAGTTTTAGGTAGTAGTAACTAAACAATTACTTATTGTTAAATTTTTGTATTGCAAAACTAAAAGCAAACAAATTTTCTTACGGTAGGATCAATTTTTCATACTATAAACTTTTCGGTAAAGAATACATAAGTGTGTTCTTAATGGAATTTTTATTAAATATTTTAAAAGAACACTTTCATAAGCTTTTATGCTTTGACACAGAACTTTCAGAGAAAACTAGTTCCTTAAAGTGACAGAGATTGCTTTCATCTTTTATCGACCAATTTTCTACTTCTAATCTATACGTACTTCCAAAATCACTTTAAATAGTTACGTGTACTTACATAATGCTATATTTAAGAGTTATTACTTGTCAAATTTGTTTCAGTTTTAAAATGTATTCCATTATTGTTTATAAACTTACAACAACTTAAGTTGATTTCTAAATCAATGAGCTTCTTGATTGAATAATAAGCGCATTCACAAAGTGTAATACAAAATTTTATCTAAACTACATGTAGGTAATTAAGTTAGGTTGTTAGATGCATGTAATCAAGGAAAAATTTCTTTGTTTTTAGGTAATTTTTTTAAGAGGGTTCACTAGCACGCATTTTCTAACTTTTCGTAGCATTTTGTTGTTATTGTAGGTACAGTTTTAATTTTTGGCACAAGTGTTTACATAACATAACTCTTGAACGCTACACGCTCATAATTGTTAATTTCTAAATTTAACAAAAAAATTTATTGAAAAATAGAACTGCGAGTAAATTTCTTTCTCTAGCTGCAAACATATAGATATTATAACAAGCCTTACCAAAAATTTTTTTTTAAATGCATAATAAACAAAGGGCACGAAAAGTTAAGTATATAAAAAAATTACTCTAAAGTGCCTCCACCACCGAGTGGAAATTGGAAAGCCAGGTTTTTGTTGAAGTCTCTATCAAGGCTATACATAGCTAGCACAAAAAACCCTCTTAAGACTTTCTATTATATTTAATGATTTCCAGAAATTTACATAAAATTGACAAGAATTTCCAATGATTTGCAAGGAATTTCATGAAGATTTCCGTGGAATTCCTAAACATTTTTGATCTGCACATGCGCAAGAAATTATACATTACTTGCGCATGAGCAACTAATTTGCACATGCGCAATAATTCGCATAATTGAATACAAGTTTGAAACTGACTGTTACATACTTAAAAGGATTTTAAAAGGATTTGAACTTATAGATCATTTCTCTAACTTATCCCGATTTCTTATTATACGTTTTAAACAAGCAAAAATTTACGCTCCTGTTGCCATCTTATTCTGCGTTATGGTCGGCAATGAAACAAAGAAAACGGAATGCCATCACATATCTTCTTTTATTTTAAAGTGATAACAGCTACAGAGATTATAACGTCAGTCTAGTATGAGACGTTCCAGTTGAAATCTCAAAAGTTACCAAATTATTGGTACAAAATTAAAATTTTATTTTTATTTGAATCAAGCTGAAATGGAATTTACATTGTTAGAAAAGATATTTTAGTTTCACACAACGCAATATAATTTTGATTAGATAGTTAATTTGCAATGAAATGTCAATTTTGACCCATAAAATATCAGAAAAGCCACATATTACAAAAATTGGAATTAAATATTTATTAATAAAAGACCAATATTTAATAAACAATTTGTATTTTATGAAAATACAGAGTGATTCACGAGAAACAAAGAGTCTTGCAAAGTTTTTATTGCAACCAACAATACATTTTCACCTCTAATTATCTAATTATTTTTTTGAACTACTCTACTAAAAATCAAGTGATTGCACACTGAGCGAACAATCGGGACCGTCAATTTTACAATCGTTCACCATTTTTCTCGCACTAGTGCGTGCAAAGAGCACAGGAATTTTTCTCGCTTAAAAAATCGTTTAAAATTAGATTATTGTATCAGAGCCTAAGTTTATAATAAAACGATGCACTTTACCACTTTTATACAGATAAAACAAACAGAAATGCATTTATAATATTGCATTTAAAGTCTAAGTTTAAGCAATGCCATCTGTGAGAAATTGTGTAAAACACTAAAATGTCAAATTTTGACAGTTAGTTGCCTACGTTATCGACATCAACACACTTGATTTTTTCCACAAATTAAAGATAAATTTTAAAATTATCGTTTTTTTTTTGGCCTTGTGGAAGATCCGTGCAAAAAATAGTAAACAAGAGACGTGCGGGAACAGTTTTGCATTCGTGCAAAATTCTGCACTCGTGCGCAACGAGCACTCGTGTGAAAACTGTCGCAGTCATATGCAAAACATATGTTCCCGCAATTATCATGTAAATAACTATTTATTAACGTCAAGTATTTTTTACAGATGTGTCACCTTAGGTGTCACCAAATTATTAGTACTAAAATAGTTATTTACTTAACATATTCGGGAAGATAAATTTCCCGCATCAGTATTTTGTTTGCAGCACTATTGAAAGAAGAGAAATTTTCTTCCCGAAATAGTTAAGTATGTTGAATATATTGTTCAAGAAAAGTTTCAAAATAATAATGTTAATAATAAATACTAAGTATAAACTGAATATTTCAATGAATTTTAAGAGGGTTTCCTAGAAATTTAGAGAAAATTTCTTTGGTCAAAAGAATTTCCGGTGTACACTTTTTTAAAAACGTCTAAATATTACAATAATTATAAAAAAGAATAGACAAAAGCTATCATGGAGGATTGTATGTCAAATGTGCTACAGTGAAGTAAACAAAACAACATAAATTTAGAATAAATGTCTAGGTCAGTGTTAATTTAAATTATTTTAAAAAATTTACACGAAATGTGACTTCTTACTCTCAATCTCTGGATAATAATCTACATTCTTTGTTTCAAATTACCATAGAAATTTATTTATAACATATGATTATACATAAGTACGTTACTTCTACTGTTAATTAGACAGTTTAACTGTTGCGTTTCACTTTTCTGTCATAAACAATTCGAACAAAATAGATCTGAAAATATACATCAGGGAACAAAATTCTTTGGAAAGAAATATTATATAGATTTTTCATAAAACACACATATCAGCAGACGTTTACCTGAAACCACAGTTTTTATACACGATACGTGAATTAAGGACATTACAGCTCCGTGCAAGCTTAGTATTTTTCGTAAATCACTTCTCGTTTAGATAAAATAAAAGACGAATGGAAGAATTCTTTCCAAGTTCCTATATTTTTTTGCAACAATAGCACTTCCAAATGTCAAAGTTTAGGTTTTTAAATTGAAAACTGCTATTCCAGTTACTCCACATCCACATTTATCTTACATAATGCTGTTTAAGCCCTGTACTAATTTCGGCCGAAACTTGTTGGAAATGCATTTATTTTTCTTTATGTTCAGTTTTGTTCCGGCAACCATAATCCATCAATAACTCGGCTCGAGATTAATTTACTTTATTAAATGTTTGATTTAGTCCGAGAACTATTGATTATTGGAACCTGGGGGTGTAATCAATTAATTTACTTCAAGTCTATGAAGTAAATGATCCATTATAAAAAACGCATGCAGCAATGCACCTCTGAATCAATAATAATTAACAACACATTCTGTTTGTTTCCAAAGTCGGTAATAAATTCCGTGACGGTTCTTTTATTTTCATTTCCCCTAGAGAAGTCCTTTAACTAAAGACGGTAGTAACTTTTCTTGTAGGTGTTTTCCTTTTACGTGTATGGCGCGACGTAAAGTCGCAATAAAGCCTAGGTCTCCAGCAAAATAATAAAGTTTTCAAGTGTCAGTCAAAATCTCTGCCTCACAATAATAATAATTTTTTTGCACGATTGTGAGTAAAGATATAGAGACAAATAAAAAAAACAAAGAAAACAAAACCAAAATTGGGGTCAACAAATTATTTATTGATGAAAAGGAATACAAATTAAATAAAAAGAATTGTGGTTTAAAAAAAGCGGATAATCCAAAATCACAACACAAAGAATAGAAAACTTAAACATTTAAGGAGAAAAGATGATTTAAAGACAATGTGCCAACAAAATTTAAATATTTAAACAGAGAACTTTTCTATGGAAATTAGTATACAACTTAAAAAGGTGGAATGGCAATGAACATCAAATTGTATATAAATTATACGACAACTATTTAAAAATACTAGTTTTAAATAAAACAAAAAAAAAAAGAAACAGAGGAAGTAGAACCTATTGATGATCATTTACTGATATACAGTCGGATTGCCAAAAATAACAGCATAACAGCAGAAGCAATAGGATGTATTACAATATTAAACACGTTAAAATCTTCGTAAACTGGAAAATGGTCTAAAAGATTACTGTCATTAGATTTATGCTTAGAAAAAAATAACTATAATTTTACTTTACGAACCCTATAGAAACAACCGCACAGATTAAAGAGATTTTTGAAGTAGTTTATGCAAATAACTGAATCTTGCCAAAAAACATATTTGTTGCTGGCAATTTGAACAGTAAAGTCGGTATGAGAAAATACCACACAGAAAAAGTAGTAGGAATACATAGAGAAGCAGTGAGAAACAAGAATGACCAAAAACTAACTGATTAACAATTTAATGATAACCAACACTTTTGATGAGTCAAAGACTTGCAGAAATCTACGAAAAGAGCACCTACAAAAAAGTATAATTGACTTCATTTTAATAGAAAAATGATGAAAGATGTAACAGACCAATCAATAAAAAAAAATTGTGAGAAAAATTGTAAGAGGAAATCGACTGTGCTATCACAATAAGGACATTTTGTAGTTATATTCTGTTATATTCTTAACTCACAGGTGTCATATAGTAATTTGTTATTAATATTTATTAATATGTTATTAATAAAACCAAAAAAAGTAATTATTTTTAAGTTATTGTTGAACCAAGCATGAAGAAAACAGCATGGAAAAAAAGCAACCACAAAAAAAGTAAAAAAGAAAAAAAAGTGAAAAAATTATGAGTAACAAAAACAAACAATCTGTAACACGAATATAAGATGCACCGGATAAACGGTAAGCAAATGGTGACAAAAGAAAAAAATATGAGAAAAAGTTTGAAAATAAGCTTGAAATAAATAGCAAAAAACAAAAGCTTTTTTACAAAATTTCTACAAATGTTATGAAAAAATTACTAAGTTAAACAAACAATAAGTATGCCTATATTAAAAACAAAAAAAAGGCACAGGAAATTGATATGACCGTAAAAGTGTTAAATAAAGACATTAAAAAGAAAATGAATAAAAAATCTCATGAATGTAACACAAAACCTTTACAATGATACTATCTACAATAAATTATGTTATCGGTAGAAAACTGAATCTAAAAAATTTGGTATAAAAGTAGAATTGTGATAAGGAGAGTATGGTAAGGTGCTAATTAAAACTCCAAAAAAATCATGTAGATAACAGAAACTTAAAACTTGTATGTATCAAAAAGCTCATTTGCTGCTGATATTATTGTGAAAGCAAAAAATAAAAATAGGCACAACATAGTCTGATTAATTTAAATGTATGGAGCAAAATTTTGAAAAAATTTAGCACGAAAGTATAGTTGATACAGAAGATAAAACAAAGGTAAAGGTAATAGCAAATAAAAAATCTCAAATAAACATTGAGGTAAACGGACTGTTAACAGAAAGTGTAAAATCGTTTGGCTAGTTGACTATTGTTATCTAGTAGTAACAGTAGTAGTAGTAGGAGTAAAAACACAAAGAGTAAAAAAAATAGAAAAAATTAATAATCTACTTATATTATTTTATGAACAATAAATATGCTTATATTTTCAGAAGAAGCAAAATAAACGTATGTAAGGCCATCAACAGACTGTTCTTGACCTATAATGTAAATTATGGGTGTTAACAGAACGAATAAAATTAAGACTAGAAGCGAAAGAAATGGAATACCTACGAAGAGTAAAAAGAGTAACGTTGGTGAATAAAATACGAAGTAAACAAATAAGGAAAAGCTAGAAATTACACAATTTACATTTTTTTTTTAAAAAAAAGCCAGCTCTGAAGTTGGTAGGAAGAATTGAATAGCATAACAAAAAATAGAAAGGCAAATCAATATGGAAAGAAAAAGTTCAAAGAAAAGAAGAGGAAAAAGGCAGCAAAAAAGCGCAACAATGTCGTTAAAAAAATACATGCGCACTAGTGAAGAAACTCGCACGAATAAAGCAAAACTATTCTGCACGTTTCTTGTATATTATTTTTTGCACGAATCCTCTGCAAGACCGAAAAACTATAATTCTAAAATTTTTCTTTAATTTGTCGAAAAAATGAAGTGCCGTTAATGTCAATAATGTAGGTAACTAATCGTCAGATTTTTTTTTAAGTTATAAATTTACTGTGAAAAGTTGACATTTTAATGTTTTACACAGTTTTTCACAGATAGCGCTGCTTAAACTTAAACTTTAGGGTCACTTGATATAATTAAAGATAACGCCAACTCTCTATCTCTCTCTTGGACCTCTCTTTTAATTTGAACCCAAGCTGTACTAAACTAATTACCAATATAGGCAACATAATAATCCAAAATCCCTAGAAATCTGAATAAAAGTGGTAAAGTGCATTGTTTTATTATAAACGTGGGCTCTGAAACAAAAATCCGTTTTTTAAACGAAAAAAATCTCTGTGCACTTTTTATTGTCTGGATTGTCCGCTTAGTGCGTAATCACTTGATTTTTAGTAGAGTAGTGCAAATAAACTGTAGAAAAACAGAAAATTATAGAGTGATTTTGTGCATATAGAGTATCTAATATTTAGTTTAGTTATATTGTAAAATTATATTGATGGCTATGTAATATCCCTATACCTGTAGGTAGAAGGGAGTTGAATAATATTTATATATTTTCTAGGAGGAGGAATTGCGAGCGAGCGGTGACCCGAAATTCCAACACTTGAGCGAAGAACTGCACGTAGAAATTAGCGCTTTTGCCACCCCTGCCGAAGCTCATGCCAGGATCGCGTATGCGTTAGCGGAAGTTCGAAGATTTCTCGTTCCGGTAAGTGCAAAAATTATCATTTCGACGTTTTAATTAAATTTAAATTGCCTGGCACATCCGATGCATGTTTTCTGCACTTGGCGGAATTAAATGAATTATTTATAGGCAACTGTTGTAATTTTGCCTTTGAAATTATCGTTTTGTTCTATGAGACACTAACGCGTAACTATTCCCATTAAAATGCGAGATAGTTATCAAGTTATGATGTAGTGTCGTAAAAGCGAGTGAAATATTTAGGTATACACAGCTATTAAAAATTTTACTACCCTTTCATACTAATCGATTGATAAAAATTTACCGATTTAATCCAGGTTGAGATGTTTTACGACGTCCAATTATTCACAAACGATTCAATTTTGGGAATAATTGAAGTTGAAACGGTTTTATTTAACCGATAATGTGCAATATTATAAAATAGTGACTGTAATTACCCATTTCGATCATAAAACGAATTATTACACAAGTTAAGTGACTCAGCACTCGTATTAAAGCGATGTAATCAAAAATACGATTAATTTTATGATCGGTTAAATATTATAAGGGTGACTCTTGGTCGTTGCAAATTACCGGAAAATTTATCTCGCTGTGCGGCCAACAAAAAAATAAGATAATTATCTTCTATACTAAAACGTGGAGAGAAGGCTCTTGTTAATTTATCAGTTTTCTTTTACGACACACTTAAGTAATTGCAACTTAAATAAATTTCTTTTTTTACACCTTCTGCGATGTTTTATTTATTGGAGTAATAACAATAATTGCAACCAGAATGTCGAATTAGGAAATTTATTTTCTGTTAGTCAGATTTAACCTCTCATCATCACAATAAGAGAACGAGTGAGCAAAACAAGATAGCTCAAATGCAAAGAATCTATTTCTGTTTTATGTTGACAGAAATGAGCTCAAGAAATCACAGCTTAGTGGCAGTTGATTGAAGATCAAGCACGTCTGGCACTCACTCAGAATGCGACGAAATGTCTGTCTGACATTGATATTTTTAATTATGTTTTGATTTTAAATATAAATAATAAAACATAATCTAAATTAAAACTTTAGGTAAACTTAAAAAAAATTATATACACAGTAAATTTAAATTTCGCCGCGAAAACAATATTTAACAAAATCTTATCAAAATTATACAGGCTTATTCACGTATGACGACAAAAAAATTATGCAACCAATCTTACATTTTCGAATGAGACTCCGATAAAATTAACTTAAAAAATGTTTTTTTGATCATAGTTACTGTATATTATTTTATATTAATTTGACTGTCTTTGAGCAAATTTAGTCAAAATGTTTACTGATAACGAGAAGACTGACAAGATTCTAATATTTGGGTAATGTAGGAAAAACGCTTCAGCTGCAGTAAGACTTTATGCAGAAAGATACCTCTATCAAGTGGTTTTAACTGACAAAATGTTTTGAAGATTTGAAGCAAAATTGAGTCAAGATTGGTCTTTCTTAAGCCCTCTCAAAAAGCCACGAAACAAAACTGTGACCGGAGAAATTAATGAGATTGCTGTAATTCAGGCGATTACAAAAATCCATTTATTGGGCAAAATGCTATGGCACAAAATTTAGAATTTAGCCAAAGTTTAGTTTCTAGAGTAGGACGCGCTAATAAATTCTAATCCTATCATGTTACAATGGTACAAAAACTAAAACGGACTATCCAAAAATACTCTAATTTTGACAAGTTATAAAAAAACTGATAGAAATCAATAATATTTGGGTAACTTTGATTCAATATTTTCAGTGAAATAAAATTGTTATCAAAAAAGTTGTTTAATATGTAATTGCGGTTGCATATAAATTTGTCATTTGTGAATAACGTTGTACACTGTAAATATGTATGTCTTATGTCTACTGTCAACTGTCTACTGTAAAAATTAATTTTGAATTATTGAAATTAAATCCAAAATCACTAAAATCGGTAGAATCATTGTTGGCAGGATTGACATTCTACACTGGTGTTTAATTTTTTACTATTTATTATACAAATATGTGCTTTTGTAATTTGACGTAATTTTGACATGGACAAATTATTTAACAATATAGCCTTTGTTTTTGTCACGAAACACCTGAGGAATTGTAGAACATACGATATAAACGCTCTACACCTAATATTTACCAATAACCAGTAGCAAAAAGCTTAAAATAGTTTTAAAAAATGGTTAGTAGCTAGTGCTCGAATTTAGTCTCAAAGTAGCGTATGTTTGTATAAAGATAATGAACACCCTTAATTATAGCTTTTCAAACTATTCTAGGTCCAACCGTATTTCTATATTAAACATTTGTTATAATTACTTTGTATTTAATACTTTGTAATTAATTGGTGGTTTTACTGTTACGTATATAAGTGACGTACCTATACCCGGATCACTTTTGTAATATTAAATATCAAAATTCAACTCAAAATTTTGGCTCTGTGAATTATGTTATATGACAACGTCAACGTGACATTGCCATATAACATGACCTACATTTTAAAAACCCGAATTTTTGGTAAAAAACATAACTCACAAAGCCAAAATTTTGGGTTGAATTTTGAAATTTAATATTACAAAAGTGTTACAAAAGATCCGGGTTTATGTAAAAGTTATTCGAAATTATGGAAATCTCAATAGACGAAAGTGAAAATCAGTTGAGTACTACTGCAATACTATACAGGGTGTAACATTGAAAACTTCTACCTCTAATAACATTTAAACAGGTAAAGATAAAAAAATACAGAAAAAACCGTTTTGATAATATCAACGGGGAAGTAGGATAGATAGGTTATTTGGTCTGTAAGTATTAAAGTGTTAGCACCACAACCCCTACCCCCATAAACTTAAATAGAACTTTACCATTTAACCATTACCATTAACAGAGGTACGAAGTAAAATAATAGATAAACGAATGTTTTGCTATAATATTTATTGACTTAAATTAACTGTAAGATTTGGCGATCTGGCCAGTCATTTGATGCTACTTTTCCAAACTATCCATTAGTTGGGTACCTGTCGTTTAATTACTCCCTCACAAGTCTAAAATAATGAGGTGGTGCGCCATCCTGCTGAATGAATACTTCATCTGGATTTAACGTGGGTTTTGTTTTACTTGCATCTACGATGAGAGGATTTATAATAACATCTAGCAAATCTAAGTATTTTTACTTTGTTAGGGGGTTAATTATTGTACAAAAAAAATTTCGGCCATCACTTGTTTTCTTTATATTGAGGTTAATAATAAAGATATTTTAATGCGGTTTTCTGTGTCACACTCTACAGGTCCTTACCTTTCATTTGATGTATTATAAATAGCATAGTCTTATTTAAGTTTTTAGGGGTTGGTATCGGGGTGCTAATACTTTAACACTTACAGACACTATCCTACTTCCCCCTCGATATTGTCGAAACGGTTTTTTTTTCTTATTTTTTATCTTCACCTATTTAAAAGTTATTAGAGGTAGAAGTTTTCAATGTTACACCCTGTATAGATATTAGTCACGCTTCTATACCAAATAGAATTATATGTTTGCACAAATAGTACATTAGATCTTAAGAACCGTGAGCAACACTTTTCGTAATTGAGAACGTCGCTGGTAATCTATAGAGCAAAGACCGAGATTTTCTAAACGTTTGAAACTAACACAAGTGTTTACGACCTCAAGGTTCACATACTATTTTTTCAAACATCTGGAAAAAACGTTTATCAACCATCTGTATCGTAAGTATATAACTAATGCTACACTAACAGCAGCGGTAAGTACCGATTACTGCTCAGGCAGAAACTACAATAAAAATGGACTATTTACGATTTATAGGGCATAAGCGCAGGTTGTATATAGTCCTAATAAGTAATAATGAGTAAGTAAGTAATGTAAGTAAGTAAGTAAGGACCGTAAGTAATAACCTTTAGTGCACTCTATGTTTTTTTGGCAAATAATTTGATGTACAAATAGAAACACTAGAGATATTAAAAGCAGAATTAAAATGATTGAAAAAATAGTATACGAACCTTAAAATCTCAATTATTTAAGCTAAGTACGTTTTCGACTACAGAAAGTTAAGCTTACCGCTATTGAGGTCAAATATACTATTATCAGTATCATCGCTCTCAAGTTTGTTTTTAATATCACTTTTAAATATCAAATAATTTTTTTTTTGGCAAAAATAAATAAATAAATAAAATGAACATATTGAAAGGTATTAATTTGCTTTAAGGATTGTAAGCAATATTCTTTCTATGATAGATAAGTTATTACGTGGACAGTTTACTGTTGCTGTTATTATAGCATCAATGACATGGCTTGGTTGTGAAACAGGTAGTTAAAAACCTAACTGACTCATTAGTCTCAAAGTCAGAAATTGACTATGTTGCGGCAAAAACATCACACTGAACAAACTTCTCTCCTTTATATCCCCCAAACAGCTGAAGTGTCGATTTTACCGGTTCCACAATCAGTTGTTTTTTCTTTTTATTTGTATATCATGCGGTTCATTTTGTTTTGAACTTATATAAATGGCTTTAAGTGATTGACCTGACCTGACCTGACCTGACCTAAATTATAAATTTTATTAATAAAGACCTTCTTCTTAAGCTAATAGCATTATTACGATTTACGACATCTCTAATTTGGCATTGTCAGAAACCGAAAAAGGACTGATGCTATCAAATGTATGTTTTGGTTTCATAAATAATAATAAGGACCTCATAATAATGCTAATAGCTCAAGTAAGAGATTTTTGTAAGTAAGATTTACAATTTAAGTTAACATTTCTATTTCTCATGGAAAAATGATATATACATAGTACATATTATTGCGTTCACTTTTTAAATAAAGTTAGACTGAGTCTTGTCTTGCAAGTATGTAAAAACGTCTCTTGAATTTAGTTTGGGGTTATTTTGCAAAGAACACTTAAATAAGCAAGTATCGACAGATAAACTTGCTTTTGTTATTCCCAAAACTGCAAATAATTTTCACATCTCTTATAGTAATGTTTTTAATTTTTATTGATTTTTATTGATACCTACTACCACTTTTTTTCTAAGAAAAATTTACCGTTTTACAAAATTCAAGATGTAATTGTGACTTTGTTTGTAAATATATTAGTTTAGTGTAGTCGTATGAAATAATATTTTCAAAAGTTGATTGTTTTGTTTTTAGTATTCGTAAATGTTGGCTTAAACCGGTTTTTTTCAATTAACATAATTTGAAATTTGTTATTTGTACTATGGTTAAATCTTCGGCTCATGTAAACTGAAGCAACCTATGGTATGAAAAAATTTTTGACGGTCGTCCAACATTCTAGTTATTTCTCAAAGATTATACTCAGTTTCATCAAATTATTTATTCTTAGAACGCACAATTTATGTGTAACAATATTATTATTTTAACTACTGCTCATTAATTGCATTTATTTGTATATTTTATTAGAAAGTTTTCAATACATTTACTTACTTCCCATTCAATTTCTTTTCACAATACACACTTTACAATTCGCGCTCAGTGTAAAATAAAACTTATGTAAAATCTAACTTTGTAAAAATTTGAAGCTATAGTTTGTTTATTCTGGCCAACGTTTGTAAAACTACTGGTTCAATTCTATCCTAATAGTACGTACATACACTCTGTGGAGTCGTGATCTGAAAATTTGATAGAGTTTGAAATGCCAATATCCTTCCATTATTGTGACCTAATCTGGCTACAATGCTCAATAATCGCTAAAACTAAAAATAAAAAATCTTCTTTGCTAAAATACCTATTTTATGTCTAGTCCATGTCAAGCATACAAAAGCGCTAAAATTTTCATCATTAAAACTGAGAATTATATGAACGTAATCAATTTTTCTGACTGACACGTCTAAATGTTCATCTCAGCTCATCTTTGCGTCTTGTTAAATCATCCATCTTATAGCTCTTTTTGTGAACCTATCGTGATTTTTTTCCGTGTTATATATTTTATATCTAGACTTCAATCAAGCTCCGAGCTTCGCTGTAATTTTTTTGGCTGCATCAAACATTTTAAATTAATAAATATTTCCTTTCTTATTTTTGAGCTTTTTGTAATCCATACAAAACAATAAATAATCAATTTGGACTGCCTACGATCATAAAACATCCTTTTATACATCGGCTTGATTTCGCTCAGGTGAACTGATACGGAAAGACAGATTGTGAATGTTATTTACTTTTTTTATTAGTGCTGGTCACGATTTATGAGTGGCCACTTGTTTGTTACTATCTCCCAATCATTGCATGAAATAAGCGATGAAAAACCGATTCCAGCAACTATGAATTTAATACACCTGCATTACATCATAAAAAATATTGGACTTGAAATGCACTTATTAATCAAACTGTTTTTGAAATTTAGTTCATTTCGGAAAAACTTCCTGATGTCATTAGATACAATTTCATATATTCTACACGAGTTGTACACAAAATATAAGTTATGCCTCATCGAATTTAAAAGACTTTCATTAAATTTCCTTTAAAAAGAAATTGGAAATAAAAGAGCAGCAAATAAAAAAGAGATAAGAGCTTTTCACGTACACTTTATAATTTAGAAGATATCGGATTTAGCTCTATTGAACGAATATTTAGTACCTTTATAATAAATGGTAGAAATTTAAAACATTTTTTTTACATTTACTAATTATGATTGTGTACTTTTAAATCTATCACATAATATAGTACTTACGTACTTAAAAGCATTAATAAGCTGTTAGGTAATAAAAGCTGTTTTTAACTTAAAAATTCAATTTGTGTTTGTGATAAAAATATTACCCAATTTATTTGCTTGATTTCACTTCATTTTACATGATGGGCATTTTTCCCTAAATGAGATATTTTGAACGACATTCCGTAAACAGATTTATTCTGCAAGTTAAGCGTTTTTTGCTGTTGTATCGATATTTTGTCAGCTAGGGGTAAAACGTAAATAACTTTTAATATTATAAACAAAAATAAGTTTTTCCACTTATTGAGCAATAACCTAAAAACTTGTTTAACATAAATCTTGTTCAAATATATTTTTTCGGTGTGTTCACAATGAAAGAAATTCAATAAAAATAATGATTGACTTTTTAGAATTGCTCGGAAATGTCATTTTTTTGAATGTAACATTTTTTCACGTATATGCCAATCCAACGTCAATTTTGTATTTTCCGGAAGTAACAACTTGTCTAATTTTAAATAAAATATTTTGTATTTTTAGAACTAAAGGAAGTGTCGAGAATATTATTAAACGTTTTATCTCAACCCACGCTGATAACAAATAAACCTTTATTAGTAAGCGTTGGTAGCATTGAAATGTCACTTACAATCGGCTATTGTCATCAAATTGCAATGACGTACTTTAACTAATTTACCCCGAAGTGGTAGATTTTATTATGTTTACACAACAGTGCATGCGAGTTAAGAAACATTTTTTTAAATATAAGTATTGTTGCAAAAACAAAACCTGATTAACCTTCCACACTTACTGAAGATGCAGTGGAAAACATTTGCGTTCGGATAGAGTAACACTTGCAAAAATCTGTAAAGGAGCTCTCATTGCATGCAAGTTTTATTTTCTATTAACTCCAAATTTACTAATTACTGTATTTAATACCCTAAAACAACGAGTTTAGTTGTATATTAAAAACAACATAGTGCACATTTTTTTTGTGCGGGGCAATTATTTTGTTGAACAAAAAATTTTCTTGGAAAACTGGGCGCACCGATGGCAACATAACATTTTCTGAAATTCTTATATAAACTGGACTTGTAAGCTCTTCCTCAACGTGTAATAATATCCCACGATTATTTGCAGAGATCCAACCTCATAAATTTACTGAAAATCTGCGACTACTTTCTTTTTTTAAAACATATTTTTCTTGAAACCGCTGATTAGGGTGTCTATATACTTTAATTCTGCCTGATGAGGAAGACTGAAAAGTTTTTTCGTCGCTAAACACAACACGTTCCCAAAAATCGTTCTCTTCTGATAGATGCTGTAGAGCAAACTCAATTCTACAATCTTCATAGGTGAGGCGTATTTTTTGTGCAGCAGAATAGCATTTTAAGTTGCTCTCTTTTTTTATTCTGCGGCAAGCAGCCGACTCTGCTATTGCATGTATTGCTGAAGCAAATGGGTTGTTTTCCCTAGTTGTAGCACGCTGTCGCCCTGATTCTTGTTTTCGTTCTACATAACCATGATCTCTCTATATTTTTGATGTATAATTAACAGTACTCTTGCCTATACCTAACTCTGTTGCTATATCTGCCTCAAATAGTCCCATTTGCAAAAACGTTTTATTTTAACTTTATTAAAGTAAGAAATCGGTGCCATGTTTTTAAATAAATCAATTTGACAGTAGGACACTGACTTTTTTAATGAAAGGTAAAACCACAATGTAGTAAAAATAACAAATTTTTGACAAAATTAAGACATTTTTAAATGACATTGACGACCAGAATTCCTTGGCCGCAACAGTACTTATTTATATACCAAGACTTAATAATAGTTATTTTTGCATGACCAGGAGTAAAAATTAATTTTTTTCATGTCAAAATTATGACAGAAAACCAAGATTATTTATTTCATAACTATGAGGAAGAGAAATAACCCTAACGTTTGAATTCTCAAAATGTTAAAATTTTGTAATTTTTTTGATAATTTTTCAAAAACGTTAGTGACACAATAGAGACTTTAAAATCTTACTAGTGACTTACAGAGAATTTTACTTATCTAAAATAAGCATAGTTGTAACTTTATTATAGAGATGTTAGATAAAAATAAGGTGACATCGAAATGTAACTGAATCAGAGCAGGCTGTGCCAGCGTAACTGTAATGATGTGTCTAATTTATTGCAGTTACGCTGGCACAGCCTGCTCTGATTCAGTTACATTTCGACCTCACGTTAGTAATTTATCATTATTCATTATATTTCTCGACCGTTAATAATAGCGGATGCAAAAACAAAGTATTCAACAAGCTAATAGCCAGCTTAAATGCTTGTTAGATTACGTACTATTTCGCAACTTCAAGAGTAACTTGACTATTTCAGATGGTCATTTGAGAGAGTAAAGTGCCACACGAGATTAAATTTATTTTCATTCCCATACGAATTAAATTTCACATGTACTTCCGCAAAATTAAATAAAAAATTACGAAATTAACGAATTTTTATTTTTTAAACAAAATTAACGCTTATGTTTGTATTATACAATTTTCTTATACATTTTGCATTTTTTTTTTTTGATTGAATTGCGTGTTAAATAAAAAGAGTGCTTGGAAGTGCGAAAAATACTAAACCGCGATTATAAAAACATGTCGTTTTTTGAAAATTCTGAAATTTTGATAAAATGGACTATAATAAAAAAACAAAAAACATATGCACACTATAATACCTAAATAGTATATTAAGGAACGCGTTTTGAAAAGTCAACTTATTTGTGGCACAAATTCAAGTTTATAAAACGAGCGCGATCGCGAGTTTTTATAAAGAATGAGTGCCACAATAAGTTTAAAAAACGAGTTTTTTATGCTATTTTTTCTACTTTGCGGGTTTTACGTGATTTTTAAGTAAAAAAGTTAATTATTTAATCTTTAGGAACTTTTGCGTTAACATGCGATAGTTGGTAATAAATGTCATTGTAGTGTCAATGAAGTCATTGAACATTGAAATGTTTTCAAATTTGTCTAAAATTCTGTGTAAGTAACTCACAAATGTTTCTTTTTACCTACCGTATAGGTTACTGATTGAATACTCCAATTGGCATTGACACAGTAAGGGAAATCTCCAAAAACCTTGTAAAATTATTTCTAAATTATTACACTAATTGCGATTCTCAGCAATATCTTTCATTGTTATTTCAGACCAAGCAGTGATATAAACTTATCTAGCAAATAATTTGTGAATTATCAAATGATGTGGGTGTTGTAGATCGCCAAATAAAGGCCAATTTAAATTTTAGTTTCAAGTTTCATTTTAGAGATGTTCGTTCTAACCTCAAAAGCTTCTAGCTTTTCCAACGCCGCGCCGCTTGTCTATCCGCCCCGTTTTCGAATATTTTATGGGTTAATTGCGACAGACACACACACAAACACTTTGTTGAAAAATACTGCTGGTCATCAAGTGCAACAAAATGTATTCGATTACAATAATTATTATCCTCACGCTGACATAAACGTGACGTTTCATTCTAGCGACAGCGTTACCCAGTGTTACCAATCCGAAAACAGTAAATTGCACTAGTTGTTACCGCACACAATTTGTTACCACACAAATCGAACTCTGTTTCCGACGCAAAGTAGAAAAAAATACTTTTAATACTAGTGTTACAAAATGAATGTAGGATTTAAACCTAATGTCATTCTTATTGCAGCAAAATCCCAAAATTGATAACATTATCATATAATTTTTAATAAAAAATAGTATATGTCACAGTTTTTATTCAAGTTTTTCTTAACTATTTAGACAAATTTTGAGTAATTAAGGTTATTCCATTGTAGTGTAGGATGTAGGTACAACTGTAAATACCAAGAAGAACACAAAAAATATTAAAATGACGAAAATCACTTTGCTGGCTTTGTCTTCATTCCTTAATTTTAAGCTAGATAGGTATTTACCTATATTTATCTAAAAAATATTGCATTATAAATATAATGCAATATTTATGCGATATAATATTTATCTAAAAAAATATTACAAAAACTATTCTAGTTAACTTAATAAAAATTTAGTGTTTTGTGTTTTTTAAAAAAAAACAGGTTATAATTATAATTTAGGACAAATTGTAAAAAAAATGTTTTAACTGAAAGAAATACTTATCTTCTGTAGCAATAAACTAAATAAGAGTATTTTTTAGAAAAGCATTAAACTTTTTAAAATCTCTTTAGAAAACTGTCTTATATCCATTAACTTTGATCAAACGTAATTGGAATTTTAGTAAAAAATTTGCTCAAATACTTTTCAAAAAATGCTAATTAAATTTGTTAATCTTATTAATTTACTTAACTCACAAAATTGTTTTATTTATTGTAAACGTGTCTTAACTTTGCTAAACATTTCACGTTTGAGTAGCAACGTTTGTATGTATACCTATGTCACATAGATACATTATGAATTTGCCTTATTACATCCTCCAAGTTGTCTTCCTTAGTTAGTACAGTTTCCACGTACGTCATCAAATTCTCGTGTTTGTTTCACACATATGGGTGGTTTAGTGTCAGCATAGTATAAGTTCTTGCAAGTCCCAGGAGAAGTGTAGCGATTCTGTCACATCCGTTCTCCCGCTGTACCATGTCATACCTTTTTGCACTTAATAAATTGATTCATTATATAAATTGACACCTACTTTAAGTGTAAACGATCTAAAAATATTTTACCCAAGATTGATTTTATCGAGCAGTGAAAAAACAATCATGAATTAAAAATAAGGCAACTAAACGGCAAAGTCTTTAAAGGGTCGAACCGGAGATTTAATTCCGGCTATCTGGTGAACATTACTATAATCGAGCTTTGTGTATCTGCATAATGTATACGTGTTGGTCGGAAGCAGGTCTTTATATTTAACAACTTAAGATTGTTAGCGAAACGCCGATCGTAAATCAATGGTATCGGACGCTTCTGCTAACCTTTGCCAATACGAACGGAAGTTAGATTATCTGGCTAACGGCTGAAATGTGCGTTATTTATTCACAAGTTCCGTTTCCACCTAGATTTAACAGGCGACTTAATGGCGTAGTTAGTCGAGTATTAATTCCGGGTAAAGTCGTTCGGTCATTTGTCTTCGTGTACGATTATTTCAGTCTTTCATTGCGGATTAGGTGTATTGTAACGAGAAAAAGAATGGCTGAAACGTCTGGTGGCATCCGGTAAGTGCCTAATTAAACCCAAATGCGGGCCAAACACTAAACAAACAACTTGTAGATATAATTAACAATTGTAGCAACCACAGCACCGAATTGTACTTATCCATTTAAAGGCCTAATTATAGAAGACGCCCTTTCAGACACAACTTGGGATTGTTCTCGTCTTTGGCGGTTGTTTGGTTTTGATGAGTGAGATACTTCTCGCTGCACGGCCGCCATTTTAATGCGAGAGCCACAGTATTGTTGCGTAACTTCTACGTCAGTTTAATTATCACCGGAAAGGACGCATCGTCATTTACACCATTTCCACAAATTAAGCCAATTATTTTTTCTAAACTTTTACTGTACACGTTTTTTTAAGTTTCTCTTCTTTTTATTTCATAACAATATTTTCTTGTAAAAAAAGTTTGATTTTAGCTATTTTTGTTAAAAAATGGTTATAGTTAAGATAAAAAATGAAACATTTAAGTCTTTTCAACAAAAAATAGCAGTAAAACGTTTTTCGTAATGATTTTTACATCCTTTTCTGTGTTCTATGCAAGGTGCTCTACTAAAAATGCTTCATCCAAATAAATTCAAACGTTCTCTTGAATAGTATATCTTTTCCATAAAAAATAAAAATAGTGACTTAAATTCTAATACTGCTAACAAAGACCTCCTACTTGAGCTATTCGCATTATTTCGATTTACGACATCTATAATCTTGTACTGGTAAAACCGATGATGACATTAACTTTTTTCCAGTTTTGACAATGCATTAGAGATGTCGTAAATTGTAATTATGTTAATAGCTTAGTAGGTCTTTGTTAGTAAAATTTACAATTTTAGTTACTATTTTTATTTTTTATGAAAAAAGTATATATGCCATTTAAATAACTTGCTATCACAGTAGTTTGTGACAAAGTCTACTATGTTTTTTGAATCGCATTATTTTTCCTAATATTTAATTTTTTTAATCGTATTTGTTGACTGATCTGACCTGATCTGATCTGGACCTGACCTGACTTATGTTGTCTATAATAATTTAATAAAGAGTTGTCACTCTGGCAACAAAGGTATTTTTTGTGCTTCTATTACCACCAAGTGTCCCAACTCACAAAGAGAATCAACTTGTTTGAACAATTTTTTCTAAAGTAAATAACAGAGAAGAAAATCTAGGTGGGGTCTTTCCAGTGGGCTACCCGGTATTAGAAAAACAGTGTAGTAGTGTAGAATACTTACCACGTAACTTAACTGACTGGCAATTAGTTGCTCGCTAAACATAAAAACATTTAAAGGACCTTGAAAGAGGAGTTCCGATAATCTATCGATTTTGACTGTAAGTCATTGGTTTTCTTATACTTTAAAAACCTTTTGTACCAAATTTAATAATGGCAGGTTTTTTATTATTATTATTATATTATTGTATTTTAGTTATTTTCTTAGATTACGTTTGACTAGAAGATTTAAAAAAAACCTTTTTACTGTTTTTAATTTGAAATATTTTGTTAGATTTTTTAAATTTGGTAAAGAAATTTACTTAAAATTAAATATATTGCATTGAAATTGACAAGTTTAAATTTAAATTACAGTTTGTTAAATATAATACAATAAAAATACAAACAAAATAAATAATTTTGGTAAATTACGTCCATTCTTTTTACATTCGAAATTTGCTGTAACGGGGAAGTGGACAAGGCAGAAAAAAAAAAAGAAAAAAAAACTATTTTATAAGGCCAACGTTTCGAATCCTCTATTGATTCTTTTTCAAGGCTTATAATAACTGTCAAATTTGTTTGGCATGGTACCAACTTGTCTCGGCCAGTGGTCGCAGAAAGAATTTCTTTTTCTTCATTCTTCCGGCGACCACTGGCCGAGACAAGTTGGTACCATGCCAAACAAATTTGACAGTTATTATAAGCCTTGAAAAAGAATCAATAGAGGATTTGAAACGTTGGCCTTATAAAATAGTTTTTATTTCTGCCTTGTCCACTTCCCCGTTACAACAAATTTCGAAAATAAATAATTATAGGCTAAAGCACACGAAAAAATTACAAGCGAAATAAACGAATTGACAGACTTAAATAAATAATTAAAGCACAACTAAACTAAATAAATTATAAGAAAATATTAAGACAATAATGTAGCAAAAATTATAACGACTTTGAAATCGTCCTGTGTCCTTCTAATTTAAAAATAAGATAAACACAAATTTTTTATTGTCAGAACAATTAGCAAATTCTATTGAGTGTAATAAAATTCTCATGACTAAAAACCTAATAATTCAAATTAAAGAGAATTTTTCTTTGAAAACCTATTATTGCATAACAACACAAAATGTCGTCCTTGTCAATTTTTGTACTAACTGCTATTTAGCTATAGATTTTGCACACTTAATATTCAGATTATTTTTTGAAAGAAAAACAAGAAGTTTAGCAAATTTGCAAAAAAGAGAGAATTTTTGGCTACTTGATTCATCAAGTTACCTGACCGATGTGTGAAATTAAAAACAATAGAAACAATTTTTTCTAACGATAAATAACAGTCTAGCTAAAAAAGTTCTCTCAAATAAAGTACTCATTCTAAACAAGGTGTATTAGAAATAATGGTCAAAAATTTAGCCAGTGATAGGCCTTGCTTAAAATTTTTTTTGTTTAAATTCTATTTTTTCTGAATCTCAACCGTTATTAAGATAAAATTATTTAAAAATTTAGCGTCTTGTAATTTTATGGGGGGAAGTAAAATTCAAAATTTTTAGCATATATCAAAGAATAATATACAGGCTGTCCCAGAACTGGCGGATCAGCCGTAAACTACAAATTTCTCTCTTCAACTTAATACCAAATTCCGAAAAAATATTTTTCTAAACTCTATCGTTTTCAAATTACAGCAAGTTTTGTTTTAACCAATCACATAATAAATACTAATTGTAAAAATAATATTTATATTACTAGGCAATAAAATTAAGCCTAACTAACCTTGACAAAATTGACACTTGTCATTTTGACAATTTAGTTATTACAGTCAACCAAATAATAAATATCTACTAAATAATAAATATTAATTTTATTGCCTAGTAACATGAATATTACCTTTACTAATACAAGAATTAATATTTATTATGTGATTGGTTAAAATAAAATTTGTTGTAACTCAAAAACGATAGAGTTTTAAAAAACAATTTTTCGGAATTTGGTATTAGGTTGAAGAGATGAATTTATAGTTTACGGCTGATCCGCTAGTTCTGTGACACCCAGTATAGAAAACTAGTTTCTTTTGATGAAATGTATTACTAGTTAAATTTTTGACTATCATTTTTGATACACCTAGAACGGTGCAACCTCAATGTAACGAAACTCAAATTTTTTTTAAAGAAATTGTTATACCATGTAATTTGTTACAACGAGGTTTGTTGTATAGAAGTTAAGATGGACTATGATTCGTTTTAACAAAGTAAAAAAACTTGTTTATTAACCTCATTATTACGTAGCCGCTCATCTGCTTACTCTGTTAAAGCGAACGTTTTTGTTTATAAAAATGTCAATTTGAGTCACAAAGAAAGCCAAGAATACAATACATTAAGATGTTTATTAATTATTGTTTTTTATTATTACCTAATCTAATAATTATTTCAAAAATAATTTAATTTTTTTTATTAAAAATTTTGTTTCATATTGTGGCGCTTCGCTTTAAATTACCACAGTTACTTTAACATAACGGCAATAACTGCTCCTATGTAAATACACTTTTTGTCAATTAAATTTTATTGTTTGAAGGTGTAATATTCTTAAAATTACACGCATTTGCGCAAGCTCTAATAATAAATTTTTCGGGTGTAATTTTTGGTTATCCCGGCGCCTCCACCAATTTTAAATTGTCTCAAAAACTCGCAATGCAGCTTTTTACAACTGTTGTCATTATTCATCACAATGTCTGGTGGGATGACCGCGTGTGCGCTTGTTGTTAATTAAACTTGATGTTCTGTCTGTCTCATTGCACAGCTATTCTCAACTTGAAATAAAACAGAATGACATGGCATTTAGTTAAAAACAACACATGAAAACTTGTTATACCTTAGTTGTTTCTTTTCTTCATTAAAGTTTATTAGACGTTTACGTTAAAAAAGCAGTTTTAACTAAAAGTTGAGTCGTTAAACAAATTTTGTATACTTTAATTTTCTAAATATCCATACAAAATTTTATGAGCCAGACGAACAAAGACGCAAAATTGTAATTTTGTTTGGAAAAAATCACTTACGGATATAACAACACACGAGAATAATACCTATGTTAACAATAGCACTCTTTCAACAAAGGTAAATGCAATCTTTGCTATCCTATTATTATTTCAAAATATAATTATACGAGGGTGGTTTGACGGAAAGGTGACTTTTTATTAAAAAAAAATATTTTAAAATAAAAAATAACTTATTCAATATAATTCTTTTGCAATTTTAAATAATTTTTCCAGCGAGTTTCCAATTTTTTAAGCTGTCTAAAGAAATTGTTTTTGAAGGGTACTTGAAATAAAGGTTTTTCGGCTATTACTTTTTCATTTCATATAATTTTTTTTTATTAAAGCATCTTTTTCAAAAAGAAGCAAAAATATTAGGCAGCAATTTGTAACCTAATTCGATTAAATTAGAAGTAGTAACTCTGCATGAATGAAAAGGTACATTACCGTGATGGAATAAAACTTTTTTGCACAGATGTGGTTGTTTTTTCTTTAGTTCGTTGTCACAATGTGACAGCAAAACAGCAGAATATTGGCTAGTAATTGTATTTCTTCCAAAAAAAAATCACTATAACTTTATTGTTTGACACAGCAGTTTTTGCCTTTTTGGGAGCACGCTCTTCGAAAAAACGATTACTGTTTTGACTGTATCTTGAATTTTAAAGTATAATTGTGTATCCAAGTTTTATCTACAATGACAAAACGACTCAAAAACGATCTTGAATTACATTGAAACATACCCAAACAGTCATTTACAGCTGTAAAGCAAGCGCTTATTTGGTCAGCACTTAACAAACGTGGCACCTATATATTTAAACGTTCATGCAAAAGGTTGAATACCTATTCAGTAGAAATGTTTACTTCATTAGCTATCTGACGCACCTTCAGTCGTAGATCGTTATTTACAAAAACACGTATTTTATTAATCACTTGAGAGAGTCATTACAGTAAATGACGCTCCGCGCGCTCAGTATCTTGTGTGTTTATATGACTAATTTTAAAATAAGGAAACCATTTACAAATCATATCATAAGACGCAGCAAATTTACCATAATATTTGTACAATTTTTAGTGCAGATTGCTACTAATAGTCAAAAAGTCACTCTTCCGTAAAACCACCCTTGTAAAGGGAAAATACAAAATAATTTGAAGTTATATAAATCAATAAACACTTTTCAAAATATGCCGATCACATGTCATGTAAAGCTCTCTACAATTTCTTCACATCCCAGTTATTTAGAGTTCAGCCTTGTTTCAACTTGGAAAGCGAATACATTTCAGTTTCTGTTACAATTTTATTGAATAGAAATTTTGAGATAACAGAGGGTGAAGTTTGAGTTATATTGCGGCTATAAAAATATAAAACATTTTGAATAATTATACGGTTACATTTTCATTATCTTTACCTCTAATAGGGTATTTAAATTTACATTAATATTCCATTTAAGGCAGATATTAGGATTGTTGTTAATCAGGAAGCAAACTTAAATTATTATTACAGTTATATAAAATTTTATGTCCGGCTTAATTACTTTTAACTACTTGAACCTAATTTAACTTGCATGTAAGATAGTTTCTCGGTTTGAAAACAAGACTTGTTCCAACTTTGTTTTCTAAATTGTATACACACCGTTGATTTTATTATTAAAATATTACGATGTAAATAAGGTTGAAAATTGTGGAAAAGAAACTTTTAAAGTCTATCTGATTTTATACAAGATGTTCTGGTAACTTTTTCATCGAGCTGGAAATTTGTCTCAGAATAAGGGATTATTTCCCAAATTTAATTAAGTTCAAAACAATATGTTTTAAGGCGTCTTCTAAGTCAGATTAAATCTGACTGAAAACGTTACGTCTTTATGAAATAAATTAATTTCAGTACGATAAAAAATTTACCAGCTTTTAACTTTTGATGCTTATTTGAATCTGAAGAAAAGTTTTATCTTGTGGCGTGATAAAAAGTTACGATGTCTGCTAATTTTGTCTGTTGGGCGGTTTTGTCAAGTTTGGGCGTATCCAGATTAAATTAATAGATTTATAAGTTCTAAACTTTATATTATAATAAGATAACAAATATTTATTTCAAACAATGTAAAAAAACAAAATACAAGTAACAAATAAATACCAAATCAGACTTTTAAACAGTAGGTTTAACCAAATTTAGCATTAGATTAATTCTTTTTTTTTACAGAATAGAATATTTAGAATAACTTACATATAACCAACTGTTTATTATAAAAATACATACTGCAGACTTTTTAATCTTATGCTAAGTATGTTGTTAGATTAAACAGGAGGTGTTCTTAGTGTAGAACACTAACTGTTAGTAACACCTAATTTTACTATGATTTGTTTATTGTTTGAAACAAGGTGAGGCTTTTACACATTTCACAAGAAAATTTCAATATTTAATTACAAAGACTAAATACAATAATAAATGAATAATGACAATCAAAATTAATGTCGAACTCACACATTTCATTAAAATTTAAATACAACGGTGGCAAAGCGTTTTTGAAAACTAAAGTTCTATCATTAGTGCCTAGTTTCTGAAAGCGTTTCGCTACTGTTGTATTAAAATTTTAGTTAAACTTGTGGGTTCGATATTGACTTTTATTGTCATTATTTATGTGAAAATAACCCTACTTCCAAAAAGAAAGGATTTTTTATCAAATGTAAACAATAACAAATGATTAAACATTTAAAATCTAATTGTTATTACTAAGCTTCGGGGCAAAGGAGTCTTGCTTAAACGACCAGGTAATTAACCGGTGTAATCCAGCGGCTGCATGTTATTTATTCAACTGGTCTACACTACTTGACTAGTAGACCAGTAGAAAAAATCACATGCAACTCGCTGGATTACACCCGTTAATTACCTGGTCGTTTAAGCAGGACTCCTTTTCACCGAAGCTTAGTTATTACTTACAGACTTTAAAAACCGGTCCATTATAGTGCCGCTCTCTTTATAACATCAATTCTCCTTTTATCACCTCATATCTGGTAAAGTAAATACATATCATAAATTAACAAAAAAAATTATCAATAAAATAAAATTTACTTTACCTCATATATACAAAATTACATCACTTACTTCTCAGTCCATACAGTCACGTCCAGTCTCAGTCACATGGTCTTGTTCTTGTCACAATTTGGTTGGAAGTGTAAAAAATACAGTCAGCTGTTTCGTACAGTCTGTTTTTTCCATATTGTTTTGCTTAACAAGTTTTGCAAATTATGCGGGTTAAACAATGATAGTTTTTTTAACGTATTTCCTACAAAATTTTTACTCATTCCGTCGAAAAATTAAATCTAATGTAATAAAATACATCACTACGGAATTATTGTGATAATATCCATTACATAACGCCAAAAATTAATGTAAAATAAAACATTCCATCACAAAATGAGAAAAAATATAATAGAAACTATATAATGAAAATAAAGCTGAAATTGTCGCTTACAAGTTACTCCGTGAGCTTTTTTGTTACTTGCAAACAAACAGGGTGCCTAAAATAGATTTATCATATACATCGTGATTTTCTTTTTATATTATTTTAAAAAAAATAGATTTTAGTCTAACGAATTAAGCCACTTATGCTTTATAACTATCAAAACTCTTCAATAAATTAACAAAAAACACGGTTTAAAATTTGGAACCTAAGACTTCTGAACTCTGTTTAAAATATGGTTTAGAAAAAATGTTTTTACTAGTTAATAATATTATATATATATAATAATAATAATATAACTATTATAGTTAATAATATTATAGTTAATATATTGGCTATTTCACCAACAAACGATTGCCATTTACACAAAAATCTATACAGTCCCTCAAAACTAACTACATATTTTTTCATTTTTAGACTATTTAAGTTTTTGTTCATTCAAAGCCCCATCATGCAGGATTTAGTATCTGTCTGTAAAACGTCACCACGGGTAATAACTTTGTGAAAAATAGCTTTGACTACCAATGAAACATAAAAAAAGTAAATCGTATAAAAACAAAGCTGAGGGTGGAACATTAAAAGTAGATAAACAACCAAATAAAAAAACAAAAACACAAAACAAAAATAAAGCGGTTAATTTGGTGAAATGAAAAACAATATGGTGGAGCAATAATACGTAATTATAGGTGCTTGACTTACCAGTTTTAGCAAACATTATATTGACTACACAAAATCGGTCTTTTTATAACTGACTACGTAAATAACTATTTTCTACTCCCACTATGAAAAGTAGGCTTTTTATACAACAACTAGTTATGGAAACGTAATGTTTTCATGCGTACCTTAAAACTCGAACAAAAGATGACGTTTCTGTGTAACAAAAATCTGTGTGAAAAAAATTTTAATCAAAATTTTGACACAATCTACAAAACATTTTTTAAATTTATTTAGAGGTCGTAGAAAAAACAATGTGTTTCACTCACAAGAAAACAGCACTTTTCAACACTTGTAAAACAAATTACTATTTTTTAATGCAACCACAGTTTACAGTGTGATGTGGGCTAAATACAACTGATTTTCTACTTACAATGCTCGGATTTAAAAAAAAAACTTACGTAAATATAAGTATAAGAGCCGATTTTATAATCAACTTAAAAACTCTTTTAATTTAAATGACGTTTAGACTGCAACTGCTATTACGACAATATGCATCGAAAAATCATCGACAGTTTAATCTAAACGTCATTTAAATTAAAGAAGCCTTTAAGTTGATTATGAAATTGGCTCTAAAAATTGTCAAAAAATTAGCATAACTTTTAACAAAAAATAAAAATAATAAAACCACAAACAACAAAAAACTACACAAATTCGTAACAAAGACAAACAAAGATAGTTTATAATAAAATATTTATCATTTTACTAAACGTAACAAACTTAAAAACACACATCGAACTCTTAATGAGTTTATAAACCATGTTTGAAACTTTGCATTTAACTGTATTATTTGCTGCTTTTTAAAAATAAGAGGACCGTTATTTTTTTTTTTTGAAATTATTTTGTTGTAATTGAGAAAACAAATTTTAAATGGTAGTTTTATAAAGTTTTTCTTATTGGTCCAAAAACACGTGCTAACGTATTTCGAAACTTGGTCTTCTTTTGTTTCTACATTTTTTTGTCATTTTTTTATCGTTTTTGAAATTTAAGAATTTTTAAGTTGTTTGTAGGAAATAGTTATTTAGGACAGGAACACTTCTGTTTATCGCAACGTTTCGACTGTGTATTCTGTCTTTTTCAGACGCAAACAATTGGCTGTTGTGTTTGAGGCATGGTCACTAAATGAAAAATATTTTTTTTCTATAGATTCGTTGTTGTTTAGTTGTTGTTATGTACTACTTTTTGATACATATAATTCTGGATGACATTTTGAATAAATCGATTTATACCACCACGTAAATTTAGCCAATCAAATGAAATGTCTCTTTAGTAGGTAAAAATTATTTTTTTATCATTTTTTACTTTGATTACTTTTTAAGGACTTTGCAATCACTTTTTTTCAAAAAATATTTTATGAGTGTATTACAACAATTTCCTTGCCTATTTTCATTTAGACATCTTGAAGATGGCAAGCGGCATCCATATTTCATTTTTTTGTCGCATTAGAATTATTTAAAAAAATTAACTGTGTCTTGAAAAAAACTGTTTATTCAGATTTTGACATTTAAAATATTTTCTTCACTATCTTATGCATATTTTAATGAACATTTTTATATATTACGAGTATGTATTTGTTAAAATTACACAAAATTAAAATTAGGTATAATTTGTAACGTTTGGCGTGAGCAAATGGTTTTTCAGAGGCGTAATTTCGCGTTATTAGCTACACTTTATTTAGCGTTATTTAAAGGCGGTACAACTTAAGAGCACATCAATTGATTGACAGTCACTCAATCAATCAGTTTCTGATTATAATAGACTATTATAATAGACTTCAGTTATGTTCTCTCATTTAAGCAGTAAATATATTTTGGGTAAATTTGAGGCAACGACGCTGCTGGGTTTTGAGCGCTTGTGTAGACCAGTTGAATGACTAACGCGCAGCGCGCTAAATTACAGTGATTAATTACCTGGCCAACTGCCAAGCTACTCGGAGACGCAGAAGATTAATAATTACATATCAACTGATTTAAAAAACATTTTTTTTACATATGGAATACCTGTGTAGTAGACGATAATAGAAAAAAAACAAAATTAAAACTTGTTTAGAAAAAATATACTTGTACTATTATTTTAGTTTGTACGTATTTTTTTAAATCGTATGATAATTTATAAAATAATGACATTCTTATTGCACAGCTGAAGATGTTGCCTACCGGGTCGAAATGTATATATGTACATTCCGTTATATACAAATTCATAAACACGTAAAAAATTGGTGTGTTTTTATTATTATAAGAATTAATAAGGGTATGATTTGAGAAGTTTCTTGGGAGCTAACCTGTATACAAATTGTTGCTTGTTTTTTTACGTTATTCACCTAAATTTTCCGCCAAAAATCCGTAGCCACTAAAAACGTCAAACAATTTTAAAATAAATGTTTTGTTTGCTAGTATTTTTTCCAAACCCTATAAATAAGCCTGACAGGTAGTGGCACAAAGATTTGGAATTGATTTAAATCAGGTCACATGTTGAGTAAATCGTTTATTTTTTCCGCTGCAAACTTACAGTGTGGGTATCGAAATTTTTCATTAAACGGCCAGATTGTGACATCCTGTTTAGCGCTTTTTTTCACACAAAAAGCATTCGCTGGCAATCATTGATGTGGTCCTCTTTCATGCTGCAAATTCACTTATCAGATTGACATCACATACGGACCGGACTGCATTAGATGGCTATTCGAAACGAGGCCAGTAATTATTATGAGCGGATGTTTCATAATGGTCGCCCCTGAAAGACCATCACAAGCATGTTGTTTCTCTCGAGTGGTGGTGCGTCTCCATGGCGACGCTCACCCTCTTGTGAAACATCGGACTGTAGTGGATGTCAAAACTAGCTCGCTGTTACACCTGATGCCTACTGTAGTCTTGTTTAAAGAGCATTAGGGTTTGATTTATTTCGATTGGTTATCTGCTTTGTGGTCGCAAATTTGATTCGACTTTAAAGGCATTCCAGATTCTTAGCGAGTTTATAAGGGGCGTAGGCATGTGTAACCCACGGCGCTCGGAAGTGAACACAATCGAATATAATTTGGCACATCTCGTATTCTCTGCAGCCACTTGAATTTCACGAGAAGTGCCAGCTTCGGGAATCAATCAGAACATTAATTACAAGGGAAACGAAACGAGAATTAAACTGAACACGTTGCCTTTATTAGCTTTGTGTTGACTTGTTTAGGGGATTAACTATAACACTTGTGGGATGTTTTATGTAGGGGTTTTGCCCATTACCAAGAAGAAAATTTGTTTAATAGCTTATTTAATTACGTGTACATCGGGATACTTGGGATAATGAAAGACCGGAAGCTTTGGGACGAACTACCAAATGTGTTATTCAAATGTAAATCTACTAAAGAGGTAATCTATTTTAAAGACGTGAGGGAATGGTATTTAAGGGTAGAAGTCATGCTTGGCATGCAAAAACCGCTAAAAGTAAACATATAACTTCATTAAAAATTTATCGAAAAAAGCAAACTAATCAACAATTACCTCTTTTGCTTTTATATGTAAAACAATTTTCAAACGTAAAATTCTTGTGATAAAAAATAATTACACCTAACGAATTTGGCAAAAAATGTCAGGCAAATAAATTAAAAGGAAAATACCTAGAGGTATTTTTAATTTAGAAGCATGCCAAATTATGAAACATTTTTCAGTATACTCCAATGCACAAATATGATAAAATGTTTTAAAACAGAATTCGATAATTTAAGTGTTACGCCGGTCATAATTTTAAAACGCATTTTTACAAATAAATTTAGTTTTCTGTTAGACGCTTTTTGCCCAGTTTGTCTCTTGTTGTTTGCCTACGAATTCTTGACTTTTATGATGTAATAGAAAAAAATAACTTTTTGGGTCTTTAGAAATGAAGATAAGTAGTCTTCTTAATGATCCAGTTAATTGTTTCAGTGACAATGTAAGTCAAATCTAATTATAAAATTATAAAATTTTATAAAATTATATATTTAATTATATAATTTTATAAAATTATAAAATTAACAAATTATAAAATGGGTTTTTTTGGAAAACATTAGGACTGACGTAGTTTCTTTGTAACAGCAACAGTTTTAGCAGTTAAGAAGGCATTACATAAAAAAATTCATATTTTTTTAACGTTTTTAAATTTTAGCTAAATTTGTTCACTGTGGACGTTGACGGCATAACATTACCTACAGCACATTTATCGATAGATTAGGCTTTTTTAAATATCGTAAGAACGTTAAAATTACTAGAAAACATTGTGGTGACAAGATCGATTTAAGTTGGTGCGATTGATAATGTTTTTCGTTAAAACTCCGTATTGGTATAAAGCATACAAAACGTTTTAGATCAATTCTTGCTGTGCATTGGCAAAAATCTCATAAAAGTGCAAAATGGTGTTCACTGTATTCGCAATTTCGAACAGCTGATGTGTGACACACATTTGACAGTTGACAGTCAGAAAAACATACCGCATGTGAGAGCATAACGTATGTTAACGTATAACGTGTGTTTTTTTGTGTATTTTTAGCGTATTATTCATAAAGTAATAACTAACTTTAAAAAGCTTGTTTTGACGGTAAGTGATGTAATATTTTCATCACAATGATTCGCAGCATCTTCTTTTTGCTCTTGTATTTGGAATTTACTTTTTTGAAATTTCTTTTCAGGAAACGTTGTTTTCTCTTCTAGTGTAATTCTTTTTCATGAGATGATTGATCAAATTTCCTTTTTGGTAGGTTAGGCGAAGGCAGAGCTGATTTTATTAAACGTGGTTTTTTAAGATAACCCTGAACAGCAAATGTAGTCTTTATCTGCAAAATATTTTCCACACACTATTAAAAATTTTGTAGAAGGTTTTTTCATAAATAACGCCATTTCCCAAGCTTTTCTTCTGTCCATAAATTCTTCATTACCGTAAAAATTAACGATCTTAACCTTACCACTGTTTGGCGATGGAAAGAAATAAATACTGACACTTCTTTACTTTTAAGTATGTGACATCCATAAACACAACAGTTAGTCTTATTTTTCTTTGTATTTTTTGCTGTTCCAGACATTTTTCACAAAAATTAAAACCGAAGCGGCGAATTTAGACGTTTACGTCGTAAACAACAATAATGCTCTGTTGCACAAACGTTCATCAAAATTGATGGCTTGTTAATCTCTCATTAACTTATCTTTAGCCAATCAGAGCAGGATATTTTCATTTAATCAGAGTTTAACGGTCCGTCAAATTTGATTGACGTTTGTGCAACCGGGGGTAAGAATGGTACGCTTCGATGTGATTGTTTCAAACGCCACCAGATGTCGCTTTAGTTATCCGAAATCGGGAATAGCGTAAAACATTTACTATTGAATCGTAGACAACAGGCGGGTCACGCCAAATCTTCGTTTGAACTAATCGTACAGAAAATAACATTTTAAATAAATTTTATAGCAAGAGTTGAACTAAATAAATAATATACACACGGATTAATACGGATGACAACTATCGACAGCATTTATAGTTGAGTTTTGGTAAATTTTTTTGGTCAAATCTATGGTTGTACTTTCAGTAGTAATACCTCAAGAGAGTGAGAATAATTGAAAATAATTTGACAGAATTTCGAAAACGTGTTGCCAGGAAATAGACACGAGTGCGCGTAGCGCTCGAGTGGCTATTGCCAAATGGCAACACGTTTGAGAATAATTCTCGACAGACGTCAAGTAAAAAAATAGTTGTCAAAAAACCGTTGCCACAATAAAAAAAAAACAAACGCAAGTAAGGCAAATTATTCTAGCAGGAATAAGCCAAGTAGAAAATTTCCACTATAATAATGTGTTGATTGGCTGAAAAGTGCACATGTGACAAAAATTAAATTAAACGTCAAAAAATAATCTGTAATACTTATTTAAATGGTCAGTTTAGTAAAGTATAGTCCTTTAATGGACGAACTGAAAAAAATTTGCCCGACAAGCACTCTAATTATTAGCCTTGCAATTTGGTAGGCTTTGCTAGTGTAGTAAAATCCTTGACCTACCTTATTGCCATTACTTCCAGTTCTTTCTGTCTTTACAGAATTTTATCTATCTAAAATCGTTAACTACAATTTTTTTTTAGTAGGATCAAGCTAAAATAAAAAATTTTCACGCAAAAAAAACAATTTCCAAAATCAAAATTTTTAAGTTTTGTTTCTTTAATGAAGAAAACCAGAGCGTATCCAGCAGTTAAGTTAGGCTAATTAGCTTAAAATACAGAAAAAGAAAACATATAATTTGTTACGCTGTAGATAGGAATAATTAAGAAACTATTTGAGCTGACTAATACGTATTAGACCCTGGAAACAGCAAGAGAAAAATATTAGAATCACTTTCATTAATGTTCCAAATGAATGGAAGATAAAGACATTAAAAAGCTTAATAAAAAGCCGACTAAGATCTGCATTTATAAAAAAGCAAACACCTACAATAAATAGGGATTATTAATCTAACACTAATCAAACTATATGTAATTAGAAATAATGTTTATTTTATGTAATTGACTTTATTTATTGATACACTATTCTAAATTTATACCACAATATTAGTAATTCCAAATTTTGAATATTGACGACAATTAATTCGTATGAGACTACTAGTACATTAAAACAAATATCAAAAATATGTAAATTTTAATTATTTTATATAGTAAAAATTAATATATATAGAGGGTGAATCTGCTAAAAGTTTATCTTTTCTTTACTTAAAAACTAGTTACCACATCAACTTCAACGTTTGCCACTAAAAACTTTGTTTTTTGCGCTATACAGGTGATTTTTTCAAAATTTTTCCAATATTCTTTCTTATTATTAATTAATTAATATTAGTTTTTTGAAAAAATATAAAATTTATATTTTTAAATTTTATATTTTTTTAAATGTTTATCTAAATGAAGACACGTTAAATTATTATTATGTAAAAAAAATGCAGATAACCGCAAAAACTAATAAAAATTATTCGTATTGTGAGACCTTTTTGCAGGCAGTATTGCCAGTTTATTTTTTACAATCCGCTAGATACCTACCCTCTCGCTTTTTTGTGCCGCCCATTTTCTTAGAAAAATGGCATAAGAATGGAGAAGAGGGTTGTATCAATATTCAATTTTAGCACAATTTACATAACTTGTTTTTCAGCGGGTACTTAAACTCTTATCAAACAGGAAATTGATAATTGTTGGTTCTATTAAAAGTGGTAAACACAAAGTGCCCGCAACAGTTTTAAACTCATCAGTGAGAATCACTCTGTTTATTTTGTTAAATTTTTTATTTGATTTGCATTCTGTGTGAAAACTAGTTGGAATTACGCCATTTTTCTAAGAATTTTTAACGTCTCTTCATTTAGATCGACATTTAAAAAAATGTACATTTTATATACTTTTTTAAGAATTAATACTAATTAAATAATATTTATTAGAAAGAATATTAGAAAAATTCTAAAAAAATTTACCTGTGTAGCACAAAAAATAAAGTTTTTAACGACAATCTTTGAAGTTGATGTTATAACTAGTTTTTGAAAAAAGATGTAATATACTCTTAGCAGACTCACCCTATTTTTAGCTAAAAAATTTCTGTTATAAAAATTTCCTACAATTTTCTTGCGACTCTTCAATTTAAGAGCCTTTTAGTAAACCCACGCCTCTCAATTAATCTACTATGATAGCCTGGAATTTATACGTAGGAAGCTTATATGACTGAAATCTTAAATGATTCTTATTACAGTTTAGGAATTTCTTATTAGCAAATAACTGACACTTTGTATAAATTTAAGATTAAATAGAAATTCATGTAGTCGACCCTCAGATACGAGTATAATTCGTTTACATCGTCAAATTAAGGCCAACTAAAACACAAATTAATAACTATTTTTATTCGTACTTCTATTTGATTTTTTATATACTTGGTTGGATTTGAATGTTCAAAATTAAGTGTTAAGTACATCAAATTTATCACAATATTAGCAATCCAAAATTTCGTAAACAGAAATGATGACCTTAACGCATTGATCTGTGGCGGTAGAAACATTTAATTTCTTTTTTGTTTTGTTTATACGTTTCTGTACTTCTGCATTACAAAGAAGTTCGATGAAGACATTTTCTCCACAAAAATAGAAAAGAATGAAACGAAAGCTTTCAGATGTCGATGCTTAAATGAGTGACATGATAAAATAGAGGAAACAGAAAAACAATTACATTAAAGACAGCAAGAAAGCGTTTTTATCGTGGCTAATAACAAGATTGTCTTCTTCAGAATTTTTAGAAATAGGTTTTCTACCTTTATATATTTTGTAACATTACTATAAAGTTGTGACTTTTTCAATTTAGTCGTGATTACTTACATAAAGAAAGATTTAGAAATGTATGATGTATGTATTGGATAGAGTTGCATTGGTTCAGATAATAGCAACAAACAATTCGAAACCTAATTATAAAAATTCGATTAATTCCTAAGTGTTTCCTTATCTGCTGCTCATAAAATTGTTTTCTTTTTCTCTTGCTATAAACTTTTAGAACAGTTTTAAGTAGCAACATCTATTACTCGTAATGTATGTTCTTTCTATAAATGGCCTAGAAGTCTTTTATATTCATTGGGGATGTTTTATATTTCTTCTTTCATTCCACGTAATAAATTTTTACTTAAAATTTATCTATTAACCAACTAATTAATGTTAATGCTATTAGTGACATGTCTCAATCATCGTAACTATCAAAACTCAATTTAAAGCCCTAAATACGGCCATAAATTTTACTACATCTATGAATATTATAACACGATGCTATCAAGAACGTCGTTTCAGCACGTTTAAATCAATCTAATGCCTTATAATGACAAAAAGTAAACTAAAATTTCATCTGCTTTACGTACTGACGTGCAAAATTCCCTATTAATTTTCATAATCGTAACTATCGCTAGTAATGCGCTATTGTGGCATCCCTGCAAAAGATCTGATTAATGCAGAAATTTAATGCAATGAAACCGTTCAAGAATAAATTACATTTAATGCTATTGTCTGAATTGTCGATAGTTTTAAAAAGTAATCAAATAGATATGATTGTGTAGAAATGCCAACTTTTAATCAAAAAATAATTAAAAACTTATTCAAAAATATTTTTCCATTTTAAATTACTGTTTTTAATTACGAGTAACCTAAGCATATAAAAGAAGGGTGATTCCAGATCAAAGCATGAAATGAAAATGATACGCACTTATTTCTACATTTGTTTTTTCTACTTTAACAAAATGTAGAACAAAGTAAATAGTTGTGGCAATTTTATGTAATCAGATAAACTTTCTAGTGGTTTCAACCCGCATTAAATTTTATGTAAATGAAAAGCGACACCGCCCAAAAATAGCCCAATCATAAATTAATAGCAATCGATTCTATACGATGACATGTATGAACCGAATTTATTCTCACACTGTATTGTTTGAATTCGAATTTCTGTTGTTAGTACTACATTCCAAGAAAATATCCAATTAAACCTGAGTCAGTTCTGGCGATTTGGGGAAGATCTGTTCTTTAGGAGACAAGTAAATTGAGCAGCCTTTTCCGGCATATATTCGGACACGTCGTTATGCTGATACTGCTGATAGTTATGGTTATGATTATAAATTAAGTCGTTTTTTTAAATAATTAACTCTTAATTAAAAAAACTGTGATTTTAAAATCACAAAATTTACATTGTATTTTTGACCTGATTTATAAAATTATTTTAACAATTTAAAGATCGATTAAAAACTTATTTTATATAAATTTTTGTAGTTTTAACAAAAAGGAAATATTTATTTACAAATTTGGTATAATTTTTTTAAGAAATGTGTAGTGAGAATGTTAGCATTGTGGCACTTTTTACCTATTGCAAATAAATATGTAGGAATGAAAAGCAAAAACAAGATACATAAAATAGATTGAGAAAGTTTTTGGTAAAAAAAATATTTCAATTAAGGCTTTTAAACAAAAAAATTTTTTCTTAAATACTTGTTATTTTACAAGACTTAGTAATTTTATAATATTATTACCATTTGTTCTAAATACACTATACAGGGTGAGTCTGTCAAAAGTATTATCTTATTTTTTCTCAAAAACTACTTATCACATCAACTTCAAAGTTATATATTCGGTTTATAGCGTCTTGTGTCGCCTTCCGATTCCCAATCTCCATTTTTTTGTGTCCAACCAAACTGCTTCGGCTAGATTTCTCTCACTCATGGCCTTGGTGATACCCTGTATTCAATTTTTCCTCGGACGTCTTCGATTTGTTCCTTCTGGTATCCATTCTAGCACTTGTTTTGGTAACTTAACTTCCCCCATACGACGCATGTGTCCATACCATTTTAATTGTTTTTCTTCAATTTCGTCAATGACTGTTGTCTTTATATTCATTATATAATATACGAGATTTAGTATCTGTTGAAAAGCAAATTATGTAAATTATGCTAAAATTGAAAATTGTTACAACCCCCTTCACCACTCTTACTCCATTTTTCTAAGAAAGTGGGCGGCACAAAGATGCTGGAAGGTAGATATCTATCCGATACAATACGAATAAACTTTATTAGTTTTTGCGGTTATCTACAATTTTTTTGAATAAATTTTTTCACAAAATAATATTTTTACATCTTTTCATCTACAGAGTGAGCAATAACTAATGATTGAGTTGGTATCACTGAATATTTTCGGAGAAATGGTATCATTTCTTAATGTAACTTCCGCCTTTCACAGAAAATAGATTTCTTCTTTATCGACTTCACTTCTGTCAAGTTTTGATTCAAAGTTTTTTTTTTAATTTCGTTTGTTTACTTCATTGATTCAAAACAATGGTTTTCACGCAAGAACACAATACTTTTATTCTGATGGCGTACTTCAGAACTGGCAATTACAATAATCAAATTGGTTGGGATTATTCTGTTGTGCAAACATACAACCAATTTCGGGAAACTTACCCCCAAAATGATGTCCTCTTTCACCAAACACATTGCAAACGAATTGTAAAACGTTTTTTTAACACGGGAAAGGTGAATAAACAATAGCCTCCTAGTAGGCCAACAAGATTAACAGAAGAAGTGGTTGAAGACATACGCGCTCGGATAGAGCAAAGCAAAAAAATCTGTCCGCAAATTATCTCTTCAAACAGGTGCAATACACGAAAGACTTGCTTCTGCAGTAATAACAGATTCAATAAATCAATCGTGGGGGCTAGCGTTAGCACTCAAAAGGTACAAATAAATAGTGAATCTTGAATTAGCGTTTACGTCAAACATGGGTTGTGGAAAATGATCATGTTTCAGCTTCAAAACGCCCAACTCTAAAATTTTCTCATTTTTATCACAAGTAACAAAATACAACTTCTATAAACAACCCTTTTTACATAACCATAACCTCAAAGTCCCAATCTGTCAAATTTGTAATTTCCGCTAAAGTAAGGACTGCCAAATTTGTTGGAAATAATTTCACTAATTTCACTATCAATTCTAGGGTTTTTCGCTAAATGTGTTGCCAACTTAATCAATACATTTTGCTCACTCTGTAGAACCATAATTAAAAAAATCTAAATTTAATACTTTTTTCAAAAAATTAATATTATTTAATTAATATTTTTATTTGAAGGAATATTAGAAAAATTCTGAAAAAAATCACTTGCGCGTAGCGCAAGAAACAATGTTTTTAATGGCAACTTTGAAATTGATGTGATAACTAGTTTTTGAAAAAAGATGACGTAACATTTTTAGCAAACTCACCCTGTGTATAAAAAACGTGCTAATTTTTTTTTATACAACGACCTTTTTTTGTGGTATGGATCAGAAAAGTAAGAATGTGATATTTGTGCAATATTAGCTTTGTATTTGTACAATTAGAGATAATGATTTTGTTTTTAGAAGTACAAAAGTATTTTTTGTTTTTTGTAAAAGGGATAATTCAACATGGATTTTCATGTGTTGTCTTAATATTATGCCCTTAAAGTAAAGTCCATTCGGAATTAAAATCAACTGTTCAAGTGTTTTAAGGTTGGTAACTTCATTTAAAATTAGCCTTTTTAGTTTCGTTTCCATGGCAATCTAACAGGGTTCCAACATAATTTCAGAATTTTTGACACTGAACTTTGAAACATTTACGCAAAACAGATATTTTTGGAACATTTTATGCAGTATAATGTTGCATTAAACATTTGATAAATTTGATAAATGCATCTCTGAAAATTATGTATATACTACAAAAAAAAATTTGTAGAATAAAACAGAAACAAAAGTATTATCTTTAGATGTTGCACTATTAACCCATTTTTGTTTGATATCACAAACACCGTTGTACAAGTGTACAAAAAAAAAAAATTACAGACAACAAATCTTATTTATACAGGGTGACTACTATAACTGTGATAAATTCTATAACTCGACTCATTAGTTGGATTTAAAAAATTAAAAAAAAAACATTTCTACTGTTTCAAGTTTGACATATTTTTTTGCGTTTTACTGGATTGTTTTTAATCTATAGGAAAGATAACCCATAACTTTCTTCAAATTCTAATGTCTAATGTGACAACTTGTTGGAAAGGGATTAAAACAAAAGATATGGCCTACTATATATTTTTCCTTTTGGTAAATATAATAATGAATAACAAATCAATTAGAAAAAACCTCATATTTTTTTTATTAAATCCTTATAAAGGAACTAAGGCAACAAATACTTTTGCATTTAAAAAAATTGGGGTTGTTTTTCCTGGGAATATTTTTTTTATAAAAATGAAAAAATAATGTAGCAAATTATGAACTGTAAAAACGTTTTTTTATTTTTCTGTTACAACTAATGGAAGTAGAACTATAGAATTCACTCCAGTTATAGTACTAACCTTGTATAACATTTTAATAAAACGCAAAATGACCACAAACAACAAAAGACAAATTTTACAAAACGTCTTTGTTTTATCTTTGGTCGCGAATAAGTATGCCACAAGAACAGCAAAACGTCAATGGTGATGTGTAATATGTAAACTTCGGTGCAAGCGAGACTTGCCCAAACGACCAGGTAATTAATCGGTGTAATCTAGCGGGCAGCATATTATTCATTCAACTGGTCTACTGGTCAACTGTGTAGACCAGTGAATGAATAAAATGCAGGCCCGCTGGATTACACTAATTAATTACATGGTCGTTTAGCAAAAAGTCGCTTGCACCTAAGCCTAGTATCATAATATGTTTATTAGAATATTATAGTGAAGATATATTTTTTTTATATTTTAAAAAAAAAATAAAACTTAAACTACGTGCAAGTCTTGTCAAGCTTATTTCTATAATTCTTGTAAAAAATAGTTCTTGTGAGTTCTTGCAATTTCTGCCAAAACTGCTTTATCAGATTCTAATTGCTCGAGCAAATTGAAAAGTGCATAGGACGAAGTATGATACTAATATCTCTGACTATGACTTACTTTATATTTTCAACTACCCGTCGAGTAAGCATTTCATTATGGCCTTAGTAACAGAAACAATTACTGCCCAAGTACTGCTTATATGATTCCTGGGGCCGTACTAGACTAATCACTATTTATATGTAAGCACATTAGTGTCGTCTAGAAACGATCTAAACCACAAAAAGTGTTTACCACCTCGAAGTTTATGTTATTTTTTTAATAAGTGGATAAATGTTTATTTGAAACCTTTTAACCTAAGAAGCATATTACTCTAATTTTCACTTTTTGTTTTGTAATGTGTAAAATAGTAAAAATTAAGGCCAAATATCTACATGTTTTTTCTAGGTAGTTGAAAAAAATTTAAATAAATGTCAAGACCGAAAACATTTTTTGTGATCTCGAACGTTTAGAAATATTCGCTTTGCCCTCGATGTCAAAATCTATGTTCTCGACTAGCGTAAAGTTTTATTTACAGCTATTGAGGTGTAATATACTATCGAATTTGTAGTTAGTATAAAAAAAATTGTTGAATTAAGGTTTTTGAAATGAGACTCACAAACGACAAATCCATGTTACATTACCTATTGTAGGTGACTATATTTCTTAATCGTATCACAATTGAATAGAACTAAAATTTCCAATTTATAATTAAATGGTGTTATTTCAACGCGTGAAATTGATATTTTGAATAATATTATGCATTTTATTAATTATTAATAGCTTCGTAATGTGTGGTAAGGCAATCTGGTGAGTGATAGAGTTTAGAGTAGCGATCATGTAGTACAATGCGTATTAACTTGGCAAGTGGCAACGTTAATTGCACAGGAGTATGTGTTTGGCATATAAACACAAACATTAGATGATTAGATTTTGGGGGTAACAAGAAACTAAAATCTCTAGTCGAGAATTTCGTCAAAAAAATGATTAATTAAAGTTCTCTATTACTACTGTAAAATTAAAATTCTTATTACGAAAGACAAAAAGCAGAACAATAATCGTTTAGTTCCAATATTGACTAAACGAAACAGTTTCTTAATAAAAGAATTACAACACAAGTTAACAGACAATATATATTTGCTGTGAGCTTGAAATTAAATTCACTGTCCTCAGACACAAAAAAAACACAAACGAGAGAACATGACAAGACGACAAATTGTTATAAAAGTTTTCTTGTTTCTTTAGTTGCCATATTGCAGCTCACACCTAATGAATAAAAAAAGAAATTTTGGGCATTGACTGTTTTTTAGTTTCTAATGTAAGTAAATGAGCTTAAAGATATAGGATTTTAGTCTCCCAAGGTGGGTTTTAAAAGTCTAATCCGAGGTTAACTCGTTTTGAACTCTTTATAATGTGGCGATTATTCTTCTAGGGTCACGCTAGCAAGTTTTGGAGTTAACGCGTTCGAAGCAAATCCTAATTTAATGTTGTTTGTCCGATCCTGTCCAATAAACTTGCCCTTCATTAAGTTTTAGCTACAAAAATAAACAGTTTACGTTTTAGGCGCATCTAAAGTTAAGAAAAGATGGATTATTTATGAAATTAAATATTTGGAAACTCGGAAACCATAATTTGCAATCTCTGCAGTGGGTCCCTTTGTATACAAAGCAGAGGACTCGCCCACTTGTCGCTTGTGAAGTTGTAAACTGTAATCTGGGCTTTACTGTTTCATAATTTTGTAATCGATTGAAGGTTTTACGACAGGTACAATACTAAAATATTAATTGTTTGTAACTTCTCAGATTTGAAAATATGAAGTTTAAGTACAAAGTTTTGGCCTATCTCCAAACAAATCCCTGCTTGCTTTAAACAAGGTGATCTAATGGAATGTGTGTTTGTCGAACACTCGATAAATTCGGCTATCATCCAAACTTATTTTATTGTTTTGTTTTCTTCCCTTTGGCTTTCGGGGTCTCGGGACAATTTCATAAGGCGCAATCGTGAAAAAAAAAATCACACACGTTCCTCCTATTAAATTAAGTTGGCAGCAATGTTCGCTCTGTCCCTTGACGATAAAATAAAACAAAACAATCTGAGACCATTGGAGTTTCTTCAGAAACACTTTACGTCGAATTTGTGAAAGGAATTAACTCGAAGCTTTCATTTTATAGCACGGAAGCGAAAAATACAAATTTATACCTTGTTTACAAACATTTCTCTCGATGATCACTTTGTTGAAAAACATGGGGAGGGTATAACTACGTTCCTACTTTGCATTTTTAACCCTAATTTAGTATGTAATAGATTTTTAGCTAATAGTAAAAAGCATTATATGTTTTCTATTTTTATATAGAGAAACTAAAAGCTTTTTTCCCTCATTCAGGTAAAGCATATTCTATATAAAATTCATAAATGTTAACGTTCTCAGTGTAAAAGTTTTAATATTTCATGAACAGGTGGTTGAATATATTCATAAATTCATTGTTGGTTTAACAATTTTTTGGATCATACATCATGATCGGTAAGTCTATTAAAAGTCCCAATTCTTAACTTAGTTTTTAGTTTTGCATATTTGAATACTGTTTGGTAAAACCTGAGCAAAATTAGATCTCTATATATAAGCAAACAGAGATATAAATTTAAAAAAAACTTGTGAAACTTGCAAATTCTTTGAATCCAAATAATATTTCTATCCAAATGAAGTTAAAATTGTTTCCAAGCCAAACAAAAGTCGGAGGAAACTTTAAATGACTTTTGCTATCTGTAAATTTACACAAATTGGCATCGTTTTGCTGTGTGTTCACTCCAGAAGGTCTTTTATTTATTGCCCAATTATTTTATTTAATTAAATTTCTAAAAGTTATATTATGGAACAATTTTAGACACTTAGATTTTTCGGAAATTTATGACACAATTTGGGAAAAAATGTTTAAATTAAGCGGAATCGATCTTTTCGTAAAAACCTTGAAACTTTGGAACCTAAGTATTCTGTTGGTGATCATAAATAGAGAACTTGTAGCGTTGCGTCTTGAATTTCAATCGAGTTATACTCAGATGCCACAAAAACATGTCAAGCATCGCAGGTAGTTATTATAAAAGATGTCGGGAGACAGATAAATAATTCTGATATTTCAAATTGCTCGAGTGCTGGTGAACAGTTAAATTACTTGAGAGACGGCAGAAAAATTTTTACATCCTGTTGCGATGGAAGTATACAAGCCATAAAATCGTTACAAAACGTTGAAGTTTTGATGAAGTTTGACGTACTAATTCTTGACTTTTTTGCTGGTTAAAAAGCTCGCTAAGTATTTCGTGTGCAATATCGGAATTTAAAACGAAGCAGCGCTGTAACAACTTAAAAAAAAAGTCGGGCAATCTTGTTAGTGGATCATCTTGGTGTCCGACATAGCGCGAATTGAGGATGAGTCGATTTCCTATATTACGTGAGGTCGTGCTGGGATATTCCAGAAACCCACCTCCTCTACGTTTACAGAAATCCAATGTACTGAGACCGGATCAAGTCAGGATAATTTCATTGATTTAAAAGTCAATACATTTTTTACCTTTGACTTTTAAAATTGCGAGCTGGGGGCAATAATAACCGCAGACTCGCATCCTGCTGAGCTTTTCTATGTGTTTTTAAATGGATTAGCTAGGTCAATAACTCTTACAAAATTGAACCAATAAATTTATATCCATATTTTTGCTCAAACAATGTTATCTTTTACTGTAATTACAACGTCTGTATAACAAATTTTTTAATTTTTTTGACTTAAAATTATGAGCTGGCGGCAATTACTTCCTGTATTTGTTGAATCAAAGAGTAGGAATAGTAATTATTTCCTTCTGTTTACTTTTGTTATTAAAAATACTGACCTCATTTTCTTTTTTACGTAACAATGTCAAACAAAATGACAAAAAAACAACAACATTTTAACAAAGTATACTATTCTTCATTTTAAATTTAAAACAATTTTTAAAGTGTTGTTGTATTGACATAATAGTAACGATAATGTATTTTTTCCCCTTTAAAAAGTTTCCAAAATATAACAAATAGCACAACCAAAAGGCAGCTTGATATGTTCAATTTGACATTTAGAGCATTTTGCAAACCGCGAGGTAAGAGAATACGTCAAGGTATCTACCCATCTGATACGTTTTGTACAGCATCAGTTGCAGATTGGGAGTAGAATTTTTTATAATAAAAAATAATTACATAAATATGTATGATACAAGTATTACAGCTTGTGAAGAAAAGGTTCAGTGACTCTTACTTATAAAATTTTCTTAGATTTTAAAGTCATATTCTATGTAGTATTCTTGTGTTTGAATCTTTAATGTACGTATATATATTCTTGATTTAAGAGATATAGGGCTCGCCAATTAAAAAGTCGTAAAAGTAAAATAGTCGTAAAAACTATGTAAACAGTTGTTAAATTAAGCAGCCCTGGTCTTAATACAGTCGACCAGATTTGTTTTAGATGTAACAAAGCGTAAAATAACAAATCATTATCCAACTTGACAACTATGTCAACATTTCGTTATTAATTGATTACAAAAGTGCAGCTGTATCCTTAAACCCTGTTTTGTAATCAATTAGTAACGAAATGTTGACAACTATGTACAGTTGGAATATGATTAGTTATTTTACGTTTTGTTACATCGAAAACGAAGCTGGTCGACGGTATCAAATCCACAACTACTTATTTTAAAGACTGTTTACATAGTTTTTACGATTATTTTACTTTAACGACTTAATTGGCAAGCCCTATATTTTTTGAATCAAAAATACAACTGCTGGATTAGTTGATTTTTATGGTTTGCCGTTTTATCGTTGTTCTTGTTAATTATTTTATAAATATTTTGTTTTAGAGGCAGATATAAATTACAAAACATCAACTAGACAACTAGATTGTTTTGAGACAAAGGTTGATTAGAATAGTACTAGTTGTTAGTATTTATCTCTCCACACTAAGGTACCACTCAAATAGTTCCCATTTGTCTTCCAGTACTGTTACGTTTAGTTAATAAATTAAATTTAGAGCATTACCTTTTTACATTTACATAAAAAATTGTCTTAAGCAAATTCTAAGGTCAATCACAGTAAGAGATAAAGAGAAATGTAGATAAAGTTTATTTACATTTCAAAAAACCACCAACATTGCAGTTTACACCTAAAATACATCTGGCAACATGGCACAACTTTTAAAATAACTTACAATAAAATTAACCTAAATTTGACAAGCATTTGGAGCTGCAATTTATTCTTTTATTATATTGTAACAGCATGTTACAGTTAGCTGCAGTTGTTGATCGAACAAATCTGTAACTATTTGTAATATTTTAAAATTCTTATTTTAATTGAAAACCAAAATGTTCAGCTTTTTTGGGCATGACAGAAAAGTGACAGAATAACCAAAAATTTTGACAATGTCAAATTCTAATAAATTTAATTTTGACAAACCTAATTCAACAGGTGGCGGTTTTTTGATTAGCAAACAAACGATCTAAATTTTTTAATACAAACATTGTTTAAACCCGGTTTACAGTGGCATGGGTCAAAAAAAGAAATAAACAGTACTGGGAATAAATCTGATCTTCATTACTAAACTCATTACTAGGATAGCAGTAATTTCTAATAGACCCCACAGGATGGTCATAAACAGTAAAAAAATAGTATAATAAGGTCACAAAACATGTTAATTTTGAGATCAGTTACTGGTACTATGCGCGACAATAAATTTGGGACAAATTTTGATACTGACCTTAGCGCTGAAAGCGTAGATAAGGGTCAATGTGTTGCTACAAAAAAACTGAATTATCAAAACAATTATGCCTGAAAATGCCCATTTAAGAACATAACAAAAACAGAACTTAATTAAATACAAAATTAGAAAACTTAATTTGACGTTTATAATTGTTTGTTTAGAATTTATCCAAATCTTGCGTTTTTTTCAGCAAACGAAAATCAAAAATGAAAAATTTGGGAAATACGTTATTCTTATAATAATGCTCTAGTAACAAATACCAAAAAAACTAAACACAAGAAAGTTGTTATTTGTTTAATTAGGCAGTAAAGCATGTGATTTAATGCCGCAACTGGCAGTTCAAAGGCAAGTTACAGCCAAGTTTAGTTTTTTTAGAAAAATTTGCGGTTTGACTTTTAATCACAAAACTTTGTGACAGCTAGAAGATTTTGAACGGCTTTAAAGTGTTTGCTTTACTGCTTAGTCCATAAAAATGCTAACGTATTGCCCAGACAATTAATGTGGTAGTTTAATGCGTCTAAATTGTCACTAAAATGTGTATTTTACTGTCGATCGGCGAAAAACGAGTTTAATAGTTATTTAGATTAGATGGCGTATATAAATACTTTAATTTTAATGTAACTGTCAAAAGAAATAATTCAAGATGCATGCTACCATCTCGATGTTATCAATCGAAGTTATTAAGACATAAACTTCTTGGTATTATAATACAGTGTTTATACTTATTGTCGTTTTTTAGTGCCTAGGCAGAAAAACAGGTACTTTGGTTTTTCAACTGTCACAAAAATTAGCTGGCAATTTTGTAACAATGATTTAATTTCAAAATTGCTAAGAAAGTTTGGTTTAGACGTCTCTATTTGACACTGTCAAAATTGTATGTTTTTACTGTTGGTAAACACCAGGAGATTCAAATTTGAGAAGTCTTACATTAATGTCAAAGCGTTTATTACAAGGTTAATAAGGTAGCTGAAGTTCTTTGACAAAATTTTAAATATGCATAATATTCTAAAGAAGATGACCCTTAATCGTTATTGTCTGAAAATGCATTTTTTTTAATACATAATCTAAATTAAACGCTTTTTTTTAATTTTTTAGTATTTTTACGTTTCTATGCAAGCAATAAAACAGTAATAGGCAATATATTCTGTCATTTTGTACCTTTAATTGAGAGTTGGAGCAATAACAGCCAGCCGACTCAAATCGTGCTGAGCTTTTCTATGTGTTTTTAAAGAGGATTAACCAGATCAATAGCTGTTATAAAATTACAATAACAAATTATAATTTCATTTTGTTGCGCAGCGAGGATATTTACGTCTCTATTATTGCTTTCTAAATACACTAAAACATTATCAGCAGCTCTCAAGCTAATAATTTTAAATTTATCCTGCAATATTACGACATATTGTAGGTATAACATCGTTATATAGGTGCTTCGCTTATTCAACCTACATTTACCTACTCAAAATGCATTTCATTACTTTTATGAAAAACGTTTTAGAGCTGTAAAAATTTTGTATAATTCGAAATGACCTAAACCTATAGAATAGAAAAGTTAATTTATGTAATAATTGGTGGAAAACAAATTGAGAAAATTTGAAGATATTTTGATTTCAGCACCGTTTGTTGAAAATTATGAATATGGAAAAATAAGGACCTGTCCTGTTTTTTTTTTTTTTGGATAATCAATATTCAACTGTAGCTAAATTTGTAAACTAAATTTGTCAAAGGATTTAATGTGATTTTTCCCATTTTTTACTTTTTTTACTAAGCATACACTTTTAAAATAGTTGATTTTAAGTACTTTTTTATTTTCTAAAGCTTATCATCATAAAATTTTATTAAACATTAATTTTATGACGAAGAACTACGTTATCAATTTATGTGATAAATTTAAGATCTTCTTGAATATTACTGAAATGAAAACATTTCCTGACTGATAGCTAGACAAGTACAAATTCTTCTATACTTTTTATGTCTTTTTGTGTTTGCAATCATCATCAATTTTGCTTCATCGGCATTTAACCCTCATACCCAATCTGGATACGAGAATTTTCTTGGACACTAGAGACAAATTGGGTTGTTGAATTTATTTTCCACTCCAATGCTTTCACCTTTTTGTAATCGATTACGTTTAAAATTCACGTACGAGCAATAAGTGATTTTGTTCTAAAATAGACAAACCAAATTATTCACAACAAAATAATTTAAAATAAATATTAGCAATAAATTATTTAAAAAACAAGATTAATTTATGTAATCTCCTCTTTATTAAATAATAATTATTCGTAGTATTAATTAATAAAATATTCTATACCTAATGCATTTCTAAAAATTAACAATTATGAAAATGGTTTTGTTTAGTTAAAATCAGATAATACCTAAGTATAAAACAGGCCTTGTGCTACATGAAATTACAATTATGATTATTTTCTGTTTAATATGCAATTTTGCAAGTTTGTAAAACTAATCTGACTTGAATATTTAGGTTTTGGACATTTATAAAGACGTAGGGTATTAAGTATACCTCATGGAATAATGCCAGAAGGTTTATTTATTTAGTTTAATTAGCTTTCTCTATATAGGATTAGATCTAATATAACTAGGTGTAGATGTATGCATAAAACGTGAAACTCCGGAGGCTATATGCGTAAATGTTTGACAACTTACGGCAAGATTAATCCATTTGTGTTAAACCACTATATAGTTCGTGTTTCTCTCTTTTTACCATTGTCCACTAAGAAAAGAATGTATGAAAATTTATTTTTAAGATCTAAGCAACAGCTCCATTTTATTAAAAAAAAAAACATAGAGTTTTTCGGATCGCCGATAAGAAGCACCACAATTTAATGGCAATTTAAGTACACCAAGGTATCACATTTATGGACTAGTTAATGCTTTATTTTTATTAATTAGGCGGTAAAGTAGACACTTTAGAGACGATCAGGGTCTTTCGATTGTCACAAAAATTTTATTCTGATGTCACACAGCTATTTTTTTAAAATGTTAAATTTGGAAATTCGACAAAAATATTATATGTTTAATGCGGCAATAAAGCAGACTTAATGCCTTGCTTGGCCTTAACTTTGAACTGCAAGTTACGGCACTAAATCACAAGCTTTGTTGCTTAATTAAACAAATAACTATTTTTTTAAATAAATACGTAACAAGTGTTCATTTAAAAAAGTTGTCAAGTGTGCTATGAAAAAACAAAACATTTTGAAGTATGTCTTAGTTTAATTCGGCTGCTGTACTGTCATTTACGACGACAAATCACGACTGCGCGCGCACTGTGACGCTGTGTATCAAGTTCCGACAACCCTTCTTCGCTACATTTTCTTTTATCAAAATCTCATAGCACACTTGACAACTTTTTTAAATGAACAGTTGTTATATAATATGATAAGAACAGAAGCAAGCTGAATTAAAATTAACTGTGGATACTTTGCTTGACAGAGCAAATCATAAATATCGTGTGTTTTTTAAAAAAAAAAAAAACTCTAGAGTGCTTTGAAACTAAAAAACAATTGTTTTGTATGTCTGTGATTAATCGTTTACACACTTGTCAAACTGACAGATCTCATAACCTTACTTTTCGACAATTAGAACAAAAATACATTTTTATAAATATATTCATTTATTACCTACAAAAACTGTTGATAGCTGCCCAAACACCTACTTTTTGTGAATGGACAGGTTCTTCTACAATTTCATAAGGATGTTCTGTTGCCCAAATTTTCATGTTTTGTGAATTCATGTAGCCGGACAGGTAAAACCACGCTTCATCCGTAAAGGAAGTTTTTTGAAAGAGCTCATTATTATTTGCAATGTTATTTAAAAACCACTGACAATACTGCAATCTTCTAGGAAAATCTACGGGTCGTAACTCTTAAACGGCTTGGAGACGATAAGGGTACATATGTAAATCTTCTCGTAGGAGTTTATGACATGTACTAACAGAAAGTTCAACTTGCTGAGACAGATGTCTAATCGACGTTTTTGGATCTTGCTGTAGAATCTCTTGTGCAGCATGAATAACTTCATCTGTTCGTTTAGTTGGTCTTCCACTGCCCTCTTTACGTGTAATGGCGCCAATTTCACGGGACAGATTCACACTTCGGTGGAGAGTGTTTTTAAACTCTTCATACACAACAACATCGTCAGGAAAAGCTTTTCGAAAGTCCTCCAGGCACAGTGATTTGAATATTTCCAAACAGTGTTAACTTTCTCTCAATTTCGAAAATAACTTTCCAACAAAAATGCCTTTTCTTTACTGGTGTACACCATGATTACAAATCAAGAAAAACACAAAATTTAGTATTGAAAAATACTGATAAATAAAATAACGAATGTTTGAAAAACTAAAACACCACGAAGACAACCACACAAAAACACACCAAGACCAAGCCCGCTTTGGCGGGAAGAGGAGACATTTTTACGTTAGGATAATTTGTGACGGATAAAATTGCATAGTATGCAACCAACAATACACGAATAATGTAAATAATAAAAATTTTGTTGTCATGGAGGTTGTTGTATGGGGTCATGTACGACATACGTAACAATGTCATGGCTTGCTACGAGTTTTTTTTTAAACGAACACACATTACAAAAGTAACAAATTTGAACGTGCCTTTATTTATCTTTAGTTAATGTTTTTTTGTTTCTTTGTTATTATTTTTTATTGTGTAACCTTAAAAAAGGTCTACTCTTTTAGGATACGTTGCATGTTAATAAAGTATTACATGTTTAGCCTACAGTTTAGATTTTCATTTATCCTTCTTCCGAAGTTGTTTTTTTTATCTATTTTTTCTGTAATAACACAGTGGCAACCAAACAAAAACTAACAAACAGCACTAGACTACATCAAACTATAATAAACTACACAAGTAGAATAGGTTCAGGATCTTATGAATCGCGAGAGAAAAGTGCACAATAGTCACAAAAAGAGAGTAGAGGATTTGTTTTTCTTGTTATTTCTTTAACTAAAACTGTCTAAATTAAAAATATTAAGTTAATGTTTTCAAAAAAGAATTGTTTTTACTCGATTGAAGTAAATTTAACCAAGCTTCTAGGTTCTAGGATCTCAAATTATAGACTCCACCTTCGCGCATCTTGCGGTTTATGAGTTTCTAAACTTGCTCTAACACCAAAAAACACTAGACCACACCGAACAAACCACACTTGATGTCCGACTTTTTTTGATCGCGAAATAAATTCTTAACAATTCTAGTCTAAAATTTATGAATTTTATATGGTTTCTTTTTACTTGTTTTGGTATTTTATCAATTGCAGTGATAAAGAACAGAGAAACTTTTTCTGGCGGTACCATGTTTTCTCGTTTTTTGTGTGCTGCCACGAATATTTTACTGTTAGTTAATATTATTTTTTGTCGTTTGACTTTTTCTAAATATTTTAATTTTGTGTTGATTTTTTGGTTGAAACCCAGCTTATAAAATTGTAAATCCTTAATTTTTGTAGTCTCTGTTTTAATATGCGTTTATAAGGGTAGCGGACCGAAAAAGATTTTTTCGAAAAACGTTTGAATAGGTCAACTTTATATTGAAAGAAGATATGTTTTTGGAGTAAAGGCTGGTCTTCTACCGCAAAAACGGAAACGGCTACCAACTTCAAAATTTTAAATAGCGCCACGTCAGAAAGATAATTAAATTTTGTTTCTAATAGGGTTTTTATTTTCAAAATCCGACCATTACTTTTGAAAAAATAAATAAAGTTAAATTTACAAAAATTAAAAACCCATCTATAACTTTTATTTAAGTTTGCTAGTTATATTATTGCTATTACATCTTTTTTTTCTCGTTCTGTTTTGTTTTTACCAGCGTCATAACGTTCCTGTGCTGCTTTTTTTGTAGTTTAGTATCACCTTCACTTAGCGGTTTGTAACACCCTTTTTTCTGACCTTTTATATCAATTTTCAGCTGGTTTTTGTTTATTTTATGCTGTTTAGAATAAGTACAGTATTATAACTAAGCTTCGGTACTGTGGAGTCTTGACAAAACGACCAGGTAATTAACCGGTGTAATCCAGGCGGTTACATGTTATATATTCAACTGGTCTACACCAGGTGACCAGTAGACCAGTTGAATGAATAACATGCAACCCGCTGGATTACACCGGTTAATTACCTGGTTGTTTTATCAAGACTCCCTAGCACCGAAGCTTAATTATAACATTCTAACAATACCAAAATATTTTTTTCCATATTTCCCTTTTCTGTATTGAGCTTTTTTACTTTTATTTCTACTTTTTTTGTCTGTTGTTTCCATAACTACTAATCATTTAAGTTTATTATTATTTTTTAGATATTTTTTTTATTACACTACTCTATCTTTGCGTTAATTTTTTTTTGTTCTACTTACTTCACATCTTTGTAGCTGATGTTAATTTTTTTTAGTTTATAGGTTTAAATCTATGACTTTTTTAAAAACATTTTTGTTGTTTAAAAAAAATACGTCATATAAAAGTCTAGGCGTCACTTAAAGGCTTTAATATAGAAATAGGGACGCTATGCGTCTTCGTATTCTTCAATTAGCCTCCGCCTCATAGGACCTCCTTCATGGCTTTTAATGTAAATAACTGTCAAGTAGTTTTATATTGAAACAAAACGTGCGAAAGACATAGAAATTTGTATAAAATATATTTAGTTATTTCTACTTTGTATATTACACGGTTTACAACATGGACAAATTTCAGAAATTGTAATTATCGTACCCAAGAATTATTAAATAAATATCTTTTGAGTTTGAACATACAGTAATGTAAATTTGATCAATTTTTTCTTTTTATTTAGATCTTAGTTCACCAGAGAATTAATTAAATTCAATCATCTATGAGTCTCTAATTGCGTCTCAAGCATCAAACTTGAACAACCAAAGGCAAGTTCAATCTTGGAAGTGGAGATTATAAAGTTATACTTTAAACTGTTACCAAACTTAATTGGACAAATAGTATACTTGAGATCTAATAACTAAAACTGAATTGTGAGAAAAAAATTAAAAAGATAAATCACCATAAACATTATATTATATTTTCTGCAAACTGTTAATATCTTTTTATAAGCAGTTTTCCTGCATCGATCCTTAAAACACTTTGAAAAAATAAAACCAACTAAAATACCAATTACAATTTTTTACAGGAACATACTCATCGTGGGTGTATGTTCAAGGATTAAAAAGCTCGTGAAAATATCATGAAGTTTTGTATTTTCCATGAATTTAAATTTTCATCAACGTACACTAATCCGGTTTCATGACGAAGATAAAGGCATTTGTGGCCGAAAAGTGCACCCATTGTGTGGTCTAGTCGTCTCGACACCCCAAAATTAAGAATATTTAATCCGACATAAAACGTTGCTGACGCGTGTTACTGAAACATTACTTTTCCTGTATAATTGGACAGGCCTGAAATCGTTCATTACTCAGATTGAAATACAACGTGTTTGTAAATTTTTTCAAGAGAAAAAAAAAACTTGCACATATTTTTCCCTTCAGCTTAGTTAATGAAAAATGCGGTAATAAATGTCGAGAGCACGCAAATTTATTAAGGAGTTAAGTGTTTTTGTGTAGATGGAATTAGTAGGGGTGAAAATGTTTGAAGTCATCACTAATCAAAAAACTTTATTTTAGTAGGAGTGAACCGTGTCATGTCAGTTGAAACAAGTTTCAAGAACTCTTGTACAAGTACTTAAAACTCTCAAATCTTTCCTTATACGTCCACATTGTTTGAACACGACTAAAAGCTTTAAAAATCTTAAATATTCCGATCAAATAAAATTTGGAAGACATTTGATACATTTCCGTACTCAGAAAATAGAACCTTTTTATTTAATAAAAATAAAGTTACAAAACCCTTTGACGGAATTAAACATATCATATAACAATCATGCTGGAGACATTTAAAGTATTTCACTTTAATCTTTGATGTTTTATCCGAGTAGGAAAGCCGCACAAAGCTCAAAAAAAAGGGACAGGGAACCGTGATCGGGTCTAGAATAATACACGATGCGAGAAGGATTGACACTTAAGAATTTCCTTTTATTACATCGACGTGTTAGCTAGAGCGTATATAAATCGTAAAATCGACCTGACCAATTTTACAAAGAACAAAAAACTACACCATTAAATATGCCAAGACAAAACCTCTTATTCTCCCCTATTCGATGTTTTATACCTTAATCTTTCTTCTAGTTTCGCTTCACTACAGTCATTTAAAGAATTTTCTTGAAACATTAGCTGGCAACGAAAGAAAAGCCCCTATTCTGACAGCACAGTAATTTTTCATTTCACAGTCTCGGAGAGAAAACATTCCACCTCTTTTACTACTAATGCTAAATATTTCAGAAATGTCGCTAAATCCGGATTATTATAAAAGCATCAGTCTTGTTTTAATTTTTAAATTTAGAGAAATTTTTCCACAATTTATGTACTTTATCATGTGTAATATTTGTTGAAGTTTGGAGTAACAACTTTTATATCTAACACTAGAAAATTAAATGAAATTCCAGTTTAAAAAAGTGGAATTAAAGACTTGGCACCGTGTTTAATGCCAGTAGCTTAGAGAAAGATCGTTTCAATTCCATGTGGAAATCGCTTCAAGGAATAATAAAAGATAATCATGAAGTGCCATATGGTTAAGCCTTTACGATCTCTTCATTTATCACTAGATTCATGGCAATACAATCCCATATAAGTGCAATGATTGAAAAGCTGTTATGATTTATAGTTATTTTATTTTTACAAAAGTGTAAAATCGGTTTAATTTTCTGTGAAAGAGAGAAAAAAGGACTTTTATTCATCCTAGAGAAGCAAATAAAGTTTAAGACATCTAAGTTGTACCTCTAACCGTTCTCTCGGCATTAAATATCAAAGGAAAAAATATGTATATTAAGAAAAAGAGTTACTTCAATTGACCTTTATTATGTTTTACATATGATTTCTAAAATATCAATTTGAAATTTTATATTTTTTGTTAGATCATTAGTTTTAAATTAAAATTGATTAAATTTGAAATCACCAATTTGCTTATTTATGAACTATGACTTAGCAAATTGAGAATGTCGTTTTGTTGTTATTATTAATCCATAAAAGCTGTTTACATCGTACAACTCAACCACTTTCTCTTATTGTCTAATTCAACAATTCTGCTATAAATTTATCAAAATGTAAAGCTTTAGTTTTAAAGTTAGAAAAAAATAATATTGCTTTAAAAAATTCAAAATTTCGTCAAGATAGAGTATTATTATTATATTAGATTTATATAGTTAAAAATATTATAGAATAAAAACAAAAAAACACTACTAATGAGCCGACTTCAAGTTGACTTACAACCAGTAGTACCAAGTTTATTTGAAACGGTAGTATCTTGGTATAGTCGCCTCAGAATCTAAGGTCCTTGACTTCTAAAGTCCGCAATAAAACATATAATGGCCACTGTTAAATCTAATTGTAAGCTAACATCTGGACGGAGTAGTTCACTACCTGAGGCATCGACAGAATAAGTAAAACTGCATAAATATCCCATCACTGAAGATTAGCTTACCATTAGAATTAACAATGGTCATTATTTGGTTTATTGCGGGCTTTAGCAACCTTAGATTTTCAAAGTATATCCTAATTTGAAGTCAGATTTTATTGCTTTTAGTACCGATTACCTAGTACGACATCTCACAAAGATGTAATAATAAATACGGCCGTGGTAAAATCCAAAAAAAATTCAAATGTAGGAAATGGCACGAGCACGGATCTTAAAAACGATTAAAATGATAAAAATTAGTGGAAGTTATAATAAGTGACAACTAAGTGGCAATTAATCAATAGTGCTCTTTCATGTTTGTCGTTATGTCAGTCGGTAGGTCCCCTTCTCGAAGATTACTTATTTCCAATGACTCATCGCGATTTCCGACGGAAGAAAAATATGAGAATGGAAAAAAATTATATAATTTTAATTTAAAAAAACCTGTACGGAATCTTCAAACTTGCCTGGTAAAATAATTCAGGAATGAAGGGATGTGTTACTTTTGAACTGGAATAGAAATATACAAAACATTTGTATAAGGCACATTTGATTTTTTAGTCTTCTTTGAACAAGAGCTATCACCTGTTAGAATCTATGTAGGTATAAGTGAGCTTCAGCGAATAAGAGCTCTTTGCAGTGGCGTGTTATCGCGTTTTTATTTACACCTTCTTTTGTGTTGTTTAAAGGTATAAATAACGGTCACATAGACAGTCACACACTCATTCAGTTTTTACTTATTTTTGACCATTATAAATTTCTTTATTTATGCAATAAATATATTTTGGGTACATTTGAAGCATTGACGCTACTGACTTTGCGCTTGGCGCATGATCGTATAGACCAATTGAATGAATAACATGCAGTTCGCTGGATTACATCGATTAATTACCAGGCGGTTTATCAATAACATATAAAGTAGCTCGCTCGGACCCAAGCCTTTAAATAAGTACCTAATAGTATAAAGTTACAGTGTCTAATTGTTTAAACTGTAGTAAGCAAAAACCTTTGAAGTTTACAAATCTTGAGTTGAGCTAGCTTTAAATAAATACATGAATTTCAGCAAATGGTTTGTTTGATGGTTTATCATTTAATAACTGATTATTTGATGAGTAAAATCAATCGATTGTACCCAATACTACTTATTATAGCCTTCAATTACTTCCCATAGTAGGTTTGAGTACACTAAATTACTGATTTAGGTGTACTTACAATCTGGCATTGTAGGTTTTTAACTGTAGCAATTAAACACCAAAACACTGATGTACACAACATGAAACTGCGAGTGAATAGAATTCTGGGTGAAAAATAATTAATAAAATTATTAATTAACTGTATTTACAGAATTGTCAAATAAATATAGTAACCTATTAGCACGTCTTAAAAAATAAAAATCTATAAGTTTTCAGTAAATTTACGTGCTGTTTGTAATATTAATAATAATTAGATAAGTACAAACTATAATATGTATTAAAATGTATCACATAATAACATTCAAAATTTAATTTCTAAACATGTTTATATTTTCTTAATAATTAGCTTTGGTATCGAACGGTCCACTAATATTTTACTCCTATATTTTAGTTTTGTTTACAGAGCACGCCACTGGCAAATCGTATGTACGGAGTGTTTGTATTGTTTCTCTCTTAAATTTTATGAAGGACGTTTTTTTGTCTTTTACAAAATTAAAATTGATCCACAGTTTGTACATTTTTGTATTCATAACTTTCAAAAAAAGTTTGCGTTCATTTCTACATTGGCTACATTTGTTGTAACGACTACAAATTTTGTAGAAAATACTGTTCTACTTTTTCGTTAATTGGTTTTATTTTAATTTTAAGCGTTTTCTTATAAGTTTATTCCTAATGCTGTTCTTTTTTATTTCTGTCATTCTTAATTTTTACTCCTGTCTTTTTGTTGATGTCGATACTTCAAACCATCATCTATGTAAGAAAGGTTACGACTGTCGTGAAAACTTGAATTCTTACTTTCTTTAATATTTTCTTTTACACAGAAAATTATTGTTTACAGCTCTAATCACCCTTCTATTTTTTGTTATGTTTTTTCTATTCTCCTATTTTTTACACATTATATTTAATTTTTTTTTTCATATTTTGCGATGTTCCAAAAAATATCTGTTGTTTCTGATTTTCGTTATAATATGGTATTTAATTGTCCACTTTATTACTCATTTATTTTCAATCTACAGGAGAGAGTTTAATTTCCTTTAATGCAAAGTTTGCTTTCTAATACAGGGTGAGTCTGCTAAAAGTGTTTCTTAACTTTTCTCAAAAACTAGTTATCACATCAACTTTAAAGTTTGGCATTAAAAACTATATTTTTTGCACTACACAGGTGATTTTTTTCAGAATTTTTCTAATATTCCTTCTAATTAATAATAATTAATTTCTTTAAAAAAATCTAAATATTTCTAATTTTTTACATTATTCTAAAAGAAAATATGTTAAAGTATTATTTTGTGCAAAAAATATTAAAAAATGTAGATAACTCGAAAAAATATAAAATTTCAAACTTAAATACGCCATTTTTTTCTAAGAGGGTGGGTGGGATCTTGGTAATACCAAAACACTAGTTTTCAAAACAGCCAATTGCAAGCTACTATTCAAATGTCCCGGGCAAAAGTGGGCGGTTTTATTACTATACCTCTTCGACGATCGGACTCTAGAGGGGTAGGTATTGTCGAGTTACGACAGACGGCAGATTCAGCTTTGCAGTGCTGCACCATAGCACGTCTTAAGAATCAAATAAATGTTATTATTTTTTGGGGTTATCTACATTTTTTTTTAAATATTTTTTGCACAAAATAATATTTTGAAATCTTTTCTTTTAGAATAATGTTGCAAATTGGAAATATTTAGATTTTTTTGAATAAATTAATTAATATTAATTAGAAAGAATATTAGAAAAATTCTGAAAAAATTCACCTGTGTAGTGCAAAAAACAAAGTTTTTAATGCCAAACTTTGAAGTTGATGGTATAACCAGTTTTTGAGAAAAGTTAAAAAACACTTTTAGCAGACTCACCCTGTATATTCGTGGTGTCCCTAGATACGAATTGAAGCACAATGAGTCACACTGCCCGAATTTTCCAGAAAAGCCCGTAACATTATGTATTTTACTTGTATTTATTATTATGTTTCTATCTTTTTTTTATATATCATAAAACTTTATGAATTTCTTTTTTTTAGTGATTATCTTATCATTATTGAACGTTTATTTATGAGTGTTAAAGGCAACCCAATAGACCAAATATCTAATCCCATGTTTATTCCTTTGGCAAGTTATCTAAAAACATGTTAGGATTCTTTTTGCTTGCCAAATTAGTGCTCAGTAAGCCAAAATCCCCTTAGAGACAATGCTTGATAAAAAAAAACAAACGCCCGTAACATAAGTTCTATTGAGATGTTTTTTAACCTTTCTTCAACAAACGCTTAATAATGATAAGCGAGTCACTATGGTGGTTAAAAAGTTCGTAAAATTTTATAACAGATGAAAGAAAAATAGAAACTGTATATAACAACTTACATACATTTTTGACTTCCACTATCAGTGGAACTTCCACTACTGCTACAAATTCCACAATATCTACAACTAAAATATTATATTAAAATAATTTCCAAAATTACTAATAGTTTTTTAGCTTACAGTAATTGTATCAATCTTTTCTGAAATTATAATTTCTTATGAAATTTTCCAAATACTTTATTCTCCATTTTTTACATTTGTCTAGTTATCAATTAACTCAAGGTGTGAAGAATTTATTGCATTTTTGTGGAAAAATATGAGTCTAAATATGAAAACAAGGTCACCCTTAAAAAATAAAAAAAATCCGGCATCTCCTTATTGAGTAAAATTTGCATAATTTGTGAGGAAATGACAACGTGGTCCCAAAATAAATTATTTTCGCCTGGTGTTTAGATGGATTGTTCAATAACACTTTTTCAGCATATTTAAATTAATATAGTCTGACAAATAAGCATCAAAATATTGAAATTGGAAAAACATTTTAAATTTTACTAGTATTATGGCACTTCAATGTAGTAAGAAATTAGTATGAAATTTGCGTTTTTGGTGTTTTGTAGTGTTATTTATTTTTGTATTACCCGCTTCATGTAATATTAATGGCTTGAGTTAAATCAGCCTCAAGCTGAAGAATTTCAATTACCTGAACCAATTTTGGTTTTGGAGCCCAAAAGCTATCCTCATAGAATATTAACTAGAAGAAATAATTTCAGGACTACAACGACGACATCCGACAGGAACAAATGTGGGAGATGCAGGTGCTTTCAAGCCAAAGAAATAACAACAAAGGGGATGAAGCAAGTGGTGGATCAAGTTCGGGTGCGGAATATACAGGTGACGACAGATTGAGCAGTGAGACGGCAGAACCGGGACCAGAAAGCCCCCAAGATGAACATCCGGCATTACGTGGTATTCAACCGGGTAAGCAATTCTAAATAATTAACTCCGATAACAGCTTTTAGCAAACAAGTGATGATAATATTTCATTGGAAATAAAATTACGTATATATCGCTCATGATTAAATTTCTCTTCGCGATATTAAGAGGAAATAGTCTTTTACGTTCAATATTCCCATAAGTTTCTCAGTTATGGATGGAATTTAATAGTGCTCGAACATTTTGCTATTTGAGGACTTATATAACTTGTTGTTTATTGTTCCTTCTTACGTTCCTCAGCGAGTTGTAGTTCTCAAGTGAACAATAATAAATTGTCAGTATTTAAGATCCCTTTACGCGATTACCCCACTGAGGTGAGGTAAGACGTTGAAATACGAGGGTTTATATCGGCTTAATTATCCTATTTACCTGTCCCGTCGTGGGCCCTTAATAAACAATCAGGACATCGCAATGTTTCCTTGGCCGGAAGATTGCGCCTGCTTTAGGTCAACACTTATATAGCAGGGGTGCATAATGAACTCGCGTATATCACATTCCGTAAATTCCTACTCCGTGTCGGCTTAATAACTAAGCAATTCTTCACGGAAACCATCTCCATTTATTCGACCACAAGCAAAAAAATTTTCGCTAGTTTTATTTTTCACATCTATTTAACGACAATATTGATTTCAATTGAGAAAGCTTTTAAGAGTTTGATTAAAAATTTATATAAGGGGAAAAAAAGAGTCAGAAGAGGGATTTTGGACGAATTAATTATTGAAATGAAGTATTTCCATTACAAATTTTAAATGAACGAAAAGCGTTGTATTGCAAGTTGAAGATTGAAATTTTAACGATATTTGCCGTTAAAGAATCAAACAATTTGAATACCATTATTCCTAAATTTTTTTGAGTTCTAAATTCCTACATTTGTGTTTTGTCAATATATTTTTTCTATTGTGACAGACATGCTACTCACAGTTGTTGACTTTTCAAATTTTTTTGAAGTTTAATTTATATTGTTTGCAACTATTGTACAATTTGTGACCGTAGGTTACTACACATAGAAAATAAGAATGGTTGCCTACTTAAGTTTATTTTTAATTTTGTAGAGTTAAGGTTGTCATTCATTATTTTTAATTTGTACATTTCGACCAGTCTAAAGGGTTAAAAGGTTTTGAAATTTGCACGAGTCTTGACGCAGTAACTTCAAGCGTTTATTTTGTCCAGTCTAGAAAAACCTAAAGTTTCAGAATTTGTAGAGAGAGATAATTCCAAGGATCTCACAATAGAAAACCCCCGAATTTTATTTTACTCCCCCAGTACGAACATCTAGTCAAATTTATCGATAATGTTTTGTTCTATTGTTTTCAAAGATGCATGCTTCAGTAAATTCTTAATTCGGAGTAGTGTCTATAATTTATAGTCCCGTATCGCTTTCATTATCATTTTGCTTCTGAAGTTAGAAGAATTGGATATCGGTGTTGTAAATTTCTTGTTAATTTATACCTTTCTCTCGGAGAATTTTGTGCACTTTTCTAATTATTGTAAACACTTGCATTTCATACATTTCGTCAGGTTAAATAGTAAGGTGTTCTAAACAAAATAAAAATTTTTATTAAACACTTGCCTAATAAATAATACTAACATTCGTTTAAATGGTAAAATAAATAAAATTAATTTTCAGTCAAATAAATACAGTGATACACTTCTATCACCTTCATTCAGCAGGATACAGTACACTATTCTTAAGATTAGCAATGTAAACTAAAAAAAGAAGAGAAATAAAACGCAACTTGGAGAATCATACCTGGAAAATCCTTCTATGTGGTCCTAGTCCTAGTAGTCAGTCGCTCTTTATAACAAAATTTAGGTCCTATGCACTGTTTTAAAAATGCAGAAATTTCAAAATTCACCAGCCACTACTAGCCAAAACCGTTGAACGTCGGTAAAAATCTATCTCCGCGCTCTGTTCTATAGGTAGAGTAATTCGACCATCCAGTTATCTTAGCTGTAAAAAGATAATTGAAACCCTACAAAATTTAAAAATACACGATAAAAACTATTGCCCAGAATTGCCCATCGATAGCTCATCATTGTCCACCAAATTATTTTGGTTGTCCACTTTTGTAAAAAAAATATTTAGATAAAAAAAATGGGGAGGCTTATTAACTTTACCTCGTTACTGCCAAAGGAAAATTTATACTTTTTACACTATTGTCCAGTTATTACTTTTAATTGCTCACCTCTAGAAATGATGATAGAGAACAAAAGCCTGCGCGCGTTATCTGCACTTGTTGTTATTTGCTAGTTATAAATTTATAATTTTTTTAAGTGTAAATGGTAACTTGTCGATTACCCAAGATTGCCCACCAATTAATTTTAAAATACCATGCTCCAAGAGAAAATTATGTAGGAAACAAAACAGCGGGATAACAAAATTGCAGGGGCTAACTCCACATTTTCTCCGCCAAGCAAAAATTTCTGGTTTTTGTTGTCATAAATGATTGAAATTTTATTGTTCCCCATTGCTCATTTATAACTTTGATTGTCCAATTATTACTTGTGATTGTCCAGCTCTAGAAATGATGATATAAAACAAAACTTGCAGGGGCTAAATTTACGTTTTTTCGCAAAGTGAAATTTCTGCTTTTTCTTGTCATATATGGTTGCAAATCAATTGCCCACTATTGCCCATTTATTACTTTTGATTGTTCAGCCATTACTTTTGATTGTCCAGCTATAGAAATGATATAAAACAAAAGTTGTGAGGGCTAACTTTAGGTTTTTTTGACAAGCAAAATTTCTGCTTTTTCTTGTCATAAATAATTGCAAATCGATTGTCCACTATTGTTCATTCATTACTATTAATTGCCTAGCTCTAGAAATGATAATATGAAACAGAAACTGCGAGGGCTAAATTTACTTTTATTTGCTAAGCAAAATTTCTGCTTTTTTTGTTATAACTGATTGCAAATTGGTTGTCCAGTATTGCTTATTCATTACTTTTGATTGCCCAGCTCTAGAAATTATGATATAAAACCAAATCTGCGGAGGCAAACTTCCGTTTTCTTTCCAAGCAAAATTTCTGCTTTTTCTTGTCATAAATAATTGCAAATTGATTGCCCGCCATCGCTCGTTTAATACCTTTAATTGCCCAGTTATTACTTTTGATTATTCAACTCTAGAAATGATAATTTAAAACATAAATTGCGGGAACTAAATTTACGTTATTACGCAACGCAAAATTTCTGCCTTTTCTTGTTATAAATGATTGCAAATCAATTATAAATATTGCCTAATTATTACTTTTGATTGTCTAGCCATTACTTTTAATTATCCAGCTCTAAAAATGATGATATAAAACAAAAAACTGTGTGGGCTAGCTTCACGTTTTTCCCCCAAGCAAAATTTCTGCTTTTTCTTGTCATAAATGATTGCAAATTAATCGCTCAGTATTGCCCATTTATTACTTTTGATTACCTAGCTATATAAATAATGATATAAAACATAAATCTGCAAGGGCTAACTTCACGTTTTTATGCCAAGCAAAATTTGGTGGGCAAAGATGAGCTATCGATGGGCAATTTTAGGCAATGTTTTTATCGTTTTTTTAACTTTGCGAGGCTAATTTCAGACAGCTAATTATTTTTAATAGAATCAGAAGTACATATAAAAAGTTTTCCTTTGCCTAACTGCTGAAAACCGTATGTGTTTTTTCGAAGATAAATACTACATCTGCTACTCCTAAAAAAATTTTTTTCATTTTATTCATTATTCAATCATTTCATTACAAAACAAAAAGTCGTATTGCCTACTCAAAAATTGAGTGTCAAGTTAAAGATGTAATAATAAATCTCTGCGTTATGTTGACGCAAAAGTGTCAATATATTAAAATAAAAAAGTTATAAGTAGTTTACTATTCCTTATGGCTTTCTTTTATTTTTCGAGCAGTGTATGAATTAAAATTTATAGTTTAATATTTTCAGTAAAAATTGACCATAACACAGTGATGTGTATAAAAACTTAAACTAGCAACAAGAAAAGAGGATTATAAATACAACAAATATTTAATATTTTTATACTGTGAATAAATTAATTTTTAAATACTTTAGAATAAATTTTTTTGTGTCTATACATCGCTTTTTATGGTAGTTTTAAAAATGCTAAATCTAAAGTAAAAAATATTTTAATGTATGCAATGTTCGCTGTTTCAATTCCGTCTAAAAATATGCTGCAGGTTTGCATTTCCATAGAACGAATAGAAACATCAAATTCGTAAATAAACTTTGATTCCTAGTCTTTTATAAAATTCCTCTGCTTTTTCTTTAATTCATTCAATGTCTGGTGAAGGAAATTGATTTGAGACAGACAGTCCTCGTATAAAAATGATCGGCGATTGTCGCCTTGAGCCTCCAGGGGTTATAAAATACCCTTCATTGATTTCTCTCCTAGCTGAGAAAGCAATCAGAACGGCAGCGTCTCTAAACCAAAATTAATCATAAGACAAAAGACTCTTTCTCTCAGTGTCTGAAAACATTACACAGATGATATATTACTTTGTGGAATCGAAACAGTCGAGATTTTCCATATCACGGCAGTTTCATTCTCCTTTGATCAGCTTTGTAAGAAATCTATTTTATCAGGCACTCCTTCCTCGACGGAGACGACGGCCAGCGCTACCGCCAACGGCCCTCAGCTGTCCCCCACGAACGGCATTGGCAACGGGCCAGCAGGTGGAGTGGTCGGAGTCGGCGGCCGCAAGAGACCGCTGCTGGCCGGGGGGCTGAGGACCTCGATGACTCCCACAAAACGCACCGTGATGAGTCTCCTCGCCAGGGCCAGAGCAGCACAGGCGAAGCAATTACCCAGCACCTTCCAAAGAGGCACGCCGGAGTAAGTTGCCTTATTAATTACATCGTTTTAATTAATTTTTGCCGAAAACCTGAAAGCACTTAGCGAGGTCTTGCGCACCTAAATCGATAAATTACTCCAATAAGCCCAGAAAGCGACGAGACGTATACTTATTCATAAAACCACTCCAACTGCAAGCGGAATTTCTTTTTGTTGTAGGACGTAAATTGATTTTGTTCAAGTTCGGCGAAAGTAAACGGAAGAACTTCAAGTGTAAAACAAAAGTTGAAGCCAAACAAGACACAAGATGGGTTATTGCGATAACATTTTTTATATAAAAAGCCCATAATAATTTATCAATAACACACGAAATCCAAAAACTTTTAAAGTTAAAAGTTAACAAAGTTTAAAAAAATATGTGTATGATTTCTTGACGTGTTTTACTTTAAAACTCTTGTAGATAATATAAATATTAGAGTGGGTCAAAAAAAAACAACTATTTTTTTAAACTTCCGATACTGAAAAATTGGTTCCTAAGCACTTTTAAAAAATGCTTTTATAAGATAAGCTTTTAATTTTAATAGAAAAGACTTCCAGTTTTCCATTTTTTTTTTCAGTTCCATATGACCAAATCCACATCTCGTCACTACTTGATCGTACAGAAAAAAATTATTTACATTTTTTGTAAGAAATTAAACGCTCTAAAAAAGGTATTTTACAATTTTTTTATAACCGTTTAGAAGTTATCGGAAGTCAAAGTTTGAAGAATTTAGCAAAAATTGCTTTCTCATTTCTAAATTTTATAACTCGTGGATAAATAAATATTATAAAGTGCGCAACATAGCGTTTAATTTCCTACAAAAAATATAAATACAAATTTTCTGTAGAATTAAGTAATAACGAGATATGCATTTTACCATATGGAATTGAAAAAAAAAAATAGAAAACTGCGATGAGGGAGTCTTTCCTATTAAACTTAAGAGCTCATCTTGAAAAAACATTTTTAAAAAGTGCTTAGAAACCAATTTTTCAGTGTCGAAAATTAAAAAAAATAGTTGATTTTTTGGCCCACCCTAATAAATATGTTAAAAGTTGCCAGATTTATCGCATTAGTATGTTCAAATTGAAGATTTTTTATAACACTTTTTTATGTAAAATGTGTTATTTTATATAACGCTTCTGGTCTCGTATTATTAGTATTAATATTGTAAAATTATTATTTGACATATTTTTGTAATTTTTGCTTTTCTGGTTCCTAGTTTTAGTTTTTCTCAAAACTTTTTAAGCAACACGTGTCAAAATTGTTACAAAGAAATAATAAACCTATTGTATAGGCACCATGAGAGATGTACAGGCACCACAAAAGAAGTTGATAATATCTTTCTGCTGCACGTCCAAGCGGATATAAGAGATATCTCTTGCGTTAGTTACCCACCCTAAACTCGGAGTCCTTGTTTTATTGTTTATAGGTCTTCTCTAATAAATCCCACTTTATTGTCGCGGTTTCTTTAGGATTTTTGGCTTTTTTCTCATTTTTTAATTTCCTAATTGTTTCGCAAAATTTTCAGCATCTCTTCTCGCAAGGACTCCCTAGCAAACTGTTGGTTTTTAGGTTCTTCTTCCCTTTGTGTTAGTATGTAGAAATTATGTCCTTTAAATAGCTCCATACACTCATCTTTAAACTAATAAGAATGTTTTCTATATAAAGACAACTGTGGAAGTGTTATCTGACCTTCACAATAGAACACAACATTTTACGAGTAAACTAAAATAGTCCACTTTTCTTAATTTTTATTAGTTGAAAAATTATTCCAAATCAAACCTAAAGCCCATCAGCCCATCTCCGATTTCCACAAAAGAAATAGTCAAGGACTAAGCAAGTATGTTTAACCATAAATCGTATCCTCAATTGCTGATAAGAAGGTCATTTTTTCCTGCTTCACTAGTAACCGAGTGATGACAAAAACACAACTGCCTTTTTCTAAAATACGGGAAATGGTTTTCATTGTAGATGAATGCGCAAATACAGAGATACGTCACAGTCCAAATAATATTGCCTGTCTTGCTAGAAATGTAATAATAACAGAGGTTCTGAACCACATTAAGAGGTACCCGTATCCAAAATGAACTGTTTGTGGTTTTAAAGAAGAGCCAAAACTGAAGTTACTGTTAGTCGACTTTTCAAGTCGTTAACAGACTGTTAATATTCTGATGTCAAGAAAACTGGGCCTTGTTTGCTCTCAACTGATATAAAACCTTGACAATTTTTCTAAAGTTCTTAACAAACGAACGACTATAATAATAGGTTTGTTTCAACAATAGTTCAAAACAGTTCATAATTTGACTGCATATGCGGACTACTGTTCTAACGGTTCAAAATTTTTATTAGACATGCCCAGTACAGTTCCGAATCGTTCTTAACTGGTTCCAAACTGTTCTTAGAATAAATCTATAGTAATAACTGTAAAGCTCTACAAAACTTTTTATGTTTATTTTTTTGGTGTTTGGAACACCTTTGGTTTAAACCATTGTTTAAACTTTATCAGGATCGGTTTGTATTCGTTTCGAAAATTTCGAAGAAAAAAAATTATCTTGAAAGTTCTGAAACCATACACATTTCTTAAGCTTTTAATTTCAAAAAGACATTTTTCAGGTTCACCTCGCTTCGATGTTCCTCAAAATTACCTCTTCATATACGGTTATTTGCTATTCCTTTGCTTTTTTAAAATCGGTTTAGATTCTTAACGAACAATAGTCAGTTCGGTCATCCTAACGTAAAGTCGTGTCTTGCCTTGTTTAAAATTTCTTGGCCAATAAAAGTTAGGTTTCAGATAACATTTTTTCTGTAAGCTTGTATATTCTTCTGCTAAGCTTCTGACTGTAACCACGGTTCTAATTTTTTTCTAATTCTAAATTTTTCTGCAGACCAACAGCGATAACACTATTTACGCCGGTAACCCTGCAAAACACAGTTTGCTAGCAACTGATGTCGGCGTCAACAAAAAATGTCTATTAAATAACACGATTTTTCATTATTGTTATTATTATTATTAGTCATTGCTACAACTCTGAGTACTAAACTCCTAAACCTTTGACAACTCCTAAACCTTTTAAGCTGTCGATAATAACTCTTTGGATACATTCATGGCCGTTAAACAAACTTAATTGCCTGCCTTTTTAAGTCTCCTCTTGTTGAAAAAACCAATTTTCAACATTTGCACTTCAACTTCAACATTTTTCAAACATATCGCAACATTCTTCTAAAGTTAGTTAGTACGACGAAAAGCATCCTTTTCATTGGACAATAAACAATCTTCTTACTTCTTAACTATTGCAATAAATAATACGTAAATAACTATCTATTCTATTTTATCTATATTCTATAACTATTTTATCTCGACTAAAAAAATGTATAGTAAATGTTGGTATATAGTAAATTAAGTAAAACTTTTTGCAAATAGCATTTCTACTAATAAATTTGTTTAAGAATATCTAGTGCAGACCAATACAACTGGGTTTTAAAACCACTCTTTGTGTTTAAACTTGTAAATTTATTTATTCACATGTGGAGGTAGAATAACTTTTGTTAACTTAAAATGTCTTCAAATTACAATAAATTGGACAACCACAATTACCGACGAACACAGAAAAAGAATCCTTTTACTCTAACTCAGCCTTACAGGTGCAATAACCAAGAAACAGCACGTTTTCAACTTGCTGTACTTGTAATGGTACAAGTGCTACACCATATTGAAAGAATTCATCTCCAAACGAAACTATTCGAAAATCTTTCAATTTGTTGAAGGGCTGTTAACATTCTTCTTTCAAAAGAAATTGGACATTGTTTATATTCAACAGATGTGAAAGTGTTAAGATTTTTCTAACGCCGACAACAATACTGCATTACTCAAGAATCAAAAAAAAACGGATACTTCCATTTCCTCCAAGTGTACTTCATCTTTTTCCATTTGCAATAAATATTTCTGCTATGGTCGCCTTACTTCTTATTTATTTAAAACATAGAATGTTCTAAAAAAATCGGCATAAACGACTTGGATCCTTGAACAACAATAATGGTCAATTCTAATGCTCCATTTATAACTCTTTTGGCAGTGTATGTCACTTTTATAGAATTTTATCTGTAATTTTAATTTACCATGGTTAATATAGACCAAAATCAACAATACTGTTTTCTCCTCTGGTGAATCTGCAACCCACAGTTGTAACAACTTAGTACTTCTTCTGCCTATCCGTATCTAAAATTTCTAACATCTTTTTGATCATTTCAAATAATACCACTGTATAAGCTATTCAAACCTCTTTCATTATTGTTGGCAAGACACAAAAATAGACCAAATTTTTAGCAAACTCATAGCTCATTAATGACTTCACTCAAATTATTGTGTGTACTAAATAACATGCACACACGTATTTGTTTTTATTATTATCAATCACTGCTGAAACTTTATGCTTTTAACTCCTTCTTTAAAGCTTTGCATTCTTTGTAGTATCACTTTATTTACGAATTGTAGAAAAAGCAACATTTTTTCAATGTTTTTAAAGTATGCTACTTTTGGATTTTTCACTGTTTTTAGTAAAAGAGTTATAGTCAAAGCAAAATAAGATTGTGAAAGTGTTGTAAAAGATCCGCTATAAACTGGTTCTCTTATTTCCACCATAGTATAACACCTTTCCACTCACTCATTCATAGAGTAGGCAGAGCGAAATCTTTTATCTTTTTCTGATAGAGAAAAGAAATAGTTATCCCTACTCATCCTATCAGCTTTCTATCCACTTCATTAAGAGAAAGTGAAACAGCAACATCTAGGACGTCTTTTAACACTTTCACAAGCTTACTTTGACCCTAGTATAATTTAGCGTTAGGAATACCCTTAAAGCCACTACAACTAACTCCTGCCGGGAATTGCTAGTTCTCAAAAGCCAACTAAAATTTCTAAAAATTTTTCTTTCATTATTTTTTAGTAAACATTTTATTCATGACAATTATAAACTATCGAGTGTTCATTTGAAAAAGTTATCAAGTTAACTATGATAAGTCAAATTTCTCATGTACTCTTATAAGAGATTTAACAAATCATATTTAACTTTAAAATTTAAAAATTTTAATAAAAAGTTAGGTACAAATATGTTCATTACATCTACCTTAATTAATTAATTTAAAAAATATTTTGTTTGTTAGAGTAATTCATTAGTGTTTATATATGATGAAAAAAGTTAATTTTTAATTGATAAAAAATGAAAATTTAATTTTGGACAAAAATTACTGCTCTTTTCTTTGATAACACGTTGTATGTAACTCAGTTATAAAATCCCGTCAAATTTTGTTGCATCGTAAAAATTGTGCATATACAAAAAGTTGCAAATTACCATACTTTTCATAAAGAACCCTCGAGCACTCGTTTGATTCAACTTTTTTCCATATAAATGCATTTAAAGTGAAAACTAACGTGCGTTAAACTCTTATCACAATTTCCATTTAAATTTCTAGTTATGTCACGCTTTATGTAAGGGTTGGTTTGTTAGAAGCTTCAATTTAATATGTATATTAACGTCCTGTGCCGAAATTTTTATTTGGGAAACTTGTTGAATGAATAATTAGTTGTAACAAACTTCGTTAAACTTGATAGCGAATCTAACATATAACTACTGAAGTTGACAGAAGAGGTGTGATATTGGAAACTAGCCTCATAAAAGTTTAAATAAGGGATTTCAGAGAGGATGAAATCAGATTAGTTAGTTTACTACATGCTCAACCATAGTTCATAAATTTACTTTTAATTAAATTATTAAGTCAAAACTTTTTATCTTAAAACTTATATCTTCCTAAATGTTGTCAATGCCAACTTTTGCCACTTGTGCTAGTTCTGGTTTTGAGTTAATCCTAAAACATGAATGTTAAACCAACAGTTTAGACACGCGACAAGTGTTATTCACTTAATTAATGTCAAGAAATTTTCAACAAAAGTTTTCCTTTTTTTTATTCAAAATTTCCCTTAAATCTTATAACAAAACAAGTAAACGCTTAGTAAGTTTAATGCTCTTACTACACGGATGAATTTATAGTTTAATGTGTCTAAATGGTAGTATAGTCAAAAAAGCACAAGTGCGGAAAAGTCGATTTGCCACACTCTAACGCATCAGGATTTAAACTGTTTATGTTTGTGGGATTTGCTAGAAAAACATCTGAGAATTATTACATCTCTTGATGTGTAAATATTCTCTTTGTTTTTGGTAGGATGACCTATATTTACACTTTGAAATAAATGTATCGTTGATTATTCAAGTCTGATTTATGGTTCTTATTTTGTCTTTGCCGATATAAGCAGATTAGGATCATCAGCATAAATAACGAGCGCTGAAACAGACAAACAAAACCCAACTTGAGATCATTGATAAAGATTAGAACGAACACACAAGTTAATACTCGAATTGTATACATGAATAAATCTGTTCTTTGTCCAACATCTACATAAACCATGATTTTCGAGTTTATAATTGAGAGATTTATCAAAACATCTGCATAAATCTGATCACAAGACTTTGTAATTTCTAGAGAGTAAAAACGTGTTAACTTTTTGTAGAAATGACATTTAATATTACAGCAAGGCTGCACTGGTAGTTGCTCGAGATCACGTTGCTGCAAAACAAGATGCAAAAATTCATAATATGCGATTCTTATTCAGATTCCTTTAGCCCTTAGCATCGAACCTGTTTAACATACGAAATCAGTATATCCCTATCAAATTTGCACCTGCATCAAGGAAAAATAGAGATATAAGTGTAAATTTATATTTTACGAGATAACTTGTAAATGCAATATTTACTCGGAAAATTGCACTGTTACAATTTATCATAATTTCTAGTTAATGGTGAACGAATATGTATAATCATGCTCTTGAAATTTATGCATTTGCGCTATTATGAAGCAATTCCATTAAAATTTTAAATTAGCCATTGGTTATTTTTAAAATAATACTCAATTATGGGAATGTATAGCTCATTTGGGTTGTTCTAACTAAATAATCATTTTCATTTCAGTGATAAGTGGTGAGATAAATCATTATAAAAATTTATTGAAAATTTTTTATTACAAGATATTGAAAAAATAAAGTTAGCCAAAAACTTTATTCAAAATTTTAAAATGATTGAATTAATGAATAAGTTATTTGAAGTCTATTGCTAACATTTTGGTGTTTAAAATTTTTAAGAGTTCGGAAATTTATTGCCAAGATTTTTATATTATCAAGCTGTTACCGCTAAATCTTTAACGCAGCCAAAGCAGTAGAAAAATGTTAAAGCTAGCAGATAAGGCAGCCAAAATGGAGTAATTTAATGCCTGGCATGGCTCTAGTCTAATCAATTATTGTCTCCGTTTTGGTTATTGTAGAAAAGGTGTTGTATAAAATACCAAATTGTCTTAGGTCGGTTCTTCTTTCTTCTATGTGTCTTCTATCTGACTCTTGCTTTCTACTTTTTAATTTTACATTTTTGTTCTACCAAATTATTCGTCTATTTTACTTTTACCATAATATTTTTGTTATTCTGTAAAAAAAAATTACCTCTGATAATATTGACGAGACCAGAGAAAAATTCATAGCAGCTCTGTATTATTCTTAAGATAAAATAAATCCATTAAATATGCGACGCTATGAAATCTTTAAAAATCGAATGATGATTAAATCTCGCTTCTTTGTTTCCCACAAAATTAACCACTCGACAGCATTTTTAATGAGGTATTTATAGATGCAAGAGTAAAACAATAACCCCTTGGACTAAAAAAACAACTCAAACAACAAATTTGTCATTTTTTTAAAATTTAATCACGATCAGTATTAATAAAAATCGTTATTTAGCTTTTTAAAAATTAATTTTTAAAATATAGCCCCTTTATTCTGTTAAGGGGTCAGGGGTACTAAGAATTTTCAAAAAATCAATGTTTTTTTGCATTTTCGTTAAGTGTAATATCTTGAAAATATTCTCTGAAAATTTCAATTTGATCCGATAATTACTTCTTGAGTTATTCGACAAATAACCAAGAGCACTCGGGCATGCTGAAAAAATGGATGCTGCACGTTTGAAAGTGGCAGATCAGCGCGCCAACGACAACACTCGGGAATGCTTCGTAGGCAACAGCAAATTGATGTTTTGGAAACTTCCACAATGGCTGAAAAACTATTATATGGCCCAGGAATAGATGACTCGGTGTAAGTAATTTAATAATTCGTATTTCTGTACGTAAATCTAGTGTGAAACTTTAAATGCGTTTTTCTCAAAACTATGGTTTTTGAACTGGTGACAACTGTAACTCGAAAACCGCTCAGTAGATTTTAATGAAATTTATTTCTTATTTATTTACAGCTTTTAGAATACATAATAAACTCGGGCCTGATCGAAGGATATTTTTTTTTCAAAAATTTTGATTTTTAAGACCAATTAACTGTTGATTTTTTCCCAAAAATCTAGAAAAAAATTTCCTGAGGCCGCCATTTTCTTAATTTTTGAAAAAATAAAAAAAGCTTCGATCAGGCCCAGGATTATATCCGATTGATTTTAGATGAATCCCCAAGGACTTATGATTGTCACCGCAAGGACCTTTTTTTGGAACTGGGTCAACACAGACAGCTATAACTTTGGAAATTAAAATTTTTTTTTGAAATTTTCGTGACTTCAAGTCAAAACATTGTATAATAATGCCATATTACTACTTTTTTAAAATAACATGATTTAATAACAAAAAAAATTACAGAAAATTGTAATTTTTTCGTGCATCTGACTACCCCTAATCCCTTAAAACATTAACACTAGAAAATGTTTTGCAAAAGATAAACTTAAGAACGAAAATGCCCATTCCTTTTAAAGTTCAAAATTTTTGTTTTGGCTTTTATTCAAAGCAAAATATACGACATAACAAAAGTGTTTTAAGTATTTGCTCTAGATAAACAATGGCAGAAATATTGCTACAAAAAACTAAAATAAAAAATAACAAAAAGGGAAAAAAAGGAAAAATAGGGAATTGGAGAAAGCAAATAAACATTCCAAAAAAAAACCTTTAATAACAAGAACAAAAGTCTAAACTAGAACTAGACTGAGATGTGCCATCTAACAAAGATTGTTGGAAGGTGGTGACTGTTAGCGTAATAATGTTGGCGGGCAAGAATGTTGCCACTTCGGCTCTCTCGCGGCCACCAACACAATCACCCTCCACGATTAGGCAAAAACAACTACTTCGCGGATTAAAACCCCGACCGACATTGAATTACATCACCTAATCGCCCAACCAGCTCCACACTGAAAGACAGTGTATCCAGAACTAACAAAAACCAGTTCCAGTCGAGCACAACGCTCTGGAATGCGGGGCATACCAATAAGGGGCAAAATACCTCGAAATCGGTATACAGCTTCCTGATGTTGGGTTCGACTGAAACACCTTTTGCTAATCATAAAGTACGACAAAAATACTTATCTACCAATTATGATTAATCCAAATATTCAGGTAAATTCAAAACAAACAAAACGGTAGGTCAAAGCAAGCCTATAACATAAATTTAGTCATATAAACTAAAAACGACCACTTTCAAGAATTTGTTTGGTATTTAAAAAAAAACAATTAAAATGTTTGCGAGACTTGCCCTGTTATCAAAGAGAATATGTTGTAAAGGTATAAAAATATATTTTAAATATTTTTAAATTATTTCAATAATAAATTTTACATTAGTTTGTTTAAAAAATATCGTTATCTTATTATTAAATTACAAAATAATTTGTTATATGTTAAACCTTAAATGTTTAAACCTCTGAAACTGCGGTGAAATCTGGTGCACTGAATGGTCAAATACTAGAACAGTAGAGATTCTCATGTATAACTAGCGAAACGTGTTATTATACTTTATGAGAAAAATCAGAAATACAGTTTAATATTTAGCTTTGTTTTAGTTTATCTAATTTATTTTAATAATATTAGTTAAATTTTATGAGCAAAATCAAATACTAAGTAAAATTAGTACTTAACTCCAGTCTTCTGAGGGCATTATTTCTACTTTTTAAAAATCCTTCTTATTCCTATTAGTATTTTTTTTCTTATGTTTCATTAAAATTTCTACTAGTATATTCTACTCTCCTGTAATTTTGCAATTTTTTTATCGTCATATGGGCCTAATTGAATTTTTCTGGGTGTTTCTACTGTTTTGTAGGTGTACCTAAAATTACATTTTCTTCCATACTGTTTTCGTCGGAACTTTTTATTCAAAAACGTATTCATTATTGGCTCCCATGTTATCTTCTTCATTGAGAGTGTCAATTTTTTTTGCTCTTAAGATTATTTTTAAAATTTTGTTTGCCTCCTCTGATTCAATATAGTTTTAGCTTCTTTTTTGCTTGTTTATACTTATTTTTTCTAACTTCATTTCAGTAATTTAATCTCCTTTTTTGTGATTTACTTGTACACTATAAATAAAATAATATTTATCTACATAAGTATAATCAGTTTATTACTCGCTGGTAAACTCCACAATCCCATTATTATTAAATTATTTTGCTCATTTACCAATTCATCATTCTGTAATTAATTAATTTTGGCTAAAACATAATTATGTCACCACAATTCAATTAGAACAGATTTTTAATTTTTAATTTGTAACAAATAATATAGTATTTTATTACATCGCAAGGGCTGAGAGTAGACATTAGCAGTCCAAGGATTTGTGTGATGCCTGAACGTAGCAAGGGTATTAAATGATGGGGCTGGTAATGCCTTAATGCCTGTATAATGTATTAATTAAATTAAATCAAAAACATAAAACAGAAGTCGTAGAATGTCAATTTTTGTAATATTTTTAGGGCTCACCTGATTTATTCTCGTTAAAAGTAAAATCGTATTTTAAAATTTCAGGAAGTTTGTTGTTACAACTCGTGTTAGTTTTAAACAGAAAAATCAGCAGTTTGTAAATGAAACAATTTTAAATAAAATAAATAAAAATAGAAGTTCGACAATTTATTTTCCTAAACAGTGTACGGTTTATTAAATCCTCCGTTCGTAATTTAATCGAAACATTACCGCACGCATCTGAATTTGATGGTTAAATTTGTGGTGGTAATGTTTTGATAGCGCCTAAACTAGATTATCGATTGATAACCTAATTGCTCCAAATATTTGTTTTATAAACCCATCCTCGACAAAGACAAGGGCCTGTACACGTAAAAAGTAAATTAAAAGCAAATGTATTGATTCACCTGCGCTTTAGCGAGTTGTGCAAACGTAAAAATATTTTTTTAGCAATTAATGGACTCCACATGCTCTCCGATAAAATTATAAAATTCGGAAAAGCAGTAAAAAATTTCAAGAATAACCAGTGCGATATTAAACGATTTGTTTTGTTCCAGGCGTACAACAACATTGGTTCCTCTCTTGAGAGAAGATTACATTACGGGAGCTGTTAACCTTAATTTAATTTAATAATCTGAACGAGCGGACGTTTACAATTTATAAGGTTTATTTAATAGTTAATGAGAAAAAAGGCGATTGAAAATTGATCAGATGCGAGAAAATTAATTGGAATTATTGTAGGGTACTGATTTATCGGTCCCGGTTCCGCTCTAGGCAAACACTAACGACATATTTAATTTATTGGTCCGGAAATTCGAGTTTACTTTACATAAAAGCCTTTTTGCACTTATTTCAGATGGTTTTGAGCAGTGACACGGAAATTTCTGACTAATTAATTTTTTCCCCAAATTTTCAATCGCTTCCTTCATCTGATATATAAACAAAATCTGTTTGGATACTTTCAGTGATGTTGACTGTTATTCATTATTCTAATGTAATCAATTACGCAATGCACGGACCAAATATGAATATTTATAATCAAAACACAAAATAGTAGTGCAATTTTAAACGTTACGTTACTTTTTGTACAGATTTAGATTTTATCACAACGAATTTAAGAAATAAATTAACATAATGTAAAAAAAGGATTTGTTCCTATGATGTACTTCATTTGTATTAATTTGTTTACGTGTTTGACGTTTTGTGGAAGATGTGTACATATTTAGAAAATCGCATAAATTAGGTTGATTTAATTCGCTTTTCTAGAACATATCGATTAGAATAAATTGTAAATGTAAGAATACCTTCCTGAAAATTAATTCGGCTCAAAACAGACAGTTTAAGCCAAACTAATCCGTTAAAGTTAGTTGCCAAATTAGTTTTTAAATTAGATATTAATATTTTAGATAATGATTGTAACAGTGGCTTTTAATAATGTATGCGTTGACTACTTGAATGTAATGAAAGATTTTCTAGTCACTGTCATTAAATAATTGATAAGATAAATGTAAGGAACTAAACCGATAATGTTAACTACCTAATTGTAATTTTTAATATTACATTTTACTGTTAGCATGTTTAAAATGTCACAGTTAAAAGAATTAATGTTAAAGATATTGTGCTTGCAATATTCACACTAAAAGCACTCGAAAATTTCTTTCTTAATGTGTTTATAAAATATAAAAAACTATAAAATAATATTTAAACTACGCTCTAATCATATGTATTCTGTAATATGTGTAAAACAAATAAACTCGTACAGAAGCATGTTGTCTTTATTTTCCTCAACATTTATTTTTTAAAACGAAGGTAAATATTGATCCCTTTCTATCCTGCAGAATATACAGCCGCGAAACAAAAAATAAAACCTAATACAACAGGAATCTAATTTCTCACCCAGATTTAAAAAAATATAAAAACATAATGGATTTTCTGCACGAGATGGTTCGCCACTCGAGAGCTCTGCTTATTCACACGAAGAGGGGCCAATCAACTTAGAGAATCATAAGAAAGCAATCAAACTTTGAGCCGATACAGGAAACACAACATCCAGAAAATCCAGAACTGGATAAAATCAAGAGAATTTGTGCGTGAGCTACATTATGTGTCAACTAGCTCTTGCTTTATACATATTTAAGCAGCAAGATAAATTTTTCCACGAGGATATCTACATCATTCACAGGAGTTCTTTTCTTGATGATACTCCGGTAAGTATTTTCTACTATTAGGTCAAAAGCAATGAATAATGCGAATATAATTGCACTGAACAAGATTAGGGCCCGAAATTCGGAACACTCGACCCTTCGCTTAATTCCACTGAATCAGATAAATAAAGTGTTCTTTGTGTTCATTATCGGCGATTACAATTTGTTAGATTTCACGAAAACACTACAAAAAGGACTTGAGCCGTTTGGAAACTTTTTTGTCATTTAAGCAATTGTTGCGTCTCTGTTCAGACGATTTTGTTAACTTATCGAGAAATGTTACTATAAAAAAAATCACCATTTTTTAATAGTTATAAAACCTATACTTTACAAAAAATGGTGTGTAAGCTTTTTTGCATAGAATCAATCAATCAGATATAGATTAAATCATAATTATAGACAAAAACGTCAATAGGACTATTATAATAATTAAATAAATATTTATTAATTATAATTGTTAATTGTACTTTAAACTAATATAAAATATATTTTGCTGAAAAAAAAAATTATCTTACAGGTGCAGTTTTTTACATATATTATACTTTTGTTTTAAGTGACAGAAATCAAAATTTATTCACAAGTGAGATAATATGTGAAATTACTCACTAGTGAGTCGAACTGTCAGTAGATACAAAATATTCAAAATTCGCTTTTAGTTGTTTATTTGAAATAACTACAATGTAATTTATGTTCTATGTGTATAAACGTTAACATTAATTGTGCAATTGTTATTGTTGAAAAAAACCGCAGTATCGTGTAAATTCAACTGCTTCTTCTGACATCTAACATTAAGCTCTTGGTTAACTGTATTGTTGCTGCTTTCCTGTCCAAGAACTTGTTGTGCAATATTTACTTTGTTATGTAAGGAATCTTCAATATAGCCATCAACAACTGCATTACTCTTCCAGCCACCAAAACGTTTCAGCCTTCTTACATCAGCCCCGCAATCCGCTAACAAAGTTGTACCTGATCTTCGGAACACATCGCCGGTATACATTTTTAAATTCTCTAATTTGAGAAATGTAACTATCATTGCAGGCATCATTCCAAACTTGTTAATACCTATTGGTTGCACTGTGCATTTTCCACCACGGTAGCCAAAAGAAACAATCGCGTGGAATTTCCGTTTTTAGGGCGTAAATTAATATATTTCCTGTACAAATCTAATGGATTAATTCCAAATCCTTTGTTCAGAATAGCAAACGATCTTTTTTATGGGTTTTCGTGTACGGCAAGTGAAGAAAATTTAACTTCTACATTAGGGTGATTCAAAAAAACGAAAATTTTTTTTTCTTTTTCCAAATAGCTTAAAAGTTTGATCTTGTTGCAAAAAGACGCTAGTTAAAAGTTGAGCTCTTAATATTAATATTAAGGACGTCCGCATCGCACTTTTCTATTTTCCATAAGAATAACATGGGAAAATTTGTTTTTGCATCTTCTGATTTTTATTGCTAGCTTTACGTGGGTCAAAAATAGAACCTCTTGACTTATTTCTGTAGAGCATTTAACGCTCTACAAAGAAGGTCTCTTGAGATTTTTTCGAAAACCTTACAGTTCAAAAGTTATTCGAGGTCAAAGTTATTTATTAAATATATTCTTTTTTAGAAAAAAAAACCAAGATCACTTATTTTCTACCTCTCATATAAATATTTCAAATGACTAAAGAAAATATTTTGCGTTTAGGTTAAAAAAAAACTCAATGAACTACAATTTTAAAGCTTACTGATGCTAAAAATTTTTTGAAAAAGTTTCACTGGCAGTAATATTGCAAAAAATAACTGATATACATTTTCTGCAAGAGTAAATTCAAGATAATTACAAAGTTTTCTGATAAATAATTCCAATAAGACCATTTAATCCACTGAAATTCATTAAAAACGGTCAAATTTGCGTTAATTTAAACTTTGACCTCGAATAACTTTTGAACTGTAAGGTTTTCGAAAAAATCTCAAGAGACCTTTTTTGTAGAGCGTTAAATGCTCTACAAAAATAAGTCAAGAGGTTTTATTTTTGACCCACGTAAAGCTAGCAATAAAAATCAGAAGGTGCAAAAAGAAATTTTCCCATGTTATTCTTATGGAAAACAAGAAAAGTGCGATGCGGACGTCCTTAATATTAATATTAAGAGCTCAATTTTTAACTGGCGTCTTTTTGCATCAAGATCAAACTTTTAAGCTGTTTGGAAAAAGAAAAAAAAACTTTTCGTTTTTTTGAATCACCCTATTCTACATCCTGAGCTCCATCTCCACCAACTCGTCACACCTGCATACACCCGCGATTGCAACAACAGCAACAAGCTTTATTGCTAGAAACGTGTCATCAGGGGCAGTTTGAAGGAATTTGTCGATTTGATCTCTTGAAAACGTCAACGATTTTTTCGCCTCGTATCCAACATGCTGTCTCTTCAAAAATCAATCTGTAATATTTGCCTATGTCTACATCTTCATAAACCTTCATTGAGGTTTTGATCATTGAGTACTGCGCCCAAAGCGACGATGACCTGTACTTCTGTTAGAATCGCAGCTGTAAGATGAAACATCGTATTTCACACGTGAGGCAAATACATCATTCGTTCGTAAGAAATTGCCAAAATTCTCACTCACATATAATGATTTATTTGCCTCACTTAAAAAATAATATACTATTAATCTATTTGCAGACTAAGCAAAGATACAAGTGATGAAGACTGAAAAAATATTTACTTTATCAGTCTTTATCATTCCTTATCATTATCAGTCTTTATCATTTCTTCATCAAAAATTAGTTGATCCTTTATTTTGTCTGTAGATAGATTAAATTACTTTTCTAGAGCAAAATTTATCTAACATAATTTTGAAGTAACTGAAAAACATGAGTAATAATAATGATAGTCGTGTGCACAGAAAAAAACTTGAATTATAGTACGCCTCATAGCCTTATCCCCATCTATAATAAAACCTTCAACGCACGTAAAGATTCATGTTCTTACTGCTATCTCTTTCTACATCATGGCCTAAAATGCAATAAACACAAAACGTATTGTATTAATCATGTCACACTTTTCATCATTTTTCAGCTTAACGCGACGACAAAGACAGAGCTTCTACGGTACTATTAGAAACTCGAAAGCAAATCAGATGGTAGCGCAGTCAATTCAATACCTAAGAAATTAAAATTTTGGGTATAAGAATATAATTCTTTGTATCCAATTCTGTTGCAGCAACAAAGATTTCTGCAATGTGGTTTCTAAAATTACAATATTTTTGTTATTTAAAAATTTTGTTTGTGTTTTGTCAAATGTCACTTTCATACGAAACTAAACGTCATAAATTGAAGCATACTCTAATAATTTTATTACAGATGGGGATAAGACGGTGAGACGAACTATACCTACCTTTCTTGCACTGTACAGATTTAAAAAAATCCACATTTCTAATTAGAGTACTTTTTAAGATATACATTTAGGACTTTTAAATACAAATTTTCTCAAAAATTCAGCTGGGTTGAAATTCATTTAAAGTTTTTACTTAAACAAACTACTCGATACAAAATTTATAGACCTAAAATGAGAAACATCTGAAAAATATTGCTGCGTAAAATTTGACTTTTATTCTTTAAATATACAGCGTGTTTATAAATGTTTATTAATCAAGTGTACAGTGAAATTACTGCCATTCACTGATTCGGCATATTCTTGAAATAGTAATTTTTTAAAATTGTTTTATTCATTAATAATACTAATGTTCTTAAAATTTTTTCTTCTTAAACCATCTTCTCTACCATTTATTACAATCATAAAAATGAGAAAAAAAAGAAGACAATTCACTATCAGAAAAAGAAAATGTACTGGTTTTGATTACCCAGATTAAAACCCTTGGTAGTTAAATATTACTAATTCCGTTAAGATTACACCTAAAAAGTCATGATTTGCTAAAAAAGACACAAAACTATTACATTTCCTAACTTCGTAAAAAGTATTTCTTGTTTTAGAGTGAGTTTCTGAGGTTCCTTTATAAAGAGAACAGATAAATAAAATCCAATTCTCTTGATTTCGGCAGAATAAATAAAGAGTTTCACAAATAGCGTTTGTGACCGAATGACAGAAAGCGATGTCAGTTATCGACAAAACGGCACATTAAATTTTTTTTTAGTTAATTTGAAAGAAAAAACATTTATAATCATTTTGTATTAAGAATTCTATTTTTAATAATCTTGCAGAACGTAAAAATGACAAAAGAATAAAGCCAAACTCAATAATTTTCAACAAGATAAAATTTACAATTCCTGGCGCCGTAAAAAGTATTTCTTGTTTTAGAGTGAGTTTCTGAGGTTCCTTTATAAAGAAAACTTATCAATAAAATCTAATTCTCTTCGTTTAGGCAGAATAAATATAGATTTTTACATATAGCGTTTGTAGCCAAAAGACAAAAATCGATCACAGTTATCGACAAGACAGCACATTAAAATTTTTTGAGTTAACTTAAGCGACATTTAAAAACACTTTGTTTTTCGAATTTTATTCTTAATAATACTTTAAAAATATATATTTGTGTTAAATTTTCTATAAAAAAAATTAATATCTTCAAGGCTCTTAAAAGTAAAAGCAGTATGAAAAAGCATAGTAATTGTGTTATTCTTCTAAAACCAATATGAAAATATAAAAATTATTGATTGCGATTTAAAATAAGACAGTTAATGGTTGTTTCAGGTATGATCAGAAGTGCCAATAAGTTTAAAATAGATATTTCACACCAATAAATCGCAACATGTAAAACATGTGTACAAAAATTTGAATCAAAATATTTTAAAGTTCTCCACACATTTTTATTGACCCAATAAAAGAAACACTAGTAGATTTTTAAAACAAAGTCTAGATACCTTTTTGAGTATAAATTTATAAACTACAACATTTTCAATAAAAAAAATTCATAATTTCTGCATATTTGCAAAAAATTTTGTTCTCTTAACAACCAGAACCGACGATTCAAATCAAGGATACTTTTGAGAATATTTTTTCGAAGTTAGAAACTCTAAGAGATCATTCTGTTTACAGTTTGCCTGCTATTCGTTATCATTTTATGTGGTTACTTCACGTTAAGCATTTAATTGTAGCAAATAACGTGTTTGGTAGTGCACTAATCTGTTTAGAAATGTAGCACTCAAAGTTAATGGCGTCTCTTTTATTTACCTACGTAAATTGTTTGCTTGCTGTTTGCAATTTTTGTCCGTCTGGGTGAAAATTAGCAATTTTAGAGAAGTGAGCATGTCAACATTAAACATAACGCCTACAATGCAATAAATATCAAAGTAAAGTGTTGTGAGGCTACGCAAAATGTGACCTAGAATAACAGATAGTTATTTGCTGCAAAAATATCACCAATATATCTTTATTACTGGTCTAGTTTTGTAACATGATATTCGATTTTGTCATTTACAATTTGCGAGACGAGAACAAACATTAAAAAGTCTTTTCCTAAAATATTATCATGATTGTCTGATGAAACGGAAAAGAACTAGATAATTCGCTAAGTAAAATAAGATGAAATCGGTTTGAAATTGTGCTTCTTAGTTAAAAGTGCATTATCGTCATCTAGGTGGCGACGTCGCGACGCTTATCTAATCAAGTTTCAAACAGAAGAGAAAATAGGAAAATCGGTTGTTTCACTTACAAGTTTTTTTACTTCATTGAAAATGTTTATTAAGACCCGAGATACATTGGGGATGTTTACAAAACCCGTTCAGATGGCGCAGGCATTCACTTTTTAGCTTACAACCATCTAAGCCTTCCAAATATTAGAGAAAGTTTGGACTTGTGTCTTCGAGTAAGCTCGAAAGGACACGGTACTTCCCGAACTTTAGGCGCTTTACAAGATATTTCAAATAATCGTATATTTTGTAAAAAAAAGTGAAAAGGATTTTTTTGGTATGACAATATGTGGCTTTTATTTAAAACACTGCAGCTATAATAATTTAATCATCATTATGTCAAATAGTGTAAAAACTATTAAAGGAAAACTAAATAAATTTATTATTATGTATTACTTTGAACTGGAATTTGAAATAAAATGATTGTTTATATTCTAATTTATATTACCGCATTTATTGGGATTAAGTAAAACTTTTGGTGCTTATCAGGTGTTAAAAAAATCAAAAAATTAATTAATGTAGTTTTTCAAAACTGTCTAAAGTGGGTCTTATTATTTTAAAATAGAAACAATAGATTATCAGCCTGGAACCATATGTTTGTAGGTTATTGTGGAAGTTAGAGTTATAAAAGAAACAAGAATATTAAATGATATTTTTATAAACAATTTTAATATTTAAAAATTGAGAAGAAAATGTTGTTCAATAACATGATTTTGAAATGTGAGATTTCAACATTTATTCAAAATTTTTTAAACTTTTATGAAAGACTGCTTTAATTATAATTTATGAAATAACAGAAATAAGAAAATCTCACAAAATTATTATATATTTGCGTACTTGAATACAGCAGTTAGCTGAATTTCATCATTCATTACCAGGAATTTTCTTTTACCGGTACCGCCAAGAACTCTTGAAATTTGTTGTCGGCAACAATTTGTTTTTTCCGGAATTGTTTCATTTTAAATTAGGGTGGGTAACATAAGCTCCTTCAATTTTACAAATTATTCATTATTATTGGTGGTGCTACTTGTGAGTGAAGTGTTTCTGGTTTGCTTTTTTTACGATGGGACAAACTTCGCGTACCGTACAAGACCATCAAAGATTTGTAAAAGAAATAAAGCTTCTATTTCTCGAAGAAAATATCTGATTGCTAAAAAAGGTAAATAAAATACAAACATATTTTTAAAATAAATAACTATACAGAATATTTAATTACAGTTACAGTTTTAGCTATTCCTAAGAATGCAGATTGTACTAACGAAACAAGAAATGTTATAGGAGACACAAATCATGATAAAATCTGTTCAGAAAAACAAAGAAAACTGGATGAAAAAGTAACATTTTCTAGGTTTGTATTCAAGCGTGTAATTGTGTAAATTGTGGAAAAGTGTGCTCTTACGATTAAAACTTTTTCTAAAAGGTTACACCACAAATTTGAAGCTATGTATAAATTTTATTTCAGTTATAAAAAAAATCAAAAGCGATGTCTGAAACGCATTCAATACTCTATCATAATGTACATTATTTTTTAAACAGAACGTGTCGTTAGAAGAGGCTGCCGAAAAAAATAATATTTGTCTGGAAAAATATGAAAAAAAATTAAGATTAAAACGAAACCATACCTATTGGTATCAAATCCAAGGCCAATTAAATATTACCCAGCGAGAAGCATGCTTTTTTGTAGTTTATACCGGAGATACAAACCTACTTTTTGTTGAAGAAATTAAAATTAACATGGATTTTTGGAAAAATAATATGTTACCAATTTTAATAAAATTTTACAATGACTGTGTCTTACAAGAAATTGTAAGACGCAGAATTCCTAAAGGGGAAAAATGTTTAGATCCACCATATATTGTTCAAGCTCAAGAAAAACAAAAAAAAAAAAAAACATTAAAAAAAATAAAGTGTAACTTTAATTTTCTATGTGATGCTTTACTATTGTCACTATTGACCTGTCATTTTCCCTTTATGCTTGGTATTTATTTTGTAAAATTTTTTTTGAGGCATAAACAATTTTTATTATTTAATTTTTACCTTCAATAATTTCAATATATTACGAGTAAATAAATGATTGTAAATAAATATTTATTTAATTTATTAATCAACAGTAAATTGTTGAAATGTGCTACTACGAAATAAATACATTGTTAATAATAAAACTGAAAATACGTATTAAACTCATTATTTAAAATCGTAATCTGCCTTTTGCAAAACCCCACAAATGAAATTGAAACTATTGTTGTTAAAAATTTTATGTTAATTTGGTACTTTATTTTTTCGTTTTTTACCTTATTAATCTTCTTTTGCATATTGATTTAAATGATATAATTTGAAAATGGTTGCGCCATCTATTCGAAACACGCTGAAGTTTTGTCTGACTTTCACATAGATAGGCAACCCATATTTCTTAATGAATGTATCAGATTGTTATAAAAATTTTATGGCGAAAATATCTAAGCTATAACACAAATATTTTAAAGATTTTTTTTATAGTTATTTTTATTGTATAATAGTGTTTTGATTCGTATTCTTTTTAAGCACGAAGGCATTAGTATTTAATTGTTATTAAAGCAATTTTTACTTCTACTAGATACGACATTTTAATATTTTTTATTAATTAATTAGCAGCTTTTTTTAACAAAAAAACCTACTGATGCAATTAATTAGATGTTGGTCTAAAAGCATCTCCAAAAAAAAACAACTCTAAGTTATTTCATAAATGAAAAATTTTCGACAAAAGTTAGTGTTGTTTTACACGCAATGAGGGCTATGTATCTCTCATCTTAAATAAAAAAAACAGAATTAATAGTTCTTGTGAAATAGGATTTCTCAGTTCCATTTTATTCTAATACAAAAAATAAAAGATTTTGATTTGTTTTTTAGTCTGATAAACGTTTTGTGTGAAATTTTAACGTAAATTTTACATTGAGTTATAATAATTATTAAATTTATTATTTTTAAACAAATTAATTTTAATTTGTTTATTTAATTTTATTATTATTAAACAAGTAAATGTGTTAGTAAAAGCTGAATTTTAAATAAGTTAAGTTCAGCAGTTTATTGAAGCGATATTCTCCAGAATCGATGGCAATACTTGAACAACAATTATAGGCCTTATTAATTATTGTTGCGTCCGTGTAGATAATAGTTAAAAATAAATTATTTGTTAGTAATCCAACTCTTCAAATAACAAAAACCCCTAATTTGAACGATCGTTGCAACGATTAACCTTATTATAAGGTAATAAGGAAGCAGGAATAAGCTTTTTCTTGCGACATTTCCTAATCTTTGTTGATTTACTTTAGTATTTATGTGACTGACACGTTGCAAAAAATATTTACAAGGTAAATAGTTATGTTATTAAATTTTAAAGCCATAATACTCTTTTGAATGTTTTGTCGCAAGACTTTAGCAAGGAGCTTAACCGTACTTAGGACAAAGCTCAAATTAGTTGCAATGTGTGTAATATGTTTTGCACCACTTGAGACTAATAAATATTTTGCTTAGTGGAAATACATTATGAGAAAGCTCTAGTTGAACTAGTAAAGACATAAAATTCCGTGTTGCTAAACATTAAGTTGAAAGCTTTAACACTGCTTCACATAATCAAGTTAATCGCTTCATTAAGTACCCAATTGATTTACTAACCTTCATAGAGCTCGAAACTTTTCTCAAAATAATAAACACAATTTCTTCGCACATTAATTTAGCAATTGCGATTATTTTGTCAGGCGGTAAAAGCGGGGTTAAATTCGAAAATCCTATTCTAATGCTACAGAAACAGTATTTTACTCAAGGAAGTTGCAATGTATATTGTAGGATTCATTAAAACTTTTGACATAGATTGCTCGTTGATGATTATTAAACTTTTAAGGTTAATACGCCGTAAATTCAACCATATGGGAGGTAATTAGTGTCCGCTTCAGCTTAGTATAAATTTGAATTTCTACCAGAAAATTTAAGCTCGCACTTAAGCCTTTCAAAAAACAACAGCTGAACTTTTAATATCGATTGTTGGCCAGACGCAAACCGCCTCTTAATTTTGAATGGTAAAATTTGCAACAGACCATTTCCGGGGGAAATGGATTTTAAAAAGTTTTCACACAACATGGATAGAGTTTTATTGAAATTTCAAACGTCATAGTAGGGTAGTTTTAATTTTCTCCTATAATTGACTAAAACAAATAATTAAAGATAAATATAAAATTTTCATTAAAAATTCATCAAATCCAGCTGAAAAACACTTTAGTTTAGATTTCCTGAAGCACCTTTCCAGGCTTACCTAAACATTCCATCAGAAATATTACTTTTACCCACTTCAGTTGTGTTGATACTGAAAAATGTAACATTTAAATAGAGATCAATAATTTAAAACTACTGAAATAAACATAATTTTTATCAAAGAAGTGTTGAAATACGGTTTCATTATCAGCTCACTGTTCATTTATGTGTAAATATACGATAATTTATTTCAGAAGCAATAAATATTTTGAACTCGTCCACTCTAACGAGCCGAAAATTCTAGCAGATAATTATGTTAACGTTTATTTTATTTCAGAAGTTTACATGTTAATCTTTAGTAAAATTCATTTCAAGTCAAGTTGTGGAAGACTTTAATGAGAGTATAAATTAATTTAAATTTTAGCAAGAAATATTTCAACAAACCAACCAAATATTATAAACTTGATTACAAGGAAAGATAAAAGTAGACTTAAAATGGCTAATTGGCAATCTTCTTAAATAGTAAAATTATCAATTATGATAAGATTAAAATAAAAAAATTTAAAGAAAATACATATTGTAATTCCAACTTGTATTTATTGTCCTGTGTTGTGTTGATCGCGGAAAAATAATTTAAAACAACAAAGAAAATAATAATAATAAAGAATAACAAAAAAAACTTGATTTTAAAATTAATTTGTTTGGTTTCGAAAATAAGATCGACAGATTACTAAAGACGCGCAAAGAAGAAACTGATAGATTTTTAGTTAAAAGCTAGAGAAACAAACAAAATATCAAATTTAAATTTAATAACTTACAAACTTAAATTTCTTTAGAGAAACAGAAAAGGTATTCATACTCTTTTTAATGACCAAATGAAAGGTTTAATGACCAAATAAGTTGACTAAATTTGTACTGACTTATAAAGAAGATACTGGTCTAACAAATTATAGCAAAAATCGGTCTTAGATCAATACGTTTTTAAACAAAAACCCAAGAAATGTAGTCCAAAACAATGGCAACAACATAATAGCTCAATTTTCAACAGATATTAACAGACACATTATTGATCAAACTATGTGCCACCGAATGTTTTGTCAAAAATTTGTTCTATAGTAAATACCAAATTAAACTCAAAACAACTTACACCAATCTATAACAAATAGAATAAACAAAAAATTAAAGACCTTTTACCTTTTTTTATAAACATTTAAATTCTGAGATAATAGAAGTATGTACGTTTCTGAAGTTTATAGACGCGAAGCATTCTAGACAAAGCATAAACCAGCTCATCCAGATATTAAAAGAACAATTTAAAAAAACCTGCAGAAAATATTTTTGTCCAAATTTAAAATAAAAAACTATTCGTCATATTAATGCACTTATTAGTATGCACTTTTTCCAAACCAGATACTAAATTTTTGCACATTCATCTGGATATTATTGACACTTTGTTACTACCGAAAGAAAGAAGTATCTGTTCACAATCAAATAGAACCGATTTTGAAAATTTCAGACTCAAAGTTTTATTATACATTATTAAAGACCCAATTCTAAGTCGAGATCGTAACTAGCAAAGTAGCGTAAAGTTACGCCGGCCTAATAAATATTTAGTTCGGTCGTAAGATTATCTATTGTTTTACTAAAAACTATAAATTTTTAAAATCCGTTAATCTAAAAGAATTCACTGAAATGCAACAACAATTATTCGAAGATATCATTGCAAATGGTAAAAAGTGATAACACAAGCACATTTTCACTATCATCACCAAAATTATTACCGAAAATTCAAACTGCTCGGCAGTTATATTGGTTGTCAAAATTGACAACGATGTAAATAAACAAAAAATCTAAAACTATAGAATTGCATATTAAAACTTACGACCGAAGGAAAATTTACGACCGAGGTAACTTCGACTTAAAATTGGGCCCTTTTTAGTCAGTTATTTTAAAGCAGCTTCAGTAGTTACTACATAAAGTACAGTTAGAAAAACATAATTTGAGTCAGCATTGATCCATAATTTTAGCCAACTGTTAAATATTAGGCACAACCAGAATCAGAACAAAAAATATGATCCGTTTAGCAACAGTTTATTAGAATATGTTCAAAGCTCCCTAAAATATGCAATCATTTATCATCATAAATTCGAAACGTTAGCACTTTCTTTAAGAAAATTAGTACTTAGAGTAGCTATTAAAATATATCTTAAAACCAAATAAGTTTTTATTGGTGCAGATAATATAAAAAATCTCTTTGTAGCCAGGCTCTAACGGTACCTGCAAAGTCATCAAAACATACGACAAATATTTTAAAATACTAGTCAATAGTAAACTCAGTTACCTGATGCAAGCCCAAAAAAACATTTCAAGTTCAGACACCGAAAAAATTAAGTTTTTGAATGCCCAAAAAGACTATACAAAATACTTGTAGACAGGCACGGTACACAAACTTACTGCAATTTTATAAGGAACGAGTGGTTTAAATCTTTCGTCACCTTTGCCTCTCAAAACGTAGGGCTTAAACAGATAAATATTTTTTGCTTCGTGTTTAATTAACTCAATTGTTCAAGTGTTTCCAATGCTTTCAATGAAAAGGAAGTACCTTTTATAAGTTGCCTAAGACCTGAAATAGAAGAGTTAACCACAAAAACTTTTTTAATATTTCCATTTTATTTCATACGAATTTTATAATTGTATTTGTATTAATAGTACTACAAGTTTAATGCACGGTTGCACAAACGTTTATCAAAATTGATGGTTTGTTAATCTCTCATTAACGTATTTTTAGCCAATCAGAGCACGATATTTTCATTTCATCAGAGTTTAATGGACCGTTAAATTTGATTGACGTTTGTGCAACCGGAGATTACTCTGTTAATATTGATATTGGTTAATATGTATGTAGTGTATTACGCATTAAGTTTAAGTAACATTCTTCCATTTTAATTGTAAGTATTTTATCACAAAATTAAGTGTACATCGAAAACTAGCCTAAAGTAAATAACCGACCTGCAGAGTATACTTGCTTTTATAGTAATATGTCAAAACCGTTCAAGGTTTTTAAATTGTTAAAAAAATTTACTAAACATATACTAAATGTTATTTGGGCGAATCTGAAGTTAACAATTTGTATGTTTAGGTAAAGTAAACTTAACCTCACATATGATTAGCCCTTTCCTCTCTAAGTTTTTATCTAAAAACCACTAATAAAGACAGCGCAGTTTAAGAGATGATTAGCGTAGCAGTTCCTTATGTCAACAGAGTTAATTTCAACAAATTTAATATTGCAAATCCACTTAAACTAATATCAATAAGTACAATAAAAATACAAGTACTAGTACTCGTATCATTGGTGTTTATTTTTGATAGAGGTGCATTAAACATGTATAAATAATACTTAACCCAAGTTTATACAAAGAAAAACATTTTAGTTATTTCGAAAACTGCTAAAGTGCCTGGTTAGTTTAAGGTCAAAAATTACAATTAACCATATATGCAGGTGTGAGGACATAACTGGCTCAGCTACAATAAAAATTTGATGTAATTAGTACAACCTAAGAAATACTTACTTTTTCTTAGATCCCCATTAATTATCTATCAACTTATAAAAATTGATGGAATGCTGAAGAATCTGATACAAATTTCACCTTTTCTTTTTTTTTGTAAATAATATTATGAGAGTCAATAAATTTAATATTAAACTCATTATTATACTTTAAAACATAATAACAAGCAATACATTATAAAGAGAACAAAACAAAGGATAATTATCTTTGACCACTGACAATGCCACTTGTCGAAATTGGTATTCTCAAAATATAGAGTTACCAACATAAAATAATTTTTCCCCTACTGCTACAGATGTAAATATTAAATTATAAATTATGATTATAATTATTGTCTTTTAATAATTTCTTCGAACAAAAAATTTAATACAGTTGTCGTACGTTAGGTAATTTACAGTTCTTAGACTTATCTGACCCTCGCCTTCGGCTCGGGCTTGAAACTAAATCTGCGCACTGTAAATTTTACCTACCGTACTCTAATGTAAATAACTATTTTAATCTGAAATCCAATAATTTCAAAGAAAAATCATTAAAACTTTCCCTTACTGTCTAAAAGTAAAATGTTTATTTTGTATAACAAATATGATTTCCAAATTGAATTATTCCCGTGTTGCAAAAATACATTTAAAGCCATTAATTTAACAAAAAACAAAAATAGCAACAAAATTCTGTAATTAAAACCAAAACCCCTGATATTTTAAATTACGGGTTTTAAAAACCTCTGCTATGGTATGTAAATTTAAAATCTATGAAAATGAAATTTTTGCACTGTTTGTGAGTATAAAATTTATAAACCTCTGTGGCTTCGCTTTGGTCATTAAATTCTATAAAACAAATGAACGACAAATAAAGCAAATGCAAATTTTTAGTTGTCTCAACTTTCCATTTTAAGCAAAGAAATTTGTAAACAATTTTAATCACTTACAAAATTTTGTTACAAACATGAGCATTTCGGCAACATTTCAGGAGAATACGAGTCTGGTGTGTACATTTATAAAGTGTTTTATTCAAAATTACATACAAAATAGTATGGAAATGTGTATGTATAAAGTGAGCAAGTCACTTTACATAACTATATAATGATCCAGCTAGCACAAAAGCTCTGGATTATTCAATTTAGATGAAGATTGTCCATTACACTACGAATAATGAATAAATCAAGTTATTGGAGTCCAAAATACAAGCGCACAAAACATAAAATTTAAAAATCAAATAAAAACAAAACAAATATTGCCTGCTGTGACCTTTTCAGTTATTTATTTTTGTTTTGGTTTTTCATAGACAGAATAATTTATCAGAATGGCAGATCCAACAAGTAGCCTAGCTTTAATTTGCATTATCAAGCGATTACATCTGACGAAATAAAGCTTTGACCGGCTGTAAAATGTTGTTGGCAACCTCAAACATTTCTCAGTTGGAAATTCTTTCATTCCGATTTATCCCCAAAAAGTATAATAGACTCTCATTCATTAAAAGTATTCTGATTTACTCTCGTGGAAAAGATTGATTGTCGCTGATAAAAGCAAACCACAGATAATGCTTAATTCTAATTAATTAAACAAAAACAACACAAAGGACAGTTACTTTTGGCTTTTGTAAAAAAATGAAAGGCATTATTTTATGAAGCGAGAATAATTCTCTTCGAAAAGTCAACTTTACAACTCCCTAAAGCTCACGTTCAAACAAACGAATACATTTCAAGTATAAACATTGAACTCTTTTGTTTTATCTTCCGTAAAAGGAGATGCATTTTTAATGAAAAATGTTAAACAAGTAACTACAGAGAGCAATTCACCCGGAATAAGAGGATCATAACAATAGAAAATGCCACAATTAAATTTCAACTTGATTGATATGTGCGGAAGTTTATTATGAAAAGACAGGAATTTCATTTTAAATTCATATCAAAGGTGAAACATACCATGTTTAATTTTGCTATTTCATTAAGTCTTATAAAAAACAGCAACTTTTATAAATTCATTGGAAAAGCTGTCTGTATAAAAATAAAGCACTCCTAAATTGAAAATTAATTGTACTAATAGATTGAGGCAACAAATTGGTATATAAAACTACAGCCGTTTTCAATGTATTGGAAACTGTCAACCCATCAGTACTAAACTCCAATTTTACAGCTTTTTTGCCGAACACAAGCTATGAAAATGATCCGTGTTTTATTTAAACGCCTACATACGCCTACACTTTTGAGGGCGGGTTAACTGCAAATTGAATATGCAAAAATGCTAAATAAATAAAAAGTATGAATGTGATTCAGCTTAACATTCTTTATTTAAAGAATTTGTGCGTAAAGACCATTGAAATAAATGACCCGAAATAACTGTTATAAATAAGCTATTTTCAAAAATGAGTAAGTACCTCTTGATACAATTTTTTCTAAAAGTTACTTTATTACATAAAAGACGTATAATACTGTGACGTGGAGTAAACTAAAACTAATTTTAGTAACAAAAAATTATTCATACAAATAACTAAAATATAATTATCAATAATTAAACAATTCAATGACACACTTCTACTGCCTCAATTATATCGCCAAAAATCCGCTTGTAATAATTGCTGACTTTTACTAATTGAAGTTACCATCAACGACAATAATAAAAAAAATTACCAATGTAGATTAAATGTTACAGTATTTTTTTTAAAAACTTGGTATTTAGTTAAAAAATTTCAATGTGTAGAACTGTAAAAAACAAGTTTGAAATTTATAATAAGTAATTTAATAACATTTAAAATCAGAGAAATCAATTTGTGATAATCTAAAATAACGAGAGGTTCAAAAGTTTCGGAGTCAAGTTACCTTTGGTGTCATAAACGTAGGGCTTGGATTAAAATAATAGAATTATTTGTTAAATTAATTTTATAGAAACGTCATAAACGTCAGATAAAACTTTATTACTTTAAAAGTGATTAAACCAATAGCAATCCTGAAGCTTCCTCCCATACTTAATTGGTAGCAGTTCTTGATACATTTGGATCTTAAACGCCTGCATGTGTAAGTCTTGTCGAAGTACTCTTAATAAAGTCGTAGGGGGAATGTCTAACTGCTAGGTAAGCGTTCGTGTTGAAGAAGTAGGATTTTGTTGAAATGCTATATTTACGTTTTTCTCTATACAAGCTACTGCAGAGTAGGTACTGCCACACACCTTCTACAGCTTGTACACTATGACGATAATAACTTTATATCAAAATGCTTTTTGAACAAGACTAAACATTGTGTATCGAATAAACAAGACAAAAACGAACGAAAGTATCGTAAATTGCAATAATAACTGTCCAGAAAACCAAAGTTTAGTATGACGTTAACGACGTTCTAATACAGTTAATTTGACAAATTAATTTTAATCCAAGTCCTACGTTTATGACACCAAAGGTAACGTGACTCCAAAACTTTTGGACCTCACGTTATAAGAAGAAATTACAAAAAAACTGCACAAAACAAACGCTTCACAAACTCAAAAAAAAAGAAAAACAAAAAAGAATAATGCCATGAAAATTTGCGCAAATTGATCTCCGGCCATTTGACGAAAATAGCTTAGATTAGGTAGCTACAAGCTTATTCTATAGGTACTAAATATTACAATGTATACAGAAATATTGTAGATCGAGATGTATTACAAAATTTTAGAACATATTTATATTTTTTCCTTAATAAACTAAAAATGACGTTTTAACCTATTTTTACTATACATTTTTATTATTTAATGTTTTAATTTGTTTTTGACATAAGATTGCTACTGATGATAAAATTTTAGTTTATGAAAAAAAATTCAAGATTATAATTTCTGAGAAGTCCTCTGTAGAAAAAATTGTTTCAAAGTCGGTTTTACTATATATTTATAAAAATGCTTATAAACTCTTTTTTGATATAAACTGTAAGTATATAATCATTTTTGATAAATTTATAACACAATTATTGTAAAATAACTTTTTGTTTGGAGAAGAGGCGATGCGATAACTCCAATTATTGTCGAGATCGGTAAAATATTCTTAACGTTTGTGATGCTTATGGCATTTTTTGTGCAATTAATTTTTGTTCAAAAAATCACTATTTAATTAATTTTGAATAAATCTACTTACTAGAACGGTAAGTTATGCTTAGCGACAAGTTTTCGTTGACAACAAGTAAACACAATACTTACCAATAAGTTTGCATTAGCAACCAGTAACTAACCCGTACTGTCTTAGAAACACATGCGGTAAACAACCAAATAGACTCAGGTGCTTAAAAAAAATTGTAATTTGCATATAAGGTAAAAATCGTGATGAGTCCATCTCTAAGTAATAGTATTAAGAGCTGATATGATAACGTATGTTAATTAATTACTTACTGAAATTATTAGGAATAAAATTTAAAGAAAAAATTTAATTACGTGTACACATATTTTTAACTAAATGCGGGTAGTAAAAATTTTTTTACTCTACAACCTGTTTGTAAACCATGATTCGTGCCTTTTAGATTAAAAGCGCGACTCTTCACTTTATCATTTTAGAACGGAAATTAACAAACGTTCAATTGTTAAATACTCAAACCTATTTTAAAAATTGTATTAAAACAATGCATTGAACTCAACTTCCGATAGATTATCGAAAAAGGTTTTGCGTTATGACAATCTCTAACCTAACAATGCTTTGAAAAGCGGGGTAATAAGGGAAGTTACGAACTATTGTAATAACAAAAGACGTCTTTTGTGGTATATAGTAGAAAAGACATCTAATTCGAAACATTTTTGAACGCTTTTAGGGCTTTTCCTTTTGATATTGATTTTCAATTATCTGAAGGTGCTGTACAAGCATTTTATAAAATTTAGCTTGACTTTAGAGTTTAAATATTTAATAAAAATTTAATATAAATCACAGTTTTATCTACGTCAGGCTTGTCTGTTTAAATGTATCAAATTTGCGGAGGTTATAAATTATAGTCCAAACGATGTAAAAAGTTTTCCGTTTTTGTACATTACCTTTCGGAATCACGACTATACTTTATACAAATTTGCATACATTTTTCCATAATATGAGTAAGGAAAATGGCCAACACTGGCCATTTATTATACTTAAAAAAAGTGATATCAATTTGTGAGTAAATATATTGTCCAGATCACCAAACAATGCGCATTAATGACTAAATTTGATTAATTCAAACTTTCAAAATTGACTATTAAACGTGATTTCAAATTTTAATGTAAACTTTTAATGCTACCATTCTTAGATATCTGTTACTAAAACAATTTGCATTACTCTGAATGCAATTTTAGTATCTTTAATATTAAAAAAAAAAACAAAATAGGTCACGTGTGCGCACTGTTTGGTGTTCTGGACTTTAATAGTGTGGGTGCTAAAATTCTTCACACACTGTCGATGTTGAATCAGTAGTGACTTTGAGTAAATAAATTGATGATACGTGCGGGTAATTTCCGAGTAGCAAATTGTCAGTTTGGAAATAAATCAGTGGCGCTTACTTGGTCATAATATATCTCCATTAAAAAGGGGTGAAAAAGCGTGTTTTTCAGTCTTTAGAGTAGATATGCGCGGAATTGTAGGGTCGAAATTGCTCACAAGCATTTAAAATATGGCTCCTGATGGCATTTCAGCGTGAATAATATAAACCCTGAGAAAGCGGCACTGCTCAGTTTTCCGATATTCCGCAAGACATCAATAGCCTACGAAGCATAAACGACGGAGAGTGGAAATTGATAGCTTCATATAAATCTAACAGAGGCTCTGCGGTGACACCTGTACAAAGCCTGTCGATCTGCTTCCTGGTGCTCACGAACAGGTGCCAATAGGTCCAAACTTTACAATCCAAGAGGTACGCAAGCGTTTAGAACCCCACTTCGCGCAAGGACCCTCAGGGGTGACATTTTTCAATCCAACTTTTAACCGAAGCGAAACGCGTTCACTCGGAACGCTATTTCGTCAAACTACAAAAAATTTATATGTATTAGCGAAAATAAATTCAACACAAACGTAAATCTTTCAACACAACAATCTCTCATTTTACGCATATTTAATCCTTGAGCAATACAACCTGTTTGCCCACAATAAAAAATACAATTTGTACCTAAATTACGATTTTTATAAAATTGTTACCAAAAAAAGTTTATAGATTTCAAACTTTAATAAAAATGTTTGTTTAAATGTAGATAACAAATGATTAAAATTTTGATTCAAACTTTTAAGTAGTTGCTTAAAAACAATTTTTTTGGTAACATTTTTAACAATTTAAAGTGTTTCAACGTTGTTTTCCTCAATTTTTTTGTTTTTGTTTTTGCTTATGTTAAGATGTTTTGTAGTTGTAGTTCAGTAATTTTAGTAAGTTCACCTCAGAATTTGAGATACTCAGCTACAAACTCGTATAAACTTTTATTGTGACATCCTAAAAGTTGTCTCAAAACTTTCATACGGTAGGGTGTCCGCGTCTACTAAAATCAAAGTTCAAAAGTCACAAAAATCGATTTTTTGAAATTTTTTTGCAAATATCTCGTTTCCTATAGATTTTTTGCTATATGTATTTATTACCAATATTGTAGACAATTAAATTCCCTACAACTTTTGTTTCAAAATTTTTTTATACGTTGAACCGTTTTCGAGATAGGGGGCGGAGAGCCTCGGTCGAAAAGACACACATATGTGTTTATTTTTAATAAAGTATCAATTTATTTAATAACACTTACCTGCTCGTGTAATTAAAAGATTGTTAAGGAAGATAAAAAAATATCATTCTACACATTTATAATTTTTGAAATTGAAGAAATTGATTAAAAATTATTAAAACTATAAGTTATAATTTTAACTATCTTCTTTTTCTTCATCGTTGTATCCAACTCAAAAAAACTTTGTATAGTCCTCTATCTCGAAAACGGTTTAACAAATAAAAAAATTTTTAAAACAAAAGTTGTGAGGAATTCAATCCTCTACAATATTGATAATAAATACAAATAGCAAAAAACCTATAGGTAACAAGGTATTTGCAAAAAATTTTCAAAAAATCGATTTTTGTGACTTTTGGCCTTCGATTTTAATAGACGCGGACACCTTACCGTATGCAGGTTTTAAGACAACTTTAAAGATGTCAAAATAAAAGTTTATACAAGTTTATAGCTGGGTATCTCAAATTCCGAGATTCTTACCTAATTTTGACTAAAATGATTGGACTATTGTGCTTATCTAATTATCGTATGTAACTATCCAAAATTAAAAAAGATCTACTGGGACAAAACATGGGTCTACTTAAGACAGTTTTTCTTTAAATAGACTTAATAATACAGCCTATGCTATTAAAAATTGGTCAGTTTTAAGCATGGTAAGCATAGAAAAAACTAGAGACGTACAAATCGTTGCCATAATTTTGTTTAAAATTGTCGGCAGTAAAACATATTTCATGCAATGTGAAAATGATATTTCCGTTTGTCGCCCTGGACAAACAACAAAAAAGACCTCCTTCCAACAAGCAGTATCACTTCATACCAAAATCTTCACAATTTGCTTACATCTTTTAGCAAATTGTTAAAAATCATGATTTTCTCAGCGTCTCTACATGACCTACGATCTAAGGTACTAAACAAAATAAAAGCTCATCTGTAAAGACCACTTCTTACATTGGTTGTCTCAATAAAATTTATTTCTGCAACATTTTAACTTTTGTTGTAGTTGTATCGTTAAAAATAAATTCATCGCAATATTCAATGAATTTTGATGAAATAAATTTTTCGACGAAACAACATCGATTCCTTTGTAAGTTCCAACAGTTATCGGTCATCATATGGATATCCTACCTTCCTTGATAACCTACTTTCATTATTCGTATGTCTTAGTGGAATCTTTCGCTTTGTTCTTCGCTATAATCGCCTAAATTTTCTGGGAATCGATCTAAATGCGAATGCAAGTAATGAAGCTTAATACTCATGTTGCAGCTCAAGTCTTTTAAATTAGATAGCATGTTCTAACTAATTCTAAATAGTTGGCCGACTTATTATTTCCGACAAAATTCTTCATCACTAAAACAAATGCTTCCCAAGCTTTAGCCTTAAGTTTATTTATCGACCGTGTAAAATTTGTATCTTTAACAAGATGTTTAATTTACGGACCATCAAAAATACCCGCTTTTAAATTTTCTGAGCTTATTCCTAGAAATTTGCGTGTAAGAAATGCAAAACATTCACCATTTCAGTCGAAAGCCTTTACAAACTGTTTCATAATGCCCAGTTTAATATGTAAAGGTGGGCATATAATGCGATATCGACTTACCATGGGCAAGTTAACAACATTTTTGTGACCAAGCGTCAAATTCTCGCGTACTGTCCAAACTTTCTGCGACCAATAGTGTTGTATATCTCGGCTGTTCTATAGACACATAAAACATGGTATTTGGTGTATCCACTCTGCTCCCGAGAAACAAATTGACCATTTTTAAATCTACACAAATTACCCAGTTATAATCCCGGTACTTAATTTTGTTCAGTACTAACGAAATTGAGTTATATTTTTCTTTCATAGAGATGGAATATCCGAATGGAAGAGAACTATACTTATTTCCATTATGAAGTAGAACACACTTCAAGCTTCCCTTGCTACTGTCTATAAACAGCGCCAATCATTTGGATCATATTTTTGGCAGCCCATCACTTTTAAGAGACCTCCGATATTGTTACAAAAACCAAATCATTTTCTCTGGAAAAAACGGCAACAAATCCTTCTCACGGGTACGGTAAAAAAATTGTGCTTGGTTTACGTATTTTTTTTTCTTTTAAACAAGATGCTAAAACTTTTGAAGCTTCTTTTGATCAATTTAGATCTTTTACTAAATCATTTAATTCGTTTTGATCAAACAGTTGTGGGGCTGACTCAACTGTAAAATCTGGTTCCTTGTCGGTATCAATTTCCATATTATAATCTGTTTCTTCGGAACTTCTTCGGATCAGGGGAGTGTAGAAAGAGGTCGTTGAACAGAGTGCAAAGTTTGGCCACTGAATGCAATTTTCAGAATTAATGCCGTTAATATTTACGACATAAAAATAGTAGTCGTCGTGGCGGTTTTGAAGTTCTCTCCATATCATTGGTGTCTTATACTTGATAGCAGTTTTGTTTCCACGGTCCCATTGATGTAAATACACGACGTATTTTTGACACACAATATAAGGCACCCCCAGTTCTTATCTAAATTGCACATCTCATTACCAAAGTTTGAGATCGATTATCGAAATTTTTTGAATATATACTCGCCACATATGTAACAAAAACTATTTAGATCATTTAAACAACGTCTCGTCTCCAAATCGTAGAAATACAAAAAATTAGTAATTAACTGATTCTGTGTCAAGTTAAACCTTAATACCTGCACAAACGATCTAAACTAAAGGTAGTTAACAAAAAACTCAAAACTAAAGCTATCATAAAAAAGTTAATCTCGTATTTGATAAAAAAATAAATAATAAAACCTAACTTTTCAAAAACATTAAAGAAAAAATCAAAACCTGAGATCGAAATGTAACTGAATCAGAGCAGGCCGTGAAAGTGGGTATTAACATTAGACACATCATAATAGTTACGCTGGCACAGCCTGCTCTGATTCAGTTACACTTCAATCTCACTTTATTTTTATTGTTGGCCAGTAAATCTATCCCCAGTAAACATTTAAATTGAATATAAGCAAAAACAAAACAAAAATAATGTACAAAAAACGTTTAAAAGCTCACATTTTATTGTTGAAAATTAAAACAGTGTTGTTGACCTCCATGATAAAATTGATGAATTTAGATTTAACAGGATCAGGACGAAAGAAACTAACATTTATCATGCCGACGTTTTGCTTTATTAGTTAATTCTTCTTCAGGGCAGTCTGATAATTAAAGATGATAATAATTCATCATTATAATTTATCATCTTTAATTATCAGACTGCCCTAAAAATGCTTTATCTAATAAAGTGAAACGTCGGCCTGATAAACGTTAGTTTCTTTCGTCCTGATCCTGGTAAATCTAAATTCATTATTAAAAATATTGCCCAAAAAGATATATCTATTTCTGTAAAAACTATTTAAAATTTTAGTTCAAAATTTTAATTATTTGTTATCACTAATTCAACAAATAATTCTACTAAATTTAGTTAAAATTCATTAACTTTTCCTACGTGCAGCAATTCTTTTAACACTATAGGCTAATTTCAAGTTGAGTTATTACCGGTATTATTATTATTAAAAGCAAATTATTATTGCAAATTTTAATACTGTTTTGTTTAGTACATTTTTCTTCCACAATATTGTATAATTTGGTCAAAAATCTAAAGATGTTTTTGCTCGATCAAGCCAGACCAGGTATCAATGCATCTCTCATTTGTTATTAACCTCGTATAATGAAAAATAAAAAGAAAACAATTTAAGCTCCTATTTTTTTGGTTAAAAAAATGTACCTGAATAAATCGTATCCAAATCTTGCAATTCAGATGGCATAAAATTTAATGCACTTAAAGTTTCAGTTAAATGTTGCGGTAGGAAGTTTTATTTTGAATTTATAGACGCCCGCATTACTGTTCTGAGAAAAAAACCTGCACTATTATTCAATCCCAGGAATTAATTTTAGAGTCTTCTTTGAAATATAACTTTATGAAAATTGACAAGAAATTTTAAAATTACAGTTTTGGGAGGAAAAGCGCCGAAATTTTCTTCATTATATCATTATGCAAATATTTTATTTACAGAGCCGAACCACGTTCTTGAGATTACTTTGTAATTATTTTATTCATTCATTTAAATTTTGTTAAAGAGATTAAAATATCTTAGTCCTCTATCAATTATTTTACATATTTATGACCGGATTTTTGAATAAAATCCTGTTTCCGCTGTAATAATTATATCATTATTTATGCCAAAATAGGCTTAAATCATTATAATCTTTATTCATAATAAACCCAAGACAATCTTATTATATACCTACCAACACTATAAATTAATGCCACTAAGAACATCGTTAAAGTCTCATTAAGATTCATGACTTATTTAAGGAATATAGACACCTAAGAGAAATTCATAAAGGTAAGAGTTGTTATATCAAATAAACTTAACTCGTTTTTGTGCAAATTTTCACTTTATAACCAAATTTTATACATATTCAACTTTGTTCAAATGTTTACCCGAAACGAAAGCCAATTTTTATAACATTAAATTCAATTTAAAATGCATTTTGCTGTCAATACGTTCCAGATTTCATTTCCCAACAATCATAACGTGGTTTCCATTTCCGTGTCATTACACATAATCATTTTCTCGTCGATGTCACATTTACATACTTTACTCAAATCAAAACACAGAATTTCATTCCAGCAGAAAAAAACAATATTTTCATAATAGGTAGGTAATATACGTTAACACCACCAAGAAAACAAAAGTTTTCATATTTTTTATGCCGTTAGATATTTATACACACAATAAATAAGCCACAATTTTCTGGTGTTTTTTGGCGGAAAACTGTACCTGACCTTTTAGTAAAATAGTGGCAGTATCTCTTCAATTAAAAAAAAATTTTGAGAACCAAAAAAAAAGGTCCTGTTTCACACAGTATTCATTTGTCGATTGGCAGGTGAAATTGATAATACCGTATCTCTATTATAATTTATAATAATAGTTAAACAAACAAAACAAAAATTTTCAAAACGTAGCGTCTAAATTGATCCATTTGATAAATGTCACTGCCATAAGTAAGTCAAAATTTGAATCAAAAAAAAAAAAAAAAAAAAAATATGGAGTTCACTGCAAAGTAGAAAATTTTCTTGGTAAAGTCCTACTTCTGTAATGGACTTTTATAAAGTAAAGAATAAATTGAGTTGATCAAACTTTGTTATGACAAATTTAAAAATAAATTTGAGAAAAAAATAACTGCAAAACCAAAATTTTAAAATAAATTTCAAACACCTGTACAATATTTCGAAAAACTGGATAAATTGTAAAAGAATAAACCGAAAAAACGAAAAAACAAAAACAATGCGCACTTAAGAAAATATTGGGAATGTGCGGCAAATTATGGAAAAACATCTTTAGTTGTTTCTAAGCATATTATCTCAAGAATTTTTATTACTGATTTTAAAAAACAGCTTAATTACTGCTACAGTTGGTACCGTTACATAATAAGCTATTAAATTTTTTGATGAATGAAGCTTAGTTTCATCGCAATAAGCGTATGAACTTACAAACTATCAGAATGTGAAATTTTAAAAACCTTCATAATTCACAAAATGCCCTTACAGGTTCAGAAAGCTGATATATAAATCGCTATATATCTTTGACAAATTATCGAGCTAATTTTCTTTGATAAAAACGTTATAAAAGCTAAAGATTATCGAAATGACTGTACAATGATAAATTAAGAAAAGGATACATTCAACATGATGATGCAACAGCCCATATTGCTCGTACTAGTTTCAAGTGTTTATGACGACAAAATTATTAGTAATCAGAATCACAGAGATTACACTTTCTCCCTAGAAGATCACTTAACTTCAATCCACATTTTTTTATAGCTGCCCTTTAAAAATACAGCTTTTAGGTAACTAAATGATAATATTAAAAAACAATATATAAATAAACAACATTACTCCTAAAGTTTTTATTAATATGTTTAAGAATATCAACCGTCCAATGTATTGTAAATACAGTGTATTTTTTTCAATTTTTTCTTTTAAAGTTGTTTTTAAATAATTTTAGCAGTAAATTATTATTTTGGATGGCCTCGTTTTGACTAATAACAGAATTGCCACTTAATTATTAGGAAGCAAATTGTGTAAATGGTATATAATATGGTACATAAAACCATAAAAATTGTATATGAATATTTAGGCAACATAATCTACTTTCCGTTTTTCTGATTCAAACTAGAGATATGTTTTCAAAATTTTTGTTTTACACGGTCACCCCTTATCAAAATTAAAATAAACATAGTGGTATATATTGTTGCAAGTTCCTCTAACTATTTTCCATCTCTGTCTAGCTTACCTGTCTAATGGGCTAATTTCAAGTTAAGATAATACCGGTGGTATCTTCGTTTCTAAGCAAAATTGAAGGAATTCGGAACTGTGATTGGTTGTTGCTAAGAAAATGTAATAAAATTTGCAATACTACTAGTAGTATCTCAACTTAAAAATAACCCACAAGTTCCTAAATTTGATTATCTACAGGTTTTTATATTCTAAAAACTTTCTTCAAAAAAAATTTTTGCATAAAAATACAGCAATTATTATTAGCACTCAATTTGGCTCAAATAATTATTTTTTTACAATTAATATCAACAAGTCTACTTTATACCATATGATCATAAAAATGTAGCCTTTAGAAGACTATAACGTTATTTTTTTCTATATAATTTACTTTAACAAAAACCATTTTACAGCTTTCCAGAGTATACTTTTTATATCGTATATCAGTTTTGAAGTTGCAAGTAAATAATAATTCACTAGGTATTACAACATGGTTCTTAGTTGTTATGGTCGTAATAATACAAATAAAAGCTAAATTTGTCAAAAAGTCAGATAAAGCACTAAATTTTGCCAAAAACAAATAATACGTGCACAAAAAATTAATGTTTAGAACCGCTCAAAAATCAGACTTTTACTGTACAGCGTTTTTCTTTTTAAAGTAAATCCAGCGTAGTTGATGAAAAATTATATTCAAACAAATCCGGGTTTTTATTAATCACTATATCAACTCTTTTAACTTGTGTTACTTCGTTGAAGAAAATCGGCAAAAACTTCTTTTTTAAGGTTTTTCAGCTCATTGACAAATTTGTTAGGGTATATTTAGCCGTTTAATCATTCAACATCAATACTTCTGTAAGATGCTTTTCAGCTGTCTTTGGTAAACTGGCCTAAGACAGTCATTATTGATTTAGTATCCCATTTATAAAAATTCTAATTCTATTCTTTACTGTAGGTTTAGTTAAGGAATAATTTTAAAAATGTCAAATATCTTTTTGATTAACACCAGTACAAATCCTTTGGCTTTTTTTGCTCGTCCTAACCGTCAATTATCATTTCAATGTATAGGTATCAATTTGGGTAGCTTGAAAAAAATTATATGTCATTTTCAATTCATTGTTTTTTTCTTCGATAAACTGTCATCGTTGTTTGATTTATTATTTTTGTTAACCTCCTGTTTCACATCTTTAACTTCTGGTTTTAATTCGTTAACATTTTGTTTAAATTCTCATTTCACTTTGTTTATTTTTTTTAGTTCAATTTACCGCTTTCATTTTATATCTCTTGCACAATGCATCAAAAAGCCATTTTTTTTTTTTTTACTTTATTGTTCTTTTTCTTGTTTACATGTTTGTTCTAGCTTTAACAAAACAACTAAGTCTCGATGTCTTATTGACGTATATCTCATCGTCATTTTCTTGTTGCTTATTCTCCTTTTCCATTTCTTCTTTTTTTATACAGCTTTTCTTCTTTCCAATAACATTTTTCCTTTTCTGTTTTGATCTTCTTCTCCTTGTTTAATTAAAACCTTAAACAATTTTAAAACTCGCTCATTTCCTAGAATTTTACGAACTAACTGATATTGAAGTTGATTTCTTGAATTCTTTTGTTCAGCCACCATCCAAAAATGCCATTTTCCGTTTATAGCAGTAGTAATATGTAATAACGACACTTTAATATAGTAGATCTTACATTACATGTAGTACGTTTTCGATGATAAAGACCGATCAATCCACGACTTTATCACTAGCAATACTGTAACTTTAATCACTTACAAACTTTAAATAAATTATAAGCTATAACTACCTAATGCTTAAAGCATTAAAAATTAACGAGTGACCAGATATCTTGAGAAGAAAATTTTATTTACAGAATTAAAACTTTTTATATTCTAAATATATTTGATTGACAGTTGCACGTAATTTATGTCGCAGTGCTGTCAGTAATAAAGTCTTGATCTGAATAAATATTTTGATAATCACTCGATATAATAAGACAAATATGAAATTTTAACTATATTAATCTTTTGAACAATTACTTTTATAAATCACTTGTATTTACCATAATTAGTGGTTAAATTTTGTTTGTCATACTTTCTGGTAGCTCAATTTTGAACTATGCAGACGGCAGACCTGCAGTATTGAATGCGGTAAATTTGTCGAGGTAATTTGCTCTTATAGCAAGAAAAGCTCATCAATCAGTAGCTCCAGGGCTGCTTGCCTTGGAAATGTAAAGATCTTGGTAGGTATATACATCCTACACAATTTGAAAAGGTTATTAGTGGTTTAATAGTTTAATGCAATTTGGTAATTATTATAAATTTAAACAATTCACGTTTCTAAACAAGAAAATTTTCCGGTGCAGTTACACCTGCACCCTCATAAAATCAAATAGATGTCCTAAAAATAAACTGAAATTTGATAGTTCCATAAAATTTGTCAACCATTTAAGAGTTTTAAGTGCCAATGTAAGGTTTAAGGTTATTGATGCATCTATCTGGGATTGCATTGCTATAAATTTATTTTAAAAGTATTAGTTTTTAATTTAGTTTGATTTATTTTAATTTTATGTTAAGTAATGAATAATTTTGAAAGACTTGTTTCGAATTACTCAGTTTCAGGAAATTTATCGTAAAAAAGCTTTAAAAAAGTTCGTTTTGTTAGCATGTTTTAAAAAACTTTTAAAACTTTCTAATATTATCCGGATGGCAAAGTTTTAAGAAGCATCTGATTATCAGAGGTAGATTCACGAATTTTAAATAGAACTTCGACTCTCAATAAGTTGTTTATCTTTAGTAACAGCTAAATTGTTCTGTATTAAAATAGGTGCTCAAGTTTTAATTAATGAATGTTAGATTCACTATTCTCAGAACTACTTATATCAAGAATTTCCAAAGTCTTTGTAGCACTACAAATCGTGAAAGTAAGTGGAAAACGATAAGCTTAGAATGTTAACAAGTAGAAGTTCGAATCTTTCACACTCCAAACACTCTCGCTTGTACCCAATCAGATTTAAGACTTTATATAATAAAACTTAACAAGAACTCTTCAATTACAAAAATACTTTTCGACTTATCTATTTATTCAATCATCAAAATAAAAACTTGAAGTTGACGCGAAGTTACGTATTACTAATCACCTCACGTGAAATTTTCGCGTTTCCGTGTTCACGTCGTTTCCGGTTATAATGAGAGCCAATCAAAGGAAGAGTTATTCGTGAGTAGACTAAGATATTGACGAGGGTCGTTCCGACTCGGTTTATGATTAAACCAGGGAAAATTGAAACCCCAGTGTAGCTTTAAAGGAAAACGAAAAACTTGAGATAATTAACTGAAGCCTCAAGATTTCCGCCTTGTTTTGTGAAATTTGTGTTGGAAGTTCTTCTCACCAACAAGAACTGTGTTGTTCCTATCCTGATAAAATATTTATTTAGCGTATTATAGGAACATAAGACTTGGAATGGTATTACTTAAGTAAATTTCAGTCTGGTAAATTAAACACGTTGGAATTTCAGGTAAGTTTGTATATACATACAGTGCTAGACCAAAGTATGTAAATAATTTTAATTTGCAAATTACATGCATGCACTCAATACAAACTTAATATTGTGTGGTAGAAATAATAGAATGATTAGTAGACTTACACTCTTGTATGTTTTCGATTTTTAGCTGAGCATTGTCTTAATATTTTTGCATATGCACGTTTTTTTTTTTTTTTGACAAAAAGGGTCCGAAGCGCGAGCCACACACCGAGGCCTACGTCCATTGTGTGCTACCTCTCGGAATAGTACTACTGCGGTAGCCCTTTGCCTCTGATAAAGCTCAGTACCTTGTCTGCAAGAGTATCTCAATAGCACTGGGCTTCAGATATCGACAGCCCAGGTATAAATCTCTGATGCCTGGAAATGCAGGGCAGTAACAGAGACTGTGAAGAGGAGTTTCCTCATCTTCAGCACAACCTCTGCAAATCTCGTCCTCGCTGAGTCCGATGACATGCAGGTGTCATTTTAGTAGGCAATGTTCTGTGTACATGCACACCACTAACTGAAGGTCTCTACGGTTGAGACGCATCAGGTTTTCACTGCGTACCTTGTCCGGTCCTTTAATAAAATGCCTGGATTGCCGCATGCCATCTTGAAACTGCCATTCAGAGAGATGACAAAATTCTATCCACTGCTGAAGTGTGTCTTTCTGTCGTTTTTTGGTAACGCCAAGAGCCGGTTCTGCCCCGATAAAGTCCATTTGTAAACCCTCTCAAGCCAGAACGTTAGCCCTCTCGTTACCCGTGTCCTGGTACCCAGCAAAGTACACCCTTTTTGTTGCACTTCGCCAGTTCTTGTAATCTATTGTGACATTCCCAGAGAAGCCTCGATAAGTACCTGCACGATTGCAAGGCCTGCAGCAAAGCCTGACTGTCGTACACGATAATCTGTATTGAGTATTCCATCATGTAGCGTGGAGTGTAGTACAATTAGGTAAATTTGTAAAATAAATGTAGACAAGTATCTTTTAGAAGACTTATAAAACAAAATGGTGAATTTAAAGAGAGAAGGAATCAAACAATGTAGGTACAATTGCAAAAAGTTTAAGAACGTCTTACAGTGCTGTTTCTATAATTCTCAAGAAATTTGCGATTCAGAGAACTGTGGTAAATCGCCTAAGAATTGGTAGGTCCAGAAAAACACACAAACATGTAAAAAAAATTATCAGAAAAATTGCAGTAAAAGATCCTCAAAAAACATCAACGTAAATTAGAAGGAAAATCAGCAATAGTTATAATATTAATATAACAGAAAACACTGTAAAACGTCGACTGGTCTTTTAGAAGAGTTGCCATAAGGAAACCTCTCATCTCACAGATAAATCGAAAAAAGCGATTAAAATTTGCCGAAAACCATTTAAACTTTCAGATAAATGGAATACTGTTTTATGGAGTGATGAAAGCAAGTTCAAAATTTTTGGATCTGATGCTAGATTGTTGGCACTAGATATAATATTAAATACCAGAAAACAATAGTAAAACATGGTGGAGACAATATGATAGTATGGAGATATTTTTCCCAATTTGGCGCAGGTCCCATAATAAAAATCAATAAGACGATAGATTGTTTTATATACAAGAGCATCTTAGAGAAAAATTTCAACAAGGCAACGACCCGAAGCACATCTCGGAGTTAGTGAAAGACTAGTTTTTTAAAGAACTCTATGAAAGTGTTAGAATAGCTCGCGCAGTCACCAAATCTCAACCCTATAGAGAATCTCTGGAAACATTTAGAACGACAAGTTCATAAATACAACTTTACACTTGAAGTAAGACTATGAGAAGTACGGGGTGAATCAAGTTATATCCGCACCCCAAAAACACGTCTTAAAACACGGAGAAAAATTATGAAATTTATATACTACGTTAAATTGATATCTAATCTACCTTCAAAAAAATTTATTTGTTGTAGCAATTTAACTGATCTATAAAACTGAAGAAAAATGATTTCGGGAAAAAATCTTACGTTTTGTTTTTTACATCAACTGATCAAAAATATCTAACTAAATTAATATGCAAAATTTATTAATAAAAACAATGTCCCACACAAATAAAAACCTATTGTAATATCATTTCTTAAAAATTATAGTCTAATTTATGACTTGATAAGTTGGAGTAGTAATGAATTACCAGACAACTTCCTAAAAATTGAAGTAAATTTATGACCTGAGAATTTGTTACCAGCTGCGTAACTTTCAAGTCTCCACAATAATCGTGTGCCATTTTTATAACAAAGACTATAAAAGTTAAGAAACCACGACTCTGATGGGGTCCTTTTTGAATAAAATTTACAATCTCTCATAAATTTTAAGAAAATAAGTGCTTTAATATCAAAATGTTAATTAAAAACAAATGACACATTTGCTCAAAAATTTAATTAGCCACTTTGATGCACTGTATCAAAATACACATGTACTCAAAAAATTGTTAACGCTAATTTATAGCCAAATGAACAAAAATAAAAAAAATAACCGTACAAGTAAATAATTTGAAACTTGGAAAAAACCTTCTATTTGAAAATATTATCTACATTTTTTTAAAGAATTTTTGTTTAATTTGAAGTAGCTGGTGTTGAGAAACGTATAAAACTTGATTCACCGGGCACTGCAGAAGAAATGGAAAAGTATTCCTGATGGTATCTGCCAAAATTCAATGCCCAGGCAATGTCAAGAAATTTTCAAAGCTAAGAGTTGGGCTACTAAATATTAAAAAGTGTTTTCTATTTACATAAAATCTTTAATTTATAAGTAATCTCTATACCTTTATCTAACAATTGTGATAAAGTGATATAATATCTATATAATACGAAGCCACTACATTTAAGTTATAAACTAATTGCTATTTACTTTAAACTAATATATGGGTTTTTTAACTAAAATAAATTACTTAACGTACTAGAAAAAATATACACCTGAAAACAAAATGTGTCTCCACAGTCCACGTTAATTATGTATTAGTAAAACTCAAAAACTTTTTTTTTTCTTAAATATAATTAATGCAATTTGCTAATAGTCTGGAAGGCCATATTCAAAGAATAAAAGTGCAAAAGTTTTCCAATAATTCAAAATTAAATAGTAGCTTACATTTAGTTTGTAAGTAAGTAAAGATCTATAATAACGTCAGCAGTTTGGGTTACAAAACCTCTAAAAATAGCACACCTGAAGAGAACTCAAGAGTTAAATGCACCATCAAAGCCTTTTAAAAAGTAATATTTTAAACATTTGTAATTCGCTAAAAAAATATTTTTTTTGTCAATAATGTTAAATTTAAAAACTTGCAATATATTTAGTAACTTACTACTGTTAACAACGTGTTGCCTACACAAAGTTACCACTTTGTTTCCTCTCCAAGAAAAAATAAACAAATTTAGAACACGACTAACAGCACCAATTAATTATATAGGATAAGCTCATATCTAGCTCGTATTTGCCTACTTCAGAATGTGACTACAAGGAAGAAATAACAACAAAAGATTCAAAAACAAATGAAATTCAAAATAAACACTTAAAAAAATATTGGCAAATTAACAAAGCCAGACAATACACAAGTAACTTATTTTGTAAAATTAGGAATTTAAAAAGTTAGATGTAATTTGCCCAAAAAAATTCTAAATTTTATGATTTTGACTTACAAATTAGTTTATAAGAAATTCTAAGAGGCAGATGTAATAAGAAAAGTGCGTTTTTCTTATCGAAGCGACTAGCTGGACTTGCTGGTTCATTAAAAGAACTTTGACTCCGGTTTCATTAACAGAAAAGACCCAAAAAAGTAATTGTCTTTATCGCCCCATAAAATTTAAGCATTTATAGAACAACATAATAATAATTAACAGCAAGATTAATAAAAAAAATTTGTTAATTCCACAACATTTTAGTAAATATCCTTAAAAAAATTTGGTAGATTTAATAACAAATATTTAACTACAAAATATGTATTCGTTGAAAAAAGTAAAATTAACAAAAGAATTTTTATTATGTTGAAAACACGGAATTTAATTTAATTGCGTTGGTAAACGCTATAAATAAGTAATCTGTATTAAATTTAAATAATGCCTAGCATTAAATTATTAAAGGAGAATGTTTTTAAATACAATTTATTTTCAGTACTGTAAAATTTTCTCAATTGTTTCACTTAAAAAACCTGAATTCATGAGATTACTTTCACCGTCAGTGTTACCTCAACGAGATGAATCCTCGTCGAGAAAAAATTAATTAATTCTGTAGAATTTCAAGCACATGGATCACAGTCGGCTTAATCCGCCCGAATCGTCTAATAAGCTTTAATTCAGACCTGAGGTTTATGTGAAAGCTCATGTGTATGTTTCACTGGATTTCCCAAAACCAATGTATTCGAGTTTAAAACCTTGTTAGTGGAAAGAAATCCGCGTTAATTGATTTCGCTTTGGCAAAAAAACCTAGATGAAAATCTTTTCATTAAACCGTGTAAAGCGAATTTATGTCAAAACAACTTTGTGTTGTTAAAATCTATAGACTTTCTTAACTGTGTAATTAAGAAGTGGGGACCTAAAAGGAAAAGTTAATGTAGATGTTGAAAGAGAAGTGCGGATTGAAGGGTTCGGTACTAAATTTGACGATCCTTCGTCACCGAAGTTGCCCATTACTAAAGCCTTTTTGCTTCGCCTGTCGGCCTAATTATAATACGTTTCGTTCAGACTTTGGAATTTCCACCTGCCTGTTCTTTATTACCCCAGCGGTCTCGTGAACATTTCCACAAAAGTTTATTTACGATTTTTCAAATTCTCCAAATCCTGGCTCTAACTTATTACAGGACGACCCTTGCTAAAGTGAAATTTTAATCTTTATTGTGCCACTACTGTTATTTATTTATAACTAGAGCCGTACAAAGAATAGCGTTGGTATATTTGTGGTTTCGGAGTACAAAAGCATTCTCCAGAATAGAGAACATTTGAATAAAGACACCCGCCCTGACTAGTAATCAATTTGTATGTCTATTCAAATGTATGTCTTATGATTGTGTATATCAAAACGTAAAATATAACATACATGTAGATATGGTGAAATATATTAGACAAAAATTTGATTTATGCATGTTTCCGGTTTACGATGTATTTTCGTTTTATTTCTTGCTTGTAGTAAATATAAAATGGTAATAATAGATAGATGAAATATCCAACAAAATTAGATATTTAAATACATTGTAAAAAATTAAATAAAATCTTTATTACAAATTGTCAATTTAAAGAAGCCAACAAATCATGTATTTTTGTTAATAATACGTAAATTAACAATATTGTAAAATATATACTCTCTTTTTTCCTTTAGAATTCATCCACTGGTACTCTACGTGGTTATCATACTGTTAACCTCATATTTGTTTAATGTTGCAGTTTAAGAGTTGAATTTACTATAATTTGACACTTATTATTAATTTCTTTTAAAACAATCTCATATTTTTTTTAATAGTTTAGCTATGACACACACAAAAACACTATAATAAAAAAATAGCTGCAATTTTCAGCTGTAGTCCAAGAAACGAGCAAAAATGTCGCCGCAGTAGGAAAAACAAATTCGAACCATTATGAAATTTGGTACTGAGGGTTTCTAAAATGTGAAAAAACAAACGCCTCAAAATTTGACAATTGAAAAATTATTAAAACCTCCTTCAAACATAATTACCTTTTAAAATAATCTTTTTGACCCGGCGCATCCACCATTTTTGGAAGCATAAGTAATAAACTCTATTCTAAAATACAATATTAAAGACTAAATATAAATAACTACTAGCCATAAAAATTCAAATAAAATAACTTTATTAAACAATTTAACAAACCTTTGCTTATTATAAATAAATAAACAATATTTATACAAAATCACGTACACAAATAAGATTACAAGACACGGTTGTGTAATGTTGTATACACTTTATCCTGACTACCCTATACAGTTTATGAAAATTTGTTTAGAGTTACACAAATTATTATTTAAACCATAATTAATAATTTATTTAAATTGACCCGGCGCATACACCATTTTTATAAGTTGAGTTGAGTTTTTATGAGTTCTAAATTCTAAATTAAAACGACTACAAATTATGAAAAAAAATATTTTAATACAATTTAACAAAACTTTGGTCTTATACATAAATAAACATTATTATTTATCAAGATTCACAGACACACATAAGATTACAAGACAATTGTTTGCTTATAAACTGCTACAAAGTGACAAAACCACTAACTGAATGAAAACAATGCTCAATGCTAAATTCAACAATGCTAAACTCAACTTAAATCAGTTTAATTCTCCACCTGAGGATGACTACTTTGTTGTCAAAACGTGCGTCGTGGAAAATAAAATTGTTTGGTGCTATTGGGTGCTTTTTACGTTTTATTCTACACACCAAGAAGGTCCAACAAAAAATTCAAATTTACAGGATTAATCAAAACTCTAATATCACAAGAACAAAGCGTTTTCGAAAACTAAAATCTGTAATTTATTATTGTCATTATTTATAAATCACCCCTCCTCGAGAAAGAAAAGGTACTTCCATCAAATTTCAACTATATTTGTTAGTCTGAGACATCAGCTCTACTACTTATTTTAACTGTAACTTAGTTTATTTAAGCCTTCAGCACAGTTAGCTGTTTATTTTATTTGTAATTATCTGTTTTTAAGCCTTTAGCTCAGTTACCTCGGTTTCTCATGGTATACGTTCAGCTAAAATGGTTATTTTATTTGTATTAAATATTTTTAATTAGATAAACTGTAATTTTCCATACAATATATCTAGTTTTTGAGTAAATTCAAATTTTTGATCCAACTAACCACAATAGTTCATCGTATGCAAACCGACCGGTCATTAAAATTTGTATAACAGTATACGTGTATAATAATAAAAAAAATAAAATTTACAAAATTGCAATTTGATAATAGAATTTTAAAAAATATGTAAAATTTTTAGGGATTTTATGATAAAATTGTGTTGGTTTCATTCACTGATTTTCTGAATTTATACTGATTATTAAATTACTTCCATTAAGGTAAATGCATATCGACCGCCAAACTGTCAACTTGTCAAAAATAAATTGTTTAATATGATAAACTTGCGCCAAGTCTTGTTGTTTTACCCAAATTAATAACACATAAAATATTTTAATAAATTTTATTACTTTATATTTTCTCTTGCTTGTTCAAAGAGCACATAAGTTATATTTTTAGATTGTATTAAATTTTTAAAATATTTATAAGCAATCTTTGCTTTAAAACACTTTATTTAACGAATAATGGGTTTTTTGACTTTATTTTAGAGCTGTGACAGAACCATAAAAATATATATGCGTTACATTATACGCATATTGCATCATAATTCAGTATCTAAAGTAATAAAATTTCTAATTCCTGAAAAAAACTTTATTACAAAACAAAATAATTTCCAGTAGAATGCTTATGCTGGATGAAAACACTTTCCGCATATTTAATTTCTGTCTAAATAGGAAGTTAAATCTTTTCTCTAAATCTACGGGTAACAGTTGGCAGCTAAACCGACTTTGGCAGCATTGCACCCTTTTAAGCGATATTCCCTTTGATCTTACCTCCTTCTAAGGACAGTTCGGCTTTAAAACAATTACTTTAGGTATGAAACCCTTTTACAGAACATTGTTTCTCCTTTTCAAAGTTTATTTTTAAAACGTTTGGTGTAAATTCTCTGATTGAATTAACATTCAGAAGGATTCGAAATTAAATTGTGCAACTTAGCCTTGTGCGATCAATCGGAATGTTTAGAAAAAGCTCTCGGCTCTGGACCCTACTTTGCTTGAGCAATCCTCAAAGCCATAGAAAATTATAATTTTGCCCCAAATGTCTGTACCCACCGCTTTGCAGTTATTGATTCAATTAGTGTTAGAGGTTCATAACGGCTTTTCGTACATGAAGGAATGTTGTAGTAAGAGGATTACATCCCGTCATTGTCAGTACGAGATACCAGACCTCCTGAACCAATTTTTGGATAAAATACAGGAAAAGCCTGTAGGAAACACACTACATGATTTGATATGTTATTTATGTGAATTTACCGAAGTGTGATTGACGTTGTGACATCACTTTAGATGTCAATAGGCATCGAAGACTGGTAACAAAGCGGATAAGGTTGATGAGATGATACTAGCAAACAAAAGGCTTATTATATGTGCTATCTTAGGAGAGTTAAGCATTAGTTACAAATCTGCTGGAAGACACAAGAGGGTTTCTGCTTAGTCACAATATCAGAGCCAAGGACAACAGTTATTATTCAAAGTTCACGATTATATGTAGCTCGCCCTTTATTGCGCATTGATTTAGATTGCCCGACTTGTATTAATGGGATAAGCACAAAACATCGGCTTTAATTTATCACCAATTGCACCACACGCATGATACTAAGACTATCAAGATATGATCACTTGCCGTACGAATTTTAGACTAGTTTGCGCATGACGTCATCGCGTGACAAAAATGTATTGCGGTATTAGAAAAAACATGCATTTAATAGTATTATTGGAGAATTACTCGGAAAATTACTAAAACTTTTGTTGATTCTAATGTCTCAGATGAATATTATTTAATAATACTTAATAAAAAGACATTTTAGAACCTTATTAGGTTTATTTTTACAGTTCAAAATAGGGCGGGTTATTTAAAAATATTTTTTTTTATTAAAGGTTAATTTGTAGGGTGGAATTGTGGGTAGAGTGATGCAAACCACAAAAAATAGATTTGTTTAAACATAGGCTTTTCCTGCGAGCGGAAATCTGAGATGAAATAATCTTTTGGAGTAAAAGGTTGCAGTCTGAAATCCCTAAAATTAATTTCGAAAGTAAAATCAGTTTTAAAATTAAATTAACACGTATATTAATTAAATATAAATTGATATAATAAGATAATAAAATACGTGATTAAATATAAAAATCTTAAAAGCCAATAAACATATAAAAATTCACTTGCATGTGAATTTTAAATAATCATAAGTTTACTAAAGCGCCATATAACACATTTTAAATTTAAAGCGGTTACATAGAAAAAACTGTAAGTTTAGAAGTTTGCAAAAAAACTATTAATCAATTCTGCATTTAATCTGACAAATATTGAATAATGAAATCAAAAAATATATATATACTAAAATAATTCTCCTTAAATTGCTTACTAAACTATTTTAACAGTTAAAAAAAATATACTTAAGTAAAAGGGAGAATAATGCATTTTAAGTGTATGGCGATCACATAACTTCAATACACAAATTTAAAAAGCAAAAACTCACTATAATATCTTTAAACTTTTTCCCAGCAACAAGTAACACAACTCGTTCTTTAAATTAATGATTAATAAATTAGAACATAAATTAGTTTGAAACTGCTGTCAATGGATAACCTCTTCTTCTAGTAAACGGTAAGACCTAGGCCCACCAGCATACAAAGATATTGCAGAAGTAATATTTTGAATAGACCTCTGAATTTGTTTCTGAGTTTTTAGCTTACGAAGCTATCCTACAGTAAATATCTTATCAATTTTTTTTCTTCTTTTTCATTTTCTAAAAGTTTTTTTAAACGTAAGTTTTCCGCTTGGAGATTTTTCATTTTCTTACACATTTCCGATTCTTCTTGTAAGCTAACAAAGTATAAGTATTCAATAAAAAATATCCCAAATAAAATTAATGAAATAATACTTACATGGAATGTATGTTTATAACAAATTCTATCTTTTTTATTCTTTCCTCACAATCTTTCTGAACAGATGTTTGCAATTTTAGTAATTTTTGTAAAGTAAGTGAAGGCACGCGTCCCGTTTTAACTTTCACTTATTTTTGGACACAGGCAATAGTTTTTCTTTAACACAAAAATCATCATGAGAAAAAAATTTTAAGCATATTCCAGCATTTTTTATATTAAAACCATGCATTTGAGAGCATTTCTTGCCCCCATAAATTACAAAGTTTGGTATTGGTCAAAAAACTAAAGTATCGACAATCGGACGAACAGTTTTTGCTTTTCTTATTATTGTTGCTGGTACAACCCATCACTGCACAATAAACCATCGTTCACAAAATCAAACAAACAATATTCAATTACAAAAACCAGTAAATCACTCAAAACAGAGAGAATTTAGACGCTAATAGCCACACTAATAACGCCACGTTTGTCACCAGATTTCAGATTTGTCACACAATGACGTCAGAGTTGAAAGAGAGAGAGGGAGAAAACCTGCGCGTGATCATATCTTGTTTAGTCTTAGTATCATGCACCACACGTATTATTTTATTATTGCTATAAAATTTCTGTTTTATTAGTTATTTTATGCTTGATATTGGTTAAAAATAAAATTGACTAATATACATTTTTCTAATTCTTACCCCTAAAAACAAAAACAAAATTAAATGCAATAAAGTTGCCAGAACCAGAGTATAGTTGTAAGAACCCTTTACAATCAAATTTAAATATCTCGCGATTACCAAAAAATTGTAAATTTGAATTTGTACTGCTGGACAGCCATAATGAGTTGTACGCGTTAATTAGAGGTGACGTACAAGATGGCGACGTACAGGATGTTCTTTAATAATATGCGAATATTTAAAGGTGTGAATATACATAAAAAATTAATGTTAGTTTTTTTTATAAACTATGGTTCAAAAATGTTTCCTTACAAAAACTTGGTGTTGAAGTTTAAGGAAAAAAATGGAAATTAATTAATATTTTTAGAACCAATTTAGATATTTTAATGATATTTAGTACGAAAAGAAAGTTAATAAAGGTGTATATTTTTCAATACAAAAAGAATTTTTAGTTTTAACAGTGGCGTGCGTACGCCACTGTTATTGACTTCGATATTTTTTTAAGAAAAAATGGTACGCCAATGGTTTTTTTTAAAATAAAAATTATTTTTGAATTTCGCGCTTAATTTAAAACATAAGATCTTTCTTGAGTTGTTTTCCTTCGATGCGCCATTTTTGAGTAAAAAAACTTGCAAAATTATTATTAATTTAATTGGAAAAATTAAATACATTAGGGGTAATGAACAACAACAACTAACAACATAAATATAACATTAAAACCAATAAAATGATTACAAAAATTGTTGACAATGCCCCCCTTCACTTAGTATGCATGCTTCCGCCCTCCTTCTCATTGAATTGCGCACTCGTTGAAATATCCCTGTAGTGTTTTTTATTCTATCACAAGCTGCAACTATTCTTTCTCTTAATTCCTCTACGGTGTTAATGGGAATTGTGTACACTAGTGTCTTAAGATAGCCCCACAAAAAGAAATCTAAACTGTTGAGGTCTGGGAATCTTGGTGGACATTCTTAGGGCCCACCGCGGCCAATCCATCGATTTGGATAAAGAGTTTGTAAATAATTACGAACCGCTACACTGCAATGCGCTGGTGCACCATCATGCATGTACCACATAATGTTTCTTATTGCTAACGGAACATCATCTAGCAGCAAAGGCAACTGTTGTTAAAGAAAATTGAAGTACGTCTGTCCGTCAAATCGTCCCGGCAAGAAAAATGAGCCAATAAAATGGTTGCCAATAATTCCTGCCCATAGGTTAAGCGAAAATTGGTGTTGGAAATGAGTTTCGGTTACGGCATAGGGATTTTCTTCTGCCCGCAAAGGATTATTGTAGAAATTCTGAATGGCATTTCGAGAAAAATTAGCTTCCCCCGTGAACAGAATCATTGATTCATATTGCGGATTTTGTGTAATATTTTGAAGATACCACTGACAAAAGGCCACATGCCTTAGAAAATCAATGGAAAGTAATGCCTGTACTCTTAAAATATAGTAAGAATATAAGAAAAAATCCACTAAAATTTTCCAAACAATTTGATGGCAAATATTTAAGTGTCTTGTTTCAAAATGTTCTTCAACTGCTTCCTCAATTTCAGGTGTTCTCACACTTAGAGGTCTACCTTCAGATTTTCCTTTTCGGACAGAACGAGTTTCACCAAGACGATGATGAATATTAGAAAAGGTTCGACTATCCACAGTATAGAAATATATCAGTATGGGCAGCTGATAAAAACTTGTCAAAAACGACCGGGATATCTCTGGTGATAAATACGTCTGGCTCGCTCACCATTACCGTCGGCAAGGCCGTATACGTAATGCATTTTCGCCATTTCTGCATTTAAATAATACACCATAATTAACAAGATTGTAAAAACTAAAAAATGACAAAGATGTCACAACAAACAGATTTGAATAACAGAGACTTATTAGAGAAAGTCAGATGTCAAAAGCCAGTGACATATTCCAGAGCAACTAGATATTTATTGCTGAATTGCTTTCTTCAATTATTACATTAATTTTCTCAGACAGTAGAACGGTTTTTATTTTTTACTCAAAAATGGCGCATCAAAAAAGAAAACAACTTAAGAAAAGCTTATGTTTTAAATTAAACGGGAAATTCAAAAATAATTTTTATTTGGAAAAAAACCATTAGAGTACCATTTTTTTTCTTACAAAATATCGAAGTCAATACCAGTAAGAAAAGTTAGTACGCACACCACTGTAAAAACTAAAAATTCTTTTTGCATTAAAAAATATGCATCTTTATTAACTTTCACTAAATATCACTAAAATATGAAACGGTTCTGAAAATATTAACTAATTTTCATTTTTCTCTTTTGCTTTATCTTTTTCATTTACTACCGACCAAATTATAAAATATCCTTTGTATATTTTTTTACTAGATCTTCTTTGTCTTCTTTTCGTATTTTGCCGTCGATTCCTGTAAACAATGGTCGTGTCAGAAGCTATAGATGCTACATGAAAATTCTGCCACTCGCTTTACCATCATAAAATTATTTTTTTATTATTTTTTTTTTTTTCAGTTATATTTCTTACGTTCTATGCGTCTATATTGTTACGGTAAATCATTAAAAAAATAGTTTCGGAAAGATTCGAAACGCTTCGAATGAATCATCATGCTTCCAGAATAGTTTAGAGGGAGTCGCTTCCAGATGATTCTAGAAGGTAAAGTAATCATTATATAAAAAAGAAGACTGACCGGAAAGTTAATCAGTCGAAAAAGTGAGAACTAGAGATAGTGAAATGCGAAGAGTGGACGGAATAGCAAAGAAGTCTGTACCGACTTGACATTTACTGCATTTAATTAAGTTAATTAAGTTTATCATGTAATTATTAGTTCTGAAAAATAAATTTTGAGTTTAACATCAAACCGCAATCGCGAGTTTCAATTACCCAAAGTCGTAACAATATTTTTATATCGTTTTGTTCATTTTCACCTTTTTAGTTTTTATTTTATCATTTTTTTAGTTTCTTTGCTTGTTTTTCATGTCCGTTTTTTTGAATATTTTTTTTCTTAAATTTTTTAATGATATTTTTTTTCAAAATTTCCTTCTTTCTTCTTTAATGTAGTAATATATGGTAACTTATATCTACATTTTTTTTTCTGTTTCTCTTCATCCGCAATTCATTTTATCCTATTTTGTAAATTTCGTTCTTTTTTTGTCATTTTGCATTTATGTATATAAAGCATTCCATACTAAATAAATCTACAAAATACCTTGATATCTGCAATAATTTTAAAATTACCTATTCTATTAGTACCCACTGAAAGAAGCTTTTATGCAAATTTTCAGACCTTAATATTAAACCATTCATAAAATATGCTTTTTGAAAAAATGGCATCCTGTATTTTTAAATGCTTGTAACTTCAGAAAAAATTGAGCTATCTCAGTAGTTTTTTTTAACTGTGTGTTTTTGAATGTACTGTCTATCATCAACATTAAAAATCAATTACCCACAATGAGCTTGAATTTAACAATCGTAAATAGTAGTTTGTTTGATATCTGGTATATTCCCTACGATTTTTAAAACCAAGGTCATTGTGGTTAATTAATTTGTTTTATATTATTTTAATTAAAAAAGTCTTTTTTTGAATGACTGTATGTTCGCCAAAAATGTAAATATTTTAAATTCTTTTAAAGATGTTTATTTAACAATTTTTTCAAAAAAAAGTGTCGAAAAAGATTAGAAACGTTAATAGTACAATTACTTTTAATTTTTAAATTATATAATAAAATCACATTTCTGAAACTAAGTGTATCGATATATTTTCCGCATTGTTGTGACAAGAAGATTTATTTATTCTACCTATTTATTAACTAAATTGTTTTTAAAGTAATTAATTTGTTCTATCTTATATAATAAATAATGTTTTTATGTAAATCTACAGCGCAGCTATAGTTATAAACAGCCGTGATTACTATAAAGAATACTCGTACTTTTATAGCGGCAAATGTAAGTATCCTTATAGCCAATAATTACTCTATATAGCAGGTTTGAGTCCTGTTATAGGCCCCAACTTCCAATAACTCCAACAATGCCATATTGACCCATCTCATCAACAAGCCACATTGTAACGGCTCTTAAAGTTAACAGAGGTAAACCATTACAAAGCATCAAAACGTATCTTAAAATAATACCCCAATTTTAATTTGTAATCATTTTTATAAATCTTTATCAGTATAAATATTTAGCAGTGAATAGTCAATATTTTATATTTTAATTTAAAACATTCAAAACGTAATTTTTCATTTTTGTAGAAACAGTACGAGTAGTTTAACAAAATTTAATTACTTATCATTTATATATTAGTTTAGTAGCTGCACTCCCAAAATTTTAAAATTGGAGAATCAAATACGTATACCAATTTACTTTTAAAAATGCAATTCAAACTGAAATGATTTTTTAATGAAAGCACAATTAGTATAAACCCATTTAATCCATCAGTTTTGTATTTTTTCAACAAACAATTTCAATCTAATTGTTGCATAATTTAAACGTGAAGCACTAACCTTAATTTATTGTAAACATTTTAGAATGAAACTCTGTGGGAAGATAATCTCTGTATCGAGTAACAAAGTGGAAATAAAGTCGTGGGTGTATAAATTAGAATGTAGGTGGTAGGTAGATAGAATTTATAAAAATATACACAAGTGCTTTTTACTAATTGAGTGCGCTTTTACTGTAAAATGTCAAAGAAGTTGACAAAGTTAGTAAACCTTTGCTTTTATCTCAAAATAAACAGAAATTTTCTTGAATGAAACGTATAGTGTTAGAAATATGATCGTTTGAAAATTGCATGTTGAAATACTTAACAGAAATGTTTCTTTCATAGAGAACAAACTCTGCTTTACGAGACAAGCTTTTATGTGGAAAACTCAAATAAAACCAAACGATCGATTCGATTAATATAAACTTAATCACTTGTTTTATGAAGAGAATCACACAATAATGTTTGTGTCATAAAAGAAGCCAAAACAAATCAAATGCCACAAATTTTCAGATTTAGCGACGTATAAATAAACCATAAATGCATCCATAAACCTAAAAGCCATGTATGTGTACTTACACTTGACAATTTCCATAAAGTAAATCGAACTATAAAGGACTTTATGATACCAATATATATACATATAATAATATATAAACAGGTAATTTAAGAAAAAATTTCTATCTGCTCGTATTTATCTTTAAATTTTTAACCAGGTATTTATTGCAAAAAAAATATTTTCATTTATATGTATTTCTTTCAAAAATAAAAAGTGTTCATTTAAAAAAGTTGTCGAGAATGCTATAAGATTTTGATAAAAGAACATGTAGCCAAAAATGGATGTTAGAATTATAAATAAATAAATCATTTTAATTATTTTTTAGTGCGTGTTTACAAGATTCCAAGAGTCATTTTCATGTTGTTCCTTCTTTTTTAGTGTTCAGATTTTATTCGATCTAAGTTTTAGTTTTGTTTGTTATTGGGTCTAGTTAATTGTTATTTTATCGCAATGGCTAATTACACTTTAAAGCACCAAAAGTTTTTAGTTAAAAATTACTTGCCATGTGGTGGAAAGGTTGAAGGCGAATAGATTTATTCGATGGAACACAGAACAAAGTAATTGAAGAAGAGTCAGTGATTTTATTCACAAGATGTTAACACTTTGAAATCGGCAAATAGTGTACTGGGAATAGAAGTTAATAAATAATTATTTACAAAAAGCTTTAAAGATTACTGGTTTTACAAAATATTCCGTAAAAGAGATTTCAGGTCACTAATGCGACATAATAACAATTTCGACATTTCTGACAACGATCACTGACAGTACGGCAGCCAAATTTAACTAAGAAGTACTTCAGAATGTTTTTGTTTTGTCATGATACTCTTGACAATTTTTTTTAATAAACACTTGTTATTGATAAAATTTTAATGCTAATGACAGTGATATGAGAAGACGCTAGCACGTGAGTCGTTAAAAGCGAGCCGCGGATTTCGTCAACCACGAGAAGGCGTGCGAGTTGTATTGCAAGAGTTTCCTGGAATGTCAGTTGTGTAAAATTGAAACAATATTACAAAAAATGTATACAAAAGTCCGATGCTGCTGTCAACGATTTCCTAACGAAAACCGTTGTTAAATTATTGGCTTGGCAAGAAAGTACAGTACAACTTCTCTAATCGGGAGAGATATCGGCCACAGGGTGTCCGGATGGAAGAGTTTTCCGGATTAGCGAATATTTTTAAATCAAATTTATAACTCAAAATTAAGATGCATATATTGTTATTAAGAAACAAAAATTTATTCAGAAATTAACATAAATCAAATTATTTTTTTTGTGTAACATTTTGCAAATATTTTTTCTGAGCGTTTTCTTTGATTCTTTTCATCAACAGTATGTTTAGTAAGAAAAGCTAATTTTCTTAGGTCCATTTTATACATACTAAAATGCTTCAATCGGGAAAGAGTGTTTTATCTTGGAAGCTTCCCCATTCTCACTCTCTTCATCATCATGTTCGTCTTCTTCTTCCTGTTGTTGTTTTAGTTCCATAGCTTCATTATTTGCGTTAGCATTGATGTCTTCGTTTTCACTAATTGCCCAAATTCTAATTTCTTCGTCTGTCATTTGAGTAGTTGGAACTATGACGAGAAGTAATTCTTTAATTTGGTTTAAATTTTCGTCAATTCTAAGCCTTCTTTTTAGTTTCACAAGTAGAAGAGATTGTTCGTCATCGTCATAATCATCATTTGATAGCCATAAAGCAGACCAACTGCTCTGGATGTTCTATTCTGTTATGGATAGTGTCACGGACCTTGCCTCGTGAGGTGGGGTTGACATTAAAAACAGGTGTTTATAAAAAAAATGATTTAATAGCGTAAATATAGATGATCCAAAATATACAGTTATACAGAATAGGATAAAGCTACTTACACTGACATTCTGACAAAACTGGAAGGTTCTGGCAATACATCACACTTTACTTTACTTCACTGTCTTGGTCAAACGCTACTAATCGACTCCCCGGTTAACGCAACTCGCCAGTTCGCCAACCCCCCAAATGCTGAGCCAGCTATTGCCTCAATCGACGGTGATTCATTTAATATCAGCAATAGCCCATCCGTACCGGAAGATTTTCGACCTACCAGGTTAACGAACTTCCACTTCGTGACGATAGCAATGTTTGATACAAAAATATATCAGGGTCTTTTAGATTAAATTTCTTCAATATCTTTAGTATATTATCATCATCATCATCTTGATCAATTATGAAGTTTAATAATTTTTTTCTATAACGACTTTAATGTTTTGGATTAAGTTCTAATCCATGGGCTGCAATATAGCTGTAGAATTAGGAACACAAAACTTTTCACTCACTTTTTTAATGCTTTATCCTTCATCAAGAGCCTCTAATATCTTACACTTATTACCTAATGTAACTGTTTCATGATCTCGTTGTGTTCGAGCTATGATGTGAGGTCTATGTCCGAATGAAAGCAAGAAAATATTCATTCGAAAGTCACCAGTTGTTTCAATTTGCAGAATAAAAAGTTTCGAGAATTATTTGTGAGACGATACAAAAAAAAAGATTTCTCCGAATTACCAAATAAAACGAGTGTGTAAAAAACGATCCTGCAAATTTTGTCCAAACTATAGAGGCAAAAAATCTAAAGTGTCTGAAACGTGAGAGCCTCCGAACTATTAGAGTGTCCGATCTAAAATGTGTCCGAATTATAGAAGTTGTGTTGTAATTTCAAATTTCAAGTGTGAAATAAAATTCAATTTTTTTTATACAAAATAAGTATGAACTGAGTTTCAATTGTTGTGTGTGGTGTGACACATTGAACTGTTTTGCAATCTCTCGCACAGTTATATAACGATTCAATTCAATTAAGACTTTCATTTTGTCATCACTATAGTCAGTCTACCGATATTTTAAAACAACCTTTTGATTCCTTAAGTAGTTTATTATTCGTTTAACAAAAATTATCGTATCGCAACTAATTCAAATTTTAAAAACTTCAACACTCGAGAGTTTATTACAGAGTTGGTAGATAAACCCCTAACAATGAGGTTATCGTAAACGACCCAAAATGTTAACTAGTGATTACAAAATCGTTTTAGAATATCGGTAGATGGACTATAACGCCAGAGCGTTGGTCATCTTTCAGTGAGAAATCTCCAAAACGAAATTTTTCAAACTAATGACCTGACCTGACCTGACTGCGTTCTGTTAAACACTATAAATTTCACATATCTCTTTGTGAGCCTCACCCTCTTTCTTGCCTTTATAAAAATAAAAAAGTAAAATTTGTCGAAAATGCATATTTTGCATTCCATGTTAAAACTGACCGTAAACTGACATTTATAAACACAATTAGGCACAAAATTTGTTTCTATACCAAACTAAAGGTATTGACTACCAATTCTCAAAAGAAAAAAATTCTAACACTGACAAAAGAATAACGAAAGAAAGAAGGCTAGCTACTGGTGGAAACCAAAATTACTTTCTTGCCAACCCAATACTTAGTAAACAGCACTGGAAAACGACACTTTTTGAAATTTTATAAAAACAGATCGACACCACAAATAGTATGGTCCTATTAATGTTTGTAAAGGTTGGGGTTGGGGTGCTAATACTCTTACAGATCAAATAACATACTGCCCCTACTCGGCGATTACAAATTCCGCCGATGGTTAGTATATTTATAATAAATTCCGCCGGTGGTCAAATTTTAACCTCAGGTAAAATGGCAAATTGCGCTGAAGATCGTACTTAGAGATTAGAGTATAATTATGATATTTTAGTGACTAACAGGAACTCAGTAGTCATATATTTATTTAAAAAAATACATAAAACATTTAAAAAATACATTTTTTTAATAATAAAAAAATAAACATACAAAACTTAAACAAAATTGTCCCCAAAATGATGAGCTGCTCTTTTTACACTATCTATTCATTACACTTAGGTATACATTCTTAAAATTAATACTAAGTGCGCTAATTTTTTACAGTCTCGGACGATATTTTTTTTACTTTCAACACTGTTCATCACCGGCAGAATTTACCTGCCGCATGCCGTGGAGTTAATACCTTTTGACCATCGGCGGAATTTGTATCTGCCCCTCCTACTTCCCCCTTGATACTGTCCAAAAAGTTTTTTCCTTATTTTATTATCTTCACCTGTTTAAAAGTTATTAGAAGTAGAAGTTTTCAATGTTACACCCTGTATATTTACATTTTTTAAATTGATTTATCAATTCAAATTTCATTTTTAAGTGTGTTTTATTCGTCCAAAATTTAAATAATAAAAGTCACTTTGTTCTCTAGACAACATGGTTTTCATGTACTTAATTTACTATACAACTGCGTTAGATTAAAAATTTCAAAAACAATAAGTTTAGTGTCATTTTATTTTTATTTTTGTTTAAGAGTAGCTGTTTAGCAATTGCAAAGATAATTTTTTACGCGATTGGTTGTTTTTATCAGTTTACTGTGCCTGTTTCCACGACGGTAGGTTGCTGTTACTGGTTGCTACGTGTAACAAAACGGTAAGTAATTCACTTACCGTTTAGTGAACGGTAAGCAATTATATCTAAAAAAAACAATTTTGCGATTTATTTATTAAAATTAAATGTACAATTATTATAATTAATAGTAGTAATACCACTCGCATTTGAGTTTCTAGTGTTAATAGACAAACTTTCCGACGTAGAAGTCCCAGGTTGTTGTAATAGTCCACCAACATCGCTGTGTAAAATTTTATGAGCAAATTCAATTTTGTTTTGGAGGGAATCTTCCACGTAACTCTCGGCCACCGTTGATGAACGCCACCCACCATGTCTTTTTAGTCCCAACACATCAACTCCGTTATTCGTCAAAAGTGTAGCCGATGTGCGTCGAAACGAGTGTCCAGAAAAACCTTCAGGGGCTTGCAACTTTAAATACTTTGCAATTTTTGACGGCCAGCCTCCAATTGTGCCTTTTCCTGTGACTTTCCTAGTGCATTTGCCATTTCGATAGTTCAGAAATAAATGATCTGACGTTGGGTTGCTTGGTCGAATTCTTATGTATTTTCGAAGTATTTCCAAATAATGAACTGCTTCATTTTCTTTATTAATAACTGTGAACGTTCGCTGAATATTCATTTTTGTTTTTGGAATATTTACTATAAACATTTCTTCACGTTCTTCTATGTCACTCATTTTATTATTGTACAATTCCTCTCGTCTACAAGCGCCTGATACTCCCAATATCATTGCTACCTGCAAATATATTGTTTCCTTAGAACTCAGATGTACCACCTCATCATCTACAACATACCTTTTGAATTAAAAATTGTTCGTCTGGTGCTTCATTCAAGAATTTTTCCATGTCTTCTTTGGTAAAAATTTTAGTCTTCTTAGCCCGATATCCAATATTTTTTCTCTTAAGATAAGCAATTAATGTAGCAAACTTAGAAATATCGATAGCATCATGGAGAAAAATTGTACTCTTCAGCATAGAATACTCCGCCCATAAACTACCTGCGGCCTTCAAGTGTCCACTTCTCACCACAAAATACGCTAACAAGCTCTTTTCATTTACAGAAATCTTCTTTGCTTCACGCCATTCTTTAAACAACTTGTATGTCTGTTCTTATCGGGCTTTAGATTTTTCTGGAATTATTGCCGAACATCTTTCTTGCCAAGCGTCTTTTAAATCATCCGGTAGATCATCACTATCGCTCATATTTGCTTCGAAAACGGAACCGCAAAACAGAACTATGTAGGAATGATTGTATCAAAAAGACAATTTTACTTGTTTGGAACAAAACCATAGCAACCATGGAACAGCCACCCAAAGTTTTCAGTTTTAATCTTCCCGATTATCACAAATGTATTGATATAAATTATTATTATTATTCTAGAAACTCAAATCGCACAAAAAACGTTATAAGCATGTCGAACGTTAAGGATTACCGTTCTCAGACAATAATTGGAGTCGTCTCCTCCAAACAATTGTCTTCGAACGGTAAGCATTCCTTACCGTTCTCCATACTTAATATACTATTAAGGCTCTTCAGAACTAAAAGCTCTAAACTTCCTCTTTATTAGTCTATTAATATTAGACCGTAATATTAATATTGGTGACCGTATAAATATTGATTTTAGAATTTATTTAAATTTAGATTTAAAAATTTTAAGTGTTTTAGCGTTAGGTTTCATTTGTTGACCAGAATATCGTTTGACCAGATATATGTATTTATGTATTGTGTTGTTCCATTTCCGCGAATGCATTGCATTACTGCGATGCACTTTTGCATTTGTTAACAAACTGTCAACAAACCCTGAGCGCAGTAATAAGCGTTACCAAGCAACGGCTCTTTTCGAATTCCTCTATTGGTTAATAATGTTCTAAATAATTTGAATTGCGGTGCTTAGATTGGTTCTTGATTGTTTAGTAATTAGAAGTAGAATAAATATTATACGCCATTTTCCTATATTATTTTATCTTTTAAAACAAAAATGTTTTTAACATTCCATAAAGTTTTAATTTAATTTCCCATTGTTTTTTATATTGTTACGTTTGGTAAATCAATTTAGTAAAACAAATTAAAAATTAATACAAAAACCACTAAAATGATTACATAGCAAAAAGTTAATTACAAATAAACAAATATTTGATTTCCATGTGAAATTTGCATCAATTCGATTTGACATTTCCATTTAAAAATCGTCTAGGTTCTATTAATAATTATTATTATTATTACCAATTATTATTATAATAAATTCATCATGCAACTATGTTGTGCAATCGTTTTCATGTAATCATATTAATTTATATGTAATTTAAATTTCTATGTAAATAACTCAGATAAATCCCTACGCAATTTGAAATACATTTCTGTGCCCTAGAGGTAAATCGTCAATTCAATTTTAGCATTAGGTGGAGTTAAAAAAGTCGTCTTCCATTTAATCCACTTCCATTTCAGTATCTGGAAAAAAGTCTTTAGACTTGTTATTATTTAACTCGAGGACAAAATCAAGGATGTGTATGTTAATAAAATAAAACAAACTTGACCATAACTTTATTTGAAAAGTTACCTCAACTTTTTTCACTTTCCAATTATGTTGGATCAAATTCTATGCGACTTTTTTTACAAAACCCTCTTTTCATTTGTAACTTTGTGTCAAATAAGCGAAAATATTTACCCCTGAGATTATTAATTTGAACAGAATTCAAGAAATTTCAATTTACCAACATCAATAATAAAGTTTGGCAACAATTTTTAATCACCCTTTGCGTTAATATTTATTTAGTCCTGGTAAGCCTGTTTTGAAATAAGGTTATGTAAAATTTAATATATAGCTGATCCAGGATATCCTACATTAGGTACACTTCAATGATCTCCGCAGGGCAAGGGTTTTAATATTTTGGGTTTATGTTTATCCTTAATTCTGATAAAACCTTTACCTGATTTTGTAACCAGTACAAAATAATACATTGTTATTCCCTTGCCAATTTATAGCTATGTAATAAACAAACAAAATAAATGTTAAAGAAAGCGATTAGTAATCGAAATTGACTAAAGAAAAAACAAGCGTCAACGAGCGGGTAAATTTAATTATCGAGAATTTTAGTCGCTTATTAACATACGAGTTGATTACAATGTTTTTTGTTAACCGTAAATCCCTTTGTCTTAGATAAAAAATTTAAAAACATTCATGTATGTAATTAATCATTTAAACAATTTCTTAGTGAAAATTACGCATTAATGTTGATATTAATAAACATTTATGCTACAAAAAATTATTAAGAATGAATAATATTTGGCACAATCTCGCGTTACTCAGACTTAATTTACTAAACGAGATTTTTTTGTAGAAAAGACGAGGAATGCAAACGCTTCACTTTGACGTTCCGGCTATATTCGTGTTCCACTTGCATTTTTGTCCTAGAAACGAATTATCCTCTCAGAGATATTTTAATTTCATTCATTTCAGAGATATTACTACTTAAAGCAGACTTTGTTGCAAATATTTTACATTCATATTTAATCACAATGTAGAAAAAAAAATTCCAGGATATTTTTAAAACGTGCTCGTTTGGCCATTTCTACAAGAGAGAAATTTTCCAATGAAAACTGTTTATGTAGAGATTAGTATGCAGAATGTAGCACTGGGAAGTGGCTCTCTAATTAAAACAACCAATTCGAAATTCGATTCCCTTTATACCTTAAAAAACTCATCGAGTCCTGAATTCTTTCCGAATTTTTTTAGAATTAATCATAAAATTATCTATTCGACAAACGGAGATCAAATTTTTGAGGTATAAATCAACTAATGGTTATTCTATTTGTTCTCGTGTTAATCGATGACCACTGAAGCAAACATGTAGTTGTTACGGAGTTGATGCCAAATTCCGCATTGCACTTTGGATCACCACAAAACTGTTTCCAATTTTGTTGCAGAAAGCTCGATGAAGCAAAACAAACAATAACTGGAAACGTACCTGTTTCACGCAAGATTCGCTTGGAATTGTATCAACTTGTTAAATTTAGACAAAGGCATAGAAATATCTAATTTTAAAAAGTGAATTGAATATTCCAACAATACGTGAATAAATAAAAGTACATACAGTATGTCCACGGATCGACTTTAAAAGAGAAAAAATTTCTAATACAGACTGTTTCATAAGTGATAATGAGCCTGCGAAGCTAAAAATACAACCAGCAATACAATTCCAGAGTTAACGTAGATGATATTGAATTCAAATTTTATTTGTCAAATCTGTCACCGATAAAAAATGTATTCAAACGTTGAAAAAACCGAATGATGATATATAGGAAAAATGCCTCTGTCACGATGAGTTTGTATAAGACAACGTTTTCTGGGTAGATAAAAACTCGTGCTGACACCATATTCAAACGACTTGAAACTACCTTTTAAGGAAAAATTGGCCACCTTTGAAAAAGCCAAGAGCAAGAACAGCTTCAAGTCCTGTTCACATGTAAGCCAAGAAATGATCTTACAAGCAAGTGGCAACTTAGATTGTCTTCAGTTAACCGAATAATTAAATGATTATTTATTTAATGTATTTGTAAACAAAAAATAACAACGTTAACTTTGAAATTGTATTGCTGGTTGTATTTTCAGTTTCGCAGACTTATTATTACTCGTGAAACAGCCTGTATTTGATTTCTCAGAAAATCTCACTTTTGTTGATTTGCCCTGCTTGTTTCCAAACCCCTAAACCCAAATTACTTTTTATTTAACTCGAACGGTTCTCATTTTTCTTCAAAATTGGGATTTAGTTTTTTCCGTAATTTTTAGAAGTAAATCTCGTAGAATTTCATTAAAAAATACCACTGACAGCAGATGACAAATCTAATAAGTTAGTAGAACTGTAAATTAGATCTTCGATAATTTGAACAGTATTTATGCTATAATGTTGACTTCACAAAAAAAATTATCTAATTTAATGTTACGGAACTGGAAAAAAATCAACCAAAAAGCCCCAAAAGTTACCATTTCAAAATCTAGTACAAAAAATTGGTAAACAAATTTCTTAAAATGCGCTCCACTTTAAACTTAAAAAGTAAAAAAGTTTTTCAATAAAGACATGCTGGTTCAGTTCTTGCCGTTCATTCCTGAAAAGAAGTTCCAAAGTTGTCTTTAAAAAGGAGGACAAAGTGAAATAAGTATACTGAATTTATTAAATAAAATTTGAGCCCAATTTGAATATATTCTAGCAATATAATGATATTACCTTGAGAACCGTCCGAGTTAAATAAAAAGTAATTTGTGTTTTGAGGATTTGAAAACAAGCAACGCAAATCAACAAAAGTGAAATGTTTTGAAAAATCAAAAGTAAGAAATTTTTTCCTCTTTTTACGTCGATCCAGGAACATACTGTATATAGATGTATCGTATGTAGCAATAAAAACTTGCTCAATTTTTGGTATAAGTTAAAATTGTGTTAGCGACTTTATTTTTTGTTCTTTCATTGTTCAGTGGGTTCTTTATTCAGTAATTGTTTTCCAGCACCAAATCACCATTTTACTAATTTTAGTAAATTGATGTCTGCTGATGAAAGCTTTGATCGCACCTAGATAATAATTGATGTTAATAACTAAAATAATTAGAACAAAATGATTAATTTTAATTGAATATTTATGATGGCTTTGAAAAGCTTAAAAAATAAACAAGTCAAGTTAATTTTAATTGGAATTTTTCAAAAGTTAATAACATGACTTGTCTAAAAGCAAAGCATAGTGTATTTTTAGATAAAATCTACAAATCAAATTATCTACAATTAAAAAAAAATCAACAAAAGCTGGAAATATATAATAATATTTCGAGTATTCATAAAAACCCTTTTAAAATTCAATAATTCTTACGATCTTTAAATTTTACATTTATGCACAAATACATCAAATGATTTATATTAAAGTAACACGTTTTAAATTAAAGTATCAATTACATTTTGAGTAATTATTGTTACAGTTTTGTAACACCAAATTTAAATGAGCTGTTGAATTAAATTCTAACACAAAATTATTATATCAAATTAATATCAAGCGTTCAGATTTTCCATTAGATATTTGTGGCTTCGTTGATTTATACTCAGTGACATTAGAAGTGTTACACCAGAACAAATAATTTTTGGAAAGTAATTTTTTGGTAATGTGGTAGACTTACATCATGAATAAAACGATGAGATTCGCAAGAAATTTCGTAACGTTAACTTGAAAAAAAAAACAATAGTGTATATGGCAACCTCATAACTGACTGAATACACTCTTGTATAGCATATCTCCAAAATTTTTGTCTACCATAAACTTTATTGTCATTGAATTAAATTAGGTTTAACCACAAACATTAGGAAACGGTGGCTTTGTTTAAATCTAGATGGTCTGATGCCTGAGATGTAAAGTAAGATTTAAGGGTTATATTTCCCCAAAGAATAATGCTTTTCACCATTCATGTTTACCTAAACATTACAAAAATTTGAAAGTAATAACGAACTTATGCAAAATACGTAACTTAATTATGAATCTAAGAATCCCTTATTATATCAAACATTATAAAAAAATATGTCAATTTCATATTCTCTTAATTTCGTTTCTTTTTTTTTTGCCGCTTTAAAAGTTTCTTTCTCAATTCCTTCTTCAGTATCTTTTATACCAACAAAACCAATACACTCAATAAAATTTGCAGTACCTACCGGCTGATTTCTTCTGCTATTACAATGATAGTATCTCGAGTTTAAATGGTTTAATAATGTATTTTCTAAATTAACAGTAAATAAGTTATCAAGAATAGCAAAAACATTTTACCAATTGAGAACCATTGCTTGAAGGACGACCAAAGAGACAACTTCAATCATTGCCTGAGTATGGTAAAATGTTCTTAACGTTCGTGATGTTTATGGCATTTTTATGCATTTAATTTTCGTTCAAAAAACAATTATTTAATTAATTTTGAACAAATTTACTTACCGCTCTAGAATAATCAAATAGAGTTTAACTTTCTAAATCTTCGTTTTAGGATTGTGTACAATAATATCATGATTAAGCTAGTCTTGCTTAAACGACCAGGTAATTAATCGATGTAATCCAGCGAGCTGCATGTTATTGATTCATCTAGTCTACTGGTCAACTGGTGTAGACCAGTTGAATGAATAACATGCAGCTCGCTGGATTACACCGATTAATTACCTGGTCGTTTAGCAAAGACTCACTTGCACCTAAGCCTGGCCATGATACAATTTTGGTAAGAAAATAATTGATTTTGAATTGCATGACAAATAAAAATGCATCGGGGTTTTATAGTAAAATTCAAAATCTTTCCTCTCATTCTTCTCAAAGATTTCCCAAACTTGACAAATTTCAAATGCGCCAAAAAAACAGTTCGCATGAGTAGCTAAGTTCAAAATATCATAAATTTATCATTTTTCTTAAATGTTATAATACTTAAATTCAAGTTCTTATATGAACGGTTTTTGGTGCATTTGAAGTTCGTTAGACTTGCAGTTTTATACGAATCACCTTGTATACAACATCGCAACAGGAATTTATTTAGTTGGCAATCTAAGAAATGTAGAGAAAATTCTATAACACAAAAAATACGGAATCCGATCGATGCCTTAAGGCGTCCCATTCCAACAACGTTATTTTCTAAATATTTTGTCTGGAATGCACTCGATGATAAAAATGCTTATAAAATTGAAAAACGTGCATATATGATGATATGTAGGTATAGGTAAGTCTCCGTATTATATGAAAACTTCAATATCACTTTATTATTTATAACAAAACGAAATACACTCTCTTTAATCATTTAAACTCAAACCGCCCTAATCTATTTAAAAACAAAAATAACTCAATAAATTTCTTTCACTCAAGGTTGAAGTTTAAATAATTTAATCTAACTGGACACCTTTTAGGTATCTCGTCTCAGCCTATCTATCCGTTCCTACTTTCCTTGATTTGATTATAGCATTACGCCTTCACAGATACGGATCCATTCAATTTTTGTTGCTTTCACAAGCTTTAGTTTATTTACAAATTTTGTCTTCGTCAACTTAAAAAAAACAAAATAACAATAAATTCACTCAACATCTACATATCTGCAGAGTTATACACACTAAAAATGGGTTTGATAATTCAATTTCAAATTGGAGTCTTTAGAAGTAGAGTCCATTATTGGTAAAATTCAAAAATATTATCCTCGTTAAATATAGCCATAAAAGTAAATAATATTAACTAATAAACAGTTCAAAGTAATAAATTATCTGATAGAAATGTAGTGTACTTTTTTACTAATTTAACAAATAGTTGATTTGTTTTAAACAATTCCAATACCTAATTTAAGAATTTTGTGTCAAAAATTTAATTGTAAATAGTTGTAAAATCTGTAACACACTTATGCAATTTTAGCAAAATATTTCGTACATCTCAAAAAGTTTTTGTAACATTAATATTTTTTTATCGTTAATAATACCTTATCTATTACCTACCCTTCGCATTATCATAAATTTAACATGCCAAATTGTTGTGTCAGTAGGTACTCGGTTGTCGTAGTAATTCAACGTTACCAAGTTTCATAAAAATCGTTGCACTCCTTCTAAGTGTTTTACTTTTTTTGTCATTTAGTAACAAGTGTTCATTTAAAAAAGTTGTCAAGTGTGCTATAAAAAAACAAAAACATTGCGCGCACTGTGAAGCTGTGTATCAAGTTCCGACATCCCATCTTCGCTACATTTTCTATTATCAAAATCTCATAGCACACTTGACAACTTTTTTAAATGAACAGTTGTTATATACAGTGTGTCAATTTTAAAAGTTGCAATCGGCAATATTTCTAAAATTGAGAAAGTTATTGAGAATCACTTAAAACCGTTTCGGTGGTTGCTAGGGGGAATCAAAGTAACATAGTAAGTAACGCACCCCCACCCACCCTTTAAGTCACAGCCACTCCAACTTGAAAATTTTAAATGGCACTACCCTACTTGTGATACATCGTTGGAAAGCTCATAACAAGCGCTTTTCAAAAATGTTATGTAAAAGTCTATTTAGAAAAGTCGTTTTCTAAATAGTCGACAAGAAAGACTTTAAATTTTCATTTTTGTTATGCGATGTCCTAAAGGAAAAATTGACGTTATTTACAAAATACACAACCAAAAAGATGATTTAAACCCTAAAACGTATCATAAATAAAAAACGTTTCATGTTTTTTGTGTAATTTTTTTGTGTTTTGAATCTTATCAAAATGGCAATACATTATGGTTTTTGCACCCCTACGTTTATTGGGATTAGATTATAATGTATCTATTTTTGTAGATTCATACATTTCATTTATTAATTGTACCTGTTAACGATATTGTAAATTATCAAAAATTAACAATGGTTTATAGTACGGCACAGCGTGTTGAATTGATATTTGTTTACGGTACTGAAAATCGTTGTGCTCTTCGAACAGCGGCAGTGTTCAATAATAAATATCCAGAAAAACATGTCAGTCATGCATAGGTATGTACGTTCAGAAGTTAGTCGCCAAATTTGAGGAAACAGGATATGTTAAGAATAAAAAAAGAAGTCAACCAAGAGTACCTACTCAGTGAGGAAACCAAAATTGAAGTACTTGGACAATATACTATAAATCCAACAATGTCAATTCGTCATGCAGCCAGAGAAACTGGATTATCACAAGAATCAGTACGAAAGGTATTGAAACTTCATAAATTTCATCCTTATAAGATGGAAATTCTCCAAGAACTTGGCGATGACGACCCGGATCGGCGCATTGAATTTTGTGAAATGGTTACTGAAAAATGCATTACCGAACCATTATTCGTAAAAAACATATGTTTTTTGAATGAATGTTCGTTTTAATTAAATGGAAATGTAAATAAACAATACTGCAGGTATTGGAGTGATGTAAACCCTCACATACTTAGAGAGGAACATACGCAGTATCTACAAAAACTAAATGTTTGGGCTGGGATACTAGGAGATGCCATTATTGGACCTCTGTTTACTGATGGCAATTAGAGTTCATTTACTACAGCGAATAACAAAAATGAAAATTTAAAGTCTTTCTTGTCGACTATTTAGAAAACGACTTTTTCAAATAGGCTTTTGCATAACATTTTTGAAAAGCGCTTGTTATGAGCTTTCCAACGATGTATCACAAGTAAGGTAGTGCCATTTAAAATTTTCAAATTGGGGTGGCTGTGGCTTAAAGAGTGGGTGGGGGTGCGTCACTTACTATGTCATTTTAATTCCCTCTAGCAACCACCGAAACAGTTTTAAGTGATTCTCAATAACTTTTTCGATTTTAGAGATATTGCCGATTGCAACTTTTAAAATTGACACACTGTATGATCTGGCAAAGTTTGTAATATAGAATTCAATTGTCTACAAAAAATTTTTAAATTTTTTTGTAGCCGTTGATCGTTTACGCAGCGTTTTCAAATAAAACCAGGGCTTCACAAACTTTAAGCTTGTAATTTTTTACGGTCCACTACCTTTTTGTAGATTTTTTTGAATATCAATATTAAAAATTTAATCATCTAGAACACAGTACTTTTTTTTGCTTGAAAAATGTTTTATAAATAAAAATAAAATGCTGTTCATTGGTATATGGATCACTTGAGAACGGCTGAACTAATTTGACTGATAAATTTCTTAATGTTTGTAATAGTGTTAGTAAGGTTTTTACGAAGAAAAAAATTAAAAAACTTGCCCAAAAAATTGCAAATTTAGGAAAAACTGAAAGAGCTTTTTTCCTATTGAATTTTTGTACATGGTAAGCCATCGTATATCGCCACTCCCCACTTTTAGCGTTAATTATTAAAGAAATTTTATAAAATTGTTACATTAAATTTATGTAAATTGTTATATTAAACATTGTTACATTTCTTAAATTATAAAATTGCAAACTTTATATGAATATGTTTATCATTATTTTAGACCAAGCAGTACTATAATAATAATAATAGTTTATTTCGGGTTATGAATACATTGGTATTTTACACACGTCAATAAAACACAAATATACATAAATGTACATAGAAGAGACAATTGGATCAGTAGAACCAAAATTTACAATTATGAGGTTTATAAATATATTATAACTACAAAGGTTGTAGAAACTAGTTAGTATAACATCCTAAGAGCAGATAGTGTTCATATCACCAAAACCATTATGTAAGTACTCCTCTATAGTGTAGAAAGATTTATATATAAGATATTTTTTGATGTCAGATAAAAAAAAATTACAGAGAGTTTCTCTTATAAAAGTCATGATTTCTTGTTTCATAGTGATAATAAGAATTAATATACTCATCTAGCAAGTAATTTGTAAATCATCAAACGCTATAGAGGTTGTAAATCGACAGTACTGACCGGATACTGTTTTAAAGTCTCTTCCCTCAAAAAGAAAGTTGAATTTATCTCATTGCTCATGTGACTTACCCCACTGTTCAAGTGTTTCATACGTTACGACCACGCAAAAAAATCTTGATAAGAAATACTGGTCATCATGTACACCAAAATTTTGTTCGAATAAAGTTATAACTTGTTATAACGCCGACATTTATGACAATTTATTCATTTTCTCTGAAGTTCCATACCAGCGAAAGCGGCACCATCTTTAAACAAATAAATTGTACTAGTTGGCACCTACTAGTTAGTGTACCTTTTAGCACGCAATTGGGTGTTGAATTAGCTAATACGACACCCAAACCGGTGTCGTATAAGACTTTGTTGCAGGCGCAAAATATAAAGATACGTTTCTTTTTCTCATTTATACTTTGTTTATAAAGGGTTTTTCAATAAAGATGGGGCGATGTTAAAATGGAATAAAACAAGCTGTGTGTGAAGTATTTAAAAAAATCTTTTTTTATATGAAAGGTCCATGCATGCCTTTATTTATGGAATATAACATCGTTCAACTGTCCGCCACGACTTCTAACTGTGGCCTGGGTCCGAGTGGACCAATTTTGAATGACTCGCTCGCATAGATCTGGCTGAATTTGACCGATGGCATTGGTGATATTTGACTTTAAGGGCATCGGTCGATTGCGGCTAATTGGTATTGACCTGCGACTTGAAAAAACCTCACAAAAAAAATTTTGCGGGGTCAAATCGCACGATCTTGGTGGCCAATTCACGTCACTTTTGCGAGAAATAACTCTGCCCTCAAATCTTTCATGCAGAACGTCCAGCGTGGCGTCTGCTGTATGGCACGTAGCCCCGTCCTGCTGGAACCACATGTCGTCTACCTCCATATCGTTTAATTTAGGGCAAAAGAAATCTGTTAGCATCGTTCTGTAGCGCTCGCCGTTGACGGTGATGGCCTCACCAACGTCATTTTCAAAAAAGTATGGACCAATGACGCCGCCGGCCCAAAATCCGCACCAAACAGTAACTTTTTGTAGATGCATTGCAACTTGCTGAACCTCGTGTGGGTTAGCGTCGTCCCATATACGGCAATTTTGAGTGTTAACGTAGCCATTCATCCAAAAATGTGCCTCGTCACTGAAGATGATTTTTCGACCAAATGTGGGGTCTGCTTCTAAACGGTTCGAAGCCCAGTCAGCGAACAAACGGCGTTGTCTATGGTCATTAACTTTAAGCTCCTGAGTCAATTGGATTTTGTACGGGTGTAATCCCAAATCCCGACGCAAAATTCGCCAAACTGATGTCTGCGAAAGGCCGAGTTCTTGTGCACGACGCGTAATTGACTGCCTCGGGTTTTGCTTTACACTTTCACGTATGGCAGCAATATTTTCGGCCGATCTAGCATTTCTTTGACGACGGGGTGTTGGCTGATTGTTTACCGAACCCGTTGTTTCAAATTTGGTCACCAAACGCTGCAGAGTCGATTTTGAAGGACCACCGTGTCTTCCATAAAATGGGCGCAACGAGCGCAATGTTCGAACTAACGAACAGTCATTTTGATAATAAAATTTTATCATTTGGACGTGTTGCTCAATTGTGTAATTTGCCATGGTAATTTGGCATCAGTGTCTGAACAATAAACACCAGATTACACAGACACTACCAAAAAAACATGGCCGCCACAGGGTGCCAACATCAACCCATCCTTATTGAAAAACCCTTTATATTATTTTCACAAATTTAAAAAATGATCACAAATAACTTATAAAAATTTAGGCAAGTCTTTACTGTGTAAATAAATAAAAGAAACAGTTTTTTTCTTAACTGAAAATTTTCCTTCTTTGTATAAAATGATAAAGTGACAATGTTTCTCCACTTGTGTAGAATTTAATACAATAACTCAAAGCGAAATAATCCTATACATCTTATTTTATGATCCAAGCGAGTCTACTTTGTCATACAGTGGACATGTCGCATTCTTGACACAGCTCTTCTCATTCTGGCTTTATTCACCAAGAAAAGCTTTTCTAATTTTAACGAGTAAAATGCACTAGATACACGACTTTGTTATTGCACTTTCAAATTTGGCCGACCGTTTACATCCACCTACCAACACACTTGATGTCTAGGAATGCCTCAGTTAAGAGTCTATTGTCTTTGCGATGAGTTTCACTATTGTTAGTGATGTTTGTTTGCACCTGCTTACATATGCACAGGGACTGTGCCGTTGACAACACAGCGGAGCATTATTTGCTGATAATTGTGTGATTATAATTCTTTAATGAGGCGCGGAACAAAACCCGGATCAATACATAGCCAATCAGAAGAACCGCATTTCTAATAATTCACAGCACAAGGGAACCCTCGCCTCCATAATTTCACACGACGTTCGAGAAAAATAGTTTTAATTTTCTCGCCGGTTCTCAAAAACCAAACATAATTTACACGGCCGTTGTTCACTCGCCTTTATTTACATTGTGTTATGATTAATGATCACACTTAGAGCACCTAAAATATATCGCCTAATAAGATTTGCTCTATTTTGATTTATCTGGAAGTGGATCGATTCTTCTCCTGTCTCAATTTTTTTCCCTTTTTCAAGTGCTGTAATCAGTTTTAATTTAGTTTTTGAAATAAATTCTAGCGGCGAAATACTATATTCTAATTAGACGCTCTTTAAATGAAAAACACGCCAGTTTTAAGCGCTATTAATTACATTTAAGGTGGTAGCTTCGATGTGTAATGAAGCGGTACAAAAAATGGAAAAAATACTTCTTAAATTAACTATTTAGTCGTTCTAATGAGCCGGAAAATTCATCTTAATAAGCTCGCCAACTCCTTAACTAATTTATCCCAATACGCTCAAAGTGTAAAGAATTTCAGGGTGGTTCTAATGAAGCATGAAATTTTTTTCAATAAAAACGTCACTCTAATTTATGCATTTGAGGTAAGTTTTAGCTCAAAAGGTCAATCAGATAATTGCAATGGTTATCTGGTTGTTAATAAATGTGGTGTAACAGTTGGGTACATTATAATCATCACAGTTGATTCCTAATCAAATAATAAATCTGCGTTACGCGGATTTGCAAAATTGCATATATATTCCAATTTTCATTATAGAAATAGAGATTTAAATGATTAAAACATATACAGTTCACTCCATTCATGTTAGTTATTTTTTATTTTATCATAACTAATCATATATCCTCATCGTAAGTGATTTCCGTTTCAGCAATATCTGTAAAGATTCATATCATTCATCACAAAAACAACAAATGTTTCTTGAGTTGTTTTACGGTATCTTAGCGTTGTTAAAAAGTAAATTAAAGAGTACAGGAATAAAACGAGGAATGTCCAAAAATTTGTTTTCTTACAAGCAGAGGTGGGATTCCTATCGTTTTTCATAAATACGGCAATTTTTTTATTCGATATATAACTCTTGGGTAGACTTAGGAGTGTTGACAGTCATTGTTTTTAACTGTTTTTTTGTCTGTATTGCATTTGATATTGGTGAAAAAACGATGGAAATTCTAGTTCGACAAGAATCGAATTTTTGGACATTCCTCTTTTTATTCCTGTACCCTTCAATTGACAAAACACCTCTACCAACCTCTACCAACTGTTAAGCGAATACAAGTTCGAAAATTTCTTTCTCCGTTGTTGTCAATTGCGGTAAATTTGAATTTAAAACGCGTTACTTCAGCTGTAAACTTATTAAGTTAAAGTATATAACCCTAATTTAGACGTCCAAAAAATTCCAAGGCTTCCAAAAATATGAAAAATATATGTAGATAAAATTTATAGCAAATAAACAAAAACTTGAATCAGAATTTAGAATAGTTTAAATATATGTGACCGCAAAATTCGGACGATCTAATAACTGAGAATTGGATTTTTAATTAAAACATTTTCTAAATGGGTTTCAATTATTTTTTAAGTAAAACTATTTTAGTTTCCTTCCAAAAACCACGTAGCTAATTATTTTAACAACTTCTCATTTAGAAATAAATTAGATTTAAAGAATTTGTAAGCTATTTGAAAACAAATTTATATCCATAAAACTTTTCACTCTTTTATAGAATGAATGAACTGAAGTCGACAAGTTGAAATAATTCATCATTTAAATTTGAAAATCATATTGTATTTGCTTGATAAAAGACCACTTCAAAAAAACTTAATTTTTTAGCTTCATAAAGTAAAACTGTCAATTTAATTTCAATAAATATATAGATAGGTTAGTACCTAATTCTAGAATAGCTGAAAGTTTGATAAAGCCGCGAATACAGAACTTAATATTCAAGAACGATAAACTATAATGAATTTCATGCCTTAATGGCTAACATCTAACACTACAACTCTCAACTCACTTACGTAGACAGGTATTTGTTTATTTAATTTTATGTTGAACAAACTTGCTGCTGCTGCCAGTCATATACGGAAGTAGCGAACTGTTAAAATTAAAGCAAATATTACACTTTAGCTGTTTCGTTAGTGCCTGTATGTCCGGCCATTCATACAACATAACTAACAGATTTTTGTTTGAGTGAGCAGCGTAATAACATATTCAACCAAGCATTTCAGTTAATGAAGACTTTAGACTAGCATAACCCGGCGAGTCTTCTATTTGCAATATTCCAAATACACCAATTTTTCCGAAATATTTGTCTCCACAATTTAGGGATGAATGTGCCAACAAAATCACAGAAATCCCAGATTTAATTAAATTTTACTCTTCTATTAAAAAATAAGTATTATTTATGAAAGGAAAATCAGTGTTTTATTGAAGCTGAGGTATTCAAGAAAATCCTTGGAGATCAGCATAAGTACTCGCTACAAATTGTTGCAGAAGATGTCAAAAAAATGTCCTAGATTAGTATTTTCCATCTGTTTATAATTTATTTATACATATATTCAATGTAAAACCTGTAGTTTATAATTTTTTCAAACATTGTTGATCTTTGCTTTAATTTATAAATTTTTGACCTAATGTACCTAAAATAAGTAGGTGTCGTGAATCTTTTTTGTTTTTGGAATTTACTTCTCTCTCAGATCAAAAAAAAATTGTTTTAAGATTTAATAACTTTTATGTTCTAGGTGTTACAATGCACATAAGTAACAATGTACCCTCTTCTCATAGAAAGGGGGTAATCCTGGAAGACTACTGTATGACACTTTAAAAGAATCTCTTTCTGTGTGATATAAGATGTATCGTTATTTATGTTGCTAATCGCTGCTTTGTTATTAGTACTGGCTAAAATTTTAAGAAACTCTCTGTTTTATTGTAAGGTGTATCGTTACTTATGAGCGCAATAGTACTTATAATTAATAAATTAATTTCCGTGTGTTACAGAAGAATTATTTTATATTGAAACATAGAATAAAAAGGTGCATGTGTGTTAAACTTTGGCTCAGTCAGCCAATCCAAACAAAGCTATTGACAGGAAATGCATGAGGCTGACTCAGTAAAAGAGGTCGATTGAAAAAACAGAAAGTACAAATGAGTTCATTGAGAACAATGCGGTAGAATAAATACGACAAATGGTTAAAAAAACAGCTGTCAGCCCCTTAAACCACTTTGTAATTAAGATAATATAAAAAAGGCCAAATATACTAAACATACCAAAATAAGAGTTTCTGAACTGTTGAAACCTCTATTCTGATTATGTTATATTGTTTTCGGGAGTTGTTCGAAACTGTTTTATGTAAACCATTAAGGTTACAGACTGTAAATTTGTTTTTTTTTAATTTCTTTATAATCCATAAATGATTATATAATGGTAAATAATCTATTACCTTTTATTTTTATGTTTGCGAGTACAATAGTATATTTTATATTGAGGGTGTGAAGTGACTGTTATTTAGCACTGAGAATAAAAATTATTCAAACCGCTAAGAACAGCTTCACGCTCGTAATAACCTGAGATCGAACATTAGACAGATCTCACCTTATAAACATTAATTTTTTTACAATTAAATTAGAGGTTTTTTACTAAAACAGTGCGTGAAGTGTAGTAGCCAATTTACACACTGTCAGTAAAAGGGTTTTTTCACTATAAACTTCACACACCGAAATCAGTATAAAGATCCTTTTTTTAACAATTGTAGATTGTTAGAAAATTGTAGAAAATCTATTTATTTTATGTATGTAGAGTGACATTAGAAGCGTTACTCCCAAAAAGAATAATTCTTGAGAAGTCGTTTTTTGCCAACAGAATGAGTAAATTTACAGCTAGTTATAGTAACCATTGCAACGGTTTATCTTTGGAAGTTCTTGCAAAGAAAAAAGTTTAACGTCTTAGTTTTTGTTAAGAAAAAAGCTTATCAGAGCTGATAACTAGAAGCCTTCAACGATATAACGGTAATGCGTGTGTTTCGGGTGTAGATAAAAAAAAGAAAAACACCCAACACATACCAACAGGTCAAACATAGAGTACCATAAAGCATCAAGACAAGCGCTTCAGACAACTAGCTCTTCGAAACTGTTTTGCTACTACGCGACAACTCGGTGACCAAGAAAAAAGTCGACGTGTTAATATGCAAAAGTTATATTGCCGCATTCGAGCTTCTGGACTTTTTCTTACAGTCGTCAACGTTTGAACTGGTGCACAGAACGGCAGATTTAAGAGGCAGAATGGCATAATGTGATATTCAGCGACAAATTTGCTACAAATTTGGCTCAGAACTGTTGGAGTAATGGTTTAGAGGGCTATTGTCTACAGAAGCCGATTACCCCTTGTATTTATTAGAGACAGTATGACAGCTATACATTATGTTGATGACGTCTTCTAAATCACTTCGCTGCCTTATCTAGATGTCCTTTTTAACAAGACAACGCACGTTCACATATTACTCGTCAAACTATAGAGTTCCTCCAAAAAGCAGGCGTTAATGTTTTGCTGAGGCCACCTCGTTCACCGGATTTAAACCCCATCGAGCATATGTGAGATATAATGAAGAAAAGACTGTACGCTTTGCACCGTCCTCCACAGACTCTGGTACAGTTAATCTAAGAGGTTCAAGTTGCTTGAAACAAGATGCCACAAGCAGACATCGACCGTCTCATTTTGTCGATGCCTAGACGTGTACTCATTTACAAATTCGACAAACGCATTATTTTTTCAAAAATTAATTTTACTAAAATTTCTTGCAAATCTCATCGTTTCATTCTTGATGTAAATTCATTACCAAAAAGTGAAGTCCAAAAAACTATTTCTTCTGGGTGTAACACTTCAAATGTCACTGAGTAAGCATGCTTCATAAGTGTAGTGACTATTTCTTCTGGGTGTAACACTTCAAATGTCACTGAGTAAGCATGCTTCATAAGTGTAGTGTAGTTTATTAGTAGCGGCAATGTGAGAAATCAGATATTCCATACAATATCCAAACAATCTGCAAAATGCCCAAATCACCAATGAATCGGTGCAATGACTGCTGTTTTAGTCACTTAGCGAATTCACTAATGATTCTTCGACAGTTTGAGGAATGTCGCCTAATGTTGGCAACCACTTTATCCAAAAATTTGTTTTTCAGTGACAATTTCATTGCAGTTGGTACAAAACTAATAAATAATTATAATTACAAAAGTCTATCTGATTTAATAATATATTAGACCTCAAGGGCAGTAAGCATAACTTTTTGTAGTCGATAACGCAGTTTAAAAAAACGAGAGCAAAGCCTCTATTTTTTCAACTACTTGAAAAAACAAGAGGGCATTAATCTATTTACGCCCCGGGCTTAGGTACCACCTTTCGTAAGCAGCGTCGTTGTTTCTATGACAATCATTCCATAGGCAGTAATTTTTGCTTACTGTTGCTATTAGTAAAGCATTAAAATGACATGCTTACAAGACAGTTAATTTTGTCTAAAATTTATAACATTATCGTAGTCTAAGCGCAAGATAATAAAAAAATTCCGAGGTTCAAAGATCTGAATTATATAGTTTCAACTCAATTTTTGGACATTCAGTTAAACAAAAATCGATTTTAAAGCCTTATTTTATTAAGAAAGAATTAAAAATTTATAACAAAAAGCAACATAGCATGACAGAGAAGAGTATTTACATTGAGGTAATAACAAGACTGGAGTAAGGCTAAGCAAAGAAGTATGGTGACAACATATTGGTAGGCAAAACATTAAAAGTGGTGTATTTACTGTGTTAAAAGTGGTATTTGCATTTAGACAAGTGTTAAAATCGCTAAAATTTGCATATTTCTAAATAATTTTCTATATAGGAAGCGTTTTAAACAATTTTAGATAATATGATTTCAGATAAATTAAATATTAATTTATAAAGTATGAGTGTTGTATGCATGCACAATAAAGGTCTGGCGCTCATATGTTTACTAAATTAAAATAAAAATTTATTTTCTTGCCTTATTATTCCTGTATTTTCAAAAATTCAACGTTCTTACCTACCAGCAAGTGATTTGCTCTCTCACACACATTTAATCTGTGTATTATACATCTCTCTCTCGTATACTATGTTGTCACCGCAGCTCGCTTCGGTATACACGAGGCTTAATCCAGTCTTATTATTAGATCTATGAGTATCTAATTTAACATGTCAAAAACATTTTTTTTTTGGTAAATAAATAACAAGACTTGTTATGGAACTATAAATAACAAGACAAGTTATGGAACTATCAAAACCATGTTTCCAACAAAAAAAAATAAATCCGCTAGATATTGTAAACGTAGGTGTCATAAATGCCTAAACCAAAAGCTACCCTCCAAGGTACCTGAAGAGACAGACGGCAATCGAACCAACTTTCATTCTTGAAAAAATTTACGGTTTTTTGTGAACCTATTAGAAACAAAAGGTTTACTGTAAAAATTAGAATTTAAAGAAAACCAAAGTTATTCAAAAATATTTGTAATAGCACCTAGCATATCAAAATATACTACTCGCAAGTGAAATCCGAACACCTTGAAATTGCAATTATTTAAGGATAATATTTTGGGAAAATGAAAGAATGTGTACACCCAAGCATTCATTTTATTAAAATTGCCTCCAATTTATCAGTAATGAGTGTGTGCCCCGTGTTGTTCTATACACTCTTGTATACGTCGAGGCATGCTTGCGATTTGATTATTTATGAATTCCTGGGGTATAGCGTCCCTTGCTTCTTGTACTGCAACCCGGAGTTCATCTAAAGTTGTTGGAGCACGGAGTAAATCACGGATATAGCGACCCATCCAATCCCACACTTTTTCTATTGGCGATAAATCAGGAGATCTTGGTGGCCAAGGCAATACCGTAATATTCTCCGATTCCAAAAAGCATCGAGAAACACGAGCAATATGAGGGCATGCGTTGTCTTGCTGGAAAATTCCGCCTTCGATGCTTCTTACATAAGGAACAACAATTGGCTCTAGCACATCATTTACATAGCGCTCAGCTGTCATGTTGCCACGAATGATTAATAAACGGGACCTACTACCAAATGCAATGGCACCCCAAATCATCACACCAAGAGTGCGGTGTACGTGGCGTTCAATAGCCAGATCGAGACGACGACGTTCACCACGCATCCGTCTGATCCGTTGACGACCATCGTGGCCTCCCAAACAAAATCGGGATTCATCCGAAAACGCAATATGATACCATTCATCATTCCATTGTTACCGTTCAACACAGCAGTCACGACGTTGACGATGATGATTTTCCGTCAGCGGGAGCGCCAAGTGTGGACGGTAAGATCTCAGGCCCATGGTGCGCAGTCTGTAGGATACGGTGCGGAGTTGAATTGGCCTTCCTACTGCTGCAAACCATTCATCAGCCACAGACCGTGTAGTGCGGCGTCGGTCCCTTAGAGCCATTAGTCGCAGAAGACGATCTTCGCGTTGGGTAGTTCTTCTAATAGCCCCTGTTCCTCTAGCACGCTGTATCCGTCTTTCCTCCGCCCATGCCCGCCATGCATTCACCACACTTGACACACCGCGCCCCACAGCAGCAGCAATCTCGCGGAATGAAGCACCACGTTCGCGCTGCCCCACAATGCGACCCCTTTCAAATCCGGAAAGCTAGGAAAAATTTGCATTTTGCCTTCTATGGGGCATTTCTGCATCGGGTAGCTTCTAATACTATCTTTTTCCGAGTGATAAAGCCGTATTACAATCCAAAAAACTATCATTTTTGCCATTAAGGTTTTGCGGTAAAGTTTTTACAAACACCCTTATACGCTGTTCAATTGTTACAAAAATTTAATCGTTTGCTTTTCAAGGCCTCTTATATAAACCCCTACAATTTCATCGTTCAACAATCATTTTTTCTAGGAGTTCGGATTTCACTTGCGAGTAGTATACCTTGGTGACAAAAAAATTATTAAAATTAATTAATGCCTAATTAATAAAATGATATCAAATTTCTGAACACCCTGTATAATTAATTAAAGTAGGGTGAAATACAAATTAATCAAAATCAATATTAATTCAAGTACTTATTTGTACTTAAATGCGAGAGTAATTTTAAATATTAGTATTTGCATTGTAGCTCCATGCGGTAAACCAAATATGTAAGTACTTGAATAAACATAACGTTCAGCAATATTGTCTCATACGAGAATATATTCCTAAAAATCAATATTGATAACTAATTTATAAGCACTAATTAATAAATTTTTGTATCTCGCTTTAAAATAACAGAAACAGACATTAAAATTAGTAGGAAGGGTATAAAATTTCAGAAAAAATTAATTTCAAACAGCCGAACTCACTCATTTACTGCAAGTGAAATATGTCAAAGTTCAAGGTTTTATAAACTTTTAAAATTTTAATCTCGAACTTAATAAAACGCTATAAGGGTTTAATGGAGTGTATAATTTCAAACAACTGATTAAAAAGCCAACGTTTTATTGGAAATAAAAAATACATAATTATTTAATCAATTTTCTTCTTTGGAATGTCCTCCTTTGGCTGAACTTTCGAAAACGCAACGATCCAGAAACACAACCAATTGGAAATAAAAATGCTAGTAACGACGCTAAAGAGCCAATTTCCATAAATCATGGAATCCACTACACTGAAAACAATTGCCTGTTGCGTTGCTGCTATACCCCTATAAAAATTATCCTCGATTTTTTCACCAGGAAACATGACATACGTGTAAATTAACACAGTGGCTGTAAGCACGACTAGAGGATGGGCCACCAACCAAATAATTTTTTTAATAGCAGAATACAAATTGCATCGCGTAATCCCGATAATTAGTGCTAGCGGTACATAAATAATCGCACAAAATAATGCCAGAGAAAAATTATTCATGGAAACGCAAATTAAAGTCGTTCCTAATTCCAAAAGTGATAAAATATTTAATACGGACATACTCTTTTCACAACCCTTGAAAGGGATAAAGAACGGGATTATTAATAAAATTGTGGATATTCCTATAAAACCGTAAAATAAACAAGAATCTGTTGAGTAGCTGTACTGAACCCCAAGCGTCGTTATTAACTGGGGACTGTTCATTATTAAAACGCCCATAACGTGCGCAATTAAAAATACACAAAGAATTGAAATAAAATTAATAGAGTCCGGATCTGGAGGTTTGTAGTTCTGGACCTCTGCTTTAAATTTCGTTTCCATTTGATTCCAAAAAATGTTCGAATTTTGAGGCTTTGAAATACTGCTCACTTTTTCTTTTATTTTGTCTGTTTTCGGTTTTTCTGATTCTTGATTTTCCTGAAGTTGGCACCAATTGGCGCAAGCTTTAATGAAAAGAGCTCCAGCAATTAAACAAATGGCAGGCATATACAACCCTAAAATTTTGTAATTATTAAAACGTAAATATATATATTTTTTAACATACCAATTGAAATAAATCTTTCTGATGATGGTAATAAATAAAAGAAGAAGCTTTGATGAAAACGCTCTAAAAGATTATTTAAACTGCGGAACATTCCTTCAATAATCCGCCCCATGACTAGAAAACCTGCTTTATTGCCCCCTTTTAGAGGTGTACTTTCAATGGTTAAAGCTTCAATACCAAACCGGTGGTAAAGACCGTGATTCCCGTTTGGAATCTATAACAAAATTCTTGAGCTAGTAATAATGAAGAAGCAAAAAAAAAATAATAATTCAGGTAAGCACTGAAATTTCATTTATTGAATTAAATAAAATTCAGCGTAACTTTAAATACACTTTCAGCCCCTTTTATACAGGGTGAGTCTGTTAAAAGTATATCTTAACTTTTCTCAAAAACTAGTTATCACACCGACTTCAGGGTTTGTCATAGAAAACATTATTTTTTTCTACGTATGTAATTTCTTACAGAATTTTTCTAATATTCCTTCTAATGAATATTAATTAATTAATATGAATTCGCTAAAAAAATATAAAATTTACATTATTTTTAATGTCATTCTAAATGACATGATGTTGAAATATTGTTTTGTGAAAAAATATTTCAAAAAAATTGTAGATAACCGCAAAAAATAATAAGGTTTATTCATTTTGTATGACCTATTTTCAAGCAGCATTGCCAAGTTACTCGACAATATGTTGGCCATCTACCTTTCAGCTTCTTTTTCCCACCCTCTCTCTTAGGAATAATGGCGTTATTAATTAATGTAGAAAAATTTAAAAGAATATAATAATCAATTTTATTTTTATTTGTCGATTTAGTAACAATACTTACTTACAAAAAAAGTGGGTGGGACAAAAAAGCTAAAAGGTAGGTTATCCAATCTATTGTCAAGTAACGGCAATGCTGCTTCAAATAGATCTTACAAAACGAATAAACTTTATTACTTTTTGCGGATATCCAGAATTTTTTTGAAATATTTTTTCACAAAATAATATTAAATAATTTAAAATTTTAAATTTTATATTTTTTTCATGAAATTAATATTATTTAATAAATATTCATTAGAAGAAATATTAGAAATTTTCCGAAAAAATTCATATACGAAGAGAAAAAAACAAAGTTTTTAATTACAAACCCTGAAGTCGGTGTGAAAACTAGTTTTTGAAAAAAGTTAAGATACACTTTTAACAGACTCACCCTGTATAAAAGACTGAAAGTAAAAGATTACAGCCGCAGTCAAATAAAAGCCCTCTCTTTAGTAGCTAAGAACGTAATCTGCTTTCGGCTTAAAGCACATAAAACGTTTTACACAAAATTGTGAGCAAAAACGATTTTTTTTTAAAATTTAGTCAAACATTTAGGTGACACATGATTGTCAAAATTGACCACACAAACATGTAAACTACTTTACGGCCCGCAAACGTGATTTATTTACGTATTAAGAGCTGTGAGAAGGCCATAACGTGCAAGGGAGCTCTTTGAGGCCCGACGAAACAGAGCCTTAAGTCTCCCGCGGTCGCATAACATTTTTCGTCAAACCGATTCATTATTTTAGAAGAAAATCACGCAATTTAAGAAAATTGATTGACACGTTTAGGAGCTAGAATGCGCTAAAGTTAAAAATTAAAATTCGTTTTTTATTAATAACTTTTTAACCAGTTTATCGATTTTAAAAGTGCACATTTTGGTGCTTTATTTTTTAATTAAAAAAAAGTTCCTACGCAACTTTTTCCTAGGAACAGGAAAAAAAAATTACATCACCGATTCTTCTCCTGTTTTCAAAATTACGTATTCTCAAAAACATAATAATTAAATTCTCATAAAAAAATTATTTTCATTTTATATTTTAAAATATTCAAGAAAATTTCTTCCGTTAAAATCTCAAATGGATTTATTTGCTTTAAATGTGATTTTGAACAACAATACTTCAAGTATTTTTTGAATTTAAAAATCTGTTTCACATTTAAGTAAATGCTAAGAATATTTGTCGTTTAAAACGTAAAAAAGATTTTCGGTGATATTGTAACTGTCCCGAGGTATTATCAAGAGAGAATCGCTCAAAAAGCTTTAATATTTAAAACAAATTTAAGAACAAGACCTTATATATTTATTATTTATAACTATAATAAATTAATAGATATTGATACGTATATAAGTGTTTATAATAAATCAGTCAATTGTTTGTTCATTTTCATTGTCCTCATTATTTATTTTCATATCGTTAAAAAAAATAAAAAATTTTAATTTTAATAAAAAAATTTCAGATGTTTTCGAAAATTATTCCCAAGGGAAATATCCGCTTAATCAAACTGCAATTAAAAATGTTATGTAAAAAACTGAAAGCTGCCATTGATCAATATAAATTATGTAACATTTGATGGCCATTTGCAAGTGAATAAATTTTTCGCAACCCTTGCAAAAAAAATTCCCATTTTTGAAGATTTAATTTTATTAATTTTTGTAAAAAAAGCCCCTCCAAGCAAAATGTTCCTAAGCTCCTTGTCAGTAAAATGAAAGTAAAAAATCAGGTTTTAAATTAAAAATTAAATTCCAAAATTGATAATTTTATGCTGTAAGTAATCGAATGATTAAAAATTGTCTCCATTAAAGTTGGTTTTTGCATATAAAAAATTCAAAATTTTAAGCTAAAAATTATTTTACGTCTTTATAGAAAATTTGAGTGGCGTCCGTTACAGCTCCAAATAACAAAAAAAAATGTGAACTGCAAGATAATCACATTTTTAAAAAACTACGTACTGAATTAAAATACATAATGACTGCTTTAACCAAACGTACTAAATTTTCAAATATTGATTACCTATTTTAGAGCTTTTTTATCAATATTACTCAAGTCATAAAATAGAGGTAAAAATCGTGTAGTTTACATTATGCTAAATAAAACATTTTTTTAAAATTTTTAATTAATATAACTGCAATGAGAGTTTTGCATTTTTTTTTGTTTTTGTTTTTTTTTTTCATGTCATGTTAAAGTTAATTGCATATCAATACTTTTACGTAAAATATATGAAAATTGTAAATACAATGTTTTTCTAACGACATGCGGCAGATAAAAACCGCGTAAATTTAACTTGAAATGACTGTTTTACCAATGAAACAAACCGTCACTGAACGTGGGTAGTGTATTATACTCAGCATACTTAAATATTTTTTTTTTTGGCTCTCATGTTATAATTAGACCTACCCCAGTTGCCTGAGTTGAAATCATTGCCAACAAGGTTTGAAATGAGTAAAGCCAGTCCTTCACTGGATCCCTTAAATGTTTATTTGGGCGATTTTTAAAAGTGTGTGGCACCCCCTCTTTCAGCAACATTTTCGCAGCCAAATTAAACAAATCTAAATTAGGTAACTGGCCATTCAAGCCTTCTATTTTAATATCAACTTGAGTAATAGCCGGCTCATGTAATTCTAAATTAATAGCAGCTTGAATAGCGCCTGCTCGGCCTTTAATATCGCCATGGTCTAAAGTGCCATCGGTACCACACGCTACTCCATGGTAAGCCTCTAGCCAAGCTTGTATACCCAACTGTTCGTGTTCAGTAACTAAGAATATTATGTCTTTGGCCCAATACTTTTCCTCTGAAACAACAAATATCAAGAGAAACCCATTAACAGTTTAAGTAACGAACTGTTTGCATATTTTGCAAATGCCAACATTATGGCAATAGAAGGTGCAGTCGTTGCGTGAACACTCAATGGAGGCCTGTATGGCACACTTAAAACCAAAGCTTCAGTACTGGAAGCCCTTGCAGCTCTTAGAATACCATAAACGTTTCTACCAACAAATTTCTACAAAGATAAATTAGTTGTGACAACAATAAAGTAGACTTACTTGAGGCTTTCCCAGAGGATAATTTAGGGTGAAATTATGAGTGTAAGTATCCAAACCAATCTGTTTCATTTTAGCTAAAAGCCAAGGATAAGGTATTGCATCCTCATATTTTTTCATTTCATCCAAAAGCTCGCTGTGGTAAGTTCTTGCAATTGAGTCTTCCCGAAATTCTGATTTAACAAGTCCAGGTAAAAGAGCATTTTCCGAAAAATAAGTTCCTGCGTTCATGGGGGTGTAAGCAAGGGAACAAAACCAACCAATTCCCCCGACATAAAGTAAAACACATAATTTTGTGTAATACTTAAGGAGTGCTTTGGTTAGTTTGCCTTGCCCAGCGCTTGGATCTGTCAATAAACCCATCGCAGCTGAAATTTTAAATAAAAAATTATTAACTGTGTTAATTACTACAAATAATAGCCAATTTACCTCAAATTTACTAATTAGGGGGCCTTTTAACAGTTTTGTTTACATTTGGATAACCTCAAAATCAATTTGACATTTACCCGGTGCCAACATAAGAAAAAAAATTTTGAATTTTGGCGCGTATTTATTGCTTTGTAATTTAAAAATAATTTATTCATCATTTTTAAAAAACACTACTTGTTGTGTAGGTAGGTTGTGGTAAATCCTACAAATAATTAAAGCTACAATTAATTTTTTTATCAATTCAATTTAAATCAATTTTATGATGTTAGGTTGGTGATCCTGAGTGTTTTTTCGGTGGTTTTGAGTTTGCGATCCATTTAAAACTAAAATTACTTTTTAAGTTAAAAAACTAAACAATTACTGCTGAAGGTAATAAAAATTGCAATAGTTTTACATAACCCTAACTCTAACATGGAAAAAAAAATTATAGTTTGTTCCTCATTACAGATTTTAGTGATTTAAAGTATTACAGAATGGTCGAAAGAGGCTGATAATGCATTTTGGAAAGACAGATTAATAGTTTAACTCGTGATAAAACCTAAAAACCAAGGACAGGACAACAAAAGGTTTGCTCAATCCGTGATTTTTATCCACGTGTTCACTGACGTCACTAACAGACCTTTAGCTAAGTAATGCACAATACACCACTCACTACGATTTAATTATTTAATAAAGCATAGTTTAAAAACATTAAAATCTGGCTAAACTTTAATAACAAATATCAAGAAAATGAAACGCTCTCCGGTATATTAATATGAGCTATATAGTTTAAGCAATCCTCTTGGTTCTTATGTACTTTGTCGTCGTGAATAATGTTCTTGTTACAACTCATACAGTAATGTAGTATTTTTGAAAGAAAACTCTGGGATGAATATATAAATAATACTATAATTTCATGTATAAAAATAAAATGTACATATTTTAAAATAGACTCATATGAATAATTATATACATTGGTAAAATATATTATTTTTTCTAATATACATTATGTATAAAAAACTATTTTAACATCATACAGATAGACTTACAACTATGACTAGCTGATTGTACAGCAATGAATTGTTGCAAAATGAGGTAGATTATTTCATTAGTATCGGAAAATGTAAACTGAAAGAATTAGTGTTTCATCGACTTTTCGCTACATTGGATATCACACCTGTTTCATAATAAATTAAATTTAATTGAGCAAAAAGTCGATGAAATATCCAATTTTGTACTTGATCATGTTAAGTGGTGAAAGTACTTTTTACAGATATGCTTGATTGGTAAAAATTTAACAATATCTAATAATTCTCATAGCATAACAATAATATACAATAAAATTGTCAATTGTTTTCAGATGGATTCTAGCACCAGTGATAAATAACTTTGGAAACAATTTAACAAATAAATATATAAATTTACAACACAACATATTTTAAGTTTTTTTTTTTTCAGATCGAAATTATGCCTAATAAAGTTACAATTGCACTCTTGCACAAAATCCTTTTTTTTTTTCGATTATCTCGTTCCACGTAAGTACACCGATTATGTAAAATCTATTGTTCGAAATGTGCAATTTTTTATAATTTCCACTGATAAATTAATCTGTACAATTGTGCAATTGTATTTAGCGAAATAACATTACTTTGTATCAATATAAAATGTAAAATCTCAACAATAATTAAATAAATTTTATTTTGGCAATATTAACACATTAACAAGCTGCCTGACTTTGAAGAAGTTTGAATAAACAATTTTTTACATAGACTAGAAAAGAAATCTGGTCGTTACGTATATACTGGTAACTGGTGAAAATATTGCCAATTGATTAATTTCAGTTGGTAACTAAACATACCATAGAATAATTTACGAACACAATAATGGTATGTATTATGGAGGAGGTGGAGGTTGAAAAGTTTGACTAAACCCTGGCAAAGGTAAATTTTTTTCTTCCGAAGGTTCTAACAGTCTTTGCAATTCAGGATTATTTAAAACACTTTGACCTAGTATTTCTTCGTCAGGGTCAGTTAAACTCTCTGGTATCATTGACGGTTCCCCTATATCCTCCAAAATGGTGCTTCCCAAGTCTTTCAGTTCGTCTTGTGACTCAGTAGAGGGCAAAAACGATAAATTCCCCTCCGAATCAGGCTCTAAAAACCGCGTCAGCGGGTCGAAAGTATCCTGTTGCAATATACTACTAACTTCTTCAAAAGATAAACCAAACTGTTCAGGATTTGAAAGACTTTCGCTTTCGGAAAATTCCGTTTTGATGTCGGGATCAGGTTTAATCACTAATTCTGGCTTGACGATCGTTTCTGGTATCTCACTTTTAATAATGGCAGTTTCAAATTCTTCCGGTGGTACGTTTTTCGAATGTGATTTCTTAATGTGTCTAACTAGATGATCCTTTCGACCGAACCTTTGCGGGCAGAATTGGCATAAAAAATCGCGCATGCCTGTATGTACAACAAGATGTCTTCTCACGTCCTTTTTCGTAAAGAACTTACGCTCACAATGATCACACGTGAATTTCTTTTCGTTGGGGTTCTTAACGGTTCGACTCCCAGCGTGGATTTTTAGATGGTAGAGAATCTCCTCTTTCGTTGAAAACACGCTAGAACATATTTGACACTGCAAGCTGCCTTCTTCTGCCGCGTGGAGAGCTAGATGTTTTCGGTAGCTCATCAAAGAAGTGTACTCCTTTTTGCAGTCGGCTTTTTCGCAAACGTAAACTTTTTTACTGGGACTGTGGACCTTGATGTGGTTTTTCAAATGATCTTTTCGGTGAAAAGTCCGTTCACAAACTGTACAACTAAACGGTTTCCGATCTGAATGAATCAAGACGTGTCTAACTAACTTAAATTTTGAACTAAAAGATTTCTTGCAATGTTCGCATTTGTAGGGTGATGTTCCTGAATGGATCTGTTGGTGTTTGGATAACTTATCTATTGTGGCAAAACTTTTCTGACAGACGGGACACGAGTGACCCTTTGATGATTTCTTTGTCCTTTTTACGCTCAATTTCGGTTTGGCTTTCTGTGTTTGCAATCCTGAGGGTCCCGGTTCGTCTATGCTGAGGAATGTTTTCGGTTTTGGAGTCATGACCGGATGATACAATGTTTGCAAGTTTTCTGAAACGCTTGGGTAATACTTGGTCTGAGTGAAATAGTCTTCAATGTGTGCTTGTTCGAGAGCGCCCATTGCTTGGAAGCTTTCTGGTTTTATTGCTGCTGTTGCTTGGGACAGTGACGGATGGATGTTTATGGCAGCGAACGTTTCGAATTGCGGCAATCGACTGATCATCCCCATTTCGGTGGCTGAAGTGCTAGGCTGTGGCAGTGGAGGTATTACAAGACTTTCAGTTGTTGCTGTTGATGTCGAAGCACTTGCTGCTACTGTTGTTGGTATTGGAGAAACGCTTTCTTGATCTGGATCCAGCTGGCTTCCTTGTACTACCTTTCCGATTTTCGCCTTATCGCCTGGTGTTCCCATGGCGATACCAGTATGGGCAACATCATCTACAAAAAAAAACTATGCGTTAAATATTTTTCCCACGCTAGTTTCACCAATGCAGCACACCTTATTTTTAATACTAGTGAATTTCAAAATTCTAATCAGCCTGAATAATAGAATACTGATAACATTGATAAAGACAATAATCAATTTTCCTAGAATTAACTATTAAATAACGATAACTTTTATACTACATAATTTAAAAAAAAATACAAAGTTTTCATTCAAAAATATCCATTCAGAAACAATGGGCTGATATGTTTTTGGAGAAAATTAACTAACAAAGATTTTTTTACTTTCAAATTCGTTTTCTCAGTTATATAAAAACATTCAAAAATAAAAAATAAAGATCTAGATTTTTTTTAAAGTAACTAGTAGTATAGTTAGTAACAAAATTTTACACAATCATGGTTTACATTGTTACATTGAATTTTTTTGGATATTTTTTTTATATAATTTGTTTAATAAGTATAATGGTATTTCCGGTCAGTACGTTACGAAATCACAACTTCGGGAAATTGAGCTTACAAAATAAATTTATTTATAGTGTATGACAAACACTCGTACTTATCAGTAATTTTTTGTGAAAATAAAAAATGAAATACAGACTAAGCGAAATATTCTCAATTTAGATAAAACTGAAAGAAAACCTTCAAAATGAAGCAATTTGACCAACAAAAACCGTAAAACATGAGCAATAGTAGTGAATTTAATTTTTTATTGTAACGATTTTACCACATTTTGAAACAAAAAAAAACTCAGTATGTAACGAAATACTAAAGATACAATAAACGAAACCATAACACAAAATGGGATAGATAATCTAAAATATTGAAACAGAAGAGGAGAAAAATAAGCAGAATAAATGCACAAGCTAAATATAGATAAAGATAATAAAGAGATTAACAGAAACAAAAAATTAAAACAAAGGTAATTTAAGAGATAGATATATTAAGTATACTCAAAAGTCGATGTAACAACTGTTCATTTAATAAAAGTTGTCAAGTATGCTATGAGATTTTGATAAAAGAAAATGTAACGAAGAAGGGATGTCGGAACTTGATAGCTTCACAGTGCGCGCGCAGTAGTGATTTGTCGTAACTGACAGTACAGCAGCCGAATTAAACTAAGACATACTTCATAATGTTTTTGTTTTTGCATAGCACACTTGACATTTTTTTTAAATGAACACTTGTTAGTACTACCGATAAAAAAAAGAAAAAACGTAGCTTGTAAGATATGAAGTAAAGTGAAAATGCTGATAAGTAAGAAACGTTGATAGCTATCTGTAGGCATGAATGATTTAAATAGGAGGTTAAACAGAAGATATAAATGACCAAAGGAAGGAACATACCAACTTCAAAAATGCTTAGAAAATGGATTTTAAATAGACAATATGTAATTTGAGAAGAAAAACATGAATACACCAGCAGAAATGAAAAATCGGTTATCCATTATTTGTTAACAGATAAAGAGTAAAATGTTATGGAGAAATTTAAACAAGTAGTGACTAATAGGTAACAAGGAGCATAAAGAAAAGAATAATAGTTATATAAAATAAGGCTAGACTGAACCTACTAAAAACCAAATTCTGGCATTTTTTGCTTTCCAATCTTTGATTTATCTTAATGCTTATTTTAATCCATAAAGAAGCGTGTTTTTTAAATCTGCAGCAAGCTTAAATGACACCATCGAAAAAGAAACATGTATTTATTTAAAACAGATGTATTTCTGGTTGTCGGTACAACTAAAATAAAGAGGCAGTTTCGCAAATGCTCCCGGGTCAGACTTATTTCAAACGGTACAATTAAAAAAAAGAGAAGTGAATAAAGAATTCCAAAAAATATAAAAAAAACGGTAAAAAGCTATGTAAATAGCATAAAAGAAGCATGTGACAAAACGAAATTATAAACAAAAAAATAAAAACGACCACATGATAGACAAAACAGATCAGGATATCGGTGAGAAGAATAAAGAAAAACATTTTATAGTAAAAATATTTAAATACAAAACAGCTCACAGAGTATGAACAATACGGGAAAAACAAAAGTAACGTAAAAAAGTGATCAGAAAAAAAAAGAAACAACGAATAAAATTCAAGAGCTGTTCGTACATTTCGAAATATGAAAAACAAGAGACGGAATCACTAGAGACTAGAATAAACATCAAAGAATAGAAAAAAATTTATCACTGAGAAAAAATGATCATAGACAAATGGCAACAATATTTCAAAGAATTACTAAAGGTAAACCTCAAGGTAAACAAATCGACGCCAAATGACATGGAATAATTTTATAGTGTAGCTAAGCTCGAGGAAACTAACTTTTTACTCACATTTCATAAAGAATCAACGAAAAAAAAAAATCTATTGCATTTTCACTTAGCTCCAGCAGTTGCAAAAAAAAAAATCCCCTGCTACTCAACCCTTTTCGAGTGTCGTTTTCAGTCATGTTTACAAGGATTTGGCAGAATGCTGCTAGAAAGAAAGAAAATGCTAGAAAGCGCAAAATGAGTATATACGTTTTATTCTACTATACTTCTACTTTAAAAAACTGTTTGAAAAATTAAAGAGCATGCAAATCTGCAGAAAGATAGTGCCAAAAAATTGTAATTGTGCCAAAAGCAATGTTCTGAAAGTGCCTATTTTAAGCATACATAAAGCAGATATAAATCACTATTTTTAAGAACCAGCCTTTTAACTTAAATAATGTCGGAGTTATAAATTAAAAAGAGAAAACACTGAATTTTCAAGTTTTTCTGGTTTTCTCCATTACTTGTACTAATGAGCTAATCGGGTCGATTCAAAACTTATTTTATTTGCATTTTAGTTCTCTACAATTTGTGTCTCGATTAGTTTTAACTTTACTAACAAAAAAGACAATTTTTTGATTGTAAATCTTTATAACAAATTAAAAAATGATAGTTGTCAGATGGAGAAAGTGAGGAAAGCGATATTAAGAAGAAAAATTTGCGTAAAGGAATAAAGCCATCAAAGATAAGGAAGGACTATAAAAACTCTCAACAAAGCCGTCTCAATTCCACTAAAACCCTATTCCCATAAAAAAATACGTTAATAATTAGCAACTGAGCAATAAGCAACTGAGATAGACTAAACGGCACCTCACGGTACAAATGCGAACTATCAGAGAAGAATGATGTAATCATTTACTAAAAAAATGTTTATTTAAGACCGTATTTGTGTACTTTGCCTGTTTTATGAAGATAAAAACAAAGTAAAATGTATCTTAACAGTAGGTTGTATGTACTTAATCAGTTGTTCGACCGTTTGGAAGTAAAACCAACTTAAACTTAACCTAAATCTGCTGTAAGAATAACATTGTCATTATTATTTTTTTGTTATTTCTATAAGTTAATTCAAATACAATGACTAAATGTTACATTTTAAGTTCTAAACATTATTTTTTAAAAGATTAACCATTTGGATATTTGTAAGGGTATATTTAATTACTGTTCTGGAACGTTGTTGAAAATATCATCAAAATAACGCTCCAAAATTATCATATCAGCTTTTGAATACGCAAATTGTGAATTAAACCACACACACATCTTCATTGTGTTGTTTCAAAAAAAGTTTTTGAAGATTGTCAATGAAATGGAATTGGATCGGAATCAAGTTTATAATGTTGACAAATCCGCTGTCTTCTGGAGGGTTTTACCATCAACAACTTGGGTACATGATAAAGAGAAGTCTGCGCCTGGGAGAAAAGTATCAAAAGACAGAATAACATTCATGCCAAGTTGTAATGCGGCTGGAAATCATAAGCTCGAACTTGTGGTCCTTGAAAAGTCAAAAAATCCACGATCTTTTAAGAGCTGTTTAAGAATTGGTTTAAAAGCAGTTTTATTCCCAAAGTAAAGAAGTATTTAAAAGAAGTTAACAAGAAGCACAAGGCGCTTTTGATAATAGATAATGCTCGGTTGCATTCTATTGAATCAGAAATTAACTTTGATCCAAATTTTAGAGTCTTATTTTTACCACCTAACTGCACTGCTATATTGCAGCCCATGGATCAGAACTTAATGCAAAACATTAAAGTCGTTCATAGAAAAAAAATTTGAACTTCACAATTGATCAAAATGATGATGATATAGTAAAAATATTAAAGAAATTCAATCTAAAAGCCGCTGTTATATTTTTAGATCAAGCATGGCAATAAAAATAACTAAAAAGAATATCCAGAGCAGTTGGTCTGCCTTATGGCCATCAAGAGATGATGATGACGATGAGAAAGAATCTCTTCCACTTGTGGAGCTAAAGAGAAGGCTTAGAGCTAATATTAATAAAAATTTGAACCAAATTAAAGAATCACTTCTCGTCATAGTTCCAACTACTCAAATGACAGACGAAGAAATTAGAATTTGGGCAATTAGTGAAAACGAAGACATCAATGCTGACGCAAATAATGAAGCTATGGAAATAAAACAACAACAGGAAGAAGAAGACGAACATGATGACGAAGAGAGTGAGAATAGGGAAGCTTCTAAGATAAAACACTGTGACGCGAATGAAGCATTTTTAGTATGTATAAAATGGGCCAAAGAAAATCAACTACCAGACACATTGATGATCAAAAAAAATCAAAGAAAACGCTCAGAAAAAATATTTGCAAAATGTTACACAAAAAAAATAATAATAAATTCTTTAAGTGAACTTGCAAAATACGCTTATGTTAGTTTCTGAATGAATTTTTGTTTCTTAATAACAGTATATACATCTTAATTTTGAGTTATAAATCTGATTTAAAAATATTCGCTAATCCGGAAAATCCTTCTAGACTAGAGAAGTTGTACTGTACTTTATCAATTTGTATCTCTGTGCAAAAAACGACCAATCATGATGATTGCCAACTTGTTGACCACGCTGTGGTTAAAGTTGTCATAGTTTTACCACAATATACCTAAATTTGAGATTTTTTTCGCTTACATGTTATAATAAAATTTGTAGATAACTTTTGATTGCCGTATAAAAAATGATGGGAAAACCAAAAATATTTACGACTTTGTCAGCACATGGAGAAATCTGTCAAGTCTGAATAATATTCACATGCTATTTATTTATTTAATTATTTAGATTTTATTACCTCGCACAAATTTTTATGGCAAAAATTACAACTTCTCCGAAAATAAAAAAATCTTGGCAAATTAGCTGTAGTTTATGTAGGTTCTGGAATCAATCAAAAAGTTTCGTTTTATTTCCCATGACCAATCTGTGTACGATTTTTTTATAGGGTACATCTGTTGCATGAAATAAGGTCAAGGAAACCAGATTTTCAACCAACCCTGGCAGATTTTTGTGTTAACTCTTGGGTAAAAATTTGCAACCTTGTGAAGATTAAACAAGTGGAAGTCCTGGCTTTGTGATTGTCCTTGAAAGTCTCATATTGTGCTCAATATTAATAAATTCGATTTCTAATTTATCGCTGCCAAAATGTTTGAACTTCCTGCATTACTGATTTTTTGGCGCTGTCTAACAAATTAGGGAATGTTGAATGAAACAAAATTGGCTCAACTTTCACTTACAGACGATTCAAATTTTGGTTTTTCTCACTAAATGTACTGATCTGAATGTACTTAATGCAAATAGAGCGACGTCTGAGAAAGTGATAGGTTTTGTTGGTCTGGCTTCAATATGGCAAGAGGGAAATGGGACTGTAAGGCCCCGATGGTCCCTTTATTGATAAAAAGATTAAATTTAGCTGTGTGATAATAAAGCATTATCTCTGTCTGTGGAATTTAGGTCGCAAAAACGGATCTAAACCAAAAGTGTACTTTCTATTAAAATGTCAGCTGTCATTGTAGCAACACAAGGAAAAAATTAAATTGGTACTTACAATACTGTGTTATGTACGGCAATCACTATCCAAACACTTTGTAGGACATGAGGAACAGCTTTTTTTACAATGGATATTTTATTTCAACTTACACTGAATAACATTTTTCACAATATTTTATCTTCGATTGCTCTTCGATAATGATTATCATCTGATAAGAGATTGCAACTATTGGTGTCATCAATGCACTTTGATTTTATTACAAGCTGGATATTGTTTTATTCGATTTTCGAGAGCTTTTAGACACAGTTTTATTATTACGAATACACGCAATTATGTAAACACAAACGTCACTGTCAAGAAGCCATATTGAATATTTTAGTTATTATTTTATCAAGGTGAATGGAGAATCAGATGGTTTTTAGGTTGGTAGCCCTAGTAAATTATGAAATTCCCCCTTATCTTCAGGTTTTTTAAACGCATTTTATAGAAAATATTAACATTCAATTCTATCTTAATCCTCGGAATTAAACCTAAATTCACAATAAAAGGATAATTATTTAATTAAACAATTTGTAAAAGTCAGCATTTAATAGATTAAAATTCCCTAATACAATAAATATTTTTTAAACTATAAGAATCTATAAAGCATACTGAAAATTAATGTTAAAAAGTAATCAATTTATAGATATAATAATAGAAATTTGAACTTTACATTTAAATTTATTTCTTAAGAATAGGTACCAGCAGCAGCTCAGCTGATTTTGACGTAAGGGTAAATATACAGTCTGTCCCAGAGTTTTTCTCTGGTGGTAATATACAGTAATAGATCTACAATTCTGCATTTTAAAATAAGACAGTGTGTGTGTGAGTGGGAGTCATAAATTTGCTTATAACTTTTAACATACATTTTAAACATATTCAGTACTAACTTACAGTAGGAACATCGCAAATGAATTAAATAACCTGCGCATAGGCAACACACAATACACAATTTAGATGAAAAGGACAAATATGTTAAATTATGGGAGAGACGTCTTAATTCCCCAATGTGTTGTTTGTTTTGTCCAGTAAACTCCTATTTAATTAAGTAGAGATGAAGTAGAGTTATTATCTGCGCCCTTTTCCTTTTCCTTTGCCCTTGCCCGAAGTCGGATTGCTTTGTACTTGATCGCCCCCGGATCTATTCTGTCTTGTCTTCAATTTCGGGATCATTTCACAAAGATGTAACATAAGGCTTTCCCTCGTTGGGAAATCTTTGTTTGTTGGAGTACCGTCGTTGTTTTTCAATTGAACCCGAATACGACCGCGATATAAAAGTTCTTTACTGCGTTCTCGACTGTACAGTTTATTTTCAACCCCTACTTTGAGACCAGCAGCCACAAGAACATCCCTCATTTCCTGATGGGTAGGATTTTCCACACACTTTTCTTTCGGAACTCGACGTCCTTGAGCAATTGTCCTTTTGCTGTTTATATAGGCCGGATAAATACAAACCCATCTTTCAGGGTCCATGTGGTTCTTATCGGAGCTCCACTGCATAAGGGGAGCTGAACTTGTAGACTGCATGGTTTATGCACTTTTTTAAACAACGCACAGAGATTTAAAACAAAATTTAAGAGCGAATTGAGGTTATGTTAATTCTTTAACTATCTCACTTACAGCTGGACAAAATATACTCAGTGACATTAGGAGTGTTACACTCAGAAGGATTAATTTTTTGAAAGTGATTTTTTCGCAACAGAATGAGTAAGTTTAAAGTTAGTTATACTAAAAGTATTTAGAAATGATTGTAGGGTCGTAGGAGCCTGTGGAAATAATGAAAGATGTTAAAAGACAAATAATTTTAGCTAATTGCGCTGGTGTATTACTGGTTGCCTGTTAATTGAGCGCGTAAAAATTTTATGGCATTTTGATTCTTTGAAATTGTAGAATAAAAAATTTATATGCAATTTTAGCACTTATAATAAATCGTAAGTTTAAACGTATAACATAGAAACTTGTGAGTGTTAAAAATGTGGAAATGAGAATCTTATTTATTAATGAAAATTGATTTTTCAAAATATGTATTTAAAAGAAACAAGTCTTGGAGATGATAACCTAGTGGATGAAGCCTGAACCGAATGATTTACAGAACAACGAATTCAGGACTCATTGTCTCCAAAGTCTTGGAAATCACAACAAACGTTGAAAATGCCCTCCGCCATTATGCAAGCAAATTTGGACTCGTCTTCGCATGTTCCAAAAATTTTTGGAGCATTTGGTGACTTATGCTTTGACACCAGTGTTTTATGGATGCTTCCAGTTTCTCCAACGTCTCGGGCTGGTGAGAAAATACAAAAATACATTATTCTTTAAAGACCCAAATATATATTGAGAAATCCTAAGTTGTAAAATCAGGTGATCGAGCGGGCCAATTGATCTCCTGTTCCTCGACTGATAATTCTATTGCCAAAAGTTTTATGCAAAAATTCAAAATTACTCTCGCGGTGTGTGCAGTTGCTCTACCTTGCTAAAAATAATCATTTTGCAGTTTGTCGTTGTTTAATTGGTTCAAAAATGGTTGCAATGTTGGACGTCAATACCAATCGGCATTAGTTGTGTCTTGAAAAAAAATGAGCCCAATGAGTCTTCTTCTAGATACGGACAGTTAATTAGCGGTTTGGCTAGTCGTGCTAGCCATCTTAGCAGCGCGGCAAATTCGTGATATCGAAAATATTCATAACTTCCTACGATCCTACTGTGGTAGGGTTGTTTTTTAGGAAAAATAAACTTTTACTTTACTTTAGACTTAAGGGAAAATCTTAAGGGATGTTATTAATATAAGTCCTATGCGGTTCCTAATCCACAAAGCTAATAAATTTATATTTTGAACGTAGGCCTTCCCTGGGGTTTAATATTATAAAAATACCAACCCGGGGGTCGGGAATCAAGTGCTTTAGGGGTAAGGGGTGCAGTCTAATATCTTTACCATCAATTAAAAACAAGACTTAGTTTTTAAATTAAATACAAAATATATTAAAAGATATTTAGTTAATACAACAAAATAATTAATGATATAATTTTGATAAAATCTTAAATATTAATATAAAATTCAAGTAAAACTTTAATTCATAAACGAAACAAGACATAAACACTACATTAATCTTTAAATACGAAATTAAACCATAATATAAAAATCTAAAACACGTAAAAATACCTTCAAATTATGACAAACAAAAGAAAAGGTTTTTAAACTTTTTAACACGATCTATAGCAATTTTCTTACTTTAATGATTACAATAATTTAGATCCAGTAACGTTCAATTTATGACAAAAACAAACACTTGGAAACTAGTGAGTATCAATCATTACTTTCCATAAAACTGAATTTATACTAAAGCACATTTTATCTGTTTTAAAATTCAAAGCGGTTACATAGACAATAAAAACTATAAGTTTCGAAATTAATAAAAGAATGACTAATCAACTACGACTTAGCAATTAATCTGACAATAAATAAACGAATTCAAAAACAAGTAAACCAAGTTAATTCTACTTTAAATTAATCGTTCTTTTATTTCGATCAATTTCATTGAATATTACTTTACTCTAACAAATATTAAAACTGAAAATAACCTTAAGTGAAGAGGAGGATATGCGTTCGGATACGTGACAAAATATGCAAATTCATTACTTGGACTCAAATTTAGAATGAACAAACTCAAATTTACTTTAACACAGTTCCAATATCAACTCTCAATTAATAGTTATAAAACTAATTCTTTCTTTCAAAGTTCAAGGGTCATGAGTGGTTAAAAATCAAATAATTTCTCTATGAAACAAAATTCTCTTTTAAAATTAATTTCCAATTAATTTTCAGTAAACAAAACCTCTTTTAACTTTTAAAACTCACATTACCAATAACTTTTTATTCCAAAATCAAATATTCAACTCAAAAACGTTCAGATGCAAATCCAGTCCCAAAACAATTACATATTCAACGACCTTTTAGAAAAACTGTAACTAATTCCCAAAAATTCCGTGAATAAGTTACTTAAAGCCATTTCACAAATCAGAATAAAAATCATTTTAGCTTCTAAAGCCATAGTTAAAATTTTGAATTACAAAAACATCGGTTCAAGTCAAACAATTTTTGGACTTACGGCTATCACCAGGTGACACTTGGGCTCAGATGACTTTTGGACTGGCTTCCATTGTACTCACACACTTTTGAACTTTTTTTAATTATTTAAAACAATTAAGGAGAAGTGCACATATTAACCACACTTGGAGGTCTATTGTTATCCCACTTTTGGGTGGAAGCTTTTATATCATCTCAAACAAGGCCACACGTGGGATACCGCGTCATTGTGACCATGTAGACTTATTTTTGAACGTGATGAACTCAATTTTTCTTTGTTTGACTAAATTCGTCATCTGACTTTGAGGAGTCATTTCATTGAAAAAATCATAAACTTATTTTTTGTGAACTAGCCTTGCTTTAAAACAAAGAACTGCGCGACCCTATAAAAAAATTTGACCATGTTAAACTCATAAAAGTCTGGGTCGCTTTCGCATGACGCATTCCTTTGTTCTCTGGTTGATATGGAAATTTTATATTTAAAAATAATTCACCACAATGTAATGAATTTTTAAAGATTTTAAACAGGGTAGTTTTTCTACCCCACCACACTACAATCGTTTATAAACACGTAGTAGTAACTATTATAACGGTTTATCTTTGACAGTTTTTGCGAAAAAAAGGGTTAACCATGTAGTTTTTGTTAAGAAAAAGGCTTATCAAGTTATCACAGCTGATAAGTAGAAGTATTTGCAGTTGTTGTGTAGTTGTTCATTACTTGGTTTAACAGTAACAAAACGTCTTCATTTTGTCCAAAGGCATTAACAATATCAGCATCTTAGCAAATTCGCCAGAGGTAGAATTATGGCCTTTTGAAAAGTTGGCTTGTTTTATCGCAAAATTACCTGCTGTGTTGATTCTACTGCAATGACGGTGATGCGGGTGTTTCGGGTGTGGACAGAAGAAAGTAGCTCTTCGAGACCGTTTTGCTACTACGCGACTACTCGGTGACCAATGGTACATATATGTATATAAATACACTATGCTCACATTAAAAATGTAATATTAATACATTTAATACCGAATATTTGGCTCTCTAACTTGTAAAACTTCACGAATTGTTCGTGCCGCACTTCAAGTGATGTTTTTAACTGATCCCGAGGGAACTGTAACCTGTAACCAAAAACCCGGCAAAAACTCGTTTCTCTTCTACTGATCTCCCACACATGCTCTATGGAATCCAAGTCTGACAAGCGTGAAGGGAGAACAACAGATTCAAATCTATTGTTTTAAATTCCAAGTCGCCGCCTAAAATTGTTACGTTTAGACAGTTTGTAGAAAACTGATTGCATAATTGTTTTAGGCAATAATGTTACACTGAAATGTTTTCTAAGTAGCGGAGGGATTGGAGTATGTTTCTATAGCAATCGATTTTTATTGAAATGCACTGTATTGTCAAAAAAAAGATAAACAACAAAGTAACCAATATTTAATTTCAAAATTACAACAAATACCTATAATTGTTTTTTTAACGATGAATATAGAAGCATTGTTTTATTTTTTGTCTTAATCTATTTTAAAACTACATATTCTACATTAAATAGCCCAGAATGTCTGTAATTTATTTTCTACGAACTTTTTACACGATGTAGGTATTTATCTCATAAAATCATGTTGTGTTGTAGTGTAGTGCTAGCCTCTTTCAATTTAACACGATATGTATGTACGTTCTATAACTTCTATATTTATTTTAATATTGCATTATTGCCTAAACCAACTATGTTATCAATTATTTGGAAAGTGTCTAAATATGATGATACAAAGCGGCGACCTCTACACCTTTAAACATTTCTGCTGTGCAATGTGGTTGAAAATTATTATCAATTAAAACAAAGTTGTGTTAGTTGTTTTACTAAGAGCAGCATGAAAATTTGCAACAATGATGTTTAAGATGTCAGTAGCAAATTATCTGACTGTTGATTTTTTGTTGACAAACATACAAGTTGGTATCTATGAACACCGATTTCTCTTCACACCATTACTGATTTCTTTTGAAAAGGAACAGTCCCCTGTGTAAATTGTTGCTGATACCTTTCTCCAGCCATCTTTCACATCTCAAAACGCCTAATATTACTTCTGAAATTTTTAAATACGTATCACCATTTTAAAAAAGCTATGTAATTTTTTTTTATAGAAAGTAGTTTGAAATAAGCGTTTTTTTTATTATTACTTTTTTATTTGGTATAATTTTTTTCCACCGAGGCATTTTTTAATTTCGGAAACTTCGGAAAATACTATATGTCTGATCGTGTAAATAGGTTGCATAAGGCAGCAAATTGGAACTCAATACAATTAATTTGGAACTGGGAACTCTACACAAATAAGAGGGCGCATTATTGTGATGGAAAAGAACTTTTTTTGTACAGATGTGGTCGTTTTTTTATTTAATTTGACATCAAAACGTGTCAGCAGGCAGCATAATATTGGGCAGTTTTTCCCTTTTCTAGATTGTCAATGAAAATTACGCTTTTAGAGTCTGAAAAGCTTAGGGAAAAACTTTATTAGACGACATAACAGTTTTTGCTTTTTTATGAGCACGCTCATCAGAAAACGTTTGCTGTTTTGACTGTATTTTCGCTTCTAAAGTATAATAATTCAGGTTTTACTTATAGTGACAAAACGACGCAGAAATTCTATTGAATTACGTTGAAACATAGTCAAACAATTATTTGGTCAGCATAAACCAAAGGCAGCACCTATCTTGCAGATAACTTTTTTATATTTAAATGTTCATGCAAAAGACTGAATACCTACTTATTGTTAGTTGAAACTTTATTAACTATCTTACGCATTTGTAGTCGTAAATCGCTATTTACAAGAATACGGACTTTATTAATGATTTATGGGGTTGTTACAGTAAATGAGGCTCCGCGCGCTTAGCATCTTCCGACTCATATGACCAATTTTAAAATAAGAAAACCATTTACAAATTATAGCATAAGACGGAGCAGATTTATTATATTTTTACAACTTTTCCTCAGTTTTTTAATGGTTTTTCCATGTTACTTTACATTTTTTCTTATTTTTATAAAACAACAAAAACACATTTTTTTTAAATTGTAAAACGCGAACTACCTGATAGATTCGCACGGAATTTTGGAAGCAGTTTTCTAAAATATAATAAAAGCCAAAAAAAATATCGCAGTAACAAAAGTTCTATCAATAGTCAAAAACTCACTCTTCCTTCAAACCACTTTTTAATTGTTGTTGTTAGTACGTCGATTTGAAGAGAAATACTAGTATGAATTTTATGAATAAAGTTAACATTTATTTGGCTTTGGTGTCACATTGAAGTCAGTACATATCGTACAAATATAACATTATTAACAATGAATATGATATAGTTACATAATATGTTTAGCAACAAAAAATATACTCACTTTAACGATTAACGATAAAGCTAAGGTTAGGCACATATATATACATTTATATATTGTAAAAAATTGGAATGCGGCAAATTTCAAATACTATTTTATAAACCTGACTCATAATATTAAACATATAACAAACAAGGGTATACCTAAAAATACAAAATTTCACATTCCAATGCAGGGAAGATGGACGTTTTCTCTTTTTTCTTAAAAGCTTGAAGCACCCAAATTTTGAGGTTTTTTGTATAAAAAATGTGTTTGATCCAAAGGGTAAATCAGCTAATTTAATTATAACAATTTGAAGATTTTTGTATATAACAATTTACTGTATAAAAAAACTCGAATCGTCGTTCCAATCATCGATGATGGGCCCGAAAGAATCATTAAAAAATTGATCGATTTCTTTGTACATGTGGATGAGAGATTTCTTGGAAAAGTCGTGACGCTCGTCAGGATATACCTATAATAACAAATAAAAAATATCTTGGCTAAAATATGTGTTAGTAAATGTACCAGCTGCTGGAATAACACTTCTTGTTCTATTAAAGCCCTTGAAAACAATAACGAATGTTGAGGAGTAACGGAAGTATCAGCCGAACCATGAATGAGCAAAAACCTTCGCTCATTTAAGTTACCAGCTCTCACAGTCAAATCCGCATTTTCATAATCCTGTAGATGTTTCGACGGTATTCCCAAATATTTTTCCGTAAAATAAGAATCTGTAAAATGTTTTATTAACGTCAAAAACCAACTTACATAAAGCCTTACTGTGGTATCTCCAGTTCGTTATAGGTGAAATACTGACAGAACAATTAATAACTTGATTAAAATCTTGAAGCAGCATCATTGTTGCAACATATCCCCCGTATCCTTTTCCAACAGTACAGATTTTACTCCTGTCAATAAATTTAAAAGTATCTCTCAAATAAGTCAAGACAGCCAATTGGTCTTGCACTTCAACTGATCCAATTTTGTGTTGAATCTCTCTCCTCATTCTAACTCCTTGAAATCCTGATCCTCGTGCATCAATCATAGCTGCAATATAATTCCGAGTACTTGCGAGATACCACGGCCAGGATAATTCCCATTTTTGTGAAACGGTCTGAGAGGAGGGAGAAGCATCACTGCAAAGAATTGAGTAGTGTTACACAAAATACGAAAAGAATATTCGGGAATATACGAGCAGGATCTGGATTACTGTAAGAGTGCATAAATAAGCAACAGGCGTGTCATTGGAATTAGAGAGTCGAGTAGATGAAATTACGTTGTGTTGCGTCCAAGAGAAAATAGCTGATAAAGAAAGCGGCAAAGAATTAGTGAGATTTATCTGTTATTGTGTGGCTATCAGCTCTAAATTGTTGTGACGAGGTGCAGCTAGTGGTAACATCTCTCACAATCAGTAGAATGCAAGTTATTTAGTGTATATAAAATGTATCAAATCAATTAATGACTAATAAACATTAAATTAATTAAAATCGTAAAATTGTTAAAATTATGGACTCTACTCGTATAATAATAGCACTAGAGGTAACAGTGACCAGGTGACTAGGTGAAGGAGCACGGGAGTTTTGAATGTTTTTATACAAAAATTCCACTTGGATTTATAATTTTATAATAAAACTTGCTTTACGGACTATGGACGCCAAAATGAAAGGACATAATGAAGAAATAACAAAAAGAGACGAAAAACAATTTAAGGAGAAAAAGCCCAATAAAAAAATGAGAAAAAAAGAGCGACGCCAACAAGAAATCGAGGTAAAAAAGAAGAAGAAGAATAATAACATAAGCAAGAACCATAGAGATTATAAACACGTTGAAAAAAAAAGGTTCAAACGAAGAAGGAGAGGTATTTGTACTACAATTGAATCAGAAAGAGAAACACAACGTAAAAACAACTTTCAAAGTCAATCCCTCTCAAACACAAAGTAAAAACAACTTTCAAAGTCAAACAAGACATTAAACATCTGGTGAAGCAAAAAGTTGGTATGGTTAAACCAGAAGGCAAAAGGTCGGCAAAGGTAAAATTCAAAATAAAATGCTACATAAAGTTGAGAAGTAATTCAAAACTAATTCAAGGACAGGCCTCTAACGAAAAAGACGGGTTTTAAGGAAAGGGGCTGTGATTACCTTTATGTGTTTTTCGAAAACAAAATAAAACGACTGTGGTGCAATGGAAGAGGTCCTGGAAAAAGGTTATGGTCGAGGTTAAAGCCGAGTATAGAGTGTTATTGAAATTCTTGAGGAATTTGTTACCGATATTGAACGGTCGGCCATAGAGACCTCGAAGAAATTTTAAAGAAAGTGATGCTGTGAAATTTTAAAGATAGTCTATAAGACACTAAAAGACATCGTCCTTAACTTGAGGTCTTTAAAAATGTGGTGGTCCGTCTACGGCGGCAGCGTCAAAAGAAGAGTATGGTAGCCGAAACTGGTATCAATAAAACCCAAAAGTGTCAGCATAGAGGACGCAATGTTTAAAGACTAATCAGGAATTATTTTTATAAATATTATTGCATATACATTCAATAGCTCCTGCTCTGCTGGTAGGAGAGTGATTCTTAAGTCACTCTGCCGGATTATAAGCGAAAGAAATTGCAATGTTTTGGTCCTACAAGAGGAACTAGGAAGCACAAGCAGAGTGACTTAGAAATCACTCTCCAACTAACAGAGCAGAAACTATTGAATGTTTTCAAACTGTCAATTGTATTGTTAAAAAGCTTGAGAAGTAAGAATACACACAACCAGAAGAAATACGAAGAAGAAATAAAGAAGTAACTAACAAAAAGGGTTGAACACTTATAGTAGCAGTGATAACTATTGTTAAAGTTACAGCTAGTAACACGTCCTGTTCAGTTGGGACGATCAGATTTAGATGAAAGTGACACTGATTTAAAAATTGAATTAAAAGAGTGGCTAACAAAAGGAATTAGACAACAGTGGAAAGCGATAGTGGTAGAAATGGGAGTCATTTTGGGTTTTGTGACATAGACTAATTTAAAAACAGGAGTTTTTAGATGACATGTTTTAGCAATTATCGTAAAAAATCTTGTGCAAAGAAGTTACCTACTTCGAAAATGATAGTATGACCCGATATTTAAACTATATAGGTACCTACTCATGATTCAATTAAACTTAGCAGTGCAGTAAGGAAACCGTTAATTTTTTTTTAAAATTCGAAATAAAAACTAAATCTACGTTATGTGAAAGTAAACTCGCTTTTCTTTCATCCGAAAAAAGAAGATATCAATGACAATATCTATGTAATACCTCATAAGTATACAGGAAAAAATCTCTACTTGACGTATCGGTCATCGTAAGAAAGTACTAGCAGTTAAGCTTGTTTGTAAAAGGCATGATTGTTGGTCCACAAATAGGGAAAATTTTAGTTAAACGACCTTTAACCGGTCCTATCCCACATGAACTAGAGAACGTCAAGAATAAAGCCAAAGAAGGAGAGGACCCCAAGAAGAACAAATTAAGCCCAAAAACGTCGCTTTTTCATTATCGCAACAAGAGAACGATTTTCACTACTAATTGCAGACTAGTGGTTTGGTAAAGAAAGTCGTCTTATAACACTTCAAACTGTTGGCATAAGCTCATTTAGGTCGTTATCATATCGACTTATCTTGCTACCTCTCACACTAGAACACAACGATAAATCTTTGGAGTTTTGTAGATAAAGACTCTCTGGCACCTGGAATGAGAGTCTGTAGTATTTAGTGACCACTGTGTTTGGAAATGTATGATTCCTAGGGCTTGTTTGACCTTTTTCTTCTTTTTTTAAGAAGTTATTGCCACAATTTTTTTTGCCTTGATCATCTCGATTTCTCGACCTATCGACCATTGAGTATCTGTGGGATATTGTAGCAAGAAGACTGACAAATTTGCCACACTTTCCTCAAACACCGAAAGCTCTGCGATATCAAAAGTAGGTCGCTTAAGATACCATTCTATAAGTAATCATAGATAATTTCGTAGAGGAGCTCTGACATGTCAGAGAGTGTTTTAACAACAGTTTTAACGACCACCCATTATTAAATATATCTTAAAAACAAGTTTTTTATTTGATAATTTAATCGATCATTAGGAATGATCCGATTTCTTATTTTATACCCATGACTTAATTATAGTTAGCAGTATTAGAAGAAAACCGCTTATTTTTTTAATAAAGATATAAATTGAATCAAAAGCTACATTATCTAGAACGTTAAAAAATGCGCTTTTTTGGTTCAGCTGCAATAAGAATATTTGTATATGTCTTGGGTATAAAGATAAAAATTAGAGAAAACTTGTAAGTAGTGCAACATTTGTATCCAGTTTGGTATAAAATTTCTTACTTCTTCTTATTGATGCTATTTTTATGTCACTAACGGGATTAACAAAAAATCATTTACCGATGAGCATCAATCAGAGCAATCACGGGTTTAACATTTGTAAAAAAATTGGCGAGCGACTTTAAGCTTGTAACCAGCGAAGACGCATTGTCTGCTATTTCATTCTCGGCGGCACAAAGGACTTAGCCCAACATTTAGCAGATTTAGAAAGAAAACCTTAGAAAGAGATAATGACATTGGATTATATAGTTGAAAAACAAAAAGATATAAGCCACAGGTGATGTACTGGACTTGGAGATTCGGATAGTGTTGAACCCGAAAAAGAAAATCGTTTAAGAGAGCGGTAAGGAATTAATGAGAGTATGATTATTAGGTTGTTACTGTGTTTGAATTAACTAATTAAACAATGATCAGAAATAGAACCTACAGACTGACATAAAATTGCTGGAGTAAAGGACTTTGTAATGGAAATATATTTTTTTAATATTATTTGCTTCGGATTACTTACACCAAAAGAATGAGCGGGAAAGTAACTTCTTCATACTCTCGTAAGATCGGCGGTAGATACAGCCTGACTTGAGCTTTGTACCCATCTTCGATTTCAACTTGTATCGTTTTGATTTGTGGCGCTGATAGATTTTTGACTTTTCTCTTTAGTTTAACACTAGCATCTAGCACTGCAAGTCTTGTATTTGTGGCAGTTTCTACTAGAAAAACTACAGGAATGTTTGGTCCCAGACACTCTTGAATGTAGTATTTGTAATTTTTGCTGAAAATAATGTTATTGAAGTCGCACGCGTAATTAACAAGTAGCGAGTTATTGATCATTGTTTCATTCATGTAATCTTGAAAATAGATGTAAGTCATGTTGGGATCGATTCGTGGTTGACAAGTCATGCAAGTCCATTGTTGAGAAGAATTAGTATCGCCGATTTTGAAGAGGTGGCGAACGCCCGGAGCGTTTTCATTTGTCGCCAAGGCATATCTGAAATCACATCAGTCAAAAGTGGCAAGAATAAAATCACTTTTACATTAGGTTTTTTTGTTCGTCCCACGCGAGTATTCGACTGAGTTCAAAAGCACCGTGTGTTAGTGGGATCACGTTGTTGTTGAAAAGTAAACAAGCGTGCATATAATGGCCATTATCACCGTCTTTCACTGGAAGTCTCACTAAAGCCTGATTTCCATTATGGGAGAAAACTGGATGAAAAATTCGTTCGGTCCACTCGATGTGTTCTTTTTCGACATGGAACTGGAAACAACTTCAAAGCCGGGTCATTTATCAAAAGCGACTTACATCAGTGCAGTTGTAATTGTTCTGAGGCTTGCATGTTAGTATGACCGAAACGTTCTGATGGCGGTTTAACCAAATTATCGCAACGTTCTGCTCCCCAAGGAAACTGGCACTAGTTATATAACTTCCAATTTCAACACTGTTTGTTGGTTTTAACTCTACGGGGAATAGATACTTCGGTCTTGTTAAATTGACCATCCAGACTGTTACTTCAGGGTTTGGGGTTTCCACCTAGAAACTTACTTAAATTTTTGTTGAAATCTAGAATTTCAAAGCTTACAGTCGGGAATCTGAACGATTTAATTTTCGGATAAGTCACTTTAGGGTTGCCACTATCGTACCAAGGGTATTTGTACTCTCCAACTTGAGTGTCGTTAAATGTAATGTACAGCAAATATAAGCTATTCGGCGAAAACCATACAGTATGTGAAGTTTTGAGTATTTCGTTTTCGTACAACCAGTCCGGAACTCCGTTGTATAACATATTGGGTTTTCCAGTATTGGTTATTCTACAAACTAAATCTTTTTCGACTTTTGGCTTGTAATAAATATCATTGTTGTGGATAAATACGACTCCTGTTCCGTCAGGAGACCATGCAGCATATTGCAGAAATGGAGCTTTGTCGTCGAGTTCTTTCGGAGATAGAGGCTTTCGTAACCTTTAATCGAATAATTAATTGATTTGACCAAATTTGGTAACAAACTTTTTTACCTTGTTGGAATTTCGTAAATGTAATATTTAGCCAAAGTTGTGTATTTATAGATTTTTGTAACTTCGCAAATAAGAAGAACGAATCTTAGATCACTTGAAATTCTGAAATCGACAGCGTCATATTGTCTCTGAAATTTTATTTTAATATATTATTTGATTAATTTTTAAGCTTACAAATGTAGAATTAGTCATAATTATCCTGGTTGTTAAATTATCGGCGTTGTATAAAGTAACTCCTCCATGTTCATCTTTGTAGACAAACTCGGATTCTAGAAAGAAAATATCAAGTCAATTCCAAGATTTCTCTGAGCAGCATAATTCAGATACGTCAATTTTATTAAGTATGCAGAGTTTCAGGAAATTGCCAACTTGTTTTCATGCAGAAAAGTTTGGTATTGACCGAATTTCAGCAGATATCAAAACATCCAAAAATGAGGTCTAACAAAACAAACTGTGAGTCTAAGCAAATAGATTAGAGTTATGATTGATTATGAAAAATATATTAATATATTTTTGGTTTAAATATAAATTAGCTTGTTTATTTTTTACTTTGGTTCATTTATTTTGCTTTTGTAAAAATTTATTGATTAGCAATCAAAAAGCAACGGAAGGTCGCTTCATATGCGTTGATGAATTGCCAAACAAAAATGAAATGGTTATAAAATTTTATTTTAAATTTTGTTGACTGTTTTTTTTTTTTGTTTTTTTAACGATGCAGTATTTTAAACAGTAGACTACATTACCTTCTAAATACGAGCAGGGCTTGATATACCAATTTGATAAAAATTATCTTGAAAAAAATTTAATTTTAGTATACTCTTTTATGTTAGAATGTTAGTTACGTTAAATTGCAAAAGTAAACCTAGTAAAAAAATGTTTTATTTTTACTGTTTTAATTATAAACGGAAATAACATAACAGAAAAAACAAATATAATGTCTATCATATAAATATAAAACGTAAAACATTTCTTTTGAGAAAACTTTTATTAAGAGTTTATTATTTATTTAAATAATCAAAAATAATGCTTTTTGTCATTACCAATTTTATGTTTTCATACTTTCTGGATATTTATTATTTTTAATTTCACAGCTGAAAATAGTCTTTATATTGCCCGTGGTATTACAGAGAAAAGTAAATATAATATTACTACAGGAATAAAACGTAATGTCTTTCAATTTTTCTTGAACAAATATCTACTAAAAGTTGATTACTTTTATGTTAGATTTTTTTAAATAAAAGAATAATCAATTTATTTTTATATTCATTTTGTAGTAAATTCGAAAATATTTTGTGCTTAGAAAAAATACTTTTTCAATAAATATTGTAGAAGTATTAATTACATATCTACGTTTACTTATGTAGAAACAGTTTAATACGTTAGATATAGACTGTTTTTTGTAGTTCTTTTTTGTAAGGCCATTGAAAGAAGTGGAAAGCTATAAAAAAATTTGTTTCAAATTTTTAATCGTTGATATAACTTGTCGGGATGTAACCACTACAGACTACATCAGTTACTTTTGTAAAATATATTTTCAGATGATGATGGTATACCGAAGGCACTCACTAGAAAGATTAAAAATTTTAAAAAAGTAAACCTAAAAATAAAAGATGTAATTTCATAATTCATGTCTCTAAGAAACTATAATAAAACGTATTTGGGTGCTGTTTAAATCACGTTAGCACCCAGTGCTGAAATAAGATATTATAAAACCCAAAATTTTACTTTTTACTTAAAATAAATAAATAAAATGGGTTAAATAAGCAAATTTTATAAAGACCTTGTGTAATATAAAAAACTGTTCTTTTAAATTATTGTGAGCATTTAGTGTTTATAAAACTTTTTCTTTGCGGACGTTTTATAAATTTAAATTCATGCCATAAAACTGGCATTTCGAAACGCGTTTTTTAATATATTATTTAATAAGAAAACCAATCATTTAAAATAAAAGATTTATAGTTTAACAAGTAAAACAAAAAACAAATAAAATTGTAAAAAAATAAGACGATAAACCAAAGGTTGTTATATCAGGTTTTCAGATGTTTTAGAAAAGAATATAAAAAAAAAGGTTTTTGTGATCTAAATGAAGAGAGTAAAATTCTGACTGAGAGAATGAAATTATATTGCTCCTAGACAAAGACGCGGCATCGAGTCTCAAGATGTATTTTCTTGTAAAGATAGTTTTAGATGTAGATATTACGTTTCAAAAGCACTGGTCTTCCTCGAGATATATCGGTAGCTTTGGCGTATGGATGTTTTAAAACACTAATAAACAAATTTGCCGCTTCTCTTGTCAGATAACAAAAAGTTGAGTACAAAAAAGGAAAAGTTTTTTTTTAAGTTTGTCTTACATGCAGCTTTTAATCGTATGATTTGCTTGTAACTACACAGACCGCTACTTTGAACAAATTCCAAAACTGTGCAAAGACTGATCAAGGAGTTGAAAAATTGAGGTTTGTGCAGATAAGGCGTTACGTTTGGACTAGTCTAAAACGATTGGTCGTTGGTTTGTGTGGTTTAACTATTTAGTAGCATTTAGTGTATTTAGTGTAATATTTTGTCGTTTCAAAAAAATTAGAAGGTAACAGGTTGCATGTAGTGTAGACTCCGCTTTAAACCAATTCTAAGTAGTTGAGATAACCCTTAATTAGTATGACCCAAAAATGATTATAAATTGCATTTTTTTAATAGTTGACATTGTACTTCTTTATGTATTAAAGGAAATTTTAATCGAGCAAAACATCAGCATTATATTTTTGAATACAATCACTACCTCATCGTTTTGCAGATCTGCCATATTGTAAGCTAAACTTCTTGCAATATTAGTTGTAATATAAAAAAATAAACCTCTCTGGAAATTCTAAAGTTTTATTTTCTTACTCTCCAATATTTTTATGCACGTTTACTATTCATACTATTCATATCTGCCAAATATTGTACTACTTTATGTACTAAAAGATATTTTGAACGAGCAAAAATATCAGCAATATATTTTTGAACACAACCGTTGCCTCATCGTTTTGCTTTATGTTTGACCTACCGCATTATAAGCGAAACTCTTTTGGAATTTTTTGCTAGAGTTTTATTTTATTAATCTTAAGTGTTTTTATGTTCTTTTACTATTTGATACCTGCCGAAGTCACTGTTATTCAAGGTCTGTACCACACAAACGTTCTTACTTATTATAATGTGAATACTCATAAAATCTGAAACCATGAAACCGTGCTTCTGGCAGATATTGGCTCCTCTTAATGTAGTGGATTAAAATCATCTCAACAGTAATTTATACAGTAATATATTTTCCCACTAAAGGAATCTCATTACAGTTTTGGTTATAGAAATTATTTTGAAACAATCTGTGATTAAAACTGGGAACAAAACAATTTATTAGATTTATTTAGTTTTAGTTACTCCTATATAAAACATACAGGGTGTAACATTGAAAACTTCTACCTCTAATAACTTTTAAATCGGTGAATATAAAAAAATAAGAAACAAACCGTTTCGACAATATCGAGGGGGAAGTAGGATAGGTATGTATTTGGTCTGTAAGTGTTAAACTATTAGCACCCCTTAAAAACATAAATAGGACTATACTATTTGTGATACATCAAATGAAAGGTAAGAACCGGTAAAGTGTGAAGAAAAAAATCGCATTAAAATATCTTTATGATTAACCCCGATATAAAGAAAACAAGTGATGGCCGGATTTTTTTTTCTGCACAATAATTAACCCCTTTCAAGGAAAAGGTACTTGGAGTTGCTAGATGTTATCATAAATCTTCTTATCGTAGATGCAAGTAAAGCAAAACCCACGTTAAACACCGATGAAGTATTTATTCAGCCGGACGGCACACCACCTCATTTTTTTTAGACCTGTGAGGGACTATATAAACAACAGGTACTCAACCAAGTAGATAAGTTGGAGAAGTGGCATTAAATGGGTGGCCAAATCGCCAGATTTTACAGATAATTTAAGTCAATAAATATTATAGCAAAACATCCGTTTATCAATTATTTTATTTCGTACCTCTGTTAATTATGAAAATATTTTGTTGAATTTTTCGTGTCGCATTTTCTCGGTCCTTACCTTTCATTTAATGTATCACAAATGGTATAGTCCTATTTAAGTTTTTGGGGGTTGGGGTGATAATACTTTAATACTTACAGACCAAATAACATACCCATCCTACTTCCCCCTTGATACTGTCGATACGGTTTTTTTCTTATTTTTTTTATCTTCACTTGTTTAAAAGTTATTAATGTATAGCCAAATGTTCAACTTTAATTAAACTAGAAAAGTTTTTTACTCCTGTAATCCCATATTTTCTGTTATCAAACTCTACAACTCTGCTCATTATTTTATTGTTCTCTAGAAAATGTTTTGAGAACATGTTGTTGGAATGTGTAGTTTCTCATAATTTACTAATTTTTATGTACCTACGTAGATTCCAACAGCAATTTGTGTTGATAATAAATCTCTTTAACCTAATTAACAAAACGGAGCATTGTGTTTTGTTTCCAAATCCTCATGATATGATATTTAAATTAACCACAATACCATGATTGACCAGTTTTTGAAAATACAAATTTCGTAACAATTTGATCAAAATTTTATCTGATAAACACAGTAAGAGAAAAACCATGAAGATTCCCAGGCGAAACATTTCTATAAGTAATCGATAACGTTTCTACGGTAACCAGAAACTGTATGTAGATATTTACATCATCAATCTTTGAACGTGAAAATAAGACTGATGATAAATATGTGCTTTTTCTTGTGTTTAAAAAATATTATTAATGACCGACAGCAGCAAGAACTCGGCTAATCTAAAAGGAATTAGCGATTCATTGATTCCAGCCAAGTGCTTCTATTAGTAAAATTGGTCGTAGAAAGTGGTTATGGGGTCAAACGATGCGGTAAAGTATCGGATATTGCGGTTCCCTCAATGTAGTTAATTTTTGATGATGGGCTTTTACCTGTGAGCCAGGTTCCGTTAAACCTGGCCGGGGGTGGAAGCTTACTGAAGATATCTTCTAAGGAAGGTTTGTTGCCTTTAGTCCTAGGCCCTTCTTCAGGCGGTGAGACCAGCACAATACTGAAAACAATTAGGCCGAGAACGGCAACTATCACTAGAAGAGCTATGAAGATGCCTCTCCAATTCCTCTCGCTGGGCGAACTGACGACCAATTCCTGAAATGATAAAATAATAATAATATTTATCTAAAATTGAAGCTTTCACGTCAAATTTACCTCGACATAGGCATAAGGAGCGGCGATTTTAACCCGATTAGAGCTTTTAGAATTAGTCTTAATTGGTTTTTCCTCCGGTTTTGTTTTTGTTTCGACAGTCATTATTGTCGTAAAAAATTGTGCGACACATCAATTTGTATAAAAATATAATTTACTAACGCTAGTATTGCTTTTGATTAACATTTGAGGTTTATATATTTGTAAAAACATTTACAAAAAATACGTCAATTCTACTTATCTAAACATGGCGGTATATCAACAATAAGCACACTTATTATAAACATTCAACATTTAAGACACTTATTTGTTTAAAATATATTAGGAACGGCATTTATTACATGAATATTTGCTTGTTTACGTTTTAACATTTAAAGCACCCTAATTGAACGCTATAACAATAGTTATCAAAATATCGTTAAATTTTTCGTTTGATTCATTCGATTTGTCGGCGAAAATAACGTTACGATGCATACGAAACAACTGAAACACCCAAACTGTACGTTTAATGTAAAGCTCCCGTGGAAAGCCAATAGAAGCCAGATTTACAAAGGCAAAGCAAACTGTTTCCCGCACAAAAACAAATAGATTGTCTTACTGTCTACCAGTTTTCGTCAAATTGTCTACATATAAGCAACTTTTCTATTTTTAGGCCTACTGGTAATTAATAGCCTTTCTTAAGGAAAATTGATAACTTGTTGACTCGCCATCTGCTAAATGTTTAGCTTTCATTAAAAATTTTTCCTCAAGTAGGTGTAATATTCAAAATAAACACCGTCTCCTGTCAATATATTCCCTCTCAATTTATATTCTAATTACAATGAAGGTATTTCCATCACCTTGCCTCAAAGCATAACGATCTTGTTTGAATAATTAAAGCGCTGTTCACATTATGCAAATACAGTCGTTTCGGTTTTGGAAAATTAAACATGAAAATAAATGTCGTCGCTTTGGGTTTGTATGCAGAGAAAAGCTCATCTCAATTCATGAAATCGTCAGCATCAAAATTCGTATTGACGGGAAGCTGAAATTAAGCCGCTCCGGTTAGAAAGCTCGGAAACTGAGCTTTTCAATATCGCCCTCTAATGACTACCGGCAGAACAAACCAGCTTTTGCTTTTGACAAAAGAGGGAGTTCAAGTGCGGGATTTAATATTCTGTATTTTTACTGTTTGAGTAAAAGATAAATTGATAAAAGATGACGTGAGGGTGTATTTTCAGAAGACCGCAATTAAAAAACTCACTACTTAATTAATTAAATTATTGATCCGGAAAGTTGTAAAAAAAGAAATCTCACGAAGTCTTTTAATTAGTTGATTACATGATTATCTCTTAATTAATTATAAACACAAAACCAGAAAATTTATTTTGGAAGGACTTTAAATTTTACGCCCATCTCTTTTAATTGCAAAAGCGATGAAGGGTTAATTGATTTCCTGTGATAATGTTTTTGTTGGGGAGATTAATTGGATATTTTAACCTTTAACAGATTGAAGGATTTTATAATGATATTAGAGAAGAGCTGAAATTTTAATGATGCGAAGGGTTGAGGATCAGCAAGTGGCTTGTAATACATGACATGACACGAAATTAAAAATTTTAAAACATTCGGCTTTGTGGTTGCGTTTCTGCCACTGAAAGAATTTCATTTAATAGCAGTCAGGTAATTTACGCTTATAAGGTAAAGTAATTGCTTAACCAATAATTATTTAAAAAATATGTTAACGTTCTGTTTTTAAACTGATAAAGATAGGATAGAAAATATTTATAAATAAGTTAACAGTGTTTAGTTTTCGGTAAGCTTTAAGCAGTGTGAACTTTGGGAACGTGAAAGGATTTTTTTCACTTTTTTTCTCATTAGGAGGATACGGCACTAAAAGATCCTGCAAATGTTTGCGTGAGGAGCAAACACAAATTTAGACCGCATTATGGGTGCGATGTCTATCACAGGACTAAGAGTTTTCATAAGTATTCGTATAAAACGATTTGCTCTGAGAGATTTTTTTCAACGGAATTTAATACACTGATTTCTGAGCCAAATTTATTTAAAATAAATGTTGTATATTATTTACGAATTTCGCTTAGATATATCAATTTCAAAAATATATGTTTCTGGATATATATCTACCATATCTACAGGGAGTTTCGGCAAATCCCACAGGTGTAGTAATAAGAGAGAATCATACTTTGGCAAATGTTTTTTTTATTTATTTACGTTACAATAAGAAGAAAAAACAAATATATGTAATGTCGTTGGAATAAACAAGTAATGTATATTCACTTGACAAACGCTCTGTCAGTGTCGTTGCTTAACAAAAAATCTTGGCTGATCTAAGCCAATTCCTAAATTTTAATTTCAACTAAACTTCAACGCTTCATGACCTCACTACCTCAGTTAAGTGCAAAGAAAATTTTGTTCTAATTTGAATTGGTCAAGAAAATTAAGAAAATGCTTATTCGCAGTTTATTCATTATTTAAAAATTTGTTTCTAAAATTTTTGTTTAGTAAAATGCATGGCGCATGTTGAAATGTTTTAGAATCACTGACCTAGCAGAGCCTAAATGTTTACTTTAAGACGCCACCCACATTAACTGATTTAAGAAAAAACTTTATTTATTAAGTGCATTAGAGGTCATAAAACAACACAATCAACAGACGACCCATAGCAATGCGGTACGTACTTTTACCGAACACGTGTTAAAGGGTACCACCTGTTTTATGATTCTCAAAATGTTTTTTATGATGTGTTTTATGATTTTATGTGATTTATTATCCTTTTTAGTCATTTTTTTTAATGTGGAACTGTCTAAAGTTAATTGATTATGTTTATTTACATAATTCTACGTATATTGAGAACCAATTATTAAATCATATACCATTACCTAAGAGTTTGTTACTAGATAATATTTATAACTGCGCTTAGATATTTTGTTGACTGTTGATTAGGGCTGTGTCATTACCGTTTTTCTTTAAACAATTTTTTACAAACTTCTAAATATTTCTTTGTATAAAATTGGTGGTTTAAAAATGTTATGAGTTGCCATTAACATTAACTTTTCTACATTTATCCTAACGGTTGTTTTTAACTTTTTACTTTCTTTCTTTACCAAATTATTTAGTCGGTTATTAGGTGATTTAATTTTTTATTCGAACTTTGTGTGAGTTGTATATTTTTTTGTATGGCTTTCTTAAATTCCTATTTTGCTTCTGTAAACATTCTTCTAAGGTTTATTGTTTTTTTCTTTTGGTTTACCTCACCTTTCTTAATCTTTCTTTTATTTTTTGTGGTACGATCGCCTCACTTTCTCTTTTTTTGTTTCGATGTTCGTATTACCATTAATTTAACAGCTTTTTTAGTTTGTTCAATGATTTTTTTTATTTTTTTTTTTGTTTATTTATTTAGATCGCAGAATAACTTTTTACCTTACAATAAAACTTTCTTTTTCATACCGTGTTGACACGAGTTTTTTTTTATTTTATCTTTCAACAATATTTCGAGCAGTGTAACAAATTGACTAAGTTGTGACAATACGTTATAAGTAAAATTTTGTTTATGAAATATAGAAAAAATACTATTACCAGGAAACAATAAGCAGTGATAATGTAGGGAAATAAAAATAAAGAAGCACAGCTTGAAAAAGAGGTCAATAAGAGAAAACCAAAAATGACGTTAATAAAAAATTAACACACTTTGGCAAAACTATAAAAAAAATGGATATAAAAAGCGATTAAAAAAAGAAAACAAGTAAGAATATAAATGCGCAAAAGTGGAACAATGGAAAATATGCCGGCAAAGAACAAAAGAATATTGAAAAACTTTTAAGTGTAACATATTGTTGAGGATATAAGAAGAAAAAAATGATGAAAAAATTTTTATAAAGAGATTCAGAATAGAAAATTATCTGTAGGGGTACAAAAAAATTTAGTGAGTAGCTTAACAGAGAGAGTTTAAGAGAGGTTTAACATTAAATAGTACCTACTAAGTATAAAATCACGATAAACGGGCAGCCATCAGATAAATTTACTGTGACAAAAATTCATTATCGCCGAGTTTATTTAAAGTTATTTAGTTTTAGAAAAAATGGGGAAAGGAAAATCAAAACTAGGAGAACAATTTATGTTTTTTATATATATTTATTTATAACCAACTAGCTTACGCTAATAATAAAGCACTACTGACTAGAAATAAACAGATTGGCCGTAGCTTATAGAAAACTGAAAAACCTAGCGAAAACCAAAAGGTTTATGACTCAACGAAGAGAAAACAAGGTATAAAAGATAAAACAAACAGTTTCTAGTTACAACAAAAGAAACAAAATACGTTTTAACAAGATACAACAAGATACATGGAAAAAATGTAGCTGAGAACTAGTTAAGAAAAAGAAATAAAGAGAAAATGGAAATGTGTAGTTGTGTAGAGACAATGATGTTATAGAGATCATATAAGTGCAAAAAGTATGATGGTTGGGCAGGTCATGTAGTGCGAGTGAATGATAGACCGACAAAACAAGGACTATCTGAAAGAACAACAACAAAAAAAGAGTAAATAAGAGAAAGATCAAAAACGAAATGGCTAGCAGCTACAGAAAAAAACTCGAAAAATTTGGCACAAAATAAGAGAAAATAAAAATGCTATGTAGCAAATTCATGGGCCTATTAGAACTTGATAACTGACTATTTAAAAGCGATTAGAAATGCCTATTGAAAAAGTAACTAAGTGCAAAAGTGAGTACATAGTATACTTATAGTGACATTTTAGTAAAGTTGTGGCCAGTTTGTTGTAGTATTTTTTATGGGCTAATTTCAAGTTGAGATAATACCGGTAGTATCTTTGTTTCTATGCAAAATTAAAATATCTCAGGGCTGTGGTTGTTGTCATGGAAAAGTATTAAAATTTGAGATACTACCGGTAGTATCTCTACTTAAAATTAGCCCATTAATCTTTAACACTTGCAGACAGTAGTAACATAGCAATTGGTTACGAAGACACAATACAATACAAGATACAGACTGAATGATGCAAGTGTTTGGTGTAGTTGGTTGTATTTTTCGATTTATTCGACACACCAAGGAGATCAAGCAAAAAGTTAAAAGATTACAGAGTTCACTCCCGGTGTCGTTATATAACGTCAGCGGATTTTTTGAAAGGGTAAATATCTCTAAGTCAATTCGGGCTGGTCAAATAAGTTGTCAAAAGGAGTAATGATAGACGTTTTGTGAATAGGGTTAGCTTTTCCACTATTCGTGTATGTAGTTTGCTAATTATAATACCAGTCCCGACTACTATTCGTCTATGACTCTGTTTACAATTCCTGCCAGAAAATATTAGCATCATTTATGGATTAATTTCAAGTTAAGTTAATACAGGCAGTATCTTAACTTCTATAAAAAATTAATAAAATTCTGGGTTGTGATTGGTTGTTGCTACGGAAAAGTATTAAAACTTGCGATACTACCTGTAGTATCTCAACTTGGAATTAGCTCATTTGGCATTTAATTAATTACAAATGTTTATGTACATATGTTGTAGAGGACTAGAGAAATAATACTCATGATTAGTAATAGAACGTGTTTGTATAAAATACGAAATAGGGGCTTGATTAATTACTTCTCTCCGTATAAAGGTTAGAATGTAAATTGCAACTGAATGTTTTTTAACACAGAGAAATCTAATAACAACTTAATTAATTATTTAAAAAACAAAAGTAGTGTGTGTTTGTTAAAAAAAAACTCGCAGCAAGCCATGACATTTTTACGTATATCGTACATGACCCTATACAACAACAAAAATTTTATTATTTACGTTATCCATGTATTGTTGGTTGTCTGCTATGCCATTTTACCCTTTAGAAATTATCTTAACCATAACCTAAGAATATCTTCTCTTTTCGCTAAAGCGCGCTTGATCTTGGTGTGTTTTTCTGTGGTTGCCTTTGTGGTATTTTTGTTTTTCAAACATTCTTTATTTTATTTAAAATGTATTTTTGTTTTAATTGTCGAAAAGTGAGGTTATGAAATCTTTCATTTTGACAAGTGTGTAATCAGAGACATACAAAACAATTGTTTTTTAGTTTTGAAACTAGTTTAGAGTAAGCTTGGAAGCACTGTAGTTTTTTTTTAAACACACGATATTTTTAGTACAGAAGTGTATTTTTTTAATGTAACAAGTTTGTTAACTTTTTAATTAACGTTTCAAAGACAACATTGTAATCTGTTTTGTTTATAAAATGGAATTTGATATTTACAAAAAAACAAATGGATGAAAACGATAAACATGAATTTAGTGAAAAAATTAACCTCATGTAATAAGTCGTTGTACAATTTTGTTAAATATCATTAAATAAAAACTTATACAATAAGTATAGATTTTGAGTTAAAAATAAGTACAATTTTAATTTTTTTTAGTTTTTGATGTATACTTATGTAATATTTCATTTTATATAAACGGAACCGTCATCCTAGTTTGTGTTGCATATTTTTGTTTTAAGTGCTTTTAGTGTTTCTAGTAAGAGTAAATTTAATCAGAGCCTAAAGGAGAAACTAATTCAAATAAATAAAGCAGTAGTTTTAAAAGAAAGACTAGCTCAAGTAATTGGTTTTGAATATATGCCAACGTAATCTGATTTGTAAAAGACGTACAAAGCCTGAATAAGAGAAATTCTGACGATTAACAGAAATTGAAAAGTCATTTCGCAAAAGTCGTTTCATTTATTTTAGTCGTGACTGTATCCAGATGGAGGAACATAAAAATTTATATTCAGACAATGCGGAGATTTTATTGTACCTATTTATTCTGTTTTTTGTTTCCATTAAAGCATACCGAATATTGAAAAGCGCTTTAAAAATCACAAAGCTTTATAAATTTTTGATTGTAGTAATTTTCATAAAGAAACAAAATTCAGTTGAAACGTGTCCAGCAAATTGATTTATTGTCTACAAGTAGTAGCTTTGAATTTTCGGCAGCTAAAAATACTTTGAGAAAGTTACCAGACTGTATAACAATTCAAGTGGTAAAGTGGCATTTTGGATGAATTCTATGACCGTCCGGCACGAAACGTTTTAATTGGTTTCGTGCTTTTAGCGTCCGGCAAGGAATTACGAATCGTTTACTCCCCAATACAACTATCGTGATTTCTTATCGATTAGTGCTAATCTCAGAAAAATTACCTCGTTCCGTTGGTCCTTTTTGTTGCATCCATGTCCTCCCGTGCCGGTACTTTGCACGGTGTTCATTATTAAAATCCAGAACCATCAAAAGTCTCTCACTCAATTTATAACGTTGGTACAGTTCATCACATCTAAATTATGAAATTAACTCAACTGAAGGGGTGGAAGTAATGAAATGTAGACACGGCAATACAGTTAACGATATTTTAATATGTATAAAGTGGTAACAGAAATAGCAGAGGGTGCGAATAAAAAATGAGATTTATTCAAAACATGACACTTGCGTGTGGAAGGACTGTTTTACGCACTTATTCCGGAAAATAATTTGGACCAGTACACTACTCAAAAAACTTAATGTCCACTTCAACTACACGCAGTCAGCAACTAAGAGTAGAGTCTTTGATTCTTGTTTCAAGAATAGGGTAGATATCTGCTATGAAAGTGAGTGGGTAAATTCCGGAGATCAAGAAAGGAAAAGGGGCGAGCAAAGAGGAAGCAAACTCACTACACAGACGAAAATACCTGACAAACCAAATTTAGCAAAACGTGGTTTTAACAACAAAATAGATTATATACTATATGTGAATTGCTACTTTCTGAAAAAATTTGAAAACTATTTAATTTAGAACCATGAAAAATTTTAGTATGTCAAGAGTCCTAGAGTTACTTCAATTACATAAAATACAGAAAAAGAAAATTTTAAAATACAGACAGTTACAGTAAATTAGTGACATAAAATATTTGTAGTATATTATATTTATATCAATGGACTAAATTGCATTTTTTAATATCGACAGTGAAAAACTAGAGCTTGAGGGCCTGAAGGGTCTAAAGACTAATTATTTAAAAGATTAAGTACTTTAGTCCTGAGGTATATACGCAATTTTTTGTATAGCCGGAACTAAAGTTGATAAATAAAAAAAGTCACAATACAAATAAATGAATCTATTATCATTTGAAACAACTCTTGTTCTCTCATTTTTTTGACCAGCAGTGCATCTGCTATGAAATGATTTTAAATGTCGATTTTGAATTTCAAAGGATTTTACTCGTAATTGTTACTTTCAGTCACTTGGTACTAAAAGTAGCATTTTAGTCCCTCTCAGTAAATTAGTAGCAAGTTGATACATTTTATTACCGGTAGTAATATATTTGTTGCTAACACAAACATGACGGTAAGCATTACTTACCGTTCTAGAACCGCTTCTAACCGCTAAAATCTTCCTAAAGTACTCAGAAATTTAAAAAAATGTAATATTTTTTCACTAATTGTCAGGGAAGTCATTTCTCGCCCTTCCTTTCGTTGATCTCTAGAGTTTATAGTGGTATGATAGAGGTTTCTTCCCTCTTCTTGATACAAGAATCAAAAAGTGCATCGATGGTTGCTGATACGTAATTGGAGCGAACATTACTTTTTTGCAGTATGTACTTTACAAACAAGACATATAATAATCATTTATCTTGTTTTTGTTGAGAGAAATGCGCTTTGTACAACTTGGGAGTATTTGTTTTAATTAAATTTAAAAGAAATACCAACTTAGAGACTCGCATTAAACTTTTGATTGACAACAATGATAGAATTTTGAAAATAGCCTCCGGGTTGTAATTGCAGGAAGTATTTCAAACTTGCCTGTCATAACGTAAACTGTCTCCCAACAATGCTAATTTTGTTGACTCAAAATACTTCAAGGACCCTCCCTTATTTGCTTCGAAAATTATGCGAATGTGATCAACTCTTCTTAATTGCGGCGACGCTCTGTGGAAATGACAGCTTTACACTTAAGCGACTTGTGTTTATTACGTCTTGTTTCTTAATATTCGCAATTAATTTAGCAAAACTGCTTTAAAGCAGAAATGAAGGTATAAAAGTTCAAGACGGGTGAGTTGCAGTAAATTCCGCGTTTCTGTTCCAGGAATTTATCTTCTGTGCAGCATCTGCAGTAAGACGATCTTGCTTTTTATTTATCTGCATTCAAATATTTATTGTTTTTTAAAAAAATAAATAATTCATGTAACGTCGAAACTTTTCGAGTTATTAATACATTTAAAATTCATCGAAGAAGTGAGTTAGTGTCATAGACGTGTTTGTCTTCTTTTATGCAGACACTTAATATGATTGATAGTACGAGAATAATCAATCAATCAAAGAATACTTTAGCGAAGAGATTCAGAAATAGGGAGAAATTTACCGATCAATTCTCGACCCTAAACAACAAATCTATAATTGTCGGAAAATAACAAGCTGGAAGATTCTCGTTATTTAATTTTCTAAAGTAACTGGAATGTTTTGTCTTAATTAGGCAATCTTTCCTTCAGGCATACGAACAATCTAAAATTCTTTTCTGACTTAAATAAAACGTAAAACAAAAACCAATACAAAAGCGTTAAATGTGTTTACGAAGTTAACGAACCGCGAATTATTTGAGTAATCACCTGTTGTTGTCCATGTCTTAATTAAGGATTAAATTGAATTTGTATGTATTATGACTGTAATGGGTTTTAGTCAGATTTTAATTTGACAAATGGAACAAATTAAATTTAATTTTCAAATACACTATAATAGAACAGACGTAAAATTACTAAATTACTATTTTATTGTACCGCAATTTTATGTTTGCAGGTGGGTGAATTTTATAGGAATTTTATTGTTCCTTCACACACAAGTTATCTGCTATTGTATTTTTAGTTTTTTTATTAAATGTCTAACTAAAAATTACATTTGCGTGCGCTAACTTAAATTTTACAAAACGAAATTAATTTGAAACACGATGCGCAGCTGAGTGTTTCAATATTTCACTACTGTAAAATTGTTAATAACAAGATGTATATTACTATAGTTTTTGGAAAGAACAAAATTTTATTAAAAATATTAAAAATTATTAATTAATTAATTTTTTTTATTAGGCAACAAAAAGACAGTTCGCTGTCCTCAATTCTGAGTTAAAAACATTGTAGAAATCTGTAGGTAATTATTTACAATACTTTTAAATTTAAGTTTTACAGTTAAAATTTTTGTAAAACAGTTTAATAATATTTATGTTTCAACAATTAAAAGTTGTGTAAAATGGAGTTTTAGTAAATACTCTTTCATTTTACAACAAAACATTGTTTTTTAAACGTATCGGAAGCTAAAAATTTGAGCCATTTTTAGGTAAAAATTTTTTATTAATAATTTAGTTGGCTTTTTACCGGTTGTAAAACCACAATAAAAAACCATTTTTGCCTGAGCAAAAAAAACTGTCGCTTTTGTAAATTGTAAAATATTGGTTTATAATGAAGCTGACGGGCTGATTTGCTAACATTTCATTTGATGAAAATTGACGTTTAATTTTCCGAACTGATAAAAGTATTTAGCGTGATAAGTCAAATTTAATATTGTAATTAATTATTTTTCGTGTCAGTTTATATAATAATTATTATGCAGTTCTATACCAATATAAACTTCATTGTTGTTTTAATTTTATTTGTACATTAATTCAATCTATTAAATAAATGAGATAAATGACCAGAAATTCAATGGTAGAGTTGTGTTTATAAATTTAACACAAAATGTGCCTATTTGAGCATCCACTTCTATTTATTTTAATGCGTTTGTTTATTTATTTATTTAAATTTGTGTTTTTAAATATAGAAAAAAGTATTTTTACAGTAGAGTCGCGATAAGGTGAACAATTTGTACAAAACGTGTTTATCTTTAAATTTGTTTGCCTCGTAAAACTAATAAAACAACAAAATAGAATTGTATATGTGTAACATTTATTTAGTTATTTGTTTAATTAAGCAATAAAGCGTGTGATTTAATGCCGTGGCTGGCAATTCAAAGGCAAGTTCGGCCAAGCTTTTGCAGGCAAACAAATCATTAGATCTGCTTTATTGTCATATTGAACATACAATTTTTTCGCCGATCGGCTTCCACATTTTATTAAACGAATTAATTTTTTTATAACAGCTGTTGTTTTAAGCTGTGCATTTTGCAAAACATTCCTAAAATGCACTTATTTAAATTTACTATCGCTTTCGGCTCCCAAAATTTGTAAAAGATTTTCAGTTTATAAAGCTTTTAGCTTATTAAACCGATTTGATTCAATTTTCTTGTAATTAGACTCGGAATTGACTTTTGAACTATTATCTAGTACAAGAAAAACTAATAATTTTTTTATATTGTATTTAATTTTATTTGTTTGTTTCTTAATTTGACACAGTGGAGCAATGTTAATTGCGTTAATAACGCATTAATTTATACCACTGCTGTATTAACTGGCGTGTTATTCATTTACTAAGCGCAGTGAAAGGGTTGAAATACAAGTGCCTAATTAGTAATTAAATATAAATTTAGGAATTTTGTAATGATGGGTAATAACAAAACAACACTGCTGGCTCAATACCAACATTGAAAATTCAGTTCGTAATTGTAATTAAAATTTAACAACAACACACATAAAAACATAAACACCAATGTTATAGAGTAGTAACTACATTTATTTTCAACAAATCTTCTATAATTATTTACCTTATGTTGCACATTAAACGGAAATTATTTAAATTATTTCAAGTCAAAAGTATCTTATAGGTGATAACTGATAAGTTTAGTTAGAAATTTGACATTTTTAATGTCGTTATTAATCTCAACATATGTTAGTTGTATTCGGACTAAATATGTTATAGCCTCAAGTTTTATTGAAGCACAGTTTTAGGTTTTGAAACAAAATCTTTTTGCAAATGCGAAAATAAAAAAAACGGCTCGAATAAAGGTAATACTTTTAGTAAAATAGAGATTCTTACGTTTGATACTTTTTTTGCATTAAATCAAACAATATTGGCCAAAATTATCAGCCAGCCCACATCCGATTAGTGTTTCTGTGTTTATTTATTGTTTGTCAAAGATGTTCATCTTACTACAACTCTACTGTATTTTTTAAGTTCAAAGTTCAAAATTGTTTAATTTTTTTATACCACTGCACTGTATTAATTTTTTATGTAATGCAGTTAAACGCAATTTTTAGCTGTCGAGATATCGATAAAAACATTAAACTTAGATTGCTACAAACAATTACATTATTAATAAGATTGTGACCAAACGTTGAAAAACATTTAGTTGAGTTTTTCCATACAGAAACACTGAAAAATTAGATAAAACAAAGTTCCATAAAATTTAACAAAAAACCAAAAAAAACTTTAAAGTTTTTTTTGATAATAAATTAACTGAAAATAGCATTCAAAAAGTAACTCAATAAGGAAAAACTTAAAACACTCGTTATATCTAACTTAATTTTCTGTTTGACAAGTTAATAGTAATGACGATATTTTCTGTTGTTTGTTTACACATCAGCTTTATTAACGCACTTCAAAGAGTTCGTTAAATATACCTTTTAATGAAACGTTGACATCAACCATATTACAGACCAATAATATGATGACATTTATTATCATAAAATTTTGAAACCAAGTTTTTACAATTTACTAAAGTAAGAACAACGCAAAAATATTATTGTAAACAACTTTTGTTAATAAACTTAATTTTAATTTTTAATTCTTGCTATTACCAACTTTCTCGAAAAATAAAGATTTCTTAATTATTTTTAAAAAATTTGAAAAATAAAAAAAAATGTTCTGAATCTATGCTGAAATGTTTTCAAACTGCGTAAAATTTAATATTCGAAAGGTCAAATACTTTCATAAAATTTAACCTGTTTAGGTACTCTCTAATTTCTTTAAAAGTTATAAAAAAAGTGCAAAATTTGTAATGATGTTTAACTAATTAATTAACTAATCTTTTAAACTGGTCAAATTAATTCCTTGCCTCATTTTACATCAAAAGGAGTAAAATTTAAGACTACTATTAATTTCCTTGTTAATGAAATAAAATCCTTTTCTGAAAGGGTTTTAACGAAACCCCAATTTAAAGTTATAATTAACGCTTTAACCAACATAAATACCAATTATCTTGGATGAAATATTAAAACTACAAAAGTAAAAATTCTAACAAAATTTATGTTCCTGTCTAATCTAGCATCATCAAAAGTTGTCCAAATTAACGACCTTTTGTTATCTCTGCACACGTTAATTAAACCAAATAAAATTCCTGCAGGATTTGTTATTTTTGCCTGTTAACTTTGCTGAATTTGAAAATTTTTGCTATTCGTGTTCCAGCAATTGTACTCCTACAAAGCTCGCAACTAATTATAGTGCTCTAGAATTCCGCGTGCTTAAATGGTGGATGCGACGGGAAATTATGACACTCCATCAATTAAAACAACATGGTCCTCGTAAATTTAACTTATTATCGACACTATCGATGTTATCGTTTTTGGCAGCGCCAGAATCAGATGGCAGTGCTTAAAATTGCGACAAGCTTGTAAAGAAAATCCAGTTTGTTCTTTGGCTCAGTGCCATCCAGAAAAAATACACTGACACAAAAATCGTTTGTTTTGAGAGTAGGACAAGCATAAATTATGTCAAACAAAATTTTGCAGCAGCGATTCGCAATTTGTATTTACACTAAAAGCATAACCGGAGTTTCCGGTGAGCGAAAAAATACCAGACAGGGATAAATGCTCGAAATGTCAACAGGAAACGACCACAAACTTGATCTAAATTCGGCACAAAAGCGCGGGGTTTGAACCATACCAACGAAATTTCTACATTTTATTGCACAAGCACTTCATATTATCACTTGGACACTAGCGCAAATCCCGGGTGCGAGAAGCAGCGTCGAAAGCTCGTGCAATGCGCGAGCTTTCTGAAGCTGCAACGAACACTGCGGTCTGCTGTTGCTGTTGCTACTGCTGCTGTAGGCGTGGTGGCGGTGCTTCGGCTACATTGCGGTACATGCGAACTGAACTAACACCTCCGAGACTCCTAACAATTTAAAACTTATTCATTAAAACACACATGAGTGACTTAATTTTAAGCACACCTAAGTGCGGCAATTGCAACTTTTGTGATTACTTAATTACAGAGGAAAACCACTTGCTCTTAAACAATACACAGTTTAAATCTGATTACTCTAAAAGCAATTACTGTACAGTAAATATTTGTTTGTTTGCGGGTTCGATGGCTGAATAAAAGCCAAATTTTCTTTGGCGGCTTTCCAAAAATATTCATTTCTTATATAAAGTCGCTAATTTCATTTTAAGGCCAGTTATGTTACAATCACGACCAGGTTTATTTTGGAAATAGGTCGAATAAGTATTTTTTGTGTAATTTTAAGCGATGTGTGGTATTAGGAAACTACATAAAGTTATATGACTTTCTCTGCTCGCAAGCTATATGGTTACACTTTTACAGCTTCTGAATTGAAGGGTTTCCGAATAAAATTTTAAGTAAATAGTTGAATTGAAACTTTCTAGACCGTAAAACTAGATTAAAAACGTATAAAACCTGATCAAAGACTTTGTTTGACAAAGTTGTGTGTGATTAGGAAGCTTGAAGGCAATCTGATGATGTATCACCGAGTCAAGTACTTGAATTAAACTGTGTCGGAAATTACCTACATCTCCCACGCATCAACACCTATGCTGAATTTCCTGCATCACAAATCTTGGCGTATATACAAAATTAATTAATATTTGATGAATCCAACAGGATCTGTTTGTTTAAAGGTTACTTGTATAGTAAATAGAGGTGTATTTATTTAATTAGAAACTTTTTGTTGACTTTATTAACTTTGGTTTCATAAAAGACGTCAAGCGTGTAATTAAATAGACCTACGTAGGTAATTATGGTATAAAGTAGTGTCGCACTGAGACATTTTGGAAAATTTAACTGTTAATTACAAATGTCTATTATAAGAGAATTAAATTAATTAATTGTTTACTGCTAAATAGTTTTAGAAAAAACCTACCACTATTTGTTATTTATTGTGCTGTTTGCACAATATATAAAATTATATTTTTTTACTTTACGTCGGTAACAGAGTCCGATTTGGGTGCGGTAATAGCCAATTCCGCATCCAAATTGCGTGCGCCAAGTAGTAGTCCAATTTACTGATTTTGGATTGGTAACACCGAGTAACACGCTATCGCTGGAATGAAACGCCACGTTTCTGTCAGCGATGAGATTATCATAGATGAGATTATAATGATTATAATCGAATAAATTTTGTTGCACTTGATGACAAGCAGTATTCCTCAAAAAAGTGTTTTTGTGTGCGGGTGTCGCAATTAACCTACAAAATCTTCGAAAGTGATGCGGAGAAGCGGCGGTGGACATGCGAAAAACTTCAGCTTTTGAGGTTAAAACAGCTTGAAAATGAAACTTGAAACTAAAATGAAGCTTTTATTTAGCAATTTACAACACCCATTGCATTTGATAATTTACAAGTTATTTGCTAGATGAATGTTTAGCACTTCTTAGTCTGAAATAACGATGAAAGGAATAATTAGTGTGGTACTTTAGGAATAATTTTTCAAAGTTTTTAGAGATTTTTTTTACCGTGCTAATGCCAATTAATTATGACATTTATTACCAACTGTTTCGTATTAACGCAAAAGTCCCTAAAGATTAAATAATTAACTTTTTTACTTAAAAATCACGTAAAACTCGTAAAGTAAAGAAAAAGCACAAAGAACTTGTTTTTTAAAGTCATTGTGGCACTCATTCTTTATAAAAACTTGCGCTCGTTTTATAAACTTGAATTCGTGCCACAACATTGACTTTTCAAAACGCGTTCTTAAATATACTATTTTAACTATCTATTTCAAAAGCATGAGGACAATGTTCTATTAACAGCAACAGTAAGCAACAATTACTGTCGTAAAGAACAAGCCATAAGCAGCCTTAGAGCAGTAAGCACGGGCCATGAAAAGATTAACGCTCTCTAGTTCTTTTCTGGTAGTTGAAAAAATAGTATATGAACCTCGAGACCGTAAGAATTTTTTCTATTCTCGACCGCATGGGAAACGTCAGACATCTTCTGAAAACGAAAACTTAGCTTACGGCCCTTGAGGTCTAATATACTATTTTTAGCAAACCGTGATCAACAAATAGAAACTGATTAGGTTGGCAAATAAAAATTTATAAATTTAGCATATTGTTGGTAATTTATTAGTTGTTTTAATCATATTTTAAATAAATATGCTCATTCCAAATAATTGGGAAAATGTAACAATAACTTTGTTATAATAAAAATATGTGATTTGATTTCTTTACAGAAGCTTACTTATACTCTAGGTTCTCCTTTTTTAATAAGCGTTTATATTGTTAGAAAGTAATGTGAAAAATAGAAAAAAAACAAAAAAAATTATAATTAATTAAATAAATAAACTCAAAGTTTAATGCTAGTCATTTAGATAACTAGTGAGATAAAAGCATTATTTCTCGCGTGTGAAAAATGCAGATGAGGAAGGCGTCGTCTGAGTTCAACAGTAATCACTTTATTTTACTGTTTTACTTAATATTTTATCTACGGCTGTCTTTTCACATAATTTTTGGAAATGAGCTTGGGTATTAAAAATATGAGAACAAACACTTGTATTCTTTGGTATCCAATTGGATTATGTAGTTTCATTGTTTTTGACTGATTAAGCTGATAAACCAAAGAAGAAAGATTAAAGTCGGAACAAACGCAAGTCGTTCTCTTATCGCTTTTGGTAACAAAAAAAAATCTAAATTAATAAATGTACAGGGTGTTTTAATAGCTGTTTGCACAAATTGAACTACAATTACTCTAGATTAGTAAAAGACAAAAACCGATAAAATTATTATTCTGTGGCGCTTCTGTAAAATGTTACAGTTGGTTAAAATTTACAATTATGAGATGTTTTTTTTAATATTTCAACAATTCTTTTTACTCTTGCAGTAAAATTTGGGCAACAATTTTTTTAAATTGTGTTAAACTTTCTTAAATGTAACATTATTTTGTGCTTATATCTCTAAAGAATCTCTTTTAGAATTTTGAGAGATATTATGTAAAAAAGATGCTTTTACTATATTTTGACAAAAAATTTAATTTAAAAATTTTTGTTGTTTACCAAATTTTCATCAAACGCATCATTTTCCAGTAAAAATGAAGAAAATTGATAGATTTCTTAAAGGAGGTTTCACAAATAATGATCAGAAAGCAGGCATAAAAAACATTGTTAACATCTGCAAAAAATATTATCATTAATTTTAATATTACCTTGTTACTTTTGTTTGCACAAAATGCCTTAAACTATATTTTTTAAACTGCCATAATTGGTAAACATTTATCATACTAAAGAAAAATGTTTCTTTCGCCGATCAACGTAAACACCACATTTTAATGACAATTTAAGCGCACGAAAGTATCACATTTATTGACTAAGCAATATGCCATTTTTGCGGACTAAGCAGTAAAGCAGACACTTTAAAACCGTTCACGGTTTTTTAGCTGCCACAAAATCTTAAAGTTAAGTGTCAAAGAGCAAGTTGTTTTGAAAAAGATAAACTAGTGGAATTGGCGAAAAAATTATATTAAAGCAGATTTAATGCCTTGCCTGGCTTTAAAGCCTCGGCTGCGCTTTGCACGTGAGCTGCCAGTCACGGCATTAAATCACATGCTTGAATGCTTAATTAAGCCAACAATTATTCTTTAGTATTTTAAAATCTGACAAAACACAGTTAACTAACAAATGAAAGCAAAACAATTACAAAAATTATAAACAATTATTAGTTTTTATTTTACTGCTTTCTACTTAGTTGTTCTTTTTTAAAGCGCTGTTTGAACAATTTTTTTGTTGTTTTTTTAAATTTTATTCAAAAACAGTACTTTTTTAAAAATTTTGTAAAAGCCAAATAAGTTTTTAAATCAAATTCTCTATCTAAAGATTGTAAAATAAGGTTTTTAGAATAACATTTGTCAAAATTTTTAAAGAAATTTTTCAGAGATTTTAGCGTAAATTAACAATAAACAAATTTATTAAAATTTCAATTAAATATTTTTCTTAATAACGTAAGTATGCTGCTCAAATTTTATTGCAACAAATTACTTTAAAAAAATTTCAATCGTCAATTTTGGTCAGCTGTAAGTTTTCCAGTAGCTTCCCAACAGTATAATTCTGTCGGTTTCCTTCTTTTACTAGTCTAGAGTAATTGTGGTTAAATTTCTGTCAAATAATTTTAAAATAATCTGTACAAGAACTATTTTCAACTTGCTTAAAGATTTGATTGTTATTAAGAAGATTTATTATCCGAATTCCTTTCTTTTAAAGTACTGATGGGTGAAATGTTTATTTTAATATCTTTTCATATAAAAAAGCTATTTGGAGTAGCAGTACTATTTAAAAGATTCTTTTTTTACTAATTTTTAGTAATTTGGCAATTTTTTTTATGCATTTTTACTAAAACTAATTAATTAAATAAAACGTTTCTTGGTCAGATTTATGGACTTTATGAAGCGGAAGTTTTTATAAAAAGTAAGCATAGAGTAAGTGCCCACAAGGAATAAAAAAAATAGAAAAAATTTTAATACAACTACTTTGTTATAATTTGTAGTTTTTGCTATTTTTTTTCTATTTATTTAATGTAATTTTGAAAATTTTGAACTCTGTAATAGCTAATAGGGCACCCAAATGGCTTAAATAAGTTTTATAATAGGTTTCCTAAACCGCAAATTATAAAAAATGACTTTTGTGGCACGAATTTAAGTTTGTAAAAGAAGCAGTAAAGTGCAAGTTTTATATGAAAAAAACTGTTTATGTGAGGGGTCTACAAAAGGAATTCCTTATTTGCAAGGCTCTAGACTGTAGCTCACAAAGTTCTTGCTTAAATCCGCCCCTGTTCTTAATGCAAGAGGGGACTTTGCCTCTTACATTTAATAACAGTCTTTCAAAGAGACAAATATTATTTTTATACATCTTTCACTATCGTCTAGACTCTCTAGACACCCTGAGTTTGAAACAATAGACGTCTAATATAACAAAGTTGGAAGCCTTTAAATTCGCTGTTGTAGACACGAAACCCGAACCATCGTTGTTGATAAAATTGAGTATATATTGCTTTTGTAGTAAACATAGTTTTAAACAGGATTTTGATCTCACGTTTGTTACAAGCATGTGAGTAAAAAGCCCTTTTAAAAGCAGGCTTGATGTTATTTTGAAGTCGTATTTTTATTTGTTGTCTGACGATAATAATTTTCACAAAGGAAAAATGTAAATAAGCTGTAATAAAACAAACATCTACTTTGCTTTTATAAAGTTGTAACAAGTTATGTTTTGTGTATTTTGTTTCAAGAGGCTGAAGTCAACAATGCATTAAAAGTTTCTTGAGTAAATTGAAAATAAGAGATTGAGATAAACAGGTAATGATTACGAAATGTAATACTTCTGAAACATTTTTTAAATGGGTCACTCATGAATTGATTCAAATTATTTCCCCAAAATTGATTCAATAAATGCGAATATATTTCCATACGTAAACAAAATTTACATAATATATTATGCTAAAATGTGTTTTATAAAATGAGAGTTTAGGTCGATTATAGAAGCAAAATTGTAATATTCCAAATATTGCAAAACTTCAACTGTAAAGTGAGAACTAAAGTAATAAGCATTTCGTGTGCTTCTATTTTCCAAAAGAGTGCAAATTGTAGAATACTTGTCCTCGCCAGTTTTAATTACACACGCAGCTTTGAATCTAGCAGTGTAAAGCAGAGGAAATGAAAATGTTAATAAAAATCGAGAGAAAAAAAAAACAAAAACCTAATTAACAAAAAGCATCTCTCATTTTTGATTTGGTTAGAGGATCAAAGACTTAAAAGTTCAATCGAATATCCATCAAATATTTTTCTTTGAAGTGGCAATTTTATTTTTAATTTTTAAAAAGCATCGCAGACTAGAAGAAAAAATTTGTTTAATAAAATTACTAAAAAATATTTCTGGTAGCAGTTAAAAAAACTGAATAAATAATTTGAAACAAAGTGTTAATTGCTGGATAGTATATTGATTAACCAGGATTAAAAAACAATTTTATTATGCAGCGATTTATTCATCGAGATAGATAATATTATGAGAAATAATGTTTAGATGCAAAACTATTTTTTTTTGTAGCGTAACATATAACAAAAATAAGTTTTTGCTGCTAAGATTAGCACATTTATTACTTATTAGTTATCACATAAAAATTAACAGGAAAAATCTTTGCAGTGCAAGTTTTAGCAAAATAACGGTTAATATTTATTATTTTATTTCTTATTTTTTCACTTTCTTTAAGTCACTCGTTTTAAAGTTTTTCTAAATTTTAGTCATTGATTTTTAAATTTTATTAAAGTTTCTTGTTTTTTTAATCATTTTTTTAAATTTTTTTTAGAGAAGAACTTTAATCTACTTTTGTTCTCTTTTTTTCTTTATCTTCTATCAATAATTAAACAAATAATTATTAGAATTAAAAAAAATACACAAACTTTTTATTTGTATTTTGCACATGTGACATTAGAAAAAGAACACTATAAAATCACAACACACAGGTAACGCCAAGGTCACACTCACGAAATTGGCAATATAGTGAAAAGTCATAACGTCATAAATTGATCACATCCATAAATTGCGTTTGGAATGTCATTTTTAACGATTTTGACTTTCTTTATATTCCAAATAATTTGAAGTAAAGATGTTAAAGCACTTTTAATGGTACAAACGTTTTTTTGTTATTCACCAACAGTACTGTTTTTATAAAAAAATTGCCAACTACCCAAAGCAGATTTTGCTTCGATACTTTACGATTTTTTTATTTTCCAAAATTAGTATTTCTGTTTTGACTTGTTCCTTTAATTTTACTGTCACTGCGCAGCTTCGAGTCCGCTTCTGACTGAGAATTTATTTTTTGGCTAAGGAACAAATTGATTATGTTGTGTCAGTGATGTTGTCAGTACTCTTAATGACCTTTCACAGTTTGTGTTAGAAGAAACGTGTTTATTAATTACAAGATAAATTAAATGGAGGGAGAAAATAAATACACTTACTCGCTTGGGAAACAAAAGCTTTGAAAGCTTTACATAAATGAATTATTATTGCGTTGAATATTTACAAAAAATTTAAAAACTATTTAGTATTCTATTACGTGAAAACTAAGGATTAGTTGTTAATTAGCATAAGTAATGTAGGTGATAAAACATATATTAACAATTCATTTGAATTACAAATGTATGTAAATTTTACGGGGAAAATTGTTTTCAAGTTATTTCTGTTTTTAGAGTAACATTTTCAATTTTTGTTTAATTTTAGCAATTGACACAAAAATTAAAAATACAAAAAAACGAGGTGCTACTCTACACTTTTTCATTTATTAAGAATTTCCTCGTTAGCCGTAACAATGAGAATGCGAAAACTAGTACTCTCCAGAGTAAATGATCCAATTAAAGTGAAAAATGATGTTTTTCTTGTATCATTTTCTACTAAGGCTAATAAATGTTGCACGTATCTTTACCAATTTCGAATTGTATAGTATATAATTTCACGCTATACGATTGTCTAGTCGTTTTGGTGTGACATTTTTCTCCATTTTCTGGTTTCAGGAGATTAGGATTCCAACATATTGATCATTTAGCAGACAATATTCATTCGATATTCCAGGCACATTTACAAAAATCTTATCGTTAATTACACCAATTTTCTTTTCTTTGTACTGAAAACGAGATAATATGTTTGAGTGATTGGATTACTGGTTTTTCAGCTCTGGATTTGATCACGTGCAGCTTTCAGAGACTTCAGGTCTTTGCACCGCGCTTTTTTTTCAAGTTTGTGTTTGTTTGCTTTTTTGTTTAATTACTTTTAATCGTATAACAATAAAAATAAGATATTATTTTTTTGTAATAAATTATATAAAATAAAAATTTACATTTTTGATTTAGCTAATTTTATCAAAGTTAGAATTCCTTTGTTGACTAGTGTTATTGGTGCTGTTCCAACCAACTCTCGTGGCAAAGATTTGTCTACTAAATGTTTTTGCTACCAGTTTCAAATGGTTTTGTTGAAACAATATAACTCAGTTTTTTTCATTTCTCCAAGTTTAAGGGTTTCATAATCAAGTCCACAAAAGTCAATGAATTTGCTTTAAGTATATATTTCTGTATATATTAATTCACAAGTAATCTCAGCATTCTTAGCCTTCTCCAATTTTAATAAATTGATTAGGCATTAGAAATTACTTTGTTTAATGTGTATGAAAATTGTTATTAGTAAATAGGTTTGAATTTTGTGGACACGGTTTAAGAAAATTTTATCTGGTTTTTATGGTAGTAAGCCAATTATTACAAAATGTGTTATCAGAATCTTAATGGTATGTGTAATGCAATAAACATTTTTTTTATATTGTAGTTTAATTCTACTATCCCATTTTAAAGTCTCATGTTCATTTTTAAGGATTTGTTGCGATTTTGCTAGAGCCCTTTTTCTCTTTCATTTTGAATCTATAAATTTAGAGCGGGAATTTCATGCTGAATTTTTTTGTAGAGACAGTTTATACTATATTTCAAAAATAGTGGTCGGGCACAAGATATCTTAAGAAATCATAAAATTATTTTGATTTAAAAATTAAAAAATAACTTGTCAAACAATAAAATTTTATTAAATTGCTTTGGTCACATAGAAACCAAAGGACTATAAATAAACAATTTTTTCTACTTTACGTCTGTAACAGAGTTCGATTTGGGTGCGGTAACAGCCATTACCGCACCCAAATTGCGTGCGGTAACAACTAGTGCAATTTAGTGTTTTCAGATTGGTAACACCGTGTAACACGCTATCGCTGAAATGAAACGTTATGTTTCTGTCGCCGTTGAGATTACAGTAATTATATTCGAATAAATTTGCCTTTATTTTGAGCATTTACAACCCCCATAGCATTCGATAATTTACAAGTTATTTGCTAGATGAGTGTATAAATCTGCTTGACTGAATGCTTAACGATGAAATGAAAGGAGTCGCTGAGAACCGCAAATGGAGTGGGAATTTAGAGATAAATGGAGATTTTCCTTACTGTGTTAATGCCAATTGGATTATTCAATCAATAACCGATACGGTAGGTAAAAAAGAACCATTTGTGAGTTACTTACACAGAATTTTAGACAAATTTGAAAACATTTCAAAGTTCAATGACTTCATTGACACTTTAGTGACATTTTTATTACCAACTGTCTCGTATTAACGCAAAAGTCCCTAAAGATTAAATAATTAACTTTTTTACTTAAAAATTACGTAAAACACGTAAAGTAGAAAAAATAGCATAAAGAACTTGTTTTTTAAAGTCATTGTAGCACTCATTCTTTATAAAAACTCGCGCTCGCGCTCGTTTTATAAACTTGAATTCGTGCCACAAAGTTGACTTTTCAAAACGCGTTCTTTAATATACTATTGGCAAACAATAAGTGCTTTCCTGTTAGAATAGGTTAAAAATCTCATGAATTCGAGAGAATCCGTTTTTTTTTGCTATTCTCTTAACTAAAAATTTTAAGCTCTTATTTATCAGTTGGTTATCAACCTTTGTTGTTTGCTGACTGCGCCCTTTGGTTATTTTTTTTTTCGTTTTACCGCTCTCTTTTTTTCTTTTTTTTTAACTGTTTTTTAAGACAATTTTGCGCTGTTCATCTTTTTGCTTATTAACTATAAATAATTTTGTTTATTAATATCGTTTTAAAAGCGTTTGTGTTTCACTTATTTACAAATAGATTTTATAGTTTTAGTTTTCAGTTCATAATCCCATCGCAATAAAAAAAAAATCAACTATTTTTAATCTATTAATTCTGTTGATATTGATAAAATAATATGTTGTTAAAAATGTTTTCAGAACGGAATTATCTATACACGGCCAAGGCGAATTTAACCGAGCTTTTGGCTTTTTAAACTTTAGAATCCTGAACTGATTCTACTAAGATATAATTTTATAAACTTTTTTTTACGTGACAAGCGAGATGACAAGTTCATTTATTCATTGCTAGTATTTTAATATGTTTATACGCAAAACGTACTAAGATTTTTTGCGGCTAATTACTATTTTTAAAACATACTATCGAAAGATTAGTGTTTCTACATAAAGTGTTTCTACAAGAAATTCAACTTGAAACTCCATGATGTAGTTTTTTGTCGTCGTCTCCTGGTCCAATTTAAATTTAGCGCTTAATCTTAAATTTTTGGCGGTAAGTACAGCAATTCTTGATCATTACAAAATATTACATTATAATAATAACGACGCAAAGTTAGCAACAAAAAAGAAAAAGAAATGTTAAATTGGTTCTGATTTAGTATGCAATATTCAGTATGGTTTTAAAAAGATTTGCAATGGTTAGGATGAAAAATACTTCGATAAACAATAATAGTGATAATATAACTTGCTAAGTAAGAAAAACACAAAACAAAAAGAAGAAAACAATTAAGTTAAAGGAGAACATGCTAGTAGAAGATGCAAAAATAAAGAAAGCGATGGATGAAGCAAGCCAACAAGTAAACAGGCAAATAATATTATTACAACAACAAAAAAAAGAAAATAATATATAAAAAATTAATTTTACTTTATGATGACTGGATTTGTTATGAAAATCGGGTTATGAAACCTTGTTAACTATTGTTGGCATTATATACCACTGCTGAAAATAAAAAAGTAGCAATATAAATATAAATGAAAATTTGATAAAAACTTTAAAAAGTTATAGTGAAAAAAAAGCAGGATTCCAAAATATATACGATGAAGTTTTTACATCATAGTTGATGTTTACACAGAATAAATATTGTATAAACTTGAAATGTATCGAAGCCAAATGTTACAAAATAATTTGTTTTGCTTAAATGCTAAGAAAACTCTTTTATTTAGGTACTTTTGGAATAGAAGAGAACAAATAGCGATTGTAAGTAAAGAGTGTGTAAATATTTAAAGGCTGTGGAGGGTTTGAAAAAATTTCTGAAATTTAAAAGAAATTTGTTACTTTTCAATAAAACTGAAAGCTTTAAGTGTTTTTTCAACGCGAGATGTTTTCAACGTTTATATTTTATTTGCATTTGCAAGATTAAAAAAGACACATTTTTAAATACAAATCCCTCAGTTTCAGAAGCAGTTAAATATAAAAAGCATTTTATGATGTAGCTTGAAATGCAAATGACCTCATTATTAGACTACATTTCAAACGTTATCTACTCTAAAAAATTTGACAAATGTCGTAGTAGTTTAAGATCTGAATGTAAAAGGAAAATTACTTTAATAAAAAAGTGAACTAAAGACAAATCTTTTCTACTTTGCTGTTATTTTGCTGATTGTTATTAGTTCTTGAGCAAAGATTGTCGTCGATATTCCTTTAATATTTAATTTACTTTTTAATTTAGAAAAATAAAATAAAATCTAGCTGCAGATTATTATACAAAAAGTAATTAAATATAACTCTCAAATTTATTTTTTAGCATATTCTTACTTTAGTAATTAATTCTAACAACGAAAAATGTGAAAAACGATCCAAAAATCGTAGAATCAAAGCAGATTCATAGAAAAATGAGGTTTATCTATCTAAAATTAATCATTACTGTCACCTTGACACTATCAAATATTTTTGTGCAAAATTTTGTTATAAAATAAGCAAAAAGTCAGTGTTTTTTGATAAAAATATAGTCAGGTACAATCAGTTAAGAAATTTCAATTTAATTCTTATATAGTTTTGACATTTTAAATGACATACAATGCTCAAACATTTTATCTCTCTTTTTCTTATATGGTCAATTAAGATTTTATAACTTTTGGATCACTGGATATATATCAACAAATATTTAAAATCACTATGAACAGTAATTTTTCAATTTGAAATATATAATCTAATTTAAAATAATTATCATTTTATATTAACATAATGAAAATATTTCCAACTTGAAAATTCCATATACATATGTATTTCCAATTAGTCTAAATAATTCAAAATTTCGATCCTGATTAATTTAGCTTATTATGGAACATCGCAATTTACACTAAAAATTCACAAAAATTTTGTTGCTGCAAGAGCAAAAGGCTAAACTTTTAAAAATGCAAAAAATTTCTAAAATAATAACTAAAACTATATTTCATTTTCTAATTAAATATTTATTAATAAGTCAAAACCTAATAATTTTTTTTACAAAATTACTTTTCTGTATAAAGAAATAATTAAATTTTATGCAGCCAGTGTTTGCTATTAATTTGGCTCCACCAGGGCACTTTCATGTTATATGTTCTTTTTATAGACGTCGGGATTTTATTATTACATATTTCTACCACAGCATTATTGGAAGCCTGTTGATTTGTTACATGCGCATTGAATTAGGGATTCTGCGGCACGGTTTCCATGACGACAGCGTCGAGTGGGCGTACCGACGCCACATGCTTTAGGCATCGGGACGCCACCTACAAAACGACCTCGTGCGGCAAGAAGCCGGACTACTGCCGCTCTGAAAAGCTCACTGTTACGCTGCTACAATATTTCTACCATTGTGTTGTAAGTTTTCTGTAAGGAGCGAAGGTAATCAATTATTAAAATTTTGCTAACTTGAGTTTTTGAAATTGTTTTAAATAAAGTAAGCGTTGGTATCGACAGGCTAAATGAACTGTGACTGCAAACGATATTTTTCAATTAAATTTGATTGAAATTTCTTCAAACTTATAAAGATGAATTTGTAATAAAACTTTGAAATGTAAATACAAACTTAAAGTAAGTTTTAATTTAAGTTTTGAAAGTACTTGTAGGTAAAGATTAATATTAATTATTGGTTAATAACGACAGGGCAAACTTTGAAATATTAATTTAGAAATACGCCAAATATTCCTACAAATTGAAACCGAACTTTATAATATCTGAACACACAAAATTATAAGTAAGTTTTCGAAAACAACATAATTCCGATAACATAACATGGTAAAAGCTAAATTTTATAACATAATTTGAAATACTGAATTAATTTAAAAGGGTTTATTATGAAAACATCGTTCTAATAAAAGTTAATACCTTATTTTAATGTGTTTGTATTATGATTAATTTTGGTGCATTATTTAACTAGTTTTAAGCTGTTTTAAATTGCAAATCAAATTGGAAAAGTGCCCAAATTATATGCAAAATTGCACAATGGCTTTTGCTGTGCTTCATTTATCATCTATTTTGTGCTGATGCATGATACTGCGCAATCATCAATGTGGTTTCACACCCAGGTAGAGATAATGACATATTGTACTAGACTCACAAAATGTACTTTATTTACAAATAAAAAGATATGTATTTCGTAATAAGTGGTTATTTTATGTTGAAAAACATTTGCTTAATTATTAAATTAGGTTTAATGTAATTTGAATTTTTTTATTTATTTATTTTTAGACTTTATTAGGCATATGTTTAATAATAAAGAATTAACGTTGAATAAATAATTTAAAAACAGATTTGATTAATTGATATTGATTTTGACATTCAACTGGTGCAAATAGATTGAATTACCACTATTGCATTACATTTATTGCATGTAAAAAATACACAAATAAAAAAAGGATTATTTTATGAATTTGTTTTTGATGGAATTAGAACAAAAAGCTTTACCTAATTACAGTTATTAATAATTTTTTACATATTCCGTATCCTAGCTGATTTGACTAGATTAATAGTATATTTTTACAGAGCGGAAAAGTCTTTTCATGCCGAAACAGCAGCAGTTTCAACGTGATAAAATTAAGTCAACCTAGAGTAAAACCTATCACAAATTAATATAACAAAGCTGTATTCAAATACAAAATAACATTTGATACGTTATTTTAGGAAAAGAATTATTATCCCAATGGAATTTAAAAACTTTGCAAGTCGCTCGAGATCTATAAACATCAAGTATCTAATGTCCAAATTCAGAAAAAAAAACACATCATTGTTACAATATTTGGTATTAATAATAATTATTTATTTTTATCAAAAAAAATTTAATCAAAAATAAATTAAGACGTCTTAGGATCTAATTGAAAGTTCTGTTTTTTTTCTGATTTTTTTTTGTAAAATGGATTAGAATAACTTTATTTTCCAGTTTTTGTCTCTTTACGCCTATCAGATATAAATCGGCGGTCAAAAACGGCCATAAGACTTAGATGCGCACTGACAAGATTTTGAAGTGGGGCACAAACCAGACAGCTCCAATTGTGTGAAAACCATGAAAATTGTTAATTTAATGTTTAGACACGCCAAGAATTTTATACTTTTTAATTTATATTAATAGCATTTGTTACTCTTTTATTTGTATGCATCTTGCGGTAGTCTTAAGTCTTGTGAGTTAAACAGTGGAACTGACTCTTATAAATTCAAAACGACTTTAGCTGCTAATAAAGAATATTATTCGAATAGTCGAGTATACATTTTAAATAAATCCATTTAAAATAAACAGCTCAATCAAAATAAAATTTCTAATTTTTCTTTATGAGTTAACTTCAAATTGAGTTATTACAGAGCTTGGACGAAATGTGGAAACAAAAACGCTGTCCAGTTATTGTAGTCTTAAAAGCCTTAAAATTTAAGATATTACCGATAATAATAATATTATTATCTCAACTTGAAATTGATTTTTTAGTACGTTTTTATATTTCTTAAAAAATGCTCTTTTATGTTAGCCATTTCAAACAAAAATTATGTTGTAGGTTTTTTAAATACTTCAATAATATATTTATTATCTGAAGATGATTATCCTTCATTTGGTTATATATTTCTAGGGTAAAAATTTTTTTTCCATATTATTCGGTTGACACCATATTAAAAAATAATAAAATTTATAATTAAAAGCGTAATTATTGGCATTTTTTTTAGATGCTTCAATTTGAAGAGCTGAGTAAAGTGGACTATTTCTTGAATTTTGTTTTAAATTGTGTAACAATTTTAATTCGATTACTTGCTTATCACTGCTGTTTTCCAATTAGAACTACAATAATTTTCTAAAATTTTGTTGTAAAAATGGCTGCCTGAATCCATTAAATACAGTCTTTTAATAATTTTAATTGTTGGGTGAAATGAGTAAAAAATAATAATTTAGTAACTTTGAGGCTTTAACAAAGATTTTGTTTTGAAGTGTTCTCAGTGTTATTACGTATACAAACAGTTTAACCTTACAGTTTGCGACAAATACCCTTGAAGAATTTTGACAATTTGTCAATTTTTAAAAAATTTTACCCTTAAGTTATATACATTAAAAATTTAGACCTTTTAGGATAACATTTCTTGAATTCTTAGCATCAAAAAATAATCGTTTACTTATGGAACACTCTCGATTGTAAACTTGCTCTACTGTTTTTAGGTCTCACAAGACTTGATTAGAATTTAACTGACCTGTACCCGTATATCAATAATTTGAACAACTATAAAACTACCGATTTTTTATTAAAAACGTAGTGGTTATTGAAATTAAAAGCTAATATCGTTTCGATAAAATTCGAAGGGTAAAACTTACAATTAAATTTTATTTTGGATCGACACACCAAGTAATACCTAAAATTTCCGTATATTCATGACGCATGAGGCCGCATTAAAAGAGGCAGAGCAAGTTCAAAAGCTCATGAGCCGCGAGATGTGCGAAGACGGAGTCTGAAGTTTAAAAACCTAGGAACTTGGTTAAATTCGCCACGGCCGAATAAAGACAATTCCGTTCTGAGAATTAACTTAATATTTTTAATTCAGACAGTTTTTTATAGAACTAAAGCTAAGTGGTAAAACAAAAAAAAAAAAGACGCAGCAGAATAGTCAGCCAACAACAAAGATAGAGAACTAACTGACATGTAGAAACCTAAAATTTTTAGTTAAAAGTATAGTAAGAAAAACAAATTCCCCACTCTCTTTTGTGACTAACAAATATGGAGAACTTACGGATAAGTAGAAGCCCTAAATTTTTAGTTAAGAAAATAGTTAGAAAAACGAGTTCCCTACTCTTCTTGTGACTAGTCTACAACTTTCTTTCTGGCGGTTCATAAAATCTTGAACCTATTCTAGAAACGCAAGACTAGACAAGATGAGAAAGCACGAAATAGAAAGATACCTTAGTGCAACATCTTAAATTTTTGGTGTTCAAAAGTGGTTGTTGCAATATTAAGAGAAACAATTTCGTTTGCATAAAAATAGGTAGAAAGTTGTAGGCAAAATCTTACACATTACACATTAAAATAGAACAAAACTTCCTTCACAACTTGATTCAAAATTAATTGATAGAATCTGGTGTTGTTAGTGTTTCATGCTTTGTTGTTTTGCTCCTAAATGATTCTACTCTACCGAAAGTTTTAAGTAACATGTCAGACACTGTTTTTCCTTAGCAAGTTAGAAATAGAAATAGTAAATACTGTTGACAAATTATACAATTGTATTTATATCACATGTTACAACTGTGAAATACAAGGAATTAACAGTCTTTACTGAAGTGTCAGTCACTTTATAATGACGATTTTTTATTTTTATTTTATTTACTAGAAGCGTATAAATAATTATAAATGTGCAAGGTTTATAAAAGTTTGTTTCTGTGGAAAAACAGCGTAATATCCATACTCAGCTAACTCCTCGTGTGTCAAACTTTTTGCTCGCCCAAAGTCACACGGTTTCAATTCTCATCACGCATTAATTGTGTATTTAATAAACAGTTTAAATTCACTTTTTTATGTTATTTGTGCATGTATATGGAGCAATTGCCTTGTAGATTAGAATCTTGTTCCTTATTACAAACAACAAAATGTGAATTCAGTTTATGACATAAAAGTTTAACTGTCAACTTGATATCTCCAACGATAAACTTTATTGTATTTCCGTTAAGATTTCGAGCGTTCTTAATTAACTTAGGCTTTGCCCAGTTTGAAAACTTTTTGAAAAACTCTCCGATCGACAAAATATTTGAATTGAGTTGTTTGAAACTTACACAAAGTAAAACTTTTTCTTTTTATTCTCTTTAAGAATGCCTTTGTACCTGAATATTAATTTGGTGTATGTTTAAGTGAATAGAGCAACAACTGTTGGAATTAATTAAATAGGGAAACAGTAATCAGGAGAATTTTGGGTTGAATTTGAGTCAAGAGTCGAAATTAAGATTGTTATCGGTGTAAGCAAAGTTTTGTATGGTGGTAAATGAGCGTTTTACAACAAAACTAAATTTCACGATTTTAGCTCTTGCACACGTTAATTCAGCATTCAAGAGTCTTGAAGTGGAAAAGCTTTCATCATCTGAAATTCGCTCATCAAGCGAAACGTGATCTGTTTCGTCGAATAATTCCACTATCAAACTTGAAAAAATTTGTAAACTTCCAACTAGAAAATATGTACCCAAGCATGAAATAAATTTTCCTTTAGATTATATTCGGGGAATTTAGGATTTAGTGCTTTTATTCGCTCGTTCGCCACATGTTTTTGTTGCCTTTTCATAGCTGGAATTTCCACGCTCTTAGTCCGAGGATTTCTAAATTTATCTTAAACGTTAAGTGGATATGAAAAGAATTTTTTGAAATTGTTTCGGTCGAGTGTTTAGATATCTTGCGACTTGCTCAAGTTCAGCTTCGAGAAATGTTAAAGGACGTGATAGTTGCCATGGCGTTAAAGACATTCATTTAAGCCACCAACCCATGTTTAAATTCCCACCTGCAACTTAATCAAATTACCACACGCTAGTGGAAAGAAGCAGGCTGTAAATAATACCGTCGTTTACCGGAAAATATAACCGAGCAAGACGTCGCACTTGTGGTGTTAATAAATCTTGAAAATGTTACTCTAATATAAACTCCAGCACCTTTAATAATAACCTTTTTATTAAGAAATGTTTTACTAAACATAAACTTTTAAAGCATATTTAGGCATTTTTTTATTAACTCTATGTAATTTTTTGTTAAGAAATAATGTTATAAAAATATTTTTCTAAAGCAAATTTAATTAAAAATCGTTTTAGTCGAATTTTCATTGTTTACTCAATACATATCTCTTATTATTGCTTCGGAGGAAGAATTTTTACATTAAAACATTGTTTACGACTCTCTCAGTGTTTAAAAGACATGTTGCAAATTGAACTCTTTTAAAATTTTACACAGACAAATCTCTAATGTTGTGTTACTTAATAATAAATTGGAAAAGTGAAACTTTATACCACAAAGAGATCATCTGAACCTACGAGGCTGCTAGATCAAATATTTCAATACGTTGCATTGTGTCAAGACACAATCATCCTCTATCATCTCTCTTTCTTCTTAACAATATGCTACTTTCAAAAGTATCAACAAACTTTTAATTAATTTTTAAATCACATGTTATGTCAATAAAACGCACGTATTCAGATTGCTAAAATTTAACATGTTTTTTCGTTTTTTTGTTTGATTCTTAAAACGAACCAATCACAAGAGGGTACTTCAAATTTGCAACGCTTGCTATCTCTGGTAAAAAACAGACCATACTTAATAAATTGTTATTTAGTTTTGAATTTATTTAAATCAGTCAGGTATATTGTTTCAAAACAATATTGGCTACTTCACTTTAAAAGCAAGTCGTCTGTTTATTGCTAGTGTAATAAATATTGTATTGTTTCCAAACGCAAGTAATTTATGGTCGTTAGGTCGTTAAACCCTTTGATGCCATCTGAGAAAATCGCCCGGGGCATGCAGATTTGTCACTACTTTTACGTGGATTTGATCTGCTTCAGGCGGTTTTCTCAGATGTTACCGAAGAGTCTAATGACCATAAATTACTTGCGTTTGGTAACAATACAATCTTTATTGCACTAATAATAAACAGATGACGTGTTTTTAAAGTCAGGTATGCCAATATTGGTTTGGAACAGTGACTGAAATTTAATATTTGTATTGATATAATTAGTAATACATGAGCGGTTAATTTTTAAATTATTTATATTATTATCATCTGGCTTCAATTAAGTTTCTATGGAAAATAAATACAACAGAAAGTAAATATTTGTATTTATTAACCGAGGTATTTCGTTTCTTTTGTTTGTTAAAAAAAATCTAGAACATCTGTTTTCAATAAGATAAAATTAGATTTTAATTAAATGATACAGGAATTTATTTGTAAAACTTTTATAAAATCTGTTTAGAAAATTACAGAATAATTAAAAATGTCTAATTTTTTTATGTTTTATGAAAGCTGGATAAGTAAAATATACGAGTATATTTTTTTAAAAAAAGAAATTCTGGAATATGTAAAGAGAAATATTTGCTTTATTCCAGGTATTTTTTTGTTTATGTGAAATACGTATGTACATAGAGACTTGTAAGGTAATATTTTATCCTTTTTCCATAAAATTTTTATGGATAAACTTTGTGGTATTGAGGTTTTAGTACAGCGTAAAAAAGGCATAATAAAAGTTTGTTTCCGTTAAATACTGCTTTTGAAAACATTATCCTTACAGTTAGTGCATGAAGTAAAAAGCCGATTCGGCTAGTAAAGTGCATTTTGTTTGGTTCTAATGAAAAAGTGCAGGCTTTCAATCCGTAATTAACACATAAAAATCGCAATGACTGCGAAAGGCTAGCTTTGAATGTATTGCTGTAAAAGCACGAATGATGCGTTTTTAGGATTTTAACATTTGTAAAAATTTTAAACTGATCCTAGTTATTTTACTGTAAATATAACGTAGGAGTTTGTTATTACTCAAAATTTAAACTTTACCTATACAAAATGTAGATGTCAAAAAAATGTTGCATGTCTTTAGATGCTGCAAACATAAATAGAGGTAAATAACGTATATGTACTATAAAAAAAGTTTTAATGTGCTTTATGAAACCGTATTAAGACAATATCGAATATAAATCAACTACGAAAATAGTCTCTCAAATAATTCCAAATAATGTGGAAAGTAATTCATATATTTTTAGCATTTTTGCTCACCACTTTTGAAATTCATTTCATCAGACGTGTCAATATTAATTTATGAAAGCTTAAATTACACTTTCATAATTAAAAAAAGAGAATTTGTTTTTTCATTTCTGTGATTGTATTAGATACGTTTATTTGTGCTTTAAATAGCTTTATGTAGACAAGATATTTTAATTTTTTTTAACAAGTGTAATTTTTCGACATTCTTAATTTTATATATACAATTAAATAAATGAGACTAATTACGGTTATATAAGGTAGACTTTTAATGAGTCGATAAAGCTTTTTTTGATGGAAAGGAACGTATTAATCAACGCATTCGTATTTAAGTAAAAATAAATGGGTTAAAATTTTGTGGCTTCTAAATTCTTTAATATTAATTTGCACAAACTTTTAGGCTACAAAAAACAAAATTAATCTTAAAATATTTAATTTACTTGCTAATATTTTTTCAATTGAAGGTATGCAAACAGAATACAGTACAAATGTACGAGGGGTGATTTTATATTATCTACCTAGCTATGAAGCAAAAGAGTTAGGAACAAAGTGATAAAGTTTGTTTACTAATCAAAAAACCACCACCTGTTGAATTAGGTTTGTCAAAATTAAATTTACTAGAATTTGACATCGTCAAAATTTTTGGTTATTTTGTCACTTTCCTGTCAAGCTCAAAAGAGTTGAAAATTTTGGTTTTCTATTAAAATAAGAATGTTAAAATGCTACAAACAGTTAGAGATTTGTTCGATCAACAACTACAGCTAACTGTGACATGCTGTTACAATTTAATAAAAGAACAAATTGCAGCTCCAAATGCTTGTCAAATTTAGGTTGATTTCATTTTATGTCATTTTAAAAGTTGTGCCATGTTGCCAGATGTATTTTACGCGAAATTGCGACGTTGGTGGTTTTTTGATAAGTGAACAAACTTTATTTTATTTTTCTACATATGATCCACTAACGGTAACACATTTGTACCAACGTTTTTCCAATAAAGCTATGCTTTCAAAAAAAAATCTTTTGGTAAGTCCTCAAAAAACTGCTCTATCGCTTCTTTCATGTGTTCATCCTCTGAAAAAAGGCGGCCCTTAAATGCTTTTTTAATTTGGGAAAGAGATAATGGTTACAGAGTGCTAAGTCAGGACTGTATAGTGAGTGCATGCTCCATCTCTATAAAACCGCATTCGTCGATTACTTCACAGACTTTGCGAGCTTTGTGGACTTTGCAATTGTTTAGCAGTAAGCAATTTCGGAATCCAACGCGCTGAGACCTTATTCATTCCTAAATCTTCATGCAAAATTTTTAATACTGTAGTTTCTGATATCCCAAAAACCAAAATCACTACTTTGTTGATGTTTCCGTTGGTTTTTGCTTTAACAGGCTTTCCGCATCTTTGGTCATCTTGAATTGATTCCCTGCCTCAACGAAATTGTTTTGACTAAACTTATTGTAAAATAAGACGGCGCATCTTCTCCATACACGTTAATCATCCTTTGGCGAATATCCCTGGGTCCATTTCCTTTCGTTGTCAAGAATTTGATTACGTTTCGATGTTCTAGCTGAATTTAACTCATTTATTGTCAGTTAAAGCAACACGCAAACAACAAAATTTTTGGATGTGAACCGAACTTGGTCAGTAACCGTCAAAATGTTACAGCATCTTGATAGCAGAAATTTGAGTGTGTCGCTTGTTTTCGTCTTGGCTAAGTAGATAATATAAAATTTCCCCTATGTGTCATCGCGCATATATTGTTGGCTTCAAAAAAATCGAGAAATGAAATTTGACCTAATGTGAATTGCAAATTTAATTTGTCAATTAATGTCAATTTATGTCTAAATTGCTGACACAAAAGTGCAGTTTTTTAACCTAAATTTTAAAAAATTGTCCAAAATATAAAAATTTAATAAAATTTGACAGAATTTCTTCTGACAGTTCCTGTTCTTTTTGAAGCCAACTGTATGTAACAATACACCCTCCTCTCGTAAGGACACTACTTTTCGTCACTTGAAATATGTTCTTCTCTTTGTGAGGATTTGAAATTGAAATGAATGTTATCGTAAATCTAAACAGAGACCCCAAATTCCAAAACAAGTCGACAGTAGCAAATATTTTTTATAAAAATGTTATAACTATTGTTATTTTAGTTTTTACTGAAAAAGACTAAACTACTACTTTTAGTTTTCAGGGATTTTAAATGACATTTAAAATGGCATGGAATTTCAAAGTGGCAATTAAAGTCCTTTGGGATTTAAAAGTGACATTTAATATCTCTTGAGATTTAAAATACAGACAAATCCAAATCACAAATAAATTTTTTATTTAACGAAAATATAAAAAATAACGAATATATCTCAGAATTGAAGTGCGTTAATCACTGAAATGATTGGAGCACTCAGGCCCTTTAAGCGCACAAGCACTAAATTTTTAACTCCTGGAATTCAATGCCATGCATTAATCTCTTCATATATGATATACTATGAAAGACTACAAATAACATAAAAAGTAGGTATGGGTCTAGCCTTTAGACAATTTTAGTATTGTACAAACAGAAAAGGTATAAGACGATAAAGACAAATCAAAAATTTAGGATTACGTGTTATACCATTTATAAACGTTATAATGCTATTAAAGATTGTTTTACTATAAATAGATAAACTTAATAATAAATATATAAATAGTGTTAAGTAAAACGATTTGTAGAAAAAAAAATCAACTAAAACTTTGATAAGAGAAAATTCGAAAAGGTTTAATAAGGGATGACGCTAGAATTTCCCCTGACTTATTGTTTACCTTACAAAAAGCATTGACAAATATGAAACAAGTATAAACACTAATAAAACAGTACAGATGCTTAAAGATGAGAAACAATTGACAGCTTCAATTTTTAATTTGAGAAAGATTTCTAAGCGTATATCAAGTATAAATTGTGCGCAAACAGTACAATATTGAATTAGATTTTAATTATTTTTATTAAAACGCAAATTATTCTTAAAATTTTTGTTTTGCTTTATATAAATTTAGTTATGACAAAGCTAAATTTTTGTTAAATATATTTAACTGCCTGTTTGTCATTTTACCGCAAACATTAACTTTTTTCATAGCGTTTCTATTTTTTTATATTTCTAATTTTTTTTATACTGTATAATAGTTTGGTTAGGTCTTTAATAGCCTGCTTTTCCGGGTCTTACAATTTCTTCTGTCTTATCGTTTTGGCTTTTTAACAACTTTTACATACATAGATAAGTAAATAACTATTATTATTTTTTGAATTTATAATTGTTTTTATACGCCCGCGAAACAAGGCGTAATCGTTATCTTTACGACACGAAAGGTTACTAAACAAGAATAACAAATAAAAACGACTTTTTCAGTTTTTATTTAAAAAAACGTGCGAAATAGCCAAATAATTTTATATAAATTTTGTTATAGTTTTCATTAAAATGGGCAGATTTTTTAGTTAAGATAATAAAACAATGCAAAATAAGATAAAACTTTATATGTACAACGAACATAAACGCTACTAATAGCCGTCGAGAATTTAAAAGCACTCCGTCGAACGTCGTGCTTTAAACATTCTCTTGATTATGCTCTTAAAACCTAAGTAACTATTTCGGCTGCTATTATTTTATTATTTTTGGTTATAGAACGCAAGGTGTAAGAAGCAATTTTTATTCAGTTTTACGTAATAATTATTAACATAGGTACAAATTAATAACAAAATTTTGTTGTGGATCGTAATGCATTTAAATCTTGATATCAAATCTGCAATTTCATAAATTATATATTAATAATCTTATTAATAAACCGTCAACAAACAAATCTGTCAAACAGAAATTTTATTTTAGGCGGATGGGCGCTGAAAATCTTTACCTTTTCTTACTTAATTTTTAAACTACATCGAAATAATTTAATAAAATAAAATTGTTTACAAGAATGTTTTTTTTTAATTTAATAAGTTTAAGCTCTGCTAATTTTAAAAGCATTGAACATCAGACTGATGTAATTTTTCATCTTTAGACAAAATTATTCCAAGTTATTAAACTTTCAAGAACTGGAATAAATGTTTATTCAAAGCGGAAACTGAATACTTTTTACAAAAAATTAATTTTATCAAAAAACTTTTAAGTATTAGAAAATACTGTTTAAACACAGTTAGTAGCAAAAATATTCAACATTTTCCTGATTGTAAATTACAATTTCATAAATAATTTATGAATCTTTTTGATGTTAAGAGTTTTAATTTAGACTCTGTTTATTTTATCATTTTTAATAAAGAAGTTGGTGAAGCATACCTAATTTAAAATAAAATGATTTTTTCTTCGATTATTTGAAATATTATCTACTTTGACATTTTAAATAAATGATCTCATTTAGATAACGATTCGCATTTCGCTACAGAAATTCCGCTTAGGTAACTAGGGACAATGTTAGTGGAATTGCAGATAAGGAGAATCACAATTCGTTTTTCCACTGTAATAAATTCAAAGGGATTTAATTGACGTAGTCACCACACATTTAAGTTTACGGCTAGAGAAGCTGTCTCCTTTGTTGAATATCGTTAAGCTTGAAGGTGACACAAGATGATTGATATTTTACGATAATGTGAAACTTTCAGGTATATTAATATGTTATGGTCTTTTAGAGCGTAGATTTTTCGACTCTGAGCTGCCATAAAACCGAGTCTCAACCTCTATGAGCAAATACATTTTGAACGAAACAATTCTCTGGAGGTTTCATGTACCAAATACTCTTTTATCTTTTGCTTTCGGAGAAGTCCACCTAATGCATATTTTAACAGTATAAGATTTTTTTGTTATATATTGTTGAATTTATGTCCTGTCTGGCCCGAGTTCAGTTATTTATTAAAGCTAGTCGTTGAGAATTTTTATTTCCTACCAGAGATAAATTTAATTACTCTCCTAGTAATAATCTCTCAGGAACAGATTTTATATTCCTGAAACTTTTTCCGTCACATTTCAGTCTAAATTGGAACATGATAAGACTATAAATCGATTTTTACGATAAGTCTCAGGATTATTTGCGATGTCGTAATTCAGAGTGTGTCACATGGAATCAAGCAGATGTTGAATCTTATTGGTGCAAGAATTTCAACGAGTCGCACTTATCTGCAACCCTCAGACAAATCGCAAATTGGCGGTTCCTGGTTCACTAAAACCCGTAATTGTCTATCGAACGAAAAAACCTCTGACAGAACTAATTTGGCGCTGTTGGAGTCATTTTGTTTTGACGGGGATATGAAACGCAAGTTTGATGTTTTCGGGATTACAGAAATTTTATTTATGAAACGAGCTTTTTCTGAAACTTGGAGCTTCATGACTAAATTAATTCCACACCATTATCGGCGCGTTACGCCTATTTCTACGTAGATACCAACGTCAATGTTTATACAAGCACCCCACATTAATTTAGCGCGAAAAACTAGCTTTGCTCTTTGGTAAATTAGTTTCGTCGACTTTTGCGAAAAAATCTTGTTGGCGCAATTGACGTGGAATTCAATTAAAATCCGCTAAGTTTAGACAGAGGCGTACTCGGAACATATTTTTAGAGATTTTAGGGCTTTACTGTAAAAATTGTATTATCGGTCTTTTGTAAGTTTTGAGTAGAGTTACTTAGTTAATGCAACAGCAACATACTTTTCCTATATTGTAACAACAATTTTACTAATTGTGAAAGCAGCAATATGAGTATGAATACTGATTTTTAGATTAGTAAATACAAAATTAACATTTTTAAAAAAATCAAGAACCGAAAGCAACACTACTAATTTTAAAGTGTAATTTGCTAATTTTAGTATATCACAGTATCTCTTATCAGTTTCTAAATTAGTAAATATAAAAGCATTTTTTTCACTGCTAGAAGTTATAGAGTGTAATTTAGTAAACTCATAACACAATGGTAATATTTTTTTAAATATCTGTTATATAAAATTGTATTTTCTATAGCAACAATAGTATATTAATAATGAAATATAAAATACTGTATTAAAGAACACGTTTCGAAAAGTCAACTTTGTACCACAAATTTGAGTTTATAAAACGAGCGCAAAGCGTGGGTTTTTATAAAGAATGAGTGCCACAAAAACTTTAAAAAAGAGTTCTTTATGCTATTTTTTTACTTTGCGCGTTTTACGTAATTTTTAAGTAAAAAAGTTAATTAGTCAACATTTAGAGACTTTTGTCTTAATACGAGATATTTGGTAATAAATGTCATGAAAGTGTCAAATGTTTTTTGAAGTGTTTTTAAATTTGTCTAAAATTCTGTGTAAATAATTTAAAAATAATTCTTTTTTACCTACCGTATCGGTTATCTAATTGGCATAAACACAGTAAGGAAAATATCGAAAAACATTGTAATATTATTTTTAAATTACCAAATTAATTGCAATTCTCGGTGATTTTTCTCATCGTTATTTCGGACCAAGCAGTGCTGTATACTCATCTAGCAAATAACTTGTAAATTATCTAACGCTATGGGGTTGTTAATCGTCAAAGTTGTGACTGAAAGATGTTTCATTTTAAAGCTGTTTTAACCTTAAAAAAAAGTTGAAGTTACCTCATTGTAACCGTCGCTTGTCCACCCCACTTTCAAATGTTTTATAGGTTAATTGCAACACACACCCAAAAACACCATCAAGTGCAACAAAATTTATTTGAATAAAATTATTATAATCTCAACGCTGATTTAAACGCTGAAACGTTACAAATGGATGTTTTATTCTAGCGAAAGCGTGTTACCAGCATAAAAAAAGTAATTTACGCACGCAATTTGGGTGCTGAATTGGCTAATACAACACCCAAATCGATATCTGTTACAGACGCAAAGTAGAATAAAGTAATCTTACTAATTTTAGAAACCATGGTTTTTGGATTTGTATGTACAGAGTGTTTATAAATGTTTTTGGTCAAGTTCTTAAGTTATATATGAAAGCAAATTTTATTTTGTCGCTTTCTCGAGAATTGCTAGCTTTCTGTCATTTATTCTTTAATTGTAATTTTTTTTAGTTTTTAGTAGATAATATGTTTGTTAATGTAACTAACGAAATTAGTTTTATTTAACTTATTAGAACCTTAAATCAAGTTTTTTGCTGAGAATTATTAAATTTGTCTTTACTCTTTTGTTTTTTTTAAAAAAAGGTACAAAATGGAAGAAAACTAAAAAGGTTAGTACGATTTATTTGTAAAGCGATAAGCAGGTATAGTTAGATAATTGTAAAAACTTACTATTGCAAGAAGATTGCAAATGGAAGAACAACAAGTATTTCGTTGCACATTTTGACCAAGAAACATTTATAAACCCTTTGTACAAAAGAAATATAATTTTTATTTTTGATATAGGAAACTGGTGGCATCATTTTACTAATTTTGACAGTCGCAGCCGTGATTTCATTAATTTCAACGCCCAGATTTTAACATGGATTTCATAAGTCTTATGAGTAGAATTACCCTCCACAGACCAATAATTTTATTCCCCTAAAATCGTTTTAATTGTTGATAACTTAGTTGTATTTTTATTTTGGCATAACTAAAAAACAATATCGGCATATTTATCCAATATTAAAAGTCAAAAGCAATATTTTAATAATTTTTTTAGAAATTTTACTAAAATTTAAAAGCTAACGACAATATTTATATCTAATTTTCAAATTAAATTAAATATTAAAACTGAATTTTGTTCAATTCTAATGTTTTACAAATTTTAAAGTTTGGAAACGCAATTTGTTTCACTTTAAAACCAAATTTTAGAATTCAAAAATATTTATTTATAATTTTTTTATAAATTAATAAATACAAAACAAAACTATAGAAAGACAAAGCAGACAGTTTTCTAATTTTAAAGTCCTAAAAAGTTTTTTTTGTAGATTTTAGAAACTACTAGAAAAACTAGAAAAAACATTTAGCAACTATTAATTTTAAAAGCCAGGTATTAAATAGTTTTATTTAATTTAAAAGGATTAAATAAATAAAAGGCATAAGTAACATTTTTTTAATACTAAAAGCCAAAAAACACATTTTACTAATTGTAAAATTCAAAAACATAATTTTATTAATTATAAAATCCACAGATTTTTATTTTTTTCTCAATTTATAAAATTTTTTATTTTGAATTTTAAATTTTTTACTTAAATTGATAACAATTACAAAAATCTTGTTTTTTTTGACACTATTAGATTTCCTTACAACTACAAATTTTTATTATTGTTCACAAATAATTACAGTTTGATAAATAAATTCTGGTTTTCAATGTAAAAATAATGATTATTTTTAAACCAACAAAATCTATTTAGGCTTTTCAATTGTATTAGAAAATTGATAATGCAATCCAAATTATAGTTGTTTTAATAACCGTTACTAATATTTATTTTTCCAAATTTAAGCTAAAATTTACAATTTTTAAAAGTTTAATCAAAATTCTGATATTGACTACCGAAATTTTTTTTAATTGAACTGTATGCCAAACAACTGATAAAAAATGCCTAGAAACATAATGTAATAAAAACAAAAAAGGCTAAAATGTTTTTGTATTTTATTAAGAAACCAGAAGTCAAACTAAAAAATATTTATTAATTTTTACCAATATTACTAATTTTTAATTTTTTTAACTAATGATTACAGAAGCCGCAAAAACATACACTAATTTTTAGATTACTAAATGTTAGTGGGGCATTTAAAAAATATATCTAAGAGGGCTTTAACTATAAATAATTATTATTTATTGATTCAACCAATTTTGACTTAAGTTGTACTTTATAAACTTCCTATTTTATTTATTTTTAATTTTGTCCAAGTTCTGGAGATATGAGTCTTCAGCTCTAAGATCCTACCCTTGAGTACGGCTCTGACTTCAAGCATTGTCAAAGATCCGCTTTTTAATAATTTAGAGGGGCCTCAAAAGGCCGGCTATTTTAAGACGAAATTCGGAATTAAGGGAGACGGGATAAAATCATTCGATTGTAGAACCGCCTTGGGATTATCATCGTATGTGTTTCAGGTCGCCAAATTGGCCGACTTGAATTTTCATCCAATTTCCTTTTCATCGATTTATTTTACTCACGTTTTTTATCATGTGTACTTAACTCACTCCGGACCCGTTACGGGAGCAATAGTTCCGGTACAATTCCGGGCCGCTTTAGGGTTATTGTCTTAAGAATTATTTTTACACTTACCCGAGTTCTGCCAAGTAGAAGTGCGTCCATTTCCGATTCCGGAGCGGCGTGTATCGTACTTACAGTTGCAATCACAGGCTTTACATCAGGCACAGAACTAGCCATAATTGAAAACTTAGCACTTGTACGTTTAAAAATGAGTATTTAGACATTTAGTTTAGTTACATTTATTAATTGGTTAACATTTACTTACATTTAGGTTTTACATTTAAAGGTTTTGTGTTTGGAACTTTGTGGAAAGTTTTAAAGAGTTGTATTAGAAGTTTCAGAGAATTTATTGGTTCAATATTTTCTTTAACTTTTAAGAATGGCACTGGGGATAACCTTCTCTTACAAAAAATAGATTTATAAAAATTTGGCAATTGTGATTTTTTCTGTTTGGATTTTAGTAAATATTTGGCACTGGAATAAATTTAGGTCAATTTGGTTCTATGTGCAAGTGGCCCCATTAAATCGTGTGTAAACATACATTAAAATACTTTAGATATGCAACATTTAATTCTAATTGAGCACATTTATCACTAACAACTAGAATTAATAGGAAACAACAATTTTCTAACACTTAAATCTAGACTCTAAGCTCTAATATTTATATAAAATGGTCCCAAAATAACAATATCAAAAATACTACAGTGTATACTCTCCTTTTTCAAATATTTTTTGGCGATTCATCAGAACGTTGTTTATTTACTGATATGTTTTACAAATTGTTTAAATTTCGTTTCGTTTTAGTAATTTTAGATTTAAATTTATTTAAGCACAGCGATCTTTTAACTGTCAGATTTAAATGTTGTGTTTGTTAACATGTGTTCGTTCGAAAGCTCGAGAGCAAGTGTTTTCAGTAGGCGATGTTTTCAGCTTTTCATTGAAACGTTGCAAGTTCGACTCGAGCGCCTCCATCCGCACAAACGTTCACTAAACCGAATATTGATCCTTTGTTTTAAGCCGTTTCTTAAATTAAAACTTAATTTGATTTTTTACAGGACCACAAATTAATCCAATTAAGTCGTTTATTTTGCGCCTTTATTATGACTTCATCGATGTTTCATGAGCAAAACTTTATAATTTAAAAATTCGTTATTGTTGTCTATTTTATAATAAACACTCAAATTTTGATCACAGAATTTTAAAAAACTTAGCAAAATTTTTTAAATCAGAAATATTCGAGACAATGTTTTCTGTAACTTATAAACTCAAGACTGGCAGGAAATCTGTACAAGCAACGTTATATCAAGCTTTCAGGGAGCTTTTCTACTGCGCATTTGGTTCGGAGCTTTGCTGTCAGGCTTCGCTTCTGCTAATTTTTATTCCTGCAGATGGAGTTTTTAAACAACTTGAATTTCACTACATTTGTTTTTATTATCTGAGCATCTGTAACTTTACCACATTCTACAGTAATTTGTCTTTTAAATTAATGTCTTCATTTTTTGAGTACAACACAGCATGGCTTAGGAAAGAATGATTAAACTTAGGAGATTGTGTTTCAAGTTTGATAAATTGGCTACATCTGCTTATTCAGAAAAACTGATTTTTTTGACAAAGTTTTACAAAATTATCTTACTTAAGTATGTGTAGAAAAATTTAGTAATCATTGATCTACTAATTACTCTATCTAAAAATTTATTATTAGAATAATGCTTTTCAATGTTTCTAATTAATATTAAATTATAAAATTAAATTAATATAGTAATGAGAAGTAATAATTTTTGAATTTTCTATAGTTATCATGGTGACCATTATAATGGTGCATCCTACTGTCTTGACCAATGGGGCGTATGAAATTTTTTGTCAAGACTTTAACTAATTTTATCTTGATAACGGTTGAAATTCGGAAAAAAAATTATCTAGAAAAAACTCTTTTTTAAACGAAATCTACAAGTGGTTAAAATTTTGGTATTCATTTTTGAAACACTTGAATATAGAAGTCTAGATAGTTTCTTATAAAAAAAAACTCAAAAATTTTTTTAGCATATTTTTAGTTTTAGCACTTTTAATATTAATGTTGCTTAAATAGTAAATTTATTTTCGTGTTTATTGTGCTACAAAATCTGAACTCTATTGATAAGCATCAATTTGTTTTTTCTCGAGTGAAATACTTAAGAATAAGGCTAAAAGAGAAGCGTAAAACGTTTGGTCAAATAGTAGTAAACATTAAAAGAGATACTTAAAGCAGTAAACTCAAGGATAAGTCGTAAAAGTAATGCGCAAATATTAGCAATTTTCTAGAAGATTGGAGTAAAACGTATTTAATTTTGTGTTATTTAAAAAAATGAGGGTATTTAATAAATGTTAGTAAGTTTTTTGTTTCGTATTACAATATTTGCATTTCTAGGTCATGCCATTCGATCAATTTCATTGCTACTTTTATTTGAACCTTTGAAAAATACCTGAATAATTTGTTATGAGGACAATTTTGCTTGTGTGAAATTTATTGCGATTGAAACAAGTTTGTTCCGAAGAAGTTTAATAAAATTTATGGATTTTTTTTACTTTTTGTTAAGTTCGGTTGTGGATCTTTCTATTTAAACGAAATTACTTTGTTTTGATGCAAAAACTGAAATTGAACATAGGTATAGGTAGCAGGCATCTGGTGTCTGATAAAACTTTTGTAGTGATTGCAGATACGAATCTTTCAATTTAATTTTGCAGAAAAATGGTCAAGAGCGTTATCATAGGTCTGCTAAAATTTGTTTATTATTTTAATTTTAAAATTTACTGTGGAATAAAATTTAATTAAAAATTTGATAGTTAATGATAATTTACATTAGCAAAAAGCTCTTTATCTAAATAAAATAACCACAAACCTAACTCAGCGCAAAAACTACCAATGACTTTTGCAGTATTGTTATTTATCGTTGTTTGTTTAATCGAACCGTTCTAATCGGGATTCATTGCAGCACAATTTTTCCTCCGGCACATCCACCATTTGTACACAATATGGTAATGTAATGACCAAAACATTTATATTTGTGTATTGATAATTAAGGGTCATCTAAAAGAAAGCATTTTGTTCATTAGAAAATAGTTCTCTCACAGTTGTTTAACCTACAATTGTACATCAAATAAAAGCTCTTTTAATTGTATTAGTGAATGCGTTATTGGAAAAAAAATATATAATTTTTTAGAATTTTGTTCTGATTAAAACGTATACGAAAATTTTGATTTTTTTATATGTTATGTATATTACATTTTTAAAAGCACGTGCGTAGTCAATTTACAAAATATATTGTTTTTCTGCTATAATTAATGTTTTTAAAATGATGATTGTTTAGACAAACAGACTGTATTTTTATAACCGCACCAAGTGTATACAGGCTTACAATGTGTTTGTAAACTGAATACACTTAAAATACACTAAGAAAATTGAAATAAACAAATTGTATTATAAAAATTATTTTGAATATTTAACAAAATAATAAAATCTTTTTTTAGTGTTTAGCATTTGCCACGGGTAACACTTTAACACCGTACAAATTAACAAAACAAATGGCGCGGCAGCATGTTTGTAAAAACCTAACAAACTAATTCATATTGAGAGTGAAAGAAACAGTTTTTTTGAGACAGCTTTGAAACAGTACGTCTTCGCAATATCATTGTAAAATGTAGTAAAATTTTTGCGAAATAATATTGTTATACTTTGGTTTGTTGCTTATTAAAAAAAGAAGGTAAAGTTAAAATTACAGAGTCGTTGAAAAGACCTTTTACAACAGGCAGATGGCAATTTAGTGGTAGAATTTTTGTAGAAGAACTTCAAAAATACTAGTTTTTAAATATGACTTATAACGGTTTTCCCTCAATAACGCGCGTGTTTACTAGTTACAAATTTTACGAATAGAAAGTAAATCGCATTGGGCAATTCAAAATAGTAAGAAGAAGAAAAATAGTAATACATATTATTAATTAAAAAGTTTTTAGTTTTGTGCCAAACCTCACGTAAAACGTAAAAAAAGATAATCTTTTCTGTTAACACTGGATTAGTTAGAAAATGACAAAGCAAAGAAACAATAAAAAAATAAATTTTGAGTTTATGTGCTGTCTTCACATCAATAGCAAGGACGCAAACATAACGATAAAAATGTTTAATGACATAAACGTAGAAACCAAAAACATCACACAAAAAACATCGAAATAAAAAAAACATAATAAAACAAGTAACTAACAATGGCAAAACAAAACAAAAATAAAAAACAAAATTACAGAACAAAAAAACGAAACGTCGGCAACATGCAAAAATCTAACTAAAAATAAACACAAACTAGACAAAAAAATACTTTACAGACAAAAAAATACTACAACTGACATTATTAAAAGCGATAAAAATTTTCTCTAAAAAATACATTTACGAAAAACAAAATAAAAATTCAAACTAATTTTTCAGTACTCATTAAACGCATCCGGCATATCCAAGTACTCACAAAACCGCCATACTACAGAAGCTAACGCAACTTAACAATACAAAGCAAATAAGTGTTAACAAGGTGGCAACCAATTATAATGGTAATAAATTTACATTATATGTAAAATTTATATTACATAGAACAAATTTAGAATAAACATTAAAATTTAGTATATTTTTAATGTTTGTTATTGTTTTTAAAATTTGTTTTTTTAACATACTACTAGCTGTTGCATTTTTTATATTAAAAAAATAAATGAATTACGGATTTTATGCATTACTTTAAAATAACTTCAATACAACCCGGCGCATCCACCATTTGTGCTCAGACGAATATTTTAATATAAATATTTTTGCTGATGCATAAGCGTGACAACTATTATTTATTAGCTCAAAAGAATTAAAACACTAATACAATTAAATTTTTTTATAAAAACGCTTTTTCAGACTTTAATGTTTTGAACCAAATGTCAAAAGAAAATAATATCAACACGTGTTATGGACAAACATTTTAAATTGTATTTGTTTTATTTTTGTTATTATAACAAAACTTCAAAGAAGGCCAATAGCCAAAACTGGTAACTTGATAAATAAACATTAAAATCTGGAAAGCGTTTTCATAAAAAATCTTACAAAAATTTCCTAGAGGGATAACCCAAGCAACTAATACAATTATTTGTAAAAACACAATTAATTACTTAAGAGGTACAACACCAATATAAAGAGCTCTTTAAATAGCTTTCACCAAATAAATGTTTCCAATGCCAGACTTCTTTAGAATTCAAAACTTTACAATGAATTAGGAGCTAAAAGCAATAGCAATTCTTGTCTCCGATTTGTCTCGCAGACAAATAAAGCACGATTCAATTTATTATTTCTCTTTGCGGTCACGAAATATTGTTTATCAAATGTGAAATATAAATGTAAGTGGTTTATTCATGCATGCAAAATGCTATTTTAAAAACGTTTAAGAAAACAAAATGTAAAATACTTTTTTAACCTAATGAAAAATGATAACTTTTGTGCAATTGTCTCTATTTCAGTTGACACAAATCTTCTTAGTTTTCCGCTTGTTTATTTTTTTATTGTTTTAATGAATGCAGATTTATTTTTGTAAGCGGTTTGTCTTTCACAGTTACTGCATTCTCATGATTTAAGAGGTTTATTTATTCTTTTACTTGTGCCAAGAACAAACATCTTATTCTTTTCATAAATTTTACTTTGAATTTAATTATTTTAAGCTATTGTTTTTGGTACAATTAATTTTATTTATGTTTGTTAAGTGTGATACATACTTGTTTTTTAATAAATGTAAAAACACATATATTACAATTTTATTTATGTACTAAAACAGTTTTTCTAAAGCTATTACACGCAGCAGCTCTTATGTGAATGCCGAATACTCTTTTCACGAATTTTTCCTTTTTTGCTAAAACTATAAATTAATGTACAAGCAGCACTAGGCTTTTTACGACCGTATTAGCATATTTTTTATGATTGCTTGTATTATGCACTGACTCTAATTCTAAAATTAGCTGCAGTATATTTGCATATTGTGCAATTTAAAAATTGCAAATTTTAAGTAGATATACATATATCTATTACTGTCATTTTATAAATTATTTAAAATATTTTAATTTTTTTAGCAACCATATCGCCTAGGCATTTTTTTCTCAAATTTACCGAATAACTTTGCAACATTGTTACATAAATAACTACTAAAAATTTTCTTTATAACTGGTGTTTTAACGATAATATTGTAAGAATGTTTATTAAGCGTGAGTGTTAAATTATTTACAATTTCATTTGTGAAATATGAGACACACTAACATTAGTTATTTTATTTACTTTGTTTAATTAATGGGCCAATTTACTGTTGAGATTATTCAAATTAGCATTTGTGTAGATTACAACACTATTATCTATTCATTTACATAGAGATAATACTATCCACAAATTTTGGTTAGCCATTTATATAGAAATATTTACCAAAAAACTGTCTGAACATTATAGACAATATTTAATTTTACCTAAAACCTTTTAATAACAAAATGTGTGTTGATATACTTGCATCAATAAAAGCAGTTATGCAAAAAAAAACTTTCCTCCTTGTTCAGATAACGACACCTTTTTCTCCTAAAAAGCTTCTTAACTGTATTCATGTCATTGGTTGGCTTGGAAACTAACAATCGCCCATTGTTTAGATGAGGCGTTAGAAAAACTAGAACCTCTAATTTCAACAAGTTTATCTTAACACAATGGAATAAATTTTCTTTTGCGTGCTTTGGACATCAGTTTTTGTTGTGTTCATTGAAATGTATACATTAGTTAATTTTGTATTCATCGCTTGACAAAGGGACACGGGAAAACAGTTTTTTAACCAGTTATACTTGAATAGAACACGCAACACTTAACAGTGCTTTGAAGTTTGAGCCAGGGTTTTCATACTCTTTGATTACACAATTGGGTTCATAAGAATTGGATAAGTAGCAGAAAAAATTATCTATTCGTCGTTTAAAACACAGACAAAAGATTTTTTAAAATGTAGATTGCATGTCTGATAAGAAAGTTATAAAGTCAATGTACACATATAACACCCTTTTGATGCTAATAATTGCTTCTTACAACATCTAACCACGTGTACATTCATACGTTAAAGCCAATAGATTTAATTGAATGTCCAATTTACAGAGTTTTTATTAAAAAAAATTATAATAAAAACCCTGTAGATTAAGCAGCCATTTTAATAAATTTGCATTGATTTACAAATGAAAAAATATTGATTAGCCAATCACATTTTTAGTTGGTGACATAAATTCATTTATATAGCCCTGGTTCTGGAAATTTTGAATATTTCAAGTAGCTCGTTACCAGACTTTACCTACATGGTAAAATTTTAAACACGTTTTCAAAACTTTAAGTTTATTAATTTGTTTATAAAAAAATTGCAATTTTATTGCAATTCTAAAAGAACCCTTAGAAGCAATTAAGCTTTTTGTTTAATTATACAAAAAAGTAAAAATTATATAAGTATTTTTATATTTTTAAGACTGATTTAATATAGCGATAAATATTATGAAAAACGTTTTTAATTTGTGACTCAAAGACACTTCGATATACCGATATAAATTGATATAAATTCGATATAAGTACTTGTAAAAAACTTTTGACTTGTAAAAAAATTTTACCCTTTTAGAATCTTGTGCCATAGATGTTTTCTACAAGTTATAATATGGTAGATGTGAATTTATTTTTCCTTATGTGTCACCCACTCTAAGAAAACAGAATTTTAGAGAAGTGAATTTACTCCGCTACTCGTATAAACAAATAAGCAAAAACAATACAGATCGTGTAAACTCAGAGTTCTCAACATATATAATATGTTGAATTGGGGAAAAACGGAACAGGCACAAAAAAATATAAAAGTGAGAGATCGCCAGTAAGAAACACTGAAATTCTATTACACGCACAGAAATTGAAAAAGCAACGAGAATAGCCAAGAATACAAAACACTTTATACTTAGGCATAAGAACATTATGCAACAAATAAAGAAAAAAACTAGGGTTATTGGCAAAAAAATTGTGCTCTATATTAGAAAACACAAAGTTAAGCAAAATATAATTTTTAAGAATTTTAAATACTAAAATTTTTATAGAAAATACGTTTACATTATTCATGTGGTTTTCAGTCACCCCATGGTATTGTAAGGATTAAACAGTTTCAAGTTGCAGTTTGGTCTAAGATATCAACGCCAAAGTCACGCAATGAAAGCACTATTTTATTTTTTTTCTTTTAAAGCATTTGTCAAACATTAAAAAAGTTCACTCCTTCTTGCCGCGAGAAATAAAACTCCTAATTTTATTAAAACTTTAAACTTTATTAAACTACTTTAAAGTTTGTATCGGTTTCGTATTTGTAGACAGCTAAATAGTTGTTTCAGGAAAGTTTTGAAATTTATGTTGACACTTAAGTGGTTGCTTAATTATGCTTGTTGTTAATAAGGATAATAATTAACAGAATTTAATAAAGTTGTGCTAAGTAAATATTTGCAACAGAAAAAGTCGTTATAAAGATTTAAGTTGTTTTATACCACAATTACGTGTATCAGATAAACCGACCATTCAACAGTTCCGCTTAATTTGATCAATTTCCGCTCTAGCGGTTAAGGTCGATAATTATTAAACTCATAATCTAAAGAAGAAATGTTTAAAAATATTTGTTTTTGGAAAACACCATCTGACATTTCTGCTTCTCTTTTATTAAAAACCTCGGAAACGGAAAATTGAGCAACAAATTGTTTTCCGATGCAACAACTTGCACATCAAATTTTTATTGGCATCTAAAATGGAAGTAAAGAAACATGTCGTGTCTGATTTAAGTTACCTAACACAAATTAATCTTCAGATTTATACGATCGTTCGGTTAATTACACTTTAACTCTCCTACGTTTCGGAATTGGATTTACACTGGGTGTTTACTTGGACTTTCCTCCTTAAGAAGGACATTTCTGTTTTTATAAATAAAGAAAATCAATGTAAGATTTGACAAAAAACAACTCGTAACAAATTAAAATTTTAAAGCAGTTTTAACTAAAAAATGTAGACAATTTTTAAAGTGAAATAAATTTATCAAAAACTATTATACAGAATGATTCGAAAGAATCTCACCATTACTGATGGTATAATTGTTAGAATCATTAAGTTATTTTCAAAAACACAATCAAAATTTTTTTACTAATTTTTTTGAGGTGTACGGCTCTTTAAAGATCCTGCTTTACGGTTGATTTTTTTCAAGAATTTTTTAAGCAAATATTATAATTTTGTGCTTTTATGATGTAAGTAGAACTTAAAAAAGGTAAGCGAAAATGCAAGGAGAATTTCTATCCTTCTGATGCTCGCTTTTAACGGAGTAGGTTTGTTAGCTGAGTACTTCAAATACCGATTTATGACAGTATTGCAAATAATTTTATTTAATGTTCTTTTTGTATGAAAAACCATCATCCAATAATTTTTGCTCGAAAGAAGAGGATTTTCTGTGTTTAAACAAAATAAACTTAAAACGAATTTTTTCTTTTATAAAATTAGGGAACTGGTAATAGATTTGTAAATACTCGTTAATCTCTCAATTTATAATATTTACTTAAAACAATTATTCATTTATAATTATCTAAAATTATTAATTTTTTATTAGTTTACTCAATTGTTGTATTGTTTGTTTGTGACCTGCTAGTCATTATTTGTTCCAAGCGCTATTCCAAATATATTTTCGTTACATTATCTCTAGTTTCATATCAGCCTGAAATTCGAAATTGGCCGTAATGTTTTTTACATGTCCTTCTTAAAATTTTGTTTTTAATAAGACACTAAAAGGAAGTCTAAGAAGAAAAAAATGTAGTCATTTAATTATGTGTAGGCTTTACCAGTTTCCATTTTCAAACCTCCATAAAACTAATATTCTACGACCCTTCTGCAAATTATCTACGCAGCCACAATGTTCATACTCTGGAGATGTTATTAAACTAAAACTATTTTGTTGTGCATGAGTATTTTGTTACACATTCACCTACCTTATAACATTTTAACTCAGTAAATTATTAGCTGGAGAAAAGGTTAACCTGTTTTTTTCTCATTTTGCAGCAGTGTAAGTAACTCGCAGATAAGAATCAGGTTTTCCGTCCGTTAACACAGACTTTTCTGATTATGTCGGAAAGAAAGCACGATTTTAGAATGATAATGCTATTTTCACTGAGACTACAACTTGCTGTAACGATAATTTTATTTACCGAACAGCAGCAAACTAATTTCCAAAGCTAGAAAAATTCAAGTTGAAACTCAGGTGCTTCTTTATTTAGATAAGGCAAAAGGCTAAAGGGCAGCCCTTTGTCCGAAGTATTTATGAATCACCGAACGTGCAGGAAATAAACGGCGATAAAAATGATTTATCCTTTTTTGTTTATGTGACGGTTTAACAGTTTTGATCAGACGTGGCAAGAATACAACCAATAGGAAACCCAAAGTTCAGTTTGCCATAAACGATCCTGTTGATCAATCCTTTCAAGGGGCTTGTCCTCGGAATAATTCAGTTCTGCATAAGGCCGGTTGTGGTAAATGCCAATACCAAACCTGCATTTAGATTAATGATCGCGTCTGTCTCGAGAAGCTTATATTTTCTTGCTGAGGACAATTTATTCGGAAGAAAATCAATTTGATCAACGGCTAATTGGTTAACAAGGAAGCGCATTACGAGTGAATCTAATATTTAACAACGAAAAGCTTTTTATTGGATTTGGTGGTATTTTAGTAACGTGGACTAATGCACCAAACTTCTATTGACTGGACTTGCAGAAAAACATTAGCTTCAATTAGAAATTAGTATTTTTAAAATTTTACGTAACAGAAAAAAGTGAAAACAAAAATAAAAAAGACAAATAATAAAAAAAGCTGCTACATAGGAGTATACGTATACATACATGCTAAAGTAACAACCTCTTTGTAAATCATTATAAGGAACATAGGTTAAATGACACATCATTTTAAAGACAATTAAATCCTCTCTTTAGCCAAATTTATTAAATCAAAAAACACAAACTAAAATTTATTTTGCGTTTGACAATATAGTGTGATAGGTGACTGTGCATTATTTGTAAATTATTTGTAAATTATTTGTAAATTATTTTGGGACACCCAGTACATAAACATAAGCAGAAACATTTAAAAAATTATGAGACAGTTATGGAAGTTATTAGGGTATATTTAATAGTAATCTATTGATTCTAACATCAGAAGAAATAGTGAGGAAAGTAATAAAAAAAAAATAATTCGACTTAGACTACAATAAACTTAGAAATTTAAAAAAATACGCGAAACGAAATAAACAAGTATGAACATAAATTACATAAGTAGAAATATTTGTATTTATGCTAGGGCATTTCGTTTACTCTTAATAGAATACTTTCTGCTAGATAATTAGTTGGAAACACATTGAAACCCATTTTGTGCTTGAGCTAAATTGTCTGAACTCAAGTTTGTAAGAACAATGTAAAAACACATTTTGTATTTTTACGATAATTCTACCATATTCTTTTACCTTTATGTTTCTCACAAAATTTACCTACACTAAATTTAACATTTAACATTTTTAAATTTGTACACTTTCTGTTTCAAATATAACCAAAAAGCTGAAATATCAATAGCTAATCCATTTATGAATTTTTAAACACTGCATTAAATATTGACTGACAGATTCAGGCAAGACTTAAATCATTAACACGACGAGAAAATATCCGACACTACATTTTCTTGAAACTGGGTATTTTTATTTTTAATTAAGGACACGAATTTAGAAAAGCTTTGCTATTTTATTATTAAATTCATTTGTGGGGATGTGACAAACCAATTTTTTTAGCTTCCAGCTGTTTCTTTGCTTCAGCAACCTGTCTCATTGATTCTCTTTTCTTGCTTGCTTTTTCACGCTTTCAACATCTGCCCAATTCTCATAAGATATTAAAAATTTTAAAGGCAACTACAATCCAGCGAACAAACAATATTCAGAAGAGACATTATATGAGTTTTTCATTAGCAGTTTATTTAATTGGATTTCGAGCTCCTATAAGAAGTAACATTTCTCAAATGAACTTTTTAACATCAAGGAAAGTGCGGCTATAATTTCAAAGTTGTAAATTTAGTTAAACATTTTAGATTGATGTATTCAAGAGTAAAGTGCAGGCTAATAGTGTTGACGTTTCGGTAATTTCTGCCAACAACATTTTGTGAATCTGTAATCACATATAGAGCATTCTAAAATTCAATACTGCTTAGCGATTTAGTGAGAGACTTGTGGAGAAAACAAATGTTGCAAGCAGACGTGACGTAGACAAATTATCCCAAATAGGAGACACACGACACATTACTGATAATTAATAAAAAATTAAAAAGTGACTTTCGTTTTTGGATGAGCTTAAAATATAGAAAAATACAATAACTGCAGAAGTTGAATTAAAGCGGCTCACAGTACCTACGAAAATCTACGACTATATAGTGGCGTGACCTTGGCTAGGTACTGAGAATATTTACACAATTTCCTATTATTTGTTAAAGCACAATTTTTAAAGATGGGATTATACAGTGTGAACCATTTGTATGGAATAAATTCGATAAAAATTCAGAAATTTGTTTTTCAGGAAAACGTTTAAACACCTACTCTGTTATTTTTCAACACGCATTTTTTGACAAAAAAATGGATATACAGGGTGTCTCAATATCTAGATAGAGCCGTTTACTTTGAAGTTTTAAATAGAAACCTTAATTTTTTTTAGCATATCTGAATTCTACATACAATTTTGCGTATTTTTTTTGTAACAATATTATGTGGATTTTTAGTTATTTTTTTTTTAAAAAAGCATAATCCATTTCAAATAAATAAATTCGATAAAAATTCAGGGATTTATACGTAGAATTCAAATATGCTAAAAAAATTGGGGTTCTCAATTGAAATTTCAAAGTTGAAGATCGTATCTTAATTTTAGGACACATTGTATATCCATTTTTTTTGTCAAAAAATGAGCGTTAAAAAATAACAGGATACAACAGGATAGAAAGCGTTTCCCTAAAAAACAAATCCCTGAATTTTTATCGAATTTATTCATTCCAAATGGTTTACGCCTTTTTTTCAAAAACAACTGAAAATTAACATACTCTGTGCTACATAGAAATACGCAAAATTATACGTAAAGTTCAAATGTGCTAAAAAATAGGGTTTCTATTTGAAATTTCAAAGTTGAGGGTGGTATCTCGATGTTGGGACAGCCTGTTTATCCAATTTTTTTGTCAAAAAATGCGCGTTAAAAAATAACAGGACACGTGTTCAAGCTTTTTGTTGAAAAACAAATCTCTGAATTTTTATCGAAATTATTCCATACAAATGGTTCATACTGTATAAGTACCAAATAATCAGTCTAGTTTTAAAACTGGTCATAGCACTGTCACTACAGTAACAACCATTTTAAATAACTGATTTACCACTCTTGGCTGTAATAAAGCCAGTAAGTTTCTGAACTTTTCTAAGACTTTGGATATCCTGGATTACAAACTCTTTAGTAATAAACTGGCATACTACTGTTTTGATTATTTATGATTTTGCTTATTTGAATCACATTTAAATAACAGGCGTCAACAAATATTCTAAAACAGCTTTACTAGAAAGCAGTTCAGTAACTTTGAGCGTTCTACATGATTCTATTTTAGGATTTATTTTGTTTGAATATATATATATATACAGCAGATTTTCTAAAATTAGCAAGAAATACAACTATCCAAATATACAATTACAAATTAATTTTAGTCATATAAAATGTAGAAGTTTTTGCTTAAAAATAGTATTGTCATACATCTTGTATCTCAAACATCAATAAAACAAATTCAAAAGTTAAAAAAACAAAATTGGTTATTTAGCATCCTTCTAGCAAGGACCATGATTTGTTAATATTTATAAAGTTAATTCAAAAGCAGTCTGCATATGACAATTATTTTTTAAATTATTCACTCAGAATGTCATTGTGGCTACTTATATTACTCTTGGAGTATAACGATTCAAAATTTGTGCATTTGGTTAACGTTGTTAAATGCACCAAAAAATTTCTCAATTTTTTAAAATGTACCTTTACTTAATCCACAGAAGCAGATATAATTGAAATTATTTTCGCTTCCTATCAGTGATGCTTTTTTAAGTGGCCTGTTAATTATCTCTACTTTTTTACTAAAGCGCAGCTTTGAACTCATACTTTAAATCTTTTTTTAGCATATTGATTCACTTTTTGACTAAAATTTTAGAACAGTATGAACTGTTCTTTGAAACATATTTATTTAAATTGATTGCAGCAAACTCAAATGCTACTCTATTTACAAAACAATGGACCGATACAACGAACAACCATGCAGTTATTTCTATTTCTTTGTAAAACGGTAATCTTTGGTAAATATCAGAACTGGCAGCTGCCAGTGCTGTCTTGCAGTATTCAAATTTAAAAATGTTTATTAGCGATGCACCTGTGCTACCCCAGTATCACTTGAAATAAATAAACGCTCCTTAATTAATTAATATTATTTTTGCAATTAACCAAAATATTTGTTGAAAGACAATTGACTTTATAGACATTTTTATAAAGATACAATAATTTTAGAACAACCGTATAGTTGAGAATACGACTCAACGTCACCTGGTGGTGATTTTTTATGGGTACACTTTATTTGCTGTCGTTTTATCTTCCAAGTTATAGATCTCTATAAGTTATATCTTAATAAAAAAGTGGTACTGGATCATGTTTTACACTTGTTGGCAGATTAGAATAAGAACATGTTACAGAAATTTTTGTACAATAAATGTAAACCTAAAAATACTTAAACATCATTGTTTATTACATTTAATACTTTATTTTGGTGAATCACGTCCATTCTTTTTACATTCGAAATTTGTTACGGGGAAGTGGACAAGGCAGAAAAAAAAACTATATTATAAGGCCAACGTTTCGAATCCTTTATTGATTCTTTTTCAAGGCTTATAATAAATGTCAAATTTGTTTGACATGGTACCAACTTGTCTCGGCCAGTGGTCGCCGGAAGAATGAATTCACTCATTCATTTATTCTTTGAATGAATTCATTCTTCCGGCGACCACTGGCCGAGACAAGTTGGTACCATGTCAAACAAATTTGACATTTAATATAAGCCTTGAAAAAGAATCAATAAAGGATTCGAAACGTTGGCCTTATAATATAGTTTTTTTTTCTGCCTTGTCCACTTCCCCGTAACAAATTTCGAATTTAATACTTTAAGTTAATACGGGACAAGCTGGGGCCTGTGTTTTTGTTTTATTTGTAATTTCCGGAGTTCATCTTGGAAACAACATTTTTCTGCTTATTTACGTGAAAGAAAATCGAATTTTCTGAACTAGTACTGTAAAGACCTTACAAAACGCAAAAAGATATTGTTTACTTTAAAATACTTGGCATAAAGTGCCTCGTATTTCAATTTAGCTCCTCTTTATATAAGATTTTCCTGACTTTTATGTAAATAACGATTGATATAAATGCATAGCTGCCTAAATCCAAAATTCTAAAAATCAGTCTGTATCATATTGTTAATATCATGTTGTAAATAAATTAATATTTTTATTTCTGGAAATTCAGTGTTTACCGAAAAAACAAAACAGAAGTTTATTATTAAATAAATATTAATTCATTTTTTGCTATACATTGATGTAACAATTATTTTTAATTAAAGTTTTATTTAATTTTTTTAGTTGTCGTTTGTTATGTTTATTTGAAAGTTGTATTTTTTTGTTTTATATACATTTAATATTTGTTTAAATAATGTTTTTTAGGAAGGTTGAGTAGAATAGCTGCCAAGCTATATTTTGCCTTTTTTGTTTTATGTATTAAATTTTGGTTTAATAAAGTTACTAATTATGATTCATATATAAAAAAATCGAAATTTATATAACAAACATTTTAAAAAAAATAAGAATATGTAATTTTAGTAAGTGGTAAAAAACTCTGTTCTAATATTTTTTGACTATACATATGTGTATATATCACTTTATGGAAATTCACCATCACCTTTGTTCCTCTATTAGCCATAAATCGCGGCTTTATGTCGAGAGATACAATATCGTCCTGCATACATTTTCCATATTGTTAACGAATTCTACAAACAGGTATACCCCAATTTTCTGGAATGTTTGGCATACGAGCTTACAAACTTTTTTGTATTTGACAGAAATTATTTTCGGCAAAAATCCTCTTACAGTTTTAAGCGAAAAGATTAAAAAAGGAGCCTTCAAGAGCATTCTTTTTTTATGTTGGACATAAAACTCGATGCTTTGATTGAAACTCTATTTCCGTTTATTGGAAAGATGAGCTGGTGGTCTGTGGTTTTAGGCGATTCGTTTCGGTGCGAAACTGATTAAAGTTAAGCAACCAATCCGATGAATTTTGGTTGGAGAGAGATATACCGGTGGCTTCACACACGGAAGTGTTATGTAATTAGTAGAGACTTGGTGGAGTCATTATAAGTCGAATAGGGAATTACGAATATTACATTAAATAATTAAGTTGGAAATACACGTTATTGCTCTTTATTACGCTCATTTAGAATGTTATATTTTGTTCCGACTGGCATTATGAATATTAACTGGAACTATTATTCAGTAGGCTCTCTCAGCCCTCTAATTCAATTATATCGAGCAATTAAATACTTAGTAATATCAGCTGTCACCGTATTTTATGCCCAAAGCGATACAACTGTTATTTATTGTTTACACATAATTTTCATTTCTCTGTCAAACCGAAATTGGAAAAGCAATAAACGATTTTTTCACACCAGACTCTAGACGGATTTCCTCTATTATTTGGGTCAGTTTTATGGAAAAAAACTAGGCAGACGCTTTGTCGAGCGTCGAGCACCACATACTGCTTAATTAAATACGCAAGAAACAAACAAATGTTCTGAATAAACAGCTCAAGCACCTATTTTGTTCAACGAAACTTGTTTAGAGGTGAGTTCGCTCAATTGGAAAATTAATACAGTATTGGAAAGAAATGAACACAGATTTCCAACCGAGATATTGTATTTTATTAGAGCTTAACACTATCTAATGGGGATATTTCACGTTTGTTATTTTTTCGTTATAGAACGTTCTCTTTTATGAAATCGGATTGATAAATATACTGATTTTATGAGTTCTCGTCTTCAAGATTATATTATCGGATAAATAACTCTCAGTATTTAAACAAAATAAGACAGGTTTTAGGTATAACATATTGTAAAATTAAGGCATGAGTATTTAATTTTATTTATTAATTTTTCTATTTGTTTAATTTTTTTGTTTAAAAGTAATTTTGTCGTTTATGTAGGCTTCAAAAATGTGTAAAATTTTAGAAATTTAAATAAAATCATCGAGACAAAATAAACCTGTCTAGATGAAAGAACCGTGATGAGTTTTTAAAAAAACTCTCGGATTGGTTGTGCCCTTGTGAAGTAACATCTAGTGAAATTCAAAGTAATGTATATCTAGTAGGCCATGATGTCAAGAAGATACAAAATGAAGTTTAATAATTAATTCATTTTTAACAACAATAATGATTTTATACAATAAAAAATAAAGCAAATAAAAATACAAAAACTAAATTTAAAAGTAAAGTACAAAGTGTGCACCGTTATTTTCAATTCATAACTTAGTCTCGTTTATGGTATTAAATACTGTAGTTGGTGTATTCGGAGTTAGTACAAAGTGGAACATGTTTGCAAAGAAAGCTTCTTTACAGATGTTTGCGGTTTTTGCTTTATTTGAACAGAAATGTCTTCTATAGCATCTTCAGTAAGAGTAAAAGGTCGATCAGGTTTTGTTTTTGCACCATTACCTGTATTTAGAAAACGTTTTACAACACACGTGAAGTGTTGTTTAAACATAATAAAATCTACAACCACTTCGAAGTAAATCTATTAAAATTGAAGGTACGTTGGGTTCAGGGAATATTGCCAACCATTAATTTTATTTCATTGTAGTTTTAACTTTTAAAGTATGTCATTACAATAAAATTGTCTGTTCTAATTTAAAAACTATTTTAACAACACCTTAGCAACAACTAATGACAACTTATAATCAAATTTTTAAAATGTCAAATTTTTATATGTCAAATTTGGTTTACAAAATCTGCAAAATAGCCAATGTTAAGTGAAATTTCAACGCTACCAACCTAATCAATACTTGTTGATCACGTTGTACTAGGAAAAATTGTAGTGCCAACATAAATTTGAACTTGCAAAGCCTGCTGCTATTTACATTAATCTGAATTCTATTACAGTTAGACAATGACTTCTCCTACAAATTCCAGGAATTACAGTTCTTTTAAAATTTATGTAAAATGTGTTATTATTAGCGTCAGTGTTTTAGATTTTCAAATTAAACATTTTCCATGTATTTATGTTTTAAAACAGAAGACTATTCTAGCTCTAAGCTAAGTTGATTAGTCTTAATTCATTTCGACCAAGAATTCTTTAAATTTTTAATTTTTGTAACAATCAATTTATCTTTTATTTCAAATTTTGCTTTAAATTATATCATATTTTATTTTATATGTTTCCAGAATGTTATAACTTGATAATGTTTTTACAAGTTACAAAAAACTCTATCAAACAATTTATACCTTAAAATTAATTTGGATAACTAAATTATTGATAACAATAATTAAATTTTAGCAAAATTTAAACATTTCACCAAAAACCAAAAAAATCTTTGGAAACAATGTTTATATCATAACTTATGACACATAACGCAATAAGCCCAAAAAAATTGCACGTATTGTTTCACATAATTAACTCTTCTATTACTTGAACTTAAACTCTCACTTGCTTTTTGTTTTTATTCATTATTATTATTACAATTGTAATTTGTTTAGGTAATTTCAAATTCAGCAATTATTTATAAAAAAAACATGTATAAAACCATTGCGATTAATTGTTACAACAAACAGGCGACACATAGATCTTATTTAATGATAAATTTTATTCATTATTACATTGTTTAATGATGTAAAAAGTATAGATGTAAGTTTCAACAGTACGTTTTAATAACAATTTAAGAAATTTTGTAAAGAAATTGTAAATAGTTATTTAAAGCAGAAATTAAGTGCAGTTCATCTTGATTTAATTTAATTTAGTTTAAAATTTGCATAATGTTAAATTAAGTTAATTTTTACGTATCAGTAGTTTCTCTGGAATACTCTGGACAAAATCTAAATAAGACCTTTTTTCTTTTTTAATTACTGATAACCCGACCAAATTTTTTTATCTTTTGTGTCTTTTCTTTCATTGCTTAAATCTAACTTTATCTTTCAAATTAATTAATTTAATCCTATTTAAGTTTGAAAAAATACGAAAGAAAAGATAACAGTATAAATTAAAAAAAATAAATAAAAAACTTACAATAGAAGTTCTTGAAGCGAAAACAAAAATAAAAGAATGATATCGGTAATAAAAACTGACAAGGTATAAAAAAGTAGTAGATTATTAGTAATTCTTCACGACGTTTCGACGATACATTTTGTCTTCTTCAGGCGAGAAATTTTTATTTATTGATTATTATCTGCATTATGGTCAACTGTCAAGAAGTTCTTCTTGTGTTTTATTTCACCTGTCCTAAATAAACCATTTCTTAGGTACCAACTTTTCACAAAAATTTCAGTGAAGTTCAAACATATCAAATATTTTATTACTAGTACCAATAAATTTAAAAAATTAAGATAAAATTATAACACACTTAAAAAAATTGTTAGGTAGCAGTTAGTTATGCTAATAATAAACAAACATTTCTAACTGTTCTAGTTATGTCAGAATCAGATAGCGAAAACTTATGTATTAATACTCCGCTTGAAATTTCACCAGTATTCAAGGCAATGATAGCGAATTTGCAGATAACAAATTTGTGTACAGTTTATAAAGCATTATATTAGTAGTAGCAGCCTTTTCTATTTTGTTAATATTAACCTTTTTTACTCAAAACCTTTAATGTTGCTTTAAATTATTTCAAAAGCTTTACAAAGGTTACTCCTGATTTTTTCTTTCAATCAATTTACCATAAAAAAATTTTATTACTAATAGTACTACACACTATTTAAAATATAAGATGCATTTAAATTTTTTGAGCAAATTTTAAAAAATACATATTGTGTGGATATGTATGAAATAAACCTCCAAAAAAGCTACTTTTTTGAAACTTCTGTGCTGTTTGATTGTTTAAGTAAAAACAATGATATTATTATTCATGAGGCTAATAAAGTAAATCCTAATTTGCTTTATCTTTTTTAAAGCCCATAACAAAAACTTCTCTTTTCGCTCTGGTTTACACATAAATTCATTGTTTTTATAACAAAAAATTGGAGTAACATTTGAAAGAATTCTACTAATTTTAAAATGTATAGTTTTGTGTATTTAGATTTTAAAAAGTATTCTTTTAATTAGTTTAATTTTTAGAAATATTTGATCTTACAATTATTTTCTTATTAATAGTACGTAAAAATGGTATAACGAGAGCACATTAATTAGAGTGTGAGTTTAAAGTAATTTCGTGAAGCAGAGGAAATCCGGAGCCAAAACTAATTTATCGGAAAATCATTTTCCTTGAAAATTTTTAAAACAAATTGCGTAACTTAGCTTTGCAGCCACAAATTTGGTAACACAGATGTTTACGTAAAAGCTTTATTTGTGCATTTTACCTTGAAAGCGAACTTTTGTCAGCACATTTATTGCACTTTAAGAAATGACGGGCAAAAGAATCTCTAAGTGCAGATAATAAATTTATGTGATAAATAACTGTTTGGTATTTTGATATATAACGAGTTTCTAAAATTAACCTCTCTTCGTGCTGTCTGCTATTTTGCTACAAAGATGCTACAAATAAAACTTTTTGCGCATCACGACTTGTTATTTCCTTGCGAACAGTAAAGAATTAGCCTCGAAAACGTGCCCTAGAATTTCACAACTAAATTGGCCAATTGCAGACAGTTGCCAATTGTAATTTTAAAGATTGTGGGTTTATTTCGTTTATGGCTTAGCTCATATATGTCTCCAGCTAAAAACCGAACAACAACGGAAAGAAAAATGACGTTCTTAATTTAAATTTAGCTGCTTTTTGGAAGAATTTCCGGTTAATGTGCTCGCTAAGCTTCTATGATTACTTCTACTTCTCATCTATCATTGTCTCAAAGAGAATAGATAAGTTTGTTAATCAATAATGGGATTCCTTTGTATCTGACAAAATGAAATATTCTATGATTATCCTTGAGATCTCAGGTATTATTCTCTAAGATGTTGTACTAAATTAACAAACACTGTTTTGTGTAAACACTATTTCAAGAAACTTCAGAAAGTGTATTGTAAAGCGAAGACAAAACTATCAAACAAAACGAGTAGGTATTTTATAAACATATTTTCATGATGTTGATGACACCTTTTTCAATTTAGTTAATTAAAAGCACGAAGCATGAAACGAGGCCATTAATTAAGCTAAAATAAAATGTCATATTAAACAATTAAAACAGATATTTAATTTTAAATAAATAAATATTTATGGTTTCTAGGCTTAAAATTACTATCGTCAAAACAAAATGCTAACATCTTCTGGATTTAATTCCAGAGTGAAATTTATGAGGCAGCTATTATAAATCAAAGAGGAGAATCGACCTTTTGTTTGCTGATTTTACATATTTACATTAAATTAAACATGTTTGCATTATAACAAATATAATTATTACAAATGAATAAATTATTTTTGTTTTAAATGTTACAAAAATAGACAATTCTACCATATTACAAAGCAAAATACTTATTATCAAATTACAAATTTTTGTTTAATTATCAAAAATTTAAATTTAACACGCAACATTGTCATCTATTAAAAACTAAAATGTGTTAAATCTGAAATGTCAATATAAAATAAGTTATTTAAATGTTGAGGTAAACAACGTTTAAACTTGTTATCAAAAATTTGTTATATAAATCTCATGCATTAGGTTATTTTACTGTGCTCCAACTAATGAAACACGCGCCCTACTGCCTGTACAGTATAGGCCAGTAAAGTTGTTTACTGTAAAATTTGATTTACCTCATACTAATATAAATAAAAGGTACATCATGCTTAATTAAGGCTAATTAGTAATAATACTCAAATATACTTGCTTGTTTTTTTTTAAAAACATTTTGATGCAAATAAATGTTCCTGTTATTGTTTCTATAACAAATAAGCTTTCAAATTAAAATTTTTTATTTAGGGGGTCATTATTTGCACTACAACGGTTTATAAGAAACGAATATTGGTCATTTCTTATACTGGATCAAAAAGTATAAAATATAAGCCCTTACAACATTTAAACTAAAAACAATTTATTTTTTAACAAAAACTAATTAAATTTTTTTATTAGATTTTATTGGTGTGTCGAATAATGCGATAAAAACCTAATTACACCAAACACTTTACGTGACACGACGCGTTGTATAACTGAGTTCTTTTTCTTTTAGCAAATTAATAAACATTTTATAAAACATTACTCATCACATAAAATCAACATACACACAAAAATTTACAAAAAAAGTGGTCAAACTATAGAATAAGATTTTGGTTCCTGCAGATGAATTTTGAACTGTGAGCTACAGGTTTTTTAGGCATTGATTAACTCGGTTGTAAAATTACGAGTAGCATCCGTAAAACAGTAAATTGTTTTATTAAAATTGAAAGTTTGGAGTGAAACTGTTTGTGGCAAAACCACATTACATGTTTGACAACTGATGGCAGTACGACTGGCATACTTATTTCAAATTTGAATGTACCACTAATTTTTAAAATATTTTTTTTTTATGTGGTTTAGTGAAATTAACAGCAAATTGAGTTGGCACTACATAAAGTGACATTTAGTGACAATAATATTTTAGTGTGAAAATCTAAATTCATAAATTCAACAAAAATATATATTTGTTAAAACCTCGTTGGAAAAGTTATGGCAAAATAAAAAATCTATCAAAATGAAAGACAACAAATAATCACAAAAAAGATGCATAACAAAAAAAGCAGAACTTAAAGACCAAGAAGAAGAAAAAGAGTAACAATATCAAGAAAAAACAAAAAGAAACAACGCTAAGAGAAAACTGTGCTAAACTGCCAGAACAATAATTATAAAAAAATTTAGAAAAAAGTAAAGTCAAACAGAAAATTAAGTAAAAAGTCAGCCAAGTCAAAAAAAATTAGACAAATATTAAAATATTTAAACTATTAAAACTAACCATTATAACATGAAACTGGTCTACAAAAATGTTTAAAAAAAGTGTTTGAAAGTCTCGGCGCTAAAATAGGTACTAAGTGGTCAGTTATTTATTACCGAAATAGATAAAATAAATTGTTAGAGGCAGATAAAAGAACGTTTTTCTTATTGTGTTTAAATAAATTAATTAAGCAGGGAAAATTCTTTAATTTATTGAACTCACTCACATTGATAGCAGAACAATTATGAGTTAGGCACATTTGAGTAACAAAGTGTACCTACCGGTTTATAAAAACAGATTTGTTAATTAAACCCGTATTTTGTTATTATTGTATTTATTAAAAGAATTAGAGAAGCTTTGACTTAAAAATTATCATTTAAATTACATAGAAATGTAATTTCATGATATTACCATTCCTTTGGACACAATAATTAAAATGTAAAATATGCGTTTTAATAATGTGAATAAACAAACCTTCGTTTTTGTAAAATCTAAATTAAATTTTTTCTCGGATCTAATTGTAAACGTCAGCGAGCTTGAAAGCATTTTATATTCCAAATTTTAGTTAATCTGGATAACAGAGTTTAGAGTGATTTTTATGTTTCTCGTTTTAAAAATTAATGTTTCAATTAGTCATCAGCAGAAGAATGAAAAACGCCTAAAAAGTGTTGCAGACATATGGCAGTAAATCAAAAAATCCACATTACAGGAAGTGGAGATAAAACGCAAACGTTTTCGCAATCATCTCATTTCTTTTTTATGAAATTTGGTTGTTATACTAGCTCTCATGTATTAAACAGTGTCACACATACTTGATATATTATATTCCGAGCATATTCATGTTGCAACCCTGCGTAACTAAATTAGAATGCAAATTTTCCACAGCAATTTAAAAGGATTTGCCAGTCTATTTATGCGGTAATTAGTGCGAACTACGCCTCACTACATTCGCTCAGGTTTAATTTGAAGTCCGAGGAAAGAAGATTGCTCAGTAAATTCATTTCAACTGTTTATTACTAGTAAAAAATTCAGACCACATCAACAGGCAAAAAGTTTTTCACTAAAAGTTTGGGATTGGTTTATTTACGTAAAAGTTTACTGAATATACAAATCTGTTTGTCAGTGTCAGTAATGTAATTGAGAGACGGCTATAAAGCTAATTAACACGAATTTAAGAGTAGCGGAAGGAAATCAGCTACCTTGAAATTGTTTCGTTTACTCGCCTTTTAACCGACTTAATGAAAGCTTTTATCATGTAAAAAGATAAGTCAATAAGTTGATATAAAATGTATGGAATTTGTTACTGCATTTTTTTTATTTTAGATAATAAAGTGAGAACGAATATTGAGAATTTTATATTCACAACACGAAAAAATCGTGATCAAAACTCGTTCCAGCCTAAGTTAAGACGCAAGATCTTTCCGGCTTAAATTCAGAATACAAAAATAAGGTTACTTACTTGCACAATTTTATTAAAATTAGACCAAATATTTTTGTATTGATTTTAAAGCAATTTTTGTATTTATCGATCATTTATTTTGTACGCCACGTTCTTGAATATATTAACATATTTTATGTAAACGATTGTTCTAATTCTCTAAATATTATTTCTGAAATTTTCTACTAGACGCAAAACGGGTTAAAGCAATTTCATGTAAACTTCTAATAGCTCTACATTTATAGTCATTCTGATTTTATTTATATAGTATCGACTCAAGTCACAAAGACTCAATCACTGATCGAACTCAAGACATATTTAATTACGCCGACTCATTCAATTAGTTTGAGCGCGCTTTCAAAAACTCTCAAATAAGAACAGCCACTTACTTCAATAGTCCTCTGTTGTCCGGATCCCTTGATTCTGTGTTCCGGTGAAGGTCCTAAATTTTTGGTGTCGATATGCACATTGGTCTGCATGTCTGCCCCTCGTCCGTGTGTAACAGGTTAAAAACAATACCATCGGATCACTGTTGCCGGCATCGTTTCGGAAAGCTTTCATCTACACTACTGAAAGTAAAGCTGTGTGAGATATGCGCAGGTCGGAGCTTTCCGTAAAGTTTCGTGTCCTGATATTTCGTGATAACATGCAATTTGGTTTTTCATTGAGGATTTGACTCGGTTTAGGCTAACACAAATTTAATGTGGATGCTTAATTTTGCTTTTGTGAGAAGTAACTGACCGGAAGTGGTTTTAAATACGAGCGTATGCGGAACGAATAACTAAGAAGAGAGATAAACTGATAAGTTGCTGCAGTCATAAAATTTAAATTCTAACAAAGGTTTATAAATTACGTAATGTGTCAGAAATGCGACGTTTGAGTAATTTTTCATATTAGGGTTTTTGAAGGAAAGTTGCCCGGCGCATTCACCATTTCGTGAAAAGAAAATTCTGATAGAATTAGATAACTACAAGAAAAAGTTGAAATTTTCGTGTAGAAACCTTAAAACAAGTAGAAACATTATTTTTAAATTTATTCCATATTACTAAATGTTAGTTTAAAGAACAAAATGCACTTACTACTTGTATATCTTTTTCTAAACAAAACAATAAAGACTGACAATTCCTGCAAATTTTGTATTATTTTAAACATAAACTTGAAAGAAACGGTTTTGAAATAAAAAACAAAAAATATTGCTTTAATAACTCGCTTTAGTCTAACAATTTCTATACAAGTTTTACGAAAAGTATTGTCATCAAAATTTTCAAGACTTTATTGCTTTTAACTTTATTCTCAAGAAGTACCTATAAAAAGTTGTTTTAAGCAATTTTTAAAAATCTCTTTTAAAATAATGTTAAATACTGTTTAGCCTATATTTGAGGTACTAAAAACTGAAACAAAATACTTATTTTTGTATAAAATTTACTGCTACATATAAAAATAAACTTGTATGTAGAAACTACTGTATAGTTTCTGCATTTTGCGTCTGTAGTATAATTAATTTGTTTTGTCCGTTTAGGCTTTCCAAAATTAATTTTTACTTAGGTTTTAAACATGTACAATTATTGAAAATTAAAATAACGTTAATAACAGAAACATAAAAAGGTCTAGATTAAAAAACCATTTGAAGAAACATAACCGTGTTTGTTACAGCTTTAAGAGACAAAACCAATTAGCTATATGCTTGACAAATGCTGAAAATTGAAATACAGTTTTTCCAAAATTTCTGTAACATTTGTTATTATTAAATGCCAAATCCTTATATTGTTGGTCTAATTTTGGCTGCAAATCGTAACTTAGTTTTTTTAAATTTTTCTTAAAAAATAAATTTTTTTAACTCTCCATAAGGAAGTAGAGAGCCTTTACTATTTAGAGCTGCACCATATTTCCAAAACAATGACAAAAACTAAACTTAATGTAAAAATGTGTCTTATGTTGCCTGTATGACTATGTATAATTTACTGTTTGTGATTTGACGCGATTCTGGTTCTTTCAGTAATGAGTTTACTAGTTGTAGTTTTTTTTTCATAAGCAGGATGTTTCAAAATTAAAACATATTAACTTAAAGGCGCATTATAGAAAATCTTACTAAACGTAAAAAATAATCGTTAAAATTTTTACAAACTTTAAAAAGATATAGACGTAATAAAATGCAGCAAGTTAACTTCAAATAAAAACTATAAATCTTGGCGTTTATTTTTGTTTATTATAAGCATTATTATTTTGTGTGTAATAAAATATTAAAAATATTTTGAAAACTTCAAAATGTATTAATTTGAAGACATCTTGGGCTGAGTTCAAGTTGAGATACTACCGGTAGTATCGCAAATTTTAATACTTTTCTATGGCAACAACCAATCGCAGCTCCAAATTTTTTTAATTTTTCCTTGAAACAAAGATACTACCAGTATTACCTCAACTTGAAATTAGCTTATCTGAATAATTATTACTCTATTAAATAACTGCTTAACAAAACTGGCTTTGTAAATTGTATTTAATGCTGCAAATGAAAGTACTAACAATAAACACGCAAAGAAAATTTATTGGTAAAGTTAAAATTTTAATTTAAATATTACTGTGATATAATATATAGCCTAAAAAAACAAAATACATTGTCGAAACGTCGCAACGAATTTTGTAGTTATATTTTTCTTGTCCTAAAACAATCAAATTTTACGTACTATCTCTAAATACTCGTAATATATAAAATTTCTTTAAATTACCGGTATACTAAAAATAATTGTGTTTAATAATTTTTTTTGTTAGGTTCGTAACAGATTTTTCAGTTGGCACTACATACTAAATGTCATAATAAAATTTTAATTTGCCAAGCTTGTCAAAAAGTTTTGTCAAAATGAGTTGTAAACGATATTCATTTGAACTTTATTTCCCTAACCTAAAAATGTGATAAGACTCAAATATGACGCGGCTACCAAATACTCAGGCGTACAAACCACCCCACTATTTTTGCTTCAATTATTTATAGTATCACGGTATTTTTAATTAATTTTTCTACTAAATAATAAATGTTAAGCTATTAAACACACATCTTTAGAAGGCCAAAATTTATCATTCTTTTCTCAATTCTTCCAAATAACAACCATCTTGTTGAAATTACAATTAATTTCCAGATTTTTTAAATTTTTTACTGAAACTATCAGACTTATATTTAAAATAAAAACTAATTTTAAATTATTTTACTTTTTGTAGCCCTACACTATTACATAATTTAAATTTTTCAGTTTTTTATATTTTCAGTTAATACAAAAATTAGTTTCAAGAAAATCGCATTTTTCTCAAAAACTTGTTTAAAGTCATTGATCTACTATTATACAATAAAATTTTATTATATTGATATTTAAATGTACTTTAATAATTAAAATATTATAATTTTAGATTATCTGTTGACATAAAAATAACTATGAATAAAATAAAAGATTCTTACATTTTAAATAACTTTTGAAAGAGTTAATCTATTTTAAAATGTTAACTTTCTTTGCAAATCGTTTAATTTTTTACAAAAATATGTACAGTAATTTTTAGAAAGTGATTTGTAAATGAGTATAGCAAATCAGTGAGTTGAGTTTTGCACAGTTTCAGTTCAGCTAATTTTAGCAAATATAGACAGGGTGTATCAAAAATGACGGTCAAAAATGTAACCAGTAATACATTTCATCAAAAGAAACAACCTTTTTTTATACAATTTCTGCGATGAATGCTAAAAATTTTGAATTTTGTCATCTCTCCTATAATCACGATACGCTTGTGATTAGTCACCATTATTATTGTTATAGAACCTATAGCGGGTATAGTATTTTGTACTAAATTGTCAAATAATTTTATTTTAATAACGGTTTAGATTTGAAAAAAATAGAATTTATAAAGAAATCTTTTTTAAGCGAGACCTATCACTGGCTAAATTTTTAACAATTATTTTTGATACACCCAGTGTAAAAATATTAAAGAGTAAAACGTTATAGTAAAACAGTTTTTTTTGTCTCATAAACGCTAATCATCTTCGGCCAAAAAAATTACTACAATTCTGGTGCAATAAGTAATTTTCAATGCTTAGACTCATCTGTTTCTTGCCTTTGGCTTGAGTACAAAATCAGCGCACTGTAAATTTTACCCATTGCACTGTAATGTAAATGTAAGGTAAATATATATCTTTTTAATATATTTAAAAGACAATAGCATATACTGTATACACAGTTTTAAGATACTTCCCACAGTAGGTTAATTAGTTCACTTAGAGGCATTTAAAAATGCAGCTCTATTAATACAATTAAAAAAAGTGTGTGCCTAATTAAAATAAATAGTTAAAACATTAATTTTTTTACTTTATTTGTTTGGATTGTATTAAATATATACAATATATTATAATAATCTTACGATTAATTTTTAATTTTCTTAAAACACAAACTGTGTTTGCAATAACTTTTTGTAACGATATTTAAAATGTAGTTTTCGTTTATTTTTTATAAACTGTACTTATTTATATTCACAACAAATTAAATTTGAGTTGAGAATTTTTAAAGAGCTGGGCAAATTGGGTTAAAATAGAAGAAATTAAAGAAAAGTTTTAAACTAAGGTTAAAATTACTGAATTTGATTGAATACTAAATCACTAATAATAATTAATTAAGAACTAAACAAATTTCATAATTTTTTATTTAATACACATTTTACATTTAATTATTTTTAATTTATAAATCCGTATAATTACTGTGTATTACAGCTTTATGATATATGGCATAAGATTTCATATGTTAAAAAAAATGGTGCAAATAATTTATTCTTTTTAATAAATACATTGCGTTTTTAAAAAACAATAACAAAATAACATTTATTTGCTTTACAATAGTGTAAATAAATGGTTAAAAAAACAGAAAATAAATCATATTCTCTAATAAAAATGGTGGATGCGCCGGGCAAATGAACAATATCATCATAAAACTATTTTGCAATATATTTTTAAAAAAATGTAATTTGTATTTATCCAACTGTAAACATATAAAATATTTATTTAGTCAAAAATATTAAACAATTTTTGTGTCTATTAAAAAATATACCTAATGCCCGGCTTGTTCTGAACAACCCATTTATTACTTACAATAGATCAAAAGCGTTCCTCCGATATTCAAATGAATTGGAGTTAGTGGTGCGGCAAAAAAACTTCTATAAAAAATTCTATATTTAGCACAAATTGTTATCAAACAAGTGGTTCGGAGGTAGCACCAGAGAGCTTTCGAGCATCTCACAAGATCGCTATCCGGAGATTGCATTACAAGCATGTCGTTGCTAGGGTAACGCAGCCACAAAAGTCATCATCATGCCTATGAAAATTACGCTCGCTTTTTGTTAATAAAGCCGCTATTGGTAAATTGCTTTATTAGTTTTGAAAAATTAAGGAGGGTGCGTGACTGCCTTCTTGTTGCTTATTTATTGGTTAACAGGTTTGCCACGAAACTGGCTTTAAGTTTTTATCTGGCAGCTTTGGGAAGAAAAGAGATTTTAATTTGAATAAACTTTCGTTGGGATGACGTTTATTTGAGCTTATTTATGATTTCATGGTTGGAGACTTTTATGAATATTTATACTACATGCAGAGTTACTTTATAGTCAAATCAAATATCAGATATTACTTTACGTTTTGAAATCTCAAATCTAATTACTTAGTACAATTTAACAATCTTCATAAAAAGAACAAAGTTTCTTATTTGAGTTTGATACGTTTTGCTTTAAAAGTTTCACAATTTTTAAATAGACTACCTATTAAAAAAGTTTGTAGATTACAATAGAAAAAAAGTAAAAATTTCTAATTAAGATATTTAAATAGTATGGAAATTCTACTAAAAAGAAAGTGATATATTTAATAAAATTTTTTTTGTATTGCGTTTTCCGAAAACGATTTTTAAATGAAATGAAAACAAGAAAATCTTTCTCAAACATATCACGTTTCCCAAGGGGTTGGAATTTTGTAAAATGTTTAATATAATCTTATAAAACGTAATATTTGAATTTTTTATACCTTACGTATTTACCTACCGTCTTTTCTACGTAAGGTAGCTTTTTAATGTGTTTTATAATTGAATTAAATTTTTATTACATCTTCCTTGGTGTAATTTAAACTGACTATGCAGTCTAATTAACAATTCATATTCTGAGTGTTTTAATTATAACAGAAGTACTTAGATGAGTTTTATTTTATAACTTCACATTTTCAAATGACAATATTACTAAAATTAAGACAACTTACAGTATATTTTACAAAAAAGACCTACTAAAATTATCTAGAAAATTTGAAGAAATGACAAACTAAAATTTTGTATACAAAAAATTGTGAGTTTTACGACTACACTGAGAATCGATAGCAATTTTCTTGTTTTTCATGGATATATGTAGCTTTATAAATTTTATATCAAATTCTAAAATTCCTGACATAAAATTCCAAACTTTTGAAGTGTTGGCTATTTCTTTAAATGATTTTTATTTTTAAATTTTACATCAAAGTTGTAAACACTTTTTTTATTTTTTTATCTTGCGTAAAATATCTGTGTAAAAAATATTATCCTCAAATTAATAACTAAGAAGTGGTTAAAGATCTATCAAATTTATTGAGTGTAAACAAAATTTAGTTTACCTATTATAATATTTAATACAATGATATTTTTTTAGTGTAACAACAAAACTCGGAAAATGTAATCTGATAAAAAATTACCTTTAGATAAAAACAAATCAATTTTTTAGTACTTTAACTTTTACCGAAAATGTCCATTATGTTATATTTTTAAATAAAATACTGTTTATATTTTTTTGGCATTAGATCACTAAAATTAGAATTTTGCAACTCAAAAAACACCGAAAAATAAGTTTTTAGCGGCCTTGCTCTATTATCGTTAATTGAAAAACCATTTTTTTTCTTAATTACAGCAGCAGCATTTTGATGTGATGAATTGCAAACAGAAGATGATGTTACTGCTAAAACTAAAAAGTCAAAACGAAATACACATGCAGGTGTATGTACTTACTTTTTTATGAAGATAAGTTAAAATTGCATCTTCATTTACTGTTGTTACTTCATTTTTTGCTTTCCACTCACAAAAAAGGTACACTCTTCCTCGTATTGTTTACGAGATTTAGCAGGAAGTAAATTCAAAACAATACTTTTTGCTTTTTCAGCGATTGCGCTTAGATTAATTTTAATTTTAGTTTTTTTATTTATGATGCCATGGCAGCCAAAGCCAAACTAACTATGATACTTAAAAACGTATTCTATTATGCCGCATATCAATTATCAATTCTCTTAAGAATCAATTTGGTGATTTAAAGAACGCATGCAAAAAATTCTTGTATGTACCACGTTCGCAAAATAGTTTTAGAAAACTCATCTCATTAAAGACCCCTAAAACTACACTTTGCCTACTTGAAACATAAATAACTATTATAAACTTCTAGGGGAGCAGGATAATTTGGATAATCAAGCGATACATGCAAGAACTGCAAGAAATGAAATTTAGGACATTTTTATTTTACAAAAAAAATATAGTTGAGTTTGTTTAATGGATTCTCGCGTTAAAAATTTTTGCTTTATATGTTGAAACGGTTTTGCAAACTTTTGGCTCCGTTTACGAATTATAGAAAAGCTAATTTATAATAATCTATAATTACAATTCTTAATCATCTTATTTTTAAAATCTGTAATAAATTCTATGTCTAATACACTACTCTTTATAAATTTTCGTGAAACCAAAACCTGTTTTTTTAAATTTATATTTTTTTACATAGAAAGCTGTGATAACTTAAACAATACTTCTAAATAATGTAAGCAGCATTAAAAAATATAACCACCTTTATCAATGCTCTATTTTAAAAATCACAATATTTTAAATTAAAATAGTTTATTGGTTTAACAATTTTTTTATTAAAACAATAGTGGGTTATTTAACTTTTTAAATTAACTTTCTTGTTGTGAATCTAAAAATACCACAGTTTTAAGGATCTGCTTAGTAGTTTTTACATTTCTAAAATTTTGTTTTAAAAATTCTAAAAAGCGTTTGCTGCAGAAAAATTTCAAACAATTTCAAGTAGATTTTCAAAATTTTGGTATTTTTATATTTACAAAAATAATGTTAATTTAAAAGGTCAAATAAATCATTATGGTAGATACTATTGGGTATTCTACTGTAAATAATTAAAAAAATAAAATCTAAGACAACTTCACATGTCTAATTAAATAAATTTTTACAAAAAAGTTGCAAAGCGGTTTTGAAAATTATTTCTTATTGTCAGTGCCTCAATATGTTTTATAATAATAAGAGAAAACTTCTCTTGAAAGCCCTCTGCCACTTCTATGTAAGCATTTATTTAATTAAACTTGTAAACTTGAAATAGATTTTCAAACTTTTGATTATTTTTAATCTTTAGAATATATTCTATGTTCCTTATACCTATGTTCCCTTGTTCCTATTATTATGTTTCTAAAATATAAAAAAATACAATTAAAATTGTGTACTTTTTGGTATAACCGGAAGTGATAGAAAGGTGATTATTTGTTATTCTAATAATAATAATTTTTTAGCAACGTGCTTTCTCTAAATGTTGTTTTTCTATTTAAAAAATGTTACGATAAAATAGGGTAAGTTTAATTTTGTTTACACATATTTAAGATGAGTCAAAATTATCTTAAACGTACAAATATAACAAACAATGTAAACATAGACCAACTAGAGGTTTTCAGGCCAAAATAATAATTATTTGCATTAGAGTGCGGTAGGTAAAATTTACAGTAGCAGAATTAATTTCAGATAAGTCTAAGCACTGTAAATTACCTATCGTATTTTTTGGCCGAAAAAATTATTAAATGTCAGTATTTAATAATAATTTAAATAATTTTAATAATTCATCATAATTTATTATAATTAAATATTTATATTGGAGACAGTAGACAATTGCATTTTGTGTTGTAACTCTACATTTTGTAAATACGAATTTTGACCACTGGCATCGTCAGAAGTCGAAGATAATTATTCTTTATATTTTGGTCTCTTTATAATGTATTGCTTATTGTTATTGTGTTTTAAACTATAATAATAAGATACATATTAAATTTATTGACCCTCATAATATTATTTTCAAAAATGAGAATAGGTGCAAAACGTTAAATTTGTACCAGGCTCTTTAGCATTACGGTCAGTTCTTATAAGTTCATAATTAATGAGAATCTAAGAAAAAGTAAGTATTTTTTAAGTCGCACTAACTACATCAAATTTTTATTGTACAAGATGTTTATAAATGATTGTAGAGTCGTAGGGGGCTGTGAAAATTTTCGATATCACAAATGTTTATTGTAACGTTCAATTTCCGCAACGGAATATTAGATAAAGGTTCCTGGATTTAATCAATTGTCTAATAATAATTATAATAACAGCTATAAACATTGTTTTTAAAAAGCAGAACATTTTTTATTATTTTCTTAGTTTTCTACGACCTACAATCATTTATAGACATCTTGTAGCTGAGCCAGTGATGTTTTCGCACCTGCTCATGTGGTCAATTGTAATTTTTAACTAAAAGATAACCAAGCACGTCGGCAATTTTCGAAATAACCAAAATGTTATTCTTTGTATTTACCTTCGTTAAGTAGTATTTATACAGACTATTTTTTTTCTAAAACCACCAACATTGCATTTTCTCTCAAAAGAGATTTGGCAATCTAGCATTTATCTGACATGGGGTAAAATAAGGGTAATGACAAGGCGTGATTTGTGACAAACACGAAGACAGGTTATGTTAGCAAAATGTACAAATGTATCAAATTCAGGGGGTCTCAACTCAATTCGAATGGAACGCCATGGACTTGTTTTTTTAAATCAAGCAAATTTCGCCGTTTTCATGGCATTGTGGCAAAATATTCAAAATAATCTGACATCTGACATAAGTTGAGACAGATGCATTACAAACCTAACAAATAAAAATTACTATTGCAGGGAAATTAATTTGATACCAACATAATGCAACAGGTGGTGGCTTTATAAAAAAAATAGACAGTACCTGCTTAATGCATTTTTATCATAAGTAAACACCAGTTATACTTGTATTTTTATCGTACTTTTTGATGTTAGTTTAAGTGGATTTGCAATATTAAATTTCTTCAAATTACATCTGTTGACTTACGGAACTAGAAGACTAATCTTCTCTTAAATTGCGCTCTCTTTATTAGTGGTTTTTAGATAAAAACTTGAAAAGATTAATCATAATTTTAAAGTTAACTTCATCTAACCTCAACACACCAACATAAAACTTTTAATTAGCTAGTTGTTTCTAGGTAATTCCACCAGAAAAACATTTGCTGGTTGCTTTATTCCATACAAATCACACGTTTTTCACTTAAATTTTGAAGAAATTTTGTTTATTTCAGATTTACCCTAAATGTCATAATTTAATATTTTTATTTTCAATGCTACCAACCTTGACGGCTTGGTTCTTTTATCCTTTTACTTCATTACACTTTTTTGATACTAAAAATTAAAGAAAACATTTTTTGCAAAATTTATACGTGTAAATTAATTTTTTTAACAAAATTAATTTCGTATTATGAATACTTTACTTTTAAAGTAAATCGTAAACGTAAAATTTACCAGTACATAAAACTGTCAATTTACACTACCGGTATTTTGTATGCTTTATACTTGAGTGATAAAAAGCAATGGATGAATGGCTCAAATTTATGCTCAATTTGTTATTTTTTTTATTGCTAGTTATGAATTTACAATCGAAACTAGTCCAATATACATTACTGAACAAAGTTTAAAGATGAATATATCTTGTGGAGTGTAATTTAAAAAATTGTTTTCTACATTTTCACTTACTCCAAAGGGTATACCTACTCTACAAACCTCCGAACTTGGAATGTCTTAATTTTAATCTGTCTTTAATTTTGTATATGAAGATTTATTTATTTATTTTTAACTTTACGGGTTACTTATAATAAAATATTATAATAATATGGTACAGTCTTTTATTAATTTAAAGAACTTCAATCTGCTTTATTAAAGTATTTAAACTAAGAGTTAGCAAACTTTTTCGAATTTTAAGTTTTTATACACAAGATTCTTCAAATAAGCAGATTATTAAGAAAATAGCATGGTCATGACATAAATAATTACAAAGTTTGGACTTTCTTAAAATCTTGAATTACCTTTTTAATTTACATTTTTTATAATTAAAATAAAGTTTTTATTTTTAAAATACAATATTTCATATATTCAAATTTTTTTTAAAAAAATTATTACTGCCATCACTGAAATGGTAAAATTCAACCAATTTATATGTAAACCAAATTCGTTTTTTCTTTCGCCTGTTTTCATGTCGTTGTAATTTGCGGTGAATTCAAATTTTTTTATATATCATATTTCCTAACTCGTATGCAAAATCTCGACAATATACGTTGATATCTCTTTCGATTTTATTTTTCCAACCTCTTGTATTTATTTCCATATTGCGGTGTAGGTTGAAATTCTATATATTTTCACTCTTTGATCGAATCGAAGCCCGCGGCGGAAGCGTTAAGAAAGAAAAGGGGTGAGTAAACAAATGATATATGTATTTTGAGACGTTTTCTTCAAAAAACCTATTTGAGATAAAATTGTGTTAACTACTGAGAGATTTCTATTCGATAAAAGATATCTGGTTGTGACGGAACATATTCATCAATTTCATCGCCCATTATAGTTTCACATCAGAACTGTCATGTTGCTCAGAACCGTGAAACACAACAGGGCTAAGCTTGTTTGCCCAAAAACATCCATAAAAGTACTGTCAATAACATAAAGTCAACAATTTATCAGAAATGTACTTATTTTGTTATTTATTGTGCGTTTTTTCGAGTGATTTATGTACGAAAAGCCATAAAAATTCTGGCCGTAATTATCACGACTGTCTTGTTTATTTTTAGAACTGAAGTTTTTCAGATCGATCCAGTGCGTTATCGATGAGTGTCTTTACGCGTGATTTCACCAAAACATCAACCACTTCTTTTCTTTGCTATATTTTTTCTGCATAAACTTGCAACTTCACGTTATTTGTCTCTAGAGTCATTCCTAATTGCCTCGTCTTCTTTTTTACTCTCAAGGGAGGAACTTTTATTCTCAAAGAAAAATGTGTCGAGGTTTATTCTTTCTAGCCATCAAAAAACTTGAAGTTTCCAAGAAAAAAATAGCAACATGAATTTTTAAATTCCAACCTCGGCTTAACAAAAATATTGAGATTTATTATATTTCGGACAAGAAAAATTACAAAAGAGTCAATCCCTGAAAATAAGGGGAGAACAAAAGGGACTTAAATACTTACAAAAACATAATCTCATTAAAAAATTCTTGTTTTTGCAAATGTTACGGTATTTTTTAATAAAGGAAGGAACAAAGTTTTCAGAATTATAATTTTGGCGATTTGCTGGAATTGGCGCTCCCCGGAAACACTTATTGTCGGATCCGGGTAAAACTGTAGAGTTCTTTTATCATGTCACGTAAAACACGTTACTCGGGTCCTTCAAGGATTCAAGTTAACATCTATATACTGGATTTTCTCGGCGGCTGCCTAAAATAAAGTCTAAGTTTGATTGAGTAATGGCTGGTACGAACTAAAAGTAAGAAATAACAGACAGGGTAATAATTTACTGTTTCGAATTAGGAGCAACACGGCGTTCCGATCATTAAAACTTCTTTTACTATTATGAATGTAATTAGAAATATCACAAATGTTATAAATAAAATGAAACTAAGTGTTTGTATTATAAAAAAATTAAGAATTATAAATCCTCGTTAGAAAGAAATGGTTGTCATAAAAAAGCTATGGTTTTCATAACTGATATTACACGTAATGGGTTCATAAACCATGTTTTAAATTTTGTTTTCACTACGCTGCTAATTCCTTCTTAAAAGTGAAAATATTTTCAAAATTTTTGTAGTAGCTGCAACACGCAGACTTTTTTTTATTAATAAATAATCTAAGTTGCTATATATATTAAAAACCAATGCTACCAAAATTTTTAATAAATTAATATTTGTTAATTGTTGCTCTATACAAATTACAGTGGTGACCAATACTCATATAAGATGGTCGAGAAAGATACAAAAAGATTCAATTAGGATTTTTAAAAAATCTCTGTAAAGATCATCAAAAATTCAAGAAACTTAAAAAGTACTCGTGAGAATGTACCCATCTCAAAACATCATTGGCAAGTTTAAAGATCGATGTTTGTAATAGATGACAATTTGCCCTTTTTCATCAACGATTAAAATCAAAACAACTACTCCTCTGAATAAAGCCCTGAGAGGCATTGAATTTCTCCATCTTGGCTACCTGATCAGCTAAATGCTCCTATGATAGTAGTAAGTTTGAATCCAACTCATAACCTTTATTGTGACGTCACAAATGTGGTCAAAGCGCTGAAAGATAAAATTTTCAGTATAAATATTTAAAAAAAATAACAAATCATTGTCGTACAAGTATATTCATACTCTATTATTGCTTATATCAAGCAGGCTTGAACGCTTTATCTCAAGATTATTAAAGTTCAATTATTAGTAATTTAGAATTTGTTAAATTGCTTTAGAATATATAAATAAGAAAGCCAAGAGCTTTCATAATAATGCGAAAATAATTAATAAAGTAAAATAAATTGTTATGTAATTCCTCCTTAATAAAAAAAGAATCGGTTTTTAAAGGATTAATAAACGAATAAATAAATGATTGATTGATTCAATACACCAAAAAAAGCAGTAGTAAGATAAGTCACCAAAAAAAATTCAACAAAATTAATATAGTAAAAAATTAAAACTTTTAAAAAAATCACTATACAATAATAAATATTATTTACTTGTTTTACAAATTCAAAAACTGTCATTTTGCGAGTACGTGTGCAGTGCTGCAGCGACGAGCACAAGCGAGGCAAATGCGAAATAATAATTTTAAGTCAAGATTGTCTATATTTAGATGGATTTTATGGTTTTGACTTACAAACTAGTTTATGAGGGATTTAATAAGGGTAGTTGTAAAGATAAGTAAACCCTATTGTTACAAAAGCGACAAGCAGGTCACTCGAAGGAGACAAACAATAGATGCCACGCTACGAATCTTTACAATCCACTTAAAATTTAGGGGCTGGGGTTTCTTTATCGATAAGAGACCAAAAAGTTAATTCCTCTATTGCACTATAAAATTCATCCAAATATAGGCACACTTTATACAACATATTTTTTAAATAAGATTTTTTTTAAATAACAAAGCCAATTTTGATTGCCATTTACAAAAATACAATTTTATCGTATTGTGGTAAAACTTATGACTGAAAAAAATATTTAATAAACCGTTAAATTGTGTGTAACAAATAATAGTTAATGTTTTTAATTTTCAGATTTAATAACTAAAATGTAAATGAACCGGATATTTATTACATTAAAAAATCGAGTTTTAAAAATGTTTGGTCTTGTGCAAAAATTAAATTATTTTCTGCAGCTAAATTTTGAAAAATCTTGTTTACGCATGTTGGCTTTATATCAAAAAATGACACATTGACGCCACCAGATTTGTGATTAAAAACACTAGGCATGTGCTGAAAGACGACAAGCTGTTTTTCAATATCTTTTTTATTTGCAAATGATTCCTCAATATAACATTTGAAAACTGTGTGTTTATTCATTTTGTGAGAGATGAAAAGACTTAGACTGTGTTTACATGTTTATTTCTCTGTTAGTTCTGTTACACTCTGTTACTTCCAGAGAGGCTCTCTGGTTTTGTTACAAAATTGGTACAGGATGGGAGGTTAGGGTGACGGTCGAACGATACCGAAGGTGGTACCGAACACTGTGTTTGACTTTTATCCTCTATTTATCGTTATAAAAGGTAGTGAAATCAACTAAAAAAAATTATCTAATAAGCAGCGTAATAACAGCACATAAATATACAGAATGTCTTAAAATTAAGACAGAATGTCTTAAAATTAAGTTATTTCTAGTTTATAACGTTGTAGAGAATCTTACTGAAAATATGGGAAAAATTGTTAAAAAAAATTCTAGGACCTTACCTTGCAAATAAACTGTTTAATCGTCGATTAAACAGAATTTTTTGTTTACAAAATTTTCATTCGCCTACATTCGCCTTATATTGAATATTTTTATTTTTATATTTAACTTTTGCGGGATCAGTAATGTTAGGATATCTAGTTACGTTATTAACAGAGGTCAGGATCGCAATCTTTTGCCGAGTCGCTAAGATGTTTAATCTTTGATCAAACAGATTTTGTCCTTATTAATTCTCACAAATTCTAAACGGATGTTGCGTTATTTGTCAGCGCTTTTAGTTACACATCATCATTGTTTCGTAATAAATATTAAACCTTAGTAATCAATTATCCGTAGAGCAACGACTTACTTAGCTTGCATTTAATAGCTTCCTTTTTTACAACGACTCTACAAATGTTTATAAATCAAATTTAGTTCTCTTTGTTTGGAAAATATTTTTTATGTTATTCTGGTTTAGAACGACTGTAAATAATTTATATATTGTTAAGTTTTTGAATGAATAAAGTAGTATAGAACGAACCCTCAAGTCTTCTTACTCAAGCGACATCGATCATGGTCCGTCGAACATATACAGAGGTCCAAAGATGCTGATTGTAAATCAAATTATTTTCCAATAAAAACTTTAAATGATGACGTTAATTTTTATTTATTAAGTATTATGTGCAATAACAATAAAAAAACTGGGAAAAATAGCTTTAACAAAGAGTAGAAAAATAATCAGTTTTTTCAAATTTTGGACAAGAAAGAACGACAATGAGGCTAACATATTATTTTATTTTAGTAGAGACGGCATAGCTACAATATTATTTCGTTGCTTGAAGGAAGGCTGCCAACAATAAATTTTCAACTGAGGTTTGAAATAGAATTTGCGCAGTGTTGCCGTATTGAACAAACTTAAAAGCGAATATCTCGCAGGAGATAATTTAAAATGCTTTTTTGCACATTTTTTTTTACTTCTAGAGGTACCCCTCACAACACCTAGAATGCCTTAGTTTTGAAACACCCTATATATTTCTAACATAATAAGTTTCCCAAGTTTGTGTATGGCTAGGGGTGTGCCTAGTTTCGTTTACATCCGGTATATTTAGGAAAATTTCTGAAACATACTCCATAAGTACTTAAGTACAATATTTTCATATAATAAATAACCCAAATAAAAATGTTATAAAAGTCTTTTTAGAAGAGTCATCTTGCACACTTTAAGGTGCCGAACGGAAATGATTCTGAATGGTAAAATCGGAAATTTGTTGTAAATTTGGCAATCATTACATCTGGGATGACTCAGGGAAATTTACGTCATTCGAGGAGACCTTTATTTTAAGATATTCTGGATTCGGAAGTAGATTAAATATGAATAGCTGAGGACATTGATTTTACACAGTTCGGGTAAGATGTTTAACGCAGAAGCTTTATTGAATTTCTGGGAGTAGAGGGACCATAAAATTTATGATTTTGTAAAAAAAAATTTTTAAGTGATTTCTTATTACTCAATAAATACAATAAAACTTCAGTTTTGTCTGTGTTTGTTTTATTACCTGAATAAATACATAAAAATGTGAGCTAAGCTTTTCCCTTGTGGAAACATGACTGTTGATTTTTATTCTATTTGTTCTAAACCGTTGAATCCTTTATACATAATTCTCTCCTTGAAGTGTTCCACTATAAAAGTGTCCAACCGTTCATCTTCAATGGTGATTGTCTTGCGCCGACCTTTACGCGATCTATCTTTGAATTCCACAATTTCTCTACATCTTCCTAATGTCTTAGCGACAACAAATTCTCTTGAAGGGTTATCCAATTTTAGACACTTTGACTCTCGGATAATACAATAAATTCCTATTTATTACTGAAGTTAAATTTAAATTGATGTTGATGGGTTTCAACAACAAAAGAATGACTTTAAATTATTGGAAAAGTAATCTTTGGTCGTAAATATGAACTATGAGGAAATTTTGGTCATTAGGTATAAATGTGGTTTCTATCTGTTGGATTTCCTTTGTTTCCAACACTGTTACTCTGGAGATATACGATAATATAATGAAGGTTTGCACGGACATTGCCTGTTAGGCGTTATCTACTTAACGATGGTGAAATTGTAGTGAACCCTGACAGCAGACATCGCATCGGTTGGGTGTAAAGTTAATGTAAAGCCTCAACTACTCCACATATGCTGCCATACGCTTGAGTGGATCTTATATAAATTTGAATATTATGTAAGTTTGCATAACCAGACACAATAATAAATCTCACTTGTGTAATATTTGTGCAGTTGTGTTTATAGGGCTTATACTCATACACTCTAAAAATTGTGAAAATTTTGAAGTAAACAACTCTCTCTAGACACACAAATAAACAATGCATTTTTTATGTAAATATTATTTAGATTTCAAAGCTCTATTTGTTACCAGTATTATAGCGACAATTTTATGGACATTGGTTGTGACTTCATAACACTTAAAATTTACCTGATGTCAGTCATAAATATGACATAAAAATATCTTATTTGATATAACTATTTTTTAAATGTACATGAAACATAAATTAATGTATCCTACTTTGATAGCTATGGCTACCTTACAGTTTTATACGATATTATATTCATAATGTATATATTTGTATTTCTATCACAATTCAGTTTATTCAGGTCCTCCCCTTTACACCGCAACAACAAAAAATTCTTTTGAAATTTTACTTTATTTGGCGTTGAAATTGGGTTAAAATTGGACTAAATTGCTGCTGTAAATTTTCAAGCACAAGAGGTGCGTGAAAGAAAGACGCCATCACCATCCTATCATACTTAGTTTTACTTAACTCTCACAGAGATGTCAAAATAACCAACTCAAAGTTTCTTTTCCAAATGTTGACAATATTGACAATCAAAAAAAAATTTAAAGATTATCTACTTCAAACTGTTTTTACTTGTTTAAATCTTATTAGTGAGTTCTTAAAGTAACAAAAGTTTTTGACTTCAACAGTAATAATAATAATAGTATTATTAATCATGTTAAGACCAAGCAATTACAACATAAAAGCAAAAATTCTGCGAACATCACAAGATCCAAAATGCTGGCTGTGTAAAACTGAAGTAGAACCTATTCGATTCATCACTTAATATCTGTGTGCCCTATACTAATGTAGTTAAACAAAAACACATAATTGAAAAAAATAGTAACCTAATCATGAGATGTAATTATTAGTGAGAAGTATTAAGTAAGATGTTAATCAAAATTTAAAAAATTGAAAATAAAGAAATTTTAAAAATGAGACATTAGTGAAAAAGTGGGAATAGGAAGTCAAGTGGGAAAAAATAAAACAGTTAACAAAAAAAATTGGGTGAAAAAGAAAAAACTGTGCAAAAAAAGTATGCGAAGGAGTAGATCAAGAGTACATGTAAAAAAAGAAATAAAAAAGGTAATAAAACCGGAAGGGTAAAAAAAGATGTTGAAAGAAGTCAAAAAATAACAATAGGTTGAAGAAAAGAAGAGTAAAAACGTAAGATTACTAGGTAAAGGTAGAATTACAGTTATAAAAAACAGGAGAAAAGTATGTAGAAAGATGGAAGTGGTGACAAAAATGATAAAAAAAATGAAAGTAATAATAAAAACAGTAAAAAAATAAAAGTAATGTAAAATAAAGTAATTTCAAGTGAAGGGGCACTTGAATAGCAAGGTAACCAAATATTAGACCAGGGGTGTCAATAAGGTCGATATCGCGATCTACCAATCGATCTTATACAATTTTGAATCGGTCGTAAAAAAGATCGCAAAACTGTGAGACAAGACAAAAGAGTTAAAAACAAATTAGTTAGCTTATTACCAATTAGATAAAAAAAATCTATTTATAGATATGGTTCTTCCAGAAAAAGCACTCGACAAATTAAATCCAATTAGTAATTAATCCGAAAAAGTAATTAAATCCAAAATTAACTTAAATAAAATTTACACTACGTAAATCTTAAACAAAAGTTAAATTAAATCAATATAAATTGCAATAAAAATTACAGCTTTTAAAATGAGCTTTGAATAATAAAAGCAATCGTTCTTTCAGTTTCACAAAATTCTCACTCTCGTTCGTGCTTTACTCTCCTACTCTATACCTTTAATTTAAGTGATATTAATTTGATAGCCTAAAACTACACTTTTACAATTTGTTTACAAAATTTCCCAAATTGTTGCTAAATAAGAACAGACTAATAAGAAAAGAAATACCAAGTTCAAGAAACAAACTTACACATAAACGCTTTAAAAAAATAAATGAATACATATAACTTCTGAAATTAAATTAAGCGAGATCCAGACGTGGCCCTTTTCTTTATATTAACTTCATAACAACTATATTATTTGGCACAAGCATTATTTACAAAATATAATTTTAGACCATAGCTAATATAAATAAATTAAATTTTATAATTATGGCCATAGATTACGAAAGAGCAAGCATAAAAGAGTTAAAGTTTAACTAAGTTAATATTGGCAAATTACCGTGCATCTATTACTCTTTGTGCTTTCTTTTTTCTAAACATTGTTATAAAATTCTATAATTTCTTTTTTTTTGTGTAATTTTTCTAAGTCTTTGAGCTTTAATAGTTTTGACAAAAAGACGTAGATGGTGCCGTCTGTCAAATTCTTCCAATTTTTCAAAACACCAAACCTTTGATATTTTGTTTTTAGTTTGCAAAGGTCTATTAACTTATAGGTCATGCAATTGTAATATCACATTAGCTCCCACTCTGGCAACAGAGTAATTTGTCGCAATATAGCAATATGCAACAAATTATATAACTGCTTATTTTTTAAGATAAGAAATGGTACTCGTAATTTAAAAAATTATGTATTTTGATATACTAAACGTAGATATGCATAGTTCTGAGCAGCAATTAGCTACATATGTGCGCGTTTTCGTATCTTTAATTAATTTAACAATGTGTGAAAAAATCAACTAACTTTATTTAGCAGTTATTAGGTTATTAAAGCAATTGATTAATTAAAAATCGCATGGCTTTGCAGAAAATCAATAACAAAACATAATAATTAAAACGAATTTCTATGGCAACTGTAAAATTTTTTTGAGACTAAAATTAAAATATAATATATGCTACATAAAAAAAATTAATTGGAAATTATTTAAAATAACATTTTGTGTACCTCGCAAATTTATGCAAACTGACAGGCCCAAACCAAAGTTTTTCTTTCATTGTTTCATGTTACTAAAAAAACTCTCTTTTACGTCTTTCTTCTTATTCGTTACTAAACGTTAGACAGTTTTGATAAAATTTATAATTAATAGAAATTATATTATTTTCTGTCACCAGTGACATAATTCATACTTGATTTGTTTTTAAATTTTTAATTTTTAATTTAAAATTTTTATATTTTGCAGTGTCATTTTCTTAAGGAATCAGCCTTCGTGCATGTTAGAGTGACCAAAATTTAAGAAAAATAGTGGTCAAGAGTAAACGGAATTATGGAGCAATCCGCGCGTAGGATAATTTACGACCTAAATCTGGAATTATTTGTTACTCATTATTGGAACGTGATTGAATAAGCTGTAATATTGTGCAACATTTTAAGGCGAACAAACAAAGGAATGAAATCTGGATCATGATGGTTTCATGGTTGCACGTGTGTCAATAAGGTCAGAAGGCGTGGGATGGATTCGCTATATATTCCCTTCTGAGCAGAAGAGGGGTACTGTTGATCGGCGAGTGAGTCGATGAGTACCTAAGTATCTGCCTTGAGCACTTGTATTGTATTATTGTACTCGGCAAATTAATTAATAAACGTATATCCTGACACCAGAACGTCTCTGTGTTTGTTATTCTTGTTCTGACATGCATTAATTATTTGTAAAAATGTTATTTTTGAGCAACTTCAGTGTCGTAATTTTCACTTCAGTGTGTGTGCCATAAAATGAAAACTGCAGAAATTAATTTTTAATGCACTTATTTGTAAGAATTATACATTTATTATATAAATTTGATTTATATATAAGTGAAAAACTGTTTGTTTCCATGTAGCTAACGGTTATCGTTAGACGCATATCGACAAATTTCTCACAAAAGCACAAGACAAAAAGTATCTGATGATGAAAGTGCAGCAATAGTGGGTGTCTTCGGGGCGTGTCGCCGGGAGAAATTGTGTCAGATGACATCGATAATATCGAAGAATTGGGCACTTCGGTTGTTGTGACCACACCAGATACTAACCAAAACGAAAGTGCCTCGGAATTTTACTATAAATATTAATACTGTGACGGTTCTAAGGCCTGACCTTGTCAAAAAAATTAGATTTTTGAATGATCGTTTAGTATGTTTGTTATTAGGACTCTACGTTGTGTTTTGTATTTATTTGTTCGTTGTTTAAGCACTGTATATCAAAAGAAGAGTAAAACAGCTGAAATTGAATAAAAACATTTTATTCAAAAAAATATTACAAGTGTAATTGGGCAGCCCATGATGAGGCCACTTATTTTACAAGTTAAATATTTAGCTCTAGTTCTATAATACAGAATAAGTTGCATCCCGCTAGGATTACAAACACTCTATTCCGGTATCAGAACCATCGCAGGCCAGTATGGGTTAAAAACCCGGATTTTATTGCAGAGCTGATTAAACACCTCCGATTCAGAAAATTTATAGATAAGAGTGCATAGGAGCCTCACCAAAGAACCAACTACCGCGTACTCTCATTCCCTAATATGTCCCATATTTGGTCTTTTTATTTGACCAGGGAGTCTTTTTGTTTATGTACTTTGTACATTTTTAGCTAGGCAGTCTTTTTGTTTATGTATTTTTATTTAATACATTTAGCCATGGTTTGAGATTTTGTGTGCCATAGTACTACACCCGGACTGGCTTCGTTTTTTTCCGGTCAGTGTGGTAGTGGTCCCCGGCTTGGCCAGGAACATAGTAAAGAGATAGTAATTTTCATGCAAGTAATGAGTCAGATGAGTGTAATCAACTATTAGTTAATTACAACAAAAGGCCATTGGTAGGTTAGATACGTACAAGTTATACGCGGAGCTAACTTAATTAGTAAAATAATAATTATATTAAAATAATTAAATAATAATAAAATAAATAAATAACAATTAAAGATTGTTAAAGATTTGGAACCACAGGGGCTCCTCTGCGACCATAAGTCGGTAAACACAGCTGTGAAGTAATAAAATTAAGTTTTTACCCTCTTTGATACAGACCTGTGAAAATCCGGTTTTCTTCCGGAGACGGTGGCGGCTCTTGGACCACGAAGGAGTGGTCCTCTGGCCCTTCTGGTTCCTCCGACATCGTGGTCAGCTAATTAGGAAAGAAATATTAATTAAACCGAGTGTTAACTCGTTGTGCAAAATTCTCCTCGGTTGCGATCAACCCGTCGAAGACTAGGAATGCGGCACTCAAAGAGAATTTCTGGTTCAGAGCCCGTCAAAGACTAAGAATCTGCACTTCGGACACGAACGTGAAAAGATAGTTCAAAATTTGCCTTGGTTGCGATCAACCCGTCGAAGACTAGGAATGCAGCACTCAAAGCGAATTTCTGGTTCAGAGCCCTTGGTGCGATCACCCGTTAAAGACTAAGAATCTGCACTTCGGACACGAACGTGATTTTTAGCTAGAAGACAGTCCTTTGATCAGCGATCACCCGTCGGAGATCGCTATATCAAAAAAATAAGTCAACCAGCCTGGAGAGTGTCAGAGCACTCTCTGACGATGGCTTTTCTGGGGGTTTCTTTTATAGCCAAATTTTTAGTGACGTCAGAGCTCTCTACGTCACTGTAATCAGGGGTGTTTAGCGCGCTTCCTAACGACTTTCTTTAGACGGTTGCTGTTGCTAGGAATAATCACGCGATTTTCCGCAGCGGTGATTGGTTGGTTCCTAACCGTCTTTCGGACCGTTGATGTTGCTAGGGATGGTCACGCGATTTTCCGCAGCAGTGATTGGTTCTTTATTTTTAACCGTCTTCAAGTAGTCGGTGTTGCTAAGGGTGTCTACGTGACTTTCTGCAGGGACGCTTGGCGTGCCTTTAATTATTTATTTAATTAAAGGATTGTTCTTATTAATTTTCTTTATTATAAATTTGCTAATTGCTTGACTCTATTTTTGTCAAAACAGCGATTCGTATTGTCTTTTAAAATCTGCGGTTTCAAACTCATAAGTTCTTAATTTAGTTAAAATATAAACAATTATTTGGTTCTTGGAATATCTGGATAAACAACAATGTTAATTATTCTGGTTTTATGAAGTTCATCTTGCCAAATAATCCATTACGGGATTGAATGGCTGAAAAAGAGGCTGTGGAAGTAAAAACAACAAATTATAATACTCGGGCCCGAGATAAATAAACAATTTACGATTATCAATAGATAGACAATAATACTGAACATCGTCCACTCCATGTTCACCTGTTAAAAACGATAATTAGTATAATTATTGTTCACTAAAATGCTGAAAAATTAGGAGGCTAAATAAATAGCAGTTATACACTTTAAATTTGACTAAAACAATTACCCAATAAAAAATGCAAAAAATGTAGCACAACCCTATCTCATTTATATGTGCTATTTTCAACCCTTTTCTGTTATAAAACATTAAAATAATGTCGCCGTATTCTTGGTTGCATATATTAAAAGGCCAGCCAGACCTGGATGGTCTCAATACTAATAACTAGTTAAAATGTTGGTTTGTACTTATTTAAAATAAACAGTTGTTTATATGTTTGTTAAAACGTTTTATTAATTTTCAAACAAAACTTAAATAAACTTATTATTATATAAGTGTTATAACTTTTAACACTAGGGTTAAAAGTAACTTACCTTTAACACGCGTGTCAAAAAATGACACTTTTTACATCAAAAATGACAATTAAAAAGCCAACTTTCAACAGTTTTGTAGAAAAAATTTATTTTAACCGCTTTGTGTAATACACTGCTCCAAGAAATTGACGCACCACTTGAAAATAAAGTAAAAAAATTAAAACTATGTACATTTGACAACTTTCGTTGAGAAGGTGTAATCAAGCTATAATCTAGGTACCCCTTGTAATAAAAGTTTTGACATTAAAGTCAGAAATTTGAGTTAAATAATTTTTAAGCAAAAATTTTAAAATAATTTTCATTTTTATTTATGTTAATTTGTAATTTCGTTTTATTGTTATTTGAATTTGCCGTTCTGTAGATAGTTTTTATCATTTGAAACAATAATAAAAACATTATGAGGAATTTGACTCGAGAAGAATGCGCCCAAGCTGTGGTTTTGTTGGAGGAAGGATGGAGCTACAGAAGAATTGGTGAAAGGTTTGGTGTATCTCATACGTCAATTTCGCGTATGATACAAAGGTACAGAGAGACAGGAAGTCACCTCAGAAGACCTGGGCAAGGAAGAAAAAGGAAAACCACTCCTATCCAGGATAGATTTTTAAGAATATCTGCGCTAAGGGAACGCTTTGTAACTGCCAGGAAGCTACAAACTGAGTTCCGTGACGTAGGAGGAATTCAAATCAGTACCGAAACTGTTAGAAAAAGACTTAAGGAGGATAATTTAACACCCCATATTCCTGCTCGTGGTACTGCATTGACTGCAGAACACCGCAGAGCCCGATTAGAATTTGCTAGAGAGCACATAAATTGGCAAAGAGAGGATTGGGAGTCTGTTCTTTTTACGGATGAGTCACAATTTTGCCTTTACAGTTGCAATAGACGTGTTCTAGACCAAATCGTAGACCAAATGAGCGGTACACACAGTGTAACATTCAGAATACCACATTGTTTGGTGGAGGCTCAGTAATGGTTTGGGGTGGTATTTCCTTACAAGCTCGCACAGAGTTAGTGGTTGTAAATAATGGCTCTATAAATGCGGACCGTTACATAACAGACATTCTTGAAGAGCATGTCGTACTATGCCCCTTATATTGGTCCAAATTTTGTGTTAATGCAAGATAACGCAAAACCCCACACTGCCAGAATTGTTAAAGATTACTTGAATGAGGCAGAAATCAATGTTTTGGATTGGCCAGCTCGAAGCCCTGACCTGAATCCTATTGAGCATGTTTGGGACATAATTGGGAAACGTTTAAAAAATCTTCCACATCCTCCTGTCCATCTTCAAGAGATAGGTCCTCAACTAAATGAAATTTGGAATAACTTAAATCAAGAAGACATAAGTTTCTTTAATTTTGAGGATGGAACGAAGATGTGCAGCGGTTATTCAAAGTAGAGGTGGAAATACGCGATATTAAGATGTTTTCTGTAACTTTTATAACGGCGTAACTTTAATAAAATTTTGTTTTCGGTTTGTTTTTCTATATTTGGACCTATTAGATATTAATTTACTTTACACAAATGTTTTTGTTAAATTTTTCTTAATTTTGTACCAATTGGTCGAATACATGTTTTAATTTTCAAAAAAATTCAAGTGGTGCGTTAATTTATTGGAGCAGTGTAAATATCTGCTATGAAATTAAAGAAGAATTTCTTTGTCACGAGATTAGAATTTTTTTAGTTTATGTATTTTATTACAACCAATTTATCAACTACAAAATTTTGTATAAATTTGCTATCTAAATTTACATTAAAGAGTAGCAGTCTGAGGTACAAAACATCTACTTTACATTTGTTACAGATTCACAAATAGCTTGGGCTACATGTTCAGCATTTGAAGGAGTGACTCCACACATGTTGACCCGACCTGAACGTAACATATAGACGTGGTGTTTGTCAACCATATTTAAGGATTGTTTCTCATTAAGACCAGTATATGAAAACATGCCAATTTGCGACGTAATATGGCTCCAATCACCTGGAGTTTTAAGTTCTTCTAAATTCTTTCGTAACAATTTTCTCATTTCAACTATTCTTGACGACATTGTTTTGATACAACCTTTCCATTCTTCAAATAACTTGGGATCGCTCAGAACATGTGACACAATTCTAGCACCATGATTAGGAGGATTTGAGTACATTCCTCTCACGAGAAGAGTGAGTTGTGACTTCATTTTAGGCACAACATTGGCATCTTTAGTTACTAAAGTTAAATTGCCTATACGTTCATTATACAGTCCAAAATTTTTGGCAAAAGACTGTGCACACACCAGCTCAAATCCTCTGCAAACAAAGTACCTCACTGTCCATGCATCGTTATCCAAATCTCCTGAGGCAAATCCCTGATAAGCTATATCAAAAAATGGGAAAAGTTTCTTTTCCTCCATAACATCGGCGATTTTTTCCCACTGTTCATGTTTTGGGTCGCAACCTGTAGGATTATGAGCACATGGATGAAGAATTATCACTGAGTTTTCTGGTGCATTCTTGAGATCTTCAAGCAAACCTTCTAAGTCAAGACCGCGGTCACATTCTGACCAGTATCTATATTCCTTTACTTCTTTGAATCCTGCACTCTTAAACACAAGTGTGTGATTTTCCCAAGTAGGTTTAGAGACATAAAAAGTGGTATATCCTAGAGTTCGGGCTAAAAATTCAGCACCAACTCGAAGACTTCCGGTACCAGACAAGCATTGAACTCCAAATGCCAGATTGTCCTTTATAGCCGGACTATCAGCCCCCAGCAACATTTTAGTCGCCGCCGTACTGAACGTATTCAATCCCAAAACAGGTAAATATTCTTTGTTGAGTTTCTCATCTGCTGCTAATATTTTTTCAGTAGCTCGAACCACTGGTAAAACCCATGGTTTACCCTCACTAGTACGATAGGCTCCAACCCCCAAATTGACTTTTTTTGGATCTTTATCAGCCCCAAACCTTTGAGTCAAGGCAAATACCTCGATAGGTGGCCCCTGTGTGACTTTGGCGAATCTTGACATGTTAGCTGTTTGGAGTTTTAACTTAATTGAGACAGCCCTCTTGAGCAAATACATAGCCAAAACTGGTTTGAGGACAATCATTTTGTTAGACATATGCACAAATTACGATCTAAAATAATTTTGACAAAATAATCGTTTTTTTAAATCAATTGTCAAGTTCAAAAGTGTTGTCAAGTTGGTACTCTCTTTGGTGATGGGTTAGCGCATCTCCAGGTGGCTGGTAGAAAAATGAGTATTACATATAAAAAGGCCATTGGTAAGTAACGACCATGTGGAAAAACCGCGCCATAAAAGAGGCGCGTTACCAAAACTAAATTCAATTGCTTTTGGATCAGCACCAGCATTTTTTGGGTAGTTACTACAGTATTGTAGGCAGTTATTGAATTGAGTAGTGCCAATAGAAACACACGTGAAGCAGGCTTCACTATAAAAAAAAAACTTTCCCAGGACACCATGCGCACCTCGTTGTGTATAGCCTTATATGTCTAAAGGGCTTTATATCAATTAAATATCAAAGTTTCTTTTCAGGGACTTAGATGATAAGGTACAGTAGAGCCAAAGCCGTCCGGGAATGTCTTAACTGACAATAGACCTTTATGTCTGCTTTTTCGAATTTCGAGTCCAAATATTTTTTTCTTGGTTTGATTACAGAAAGACGGATAAGAAAAATAGAAGAACCGATTTTTTTGCTGTCCGAAAAGTTTAATTAGAAAGATTTCAGAAAAACATAGGTTAAAAAAAAAGGTCAAGAAAATCTTTGGAGAGACTGAAGAACATTCTATAATAGTTCGAATAACGCCGTTTGAAAATTTGGGGAACGTTCTTTGGTAAAAAGTTGTCAATAAAATCTATAAAAAGTTTAAAGATATCGTTAAAAAAAAGAATAAAAGTTTGGAATAAAGAAAAAAAATTTGAAAAGAATATTTGAAAAACAATTGAAAAACGGTGACTTAAAAAAAAAGAGCGAAAGAACTTTTTATAAAAAACTGAGGAATTTTGTAATAAAAAAAAGCAGAAAAATTTAGAGTAATTTGAAAGTTGTCGACTGGTTGAAAAATAATAAAATATTGTAGAACAATAAAAGTTTCTAGAACATTTTAAAAATAAGAGTTGAGAGAGAGCATAAAAAATTCTACAAAAATAGAAAACCATTCTAAAAAAGATTAAAAAACGACTATTAAAAAAATTATTTATTTAAAATTTATTTTATAAATATTTATTACTTAAAGTTTTTATTTTAGACTTTACAAATGTTATACTGGTATAAGCAAAAAAAAAGTAGTTTCAATATCCGACATCAAAAATAGGGGTTGCTATTAAAAAAAAATATTGATTACGTCACAGCGAAAAACCAGTTGGCCAACAAAATTTGGAAACAAGTGAAAAACGTGCGCAATAAAAAAATAAAATCGACCTGGTTTGGAGTTTTTCCAAAAAAAACATTAACTTAGAGAATATGAATTATATTCCATACTTTTATGTCACTCTGTATAGATCGAATCACTAACATTAAGACTATACAGAGTGTACTTAAATGTAATTGGTTATTCTTATATTTTTCAAAAATCAGTAAAATGCTAAACATGTAAAAGGTAAATCATATCGTCTCTTTAGAAAAAAATATGATGACTTCATAAATATTTTGGCTAGATTTGCCGCTACGAGTTATCCAATTACGTCAAAATTAAGCTCCCTTGATTTGCATAGTTACCTGTGGTTGCCTTTTTTTAATTTTAGAAAAATAAATGAATTGCGAATTTTGCATGTTAGTTTAAAGTCATCCCTTATAATAGATCCCTCCTACAATTAACAAATAAGGTTTCCAACTTTTCGATATCGAAATATTTAGGGGGGTGAAGCGAGGGGAGATTGAGTTTGAATTTTTACTATCTGGCTATTGTCTTTAGAACTCAGGACTCTTCCTTTGGGTAGACCTTTGCATTTTTTTACATCTGGCTTTTCAATGCAATACAACTTGAAAACCGAAAGCGATAATTATTGCAAAAACAAATGTTATTACAATATTTATTATAAACAAATAGAAAGTGTTTATAACACTTCTATACTCAGACTTTTCTCAATATCTTCCTGGAAGGTCCATCAATTTTTTAATACAATTTTTATATTTAAAAAAATTGTGTTTTAAAATTTTACATTTTATCTTAGTAGAGACGGAAGCAAAAATATAAATTGTAAATTGCTTCGTCTGTATTCAGAATTTTCTCAGTATCCGGTTCGAAGGATCATTCCTTTATTATTCTAGAATTATACTGGTTTTTTGTCTTTTACAACATACTAATCTTTTTTGTTATTAGGTCACTTTTTCTACAAATTCTTCTAGAACCTACTTCTATTTTTTTTCTCACTAGTAATACTTATTATGTTCTTCTTCCTCTCTCATTCAATATTCTATTTACGTAGGTCTTATAACTCAAGACTAGAAAGAACTTTTGCTTGTTTGCATTTAAAAATTCATTTTGGTGACTTAACAGAATTAATTATCGGACAGAATAATTAACAGAATTATCAACGGATTAACAGAATAATCTTCGATATCAACTAATCCCAATTAGGTATTTCCATTTTCCAAGACTTATACTTGTTTCGCTTTGGTTAAAAGACTAGTTAAAAGGACAAATTGTGTTTTTTAAGTACATCTTAAAGACTAAAGGGCAGTGTATAAAATTAAAGGACTATCCTTTCAAATAAAGGACGGTTGGTAACCCTATTAACAAGACTCATTAACCAAAACACGTGCAAGATTGCAGGTTAAATTTAATATTTAACTGATTTACAAATCAATATTTAAATAAATAATTTATTAATGTTGAAAATAATTAAACGCCTTACAGTTTTATATTTGCCATCCTTATAAAAAATGTTATCTATCTTAAGAGTTAGATCCAAAAAAATCTTGAAAGAAATTAGTGTAAACCAGTTTTTTTTATGAAATGATACATATTACATTTATCTTTTTTACAGCAATCGTTAAGCACCTTAGAGATTTGAAAGACACGTTTTTTGATGTAAGACACTATGGGCTCCAGAAGCCGTGACGTAAAAAATGCGCGAAATTTTGAAACACTGTCATTCCATAAAAATACCTTGAAAAAGTCGACCTTATTGCACATGTAAATAAGGTTGAATTTATAAAGATCAAATTTTATGCGATGAATAAATACACTAAATAAAATAAATAAGACCTAAAAATGTCGACATTCGATAGCCTAAACATTTCATTTATTGATAAGTCACGAATTACAACAAATTTACACTTAATAAAGAATTTAATGAAAAATAAAATGTTCGATGCACAGATTTCCTTCATTTCTAAGCTTTAACGCAGGTCCAATATGAACGAATTCCAGCGAACCATGCCGAATGCGAGCAAATCCCCTCCGATTTGCCCGCGCCACTTGTTATTTGTATGTACTCGGCCATCTTCGGTAGTTGGTTTACAGCTGTTCGGGTGAGTTTGACAGCACGAAGCATGTACAGTAATTTCTATTTTCGATTAATTTCTTAAATATGCGAGAATTGTTTGTAACTTGTGTCTGGATTAAAACTAGAATGTCTAGAGTATTGGAGTTGAGTGTTTTTATGCCTTATTTGTGTTTCCATATGTGATTTTTATTCGGTCAAAGTTTAGCTGTTATAATTTCAACCTTATGTATTAGTGCAATAAGGGCGACTTTTTTAAGGTATGTTTTCAGAATGACAGTGCTTCAAACGTTCGCGCTAAAATTACGACACACTTCTCCAGCCCATTAAAAATTTATAGATATTATTATTTAAAGACAGAAAAAAGGTAGTTTGGTTTTTGGTAGAAAAAAATCTATTGTTATATATAGATGTCGCACCTTTTGTAAAACTTTGCGAATGGTAAAAAATTTAACTAGGTATTAAAAAATCGGTATTCTGTTTTATAATATTTCTAATAATTATTTTGGTAAAAATATAAATAAAATACTTTTACCTATTTATAAAACATTCTTTAATCCTCATTATTCCTTACATTTTTAATAACATGCTTTATAAGACACTTTTGAACCAAACTAACAATATCCTTAGTAGCATTCGTAAGAACTTCAATCCCAGATCTCAAACACTCATACGACAAATATCCACTTTGATAAAACTGTGAAACCTGTTCATGAGTGGACAAAATTGAGATCACAACAATACCATGATCATCATTTTTTTCCTCCTTAAGCAACGGCACTTGACATAAACGCTCCTCTTCTAAAGTAGGATCCACCAGTAAAAAATCCCCTTGTACAGCCAAAGACACCGACGTTATCAAATCATACATCGGTATTCCTGCATGCGCTAAAGCCACTCCTGCTGCAGTTATAGCAGCACTTAACGCAGACCCGTCATTATGTAAAACCATCGCAAAAATATCGACTTGAAAATTCGGAAACTCGTGTCTGAACACTGCAGATTCTAGTGCTTGTTTCATAATTGCACTGTAGTGTTGCTCTTCAGAATCTTGTTGATGCAATCTACGTTTGTGGCAGCTAAACGGCGCAAATTTAAACTCACAATAGATTTCCCCCTTGGTACTGTAGTCGATTCTGTTGGGGATTTCACGAGGGTCAAACGCAGACACTATTACTTTTGTTTGGTCTAATTCAATGTAAGCTGAGCCTTTAGCCTGGCTAACAACACCCGTTTTTAAGACTGAAACCAATATATTATGCATGTTTTTCTAAAAAATTGTCAGAAATTACATATTTTTCTGTGTTGCTGGGCAGATCTTCCATCCTTTCGTGTGCCATTAGGTTGAACAATTTCACTAAATTGGGTTTTTAAAGACTTTGTATTTAATTTATCAAACAGCTGATAAGGAACTGATATTTCAGGTCCATTAATTCGCTTGTTATCCACAGGCATTTTAAAAAATTAAAAATGTTTTTAATGAGAGAAAATGTGAGATTATATTTTTTTGAAACTTAAAAAAGGTAGGTTATGTTGTGCTGCTTTTGATACCGTTGAAATCCTATAAGTACGAATAATATTTAAGGGAAACAAAACCAGAAAAAAAAGTTTTTTCTTTTATGAGTTATCGTAAGCACGCAATAAGGGCACTAACAATGAGAAATCTTTTTTTAGCAAAGAGAAGTTAATAAGTTAATTCGAAATTTGGTTTTACGGGGAAGTGGACGACAAGGCAAGAAAAAAAAAAAAAAAAACTGTTTTATGTGGCCTCATAAAACAGTTTTTTTTTTTTTTTTTTTTTTTCTTGCCTTGTCGTCCACTTCCCCGTAAAACCAAATTTCGAATTTAATAAAAAAATGGACGTAATCCACCAAAATTAATAAGTTAATATTTTCTTATTCGGATTTTCTGACATTCGAGTACAGTCAGCTCTCAGCTGTCAAATTCAAAGGCGGTAAATGTCAAATAACATAACCTCAAAATTATTAAATTGTTGATCGTTTTTGAAAATATCCTTTAATAAAGGTAAGAATATATATCGCAACAATTAATATACCAAAGAACTTTGTTATATGGTCATTATGGTCTAATTTTTGTTTTTATTGTCGCTTATAGATGTCAGACGCTGAAGAAGATTCCACAAATCCTGAGACTTTCTACAAACCGTCTTTTGTGCTTATTGCAATAGACACAGATCCTTCAATGTTCGTTAAAAATGAAGATGATGGAAATACTCCGTTTAAAAACTGTATATCTGCTTGTTACAATCTAGCAAATTCACTAATTTTTGTGCAAAGCAAACGCAATTGGAGCCCCTTTGCCATCGTGTTAGCACGTGAGGATGCCTCAGCTTCTTTTGTTAATTTTAATGATAACATTTTGAAATCAATTAAGTTTCTCAAGGAGAAAAATGAGATGTCTGAGGAGAAGTTACTGGATACGTATCAAAGAAAAGGGGGCTTGAACTTGAGCTCATTTTTCCTTCTTTGTAAAAAGAAATTCAAAGAAGTTAATTCAGTGTTTTACAAAAGAACTATCATTTTTATCACTAATGATGATAATCCTGTCAGAGGTGATAAAAACCAAAGGTTTGCTGCCCTTAATGAAGTGAAAACTTTTGAGGCAAATGAGATGAATTTCGAGATGGTTACTATGAACAGCAATTTTGATTATAAAATATTCTATAATGAGTTGTTCTCAATTATTAAAAATCCACTTGTTGAGACAATTGTAGAAGATGAGGAAGGTTTACTTGAGAAGCTTTCTTCATTGGTTTTAGTGAGATTTTACCAAAGAAAGCTTCTCTTCTTTCCTTTTGTAAATGATCAATCTAGATTTCTTAAAATCAGACAACAGTCATATATTTATGAAGAAAAATTGTACAATAATGCCTCTATTTCAGAGAGTGGGAAACTTTTGAAAAAAGTGCCTAAACTGATTACTGACAGTATTGAAACGTTTTCCTTGAAACACAGTCAAGGAGCAATTGAATTCAGTGCTGAAGAAAGGAATGAAATCCGAGAAACATCAATCCCGATTGGTTACACCCTAATTAATGTTTCTGATAGAGTAACAGATGTTGGAATTGTTCTTACTAATCCCGACATCATACTAATTGATCCCAAAGAAGAGTTAAGCTTTTTTGAAAGTTTTTGGCAGTATTGTGTTGATAAAAATAAAGTTCTTGTTTGTGTAAGAAAACTAAGAAAGTGTGATAAAATACGTTTTGTGGAATTTATTCCAAAATTTGCAAATAATAACAAATTATTCATAGTTAAAACTATTCCCTTCAATGATGAATGTAAGCACCCTCCTACAACACTTGCTACTGATCAAAATATCAGTTATTCCAAAGAGAAACTTAGTGTAACAAATGAACTCATCAATACTTTAACGTTTGATTATGACCCTAAAATGTTTATTAATCCATCTTCAGCAAAAAAGAAAGCGTACTTAAGAGCTAAATTGCTTGATGAGCCTCAAGAAGAGGTTGAAGATGTCACTTTAGATAGTGATGCTATTGATAAAAGATTAGGTGAAGTGGGGGCAAGTTTCGAAAAGTTGTTTAATTTGGGTGAAGACACAGGGATGAAAAGAAAGGCTGCTTCTACAGCCGGCAGATCAAAGAAGAAGAAGGACTAATTCAGAGGATTTTATAATCTACAGAAATTAATGTTGGCCTAAAGTGCATATTTTTTGCTATAACCATGTTTACTTTTTTCTATATGTTGTATTACGAATGTTCATTTAAATAAACATATACATATAAAATTGCTGTTTTTCAAAGTTTTTCTTTTTTTAAATATGGAATAAAATTGTAAAAACACAGGTATTTGGAAATGTTTTCAACTCATTATTGTAATAAATAACGATTTATTGAGATTAATTAAAAATGAGGCAGTTGGATCACCAGAGATGTAGTAAAAGGACCGGAGAGAATACTTTCCTTCTTTATCTATGAGAATACTGACTGAATGTACACGATAACAGAATAGCGATATCACAGAATATCGAGTCTCGATATTCTGTGGCGATATGGTGGCTGCCATTTTTACTCTTACAAAGCGGCAAATTCAAAAGTAAGTTTTTAACACACCTACAGCTCTTTGCATCGTAATTTCGAAATTTCGATTGCATAATACCTTGGGTCGATACCTTATAGTCACTATAAATTCGGTGACTTTACTTATACTTATCCAAATTTAAAGTAGTTTTTATGACACTGCAATTGTCATTAGGAACGTCATATTGATGCAATTCGTTTGCCTAATTCGAGGTCCAGCTCGTACTCGTAAGAAAATTTATGCCATCTTAACATCTTTTCTACGTGTAGTAACCGACGTTTACAACAAAATTATTTTGTTGAAACTATACGGAGCTTTTATTTATTTTATTAGAAGCATCATGACGTTACTTGTAGTGTTCCTATATTGTAAATGTCTATTACATATCTCCCTATAATTGCAATTAGGCAGTATAAAAAAAAATCAAACAATGTTCGCTGGAGAAATATGATTCTTTTAGGCGCAGAACTTATAATGTTGTAATATTTTTCAAATTTTTAAGACATCTTGGAGAGATACACAACACTAATAATAATAATAATAATGTATACATCAATAAAGTAACGTAACAAGATCTAAACTATACCGAGTGTAAACGAAATTAGGCTTACTTTTTTTTAATAGTATTTTTTTAAAACAAAAAAACGAAACTGGGAAAACTTATCTTAGTAAATTCTCATTAATTAAGTGGAAAATAAATTTTCTATAGCTTCCGCTTTTACTGAAAACGACGATAACTTTGTGATTTTAAATGGAACAGTATGTATATTTTTACATTTTTAGAATCTACTTTAAATTCTGAGTCGAATATACTACTTTTTGTAACTTTGTAAAACATTTTTTTTTGTAATTTTAGTTTTTTTTATCTAGAAGGCTGTTATGGTAAAAAAATGTTTCTATTCTAGTTTGCATTTTTTTACTATCTTACTATACTACAGTTTTTAGTACTCTTCTATTGGGTAGGCTCTTAGACTTTTTTACATTCGGCTTTTCAAGTAACAATTTGGGAGCTAAATAGGCTGCTAATTTCAGGTGGGGATAATACGGGTAGTAATTTTGTTTCTATGAAAACACAATTATAAGAATTCGGTGTTGTGATTGGTTATTGCTATGGAAAAGTATTAAAATTTGCTTTACTACCGGTAGTATCTCAACGTGAAATTAGGCTATAAGGCGATAAATAAAACAAATGTTTCTACAAGGTTTTTTATAAACAAATAAAAACTGTTACTTTTCGTTCCTAAATTTTATTAAAAATTTTCAAATATACATTTTAGAAAAAACGAAACGAGAATTATTGTAAATTGCCTCTTCTAAACTCAGACCTTTTTCAATATCTTGTTCGAATCAATTGTAATCAATTTGCAAAATTACAAAATTGCAATCAATTTGTAACACAATTCTTATACATATTTAAAAAAATGATAGAAAGTGTCTCAAAATTCTATGTTTTATGTTCGGTATTTCCGTTTATTTGTTTATAAAAAATTTTGTTTTTTTTTAATGTCTCAGGGTTTAAAAGGGCTAATATGTCCTGAAACGTTGATAGTAAAGTAACAAAAACAAAAATAACTGTGAAAAAAAAGGACTTGCTTAAATAGGACTCCTGCAAATTGTCCTGTTTATACTCAGACTTTTTTACATATTGCTCAAAGGACTATACAGTTTTTTGTACTAACAATAGGACGCTTTTCTTCATCTAGCTCAAAGGACTATATACACTTTAGGCTTAAAGACGACGATTATTACAAAAATAAGTATTTACTGCAATTTTTATAAAAAAAAGAGTACAAACTGTTGTTTCCAGTTCCTAAATTCAGTTAAAAACTTTTATATAGGTAACTAAAATATAGATTTTTAAGTGTTTCAAGCGAAAATTTTTGTAATTACTTCGTATCTACCTAACCTTGACTTTTCTTAGTATGCGGCTCGAAGGATTATTATCTCATTAATTTAGAATTTTTCTTGGTTTTTTACTACTCTTTACTTTTGTTTTTTTTCTTTAATACCTAGCCGTTTTTCTTATTATTATATTTTTCCAAATATTATTTTTAAGATTCGCCTTGAGTAGTGTTTCTCCAGGACTTCCCAAATGACGTCTTTCAACTTTTTAAATCTTATTTTATTCTTTGTTTAATTTGTATTTTATTCTTCTTTTCTTCTATTTCTTGGTTTTGTGATTCTTTATTTTTTTCTAGAAGCGTAGAATTTATAGTTTTTTTAGAATTGTCTAAACTTTGTTTTTAAAATTATTTTGTTTTATTTTCTTGTACAACATACATATTAATTTTTCGAGTTTTTTGTCATTAGGTCCTTTTCTACAATTTTTTATAGAATCTATTTTTTCAAATTCTTCTAGAATCTACTTTTGTTCTTTTTTTTTTCACTAGTCGTAATTCTCCTTGTTACCTTGTTTTTTTCTCTCTACCATTAAATACTCTATTTCTGTAAGTTATTTAACTCAAGTTTGGATAAAATTTTTGTTTGCTTATACGTACTTTAAATTTATTTTGGTGGAATAAAAGGACAACTAGACAATCAATTTGGTTTTGAAATCAACCAATTACAAATAGGTATGTCAATTTTCTAACGCACGCTCGTTTGTCTTTGGTAAAAGAACTACATTTTTTAAGTACATGTTAAAGACAAAAAGACAGTTTATAAAATTAGAAGACTATTCTTTGAAATAAAGGACAGTTGGCAACCCTAATTTTAAGATTAGTTATTGTCATTGTGGCTGATATTGTGATTGATTGTGTTTTGTGACACTTTTAACGCCTGGTCTTTTCAAAAATTAGACTTGTGAATGATCGTCCAGAAATTTTGTTATTTGGATTCTACGTTGTGTTTTGTATTTGTTGGTTTGTTGTTTAAGCACTGTGTATCAAGAAAGAGTAAAACAGCTTTTTTTGGCCAGCGATCAACCCGTCAAAGTCTAGGAATTTGCTATTTGGTTCTTGGAATATCTGAATGAACGATAATGTTAATTATTCTGTTCTGATTACGTCCATATTGATAAATAACCGATTTCAAGGTTGACTGACTAAAAGAAAAAGCTATGGAAGTAAAAACAACAAAATACAATACTCGAGCCCGAGATAAATAAATAATTTTTAATTGTAAATAAATATAAAAATATAACTAAGCATTGTCTATTCAATGATCACCTGTTAAATTGACAATTAGTATAATTATTGTTCACAAAAATGCTGAAAAGTTAGGAGAGTAAATAGATAACAGTTATACACATCAAATTTGACTAAAAGCAATTATCAAATAAAAAATGCAAAAAATGTACATAGCACAACCTCATCTCATTTGTATGTGTCATTTCCAACCCTGTCTTTAATAAAATAATATGGCTGTATTATTGGTTGCATATGATAAAAAGCCAACCAAACCCGGATGGTCCCAGTTTAAATAAAACAAAAATTTTTGATATACAAATGGTTGATATACATACTTTTTTATCAGTCACAAAATTTAGTTTCTGTCTTTTTTTAAATCTTTAGGCATAAAAATGGCCGCACATGTAGCCTCCTATTCGCAAACTATTTCCATTGATCTTTCACTTTTCTCCCCACCATTTGTCTCTGGAAACTGCAGTCTGTCAAAAATCACAACAGAAACGTGAGGTTATGTCAATTTTTTAAGAATAATTTAAATATATATAGTTTATTAACAAATTATTGTCAGAGGATTGTTTATTTAGTGTTACAATAACTTGTTAGAGGTGTTGTAGATTCAAGCATTAAAAATGGAACAAGATTATGATATTCCAAGTTGTTCTAAAAGTGTTGATGTTCAAGTAAGTAGATTTAGCATTTTGAACCTATTATAAAGACTTATTTTTGATTTTTATAAAGGAAGAAGAACTAAATGAACTTACATTAGTACAAGGAATCAATGTTTGGGGTAAAAATCAACAAACTTTGGAACAAGAAGCACTAGATGAAATTAACATATTTACGCAACAAAATGCAACAATTGATGTGGAGGATGGTGAAATTGTTGAAGACAAAAAAGAAGAAAATTTTTCTCCTTTAGATATCACCAGTTACATAAAACGACAAGAACAATTGAGGAAGATACAGGAATACAAAAAAACATTACAAGACAACAACAAAAGTAAATTAATTGCTGACAAAATTACTGAGAAACAGAAGAGAAGATTAAAGAAGAGAAAAAGTGTAAGTAGTGATAAAGCACCTAACAAGAAAATCAAATTGGACATTGAAGAAAAGGAAGAGAAGATTAAGAATTCCTCAGGAAGTGAATATATTCCATCAGAAGATGAAGGTACTTATTCTTTTTTTTTTTTGGTACGTTCTAACTTTTTTTGTAGTGAGTGATGTTGATAAGGATTCCAGTCAGATCAGAAAACAGAAATCTACAAGTACAAGGATTGTTGGAAGAGTCAGAGATGATGGCTGTTTAAAATATTTTAAATCTAGATTAAAAGAGTACTACAAGCAGCTAGAATCTGAAAATATATACCAGGAGGAAGACTCAGACACTCCTGACTTTTACACAATTAAAGGAGGCTTAAAAATTCCTATTAAGATCTGGGTCAATCTATTCTCATACCAACAAGACGGTGTGAGATGGTTATGGAATCTCCACCGGCAAGCCAGTGGAGGTCTCCTTGGAGACGAAATGGGTCTCGGAAAAACCGTCCAAATAATAGCCTTCCTAGCCGGCCTTGAGTACTCCAAAGTTATTTCTTACGACCGGTAATATCTTCTCTACAACAAAATTCAATAACCTTCCTCCAGTTTTAAAGGTTTAGGTCCCACTTTAATCGTCTGTCCAGTCACTGTAATCTACCAGTGGGTCAAACATTTCCACGACTGGGCCCCAGAATTCCGTGTAGCAATTTTACACCAAAGTGGCTCTTACGAAGGCAAAAAATCTAATCTAATTAAAGAAATAATCAAAGATAAAGGGATTTTAATCACAAGTTATGGGGCTATATTAAAGTACAAGGAATATATCACTCAGTATGAGTGGCATTATTTGATTTTGGATGAAGGTCACAAAATTAGAAATCCCAACGCTAAAATAAGCGTCGCAGTAAAGAAAATTAGGACACCTCATAGACTCATGTTGACTGGAAGTCCAATGCAAAATAATTTGCAAGAGTTGTGGAGTTTGTTTGATTTTACAAATCCGGGAATGTTGGGGAATTTGAACACTTTTATGGAGCATTTTAATAATCCCATTGTGCAAGGAGGGTTTGTTAATGCAACTCCCATGCAAGTAAGATTATATAATTTTTGTATAAGGTTATAAGGGTTTTTTTAAGGAAGCGACAGCTTTGTCTGTTGCAACAACTTTAAAAAATTTGATCACACCGTATTTATTGAGGCGAACAAAAAATGAAGTACAGGAACATATTAGTTTACCTAATAAAAGTGAACAAGTTTTATTTTGTTCTCTAACAGAGGAACAAAGAGAATTGTATAAGGGGTTTTTAATGGTTTGTTATTTTTATGACCTTCTGGATTAATTGGCTGAATTTCCGGCTTGTTCAAGCTTTTACTTGAGACGTGAATTCGCGCCATTATTTAAATTTTGTACTTTTGTAGTACTTATAAAAAAGGAAAGTAGTATTTTCACTCAAATGCATAGGTTATTTATTATTATTATTGTGTTATTAATTTTTCAAAACACTTTAATGGTAAGCTACTAGTATAATAATCTACGACTCTCAGAAAAGTGTATCAGTTATTCATGTTAGTCAACTTCAGAAATATAATTTTTCTGCCGGGAACACGTGGCAACACGCTGAAGAACACTCTTTGGACAGGCTGTTCTATACAGTCATGAATCCAGAAGGCGTGATTTGTAATTAATTTATTTAAACATTTTTTATTAGAGTGACCATGTTGCATCAGTGTTGGGAAAAGATTCAAAAAATTGGTTTTCTGAAAACCAAACTAGAGCAAATGTTTTAATTTCAATAACAGCGTTAAGAAAAATTTGTAATCATCCTGATATTTATTTACATGAAGCAGGAGAGGTATAAAATTACAAAAATGTAGCAATATTTTATTATTTAATTATTGCAGGAAGAAAATAATTGTGATAAAAAATTTGGTTATTACAAAAAATCAGGAAAAATGATTGTAGTTTCAGCATTATTAAAAATTTGGAAGAAACAAAAACATCGAATATTATTATTTACACAAAGTCGAGCAATGATAACAATTTTTGAAGAATTTTTAAAACAGCAAGAGTACAAATATTTAAAAATGGATGGTAGCACTGCTGTTAGCTCAAGACAACCTTTAATAAATAAATTTAATGAAGTAATTTATTAAATTTTTAATTTAAATTTTTTTTAATGATTTAATTAGGATTCCAGTTATGATGTATTTTTATTAACAACAAGAGTTGGTGGTTTAGGTGTTAATTTAACTGGAGCTGATAGAGTAATTATTTATGATCCTGACTGGAATCCTGCTACTGATACTCAGGCTAGGGAACGAGCTTGGAGGATTGGCCAAGACAAGCAAGTTACTATTTACAGATTGTTATCAGCTGGAACAATTGAGGAAAAGGTAAACAATAATTTATATTTTAAAAGAAGACATCTGTTTTAAAAATAAAATGACCAACGAGAAAATATTGTAATCAACTTATATATTAATTATCTCGAAATTTAAATCATTTACTTGTGCTTTAAATAGTCTGGATTATTAATTTTGTTTGTAAATATTTTTGTTTACTAAACACCTGTTAAATTAGATGTATCAGCGCCAAGTGTGGAAGCAGCTCCTCAGCAACAAAGTCCTGTTGGACCCAAAAACGCGCAAATTTTTCAAGTCTTCGAGCCTTCACGATTTATTTTCGCTACCTGAAACTCACCAGAATTCCAATCCAGAAACTGCGAATATTTTTCGAGAAGCTCGAGTAAAAATCCAGGAACAAATCTCCGAAAAGCAGAAGACATCTATTTTTACCGAAGATAAGATTCAAGCAATGAAGAATTTGGCCCAAGAAATTGCGAAAAAAATTGCAAAGCCGGAGGAAAAAGTGGAGAAAAGTTCGTATCAAATTCAACTTGAGGAAGAAAGGCAAGAGAAATTGAAAATGAAGCAAGAATTGAAGCAGTTGACTCCGTTAGAGTTGATGCAGTTGAATAGGGAAAAGGCGAAAGAGCGGCCAGAGTCTCCCACTAACAAAGTTGATGATTGTGACACTGAAGTTAGTTTTTCTAAAGCATTGGAATGTTCGGAGAAAAATGCGAAATTATATCATAAACTGAAAAAGAAAGGTGAAAAAATTGACAAGAAATCAAAAGAGAAAGAAATTTTTAAAACAGTGGTTGATAATACCGGGCTGGTTGATGGGGAAAAAGTTGATGGGTTGGTAAAAACGGAAATTAAAAAGTTGAGGAAGAAACATGATGTTGGTAAACAGAGTGAAAGTCAGGATAATTACGTTTTGGAGAAATTGTTTTCGAGGAAAGGAGTTTCAGGGGCTTTGCAACATGATTCTATTTTGAATAGTGGGAGTAAAACACAAAGTTTAAAAGTACAAACTGAGGCGCAATTGAAAGCTGATAAGGCTTTAGAAGCGCTTAGGAAGTCGCGCCTGAATAGTTGGAGGTGGTAATTTCAGTATTTTTTTTATACCTAAGTATTTTGTAATTTTTGTAAATAAATGTTTTTTACTAACATGTTCGTGTGCTTTTTTTATATGAATAACCTAATAAAAAATGGCGTCGTTAACTAAGGATCAAATATTTTTCTTAAAAAAAGAATGGGAATTTTGTTGACCTTCAATGTATGTAATTTCATATTTTAAATTATACCACTTATGAAATTAAAAATAATTCTTTGGTAACATTTTTTTAAAATACTATTTTGTTTTTTCGAAATATTGAAATTTGTGAAGTGTTCTTTAATCTCGTAACTCCTAGATTATGTTATGATAAAACTATGTTCAAAAATGACTTACCAATTGTCAAATACAGTTTAAAAGCCTTTAATTTTTAACAGAGTACTCACTAGACCTGACCTTTATAACCACTGGCCAGTAACGTTAAATTGTCAAAACAATTTTTTTGATTTTTTTTAGTTATTTGAGGTCGAAGTTGAAATTATAGCTAATTTTAAGATTCTTTTACTTTTTCAACCAAATTATTAGACTTAGCACAAATTGTTATAGGAAAACAAATTGTTATATATGGATTTTTATAATACAGTCAAACCTAGATATAACGTCAGTCACCGGACCAGCGGAATTTTGACGTTCTAAGCGGACTGACGCAAAATCCGAGGTAAAATTAAAAGTTAATGTCTGAAAGGGACTTCTTAAATGTTGCGTGCTAACCGGGTGAACTCTCTATCCGATGACGTACTAAACGAGTTTGAGTGTATTAATTTTTACTAAATGATTTTATTAGCGTTCGTTACAATGATAAGAAACAAATTGGATAGCCAATAAAGTTCATAATAATATTAATAAGTAATTATCAAAAAAAGTGATCTCAAAGGCGCATTAGCCAAAAAAAAAGAAATAAATAAATTAGATAACAGAAACAAAAAACAATGAATCGTACAAATATAACGGTGTACTTACTTAAAAAATGATGAATTTGTAACAGTGTTTTAGAAAATACAGCCTGATTTAGATAAGATAATGAGCCCGATGTTTTGGCGATGCAATAAAATAAACAAATTTCATTTACATCTTGATTTAATTTAAATTAGGGTTTTCAAATTGAATTCAAGTTATCATCTGCTTAATCCTGACATTGGCGTAGAAAACGGTTATTAGTACCAGAGAGAGAAAATAAAAAACTCATTTTGATGTACCAAAACTCTAATACAAAATGTATAAAAAATGAAGCATTAAAGGTAGAGAAACAGATCTATTCTAAATCATAATGTGCAAAAATAAACAGGTATTTGACACCATTTTTTACTACTGCCAAAGTAACATAAGATAACTTAATTGTAAATGTAAATCGTAATTAAAAAAAGACGTAAATGAAATTTGTGTGTTTTTTTTTTGGTTGCATCGCCAAAACATCGGGCTCAGAGTCAGGCTGTATTACAACTACGTAATATTTTTAAATATAAAATTAAAATAAGAATAAATATCTAACATTTAACTTTATTCGACAGTCTTTATTCAGCGGGTAAGATGTACCACTAGGGTGTGGGCCAAAAAAATCGAATATTTTTCTTGAACTTCCGCCACTGAAAAATTGGTACCTAGGCATCTTTAAAATATGCTTTTTAAAGATGGGCTCCTAATTTTAATAGGAAGGACTCTCTCATCTCAGTTTTCTATTTTTTCTTTAATTCTATTTGGCAAAATCCATATCTCGTCACTACTTGATCGTAGGAAAAAAATTAATTTACAATTTTTGTAGAAAATTGAACGCTCTAAAAAGGAGATCTACATTTATATTTTTAAAACCAAAAAGTACATATAACTTTAGAAGTTATAGTCAGCGAAGCAAGACTGTTCTACATAATCACCCAGTATACCCAAATAAAAAACCCAGGGTTGACAATCAGAAGGAATTTTAGGGTAGGCTTTTGGTCAATGCAGAACCTATTAACAGTACAGTATACATGCTATTGCGTGCTGACTTCAGAGTTAGAAAAAAAAATACATTTATACTGTTCTAAACCAATTTTGGCACATCTGACTATAAAGGAAAGTTTTCTGTTTACTGCTAAAAGAAATGAAAAAGAAAACACCCTCTAACACCAAATTTCTTTACTTGATACGATGCACGTTTCGACAACAATGTTGTCATCTTCAGGTAGGAATTAAAACAGTTTTAGTTTTTTAACAGTGTGTAAAAGCCAAATGGAATAAATTCATTATTTCGGCTACTGTACATATTTATAAAAAATCTTAAAACACGTCAAATTTAAATTATAAATTGACATTTTTCAACGTAAAAATGCGATCCCTACCTTCAACCTCCTTCGAATGACAGGTACAACCCTCATTTTTTTAAATGGAAAGTACAGGCTTGTGATATATCGTTTGAAAGGTCTCTTCATTCTCTACTCAAAAATGTTATTGTTTTCCAGTTTATTGCAAGAATGAATATAGAATTAAATTTCGCTATAATATATTCACAATGTAAAATGTAATGGAAAATGTTGCCAAGACGTTCGCGGTGAACATTTTGAACATCTACTTAATTGAAATGCACAGTTCTTTTTTGTGTTTTACATTTGATTACATTTTCCATTACATTTTACATTTTGGGTATATTATAGCAAAATTTAATTTAATTAAAATGTAATGGAAAATGTACAAGGGGGATCCAAAAGTAATGATAATTGGTTATTTCCGGTTCGCATAAAAATCTAAAATAATTATTTTTTGCTTGTTTATATACCCACTAAGTCACCATAAAAATCATATAAATAGGCCATAATTTTCGGGAGAGACATTTATTTGAATACGAACTGTTGAAGGTATAACATCAAAATAGACAAAAACGAAATTAAACCTGTCGTCAAGTACCTCTATTACAAAAAATGTCTACCGAGCAGTGGACAATATACAGAGCAGTGGACAATAAATTATCTTTGTAAGAGGTAGGTGTGTTTACTACAACAACCATGAACACATGAACCACATTGCTTGATGAGATGTTTAAATTGAGCGCCATTTCGATTTAAACAAAAGTACAAACGATGCTGAAATTTATTACGCAGTTCGGAAAATGTTATTCCTGGAATCCTTCTACACTCTTGCACAATTTGCTGTCTCAAATCATTTAAATCCACAGGTTGGGTTTTAAAAATTACTGATTATGTCCCCAAAGGAAGAAATCACAACTGGTCAAATCTGTTGAGCGAGGAGGCAACTCTATGGTGTCGCGTCTGCCAATCCAATGATTAGGAAACCTTTCGTTTAGCCACTTACGCACGTTTATAGCATAATGAGGTGGAATGCCGTCTTGCTGAAAAAATTATTTTTATAAGAAAATATAAAAAAAAATACAAGTAGATAAGCAGAAAGAGTGTTCAAAGAACTTTAAAATGAGGTATCACTCAACCTACTTTTTCTATTTAAATTGGAAAACACCCTGTGCTTAAGACGGTGGTAGGATCGGCGTGATTTTGTTACGAAAAAATGTTCCCTTGGCAATAAAAATCGACCTGTCTCGGCTTTTTTAAATTCGAAACCGTTACCGAGAAAATTATGTGGACATTTTTCAAAAATTCACCCTGTATTTTGTTTTCAAACAAAGTTTATAGCTTAGCTGAAAAATGCTTGTTTAGACTTCTTTGGTGAACCCTGTTTTGATGTGCAGTGATGTTTTTGTGTTGTTCCGAGTCTGAAAGATATTTTAAATCATTATTGTAGCACCTATTTTGTGAAGTTAAACTTAAACTGAGATAAAAAAAACGTTTGCCATGTGTTAAGGGTTGAAAAACTTTATTACCGTTTAAACACAAAGCAAGTTGTTTTTACTAAACACATGTTTATGATAAAACTCCGTTATTAACTGCCGTCGTCCACACAGGTGCAAACCGTTATTATTATTTGTGTTGGCAACATTTAGTTGTTTTTTACGATTCCCAATCTCGGATTTGCACAATCGGTGCTGACATAAACGAATCCCGTAGCAATATGTTCGGTTCTATTCCATCAAACCATACAATCAAAAGAACTTTATGTTAGCTTGTTATATGGTTTCCTAATTGGATCTGATGGCCTGATGCCACGATTGCAGCTTTTCGCAATCTCAACGAATTGCCACTTTTTAAAGTGTAAATGTTCTGCTGAAGTAAACAATTTAAAGATCTGGTTTTCGGCTTAAAAATGCCGTTTTTCTCCACTTGAATGAGCGTTTTTGTGTTCACGGAAGGTGTAAAAAATTATAATTGCTCAACTAAAATCATTAATCTTAATAAGTGCAAATATAATAAAAGTTTGGCGGAGATCAACGGCTCTTTATTATTCAAAACAAAGGGGAAAAATTAGTGCAAGAAGCTTGTTTTTAATCAAGGCTATAAAAAGGAATTAATTTTTCAAAAGCAACAATAGAAGAAAGTGAAAATGGAACAGATGACTTTGCTAAACAATATTACGAGCCCCACTTTGATAACAAACCTCGCAAGCCGTAGAGAAGATAATCTTACTATTGTTACTTTGTCAGCTGGGTCTTTGAATTCTTCAATGACCCTTGTAAAGGACGAAACGCATTAATTCCGAAAGTGATACAACATAAAAAATGAAACTTTTCCTCTTTTTTGAAGGAATGTTATTGTTCGCGAGTTAGTTAAATGTTTTGAAAGCGGATGAATTAAGTGTCTGGTTTTGGTTTTTTTATTGCATTTTCTATAAATGTACTACGATATAAACAAGATGGCGTCTTTTCTAAAATGGTCCAAGTTTCGAGTATTATGACGGTTTACTTAGTTATCGCAGTTTCGCTGTTTTAGATACGCCACATTAAATCTAAAACTTTTCCCTAACCGAAAGATATAATCTTTCTTTGGCTCCGGTGTGTTTTTTCCCTTACCGGAGTTTTGGTTTTTGTTTTCCGGGCGTCAAACGGCAATTGTTCGGAACCGCTACGGATCGCGCCTTCTTCTTTCCCTGCTCTTTTTACTTTATAATAGTTGGGTGCTTTGTACTTTTCAATAATTGGTTGTAGGGGACAGAGATTTTTCAAATTGAAACGAGTTTGTTTTTGAAAAACTGGCCTGTCTCTGAGAAACAGAGCTTTTGTTTGAAGGCAATACTTGAAAGCTTTGTTAATTGAAGTAGTCAACTCAAATCAAAAACAGAACTCATAGCGTTTAATTCGTTGACAAAGAGTAGAAAAATATATGATATTAAAGTGGAATGAGAATTTAATAAAAAAATTGCTCATGAAAGCCACTTTTGTATAAAGTTGTAATCGTTGTTGAGTCTCTCTTGTTTGTAGTTAATTAATATTATACTACGACATAAACCCTGTTAGAGCCTGGAGACATGTTTTACTGCGAGTTGGTACATCTTTATGTCGAAATATTCTACATGAATACAGTTTTCACACTCGTTCCTCTGGGATCAAATAAAATATAAATGCAGAAAAGTCAGCAAAATATGCATTTCTTATTTTAACTTTTATAAACTACAAACGATGATAACTTCAAATGCATACTTTCTAAGAAAATTGTTTTTATGTCATACAAAGAAAGACGTTTCAGTGTTTTATCTTCAAGACGTCGACACAGAAGATTATTATTGAAGGAGGTATTACGAGTACAGGGAATTTTCTTTTTTACTCTTTAAATATAAAATACAATAACAAACACATCTACTTAGACGATAAAGAAATATAAACAGATTATATTAAGTTTGTGCACAAAAAATCGAAAATATTTGCTAAAATAAGCTTAACATTTAAGCAGAATTTGACTGAACAGTATTTGATTGTTGATCAAGTGTGTTTCCAAGACATTAATGTTTATGTACTTGTAGCTAATGCAAACTCGTTGTATTTCGTTTGTTTGTAGCCAACGGAAACTCCATGCTCCACTATTTACCGTTCTAGAATGAGAATAGACGCAAAGAAACTGATCTTGCTTTATAGAAACAAGTGAGAGGCCGTTGACCGAACAGTTTATAGTTTAGCGAAGTATAGCGATTACATCCTGTAATTTTTTGAAAAATTAATTAAGGTGATAGATGCATGTTATTTTGAGTTGTGTAAATTATAATAATATGTTGATAAATAAATTATGTAAAAATCAATCTTTTTAGAATAGAAGAAATGAATCTAGTTTTGGTAAAGACTCTAGAAGGTAAGTTTTAAATTATTCTAACTCAATTAAATAATTATTTTTTATTAAAAATTAATTGCACAAAAAATGTACTAACATAAGCATTACGAACATTTGACTGATCTCAGATAATACGTGGAATTTCGTTTGATAAATATACTCTTTTTTTTTGTTGTTTTATAAACTATTTTTTGTTATTGCCAACAAAATCTGGACGGTAAGGAACACAATATTCTATTTTTTTAATTTTGAAAGGAAAAATAAAAAATGTTTTTAAGTTTATTGTTGTTTAGGAATTTTATAAGTTATTGTTCTTATTACTCAGCGTTTTTAGATACCTACCTAACGGGAGCAAGTGACCAAACAATTTAGTTTAGAAAAGTAGAGCGTTTACATCAAGAGATTTTTTGAGTAAATATTGAGTTGTTTAATTACCGAGAGTTGTTTTTGAGTTATTTGTGTAAATTAATTTCTCGATAAGTACGTTATTTGTTTAAAAACTTAATTTTTTAAATTACAAGAAAAAATTGAGTCTAGGTTATGCTGATGTCAAGAGTGACGGTTAAATAATTGTCCCTGAGTCCAATCACAAGGAATCAGTAAAATAACATGAACATGAAAGAAGAAAAACATTGTTTGGTAAGAAAAAAACAACAATTTGAAGCAAAAGAAAAACAGAAGAAGCATTTAGAAGAATCCAGAAAACAACAATTAGGGGAAAGAAAAAAATAAACAAAGACGGAAAGGAGATTCTAAAGCAAGATTCTAACTTAAATGAACCAAGAGTATTCTAGAAGATATCAAAAAATATTTTTTAAAGAAAGCAGCAGATTAAAATAAACGATAATTAGAAGAAAAAGAAAAAATTGAGAAGAAAAGAACAAAGGAAGGTTTTCTACAAACTTGGAAGATGCTGATGTAAAAAACTTCCTATTTCTTTCTTCATAATTTTTTTATTTTTTGTATTAGAATACTTCTATCCGTTGTTTTTAATTCAAGTTCATGTATAACTACATATGTTATTTTGTCTTTTTTCTCGTTCTAGTACATCTAACTTGTCGTTAATTAGCTTTACTTTTTCTTCAGATCTGCATTTTTATTCTTGATTACATCATTTTCCTCTTGGGTTTTCTTAACTTTATCGCTAGATTCTTTTTGTTCAGTTCGTATTTCGTGAATGTTTTGTGTTATTTGTTGCAACAATTTTATTATTTGGTCTAATTTATTTTCGATTTTTTCGCCGCTTTTGTTAGGAGTTCGGCACATTTTTTTCTTTTACCTTCGTTAGTAGAATATTCATCGTCACTTAGCATTTTTGTTTTGCAAGATTTTCAGTACATTTTTTCTTTTATTTTCATCAGTAAAATATTCATCGTCACTTAGCATTTTGTATAGCTTTTAAATTTTTACTCCCAATACACGGTAAAGTAAAAACTTTATCACACTGCGATAAACAGAGCTCCTGAATCAACGTCTCGGAGGTCACCGCTGTTTCTCAGGTGACAGAGATTCATCTCTTATGCCTGGGCCAAAAACTACTTTACTGCTTACAAGCACTTATATTATCCAGTTTTTTAACAAAACTGCTTAATTTAATTTGCTCAAAACTGGCCTAAATAGAGTTAGAGTTTGGAGCTGTTAACCTCCGTTGCAACGCGTCGAAGCCAACCCGAATCAGTAAAAAAAAATTTAGAAAATAAAAAGAAGAAAAACGTCGTTTGGTAAAAAAACTTAAACAACAATTTGAATTAAAAGAAAAACGGAAGAAAAATTTAGAAGAAACCGAAACTTAACAATTAGAGGAAAGAAAAAGAAAATAAAGAAGAACGGAAAGGAAATTCAAAAACGAGATTCTAGAAGAACCAAGAGTATTCTAGACGATATCGAAAAACAACTATTAAAGAAAGTCGCACATTAAAATAAGCGACAGTTAGAAAAAAAAATTTAAAAGAATAAAAGAAGCTTTTATACAAACCAGGAAGAAGCTAAAATAAAAAACAGATTTGAAAATTTTGATAACTTAAGAGAAGCAGATTTTAAAGACGTGGCTATAAAATTTTAGATTAAAAATGAAATTTAAGTAAAAGTTTTAAAAATTACTGAAGATTTGGGAGAAATGATCGACGAAACAGAAACAAAAATAAATAAACGTCTGGAAACAAAGGTTACTAAAACAAAAATAAAAATTAAGAAATTAGGAAAAGATGAGCACAACGAATAAAACTCAATTTTTGACGGTATTATTTTTTATTTGTTACGTTTTGTTTGAGTTGATAACTTTATTAGCCACGACCATCGGTCATCGCATGAGCGAATTAGTGAGAAAAAAATTGCGCTTGGTCTGTAGTAGTTTAACACACTCTAGCTTAATTTTTAATTTTAATTTTTTCTTATTTAGAAAGTATAGTTAAACTACTCAAAAAACTTTTGTTATTGCTGTTTTAAATAGATGCACTAAAAAAAATAAAAAAAATAGGTTTTTGAAAATGTTTTTGAAACAGACATGCTAATACAAGATAATGAACTAAACTGTATTATTATGCATTTGTATCTCTACAGTATTTTTTTACTTAAGATACTAAACTTAAATTTAAATTTGACATTTTGTTTGTAAATAGTTTATATGTGTTTTTGGGCATTTTAATGAGGGTAAAGTTGTATCTTTATTTAGTGACACTACTGGAATATAGGCCAGTTATATTTTGTAAAACATCTGATATTGTTTTTTTATTGGTTTTTTGATAAATGAAACAATTTTCTTGGCCTTATTAACAGCAATACAACAATTAAACAAGGAAAATTGTATATATAAATAAAATTTTTAATTAATAACTAATAGTACAGTGTTACTAGTAAGTCACATTTGTTATTTTACCTGTCATTACCTGATAACATTTGTTATATTTTTGCGGTTTAAAACATAGCGGAAAAATGTAATTTTGTGTTTTACAATTATATAATTTTTAGGTAGGAATATGCTATCGGTTATAACGAATATGAGATTGCCTGATTTTGTATTGTAGGTATATTATTAATTGTATGAATCGAATGATTTTGAATTAACTGTTATCTTTGTAACTTTATTATTTTTAACGCTAAGATTTGCATTTACTTTTAATAACACAACATCAACAAATTTAAATATGTGTTCAAGTATATTTTATACGGCGACGCTCTAAAATTGTATATTATATAACCTTATACATACTGGAACAAAGAACGATAAGCCATAAACACGACCTCATGCATGATACTTTATTACTTCCAAGTGTAGGGTTTTTTAAAGCAGTGAGAAGATTTGTATATTCGCCATAAAATATATTTTTATATTATTATTTTTGTCAAGAATAAGTTAGATACGTAATTAAATGTGTGTTGTGTATATTGTCTTTTGTTGCAACAAAACTGCTAAGAAACTCGTAGAACACTAAGAAAACATTATTAAGAAAATAAAGTAAGATACTGCAAGTTTGTAATTTGGACTTTATGCAACTTTCCGGAACTAAATATAGGGTAATAAATATAGCAGAAATTTGAAAACTTTACGAAGGAATTAAAAGGCACAAATTAAGACAATAAACAGTGATTAAAATAGTTAAATTGGTTCATTACTTGTAGCGCGTCAAAACTTGAAATAAAACGTTTTTTCGGCGAATAATTTGTGTGTTTTTTGTATGGTTAATCTCCTGAATTGGATCTTGGCGCGTTTATTGCAAAAACAAAGATTCAGGATAATGCCGAGCAGCACAATCAAGCTGAAGCTTGTCAATAATAAAATAAGCTCCGTGCTCCACATATTCGCGATTCGGTGAAAATATTTCATCCCATGTTCAGACCTTTTGATGTAAATGTTGCATACATCATCATTGTCATGTTGCAGGGAAATGCAAATCTTCATCTTCTGCCAAAGATTCGCTTTATTAAATTTTTCGTACAGAATTCGATGTGCTCGGTTATCAAAATTCATTATTTAAAACAGTTAATTCAAAAAGTAACGACAAATTTATCTGAGGTTGCCTGAATATTAATCAGATTTCTTGAGATTCTGTGAACGAAACTACGCCCTTTAAATCTTTCCTTTTCAATTACCAACCCTCTGTTTATTACATTACGTAATTAATCTTTCATCTTTTTAACCATAGAAAATTTACCGAAAGTTGTCAATAACTTGAATTAGCTGTCGTCTACGCGTCTCAAATTTATTCCATAATATTATAATCATGTAACATTTGCATTAAATGCAAATTATGTGTAACGCCAAGGGGAGGAAATGCTCTACAGAAATTTCATAAACTTACCCCTCAACTAATCTAAAAAACAAAAAGTACGCCTACAATCACACCTAAGGCTAATACATAGTTAATATTACGAGTATTTATCAAACGAGTTAAAATAAATATACTGTTGTAGCATTTGCTTATTGCTCTGGATTTGAAAAACATTTTGTTATATGTAAGTAATTAATGAATATAAATAAATAATTTTATTGTGTAAATTTTACTAGATAATAAGCAAACTACTTTACATATATACAAAAGTTATTATTAAAATGTTATCTACATACTCGTAGATATGTAGAAATGTGTATGTTTAATTATTTTTTTTTTGATTAAGAAGCTTTACTTTTCTTTGATTATCATTAATACTGTCGAATTCTGTACGTGTACAAAAATTATTATTATTATTAAATGTTCTATTGGTTCTTTCTTTTGAAACTATATTTTGTGAAATTTTCTTCTTCAAATATTTTTGGGAATTCGCGTATTGTTAGCTTTTGTAAGAGATTAAGATATTGCCCGATTTTGGCTACCAGTTTTTTCTCCAAGCGTACAATTTCAAATTTTATTTTTTTGATTTCTATTTCTTTTTTTTTGCTAGTTTAATGATTTTTTTTGATAAGGCTTTCTGTGTTTCCAGGTCTTTTTTAATAAGCCTTCTTGTGCTTTTAGGTTCTTTTTTGAGAAGGCTTTTTATGCTTCCAGGTTTTTTCAAATATTTTGGCTTGTGTTTCCAGGTTCTCTTTCGATAATACTGCTTGTTTTTCCAGATCTTTTTGTAATAACAAGATTTATAGGTCTTTCTCGTTTATTTGTCTATCAACTACCAAGGAATAATGTATTCCGGTTTAAATCGTTGTGTAAACTTCAAAAAGTTTTCATTGAGTTATCTGGTTTGGTAAAATGCCAATTACTTAATTTTTTTCTGTTGCTCTTGTATAATTTTGGTTTATTGGTTCTTTTTTTTTTGGAACAATATTCTGTGAAATTCTCTTTTTTAAGTATTTTCAGGAACTGGTGTATTTCCAGCTATTGCAAGAGATTAAGATATTGCCAGTGTTTGGCTCCCAGGTTTTCCTTTAAACGTTCAATTTCAAAAATTTTTTTGGTTTATATCTTTTTTTCACTAGTTTAATGTCTTTTTTTAATAGAGCTTCTTGTGCTTCCAGGTTTTTTTGATTGAACATTTTGTGCTTTTAGCTCCTTTTTTAATAGGTGCTTTCATCTTTTCTTTTACTATTTCTGTTGGTGCTTTTAGGTGTTTTTTAAGTGGGCTTTTTGTGTTTTTAAGTCCTTTTTTAATATTGCTGCTTGTGGTTTCGGGTTCTTTTTGCATAATGCTGTTTGTATTCTAAGTCTTTTTGTAATAGCAAGATTTGTCGATCAACTACTAAGGAACAAACTACTTACTGAATGATTTGTAGTCAGGCACTAACCACTATTCATAGTATCTAAAAGGCGGGTATAAAGATGTCTAGCAAGCAATTTATCTGTGGAGCTTATTAGATGTAACAATATTTATTTTTGTTTTATGGGCATACTTAATTACGATGACTATGGCACAAAGGAATTTTTGAAGGACATTAATGACGATTATGCCTGTCTGTAGTATGTACATTATACAGACAACGATTTATTTAATTTATTTTTTTTTTTAAACTTTATATTAAAAGAAGATAAAAACTGTGGGTCAATTTTAGCGAAAACAAACTGTGAAAAAATTTGACACAAAAATAACTGGTTTTTGCGCTGCTTCTGAGTATATCTATATTTTTCTATATTAATAGATTGTTAAAGTAGGTTAATCACAAAGAGAAGAAGACTTAGAATAGATCTCTGAGAGACTTTAAAAAGTACAGGAAGGAAACCTGAATAATCGTTTTGATCTAACAGAACAGCTTATCAGATTCGCATTTTTACGTATTTACTGCAAACTCTTTAGTATATGGTGGCTTTTATTATATTGTTTTTATTTAATTTACGTTATAAACAATATTAATTTGTTGTTGAAGTTGTAGACGCTTTTTTCTTTATAATTTTATAAACTAGGCAAATTAGTTTAAAATTTTAAACCAAAGAGTCGTGGTTTAAATGTTACCAATTTCCACCGCGCACGTTCCGTCTTAACAAATTTTGTTTAAAAGGAGAAAGGTAAATTGCTTTTGCTATTCTCTACAACACATTTTTTATTTGTAATTTTCTCTATTGTCATACGATTTTTTAAACACGTATAACAGCCTCCATTTAATGATTTTTGTAAAAATAAAAATCAAATGTGAAAAGAGTAATTTCTGTTTCATGTGCTTTGAAGGTAATGAAATCGTTGTTTTATTACCTCTTTGTTACATTTGTGCTTTAAATAGTGCAATTAAAGATCATAGTAAACAGTTAAATGTAGATTTATTTGAAAATTAAACCATAATGACTAATAACTGGACAATTTATTATTTTTACAGAAATAGATTATTCAGTTTTAATAAAACGGCATGAAATTGATAAACTACAGTTAATAAACTATTTTTTAACAAAGGTAAATTTACTAAATTTGGGATAAAATTTGAAATAGATATTTACGTTGGTTTTGCAAATGTAGATTATACATTACACAATGAAGATTTTAAAATTATTTTGGCCTCTGTTTAAATGTTTAATAAATAAATATTAAATTTTTATGTTAATTTTTGTTTTAAAATTTTGTATTGTGATATTTTCAAACATTTTAAACGAATATTTTTCTCTGAATTTTTTACAAAACACATTAAAATTACAAGAAGTTTGCCAGATACATATTTAAAGTCGATAAAATTTAAAGAAATGTAAGAGCAAGTTCGTTTCAAAGTTTTTGTTCTTTCTGGGTGGTTCTTTCGCTTCTGCTAGCGTGTTTATGTCGATGTCCATAAAAACTTTAAAATACTTCCGGAAAATTTAACAATTTCAAAAAAGTTTTTTGTTTCTCTGTTATTAATTATTTGGGACTTAGTTTCCATTTTCTTATTAAAAGATCAAGCGTCTAGAAACAGTTAAAGTAATTCTTAAACAGCGAAAGTATAAAATGATTAAGCAACTTTAAATTAAATTGAGCTTTCATCTAATAAAACGAGTTTAGCCTTATTCTTATTTTATAGCATATGATTTTTTATTTAGCAAAGTATTATTATCAAGTAAATTACTAAAATTCTGAATATTATGTTTCAATATTTATAATTTTTTCGGCGTAAAAGTCTGCGTTATTTCTAAAAAATGGTTATACCTTTTAATTCATACATTTTGCAGGTATCCCAGTGGGTTTCTGTGTGAGTGATTGCTTGGAAATTATTAACAAAATGTACGCCTAGAAGAAAATCTAGTAAATTTTCCACGAAAATGTGATTGTTCCAAGTGTTAGCTTGTATCTGTGAAAATACACCAGCTGTCAGTGAAACCCGTTTTCTTATATCTTTCATATCCCCATACACCGCACAAAAAACCGACGCCGTTATCTGATTGCATTAACTTTCGTTTTTCAAATAAGAAAAGAAAGGAAAACGTGTTATCTTCAATTTAAATAATTTTTTTGAAGTGGAAAAGCGAGTAAACTCAAGTAACGAATTTTTCGAATCAGTTTATATAAATAATTTATTTGACATGTCTCGGTTTATCCACCTTCACTCAAATGCAATACACAAGAGAAGATCTATCTTAAGATTTACTTATTTTTTATGTCAGTGCTTAATGGCTAATTTACAACTTTTTTATATATTTTTTATTCTAAAGTGCCTACAGAATTGGGTAATGCAGAATCATAATAAATGATTAGAGTGAATGTCCTAAAACTGTGCTAGAAATAATGTGTTTTTTGGGACAAAATACTGATACTGAAATAGAATCAGACGTTTAAAATTGTCAGTTTTAACAAAAAAATTTATCCTTTTCGGATTTTTTTTCTTAGAAAAATTAGAAATTTTTTTTGGTACCTAATAATTCTAAGTTCGTGTGATATTCAGCAAGAGAGTCGCATAACAAATAATTAAATTTGGCCTAAAATATAAGTTTTTAATAGAACTTGTGTCTAATTATTATATTCCTTGTTCAATAAACTTTTTTAGGACTCAAAATTAAATACACATTCACTTAAATAAAAAAAAATGTGCATTATTTAGGGAGATTATTTTATCCACCGTTCCTCGATGTGTTTGTGCATTTTAAAGATCTTGGTATCTAAGTATTAAATTTACAATTCCAATTCAACAATTGAAACAAATACTATGTTTAATTTAGAGTTATTATTACAAATCAAAATAGCTAATTACATTAGAGTGATGTAAATAGTTATTTTACAATTTGAAATCCGTTTGAAGCATGTTTTTGTAGAGTGGAGGAGATAATGTTTAATTTTACGATTAATTTTCAAATATTTTTTTTAACTTTTATTTTAACTATTATACGCGCTTTCTAGACAAATCTTTTAAAAACTTAAATTTTATAAAGCAGTTTACGGAAGGCAACATTACACCACAATAAAGGTCAATTTTGCTCAATCAAATGTTTCTGTGAATTGACAATTGAATTTACCCTTCTGTAACCCAACATTTGTAAAGTTATAAAATTAAAAATGTTGGTGCAGACAATTGTTTTTGAGTTACTCAACAGTGACTCTAGATTTCCTCTCTCTAGCAAAGGCGATTTGAACATCTTATCGGCCCAATGACCAGATTGTTTTGAGCCTACATTGCTTTGGGCTGCATATCTCAAGTCTGGAGAAAAGTCAAAGTATTATTTTTAAGACAGGATGTGCTACTTACGTCGAGGTTAAAAGTGTCAGATTAATAAACAGGTCAACATCGTTGACAAATAGTTTTTTGATAAACATATAAAGGAGAAATTACTTGGAGACAATCCGTTACATTTTAATCAACATGTTTATAATTTAAAATTTACTAAAACGGCTCTGCATGAAATTGTATCAATAATTGAAAGCGGATTGCACAGATTGTGCTTTAGAAACTTTTCTAGATATTATTGACAAAAAGCCAACCCGATTTTGGTCAAATAGTTCCGAGCAATCTTTCTAGCAGAAATATCTTGTGGTTTTTGTACAAAATTGCTAGTAAAGGGTAAATAAAAAAAACACTTTTTTTTCTTCTGTTGGTTTCACAGTGGAGGATCTTATTTACATACTGAATAGGCTTACTAGAACTATGCTGATGACTCACCAAATCTGGCGAAAGTTTTTAAATACAGCAGGGAAGCTCACACGTGGGATCCTTAGCCTCATTAAAAAAACCAAGCCATATTTACTAAGAGAAGGTAGGATCATCTAGTATTTGGTGAATAACTTCGTGTGGATCGCAGAGTCAAGTAGGAATTTAGGGATAATATTAGACTTTTGACTGACCTGAAAATTGAACGTAGAATACAAAGTGCAAACGCCATCAAATGCATTATGGGTGTGTAAACAAACTGTTGGCAAAATCTGGGGTTTTACACCTCTTGTCATATTTTTGCTCTTCTACTAATCTGTAGGATTGTGTCAGAATTGGGAGCGTCACTAGTTCCTTTCTTGAAACAATTAGAAATCGTTTTTAAAGATTAAAATTGCACTTTTTTAACCTACCACTTTATTTACATAAATTTACATTGCATTATTGTTTTTTGGGTACCTGCTTGTCTTTGTTACAGTCATCTTTGTTACTACATAGTTTACACACTGTTTTTTGGTGTGATTTGTTTTCTCTTACATTTCACTGACTGCACTTTTCTGTCTGATTTCATTTGCACTTTCTTTTACGTTGTAAATAAATAAACCTGTTTTGCTTAGTCATCTCTATGCATTTCTTGTTAATTGCTTTAATTGCATTTGCTGACTGGTACCAAAGTTTACCACGCATACTTTATCGATAGTCTTTTATCCTATCTTACAATTGTTAGACCAGTCAGTCAGTCGTCACGTATAGATATCAAATTTCAAAATTGTCAGATTTGATCATCTATAACTTTTTAAAGAAACGCCACAGAGCAATAATTTTAAAGAACATCTGCATACCACTGCATTTTGTGAAAATGACGTCTGATTTACATCGTACTGAATATAATAATCGACTTGATTATAATAAAAACAAAATACATAATCCGTTTTAAAAACTGATTGATTGCTTAAAAACTGTTTTCAGATCCGACATAAAAATTGGACTGGAATTTAGTTTTGAAAACTAGACGGTTTAAAACCAGTTTTTTACTAAAAACCAGAACCAGACAAACAGAGATAATACATTTATTGAGTAGTCGTAATAAAGTACATTGTGTAATAATAATAAATAATAAGTAGGTACCTACTATTTTATATTACACCGGGTTTTCATAAATGATTGTAACATCGTAGGTGGCTGTGAAAAAAATAAAAAATGTTTTGCCTGTAAAAGGCAATAATTTTAGCTATTATTATAATTATTATTAGACAATTGAGTAACTCCAGGAACCATTCTTTAATATTCCGTTGTGAAAATAGGACATTACAATGAATATTTGTGATATCAAAACTTTCCACAGCCACATACGATGTTACAATCATTTATGAAAACCCTGTATTATATCAAGTGTGACAAAAAAGCGCATTTGGAGTAATTGCTCTAAATAAGCTCAGGAACTGCAAACTGTGTTTTATTGAAACTAGCAGTTGTTACCTAAATTAAAAGATGAAATTTTTATATTTTTTAGCAAGAGCTTTTGGTTTTAGTAAAAACTCCATAAGTTCTCTGTTGTTTTGAAGAACTCTTAAAGCTCCAAGGTATGTACAATAGTCGATGGTATCAAAGTTTAGATTGGAATTTTTTAACATATTCTTAAGATAATTTGTAAAAAATTTTAAAAAACATAAATTGAAAAATTCTGACTATGCAATTTGTTTTAGCAATAATAATTTTTGTTTTCACTACCAACAATCAGATTTTACATTAAAAAATCATTTTTGAACATCTTTTTTAGCGAACTTCTTAATATCTAGAGTTACGTAAGTTATAAATTGTTTTCAAACGTCTTTTTTATAATATTACTATAAAATAATAAAATAAATGTATTGTTTTTGTAAAACTTCTAGAAGCTCTTGCAGGATTATAAGAAAATTCGATTTTTTTTAGGAAGGTGCTTACTAAAAGTTCTACTGTTAATATCTCTATAGAAATTCCCGGTTTTTAACACCCTCGATATTATTTGTAATAATGTACTAACGCGCTAAATGAATTAATTTTGTAATTAATTAAAAGCATATTATTTACATTTATTACATAATTGTATTGAGTTATTTATTTATGTAAATAACATGTTTTATTTGTAACTAATTACTATTAATTAATTATTTAAAGAATTTAGTTGTCATAAGAGTATAAGCTTTGAAATTAAAAAAAGTGAAATATTTTAAATTTTGTTCTTTTTACTTTTTGGAAACAAAGGTGTAATTTATTGAAGTGATAAATAATGGAAAAATATAACCAAATGAAAGTGACAGGAGTAAAATTAGTCAATGTTGAAAAGAATGATAAAGGATCACTTGTCACTCGTTCAAAATTAAATAAAATTTGGGTCTATTATCTTCTCTTTATTATATCGTTTTAACGGGTTTTGTTGTAATGTTGTAAATCTTATTATTACTTTATTTGGCATTCAAGAAGACGTTGAGTGAGTGTAAAACAGGTGGCTTTTGAAGGAAATGAGTTAGGGGATGTTTGTTCGTAACGTGTTTTGGGGCCAACGGGGAGATTTCTTGAATGAAACGATTTAATTAAGTTCTGTGTCAGTAGAACCCTCGTCGTCTCTTCAGAATAAAGTTTGCGCCGATTTAAAAACCGTTCATTTGTTTTAACGTTGGAAGTGCTACATTATAAAAGAGTTTTCCATTATTGAGCGTTAGTTGGATATCGGAATGCTCCCACACCCCGTTTTCTAGTCTTCCAAAGGGATTAGAAGAATCTATCTGTTTTCAACACTCTTGAGAATTGGCTCGCAGGAGCGGTACTGCCAACACAGAAATCCGCAAACGTGTGCCGAATACATCTATCACTTAGCGCAAATGTGTCAAAGTACGAATTTTGCCTTAACTTTGAATCAGCTCGAAACACACCAAATAAGAGATTGCGTCGTCAATAATGCAGGCAATCACGAGAATTAGTTTTGATTCGGGAAGAAAACGCGGATTGATTTCGAAAAATGATAAGACGTTCAGTCGGCTAATTTGGTTGGGCTAACGAAGCAACATATAATCAAATTTAAGCTGGAAAATGTACACATACATGTACAAAGCTCATGTTAACTCAGTTATTTAGCATCTGTAATGAATAAGATGAGTAGGGCATGCAAATTACAACAAACAAGCCGACACAAAAACAAAAAATTGCATTTTCCTACCTTGTTTTTCACAAACAACATTATAAATCAGCGCTTTTTTAAATTTAGCCACGGGATTTTTTACCTAATGACATCGATGCTGGAAGCTTAACCACATTTAGGGTAATTAAAAAATACACACAAAAATAAAAAACGTATAATCATTTATTAACAATTATTACTGTACTAGTACATTCATTGTTACAATTTTTTGAATGGTGGAATACAAACTTTTAACATAACAAATTTAAATTAGTAATTTTGCAAAAATACAGCCTTCAAAAACGTGATAACTGTATTTTTACTTACAAAACGATCAAACAACAATTTCAAACAGAAAAACATTCATTCGATGTAATTCCTAAAGCTACTCAATTCAGGAAACGCTCCATACAATATTTTATTTAATTGGTATGTAATAGGTAGGTAATTTCTTTTTTGATTGTTATTATATTATATACAAATTTTGGTTTCTTAAAATTTATTTAAAATAGTTGTTCAAACTCAGTGCTTTTGGTATTTTTTAAAACTTACTGACACTTTATATTTAGATATTTACATTTTACTTTTTCCTAAGTTATTGGATTTTATCTTTTCATCAAAAATTTCTTTAAATTAAAGTAATCATTCACAAATGCTGATTTCTGGTACTGGTATCACTCTGTGTCTATTATTATATTTATAATTAGCCAAAAGGCGATTTTCATTGAATTTTACGTAAATGGTAAAATTGTTAATTAATTGATAATTGTAGCACCCAGTAGTATACAGTACTTGTATGAGTTTCTAATGTGTAACAACTAAAGTTAGTTAAATTTCATAATAATAAATTCTGTTCACTCAACGTATTTTATCAAAAAATTAGAGCGGTATCGATAATTAGTTGCAGAAAATTTATAAACAACTTCTGTATATCTGTGGCTACCAACAAATGCAACAGCAGCGACGACTAATTTGTAACATTTTTTTAGTCATAAATTTTTCTTATTCTTAATTAGTTTACAAAATGTTGTTTTATTACAATCCATTGTGCGGTCTGTTTACTTATTATACAAAACTTCAAAAAAAAGTTTCTCCCAAAGAAAAACAAGAATAAAAATTATAGGCTGTCTTGTTTGACAAAATCTCAAAAAAATGTCACAGACAATTTTATTTTTAATTTTTGAGTACTTTAAGAGCTTTTCAGCGGTAAGAAGAATTGTGGGCTAGTTTATGAAAAAAGCAGAAAAGTAGAAAACATTTTGAGTTTTTCCTTTGAATAATGCATATATCCACTAGTTTTTAAATTCCATCACTAGAGTGCGTTCCTCTTCTTGTTAATGCTCAATATTTTTTGTGTTTTCAATAATGGTTAAAAATAAATAAATTTTCTATTTTATGTAAACGTTTTATAAAATAATCCGGAAAAATTTATAGCCCAACAAAATATGTACAATCGAAATGTCACAAAACGTTTTCATAACTTTTGTAGGATTTGGTATTTATTATTGTAATCTGGATATTCTATGATTAAAGCTGGATTTTTATTTCAGAATAAAAAAAATCGTACACAGAGTTCGGGTTTTCAAAATTAATTATTAAAATTGTTTTTGTTAATTAAAGTTTGGTAATAAACCGAAAATAATTGAAATTCCGCTTATGTGCTGTTAGTAACTTTCCCAAGGCTATTAACAATAAAGTTAACATGGACTAAATTATTTCATAGCTGCAGTAAATGGGCGTTTATTCTCCTCGAAATTTACTGAGAGTGACAGGAAGTGTTATGTTACATACTAACTTGAATTCCTTTATCATTTAGCTTTGCTTAGTTGAGGTAAAACGGATTTAATTCATCAAATTTCAAATTATCACAAGTTAGTATTTTCGATGTTGACAATTAAACAGAAACTGGCTGTGAAATGAAATAAAACAAGTAGATAATTTAATTAACTCCATCAATGAGTTAGATGTAAAACTGTAATTAAAAGCTATGAATATAATTATGCTGTTGTTGTTGGCAACCTCATATTATGTATACAAGTTTAGTTAGATTTAATTACAAAAACTTTACTCAAAAAATACAATTACTGTTATTAATTCGGTTAGGTTTGCAAGAATCGTGGTAACTTTTCCGCGAACACCCCTAGAATTTATAAAGTCGGGTTGAAACGAGGATGTTTGGTTGTCAATGAAAATCGCATTTCTGGGAAAACGTGGTACATTTTCATTAAATGGAAATTTATCATCCACCGAAAATAAGTAAGTCTGTAAAGTTACACTTTTAAGGTGACTAGAAACCGAAAATATTTCGATACTACGTCTACCTAAAGTATAAATTTTCACGTTGTCGGTTATTCTATATTATATTTACATATAACGACCATAAATTTTCAGAACTTCATAATACAAAATTTGTTTTTTCTTATGCTACAAGTGTGAACATTCAGTATGGATTTCACGTCATAACCAGCATGTGAAAATAAATGTAAACATATTTGCAGAGTTATTACAAAAATTGAATATTCACACTTGACTTTTGCGTATATTCAAGAAATGCCAATTGATTTCCTGAAAATACTTATGTCAACAAAATCAGGAAGAATAACGTAATTTTGAGCAATTCAGGTGTACAGATTTAAGTAGCAAGTTGTGAAAAAAATATACAGTTTGTACAGAACATACCCCAATAAATCTCAACAAAAAACAAAAAATTCGCTAATTACACTACAATTATTGCACCGCATAGTTATCTATACTCAAAATTCAACGATAATCACACTTATTAGGCAATATCATACACAATTAATAATTGCATCGTTTACGGAAGGTAGGAGTTTTTTATTTATTATCGCACAAAAATCACACAATCCTTTTTTATACCCTCTAAGTTTATCACGATTTGTTTAAAACACTATCACTTTTTAAAGTAACTTTACAAGTTTGTCGACCAAAATTCATTGAAACTTTCTTAACCAGGCGTGTAAATGAACGTAAAAGAGTAAAATTGCCACTAGAATATTGGAGGTGTGGAAGCTTTTAGTAGCGCCGCTGAAAAAGATGCCTGAAACAATAAGAAAGACGATAAAAAACTGTAAATAAGATTTTATTCTATTGTCTGTGTTTAAAAATGTAGGAAAAGTTAAGACACTTTTAAAAAGAATAACAAAATTGTTACTTATGTATCAACGTATTAGGGGGACGTTTATGTTTACTAAGGGCATTTTACAAGGATGAGGCGTGGCCCGAGGATTTGTAAGTTAAACAACGGTTATAAACTTTAAGAAATGTTTAAATAATTATCACACATATTTATTTAATTTTACCCGTTGTCTGCGTTGATTGACAGTTATGTTAAGTCGGTCCATTTAATTTCAGCGCAAATAGAGGCTCAAGACAAAAGTTGCATGTAAACTATAGATTTAAAACCTAAATTTCAACATGTTTATTTTTTCGGATGCAAGGTTTTATTTAGTATAGTCAAGACGGATGTGTAGAAAGTTTTTGTATTTTTTTAATTTTTTTTTCTTGAGTAGTCTTACTAAACTCTCTTTTCTTAGTTCTGCCAACAATGTCTTTTTTTGAACTGCTTCTTAAGTTCTTACTCATACTTCTTTATTATTATTTTATTTGGTGACAAACGTGTTCTATGACTACGCTAGAGCATATCTTGTAGTGAAAGGTGTAAAAAAATTGACTATTTCTTCATGATTTTTGCTCTTGGAAAGGTTTACAAACCAGCAACTAGTGGCACATCTAGTAATTTGTGACAAGAACAGTATTGCCGAACGCGTCTTTTCTTGATTCATCTAACTGTGGTCGGCAGTCCACTTTAATCATTTTTAATAAGGCTCTGTTTTTTATAAAATTTTTGTTTTCAACTATTTTTATTTTTATCAAAAATTTCAAGTGTTATCTTCTTATTTTAATGTTTTTGTGTTGTTTTCCTGGTTTCTAATATTTTGAACACAACTTAAGATAAAGTTACATCTAGAAGAAATAATTTTTTGGAAGTGATTTTTTGGCAAAAGAATAAATAAATGTAAAGTTAGTTATAGTAACCGTTGCAACAGTTTATCTTTAACAATTCTTGCAAAAAAAGTTTAACTTCTTTGTTTTCGTTAAGAAAACGACTTATTAGAGCTGACAAGTAGCAGTATTTGCAGTTGTTGTGTCTCTGACTACTTATTGAAACGGTAACAAAATACCGCCAGTCTGAAGGAACCAACGATGTCACCATCTTAGCAATTTTGACAAGGATAGAATTGTGTCCTTTTGAAAAGTTGGTTTGATCTATCGCAAAGTTGCCCGCTATGTTAATTATATTACAATGACGGTAATGCGTGTGTTTCGGGTGTAGAGAAAACCACGAAACAGGTTAACCAGATCAACAGGTTAATTGAGGTGTACCACAAAGCGTCAAGACAGGCGCTTTAGACAACTAGTTTTTTGAGGCCGTTTTGCAACTACATGACAACTTGGTGATCAATGGTTTAGGGAAGAAGATCGACTTGTTAGTATGCGAACGTTATATCGTTGCTTTTGAATTTTCTTCTTACTGTCTAAGCTTAGTGGTTTTTTTAACTGCGGTACACGGTGCTCAACATTTGGACTGCTGCAGAGAACGGCCAAGTTTAGGAGACATTGGAAAAATCATGATTCTGCCTAGGCATAGAAGGGTAAAACGCCGTTGTGAAGAGACACGAGATATTAGATTTGCTGTTTAAAAGCATGTGCCAGGACTCTTGGAGTAATAGTTCGTGAGGCTATTACTTATAGAAGCCAATTACCTCTTGTGTTTATTTGAGGCTGTATGACAGCTGTCAGTTACGTTGATGACGTCCTACGAATCACTTTACTGCCTTATCTAGATGGCCGTCAACAAGTCCTTTTTCAGCAAGACAACGCACACCTACATATTGCTCGTCAAAGTATAGACTTTCTCTAAGAAGCTAGCTTAACGCTATGTTTTGCCATGGCCACTCCGTTCACCGGATTTAAATCTCATCAGCGTGTTTGGAATATGATAGGGAGAAGACTGTATGCTTTGCACCGTCTTTCACAGTTTCTGGCACAATTAATCCATGCGATTCAAGTTGCTTGGAATGAGATGTCCCAAGCAGACATCGACCATCTCATTTTGTCGATGGCTAGAATTGTACAGGAATGTGCTCAGATACGGGGTAACCAAACACATTATTGATTTTTTTTCAAGGTAATCTTATTACAATTTCTTGCTAATTATTTCTGATGTCACTGAGTATATAAAAATAAAATTTAAACGAATGGCCCTATTAGTTTTCCTACTTTATTTTCAGAGTTGTACTATAGTTGTAAGTAGAACAAAAAAATTGAATATTAGAGTGTAATTAAAAATTCTAAAAAGTAAATAAATAGTAATAAAAAAATGTGCATAAATTTATAGAAAACATAAAATTAAATATCTAAAGGTTAAAATATTTTTTTCTTAACTTTTCTACACTTTTAGATTTATGAAAAGCAAACAGTAATGTCTTGCTTCTTTTGAATTTTTAAGTAAGAATTTTCAATTAATTTCTTGTATTGTGCCTGGAAGGCTTTAGATTTGTGTCGTAAAATTTTATTTATATTGTTAATTGGCTGTATTTACCTGTATACCTACCTTCGCTGCTCAGGGTGGTGGGCACCATAATGAGAGCAAGTTGAGGGGCATCATCGTGAAGTTCCGACTCTTGTGTTTTCCTATATAGCGTAAACATCGTTGCCAAACACCGTATTTTCATTTTACCGTTCTTGAAGAGCTCTAGACTTGCGTTTATTGTAAGCATGGAGCGGACATTTACCAAGCCGGGAAAAGCATCGTATTGTTCGATTTTGTCCTTAATATCGATCCCCTCTTTTTTCTGGACCTGCAAAAAAATAGTCGACTTATTCGTTTGTCCGCATGAATAATTAAGAGTGAATATTTTAAAATTCAGAAATGTTGAAAAGTCAAATTATATGCGCAAGACATGAACCTACTTAAAAAGTTCACAATTTCATTACATAGAGTAGTAACTCATCCAGTGTCTGGAATATTTCAGAAAACTTTTTAATTATACATGTTTTAATTGAAGCTGAATCACGAATAAGCTCTTTGAGATATGTTTTGCGAGATATTCGCTTGCGTAATCATTTTTTTTAATTAGATAAGTCTGAAGGGTTTTCAGACACAAAAGTCTGGTGTGAAATTCAAGTGTGGTAATATCAAAAATATATTTCAATATGCTGGAAAGCACGTATCCGGCTTCAAAGGTACGATACAGACACTGTTGTACTCCGTAAATTCAATTTAGTATCGAAGCATAAGCTCTTAGATCTTCATATCAAGGAGGATTACTTGAATCAATTTCATTTTCACTTTCTGAACTGAACCCTCAATGTCTAAATTCCAGAATCGTAAGATTATTTGCCTTTTCGATATTCTTATGCAAAACTACCTCTGGATGCTCTTTTCCGCCGTTTCTTTGGATTATCCTAAATAGAAACTTCTCCATTTTATTATACTTAAGGTAATTCAAATTTACCCACCAGCACATAGATTTTCACTAAATTGCAATTGTTATTGTCTTTTTTAAAATAACTCTTTAATTCATTCTTTTTACGTTATTTGCTTACCAATTTTAGTCTGCCAAAAGAATTTATTATTGAACAGCCATTTCAAAACGTTTCGTTAAAAATTAAACAGTTTTTAATCTAGTAGAGTAATTCGCGTAATCCAAACAACAGTTAAAAACTATTTATTTGCGTTTTACAAATAACGTTTGATGAAAAAGTTTTTTAATTAGCAAAGTTTTATATGTATTTGATTGAAAGCTTAATGAAAGAACTCAAATCGTGTTTATTTCGTCAGGCAAAAAATGAAATAATTTCTGAATGACATATTAAGTAATTAACAGTTTTTATGAGTCTGTAATAGAAATTTTTGAAAACATGTTGCCGGTAGAGACTTGGGTACTTTGCATAATGTTTTCCAAAATTACCGGGTGAATCAAGTTATATTCGCATCCCAAAACACGTCTTAAAATACGGAAAAAAATTATGAAATTTATATATTACGTTAAATTGATATCTAATCTACCTCTAAAAAAATATTTTGTTGTAGCAGTTTATTTGACGTATAAAACTGAAGAAAAATGATTTCCGGCAAAAATCTTACGTCTTGTTTTTTACATCAACTAATCAAAAATGGCTAACAAAATCAATCTACAAAATTTATTATTAAAAAAAATGTTAATCTTTGATTAAAACCTATTTTTATATTTCTTTATCAAATATTTTAGTCTAACTTATGACTTGATAGGTTGGAGAAGTAATAAATCCCCGGGCAACACCTTAAGAATTGAAGTTGATTTATGACTTGGGAATTTGTTACCAGCTGCCTTAATTTTCAAATCTCTACAATAGACGTGTGACATTTTCATGACAAATACTATAAAATCTAAGAAACCACCACTGATGGTGGTTTTTTTATATAAAATTGTTGACACTCTTATTAATGATAAGAAAGTAAGTGCTTCAATATTAAAATATTAATTATAAAAAAAGACACATTTGCTCAAAAATTACCCACTTTGATGCATTGCATCAAAATATACATGTACACAAAAAATCGTTAATTTATAATCAAATGAGCAAAAGTGAAAAAAGTAACCGTACCAGTAAACAATTTTAAACTTTGAAAAAATCTTCTTTTATTTGAAAATCTTATTTACAATTGTTTTGAGAATTTTTGCTTAATTAAAATGGCTGTTTTTGGGATGTGGGTAAAACTTGATTTATCCGGTATAGTGGAAGAAAAGTTGAGCGGACATACGCTTAGTTCTACAAAAAAAATTGACTGACAAATTAACCTATACCGCCTTGTTCTTCCTATATTATATCATTATGAAATAGTTATTTAGATATAAAAGGTTGAAAGGAAAAGATTACGTCCGCAGCCAAAGTTTGAGTCCGGATGAAAGAGAGCTTTTATTTGGATAAGAGCGTAATCTGCTTCGGCCTGAAGTATCTACTTATGTACAGGGCGTCTGATTAGGTTTGTTCCAACCAGCGGTGTCTGTACGTTACACGGGACGATACCGTCTCCTGTTTGTACCGTTTTAGTGCGCATGTGGTTACATGGCACTGCCAAGGTTTTTGCAAGGGGTTGGAATCAAAGATGTTGTATTATAATAAATACCAACACAGTACGCTGACTATGTTACAACATCAATAGGTCCAAGCTGAGAGTGACTTTGCATGCATTATTTCTTTCTACTATTCAGTTGGCAAATATATCTATCTCACTTTGGATCCCTTGGTCAGTCATCCAATGAGAGAACTGAATTTTTGAACGCCAAACTATGCCGCTCAATTTAAATTAAGCCGTTCGCATACTTAATAGTGATGGAATTATTTTGAAGATAATTTTAATACTTAGAGGTTATATTTAGAAATACTCACTTCTAAATAAATATGTCGTGATTATAAAAACCAATAATTTATTGAACTAATGATTGTGATTGTGGCAATAAAAAAATATATGTCTAATGCCGTTTCTGAAACAATTTAATCTGGAGTTAAGTTTATCGGTTCAATAGTTACTGTGGTAATGCTGATTGGTGTTGCTATGAATTTATCGAAAGATAAGATTAACTAACCGTTTAGCAGTCTTGGAAACTGGGCATTGGTAATATATTAATTGGGTAAAATAGCTATTTTATGTTGTGTTAATATAACTCGATTTTTAAGTAGCAAAAGTTTGTTCAAATGAGGAAAAAAGTAGGAAAATGTATGTTGTACATATATATATTTACATATTTGTACCTCTGAAAAATTGCTATTGTTATTTTCTAAACTGAAGAGGTGCTACGCTGAAGAAGAATAAAGTTTATTGTTTCAATAATGTTTGCAAATAAATAAACAGTCCACCTTAAAAAAATAGGTTTATTAAACAATTCTGTACAATTCATAAAAAAATAAATTTATTGATTATTAAACAAAATTAATTTAACATTTTGACGTAGCCTTTTTGAATTTAGTTTCTCATTTTGTTTTTTCCCTTCGTGATACAGCCGCAACCTCAAATATATTTTACATACAGTTTTTATTAAAACTAATTTGTTAGTTTTAATAAAACAAATAAAATAGTAAAACAAAACGTGCGTATGTGAGGTTAAGTCAAACGACTCAAACACAGACAAACGTTTTCAGTTTTGAAGTTCGATGGTGGAGGTATTAGCCCCCGACAAAGAGAGAAATAGGATTGTGTACATGTTGAAAGAAGAAGTAAAGAAAAAGGTATGTTGCACATCTCGTAACATACTTTTCCTATGCAGTCTGTGGTATCTATTATAATACAACATCTTTGGTTGGAATAGATTGATGACCATTTTGTGGTGGAACAGTTTCGCACGAAATTTAAAATGAGAATGCGTTGGTTAAAGTGTTAACAAAATTCTAAAATTCTGTATTTCTTATTAAAATATCTTCATCCTCATCTTTATCTTTGTCATCATTTTTATGTTGAGGAATTGCTTTTCATTAGGTTGTAACCTAAATAGAATTTAATCATTAATCGCTATATTGTGCAATACACATGCTGCCCTGTTAAAGTGTACCAATACCCTAATATTTTGCAATTTAATATAATATAACTGACAAAATTTTTGTTTTAATATTTCAAAACAGTGTTCTAAGAGTCTAAGACAACGATTTTTCGCTAATTGTAAATTATAATTTTGCTGCCTTCTAGTTAAATTTCCTCTGGTTTTGTATGACGTATGTAAGTTTGCTATTAATGGAAACCCACTATCACTAACCATTTAAAAATAATGTAAAAACTACATTAAAAATCTTTAAAATAGCAAATATTTCTAAAAAATTTTTTGTGCGGGGTTTATTTATCAACATTTCATCATCACTATTCAGATCAGATATTGTTGAAATATCACTGTCTCCTTTATCAATATTGCTCATATTAAGAATTTAATAAAAAAAACTTATTTGATCTATGTCAACGAATATTCACAGTGCGCATGATAGTCCAACCAGTACCTACTCTAGAACCATGTTTCGAAATGACCGTCACGAGACCATCCCATGTACGATCCAAAGGTTAGTTGGAACGCAGGTAGGGATCGTACAGTGTACCGTCACTTTTGGGTTGGAACGCCGTTTATTCATTGCGCTTGAGCGGGATCGTACACTGTACGGTTCTCAGGGTGGTTAGAACAAACCTATTGTGTATACATAGTGGAATAACAACCTTATTTAATTATTTTAAACAAATAGTATTTACGGTAATTATCTTGTTATTAGGCGGCAAAATAATAAAAAAATTAAGATAATAATGTTGGAATGCAACAATGTTGCACTTCCGCAGTCATGCCAACACTCGTTATCTTCCAGGAATCTCCCTTAGGTGGCATATTGTGTCTATCTACAGGACCACTAGCCATACCCCGCGGGTTCTCTGGTCAGTTCTAATCGAGTACAACGCTCCGGGATAAGCTGTACTGGTGAGGAGTAAATACTTCTAAAGCGGTATACCGGATTAGAACTTAAAACACTTTTTGTTAAGTTTTTCAAGGCTGTTTTTTACTAAGTTTGATTTCATCCAAACAAATTTACCTTATAAAAATACTTGACAAAATTCGCATTTTTTTACATTTTATAATTGTTAACAAAAAGTGTCATTACCTTTTATCAGAAATCGCCATTTTTTTTCTTGTGTGTGTTGTAACATGCGAAAAAATTCGGGAAGTCTTAGATTAGGCGCATGTGGGTCATTCTGAACAGCGTTGTGTTACTCAGCATATGACTACATGTAGATTGCGCATAGGATCAACATCGTGAAGCCATGAAGAAGAGTGTATGTACAATTTTTGTATGTATAATTTAGAGTATGGCATGTACAATTTTCTAGTTTAGACAAAATGCGAATGCCAGCTTTTTCTTCGTTACCATCACTTTCTGGCGTGCCACGCTTGTTGTCCAAAATGTGGAACTTTTTTTGGAAGCAAAAGCATCTACGGACAGAACCAACTTGGATGTTTGATGCTAAAAGGTTAACCGGAAAAGTCGTAGGAAATGCGATTTGAGGCAGAGTATCGTCAAATGTTTATTTTTTGACCACGTCTATTTGACGGTTCCACAAGTAATTTTTTTATTTTATATTAAGTTATTACAATTATTATTAATCGGTAGGTATTAGGTATGCGAGTTGGTGGTGCAGTACATCGGCCGACCATCACCAACATGAGGCGTCATTGTTAGTGACATGAAGCTTTCTTTAAAGACCGTCACCAACTGGTTTTCTTTCATGAGGGAAGCTTTCATTTCGTGGGCGGTGAAGAATTCAAAGCAAATTAGGAAAGAAGGGACTGCTGTTGAAATCGATGAGGCAAACGCAAGTACAATCGGGGTCGTTACCTTGAGGGTCAATGGGTGTTTGGGGAAATTCAACGGGGCACAAAAGATTTTTTTGTTGTAGTCATCGAAGACAGGTTTGATTGAATTAATAAAAAAGTACATTCGACAGAAAACAACAAAAGCCAGGAAAGACTACGATTTCTTAAGACAAGAAAGTTACAACCATTTAAAAGTTAACCATTCTTTAAATTTTGTAAATCCAGAGATGGGAGCCCACACAGAGTTCACAGAGCATTCTTGGGTTTTTGAGTTTTTGCTTTCTTGCGGGAAATGGTACCAAAATTTGACAGGGAAAGAGCACACTACGAGGGATATTACTGTGCGTGACTTTTTATGTTTTATTTCAAGAATCTTTATGAATTTTGGAAGGCGGTAAGACAACTCTATCGTGCTGAACATCCCCGAGATCCGTAACATTTTTCATTTCATTTTACTAAATTGCTTGTTTTACTAACATTCTTCACATCATTTCCAACTCCTATCCTGGTGGGAAAGTTGCTGCCTCTATGTAGTCCTACCAGACGTTTAATTACGTTTTATTTAATTAATATTTGCATGCATGTTTTAGTTAGGTTAGTTTATGGTCTTATTACACATTTTTTTTATTCTTGCTTAGGGGCCATGCTAATCGTTTAGTATTGACAGATCTAGGTCAGCTTCAAATCCGGTTAGATGAAGTCTAGTTAAATCAGGTCCAATTGGGTCAGGTCAGGTCCAGTCGGGTCAGGTTAGGTACAACCAGGTCAGGTCAGGTCCAATCGAGTCAGATCCAGCTTGGTCTGGTCCAGTTTAGGTCCAGTCCGGTCAGGTGGAAGTTTGGTTTAGTCAGGTCAGCTACAGGTGATTCTAAGTGAGTGAATTTGTCTATTATTCTTTTGGAGGAGCCATAACAATTTCCAAATATATACAACAGTTTAAAGTGAACAGCGAGATGAGCAGTGAAGACACAAATGAAAAAAAAAACAGTTTGTTTTAAAAAAAGACCATGACCAAGTGTGGTTTAGTGTTTCGGGTTAATTGTGATAAGGTGCTTTACAGTTAAGAATAACATGTAAAAAGTGTGTTTTCATTTTTTTAAATTGTAAAAATCGGTGTTTGAATGAAATTGTGAAGGCTAAGTCAAAGTACAACTTTTGAAAACGAGACATTAGCACAACATTTCAAGGTCACAGTAGCAAGTAGGAGCGTTTTAAAGAAAATTTGTAAAAAAAATTTTAATTAAGAAGTCCATCAAGATCAAATCAAGACCAAGTAAAAATTCACTGCAAAAAGATTTGTGTTCTTGTTGGAGGTTGGAAAATCATAATTTCATCAAAACTCAACGTATTGGGACCGATAAAATTTAGGCGCTTTGATAGAATTTGGGATCCATTGAACATAATGGAAACGGTGGTATCAATATTACCCCATTTGCTGCTTCAACGCGACTATTCATAGATGTGTATTTAAATGGAGAGTGCAGTTACTTAAAAAGGCTGCCATTTTTATTTTTTTCCGACTGGTTTGTAAATGTTTAAATTTTTCAACTAACTGGGTTTTTACTATATATGTCTTATCTTTCATTTTTTGTCTGTGAGTGGTGTTTAGATAGTAATACTTACACACTGCGTCTAACACAGAAATCACAGAATGCCAGAAGATTTAATCATCTTCTCAATTGAGGTAAAATTCTTGCGCTCAAAAAGTCTTGCTCTTTAAGTGCCACTTAAAATAAGTGCACCTACACCGGATTTTTGTGTCTGAATACTTTGTGTTTTGGTAGATAAGTTTACATGAGCAGGATATGAGTTAAACTATGCCAGTATCTTCTAAAATATTAGTATTGTTTTTGTTTGAAATAAAAAACACGATAAAGCTGTTGAGGTTAGTGCTATAAATTTAAGTTTTACAGCTTTTTCTTCTGCACTTCAAGGTTTAGGCTTGCAGCCTATTCCGTCCTCATGTTTGCCAATTTTTTCTGGGCCAAATTTTTTTTCTACAAAATCTCATCTTTAAAACATCATTAACCGGCAAATTTTTTGTGGGGTATTTAAAAAAGATGTTTGTTTTGTTAGCTACAATATTAACTAAGTAATATAATATTACGACACGGTAAACAAACGCCGAGTACATCGTGAAGAATAACGAATACCACAATTTTTCAAAATTTTCAATTTTAATTCGTTTGAAATAGGCTAATTTTTATCCTAGAAATTTTTTTTACAAGTAGGCTGTATAAAAAAATTACAAAAATTAAAAATTGTAATATGGAAGAATTGTAATAATTGTGGGGAGTGAGTGGGAGTGTTGGTTCACCTGTGCGCATTACAGTTAATCTATGTTAAAAATAGTGAAAGCGCCGAGCTGAAATTTAATAAATTTTTCAGATTTTAATTAAAATTTTAAAATAAATTATTTTAATTTAAAATATAAATAGAACCAATGTACAATGTAGCAAAATACACACCAATAAAAAATCTATAACGCGTATTATTTGTTCTTTACCAGACGTAAAAGACAAATAAAATGTTTTGCTTTACTGTTTATTATTTGACAGATTTCCTGTACACGAAATCGTTAAAAACTCCCATTTTATTGTCAGTTTGAACCGGTCATAGTAAAATAAAATCGTTTCACAATTTTATCGCCTGTCCATGTCAAGTGTTTTTTGTCTATGTGCTCGTCATAAATTCAGCAGTGATGTTTCCGACATCGATATTCAAAAGGTGTCTGAAATACCAATGGGTGGTCATGCAGATCTTATCCTATTCGTAAGACGAGCCGAGCTGCTAATTGATAGTCACCCTCATCAGACGTAATCTAGAAGTGTCCACAGGCGGCGACACTACATTCCGCCGCCAAGATGGATGTTCCTTCGAATACGTAGGGCAGGACTTTATGTCGTCTCCAGATGCTAACGCATGCCTTTTGTGTTACGTCCGTCTTTCCTCAATGCACTCAGTTTCAATTAACTCAAGCCTAATTTCAGAAACGTATTGTTAATGAGCGGCGTTCTTGTTGCTCTTTTTATGCATAAAATTATTTCCAGGGGTAAGTGTATTCGTAATGAGGGTTTTTTCTCGAGAAGGATTTTTCATGTCGTGGAGCTTTTTGCGTCGGGCGGAGATTTTGTCGGCCGAAATACGGTATTATTTGTCGGCCGAAATACGGTATTATTGTGAGAAATAATAAAAGACCACAAATGCTAGGAAGCAGGTAATTCGAACCTAATCAAAGTAGAATGTAGAAAATAGAGAAAAAGATGGTTTTTATTTGATATACTGGCCATAACTTCTTTATTATCAACGGCTGATGAATGAGCCTTTGAGGCTTTCTTATTGACTTGTTTGGGACAAAATAACCCCACTTTTGATAAGATGAATATTATGTAACTTCTTGATTTATTTGGTAAAAAGGATATTTTTTATTGATTTATTGAACAAAATTTACAAAATGAATAGCTGGCAGTTAGAATTAAACCACAGAACAATTTTGTTTCCTAACAAGAAGCACTTTAATTTCCCAATTCAGTCATAACAGAAGCGACGGATAATCACAAACGGCAATCTATGAATAAGGTAAAATGAAAAGTTTTTATAGAGGACTTCAGGCGTTTTAGGTGCAGGTTTAGGTTAAATATCAAACTGAGTTGGATTGGACAAATATAGTGCTACATTTCTATACCACAATATCAACAATGGGTTTTTATTACATTTTATGTGTGTATACAGTATGCAGGTTTAAATTTAATTTTCTGAAATTACCAATACCAGTAGGACATCCACTGCATATTGCTCGTACAGGTTGCATCAAAAGCATGGAATCAAGTATCATGTGCTTGAAATACATATAAGAAAAGTTTCAGTAATAAAAATGTGAGTAATATTCGACAAAATGACATGACAAAATTATCACATGTTTTGTGAACATAAAACATAGTTATTTATAAAAAAATCTTTAACTTTAAGTTTTTACTCATTTATTTTAAAACTTAATCCAACTTCGAGATGGTCAACTTCTCCGCAGAAATAATTATTTATGTAAAGAATGCGAAAAGTAACTGAAATAAAAAAATTATTAAGTATAAATTTGTACACCCAAAATGATCATTTTTGAGTCAATAAACTGTAATTATCGTATAAACTTGAAAATTGTCTTGAACAAAAGTTAGCTTCTTTTTTAAACACCGTCGTAACCATGTCACTAGTGCTTTACTAACAACACCAACAGTAACCAACAATAATTATTACCCGTGTAATGATCACCATAGTAACAACGCTGCTTACAATTCTTAGGGCAGTAAGCACGAAATCTTATAGTTATTTAAACAACAAGTTTGCTAAAAAATTTTTCAGACGTCATTAATATTAATCAGATTCGTAGTGGTGTCATTATTATTTGATAGTGGTGTTATTGTTAAAAATATTAAAGAAATTTTAAATCTCACTTCACTAAAAATACGAGAAAAAGCCAATAAATCATCAAACTTACCGTTTTTATAATTTTTTTATGATTATGACAGTTTATAACTGTCAAAATTTTGGTTTGTATAGTTGGTATTAACAAGTCGTTAGTAGGGGTGTTTAACTATAGTATAAAACCTTATACTATGATTTAACCAATTCCTTTGAATGGTTTGGAGTGCATTCATAACCCTCATATGTCAACGAGCAACAGAAAAACAAATTATTATTCTCTGAACTATTTTCTATATTTTTTTGAGAAGAAATAAAGAAACTATAAATTAGCGACATTGAAAGCAGACTTTAGAGCGAGCTTGAGGGTTAAGAATGTGTTTTTATTGGGTGGTTAAAGAACAGTTAATGTACTTCAAGATAGGATACTTTTTGAGTTCCAAACTTGTAAGAAACTTCGTGCTTCGCTCTCGGTTTTCTAAGCAATATTCTATACTACAAAAAGTTATGCTTTCGACTTTTGAGGTCTAATATATTATAATACGTCAAGATGTGCACCACTATTGTGATGTAAACGTAACATGAGTTTTTTAAGATAGAGTTGGATTTTTAAACAAATACTTTATTTACAGCAAAGTAAATTGTAAAAAAATGGTAACAAGTGGTCTAAATTTTCGTCATCAAGCTATTTTTGCCTGTCAAAACGTAAGACTTGGACTGATTAATTTAACTTTAAAAACGTCTTAATGTTAAATTATGTTTTTTTTATTTGTGTGTTATTGTGTATAACTTGTTGAATAGTTTTGTTCTATTCTAATAATGTTTCAAAATTTTAGCATTGTACAATTTTTAGTTATTGAGTGTTTTACTACATTTTGTCATAGTTTTATTAGTAATTTAATTGTTTGTTGTAATTAGTTTAGTGCAAACAATTGAATTACTAACGTCTTTAATGGCAAAACAACTCGATGACTAAAAATTTGGGTTAAATAACTGCGAAAATGCATATTTGGATAAAACAAATTAAAACGTGTACTCTTTACTTTGGTACCTGGCAAATTTGCTACACTTATCCTCATCTTTTACGATTTACCTTTGGTATAACATGGCTATAACAATGTACAAATTTACTCAAATAATTGAAAAAAAAACTTTTAATAACTAAACAACTTAATTAAACAACAAACTACTATTAGGCAAGTAACTTTTTCTACATTGCGTCTGTAACAAAGCGTAATAAGATACCGATTTGGGTGTCGTTTTAGCCAATTCAGCACTTATTTGCGTGCTAAAAAGTATTACTGTAATATTTTTTTTGGGTTGGTAATGCGTTTATATGTAGCGTTATCTAAATTTGGATCTAAATATATCAGTAACCAGATCCACAAATTTATAATTTGTATTCCAAACTTAGTCATATTAAATTTGTAGAAAGCATCCTTTCCTTCTCGAAGTGAGGTGATTTTCATATAAATAATAATAAAAATTAATGTCGAACCCACAAGCTTAATCAAATTTCTAATACAACAGTGGCAGAGCGTTTTTGGAAGGTAAAGTTCCATTTTCAGTGCCTGAATTATAATGTAACAAGAAAAGTTATATAAAAAAGTGAAAATTGTTAAGATTTCCAACAAACTTTGTCAAAAACAAATTAAAGATTTATCGCTGTATCTAAAACAATTTTTTTTTATCCGGATCCGAAGAATTGGATCCAGATCCGAAGAAACAAATTTAGATCCGAATTCAAACAAATAATCAAGATCCGGAAAAGTCCGTGGATTCGGTTCTTAGAAGACCAGATTTGGATCCGATAAAATATTGGATCCGTACACCTCTGGTTATAAGGTTATAATAATTTTATTCGAACAAATTTTGTTGCACTTTATGACCAGCAATCTCTTCACTAAAGTGTTTTGTGTGTTGCAATTAACCTATCAAACACTTGAACAATAAGGTAGGCAAGCCGCTTGAACAATGAGGTAACTTCAACTTTCGTTTAAAAATAAGAGGCTCTAAAACAGCTTTTAGGCACAACTTGCAACCCCCATAGCGTTTGATAATTTTTAAATTATTTGCTAGATGAGTATATAGCACTGCTTGGTCTAAAATAACGATAAGAAAAACATATAGATTTCGCAATTTTGTAATTTAAGAAGTTGCAATGTTTTTAGAGATTTTCCTTATTGTGTTTATGCCAATTAGAGTATTCAATCAATAACTGATACGGTAGGTAAAAAAATCATTTGTAAGTTATTTACACAAAATTTTGGACAAATATGAAAATACTTCACATTTGAAAAGTCCGAAAAAATTAAAAAAATAATTTTGAATTTAAAAAGCACGTAAAAAGCGCAAAGTAGAAAAAATAGCTTAAAGAACTCGTTTCTAAAGTCACTGTGGACACTCATTCTTTATAAAAATTAGCGTTCGCGCTCGTTTTATAAACTTAAAATTGTGCCACAAACTTAACTTTTCGAAACGCGTTCTTTAATATACTATTTGAAATTTGTTTTGAGTTTTGACGTTAAATCTAAATGACATAACATAATATTTGTGTTTTATTAACTTGCTGTGGCGGCACATACTTTTTAAATATTGTTATAATGTGAAAAAAAAATTACAAGCTAAAAATGGTTTTAAATGATTTACTAAGAGTCAAACGTATACCGTAATTGGTATAACAAAACTTTTCGAGAAGTTGCCTTTAAGTTTTCTATCTAGTTATATAAATTTATTGTCACATTTTTAAATTATATACCTAATTGATTTATTTATTTTAATATTTTAAGTTTATGGTATTTGGTAATTAAATATGAACCTCAATTTTACATTTATAGATATTGTATAAATGGTGGATGCGCCGGGCAAATTAAATAGTTTTAAACTAATTGAATAAAATCAACATGTGTATGTGTGGTTTTCGCTAATAACAAGATATTTGTTTGTTGTGTTTAAAATAAATTCAATCAAATTAAACAAAAAGTTGAATTACTGGATATATTTATTTAAAAATGCTTTATTTTTAAACAAAACAACAATGTTTCGGTTTGTACAAATTATACAAAATAATAAAATTTTTTAGCCATACAATCTTTATCTGCTAAATTTAAATTAAAAACAAATTGGACGTTGGGTAGTGTTGCCAAATAAAAAAAATGTTTGCGAATTTGCTAATATGTTTTAATCAGAATTCTGAATTAAACAGACTTCGCTACCATAACACGATGTTTTATTTTTTTAATCATTTTGTTTCACTTGTATGCACATCCTAAACTTCATAATCTATTTGTGTTGAAAATACCCAGTGGGTCTGTCTGTGTGTATGTTTGAACATGTTTGTGTGTTACACCAACATAATTCATTGTTCAAATAAAAGAAATAGAAATAATCTAAACAAAACCCAATTAGTATGCGCCGATATTCGAAGGGAAAATAACAGGCATGAGTGGCCGTGCTGCAATCACACCATCACGTAACCGACCGCCGCCCCGCAATTCAAACAATTGTCGAGAGTGTCAGTGTCTGATTGTTTGCTGTTTGACAAATAACAACGCATCAAATTGTAGAAATTCCACGCATACATGCAATCAAGTTAGCAAGTTAGCAGTCGGCCTTGTTAGACTCGAACTAGAACATTGTGCCTCCAGCTTGGCAATACTATGGCTAATTATTATAGCCGCAGTAATTGGACTGTAATTTGGGCGCCCTGCTAAGGCCACACGTACACTCTGACGCATCATATCTCACGCTAATTAATTAGCAAGCTGCTTATGAAACTATATCGTTTTAATACCGTCATTCATCCTTTCGGACGCTGCACTCCGATGTCCGTTCTTGGTTAAATTGTTTACGAAATGGAATTTTATCACTAAACTTTTTCGAAAAAAGGGAAAAAAACCTAGTCGCACAGTATATAAAACGAACTGCATTCGCTCTTTCCACATCATAAAATGTTTTATTTCGTTAGACTTTAAAGTTTGACTTATGCACTTTTCCATTGACTTTTATGCATTTTCGATGACACTAAAACATTTCTAAATGATAAAATCAATAATGGTTTTATTCTTCAAACCTGCAGTCGGAATGACATAACTGAAATGCGCAAAAATTTATCGCGTTATTTGACGAATAAACTTCGAGTGAGAGGCGGACAAGGCGTCAAAAATTGCTGGAATAAGCGATGATGGAAATTTTGATTACCAAAGGGAATATTTTACTACATTTACAAAATTTTAGAGGTTTTGAGTGGAAGTACAAAAGCATTGCTTTGTACACACATAGCTTGGTATATTTTATTCGATAAGCATTTATTGCAAAGTGAATTTAAGGATAGCACGAGGAGAAATAATTTAAACGTTTCTTTCATTTTGCATACTTATTGTCAAATTTTCTTTAAATAATATTAACGTACTAAAAAAATCATCTAAATAACAAAAATCTAAATTAAAAAAATGTCGGAGATAAAGTACTTCAGGAATATTCAAAACTGGTGTTTGCACTGTTTGCCAAGGAAATAATTAGAAGAGTTAACAAAGTTATACATACAAGAAGAGTGTACATTTATAAGTTAAAAGACATTAAAAAATATATTTAGTTTAAAAACAAATGTTCCAGTTCAGTTACGAGGTGTTTTTAAAATTTTCGTGAAAATTGTAATAGATGATAGTCGTTGAAATAATGTTAAACACCCAACCTTGGTTTACACCACAAAGTTAAAAATAGAAAAGAATATTTACTCGTCTCACTCTACTCCACAGATAAATATACTCCTATATATGCTCAAGAAAAAAAAAGATTAGCTGCTTAACCTTGCGATGCGTTTTGAAGCAAAAATTGCAAAACTAATTACACAAAAATACTGTCATTTAGATAAATATATTCTTAGTGTTTGTTGTTTTAATAAATAAAAAAGTTACTTATTGAAAATGTTTATAATATAATAATAGTTTGAAGTTTGCGCAGCGCTGCTTTCATTTGAAAATTCTACCTAAACGGTCAAAGCTATAAAAAATGTTAAAGCAACTTGGATTAACTAACTCTTTTTTTTTGAGCGTATTTTAGATTTAAAGATAAAAGTATCGCTACCCTAATTTTTTTTACAAAAAATTTAATTGTCTTTAATTTTTTATTTTAAAATTTTGTTGTAGCTTTGATGTTTAAGCTGGGTTTTTAAGTAAAACCAAAACTCCATAAATTTTTTTAAGTATGTTTTTGTAATTTTATAAGGGGGAAAAAATTAAAAATTTTTAGCATCTATCACAAAAATGGTATATAGAAAAGTTGTCATACAACTGTGTATCTTAAAAAAAATGTTTACAGCGTATATCTCAAAAACTAAAATAAGTTGTATAAAGAAAATTTTGTTTTTAGCATCGTTTCAACAAGGGCTATTACCTGGTAAAGTTTTTGTAATTTTAACATTGAAACTAGAACTATTACCAGATCACACACTATATAGTAAAAAAATTGTTGTAATACATTGTAACCCAAATAAAATTTTTTTTTAGAAAAGTTCTACAAGGTGTATTTCAAAAACTATAAGCATTTGTTATGCGGCAAGTTATGTTATTTAGACTTCTTTTATTATACACTATAGCTGGTTAAATTGCCTAAACATATTTTAAAGTTACTCTGTATAAGAACTACAAGGATTTTTCTCTATTCTTTTTTATTTAGAGCTTTTTTCTTCCACTCTTTCATTTGTAACTTTTGGAGGTAGTCTTCTACTTCTTTTTTCCATTCTGTTTTTGATCTGCCTCTTTGTCTGTTGAGTCCTAGTTCTGTTTCTAATATTTTTTTTGGTAATCTGTTATTTTTCATTTTTTTACGTAAACTATCTATTTAATTATTTGTTATTTAGCTACTCTTATCATATATGTGTCTTTGTATAGTGTTCTTAGTTGTTCGTTTGTTCTTCTAATCCAATATTGCTGTTCTCCATGCTAGCAGCATTTGTTCTTTTATCCATACATTTATAATTAAATCATATATTATCTTTCACCTCCGTACTTTATTATTTCTCATTGTATGTTGTCTTCTCCTGGGCTCTAGTTATTTTTCTATAATATTTTTAACTTTATCATATCTAAGAAGTCTTTCTTCTCTTTCTTCTTGTTTGTTTCTGTTGTCCTCCTCTTCTTCAACTGTTGTTTTGTTGGTCGACCATTTGTTTATAACTTTTTCAAAATATTCAGCCCATTTTTCTGTTACTTTTCTTCGCTTGCCACTAGTTGGTCATGTTTATCTCAACAGAATATAATTTTAGGTTAAAAACTTTGATTAATTCTCTTGCATCTTTGATATAATTTTCTTATCTCTATATTTTTGTCATTTTCTTTTATATCTTTTATTTTTTTAGCGTTGTGCTCTTGTTTTTTTCTTTCTACAATTTTTTTTGTATTCTGCTTTTTTTTAAGTATTTTTTCTGACTGTTCTTGGTATTTTCTTCTAGTACTCTTTTTCTTGCTGTGTCTCTGATTTTAAAGTCTACAGTCTTTTACCATTCTTTTGTTTTCTTTAATCTTCTCTTTAATTTGTTTTTTGATTATATGTTTAATAAGTATTTCTATTGTCTACGATTTCTCTTCTATTGTTCTAGTAGATTTTTGTTATTGTTAATTTTCTTTATGGCTGTTATATATTTTTTTGTTGAATTGTTCGTTAAATTTTATAAAATATACGATGTAGAAATTTTCGAAATTAAAAGCCATCCAGTAATTTAACGCTCTAGTTTGCGTCAGAAGCATGTCGAACTGCCCGTGAATCACTTGCTAGGAATAATGATTTAAAATTATCGGTGCAGACGTTTAACAACTATAGTAAGTTAACAAAATGAAGTCTTATTAAAATAAACCTACAAACAAAAACTAGTTAAAAAATCGTTATCTGTTACAAGATCTAGTGCATTGTAGAATTTAGAATAACAGAAAGACATTTGTGACTGGTTTTTACCAAATAATAAATGTTTATATAACATGATAGGCAGGATCAAATACCTATCATATTTTTGGAAAGATTTTTTTAAATTGTGTAGTAATTACTGTTCTAATAATCAGCCAGTACCTACAGTGTTAGAGATATATCAAAGGTAATTTGTAAAACTGACTCAATTATCTGTGAAATATCTATCTAATCATTTATAATCTTTGCAAACTTTTATTAAATGTTGCAAAAAATAGCATGTTTGTTTTTATTAATATTATGTGTATTCGTAATTAATAGTGGTATGTAGTGATTTTTGGTCTGAATAAAGCAGCCAATGTATTGCAGAAATCAGTTTGTAATGGGGCAAATCGGTTCGGTGATAGGAGAGCAAATGTAATTTTAGTAGCGGGCATATCACTTAGATTCTGTCGTAATACCCCATCATTTATTGAATATCCATCCTGATAGATGACTTGAATACGGGCTGTCACGTCCAAAAAGGCGTTTAACGACATTGTAGACCTCTGTTGGGTACAGATAAGACTTACAGAACTTGACAAGGCTTATTGCTTGTCGAAATGTCAATTCAAATCCTCACTCCAATCATTCATTATAAAATCGCTTATAAATTACCGTATCAAACGAAATTGTAGACAAATTACCTAAGCAAACCAATTTAATGCAACCGAAATAATACACGAAAAGAGATTAGATTTTCAAACAGTTAAATTGATTGAATAATAAATTATTCCGGCTTTTAATTTGAGATTTAAGCAGATAGTGGGCAAGTTAGAGGCAATTATTCACCAACTCTAATGCATTTATAATCTAATTTTAACAGACCGTTGTCCGTTTGCCCATCGGCGGATGGCGATTCGAACTAGAATAATTGTTTGATCAAATTCTCGTTAGTTCACTGAATAAATATCCTACCAGTAATCCCGGACGTATATTTTCTTTTTAAATATTATCAGCCTCTGTAAAATTATGTAATAAATATTTATATGAACGCTCGGACAAAAGCTTCCTTTATTTTTTTCCCCCAGTATAAAAACTTGGTTAATTTGAGCTTATAAGTTTAGTAAGGGCTTGATATGTTGTTTTTTTTAATCTCGGCAAAAACGGATACATTATTTAGCACGTAAAAATTCCGGAAATAAACACCACCATTGTAAAAGTTTATCTATCCGAGACCAACAACAGTATTTCCACTTTATGATGCAATATATCTAAAGTGTTTCGAAGTACTTGCTTCTAAACATAAATTCTCCTAAACTGGACTTGGCAAACAATGGAATTAAATTTTTGAAAATAAATCATAAAAACTGTCCTGAATAAATAACATATGACCGACGAATCAAGGATTCATGCAAATAAACATATCTCTCAGATAATCAAATAAGTTTTTATTTCTCTGTTTTATCATAATTAAATTGTTATGTCTCGCTTCCTCATTTTTATTACTGTTTCGCGATTAAAGCTCCGGTAAGTTGTATCTTAGCTCAATAAATTTAGACAAAATAGGTGCAAAATTGAGAAAATTTTGATGAAGCTGTTTTTTTATTATTTATAATAAAAAATATTTAGAATAATTTAGATGTCCTAAACATATTCTTAAAAAAAACTTCTTATTCAATGGTTTAGAATTTTTAGAAGAGGGGAAATTATAGTTTTTATGACGTATTCCGAAATATAAATTGAAAAAACATGAGTATTTATTTGTGATTTTTATTTAGTAACTTTGCGTGTCATAATAATAATTATTACGCCCTGATTTGGAGGCGTTTAAAGAAGATTATGGTTTTAAGAAAAAATGAAATAAACTATTCCTTAAAATTTTAACAAATTTTAAGTTTAAATCTCAGCCAAACAGAAAATTATTTTTTTCTCTAAAATCTATTTTTACGTAAAATTATTCTTAAGTTTTTATTATTTTAGATACATAAATTTAGTCTCAATCATATACAACATATAGAAGAAACAAAAATATAACGTCATAGTTTAAATTTTAGAATAATTCAATAAACGCTATTTGAAAAAACATAAAATAAATTTTAATTAATCCGAATTTTTGCGTAAAAGTGTATTTATGTGTTCTAAACGTATAATACAGATATCTTAAAATACTCTTTTTAGTTAGAATAATAGAATTATTAGAATAGTACATTTTTTTCTAGATGGTAAAAGAGGGTTAGGTAATTTTACCGATTATTTTATCAATTTATACCCATAAGTCTTAAACCACTCAAACAACGACGTATAAGTTGATGTAAATGTAATATTCGACAATAAGAAAACAAATTTGATGGGTGAAATATCAAAAATATTGTATTTTTTGTCTAAAACCTAGAAAAATTTGTTGTTAAAGTTACATTTAAAAGAATGAATTAAAATCAAAATTTTAATTACTCAGTTATTGAATGATACATGTTTAATTAAAAACTAAGCATCCGGATAAATGCATTAAATCGCTCAATTTATACTAGTGTCTTAAACATAATTTTTTTTTACTTACCCACAAAGGATTTGTTAAGTTATCTATAGTAATTTATAGAAAAAGTTTTTAAAATATTAATTTATTTTTGGTCAGAAAAGTAGAAACAATTAAAAACAGTTTGGGTTGAAAATTATTTATTCTTTATTATTTATTATTTATTCAATGCAACTTTTTGTTTTTTTGTGTTTTATGTTTAAACTTTATATACATTTTTTAAATTAGTTTTTATCAAAACCTAGTAACGACGCTTTTTCTTTAACGAAAAGTAAAAATAAATTATTATTATTAAATTGACTTTAAAAAAAAAATATTGTTAACCAAGAAATAATTAACATTTCATAAATTTTTCGTAATTTACTGTGTTTTTGTCATGTGTACTGTGTACACTATAATATAACAATATTTGATAACTAAATAACACACTAACAACCTCATTTGATTTAATTCAATTACTTCATTTCCGAAAATACCGCTCACTTTACTCGCTTGTCTGGTTCTCACTAACTAACTGTCTTTCCAGAATGTGACCCAAAGTTTTGTGACAATTTTCCACTCAAGCCAAGCTATGTCTTATTCCTCCCAATCGGTTTATATGTAGACGTGTCTATTACTAATTTCGTCTAATTTTACGTTACTGATATTTTTTTGAATTGTTTGCTCTCTCTCTCTTTTTGTTAATTTAAAATGTTCCTAACAATTTGTGTGCAAGGCTTTATGACAATTCTGAATATGTTTTATGTGTAATGAAATAAATTTTAATGTGGGCACTCGACGCTTAATTAAAAAACAATATATTTTTTGGATGCTTTGTAATTAACGAAAGTACTAAAAAGCATAATCAGGTTGTTTTTTAGACAAATCTAATAATGTAAAAAAATAATTTGTTAACATATTTATCAAAATGCAAAGTTAGACTCTGCATAACCGAAAGAGCTGTAAAATTGAAAAAAAAAAAATGTTGAAATTGAGAGCCAATAATAGACACATCCAGTCATATTTGAGTCGATTACTTTAGTATACGAATCAGAGTTTAAGATGTTTTTTGAGTAGAAATTTATAAACTATATTTTTTTTTAAATCATAAAATGATAGTTTTGATACATTTACGTGTACAAGAGATTAAAATTTGCCTTAGTTCGCTCTTACAAAAAAAAAATAAAAAAAATAAAAAAAAATTATCATTTAAGGCTAAAGGGGAAGAGCGTATAATGTGTTTCTAAGTCAATAGATGGCGCGGAATTTATTTATTAATTTTTATGAAACCTATTTATATTTATTAAAAAATGCTTTGATTTATATATTTAAAATACGATTTAAAAATGCGCCAAATGTTTATATTTTTAATTTTTTTTTGTTTTTCGTAAAAAAATATTTGAAAAATACAAATAAAAAAATAATTTTGAAAAATGAAGGTACAGCGACAAATCAATACTTTGTGCTGATTATAAAACAATTTTTTATTTCAAAAAATTTTAATGAGAAAGTTATCTAAAGTGAAATTTTGGAAAAACCTTTTGATGTACCGCCGACCGGCGCGCCGCGCCGTGCTTATACTACCGCATCCCTTCTTCACTCCCGCAAGCATTGTGACCGTAGCACGTATATTCAGAGCAGATACCTAAATTTCGCATTTTAATTTTTTAATGAAAGTTGTTTTTTTAAGGGAGTTAAATGTTTTGTAGCGATGCAAGTGAAAATTTTTAGCGTCTCGTGGATCGAGACTAAAAATCATTCCAACCATTTTCAACAGTTAAATGTCCAAAATTGTGCTGTTTCTCTTAAATTTAATTTAATAAAATTATGCGTAAAATACCAGTTTTGGAGCATTGTGTAAAAAGTTTTTTTTCACTGTACAAAAATAATAAAAAAAGAAATTTCACTAAAAAAACCAAGCTTCGCTCACTGAGATGAGAGAAAAAGTGTCGTCTTTTTTGTCATCAGTTGTAAAAAAAAAATTATATTAAACACTTGAAATCGGATAGTTAACAAATTTTATACATATTGTTTCCAAAAAAAGTTTTATGTTATGTTAACAGAAAATTAATTAAATATTTAATTGCAACTATTATTTTGCCATTTTCCATTAATAAGATAAATTCTTATAATTGAAATTTTTTTGTAAAATAAAACAAAATAAAAAATAAATAATAAAGTTTTTTGTTACTTTTATTTTAGCTTAGATACTGTTTGCGACAGCCACCAGAAATCTGTGTAATAACTAATGACAATGGCATAATGAGACAAAGATGGCTCAAAGAAATTTGAAAATCGGCAAGATTTTTTACATAATAACGGGATTTTCGTGTGCGCATGGCTGGATACAATTTTTGTTAGTCTGGCAACACTGATTGAAACGCCATTTTTTTGATACGCCAGTGTTATTTACTTGCATTTTTGAATAAATTGCGGTGTTGGTGTTTTCTTAATTTTTGAACAAATAATATCTTTGCGGATTTATAGAGACAAGTGGTTTTTGATAATAATTTGTGTCTGTGGGTACAGTTTTTAGTTAATTATGAATAATTCGCGATATTCGATAAAAGGAGAAAAACATTTACGCCTAAGTGCAAAACCGAAAAAAGGGTCATTAAAATTTCAAAAACCTCAAAAGTAAGAATTAATATTGAATAATTTTTCAATAGATTTATTTCAATTTCTAAAAATAAAAATTACTATTTACATATATTTCAGTGAATCAGAAAAATATGACGATCGCCCTATTATAGAAGAAACAGTTGAAAATGTCAACAATATCACGTAAGTTTTTTGTAAAATTGGTCAGACACCCTAACTATGCTTGACATAAGACTAAAATAAATAATATGTAATATTTATTGCAGGATAAATGATAATAATGATCAGATTAAAACTCTACCTTCGTCTTCATCTTCTGAATTACCAGTGTCACAACTACCTAAGTACATACATATGATAAAAATTAAAATTAATTAATAATTGATTCAAGAATTTGTAGATCAATGAAAATTAGGGAACCACATCAGGATAATTTGTACTCATCTGATGAAGAAGAGTTTTCACTTTTTTTTAATAAGAAATAAAAAATGATAGTTTTTTTTGACTTGTAGTTAATAATATTACTAATTTTTAAATTATTAGCAAAGTTTTTAATTGGCATTTCCTAACTATTTTATCTTTACTTTCTATTCCTTTTTATTTCTTTTCTATTCTTTCGCCTTGCAGAAAATAATCTAAAATCATAATTTTTTTGTAAGTGTAAATCTAGTTCGTTTCAATGTGGATTTTATCAAAATTTTAAATTGTTTAATAAATTCAAATATTACTATGAATATGTTGTTTATGCTGCTAAATGATGCCTATATGTTTACCTACCCGATACCATCTGTCCCTTGCACTTCAAGCATCTGGTTCACTGTACCAAACAAAGAATAAGTAACTAAAATACTTTATAACAGTGCAATTTTTGAAATAAAAGTTTAACCAGATAAAACTTTTACAGTCTTGTAAAGTATTATTTTGGCCATCTAAAATTGCTATCTGCAACTTTTTTTAGTGGGACCGATCTTTGTAAAATCATTTTTTTTTATGTCGGAGCAACAATTTCCAAAACCGTGTTTTTTAAAAAATACATCGCGCTTATAAATTAATTATTTAAGCTAAAATTTTGTCCACTTATAGAGATAACCCAAAGCACTTCTAACGTAATAAGAGATTTTAAAAAAGTTTTTTGTTTTTGAGAAAAGGCTCTCCAAAGTCACTAGTTGCGAGATTGTGCATTGATAATTTCACCCTGCGAGAAGCTATGTAAATTATTAAAAATTTGACCATATAATATACATTTTCGTGTTCACCAAACTTTAAGTAAGTTTTCTAAAAAAAAATCAGGTTATTAGACATATGTAAATCATCACTTGTTACGAGTGTTTGCCAATAGAAAATTTTAGTCAAATTCATATATTGTCCTACATTTTGACTGATTTTTATGTACGTAATGTGAACTAGATTAAGTCGAATAGGTTAATTTTTTGTTAAGGTACTATACAATAATGTAAAAAACATCTATGTAAAACACTTACATCTTAATTTTAAATTTGATGAAAGCATCCGTTCTTGAATCCTAGAATGTTACGAATACAAACGAAGAACTATTGTGCGAAAAAGTAGATTGAAGGCGTTTTGCGCGGAGCAGCGCGGCAGAGCCATGTTTTAAAAAAATATATTTCAGAAACCATTAAGTTTATTTATTTATTTTTTTTTCAAAAAGTTACTAAAGGGTTTGTGAAACCGGAAATGTACTTATATAGTCAAATTTTTAATAATTCACATAGCTTTCCACAGGGTAAAGTTGTCAATGCACAATTTCGTAACTAGTGACTTTGAAAAGCCTTTTCTCGAAAACAAAATACTTTTTCTAAAATCTGTTATTACTATTAGAAGCGCTCTGGTTTTCTCTATAAGTGGACAAAATTTCAAAATTTTAGCTTAAATAGTTAATTTATAAACGCAATGTAAGCTTTAAAAAACACGGTGTTAGAAATTGTTGCTCCGACATGAAAAAAAAATAATTTTACGAAGTTTGTTCCTACTAAAAAAGTTGTAGATAGCGATTTCAGATGGCCAAAATGATACTTTAAAAGACTGTAAAGGTCCAGTCTGGTTATACCTTAAAAAAAATTTTGCAAGAAGGAAGCCTCGTAGGACGGCGAATTCATTCTACTATAATTATAATCTCACCACATCCCCTTACCGCGCGGATACCTATGGGCAGGTCGAACCGGCGGCGAAAATTGTCAAAGTAAAATGAAAATTCCTGTTTCTGTTGAAACTAATAACAATTTCTGAATTATTTTTTTTGATCTATGTTAAATACGTCATATTGTATTGTCCTTGTACACGATTTTTTTAATACGTGATTTATATCTATAAGTTTTTAACAATAAAATTTAAAAAAAATATTTTTTTTGAAAAATGAAATCTTGGCGCAAATTCTACTAATCTTTTAAATCTAAATCCGTTTTTTAATTAAAGTTCCGATTAAAAATCTCCAAAAAAATGAACAAATACTTTTCGATATAGTTGTCTCTGTCGCACACTTGGTCGTCCCCTTTAGCCTTAAGTCAAGAGTTCTTTTGAGGATATATTTAATATGTTTATCTAAATCTAAATAAGAGTTACCATAAAAATCTGTCTTGATCGGTTTTCATCGGAGTTAAAGTCTAATTTTAATGTGCTATTTAAATATTGTTAGGGGAAGTTATTGAAACTGAGTTGTCACGAATGATACAATGAGTAGGGAGTATTTGAGGAATGAGCAGCACTAATTAAATTTCGTGTCAGTCATAATTCCGTTTTGCGTCTTGTAGAATGGCATTTACAGATTTAACTGGGTTTTATCATGTCTAAGCTCATCTTTTGCTTTTATTTGGCACATTAAATCCTCAATCAACTAAAAACAAGAAATTATCGATAATTTTAATCTTGATGTGGGCATTATCCGTCGAAAATTACCGCTTAATTATAGCTAATAACAGTTACTAGTCTATTTACGGTTTTTATGTGGGTTAATTGCAACAGCATCTGGAAATGTTTGATAGATCCTGAACTAATTGTAGTTTCTCCAATTGTAAGCTTCTTTATTTAAAATCTATACGTATAATGAAGCATACGTGGAACACACCCGTTTGAGCAAATACCAATTAATTAAATTCATCAAAAGACAGCAAACAAAGCGTTTAGTTTCCGCCGTATAATGCACAGCAGATTTGAGTAAATTTAATTTAAGTGGCGCAAATATTGGTCGAGAAATTTAAGCACTTTAGAATCTCTTTAAATTATTCAACTTATTCCTTGATGTGTTCTCGTTCGCGTCCCAGTCTTGACCGGCAATTCGAAACGAACTAAAACGAAATAGGAAATTGCCACTTTACTTGAACGTAAATGCCGGCTGCCTCTTCTCTTTTTATAAAATATGCAAAATCGCGCCTGAAATAATTTACTTTATCAGACTGGCATTCGCAATTTGCTTTACGTTTAAGATTTTGACCACAAATGCTTTTCTTGGACATAAGCTCTTGGGTAAACGCAATTTTGTTGTATTTGTTGGTATAGTAGCGCACAAAGAAAAGTTTTCTTTTATTTTGTAAACTTAGGAAAATGTAATATTAAATCTAGTCATGTCTTTTTCCGAGTCAAATTTGTTATGATATTAAAGCGTATTTTTCTGTAACAAGGAAATTGGATTGTTTTCAACACACGAAGAAATTACAAATTTGTTTTATAGACTCTGCCAGTTTGATTTTCTATTTAATAATTTTATTTGTTCTTAAAAATTTTTAGAACAATTTTGGTCAACGACTATGTTTTCGTTATTATGCTTTGTGGTGCTGCTCTTATACAACAATGAATAAATTAATTTAATATTCTTGTAGTAGAATTGAGGAAACTAGTTTATTATAGTGTACTTTTCAATATTTCATTGGATTTGTGATTGCTAGACAATTTTGTTGAGATAAATATGCAAATAAAGCACTGAGGAGATGAAGCAAACTTGTCTGGTTATTCTAGAATTAAGAAACTCTAAATCAAGCAAAATTTATTAGAATGTACATCAACTCATAGAATGTAAATATACCTAATTAAAAAATTACAAACTTAAGAATGTCTCTAAAATTGTAAAAGGCCATTACGAAAACTTTAGAAAAACAAGTGCAAATTTTTAAAAATCTCTGCTGACATTTAGTAACATTTGGTAGGAGTGGTGGGATAAGTGAGCAATACTATTGACGCAATGCTACAGGAAGAAGGAACTGCCAAACTCTTATGTACAGAGTAAGCATTTTAACTAGAATAAATATTTCATAACTTTATTGTTTATGCGTCTTTCTGGATTTCTTCTCCACTTGGAGTAGAAACCAGACCCAGACAATAAGCAGTCGCCGATTCGCTCCTTCTCTCAACAAGAGTCTTTGATCAGTAAAATGTTCTTACAGTCCTTAATACTTAATAATACTATATAGTATATTACTATATAGTATATTATAGTATAGTATATTACTATATAGTATATTAGGTAGAAAAAAACGAAGAAAAAAAAGCGATGACAAGAAAAAGTAAAATCTTGCATTGACAATTAAAAAAAAAGTATTTATAAAACAAGCACTCTTAAAAGATACAGAAGAAAACAACTTAAATAAAAAAGATGCATTTATGTCACAAGTGGAACAAATGCAAAGAAGCGTCAAATAAAAATTTTATTGAAAGCAACAAATTCTCAGTGAAATGCAGTGATTATAAGTATTAATGAAGTCAAAAAGAAAAAGTCGAAAAATTAAGTAAGAAGTTAGCAAATCAAAAAAATTGAGATATTAAACATAAGGTTAAAAAATAAATTAAACAAGATAGCAACAATTTTATAAAATTGACTAGATATGCTAGAGATGACATCGTTATGACTTATCATTATTAATAATTTTTGTTTATTTGATCGAGAAAGTTTTAAACTAAATGATAGTGGTTGTAATGTACAGGAATACTTGCTCGTTGAGAAGAAAAAAAATAAAACAAACCGATTATAAAACTTAAGATGTCTACTTTTGACGCAAAACAACATAAGCACTAAAGCACTGGGTAGCGATACTGGTTTGTGACAAAATTCTTCTAAAAAAAGTCCTGGTAAGAAACTCAGGTAAACATGTTTTCTACTGGTTGAAAGACGATATTTTTTCTAGTCAACAAACTATATGTCTTCTAAAAACGTATTAGCACTTTTCTAACTACAACCTGCTGATATTAAGAATGCTTTAAAAATAATTTGATCACAAAATAGTATAAATTTCAAAAAGACAAGTCTACTTAGTTATCGTAAAAAGAGTATAAACTGACAAAACTTAGGAAACAAAAAATATGAACATGGTCTGTTCTTTTGTGTTTTGATGTGTAATTTTCTTTTAATTAAACAAACTGGAATATATCATAGAAGTTCAACGAGAGAAAAAACAAGAGTATTCTAAGTGTCAATGGCATATGCCGATGACTTAGCGGTAGTCGTCATAGAAAAATATATCAAGGACTTGATAGCACAATTAAGACAACTTACAGAACTATTGAACAATAAAGAAAACAAACAAAGCAATACTTGCTTTATAAAAGACCATAGCTGTTGGAAGTCTGTATGACAATACAATTTTTAAAACAGAAAATTTTTAACTAAAAACCAAAAAATTGGTAAAGTAGGTACTTAGGAGTTACGTAATATTGAGCAGTACTTATTCTTTGCATCACATCTAATGAGGGTGCCAACCAAGGCAAAAAAATGATGGCAATGTTATAAAAGTGAAAAAAGCATAGACCTTACAAGTTGTAAACTCAGAAATTATGTTTGTAAGACCTATTTTTAACAAAAAAATGCTGAAAAGGACTGATAAGTTTATGGAAAAACAGCTCTTCGTGTATGCTCGACACCTTAATCATTATGAGAAAGTATTCATAAAGAGGGTCAGTTCAGTAATGTAAAAATAAAGCTAAAAAGTAATGAACATTGGAGAATAGTTAAAGCAGCGCTGAAAAAATCTATGCACAAAAATTAAGAACAAAAAAAATACAATTAAACACAATTAGATATATGTGTCAACATATGGTGCAAAAAACCTTTAAAGAAATTTCAGTTAAAGTCGCAGCCTGCTGAAAGACTGTCAAAGAATTTTTTTTTAGCAAAAAGCTAAAACATAAGAGGAATTTAGGAGACGGGATGACAGATTTGTCATCCTGGCAACTTACCTATGGTCATTCTAGAGTAACTAGTAGTAGAAAGCCGGAAGATTAATTCATCTTTGAAAATGAGGTTTACATAACAGAAGCGGCGAAGTCAGTTGTAGAAAAAAAGTAAAAGTTATAGATAATCTTCAAAGTGTATGAAAGTGTTGAAGTAAAACCATAAATTGACTCAGTGATGGAAGCTCTAAAGACGCAGTATAGAAACAGCTATTCTAATAAAGTTTATTAAAATCGAACAAAAGGTACTATAGCGGTCACATATAAATAAAATTACGACGTCAAAGAAAACAAAGTACTACCAAAATAGAGTTTTAGAAGTAAACAAGTTTATTAGAAACATCATTTGATAAATCAGCAATCTTACAAGCAAAGAGTTGCTTCAGGCTGGAGGAAAAAAAATGATGTTTTAAAAAGCGCACTTGGTAGAGAAAAGTAAACAGTACAGTGTTATCCACCAGAATAAAACGTACTGCAAGAAACTGTTTAAGACAACAAGCAGTGTAGAGAAACAAAAAATTGTCGACGATTTTACTGTTCAGATGCAGAATAAAATTATCTAAAATTCTTGTCTTACTAACGAGTGTTTCAAAATAATTTGTCAAAAAATACATTAATTACTTGGAAATTTGAGATATTTTTATCGTATTATAAAGTATGTAGATTGCCATTTTTGTGTATAGTAGAACATGTAAGAAATATCCTAAGAATATGTTTTTTTTTGAAGATGTTGCTAATTTCTTTACCGCATTATTGGAAGATGTAAATTTTGCGTCTTTTTTTAAAGTTTATACAAAATTTTTGACAAATGTTAAATATCCGCTACTTTACACAGGTCTTTTGATAAATTAAATTTTTTGCTTATTTTGAAAAACTTTTTAGTAATTTGTTGCATTTACTAAGATTGCTTCTAGTGTCAGTAACTCATAGATGTACAAATTTTGGTGGGTTTGTTAGTAAAATAATTCTTGATTACTTAATTAATTTATTGAAGCACAGCAGCTACTACAGACCGTTCATTATTTATTTAGATCAACTCTTGCTATGAAACTTTTGACGTATGTTGAAAAAAATGAGGTTAGAAAATTTTTTGGCTAAATTCTTTCAAACAAGCACCAGTGTTAAAGTTCCATTCGCCCTCAATTTTAACCCCATTTCAAAAATACGATATATAATGTATATAATAAATGTTTTGTCTTTGACGCGTTTAAAAGTTTATTCAAATAAAGCCTTGATACTATCAAAGACAATAAAAATCTCTCACGTCAAATTGCACTGCAAGAGTAGATCTAAAAAATTTTTAAACAGTCTATATTATTTACAAGCGATTATTTGAACTATTGATTTTGAAGACTCGTGATTTTTTAAGTAACTTTAGGTCAACTATTCTGTGACTACAAAAGATCATTAAAGTTTATGATAGCTTTTAGTGATCAAATCAGTCTTTGCTGTTTGTTTAATTCTACTATTTTTTAGACAAACGCGCCTTTTTTAACAATAAATAAACTTCAACTTCTTTATTTTTTTATACTTATGTAAAAATATGTTTAATTTGAATTTTACCTCTTCTATCAAGTAAATTTCCATATCCAATCTGATACTTTTTAAGATCTAAAACTAATAACGGTGCTCTCCAATGACAAAGTAGGTTCGAGTTCATGCTTCTGAATTTATTAGAATAATTGAATGTATACATTGCGCATAGTAATTTATTTTATTAACGAGAATACTGCAGCGAAACAGATTATTAATCAGGTTAGCATATAGGTGAAATCGTCCAGATAAACAATGTTTAGGTGTCTGGAAACATATTTCGCCCAATTCCATTAGGTCGCGTTTGGTTGAAATATAGCATACATACATATTCAGCTTAATAATAAACCGTTAAGCAGGAATGATAAGAACGTTTCCGAGTCATTATGAACTTAGAGTTGCATTGATAAAAGCAGAAACGACCAACGAAAAAAACATATCGCAATTACTTTTAACGATAATTTGGTACAAGTACTGTTTATAAGAGTTTATTGTACAAATTGAGGAAAAGTTTTTCATTGGAAAGTGCAATTAATAAGACTTTTCGAACTTTTCGATTCGAGTATGTAAGAAAAAGCAGCAGTTAAACTTACTACTATTTGAAACTCGAACTCGGTGAAGCTTAACACAAACCCTTTTTAATTTAGAGATATTGGTAAAAGGATACTTTTCTGATTTTTAGTTATCTAAAGAAAGGATTAAAAAAATGTCGTGTCTGTGATCTTGGTTTAATTTAGGTCGGTAGCTAAATTGCATCACCTCAATCAGCTTAAGGTGTTCAATCGGTTGCTTTAGAAATGTAAACTTAGTTAAATTTGTAATTCGATCTGAAAATAAACTGGATGTATTGTGTTTACTCATCGATTACATTTAACAAAACACAAATAAATCGTGTTGAACTCTGAAAACTGAAATTTCCTGGCAAAATTCTGCTTACCTCAACATCGTTGATAAACCAGGTGATATTCATCGGCGGATAAGAGCCGGGCGTTGTACAATTAGCTTTTATATTGGCCCCTATCGATTTCTCCTCGACTTCGGTTCGTAAAACTGGTCCTTCATCAGGCACGTCTGTAAAAAAGTGTAGCGCAATTTGAAGACGATAGAGAGAAAATCGAACCTAATTAAGTTATTACACAGTAAACAGCTCATCAACGTTAATAATCGAGTTGCTATGAATGGCAAAGCTAATTTATCGGTTTCGACTGATATACACTGCTTAAAGAGCCGGCAATTCATTGATGCCACAGCTATTTGCTTTGAGATTGTTAACATTTATTGACCTTAAAGGCGCCGTTTGACAGAATTTCTCAAAGACCGAGGTTCTTTGCCAAAGCTCAAGGTATTTTCTATGAGAAAAGATGAGGATTCTAAAGTTTAATATTACCTGCAACAAGTAAATGCGCGGCACGTATGTCGGTATGGAAGCGTGGTGCATCCGCTGAAACTTCACACTTAAATTCGCCAGAAGTTTCTCTCTTCACGTCCGTTAAGGTCACTACCGTTGAGTTAGACCTCGACACCTGCAACGAAAACGGTTTGTCACTTTACAAAGTTTTTAAATTACTGCTATATTCTAGTAATACTATAATGTTCTTTTTCTTCTTTAGGACTTATAGGACGTTAACCCGAACTGTCCAAGAATTTTAAAACAACTTCAATCAACCTCTATCGTAACTAACTATAGAGTCTGGAAGGATAGCTGTACATTCTAGTGGTAAATAAGTGGTTATTTCAAGTTTTTTACTTTTGTCTTAGTCTCTGTGGTATTGACTACTGGCAAACAAAAAACAAATTTATTAGAAAACAGTGTATTTTTAGTTGTAGAACATACCTATATTTTGAAAATGTTTTCAATTTTTATTTGTTTATTTGTTTTGCAACCAATTTATTAAACACAATGCTCTAAGCCAAGTAAATATACTTCTTATTTTGCATCAGTGCATGGTCATAAAGTTATTTATTATAAATAAATGCTCTAATGGGCTAATTTTAAGTTAAATAATATGAATAGTATCTTTGTTTCCATAGAAAATTAATATAATTTGGGGTTGAGATTGGTTGTTGTTATGGAAAAGTACATATTATCAGTAGTATCTCAACTTGGAATTAGCTCATAAGGTAACATATTTATTGACATTTTGAATTAACGTACTCGTTTAGACTTCCTTCAAATACTTAAACATTAGGAAAATCGTAAACAGCATATTGGTGTAATTGTAAAGTAAGTAAAAATGTTCAAAAAAAGCAAGAACATAATAAAATTTATTTTTGTAGTACGAGGTTTCAAAAGTATATTAGAAAAACTAACGGATTACAATACAATCTAAAAGATTTAAAACATACGTCGAAACTAAAGATGCAAACAGCACAAATTTTAAATTTTTTCCTTTAATTCTGTACCACAAATTTTAAATTTTTTTCTTTAATTCTGTACCACAACAAAATTTTATAGATGCTATATTTCAATCTCAATTCTCTTTGACGCAATTTTATTCAAAAAAAAATGTTTTTAATACTTGAAAAAGAAAAATAGTACGGCTAACGTTTTGGTTTGGTACTGCATATTTGATAAGGTAAGACAATAATATGTAGCAAGAAAAATATCCCAATAGATTCTTTTCGCAACCACACAGTTTTATGTTGTGGTTTTTGATTGGTCAGTATACTAATAGATTAAATTTATTGTTTAAGAGTGTAAGTAGACATAATAATGTGCCATTTTTAGGCTAAGTTAGTGTTATGTCACGGTTCAATTTTGTTTTTAGTCTTTCAATTTGGTTAAACTGACAATAAGGTCAAATGTGCTTTTTATTTTGTTATTGGCGATTTTGAATATTGTCTATTAGATTATTACTCCATCTCAATTTCTACATCTAAAAAAATTGCTCTTTTTTTTGATAATCTGAGAGATTTTGTTGAAAAAACAATAGAATAGTGGCTTGCTTCACTATTTTTATTTGAATACTATATAATACGTCGTTGTGAGAGCTAGTTAAAGCCTGGAAAATATGTATTTAAAAAACCTTAAAATATGCACTAAAACATGCTTTTGTATATTCGATGTGCATATATGCATTTATGAAATTACAACATAAATTTATGATTGAAGCGTATTTTTGTTCTGGTTAGCTGATGGATGGGAAACGAAAATATCAATAGAAGATGTTTTTACATGATTCTTACAAGGTCTGTGAAAGTATTTAAGGAGACGGGTTCTGTTGATCATAAAAATGGAATTGTACGACCAAATATTTGTACAGAGAATGTGGTTGGTGATGTTCTGAAACGCATGCAAAAATACTTTCAAATTGTTTACAGACTCTGCTAAGAAACAGGTATATCTTATAGAACTTGCACAACTATAAAAAGTTTTAAAAATGTTCCCTTACAAGATGCAGTCGTTCCAAGAAATTTTGCTATAAGATTATAACCGTATTTGACTTATTGACTATGGTTTGCCGAAAATCTTATAATATAATAATATTGACATCTTATAATGACCATTTATTAAATTTAAGTTAAATATTTAGACTTATTTTTTTACGGTCAATATAGAAAGATACTGAAACAACATTTTTGTACAACAAAACATTCGATAACATCCTGTTTCTTTCAACAGGATAGAGCCACTGCTCACACAACAAAAGTAATCACTGCGTTTTTGAGACAATTTTTTTGTGTACGTTTACTTAGTATACAATCCGAAATAGAATTTCCACCTCAATCGCCCTACTTTACAGTTATAGATTACTTTGTGTTCCCTTCTTTAAAAAATAGATTATTTAAAATACCGATAGTAAATTTACATTAGAAAAGAAAATTGAAGAATGTGGCGGTAAAATTCTAGAGATGCTTGCAAATGCATAGGAAAGTATAAAAAAACTTTATAAGAAGCTGCAATAAACCACGTAAAGCTCATTGTTAAAGTTATGAGGACTTAATCCACCCTCACGATAAATTTTGATTTATGATAGTTTTAGACATAATTATATTTTTTGGTGCAAAACATCTGATATGCATAAAACTACAGGGTGTTCCACGAGTGCTAATGAGCCTGCAAAACTAAAAATGCAACCAGCAATACAATTCCAAAGGTAACGTAGTTATTTTTTTGTTTACAAATACATTAAATAAAAAATCATTTAATCTTTTGGTTATCTGAAGACAAACTAATGCCACTTGCTTGTGAAATCATTCTTTGACTTACATGTGCACAGGACCAGTAGTTGTTCTTGCTTTTGACCTTTTCAAAGGTGATTTCAAAAGTCATTTGAATATGGTGTCAGCAAGAGTTATTCTCTACCTGGAAAACGTTGTCTGCACAAATTCATCACGGCAGTGGCATTTTTTCCCATATATCATCATCGTGTCGGTTTTTTCATCCTTTGAATACATTTTTTTTATAGGTGACAGATTTGACAAATAAAATTTGAAATCAATGTCCTCTACGTTAACTCTAGAAATGTGTTGCTGGTTGTATTTTTAGCTTCGCAGGCTCATTACTACTCGTGAAACAGTCTGTATAATAAATCAAAATTTGTCTTCAGTGTGGTTTGGACTTTTAAGTCAGCCTACTTAATTCTGCCTGAACTGTATATTTACAAGTTAAGTTGGTGATAGATATTTTCAACAGTTTCTTTAGAAAGTTAAAAGTTTCCAATTACATACATAATTTTTTTATTTTTGTTGTTCAGTAAGTTCAGCATGTGGATTATTAAAATATCTTTGTATGAACGGATTTTACTTTTTAAATAAAAGTACCTTCAATACTTGACTCATACCCTATTACTTTGTTTTTTTTAAACGTTTAATACGTCTTAAACGTTTGACAAAATAAATGATGAAATTAGTAGTCTGTCAATTTCAAATGGTCACTCAATCAATCAAAGACTTTTTTGTTTTCTACAACAAGCTTTGAGTTCGTTAATTTTTGATAATCCGGTATAACTTATACCACCTGAACAAATAGCTTGAGTCCTTGATGTTTGGGGGCCCTTTTGTCAACACAAATTTTTACTGTTAATAAAAATGTTAATAAAAATGTTAAATTTTATTAACATTTTTAGGACATTTAAACTAGTTCAATATATAGACGGATATAATACAGACGTCCTGTAGGCGGTTCTCACCCAAGTAGCATGTAAGACACCAGACATGCATGACAGTTTTGTGTTTGTGTTCTCCTCTTTGATTACGACCTTTTTGACGCCTGTCACGCCGCGGCGGCAACCAGGCCGGATGGCACCGGATATGTCCAGGTAAATCAATTTTTAGTAAAACTTCTCACGCCGGTATTCAAGCCGGATGACACCGGAAGTGCTCAAGCGTTCTCTACAGTTAATTGTGTAAACGTTTTGTGCAACTTTTCTTGCTAAAGTTATATTGTTTTAAAAGTTTACATTTGTTATTGTCTGCACGTGAATTTACACGCCTGGTAGGTGAGACCAACGGCAAAGAATAGAAAAAGAAAATATATTATAAAGTATACCAAAAGAAAACTCGATTTTATTATCTTTACCTTATTTAACTTAATAATTGTAAGAGGACTTGTCAGCCCGACTGTTAGAAATCAATAACTTGCCTTGATGGCTTCTTTCAGGGTCGTACTTGCTAGATAGGTAGGTACTATAAGATCTTCGATGCATCATCATGCTCCATTCTTATTTTGTTAATAAAATTTATAGACAAAAGTATACATCTGGCAAAAGCTAAACGTAAACTCTCAAATATATTTTTTTTAAAAGAAGTCTTAAATTATTCCTAAATTGCAGTAGTGTGGAGTCCCTCATAAAAATTTGAGTCCGGTCCAGTTGTTAAGAACCGCCATCTGTTTACAATTTTTGCCTGCTTTCGACGGGTTTACCTACCAAAAAATTTCATTCTATTGTTAAATATATGATGGCTCATTATAATGGTAAAGTAATAAAACCGAGTTTTCGGTTGCTTTTCTTTAGCAATAATTAGCGATTCAGTGTTACTTTTGACAATTGAAACAAGTATGTCACAAGTTATTCCACTCACAAATAGAAGTTAATCGACTTCCAAACATAAGTAGACTTATCCTTTTGTTGTAAATTGTGTAAAAATGTGATTGTCAATTGTCTTAGAATCTATTTTGCATACAAATTGGTATTATACTGTCGTGATAATCGAAAAGTGCTTATCTACATTTTTTCAAAAAATGACATTCTTAAAACCACATTCTGTATGTCATAATCCATTAGGATATATGTAAATAAAAATAATTGTTGTGAACCATGAGGCAAAAATCACTAAAAAAAATTAACGTATGTGAAATTTTATTCTTATTACTAAGCGAAAAAAACGTATTTCCAAATTTAAGAAAATCAGTGTTTTTATTTCAACAAATATATTTTAAATAAAAAATAACTAAAAAAAGGTTTGCATTCAGTCAACAATGTGTGATGTTGGAAAATTTTTCCAAAAGAATAATTGATTTCTCGGCAAAACATTTGTAAGTTTTGAAATAAGATTAATTTTCCTTATTTTGGTGTTTTACGTCCATTATTTATATAGTTAAAAAATATTATTACGGGGAAGTGGACAAGGCAGATAAACTATTTTATAACGCCGACGTTTCGAATCTTTATTGGATTCTTTATCAAGGCTTATAAGTAATGTCAAAATTTGTTTGGCATGGTACCAACTTGTCTCGTTCAGTGGTCGCCGGAAGAATGGCGACCGAGACCGAGACAAGTTGGTACCATGCCAAACAAATTTTGACATTACTTATAAGCCTTGATAAAGAATCCAATAAAGATTCGAAACGTGTGCGTTATAAATTAGTTTATCTGCATTGTTCACTTCCCCGTAATAATAATTTTCTAATTAATTTTCCTTGTCATATCTATTTCTCTGTAAGTCGTTTTTTGAATTGGTTTGGAAAACATTATGGTCGGCTGTTTATAATATTTCGTTAATAATAAGTTAAAATCTCGAAAATCTTCATCAAAGAATTCTTTACATTGAAAAGATTTGTTTCCTCTTTCGAATCGAACCTAACATAAATTTCTCTAAATAGGGCGCATTTGCAATTTGTTTAAGTTGAACTTTGAAAACAAATTTTCAAAATTGAAGAAATTTTTTAGTTTTAGTTCAAATACTTGAAGTTTTTGTGATGTTATTTTAACACAGTTCATAAAATCTTCAAAAACATAATTTTTTTTCAACTTGATGGCGAAATGAATCTGCGGCCATAAAATTAAGCCCTGCTTCAAAGTATTTAAGATCCACAATTTCTAAGAGATTTTAATAACTATTGGCATTTACCACGAGATCTTAAAGTAGTACGTGTAAAGTGCATTGCTCATTGGTATTCTAGCAATTTGGCTCTATGCACTTCAACCCAACCATAAAGCCGAACATAAAGATAAAACTTACAAATACACTTACAAATACAATAATAACTCAACAAACAACAAAAACAACAACAAACAACAAACAAAACCGAAAAAAGTTGTGTATTTTAAACTAAGACAAAAAAATTTATCTAATTCCAAAGTTGGCACAAATAATCATAAAAGACAGTTCAATATAATATTGATTTAACTTAAAGTAACTTGATGTTTTTGAGTTTAAAATTAAAAATTTGAATTCAGCGTCACTTGCGTTGTGAAGTTCAACTATAGGTTTTAGAGGCACAAAACCAGAGAGTGCGCCTAGCATGACATAAACCGAAAATTAACAAATTTCAAACAAATTAGTCACATAGCAATTTTGATTCACAGCCACCTTCAGAATTATTTTGCAATAAATTACAAGAAAATGATTTATGCTTGCAGTTACGTCTGTAATTATTTTAAAAAAGTTTGTAAGATACAAAGGAAAAAGGCCGTATCTGCTTTTAAACTATTTGGAATAATTAAATGAATAAAATTCATCGTATTATATTTGTCTTGTTTTCGTTTTTTAGTAATTTGTTTGATGACATATTCGTAATATTTTTTTAAAAGTATTTGCGTGCGAAAAATATTAAATATTAATTTTCCTCAAGTTCGTATAGGATGTAGATACGTACTTTTGGCTTAGTACGGCAGTATAGATTTATTTACGTCGACGTTTGGCACGTGATCTTGGTCAATATCACGTTACAGTATCAAATACATATTATGATTAAAACAAATTTTTGTAAGACTTATTTTTTGATGCAGGAAAAATAAACCTTAGATGTTCTATTCTAGAGAATACAAAAGTTCAAAAATTAAGTTACTCTATAATGCCCAGATGAAAAGAAATCCTCATTTAATGGTATTGCCGCGCCGCCACAATAATTGTGCAAACGTGGCGTATGTTATTGCTCGTTGTAAAACAACTTGGAGACTATGAAATAACAACAAAGCAAAATTTCTATGATCGATTTGATCTTTTACAATCGTACGTTTTTACGATTGAGTTTTATTGAATACTTGAATATTTTGAGCGTCGCACGTTTTCGAAGTATAGTTAAATATAAAATGATGTAGGTACTTTTATATCTCTCAAATTTATTGAGTATTTATCAGTGTTTATTTTTATGAAGCCGTTCGAGCATTTCTGTGCAAACTTGTAAACTGCCAAAATGTATTACTAAGTGGCTTTAGTTGTGTGAAAACTGTCGGCGAAGATTTCTTCCGTAAAAAACGGCACGAAATTGGTTTCCGACGATGTACAGAGTCCTCTTAAATAAATGAGTCAATTTAAAATTTTATTCGGCGCATGAGTGTAGTAAAATACTGTAGGTTTGGTGTTCCTTCATTTAATTGTTAAATTGGGAGGGGCCGTAAAGTCGGCCGCATGTCCTGTGAAGGCAGTCGTGTAATACTTGTGAGGCCATAAAAGCGCTCCGGAGGGATTTGGCGTATCCAGAGTGACCCGAATAAACGACTGGACCCTTCTTAAAGGGAAATTGGATGTTTATTGGAATCAACTGCACTTAACGGTTATCGAAAATCGACTTAAACTCCACTGCAGACTAAACTTTATTAATTAGAGAGCGCTTCTGAAAAAAGCCTTTATAAATGATCAAAGGAGCTCGTTTTATACAATAATGGTCGGAACGATTGTGGGGAGTTTGGCAGTGTTTAGGCTCCGGTTCGCAGGTGCGCGACTTTCTGGCTACGTGTTGAAGAAGGTGATGCTCTATTCTGATTCAGCTGCTTTTGATGTTAAGATATTTGCAAGTTTAAATTTACAAGCGGCATAATCTGCATACAATCAAGAGCGATGTTGGGCTCTACACAAAGATACATTTTCTCCATACTTCCGACGTCTTGTGCTTCAAGTGCCATACTTTTCAGGATTCTTTAGAAATAAATTTTTAGGGATTGTATTCAAACGAATCACTTACTTTTTTGCTTTCCTGCATTTAATAGGAAAAAATATAATCAACAAAAAAATTTAACAAATTATTTGCAAATAGAAACTTTCATAAATAATTTTTAAAATGGAAGACCTATAAAAGTATTGGTGATTAATTCAGCATAAAAATGACTACTTGTATTATTAAAAGGTAAAAATTAAGCAGTGTGAATATAGATATTATACAACGTTATTCACGAGAGAGCTACTTCTGAAAAAATTTGTGCTGCAACCCATAATACAACTTACAAATGTCTCTAGTTTCCTGATTGAAAAGGTATTCAATTAAAATTCAAAAACACTTTGAACATTTGTTATGTCACATATTATATCAATTTGTATTTTAAACTTGAAAAGTATTGAACCTTATAATGTCTTATTACACAAATAAAAAGAAAGTAGATATGATTCTTATCTCTGGAAAATGACAAAAAAATTTAGCGGCTGTTGCTGCTCTGTATTTTCAGCAGTACCCAAACCGCTCACATCTGGTTCCTGAAACCATTAGAAAATTGGAAGCCACGTTACGTCAGCGCTGGTCCCCAATCACAAGTTTTGTAAAAAAACTACCACTAGTCCAAATAATAAAATTGCAGTGCTTCAAGCAGTTGATGAAATCCCACACATAAGTCAAATTATCTGAATAGGGTTTAGACGTGTCTATAAGTCAATGGAAGACATTTTAAACATTTATTTCGATATTTTTTTAGTTAGTTTTTCTTTAGTTACATGTGTATGAGATTAACTTTATTCTTGTCACTTTTAATGCTTTCATGTCCCTGTCATCTAACGCCCAACTTACTTTATTGATTAATTTAAATAAAATTAAAAATGGTATCTAGTAATCTATGCCAACAGTATTTTGGGTTACGGCTCAAATTTTTTCAGAAGTAAATACCGCTATACAGAGTAATTTTTTTATATGCTCCCACCTGAGACTTAAAAAATAGGCAACACGTTGTACAAACGGTAAGCAACTTTGGGAAAACTACAAATGATCCATATGAACTGACTCTGGAAGCACTTCAAAGGTATTGTCAACAATGTTGACATTAATTTACAACCATCTCCTTAATTTTAAAAATAAAATTTTAAAAAACTAACAAACTTTAATGTGTTGCCTATTTTCGGAGTTTCGGGCGGGAGCAAATAAAAAAATCACCCTGGACGTAGAAGGAATTTTTGTATAATAAAAAAATATTGAATTTATCATTATTTAATGTCAATGTTTTTTCCGAGCAAAATTGGTCAGATTTAGACTGCAACAAGGGGGTCGTAACAGAGTAATTAGTCAAAAACTTTGAAAGCCAAAAATTTTTAAGGAGCAACAATTAAAACTTGTACTTTGACCATTTATCTCAATTAACTAATACTTGTCTTTTTCTTTTTCATTTTATGTCATGTTGTTTTTGCACCTTCCTCTTTATGTGCAAAATACCAGATAATAAAAAAAATCTTTAGAAGGTTGTGACTTTTCATACAATTTTTATTACTCTTAGTAGGTAAAACTTCTTGACCAACATAAAGCAATTTATGTTAGAATGCAGTTGATAAAATTTACAGTGCTTAAAGGTGAGGTTAAGCTCTGTAAAAAGCCTAATGCACGATATTTGTATTAGATTTTATGCCTGATCAAAATATTAAAAATTTAGTTAAGTGCTTCTCAAAGTTTTGTTGTTTAATTTATACAGTGTGGTGCTAAAGTAAGGAATAAAATTCATAATTCTTTTATTGAATGTTTTTGAGCAAAACACTCGGACAGGTCAATTTTATTTTTTAATTTGCCATTTTATGACATAAAAATTTGACTTATGACGTCATGTATTATTGCGCAATGACGTTTCAGATAATAATTTACTCACGAAATAAAGTAGTTGTTTCTGAAAATTAAAAGTCTCAGCACAGAATCCTAATTTTTACTGTCATTTTGACAATTTCTGTAAAAAAAAGTGTAAACAGTAATTGCGTGTCAGATTTGAGTGTAAAAAATTGGTTTTTGTAAATTTAGGTAGCCAACATAAATGGGTTATTTTCTCAAAAAAATTGTTATCTAAGGTACCAATTTTTTTACACCATCATTTAAGTAGTTGGACCGCCTACAAAAAACACCAACAAAAACATGGGGTTGCCATTTAAAAAAACTGATGATGACGTCATTGCGCAATAATACATGACGTCATAAGTCAAGTTTTTATGTCATAAAATGGCAAATTAAAAAATTAAATTGACCTGTCCGAGTGTTTTGCTCAAAAACATTCAATAAAAGAATTATGAATTTTGTTCCTTACTTTAGCACCACACTGTACAGGAGCGTCATAGATAAGCACTTCCAAAAATAAAAAGTTTAGACTGCTTTCTTTTAACCAAAATAATTTTTTTATTTCTTTTATTGAGTTCCAGAAATAAATTAGACAAAATCATTAAAACGGTTGTCTTGATTTTAAGACATTACAAATAAATCAGTAGCTTTGTTTTTTCTTGAAAAATGTTTTCAAAAAATCTATTTTATTTAACAATTAACATTAATGTTGCAAGAATCTCAAAATGTCAACGCAATATCTACCTCCCAAAATTAATTGAGCAAAAAATTTTTTACTTCTCTAGCAATTAGCTTTGTGTAAAAGATAAACATTTTAATATAATTTGCGTTTTGATAAAAAGCATAATTAAGCATGTACTAAAGCAAAACTTCTCAAAAATATTTTAGTGGTCCCATTTAACAGTAATATTACATTAACAATGTAACAGCAATTTAACAACAACAATTAAACTTAAAACGTTCTGCTTAGTCTAATTATAGAAATGTTTTTTTCTTCAGCACTGTTTAAGCTACCTCTTTTGAGATTACTCTGTGCATTATGACGAATTTCTCATTTTTGGAAATGGCTTGAATTTAGTGACATGCTGTGTATAAAAATATTTACATCTTATATGGAACGCTATGTTTGTTCTATTAGCTTTTGACTACTTAAAATTAATTAATAAATAATTTGTCAATTAATGTCAATTTAATGTCAATTTGTGTCTACATTTCTGACACATAAGTGCAGTTTTTTAACCTAAATTCTAAAAGGTCGTTTTAAAATATAAAAATTTAATAAAATCTGACAGAATCTCTTCTGACAGTTCCCGTTTTTTTAAGCTAACTGTACAAGTTTAATCAAACAAAATTCTTACATAACAGTGGCAGAGCGCTTTTGAGAACTATTTCTCATGATCAACGATAATGTAAATAAAGGTACTTTTTCGTCTTGTCTGGTGTGCAATAAAGATCAAATTCCTCCTTTACATCATTTAGCGCCTACAAGTTATCTTGTACTTATTTCTATTCTGTATAGCGGTTATTATGCATTTGGATCATTTCAACTTATATGGCATCACAGCAATACCTTTCGACTTTTTGATGGATTGACATTTTTATTATCATTGTTTAATATACTTTGGATGTATCCAATATATATGACACAATAATAAAATGGACATCATTTTGTTACCTTTCAACAAATTTAATTAGTTGATATTTTTATAATATTTTTTTTGCGTACTTGAATGCCTTTAACGCTTTTTAAGCTTTTCAAATTTTTCCGTAAGTGGAAAGTTTTGGTTTGCTATTACCTATTGTTTACAAAAAATTGGGAGGCAGTTATATTACGTTTACTGATTTTATGTTTCGTGTCAAAACTTGTAATATTGTTACAGATGTCAATGTCAATATTTGATAACATGAGTTTTTTGCTAGATTTGTTTAGATTCAGTTTTACATATAGTTTTATTTTATTTTTTAATCTCACATTGTTTATTTATCAAAGTTTAATCTCAAAATTGTTTTATATTATCAGAAATCAAAACGGATATGGTTAATATTATTTATAAAAACTTTTGCACATTTTAAAATTGAAAAATAGGAAGAAATAGCTACGAGTTTGTAGTTTTTAAAAATTGTAAAAATGTATAATTTGTTGCAGAGCTTGGCATAAATGATTTTTATTCTGCTCTTGCCTTTAATTTTGTAAAATATTTGTGGTAATAAAACTCAAGGAAATGTAACAAAGCACAAAACGAATTCTAAAAATCCATAAATTTCACATGTTGTCTCCGTTTATAACTTGGGTATTACGATTCTGCGGCTTCTAAACATCGGATTTGAGAAGATTTTTTTGCATAATTGGTTTTATTTTCATTTCTGATTTACGTGCGTATTAAAAGTTAAGCTTCATCAACATGATAAATGAGGACAGTTTCTACCCGCAGACACAGATATTCCAGGACACGTTAAAATGGAAATTTAGTGTTATTTATATATTTTTTGCAAATTATAAGCGCCGTGTGCTTGCGTCAGCTGTTATTAGTTCTAAAAATTTAAACCAACTATCATGTAGTTTGCTTGTCCAATTAAAGTTTTAGTCGGGTTGTTGAAGACAGGGGAGGTCAACGTATTTCAATTCGTTTCACTTTAATTAAACAATTTTGAGCTGATTTCACCTAATCCGAAGCAGCACGCCACCTGCTTCATGTCAACTAACTTTCACTAAGAGTTAATGTTGCGTTTTCGCTTCACCCTTGTTTTCAGCGGTGCGAGCTTCCACGGTGATTATAGGTGAGCATTTATTAGCATAAATCCCTACAAATTGCCCAGAGAAGAACTGACCGGAAAACTATTAAAACAAACTGGGCTTTTATTTACTTCTTTTTAACTCTAGCGAAACATTTCACCAAAGCAAAGACTTTTCTGAAACAGAAGGTAGGATATTCTTTAGAGAATTAACAGAAGGAATGTATAATACCTAAAATTAATGTATAATAATTAAACCAGATGCTTTTACAAGAAATTATGTAGATATACGCAGAAGTTTTTAATGCTTTTACAATTATTTTAGATTAATCAAAAATTAAAGAATATTTATACAATTTATCTTCTATCAGTATTGCGTATCCAGAATGTTTTGCGCAGTTGAAACACTCTGAACTCGTTTTATTCATATTTCTCACAAATCATTACAAACAAGTAAAAACTACCCTTCTATTGCCATGGAATTTTGCACCATGATCAACAATGGAACAAACTTAAAACGAAATGCCACTATATATGCTTCCTCTTAGTTTAACAAAATAATACATCTATCAGGTCGCACGCTTAGTAATCATAATTAAATCACTTAATAAGCTGATGAAACACTTTGTCTATCTTACAAGTGACAAAGTTTGGATAATTTTAAATAATTTACAAAATCTAATTTATTTAAAAGGTGAAGGTTGATTTAAGGTACGTTGGAGCTATTTATTTAGTGGGGAAAGTTAAAAAATATCTTTTAACTTTTATCTTGTGCGAATTCTTTCTCAAGGGCGGTGTGATTTATTGGCGTCAGTAGTTTTCTCATCGTCTTATTAAGAAGTTGGCTTTAAGTCACTATCTTGATTAGCTTAAAAGTTGTGCGAAGGGAAAAGTTTAGCAGGAACACACTGTATGTATTTAAATGAAAAATGGCTGCAATTTAAGTTACCTCCAACTTTAGAGAGCATAATTAAATTTAAAGAGCAGAAACTATCCTCAAAAATTGGGTTAAACGTGATCTAATTCAAGTCGGTTATAAAATGTACGTTTTACGATTTTAAAGAAAGACTTGGTTACTTAATGAAAGAAGATTTTTGTTAGATTGGGCTATATATTCCGCGTTGCGTTTTAATCGCGAGATCATGTGACCAGATAAAAAGGAAATAATTTTTCAGAACGAGAAGTCGTTGGAAGTTGAAATTGATTTGTTGAGTAGATTGCCAAGTTTGTTTAAAGGAATCAAGTGACATGTTTTAATTAGGAGGATAGATAACGTCGAGTAGAACATAATTACTTTTACAAAACAAAAATTAAATTTCCTAGAACTGGTCGACGAGTGAATTTCAGTGTAGTACCGAGTGTTTTGTAGAGGTGTCTCGTACAGTTATGATATATTGTAGCTAACTGGCGTCCGTTGTTAGTAACTGGGCCACTGTACTAATAGCGAGCGCCCACCCCTGGCAATGCACCCCTAAAAGCAATAACTAGTTATTTATGCCATGAGCAATGCAGTCTCATCCCCTTCTCCTGGAAGTTGTGCGGCCGCAAAAATTGCAAATCTGATTCCGCGGTAGTTATTTAGCCGAGAGTGGAAATATTTTAGCGATTTGTTATTATCAGTGGTAAAACCGCCCGAAGACAGAATAAATACTAGAATGAGAAAAAATTGCTCTCGTAACATAAACGAATAGAGTAATTTTCTCTACTAATTGCAGCGCTCTTCCTGAAAGGAGTCATTATGTGAATCCGAGAACGTCAATTCATCAGGTCAGCAACAGCTTTGCTACTGACCACTATCGATTCTTTACTAGGCCGACAACCGCAAGAAAAATCACCCTCCAAAGGGTTGCCATTATTCACTCTATTGGAAAACAAAAAACTAATGCGTTCTAATGAAAACGAAATAAATTATACCGATACGGGGGGATTTCGCAGTTTATCCGTGCACGACAAGAATTTTTTAATTTATGGCTTTTATTCGACTACACACCAACAATAGAATTTTGGAACTGTTATGAATATCTCTCAGTTTCATGCAAATTCTTCGACTAACCATCGGATTAAATTATTCAAACTGTTACCAAACTGGATGTCGATCCGTATGCAGATCGTAAAAGACCAAATTCTAGCTCAACGTCTATTTTTTTATTTTAAGTTAAAACATAGCTTGAATTGGTGTAATAGTGTCAGAATTGTAGATGGATTTATGTTTTATTAAAGTAATACTTCAGCGTGTCAAGAGGTATTAAGAGATTTTTTCGTACGTTGGGGGAGAAATCATGTTATGACGCTCGCTTTCAGCAAAATTTCTTTCTAGGTAATCAACGCGATTGTATCGAATTTCAAATCTCAAATTTCCGTATTCGCAAAATAGGAAATCTTTTGTTTTCAGAAATTTAACGCCCTAAAGCTGCAGATTCTTAAATTACCATTATTTTTTTTACTTATTAGTTTATTATTAGCAACGCATCCAACATAGAAAAACAATAGGATAACTGTTATGTATAAAATCAGATCATCCGATTATTACAAGCGACTATTTTCATTCGCCTGTAAGAAAAACTGATATCATGTTCATGTTCTTTTACCGTTATTATGTATTATTTATTATGTATAATTTTTACCTGTGTTTTGTCAAACAGTTTTAATTTGATTTATAAGGTTTTTGATAAATGGCAGCATTTTCTATTGAGTGCAATAGTGCGCCCTAGTACAGACAATTTTTTGGATATGTTCTTATATTTAATTGCTTTCATATAAACAATAACAATCCACTTTTTTCTTTTTTCTTTTTTCTGCAAACAGAGCTCAGCACTGTGCCAAATGAGAGTCAATTGATAGGGTTGATAGTGGAGTTATGCTTTTTACATGCTTTACAATTCTTTAGCCTAATCATCTTTCAGCGTGCGAACTGTACTTTTGGCTTTTAATTGGCTTTAGTAAACTTGACTAAAATCACTATATACTTGTTTTCGTATCGCATTTTAAAGCCCTCTGTCACTAAAACATATAGTTAATGTAAATAATAGGTAATACCATGACTTTAAGGTTGATATTCTTCTCGAATTTCTTAAGTCACCACTGCCAGGCATAGGTTATTTTTAGTTTTAAATTATATCAGTTTTTTGCTCTATTCCTTGTTTAGCTTTTGTTTTAAGAAACAACAAAATAAGTGTCTAAATAACGACATTGTTATAAGTAAGTTACAGAATAATTTTATTTACTTTTCGATTTAATTTGCTAACGTTATTGCCATTTTTTTGTTTGATTTTAATGTTTTTTTTTATAGTTTTACTGCTTTTTTTGTTGCATTTAACACATATTTTGCTGTTTTTAGTTTAAAATGTTGCTTGATTAAATTATAAAAAGTACTCTATTTCTCGTCCTTTTTTAACTTTTTTGCTTGTTGGTTTCAATATTAATCTTTTTTTTGTTTCGTGTCAACGTATCCTGTTTATTATCTTGTTTCAATAAGTTTTTATCAGAAGAAATAAACAACCGAGATTTTCTCAAATACTTTTTAAATTATTATTGTAACGGTTTCACACTGTTTAAAACAGTGTCTGCAGTCCGAACGGAAATTTTTGAGAATTTTTTTTTAAACGAATCGTGATACAATTGAGTCTTAATAACCTTGTAAAGCTAATTTTATTAAAAAACATATAACATCCTAATATTTAACAGATCATTTTATAAAGAAAACATTAAGTACTTCTTTAAGAAACACTGTTTTTTTAAGAAAAACGCCATGCATTCAGAAATGTACTATTAGTAAACAAATTATCAAAAACTTTCATTGTTTAACCTTTAGAAAACGAGTTGAAAAATATTTTAAAAGTGTATATAAGCATTGAGTTTATTATAACAGATAGAGGCGCAACGTAAATGCCTGGAAACTAACAGAGTTATTTAGTTTTGGACGACTATACCAGATGTCGCAACAATAGTATAATTTGGTTTACAGTAAAAATTCCATTCGACCAGAAAAGTTGGTAATATTAGTAAGTAGCTCAAATCTTCTGGACAGCTGTACTGTTTTATTCGTTATGGGACCGCGCGTCGCGTCGCTCAGTACCACTCCCCCCACTCAACTAGAGGATAAACACTGACTACTTGATTAGATATTAGATGTTCATTTACATAGCATTTCGTTTTGTGCTGATTGAGGGCTTTTGGTCGCTATTATGCTGTTGAAAAAATTTCTGGAACATTTCCTTGGTACCTTTGTCACAGAATTGGAGGTTCAGTAAATGTGTGAAGTATGAAGTAAAAAAAGTCATTGCAATATTTTATTTTTAATAGATTTTTAAGTAACGTAATTCAAGTAAAGAATTTTTAAGTAACTAAGAATATCGGATTTTCGCTACTTTCGCTGTAAATAATCTCTAAAAATTAATGAAGGAAAACAAAAATAAAAACAAATAAGATACACCAATGTACCAGCAACATTTATTACAAAAATGAAAAGTTTAATAAAAATAATTATAAACATAACATACATATAATGCTTTTATGTTCAAGACCTACTAAGCTAACCAAATTTATTAAAGATAGTCAAACAACTCATCCCATTTTTGCGAAAACTACGCTTCGTTAATCAGAAACATAGGGATAAACATGATTTTCATGTCGTATAATTATAATCTCAACAAAGTTAACGCTTGACGCAAGAGAAGAAATGAAAAAGACAACATACAACTGAAAAAATATAACATTTATTATTTCCATTTTAACAATAATAATTATTAATTGTAATATGTAACTTATATGTATATTATAACTGTCTTCTTACAAGTTGTTTCTCTTTCAGGCTTTTAATATTACATTCTTTATAGTAGTGACCTTCTTTTTTTGCCTTCTTTTAGTTTGTTGCAAGGTTTTAATTTTGCCGCAATACTTAGATTTTTTTTGTAAATTCATGTTGAATTTTAGCACATGTTGTTGATACAAATCTGTAAACACAATTCACCAAATAGTAAATTAAACACCCTCAAAATTATTTGATGATTACCTGTGTTTCCTATCAGGTGAAAATAAAGTTGATTTGACAAAGAAATTAATGGTGTTTCTTCTTCGCTGATTTGCTGACCAGTAACACCTGCAGGTGAAGTTGATAGGGCGTGACCAATTAACTGTTCAATAACACCTGAGGTTGATGGGCCTTCACCACTTTGCTGTTCTATGGAACCTAAAGTTGATGGGCCTGCCTCATCAGAAGAAAATTCAGGTGGACGATCTTTAAATTTTCTTTTAAAAGTTGGTCTTTCTTTAGGTAAAGGCTATTAAACAAAGTTTCAGAACGTCGTTAAAACTACCAAATACTTAACCAACCTTTTGTAATTAACTAGGAAAAGCTGAAAAAATTGATGGAACGGCATCATTTTTAGTTTAGTAACACTGACATAACTCCGGTCGAAACAAATGAATGTAAAATGAATCGAGCAAAGTAGAGTCCTGTCTTTGGGTTTCTACTTGTCACATCTTACAGCCTTTATCCATTTTTCTCGCAATACCTTGTTCTTGGGAAACCTAAATTTTATTTATTCAGTATTTTGTAACGTCCACAGGTAGCATCTGCCAGTAAAATTTTAAAAACTTACCAATTAAAGATTATTTTTGGATTTTCTGTCGTGTCACAAGATCTGTCTGTTTGATTTGAACACCCATGAGCAGCGCAACAAATCATGTTTCCTCACTATTGTTTATCACTTATTTCTTGTCTGAACATACACTTTAATATACAATATTATAAACGCCACAAAACACCATTTAAACACGAAAAACAACAGAAACAATCTTGTTCTATATCACCTTTCTATATGTCAAGTTGAGTGCTCCAACATGGCGATGGGCCGCGCATGCGCAATACAGCGGTAGTGTGGGTACAAGAAAAGACTTACGTTTAAAACATCGTTCGAAGCGTAACGTTTGTCGCAGCGTTTGTAAAAATATTTTACTATAGCTCCCCCTGGTATTGTCGTCCAGAAGCTCGCCATAAATGAGAACATAGCATTGCGCCTCTATCTATATAATAAACTCAATGATATAAGTAATATATATAGGGTGCATAAAAAATGATGGTCAAAAATTTAACTAGTGATACATCTTATCAAAAGAAACAACTTTTCTATATACCATTTTTACGACAAATGCTAAAAATTTTGAACTTTGTCCTCCTCCATAAAATCACGATACGCTTATGATCACTTCTCAAATAGGTCAGGTTTGCTTAGTTATAGTTTCTAATTTTTAGATACGTTTTATTAAGTTTCTTTGTTGAAAAAGACAATTTTTCAACAAAGAGCAATTACCCAAGAGTTTTACAAGGTACTAATTTTCAGAATTTTGATTTAGCCCATTACTAGTAAAAAGTACTAGAGCGAGGCTAATTTTGTTTACATCCGGTATAATTACCAATTCAATGAATTTATTGCCTGTGTATTTACAGAAAACAGTTCATTTTTAAAATTTTCCTTAATCCGATTCTGGGTAAAGAATATCTTTTTGAAAATTGTTTGATTTATGACAAGTTGGGTAGCATTTTCAAACCAGATGGTCTATTGAAAGTAAATCACCAATTATCATGTATTAGTGGTTTATTACGGTTATATAACGTATTTTCGAAAGAAAACCTATACCATCCTAATAATAGTACATAGGTCAAAGGCGGGTTTGGTATTTTGTACTAAATTTTTGAATAATTTTATTTTAATAACCGTTGAGATTCGGAAAAATTGGAATCTTAAAAAAATTTTTTTGAAGCGAGACCTATTACTGGCTAAATTTTTGATCAACATTTCTGAAACACCCAATATTTGCAAGCAAATGGGACAAAAATTTGGCTGAAGTGCAATTGTTTCTCACATCGCCATTTGTATAATAAAAATAAATTCGCCTTACAAATCCTAAATACATTAGGTATTAAGAAAACTGATTGATTTAGTATAAGGTTTGGAATATTTATTAAACAAGAAAATAGAGATAAAATTTTGGTGAAACGATAAAATGGTGATCTAAACGTTGATCTTAAGTATTTACTGTGTCACAAAGTCTTATTCAACCAACAATTATCAAAGAATCACTAAACAATCAACAATAAATAGCTGAAATTCGACATAATTTTGTAATGAGTAATGTATGTAACTGTATGTAATGAGACTTTGATAATTTTACTTATTTATATTAGGTATACAAAATATTTTTGAGCAAATTTAATGTTTAGTAACTAAAATGTAAATAATATATTTTGTCATTTTAATGAGTTCATTAATTACAGCAGTCGCATTTGCATTTGGTCTGCATTCTCCATAAATTATAAGGCACAACTCGCAATATTCCTGAGATGAGTGCAGTCTACAGCCTGCAATTTGTCACTTTTTTATAAAGATAATAGTTAATAAATTTGAAAAACACATTAAATAAAGACGAATACTAACACAATTAGTTTTTACTTGTCAAGTTTTAGATACTTCACCCTATTTTGCAATTTTTACCATGGCCATTACACCTGTAAGTTTTTCTTTTCTTTTTTTTTTGTTTTTATAATCAATCATTCATGCTACATACATCTCTATTAGGCAAAGAAATCCTCCAGTATATTTCCGTAAGATACTCTTGTAATAAAAGAGGGAAAAGTCGCACGTTGTGTGAAAATTTATTGTTTTAAACCGAGTTTCAACGATAAGGAAGATAGGTATTGATTTAAGACAAAAAGAGGTGTTGATTTGGTATTACGGTCACGAGGCATTTATTCGAGATACGCACGATAATAATTGGAGTATGCAAAGCATGTTTATCAGCAATCAGTAATCAGTAATTGGTAGCTAAACTGATCTTGTAATTAGAATTTCGTTGGCAATTAATTGGGTCAGCAAAAACTAAATACTACTAATTGTAGATTTTGAAAAATGAAATCAATAAAAGAGGGTCAGTATTAAAAAAACATAACTGACTAAACGACAATAATTTATCATGCGTACATTAAAATGGGATAAAGGCAATTATTGTAGCGCAAAACGGCACTGCATCATTTCCCACTCGCGTTATGGAAATATGCTGCGAACAGAATGTCATGAAATGTGTTTACATTAAAGCATATTTAATAATTTTAGCAAAAAGATTAATTTTTTGTAACAAGTGCATTATTGAAGTTTGTTGAGAGAAAATTAGAGAGAATTAGTTTGGAAGATACAGCTGCGTTTTCTGAAAAAGTAATGAAATAAACCGTTGCTCGGTGTTAACGTAATAGCAGCAGAATGGAGTTCATTGGTGCTGACTGGTGACTGATGAAGAAAACTGCAAAGCATACTTCGATAATTAGAATCTATATGTCTACGCACTTGTGCTTCAGATTTCTCGAGCCGTTATTGGGATTCCTCTTCTTGGGAACGTCAATTAATTCTCACCTGAACTTCAGCCATTTATTACATGTTCCAGGAAATTTAAAACCGCCCCCATCGGCAACCGTCACGTCAATAATTGAAATATCACCGCAAATCGTCGAAAAATAGCCCAAATTAATTACAAAAGCTATAACTCAACAAAGTCCAATAATCATATAGTGTGCGCAAACTATCCCTCTTTCCGGCGTCCGAGCCTTCAATTTCCGGAGGAGTGAAATAGTTTCCGGAACACCCCTTCCAGGGCATAAACCGATTCTTTAACCGGAATTTACCTGGGCCTAAGAGGGCGCCTATCTACTCCAAGACAATGTTATAGACGTCATTAAAAAGTTAATATGTTTTGAGTGTTCCTTGTACCCGCGTCGATAAAGAGGGGATAAGGATGCCTGCTGTGGCCCCAGCAGCAATAACGGAAACTAAATTTCCGCCGCCTTTGGCCGCACGAATGGTTATTATATTCATTCATTCAAGCGCCTTTGCCTGAGCTTGGCAGATCAGAGAAATACTCTGAGAAATGGGACACGCCAGGAACCGTGCGACTGAATAAGAACGAGCCGACAGCCAAATCCCGAAGATGCAGAAAAAGGACGAGAAACAATGCTGCCAATTCACGCTACAACTAGGTCAAATTAACCGAGCTGATACAATCTATAATTTACATGCATTCCAATTACCGGCGATTATGGCCTAGACATCCCATTCTCACATAAAATTTAACTAACCTGCCAAAACTATTCAAATCAGTTCTTATACAAAATTTACTTATTACGCAGTTAAAACAGTTTTAGTAAGTTCACTCCTTTTTGAAAAAAAATTGTAATTATATAAATAATTTGTGATTAGTTGTAACAATATTGTATAATAACATTTACAAAAATATTATAAAATTTACAAAATCTTATATTCATGAATTGTGTTGTCAAATTAATATATCCTCTTGTTAATTTTCTGAATAAAATATTTAAATGTGGTTAAGCAATTTATTGTAAAATGATTATTTTAGAACACGTCAATCTAAAAAATCAGAGCTTTTAGTTGGTTTAAAAATAAATTGGATTTATTTTCAGATTTCATTTGAATTTTAATTACTTTTTGTGTCATTATAGTAGAAAATCTTGTGTTAAATCCTTTTATGAAATATGCTTACAAATACTAAGAAGAAGTACTTAATCTTATTTTAATTATTATTTTAATTATTAATCACTGGTAGTATATATAGATTCATACCTTTAACCTTAGAGAGCAGTAAATCTACGACTATTAAATATTTTTTAAAAGTTTAATTAAATAATCACAAAGAAAAAGAACAATAATATTGAGAGAAGAATAGATCAACAAACAATATCATAAAGGACAAAGCGGCATTTGGTAAAGTAAAGAACATTTCCAGGAAAGACAACATATAAGAAGAAATCATAAAATATAAAAAAGAAAAAAACAAAATCCATAAAAAAGAAGATAAGATAAAGTGCAAAACTACCGATGAATAGCGCTACTGAACACCACATAGAAAATATCGTCGCTGATCTTTTAAAACCTCGTATGTCCAAATTTGTCAATTTTACAGGAGAACGAAAAAACTGTTTAGGTAAACACTTATGAATGTATGTTCTATTCTATTGTGACATCATCTTTTCTCGTAAATTGGTCATTATAAAAAATCATGTGTTTTGTATACAATATTTTAATTGTCTCTATTTTTATTAATTTTTGGAACTTACGAGGTTATAAAATGTATTATTTATGCTTGAAACCAAACATACGTAGTTTTAATAATACAAATCAATTTACCTATATAATTAAAATATAACAAAAAGTATAAAGTAGAAATAAAGTGTATTAATTGAAAGAATTTTGAAATAACACAAACAAAATTAATTATATGGTAAACTATCGAAAAATTGGTAGAACTCTTTCGCTAAAACCATCTTTAATTGCTGTAAATGTTGCCATTTTTCTCTTTTGATTTCCAGTAGTTTATCATACAAATTTTTAAGGTTTCCAAAGGACAAACTTTTTATAGCAACATTTTTTTGTTGAGGTAAAATTTGCCAGTTGTCACAATAATTTATTTTATTTAAAATAGTCTAATCCGGTCTATACATCAAATAGCGTAAGTCTGTAACCGTTGGATCTCCACTTTTGCAACCAGGCCTTATAGACTTGTAAAACGTTATAGAATTAAAAGATTTGAAAAATGGTAATTTAAATATATTACATGGTAAGATTTTGTCAGTCTGGCGTGTTTCATAACGTCCACATATTCTGCCGGTACGTATGGTAGATGTCTTTATGGCGCAGTTTCCTCTCTACTGTCGAATACATAGAATCACACTCCATTTGAGTATGACCCTTTTCGAAAAATTTTTGAACAATAGTAATATTAAATTGAGACGCTATATTTAGAAGGGCATTGCTTAATATTGTGTTTCAATTTTGATAATTACATCCATCACTGTAAAATATAATTCCATTTTCGGGTGCAGACAAAATGAAAAATAAAAAATGACATATTATTGAAGCAAATTCATTAGCAGAAAGGGCTCCTTCTGACTCATTCCAAACGTAACAATAACCTTCTTTATTTATTAAGTCAAAAATTGTAAAATTATGAACAATTAATTTGGTTTTATAATATATGGCCGAAGCCTTAAGTCTTAGACATAGGAACACTGATTGTACATTGTAAATACTTTACTTGTTTTCAGTTCTTTATCGTGTTCTTTTTCACGTCTTCCTTGTTCTTTTTTTAGCTGATGTTGAGCATAAGTTTTCTCGGTAATATTTTTGGTTTTGAAACTGCAACAAACATCGCACTAATCTTTTTTTGGTATAAAAAGACTTAAATTTAATTGCTGGAAAATATCTAGAAAAACTTTATATCCTAGTTGAAGTTTTTCATTATCTTTGCAATATTTTATGTATTCTTCAAATAATTGTTGTTTGCTCTGCCACAAAACTTCTAAATAAATTCTTGAAGATGAAGAGCGACAGTAATGGGAATTCATTTTTGGTAATAGGTCAAAAAATAGTTTTATTTTATTCCTACCTGTCACACTTTTACTTAATCTACCGTTTTCCCTACTAAAACCTTGTTTTGGTCATGTTTTTGTTCCATTGTTGTCCAATTATTGTTTATTGATGTTTATTCATTACGTAATAGTAATAATAATACCTATATAAATTTCTACATTCAATTTTCACTTTTAACTGATTATTTTCTTAACTTACCACTTCCGGTAAGAATATTAATGGGATTAATTCTTTAATTTGTGGTTTGAATTTTTCATTTAAAGCAATTTTTCAAGTAGCTTCAAGGTGACTCTTAATAACAATAAAATCACAATAATTAGGTACTCTCGGTAACAATTGGTTTTATAATATGTCAAAACTGTCAATTGTTCCAAAAGCTGGCACTATCAGAAGCGATTATTTTTGCTTTAATGTGATATTTATTATCTGATAATTTAATTATTTAATATAATTTTTAAACATGTTTATAATAAATTTTTCTTTTAAATTATACTTTAAAATGATTACAGAAATTTTGAGAATAAGGCACCTGCTGCGAGGTTTTAAAATCAATGAAAAACTTACAAGGTTTTAATTCTGTCAAAAATTGACGAAAACAATAAAAATGTGTTGAGTAGCTCTTTCAGTTGTACGGATAATTAAAAATGAATTGTATTTAACGCAAAAACCAAAATTACCAAATTTTGTACTTACGAGGTTTTAAAAGATCAGCGACGATATGGCACTTACAAAAAACAGGCTAAAAGAATATACTATAAAAAAATAGTGCGCAAATATGGTTGTGGTTTTAAAAACGTAACATCGAACATAGACCATATATTTTTATTGCAGCAAAAGCTTTTACAAAACGAATAGTTACAAGAGCGAGACCACCAACAGAGACCAAAAAGGTATATATTTTCTATTAAATTTAAGACAGACTATGACAGTATAAATAAAAAAAAAACTTTTCCAAGCTTTAAAAATTGTTGAAATACCTAAAAACATAATAAAATTAGGTAGAACAACTCTGGAAAAAACATGAATAGAATCAGGTCTAGAAAATACTATCAAGAAAAGATCTATTTTTAACTACTTTATTGATATTAACAATTAAAAAAATACTTTAGCAAACTAACATATACAGTCTACTTTTTTACCAACAGTACTAATGTCTTGTATTTGCAAACGACGACACACTCATAACAAAAGCAAAAGAAAGCTTATAAGAATTTGAAGATAATTAATTACAAACGCTGCGAAAATAAGTTTGCAAATTGATGAAGAGAAAAAGATGGTAGATATTTAGAAATTAGTGTACAAAAAAAAGGAGGTGCCACAAGGGCACATATATTGATTAAACAATACAAGAACGCCAAATTGGGCGCATAAAAAAAACAATGGTACATAGTACAATAAGAACAAGTGGTACATATATGTTGTATAATATGTTTGCCAGCTGAGTTTCCAATCAATGACCGGAGTTAATTTCCTGCTCTCAAAGAATGCCAAAAGACCACGCTCCCTTTTTCTCCTAATAAATTAACTCTTCTAGAAAACAGGGGGGGGCTCTAGATCTTTCGTGAAAGGCAGGAGCAAGTCCAGTGGGTAATCTTGTACAGAGGTGAGATCAAATGGATTTGGGTAAATGCTCATAAGAAGGTCTAGACGTTCATCTTCAAAACGAGTACACGATATTAGGCCGTGAGGTGGGTCATCTACCACCCCACATAAAGGGGAATTTCCGTCATATGCTTTCCCAATTCTTAAGAGATGAATTTTAAAATTTCCATGACCGGAGAGTAACTGGGATAATCCCCAGTCAGCGCGACGTTGATTTTGTTCTGTAGAAACCCAGGGAACAAATGCATAAGTGATGCGTCTTTTTTGGGAGTTTTCCCATCTATATTGCCATATGTCTAGTATTAATAGGTCAAGATATTGTTTTAGATGTCTCACGCTGTCAAACTCTGTCATATCCAATCTTATATCCAAAAAATTTGCTGTGCCTTCTCTTCGGATTGACCTGGTGCAAGAGATTTTGGCAATTTCTAAATCCAGAAGAGGAATACCGGCAAGTACTCCAGCGACATCAGTAGATACAGACGAGTACATTTTGCTATTATCCTAGAGGCGGCCCCATATAGGGACAACAGTTTGCGTTGAATTGCTGAAATTGTGAGTCTAGAAGCCCACACCTCAGCAGCATAGGATACTATGGGGACTATCGCTTGCTTATAGATAGTGGTTATAGACTTTTCGGTGGGGAGATTCCAATTCGCTCTAGCGTACTTTCGAAGAGTTATGATAATGTTTCTGGCTCTCTGGCATACAGTGTTAATATGTTGTTGGAATTTTAGATTCCTGTCTATACTTATGCCTAGATATCTGAAGCATTCAACCACTTCGAAATGAGAGTCTCCAATACGTATTTTTATATCCCTGTTGTGTACTCTTTTGGGGGACGAATTAATCATAATCTTGGTCTTGTTTACTGAGATTTCTAACTTGAATTTGTGAGCCCAGGCTTCTAGGGACTGAGTCGCTTCCTGTAGCTTTATTTTCAAGTCTTGTCTTTGGTTTGATTTTATAACAATTGCCAGGTCATCAGCGTAGGCAATCTCAGTAAAGGTCTCGTTGTCGTCATGGATATTCAAATACAAATCAAAAAGACAGTTCCATAAGGTGGGCCCCAGGACAGAACCCTGGGGGCATCCCTCACAAGCAAGTCATACAAATTGATAAAATAGAAAGGTTATTAAAGTTATAAAATAAACAAACAGAGAAGATAGAAGCAAGAACACCAGCTGAAAACAGAAGCGCTTGAGCAATAAAACCATCAGTTATATAAGCAAAAGCTGTTTCAAGAACAATGAAACTTTAAATATAAAAAAAACTTTAGCTAAAGATAACAGGCTTAAAAAGGGTGGGACACTTAAAGAAATCAAGAACAGTTAAAGCTTCAAATGTAGAAAAAAAAGTTTTAAAAAAAAATTATGTAAAGAAGAAAGTAGAAGTTTGGATAAAAAAAAAACAAATAATATATTTAAAATATTTTATAATCATAGAAATATTATAAGAGTAACTACAGCACAAAAAATAAGATAAACAAGTCACATAACGAAAATAAAAGAAGACAAACTATTCAAGAAAGTATTAGAAACAGAATAGGACTCAACAGAGTAGAAACCAAAGGGAGAAGAAAAGACGATTTTTAACAACTAAGTAAAAAGGAAAAGCACCAAAGAAGAAAGAGTGAAAAAAGATTGTTAATCAAGCCATGAGCCTAGAAGACTTATAACGTTTATGTATATGATAAAAGTGTTAAATTACTCTATTTATAGAATGATTTGCCACTTTAGAAAACTACATAATATATACGTTAACATTTCCGAGTTCATCTGCAAAAGCTAATTAAAGTAAATTAAATTTGTAAAGATATAAATAAATGTGTTTTATACTCTACAAGTGTCACTAAATGTCGAGCATTTTGCTTAACAAAAGCAACAACCAAACATATTCATCTTAGCTCTTAGTAAAAACTACAGAGACTATAACAAGACAGAGGCGACACACGAGTGTATAACTTTTCATTGGTTGGCACGGTCACCAATCACCATGCGCCGCGCATGGGCTAAACACGTGCGTTTGATTATGATTGCTCCGTGTGTCGGGTGTGTTGCTTCGGTCACCAATCACAATGCGCCGTCCTTGGGCTAAATACGTGCGTTTGCTTCGTGTGTCGCCTCTGTCTAAAAACAAGAAACAAATGCGTACAATATTGTATTTAACCAATACATTTTAGAGTCTACTTCTAATAATATGTAAGTGTTTTTAATATTTTTTTAAACTTTTTTTGTGGTTAATTTGCAATACGAAAGATTATTAGAACAATTATAAAAATTTATAAAATTTTAGTTATAGGTTTAGATATTTTTATATTCGACTAATCAATCCTACATTATTTGTAAGATTTTGATTAACTTATGGTTACTTTTGAGTATCTCTTTTTATTAAAAAAAAATATTTTTATTGTTTATTATAAGAGAAAAATTACGTTGTTTTACCATTAACATATTTTACTTATTAACCTAAAAACATTTCTGTTTAACTGGAAAAGTTAACTATTTTTATCTTCAACTATCATTCACATCAACGTAAATTTGGAACATTAGATTTTGGTATTGATATAAAATGTGTAATTGCAAAACAAAGAAAGTTTAGATTACGCGTTTTTGTATCTAATAAAAATTGCTGTCTCAAATTTATATAGTCTCGTATTGTATTAACAAAAAAAGATGTTACAAAAATTTGTTCAGTATATTGCTAAATTTGCATGTTTGTTGCAAATTTTACAACTATTTACAATTACAACATTTTCTTAAATTAGCAAAAAGTACACTAAATTTCTATGTGTTAATTTGTTGTTTTTTATTGTTTTTCTTTAGTTAATTACTTTCAGTTTGTTAGTGATGACTTGTGGAAACTCTAGTTTGTAGTCAAATTTAACAAAACTGTTTTTACTGTGTTTTTGCAAGAACAACAACGTAAATAGTCTTTTTCTGCTGCTAAATTGTCTTCATATTTTAGAAAAGTTGACAAATGAAAAATTCTTTTCACAGTCTTTGAAACTCAACAACGCCTCGTTATCTCTATTTACTAACAATCATATAACTAGAAATCCGACAAGGCAAAATTATCGTATGTAAAGAATTTAGCGCATTTGGAATTCAAATTAACTTTAGAGCGAATCATTATTCAAACTATACTCATTTATAATACGAAATGCATGTCTTTGGAATCTGCTACAATTTGATATATGTATACACAATACGATATTATTGTTTCCTTTATGATTAATTCCTGTTGTCTAAATTGTTACAACAACAATTTAGATAAACGTTGCTCTCTCTGAATTTTTTAGGAATTAAAATAACAATATTGTATTATCTGCTAATGGACAAAAATCATAGATTCTAGAGGTTACCGGGGGCGTATAATATAATGTAGATAGTATAACTTGCCTAGCAAGTAGTTGTTTAGCTTGCAGCCACATCCGAGTTTCATCATGAAAATAGATCAGCTCTTGGTACCACATGTAAAAGATTTGATCGTTCCGCTTGTTTAAGGCCAATAAAATTTTGTATCGTAAGGTGTCTAAGAAATTTGTATTACATAAAACTAATTTCATTTTTAAGTGCAATAACAAATCGATTTTAGTAAAATTTTCGTGTTAATTATTTTCTGTAATATGCTAATAATTTATTTTACTGATAGCTTTTATTAATAGATTTACTTTTTATTTAATAAAACTGTTAATTTACAACAATTTATATACAATTGCATTTTATTATTATGTTTTAGCTAATAGGTATTCATGTAAAATTCAGAATAATCTCTATACGAAACAATGTTATTGTTACACGCAATTATTTCTGCATAACTGAAACAATAACATGAATATTTTACGTAAAGTCAATGCAAAATCAATTCTACATACATTATGGTAATTTTCTTTCAGGCGTGTAAAATTTATTTTTATTTGATGGTTTTCAGTTAACACAACCACTTAATATATCAACGTGAAACATTTTAATGTCCTGACAGAACGGACGTTTCTATGTTAATATTATGATCGTTTTATTTTTGGGGCTTTATAAACAGCAGTAGTTTAAAATTATGATAACAATCAATCATTTCCAAACAATTTTTGCCAAACCTAATATCATCACACAAAATACAAGGGTTATTAAACTTCTTGCTTTAGTAGTTGCAAAGCTACATAAAAGTAAAATTTATTGTTTAAAAAAAAGTGTGATAACGAATGTTTATCAAAAAAAAACTAGCAGCATGCCATGACGTTTATATTTTAGTGTTTTTTTAAATTTAAATGTTATGCAATAAATTAATACTATTGCTCTGTAAAAAGTGATGAGTGAAAAGTGCATTTTCCGTTTTATCAGCTCATACTCTACCTAGGCCCAATTTGTTGAAGTTATTCACAATTGTAATTAGTAAATTTTACATAATTTTGTTTCTTATGTTACTCTGCTGCTAGTAGTCTAACCCCTCGTTAACTTTTGTTAAAAATAGCAGAATAACCGCTATTTTTTAGTGGTGTGTTATGTATCACTTATTATCGCCCGGTAGCACGGTAAGATTTTCTAACGTTGAGGCGAGTGACTGCGATTTTCGTAGCACTCGCCTCGTTCCTCCAAATGAAAGAAAATCTTTATGTAGAAAATGTGATAATTTATCACTTAAAAATTTAGTATGGCGGCTACTGCAGTCTTTCCAAAAAAAAATCAAGCTATTGTGCTTGAAACCAATGATCGTAAAACCATTTTAGAGAAGTACACAATTGCTGGAGGTAATATAGTGCCACCTAAAAACATTAGCTTTGTATCCAAATCTTCAAATAAAAGAATTTGTTTTTATATTTTTTCTAAAGATTTAGTCGATAAGATTGTCTCTGATAATTTCTCAGTTACAAGAAAAAGTGTGGAGATTAGAATTCTTCGTTTGATAAAGCCGTCTAGACGTATTCTTCTTTTCATAGTATGTGCTTCTATACCATATAGTATTCTACTATAGAGTGAGCCATATTGGCACTTAACTTAAATTCAGCATGGTTTTGTCTATGAGTTTTCTTAAAACTAGGTTTTAAACGCTAGGAGTAGAACATATTGTGACGCGAACGACTCAATTCCAAGAAGCGGTGAATCAGAGTATCGAGTATTGTGTTGTGGACCGCTCACTTCTAGGAACTGAATAGAACTTCGAGTATTATTTACGTTTTGAATGGGTTTATTTATTCTTGTTTACGTCGGCATTGTTTGTCGCTATTGTGATTGAATTCCAATCATCTTGCCGAATTGAAATAGTTCAGGAGAAACGCGAGAAAATACTCGAAAGTTCTGGAAAGAGTCCATACCCCTATATATATGCGAGACAGCGAGTCAGTCAGTCAGTCTGGTTTTGGGAGAGCGACATAAAGGCGAACTCCGGCGATATCCAGCGAATTTAGAAAGCGATAAATTAAAGTGTTTTGTGTTCCGTTAGTGATTTAGAATATTAGCTGTATTAATTAGTTGTAATTAATTTGATTTGTAAATAAACTTGCCGAGAAATTATCTCCAGCTCTTTAAATCAGAAACCCACATATAATAAACGTCACACTGGTGTCAGAAGTGGGATTTAAAGAAGCTTGGTGGACAAAGAAAAGTTTATGTCTCTGGAACCTTCTGGTCTGAAGGTCTGAGGATGTAAGGAGGGGTCAGGAAGATGTCACAGGCCCCTCAATTTCCCGGCATCAGGAAAACTAATTTCAGCTAGCACTTTGGGGCGTGTGCTAGCTGATACGCCCAAAGCCCCTAGGATCATCTCCGTCTCGCAGCTAGGAAAAGGAAATGATAGTCTGTTGCTGGATGGACGAATCAACGGTCGAGACACCAAGATGACGGTTGACACGGGAGCAACACTTTCTCTAGTGAGACGGGACATGCTGGAAACATCTCAAAATATCTACATGACAAGATGTAACTTCGTTTTGAAAACCGCTACTGGTGAAACAGCACAAGTACATGGAGAAGCTAATGTCAAACTTGAGATAGGACCATTCAATATTGTACACCGAATGGTTGTAGCTGAGATAGTTGATGAAGTGATCTTGGGTTTGGACATTATGGACAAATATGGATTTGTGCTGGATATTAAGAACAGGATGTTACAAATGGGAAACGAAGAAATCTTGTTACATTCTGCGACCGCTTCATCTGACCATGTAAACATCATCGTCTCAGAATCAGTTCGTGTCCCCGGCAATTCTGAGAAAATTGTGCTGGCAGAGTTGGAAAAAGATCCTGGGGGATACCGAACGGGAGTTGTTGAACCGGACATGACGAAATTCACGAATGCGACACACAATAAACAGATCTTGGTAGCTAGAGCACTCGTTGAGGCTGGTGGAAAGATTCCTATTCGCATAGCCAATCTCAGCGAAAATCGAGTTACGTTGCAGAAAGGGGAACAGATTGGCTTCTTTCAGCCTGCATTACGAGTTGTTCGTTGTGAAGAAAAGGACAACAAGAGTTACCAGGAAGGAGAAGGTAAAAATAACCCGGAATTGGAAAATTATTTTCTGGAAGAATGGCAACACTTATCAGAAGATCAGAGGAAAGCAGCCACTGCTTTTATTCGAAAGGAACAAGACATTTTTGCAATAGGGGACAAGATTACGGGAAGAACTAATTTGGTACAGCATCGAATTAATACGGGATCAGTACAACCTATTCGTCAGCCCCCGAGAAGACTCCCCTTTGCGAAACAGGAAGAAGTGGCTCGAATGATCGAAAAAATGAAAGAAGATGGCGTCATTGAAGATTCGTCAAGTCCCTGGTCTTCACCAGTTGTACTAGTAACAAAGAAAGATGGGTCAACTCGTTTCTGCGTTGACTATAGACGGCTCAACGAAGTAACGAAGAAAGATAGTTACCCACTTCCACGCATCGACGATACACTGAGCATGTTAGCTGGTTCCCAATGGTTTTCTACTTTAGACTTGAAGAGTGGGTATTGGCAGGTTGGAATTCACCCTGAGGATAAGGAGAAAACTGCCTTCTCGACTGGAACTGGGCTCTACCAGTTTAATGTTATGCCTTTTGGACTTTGTAATGCGCCAGCTACGTTCGAGCGGCTAATGGAACTTGTCCTTCGAGGGTTGACTTGGAGAACTTGCCTTGTGTACCTTGATGATGTGATGGTTATTGGGAAAACTTTCGAAGAACATCAAAGTAACCTGCAAGAAATTTTCAGCCGATTGCGAAACGCTCGTCTTCAACTTAACCCTAAAAAGTGTTGCCTTTTCCAAAGAAAAGTCAAGTTTTTGGGACACGTTGTTTCATCGAATGGGATACAAACTGACCCTGAGAAGACTGCAGCCGTACGGGAATGGCCCCGACCTAATGATAAGCACCAACTACGAAGCTTTTTGGGTCTTTGCACCTACTATCGCCGTTTTGTCAAAGGATTCGCCGATATTGCCAAACCTCTTCATAAACTGACCGAAAAGAAGACGCCTTTTATTTGGGACAAAGAGTGTGAATCGGCCTTCAAAACATTAAAAGTTACACTCTGTACGGGACCAATACTTGCTTACCCAAGGGCAAAAGGTCAGTTTATTTTAGATACGGACGCCAGTAATAATGGAGTTGGCGCAGTATTAACTCAAGTACAGGATGGCGAAGAGAGGGTTATCGAATATTATAGTAAGGTTCTTTCTAAACCTGAAAGGAATTACTGTGTCACCCGAAGAGAACTGTTGGCTATCGTGAACGCGGTAAGCCATTTCCACAAATATTTATACGGCCAACATTTTACAATAAGGACAGATCATGCCGCTTTAAAGTGGCTGTTAAATTTGAAGAATGCTGAAGGTCAAACAGCGAGATGGATTGAGAGACTTCAGCAGTATGATTTTGAAATCAAGCATCGCTCGGGAAGGTCTCATCAAAATGCAGACGCCTTGTCCAGAAGACCGTGCAGAGCCGACTGCAAACATTGTAGCCAACGAGAACAAGCTGACCACCTGTGCAACCTTAGAAGGCTAGTTTTGCAACCTACTGACGGATGGACAGCTGAAGAAATAAGAACAGAGCAACTGCAAGACGATGAGATCGGACCGATTTTACAAAGCAAGGAGAACGGAAATGTAAGACCGCAATGGCATGACATTTCAAATAAGAGTCCTGCTCTGAAGGCGTTGTGGGCACAATGGGACTCCCTGAAAGTCGAAAATGGGCTGCTCAAAAGGGCTTGGGAAAGCGCGGATGGAAAGACGGTAACAATGCAGCTAGTCCTACCGAAGAGTCGTGTAAAGGAAGTCTTAAGGGAAATCCATGATGGAAGATCTGGAGCTCACTTCGGCGTCAACAAAACCTTGGGGAAGGTTCGCGAACGCTTTTATTGGGTCAATAGCCGAGAAGATGTCGCTAATTGGTGCCGGAAATGTACAACATGTGCTGCGAGTAAAGGCCCGAAAACTCGTAGCCGGGGAGCCATGAAGCAATACAACGTTGGGGCTCCGTTTGAGAGGATTGCGTTTGATATTGCGGGTCCATTTCCAGTCACCGACTCGGGCAACAAATACATTATGGTTGTTGCCGACTATTTCAGTAAATGGCCTGAGGCATACGCGTTACCAAACCAAGAAGCTATTACTGTGTCTCGTGCTTTGGTGGATAATTGGATTTCTCGTTATGGGCTTCCCATGGAAATGCATTCGGACCAAGGGCGAAACTTTGAGTCAGGGGTTTTCCAAGGAATTTGTGATCTCTTGGGTATTCGGAAAACCAGGACTACACCGCTGCATCCTCAGTCCGACGGAATGGTCGAGCGCTTTAACAGCACCATGGAAGAGCACCTATCGAAAGTTGTAGAGGCCCATCAAAGAGATTGGGATCGCCATTTACCGTTGTTTTTGTTGGCTTACAGAGCGGCGATCCATGAAACTACAAATCAAACTCCAGCCAAGATTTTGTTTGGACGGGAACTCCGCTTGCCTTGTGACCTTGTGTTTGGGACACCCACTCAAGAACCCAAGGAAGTTAGAAGCTATGTAGAAGAGCTTCAAGAGACGATGTCCCATATCCACGACTTGGCTCGAGACCGAATTGAGATTGCCAGTGACAGGATGAAGACGCGGTACGATTTGAGGGCGAATTCGGTAGGGTTTCAAGAGGGAGATTTGGTCTGGCTATTTAACCCTCAACGGAAGAAAGGGCGATGTCCGAAGCTTCAGCCGAAATGGGAAGGCCCTTATACCGTACTGACCCGACTTAACGACGTGGTGTATAGAATCCAAAAGAACCCCAGGGCTAAGATGAAGGTAGTGCATTTAGACCGTTTAGCCCCCTATGCGGGTTCAAATGACGATGAATGATTGTTCGAGACGAACAATTCTTAAGAGGGGGGTAGTGTGACGCGAACGACTCAATTCTAAGAAGCGGTGAATCAGAGTATCGAGTATTGTGTTGTGGACCGCTCACTTCTAGGAACTGAATAGAACTTCGAGTATTATTTACGTTTTGAATGGGTTTATTTATTCTTGTTTACGTCGGCATTGTTTGTCGCTATTGTGATTGAATTCCAATCATCTTGCCGAATTGAAATAGTTCAGGAGAAACGCGAGAAAATACTCGAAAGTTCTGGAAAGAGTCCATACCCCTATATATATGCGAGACAGCGAGTCAGTCAGTCAGTCTGGTTTTGGGAGAGCGACATAAAGGCGAACTCCGGCGATATCCAGCGAATTTAGAAAGCGATAAATTAAAGTGTTTTGTGTTCCGTTAGTGATTTAGAATATTAGCTGTATTAATTAGTTGTAATTAATTTGATTTGTAAATAAACTTGCCGAGAAATTATCTCCAGCTCTTTAAATCAGAAACCCACATATAATAAACGTCACAATATTCATGGTGACAGAAGGCAGATTTGATGACGTCTGCTACTGTAAGGAACAAGACCATATGGTATTTGAGTGTCCTAAGCCAAAGAAATCTAACAACAATAATAATAATCTATTAATTAGTCAAAATGATCAGTCCCCACTACTTATTGTTAACACAAGTGGGATAACTTTTCTATATTCTTCTGGCATAATTCCTGTTTCACAATTTAGTGGGACAACTTAGCAAAAAAAAAAAACCTACTGACTCTACAGAAAGTTTATCTTCTACTTTATATCTTCTTGATTTCGTAAAAACTATTCTCAAAAAGCCTAACTTTTCTAACCCCTTAAGTTTTATGCAGGTAGTACAACTCATCCAAAGACGGTAAGTGAAGAGGATGTTTCAAGTTTTGCGCACTAATTTACGAATGATGTACAGGGTGTTTGTCAGTTACTTTTTGATATGTATCCTTGCGTAAGTCATAAAAGTATGAAAAACAGATGCAAACGACTTCAGGCAAAATTAAATTTTTTTTATAAGTATTTAAAGTCTAAAATAGTTGGCTTCTTTGGCGTTCCCTAATTAAAAGACGCAGAGAGGGTTTTTGTACTAGATAACAGCGTCGCAGCAAAATTATTTGCAGACACCTTTTCTAAGCAATACTTGAGCCTTCATCCACAAGTACCCTGAATGTCCGGTTTGATAGTTTCTAAAACTCAGATGTGCTAAATGCTGTACTTATTACTCGAGATTAAATGCAAGATAAAAGATTTCTCAGACTAAAAGACTTAATTTTCTCCAGTTCTGACCTAATGTTAGCTACTATTTTAAAGAAATCTGCAAAGATTTTGTCAAAAACATTAATTATTTTAATGGAAGATTAAAATTGGCGTTTTTTATAGATTGGCGGCTAACAATAGTAAAACATTTTTTTAAAAAGGAGGATAAATTTGATCTAATTATCCACCTATAAATCTAATCTTTTATAGTGCCTAAAATTATAGAAAGTTAATGGCTGACTTAATCAAGAGCTTTTGACTTAACTATTAACTTAAATATCATTCCGATTGAACAACATGGTTTCACTAAAGGTAAGTTTGTCACCACTAATTTATTGTTCTGTCTTAACCATTTGATTGGACTAACCAATTGGTCCAATGCAGTAGATGTAACTTATTTTGACTACTCTAGTGTTCCAAAACAGCAGTTACTTTTTAAGCTTTGTTCTTGTGTTTTGTGATACAGCTACTAAATTTGATTTCTTCGTTTTTGTTTAATCGCTATTATTGTGTAAAAGTTGGCAACTCTCTTTGTAATAAAAAGACTGTAAGTCGATTTTTATTTCTTAGAGAGGTCCCACAAAGATCTGTTTCAAAACCCTTTTTTTCTAACATTTGGGTATACCTCTCATTTTGAGAAGGTAATTGTGTTCAATTGTTCCTTTTTGGCTAACAATAGTAAGGTTTACAACAATGCTAAAAGAGGAGGAGTATAGACGAATTTCACTTGTATGGGGATTCCAATGTAAATGCGCAAATCTGTAGCTCGTTTATTTATCAAAAAAATTAAAAACGATTTTTGCTATGAGTATTGTAATAACATGAACTACATCTTGACTTTTTAAAATTTTTAATTTCGATGATTTTAAATTTTAATAATTTTTTAATAATTATTTTATATTAATTATTATCATTTTTTTAAAAAACGCTTTCAGTCGTTTTGTAGTTAATAATTAGAAGAACCATTGTACTAAATCGCATTAAAATATTGTTGTAAATAAAAGTCCTACAGATTCGCGCGTTTACATTGGAATTCTCATAAGAGAAATTACCTCCATACTCCCCTTAATACTGCAAAGGAAGTTAAGTCTGTCTATTAGTGAAGTTAGAAGTGACTTTTGCCTCTCAATATTTACAAATATGTGGTATAGTAAAACGTTATAACAATATCTTTTTTTAAATAGCATGCTATTACTGTTTGTTATCTTAGTATCTTTTAGTTACTTGTATATCCCTAAAAATTTTTGAAATTACGTCAAAAATTACCATCTATGATATATCTAGTTATATATAACTATCAGTAACGTAATGGCAATGAAACAACAAAAAGTAAATTTTTCATTTTGTAAATATGGCTTTTAGAATATTTATAACATTTTTTTAAACAAAATTTATACGTTGCAAATCTAAATTAGATAGATATTTTTTTTAATTAGAATTCAATATAATAAGTTAAAAATTAATATTTTTTACGGTCCAGTATTTTTGCTTTAATGTCAGAAATCAAAATATTCATCGCCAAGTTATCACTTTCTTCTACGAGTATATCAAAGCAATCAGAATCCATTTTAAAGTATGTACTTTATAAAAGAATGTTAAAAAGTCAAAAATTTTAGTTATTGGAACATTACATGTTTGGAACATAGCAAATTTCAAGCTAGCTTAATAACTAGCACGTCAATTACTTCACTGAGATGTAAATTTACGAGAACAAATTTTATTTTACGACGAAATTTCTAGAAAATTCTGGACATAATATGTTATTAAAATAATATAATATTATTTAACTCACACAATTTTGCTACCTACGTTTGCATGTTTTGACAAATATTATGTTCTTTAAACAATGACTGTTGTTTCATAACTCATTACGTAAGTAACTACCGTATTAATTTTTTTTATTCAAAAGATTTGTTGGTAAAAGATAATGAAAATTTTTGTAATAGCTTCTCATAGATAAATAAATTTAGAACTAGAATAGAAAAAATTAAAAGTTAGGTCACTGCACTGCATCTCTTTGTACATTAAAAAACTAAGATGTGTGCCAATTCCAAATGTCGTTAAGAAACAAAAATGAAAATATTTGAATAAAAGTCATTTAAAGTTTGTCTGCCAAAGTCTTATACAAATCTTATGTGTTAGGTTATTTACAGTGCTCCAATTAATAAAGCACAAGTTTGTGCCTTAAACAAAATTATCGCACTGTAAAATTAGACCTACTAATGTGAATAGTAATTAATGATGTGAATACAATAAATAAGATTGTTAAGTTTTTTCTATAAAATTCCTTCACACAGTCTATAAGAGACATTTGATGTTTAGTAAAACTTTAAGATTTGCATATCTGCTACTTTTATGTAGAATAATGATGCTTTAAAATTAACTGAACATCATTACAAAAAGTAGAATTAGAGAATAAAAGTATTGTTTTAATTAATTTAGACAATTAAATCCTGTCTGAAAATTCAATAATATGGAATAGGTGGGCAGAGAAAGAACGAGTAAATAATTAATGTTGTATCCATTTGCTGTGACGTTTAATTAAAAGTCTTTAAAAACAGCTGGAGCATGATACTTGACGATGCTGTGGAGTAGGCGTCCATCGAATTGCAAAGTTGTTGTAGAAATTCAGCTACGTAATTATCTTGTTTATTTTAAGAAACGTCTATAATTGTGTTAGCGTAAAAAGACTAGCTGGGTAAAAAACAATGAAACAAGTTAAGTCGCAACTAGAAAAAGTTTAATTAAGGAAATTTAAATAAAGAGCTGTTTTGAAGTCACTGTCGCGAACCGAGTCAGTATTAAACTGAGTACATTTTGGGAACCATTTACTTTATTGTTTTTAAAACGTCCCTTGCATTTAAACGTACATTTTAACTTCTCGATTGCTTTCCTATCAATGGTTTTAGTTAAACAAGCCCGTTCCATTTATTTGTACGGCTATCCATTTGTTTAACTTAGGAAAAATTTAGCCCTTGGCACTTGACCTACTATTTTCAGAGACAACATTCGTTGTATTGGTTCTCGTGTTATTTTTCCGATGTTGCTGTTTCGTATTTAGAGACAGTTTCAACAAATACACGATGAATTCCAATCAATGTAGTCGGGAAAATTCCTGTAAATTAATAATCCAATTACAAAACTGATGTCGACAGGTTACTGATAAAATGACGAGCAAGACAACGATTTATCATCGGCAAATAATGCAATTAGGGCTCTAGCTGAGCTGTTATATTTCTACTTGACGGGAATGTATTTTAAACAGATTAGTAAACGTAAGCTTATTTCCAAATTCATTAGCCTTCGCGTTGATTGCGGTTGAAATAAAACATTGCTGTTACAAGAAAGTTTCGAGCTTTTTCCATCTATATTTCAGGAGCTGAGATAATTAAGACGTACAAAACACGATTAAATTGTAATCTTTGAAAATGTCATTGTATCGTTAAAAATCTTGGTGGAATTTTAACTAGTCATTACGTTTTTAAAACTTGTATAAACAAGCAATTAAAGTCTTATTATTACCAGTTCTTGAATTCTAAATGCGTCCAGTAATTAACAACTTTATGGCCCTTTTATCCCAGACATGGTTAATCACACCTGAAATAATCCTTAATTAAGTCTGTCCCAACATTTTAAAAAGCCCAAAATCCTTCACACTAAATTATAAACAACAAAAGCCTGAAGTGGTGTAGAGTAATTGTCAACAGTCTGTAAAATCGATACTACTTTTAAAGTTTAAATGAAAAATATCTTAAAACATCAGTCTGCCGAATAGAAGTGTATTGTAGAGCAAGTTTTCAGTATTTGAAAGTAAATTGAAAACGAAATTCGTTTGTCAGCCTTGTATTTCTATAATTGCTTTAATTGTGACTTAAGGCAAGGCTCTTTCATTGAAAAGTTTGTTGGGTACTTCAAACTTGAGTGTTACAAAGATTCCAGTTGAAAGCTTTCAAGTCATACATTTTGTAAACGTGAAAATTAAATAAAATCCAATAAAAAGCGCATTTTATAAGTAGGTGAATGCAATTGCATTCCATCCTGGTATAAAGTAGTACATATTGCAACAGTACGTTTCTGTTATAATCCCTTTAACTCCACCAGACACAATGCATGTGTAGTTATTACTGACAATATTGAATCCCCTCTTATGAAAACGAAATCAACTTTCATCTCACTCTGTACAATGTTAAAGCCACATAAAAGCCATCTTCTCTCGGGCAAATGTGCTACAAAATACACTCAAGAATGCATACATGAACGCCGTTGTTATTACCATAATTTTGTTGTTATGTCAAGAAAATATTCTTAAATAAACAGTGCAGGTAATGCCGCTTTAATTGAGTATTTTGTAACGCCGCTCTTTTAGCTATATTTCTACTCAAAACGCCTCCAACTATAAAAATTTTAATTTGAAAATACCTACTTGAATATTACCTTATCTCAAATCTGTGAAATTGCAGCCACTTAGCAATTTTTTCTTTGCACTTAAAAGAAAATTTTAAGCTCGCAGATTTCTATCAGGGAGCAAGCAAAGTTTATCAGACTTTTTAGAAGTGCTTAAGATCAATCACAAAGCTGTCAACAGGGTTGCATTAAAATTCATGAAAATTGTATACTACGATGTCAGGTTTTTATTGTATCGTGGAATCAATAAATATTTTTCACCAAGTATTACATACGTTTCAAGGTCAAAATTATGTATTTTATTTTGAATTATAAAACATATCTTTATTATTATTTTTAGTTTATTGCATTAGAGTGATTATAGAAACATTATGCACAAAAATGTAGCTTTTGAATTAAGTTGAATGGTGATTGAAAAAAAGAGTTGTCTTATATCTCTAACCTATTTCTAGAAGAAGTGTAAAAATAGTCAATTTTTCGGAAACTTTTAAGAATATAAATCATTGAACCTTAAAAATGCGACAAAAAGTAATATTTTTTGTTCTGGGGCAAAAATTTTATATCAACTTGCATCTTTTGACATAATTCTATCAAGTGTTCAAGTAAAAAAACACTCTAGAGTGCTTTGTAAATCAAAACAATTTGTGAAGTATGTCATGTCGTTAGTCAAGATCGGTTTCTGCAACAGCCAAGGTCAGAACTAGAGATGTGTAGACCGCGAAAACAGTTGAGTTGTAATTATGAGAAACAGTAAACCAAACAAAATTTAGAAATTACTGAAAAAAAACTTTGACTTGACAAACAATCGGATAAAATTTGGAGGTTACGTTTAGTCATAACATTCTAGTTACAACCTGGCCTTTTAAAACTGTCTTATTTTAACAAAATTCTGTAGCAATTTAAAGCGTTTTTTTTACTTAAACAATTTATATGTGCCCAAGCTTTTATAAAATATAAATATTTTTTAAGTTTTTCAAAATAAAGTCGCAAAAATATTTAATTGTTTAAATCTTTCAGTAAGCAGCATGCACTTGCTGCTGAGAAAATAGGGAATAAGCCGTATACGGCCGTACAAGAAATATTATGGGTTTCTACCCAAAGCCCAAAGTTTATTACTAAAATTTTTGAAATTAAAAATACTTGTCATAGGCAGATAATAATATAGAAAAAATTTCAAAGTAAAGTCGCAATTGGTTTTTAAAGATAGAGTTATTTTTTTAATTTTAATCATACAATCATTTGTTCCCACCCCATTTAAATTTAAATTTAGGAGAAGAATACAGTCTCACAGCAATTGGTCTCGTACTGCTACAGAGTAATGTGTAAGTGCGCCATCTTGTTGATATCGCATTTGTAGAAGCATAAGTCATCTTCCGATCATTCAAATTGTTTTCTAAAAACATTTAAAAAAATCTTTATATTTAAGATTTGGTAAAATAAAAAGACCAATAAATTGGTTTCCTATTATTGCGGTCTACAAGTTTACAGTAAAACAATTTTGATGCTGTCTAAATACTTTCCGTGTAGATTGTCTTGACTTCACTGGTGTTTATCTTGTTTATTAAACATTCCATCTCTTGTAAACAAAGCTTCATCAGTCTAAAGATTTTTTTTTTAATTCTGGATCTCTGTCATGTTGAGCCATAAGCCAACTACAAAAGTTTTGCACAAATGTACAAAAATCTTTTGCACAAGTCTGTACTGATAAGGATGAAGCTTCTCAGATTTAACAATCTAGTGTACAACATTTTTGAAAATGTTAAACAGACGACTAGTTCCACGAGTACTATATCCTCGTTGCTGTTCGAATTGATCTAATACTGCTTCTTCAAGATCGACAGTACGTAAGTTTCTTTGTCCTCCTCGATTTGCTGTAACAGGAGTTAAGTGTCTATTTTCTCTCAAACGCCAATCTAAATTTCGGATTGTAGAAGAACAAGGATCCTGCGTATTGGGATATCGCTCAGCACATACATCTGCAGCTTGTAATGCCGCTTTATATGTTTGTTGTATGTATAGGAAATGTGTATGACAGAATTTTGACAACGTGGTTTTTTGGGATAGTATATAAATTTTTGCAACGTTGCCACCAATTTCTTAGGTAAAAATTTAAAAAAATTGTTACTACAAAATAACCTTATTTGGATGTTACCATATAGTTATTACCAAAACAGTTTAAATATGTACTAAGAACTTATTGATCTTTCAGAAACCCGATGAACTTTTGTAATCTAAAATATGCATCTTGTAAAATATAAATTTTGGGGCAGTTTTCTGAGCCAATTAAAAGAGATGAAATTTTTTTAACATGTTTTTGGGTTCTAAAATATGGCGTTCCTCATGACTGTGCATTTTTTGTAAACCATTTCAGAGACACCGTGTATATGTAATAAAGAAAAAAATTATTAATTTTGTTATTTTATGAATGTACATACAGGATGATTTTAAAGTAGTATTAAAGATTGTATCAGGTGATAGCTCTTCTTAAAAAAATGCTAAAAAACCAAAATTGTCTTGTACAAATGTTCATAGTTTTTGAGATTCATCCTGTAGAACTTTAACCAAAAATTGAAGGAGCTACGATGTATTGTAACAATGCTAACAAAAAAAGTGTTGCTAAAAAAAGTCTCATTTTTTTTCACTACTTTTGTCTAAACAATTTGAAACATTTCCATAAAGAACATGAAAAATAACGTTTTAATAAGTATTTTTTTTGTAAAATAACCGTATTCAAGAAATTAAAAATTGGAGTTATTGTTACCGAACATTTATTGTAAAAGTTTATAAAAAAAACTTCTTGTCGAATTACTATACAATTTTATTTGAAAAAGTTTTTTTTTATACCAAGTACTTTAAGGGTTCGATAACGTTGACATCACTTTCGTCGTCGCCGTCAAGTCGTTACAAATCAGTTAAAATGCTTCTATCTACAGCTGGTAGAGGAATTTGTTTATGAGCAACACTAATAAGTCTGCATTATACGAGTAATTACCTGCATGTGAGCAACTTTTCGGTAGTTTTGCATCTTTGATTTACTGATTGAGTTTCCTGCTAATGAACTAGGCACAATAGTGTTTCGAATTTTAATGAGGAATTAATTTCTATTTAGGATAGCTCTGAAACTACTAATGAATTGAAATGTTAGCAGATATACCTAATGTCGGTTGGTATGTAACCTCAGCACTCAGTTGAAGTTGATGTGAAAGTTTGTGATAAATTTGGTAGTTTATCGGTGAGTTGGGTTTAAAAGTTTCATTTCGAAAAATAAATCTCAGTAAATAGATATTTTTAAAATAAAATGAATTCGTCTGGGTGAAAAGGCAATGTTGTGTTCTAGTTTTCTTTTCAGCGGTCAGTGAACAGTTCAAGAGAACGTAATTCTCAGGAGATTGCCGCACGAATTATCAAGACACTTGTAAAAATACGAGCCGAGATTCCATCGAAAGTCTTTGTTGAATCTCTAGAGATTCTAACCGCCAGGCAATCGAATAATATAATACACAATGATAAAAAACATTTCAAAAAATAATCCTTAAAGCAAAGTTAAATAGTTTTATTACACACGTAGTCGGACGTTTCACAAAGTTATTATAGTTGGCACCATTGTGCTTCATTGTGTTGCTTGTATTGCCAACCTTCACGCTGTAAACGCAACAACAAATAAGTGTCGGCAACTACTGCAGCTAAATTACGTTTGAGTTTATTTTGCATTTACATAATAAAGTGTAGGTTCCGTGATGACGGAAGCTTTTTTCGGAATTGTTCACCCTAAATTAATTAAACTTAATTTGTGAGCCATAATTTTTGCTCGAAGGCGCCCATACGTGGGCTCACTTCGTTGACGATAAACCTGTACATAATTAAACAAAACAATGGGTATTAATTAAGCATTTGGCAGATAAGTGCACAGAGCTTTGGAGTGTGCGCATTTTGAGTTTACTCAATCATATACTCAAAAAGCGAGCTTCCGTTAAATAAACTCATAATTCACCCTCGACTTATTAACAGCGAAAGCTGCGGCAATTTCTTCGACGGATCGTTCCCTCTTTGTCATAGACACGTGTGGATTTACAATTGGATATATACTGTAGATTAGGCCCTCGAAAGTTAATGAGAGCTTTCTTTATCAGTGCATGTTGCCGAGCTCGTTAGTCCGATATAAAGGAAAGAGCTTTAATTGGATAAGTTAAGCTCTGTTGACGTAAACTTTAGCTTTCAAATGCTTGCTCGGTAGGAGGTCGTTATGGCAACCATCTTACATCTGCGATTCGAGACTTGTAACGGCGTACTGATAACCCGCCAAAATGACCATTTTAGATTTGGGACTAACACTCTAATGAAGCAACAAAATAGATCCTCCTACATCTTATTCGAAATTAATCGAAAGACGCCTACAGAGTCAAACTGGCTTAAAGTAAACAAAATGCCATTTCGGCAGAAAATTATTTATATTTCGTCTAAATGACGTACAAAACGGAGAAATAAACTTTTAATCGAGTGTATTTTATTTGCGGGGAGTTTCTCAAGTGACAAGTAAACATTTCATTTCTACAAGTCATAGCACCTTAAGATGAAAAATCATCATTTATAACTTTATCACTGTCATTTACACTAGAAATTTGTACCCATGGAACATTACCAAAAAAACAAAATTGCAACAGAACTAATTAAAACGAGTTTCCCATTTATTTTAAAAATAAATTACAGAAAATTATTACTTACTTGACAATTGTTATTGACATATAAAGTGGACACAGATTATTCTTAAAGAGTTAGTTGCCGAAGTGCGGTCCATGTTGAAACCGCCGAAACTAATATTTTTTGAACTTGCGTGCAGTGCAGTAATAAACAATGTTAAATAGTATAAGTGTAGTTAAGAGAGTTAAAGAAAGTTAAGATAGTAATAGTTCTAAGTGCAAATAGACGCTATTAAAATGGGCGAAACGTGTACGAACTAAACTTAGAAGAGTTAAAATTTCTCGAGAGTTATACTGAACAACGTATAGTAGAAATAAAAAACAAACATGCCAGTACAGATGAGAAAATCTACGATGAAGACAATCCAACAAAAACTAAAAATGAGTACAGCAAAAACACGAAAATAAAGAATTTATCTACCCGAAAAAGTCACAAACATCTCAAAAAATGACAATGTACCCAACTGGACTACAACAAATAGATACAAAAAACTGATTAATAAAGTAATCGAAAACGAAGACGACACAGTTATGGAAGAAGATGATAATAAAGACAACACACTAACACAAAATATAATAAAGAAAATTTCTGCAAATACGGTCAACAATATATATATAAAAACGGAACAAGACACCTCTTGTACAGAGATCGAAAAAAAAAATAAATAGAGGTAAGCAAGAAATTACAAATTAACAAAATAAAATACTCAAAGGCTATTTCTACACCGGATGAAATTAGGATACAACCCGAAAATTAAGATGATGATAGGAAAATGTACAAGTTATTAAAGGACATGAACGCACAATTCTATACATACAAGCAAATGAAATTGAGCAGCATTTTAAAAAATTGAATTACCTTACTATCAACGTGACAAGAATGAAAAATAGAGATAATCAGCCAATGCAAATGATACTAATTGAAGTACTAAAAATTTATAAATTAATTTATAAAATCAAAAGAATTAAGAACGAGAGAAGAACTGACACAGTGCAACCGATGCCAACGTTTCAGTCACGTCCAGATACATTGCAACAACATATTCAAATTTATGAAGTGTGGTAAGAAACACATCACCCACTTATGTGACAAAGAGAAAACGACCTCTCCCAGATGCACTGCCTGCTTAAGGGAGCATTTAAGCATTTTAAAACTATGCCCTAAAAGGCCTAAACCAAAGAGTAAAAAACCAACTAGAACGAAAAGAACAGACCCAAACATGACCACAGAATTTACACATCTGAAGATAAGAAATCACAAAAATGAAAGAACTAGAAGCAATTATGATTGACTTTATTGCAACAAAACCAATTAACCAACAAAGAGCGAATTTTGTAAATCATATCACAAATATATTAGCCTTATTGTAATAGAACATAAAGCAAAAAAAAATGAAGAAAAGAAACAGAAAAAGAAAATGAAAAAAAATCAGCCAATAAAGAAAAAAAAAACATCAAATCATTAAAAATGAAAGCAAAACTCTGGACATTCCTGGATAAAGAAAAACTTCAAAATTGTAAAATGAAATGGAATCTTTGTGAGATCCATACTTTGGGTTACCGCTTATTAAAAAATGAAAGGTCAGAATTAGAATTACAGCGTCGTTTAGAGGACCCATAATTATCTATTCGCCAGACATCTATATTGTCAAAAAATAAGAGAAGCAGCAAAATCATTTGGTTTCATATATGTATTTGGTCAACGCTGTATAGTACATACCCTAGTAATTTCAAAATTTTTTCATCTTTTATAGAGTGTATGAAATTTTGTTATACAAATAAAAAAAATAGTTACACAATTTGAAGATGATAAAGAAAAACATGTGAAAGTATCTCCGTTTAAACTAGAAAAGCGATTCCTTACATTTTATTTTGACAGATTGACGTCTTCGTAAGTAGGTGTGATTTAAATATTAGGTAAATGACAATAAATAATGTATTATTCTTATTTTGATAGAGTTACTTTAATAAATATATTTCATTTTTGTGTTAATTTCCGCAAAAAATTCAAAATAGCAGTAGTAAACGTTATTTACAATGTAATTAAGGCTCTTACATTTAGTGGTTTAAGTTAAGAACTAAAACGTAACAACTTTGTGTAATTAAAATAAAATACTTAAAAATACATATTATCAAGAGAATAAGTGTGAAATAAGCTTATTTTAGTTAATGCACATACAGCGAAAATCAATAACACTTCACCACAATTCACAACTACTTGTCATAATGTTAGTCTGTCAAAAAATTGGCTTTCTTGTTTAGATTATGTTGGTGCAAGATATTTTGTAATAAAATAAACAGTTTTTGTACATACTTTATAAAATCGTACAGCATAAATGCAAAAGTTATGCAGAAATAAAAGCGTAGAGTGTTGAAATGTACACAAGCTTTCTTATTATGATGCTATTCACGTAACAAATTGTCGTATTTTATGTTGAGTATTGTTTAAAATAGTGTCGTTTTCAAAAAGCAAATTTTGTAACAGTAATGTATTTAATATTTAGTTGTAATAAATTAATAAATAATTTTGTATTTTTATGCCTAATTATAGGTTGTGTAAGAAAGTCGTTTACGGTCTTTATATCAGCTGCAAAACTTGTAATTTTCTGTCCTTAAAAATATTTTGAGTCTAAGTTTATATTCAAATATTCGAGCATTATTTTACATAAATAAATAAATAATCTTTTGGTGGTAATGCTACATTCAAGTGCCAGAAATTTTCTTTAATCTGATTTTTCTTAGCAACCTCTCCACCTCAGCGGAACCTTAGAGGTTTTCTTATTTTTTCAGTAAAAGGTTTTTACTCTTTATTTCTTACATTGTTTTTTGTTTTCTTCGCTGTCTTGTTTTGCATTTTTTTGCAAAAATTTGCAGTTTTGTTATAAACACTTTATTATTTAAAAAAATTTAGTAATAAAATTCAACAAATGTCTATTCAATAAACAAAATTAATAAAAATTTATAATAATCCAACTAGAAAATACAAATTATAGTAGAATCTATAATAAATATTCAAAAAAAGCATAACTTCTAAAGTTTAAAATGATAAATACCTGTTTCAGTTGGAAGGTTTCAGTTTAAAATTGAAATTGTAGTAAAATAGAATTCTCGTCAAAATGCAAAATTAGTTCATAAAGAGTCATTAATTAATGCACATACGAAAGTAAGTTTCAGGCAAATAGAATGCAAATTTTGCAGTTGGTAATAGTTAAAATAGATAGTAGCAATTGTAGCGTTACAAATTACAAAGCAGCAATTAAAATTGATCATTAATTTTTCCTGATAAATTCAAACATTTGTCAGTTGGCAATCCTGCCCCCATTTATAAACTAGTACCGCCAAACCTACGTTGTGGTCCATTCTCGCCGTTATAATTTCCATTTAACAGGAAAATGAACCGTTTTGCATTTTTGTGAAAATCGCTGGTAATTATTGGGGCAGTTGACGTCAAGCAATAGAGTCGTTGTGTTTATTTAGAATTTAATGGCAACTAATGTGAGTGGCTCGAATGTCGGTGGGCGATTTTAATAGGGTCCAGATCCACCGAAATGCCCCATTACCACGCAATTGCTGCAATCCTCCAGAGGCCCGTCTTCGCCGTCTTTCTTCATCTCGTTCTATCCCTTTGTCCGATCTTTGATTTCCTTCTCGCCTGCAATTGCGGATATGGCGATGTGGAGCTTTCCGTTATGTTTTGCTTAATTTTATTCCCTGAATCTCGGTCAAATTGGTTTTTACTATTTTCAGGACGATTTAGCTGCAGATATTCATGCGATATACAGCGTGTCCCTTTAAAAAAATTGAGTGCTATGAAATTGAAAAACAATTATTTTAGATGTCTCAGATAACTTTATTCATCTACCTGTCAAATTAAATTTATTAATTTGTTTTAATTAGTTACATGGATGTCAGCATTTGACCAATTGCAGCAAACTTTTGTTAAATCGATCTTTTATAGAATTCTGTTGATTATAGAGTGCTGTATTAATCGACATACTTTTCTTTCTCATGACTAGCTGCGAGTTTTTTTTAATTAACAGTCTTATGTAATAATAATAAACGAGCGACGATAAGACACATTGTAATTTTTGTTGTAAATAAATAAAAATCTGGTTTGACACTAATGAGTCTTACAGATCAAACATAAAAGATTAGCTTTGCAATTACCTAAGTCGCCCGAAAAGGAAATTTCAATACATTTTTATTAGCGGAGTAAAGTGGAGTACTTAAAAGCTTGTATATTAAATGGAAAGCAGCTTGCCGAGACCATAAGTAACGAAATCCTCTTCATTAAGATTAAGCTAACTAAGTTTAAAACAAAGAAAGAAAGTTAAAAGTAGCAGTCAGGACTTATATTAAAAATGATTTTAGTTACGCGAATGTTAAATGTACGTGAACAAGTTTTACATTTTTCAGATTTTAACAGGCCACTGTGTCTTCTAAGGGTTCTTTCATTAACTTTCAGACGGCGTAAAAAGCTACTTTCAGATAAAACCTGAAACTCGGAGAAGTTCTGAAGTGTGAACGTGTCGCTACGGGACGTTCGTTCATGTATATTTATGATTACATCGGGTCGCTCTATCCCACTTTTATCCATTTTTAACCACGAATCAAACAAGGAAGGAAACTACTTCCATACCAAATTAAGAGATCTTCAAAAATATTTCAAGATTTTAAAATGCACAATTACGACAGCTACGGCAGGAGGTGTCATTATAAAGTGAATATTAATACATTATCCTCGCAAAAGTTTCGACTTTAAATTTATGGACTGTAATCCTTTTCCTCTTTTTGTTGTGATAAACTTAATAGACGCGATGCAAAAGGAATATTTTAAAATTTCAGTACTTGGTTTTCATTCCATAACATTTGTAACATTAAAATAAATCTGACATCAAATTATTATATAAATCTTTCAATAACTACGGTATTTGTTAAAAGCAAAATATACTGGAGGTATTTCAGAGAAAACCATTAAAACGATTGTAAGTGTTGCTTATTAGACAGACCGCTAGAAACAACCTGCTTTACAGCTGCGACAAGAAATAAAACTAATTCGTTCAGACCCTTTGTCAATGGTGCTAGATAAGAAAAAAAGTTTGTAGCCGTTCTTACAATTTGTTCTTAAATAAAAAAAAGCCTATTTAGTAATAATAATTATGTAATTATCTAAATTGTCATAAAAAATAATATCAGCGCATTTTTAAGTCAAGTTTATTGTCGAATTTAAACAAATTTTATTAGAGGTCAAAAATGCAAAATTGCGAACTTTTGCCAGTTAAAGCGATTAATTTCAAAATATTTTTTTTAAAATACGCTACATAAAGCACTAACGACTAAACAATCTAATTACCAAACCTTTCTTGAATTTGTTAACAAAATTGAAACAGGCTGTTACTAATAATTTATTTGCGCAAAATTACGTTAATATCGGGTAAAATATTTAACGAAGTTTCTTCATAACAAGTTCTAGAGAGTTTTCAAGATCTAATTACTGTTATTATGTTAATTGAAAAATGCAAAGTGTTGGAGTTCTTGTAGATTTGCTATACAACTATTATACAGGGCGTTAGAACCGTTTCACAAAAAATTTGTTTGAATTTTTTAACAGGTTATTCAGCGGTGTCGTCTACCGTAAACATCAAAGCGCATTTACAAATTTTGGCTGTGCTTACAGATTAAGATAAGGCTCAAAAAAACTGTTTTTTGTGCTTTTTGTAAAAAGGTTTTTAATAGATTTTTAATTATAACTTTTTTGGACTTAATTTAAAGTTAAAAATTCTTTGAAAAACTATTCTTCGTCACATTTAACTACAAATATTTCGCCAGGCCTATATCGATGAGGACTTTTAATATGTTTATTAGAACATCAAAATGAAGCTATTTGTAAAAGTCCAATACATTTGCGGCAAATAAATCTTAAAATAACAATACCATTATGGTTTTTGCTAAAACACAGGAAACTTTTAACATTGTTTTTTCTGGATGTATTGATATTTGTGTAGAGTTTACCCTTAATGTTATTCTTATTTTTTATTATTTATAAAATAGATAAAACATTCAACAGTTTAAAATATTAACCTGTTGAAAAATGCATTCCGTGGCTACCTTCCTCGGGGATTAACAGCCCTAATACAACTAGCAAGAAATCTTCTGATCCGTCAAGCCCATGTCCGATTCGATTTAGTCCCACTCAATCCCCATTTAGTTTAATCAATCCTGGTCCGTGTTCCTTCCAGTGCGATTCGGTTTCTAATCTTAATTTTGCTGCACACGTGAAAACAAATTTAGTGCATTTCCAAACATGTTTGTCGAGGAATGAAAATAATGTAATTATAGTACAAGCAATGCAAGTATTGCAAATATTTCGGTGCACTTCTGTAATGCATGGTATTTGACCTATTTAGGCTATCTAGTTAACTAATTGACAATATTGTATGGTGGTAGCTATTATCAAATGAACTTTACTCAAACACATTTTTAATTACAAGATTACATTTAATATGTTAAAAGCTTTATTCGAATGTACCGAATTCTCGCTCATAAGCCACTAATTTGCCTGGCCCGAAGGCAGAGGCTCTAATTATTCGAGAACGGTGTTCATAGTACACTGATTCACTGGTATTAATCACAGAAAATTTTCTACCTTTACATTTTGGTGGTTAGTTAATATAAATTTTATTAGCAACAAGGGAAACTTATTTGTAAGTAAGTTTTACATTATAAAAATATAAGAAAAGATTATGTAAATAAACCAGAATTAAGAAGAAAAAAAAAATAACGGCAGTTATTGAAAAACTATTTGCAGAAAACCATAAAAAAGTAAAGAATGTCGAAGTGAAAACCATCAGTCAGTTATCTTCTATTTTCAGTTGCGGAGTAACTAACAATTAACTAATTGATGAATTGTTGACTGTAGGTATACAGTCTTTTCCCTACTCAACCACTGTAATAAACAACTTTACATTTTTTGTTTAATTAATCTTTATTTTTTTTTCACATGTACAAAGATTTAAATTTTATTGACTCAATTGAATATTTTATCTTAACTTGTTTTATTGCCTCAACTGAAAGTCCTATTGCATTAACTAAAGGTATTATAGAGTCATTCATTCAATTATAGGTCTTTTATAGACTTAACCAGAAGCCTCACAGACTATAGACTCAACTATTAAACTAAAGACTAAAAACTGAACTTAACTGGAAGTTTTATTATTTTTGTTATTTTCAACTGAAAAACAAAAATGCCCTCTCGACTACATTGACTCTCTTAGGTAGTCTAGGTTTTATAGAGTGACAAGGGTCTTGATGCTCGACGCACCAAACATGTTTAAAAAAACTTTAGCCTAAAAAATATTAATTGCCCTTAACTTTTATTCATTCAATTAGAGGTTTTATTGTATCAACTAGAGATATAAGAGGTCTCACATGCTACATTTACATTGACAGAGATTACTGTTTTAACCCTTCGTTAGGCGCGCCGTACTATGTGACACCGTTAGTCGTTAGCCGTTAATTTTTGCTTGAAGTGTTTATAGTAAATTAGTTTATCATAAACGTACTAAATTTTGCAAAAAAAATGTGTCTCAAGCAATAAATTTATAAGTTAAAATTAAAAATGTCTCTAGAAATACGTAACACCTGCATAATATTTTGTTATTTTAATTTTATTTTGTTTTTAACAACAACTATTTTTTTTGATTATATATATTTTATTCCATGTTATAAATTGTCGAGTATCATTTTTACATGATTACAAAATTTTTATAAAAATTTTTACGTGAAATTTACTAGTCCCAAACCAGGTACCTGATGAATTAATTGGGAATTACGAAGCAGCAAAACTAAATTTTTTCACTAAACTTAGGCAAAGTGTTTATAAAAGATCAATTTGAGATGTCATAAGTCCACAAGGTTGTAGCTATAACCGTTTTTATTTAATTACAAAAATAGTAAAGCATGGGACTGCCAGTCCCATGCGCGACTAACGAAGGGTTAATTTTGACATGACTGCTTGTGGCAACAATGATCGAGGTGGTTCTTGCAATGCTCTTATTTTTACTAATTAAAAACTAATAAATTATTTTTGTATAGAGTTTCTTGAACCAAATAGTTATTAATTATATAAAAGAAAAAAGTTTTGGCAAAAGTAGTCATGATTTGACTTTCAAATATTTTAACCTTTTAGCAAATACTTTAACCTTAGAGCTAAAATCTCCACGTTGGTGTATAATAAAATCTTTTGTCTATGATCGCTGTTAATAAAAAAAATAGTTAACTATGTATTGAGATCATAATAAAAAAAATAAGGGCACGTATGGACCGATCTGAACTGGACTGGATTGTCATTCTTAACTTAGATAAGATTTTCATCTCCTTTACCAAGGATCTTCCAAAAAATGTTTCTTTTCTTTGTGTTTATTTATTTTAGCATTTTTTCTTTTCTTTTACATGTCAAGTTCTTCCTTTTTTTTTTATTAAAAGTGTTTTGGTCTCTTTATTCTGTATGGTTTATTTATGTCATAGTTCAAAATTTCTTGTGTTATTGGATTTGGGTGTTCTGTTACTTTTTCGTAGAATTTTTTGGCTAAATTCAGAATATTGTTGTAGATTAATTAGTTCTATTTTTAAGACATGATGTAATTGGTCATTTGTCATGTACCAAGGTGCACGAGTGATTTGTCTTAGTGTTTTATTTTGTAGTATTTGTGGAGTTTTTCTCTGGTTTTTTCTTATGCACAATAATTTTTGTTCCATAGGTTATTATTGGTCTCGGAGTAGCGCAAAGTTACGCCATCTAATATAAAAAAGTATAGTAGTTACGACGTTGCCCCTAACAACTCAAATTACACCGGCGTAAATCTGATTTAAAATTAGACCCTTAGAGAGCCAAAGCCTCCTGTGTCAAAGAACAAAGAAAACAAAAATGTTTGGAAGAAGAAAAGTTTCAACCGATGTCGCATTGTGAGCAAAAAGATAGCCATAACGCTCACGTTGCGTTATAGTTGTTTTGTCTTACGTTAATAATACGTATTATTAACGCTTCTAATTTTTTTTTTACAAAATATATTTGAAAATAAAGACACACTTTGCGATAACAACAGGCTATTGTGCCATTTCAAACGAGATAAACCTGTACAGAGAAAGTTTTAGATTTTTTAAAATATATTTTTAATGTCAGAAGAACAAATACTATAAACGATAAAACATTTAAACAAATATTATTGTAACAATTGTTTAAGAGAATCAAATTCAACTGAATTTACTGAAAATAGTGCGAATTCTATTTAAAAAAAACTGTAGCGTGTCTGAGTTGGTAATTTTGCAGTAAAGAAATGTGCTCTATTTGAATTTTGTTGTGGCAAAAAAAAGAAAATCAACCATCAGCAAATACTTGTTTTATGGCCAAACAAGATTTACACTTGAAGTTATTTACAATACTAAAAGCAAAATTTATTGATATTTTAATTTGACAAGTACATAGATGAATTTACCAACGACGTTTAAAATAATTGTTATGCAATTTCACACTGCATTTTTTTTTAAGAAACATAGTCGTTATTGCCACACACTTAGTGGTAGACAGTCACCGTCGAAGAATAGAAGCGTATCTACATTAATTATTTAAAAATCTGAATTTTTTTATTTATTACATTGCTTCTAAATTAATTTAGTAAATTACCTGTAAACAACTTTTATTTTTTGGTGTTAAATTACTGAATGTTTATTAAATTTTAGGTAGAATTTTAGTAATAATAATTTGTTTTAGAGTGAATATAAATAAAGAGCTCAATTTTTGTAACAAGCTTGATAATTTTTTTATTAGATTTATCTTGAATTAGATTCAGCAGTATTTTTTGTAAAAAAATATTTCATTTTGGCTGCGTGTGAGTTTTGTAATTAAAGTCTGTAGAAAAAAACTCTGGACAATCCGCTGTTTTGAATTATAAAAAGCATGGACTCTTTTATAACGTAACTAGATATGAGCTTTGTTTTCATTTTGAATGATTGGAAAAGTATAAAACAGTTAATGAACAGAAAACTGTAAAGCACAAAATGTTTGTTGGTGTTAATTGTTTTCATTTTTGACTGGCAATAATTTTTCAGTTGGAGTAAAATCCGTGTTTCCAAACACGCACTCCATGGTCACTTCACATGTTCAGAACATTTCAAAACACTGCACAAATAACCGAGTGGGATGTACACACTTGATCGTTTTTTCCCCTTCTTTTCTTTTATTCACTCCAACAGCCGAGAATTTTCTATTGGCAAAGCTGAAAAATAGAACAGGATCGCAGAGTTAGCAATAAATGTAGTTTTAAACGCGGCCCGCCCATAGCCGACCTGGGTTGGTCCAACAATAAAACCTTTGGCCATAATAGATGGGGCACACCATCCAAATAGCGAAGTAAAACGCGTATTTCACTACACGCTCGTCCTTTTTTATTCATTGTGTATACGGGCCGGCAAGGTCCATTCAACAAATGCAGGCATTCAGAATAAACCAACAACACCAGCTCTGAAAGCTTAAAGGTAAATACGAAATTTAAAAAGGATGAAGCGTCATTCAGGCATTACGCGGATAAATCCAACAATTAAAACGCCCTTCTAAGCTTGACGAGATGTAATTTAATTTCAGCGTGTAAGGAACAAATAATCTCCTTAGGTTTTTACTACACTAATCCTTAAGACAAATATGAAACAATTCTTATTTATCCAGGGTGGAACAGTGAAGCTTTGCAGAAAACAGCATGGTCTGAGCCTGAGCTTTGGTAATCCCTCGGGCTTTGGCTTCGGCAGGTTTCGCTTTTATGTCATTCTAGAATTACCACACTATATCGATCTTTGCTATTTTCAAATTTTAAATATTATTTTTAAATTTATTACAAGTCAAGACGAAACTGTATACAATGTAATAAGCTAAGCTGGAAGTAATATCATCATAGTGCATAGTTTTTCGCAATAAAAAGAATACTAAAGTACTTCCTTACATTTGCTTCTAGGTTTGTTCAATGCTGAATGCACCTGAAATTTACTGAAAGCACACAACTAACAGAATACAATACAAATCTCCTACTTTGCTCCCCATTTTCAGATTGCATCTGAATATTACACTAATAATATTCCATCTGATAAGCGAGCGCACCTTCACATCAGAGCCATCAGATATTCTTTAATGACTAAAGCGGTTTATAAAGTACACGTATTTTATACCAACAAAGATTTATTTTATGCAAATATCTTTTTTAAATTTAAGTAATAGAAATTATTTAATATGCTTTTACAAAATTAATTATGATTAGAGTTCGGACTTGTGACTAAAAAACTAAAAATATGTCTAAAATGTTGCTCTTTTTTTGATAAAAAGATTATAACAACAAATGTTTAACAAAAAACATAAATAAAAATAATAAATAAACAATAAATTTTGAGTGTTAATAAAATTATGTGCTTTCAAATTTGGGTATAAAAATATTTTTTTAGAATATCTCAAAAACCATTTAACCGATTATTATAAAATTTGATAAAATGTCAAATGTCTTCTTTTCAACAGTAACATCATAAGTGCTCAACTCTTGTCGGCAAGATTTTTATTTTGTATGAGCACTGGTTGCTTGGCAATTAAACGAGACCAAATTGACAAAAATTTTTTCCTAAAAATTTGATCGAGTTAATTGCCTTTTAGCCATCAGTGCAAATAAAAAAAATAAAAATCTTGCCTGACAAAAGTTGAGAACGAATGATCTTCGGTTGGAGAATTAACTGAATGAAGCGTTAAATAAATCTAATTTTTAACAACTTTATTTATGAGAACAATTATAATTAAAAGTACAATTAGTAAACGAAACGCGACATTTTTACTTTTGTCAAAATGACATCTGATTTTTTATATATTAATGGTTGCTAAGATAATGCTAAAACAATGAGGTAGCGCCAAGAAAAGTAGCATATATTCTTTTCAGTTAAAGAAATCATTTCTAACTTGTGATTGGTGCATGTGACACTGTTTTTAATGTCTCATTCGTCTACAACACTATGAAGTTAATTATCAATAATAATAACAAAATTCTTTTAAATTTTACAAATTTCTAGTGAAGTTTATCTCTCGCACTTTTTTGGTAATTATCCAATTTTATGGATTACTAACTCTAATTATTATTGCAAAAATAAATATGGCAATAGATTCTGAATAACAAAATAAAACGCAAAAATTTTGTTAAAGTGTACCGTTTTTAAAATATTTATAAATATAAAACATATTTTAATCTCCAATTTTGGCGCTCTCTAGTTTCTTAACGGTGTAACTTAGTATAAAAGTAATTTGTCTTAAATTGTTTTATTGTACCCCGAAAAACTTATAGCTGTTTTATATTCTTATTTTCTTTTTGTTATATGTTTTATAGTAACTAATTTTTAAACTCCATACTTTTAAATCCATATTTTAACTTACAATAATTAGCAAATATCGTTTTAGATCTTTTTACAACAAAAAAAAAAGTGCCACAAGGGCACATATATTGCACAATTTATATACAGAATGCCAAATTGGGCATGTTAGGTAATAATTATTACAGTATTGTTACTATAACTTAAAGTTTATCATAAACATATAAATTGGACATTAAGCAATATATAAATTACATAAAACTCCTAAACTTAAAGTACTATAAACACACACATCAGTGATTATAATAGGTGCAAGATTTAATGTAACAATATAGATAGGGCTCACCATATAAAGTCTTTAGGTTAATGAAAGAATAAAGTTTATTTAGGTTATATTATATGGGTGATGCCCTAGCTTATATATGCAATTGAGCATAGTTTATTTTATTATAGCGTCTAATTTAAGAAAAAAGAAATAAGTAAGTTATCAGAATTAGTCTATAGGCACTTTTAAAAGATTATACTGTTCAGTTTTAGAAAGACTATTTCAAAAAAAAAAAGTCTCGGAGTTATAGTAATGGTGAATCCTGTAGGAAAGTTAAAACTTTACATTACACAGTCACTAATTGTAACAGGCCATAACCGAACACGAAAATTTCCGAACTATTTCACAATTTATACGAGTATACAGGCCTTTCGCGAATTTACAATTTCACTCACAGATCACTACATCATGTTTTCAGAAGAGATCCAGTAGGTGGTAAGAGATGCTAAGGAGATGTAAATGTTTATTGTAGAATTCACCATGTTTGTCTTGTAAAAGGATCAATTAGGGATGTAGGAACTTCTTTTATGAGGTGGGTATCTATTGTTTCTACTCCAAGATGAGTCTTAATTGCTTGACGTTCATTTAGAAATAAAGTGCATTCAAGGAGTCTATGTACAGGGTCATCTTTGGTATGACATTCAGGACATAAATCATCGATAGATGGTATAGATGGGACATAAAATTACCATGACCAGAGAAGAATTGAGATGATAACCAAGAACAATGGGATCTAGGAATGCAAGAGACAGTAGGAAAAAATTGAAAAGTAACACGCCCCTTTGTGGAATTTTCCCAACGAGTTTGCCAGATGTCTTCAATTTTAGAAAGTAAATATCTTTTTATATGGCGAATTATAATATTAATAATATATTTTAATTATAATATTATAATATAAATTTTATTATAATATTAATACTTCTATATAGAAGTTTACATAATTTTTGACATTTTGTAGTTTGAAAGTTAATAACATGAAAAGTTAAAAAAAAATTAAAAAACTTTGAAAAAAATTTGACTAAAGTGGCCTTTTGTAAAACTTTTATTTAGATGTCTTAAACATGACTTAAAAAATATCCTCGATTTGAACCGTAATTTTTAGATTTTTAGGGAACGAAAAAGAGCATTTTTTTAAGAGACCAAATGCTTTGTTAAATTATACACAAAAAAACTCTAATTGTTTTGTAAAATCAATCTTTTCAAAGATGTTGATATAAATAGTTGGCAGCGTTAGAAAATAGCCCTCTTTGATTTGTCTTAAAATATAACATGACTATGCCTTTTAATGGTATGTACTTTTCGACTATGGCAGATTTTTGTGAAAATTTTTGTTTTATTGTTTTAAAATACATAAAATACATTTTAATGTCTTAAAATGTATTTTAAGACATTAAAATACATTTTTTCACAAAAATTGGTTTAGTGGGATTTATAGTAGAAAAAAATTCGGGAGCTTTTTAAAATTTTAATTAACATCTTTGAATATTTTTGCAACACATTATAAATCAAGTTGAGATACTACCGGTAGTGTCGCAAATTTTAATACCTTTCCATAACAACAACAAATCACAGTCCCATTTTTTTAAAATTTTGTATAGAAACGAAGATACTACCGGTATTATCTCAACTTGAAATTAGCCTATTATTAGTTTTTAAATTATTTGAAAAATAAAACAAAAATTTGCCTCTGTTCTTCTAAGACTTCCAGAAATCCAAAACTCACGGTTCAAATCAAGAATACTTTTGAGGATATGTTTAGAACATTTAACAATTTTTTTTTAATTAAAAGTTAATTTTACTTGGCTGCTACGTTCAGGAGAAATTTTATGCTATACTTATTGAAATAATGGATTAGTTATTATGCTAGGACTTCGAACCATATTAATGATATATGCGCTGAACGAAATAAATAATTTAGTTGGTAGACTGGCGAAATGTGCTTTTCTATTGGCAGTGTAGGGAATAAAGAACGTTATTTTCGTTAGAAACACGTGCACTTAATCAAGCTGACATGTATGACAGGTGTAATCCTCTTTTCTCTTCGTCGCAAATCTGCAATACTAACAGCATTTCGCGTATTGATTTAGTTCCTATTATTTTGGATAGCGTATTTCGTAATTTGCTAGCAGCAGCAGCGATGTGATTTTTTTCAGGCCATCAACTCCATCATTCCCCTTTTCTCTTTATTTTATTTCCGTATCATTTGAGTCGCATTCGAAGTCACCAATCTTACTTTACCTACATTTCTCATACAAATTTCAGGGTCGTTTGCCAGACTCGAGATTCTTTGTCTCGTAAAAAACGAATTATTTCGATATTTTTAAAGCCTCTTAACCTACTTAGATTTCAAAATCTGGCTTTTTTTCTTTTGTTTGAAGGAAGTTTCATGTAGGTATCTCCTCAAACAGATTATAACATCGATCTGGACGGATACCCAAGCCACACGACAGAACACAGGAAATAAGGAGAGACCCGGAAGTTGGACTGACAGTCCACGGACAGTTCAGAGGTTAATAGAAGAGGGTCAGTGCCGGTCAGAGCGGGACAAATGAGAAGCCTGACAGGGCTCCAACATCTCACCTTGCCGAAACTATTCCTTTTCAAATGGACAACCCTTCGTTGTTACTAAGTAGTCTCTCCGTCTTCACTCGAATAAATTAGTACTGACCGTTTCCCCGACCTTACAATTTTATTCACTTGGACATTGTAGCGCCAACAGCTGCAATGCAGAAGCTATATTTTATCCAAGCTAAGTGCACGTGCTTACCAACATTACATAAAGAAAACCAACACCATTTTCATAATCTACTTAAACAACAAATACTTATTTAAAATATTTAAATACAACATAAACTCAAAATTTTCCAATTATTATTATTATTAAAGTACCTTAATTTTTTACTGAAATATAAAAAGCATTCACAATTTTAAACTGACATTGACCAATTGCAACACCAGACCTAATACTTTTTCTTAATTATTTTCTATTTTAATATTATCAAAAAAGTCACTAATCAAAATCTTTTCTATTCCATTATTGCTTAGTTTTGGTAATGAAGATGTTTGATAACAATTAATGTTGGCCGTTTTAAAATCTAATAAATTGTGTCTGCATACTGACAATTTAATCTTAGACTGCTAATGCTTTATTTCTGCCCTTGCGAGGTAAGGAGAAAGCTGTTTATCTGTATCCGTATTGCGTATACGTATATTGGTTGAGAAAACGCTTACGCATACGAAAGCTTTTACTTCCTGTTGTAGGTAGGATTGAAGATATCACGAGTGGTATGTTACGTATTTACCTTACGTTAAACCAAACGCAACATTGCAATCAATAAACAGTTGGGACCACGCTATTTGCCCGTATCTGTAAGAGGTATCTTTATTGCATTGAAATACGTCTGACTTTCCTATTTTAGGTATTTATTACGGTTGCGTTAACTAAATAAAAAGTTACACCAACATAGAAAATACAGTGTTTCTTTAACGCAAAACAAATACGTAAAATACCAATTAGTATATTTTGACTAAAGTAAGTAATCCTATTCGCAAACGTATTCACGTATACGCGATACGAATACGTATACACACAGATATTTTTATTCTAATATTTGTCTACTGCGTCGGTGTGTCTTTCAAGGTTAACGTATCCGTACAGCAATACAAAAAATAAAAGAAATCAAACGTATTTTTATAAAGATGTATCTATCATATGGATAAACAGCTTTGTCATGACTGTAATGTGTATATTAGAAAGATACGTTAACTTTGACTGAACTAGTAAATCCAATGTTGTGTAAAGTTTAACGTAGGACAAATACATAAAATAGTGATCGAGAAACAAATCTTTAGCCTAAACTAAAAGAATTAAAATCTTTTGTATTTGTAAACATATTCTCAATAGCGTTAGGCATACGAAATACGGATACAGATAAACAGCCTAGTGCTAAGTGTCTACTTTTCTATTAAATACCTGTGCCTAAGTCTAAAAATATGTCTTAAAAAGCTGAGGTCTTTAAGAAGTTTAGTTTCTGCTCTTTATTTGCATTACTAACAAATTTTGCTTTTTGTTTATTAGTCTAATATAAACTTCACATTTTTGACGAAAAATTATCGTTATTTTGTTATTATGTTAATAATTAATTATTTTGTTAATATATATGTATAAGCTCTAGGTAATCCAACCTATGTCACTAGTTTTAATGTTTTTAATTGAAGGTAACTGATTAACGCTATAATATTTTAACCAAAATTGTGTGTAAGAATAAGCACATTATTATGAGAATTGGAAGCAAAGAGAGTTAATAATTAACCACCCAGTAAGAGAAGAAATAATTACTAATAACAAGTCACAGAATAATTAAATCACTTGTAAAGTTTTTGAAATAATTTAATTTAATACTAGCTTTAACATTTGTACTAAAAGATAACGTTAAAAATAAAAGATATATCGATATGTATATAATAAACAAAATAATCAAATGCTACTTAAAAAAAAATTAATTCTTATTTGAAGATGACAACTTTGTTGTCAAAACATGCATCGTATCAAGTAAAGAAGTTTGGTGTTAGTGGGTGTTTTATTTTCATTTTACATTTGAACACACCAAGAAGATCCAACAAGAAGATCAAAATACTACTTAATATAATTTATGAATAAAAGTAAATTAATATGTAGTAAAAATTAAAATTAAGAAAAAAAAGAACTGGAATAGAGCGCCCAAATTAGAAAAAATCGGTTTTGGTGAGCAAGAACCTCCACCATCCATGGAACGATTTGGTAAAATTCTAATCATCATAGAAATAACCTTTTTTGTAGAGATTGCGATAATAAATTTATATGCTTATATGGCTACCCTAAAATCAAACCGTAAAACCACTTAGCTGTTAAGTTTTCTTGAGAAGTTGACAAAGACGATTTTGAAATTTACAAAAACTCGCCAAAAATTAAGATAAAAAGGAAGAACCAACAGATAGTTAAGCAGTTTTTTCCAACTTAAACCTTCCAATTAACAACACTCCCAGGGAAATACATTTGTGGGTTTCAATTCCGAACAAAAATTGAAAGTGTGTTACAGAAGTTGAGATGAGTGGTTAGAGAGAAAAAAAAGATGTATAATTTAGCGGTAATATTTTATCCTACATTTTATTAAAATTGGTGAAAATGTCAAAAAGCTATTGATGAAATACAAATTGTGAATTTGAACATTAGCACTCTCTAAAACCTAACCGGTGCAATTTGGTATAGAAATGAGTTTTGTTAAATAGCTTCACTTTGTTTTCAAAAATCTTAGATTATTTTATAAGAACATTTTTCTAGGGCATTGTATACACAGTAGTTAAATTTTCCTTGCAAGAAAATATTTACTAATAAATAGATTAATAAGTAGATCATACTTTATCCAATATCTCAAAAACTAGTCAACGTGCTAATAAATTGGCTAAACGTCTTAAAAGTCAGTTCAAGCACAACATTTTTTTCAATAATTTCTATTAATTAATAAACGACAAAACAAAACCGAATAAAACCTTTACATAAAATTTTCTTAAATGTTTCTACTAGAACTAATCTTTTATTTAATTTAATAAGGCTAATAAACCTGAAATTATTTTAACAAACTTTAATTGTCTAACCAACAAGTTTGTTTTTAAGACAATTAATGATTCAGTTATTTTAGAGTTATTTTTTTTTAAATTATGACAGTTTATAAATGTAAAAATTTTAGTTTGTATGGTTGGTATTAACAGGTCGTTAGTAGTTAATAGTCTTTTAACCAACTCATTTGCATGGCTTGGAGTGCATTAATAATCCTCATATGTCAACGAGCAACGAAAAAAGTTTATTAAAGACTGTTATATTAAATAAGTGACAATCTGTTAGTTAAAAAAATGTTTGATTATTAAATTATATGTTAAATCAAACCACAGTAATACGTAACTGAGCCGGACTAATAACAATTTAATCAATATTTTAATAAGCAAAAAAATTGGTCGATTAAAAGTAATTACTTTTGAGCTAAAATATTTTTGATGTGTACAAAATTTAAGTTATTCATTTTTCAATCAGTTAAAAATCTCGGTGTGGTGTTTGACAATAAATAAATAATTCAACGTATAAAGCAAAGTTTTAAGTAGTTATTGAAATTCAAGAATGAATTTCAGTGCAGTAAAGTTGGCTTTTACAATAAAAGGTAGAGATACTTACAAAACTTTGAAGAGTAATATCTATATTTAAAAGCAAAGTGTTGAAATTAATTCCGTTGACCACAACCGCAATTTGTATTATCACACTGCTTTCAGCTCTGAATTTGACACAAATCTTGGTTAGTTAAACATCACTGGATTAAATTATTAATTAGAGCATAAGTTAGTGGGAGATAGTTTGGTGTGTGGTTTAATAACTAGAAAAGTAATTTTTTGGCTTGTGTGCATTCCGAACTTATAAAAACATATAAAAACCCTCATAAAACTTTCTATCCCAAACGACCCTCTTTTCCGGGACTTCAAAGCTCTAGAATTTTACTATTGACTTGGAATATGCATCGAATCAAACAGTAAAAGCTTGGAATTCATATTTATACATCCCGTTCTTTCTGTAAAAATTTTTGTCGCCATCCATGATCGACAAACCTGTTAAATATGAGCGAGTTGCTGAAAGTTATGGTAGCATCAAGGTTCATTTCCAATTTCACAATTGACGCAGTTCTTTCAACTCGACCGATACTTCTATTTGTGGATTGGTCTTTCAAATCTATTTGCTACAGTCTCTTCGTCTGTAATTCCACGGTTCAAATCTGCGCCAGCGATAAATCTCGCTTTATACGGCCTCAGGAGCAGCATAAGACAGTCCTTTCTTTTCACTAGGAATGTCACTGATGTCGAAAATACCCTTATTTAATATTGCACCGTGAACTTATTGAATTTCAAGCGGCTGCATAAAACCGCTAAATAAACCGAATCTCTGTAAGTTACTTATTCTACCGACAAAGGACCGAAATTTCAAAGAGGCACCCCAATCACGTGTGTGTATCAAAGAATGAGTTCCTTTAACAACGAACTAAGTATTTCACTGCATCCTTGCAAGGAAACTCACGTTCGAAGCCGGTCAAGACGCTCACAGCGCAACAAAAAGGAACGCCAAAGCAGATTACAGTACAACTGTGTACGGACTTACAACTACAATAATTATTCCAAAGAAAACTAAGCGGAAGTACAGTTGCGGATGAAAAGATTAAAATATTATCTTAGATGGGCTTTCTTATTTTCTAATTATGACGCAGAATAAGTTGAAGCAATGTTTAGATAACTTGACACATGTTCTCTAACAACGCTTCCTAATTCCTAAAACTTCTTTTTATAAGAAACAAACTAACTATAAGTATATTAGTAAGTATTAAGTCGAGTATTAAGTTAAATGTAGAAAAGTGTATTGTAACTTAACAGTTCTGGGCAAGCAAACTATTTATAAAAAAGGGGTTTCGATTTTATGAAAATATCCTAAAAGAACAAGTACAGTAAATCAATTAAAAATAGTGAAAAAAGATGGAGTTTATCCAATCACAGGAACAATGGAAACAAAATCACTTTAGTCGACTAGTTTCGTTCGTATATTGAACATCCTCAGGACTATAATAATAGACAACTTCTTCAATGGTTTAGACTTACCAAAAAGCGAATTTTATTAAATCATTTGAACTTGAAAAATGTCTGAAACAATAATACCGGACATATCCTGGTGATGGCAAGGATATACCAATATGTCCGGTATTATTGTTTCTGACATTTTTCAAGTTCAAATGATTTAATAAAATTCGCTTTTTGGTAAGTCTAAACCATTGAAAGAGGGATGTTTTGTAATTGTCTATTATTGTAGTCCTGAAGATGTTCAATATACGAACGAAACTAGTCGACTAAAGTGATTTTGTTTCCATTGTTCCTGTGATTGGATAAACCCACATCTTTTTTCAAAAATCGTCAAGGAAGTAATTCTGCATAAAATTTAATTAAAGATAGTACAATTCTAGTTACATAAAGGTCTTAAGTTTTGTTTATTACTTATACTACTTTATTAATTTTATAATCGCAATTTTTAGAGATATTGTAATTTTTCTATCATGGTTGAAAATTTAGCAAGTTGCTCCACGGTAGCAGTACTTACTCACCAAAACTAATTTCTGTAATTAAGGAGTCTTTGTCTGTTTCTTTTAAATTTAATAAAAAAATAAAAAATATTTACCACTATTAAAATATATAAATCGGTCTAGTTAGGTGCAATGCATTAGGTGCAAAATAAGCTACACTGAAGATAAGACAACAACCCCAAAACCGGTGTACAAATTTCTGGTGCTGTGTTTAGTTTAAATGCTTTTGCATTACAAATAACAAATTCTAAAAATATTAAATTTAATTTTAAAATAAACTACCACTACCAATTAGCCCCAATCTCTCTGATTTTGTTGTTTCAGTTAAAATAATTTAAATAACCTTTAATGTATTTACGTTTTTTTGCAAATGTAAATAATAGAATACAGGCGCGTATTTAAATTTTAAAATAAAAGTTATAAAAAGTCTAACTTAAAAGACGCATTCCTCACTTTTCGAGTTGTGTTTGAGCTGTGAAGATGTCCCATCTGAGCGGCTCTCCGAGTGCAACTCTGCCCCGTTCGCCATCGCCGACGCCGAAGCGCCCCAGGAAATCAGGTGAGTCCTTTCCAATTTTAAACCGTTCGCGGTCCCCACGCTCTCCTACAAAAACCAGGTCAGTCAGCCCCTCACGCTCTTCAAGCACAATGTCTCAAACACCTTCCGATTTTAAATACACCATCCGCAATATTCCCAACGAAATTGCAACCCAAAAAAAATTCCATTCCTTCTTAATCTCCACGATGCTCTTCAAAAATCTAATCACCCTCAAAGTCAACCACAACAGTTATCACCTCAGCCCCCATTCCTTCCTACATGCAAAACAACATTCGCGCCGCCCTCAACGACAAAGCCATTTCAATCGACCCCATCAACAAAAAATCAAACCCCAATTCTTCCCCCAAGGCCCCCATGTTCTCCGTTGTCATCAAAAACGTTGAACTAGACATTTCTGAACGCGACATTATGAACGCAAACACCCATCTTTCATTCCACAAACTCTTCCGAATCATCTCAAGAAAAACCAATCGCCCCACATCTTATATCCGTGTCGTTTCTGACTCCAAAACCACCATCGATATCCTTCTTTCAAAAGGAATCGAAGTTTTCCACCGCGTCTATCAATGTGAAGTCTCACACCCACCACCCCCAACCCCCGTTCAGTGCTCCAAATGTTTCAAAATTGGACACACTCCCATTGATTGCCCAAACAAACCCATTTGCCCCAAATGCCCCGGCTCTCATCACCCCAGCAAGTGCCCTGCCACTGACCCAATCTGCCCCTTCTGTAAAGGCCCCCATCCTGCATGGTCCAGGCAATGCCCCACTCTCAAAGAGACCCCCATTCCTGACAAGGAAAAAATTCCATATCTTGAGACAGTTATTCTCGACCCCCCCTCAGAATTTTCCGACATCGAAATCTCAGATGAAAACGATGATCAAAACCCCCCTGTCGACCCCAACCCCATTCAAACTGCCCTCCGCCAAATTGTCGCATTTTTCGCGAAAATTCTCTTCGATATCTTCCCACATGACAAAACCCGCATGCAACAAGTCCTAGAAAAAGCTTCTCGCGCCGCCTTCGCAATCTCCACCAAAATCTCTCATTCCGGTCATCGAATCCACTTCACCTTTAGTTAGAAATGGCTAATTTAAATTTTGGTTGTATAAATGTTTGCGGCATCCGCCGCAAACTTTCCCTCGTCAAAAACCTCATCTTCACAGACAATCTCTTCTTCTTAGCCCTATCCGAAACAAAAACAAACAACCCAATCAAAATTCCCCGATTTATTTCTTATCAAAACATCTCTCAAAACCCACATTCCTACGGAGTTTCTCTTTTACTTTCTAATTCTTTCGCCTCTTCACCTCATCCCCTCCCACCCCACCTCTCACACCTTGAAGTCATCGCAGCTAACTTATTCATCAATAATCTTAACATTGTCATTTTCTCTTATTACAATCCACCCCAATCTACAATTTCTCGCGACCTAATTAATTATGTCTCTAATTTCCCCCACTCCATACTTCTTGGTGACTTTAACGCACGACACACAGACTTTGGTGACACAACGACAAACCGTAACGGACGACTCCTAACTAGACTAATTACCCAATTTCCAATCAGCCGCCTTCATAACACCACCCCCACTTTTGTCAATTACAACGGATGCTCCATTCCCGATCATATTATTGTTTCAGAACGCCTCCTGCCACATATCAACACTCATTGCACCATTGGAACAACAGTCACATCGGACCACCTGCCGCTTTGCTCCAATTTCACATTCGCCACCCCCCCACCCCCAGAACAACCCCGAACAATCTTCGACTTCCAAAAAGCAGACTGGCAAAAATTCCAAAATCACATCATCTCCCACCTTCCCAACTTCGCCGCCACCATCAACCCCCAGGACATCGACGAACAAATTCGGACCTTCACAAACCTAATCACCGACGCCCGTGACGCCTCAATTCCAAAAATCACCATCCAAAAATTTCGGCCAAAAATCCCTGCTCACATTCTCAACCTAATTAAAGAAAAACGAAAAATTTTCCGAAGATTCATCCAAACCCGAGATCCGCTTCTAAAATCACTATTCAACAGACTCAATGCCCAAATACGAAGAGACATCAACAGTTACAAAGAACAACAATGGATCAAGACTTGTCAAGAACTCGACTACAGAGAAGGTAAGAAATATTGGGACAAATTTAAATTATTAACAGGCCAAAAATCTACCCCCCACTCCCACCTTCACATTAATAACACTGTTTTTTCACACCCGCGAGACAAAGCCAATCTTTTTGCTCAATCTCTTCAAGAAATCCACCAAATTCCCCACGAACCCCATTTCGACAACCCCTTTTATTATCTTACAACCGACAAAATTAACGATTTTCGACGCCAACCCCCTGACCCCCACCCACCTGCTCCACTTAATGATCAATTTCTCACTTTCGAAGTCTCTCCTGCAGAAATCAAACCCATTATCTCTAAACTAAAAAACACAAAAGCCCCTGGCCCCGACACCATCAAGCCCCAACTCCTAAAACACCTACCAGATGTCGCCATTAACGCTCTCGTTATCATTTACAACAACTGTCTTAATTCACTCTACTTTCCAATTGCATGGAAACATGCTCACACCATTATGATTCTCAAACCAAACAAAGATCTCACTAACCCCCTTTCATATCGCCCCATTTCACTCTTAAATATCACTGGCAAAATCCTCGAAAAAATTCTCAACAACCGCTTTCGCGAAGTTCTCGAATCTAATAATCTTCTTCCACCCCAACAATTTGGCTTTCGCCCCCAATCCTCAACAATCAACCCCCTTTTCGAATTTCACACTGATTCTTCTCGCTTTGCCAACCTTGGAGAGTGTACAATCGGTGTCTTTTTAGATATCGAGCGTGCATTTGACAAGGTCTGGCACGAAGGCCTAATTCAAAAATTAATCGACATGCAAATCAACTCCCGCTTTGTCCGCCTAATTACTTCTTTTCTTACAAACCGTTCCTGCAGTGTCAAAATTCAAAATTCCATTTCAAACCCCATCCAAATTCACGCCGGAGTCCCTCAGGGCTCCATTCTTTCCCCCTTATTGTACATTGTATACTGCAGAGATTTTCCAATTTCAGATCACCCCAGGACCAAGACAAGACTCTTCGCCGACGACACCGCCATTTGGACTTCTCACAAATCCCCAGTCTCCGCTGCCGAACAAATCCAACGAGAACTTGAGCGCATCGAAACATGGACAAACAAATGGAGAATCAAACCCAATCCCCTAAAATCCCAATCAATCACCATGTCCTATCCTCAAAATCGCCGAGCCAGAACCCCCATTCAACTTTCTCTCAATAACCAACAAATTCCCCACAATCAAACAATTAAATATCTTGGAATCACCTTTTCAAACACTTGCTCCCTCATGCCCGACATACAAACTACCCTCAAAAAAATCCGCAATAGAGCCAATCTTCTCTACCATATCCGCGGCCGTTTTCACGGCTGCAACCCCCAAACTCTTCTTTTCACCTACAATTCATTTATTCGCCCCATCATCGACTACCGTGCCCCAATTTACTCTACCCTCCCTCCCTACCAACTTCAAAAAATTGCCGCCACCGAACGCCGTATCTTCAGAAAAATCTTCCACCTTCATTATCGATTTGCTTCCAACCAACTTCACGCTCAAACAAATACCACCCCCATCACCGAAAGACTTATCAAACTCCAAAAATCCTTTGTCAACCGAACTCTTAACAATAACAACCAAATTGCCATACAAACCCTTCACACTTCATTCAAACTCCCAACCAGAAACAACCGCCTTCTAAATCGAATTCCTAAAATTCCTAAACGCAAATTTCGACACCCTCCAACCGCCATTCTCGCCACCACCTACGACACGCTCCCACCGGAACTTCAACAACTCGTGGACGAAACACCTCTTTCGATGCGCTGAAAACCAACTCTTCAATTCCCGGACCGACGAACTTTACTCGACTTTTCCATCACCCGTTATTTTCATGGACTCACCACCCACCCCTAGACCCCCCCCCTGGACACCCCGCGCGCCTCCAATTATTTCTCTTAGTTCTAATTTAGTTTTAAGATCCCCTTTTTTCCTTTAAATTCATTATTGTAATTCCCCTCCAAAAATAAAATATCTTAAGTCACCCATGTTAGTTAGATTAAGCCTACAAATGTTAAATAAAATATCTTAAGTCTCAAAACGCTGAAAAGGCCTTAAGCCTCAGCAGCGGCCATGTTTGCATTAAAATAATTGTCATAGTTTTAAGAAAATTTGTAAACATATTTGAAAAAATAAATGATTTTTGACTTGACTTGAGACGCATTCCTTAAAAACTAATAAGATGAATTCTTTTAATATTTTGTTTAACTTTCTAAAGAATTTGAGTAACATTTCTTGTAATTTTTTAATTTTTAGTAGGTTTAGAAAAGTTTTTATGTTAAACGAGTTTTTGTTTAGATTTGTTTCAGTAATATTTAATACTAAACAATAGAAATGCTTAGTTTAGAATTGCCAGTTTTGTGAAACTCTATTCAAGTACTAGAACTTTTGTATTTTAGCATATTACTTAAGCAAAAGATAAATTTACAATTTTAATAAAAGTTTTAATTTGAAATTTCTCAAAACTAGAATTTTGAATATAAAGCATTATAATTTTCCAGCTAACCTTTTCAAGAGCAATGCAAAAACGAGCACGGTTCTGAATTTGAAAAGCTTTTGTCATGCTAATTGATATTTGTGTCGAAATTCTCTCCCCAAGTTTCATAAGGTACAAAGATCACTATTTTTCTGCTGGGCTCATTTATGACACAGAAATATTATTTCAATTTTCCGGCAAGAAATAAGCGTATTTAGATGAGAATAGAAGTTTTTTTAAATTATGCTTTGTCAAATATTCCGCATTTGGTCGAATTACTGCTGAATAATATTTGTTTTTTCATGTTCTTGCAAATAGCTAGAACTCGCAAAACTTTCTTCTTATTGAAAAAGTTCGATTTTTTTAGAATACAATTTGCATTACTAACTGATCGTGAAAGTTAAAATTTAATAACTAGAGAACTTTTTTAAAATATGCGTTTTTTGTGGCGAACGTCATGGAAATGAGGAACAAAATAGTAAGATTGATTTAATATAAGAGCGAGTCGAGTAATTCTCGTTGAATTGATTGAGAGCAATTGCATTACTTTCCAGAATTTGTTAAAACTATCCGTCTTAAGAATACGCTGCTATGCGTATTCTACAGAGCGTTCTAACTGCAACAGATTTCGATAGCTATTTATACAAATTTAAATTTGTTTACGATGTCAGTCTGACAAAACATCAATATACATCGCTAAAAGTGCCTTTTTATTCAAATATTGTTTAATTTAATATTATCTTTTAAAAAAAATAACTTTCACGCTTTTTATAAGCCAGATTTTTATTTAAAAAAATTGCTTTGTAGCGCAGAAAATTATTGTGTTTTCTAAATATGAACTAGTTATGTACAACACCAAAATTTACTGATCGAGTTGGCAATAAATTTAGTGGAATTTATTTTCATGTTGTCGGCTTGTTAAGGCTACTTATACAAGTTTTGTTTTACACCAGTCAAGAAAATACAAAATAAATATTTATAATTAGTCACTTTTTAACAATAATGATTTTATTAAATAATATAATAAAAAGTAATAAAAATAAAAAATCAGAAACCAAATTTATAGAAAAGATTCGAAGTATATAATTATTTTTAATCTATAAATTAACTTGCAGTTTTAGGTTATCAAATACACGTTATTGAAAGTTAATAGGTAGTAAAACTTGTTTGCAATGAGAGCTCCCTCACAAATTTTCAGAGTTTTGCTTCATTCGAACGCGAATAACATAAACTACTTAAAAGATCTTACAAAACCCAGTTGCAGTGTTTAAACTTGATAAATCTAGAAACAGTTCTTCAGTAAGTTTGTAGAAATTGGTTGTATTTTTAATTCAAGGAATATTGCCAACCATTAATTTTGTACTAGAGTCCACTTACGTCATTACAATAAAAGTGTCATGTATAATTCTAAAACCATTTTAAACAAAACTTTAGCAACAACTAATAAAAATTTAATAATCAAATCTATAAAATGCAAATTTTAATTTGAAGTTTGGTCAAATAGTCAATTTTATGTGACACTTTAATGCTGCTAACCCAATCAGTTCTTGTTGAACACGCTGTATTTTACAGTTCCTGAAACAATTTTTGGTGTGTGTATTTTTGCCCCTGCCTTAAGCATTAGAATATCTTTATACTGTTGACATACTTGATACAAGACATGTATCAAGAATTCACTGCTAAACCTAGAAAAGTTTATACAAGGTAATTTTTTGAAAACAAAATTTCCTCGGGAACAATTTTGATTTAAAAAAACGAGACAAGTCAATTTTTATTGCCAAGCGGGCATGTTTTTGTGGGAAAGTTACGTTAATCCTATCACCCTTTGAGCGTAAGACAGAGCACATCTAGAATTTAAATAGGAAATGTGGGTCAAATAATGCTTCATTCTGAAAGTGTCTTCACAAAAACAAAGTATTTATTTAAAAAAACGCCTTGATTTTTATGTCAGTAATGTCAACTTCGGTTTAGAGAGATGTGATTTGTGCAATCCCTTACCTATTTTCCCCCATAAACTCACTTTAAAATAATTTTAATAAGGACACTTCATTTTTAGATTGTTATTATTTAAAGCAGAATTTGTCAGAGCAGGTTAAGGGTGGTTTCATAGAGGTAAAATAGGTAAGTGATTGCACAATTACATCCTAAACTTAACATCATTGGCATAAAAATCACACTGTTGTTTCAAAAAATAGTTTGTTTTAAAAATACTCATTGCCGATAAAAATAATCATTTTCAAAAAGAAATTTCAAAGAAAACAAAAATAAAAGTAAATCAGCAGTAAGAGTGTTTAAAAACCTTCAAAATGCGATAATACTTGATCCAGTTTTTCTAGTTAAATTTTAAGGTTTCTCTGTTTTGTTGTTAAGAGGGTTATAATATTAATTTGACTTTACGACAAAAACGTGTCTTTTTGAAAATTAAAATCTACCTGTTTCAATTTTTTTTAACCGAAATTGTTAGCGAAAAAATTAAAGTTGAATGTTTTCAAAAAAAACACTCTGTATAATCTGTTCTAATAGAGAATATGTAGTTTATAAGAAACAGACTTTGAGGCAGTTTTCTAAACTATTGAAAAAAAATTGAATTTTTTAAACATTTTTTATGTTCCACGACGTAGCTTTCTTCATGACTATGCATTGTTTCTTAACTCGCTTCAAAGTTACCTTTTATACTTTAACAAAATAAATGTATCCAAATTTAATAAAAGCAAAGTTTTTCAAAAATTAAAAAAAAGTACATTTACTCTATTCCATTCTTCTTTCTTAACATTACCTGGAGTGTTAAATAAACTAAAAAATCTACTCAATAACATCAAGTCAGATGAGAAATAAAACTGAATTTTAATGCCACTTTTAAAATGACAACATTGTTATCGAAACACGCGTTATCTTGAAGAAAGTATTTGGTGTTATGAAGTAGATTTTTCGGATTTTTTTGCAGTACTAGTTATCCTATGGTTCACTTTATTCCAAATAATAAGAAATAAACGTTCTTTCAAACTGAAAATTTGCTGCAACAACTTAAACACACTGTTATAATGGCGCTTAAAACGTTACAGAACTTGTCTAATTTAATTGCAAAATGTAAGAGGTATCAATAACACATTAACTTATTTGTTAGACTGTGATTTGCCATGTTTTAGTGCATAAATCTCCTGTTTAAAAATCTTATAATTTTTAGCAGCATTTACTTTTTTACAGTAATTACAACACCATTTCAAAAAAATTAAAATAGTAGTGTTTGAATTTTAAACATGCATTTAACTAAGACAGTATTAAATTAACTGTATAAAACAGGTCCATTTATTTATTTATTTATTTGGATATTGGTTCTTTTAGCATGCAGGTACAGAACTATTGTTGTGTTCTATGTATCTTTTTTTTTCCTCAATTTTTTTTGTGATAAAAAGCTTAGCTAATTTGTAATTACTATAAGCTTTACTATAATTATTATTATTACTATAATCTATTTTTTTAAGTTTTTAGTTTTACGTTTTCGGTGTAATTTTAATGACTAGCGTGCGTTTGGTTTTTTTTGTGTTGTGCATTATTGCGTCCTCGTTTTTTATTTAAAATTACTACAAATTAATATTTCTGACCAATTTTAAACAATATTTTTTTATTTATTACTTTATAACTCATACAGTACATAAAATGTACATTGAAATGATTAAGTACTTTCTCCTAGAAAAAATTTTTTTTGCTAGTCGTACTAAAACATCTACGTTCACCAATAACAATGTATTTCCTTCTATTCCATGTTTTATTTACTTTGTCCAATTTTACCTAAGCATATAGTTCTCCAAGTAATATTCTATCGGGCCGGCAGTAAGCCCTTAAAAACATAGTTTGTCTGGTATTGAGACGTTCAATGCATAAATTAAGTGAGAATTTATTTTCAATTATTTTCTTTGTGAATAATGGCTACATGTAGAAGTTTGATAAGGTACGTTGTATGTTACGAGTTGCAATAAACTTACACTTCAGTTAATTCAATTATCTGCTTTAACTTTGTTTCTGGAAGTATTTGACAGTACACCGTACGCTGTGCCATGAACTTGTGTAGACATAAATGGAATATTCAGGTACTTTCAGAGTATAACAGACATCCACTTACTGGCTTTTTCGTCCGCTTGGTTGCACTAAAAATTTATATAAAATAGGGTTTTTTTCTGATTAATTTATATTCCCGTTGCAGAGCTTGCAATAAATCAAACTCAGGATAATTGATGTTGTAAAATTTATTTTTGTCGGGAAAAATGAAAATAATATTTTATTGGCCAGACCCGGCTAGATAATCTCTGCTAGATTTGACTCGATAGCTCTTACTTAAAAATTCATCTATCCTTGGCGTTAAATTTATCTTTTCAATGCTGATTCGATTGGCGTACGTGGCTGCAGATTGATTCCCTTTGATAGGATCCGAGGGAAATTGAAAATTGATACCTCAATAAGGATTTAATTTTATTAAAGTATTAAGTCGTTTATAAGCGGAAACTTAAATGATTTTTCAGAAAATTACGAATTCCGACCTCTGCTTGTAAACGATTCCCGAAAACATTTTTCACGTTTTTTAATAAATCTGCCAATAAATCTTGAACCTGTTGACGATAGTGGATTATTATAACGAATTGATTTTATGTACAAAACGCTTTGTGCACTAAACAAATGAATTGAATTTATAGCCTAAATAAACGATTCGACGAAAATTGAAAATTTTAATTAATCGTTATCTGATACAGAACCACGAAAGTTATTTAATCCGTTACGCCGCCCTGTTCTGAAGTTCAAACCTGGGATAACTTTACAGGAATTACGCAACACATTGGTAGGTTACCAGAGTTGTCTTATTACACAGTCAGTCAATGTCATGTGAGTAAACTTGGGAAGTAATAAGATGGTGAGTGAAGTGCGGAACATATTCTCCAGACGTATTATAATTCTACTACTTCAACATTGTAATAACGATATTGACGCCGGCTGAGCGCTATCTGTAAAGATTATGTATTGGAAATCCATTTTCAGTTAATCTCAAAATAAAACCAAACTGTGGAATCCCGACTTGCACTATATTCTGTGAAAGCTACAACATCTCCAACGTATATAAAATCAAACATCAAGCAATCGCTGAAGTTTGATGTTTGAAGTATTTACCAAATGTCCAATTTTTCTTGTAGTGGCACCGTTATTGCATTTTAAACAGCATTACAATTCCCAAATTGCAAACGCAAAAATGTTGATATTTTCGACAAGTTTGTTTCTGATGTGGCACTAATTGCAGCTGTAATAGCTACAATATTGAAACATGTTTATTTTTCAAATTGAAATTTGTGTAACCAAATTTACGCTTTTTGGATTAGAGAAAGCATAACATGAATTTACGTCGGTCGTAACGGATTATTTTTTCACGGAAATGTTGTATTGGAAATGTGAGGGCCCGCATGACCATTTTTGAAAGCAAATCTTGATTACGTAATAATGGATCAATACTTAACATGCTTATTTCAACTTCAAATATTACAATTAGATTTTTATACATAGTGTTTGTTTTGTAACCCGGCGCATCCACCATTTGTGTACATGTAAACAACCATTATTTCTTTATTTAAAGATTAAAAAGCAACAAAACTGTAAATAAAAATATACAAAATGCTTAAAATTTGTGCAGCACAATTATATTTATTTAAAAAAAAATATAACAATTAAATTCTTTATACAAAGTGATTTATTGCTACTAATGTGTAACCCAGCGCATCCGCCATTTGTACACATGTAGAATTGTTTACCGTGAGAACAATAATTTGCTGAATTAGAGTAAGCTGTGACTTGTCATATTTTTGATAGTTTTACACGATCAGTCAAAGGATGCAAAACCAACTCTAATTTAATATATTCTCATTCACATTGCATTTATTTTAAATATATCGTAATGAAACATAATAATACCTATAAATGTCTATTTATTAATTTTTTTTATTTCTTTTACAAGCTCTTTTTATAATTTTCAAGCAAATATTAAAAGATAATATTCTTCGTTATAAGAAATCTACATACCTTTCAACTTGTTCTATAAAATAATTAATGTTGGTAGATTTTAAAATACACGATGTAAAAAAACACTGGTATCATACATTGTGTATTTAAAAAATTACAAAATGTTTGTTGAGAAAAATATTCTACAACGTGTCATTCAATAACCACCAACATTTATATAAGACAAATTTTGCTATTTAAAAACAACAAGGATTATCACCTGGTAGAATTTGTACTACAATTTTAAAAACACCGTCTATTTAATGAAAAGTACCACACAAAAAATTTTTGCTAGTTGATCTGTTAAACAGTTACACAGCATAAAAAATATCTGTTTTATTGATAAATTGGCTAATAATACGAAACTAAAAAAGCTTTTAAACTAATGCAAAAACAAAGACAAAAGAAATATAACATAACGTTAAGAGAAAAGTAAATAAAGCCAAAAAACGAAAAAAAATTGAAAAGAAAAGCGTTTTAAGTTCGGCGTTTAGGTGTGCAGATAACATTCCAAGTTATCAAAATCAAATTAAATAAACTTACTCGCACATAAAAGCCAACACTTTTCTTATTGGGTTGACATTTTTTAATCTTCAAAAAATATGCTAATAAAAAATTATTTTAGTTTGCAAAATAGTAGCAAATTAAAACTATAAATTGTAGCATTTTATTTTTAAATATTGTTAATCTAGGCTTCAAAGTCTTAGAAATGTGGCATTAAAAAATATATGTCTTAATTCAAAAATTTGAATTTGTTATCTACTTATAGAAATAATAGTCAATTCAGTCGTATTGCGTCATTTAACTGTGGCGTTAAAACAGAAGAAAATGTTCAGTAAAATGCATTTATTTAATTTGATTTTAGTAAATTTGAATACTAAAGGATTTATAACACGAATATTGTATTTATAAGTGCAAGTTTGCCTAAATGCTAGCTTTAAAAAAAGAGAAAAAACAATTATCATTATATACAATACTCCTTTGTTATAGTTGTAATAACTTACAGGGTATCAAATAATAATTTAAAAAATAAGAATTAGCGACAAAATGTTAAACAGTTAATTCATTTTGTTTAAATTCATTTTCTGCTCAGTTGTGTAAATGTAAGAAGAAACAAAAAAATTGCGTTTTTTTTTGACTAAATTTTAAAAACAAAAACTACTCAAAAATGCGATATAATGTTACTTATTTTTGGATTCAAAAATGTTGCTTGTTAGATCATTTTTATTTTAGAAATATGTATAATCCAAAAGACAAAAAAATGCTCTTTATTGTTTCTCATGTTAAATATTAATAACTAATTGCTCTAAATTCTGTTACAATTAGTGTTGCCAACCCACTGATGATGATTTCCTCTATATGATAAATCAAAATCCTCTAAATCTAAGCTAAATTCCGCCAAAACATATATCATTTTAAAAGGAACTAAAGTTTGTTTACTTATCAAAAAACCACCAACGTCGCAATTTCGCGTAAAGTACAACCGGCAACATTGCACATTTTTGACATAGGGTGAAAATTGACATTTGTCATCGAGGCATATTTTATGTTAGGTTATATCATAAATAAACGTTAAAATGTGTGGCCTGCCAAAGTGCATTATAAATTATGTTTTTAACTATTAAAACACCCCTTGTCCTTTTTAAACACTCCAATGTGCCCCAATGCCTTTAATAAAATTCGGAAAAAACATAACCTAAAAACTAAAAACAAGCGGGCAAACGACTTTGACAAAGAGGGATTTACAACTCGACCAATCACAATTAAACGAGCACGGGCGCTTCGTTCCATTGGTTTTGCTTTCCCTCAGTCGTGGTGACCAACCTCATAATGTTAAATTACCAAATTTCGAAATTTTATAAATTACCAACTTAAATCAACAGGTGATGGTTTTTTGATAAGTGAACAAACTTTAGAATCACAAATATAGTTTTTTACAACATATTTACATTTTTTAATTTATATCTGATAGATGTATAATAGACCACTTTTTAAATAAGTAATGAATGTAAATTGCACGGTGATTAAAAATTACTGTAACAAAAAATTAACAGTTTAACTTTTTTTAATTTAGAAGGAGTAGTTAAAAATACCCTAGACAATTCCCTACAGAACTTTTTCCTCTAAATATTCCCCTCTTGTTCATAAAATACCCTAAATTTAGGAAAAAATTACTCAAGTTGGCATCAATGGTCACAATAGGTATTAACATCAATAGTATTAACAACACGAAATTTTGACAGATGACGTAGAAGGCGGCGATTATATCTTCAACAGTTTAAAGATAAACTTTAAAGTTAATGTTTTTAACTAGTTATAGTTTTGACTTAATTTAATGTAAAAGAATAATAATCTATAATTAAGCTTGGCATTACTTTTGACAAAATACTATATAATAAAATAGTTTTGTATTTTCTAAAAGTAATTTAAGCTTAAAAATTACAAAAGAAGTTGAACCATATTATATGATAAAATAAAACTTTCGTATTATACTGTTACTTGATTCTTATGAATAGTAGCTACTATAACATTCAAGCATAGCTAATTAGACTTGTTCTCTTTAGTAACCTAAGAAGAAAACGTTAGCGGTTTAACAAAAAACCAAATAAGGGAAAATAATTACATAATAATTAAAACAAGCAAACAACTTTTACCTAAGGGTATAAGTTTATAACCGTTAAATCTCATAATAGTTAAAAAGTAAAAATCTCTAAAGAAATGTAGTTAAATCACGTTTTAGTACAGTTGGGAAGTCTCGTTTTTAGCCGTTTGAATCTTAATCAAGTCGTAATGTTGTAGTGCGTCTAGTTTAATCTTAATTGTTCAATAAAATGAGAAACGCTTTGGTTGTAATTTTTGTGATGGTTTAAAGGTTTAAAGTGATTTGCTTGAATTGTGTTTTGGATGCCATAATATAGTTTTTGACGAGGCATTCATAAAATGTATTAATTAAGAAAAAGTGATGATAATTAGGAAGTTGGTCTTTATTAGGAGTTCGTGAAGTTTAATTGAAGCGGAAAGCATAACGAAACAGCTTTGTGTCATTATTAAACCTCGACTGCAGCAGGGAAAGTTAAAGAGCAATCCTTCATGGTTGTCCGTTTGATTTCACAGTATTGGATTGGTCGAAAACGAGGATAATGGTCTTAAAGGATCCCTTACCTTATCTATGAATAGAAGGGAAAACGAGCAACTTGAAAATGCACCACAAATTTCGACGTATTCACGCTTCGGTTGGCGACCAAGTCGCCATGAATATAATTTGTTATTATAACTGAAATAAGTGCTGTCGAAAGGCTTTAGATCTATACTTCGTTATACTTTTTCGTAACAAGCTCGTTATGCTGTTGTAAACTTATTTTTCCATTGAGTGATTCAATTATTGCTCCAATCAACAAAACATGTTCTTTCGGAAGTTTTATTGATTACATCGCGCCATTCGATATATAACAAAGAAACATCTATAAAAAGACAAATGACAAGCCGTAAAAATGGCGGCCCAACAAAACGCCGCCTGAAAATTGGCTGTCAATGCAACCGATTACTGAATAACAAACAAAATGTCAGTAGTTTATTACAGACGTTTATGTACGGTTTTTATTTACTGCCAGTCATTTATAACAAGTGAAGAAGCGTCTTTTCACCGAGAAAAATCTCGATTTTTCTTTGAGATGTCAAAAGTATAAACTGTCACATTCGATGATGTATGTCTCCATTTATCCCCCGGACATTGCATCTTGCTTCCAAAACTCTAATTATGATTTTTATAAACCACAGAGTAAAAAATGTTTGTTAATTTTACTCCTTTTTAACAAATAATTTGTAAAAATTTTGTTGATTTGCCTAATTTTTAAAGTGTTTTTTTTTAATTGCCATTGTATTTGACTCGACAGTTTTCGTTTTTTTTACTTGGCAGGCGATTTCAACAGTAAAATTAGTGTAAAAACAACACAGAAAATGTAATAAGAAGACATGGAAAAACAGTGAAAAATAACATTTAAAAATGAAATTACTGTGCACTTTAACAATTTAATGGTAGCCAATACTTTTTACGAGCACAAAAACATCTAAAAATGCACGAGAATAAAAAATAGCAAAAGAAAAGCATGAAATTAAATAAGTAGTATTAAGTGTAGTAACAAAAACTTATACAGACACAGGCAAGCAGAGAAGAATCGAAAAAAAGTAAAGACAAACTTAAGGACAAGTTAAATAAAGCAAATTATAAATATAAAAATTTAAAAACAAAGAAAAACAATTAGATAGGAAAAAACGAAAAAAAAAACAGAGATCCAAAAAATTGTTGTAACAATAGAATGGTTGACTAAAGCACTTAAAAACAAAAGAAACTAAAAGTCTTTAGTTTACAATAAAACAACAGCGACAGTGATTAAGAAAATAAAAAATAAACAAACCAAAACATTCTTTAATGTATAACAGAACATAAACAGAAAAAGTATCTGAAGAATAAGAGGTAAAGCAAGTAGAACACAAAAAAAGTGGTATCAGAAATTGCACAAACTATCAAGAAATAACTTTGATATGTGCACTATTCAAAATCTACAAACGTGTATTAAGAAAAATTAAGAACAATTAAAGGGTACAGGAATAGAAAGAGGAATGTCCAAAAATTTCTTTTTTTACAGAGATGGGACTCCTAACGTTTTTCATAAATACGGCAGATTTTTTTATTTGATATATTTTTTGAGTAGACTTAGAAGTCTTGACAGTCATTGTTTTAACTGTTTTTTGTCAGTATTGATTTTAATATTGGTGAAAAAACGATAGAAATTCCAATTCTATAAGAAATCGAATTTATTGACATTCTTCTTTTTATTACTGTACCGTTCACTTATTGAACAAACAATAAGTCTAATCTGGGTGGAAGCCCAGAGTAGTTATCGAAAACAAAAAAGTGTTCAGAACCTTAATTTTACCGTCAAACCATTACTCAATAAAACATTTAAACATGGCATTTATAGATCTTAAAACAACAATTAATAATGTAGCAAAAAACAAAGTATAGAACATTATACAAAGTAGAATATTCGACGCAAGAAACTATGCTTTTAGTAATAACTAAGCTTCGGTGCAAAAGAGACTTGCTTAAACGAACAGGTAATTAACCGGTTTAATCCAGCGGGCTGCATGTTATACATTCTACACCAGTTGATCAGTAGATCAGTTGAATGAATAACATGCAGCCCGCTGGATTAGACCAGTTAATTACCTCGTCGTTTAAGCAAGACTTTTTAGCACCGAAGCATAGTAATAACATCACATCCAAAAAATTTGTGACAGAAAAAAATGACAAAAGAGTGAGTAAGTGTTGTTAATTATAATTATAAAAATTTATTATAGAAACTAAAATCACGATCATAAAATATATTATAAAAAATATTAGAATAATTTTATAAATTTTCACAAATTATCAATATTAGTTATCTTGCGTAGAAATGATTATTCTTGTAAAGGTCTAATCTTATTTTATTATTTGTAATTTTAATATAATTAATGTTTTTTTGTTTATTTGTTTTTATTTAAAAAAAATGTTACTTACACTATAACGCAGTACGGGCGTTATAGAAATAATGACGCTTCCGGTCAACGTATCGTACTTTTCTCGGGCTTTCAGCCTTCGGTCTAAAACACAGTGTTCATTTTTCTACTAAGAGTTTTTTTGTTAATTTTACTTCTATTTGGCGTTATAAAGTTAGTGAGTTAGTTAATTCACAATTAACTTTTCCTTTGTTTTAAATAAAAAAAATTTGATTGTACAAAGGATATCTTATGTGATTTTTACGATTTTCTATTTTAAATCTAGTGGGTATCTTTAAGAAATAAAAATTTGAAAAAACTTAATATAAAAAGAACAAAATATATAAAAAAATACTTCTGTATTACCAGTGTACGTCATATTTTAAAACATAATTTTCGTTTATTATACGATAGGCTGTGATGCAAATTGTCGATCTAAAAAAGGTTTAAAACTCTCCATAGTTTATAATAAAGAAATAAAGAAAAAGAGGGAGACCGAAAAAGAGATGGTTGGAGATGGTAAAAGACGATCTAAAGGGAGTGGAGTCCGGGACTGGATGGAAGGGAGCAAGAACAGAAAAAACTGGAGAAAAATTATCGAAAAAATTGAAGCCATGGGCCCGAGGGCCTGAAAAGCTATTGTATATATATAGTTTATAATAATTGTTGTAGCCAAGGTCTTAATGCTATTTTTGATACAGATCTACTTCCAAACGATGTTGAAGCTAATTCCGAATTGTGCCAATTGATGTAAACTAAAAAACTCTTTGAAATAAAAGAGAAAAAAATCTAGCGCCTTGCAAAGTTTACGTCTTTTATTAAAACGCAAAAAATGTTTAAAATAACAATAACATTGTGTTTAATATAAATTTACCATACAAAAAAATTCTGCAAAAAAGAGTAATTTATCTCAGAGCTCAGAGGTGGTGTAAAAGGCAATGCATTGAATGGTTTTTCATTTTATTGTTTGTTTAAAATTACGAAAAAGATTGTACATACAGTCTTATGCACAATTTGAAAATAAACATTTGTATTTTCAATTCTTAATCCAACAGATGTCTATATAATCGAAAAGAAAATATTTGAGAAAAACCACTCTTCGTCATTTTTGACTACGAATATCTCGCCATGCGGGCATGATATCTACATATGTAGACTTTAATATGTTTATTAAAACATTAAAATGAAACGACACACAAAAATCTCTCTTTCAAAACATTTCCGGCGGGCTGACAAATTTTTGATATATAACGTCTGCACTATCATACAATTCTAAAGTTGTTTTTTTTTATAGTCAATTGTTAAAGTTCCGCTAGGTTGGTACTGCTATTCGTTAATGACAAATGGTAACTTCGCCATGTTATGTTGCTGGCACTAAATGTCAGTGGCATTGCATTTGTGTCAATAAATGTTTGTGACTAGTTTAAGCAGTAAAGATATTTGAATTTAAAACTAAATTTGCTTTACCGATCAGTACTGAATAGTTATTTCTAAAAAAAATGCAGCAGTGCGCATAACCTAAGCACTGACATGGAGAAAATAGAGTTTGTTTTGTTATCAAAAAATCACCAACACCGCAATTTATTTTCAAAATACATCCGGCAACATGACACAACTTTTTAAATAAGATGCAATAAAATATGACACTCGGCTATAAATTAGCAATTTATTTTTTTACTAAGTTGTAACAGTGTGTTATTAACTTCAGTTGTTAATCTAACAAATCTTCAACTTTTTGTATTATAATTTTCTTCTTTTTTTCCAAATCAAAATTTCTACAACTTTCTTGGGCATGACGGAAGCCCAAATTCTGGTCAAAATCTAGTAAATTAATTTTGACAAGCCTAATTTAATAGGTGGTGGTTTTTTAATTAGTAAACAAACAAATTAGTTAAAAAAAGTATAAGGTTGGTCTGTAAGTACAGGTTTTAGAATGGTACAGTATGGTTTTTCAAATTTAACTTTGACAATTGATAAATAAAGCAAACTTTAGCAAAATGTTTTGCACACTAATTATAATCACCGAATTTTCGTAATATCATTTTTTTAAATCGGTAACACCATTCGTGTCGGCATAAATTGTAAACATCAGATTTTGGCATTAACACAAAAACGTGTGTAATGTAAAGCAAAAAAAGTTTGGTATTATTACAAAAACTTGTTGAGTGTGTATATTTTTTTTACAAGTTTTTACAACTATTTATCATTAAAATACTACCAGTACAAAGTGTTAAATTAACTATTAGACTTGTTTCAAACAACGCAACTATTTGTTAATTATGTTAGTAGTTACGTTAATTTTAATTGTTTTTATTAGTTAGATAATCACTTTAGAGTGACTAATTTAACAAATTACTTGGCTATATTTAAGAAAAAAAATATTTTGGATTTCAGTAATAATTAGCATAAATCTGTAGCCCCCAGTTTGTAGCTAAATTAACAAAACCGTTTTTACTGTTCAAAATTGGTATAAAGCAGCTGCATTGAAGTTGCAGATTGTTGCCCGATTACGACTTGGAAGGATTTACAAACTGTAACCGAAAATGTAATTTACTTTGGAAAAGTTGAAATGATTCCGGCAGTTTCCGTTAAAAAACTTTCGCGACTAATCTTTCAAATAAAACCGTCTTGTTGGCTCTTTTTCTCGTACATGTTGTACCTACCTAAATTTAATCACAATCTAAAGATTATCGTCTTCTCGCGTTAAATGACAAAGTCCTTAAAGTAGATATCTCGCAGATATTATCCGACGCTGCTTGACTGTCAAACTCACTTTGTTAAATTGACAGGCGTGGGGAAAAGCGAACGAGGAGAGACGTCATAACAGGCCTCTTGCTCTTATATGCTTTAAGGAAAATGATGACAACGCCGCCGGCGAATAAAGCACTCTCAGACTTAATAATGCACAAAATCATCTTAAAATATTTACTAGATTAAACGGGCGACAAAGACAAACACATGCTAGGGCCTTCCTCAACAAGTTTTTTTTTTAATATTTATTATACAAACCTAACATTGAACCACGACGGAACCAATAAAAATTTACGTCTGCCATAAACTGTAGGCCTTTTCAAATCAATAACGCATGATCTTGAATTCAGGATAATGCAGCACTTTCATACGAGGCTAAAATTTTGATTCGGTTTTTATCCCGGCGGAAATCTCTCTCTATACAAACTAAATAAACACTGGACAAAAGCCTTAATAGCACAGATAAAAAATAAAATATTTTCATTTATACATTTAAAACAATTAATAATACTTTATTCGTATTTTAAATTTTTTATTTATAACTATCTTAAGGTAAAAATAGTATATTTTCTATGTTAAAAGCTCGTTACGTAATTAGATAACTTTATTTTTAGCTCTTTGACTACCTTCTTTTGCTAGACATAAAAGAACTTTTTGATAGCATTTTATCATGTTTCAATAAAATATAAATAAAATTGTTCATGTCTTATTGAATAGTTCAACCGTAAGACATCTTGCTTTGCTTTATGATTTTATTTAAATCATTACGTTTTTTATGCTTCAAGAAATACAAGTAAATTAAAAAAATAAATCAAAAATTGTTTGTTATATAACAAGTAAAAAATGCATTATAACATCAAGTGTTCAAGTAAAAAAACGCTCTAGGGTGCTTTAGAAATATAAGCAATTTGTAAAGTATGTCGTTAGTGCGATCGGTTTCTGCAACAGCCAGCGACAAATCTGTCAGACTCTGAAGGGTCGATAACCCCGAATAAACCGAATTATTTCAGCGATATGAAAAATATGTAGCCGTGAGAACAGCTGATTTGTAATTATGAGGTCAGTAAACAAAACAAAAACGTATTTACTTATTTTTTAACTTGTTTACATATAGGATACTTACAATTCATGGAAAAATAGTTTACTTTAGCCGAGATTTTTTCTCAAAAATGACACTGACAGTGCGTATATATAAAAAAATAGATAATAGTAATTAATAATTTTATATTTTATTAAGATTATATTGAGAAATTTTAATTTATTATGCTTTTGTGTGTCAAGTTTGCTTTAAAATATTGGTGTAATTTAATGTTCGAGCCACGTAGCTAATCATGAAAATGCAAAGCTTATAATTTGAGATAAGAACAATTTATGAAATTTTCCTTGTTATTAGGAAATACCGAATCAAGAGGTTGCTTGTTTAAAATATTTTAATATGATCCAGCACGAAATTACGGAATTTACGAGAAATTAAAAGTTTTACACAATATTGAATTCTTAAGTTATTGTGTTATAACCCTGTAATAAAGTTAACACGAAATTCCGTGAACGTCCAATAAAATCAAGTAATGTATTCTAAATGTTTTTTTTAATCCGCCGTAACGGATGTTGCCAAAAATAGATACTACAAATTCCAGTGATATTATTTTGATATAGGGATAAATTAAATATTTAAAAGTTTTTATCCAGGTAATAAACTAGAAAGAGCAATAAAAAACAATATGTTGAGTTGAAATAAAGAGAGAGTGAAGAATGCGAGTCGGTTTTTATCTTAGCATAATTAATATCGATACAGAAAAAGAAAAAAGCGTTAAAATGAAACACAAAAGTTGGCAAAAAGCTCGAAGGGATGACGAAACTTTAACAAGATATAAACCAGAATCTCTCTCGCTTAGCATTAATGGAAAAAAGCGAGATGTGCTATATGTAGGAAGGCTTTCGAGAAGCAAAGATCAAATTAATTAATCTAAGTCACAAACACAGTCTGCGAAAAAGATAAATCAATCAAGGGAGTAAAAAAGTGTCCGTTGCGGTTTTCACAACTACATAACCTCCCTCTCCTATGTTTTAGTATTGAAGTGTAGGAGTGACGTCCTCTTATCCCGATGGGAATAAAGACTTGCTCAGCAGAATTTATGAAACTGTTTTCAGACGAATTCTCGGCAAATAAACGATTCAACCTCTTTACATCTGCTGAAAATAAACTTAAAAATCCCGAAAAATATTTATTGTTTAATTAATGGCAATTTGTCAGACGAGAAGCTTCGGAATGCAATGTTACTCGGCTATAAATAACTACAAAAGCTTGGGCTTATTGGGAGCATTTTAAGCGCGATAAATAGAAGCTTTCTCTGAGCCGAAATAAAGTAGAAGATTTCAACCGGTTTCAGTTTCAGGATGGCCAAATAATCGCTGAAACTAATCGTATAAATCAAAATTTAATTTTCAAGCCATATACAATTATACAATGTGATAGAGTGGCAGTATCAGCGCTGCTGGGTGGAGAACTGTGGGGTTGTAATCGCATAAAATACTGCTCTAGTGGTGCTGTAATAACCGATATCGGTGCACATCATGACATTCTTTATTACTCCGTGCCTAATATATAATTCACCAATTTTATACTTGTGTTCTATTGGGTGAATATTATGTATGAGCTGTAACGATACACGCTGAAATATGTCACTGATTACAAATAAAATCCGCAAAACTTCGCTATTCTATGGATTACAAAACCGCAATGTTTCGATGCGGTCTTCAAACCGACTATTACACTAAACAAATTTATGCTTTAATCAATAATTAACACCGCCAACAGGGAATTATTTTATTATTTTTTTCTATCAGCCCGGCGCTAAACTCGTTACTCTATTTTTACCTAATTTCATTATGTCCAAAGTAGCCTTTTTCATTAAAAAATTAATGCTACAGCTGCGTAGGGATAGAGCTGCATTCATATTGACGAGACTGCAGTATTTTTATTTTTTAATGTAATCCAGTTTATCAAATTATCTAGTTTGAAACATTAAATAATTGCTTTACATAACTAGTGAGATAAAAGCATCATTACAGTACATTACAGTGTTAGTGTAAACTAAATATTTAAATACAAGTAACATACGACAAGAGACTTAAAAGACTACTACATCTAGCTTATCTAAGAACGAGAAATTATTTTTGCTGGCTGAAAATCAAAAATTACATTTCATTACATCATTAAGTTAGGTAATTAAGTTGCTACATTACTCATTTAGGTAATAAACTGCATTACCTTACTCAAGTAAGTAAAGTAATTTAGTTTTATAGAAGCAGACGTACACTGAGAGAAAAAATTTGCTAAAATACATTCATCAATAAAAAACTTAGCTAATTTGAAAACTTGATATTATAAACAAAAATAATTTGCTAAAAACCAAAATTTAATGTTCTTTCAAAAATAATTTGCTAAGAACAGCAAGTCCTAGTTATCTTAGCTAAATTTTTAATTGATAGACATGTGTATTTTAGGAAATTTTGTTTTTAAGTGTTGATAAGGAATATTTGAGTCATAAAATACTTTGAAAACACCATTATTTTAATAAAAAAGTTCTAGAAATTATTTTTACATACTCCTACATTTGTTTTTTATTTTGGCAAAGATAATTACGTTAGTATATCAGAAAAATCTTTAACTTTCAATGGTCAGTATTAAAAATCTGGAGCTTTTGATTCAGCGTTATCTGTACATTTAATTTAGTTAATGGCAGAGTAGATCTTGCTGCAAAATGAAAACTGCATATGATATATGCGCCTCAAACCAGCAGTGTTTGGTTATTTTCTGCAGCAAAGTCAGTGTGAGAGAGAGCATGTAATAAAAATCCCTATCCGCAATTGTAACATTCAATCTATAGACGTATATTTTATGGTAGCGCAACCGGATTACCGAGAAATATTGTTATTTCCATGTTGGTGCCAGTGCGTATAATATTTGCACTCAATGCTGCCAACTTCTATCCCTCAGAAGCAACGGAAACAGGAAACCGTTTCTTATCCCACTGCAGTCTATAATAGCGAGAAATTGGTGCCAACGTTAAGGAATCTAAAATGGTTGGGTTTTGAGTTAGAGGATATAAATCATAACGTTGTGAATATTTTTAAGCCAGTGACAAATTTATAACGTTTCGGTGCTTGATTTTATTTATTGTAAACTTAACCCGCGCGCCGGGGTAATATCCGTATGAAATATTGGCTCAATCCCGGCCATGGTCGGCACTGATGAAATCTGCAATATTGCGCAGTCAGCATTCATAGCTTTCGCGGAACAACTCCACTTTTATCTATTTTTGGTTCTATTTTTTTAGTTGTCAAATGGACAACTCTGCGGCATGTTAAGCGCCGGCTAGAAACATAGCTTAGTTTTTAACAGATTACAATATTTTAATGTTATTTTGGTAGTCTCACCGAATCTTATTTTGTGAGGAAATACAAACATAGGTATATTTATTAAAAATTGCTAAAAGAAACTAAACAAAAACTGCTTTTTAAACTATTTTAAGTAAATTCTCTTCTAAGTCTTTTGAAAATACAAGTTAAAAATTTTGTCAGACTGCCATTGCAAATTATTCTTGACTAACACGAGAGTACCAGTAATATTTTTCAAAATTATCACAAAAATCAGATTATCACTGACATTATTTTGTACCTATCATTTTGATTACCACCGACTTCCAAAACCTGTTAGAAATTTTCTATACATCTTAATAAACGTTAAGGAATGCTTTTCAATATGTTATAAATTTCTAAGATTATCAAAAAATACCCCAAATAGCTATTTATGTAATAAATAGATTCACTCGTTTTACTCACTCGTAGATAACCTGTAGGACTTGTACATTAAAGACCTAATTATATGCGAAATGTATTCAAAGCTTTATTTTGAAAAAAATAAATAAATAAAAAAAGACTGCAAAACCAATAAAAGAATAAAAATTAATAAAAAAATCATAAATCTAATAAAATAACTTCACTAAGTGTGCATGTTGTTTTCTTAGTTACGGAGAGTTGGTTATTTTATTTGTGAAAAATTTGTCCGATGCAAAATGCAAGCGTGCAGTTCTAAGAGTTCTAATGAGAAAAAAATCATAAATACTGCTGCTGAATAATCACTATTACCAATAAAATCTAGGCCCGTATTTGAAGAAACGTACCGTGCCTTTTGGAAGAGGTGTTCTAGTAAGGATTTCAACAGTGATTTTGTATTTTGACAGTTCTGTAAATAAAGTTACTTTATTTTACTGATACAAAAAGAGGTACTTTATAGACGGAACATTGTGTTACATAAAATAATTTATTAACCAGTTGGACATAAAAATGTCAAAACCTCAAAAGAAAAAAGTCTACCATTATAATTTGTCTTTTAATTGCCATTAACAAGTTTTCAAAAGATTACGACATAAATAAATAAATTTCCTGGAATATTATTGCTTTATGTTGATTATAACCAAGAAGTAAAGGTTCTGAAAAATCTTGCTACTCATTGAAGAAAGGAAGAAGTACTTACACCTACACACACTTGTCTCTATTATTTTGCAATGTGTAGCAAGCGGTTCCAAAAGTCTCACTTTATTTATAACAAAATCTTATCGCCTAGTTCCAGTTTTTCTGCTTTATTATTGACCTCAAATAGATGGTACTTTTGATAACAACCCAGGCAACCTTTTTGCCCTATGAGTCAGTTATATACACTATACAGGGTGTTAGGAAAATGTCCTGTCAAAGTTAGAGTAAACCTAAAGCTGTTAAAAGTTGGCGCTTTTAAAGTGATGCGTCCATGCTTTTTCTCAATGCATTATTTTTTTTGATAAACGAATTGACAGTAACATTTTGGCCGTCTGCACCTATAATAGATACAATAATAAGTTAATTCAACAATAACCCGGTTAACGCAAAAAAACTTTATTTTTTTTAAATGAGCGTAGAAATTGGGCTGGATATAAGAGATTTTGCCCTTATTAAATATCGTTAAATGCCACTCTTAAAAACCTAAATGACATGGCAATCCAAAAACTCACATTTATTATAAATGCCATGTACAAATTCTTCTATTTTTTAAACACTTGGAAAAATTCAAATATAGTAGGTATTAATACACAAAATTGGCAAACCCAAAAAAACCCTACGAGTTATCGACTTATCTGCTTACTAACAAGTCTCAGCAAGATTGCGGAAAAGACAATTCTTACCAGATTAAACAAATATGTCGAAAAACAGAAGCTACTTCCGGACATACAATATGGATTTAGAGCCAATCGTAGCACCACAGAACAATTACTTAGAACTACGAAATTTATCGAAGATGGTAAAAACAAGAGGAAAAGTGACACTGCAGTCTTCCTTAATATCGAAAAAGCGTTCGACAAGGTATGGATAAACGGACTCATTTACAAACTGGTAAAATAAACGTACGTACCTCCACATCTAACCAAGTTAATACAGAACTACATTACAAACAGAACTTTCCAAGTCAAGATCAACGATGGAATTTCCTCAAAAAGACTTATTCAAGCCGAGTTTTTCTCTCTTATACATACATTGCAGATAACTTCCCACAAGACGATTGCGTCAGAGGGCTCTACGCTGATGACACAATTATTTTAAAGCAATCTATAAATCTTATAAATGCAACAAGAATTTATCAAGAAAAACTAAACACAGTCTCCAACTATCACGCCAAATAGAAAATTAAAATCAATGACAACAAATCAGAAGCAATCTGTTTCAACAACAAAAGAAAAAATCCAAATCTCAAGTTAATAATGAAGAACACAGAAATAGATTAGCAAAAAGAAGTCAAATATTTAGCAATACAATTTGACAGGAGCTCAACTTTATCCCTCACAGAAAAGAAACCAGAAAAAAAAACTTTCCAAATTTTCAAATTTTTATACGCCTTATTAAACCGAAATAGCAAAATGTCATCCGAAAACAAAACTAAAATCTTTGAAATGATTACTAAACCCAAAATTACATATACATACAATTACAACTTGGAAAACAGGTTCTCCAGACAAAATTATGGACCTACGAAGACAACTAAATTCATACGCAAGATGCTGAGCCAACGCAGAGTGGTACATGAGAAACAACCAGATACACAGAGAAATAAGTTACAAACTTTAAAAGAAGAACTGGACAAGACAATAAAAAAACTAGGACGACAATTACAACACATTCTAACCTGACAATCAAAAACATCTTAATATAAAATAAAAAACCACAAAGGGGTGTTACCTTTAAAAAAAAACAACGCAAGAAACCAAAATCAAGACTACGAAGCAAAAAAAATATCCAAATTTTCAATGGCTTCAAAAACATGTCAAAGTCATATACAGTCATAAAGATGGCTATAAAATATTAGACAAATTGACTCTTTTATAAATTTTAAAGAAGCCATTAAATTTTGACAGAACATTTACTTAACACCCTATATATTCAACTTTTTGTTTTTGTCTGAATCCACATCCCTTTAAAAAAAAGATTTGTAAAAAATGACTTCTTTAACTTTTGTAAAGCAGTTTATCTCGAACTTCGTTTGTTTCACAAAAATCGGTTATTCCAAATTCAATTTTTGTTTGTAGATTGGTAAAACTAGTGTCATGCTATTTAACAGTACATCATTTGCAGTGTTTTATGATTCTACAAATCTATTCTTTAATCTAATTTTTTTCTATACATCCTAAGATTTTGTCCTACGAGTAGTCTCGGTGCTAGTTAAGTTTGTAGTCGACATTAACTAGGTACTAAATATCTAGAAAGAGTTGTTAATATTTTTCTTATTTTTAGCTAAAGTAATTTATTAGTTCTTCACATTTTAACAACTTTTTCAGTTGTTTTAGTAAGATATTTAGTCGTTTCAAATGGTGCCAAAAAAATTATGTGTTATAAATTTAACTGGTTTAATAAGATAGTTATTTTGTAAAATTTAAAACTCATTTAATTCAAAAAAAGTTTAATTATTAATTAGTTAATTATAACTCAAAATCTTTTAAGTAGTTTTTAATTGATATTTAATTAATTAATATTATGTAAAATATGTAAATACTAAATAATATTTTAATATAGTACAAATAAAATTACAATAATAAATTAAAATACAACTATAATAAATGTAGCTGTAGATTCGACCACAATCAGTTACTAATAAGCTAATTTTGACTAGAGATACTACCGATAGTATTACAGTGTTAATACTTTTTTGTAGCAACAACCAATCACAACCCCGGAATTTATTAATTTTTCATGGAAACAAAGATACAACCGGTATTATCTCAAGTTGAAATTAGCCCATAAAACTCACCTGCTAATGCTGTCACTGGTTTGGCGGAAAAATTTGTCAATAGCATTACCCTAAGTCTGTCTTAACACAAATTTTTAGGGTGTTTCAGGTAATTCTAACGATCTTAGTATGTTTAAAAAAGTTGAATTTATCGCTGAACATATTACAGTAATAAATTGGTAATTCTTAATACTTTTAATAGTTGTGTTAAGTAACTTAGTTTTTAGTTATTTTAAATAAATTAGCAGATAAACTTTTGTTATTTTAGTTGAATTTATCGGCATTATAAAATTATAAAATAAAATAGACTAGAAACGAAAGAAAATTATGAAATTGGCGTATTTCAGTTGAAGTGGAACAAATTGAGAGTGTAAGCTAGTATTTTGTTATTTTTTTGAAGCTGTTGTTAATTTGTTTGTGTGATGTTCTGAAGTTTCATTTTTGTTATGAACGATCACATTTCCCCGAAGATCGGATCTGACGAACAGTCAGAAAGTGTGTAAGTGAGTGGAATGGAAGAGCCTGAGGCCAGTGTAAACATGCAAACAGGATATGTGTGTGGATTACCGCCATTATAAAAGGACACTTTATCCCGTCCCTTCCGTTACTTATTGTATTTATGAATACACAAATCATACCCTTTATGAGGCGCGCTTTTAAATTAACTTTCATAAAAAGCGCTGAGCTTTACACACTTTGGGAAATTACGCGCCACTTAATGTGAATGTAATGACGGCCTTTGTTTAACATTTGAAATATAAAATTTTTGTGCGATAAATCTCTTCCAAAATTAGAATTTCAGCTCGGCTTGCAATACATCAATTAACGTCTCAACAATTACGAAACAATTAAAGCAGGTTTTACTTGTAAAATTGCGACCGATACACTGATATAAATCAATAAGGCTTTTGTGTGAGGCACGAGCCATTTATTTTGACTTAAATTCGCCAAGGATAAAAGACATGACAATAGTCCGTTTACCGTTGTCCTTTATGTCGTTCAGCCTGCTGGGAGCTGTCGACTATCATCAGTCATATCCTGACACTTGACGGGTAAACCCCTCTAAACTGATGGCCTCTCCTTTTGCACTCCTGCAGGTCTCATGCCTCATGCCTCCTGTCAACGATATCCTTCAATCAATATATTATTTCTCGGTCACATATCAATTATTCGCTCATGTCGAGATAAATTGCCCTTAAATATATGGCTTGTCCTGAAAACCTGAAATATTGTATTTTGCCCGCATAAAGAATTCCTAAGCCACCGAAAATTATTTCAAGAGGCTGAGCTCTAAAATCCCCTTTTTTTCACAAAAGAAATTTCGCAGTGTATTATTCCAACAATTGTATTGCTGAATCCAGGACAGTTCGGTTTACCAGCGTGTTAATGATGTCAATTTGTAAATTGCAGGAAACAATCCAACAAGACAAAGTCGCTGAAAGTGAGCCTTAAAGGCGCCGCAGTTGCAATATAGGACTTAATTAATCTCGTGCACTCGCTTTTCATTAAACACTCTAACTGAAAGAACAAATAGTAATTGTTTGATTAGATTGAAAAAATAAGGGAAATCGTATTTTAATCTGATTTTATTTAATGAAACAAGTTCGCATAAAAACTTTTATTAAAGCTGGAAAGCTGGAAATCTGAAAACCATCAGCAAAAGTATTCTCAAAATATTTACTTCCAACAATGGTTGGGAAATGAACACGATATAAAACCTTCACAATTCCATTATAAACTTTTCAATAAAACACTGACCAAAGCTTGTCACATGTGTCACTCAATTATGACGACAGAAATGCATTATTTCAAGTTTAATTATTGTTTTTTACATTTCGTCAAATACAAAATGTTTGCTAAAAAATTTAGCACCTCGTTTGTTTGAATTTGGAAAAGCAACTTTTGTCAAAATCAATAAATGGCAACTTTTAATAGTTAATCATTTCCTGATAGTTCCTGTATATTGTTTATTTTAATGGCGTGTTTAACAAACACTATCTGCTAACAGATATTAATACGCAATGTACACAACGAAATTTAACTTAATGTTGGAAACAGAATTAGTTGGTATTAGATCAGGAAGCAAGGAGGAATATTTATTAGAAATGGCGCGTTGTCTAAATAACAAAATCTAGCTGAATTTAAACGAAGAAAGGGCAGTTTGCAAAGAATACTCCACAAACATACAAATACGTTTAAGACACATTTAAGAATAAATTAAAATTGGTGTAAATGGGACGTGTTTTGACTTGTCGAGTTACTACCTATTCAGTGAAAATTTGAAAATTGTGACAAAAATATAAGTAAGACGACATAAATAAACATAAATAACAAATAAAACTAAATAAATACATAAATAGATAACGAAATAGAATGTTCAAAACGGTATGATCCACCCGTACGATAGTTAGCATAATCGAGTCTGTTTTTACATTTTTTTAAATTTTTATTTAGAATTTTAATGTTAACATTCTTATTGTAACTATAGCAACCGATCTCTGTTAATTTTTGACTAATAATTTTTGTTATTTTAATTTTACATGCTATGAAGATTGACAGTTATTTAAAAAAATATGTGAACAATTGAAAAAAATGTGGACTGGAAAGCACTCTAAGAAATAATTGGCCTTGCTTTAAAGAGTAAAAACTAGAAATGCCACTTGCGCTAAAAATGAAGTCGCAGTTATTGAAGTTGCACTCAAAATTTCACATATCGGTCAAAAAGAGATATCAAGACAATTAGGAATTAGTCAATCGTCGGTTTGTAGAATTTTGAGAGAGAATAAGTTTCATGCGTTCCATATACAACTTGTCCAAAAGTTAAAACCGACAGATTACCCGAAAAAACTCCAGTTTTGCAATTTTGTTAGAGGGAAATGAATTTAGCAGGTATCTATGTTTTATGTATAATGTATGTAATGTAATAATGTATAATGCAAGAAAGTACTAGTTAGCTACATAAATCATATTATAGTTTGCATTATTGCATTTTTACCTGGTCAGGCTCGTCATCTTACGTGAATAACCTTATATTTCAGACATTAAAGTATAACTAAAAATTAGAGCTAAATAATTGTTTTTTTTTTTAGGTGTTTGAAAAATAGTGTTTGAGCTAGAAGCAGTAAACACTTTTCGTAATTTTGAACCGTTTGGTTTTCGCTTACAGTTTTAGGGATGATAAAGACAGGCATTTGCTTACTGTTTAATGTAGCCTTAATGATATGCTTTCAAAAGTATATTAGACTTCAAAGATAGAAAGCTTAACTTTTCGTAATCGAGAAAGCAGAAGGTGACCCTCGAGGTTTCCTAAGCGTCTGAAATCTCTTAGGTAGAATGAGAATGACTTTACTTATATTTTCGGTTGTGATATACCTAGTATTTAGTCCACAAGTAAAACTATAAAAGTTCAGATTGGCAAATTAACATTAGCTGAAAATAGAAAAAATTGGTAAAAATATGACTCTTGCTATAAATTTCTCAAGGAAACCTGAAGGTGATAAACTAATGTTAACAGAGTGAATTTTTTGTCGTGGCAGGTCCGCTGTAAAACTTTAATCTTTCAGTTTCCGGTGGATGGCGGCAACATATGTCGAGCATGACGTTATGAAATAATTACACAATAAATCATTGCGCTGGACGCAATAACAGTAGCTATTTTTAAATAACATTTTTGAAGCGTTTCTTGTACTCGGTTTATCCCAAATTAATTTTTTTGTCGAATTAAGTGGAAAAGTATAAAACTCGGTAAAAAGGGGCTGCGGATCAACTGTTGTCAAGGAAAAACTTGCAGCCACTTCAACTGTCAACTAAAACTCGAGTCTTTGCTTTTCTCTTCCCTAAATAAGCCCAGATTAAAGTAAAGTTGTGCGCTATCCATCTTGTTGTAATGTTGGAATGACATCTTGCCATTACAAATAAGAAAAAACAGAGTTTTTATTTGTTCTCTGTAATTTAGAAAGCGTTTCACACAACGGCTATTTTATAGAAATCTAGAAATAAAATTCGATTCAACCCAAAAAGGATTGTCTGAAAATTTCATAGGAAGTCGTTTAAAATCAGGATCTTGAAATAAATTTTATTTCACACACACGCACGCTTGTAACCCCGATCTTAAAGAATCAAATTTATAAGAAAATTCAAGGACGGAACAATTTTTTACAAATATGTCACGAGACATTTTTTCTTTTGTTCGTCCATGCTTGGACACCGATTTATCAAGTTCAAAAGTGTCAACGAATTTTATTGTCTCTCCACGTTTCCTCGCCATCGTAAAGGAAATACTCATTTTTCGTAAAATTTCAACTTGATTTTTCATTTCTTATTTTAAAAACAGCCTGCTGCACGCTACAAGAAAGCGCCGAGTTTTCAATTAAAGCCTGTCTGACATTTTGTAAATCTCTTGCAAAGTTTTTCTTAGTTTATAAAAATTCATTCAACGAAGACTGCATTCTTAACTAAATTTTGTTTAGACATAAATCAGATCTTTTTTCTTTTAGGACGACGACAACAACACAAAAACTAGCACAAAGATGACGTAAAATGATAACACTTCACATGACTCAACTTAGTTCAACTTAAATTTCTAAGCTTCCGATATCGCATTTCACCTCCACTTCTACAGGCAATGATAACTACTTCAAAACTTTCTGGCATGTTTGCAACACAATTATAAATTTTATTTTTCTGCAGAGGTTCTCTTTTTAACTTTTGCGCGTTAGCGTAATAGCACGGAAAATGTGAGATATAGACGAAGTTAAAAATTCGATTTAAATAAATCATACAAATTTAAAAACTTCAAAATGATTTCCTACATTTTAGATAACAAGCTAATTTTATAGAAACGCTGTCGTTTTATTTCCAGAAACAAACAAGTCAATAAACTGGACACAATAAAGATAAAATCAGATAAAATAGAAAAATCGTTGTGTTTGCAGGTGAAGGAAAAATTATATTGGGTGTTGGAAAAGGAGAAAAACGATTTTGTCTAGAACTGAGCTGTGAAGAGTAGCAGAGATAATGTAACACTTAAGTAACATGACAACACGTAATTTTGAGGGACATTCAATAAGACTACTAATATCCAACTTATAAATAGACCAATGGATTTGCTCTCCAGTTCTGTCTCGCACGGTCTCCTGATGAATGGATGCAATCACCAACAAAACGTCAAGTGCTCTATCTTTTTTGTTGTCTTTCCTTTTTCCCTTAGTTATAACCACAGGATTTTTTGGCTCGCTTTTTGTCTACTAAACTTATCTTTCTCTGATTTATTTGGGTTTAATTTAGCACTTTTTATTAATTAGTCAATTAGCCACAAATCCATTGAATAATACATTATTTTTTAATTGTACTTTAGCAAATCATTATTATATCTAATTTTATTGTAAATAACAATAACAAAACTTGATTGTTCAACAGCTTGCAACATTTTTCCTTAATTTTAGTTAAAAACATTTTTTTACAATTCTAGTCAACAACTATTTAATATAAAAGGTGTTAGTAAAGTAATAAATAACACACAAAATTCAAAATAAAAAGGTAAATAAAAATAGAATAGCCACCTTAATTTATTTCCTTAAATTTTTTTTAGAAAGTGACATTTTTGAAAATTTAAATCTTTCGAAATTAATTGATGAGTTTGCTATCAAAAAATCTAGAAAAGCCATGATTTAAAATAAAAAGATTATCAAAGATTGTTGTTACCAAATCCTTGAAAACAGGAATTTATTTGTTGCTTTTATTTTTATGAAATTACCTTATTGTTTATTATTACATAGTTTTAGTTCTTAATATTTTTTATATTTTATATTGTTGACATAATATGTAATCAAAAGTAAAAAAGTCATGTTTTTAGTAAACAAAGGTTACCAAATTTTCCCTATTTAATATAGAAAATAAGATTTTAGTTGTTACATTTTTAATTCTTTTTATATTTGAAAAATATATTTTTTGTTACGTTCTTTTTGTTTTTTAATATATTACAATAATGACTAATAACAAAAACAACTTTTTTACATAATTTTACCATCTTTTTTTTAAATTATATTTGAAAAGCAAAATGTAAGTATACACGCGAGGGCCATAAAGCTAGAAACGGCTCTGTTTTTTCTCTAAGTTCATTTAAAAGGTATACCTAATAAAAGGTACACCTAATATAACTAATAAAAAGTTATGATTGTGTCAATTTCACTTGACATAATAACACTTCACTTTCAATTTCACTTAAAAATTTATAGTATCAGTCAAATAATTTCTAGTTGATTTAAAATAAATACTAGAGATTATGTAGCATTTACGCAAACACAATCATTTAATATATTTACGTATTTGTTAATATTATTAATTTATTTGAAATCATGTTGATACTATTTGCATAAAACGAAGTCTAATTGAATAATTCAAAGGCTCTTTCATGACGTATGATGTATATTGTATAACACTTTTTCTAAAATAACAAAAATTTGAGCCCACAAACCTAGCCTTCCAGCCTGAAGTTGTAGGGACAATTACAAGTAAATAGTGAAATGCAACTACAATCAAAACTTCTGTCCGCGAAGTAGCTGTTTTCTCAAAATTGTAAAAAAAGGTTATGTTGATAACCGAGTCAGAGTCAAAATGACAACTTTATTACGTGCCAACAATAAACGCCAGTACTTACCTATCTACAACCGTTATTTTAAAAAAAGACGACCAAAATATTGCTTACTTTCATTTGCCCCAAACATTTCTGTATTTTAATAAATACAAAATTGTCTGTTTTACAGAAGTAACTCTGAGAAACTTTAAAAAAGTTGTCTCAGTCTAATGCCAGTATGAGTTAGAAGTAGTCGCCAACAGTAAGTTACTAAGTTTTTAGTTGATGTGCGCAATACTGATAAGTTACAGATAAGAAAACATGTTAGACTTATTTTTAGTAGTGCAGTAATAGTTGTTAAAAAATACTTGTTATAATAGTAATCCTCGCTTCACAAATGTCAATCAAAATTGACGGACTATTAAACTCTGAGTAATTTAAAATACTGTGCCCTGATTGGCTAAATATGCGTTAATAAAAGATTAATAGTCCATCAATTTTGAAAAATGTTTGTGGAACTGGGATAAGTAAAGCCAAAAGTACTATCGACGCCGTCTAAAATAAAACAAATTCTTGTCGTCATGGTTTCTTCTTTAAATTTGTTTTTTGTTAATCAAGCAAGGACTAGCTTTTTGTGCTAATAGGCAGTTATTTAAAAGTTTTTCTACGGGTTCTTAGATCTGACATTATACTACACCTATAATTCAATTCGTATGACACCAAAAAAATGTATCGTTTGGTTTGGAATGGCGTCGATAGAACCTACAAAGTAGAATCAGAAAAACTTTGACAGCTGGCAATCAGTAACAGCATGTTTTGGAACTGGTTTTCTGTTAACAATGTTAACATTATTTAATTATTTATTTATTTGAATTACATAACTTGCTTACGAAACAGATTTTTATGAAGTAATAATACCTACATTAAAGAGCAGCAAAGCTTAAGTGCAGAAACCGTTTGTGGTAGGTATATTGATAAAAGCTTGAGTCTTAACAAAACTTTAAAGAATAAAATTGTATAGTGTCAAATTGTTAAATAAATTTCTGAATGTAACCGCGACAGCTATTAACCTTAACAAGTCTACAGTATGTGTCAATGAGAGTAATTGCTCAAGTAACTCAAGTAACAATATATTAAGTAAAGTAATAAATGAAGTATAAGAGAGAATCAGCAACCGCCATTTGGTGCTGATGTAATAGATCCTTGTCGTTATCCCACCAGCACAATACTCCACATTTTAAATAAAAAAATTTCAGTTGTTTGATAAATGTGAAAAAATTTGTTTTGAATAATATTTCGTCAAAGAATATAGCGACTATGACTCAGATAAAGCATGTAGATTGCTAAACATTTATTATATTGCCCAGATTCAAAGAGAAAGCATTAGAATTTGTGCTCTTTTATCTTTAGTTTTGACATATGTATTGGAGTGCCTATTTGTTATTGTTTTCCTCATTAGAATAGTTTATACCAGGAGTCACCTTTTAACTGCTATCCGTTTAAAGCCAAGACGTAGCCTGAAGTTTTAAAACCAGTAAAGAGACTAGATTTGGTTTAAAGGTTTTAGTATTGTAACTAGATTATTTATAACAATTTTTTAAAAAATCTGCTTTATTGCCTACTTAGTTAATAAAAATGTTGATATATTAACAAAGTTAAAAATGTGACCTTTTATACTAAATTTCAATTATTGAAGGTGGTGTTGTGTTTACTGTCAACTAACGAAAAATAGTCTATTAAAACTCAAGAGTGGTAAGTATGTTTTTTCAATGTTGAAAACGCAGCTTGATGGTTGCGAGAGTAAAGCAGCAAGTTTTCTAAGGTTTGAGAACACGGTCTATTTTTTTTACCACTATTTTCCAACTACTTGAAAAGAACAATAGAGCACTAATTTGCTTACGACCCTAGATATCGTTAGCAGAGTCATTTTTATAATGATCAATAACCATCTCATGAGCAGTAGTTGTTGCTGAGCTATTGTTGTTATTATCACATTTAATAACACGCTTACAAAACAGATAGTTCAAAACTTCAAAATAAATAAATAACTATTTTTAATCAGTTGTCTCGTTATTATCCCTAGTTGCTTATAGTGTTAAAAGTGCAAGTTTTGAAATTAGAAACATATAAAATTTTTGTTTGTAATTCCTGATCAGAGTAATTGAATTTATGTAATTTTCGTTTTTTTTTAATTTTATCAAAAACCAATGCGCATTAAAAGGTTGAAAACTAAAGTTTACAGCGTTCTGACGAAAGTTTTCAACAGCTATATCGTTTTGAAATTTTGGATATAAACTACATAACTTGTCCGAAAAAGCACATAAAAAATCTTAAGATTTTTGTTACACATCTAAGAGGTTTTTCTAACTATTTTGAACTATTTATTCTGTTATTTTAACTGTAGCTACGGTATCACAAAATTAAGCTGTAGCTACAACAAAAACTAGCCTAAATTAACTTTAATGTTCATCAACTTTTAGATTTATAAGTAAACGCGTTATACTTTTTTACAGTCACGTGCGTAAAAAATGCCCCAACTATAGTACAGACTGTGCTAAAACCGGAAACAAATTATTTTTGGAAATAAATTTTAATGAACATTCTCTTAAAAATTTTTGCTCGAAATTTTGTGCCTTACATTTTTAATATAAATAATTTATTAATCGATAAAGAGTACAGTAAAATCTCGATAATCCGAATCATGGGTAGTCCAGATGACTCAGTAATTCGGACGGCCTTTTCGTTAACATTGTGTATGTTGTAATCCAGTTTAGTTGTATTTGATTATCCGGATTTTCAGTGTTTCTTCTTTTTTATTGTTCTAAAAAGAAAGCACAAGGCATGCAATAGAAAATTTTCTTAGTATAAGTTACTAGGTCAACAGGAACAGTCATCATGCTCAGGAAACAATGCCACAGAACTCTAACTTTGCAACAAAAAAGAGAGGTTATTGAGAAGTTAAAGCAAGGAAGTGTAGGTACCTCAACAATTTCTGATATTAAAACGAACCAGAGCAGTATTTTAAAGTAAGCAAATTTTGCTATATGTGCGTTTAGTTGTATGACTGTCCGTATTTACAGATTCGTTAACAATTGCTACGCTAGACCAGGAAAAAGGAAAACACTGAGGAAAGCAGAATATCCGAAAATAGAAAAAGAAGCTGTATTCATGGTTTCTCACTCAAAGAAGCAGACATGTTCCAGTTTCTGATGCGCTTTTGCCTTTTAAAGCGCAACAATTGTATCAAACATGCTACAACAGTAACAGATTTGTAGAAAGTCGAAGATGAATAACGAATTGTAAGAAGAGGCATGGCATTCGTTTAGTGAAAATTTGTGGTGAGAAGTTAACTAATAACGAGAGCGCAGTTAAACCGTTTATTTCTGATTTACACAGAAAACTAAAAGATTTAGACTTATCCAAAACTCAAATTTACAACGCGGATGAGTCTGCTTTGAGACAGGACTTTGGTGAACCGCGAAGAAAAAAGTGCCCCTGGTCGTAAAACAATAAAAAAAAACGAGTAACATTTTTAACATGTGCTAACTCAGATGGTACCCGTAGAATAAAGCTTTTAGTTATTGGAAAAGCAAGAAACCCCCGTGCCTTCAAAAATCAACTGTTACCAGTTGAGTACCAATCTATACGCAACGCTTAAATGACATCGTAAGATTTCAAGCCATGGTTTCATAATTCTTTTGTTCCACAAGCTAGGGCTTTTCTAAAAAGTCAAAATCTGTCTGAAAAAACTCTACTATTGATTGATACTTGTAAAGTTTATGCCTCAGAAGACGTACTTGTCAGCGAAGATAAAAAGTTTTCTGTTATGTTTTTGCCGCCGAATACAACTACTCTTATCCATCCTATGGATCAAAGCACAATACAATCAACTAAAGTATACTACAAGAAAAGTCTTCTTGCTCATATCTTAGCAAATGAAGAAAAATTTATTATTGAAGTTTTAAAGACCTTTATCTTAAAAGATGCAGTTTGTCGATTGCATAATTCTTGAGAGCAACTAAATGCAACAACTCTTAAAAAATGTTGACGAAAGCTTTATCCTTCAGATATTGATGATAATGAGTTGGATCCAGATGATGACAACATTCCGCTATCTGAGCTAAGAAACGAAATGTTTTCAGGATATTCAGATATTGCAACAGTTGGTCAAATGCCAGAATTTGTTAAATGGAGAACTTACACAAGTGCTACATTTTCTCAGTCTAAAGTAAACGCGTGGGTTCATAGAGATCATGATTTATCTCAAGAAGTAGACCTCGAAAATGATGAGAAGACTAAAGACTGAGCAGAAAAGACTGTTTCTGATGAACAAGCAATGCGTCCAATAAACACATGTCTAGAATGAGCTGAACAGAACAATGTGTCAATGATGAACATTCTAGCATTGCAACGTACCAAAGAAAATATTTTTTTCATGTTTAGGAAGAACCGGCAAATGCAAACCAATCTAACAAATATTTTAAAAAAGCTTAATTACCCAAGTTATGTATTTTTTGTTTTTTCTGTTCATGTTTGATATAAATAAATATATATTTTGTCTCATTCTGTTGATTTCTTTTTAAGAAATCATGGTATGCAATTGTCCGGATGTTTTACAAATCGGGATCGCTAAAAAATTTTGATTGTTCGAATTACCGAAATTTTACTGTATTTCGTTACGCACGTGACTGTATAGTGGGTTTATCCAAGAATGAAAATAGACTTTAACCATAAATTACCCCAAACAAAAGAATTCTAATTGGGCAATTATGGGTCAAGCCGATTTATAATGAGTTCTACATTAAAAATCAGGTATAATAGATTTCATTTTAAGATATGGGGTTGGATGCCCTTACCTGATGTTATTACTTTCGTAAATAACTTTCGTTATTTACGTTTTGCTTTCAAAACGTCATAAATCGGCATGGCAAATAATTGCTCAATTATGATTTCTTTGTTAGGGTTATGTTTAAAGTCAAATTCTTATTCTTGGATAAACCGACTATACCTGTGCAGCGTGCCCCTACTCCAATATCTTGCTGATGCGCATCCAAGTTTCACGCTCGTCCTTAACAATCACATTCTGTTTTCGTAGTGTTTTATACATAGACGAGGCATAAACGAGTTTTTTCCTACTCAAATCTCATTTTTCTAATCACTATTGTTTGATGAAAATTTTTTCACTGAGAATGATTTTTTGTTTTAGATTTTTAGATATTTCTATCATTCTAACGTTTTATCAATTTCTTATTGATTAAATAAAATTAAACAAATTATTAATTACAGTGTGGATTTAATGTACGCAATGTGGTTTGACATGTCAGTTTATTTATAAATGGAAAATCTCGTGAAAAATTTAGTGGAGACGAAGCACATGAGATAAAATATGCATGGAATTTTAAGTCTCGCATTACAAATGACTCAAGTTTACCGAGATTGCTAATGCCATTACTTGCATCTGGCTCATCTCAATCTTGCTTTCAGATTGGATTATCCTTCACCTTGAAACGATGTGATTCGACATTTCCGTGTTAATTAAAATAAAATTTTTTGTGTACTTACGTCGACGTTTAGGTGCGACATGACGAAGACCCTCGACGGCGGCGATTCCTTAGGGACGTAGCGGTAGAACTCTGAGTCGTACCGGTACCACTTGATGGTGTATAAAGCCGCCGACTCCAGGTCGTAATCGCAGGCCAGAGTCACGGAATCGCCGACTCTTACAGCTTCCGGCACTTTGATCTGGAGGGCCTTCAAGGCTCGCACGTCTGAAACAATGTATTTGTCCCATAAATACACCAGGAAAGACAATGGAATTGTTTTTTGAATCGCTACAATGTATCACTATTTATCGAGTTATTTGTTCTCCTTTTTAAACGCGTCCAATAAATTTCGACGTAATTAAATTTAAGTGCACTTAAGAGATACAATCTCGTTGTAAATAAATGGTGACATAAACGGAAAACAAAGGGTTGAGGTCACAAGAACATGTTATATAAGTTTCTATTACACTTTAAGACATTATAAATTCCCCTCTTATCCGGTGACTGGATATCCGCCCCCGGAGACGCAAAGAACACGAACGTTTATAAGATTTTTTTTTGTATTTTGTCCTATGCATTCCCTTAATAGTCTTTAAGGGACTTTGGTTTTATGTCTTATGCACGGGGAAATCAAGAAATGCTCGATAACTGTTCAATTATTTATTCCAAGATTTTTTTAATTATTGATAAAGCTTCCCAATTTTTTTCATATTTTTTTCAAATCTTCATCAATAATTCCGTAACGAAGGTTTCTCTGCCAATCTTTTAAAGGGTTTAATAACAATACAAGGTGTTCCACAAAGTTTAAACTATTTTTATAATAACCCCAAGAACATTTTAACGGAACGCCATTGTTGAAACGGTACATTAGATGAGTTTTTGCCGTCATCTAGCATCAACAACTTGATTTTATTAAGTTAATCAATTTATTAACAATATTTTATATAATTTTTTAAACTATCGTATTTTTTAAACACAAAAAATTAAAACATTTTAGAAAAACATTTCTTATACTTTCTCCAACATATTAAATATAATGCAATCAAAACAAGTTTTATTAACACTTAATTAATGAATTGTTCCTTTCCTCTTTTAACACAAGACTTAAATAAATAATACACAATCAACTGGAGTGTAAAATTAGTAAAATGAAGATTATCTGATGCAATTAAAATAAGTTTAAATTAATCAGACAATTAGATAAACGTTGCTACGTTGCTTCAGAAATCGTAATCTACATTAGATATTTTTTAAACTTTAAGGTATGAAACATATTTTAAAAGTAAGGACGTTTAAAGTTCATTTAAAAGATTGAAGCTATTGAGTTGGTTACAACATTCATGATTCTGTCAAGTACACACTTACCATAACATAAAAGAAATTTATAGCAACCATAATAGTCTCTTTAGATAAAATTTAATGTAATCACTTTGTTGTACCTTTGTTTAGGCTTACCTGAATCATAAGAAAATTTTTTATAAAGTTTTTAAGAAAATAAATCAGTCAAACATAATTCTAAACCTCAAGCATTTTTTATTAGTTTAACGCAAATTTGAGGCAATAAAATATCATTAAATATTTTTTAGAATGTGTTGCTCAGAATTACTTGAAGCAACTAGAGATAGAGCATACAATATGGTTCAAACGGCTAAAAATTTGACGCACCACTATATTTTTTATATTTTTGTAAAAACAAAAGAAGTTTTACTTAAAATTCGGACTTATAACGTACAGGGTGTTTTTGACTTAATATTAGAAATTTTAACAGGTGATAGTCCTTGTTAAAAGAAGACTAAAAAGACAAATTTGTCTTAAACAAATGTTTAGTTAGATGATGAGATATATGATGTAGAATTTTTTGCTCAAAAACAGTGTTGTCATACAACGTGTATCTCAAAAATAATGTTTTTTGAAATGGAATTTTTACAGAGTATAACTCAAAAACCCAGTAACATTTCAAACGACAAAGCAGATCGTTCCCATCTTATGGAAATCTAATGACCACTTAAATCGAATTTTTTTTATTTTGATTGATAGCTCTTGAAATAAGAAGCAATTCATATCATTGCGCTAACTTTGTAGCTCTTCAAATAAAAACATTATCAAGTCGATATAAATTTTAGAAACCAATGCAGTGGGCATAAAACTTGCAAAACGTTCTAACAGTACCCTCTTAATATATTTCGTTTCCAAGATATTAACAGCAAATAACAATAAATGATTTAAGTAATAAAAGGGTAAAAAATAGCTGCATCCAATTAGGCAGTTCACAGTTTTATCCAATGTTTTGATTTAAATGCACCAATAAATGTACTATAAAAATAGGTTAATTATAAGTTTGTTAATAATTAAGGATAAGTTAATCCAAAAATTGAAAAAAATTATAAATTGACTATTATAAGGGGGCCGACAAACGCATTTGTCCAATCAACGTGAAGTTGCGACTGTAATGCTATCTTTATCATGCTTCTTATTCTTTTGTATACAAATCATATGGTATGGTATAACTGGTTGCATAAAACCGCTTAAATCTTTTTAGGGCTATGCCTATTTTACATGGCGGACGCGGCCACCTTAACACATCATAGTCAATTCACCTTAAAGTTAATCCACTACGTTTAATATATACTTAATAAAATTACTGTACATAAAAAATAAAGTAAGAAGATATTTTGAATTAAAGTAAATACGTACATCTCCTTTATATAAAAGTCCGAGATCTTATTTTGAAAAAGAAATAAGTTACTTAGCAACATTTCAACCATTGTATTAACTTTAAGTGTGTACAGAACTGTACAGACAATTCGCAATTAAGTATCAATTTTCTCTAATTAAATCTCAGAAAAGCCAAGTTAATAGTGAACTAAAAGTTAATCGTAATTAAAATTTAATCCACTTTTTGTAAACCGACCTTTAAAGTGATATACTGATAATTGACCTACTAAAATTAACTACTAATAAGGTTTATGTAACACAAGTGCTAAAATCCTTTGAGTTATTCAAGACCAATAAGAGTATTATAGAAGCATTGGTAAAAGTTTTGCAATACTATCTACATAGAATGGAATGCCATTATCTCGATTCGTAATCCTCGTAATAATTAAAATGCACGGAATTGTGCCAGAATTAAAATAATGCAGTGATAAATATGAAGGGAAATTACATTTCTTGCGCAACAATACCATCCGAGCTGCTGGCAATAGAGTGCGAATTATCTAGCAGTGATTACAAGTGAACAACACATAAAACCCAGGTTTAATGACATTTTCGCAACAGCCTGCGCTCCTATAAAGTATCTGTTAATTTCTAGACAGAAGCTTCGCAAAGACATGTTGCTATCCTTTTCCGTTTGCACTACATTTTAATGAATTCTTCAATTAAGCTTCGTCTTTTTACTCTCGTGCTCGCTGTTCTCTTTGGCTAATTATTTTATATGCAAGTGTTACTTACAAACGAACCGCCGTTTGCCTCACAACTGTAAACAAAATTCCCGGCATTATTCTGCACTTACACAAACACGCACCTGAATCGTTTGAGTTGGATAACAGCATTCCTCGAGATGATGCTAAATTCTTACAAGATCAATATGTGCTCTGACATCGCTGTCCAGATTTAAACAAACTTCCCACACCAAGTATTTCTATTATTCCAAGCAATATTAATAACAATTTCCAACATTAGTGCTTGCGGTTTTTGCAACAAGAAAAGTAATCAAGTGCACTGACTGTTGTGTTGTTGATAAGCGTTTAAAATTTAATAGATGAAATGGCAAGGATTGTAAGTCTGATTAATTACTTTCTTGGTAAAGATCCGTTCTCTTAATGAAATTTCTTATAAATAATTTTGGTAAATGTTGTTTACTTGAGTTTGCCACAAAAAAGACCGAATCGAGCTTTGCTTTAACTCATTAAAGACCAATCGACCTTTTAAGAGACAATTTAATCAGTGATCTGTTACACCCCCAGAAAACAAACAAAATTTACATTCTATTTACCGCAAATCGGTTCCTTTATTGAAGGGTAACTCGTTTAAATTCTGATGAAATTTAGCTGAACTAGCCGCAAGTGGCCTGAATTCTCTACACATTTTTTCCACTGACCAATAGCCAGAAGGTGCAAAATGAAACGTAGAAATTTCTTTCAAACTAATGGAAGGGCGGAGACGGCCGATTTCATTATAAAATCAATTTGACTTGTTTTTATCTTATAATTAAATTTCGACTTTCACAAATTTGTCAGGTTTCTTTTGCTCCAACCATCGTTAAATATTCTGCCAGCTTTAAAAACCCTTTTTTCACATATTTTTCATAATTATAGACTGTTCGCTAAGAAGTAAAAAGTTCGCTAAAAGCGACATATCGAAAATTAACATTTCAATTTGACAGATAGGTAAACTAAGTTATCAGAGTCATCTAACACAAACTGTCTTTAAATACTACAGCACGCGAGAGTATTTTTTAAATAAACACGCGATACAAGAATTCACTCGACAGAATTTAAGCATAAAGAAAAAACAAGAAAGTGGCGATAATTTTCGAAAATGTGACTTCCAAGAAGATTAAAATAGTGTGGGTGTCAGATTAAAATACAAGCAAGGTGAATGAGTATTTTTTGCTAAATGGCGACATTATACAAGAAGATATTACAGACATTACCATCATGTCGTGGGACAGACAATGTGAGTCAACTGGCAACACCTGTGCATAATGGCATTGGAGGACGCACCGCCTTATCGACATTGTCTTATTGACGATGAGGAGACATTTGCCTACGTCAGCTCTTTCAAAAATACAACTTAATCAGGACAAAGGAGTAAAAAAGTTATGCCGGAATTAACAGTCCGGAATAGCGGAAACTTAAATAAATAACGTAATCTAGAAGAAAGAGTCGTCAAGTGTAAAAATAAAAATAAACCGGGTTCTAAATAATACAAACTTAGATTGTGTAGTATTAATTCAGTTTGAAGCGCTAAAAGCTTCGGTACTTGTCGTTAATCATGAAATATTCTACCGGTTAACGACGACAAAGAAGTATTTATATTTACGTGGATTTCTGTAAAGAGATACCCTCTTAAATAGATCTTCATTTATAGTATTATAAAAGACAATTCGTTTAGAAATAAAAATTATATTACATTAACATTTGTAACAGAAAGCTTTTTCATAATTTTTTCACAGTCTTATCACTCTAAACTTATATACCTACTCGTATTATAAATAGGTATATCTATGTATAATACAGGGTAAGTCATCGTACCTATATAGCCACCCCCTTTTTTAATGCTAATCTGTAATCATGCAAACCGTGACAATATTTAACAAAAATTTTACAAAAAAACAACACAAATCTCTCACAAATAAAACACAAATAATTTTTTACACTACTCTACTAAAAATCAAGTAATTACGCACTGAACGAATAATTAAAACCGTTGATTTTACGATCATTCTCCGTTTTTACCGCACTAGTACCTACAAAGAGCACAGAAATTTTTCTCGTTTAAAAAACAGTTTAAAATTAGATTATCGTATCTGAGCCCAAGTTCATAATAAAACAATGCACTTGACAGTTAGTTACCTACATTAACGACATCAACGCACTTGAAGTTTTTCGGTCGCGTGAAGGGTTCGTGTAAAAAATAATATAATGAAACGCGCAGAAACAGTTTTGCTTAAATTGTGCGACATTATTTACTTGTGCGCAACGCGCACTCGTGTAAAAACTGTCGCACTCATATGCAAAATATATGTTCCTGCACTTATCGTGTAATTAACTATTAAAACACTACAAAGTTTTAGAAATCTGAAAAATCTGAACAGTGGCTATTAAAAACATGTTGGTATACTTATGAATTATTTGCTTTGCTGTGGCGCTCTCACCGTTAATTTTATTTGCCAAATATCATCTCGCGAATGCAACACAAATGCAAAAAATTTTGGGACACACGTTATAATAAAGCTATCGCAAAGATTCTTTCTTAAAAATTGTCTTTAAATAAATAAGATAATCTAAAGAAAGAGTCGTCAAGTACAAAAATAACCTCGTTTCTAAATAATATAAACTTAGATTGTCTGTTATTAATTCAGTTTGAAGCGCTAAAAGCTTCTGTACTTGTCGTTAATCATGGAATATTCTACCGGATAACGAGGACAACGAAACATTTTTAATCCAATGTCGGTCGTTAAGAATAACGAGTTGGATTAAACAAACGCACTATACTTGCAGTGGTCCTCTGGGATTTCATTTCGTTAAAAGCTGATGGTTTTATTTGATAAATTTATTTGTGCCCCCTTGCAAGTTTGTCTCGCCTGGGTCAACAATCAATTGATATCTTTCTAGCAATAAAATTTCAATATCGGTGAAAACGTTGGAAAGTTTTTATGGTGTATATTATAGAGAAGGAGTGAAAAACAGATTGACGACATTTCGGTTTAGTGGTTTATGAGCCCCGGTTTCTGCAGCACTTTCGGTAATTTGAGCCACCAGAGACAAACTCGCGCCATGAGCGTAAAACATTTCCATGATTAGAAACAATTTTCCACAATAAAACTTCACCCTCGCAAAAAGGAAAGTTTTATGTACAGTCTTATATAATTTTTCTTCGGGTCCTTGCAGAATTGTGTTGTTGCCGAAATCAATCACCGTTTTTGTCAGGGAAACATTAAATTTATTTTCGCCTGCATTAAATAGATTTTTCGACGGAAATCTGAGGAAAATGTGCGAGCGTGTAAACAATTTAGAGAATTTTTAATAAAACGTTCTTTTTAGTGCAGTTGGGCGTAATTCCCCAACATCGGTTTACGCTGGGTTTAATTATAATTCGAGTCTCTGTACACATAAATCAAGACCGAAAATGTTTGTAATTACTTGCTTTATCCATTATTAAAAATTTTTATGGAAAAACCACACTCGGGCCCCAACCCTCGCCTGACTATAAAATATCTCGTTACAAGAAGTTGCGTTCAACTTTTGCCACGGTGTGCTAAAAAACTGAAACTTTGTAGTGATTCATCCATTAGCCTTATTTGTCGATTACTAATAATAAATGATTGATAGCCTAACGCCTGCCTATATTGAAAGCTTGAAATATCCGTTTTTCTGGTAACGAAAAGAATGAGCTGTTGCCTCAATACTCCTTCGACATCTCTTTCTCTTCTCCGCAAAATACACCATTTTCTTTGTCACTTGAACCAATCCCTTGGGCCAATAACGACATTAAGCCGAAACGTGATTTTTTAGCTTTCTTTCTAATCACTCACCTTTAACCTCTCTCTATTATTTACTTAATTGTTTTGCTCCATTTTCTAAAGCAAATTTTAAAAAATGAACAGACTGTTCTGTTCTTTAATAAAGAACTCGCAGTTAGTCATAAAAAATTTGTTTATTAAATATTCATTAATAACAGTCAGACGTCTTCTATTAAAAATAGTTGGTCGATGTATACACTACTCAATAATCAATAATTTTAATTTTTGTTTAAGATACCAAAGCTGCGGTCAAATCTTTGCAAGAAGAAAAACATTTTCAATATTTTTCGAGTAACTAATGAATATTTTTAAGAAAAATAAGTGTTTTGTTGTTTTTCTAAAATTAACATCTTTAATTTGACAGGTAGGTACATAAATGAAGTTATCAAAAACATTCAAAACTACTGTTTTTCAAATCCATAAAAAGCAATTTTTTTTAAATGAACAAAAGATATTTTTAGTGTTGTGTGACTTGATTCAGCTCACGTTGTTTCATTGGTGCTGCAGTCAATTTGTGTTGTTTGTGGTGGAACAGGAATTGATTAGTGTAATTTTTGAGTTTGGTGGTGTAGTGTTTGTTGAGGGCTTATTGAAATTTGGCAGCGACAAATAACAAAACACTTAATATCTATTTGGAGTCTAAAAACTAAATACGTCTGTGTTTGAGAACAATGAAGAGAACACAGCAGACAAGTAAATTCATCATGGAAACGTTTGAAGTGGGAAATGGAAAACGTCATATTAAAATGAAAAGCGTTTATATCGAAGGCATTAAGTGCTATTGTAGATAGAAATACAATGTTAACGGGACAAAAAACGAATTGAAATTCGCGGCATTAGTCTGTCACTTAAGGTAATAGATGGCGCTACTACGATATGACGTCATGACATACAATGTTGGAAGTCTTAATGGATCTTTGCTTGATGTGACAGTTGTCTTTCTAAGATTCGCTTTATCCGACTCTTGTAACAACACTTAATGCGATGAATTCTAGGATTTGCAGGCGGAATTCTTGAGGCTTATTTTCTCACAGACTCACGGTTAAATGTCTGACGGGATCACAAGACTTTTTATAGAAACGCCACCAACGAAATTGGGAACGGGACTGATTTGATGTTATTTGTTTTGTTTTGTCATCTATTTTTAGACAAATATTGTTTTTAATCTGAGAACAAACGAACGTGCAAGTGAAAGCAGAATTTAAAAAAAGTTGATAAAAAATATAGAAAATATAATAAAGAAAGAAACGTAATTTAAAATTGCTTTTTTGAAATTATTTTAGAGCGACTTTACAATTTACAGTAGTGATGCTGCAAATTATAACATTTGAATTAACGCGTCTCTACTATACATATTATAAAATAGACTGTGTTCACATATTATTAATTTTTTTTTTGATGGATGCTATTGAAAAATTGAATACAGTGTCTGTATTATTGACTCTAATAAAAATTATATTTCTAATTAGTTTGTAATGACCCAAACTAGGCCATACGTACCGCTACAAACCCAAATTTGCCAAATAAAATTTGCCAAAGGTCGTGATTGTCGTCTAGTGAAAAAAGCCCTACGTTGTGTTTGACAAAATAGCGGCCAAACTCTTTGAGATGTAACTGCATGAGGGTTCACTTGAGAGAGTACAATAAAACTACAATTTGGAAGGAGGCATTTATTTGTTTGTTTCTTGCAGTAAATCATTTAAGAAATGTAAAATAAACAAAAAATTAAATATATAATAAAATATATATAATGAAATATATAATGAAAAATATAATAAAATATAATAATAAATATAATAAAAAAAATTAAATATGATTTCCAATAAAAGTAACATAAATATTCAAGAAAAACATTTACAACAATTTTGAAACATTTTTACATTTAAATTTAGAGAAAGCAAGTCAAGTCACTAAATTTTACAAAAGTTTAAAAAATAATTACAAAAGTGTGGCAGATGTAAACAAACGTGGTTGAAAGTACTGGTTCAACCAAACCACTTGGAATGATAGCAAATGAATTGGTAGAGAATGTTTTGGCACGACAATTAGCCACGAAATGGCCCCAATGCTATCTATCTTCTCCCCTTGTTGGTTGAGTCTCAAAGGATTCTTATCAGGTACATTTGAATAGCATTTAAAACTAATGACCAACATCATTCCAAACCAATCTCTTTTCCTAAACAAAACTTTTAAAAATTTAAGTGGGAGAACACTAGGCAAAGGGCGTAGAGGCCATAAAAAACTTTTCTAATGGCCTCTTACTTAATGCTCCTATCTCGACTTTCACCTCCTCAAACATTCACTAATAAACATAATAGTGATTAATCACCATTTGATGGACTGTTATAGCGACCCACTTTGGTTCCATTAGTGCTGTTAATCATTACAATGAATAAACACTTTTAAAACAATTAATGATTTAATTAATATTAAATTAATTAAATTAATATTAACTTAGAAACAAAAGTATGATATTAAAATATTAATTTTGTTAAATAATTTAGTTCCAAATTTAATCTATGAAGTTAATGCAATAGAATTAAAAATTTTGACGTCACAAAATTGTAATTCACACTGTCAATTGAATAAAACAAGTTTCGACATGCTCACTCTCACTTCAAAAGCATAAAATCACATTTCTACAATTTATGTTTAAATAACAATTTTAAACAATATTTAATAATGATAAAAAAGGGTTCAGATTACCTGTAAAACAGTTAAAACCACATGAAAGTTTATTTTTCTCACTGGAACGTTTTTCATGCTACGTGGTTTCCGATTTATCGACAAAGTCTCTGTTTTCCAAAGCCATTCAAGTAAAAAACTATCAGGACGGATCTTCTCAATAGTTTCACAGAATTTTACGTGGTTATTTCGTTAAAATTTCAACAAACACTTCCAACAACTTTTCGATAACCGCGCCCAGCGGCTACCACCAGCTGATTCATGGCTGCGCGCGCATCTCTCGCTGGTTTTGCAATAGCAACATAAACTTCAGAGCGGTTTTGCGAAATCGTGGAATTATTTTTGAATTTTTAAAACGGGTTACTTCAAATTATTTAGTTTAAAGAAATAATTTTTATATTTCTAAATTCTTTTCCTAAATACATAATTTTCTAAAACCTATGTAATAATTATCTATACATTAAAGAATCGTTTTTCTTTAACAGAAAAACTTAAAATGTAATTGGTTTTAGTGTCATTTAAGTATAAGTATACATTTAAAACTAAAATGTTAACATAAAAAAATATAAATATTAGAAAAAAAAATGTGGTAAATTTATAAACGCTTATACAATTTTTTATGTAATAATAATAACATATTTGGTCAGTAAAAATGTTTAATTAATCTAAAATAACGGCTTGATAACACATTAAAACTTTAAATTTTTAATACTTTTATGTGTGTTTTTATAGCTGTTATGTGATTTTGTAGCTATTAGAGCACTAGTACTCTAATAGGCTTAATATAACACACAAAATTTTACTTTTTTACTTAATAAATGGCTAAAAAACCAAAATTACCATAAGGTTTGTTTCAAAACAGTTCAGAACGATTCAGATTCAGATTGCACAAACCTAGTTTTGTTTTAGCAGACCAAAATTTCTACTGCGCATGCTCAGTTTGGTTCTGAACTAGTTCTGAACTGTTGTTAGAACAAACCTACAATTACACTTGTTGCATAAGAGAAACCGTTGTACTTCTTTTTTTGAGCACTTTTCGCTTTACTAGTCGTGCTCAAAATTCGTTTGGTAAAAATCATTGTCTTATGCAACGCGCATAATAATATACTATTTATGATACAACTTTATAAGCAAAACTTGAAAACACACATGTTGAATTAAATTTACTATTGTGAGTGCTTTTAAAGTGCTTTAAAAACTGTGCAACTCTTTTTAACAAACCATTTTACAAAATAAAAAATTTCGGAAGTTGCAGCGGGTTTTAATCGGCGATTATGATACAGGTATAATAAAAGTTGAATTACGTTGAATAGTTAGTACAAATTGGTGTTAGGTTCCTTTGTATTGGGCCGTTGAATTGAAGAATTTCTAATTAAGAGTGGCTTTGTTTTAGAGTGGGTAATAATAATGTGAGAGGAGAGGTGATAATTTGGAGGTTTTATGTTAACACTCAGAGGGGTGGATTTTAGGCGCCTATACATAGTAAGAGGAGGAGCAGGTCGGGTTTTTTAAGGAAATCCCTCGAGTGTTGTCTAGGAAATGTGCCACAGCCTGGCCGAGCGCCAACCGGGCCTAATTTATTTACGACCAGGAACAGCCAGGCCACCAGCAGAATATTTTATCTCTAATCTTCATTTATTAAAATTACTAACCCACTCGTTCACCTTTCATCCATTAATACAGAAAAGACCGAAATCGACAATATTTCCTTTCAGACAAAAGAAGAAACATTTTATTTTCATTAATGTAGGCCTAAAGCTTTCAGTCTTTTTCGCAAATGAGAGTCAGTTTATAAAAAGGATTTAAAACATTTAAACATTCTTAAAGCGAAAACATTTAATTAGATTAGATAAAAGGGAAGCATTTATTGCGCTGATGCTTTTAATTCTGTTATGTATAGCAATATGCCAGAGCTTTTGGCTGTACTATTAATAAAGTATTCAATTTATTTTTTAAATGAGGCAAGCTTGGAAATACGTAATTTTTCATGTAAATATGCGGAGGGTATAACAGCTTTCAGGATTAAAAATTACTCTACATTTTTATAAATATAATCAGTTGTGTCTCAACTTTCCACCCAGAAGCTCAAATTCAATGAGACTGACGATGACGTCGAGAAAGGGAAAAACAACATTCTGTCAGAGAAGCGACTCAATTATTGTAAAAGAGGCGAAAAGAATGGCCCTTGATTTCAGTAATCAGTAAATTCGCAGTCATAAAGTCATAAAACATCCGGTTCGGTGTGGAGAAAAGCTCTCTGTATTCTGTATTCCTGGCTTTTGTGCTGAAAAGCCACAATGCTTTGTGTCCAGTAGCCCAAAGACCGGCTAGTTTATCCTCGCTAGTAATTCCGTCTTTAATTCGGACCGCATTTTCATTATATGCTTCTTTTAGGTTGTTTATTGGAAAAAGGTCCCGGATAATTGAACGAAAATTGCCGGTTTTTGATATTTATTGCCGAAAAAAGAATCTGCTAGCCGTTTAATAAATGCCAACCTATTAAACGAGCCGGATTAATAATGCATTTGGCTCCAAGGATGAAAATAACGGAGAAAAATGGCCAATTTCAAATTTAAAGTATTCATTTATTTTGTGGGCCCGAGATAATGTTGCGTAATAAGTTTAATAGTAACGCAGCATTATCATGAATGAAAGCTTTTTTAACACACTGCTTCTGTTTTCTAAAAATGAAATAATACAACCTATAACTCATGTTCATGACACGTCATTTTTCTCTTTTGTAAATAAAATGAATAGCTCCGGTGATGAAAAATAAATTCTTTTTTACGACACATACACCACATTTTTCTATTTTATATAAAATAAAAAATGAGCCAAAATTAATTATTTTGCAATCTCATATCTACCCCAAAGCACCGCTTTTTTCGCCTTCACTTTTAATTATTTCAAGCGTCAGTTTTTTACAATTACAGCCCCACTCTAGGAATCCTATTAGTACAAGCAAACTTTTCACAAAAGCAGCTTGTGTTTCTTGAAGCGATACAGTTTGAAAGAAACGCTGCAAAATGCGCCTCTACTTCCTCTTCAAATAAATATTACGTGATCGTCTTACAGAATACTGACACATTCAAGTAATTGCATTAGGCTTTGTTGGTGTCAATTTTCCCAGAAGCGTATGTAACTTCTTACATCATGGTATACCGTCTTGATGTATTACCGTTATTAAATTTTCTAAACCCCCAATCGATAACAACATATCCTTAAAGCCGACTTATTCACAACAACAAACTCACAGACTGACACTCAAAAAATTTAACTTTGGTTTTTCCGCATTGTTATCATGGCAATGTAATTTTCTTCATTTTTTAGCCGAAAGCTTTTATCTATTTATATAAAATGCTTTCTTCATACTAATAAAAACCGTGCGTATAGGTTCTCTTTCTTTTCATCTACTTTCTCCGGCCACATACCTAATTTAATATATTATCTGCTTTGTGCTCCTTTCTTGCTTGAATTCCATCAGTACGTCTAATGCTATTCTTTTCTTAAAACTTTTTATTTTAGACCTTTTTATCCACCTTTAGAGCGGCTAGATTTATTTCATTTAATTTTACATGACGCAAGGAGTTTTTCTTAAATAAAATTAAAAAAAAAAACATTAAATAAAAGGTTTTGACGTTCTGGCAAACTATATAGGGTGTTTAATAGTTAAAATCAGAATGTACTGAGTTTTTTATATTCTTATTAGAAACAGAAAAACCGTGATCTGCAATGTTATACACAGCAAGCAAGGTTTTTTTATTTTCACTTTAAAAAAAATATATATTTTATCTACGAATAATACAAAAACGTCGAGCGTAATGGGACAGCTTGCTTGTGCGATTTGTTTACGCCTATGCGATTGGTTTGCGCCTGTGCGATTTGTTTACGCTGACAGTTGCTGTCAATCATGATTATTACTTATTACTAATTTTCAAAAAATCTCTTGTAGTCGTAGATAAAGTATAGTACATTACGCAAGTTGCAAGGCAATTACGTACTCGCAGAAATGCATTACTCGCTCCCTTCGGTGCTCGTGCGCAACTTTTCTACTTGTACGTAATATGTCATTTACAACTTTTGTTATGTAATATACTATTGTAGTTAAGTGTGTGTAATTAGTCCTAACAATGTTTTACCACAAAATTTACAAAAATATTGTAAAATCAACAAAATTTTGTTCATTATTTGGATATTTGGGGTTGAGTTAGAATAGCAACTGCTAGACTTTGCCTCCTGAGTTGTATTTACAATTCGAATAGAAGCCATTTATTATTATTATTATTATTATATTGTTAAGTCAATAATATCTTTTTGATAATTTTTCAAATAAAATATTTTCTTAAATGTGGTTGAGCAATTGTAAAATAAATATATCTATGACTTCAATCTAAAAAAAAATTTAAATATTCCATTAAAATCAAAATGTTTTTATTTAGAGAAAAAAGAACACAAATTGTTACAAAAAAATATAATAATAAATATAAAAAAATAATAAATAATAAGGAAAGTTTAGCACAAATTACAACGCTACTTAACTTGTACAATGCAAAATAAACATAAAAAAATAAAAAAAAGTATATAAATTTTGAAGATATTAAATTGCATTAATTAAAGTAGCTTTTATAAATATATAAAAAAATTTACATATTACAAAACCATAAAAAAGTAATCGATATTAATTAGAAAAGAATTTTTTTTTAGAAAATTGTGAAATTGTTTAAAGAGCGTGGTAGGTAAACTATTAAAAGTAATAACAATATTATATGTAAATAAGCAACGAGGTATAGTTATTTTGTATTTAGGTAGAAGAAAATAACTATTCTTTTTTGTAATTTTGACTAAATAATTTTAATTATTATAATAATTACTGTTCATATTGCAAATTTTACAAAATATTTTTTTAGTATCTGGTTTTGCTAATTTGCCAAATTTGTAGGTGTTTTTTCAATTTTCAACGTTTTGACTCAACAGTCATCGTTTCTTCTTTTTACTCACATTTTGAAATACGCACGTAGAAGTTAGATAAGTTTTTAAAAATATGCTGTATAATTAATATTTATTTTTATTGTTAATTTTTGTTCGTTAATATCGTTAAGATTCTTATCGTGCTTGTTGTTCTTACGGCCTTAGCGTTGTTAATTTAATGTACTTTTTATCTTATACTTTTGTCGTTTTTATTATGGTTTTAACTCAAGATTAAGAAAGTTTGGGACAATCGGTTGTTATTTCTGTTTGTTCGTACCTTCACTTAAAGCAATTTAAACATATTTTTTACTTTTAAAAATTACAGTTTTTTATTAATAGTTTTTGATGTAAATTTTTTCGCTTTAAAATCGAGAAACAAACTATTTTATTAGAATAGCATCAAAATGGCTTACAGTTATCTCAGCAAGTACAAGATTATATTTTTATTTATAAAAATAGAGTAGGTAATACTCGTAATAGAAGACTGCATCTCAAATACTACATAAAGTAATTTTAAAAATATTTTAAGGCACCGTATAAAGAAGGTTTAAGGTTAACGCTATTTCTTTTTGTTAAAAGCTTAAAGTCGCCAAAACTATACGCCATTTTGTAAAAATCTCTTTTTTAATAAAATGGATATTTGTTACCAACATAAAAACTAAAATATTATATATTTTCTTTACCAAAGTTAAAGCCAAAATACAATACCTGGGTTTAAAATACAAAATTTTTATTTAAGGTTAGTACCAGTTTTATAGAGTTACTGATTTTAAAACAACTTTGATCGCTTACGAAAAATTTGCTTTATAGAGAAGACAAGTTATAGTTAGTAACAAACCTTCTAAATGCTACATACTTTATATGTCATTTTTTATTTATAAACCGTTGTCTGTCTTTTTTCAACACATTGTTGTATATGTTGCTATGTGAAATAGATTATGTGGTGAAAAGAGACAGACAATGATATATAATTGAAAAATGACAATTTTTAAATTTAAAAATAATTATAAATGACTTATAACTAAACAATTTTTAATTACAGTTGTTGGAAAAACTATAATAATAATTATTTCAGTATTAATTTAATCTAATTATGTTCGAGTATTTACTTAAGAAATAAATCACTACCTTTTCAGGCGTCGTAGCTAAACTTTTTTTGTGACGTTTCACACTCGTAAATAATTATTGGATGTTATTATGATGTATCAATGTATCACAATTCTTTTAGGATAATCTTTAAGCTTCTAAGTTCTCTCATTTTAATTTTCAGTCGTCCGTTACATGATAACAATAATTTTTTTTCCAGGGCTAAAGCAGAGATATTTCAAAAGAGGAAAAAACATATAATCAAAGGATCTTTTTGCCGTGAGGTACTGTTCTGATTTAGAAAATAATGAGACAACCAAATATCTATTTTTTTTATGTTGATATTCTAAAAATGTTTATGTTACATTGCCGGGAGCTTTGTTCCTGCTAAAAAATATATATTATGTTGGATTAAAGCACGCAATGTGGGCGTGTATGGAAAATTAAATCAAAAATTAAAAATACGCTAAACTTTCTATCCTATAGGTATTGAAATTCAGAATGAAAACATTTGCGTGAAATAATATATAAGTTAGTTGGTCATAAAAAATAGAGCAAAAAGAGGATTTAAATTAAAGTTCATAATAAATATTCCCATTAGCAAATTTCAAGTAAACGCGATGCAAGGCTTGAATGTGCCAAATTCCGGGCAATTTAACTTATTAGTTCAGAGCTTGCAACTAATACTTGTTGCTTTAACAGTGTAGTGTTCTAATGAAAATTTTTAAGCGTCGATTTGCTATGATCGTAATCCAAAGTAGAGATTTGTGGAGTTTATTAAATGGAATCATAAACAAATTAATTAAGGTCTACCGGATATCGTAGCTAACATTGTGTTCGTTAAATAATTCCGTAACAGAATTAGAATATTAACTGGTTAACTTTACGTTTGTTGATATTTGCAGGTATGGAGCAGTTAAAACCGCTGAATTTCTGATTCGAGAGAGTAAAAGCAAATTCAGTCCCGACTAACAATCCTGCATCCAACCGACGGCGGACATTTTGGCATACAAAATGGAGATGTGCTTTTCTAATTAAACATTAAGAGAGGTGACCCCGAGGGCTTTCAGAAGGTCGGCGTTTGTGAACGTGTGTGGAAGTATTCGGCGAAAGTGGGGTTGTTATATGATTAGGGGTGGACTAAGCTGCGGCTACCAAGGTAGATGTAATCAGGGTATCGGCCTCTCGGACTCGCTGGGAATTTGCACAGTATAACCTCACGTAAAGTAGATCACACCGGCTTTTCTTACCACTTCACTTTAAGCCCACTTACGATGCCCACCCAACTTTGATAACTAAGCGGTTTCGATTTTTATTTTATAAAATATAAATAAGAAAGAAAAATATACAAAACAAAAAGAAATAAAAATTAATTTAATGTCTTTTTACATTTTGTATAGTTTTGTTGAAAAACCAGTATTTGTAACTAGTTTTAAGAGAAATATTTTATTTGGCATAATAAATTACATAGCGAACGAAAAGCGAGCTTTGGATGCTTTGCGTTGGGTAATAAAACTCGACGTGTTAGGTCTACGTGCATGCAATATTTTTTGCATTTCTAAATCAATGATTAAATTGAATTTAAAAATATTTGTAGTTATTTTTATATTATTTCAGTGAATACACTTAAAGATATTAACATTAAAGATATTAATATTAACCAATTTCTGACCTGCAGAAATAACGATCTGCACTTTTAAAATTCTCAAATAAAAATAAATAAAATATAGGTTACACTAAACACACAAAACGTTAAAAAAAAATACAAAAAAGCAATGCCTGCTTGTGGTTATTTGAGATCAAAACGGGTTTTGATCAAAATAACTATTAAAATGAGTAAAAATAAATTTGGAAAAAATTCAAATGGTTTATATATTATAAAAAGGTGTATTTCAATGAAAAATTTTGAACGTGTAAAGCTAGCTATTCAGAGAAATGGGGTTATTCCATTTTTTCTATCTTTGGGATGTTCCTTCTTTGTGCATAACTCGATTCGGTGCCCTGTAGGAAATCTCCTCGAGTAGTTGGGATATGGCGACGTGTATTGAATAACTATTACTTATAGCTGTTCATTTGGGTATTAGATATCAAGCAAATGTAGGGTAGAGACCTCCTCTGAGACGGGGAATGTTTAGAGAGTGTAACGTGATCCCCCAGGTGGTTGTAGAACTCACCGTTTCCTCGCCTTTTCCCACTCAGCCCTTCTCTTGCGGTTCAGATGAGGCTTTCTGCTGAAACTATTGTCAGCTCTACTGTAAGTTATATGTAATGTATGTTATTGCTGCTAATTTCAAAGGGTGGCACAGGATGAATGCCGTATTAAGTAAATAGCTAGGTGGGAGCTTTTAATTGAATTCAGACGAGAAAAGTTGCCGTAACTTTTATCCCCTAGCCGTTGATATAATTGCCGCTAATTTCGTATTTGCGTCTAATTAAGTATTTTTTTAATTCCCGGAAGGAGAAACTATTTCTTTAATCGCCACAGTAAATATTTTCCGAGCACACAGCTTGCTAATAAAAGAATTTTTCTCTTTCGCCCAACAAAATAAAACTTTGCAAGCCGAGTTTAGGCAAAATATTATAACTTTGCGTATTTTCACCCAACAACCCAATTTCTATAAAATATAAGAATCTCATTTCAAACTGGTGTCGAAGCTCCTTTAACTTCTCAAAGAGGTTAGAGAAAATTGTTCACCTTCCAACCCATCCTTTCCAAATCCCTTCAATGAACGATAAGTCACAGAAATTTGTAGTCTATATAGGAGTAAAAAAGCTTTTTCTATGCGGATCTCATTGATTTTTGGTTTAGAATACTGCATTCTTCAAGCACTATAATAAATTTTAGACATAATCTACTGCGGCCGCATTAAAATCAACCATTTCTCGAAGGGACCTATTCCCCTTATAACTTATTACACTCCACAGAAATATGTTTCATAGTAAATTGAAAATAATCGAGATCTGTTACGTCCCACGACGATAAAATGAACGTTACTCACAGTCTCAGTGACAAGAATTATTCTAAGCCCAGTTGTCTAATAGGAAAAAAGACATTAAATTTCGTCTATATCTGGCTCCCTCATTTAATATACACCTACAGTATAAATATTAAAAAACGTATTTTTACTGAAATGAAACAGTAATTTTGCAAAAAAATTACAAAATTTAAAACATTAAAATGTTTAAAATATTTAATATTATATTTTAAAATAAATGTTATTCTGATTTTCCTGCTATGTACCTACTAGCAATATATCAGGTGTTTTTTTTTAAATTTGACGTCAAAGTCGACTGTGTATGGCCGTTTGTGAACAAACTAGAAAATGACATCTAAGCTCACTTTTGTGATTAAAATTAAAACTGCTTTACTTACGGTTTATAATTACAATTTAATCGAAAAAAATTATAACAAATAATCGAAATGTCCACCACTTTCATCAGCATGTTAGGATGTACGTTAATTTCATTAATTCTTCCAACAATTCGATGTCGTAGCTCATCCAAGTTATGGTTTGGTCGTTCGAAAATGCAGTTTTTCAAATACGGTTATAAAAAGAAATCACACGGTGTGAGATCAGGAGACCGTGAAGGTTAAGGTGTCAGGTTGATCACCGTTTTGACCTTGACGATTGACTTTTGCTACTTTGCAAATAATTACAAAAGTGAGGTTAGATCTTATTTTATGGTGCGTTCACAAACGACAATGCACAGTCGACTTTGACGTCAAATTAAAAAAAAAAAACACTCGACAAATCAGTGACACAGTCACAGTAACAATGCATGTAAATTGATTATAACACTCGTTTTTGTTTTGTTTTTGTTCTTAACAACGACACTTGATGAACATCACTCACTTTCTTAGAATTAAAATTATGAACAACCTAGGAAAAAACCTCAAAAATTATTTTTGGGACAACTATAATGTTAAAAAGTAAATAAATTTTTATTTAATAAGTGTCTTCATTCCAAATAATTTTATTAATAAATGCCATCCATTACATTTTACACAAAAAGTTTTAATAAATTCAGTTCCATTCTCTTTGGTATTATTGTTTGTCACAATATACTTTTACGTGTTTTAATTATAAAACTTATGTACATCTTTATTTTATGCATAAATAATTTAAATGTGTTTTGAGTTATTTTAACTTGTAAGCCTAAACCATTGATTGATTTTTTTTACCGATTTATGTTCTGATTGTTAAAATTGTTGTCCAATTTTGGACAAACTGTCTATATAAATTTTAACACAATTTTTTTTAATGTAATTAATATTAATAGCTTTGATTCATGTTGTAGAATAAGCGTCTAGATACACATTAGAACTTTGTAGCTTTCTTGATTTGTTAAATGATAGGTGAAGATAAATTATAATATTTGGTATTTCATTCTTGATAGTAAAAAGAAAAATATTCATGAGTAGAGTAATCATGTGGAGGATTTTTGATATGGAGGTTCCAACATAAAAATGCTCTGTTGAGTTTTTACCACCGTGTTGTTAAGTTGTAAAAAAAATGACAGAAAAAAATATAGTCACTATAACCTTTTATCATAATGAAGATAGTCCAGAAGCCCACAACAAAATTTTACCTATTGTCAATTAAAGTAAGAATAATTCTTCTATAAAGTGTGTGTTTAGTGTAACAAAAAATACTGCTGCAAGATTGCCAATTCAATTATATTGTCTGCTTAACCTTTATCAAACGGTGTTAGAAAAATGTAAAATGTAGGTACTTTATTTGTAAAAATAATATCTGTTCTCATAAAGCTTTAACAAGTATATATTTAATGATGCAAAGATAATGATTAAGATTATATTTTCAAAAGTTTTGAAAAGCCCAGACATCGCAGTAGATAATGTTATTTTCATGCTAAACGCTTTTGGTGTGTATTTCCAGACTTATCGTAATGACATAGCTATTTTGACAAAAAAATTTTCTTATAAATATGGCAGAAGAGTTCACATGAAAGAAGAAACTATACAGACTTGTTGAGAAATGGTACAACTTCAATGCTTTATTACTAAATTTGAAGAAAACAAGCAAAACACAAAGTACAAACAGCATTAAATACACTCTGGACATGTAAACAATTCATGAGCAGAACCTGGAAGGGTCCCTCCGTATCATATTTCAGCTATATGATCTAATTAGCTATATAAACAAATTTGGCATAAATTAATCGTTTGGACTCTCTAGCAATTAATTAGAAAAGCTTTTGAAAACCGCGGCGATCGCAGTCTTGGAGCTTCTTGGGAGGAATTGGTCACAATATCTCGTTATGGAAAAAAGCTGCTGCCATAGAAAGAAATCAATTAAAAAGGGCTACCAATCAATATCTTCACGGATATTAAGTCTAAAGTTCTGGACTTTTTTTAGTCCCAGGACTGTGACAGTATGTACTTTGTAGAATTTTCAGAAAGTGCCAACTGGTGTTGTTGGCACAGTCGTCTGTTGGGAATTCAAACACTGTGGTTACAAAATTATGAAACGGCTAATTTTTTGGCTAAAAAGGCTTTCAAAAGAATTACAAATAAGATTTGTAATTTAAACTTTTTATTATCGAAAGATAAAAGACGCAGCAAAAATTTAATGTTTCTCAATAAAGGAGACGTTTATCAGTTACTGATAGGCATTGTACACAGACTGCCAACTAAAACAAAACTTGTAGTTTTGTAAAAATAACGTTTTCAAGATTTGTGCAGAAGATGAAGTGAATTTGCATTATGTTTTCTGTTACTGAACTGCGTTTGCAAACCTCAGAGATTCAAAACAAGCACAAAGTTGCTGCTTTAGTAATACTTCGAGAGGTATACAATAAGCACTGATACCTTAAAGTAAAATTTTAGAATTTTGAAAAATTTTACTAACATTCTGGTCGGTTCTCAAAGTTTGTTGTTTAAATATTTACAAGTTAAGTAAAACATAATATTATACAAGTCGTAACAGTAGTACTTGATGTGTTGTAAAAGCTGATTATTTACTGTAATAATTCTTTATATTTTGTTCTGTTAGATTGAAGCTTAATCCATTTTTTTTACTTTTTATCGATTGAAATAAAGTATGCGTCTATAGTTACAAGGATTATAAAGTTTTGATCTGATGAGATACCTAGACTTGTTTAAGACGATTATAATTGAAGTACTTTATTAAGAATCTGTGTTATATTCTATTTTGCGAAAATTTAAACACTGTTTAAGATATTGTAATTTACTTAGTCCGACATTGTATCTAGAAATAGCAGATTTTATGTCAGGAACATATCCACCATATACTGTATAAGAGTCGTAAACAAGAGCTGCGTAATTCATTTCAAACATTAGTTATATCCTGTGCTTTTTGCTAAATAAGGTTTGCGAAAGCGCCTTGACAAAAAGTGACAGTAATTGACGTAAAAAGAAAAATTATTGCGTACATATTAGGTATTTTTTTGTCGGTGTCACAAGAGTATAATGTAATTTTTGCGAGTTTATTTTCGACGTTCATTTGAGTAGACAGTAGATCAAAAGAACGTCAAACTGTTTATAAATAAATCCAATTTCGTGTAGAATTTATTTTTTGATTAAAGCAACAAAGATCGCAGTTTCTTTGACCTATGCAAGAACTATTCGCAAAGTTCTTATGAAGCAAGCTTGGCATTTTGCTTATATTAAATCTTAAAATCCTAAAGCGGCTATCATGTCTTTAATATTATATTTGACTAGACTAAGCTGACATAATGATATTAAGCTCCAATAGAAGCATGGTCTAAAACCGTAATTACCTTAGCCACATTTACAATGTAGATGAGGGCGTCATGGCGACGTCACAAAAACTACGATGCAAATCTGCAAGTTGCTAATGCAAACTGGGCCCTTGTGACCTTATAAACAACGCTGCTAGCCCTGATTGCCCATCACGTAGCTAACTTTGTCGGATTTTTACGTGGTTATCAATTCCCCCATCAGACAATAAATTAAAAATATGCGAACCATAACAACGTTCGATAATATAGGGAGCCCCATTACATCATGATATTCAAAGTTAGCTGGTCCAGGGCTTAAATGAAGCGTTCATATTTTATGGTGTAAGTTATTTTTAATGAGCATAATATATCCCTTTAAGCAGTTTCTATGATGGAGAGTGCTATAAGTTGAATTCCATGAATTGAATAAAATTATTGCTGCTTTATCACGTTATATTGCACCACTTGTCGCCTAATTCATTTACAAGACCGCGCCCTTTTTTAATGTCGAGATACAAGCAAGTCGTAAAATCGGAAATAAAAAATATAACAGATTGGAAAAACAATTGCATCTACCACACAACCAATAAAAACACAACCAACGTGAATTTTAGCTGCTATAAAATTGAAATTATGGATCGAAAAAATCATTATCGGGCTTCTAGAGAAGAATGCGATACATTCTTGCTGAAGGCGATTCCTTCGTGAGATATAAAGACTGATAGAATAGTAGTATTATTATAATGGAGTGAATTTTCGCCTCGGGCATTGAGCTTCAACGGCAATATCTATACCATATTGGGGGCTCTTTAAGTGCCTGATTGAGTCGAACTTTACGGAAGCTATACCGATTTTCAAAGGAAATTTCCCTACCATATCATTATTATAATATTCAGGACAAAGGTGAGGCCAAATTAATTCCGAAATGAATCTACACACACTCTCTTTCAATAAATTGTTATCAAGCTGTACACGGACTTCATTAAGCCAGAAATTGTAATACTGCTCACTCAGCTAACCACGCGTAAGCTTGAATTGTGTTACAATGTAACTCAAAAAGCTATTTTAATTCACCAAAAATTAATTAAGGTTTGATGTACCCCCAATTCTGAAAATACCAAAAATATCCGTTTGCTTTTACTATATTAACAAAGCGATTAAATTTTTATTACGTTAAAAGCTTGAAAGCGTTTACGAAGAACTCTATTTCCGAATTTAATTTTCCAGTTTAAGGCTCTTTTTGCTGAAGCTAACATTAAAAAAATTAAACTGGATTTCTCAACCTCAATCGCCGTCAATGCCAAGCAATATTAACACATTTTTCAATTGAACAGCTGCGAAACAAGATTAAATAAGATTAAATAAAAATTTTAAATTTAAATTACTTCTACAAAAATAAATAATAATAATAACTTCGTAATTTAAACATAACTGTCAATCGTTTTGACATCATTTTAATATACAAAATTGGAAAACACAAGCGCATTTAATTAACAATGAATGGATTTTTAATATAAACGACAAAAATGTCAAAATTTATGTTACTTGCTAGTAAAGTTAAAAATTTATGAAACCTGCAAGCAGGTAAAATATTTTTATTAATTATTTTAGCCACTGGAATTTTACCAAAATGTCTTAAAAAGCAGAAATCTCAAATTATTAAAAGTAAAATCAAATTTAGTAATTGACATTCAAAAATCCAACTTTTAAAGATATGTTTCATTGTTAGAAAGTTTTTTAACATGAATAACACTACACTAACACAAGAATTCTATTTTAGTATAGTCCAATTATCAAAGAATGAGAATTTGACCTTAACCATAATTTACTCTAACAAAAAAACTTAATTGATCAATTATTAGTAAGCTCCGGTGCTAAGGAGTCTGGCTTAAACGACCAGGTAATTAGCCGGTGTAATATAGCGGGTTGCATCTGATTCATTCTACTGGTCTACTGGTCAACTGGTGTAGAGCAGTTGAATGAATAACATGCAATCCGCTATATTACACCGGCTAATTACCTGGTCGTTTAAGCCAGACTCCTTTCCGCCGAAGCTTTATTATTAGTTATGCCAAATTATAATGTCTTAAATAAATAAATAAATAAATAAATAAATAAATAAATAAGTTTATTGTCCAACAAATAATGTCTTACAGGACATATTAAAGGCATGTATCTAATAACATAAATAATAATATTTAGCAAATAACTTTACACAACAGTAATGTACAATAATTGAATTTTACAATAAGAGTTTCAAATGGCATGAATAGTAAACAATGCAACTGGTCTTAAAACCTCGAAGAAGTAAATAACCCCAGACTACAACATTTACCCTCAGACCCTAAAGCGGAATTTTTTTATACTTGTTTTTTTGAAATAGAATAAAACTCAGTGCAAATTCAAATATATTTAAATATTGTTTTTAATTGTTTGTTGTTTTATTAATTTTTAATTGCAATTTATAATAATCTAAATAGTTTTTCTATTTGACTGTACATTTTAAAATATTGTCAAATCACTAGATATTCCTTTTTAAGACCAAAATTGCTTTTAGTTCTTATTTAAGACATTTAGTTAAAAACTTTGCTAATAAATATTGTTACTAAAAATTATTTGATACATTATTAGAAAAATGAGAATTTTCAATAATATTCACTTTTTCTCCACTTTTAAATATTACCAATTTCTATTTCTGTCTGCTTTCTCCTTTTTTTGTATTTGTAACTGTCATGTTTATATGAATATTTACTAGTTATAGCAAATTCTACATTTTATTTTAACAAATTAATCAGACAGTTTTTTCTATACATTTAAATATAAAATGTTTTAAACTCATTTAACTGAGTTTGTTTAAAATTTGTGTAATATTTTATTTTGGTAGACAAAGGCAGATGATGTCTGAAAAATTCTAATTATTTTCAAAAATATACACATATATTCTTATTTCTTATTGACCTAATCTTTCTTCGAAGTTGTTTGTAGACACGATTTAGGAAAACTTTGTTCAGTCTTTTTTGCAATAAATCAATCAGAAATTTCTATAACAAAATGCTACTTATACTCTTGTTTATGGCTTTATATGTTTTGATTCACTTGTCTCTGCTTTATTATGTCTTTTATAGAATAAGTGTGCCATTGCGCAAACAAGTAGCAATACACTGTTCAATAAAAAAAGTCTTTCAAATTTTAGTTAATACCAATATGTAAATAGTAATCATTAACATAAGCAACGATACAGTCTGCACAAAAAAAAAAGATATTTAAAATCTCAGCCAGCAGTCTTCTAAATATACCTCTGTTTTTAGCGAAAAAAATGTATCGCTTTTTATGTGCGCCATGATACAATTTTGTTTCTTTGAATTATTAGTAACCGGTTTACTTTTATTTTATTTATTGAAAAAATTAAACAAAGAAATGTTGTCTTTCACATTGTAGTTTCATTGTGCTTTCTGCTTTCTTTCAGACCCTTTTCATCCATTTTGTCAAACGCAACGTAAGATTCATTTTCTTCCAGATCACAAACGCAACTATCTTCCTTTTTATTTAAATTTAGAACATAATTTTATGTTTTTGGGCATTAAGTGTAACCTTCTTCGGTCATTAAACTACCAATAGTAGTCGTATACTTTAATAGTGGTCTACTGTTTTTCATAGTCAAACATGTAATTATAAGGTAGTTGTTAGTAGATTAGGTATGTCACATTTTAAAAGAAATACCATTAAATAATTTAAATAATTTATCATTCAATTCGAGTAAATTTTGAAATCTTATTATTATAACTTATTATTGTCCTTAAATAGATCCAATACAAATTTTAAACAAATGTTGTTAGACAAGATTGGACGCTTATATTTTATAATATTGTTAACAACTGGTTAGCAAATATTATAATCTAAAAATTATTAGTTTTTTATGTTTATAGCTAATTGTGTCTAGAGACAAATTTCCAGATTTTTTCAAGACTTGCCTCAACTTATTATGCTTTAGACGCCTCTAAATGACAAATCATGTATGCCAAAACTACACTCAACTTAACATTTTCCCTAATGTAATAGTTGAGCACCATCTTGCATACAAGAGATTAATTAAAGTAGGCAAATTAGACGACTATAAATTATGTTTTCTAGACAAAACTCGTCATTTAGCTTAACAAATCCGTATTTAAATTTAAATCTTATTTAAATTATAATATTAATTAATAATGCACTCAGCAGCTCAGTATTGATACAGCTAAATTACACAATTATAATAATTGCAACATTAAATAAATAATCAGTATAATTATAGAATTTGTTGACGACTGCAAAACTAAAAAAATTAGAGCAGAAATATTACATTTATACAAATATTTGTAATTTCAAACAAGAGATAAATTAATTACTGAACAAAATTACATATTTAGTGTTTGATATTTTTAATTTTCTTGTTGGCAATATAAACTCTTCAAGTATAAAATCAAACAATAAGCTTAGTAAATTGAATTAATTTAAAAGATTAATAAAGTTTTTTTATTCAACCTCTAAATTTTTTCACAAGATTGAAGACTTCGGCACAAATTAAAAAATCTTTATTTCTCACGGGAAGTCATTGCAGTTCCAAGAAAACTTTATATCCTCGTTAAAAACACAAAATTTTGTTATTTAATATGCACGTGTAGTAGTGCCCAGACACCAAAATAATGAAGAGAAAAGTGCTTGGTTAATTTATAGCGAAATGATCTGAGATACGATATAAAACTTATATAAAAATGAGAAGAAAATCAGAGGATCTCGTGCGAAGTTCATGAATTTTCTATGTAATTTAGCGCTTTCCATAGTGGATTATTATTCAAAAAAGTAAATTGGAAGGCACGAGTAACAATGAATACATTATGATCACTTCAGGGACCGGGCGGTTTACGAATAAAGAATTCTATACAGTGTATAAGTATCGAAAAAGGTTTTACTTTTTGCCTGTTTGTATCAAATGCAACAACAACACGATCAAAGCAAAGACTGGTATGCTAAAGCCCATTTGCTAATTAAAGTAAATAGTTCAAAATTTTTGTGTTAATTTTACCAATAAAATAAATATGCACACCTACAACAGAATTTTTAATTATAATTTCATATTTATGAGTAGCTTAATCAATAACACATAATTAATAATATTAATTAATAATCCATCAGTGTCCGGATCATGCTGCAATTTCAGCTAAAATTTATTGAACATTTGCAATTTTCAGGCTTTTTACTTTTCCCCTTCACATAATGGAAAAATCGTTTAATAAAGTCCAAAGTACTTTATGTTGCGGAAGTTTTCAGGGAAAGAGAGATATCTCAAGAAAGGAAGTTTTCTGTCGTGCTTAGTATTTTTAAAACATATTTCTGCGAGCAACATGGCCATTTATTATGCTTTAGTTTTTTAGCTGCAGTATGTGGGAACCATATCGGTCCTACTATACGACTGAAATATTAATGTAGTAACAAAATCATATTTCAAAACGTCGTTTTTGCCCAGATAAAAGGATACATCAAGACTTGGTTAAGATAATATTATTTACTACATGTTGCAGACGGCATTTATTCCACCAAATCTGCTATCAAATTGACAAGTGCACTTAACTTTGCCTACGAAAAAGAGATCTTTAGGTATTTAATAAATCATTGTTAGGATAATTTTTTTTTGTAAAATACTCCGAAGTTCTAAGGCTTTTTCAACTCCAAAGTTTTTTTTATGCTGATGTTGAAAGACCCAGACCTAACTCGGTGAACAGAAAACATAAGCGCATAACGTAATAATGAAAATACCGCTTTTTAAAGATTACATTTTACGTTATTTAGATCTTTCGAATAGTTGATGTTGAGTTATTTAGTTTATTTAATTCCAAATGTGTTGCGTTAACAAGTACACATATAGTTTTTGAACGACTTGAAACTAATTATTTACAATGTTACGATAACTTTTTATTATTTTATAACTTACGTTAATTTTATGTTTTCCGTGAATAATACAGTACAATACAAAAAAAAACATTTTAAAAATTTATTGAATAATTATTTCGGGTAAATTCTAAGAACCTAGGTGCTGGGTTAAGTAGCCAAGCGATAAGTAGGTACACACCTCAAAAGACACTCTAGATTTTTCAGAAAAAAAATCCTAGCTAATTTTAATGTAAAACTCCTAAGAGTCGTAAATTCTGAATTTGGTAGAGGAAGTGAAGTTTTTCTGGCACTTGGGCACAGTACGGTTCATTATACTACCTCTTCTAAAGGTAAACCCCACATCAGTTTTTTTCAAGCCAATTGACCGGATTAATAAACTTGAAAAGTTTCTCAGGTGCGGCACTACCAATAAGACTGGTTTTACTAAGACAGTCTCCTAGCATGGATCTTCAGATAGATGGGAACGGTGAAGCACGTGCTCTATGCAATTATTATTTTTATTTAACAAGACACACCAGCTCGTCTGCCGCTTTATTTTTATGATTATATTGTGTCCTTTAATGCAGCAGATTTTGACAGTATTTTGTTTTGACCAATCCACCATACTACCAACGACAAATGACACAGCTACATAAACCCGAAAGATGTTATTTTTATTCTTGCACTCTGCCAAGAACAGCAGCGCCTCTCTACTGTCAATCATTATACGAATACATATTTGTAACAGAGATTTTTTGCGAGGGTTTTGGGTGACGTAGAAAAAGAAAAAAACGTAGCAATAATGGGCTTTTAAGGTCTCTAAGTGTCTCGCGTAGGTAGGATACTCACGGGTTAATGCATTATGGATAGCGGTTTCAGGAAGAAGAAAGCCACTGGGTTGATGCACCACTGGCTGACGGAGTCTGGGGAAAGTGACTTATAGGCGAATTAACCACTTTAATGTTAGTTACTAACTAAAAGTTTGTTTCTAACCTAAAGGTCAATAGCTGTTTTATGATATTTACTTGAAAAGCCATAGTGTGTTCGGTGATCCCAAAAAACGTTTTCTTAAATTTTAAAGTTCCCGGAGTAAACGTCGAGTCTAGAGCCGACTGTTTTTTAAACAAAGTTCTAAACACATATAAGTTTTTGGGCAGCACAACACAGAGATTTATTAAGAGTGATCACTAAATAAAAGTTAGGTTCATTAGTAACTAAAGCTAAAAACATCAAATTTTAAGATATACCAGCACTTTTCAAAGTAATTTGTATTGTATATCTCAAAAACTACCAATATTTGTAAATATTTATCATAACTTTAAGAAGAATAATTACTACCAGTTAAATTTCTAAAAAAATTGAAAATAACATGAATACAAATATCTTTTTCTACTTTGCGTCTGTAAACAAGCTTAATACAATACCGATTTAAGTGTCGTATTAACCAATTCAGCACCCAATTTGCGTGCGTAAAGTACTAGTGCATTTTACTTTTTTTGGGTTGGTAACATGCTTTCGGTAGAATAAACGTTATTTATGACGTTTCAGAATTTATATCAGCGTTAAGATTATACTAATATTATTCGAATAAATTTTGTTGCACTTGATGACCATTATTCCTCACCAAGGTGTTTTTATGTGTGTGTCGCAATTGAGGTAACTTCAACTTTTTTTGTTAGAACACGTTCAAAATAAAACAGCTTTTAGCCACTATTTTGACGATTTACAATCCTATAGCGTTTGATAATTTATAAGTTATTTGTTAAATAAGTATATAGCGCTGCTTAATCTAAAATAACAGTAAGAAAAATCGCTGTAAATCGCAATTAATTTGGTAATTTAAAAATAATGTTACAACGTTTTTGGAGATTTTCTTTAATGTGTTGATGCCAATTGGAGTATTCAATCAATAACCGATACGATAGGTAAAAAATAAAGTACCATTTGTAAGTTACTTACAAATTTTGGACAAATTTGAAAACACTTCAAAAAACATTGGACACTTTTATAACATTTATTACCAACTATCTCGTATAAGCGCAAAAGTCTCTAAAAATTAAATAAACAACTTTTTTACTTAAAAATTACGTAAAACGCGCCAAGTAGAAAAAATAGCATAAAGAACTCGTTTCTCAAGTCATTGTGGCACTCATTCTTTACAAAACGAGCCCAAAGTTTTATAAACTTGAATTCGTGCCACAAAGTTAACTTTTCAAAACGCGTTCTTTAATATACTAATTTCTATTGTAAAAATAATAAAGTAGCAACACAAAGAGTAGTTTATGGCACGGGTAGTTTAAAAAATCGTTGTTTTTTATATGACATTGTCTAGTTTTGCTCACAAGTATTATTAAAACAAAGTTTGTACTAATAATACATACTTTGTTTTGTTTTAATAATACAGGGTGATTTTTTAAAAACGATTTATTATAATTTCTTAGGTAAGGATTATCATAAAACCCAAGCAATAAAAATCGACGTGTCTCGATTTTTTTATCAAAATCGTTGCTATGATAATTGAGGTAGACTGTTTTTACAAAATTCCCTGTACAATAAAACATTAACACATTTGTTTATTTAAGCAGTGGTAAGTTACTTACTTTTTGTAAACTTTAAAAACTAAATAAAATATGTTCAAAGTCTAAGGCATTTGAGTAAATTTTTAATTAGATACATTAATGTAGCAAAACTAATAAAAGAAAATAGTAAAAACATAAATTATTTTTTTATATTATTTTATTATTTACATGTTTACTAACAAAATTTAGGATTATTTGCTTTTCAGGATTGTATCTTTTATCTAGTTTTATCTATTTTTGTTCGTTGTGTGTTGTTTATCAATACTTTGTCTGCAAAATCAAAACACAAAATTGTATGTATTAAAATTTGTGTTTGGATTCAATTAACTCATCATTTTGTTGCCATCTAATGACAAATCTTGTAAACAAAGCAAAAATGAAAAAAACACAAAAAATACAACTTGTTGAAATTATTACTTTTGTTGTTGACATAAAGAAAATTTCTCAATTACCAAAATGTTTGCTTCCATAATTCCACATAATGGCAAAGCTCAGTAGTTATAATGCATTTTAGTAAATGATTGTATTTCCTCTCATCTGCCATCTCATCTCGCACTTTGGCAGCTTCCTCCTTCCTTCTGAAGTTGCCAACTTAGCTCATTACATTCTGTGCAACTACAAGTTAATTTTCGTTTTATATGATGAAATTCTTGTTTAAGAAATGCTTAATTTATTACCGATAATGAACATAAATTGCGACTGCAAATCTAGTCGTTGATAAATTATGGTTGCTGTTAATAATATCTCGTTAAATCTAGCTGATAATTATAATTAAAATCCAAATGCGGCTTCGATATAAATTTATACTAAACCCTATCGATCAGTATTGCGAATTTCTTTATCTCGTTTTACCATTCATTCCTTTGCCGAAAAGGTCAGCGATTTGCAGTTTGTAGTGTATTTGTCCAACTACATGCTACTCTAAATTTAGAAAGTTTGGGTTTCGCGGTCCTCGACAGACCAGACCTCCCCCCTCAAGTTATAAAGTGTCAGGTAGCGACACCACCCCGGACAGGCAGTACGATTCTGACGGTGAACGTACGTACTCCGTGTGGTGCGGTCAGTTCATTGTAAAGATTCTACTTATTTAGTTTTCATTAAATTTATTAATAAGTAAACTGTCGTGTATCATTGAATGAGCACCCGCCACCACAGATATCAGAAGTGAGATAAGAACAAGTGTACTTTGTGTAAATTAGCGAAAAGTGGAAACAATGGAGAAGCTTAGTGATGTACCCGGATTGTCTGAAAATATTAAAAGATCGTCCGTTGCGGCAATTCGTGCTTTTCACAAACTTCTGTACGATGGAGTAGAAAATGGCCGACGGAATAGACAACACGTGCGTGATTTTGCAGGTTTTGTATTTGCTGATGCCGACGCGTTAAATGAAAAGGTAGAATGGGCAGCCACAAATTTAACGTTGGGAGATTTGACGTCCGTGTGTGCTATTTTGAATATCGACTACGAGGGGTCAGCTAGAGAGGTGGCGGACCGCATATGCACCAAACTTACAGATTTAAACTCGTTGAGACCGATGGGAGATCCTGAAGAAGAAGAAGAACAAGAAGATAACAAAGAAGAAGCTAATGGAAGCACATCTCGAAGTACACCATCATCAGAAAATGAAAGATTAGCAATACGACAAGAGCAAACACCAAGATTCGTGATGAACTTTAAAGATATCGAAGACTCAATTCGTCCTTTCAGTGGGGAAGGATCATACCAAGTTGCAAACTGGATACAGGACTTTGAAGAAATTGCAGAAATTATGCAATTTTCAGAATTGCAGAAATTGGTGTATGCAAAAAAGTCCCTAATTGGATTGGCAAAACAGTGTGTTCAGTGTGAACGAGGACTGAATAACTGGTCCAAGCTAAAAGAAGTACTTCAAGATGAATTTGGCAAGAAAATAAACAGTGCAGATATTCATAGACTTTTGTCTGAAAGGAAAAAACAAAGAAATGAGTCAGTGTTAGAGTATTATTTCAATATGAAAGAGATTGCAGCCAGAGGCCAAATTGAAGAAGAAGCCGTAATTCAATACATTGTTGACGGAATCCCAGACGAAATGTCTAATAAAACATTTTTATATGAGGCAACAAACTTGAGGCAGCTGAAGACAAAATTAGAAACCTATGAGAAAATCAAGAGTAGACTGTATTCATCGCCTATGGACAAACAACGCATTAATAAAAGTGCAGCGATAAACGCTAATGTGGTAAACAAATCAAAGAGTGCGACAAATGTGAACACTAATAATATCGTGAGGTGTTACAATTGTGGGGACAAAGGTCATATATCAGCAAAGTGTAGCAAGCCGAAAAGAGAAGTTGGTTCATGTTTTGGCTGTGGATCTAAAAATCATCAAAAAAAGGATTGCCCAGTTAAAAAGGACGCGACAAGTCACCTGGTGGAACAACGAATTATACCGGCTTTTATAGTAGAGGTGCGTTCAAACAATTTTATTGGTGAGTTAACGGCAATAATTGATTCAGGCAGCCCAATTTCATTGTTGACTTCTCGTTCGCTAAAAACAAATGTAAATATTTTACCTGATAATTCAAATGTAATATATTGTGGCCTGAACGGTACTAAATTGAATATATTAGGGCAAATTAAAGAAAAAGTTTTAGTTAACGATTGTGAGACCGAAATTGAATTCAAAGTAGTACCTGACGACACTATGAAATTTGATTGTTTACTAGGTCGAGATTTCTTAACCAATGATAAATTAATTATAAGTTTAGGTAAAGTTGTAACTGTAAAAAACAAACAAAGTGAGGTGGACATCAGAGTTCAAGATGAATCTCTTGAATTATTGCACATTGATATTGGTTGTAACAATGAATCAGAAATAAATCTAAATATTAACGAACAATTGAGCTGTGATGTCCATCAGCAGGTAAAAGATATCATAGATGAATTTTATGTACAACCAGACAGACCCGATGAACCTTATACGCAATTAGAATTGAAGTTACATCTAAAGCCCAATCATGCGCCATTTTATTCGAAAGCCAGACGATTATCTTTTGCGGAAAAAGAAGCGGTGAAACAAATTACAAACGAATTACTATCTAAAAATGTTATCAAACCGAGTACTTCACAATATAGCAGTCCTATTGTTTTAGTGCGAAAAAAAGACGGAAATTATCGTATGGCCGTTGATTACCGCGAATTAAATAAGTTAACAACGCGAGACATTTATCCTATTCCGCACATAGAAGAGCAAATCGATAATTTAAAATATAAGGCATATTTTACGCGTTTGGACTTAAAGGATGCGTTCCATAATATCAAATTAGATCCGGAATCAACTAAATACACGTCATTTGTTACTTTCATGGGGCAGTATGAATATATCAAAATGCCGTTTGGTCTAGCGAATGGTAGTTCATTTTTTATGCGTTTTATAAATACCGCGTTCAGAGACTTATTAAACCAGCAGAAAATTCAAATTTATTTAGATGATATATTGATTGCCACCAAAACTATAGATGAAAATATTGCTATTTTAAAAGAGGTTTTAAAGGTACTCGTAAAAAATAAATTAGAGCTAAGATTTGACAAATGCGAATTTTTATTGAGTAAAATAAAATATCTTGGGTATAATATCGACAAAAATGGAATAAGTCCAAGTGATGACAATGTAAAGGCAATAAAGGAATTTCCGGTCCCAAAAAATTTTAAAGAGCTTCATAGCTTTATTGGGTTATTATCCTATTTTAGAAAGTTCATAGGAGGGTTTGCAACCGTGTCAAAACCATTGTCGGAGTTATTAAAGGCAAAAGAATTTATATGGACAGACCGTGAGAATAATTGCTTTGAATCACTAAAGCAAAAATTGATATCGTCACCCTTGTTAGCGATATATTCGCCTAAGTTAGAAACGGAACTACATTGTGATGCTAGTTCGCATGGTTTTGGTGCTGTTTTAATGCAAAAACAATTGGAAGATGGAAAATTTCATCCAGTTTGTTTTTTTAGCAAAAGAACAACACCTACGGAAGCGTCTTACCATAGTTTTGAATTAGAAGCTTTAGCAATTATTTATTCTTTAGAAAGATTTCGGATTTACCTACAAGGTATTAAATTTAAAATTGTGACCGATTGCAACAGTTTGAAGCAGACATTAGAGCGAAAAGAAGTGAATCCGAGAATTTTGCGATGGTCATTGATATTGCGTAATTATAATTATACACTTGAGCACCGTTCTTCTGATCAAATGAGACATGCTGACGCGTTAAGTCGTGAATTTAGTATTTGTTTAATTACGGAAAATACATTCGAGCGCAATTTAGAGTTACTACAAAATTTAGACCCAAAAATCGTGGAAGTTAGGAAAGGTTTAGAGAAACAACAAAACAAATTGTATGAAATGAATAACGGTTTAGTTTATCGAAAAATAGGCGAAAAAATCTTATTTTACGTACCGTCATCAATGGAAGAAAATATAATTAGAACCTGCCACGAAAAAGTTGGACATCAGGGCATAAACAAAACAATTAATTACATCACGCGTATTTATTGGTTCCCGGAAATGAGAAACAAAGTTCAAAATCACATCTTAAACTGTTTTAAATGTATCACATATTCCACTGTCGCAAATCGAGTCGAAGGTAAATTACATTGTATTGATAAAGGAAACGTACCATTTTATACACTTCACCAGCAAACATGAAATTATGGCGCCCAAATAATATTAATGACTGATTATTGATTGATCTTATAATTAAATAGAGTAGATTTTAAGTTAATTAGATAATAGAATGTATGGTATGAAATTTTGTATGAATGTTTAAAATGATAAGCCAATTCTAATTTAGTCAATATGTATGGGATTTATTTCCTTATGTTATTGCAATATTAGGTGGAAATTGATGTTATGAGTGTCTAACAAATAGAGCAAGGGATTTGTTCCCACATGTTTATGATTAGATGAGATTTGTTTCCACGTTGGTAGGAATTTATTCTCAGAGTGGTAGAGATTTGTTCTCGAAATTAAGTTGTTTATTTGAAATTTGTTTTCAGGTTTAATTAAAAATTTGTTTTCAGGTTTAAAATTTTGAGATTTGTTCTCACATGTGATTAATTATTGTATTTTGAGGTTTGTTCTCAGATTATTGGAAATTTGTTCTTAGATTTAACTAGAAGTCTATGTTTGGCTACTTTTAGGATTTGTTCCAAAATGTTAAGATTTGTTCTTATGTATTAGTTTGTTTAGTAATTATTTGAAGCTTGAGGGCAAGCTGGAAATGTCAGGATGGACGAGCTGTAGTGTATTTGTCCAACTACATGCTACTCTAAATTTAGAAAGTTTGGGTTTCGCGGTCCTCGACAGACCAGACCTCCCCCCTCAAGTTATAAAGTGTCAGGTAGCGACACCACCCCGGACAGGCAGTACGATTCTGACGGTGAACGTACGTACTCCGTGTGGTGCGGTCAGTTCATTGTAAAGATTCTACTTATTTAGTTTTCATTAAATTTATTAATAAGTAAACTGTCGTGTATCATTGAATGAGCACCCGCCACCACAAGTTTTTAATTGCTGGGTTAAATGAATCTACGCAACGTAATGAATTTCTAAAGCCTGGGTTAGCTTCGTTCTGAATATGTTAAGCACAATTATCAGAAAACTATTTAATAAAGTATTCCCTTTCGAGAATTCTCTCATGATTGAACATAACAATTTTTATGACTTTGTCTAATGTAAATTCATTACGAGAAAATTCTATTGAGTTAAATAGTGAAATAACCGGGCATTGTCTGACTTTGCAACCAGAACAGAATGTATTGTTAACGAAACTAACTTGTCGTTTTTACCCTGCTTTAATTTAGCTTTTTGTGCTTTTTAAATTAATAGCTGTGTTAACTGTTTTTTCGCTTTCAATAGAAGTTGCCAAGTTAGTCTCACTGAAAGCTCACATAACTACCGACTCAATTCGTGCTGTTCAATGTGATAACTTTGCCAACAATTCACACTTTTTAAATGAAAACATCTTGCAATCTAATCAATTATTATTTATGACGTTAACAGGAGAATAATATACGATAAATTAGATTTACGTATAATTTGAATTGAATCCTTGAAACGAAGTTAGCGTGAAACAAGATGAATTAATGTGTAACTATTGTGCAACAGTGATTTGAATACAAACAATTCAACAATGAACTAAGTTCAATTAGCTGCAACTTTATGTGACACAAAAATATAAGCTGCTAATTCAATTAACGTAACTACTAATTAAATAATTTCCTGGATTAGTTTTAACAAATTCATTGGCTTAAACTACTCGAGCACGAATTGATTTTTTAAATAATCTAATCGAGTCGCTATAAAAACTTATTCACAAGCACAAAGTAGTTAAAACTTCGTAACTTTTAAATTATTAGATCTTTAAAAGGCTTATAGGTAATTTGTAGTCACATTTGTTTACCAAACTTTTTTAAAACGAAAAAAAAACGAGTTTATTTTCTTAATTATTAATGATACAATCTCTCCATTTTTTTAGATGTTAGAGTCTTAAAATAATTACAAGCAAAAGACCTTCTTTATCGCTTTAGACTCTGCAAAACGACTGGATTAGCATTATCCACCTATCTGGCAACACGTTCAAATATGTTTTTACGTTTATACGTGATGAGAATTTTAATACAAATTGCGGGAAATGTATTATTTATAATATTTTGAAACGCAAAGTGCTCTAAAGCACAGAGGGTTAAAATGTTTTTAGAAATATAAACTTCACGTTGTGACGTAAAATCCTGCCTGTTCATGGCAATGCACGTGATGCACCAGCTTGTCTGACTCAGACAAGAGTCGTAATGGGCTGGAGAAGTGTGTCGTAATTTTAGCGCGAACGTTTGAAGCACTGTCATTCTGAAAACATACCTTAAAAAAGTCGCCCTTATTGCACTAATACATAAGGTTGAAATTATAACAGCTAAACTTTGACCGAGTAAAAATCACATATGGAAACACAAATAAGGCATAAAAACACTCAACTCTAATACTCTAGACATTCTAGTTTTAATCCAGACACAAGTTACAAACAATTCTCGCATATTTAAGAAATTAATCGAAAATAGAAATTACTGTACATGCTTCGTGCCGTCAAACTCACCCGAACAGCTGTAAACCAACTACCGAAGATGGCCGAGTACATACAAATAACAAGATGCGCGGGCAAATCGGGGGGGATTTGCTCGCATTCGGCATGGTTCGCTGGGATTCGTTCATATTGGACCTGCGTTAAAGCTTAGAAATGAAGGAAATCTGTGCATCGAACTCTTTATTTTCCATTAACTTCTTTATTAAGTGTAAATTTGTTGTAATTTGTGACTTATCAATAAATGAAATGTTTAGGCTATCGAATGTCGACATTTTTAGGTCTTATTTATTTTATTTAGTGTATTTATTCATCGCATAAAATTTGATCTTTATAATTTCAACCTTATTTACATGTGCAATAAGGTCGACTTTTTCAAGGTATTTTTATCGAATGACAGTGTTTCAAAATTTCGCGCATTTTTTACGTCACGGCTTCTGGAGCCCATGAGTAAATTTAAAGAGCGCCATGATCTAGCACGAACCGCCAAGCTTGAACCCGAAGGCCAGATCATGTGTCTGCGTCTATGTAGAGCACAATTATAATCAAAAATTAATTAGAATCAAAATAATTCTTAAGTTTTATAAGGTGTTTTATAAGTAAACGGCAAACTATTAAATACTATCATAAATTCAAAAAAATAATAATATAATTTTTTTAAATTTTAATGTGATTATTAAAAAGCTGTTCCAGCTTAAAATTGGCTAACTAGAACATCGTTAAAGTGTTTTTAATGTTACAAAAGTATTACCGCCATACATAAAAAAATCAACCACATAAATATATGGCTTACGAAAAATGTGGAAAATTAATAATTACGTAAATTTACCTTGAATGACAATAAGCTTAATTGTGCCTTCTAGATATTCTTGCATCAAAAGATATGGGGCTCGCCAATTAAGTCGTAAAAGTAAATTAGTCGTAAAAACTATGTAAACAGTCGTTAAATTAAGAGCACATGTTCTTGATACAGTCGACCAGCTTTGTTTTCTATGTAACAAAACGTAAAATAACTAATTCCAACTAGAGCCCAAAATCCAACTAGACAACTATGTCAATATTTCGTTACTAATTGATCACAGAAACGCAGCTGCGCCTTTGAACAGGGTTGGCTTTAAGTTTAAAGCTCAATTTACTTTTTCCGGTGACCGTGAAACATAATTTTTGTGTTTATTGTGTTTATTTTAGAAGTATCTAGTTGTTGTCTGTGCATTTTATTAACATGGACAACGATAAAGAAGACATTTTTTAACATTATTTTAGTAACTTTTTTATGTAAATACTTTTAAAGCCAACCCTGCAAAATATCTGTGATGTGGCAAGAACGGTACAGTAACCCAGCAGTAATTTAAATATGATAAAACCAGTTTGCATTTAAATATCGAGGTGGTCGTCTGTAGGTATTCTAAGATTCTCTCGTATCTCTTTCTCTCTGCCGAACATCTCTTGATGCAACAATAGCTTCAGACCTGTACCATTAGCTTAAAAAAAACCTAGTCGCAGGCGAATTCTTGATAAAGTTGAAAAATTGTGACTGAAAGCCCAAGTAGAACAAAGAAAGTTTCTGAGAAAACTAAAGAAGTTTCAAAAAGAGTTTGGAACACAATAAATAAAAACACCAAACAAAAAAAAATATAGAAATTAAAAGACACTGGAAAGAAATTAGAAGAAAAAAACACAAAACCGTTTTGGAAAAACAGAAAAATCTTTCAAAAAATAGGAAAAGTGTTTTCTGTGTTTTAAAAAAAATGTTTTCTAAAAGATATTAAGAAATTAAGAAGCGTTGTAATAAAACGACCAAATAAATATGCTTTAGAAAAACATTTTTTTTTAAATGTAGAAAAAACAATGATTGGTAAAAAAAAACAAAAAAAAATTGTAGAAAAAGTATAAAAACTTCGGTTGGAAGCAAAAAAGTACAAAAAAGACAATTAAAATTTAGTAGAAATTATAATATATAGGCTGAAAGATAGTGAAGATCAAAAGAAGATTATAGAACAAAAAGCGATTTAGAATGAGATTGAAAAACAATAAAAGCAAGGAGAAAAAAAGATGTCTTAAAAAAATGGTTCTAAAAAAATAAAATAAAAAACTGAAACTAAAACGCTAGAATAATTTTACAGGAAGATGATTGCTAACTGCATATTGTACACAATTGTTAAAGTCTTTTGCAACAATCAGAAGTAAAACATTTTTCTTGACTAGGGCATTCTCTGGGATAAAGTCTATAGACTATATCTGAAGTACCATAAGTTAATGAATAAAACAATTCTACAACACACATAAACTGCGTTTTTATGTACAGCAAGTTTGGGGTGACAAAACCAAAAAAGAAATGTTTGCCTACTTTAAAGCATGTCTCAGAGAGTTCAGAAATAATCATGATGACATGACACATTTGTTTTTATTTCATTTTTGTTACTTTTTATAAAAATTAAAATTAGTTGCTTTTGTTATCTTAAACAAATACTGTGCAGATATGAATCTTGTAACTTGATTCTTTCTTGGTGGTGGATTTTTATAGGCACGTAGTTTGTTGCCTCAGTTTTTTTATTGTATTTTTGCTTTACATATACAACACACAAGCGACTGCAAACGTTATAAGAAGATTAAAGAATAACAGAGAGTTTAATTCTTGTGCTTTGTGGTCTAGTTTACTCTTTACCTGAAAGGTAAGCGAGATGCGTATAAGTTTTCCGAGCTTTAATAAATCTAAGGGAATGTCGAGCATTCACGGAATTAATATGTTTTGCTGTACGTTTTTACTTTCATGTGTTTTGTTTAATTTTCTGATTTAATGCCAAATATACATCAAGAAGATGAAAATGGTTGAAATGCTTTGTTTAGACATGTTGTCAAGCTTTATGATTATTGCTTTACTGATGGCTTTATCTTTGAAACAGTAATTACCTATTTTGTTCAGCGATATGTTTGCTTTCTCACATTGTATTAATATTTATGAAACCACTGTCTCCAAACGAATTTTCTTTGTTAGCATAAAACGACACAAAAAAACATATTTGTATGATTTGAATTAATCTTAATGTGTTTGAAATTTCATCAAACATCAATCACTAAATCAGGCCCGCTCCAAAGTATTTCAGCGGATTTTCATAATTTGCTTTCAATGCGAACGTTTCAGAGGTCATTGTTTTGTCGATCGAATCAGATTTTTATTTTAGGATAAAACTCCCACGAGATTCTTAAAAGTTTTTTTTAATTGAAACATTTGGACAGTTTGAGAGTAACGAGGTATTTTGTCTGCATTTCTCGGTGAAGTTGTTGAAATGCGTCTATCTATGTAAGGTGGAAGGTGAGTTGACGTGCTTATGGGGATTCTTGGCAAGACTAGGAAAGATCAAGCGTGCGGGTTGCGTGAACTTTCAAGTTTCGTGATGCCGCTCGAAGCCAAGTATTTGTTTCAGGGCTTGAGAGAGAGCTTCGACTTGGAATGTATAAAATACGGAGAGAACAGACTAAGTGAATAAGTTGAAAGAAAAGCGTCGAGAAAGTAAATGGCATGGAGAATTATAGCGTAATGTGAGAAAGGTTTGCTACAATAAACGACGCTGATGAATAACCGACACGAATTATAGGCGAAGCTTCCGAGCTTATTTGCTTTTTAAATGAAATTTTACTATTTCTTGATTTGATTCAGCGTTGGACCTATTCCAACAAAGTTCAACAAGAAATTTTTAAAATATATGATTAGTTATTTTTTATGGGAGCACATTTTCAATTTTGTGAGTGCTTTAAATTCACAACGAATAAATTACACTATTTTTAAAATAAAAGACAATTTTTTTGCTGAGCGTAATAAGAGATTCTTATACGAATTGAAGTAATCTACATTTAATTAAAATTTCTATAATATTGTAACGAACTGTTCTAGGAAATTCTATGTGCACTAGAGCTCGTAGATAGAATAAGTTTGCACTAGACAGTGACTCAGTGCGTTTGCGGAAATATGACGTCACGTCATCCATTAGTAGCATTAGTCATCAAGCTCGATCTCACAAGAATATACTAGAAGACAACCTAGTTGTATGTACATAAACTAGAGAAGGATAATAAACGGATAGTTAAATTTAAAGTGAAGTATAAAGATAGATAAAAACACAAAATAATGCTATGCAAATACTATTTCAATTAAAGAGATATACTATACAGTTAGCTTTGATTTTATTTTTGTGTTCAAATTTTTACGAGTATTAGATATTTTTACATTAATAAATTATTTTATAAAAATGATTAAATTTTTTTTACAAGCATTTGGTCAATTTTTGTAGAGCCTGCAAGAAGGTACGTCTATAGCAAAGCTTGTACTGCTGAATATCTACGCTACCAAGACTTTATGTTAAATTAATCGCTTTATTAAGTGGTTCAAAATTAAAAAAATTAAACACAAGTCAAATAGTGAATTTTTTTTGTTTACTCCTGATTCTGACTTAAGTTTCGGTTACTCAGAGTGGTTTTCAGAAAACAAAATTAATAAAAAAAGCAAACAATACAAAAAGATACATATTAAAAAATTTATCAATTGACTATCAGTGATCAACTCAAGTCAGGAACAAACAAAATTTTTTTACCAGTGACTAGTAATTTAATTTTTTTAGTTTTACGTATATGTATGGTAGGTATGTGTGGGAAGCAGAAACAAACGTAGTTACCACAACGCTTTGTTATTTGGAGACACTCTCTTCTTTCAAAATTAGTGTATTAGTAAATCTTGGAGAAGTAATAATCAAGATAATAAATGTTAAACAGATACTACCAAAACATTTCTTCATGTTTAAGCTTCTTCTCTCAAATATGTCTCCTACATAATTTTTTGAAGGTTTTGCTTATTTTACCAAATGTAGTTGATTGACGTAGTAAAAAAACAGAATAATAAGATAAAAGTGGTATCTACATCACTTTTAACATTCGAAGCTTTTTACTATTTACTTTGTTAATTATTAAATCTTTGAGACAAAAGGAGAGCAAATTTAGAAAACCAGAACAAATCTAGAAAACCATTAACCTAACCAAATAATAAACTTAGGTGTTATTCTGGCAAATTCTTGTGTCAAAGTCTTTTTTACCAAATTCTATCAATACCTTTAAATGCAAAATTTTTAAATTTAATTTTATATTGTTTTGCAAAAGTCAATAAGTTTGTTTTTTATATTTTTAACCACATTTATTTACACGTATTACAAAAATTACATTTTAGTTTTTAAAGATTTTAACAAATTAATTTGATGTGTTTTTCTTACATAAATTTAATTGTAATTAAGATATGGTTAAATTTGCAAAATGGTTAATGAGCCAAGTGAGACGAAATTTTAAGATGCATAACTCTTTGAATCAACAGACCTACGTAACGTAGTTGTAAAATGTTTTAAAGATGTTGTAGCAAATTATGTTTAATGTTTGTGTAATATGTTATTAAAAAATGCGTTTATAGTAAACAAAAATTTTTACAAATTATTCAGAGCTGTTTGCCTTATATGTAGATGTAATAATAGAATGGTTAAATTTGCAAAATAGTGAATGCGCCGAGTAACACAAAATTTTAACTCTAAGATTCATAACTGTTTGAATCAACACACTTATACAACATAGTTGTAGAATGTCCTAATTACAAAATGGTTTAAAGCTAAAAAACCGTGGATACGCCAAGTTAGCTAAAATTTTAATAAATTATGGTACTAAGCAGAGGTAGCAAATTCTTTTAAATGTTTGTGTAACTTGTTTTTAGAAAATGCCTTATTGTTGCAAACCCTTCACAAAATAGTTTAGCAAAATATTGGTGGTACTTTGTTATTAATTAATGTGTTTTTAATTGATGTTTGTTTTATGATAAATGTTTTACTTGTATGATTTATCTTTGCGTTTATAATATTGACACACCTTACAATATACAAAATGATTTTTTAAAATTTTGGCCAACACTAATATGTAAACAGTAATTAACAACCTGAGTAACAATACAGCTTGTTAATCAGCCAGGCTTCTAGAATTAATCCTCTTCTAAAAAAGGAAGAAGTGTTTAGTAGTAGCTTTTGTTTAAAAATTAATAAAATTCGGAAATGTGATTGGTTGTTACTACAAAAATGTATTAAAATTTGCAATAATACCGGTAGTATCTTAAATTGAAAATTGCCCATAATATTTTATTTGTTAAAATTTATAAACAATTAAACAAAATAAATGTTTTCTTCCATCTTGTAATTTTATAATACTCTCCCACCTCCAAGTTACATGCAGTCACATTTCAGTAAACTCCGTTGCCATTTTGTCAAACATAACGTAACTTTCTTAAATAACGATTACCACTTTCAGACATTTTGTGTGCATTTGCATTTAATTTTGAGTTTTAAGTGTTAAGGATGTTTTTGCAAATTTAACTAAAATATTAAATAAATTATTATTTATCTATTTGGAATTCAAACATTGGAATTTACATTGTCAATAATGTATCACTCATTTACATTTCAGTGCTGCTTGATGTTATAAATAATAAATGTACATATTTTATGTCATTTAACTAAATTATGTTTATAATCCTTTGTATGTGACTTGTTTGACATACTCTAAAATAAATATGTCTATGTACTTATATAATGTAAAATATTTATTTTTCTAAAAGTAAATATATTTTTCTTAGATTGCTTTCTTCACTACAATAAACACTAGTTTTCAGAGTTGTCCAAACATTTTTTAATAATTTTATTAAATAATTGTGCGTATAGTACCTCTTGTTTTTTATGTAGATGCAGTCTGGGTTACAAATTACTCGGCGAGTAGACTAATTCATTTAAGTAGTGTATATTAAATTTTAACTAGTGCAATAGTAATGTTAGTTTTTACATAAAAAAAGGTCTAATTTTTCTTTTAAATGTTTATAAAAATTTCTTATATATCTTAAATATCTGCATATGTATAATATTTTGTTTTTATTTATATAAATCCTTTTTCGTAAAAAATCTTTTTAAACTTGTAGCTCTATGCGATCTTCTTTTTAATCTTGAAAAATAAAATTCTTTCCATACATATACGGTTTAGATTAAAATTTAAAAGTAGGTTTTTTCTAAACTTTTAAATATATCTGAATAAAAAGCTTTAGATCTAATTGAAATTCCTAGATAAAATTCTAAGTAAACCGAGTATTTTAAGAAATATAATTTATAAGGAGTTATTTTGATAAAAAAAATTAAATCTTATTTTAATAGCAAATACATGAATTTAAATATGGGTGCAATATGGTGCTTTTCTTATTTCTATAAAAAACTGGATATTACTCATTTAAATAAATATGCATATATTTTTAAACAAAAGTAAAAAAATAATAGGAATGCATTTTTATTTAATTATACTTCTGATTCTAGAATTTCTTTTCTGCATTTAAAAGCTAATTTTATTCGTATTCAGCTTTCGTAATAAAAGAATATAAATGAATGGTTAGGAATAATATCTGTCTAATAATAACTTAAATTACAGCAGTTAAATTACGCGAAATTCATTTAAAATGAAATAGCGTTTCCGAGTGGTCCATTTTTTTGTGATGTCAATTTGCCCTGGGAGTACGGCTATGAAATTTTAAATACTGCCAATATTTCGACTGCAGCAAAGCGCATTTAAAGCTTGTATGCGTAAAATTTTGTGTCGGTGGCAAGTGTTGGCATTAGTTTGATGTTATTGCAGCATCCATTAACATTGTAGTCCTCAGGTGCGTCCTGAAATATGCCGAAAACAGCCACATAATGGCTAGCAATTTGCATTCCCATTAAAGATACAAATTTTTCAATAAAACTTGTATAATTAATAATTCCAGCGAACGGGGAATGTATTAAACTAATGTCAGTAAATGGTGTGTAATTTTGCTCGAAAGCGACTCTAGTTCTATCTCTGTCCTAAAGCTACCGAATTGAAAGGAAAAGGGGTGTGGATTGGTAAAACTGGCCCGTTCCTGAGCGAACCAACATGTTACCAACAAGGGGATACCTGTAACATTATGCGGTAAGCATAGCTCGTAAATCAGAAGAGAGCGTCCACCATAAATAGCAGCTGTGATACGAGTTCTTCATTTGCACGTAGACAGCAGACAGCACACGCTAAAAAGTGACACGATTTAATTGAAAGGTCATTTTTACTCAAACAACAAATCGACAGCTGAAAATGTAAAGCTATTTTTTTTTTACATTTATACATATTTTGTTTCCAAACATCAAAGTACAAAATACCTACTCTAATTTTAATTTTGATTAGAAACGAATTTCTTTTTTTTTACTTATTTTTAGCAGTGCACGCATTACTTGTTACCAGTTTGTTTTTAAATAATGTCAACATAATGGAAGTACATGTGAATAATAAAAATTATTCAACTGTTTTTTGAACAATTCAAAAATTTGAAAAGAACAAAGATTAACAAATGTCAAAATTCTATCATATTTTTAAAAGCGTGTATAAGCACTAGTAAAATAGTTTTCCGATAATTGTCATAATCTTAAATTTTAATGTTTGATCGAAATATTATTTGATAACAATAACGTTCTATTTGAGTGCATTAGATATAAAATAATGCTTAAAAGCTTTAATTTTAAAAATTATTGTTCTTGAATATTCTTTGAAAAAATGTTCTAAGCGGAATGCCGACTAAATCGTAATTTTGTTATTGATTTGGTGTATTTGCAGTGACGACAATTACAAATTACTTGATTTTCTATATTATATTATATTAAAAAAAAAAAATTATTTTTACTATAACAATAAACAAAAATCAGACACAAACATTGAAAGTACCACAAACGTTAGTGAAATAGACTTCGTGACTTACGCGTTCAAATAAAGTAAGAGAGGCAAATATGGAAATTCTAAATTTATTGCTACAGACCTAAATGTTACAAATAACAACAAATAACAAAACAACAGCCCTAAAAAGAACTGCTTTGTAATAATAGAGAAAGAAGCACAGAGAACACAAATAAAGCACTCAGTAGGAGCTGCCAAACAGCATGACGAACAAACGCCGCTGATACCACGTGCTAACTGCCTTACTCCCCCTAAATTTAAAAATGAAAATGGTCCGACGTTATCTAGTTCATTGCGCAGATATGACAAGGTGTTCAATTGAAACTACCTGCACTCTAATAGCGCTTTCGATCGACGCACTTCTCTCAGCCTATGGCTCTCGAGTAGCACACAATTGTTATTATTTTAGGCAAAAATACAAGTTTATAAAACAAAAACGAAGTGCGAATTTTATAAACAACTACAATGTTTTGGTGTTTATCGCCTCTGAGCTTTTGCCACCTAACCATAAGTCGCAGCTCAAAAATAATCATGTTTTTTTTTTTATTTTAATATATAGTTAATATACTATTATAATTTGCTTTTTTACTCATTTTTTATGTGCTTTAATAGGTCAGTTTATACACTAGTGAGCTTATGACTATGAGTGCTATAAAAGGTTTCTAAAAACGTAAATTGTAAATAAGCAATTGTTTCTGCGACTGCTACGCCAATTTTGTCACACTGTTTTATTAATAAACAAGATCATAAAATGCAACTTTAAAGCTATTTAAAAACTTTTTGTGAGGTACTGTTACTATTATTTGTCTACTTTTGGAAGAATTTTATGATTTTGGCATACAAACCAGTTTATGAGGAATTAAAGGTGGTTGTAAAGATAAGTGAACCTTATTGTTACCGAACCGACCAGCTGGTTTCTCGAGGAAGACAAACAACGGGTGCCACGGGCCGGATCTTTACAATCCTCTTAAAATTTAGGGCCTAGAGTTTCTTTAGTAGTAAGAGACCGAAAAGTTAATTTCTCTCGTGCACAATAAAAATTTTCCAAATGTAGACAGACTCTAGCACTGACTGTATACGTGAAATATCAGCAGTGTAACCTTTAACTGAGAGTATAGTTAAGCCAAGAACAGTTCAGCTATTAGTAGAAAACCAAGTCGTAGAGTCAAAAAAAAAGAAAAGCTTTTCTAAATAATAGTAGACCAAATATGTATTTAAAAATTACAAGAGAAAATGTACGATTAAAGTTGTCAAATAATAATCAAAGATAAAATTAATAAATATTTAATAAAAATAAGTTTAAAAACAAAGTTAGATGCCACTACGGTTTTACAAATACCGAAGTAAAATTTTGATAGGCAACCTTTGGTCGTTTTGCCAACAAAAATAATGGAAATAACTACTTTTGTGTAGCATTTAAAGATAATAATCAATTTCTTTAACTTAAGCGACAAAGGCGATTTATTGATAGAATAAAGTTGATGATTCGTAAAGACTTGCCCAAACTTAAGGCAAAAACACGTATCAGCAAAAATGCCACAACATTTTGTTCTATTCAGATCTAATATTTTGTAAGTAGTAACGGTAGGTTTCAACTACTATGCGATGCTGGTAATATTACTAGATATTTAATAATTTTATAGTTGTGTAATTAGCAAGAACTTGGACATAGAATTGAAATAAAAAACTTGGTTTACCTGGCTAACGTTTCGGCTTTATTATTTATTTAAGCCTTTATCAAAGCTAGTAACCTTACAATAAAGCCGAAACGTTAGCCAGGTAAACCAAGTTTTTTATTTCAATTTTAAGTCCAAGTTCCTGCTAATTACACAACTACACCATCACCATGGATGCAAATACAGACATTTTTAATAATTTTGTCCGAAAAATTGTTTTACCTGTTTCTAGTAATACCGGGTCATTTTTAAAATTATTAATTAGAGTGTGCTGTAGATTATTTTTTGTAGTTGGCAGTACTGAATTTGTGACAGTGACATAAAGCGCCAAAATCAAAATAGAAAACAGAGAAAACGAGACGGCGAAGCGAAACGCGCCTTCTTCACCTGTTACTTATAAGCTGTTATCGAATGCTCCCTCCACAGGCTCCCTTCTTCCTCAGAAGACGCGCTACGTGCGCGCTACTCTTCTATTCTTTCTAGTCATGAAAATGTTGATGTAAGCTTGGAGGTTAAATTTATTTATTAAAAAAATAATAGTGCATTAACAGGACAGAATTGAGAATTATTTACAGTTTATATTCAAATTGATTTTCACCGGCATCAATACACGCAGCTACTCGCCTTTTCATACTCTCAAATGAGTTGCCTAAATATACCTGCAAAATCGTTCGTCAAGATTTTGTAGATTATTTTTATGAACGGTGTTTTTTAGATAAGGGAAAATAAAATAATCCATGATTGTCAAGTCTGGTGATCTCGGTGGAAAATCAACTACGCGATCGTCATAAAATTCCCTGAGCCGTTCCATGTTTTCACGTGTTTTGTGAGGTGTTGCATTGTCTTGTTGCAAATAGCCGTGTTGAATCTCATCATCATGCAGATTGTTAATAAAAGGCTCAAGCAAATTTTCACGGTATTTTTGACGATTTATGATTCCATCAAAAAACACTGGTTCATACACACGTCGCAAAGACACAGCCATCCAAACTCCAACTTTTTGTGGATGAAGTAGATGCTCAATAAATTCCTCAGGTTTTTCACTTGACTATATTCTCATGTTCTGTTTGTTGACATAACCTGACAAGTAAAACCACGCCTCGTTCGAAAAAAACGTAAGGTCCAGAATTTTATTATTGTTAAGATTATTTTGAAACAAGTGGCAATAATCCAGACGTATGGGAAGATCTGCAGGTAAGAGTTCTTGAACCACAGTTATTTTATAAGAATATAAATTTAAATCTTTTTTTTAGAACTTTGCGGCATGTTGAGGATGATAAACCTATTTCTTGAGACAATCTCCCAATGGACTTCTTGAGATCTTGCTCCATTCGAATCCGAACATCTTCATTTACCTCAAGAGTTCGCTTCAACGAAGGGCCACTACCTTTTTTACGAGAAACAGTACCCCTTGTTCTAGACGCAGACACAGACATTTGGAAAATTTTGCTCTAAAATCTTCGACGCAAGCCGCGATTTAATATTTCCATTCGCAATTTTCGTCTTTTTGAGCATTTTTAAAATAACTTTTCACAAGAAAAATCTTTTGATCTAACGAAAACATTGTAAGAAAAAATTCTAATTATGTGATACTTTTACGACATAAATGTTTCATTTGTTTATTCAGTTTTGCCAACCAACTTACTTAAAGCGTCGCCTACTCTATTTAATAATTTAAAAAATGACACGGTACAAGCATACCAGCAGTCTGTAAAATACAGTCATTTTTGAAGCTACCTTATTAGGATAGTTTACTTTCCGATTTTAAAGTGCAAAAATTTACAGCAAAATACCATTTCTAAAAATATTCAAAATTTTGGAAGCAAAGATAATTCAAATTTTATAAGCAAATAGCAAAACTTAGGTCCAAACGTTTTCAGATGACACAAAAAATTATTTTTTTTTATTTTGACTGATATTAAATCATTATTTTAAAAGCATATATAACATAGTAACAAAGATAATGCAATAACATGACTTTTCTTTAAAAATTTGGCGTAAATACAGAACGATACAATAAGCGGTACGTCAAATTAAAAATTTGCTGAAGAGTGCAGATTTTATACTACCTTTAGCTACGGTAATGTTTAGCTACGCGTCTATAAAAAAAACAGTTAAAAAAATAAACGGTAACATTTTTTCAGTGATATGCTTGGTGTTATAGCGTCAAACACGCACTAATACCCAAGCAATTCTAAAAACACAAAAATCGCTGCTTCATTTAAGCAAAATGTGCGATAGCGGTTTTTGTTTTAGCACTCGTACAAATTTAAATTTTTTTTAAATCTGCTAGACCGGCCTAAATGTTAAAAAAAAAGATAGAAAAAATTAATATTCAAGACACAAAATCTACTTAGCTGGACAACTTACTTGTAATATAGCTCTAATTTTTTTTTGTGTAATAACCAGAGCTTGGACGAAATAAAAGAAAAAAATGATGTGTAGTCGTCTAGCTAACTACTTGCACCCGCCACGCGATAAATCATTGAAACTGAATTGGTTGATAGCGGTACTAATTTGGTACTACTATCGAGCAATTCAAGATTTAAAGTTTTATCGCATGGCGGCTGCGAGTAGTTAGCTAAACGACTGCACAGCGTTTTTGTTCCCTTATTTCGTCCGAGCTCTGGTAATAACTTATTACTAATAAGCCACGAATACAAAAATATCCAAGGGTATGTACAAAAGTTAATTAATAAAGCTTAAAATTTATAGATATAATTTGTACTTTACAATAAACAATAACTTCAAATAAACTATAAACTCTCCCATGCTTTGTAAGCAGGAATGCGTGTTTGTTAAATATTTTGACGGTCACAGCAATATAGCGAAAATTAGAATTTTTGATGATTATTTAATCAGAGTTTAATAAAACATTATTTAATTATTAGTAACAATTTTATTTTACCATGTGATCATATGTATTAAATCGTTGTGTGGAACAGAGTGTTGTAAAATAAAATATAAAACTCCTGGCTGGCCCAAAACTAATGTGACTACTTCCGAATGACTTGATAGTAGTTGTGTCACTATTTCCTTTATTTTTGTACTAAAATGTACTTTACTGTCACTGTCTACAATAACCTACCGGCTTTTTCATTAGTAAAAAAATTTTTACTTTGATTTACTAAATGAGATCAAAGACCTTCGTCAGAAGAGATCAGTTTATTGATCATAGTTAAGTAATTTAAAAAATATAGCTAAAATTTTAAGAATTTTGCTCATCATTTTCTTTAGAAAAGAACTTCTTGCTAGTCGACGGAAAACTAAAAGAACGACCGCCGATGGAAGACCAAGCGATATCCGTCGATGATAGACCAAGTGATAAATTAAGTAACAGTTTTAAATATTTACTCAGTATATATTATATAATAACAAATATTTACAATGTACTATTGTCTTACTTGTTTATGGTAACACTTGTATTACAATGTGGCTGTTTGTAATACTTGTTTTTAATATACTATTGTAGCATAGGTACCGTGATGCAATAAAATTAAACACAAAGAAGCTGAAGACCGAATTGTTTCTCCAAAGTCAGTAGCAGCAAAATTCGGGTTCGTAAAATGTATTTTTTAGGGATATTTTACTAAAATTGCTAGTTTGTTTTTCTAAACAAGTATTAGTTAACAAATTTCGTAATAAAGCAGTCAACAGTTAACCTTAAAGTTAGCAAATAAAATTTAGTGAATATTACTGTAATATAACTTTACTAGAAAAGCAAATGAGAATAGATATGAGTATTTTTTCATCTTTTTTATCATTTCCTTGACTTCCTTACTCAGCACCTGTCGCCCAACAATAAAATTCAGTTTTCGTGGCAATGTCCATCCACTTTTTCCGCTTTGAAGCGATGATGTCACTACACACACTTGCGCTCAAGTCCGAATATAAAGCAGACATAAAAAGAAGCCGTCGAAATAAGATTTCCTCAAAACATGTTGATATCAGCTCTTGCTCAAAATCCATTACTCTAATTATTATTAAAAATGCAAAGCTGTTATTAATTCCAAACTAGCTGCTTAGATCGAAACTTGGTAAATGCTCCTGGATTATACCTATCTATATCTTTGCTTAATCGCCAAACAATTTGACAAGCTTCAAACTTGAACACGAGTTATCAATAAACTAAATCACTTGCAGTGATTATAGATACGAAAGTTTGGTGAAAAAAAAACGTCTAACAAATATTACAAATTAATTCTTGAGTAAAGTTTATTTCTTGTTTGAGTTTCTTGATGTCTGAACAAGAAATTAATTAATTGTGAGAATGAACTTGCGAGTAGTTTATTTTAGGTGATAAGATACAAGTACTTTTAAAAAACAATCACTTGAACAGTCTCGATTGGCACCATAAGTAACTTTGTAATAAAAGTTTTAAATACGTTCTGTCTCTTCAATAAAGCTAGAAGTTGATTAAGTATCAGAATCGTCTAAAGTATTTAATTAAAACTTATCGAATTAAAGTGTAAGAGAAATATTTGAAATTTCAGTGCCTTGCTGTTTGTTGTTAGCTTATATTTTGCTATTGAACCCTAACTCATCCATTTTCATTTGAGAAATGATCTCATTTTAATTACAATAAAGCACACAAGATATTGCCTTATGTGATTTATTACGAACACGCATCTTTTGTCATTTCCCGTTTAAGAAGAAACAGTCAAATTAAATTTTCGCCCACCCCGCAACGCCATTAAAGCACCCTCTTCACCCTACTTTGATGTATTATGATATTTATTTAATAAGGAAAATTTCATTACGATTTACATCTTGTTGTAGGGTAAGAAAAAATTACTGAGACGTTTAACTGGGATAGAGCAATGACAGACTGCACAGCATTTATAAAATAATTTTAATTTTAGATTAGATAAACAAATGAAATAAATATATAAAAAAAATAAAATTAAAATTAACAAATTTATCAAAAAAATGCAAATTTAACTTTAATAAGACACAAACTTAGATTTCTTTGGAGAGATATAAAAAGCGTTTTTTCTACTCTCACCAGTGCAGGAGAGTTTAACAAAAAGTTTGACAAAACTCGCACTACCAGCACTACCTACCTTACAAAGAATGTAACAGATTAATAAATTAATATTGCTAAAAACTACTTATGTCTACACGTCTGGAGTACAGTAGAGCTATTAACTCTATAATTTATATGAAAATTTTTTATAAATCTTGTAATGTTGAGTTTTAATGCAAATTTAACTGCTAAAAAATTCATCGAAAAATAGTTAATTACTTGAAAATTGTAACAAAATGATGAATTTTAAAATAATTAAATTTAAATAAAATCAAAATACTTAATTTAAAAAATAATCATTAATTCATACAAATACAAAAAAAACAAAATTAAGAAATAAGATAACGCTTACTGTTAATAGGTAAGATAAAGAAATAAAAGAAAGTAATTAGTTTACTGTTAATTAAAAAGAAAAAGTACTTATTTAGCTTTTGTCCTACTAGCAAAATCATTGAACACGTAATTAAAATTAAAAAAAAAACATAATTTTAAATTTACATTACGCAAACTTTAAACAAAATCAAATTAAACAAAATAAGCTTTAATTCACGCACGTCTGACTTCTTTCAAAGATTAAATAGTTAAGCTTAACAAAGTTTTACTTCTAAAATGTCTAAGTGATATTTAAATGTCTGAAAGTAAAATATTTATTTGCGATTTTTTTACAAAATTATTTAAATTGTTGCTAATTAAAAAAAAACAATCAAGAGCTAGAGATAAAATAAAATAATAATGCTAAATTATCTTAACAATTTGCAGTTGTGACTATAACATAAACTTAGATAAAGAAAGAACACGCATAATAATAAATTAATATTGTCAAATATTTCTTACATTTTTAGTCTTATTGTTCAATAAACTGTGTTCAAAGAAAAACTGTCTAGTTTTTTTATGACATTATTTATAACGCAAAAAGCTTGCAAAATAAACCAAAATTAATAAGATTGAAAATAAATTGAATATTTAGTAACTTTAATATTTTTTATTTAAAAAAACTTATATTTTTGGCTTCAATTTTAATGTTAAACCTGTGTCTAGATTTACATTGAAGATTGGTAGCCTGGTTAATTTGTTTATAGAAACAAATAAGGGTATTACTTTTTACTGTAAGAACTCACAAGCCGAGAAAATATATAATTATATTTCTGATGGTTATGATCTGCATAGAGGTGCCGCCATATCAAGACTTATTTTGTCAAACGTCTACGTTAAAACTGCTTATTTGTTGTTTCTTTAAATAGCATATTGTACGTTTTACGCAGAGAGAAAGAGAGATAGATGATAGAAAAAGAAGTCATCTCTACAACGCTCTACCTGAAGACTTTCTATTATTACGTTCATTAGTGAATTTTTACAGAGTAAAAATTGAGGTGGAAGAAGCATTAATTGATTACTATTAAAACATTTTTTTTATGTCTAAAGCATGTGCCATCAAATATATTCCCTAATTTAGTTTTCAAAAAGTTTAGCATACTTAATAGCTACTTGATGTAATGTAAACCAGAATAATTGCAAAACAGTGGTCTATACATTACTTTTATAATTTGGAATTGTCCTCTACTTTGTTTATTTAATGAATGTTTAGAGAAGAAAATTGAAATAAAAGAAAATTTAATAACAGTTACTGTTATATATACAATCTTAATGCATATTTAAAATTTTAGGAGATTAATGGGGTGTTAAACAGTAGTATAAATAGCAGATATTATCTACTAACTTAAAAATCCTTTTTTAAAATTCGGAGAATAGTTAGAGCACAAAATTGTTTTACTATTTGAGACCGGGCATAAAAAAATAAGATTAGTATATTATATTTACAAAATTTTTGCCCACCATAAACTTTATTGTTATTGAAGTCAATTAAGACTTAACCCCAAACATTAGAAAATAGCAGCTTTGTTCAAATACAGATGGTACGATGCTCAAGACTTAAAGCAGACTGTAAAAGTAATATTTTTCTAAAAGATAAAGAAATATTAAATACATATTTCTTTAATTCTGTTATAAATAAAATTAACAAAATATAACCCTTAAAGCCAACTTTAAGTCTGAAGCATTAAACCATCTGGATTTGAACAAAGCCACTATTTCTAAATGTTTGTGGTTAAAATTTTGTAGATATACTATGCACTACCTAAATATTTTAATGTAAAACTTTCTCTATCAAATGTTTTTGTTACAGCTTTATATAGTTTGGTTGAACCAACTTTTCAAGTACAGAATGTCCAGAAATAACTAAATATCTGTTCTCTGTTATTTCTTCAATAAAACCTTATATTCTGCATTATAATATTAATAATAACAAATTTTACTTATATTTTGGAAAACTGTGCTCTAACTCCAGCGTTTGTAAAACACATGGCTATTGGACGTCGCGTCGTATTTTAAAGAAAGCTGTAACACACAGCGTTTGTGTTTACATTTATTTTAATTTTTACAAACAAAAAATTTTTGATTGAATAAAAATAGAATAAAATACTTATTGCTTAATTATGATGATCACATGAGAATATTAGGTTATTAGGGCACTTTTTCAAAATGTGTGAACGGTGCTTTTGACAGAGAAATCTCAGCGAAATACGTGGAATATATAAATAGAATCGCGAGCAGTTGGGTATAAGGTGGAAAAATCAAACGTGTAATGGAGGAAATTGTGTGTGAAATTCCGCTTGAAAAATTGGATGTGAAATATCTGACCTGCATTGTTGTCCATTTTGTAGCAACTTGAAGGTCTAAGTGTCCCTCGTCGTGAGTTTAGTTACTTATTGTTCTTTAGTTGAATTCTACATCCGCTCTGCAGACTTCATTGTTTGATTTCCTTCCTGTTCTCTATGTTTGTTAAGCAGCTTTGAATACAGTACGTATTTTTACGTATATGTTCTTTGTCTTATTGTTACATTGCGTGGAAAGGTTGCCTCTTTGGCAAATACACATTTAACAAAGTCATATAAGATATACTCAACAATGGATTATGTAAATTGCTTGATATTACATAATTTGAAATTAAATTAAAGCTCCGATTCGAAGGAAAACGGAATTCGTTTAAAAATCAAACATTTGCAACTCTAAATGAAACGGGAAAACGTAATATAATGTTATTGTTAAACTGATTAATGGTCTTTGTAAAAGAAATCGATTATTTCAAATAGTCCTGAAAGAGAGGAAGGAAGTATAAATAAAGCGGGTTTTGCTTGCTCCGCAGCCGAGATTTAGCCGAATAATTCCGACTTGATATAATTTAAATAAATTCAACTGAAAGTGAAATAAATGGAGATGTCGCCACGTTTTAACGCTGACTCCCGATTTCTGTATAATTGCTCAATAAATAAGTCCGGAATAGAAATGCAGATTATTGTTGTTTTTTCAGCGCGTTTGTGAGAAGGAAAAACATAAAGACCCTTTATTTTAGGTTTTATATAAAGTAAACGCTTCTGTTTGTTCTGTACCTTTCTGTATTTGAATTGGAAACCCAAAAGCTTAAAAACAATTTTCTTTAGGGAAATGTCCTGTTTGCACTTATCTCAGATTCAAACGTTTGCAAAAACTCACGCCATAATAATGTATTTTACATCTTTTAAAGTCAACAAATGACGCGTTTGACTCAACTACGACCTTATTTGCGGAGGCACGTATATTGTACATTAGGAAGGCCCTAAACGGAAGACTAAAACCAAGTGCCGACATGTGGCGTTGATGTCCGCAGAGAAATTCAAATTCTACACTAATTCACTATAGCAGTCAAGGAGCCGAATTACACAAGGGACAGGTAAAATAACATTGCACCCCAAATGGTCTGTCAGATCATCTACTGCTATATTAAGCCGCTGACATCTCTCAATTAAAACTAAAACGTGAGAAAATTCACTTTAAAAAATGATTTGTAAAACCTTTGTTTATACGTAAGAATAATTATTAATTATCTGAGTGCGGAATGAGAATATTAGTAACAAATAAATCGTTTACTTATACGAGTTCAAAGAGTATGTAAATAAAATACAAGTAAACTTACACCTAACTCTATTAAAAAAAAAAACAGAAAATAAAATTTATAATTGACTGAGACGTCGCCCGTTTTGTTTTAACAATTAATTGAGACGATATTATAAATTTGCAATACTACCGGTAGTATAGCAAATTTTAATACTTCTCCATAGCAACAACCAGTCACAACTCCGAATTCTTTTAATTTTCTATAAAAACAAAGATACTACCGGTATTATCTCAACTTGAAATTAGTCCATTAGTTAGTTGCTTCTCTTACACAATGATGTCACTGACTTGGCCTGATCTGACCATCAGATGTAAAATGAATAAGATATAAGGTAAAGTGTTTCGTCTGATTCTGTTATGTAAATAACTTCAATTATAAAATTAAAATTTTGCTGCTTGTACGTAAGCGCCAACACCCCCTGTGTTGGCTTTTGGTACTACGAATGACATTGTTAATAAATAGTATTAAATAGTTTAAATTATAGTTTATTATATATTATATTTATTATATAAAGTATATTTAGTATAAAATTAATATAATAATATATAATATATAGTTACTTGGTGTTTTCCGACTTTTGTTAATAAAAAATCTTTTTGCCTAATATTTAAATTTTTTGCGTTTTGGCAAAAAAGCTCTAGACTGTAAAAACTGTCTAATTTTCTATAACATCAATTTTTTGATAAGGTTTTTTTGCAGATTGGAAAAAGATTATCAAGTTCTAATTTTAAAAAACATAGAGAAGAAAGTATGACTGCGATTTGAAGTCAAAATTAATAAAATTGATAAGTAAAGTGCTTACAAAAATAGCAATCCATTTGACTAAATAAAACAAAAATTTTAATAAAACATTTGTGTACGCCCTTTTTTAATTCACGGCATTGACAATAAGCAAATGATAGCAAAAGTAATTGTTTAGCAACAGCTACATATTCATTAAATAATACTAATTGTAAATGTAAATTTTATAAGCAAATTGGTCACGCTGTAGATTGTTAAAAAAATTAACAACTTAAGAAAGTTTTGGTCAAAATTACTTTAAACTACATACAATTACAATGTTTTGTTATTTTAAAACTTGACTACATTGACGATCCAAAATTTTGAAATTCAATAATAACAAATCTTAAGCAAACTCTTAGAAAAACTATTCTACAATTTCCGCTGTTGCTGAACAAATAATCATTAAACTTTGTAGTTTAAAAGAGCGTAACAAATTCAAAAGTCTTTTTGAAAACGATTGATGGTTCTTTCATCTAGACATGGTTAAAACCGACAAGAATGCATTTTTAACAAAATAAAAAAAATATCATTAAAATAAGTTTGTGTGTGAATGGGATTAAGATAGCCAAAATAAAGAAAAAACTATCAAAAGAAAGTGTAGGTACAGGCTATTTTAAAGCGGGACGAACAAAAAAAAAATAATTACAAAAATTAAATAAATAAAGTGAATTAGTAATAAACAAAGATCATAACATATAATAAATAAATCTTTACTGCTACAGCAACTTAACGATGTTTTAAATGGACAACATAAATGAAAAATACACAAAATACAAAAATAAAATATGAGAAAAAAATTACTTGATCATTGCAATAGAAAAAATAAACAAAAAATAAAAAAACAACAAAATAATTTCCAAAACAAAATGGAAAATAAAGTATTAAAAAAATTGATATTGCAGAATTTGTATAAAAAAGTAGCTTAAAAACATCACTTTATTAAAAATTGGAAAATGTAATCAGTTAGTAAAACCTTGGATAAACTCAAACAACAATTCTACTGGACTAATTAAAAAGTTAGAAAAACACCGGTAATGTAATTTTTGACAAAAAGTTTGACGAAAGCTTTCATGCAAGAAGATAGTGATTGGTTACTTTAATCTCTAAAACATATAAATAGTGTACTCTACTGTACTGTAATGGTAATAGTCATTAGGCTATTAGTGACGATTATAGCCTAATAATTGCAAATTTAACTAAATAAAATTACGCATTTTTAAGGGAGCTGTTCCAATGCTGGCTCTGCTGCTGCTTTTCCGGAGTCTCTCAAGCACACGAAATACTTGGTTTTTACCAAAAAATAAAAAATGTGAATTTATCGCTTTTGCTGTAGAAACCTTCGAGGCATAAAGAATGGAGAACAAGCTCTCTTATTAGGACAAAAAACAGGTGCGAGAGATGCTCAGAAATATGTAACACCAAATACTAGTTTTGTAATTTAACAAAAAAATACTTCCTATGTGCTTCAAACAACAGGTAAAAAAACTGGTCTTTAAGAACTATACTATATTCTTTGTTAAACTTTTCTATTACTAAGTAAAAGTGAAACGTTAGTCTTAATAGTCTTCCGTAAAGAACTAATTGCATGTGGTTCACGTTGTGATTGATCAAAAATAAGAGATTCTAATAGTTGCTGTATAATGAGAGCATCTAAACAAGGCTGAAATTATCCAAAATTAAAATGCTAGGTATATTTAACTAACTTTAATATTGGCAATTTTGACAGAAACATGTTTGTACTATATTTTCCTAAAATTATTTATAAAGTTACAAAGTTATGCAACTTTTTTAAGTTTGATACTCTATCTCTTGTAGCTTAGCAGGTAAATTATATAAAAGAGATAATTTGTGTTAAACATATTTAATTTGCCATAAAAAATTTGAATTGTTACTCTATAAAGACATTTTTGAAACACTTGTTCATGCACCAGGTGAATCAAGTTATATCCGCACCCTAAGAACACGTTTTGAAACACGGAATAAAAATATGAAATTTATATATTGCTTTAAATTGATGTCTAATCTACCTCCAAAAATTTTTTTTTGTTCTAGCAATTTATTTGACGTATAACACTGAAGAAAAATAATTTTGGGCAAAAATCTTACGTCCTGTTTTTTACATCAGCTGATAAAAAATATTTATCTGCAAAATTTATTATTGAAAAAAATGTTGGACTTTGATTAAAACCCATTTTTACATTATTTATCAAATATTTTATTCAAATTTATGATCTGATAAGTTAGAGTACTAATAAATTTCTAGTAAACACCCTAAGAATTAAAGCATGATCTAAAAATTTGTTACCAGTTGCCTTAACTTTTAAATCTCCACAATAAACGTGTGCCATTTTTATGACAAATACCACAAATTTTAAGAAACCACCACTGATGAGGTTTTTTTAAATACAGTTTACGACCCTTTAGAAATTATAAGAAAGTAAGTGCTTTAGTATTAAAAAATTAATTAAAAACAAACGACACATTTGCTCAAAAATTTAATTAGCCACTTTGATGCATACACCAGCACACAAAAAATTGTTAACGTTAATTTATAATCAAATGAGCAAAAGTAAAAAAGTGACCGTACAAATAAACAATTTTAAACTTAGAGAAACTCTTCTTCTATTTGAAAATATTACCTAAAATGTTTTTGAGAATTTTGTTTAATTATAAATGGCTGTTTTGGAGTGTGGGTAAACCTTAATTCACCCGGTATAACTACTTAAAAAACGTTCTGCGTTTGTACGCGTAGCATGATTAGTCAAAATAATATTGGCAATTTTCTTTCAATTCCTTTTATTTATCTTTTGACGTACAAAAACTTAAATGCATTGGAAAACAATTACAACAGACTAATACTCTCCTTGAGGAAACATCTAATTCCAAAGAATAATTAAAGATTAAAGAAAGGATAGAAATTCGATTTATTGAAATGAATGTGGCTTTACTCTAAAGCAATTTATTCTAGATAAATTGTAGATGCATCTAAATAAATTTATACAATTTAAAAAGAAGAATGTTTTTCTTTTGTTATTAGTTTACAAGAATTTCCAATTGCAGTTCTCTAAGAAAATAAACTATTACTTATTTTAAATTTTTGTATTTATGCAATTATTTTTAAAAGTAGAAATAACAAAATCATTTTTATTTAGCAAGAAAGAAAACCAACAAATGCATTATTCTGTATAATAATATAACAAAAGCTAAACCTCGCAAAATAAACTGATACGTGCATGTCCTGTTTTTGGTGTATTTCACCTACGGCTCGTAATAAGTAAAACAAGTCTAAGTTCTCTGCTTCTGCTTGTCTTGAGTTATAGATACTGTAGAGTTATGTGTGCAAGTGACGCGTTTATTGTTGTTAAGTTGGTTAATTCATTGCGAAATTGTAGTTGTACAGACGCTAATTTTTAGATAGTTGGAAATTAAATTCGAAGTAGATTTTTTCCAACCTCAATCGGAAATTGGAAATGGAATTCACTTATCGTTCAAATACAGTCTTTAGTAAAAGATAAAACTTGTTTTTGGGTCTACCAGCATTTGATGTGAAAGCGCTACGTCTTATTCCATTTACCGTTCTTTAAACTTTTGAACGAATAAAAATATTGCGCCGCTAAATGGAGGAAACTGCTGTGTAACTAATTCGCAAAATATTTTCACTTTATAGCGACATAAACGCCAGAACTGACTTTCGGCGAAAACCAATTTCATAGAAATAAACAAAAGTTTTAAATAAGATTTTTCTGTAAGATAGAAAATCGCTGTTCGTTCCGAATATTGTTTTTATTAAGAAGTTTTATTATCAAAGTTACGATAAAAACATGTATTTTAAAATAACTTCCCAGCTTTATCGTGACAGAATTTAGAAGTTGTTAGGTGAAATGAAAACCGATTTGTTTTCCTCTTTTTATGTAGCAGATTTTACACAAAACGTTAACGTAGATGTTAAAATTTTATGCCACTGATGCTTCCAACTAGTTATTAATAAACCTAGAACCAAAAGAAGATCACGAATTATTATTATCGCAGTCTTTGAAACTTTAATCGCAAACTTCAATGAATATTTATCACAGAGCTTTATTCACTGAATCTTTTATTTTCTTTAATAATATCACACCCAGGTAACCATATAATTAAATTATTACTGTATAACACGTTTTATGTTACTAAATAAAATACGTTTTGATGTAAGAAGCTTATTTGTTAAAAAGTCTCGAAGCGAATTTTTCTTATTATAAAAAGCTTAGTCAAACAAATATACAAAACACCAATTCAAATGATTTCTTATTATGAGAGAATAACAGATCATTTAAAAAACTTCTTTTAAAATTTGACTTCAATATTTTTTTCTTTTTTTATTAGATTTCTTTTTTTATATTTGTGTTTATTATACGATGTGATACCTCATGGAAATAGTTTATAAATAAATACGAACGTCTGCCAAGTTTGAGTTCAGGTATAACAAAGTTACAATCTCCCCAAAGTAATGTCTTCGTCGGGTTTGTAGTTTATGTGAAAACGAGAACGCAATTTGTTGTGATATGCCAGTGTTGTTGTCTAGAAAGCTCAAATCTAAAACAAACTTCAGTCACTTGTGTGTTGTACTTTCAGAGATCGGCGATTTTTAGTTATAAATCAAACTGTTGCCATTTGCTGAAGTTGTTGCCAATTTCTCAGTATGCAACAGTAAAATTTCAATACTAGGAATATGTACTAACACAATTTTTGCATTAACAATTGCATAATTGCATTTTAAAACCTGATATACAAGTTATTTGCTATTCTTACATAAAAATGTAATTTAATCAAGTCTACTAATATAAAAAAAAGAAGTAAAAAATATTAAATATAAACTATTAGGAGTACCAAGAATTCATTACGTAGCTTTGTATAAATAAAAGCCGTAGCTTCTTAAATTAAAATCATATTTTGTTGTATAAAATGCACTTCAATGCCTAATTATGTTGCGTTGAAAAGAAAACAAGCATTTCAACATAGTTTTTTTACATTTGCTCTCTCCTGGGAGTTTGTTTCTGCTTTATACGATAGTAAATTTAAATTTATATTTGTAATTTATATAAAAAATTGGTTAAATAATTATATTATTTACATTATTTTTGAAAAATCTATTTTAAACATAGGAAATTATAAAAAATTATATTTTTATTATCATAAGACCGAGAAATTTTGTAATTTAGTAGGTAGGTAAGACAAAACAGTGTTAACAGATTAACATGTTATCAAAATTACTGTATAAGACTAGAGTTTAATAATTGCAGATAGTGAGAGTGCAATCCCAGTTTATCTGTTATAAGAAAAGTTAGGTATATGCTTTAGCCGACGCGTCATATATAATATTTTTTACTATACTTATCCAAATTCAAAGTGGTTTTTATGACACTGCAAAAGTGGTCAGTTTTGTATGATCAACACAACACTTTGGCAATCTAGAATTTATCTGACATGGGGTAAAATAAGGGTAATGACAAGGCGTAATCTGTGACAGACACAAAGACAGGTTATGTTAGCAAAATGTACAAGTGTGTCAAATTCAAGGATCTCAACTCAATTCGAATGGAACGCCATGGACTTGTTTTTTCCTTGAAGCAAATTTCGCCGTTTTCGTGGCATTGTGGCAAAATATTCAAAATAATCTGACATCTGACATAAATTGAGACAGATGTATTACAAACCCAACAAATAAAAATTACTATTGTAGGGAAATTAATTTGATACCAACATGATGCAACAAGTGGTGGTTTTATAAAAAAAAAATAGACAGTATCAGAGTACTAAAAATGATAGAGTTTTTTTTTGGTTGGTAACAGATTAGAATTTTTCTGTTGGTATTACATACTAAATGTCATAATAAAATTAAAATTTGACAAGCTTGTCAAAAAGTGTTTATTATTATTGTATTGTACATACCTAACCAAAAATGTGACAAGACTCAAATATGACGCGGCTACTAACTATTCAGGTGTACCACCCCACCCTTCAAGCAATATTATACATATAGTTTTTTAATAAGCGTATTAACATTAATTAACACTAACCTTAACTTGGCATCTATTATATTAAAATTTTAATTTACATAAAATATATAGAGAATTTTGTGTTTTTAATTTTGCGCAAGAGCTACACTACTTTTTCACTTTTTTGTCGCAAGTTAGCTTTGCTAGCTTGTCATAATTTGTAAATTCTATTTTATTTCCGCTCAAAGGTTTGAAGCACTGTCATTCTAAAAACATAACTTAAAAATGCCGCACTTATTGCACCACTACGTAATTATAATAAAAAATCGCATATGAAAACATAAATAGTGCATAAAAACTAGTAAATAAAAAATAGAAACTAGTAGTGTCTACTCTAATACCCCAAACAGTCTAGTTTTAATCTAGTCACAATATACAAATAATTTGCATAATTAAGAAACTAATCGAAAATAAAACCTATCGTGCAAGCTTCGTGCTGTCAAGGCTACTGGATCAGCTGTAAAATAACTGCCGAAAATAAATAAATATATAAAATTGAAAATATGCACGTAAAAATAGAACGAACTTTGCTCACATTCGGATAGTTCGTTAAAATTGGCTAATGTTAGATTGCGTTGAAGCTTAGAAATGGAGAAAATCTGTGCACCGAACGTTTCATTTTTGATTAATTTTTGTATTAAGTGTAAATTTGTTGTAACTTGTCACTTATCGATGAATAGAATGTTTAGAGTATCAAATTTTTAGATCTTTTCCAAAACTTTTTTAAGGTATTTTTATTAAATGACAGTGTTTCAAGATTTCGTGCTGTAGTAACGTCAGGGCTTCCTAAGCCTATTACATGTCTAAAAACTATTTAGCATCACCCCATTTTGTCAAGCGCATTTTTTTTGCCACTATTTAATAAAAGCTGTAAAGAGTACATATTAAAAAAAGTAACAAATATGCTGTTTGTGTACATAAAAAATAATTTTAGATATCTAATTTCTAATTCTCTTATTTAGTCAAATCTTGTTAATTTTGTTTTCTATTTGTTTGTATTCTTTTACTAAATAATAAAACAATATTTGTTTTAGCGTTATTATAGTCTAATTTTAAGTTAAACTGCAACAGGTACACGTAATATCGCAAATTTTTGATAATTTTTCTCATTTTTGATAAAAACCAAAATAGTTTGCGATATTACCGGTATTAGCGTACCTTAAAATTAGTCTCTTAATTAATTTAAAAAATTTAATTTTGACGACTTGTTTTTTTATATACACCCAGGCTGCAAAATACGTACAAAAGAGCTAATAAGTTAAATGATTAATTTGTTAAATTATAAGTATTATATATATATATTTACATCCCTCGCACAATGTTGCGTCCTTTCATGAAACACACGTTACTGCGTCCACCAGAAGGAGCCATATATATCGCAGTTTAAAAATAGATCCTGGTGAATATTTTAATTGCGATCTCAGATATCGGTTCCGTTTTAAAATAGACCTTATAGATCAAAAGTTTTCATTATTGGTATAATACTGCGTCCTTTCATCATCAGCATGACATTGCGTCCGTGTATATAGACTTTCATAGTGGGCACTATACTGCGTCCTCGTGTATATTTACTTTCATTTTATAACACATGTTGCGTCCGCAACGTTGCCATATTTCCAGTAAATTTTATAGTTGTCACAATAATGAAAACTAAAATACAAATGCATTTTTGTTAGTTGAGTCAATTTTGCGTTTATCTTAAAACTTTTTCCCACTTAGACCGATTTACTTAAAGCATTTTAACATTCCATAAGTTCTAGAGGTTAAAAGTTACATAAATTATCCGACTGCAATATTTTTGTGCAATTTGTTATTAACAAAATTACCATACAAAAAATTTATTTCTAAAATTAAAATATCAAAAAATATATGACGTAATTGTTTCAAAATAAGTGTTACAAAGTTTTAGAAGTTGCTAATCATATTTTTTAAGTCAAAAATTAGAAAATTAATGATATTTTAAAGATCGCCCGTAATTGTATACTTATTTGTTGATTGCTCTAGCAATTTATTTGACCTATAAAACTGAAGAAAAATGATTTCGGGCAAAAATCTTATGTCCTGTTTTTTACATATTTTGATCAAAAATATCTAACAAAATCAATCTGCAAAATTTATTATTGAAAAAAATGTTAGACTTTGATTAAAACCCATTTTTATATTATGTATCAAATATTTTAGTCTAATTTATAACTTGATAAGTTGGAGTAGTAATATATCCAATAGCGACATCCTAAGAATTGAAATAGATTTATGATCAGAGAATTAGTTACCAGCTAACTTAGCTTTTCAATCTTCACAATAGACTTGTTCCGTTTTCATGACGAATGCCATAAATTTCAAGAAACACTTTTTCTTCTCTTGATGTAGTTCTTTTTAGTAAAATTTGCGACACTTTTAAAAATTATGAGAAAGTTAGTACTTCAATATTAAAATATTAATTAAAAACAAGCGACACAAAAATTCAATTAACCGCTTTGTGCATTACATCAAAAAAATACACATGTACACAAAAATCGTTAACGCTAAGTTATATTATATAATGAGAAAAAGTAAAAAAAAAAAACCGTACAAAAAATCGTTAACGTTAATTTATAATCAAATAAAGAAAAGTAACAAAAGAAACCGTACAAGTAAACAATTTGAAACTGGGGCAAAACTTCTTCTATTTGAAAATATTAGATACAATTATTTTGAGAATTTTTGCTTAACCAAAAATATCTGTTTTTAGAGAGCGGGTAAAATTTGAGTCACCCGGTATATGTATAGTCGGAGTATTTTTAGCAAGAGCTTTCTAAAACATCAAATTAATTAAAATATTTTTAATAAAAATTTTATCGATTTAAACACTACTCTGCAATTTGTTTTTATAGAAACTACTTTTTTATGTAGCAATCAAATGAGTAATAATTACTGTGTTTCGTGCAAAATAAGTACAATTTATAAAATTATTATTACAACTAAAGTCAATTTTGTGGTAAGTTTGGGTCGTATAAAATACAAATGTATAAAATATTACATTTTTGAAATATGGAACAACCAAAAATGCACATAATAATTTTGAATTATTACTTTTTTCTTCAAATTTCTGAGACACATTTTGTTCATAGTGATATTTAATTAAAACTGAATAAAACGACTATCCGGATTCTTGATGCCTAAAAAGCATTCAGAAAACTTTTCTTTCAATAATGCTAGTTATTTATGTTAGTGCTTGTTTTCAGAAATGTTATAATTGTCACATTATGTAAAGAACAAGCAAAAACTGAACACGAAAACCAAGGAACAAAATGAAACTGAAAATTACGTACAACAAAAAAATTATTCGCAATGAAAATGACTCAAAATATTGTAAACACAAACTCAAAAAAAAAATTAAAATGATTTATTTTTTTGTAATATTATCTATAGTTACAGTGTATCAAGTTCCAATATCCATTTTTCTTTAAATTTTTTTTATCAAAAATCTCATCTTTTAACATCTCTTATAAAATTAGTTAATAGCTTATTTAAGTAAACTTATTAAGTGAAGATACTGCTTTATCTTCACGCAAATTACAAAAAAAAGGAAAATCAGGCATAAAGTCTTCTACTTTTTTAACCGCATTTAAAGTAAAATTACAACTTACAAATTTCAAATTATGCATTGCTTTTTAAGAAATTAGATTCTTTCAAAAGTTGCCTGCGATCTGTATCAATTTTTGAGAGTACCATGCATTTCGTTTTAATTAGTGTATAAAATGATTCCAATTTTCATCAATTTGCCTTTTATCTTTAAATAGCGACATATTACAATTTACAACTGTGTAGTTTATAACTTTAAATTAAAGTTAAACTGTCACCTTAAATATTGTATAATAATTTGAGTATTTCGTTTTTTTTTTATTATTTTTAGTTTTAAATAATTTGTGTAACTACTCATTTGTACACTTTTAGACTTAACTCTACTTTTAGCAAAGCAAATTTAACCGTTTTTGGAGAGATACCCATAAACACAATATTCGACTGCTTGGAGGTAATGTTTTTTTGATTTTTTATGTAATAAGATGATTCCAACAGCAATAATTTAGAACAATTCAGAATTATTGTATTACGCATGAACAATAGCAATTTTTGGTTTCAAATTTTTATTACGCATGCTCCGTTTTGTTTTTAACTAAAGTGTTGTTAAAACAAGCCTATTGTAATATTTTTGTAAAAAAAACAGTAGTTTAGTAAAATTTCATTTTCAATAAACATTTTTAGTTGGTCTTTACAAAAATTAAATTTAGATGCGGTCGAAAAATGACCATTGTTAAAATGTTAACCTACTCAAGACTTAAACTTTTTGTAAATTACAATGAAAAAAATATGTACGCCATGTAAACCAAAAATGTTTTATTTTTCGTCTTGTCTGTTTTTAGGCTTTGCCTTCGCTTCAGTAATTAAAATCACACTGAACTGAAAAATCTACTTTTTGGCTTTGATACACAAACAACTTTTTTAGTACACACTTTCCAAAATAACTATTTTAAGAAATGAAAATTTTCAGCAAAATATTGTTTCACAGATTTATTAGTATTTAATGTGTCTATAGCAACTTTGCAGTAAATTTTTTTTAATTTTTCAAAGGTTTGCACAAATTATTATTTTAGCGAAAAATATCCCATTAGGAGAAGTAAGTTTTAATAAAAGAAAAGTTTGGTAAATGTACTTTTGGAAGTAAAAGACCAAGAAAGTTGTCTCTTAAAATTAAAAAAAAAGTGAAATAATTTTATTGTCTGGTAATTTGCATGCCATACCTTAAAAATTAAGGGTCCAGTGTTCTAATCTTATTTTTTCTGTGAAAAAGAAGCAATAATAATATGAATTTGTATTAGGTCTAACTTCACTTATTTTGCATAAGTACAACAATTTTCGACGACTTATTTGTGACATTAAGAAAATTGGTTTACATGAAAACAAACATATCCAGAGATAATTATATTGAATTTTTTTTATTTTTTAATTTGTTAATTTATTGATTAAATATAATTTAGAAAACTTGTATTAAAATTTTTTGTATAAAACGCGACCTTTTTGTTAGAAAACAGCGAAACTGACCATATCTGGGTTACGATTTTATAAGAAATGACAACACTATTTTTTAAATTGTTTTGTTTAAAATGTAAGCAACAAATATCTTTAAAAAAATTTTTAAAAACGACTCAAAATTTATTCAAAATGCTGTAGCACACAAGCAGTAGGTATTTTTATAATTAAAAAATTACCAATAAGTGCTGTTGTTACAATTTTTTATAAATTTTGCTTTTAGTCACCCCAATAACGTTCTCATTAAACTAGTTTTTAATTAAGAAAACGTTGGTTGACATCCAAATAATACTGTCGATCTTGTGTTTCAAAAGTTTGTACACATAAAAATTACTGTTATTTTGTCTTTTGTCTAATACACTAACTTTTATAACAAAACTTTGATAAATTTTAATTAATATCTTAATTACAGTGCCTTTAAAATTCCAACTTCTATCTGTTTTTTGCAAGTTTGCAAAAAATTATAATTATAGGCAGAAAATTATAGTTATTATAATTATAAACAAAAAAATTTAATTATTTATATATATTTAACACCCTTATTAATTTTAAAAGATATTCCAATTAATGTTTCAGTCAATTGAAGTCAATTCTTTGATCTCGTATTTCCTAAAATATTTCCAACACCGAAAGATAAACCAGTCAGTCAATTCTTTTTGCGAATCTTTAGTGCACACGCGCACTGCACACGAACAGTGTTGCCACGTGAACAGGACGCGGTAAGGTGCATATGGTGAAAACAAATATACAGAACAGACGCAGCATCATCTGAATAATGAAAGAAATATATTCATCTGGTGTATATTTAAAAAATTCGCAGCGCCATCTAGGCTAAATTGAGAGAACTAAATTATTCAGTTCTTTTTCATCATATGCACCTTATGGCGTCCCTCTGAAACTTTGGTTTTATCTTTTTCTCTTTATTTAGAATCGATTAGTGTGGAAAAGATTTACTGCGTCCGTATACGGACGCAGTAAGGTCGTGGACGCAGCATTGTATGTGATTTTGCAATGTACGGACGCAGTAACATGCTAAGGATAAATATATATATATATATATATATATATAGATCTTTAGTACAAACTCAGACCAATTGGAATTCCATACAATCCCGCTCCACCAAGAAATAGCGTAGATTCGAACCAAAGTCAGGCGTATATTCTTTTTTTGTAATTTTTTGTACTTAATTCTGCAATATATACACGGCTAACTCTTAAAAAAAATTTGAATTTTATACGAAATATTTCGTACTATCCTGAGCCTATTGAAAATGCAGCAAACCTGACCCAGACTTGTATATGTTTACATATACAAGACTTTCTTGAGCCAACTGATTTGACAAACCTGAGCCATATATATAATATACCGACAATCCTGCTCCATAGCAACAGCAGTGACTAAGCCATATGTATATACCATAATAATCAAAAGTTAAATTTTTACCTACAATCCTTCCCCATAGCAACAGTAATAACAGCTGAACTGTATTTCACTTACGGAGTGTTTTATTTTATATCGACAGTCATGATGCATGTCGATGTTCAAGCAACAGGAAGGACTAAAATCTAGTTTACTTAAGTAATGTAAATATTAAAAAAAGCTATTGTTTAACAAATAAAGTAAGGATTTTCTAATTAGATAAAAATATATTCATAGTTAGAAAATCTTATACTTTGAACGTGGTGATTTTTTTCACTTAATAGTAAAAAAGAAAATAAAATAGCAACATTTTTTCATTATTTACTTAGATATGTTTTCTTGATGTTCAGACAGTTGGTGTCGTTTTTGAGCAAAAATCTCGAATGTGTTAAGCTATATCTTTTGTGTTTTGTCTTAGCTGTACAGATAAATTAACAACTCAATTAACGAATGTCGATGTAAACACTCAAAATAAGACAATTTTGACACTGGTAGAGTGTATGTCAATAAATAGATGACAGTCGATAATGTATTTGTTTCTTTTTTTGAGATTACAAAAAATTGCACAGATAAAAAAAGTTTTGCCAACTACTAACTATAAAAGTTTTGGAGTTTTGTAAAACTATAAAAGTTGTACTGGCTTTGATACTTGTTTGTTTTGCTAATTTTGATACAGTTTTTTTTATAATAGGCAAACTAGTAGGCACTAGAAATTTGAAATGCTCATTTATAATTGGATAATTATTGAAATCCACTAATTACAAATAAATATTTAGAATTTCCAGCGATCACTAGATTGCCTATCAAAAAAAAAACAAACTATAGAGTCGGTTTAGTGCAAAAAATATGATATGCAGGGTGAAATAAAAGTATATTTCATATTTTCTAAGTTAATAAAAAAACGTCAAGACAAGTCAATTTTATTTTTTATTGCGCACGTTTCTCACTTATATAAAAAAAAATTTAACTTGTTTTTTGCTGTGACGTACCTAATCGATGATTTTTTTAAAGAACTTTTTCTTGGTGAAAATTGCTACAATTCAGAGTATAACAGTATAAGATTTATAGGATCTAAAATAAAAACTGAGTGATTTATCCAATTTAAATGTTTTATTAAATTTTCTAAAATAAACACAATTTTTATCAGAATTACTGAACTAAACGTTTAAATTGACGTCCTCCTGTTTCTTGGCAATAACACAACTAATTTTCGAACACCGTTAGCACATTATTCCTCATTTCTTAACTAATTAAGCAATATTGATTTGTAGATCTTTTTCTTAAATTTTCTAAATCTCCTAATTTTGTTGCAAATACAATGCTCAACAATTCAAATAAAACATCCTAAAATTTTAACAAAGTCTAATGTCATGTAACTTCTGGAAAAAATTATTAATTAAGATGATCTTTTTTTTCTTTGTTGCTCATTTCTTATACTTTAAGATGCTTAATATAGCGTTTTTCGCAAGTTTGTAGTTTGAGTAATACAAGGTTTCAAAGACATTCTTTGCAAAAAACGAAAACTTAAAACTGCTCCCATTTAAAAAAAAATTGGATTGTTTTAATGGGTCCCAGAATAGCGCTGGATTAATCCCTCAACACAGTTTTACAGATTACGAGCTACACTTATAAATTAAAGCAATAATTCCAGAAAAACTGTTTTTTTGCGCAATAAGCAATAATTTTTTTAATTGATGTACAATTTTACCTCTTTTTAGATTATTCTAAAAATAAAAGTTTAAACTTGAAATCCGAAAAGCAACGGCAGACATATTGTTTACATTTTGTTTAGAAAAACACCTCGAAAGATGACCAACTTTTTAAATAGCTTCGAATTTTAGTTTGATAAAACAATAATAAAAATTTAAACGTGTATTAAGACACCTAACTGGTTTTTGTATCTCAACATCCTTGTAGCATTAGTTTATTTAGTATTGGTCAGTGATTGGATCTGATTATTAAAAACATATTTTTAGGAAAATATTGAAGTTTTTTCTAACTTAAACAACTCGTTACAACAATACAGACGCTACTGTTAGCTATCTACAATAATTATTGTTTCATTAAAAACAAGCCGCTTAGATAAACAAAAATTTTAATAATTGATTTTGTCGCAGGAATTTTGACTTAGAAATAAAACGCTGTTTACCTGGCTTTTAGCCTGGCTTTTAGGATAGCCAGGTAAACAGAGTTTTATTTCTAAGTCCAAATTCCTGCGACAAAATCAATTATTATCATCACCATGGATGCAAATACTGATATTTAAAAATTTTAATTTTCTTCTAAAAACATGGCATTAAAAATTGTATTTAAACACTAATTTATACCGAGTAAACTAATGTTACAAAGGTCTTCAGATTTAAACCCGTCATGTTTTGAAATACACGTTTAAATTTTTATTATTTTTATACCAGACTAAAATTCAGAGCTGTTTAAAAAATTAATCATTTTTGGAAGTCTTTTATTACACGAAATGTTAACCGTATGACTAGCACTTTTTCCAGAATTCCAGTTTGAACTTTTACAGATTTTTTTTATAGAATTGCAGTTTAGGTGTAAAAAAATTTATACCTATTAACAAAATTATTGCTTATAGTGTAAAAATATTTTTTTTGGATTTTGGCTTTAACTTATAAACGTGTATTTAGACACTTAACTTGTTTTTTGTCTCTCAACATTCTTGTAGCATTAGTTCATTTAGTATTACTGGGTGAATAGATCCGATTCCTAAAAGCAATTTTTAGGAAAAAATTGAAGCTTTTTTTAACTTAAACAGCTCGTTACTACGATACGGACGCTACTGTTAGCTATCCACAACTGTTTCATTAGAAACAAGCAATTTAGATGAGCAAAAGTTTCAATTTTTTTCTAAAAACATGGCTTCAAAAATCGTATTTAACCACCAATTTAAACTGAGTAAATTAATGCTACAAAAGTCTTAAGATTTAAAACACAAGTCACGTTTCTAAATACACGTTTAAATTTTTATGATTGACTTACCAAACTAAAATTCGGAGCTTTTTAAAAATTTGGTCATCTAGGAAAGTTTTATTTTCTACAAAAAATGTTAACAGTATGTCTACCGTTGCCTTTCCAATTTTAAGTTTGAACTTTTATTTTTAGAATAAACTAAAAAGAAGTAAAATTTTACATCAATTAACAAAATTATTGCTTATTGCGCAAAAAACAGGTTTTTTGGATTATTGCTTTAATTTATAAATGTAACTTGAAATCTGTAAAACTGTATTAAGGGCTTAATCCAGCGCTCTTCCAGGACCCATTAAAAAAATAAAAAAATTTTTTTGTTAAGGTGGGAGCAGTCTAAACTTTACGTTTTTTGCAGAGCCTGTCTTTGACACCCTGTATGATGACTTAAATTACAAGTTTACAATAAACGCTCTATTAAACATCTTAAGCAAAGGATTTGGACATACCTTGTCCAATGAATATCTCATCCAGTGCGGATTTTCTATCGACCTATTTGGGCATTAAGTATGTCTTTTTTAAGATAAATCTATTTGACTTTATTATAGAGCTACATAAAATCAAAAGTATTTGCAACAAAACCAAAATATTTGGAAGACTTACAAAATAGAATCACAATTTGATGCCGCTTAATTAGGAAAAAAAATAATAAATTATGTGTTAACAGAGATCGAAAAAATTGATTGTATTATTGCCAGAAAACAAAAAAACGTTAATTTAAACATTTGGTTCAATAATTCAGTAAATAATAATACAATTTAGAACAAGAGATAAAGGAGCTGCTTCAAAAGCAAATGAAATAATTTTACAATCTAAAAAAAACTAATTTTATATTTCAAAAAAAAAAATTAATAAAAAAAAATTATACAGCACATAAGGTTTATAGTAGCGTTTTACAGTACAAGTGTTTGTTAAAAACGGTAACAAAAAAAAAGGTTTTAAACAGCTGGAATAAAACAGTTTTAATTTTATAGGCGCTGAAGGATAAAAACTTCCAAATTTACAGATTTTCCTAAGTCTCTGATACAAAAAATTCGTTGTCTTAGCAACGCAAGCATTGTTAAAATTATAAAAGTTACTTATAGCTTTGACCATCTTTGACGTTCAATTAACGTCAAGTTGGTTTGAACGATTTAGTTTCGACGTATTAATTTCGTGATCGTGATCTCAATGTCTACGAGTATTTCATTGCTGATTAAAATAATGTAGTGCGCAATTTGTTTTATTTGTATAATACAATCCTGAGCCAGTTTGTTTTATTTTATAAATTCTAAGAAACTGCTGGCTCAGGATTGTATATACAAATATATACAAAATACGCGACTGCAGCGCCACCATTTCAGAGCGCGGCAAAAGCCGGAACTACAAATTGGAGATTCATACAATTCTGAGCCAAAAAAAAAATTTGCCAGTGCACTGTGGGGGCCCTAAATATGCGGTTTATAAGGGTCCGCCATCCTGAGCCATATATTTGGCTCAGGTCCGTCAGAGTGGCTCAGGATGTACCGCCCGCAAACACATTTCTGGCTCAGGTTTGTACTAAAGCGCTATATATATATATATATATATATATATATATATATATATATATATATATATATATATATATATATCCTGCTATCATTAGCACGGCCATACATTGCCCGATCCCTATCATTAGAACGTCCTTGTGCATAGAGCGCCCGTATATGGACGCTCTGCTGCAACCCTATGTAAAAAAAATTTGGGAGCCTTCCTACAACGAGACGAAGCGAATGGCAAAAATCGATTTGGACGCTTTAATGATTTCTGGATGAAAAATTTGTATAATTTTTAGTTCCGGCGTATATAGGGTAGTGGCGCTGGCGTAATATACGTATATTCAACCTCGGTGTAATAGAGCGTCCGTCAGTTCGGCAACACTGTAACGATACGAATAACATTCTCTCGTATCTGAGTTGTGAGGAATGAAGAGATAGACGCGCTGCGCTAATGTTTCAAATTGAAAGCTGTTAAAATACAGTAAGCGGTAAAATTGTGGAATATTTAAAATAACTTTAAAAGTATATATTTTTTAAAAAATCGCTCGGACAGGTCAATTTTATTTTTAAATTGCGCATTTTAATAATAATTTGTTAATAAATTTTAATATATTTTTTTTTAATCAGTGTGACCCAAATATAAGATACCGAGATCAACTTTGTTTTTTTAAAGGGCACTTTAAACTCTTTATTGCATTTTTACATTTTATGACAAATTTTCGACATATTTTTTTTATAATGTCGTATGCCTATTTTTAACTGTTTTCGAAATATTGACAGTTAAAGAAAAAGCAAAGAAAATTAATTTTTTTTTTTTAAGTTAATTGTTTAAATTATTTCTCAAATAATCTTTTGACAGTAAGATGTTTGGCTTTAAATTATTAAAAGTTAAAATAAAATAAAAATTAAAAAACTAAAATTTATTATTATTGAACTCATTGCTAAAATGTAGCACCCTATAACTTTTTGACAGTTAAAAAAATATTGACAGTTAAAAATTTGTTGGAAACAATAACCAACATTTTAATTTTTTAATTATGTATTAATTATAAATTATTTTGTTTTTTTTAATGAACTGTTATTGTCAGAAAACAAATAATGCCCGATAATTTTTTTTTTAATGAATAGTTTTAAAGTTAATTTAAATGTTTTAATGTCTTTATTGCCCAATTTGCTTGACAGTCTTACGTAAAGATAACAAAAATAAAATTAAACTCAAATTAACAAAAAAAATATGTTTTCTTAATTTTTTTCTATTCTTCTTCTAGCACACATAGCTTCTTTCATCCATTCTATCCCTTCTCTATCTTTATTTAAATCTTTTATTTTTTTATACTCGCACATTTTTAACTTTACACACTCTGACAAACAATGCTCTATTGTCTCTCTTTCTACTCTACATAATCCACACATTTTTCCCAATCTTTTCTCCAAAGTATATTTTCTTTTTCATCATTCCCACATCTGTATCTTGCAACTTTTTTTTATAATCGACACATTCTTTCCCAATCTTCTTTTCAAAATTTATTTTTTCTTTCTTCATTTCCACATCTGTATCTTGCAACCATTTTTTGATTTTTATTTTTTGTTTATCTAAATATTTTGGCAGCTTCGTGATTATAGCCAGGGCATATTTTGAATTGTACCTTGATTTTTTTATACTTGTAATTATTTCCTGTTTATCTACGTCAGCATCTCTTTGTTTTAGTTCTTCTTCCATTGTTCTTCCTTCTTCTCTAATTTTTTTAATTTCTACACACGCATACTTTCTTTTCTCATAGTAGTCATCTCGTTCTATTCACCTAACATTTCCATTTGTTTTTCTAATTTTAGCCCAGCACTGTTGTAGTATTCTGCATTTATGTCGCATTCTGAGCTTTTTCTCGAATTTTACCGCTCTTTTTTCTGTTTTCACTCTCAACTTTTTCTTGCATACACTCAATTTTTTCATATTTCTTCCATCACTATACTTCTGCTCTATACATTACAATACATTTCACTACCAAACAGTTAAACATCATCATTCTTCTTTTAAAATTTTTACCAAATTTACGTTCTCCTAAACTCCAGACACTTCCCATTACTTTGTTTGCTTTCTATGTTTGCTTTTTGTCTGTCATACTACTATTTAATACATATCCCAAATATCTTAACTCTTTCACTTGTTCTATTTTTTTTCCCATTTTCATTCATCTTTTTTTCAATTCTTACTTTCTTTTTAAACACCATTATTTTTGGTTTAATTACATTAACGCAGAGTTTTTTTGTTTCTTACATATCTTATTATAACTTTTATCATTTCTTTAATTTCACTCTTGCTTTTGACTACAATTACTAAATCGTCTGCAAACGCCAGGAACCACACTTTTTCTCTGTCTACAACTATCTCTCCTACTTGCGCTCTACTTAAAATTTTATCCACATCTTCCATAAATGCTAAGAATAATGCAGGACTTAATTAACAGGTTTGTCTGACACCTTTATTTGTCTAAAAACTTTCACTCACTTTTTCAAATACTTTTACTTGGTTAATAATTTGCTCGTAGATTTCTTTCATTTTGCTGCTTACCAAGCACTTACATACTTCTTCCTTTTTAAGATACTGTCATAATTTTTTTCTATCCACACTGTCAAAAGCTTTTTTGAAATCTATGAACAATGCATACATGCGTCTTCTCGCCTTGTCTTTTCATTCTTTGCTAGATGTCTCAAAATGCATCGATGGCTCCTTTTCCTTTTCTGAATCCTGCCTGTTCGTCTGGTAAAATACTTTTTTTGTATACTTCTTTTCTCAATCTTTTTTTTAGAACTATGGCATATATTTTGTAGTTCCGTATTAAGTAAGGATATATCTAAGTAGTTTTCAGTTTGGTCTTTATTTCCATTTTTATGACTTAGTACCATTAACTCTTTTTTTCACTCCATAGGAAAGCCTTCTTCCATCCACACTGCATTTAGCAATTTCCATACTGTTTTCCATAACTTTTTTGTACCAACATCGCTTTTTTTAGAATTTCTTCTTCTCCGAGTGCTTTCTTTTTCTTTAACAAAAGCATTTGTTTCTCAATTTCTAAAAATTGTTTATTTTTACTTCAAATTTTCCATGTCTTGACAAGATACTTTAAATTGTTACTTTTATCTAAAACCTCCATAAAGTGTTTCTTTCATTTATTCATACTTATACATTTTTTTTTCTTTCTTTGTTTATAAATTTTTATACTTTTGCTTTTGTTTTTATTTCTGTTATTTTTCTTCTTTCTTTTTTTTTCCTTGTTGTATTTTTTTTCACTTTACACTTTGTTTTGCACTTTTTTCTTGTTTCTAGATGGTCTACTTTTGTAGCTTTTTTTACATTTTTTAAGTTTACTGCAAGCTTCTTTCTTTAGTTTGCCGCATTTCTTATTCCACCATTTATTTTTTCTTGTCTGTAGATATATTTTTTTTGCCACTGCTGCTTTTATTTTACTAACCAGGTCTTTATACATACTATCAATAACTAAACCTCGTAAGTTTTCTGTATTTATTTGTTGTTTGTACTTTTGAATTGTATATTTGATCCATTTTGTTCTAACTTGAAATTTATTTTTCTTTTTTTCTTTTCTTGGTTTTATCTCTTTCTCAGGTTTTTTTGTCGTTATCTTTAGAGGTATGTAGTCAGCTTCGACCATATTACATATATGGAATTTGATTATATTTTCTCAGTCTTCATTATTTGTAATTACATAATCTATTGTGGTCGTTCCATTCTGTCCAATATATGTAAATTTTGCTTTACGGTCACCTTCTTTGTTTCCATTTAGAATTTCCGAACACCTTTCTTCTATCATCCCGACTAGTAATGAGTCTTTTTTATTTTCTATTTTATCTTTTGTTGTTTTTATTTTTTTCGGTTTTTGCTCCTTTTGTCTCCATTTCGCGTTGAAATCTCTTCCTATAATTAAACATTTTTTTTCTGTAGCTTCTATATTTTGTTCTAGTATTCGCTCTGTTCCTATCATCTGTTTGTTTAATAGTTTTGTCATGAATCTTATAAGTATTTAACTTGATGATTTACAATTAACTGAATTTTCTAATTATTTGGTAGAAAATTACATAGCCGAAGATGCGAGTTTTCTCCCAAATATGTGAGCTAGTTGTACCGATAGTATTAGTAGGAAAACTAATAGCTGCCGATCAATTCATTCAATTTTCAATGAAAGTTTTTATAAAACTCATCTATCGTTATTTATTTTTTAAAATATTTTTAAAAAAATTTTTAACAGAAAAGTATCTAAAACTAAAAAGTATGGAGAAGGTTGTTAAAAATAAAGATCTTAAAATCAAATATTAATTGTAGAAAATATAGGGCAGGTTTTTAAGTTTTTAGTTTGTATTTAAATTGGTAGGTTTTACTTGTAAGTGTATGTCGTTTTTTCAGTAATTTTTTTTAAGTTTTTGTATCTTCTTTTAGTTATAAGTATTTTTTTTAAATTAAGTTAATAGTATTTTAGTTTATTAATAACTATTAATATAGTATATTAATAGTTTAATAAGATAGGAATCTTATCAGATTCTACTACAATTTTATAAATACATAATCGGTAGCATTGAAAAGCAAAACAAAATTACTTAAAGCAAAAAAATGCTATTTGTAACATTTAACTAATAATTTAAAATATTTTTTTTAAATAACTAATAATAAATAGGAATTTAAATTAATAGTTTTCAATGGCAAAATCAAACTTACATTTATTTTTTATCGAACCTTGAGTAAGACTAGTTTTCTTAGTAACGTTCATGTTGTTTTAAATTGTTATTGTTGAAACTTTTCGACGTTTATGTAATTTTTTTTTTCAATGTCTTCATCCCCGAAATGTTAACAGAATGTCAGAGAACTTTTTTGGTATACAGCCTAACTTTTATGTCCAAGTAATAACAATTTCAACCAGAAATAATATTTTAATAATTAAATTAATAATTATTAATAGAAGATATTTTAACTAATTCTGCGTGCACAGATTGCGGCTTATTGATAGTAAGATTGCACTGGTCGTTAAAAAATTGACTTTCAAACCACCATTGGAACGTCCATATACTTGCATGCATAAAGCGTCCTTATGTGTATATTCTATTTATAGACACAAAATGAAAATTACAACTGGCAACACCGCATGACGCTCTATGACGGTCTATATACGCCAAGGGACGCCGTATGCACCAATATACGGACGCTTCAATGATTGTTCTGTAAAAGGACGCTGCAATGGTGGTAGATTGGATTTGAAAACTTTAGATTTGCTTCATATTTAGACAACGCCACCTGTAAGGGAATAGACGATGTATACTGGCGAAAAACTTTAAAAAAACAGCTTACATCAGTGAGTTTTTGACCCGGACGCTTATATATATATATACATCCCGCTATCATTAGCACGTCCGTCGGAAAAACATTATTAGAGCGTCCGGGTCTAAAAGTCACTAAAGTAAGCTGTTTTTTTAAAGTTATTCACCAGTATACATCGTCTATTCCCTTACAGGTGGCGTTGCCTAAATATGAAGCAAATCTAAAGTTTTCAAATCCAATGTACCACCATTGCAGCGTCCTTTCACGGAACAATCAATGAAGCGTCCGTATATTGGTGCATAGAGCGTCCCTTGGTGTATATAGACCGTCATAGAGCGTCATGCGGTGTTGCCAGTTGTAATTCTAATTTTGTGTCTATAAATAGAATATACACAAAAGGACGCTTTATGCATATGGACGTTCCAATGGTGGTTTAAAAGTCAATTTTTTAACGACCAGTGCAATCTTACTATTAATAAGCCGCAATCTGTGTACGCAGAATTAGTTAAAATATCTTCTATTAATAATTATTAATTTAATTATAAAAATATTATTTCTGGTTGAAATAGTTATTACTTGGACATAAAAGGTAGGCTATATACCAAAATAGTTCTCTATGTCTTTGTTAACATTTGGGGCATGGGGACATTGAAAAAAGAAAATAAAAATTACCGAAACGTCAAAAAGTTTCAACAGTAACAATTTAAGACAACATGAACGTTACTAAGAAAACTAGTTTTACTCAAGGTTCAATAAAAAATAAATGTAAGTTTGATTTTGCCATAGAAAACTATCAATTCCAATTGCTATTTATTATAAGTTATTCAAAAAAAATATTTTAAATTATTAGTTCAAATGTTATTAATTTAAAATTAGTAACATGTAACAAGTTTCCTATGGTATTTTATGGACACAAGAAAATAAAAGTATTTCGATGAAGCACTTTAAATTCATTAATTTCTAGAGCAAAATTTGCTTTATTTTTTATACAATTAGCATAACGTAAAGCCTCTTTTCTAATATATTTCAAAATGTCAGTAGTTAAAAATCTTTAAAGGAATTGTAAAGATGTGAGAAAGCTTTCAAATGTCTATTTTTGTTTTTTTAATAGTTAAAAAATGATTGTCTAAAAAACTATAGATTGGTACACACTTTTTCCAATTTGGTAATGTATTGCACAATCGCTCTTATTTTGGCTTGGAAGTTTCGGCTTCTGATTTTTCTTTAATTTTGGGAATTCTATTTTCATCTTCGTCAATCCAAAAATTTAGATTATTAACTATATCTTCTATTTCCTCAAATGTAAATGCTTTTTTAAAATTAATTTTTTACTGTAAATAATAAAAAATAAAGTTTTTATATCAACAAAAAATACAACAGTTACTAATGTAAATTAACATTGATTTTTTAGGTAACATATAAGAAACGTTATTTTTTGAAAAAATTAAAGAAAAACCCGGACTTAAATAATACTTTATTTTTCAAATTTGTTTTAATTGCTGTCCTGTTCATATGACACTGGGTGTTAACGGGTTAATTAGAGTTAAAAAGTTTAATTTTATTAAGTGAATGTTTAACTAAAATTCTGACAATAAGTCAAAAAATTTGCCAAATCTGTGCTGTTTTTTTTGTTTTCCAACCAATAAACATTTTATGAAAATTTAGAAAAATTTGTGTAAAAAGAATAATTGTTTCATTATAATGAAATTTGCATTTTTAGAACCTTTTTTTGTTCTACTTTTTCTTCTGTAAAACTTAGTAAACACAACATTTTAATGACAATTTAAGCTGTCTAAACTATCACATTTAATAACTAGGCAATACAGCATTTTTATAGACTAAGCAGTAAAGCAAACACTTTAAAGCCGTTTTTCATTTGTCACAAAATTTTGAGACCATATGTTAAACATCAAGTTTCTCTTAAAAAAAGCTGTTTTTTAAATCACATGTTTTATTGCTTAATTCAAAAATAACTATCTATTACATTATTTTTGGATGTCGTTATAATATTAAAATAAAAGATTATTTAATATTTTATTAATGTACTAAAATAATATTTAGAACATATTAATAAAAATATCTTGAAAAATATAGACAAAATTTCTAAAAATTTAAACAAAAATTAAAAATGCAAAATAAACAGGAGATAATGTATATCTAATACATAAAAAAAATTGGGAAAAGCAGATAAATATGCTAAAACTTAAAAGAATAATTAGAAATCTAGCAGAATTAAGAACTTTTCACAGTAAAAAAAATATTAACATTTATTAGAGAAATCGAAATAAAAGTAAGAAAAAAATAAGAAGAAGAAAAAAACTAACAATAAACAATAAAATACTGAATTCAAGAATTAGGACAATGACAAACGACAACTAGTCGTAATTGAAAAAAAACTCATCTATAAAACAAAAAAACGGAATGTAAGGAAAGATAACCATCGAGTTGACGAATTGACAATAAAAGAGTATAATAAAAAAATAGTAGAAATAGAAAATTAGTAAAAAGTAAAATACAAAAATAATACAACAGCTTTGACAGTAGACAACAGGAACCAAAAACCGAAATGAAATATTAGGAAAGTTACTAAGATCAGAAATAAAAAAAAGATAAAAAAATGTTATACTAATAGAATAGAGACTAAACAAAGGTATAACAAAATTTCATAAAAAAATACAAGAATATAAAAAATACAAAAAAATTAAAAAAACCAAAATTTCCTATAATATTTTAAAAAAATCAGTTTTAGAAATATGTGGAGTAAACAAAACAACAAATACAAAAATGCTAAAACACTGGTAAAACAATAAAATTAAACAAGAAGTAATTAAGAAAAAACTGTTATCGAAAAAGTACTTAGAGAACAACAAAATCCTAGATGACTACCAACTGTATAAAGAACAAGAAGAGAACATAAAAATTATAGTAAAAACGGTAAAGCAATGTTATGAAAAAAGTTTGAAATATAGATAAAAAAACGCTTTAAGCAATGCAAAAATAGTGTACAATATTGTAAACAATTTAAGAAAATAGATCTTAAAAAAACCAAGAGAAGATATTATTGAAAATAAACTCAAAATTATTAAGTGATAGAGATTGTTTGACAAGTTAAAAAAAACCTGATTGTTTTCCAGTGAGTGTTAATGTTTCATTATAATGAAATTTACACGATCCTAAGAAACTCACGTTTTTTAACGTGTTGAACATGTTATTTTTTCGTATACTTGATAAAATTCACTGTAATTTAAAGAATTAAAAATTATGAAATAAATCTAAGCACTGTAAATTACTTATCGAACGACAACTTTATAAGATTATTATATGGCCGAAAAAGTTATTAAAAGTCAATATTTATAATTATTACACTGACAGTAGGAGAGAAGTTACTTTATGTTAGAATAAAATTTTTTGTTATTGCAAATTAAAGAAACCATTTATTGCAACATTTTTACCTATAATTTTATTATTTTTAACCAATTTATATTTATGTATGAATACTTTAACCCTAATAATTTAAAAAAATTTAAATTATTTTTTTTTTATTTTTTTAATTTCAAAATTAGATTTTACTACATTTTTATAAATAATTGATCAGAAGCATTAAAAAGCAAAATATAATTACTTGAAGCAAAAAAAATGCTATTAGTAAAATTTGGACTAATAATTTAAAATATTTTTTTAGGCCTCCGTTTAGAAACACTAAATTTCTAGTCGTAGAAATCGTCGGAAAGATGATTGTTTGCGTTTGCCACTATTTTGCACTGTCTAGACATTGAAAGTAAAATCTAAGAATTTTCTGTTTTTGAATTGTATTTATTCCAATATCTGTTATGTGATTTTTCAGACAGCAAATTTTCAGTTGCTTTTCTGACTGCGTTTTTTAGATGTTCAGGGTTATTATCGTCTTCCATTTTCTAATTTAAAAAATAGTTATCATAATAATCAAAATAGTTTTTTTTTTAGTTTTGACAACTTTTCGGCCTAAAAAACGTCGTTTATCACACGGCCAGAAACCTTTTCGCAAGTATTCGCGCTTGTGAGACTCGGCTTCGCCTCAGCCCACAATCCGTGCTCATATTCACAAAACGACAGTTTCTGGCTTTGTCATAGAAATAACTATTTCTGTATAATTAATTAACTAGAATTAATAGTTTTCTATAGCAAAATAAAACTTACATTTATTTTTTATCAAACTTTAAGTAATTTTAGTTTTCTTAGTAACGTTCATGATGTTTTAAATTATTATTACTTTTCGACGTTTCAGTAATTTTTTTACCATCCCCGAAATGTAGGCAAAAAGATACAAAACTTTTTTTATATACAGTAACTGGCAAAAGTATGGAACATCTAAAATAACTTTAAAACTATTTATTTAAAAAAAATTGCTCGGGCACTATCTGTTATCTGACAATACCAGTTCATTTAAAAAAAAACAAATAATTTATAATTAAAACTTTATTTTAAAAAATTAAAGTGTTAATTATTGTTTCCAACAAATTTTTAACTGCCAGTATTTTTTAAACTGTTAAAAAGTTATAAGGTGCTAGATTTTAACAATAAGTTCAATAATAATAAATTTCAGTTTTTCAGTTTTTTAATTTTTATTTTATTTCAACTTTTAATAATTCCAGAATGTCACAAAAATTTTAGTAAAGATAGGTATAGCACATTATACACAAAATATGTTCAAAATTTGTCATAAATTTTAAAAATGTAATTAAAATTATAGAGTGTTTTTGAAAAAACAAAGTTGATGTCGGTATCTTATTTTTGGTCACACTAAATAAAATAGATATTAAATTTAATTAACAAATTATTATTAAAACGCGCAATTTAAAAATAGAATTGACCTGCCCGAACAATTTAAAAAAAAATAAATACTTTTAAAGTTATTTTAAATGTTTCACAATATTACCGCTTACTAGTAGATTTAAATTTGAAGCATTAGCGCGCGCGTCTATCTTTTCATTCCTTACATCTCACGTCAGGAATCGTTTATTTAATTTCATTCATATCGTTACAGTGTTGCCAAACTGACGGACGCTCTATTACACCGAGGTTGAGTATACGTATATTACGCCAGCGCCACCACCCCTATATACGCCGGAACTAAAAATTATACGAATTTTTCATCCAGAAATCATTAAAGCGTCCAAATCGATTTTTGCCATTCGCTTCGTCTTGGTGTAGGAAGGCTCCCAAATTTTTTTTACATGGGGTTGCAGCAGAGCGTCCATATACGGGCGCTCTATGCACAAGGACGTCCTAATGATAGGGATCGGGCAATGTATGGCCGTGCTAATGATAGCAGGATATATATATATATATATATATATATATATATATATACATCCCGCTATCATTAGCACGTCCGTCCGAAAAACATTATTAGAGCGTCCGGGTCTAAAACTCATAGAAGTAAGCTGTTTTTTAAAAGTTTTCCACCAGTATACATCGTCTATTTCCTTACAGGTGGCGTTGCCTAAATATGAAGCAAATCTAAAGTTTTCAAATCTAATCTACCACCATTGCAGCGTCCTTTTACGGAACAATCATTGAAGCGTCCGTATATTGGTGCATACAGCGTCCTTTGGTGTATATAGACCGTCATAGAGCGTCATGCGGTGTTGCCAGTTGTAATTCTCATTTTGTGTCTATAAATAGAATATACACAAAAGGACGCTTTATGCATGCAAATATATGGACGTTTCAATGGTGGTTTCAAACGACCAGTGCAATCTTACTAACAATAAGCCGCAATCTGTGTACGCAGACTTGGCTAAAATATCTTCTATTAATAATTATAAATTTAATTATAAAAAGATTATTTCTGGTTGAAATAGTTATTACTTGGACATAAAAGGTAGGCTATATACCAAAAAAGTTCTCTATCTCTCTGTTAGCATTTGAGACATGGGAACATTGGAAAAAGAAAATAAAAAATACCAAATCGTCGAAAAATTTTAACAATAACAATTTAAGACAACATAAACGTTACTAAGAAAACTAGTCTTACGCAAGGTTCGATATAAAATAAATGTAAGTTTGATTTTGCTATAGAAAACTATTAATTCTAATTGCTATTTATTATTAGTAATTTAAAAAAAATTAAAATTATTAGTTCAAATGTTACTAATTTACAATTAGTAACATGTAACAGTAGCATGTAAAGTTTCCAATGGTAATTTATGGTAACCAGAAAATAAAAGTATTTCGATGAAGCATTTTAAATTCATTAATTTCTAAAGCAAAATTTGCTTTATTTTTGATACAATTAGCTTAGCGTAAAGCCTCTTTTCTAATATATTTTAAAATGTCAGTAGTTAAAAATTTTTCAAACTGTTTTAAAGGTGTGAGGAAACTTAGATCTTTTTTTGAACTGTCCATTTTTGTTTTTTTAATTGTTCAAAAATGATTGTCTAAAAAATTATAGATTGGTACACACTTTTTCCAATTTGATAATGTATTGCACAATCGCTCTTATATTTGCTTAAATGTTTAGCCTTCTGATCTTACCTTAACCTCGGGAATTCTACTTTCATCTTTGTCAATCCAAAAATTTAGATCATTAACTACATGTTTCATTTTCTCAAATGTAAAAGCTTTTTTGAAATTAATTTTTTACTGTAAATAATAAAAAATAAAGTTTTAATAAAAACAAAAGTTACAACAGTTACTAATGTAAATTAACATTTGATTTTTTTATGTAACATATATAAGAAATATATATAAAGACAATAAGAAAAAAAGATTTGACAAATCTGTGCTGTTTTTTTGTTTTCCAACCAATAAACATTTTATAAAAATTTAGAAAAATTCGTGCAAAAAGAGTAATTCTTTTAATTTGAAATCATCGCGTTTATGCTCTAAACATTATATTCAAGCAGATTATAAACATAATTTAAAACAAAAAAAACTGGCCTATTTAACAAAAAAAATCAAGAATGCTTTTCAGAATTCGTCATTTAAATAAAATTTTGATAGGAAGCAAACTGTTTAGAAAAAGAAAAATGAAGGAAGTTACAACTTAGTAAATAGTAGATTGTTTGACAAGTTAAGAAAACTGATTTTTTTCCAGTGAGTGTTAATGTTTCATTATAATGAAATTTGCATTTTTAGAACCATCTTTTGTTCTTTTTTTTCTTCTGTAAAACTTAGTAAACACTACATTTTAATGAGCAATAAACTATCGCATTTAATGACTAGGTAATACGTCAGCATCTTTATAGACTAAGCAGTAAAGTAAACACTTTAAAGCCGTTTTTAGTTTAGTCACAAAATTTTGAGGCTAATTGTCAAACATCAAGTTGTTATAAAAAAATAATGAACTGATAATATACAAAAAAATTATATATGGCCAATAAAACTTATTGCCTTACCAGACTGCCAATTACGGCATTAAATCACATGTTTTATTGCTTAATTAAACAAATAACTGTTTATTATATCATTTTTGTATTTCGTAATAATATTACAATAAAAGATTTTTTAATATTTTATTAATATACTAAAATAATATTTAGAAAATATTAATAAAAATATCTTGAAAAATATAGACAAAATTTTGAAAATCTAAATAAAAATTAAAAATTGTTAAAATCTCCTGTTGTAAAACAAACAGGAGATAATGTATGTCTGATACATAGAAAAAATTGCAAAGAGTAGATAAATATGCTAAAACTTAAAAGAATAATTGGAAATATAGCAGAATTAAAAACTTTAAAGAAACTAACAACAAACGACAAAAAAACTAAACTGGGACAATGACAATCAAAAACTAGTCGTATTTGAAAAAAGTCATCTATAAAACGAAGAAATCGGAAAGTAAAGACAGATAAGTTGATGAATTGACAATAAGAGAGTATAATAAAGAAAATAGTAAAAATAGAAAATAGGGAGAAAGCTAAAGACAAAAATAATACAACAGCGTTGACAGTAGACAACAGGAATCAAGAACCAAAAAGAAATATTAGGAAAGCTACTAAGATCAGAAATAAAAAAAGATAAAAAAATACTATGCTAATAGAATAGAGACTAAACGAAGGTATAACAAAATACACTGTAAACAAATTTTAGAACAGTTTCTAAGTAGAAATAGCTTCCCAGAATAAGAGATAACAACAAAAAAAATCCTAATACTAACAAATGATATAAAAGAAAAGGTAAAAATTAATAGAGAAAAAGTAAATAGCAAAATTTTTTTTTAAAAAAATGTTATTAATGGCTAAAAGATCATAGATTTTTATACAATAAACAAATTTGGTAATAGGAAACAACTTCTACCAACACAAAAATATTTACATATATGTATACAGGTGAGATGCTAAGCAGAAATAAAAGATCTATAATCTTCCTATTGGTGATAGACAAAATATTTTAAAAAGAATTAAAGACATGCGCCTTAAAAACCTTTTTGACATAGGAAATGACAATTTTTTGGTGAAAAATAAAACAACACAAAAAAGTAACAGAAGACAAAAATAGAATGTATAAATTACAAAAAGATCAAAGAAGAAAGAGAAATGCTCTAAAATATTTTTAATAAATCAGTTCTAGAAATATGTGGAGTAAACAAAACAACAAACACGAAGAAGCTAATACACTAGTGGAACAATGAAATTGAACAAAAAGTAATTAAGAAAAAACTTTTATCGAAAAAGTACCTAGAGTAGCAGAAACCTAGATAACTACCAACTGTATAAAGAACAATAAGAGAAGATAAAAATAATAGTAAAAACGGTAAAGCAAAGTTATGAAAACCATTTGAAATAAAAATAAAAAAAACTTCAACGCAATGCACAAGTATTGTACAATGTTGTAAGCAATTTAAAAAAAAATAGAATTAAAAATAAAAATTATTAGAAATAAACTCAAAATTATTAAGTGAATAGCAGATTGTTTGACAAGTTAAAAAAACTGATTGTTTTCCAGTGAATGTTAATGTTTCATTATAATAAAATTTAGACGAATTTGGACAACTTCATTTTCTTAGCGCGTTAAACATGTTATTTTTTCGTGTTCATGATAAAATTTACTGTAATATAAAAAACTAAAAATTATTGGACTCGATTTCAGGCCCGAGCTGAAGGCGAGGATGAGTCTAAGCACCGTATATTACCTATTGTACGACAACGTTATTTGATTTTTTGCCAGAAGAAATTATTAAAAGTCAACATTTATAATTATTACACTAAAAGTAAGAGAGAAGTTACTTTATGTTGGCAATAGAATTTTTTGTAATCAAAAATTAAAGAAACCATTAATTGCAAAATTTTTACCTATAAACTTATTATTTTTAACCATTTTAAAATCATGTATGAACTTTAGTTATTAACTTTAATTATTTAAAAAAATATATTTTTTTTTTAATTTTTCAATTTCAAAATTAGATTTTACTACATTATTGTAAATAGATAATCAGTAGCATTGTAAAACAAAATAAAATTACTTAAAGCAAAAAAATGCTACTAGAAACCTTTAGACTAATAATTTAAAATATTTTTTTGTATAATTAATAATAAAATACCAATTAGAATTAATAGTTTTGTATAGCAAAATTAAATTTGCATTTGTTTTTTATTAAACTTTAAGTAATATCAGTTTTCTTAGTAATGTTCATGTTGTTTTAAATTATTATGACTACTTTTTGATGTTTTAGTTTTTTTTTGCCAAAATGTAGGCAGAGAAGTACAAAGCTTTTTTGATGTACAGTAAGCGGCAAAATTATGGAACATCTAAAATTATTTTAAAACTGTTCATTAAAAAAAACAAATACATAATTTATAATTGACACTTTATTTTAAAAAATAAGTATTGATTATTGTTTCCAACAAATTTTTAACTGACAGTTTTTATTAAACTGTCAAAAAGTTATAGAGTGCTAGATTTTGACAACGAGTTTAATAATAATAAATTTTAGTTTTTTAATTTTTATTTTATTTTAACTTTTGATAACTTAAATACAGACATCTTACTGTCAAAAGATTATTTTGGTACTAATTTAAACAATTAACTCTACAATAAATTGAATATTTATTTTTTTTGTTTTTTCTAATATTTCGAAAACAGTTAAAGATAGGTATAGGACATTATACATAAAATATGAGTTTAATAATCCAAACTCAGTTTAATACAAAAATATGAGTGAATAATGCAAACTCAGTTTAACTGAGTTTGTATTACTCTATTCTGCTAAATATGTCCAAAATTTGTCATAGAATCTAAAAATGCAATAAAAAGTATAAAGTGCCTTTTAGAAAAACAAAGTTGATGTCGCTATCTTATTTTGGGGCCACACTAAATAAAAAAAAATTAAATTAATTAACAAATAATTATTAAAATGCGCAATTTAATAATAAAATTGACCTGTCCAAACAATTTTTTTAAAAAATAAATATTTTTAAAGTTATTTTAATTAAGTATTAAACTAAATATTCTACAATTTTACCGCTTACCCTATTTTATCAGGTTTCCATTTGAAGCATTAGCGCAGCGCGTCTAGCTTTTCATTCCTCACAACTCAGGCCAAGAACCGTTTGTTTAATTTCATTCGTATCGTTACAGTGTTGCCGAACTGACGGACGCTCTATTACACCGAGGTTGAATATACGTATATTACGCCAGCGCCACCACCCCTATATACGCCGGAACTAAAAATTATACGAATTTTTCAGCCAGAAATCATTAAAGCGTCCAAATCGATTTTTGCCATTCGCTTCCTCTTGGTGTAGGAAGGCTCCCAAATTTTTTTTACATGGGGTTGCAGCAGAGCGTCCATATACGGGCGCTCTATGCACAAGGACGTCCTAATGATAGGGATCGGGCAATGTATGGCCGTGCTAATGATAGCAGGATATATATATATATATATATATATATATATATATATATATATAGCGCTTTAGTACAAACCTGAGCCAGAAATGTGTTTGCGGGCGGTACATCCTGAGCCACTCTGACGGACCTGAGCCAAATATATGGCTCAGGATGGCGGACCCTTATAAACCGCATATTTAAGGCCCTCACAGTGCACTGACAATTTTTTTTTTGGCTCAGAATTGTATGAAACTCCAATTTGTAGTTCCGGCTTTTGCCGCGCTGTAAAATGGTGGCGCTGCAGTCGCGTATTTTGTATATATTTGTATATACAATCCTGAGCCAGCAGTTTCTTAGAATTAATAAAATAAAACAAACTGGCTCAGGATTGTATTATACAAATAAAAGAAATTGCGCACTACATTATTTCAGTCAGCAATGGAATACTCGTACACATTGAGATCACGATAATTCATAGTATTTAGTCAAAATTAATACGTCGAAACTAAATTGTTCACACTAACTGAACGTCAATTGCACGTCAAATTTATAAGTGATTTTTATAATTTTAACAATGCTTGCGTTGCCAAGACAACGAATTTTTTGTATCAGAGACGTAGAAAAATTTGTAAATTTGGAAGTTTTTATCCTTCAGCGCCTATAAAATTAAAACTGTTTTTTCCAGCTGTTTAAATCCTTTTTTTTTTGTTACCATTTTTAACAAACACTTGTATTGTAGAACGCTACTATAAATTCTATGTACTGTATAATTTTTTTTTTAAATAAAAAAGTTAAATAAATTTGCAATACCATAACATTCACAATTTGTTCAACTGCAAATATAATCATAAATTTGAAATATAAAATTAGTTTTTTTTTTAGATTGTAGAATTATCGCATTTACTGTTGAAGCAGCTCCTTTATCTCTTGTTCTAAATTGTATTATTATTTACAGAATTATTGAACTAAATGTTTAAATTGACGTTTTTTTGTTTCCTGGCAATACTACAATCAATTTCTACAAACTCGGTTAGCACATAATTTATTATTTTTTGACTAATTAAACGGCACTGAATTGTGATTTTTTTTCGTAAATTTTCCAAATCTCTTGATTTTGTCGCAAATACTTTTAATTTTATGTAGCTCCATAATAAATTCAAATAGATTTAATTTAAAAAAGACATACTTAATGCCCAAATAGGTCGATAGAAAATCCGCACTGGATGAGAAAAACCTATACTCAACATCCACAAAAATTGAATGTATGAAGTGGTTTTCTCAGATACATTTTAGGACTGTATTTTTTTGAAGACATATTGATTTTACTAGGTATGTCCAAATCCTTTGCTTAAGATGTTTAATAGAGCGTTTATTGTAAACTTGTAATTTAAGTCATCATACAGGGGTGTCAAAGACAGGCTCTGCAAAAAACGAAAAGTTTAGACTGCTCCCACCTTAACAAAAAAAAAATTAAATTTTTTTAATGGGTCCTGGAAGAGCGTTAGATTAAACTCTTAATACAGTTTTACAGATTTTATGTTACACTTATAAATTAAAGCAATAATCCAAAAAAACTGTTTTTTGCGCATTAAGCAATAATTTTGTTAATTGATGTAAAATTTTACCTCTTTTTAGATTATTCTAAAAATAAAAGTTCAAACTTAAAATTAGAAAGGCAACGATGGACATGCTGTTAACATTTTGTGTAGAAAAAAAAACTTTCCTAGATGACTAAATTTTTAAACAGCTCCGAATTTTAGTTTGGTATGACAATCATAAAAATTTAAACGTGTATTTAGAAACGTGACTTGTGTTTTAAATCTTAAGACTTTTGTAGCATTAATTTACTCAGTTTAAATTGGTGGTTAAATACAATCTTTACAGTCAAAACAGTTTAAAAATAGCTGTTGTAATACCTATCTTCAAAAAAGGTGATTTAGAGGATCCTGGAAACTATCGCCCGATCTCACTTCTACCAATAATTTCTAAAATCTGGGAAAAACTTCTCAAAAACCAAATTGTTGACTTTTTCGAAAGTAATAAACTATTTTCAAAATATCAGTTCGGATTTAGAAAAAGTTGTTCTACAGAAAATGCTTTACTTAATCTTGTTAATAACATCATAAATAGTTTTCAACATAATAAGTGATATATATCTTCTTTCTTAGATCTAAGTAAGGCATTTGACTGTGTGCCCCATGATATATTGTTGCAAAAATTATCCTACTATAATTTTCATGATAGCAGTGTAGCCTTAATAAAATCTTATCTACAAAATCGTAGTCAATGTACTATGTTTAATAATGTCTTATCTACAGAAAAGCAACTTTCTCATGGTGTTCCCCAAGGCTCAGTGCTTGGGCCAGTTCTTTTCTTAATTTACATCAACGATTTCTCTAATTTTATTCCTAATGCAGATGTTACACTTTATGCTGATGACACCTCAATAGGAAAATCTGGGACAAACTTAGATATTTCAATGCTCGAAACATTAAATTTAGCTGAATTTTCGTTTAACAGTAACTTTCTAAGTCTAAATAAAAACAAAACAATTAATGTACTTTTTACGCTGAAAACTTCAGTTTCTTCTGATATAAGTCTAAGCAATAATGTTAAATTCTTAGGTATCAATTTTGATTCTACCCTGAGCTGGCAAAGTCATGCAGATATTACGTCCAGCAAAATATCAAAAAATATATATCTCCTCAGAAAACTCTCAAGTACTACAACAACTTATGTTTTGAAAATAGTTTACTATTCATTAATCCATAGTCATTTTAATTATGGTATTCTGATTTGGGGTCACTCCCCAATATTACAACAGCTATTTGCACTACAAAGGAAAGCTATACGGATAATTGCTAACCTAAAATACTGTGATAATTGCAAAGAAGATTTCAAATCACTAAAAAAATTAACTTTACCATGTTTATATATTTTCAGGTCTCTGGTGTATATTCATGGTAATTTACAAAACTATTCTTTTTTAAAAGATTATCATGAATACAACACTCGATCGAATAATCTGTCTTTCAATCAAATCAGATTAACTAAGTGTCAAATAGCGTCGAATTATTTTGGAATCAAATTTTATAATGCTTTGCCGGTTGAAATCCGCAAATTGACAACACATAAATTTACAAACTTTGTAAAAAACTATCTCACAGCAAATGCATTTTATACTTTTAATGAGTTCTTGAGTAATACTCCTCATGCTTGCGCTGCTGTGGGATAGTCGTAGCTATACCTAGTTAATTTTTATACAATCTAATTTTGTTAAATGATTTATTTTCTCATTTTCTCTGACGTATGTAAATACTTTTGTATGTTAGCACGAATAAAGATTATTATTATTATTATTATTATTATTATTATTATTATTATTATTATTATTATTTGAAGCCATGTTTTTAAAAAAAAAATTGAAACTTTTGCTCATCTAAATTGATTGTTTCTAATGAAACAGTTGTGGATAGCTAACAGTAGCATCCGTAACGTAGTAACAAGCTGTTTAAGTTTAAATATGCTTTTAAGAATCGAATCTAATCACCGACCAATACTAAATGAACTAATGCTACAAGAATATTGAGAGACAAAAAACAAATTAAGTGTCTATATGCACGTTTATAAGTTAAAGCCACGATCCAAAAAAAATTTTTTTGCACTATAAGCAATAATTTTGTTAATAGGTGTAAATTTTTTTACACCTAAACTGGAATTCTGTAAAAGTTCAAACTGAAATTCTAGAAAGGGTGGTAGTCATACGGTTAACATTTTGTGTAACAAAAGGCTTCCAAAAATGATTAATTTTTTAAACAGCTCTGAATTTTAGTCTGGTATAACAAAAATAAAAATTTAAACGTGTATTTTAAAACATGACTTGGATTTGAATCTGAAGACCCTTGTAGCATTAGTTTACTCGGTATAAATTAGTGTTTAAATACAATTTTTAACGCTATGTTTTTATAAAAAATTAAAATATTGGTTTATCTAAACGGCTTGTTTCTAATGAAACAATAATTAATGTAGATAGCTAACAGTAGCGTCCGTATTGTTGTAACGAGTTGTTTAAGTTAGAAAAAACTTCCATATTTTTACCCTGTATATAATATTTTTTGCACTAAACCGACTCTATAGGTTTTTTTTTTGATAGACAAACTAGTGATCGCTGGAAATTCCAAATATTTATTTGTAATTGGTAAATTTCAATAATTATGCAATTATAAATAAGCATTTCAAATTTCTACTGCTTACTAGTTTGCCTATTATAAAAAAAAACTGTATCAAAATCAGCAAAACATAAAAGGATCAAAGCCAGTAAAACAGTCTCCAAAACTTTTATAGTTAGTAGTTGGCAAAACTTTTTTTTATCTGTACAATTTTTTGTAATCTCAAAAAAAGAAACAAAAATACATAATCGACTGTTATCTATTGATTGACATACATTCTACCAGTGTCAAAATTCTCTTATTTTGAGTGTTTACATCGCTATTCGTTAATTAAATTGTCAATTTATCTTTACAGCTAAGACAAAACATAAAAGATACAGCTTAAAACAATGAGATTTTTGCTCAAAAACGACACCAACTGTGTGAACATCAAGAAAACATATCTAAGTAAATAATAAAAAAATATTGTTTTTTTTTTTATTTTCTTTTTTACTATTAAGTGAATAAAAATTACCATGTTCAAATTATAAGATTTTCTAACTATTAATATATTTTTATCTTGTTAGAAAATCCTTACTATATTTGATAAACAATAGTTTTTGTTGTTTTTTACATTACTTAAGTAAACTAGATTTTAGTCCTTCCTGTTGCTTGAATGTCGACATGCATCATGACTCTCGATATAGAGTAAAACACTCCGTAAGTGAAATAGAGTTAAGCCGTTATTACTGTTGCTATGGAGCAGGATTGTCGGTAAAAATTTAACTTTTGATTATTATGGTATATACATACGGCTTAGTCATTGCTGTTGCTATGGAGCAGGATTGTCGGTATATTATATATATGGCTCAGGTTTGTCAAAAGTGTTGGCTCAAGATAGTCTTGTATATGTAAACATATACAAGTCTGGCTCAGGTTTGCTGCATTTTCAATAGGCTCAGGATAGTACGAAATATTTCGTATAAAATTCAAATTTTTTTTAAGAGTTAGCCGTGTATATATTGCAGAATTAAGCACAAATGATCACAACAAAAGAATATACGCCTGACTTTGGTTCGAATCTACGCTATTTCTTGGTGGAGCGGGATAGTATGGAATTCCAATTGGTCTGACTTTGTACTAAAGATCTATATATATATATATATATATATATATATATATATATATATATATATATATATATATATCTCAAATTTTTAACTTCAGTCACATTGGCACCATCTCATGTCGCAAAAGCGTATTGTTAAAAAAAATATTAGCGGCATTTTTGAAAAGATAGTTACCGCAGTATCAAACCGTCATTGCTGACATCTATTAAAAAACCTAGGTTAATTGACCTAACTCGACCTGATAATTTAAGAATTTTTAATAAAACTTATTAGCTAAAAAGCTTTATACAAATCTTGTGTGTTAACAATTTTACAAGACTTAATTTAGTTTACCACCAGTAAGTATAAATATTTGTAACTACTAGGTACTTAAATTTGTTCGCAAAATTAATTTAATCGCGTTGTTAGCGAATTCAAAATATACAGAGTGAGCCTCAAATACTAACCGAATTGGCAACACTATTTTTTTTAAATAGCAAAACGGTTTGCTTTAAAACCTTTGTATGTTAATAAAAACAGATATCCTGTTTTCCGCTTTGTCATTTAAATAGAAGTTTCAAATAGAAACGTCAAATTGTTTAAAAATTATTTGATTCAAATTCTTATAGTACAGAAACGACTTTTACGTTAAAGCTTTTCTTCACTTTCTTTGTTTTGGTGTACCTTAGATCTAAAAATTATAATGAGCCTACTGGTTGGGATTGTTCTGTTGAGGCTACTTATAAAGTATAACCAATTTATGAAAATCTTCACAATTCAAAAGGAGCTTAAAAAAATTGTATTCAAAAATGCAGCATTAAGTAGTATTTTTTTTGTCAAAGAGCGTTAAAAACTATTGCTTTTGGAACTTTAAAACAGTCAGTCAACAGTGTTAAATTTCTTTAAACGTTGTAACGAAGAATTTTCAATTGACTAATAAACAGCGTAATAATAAAAAAAATGTGCTTTGTGTGCTAAATGCAGTTTGAGGGTGTTATTATTATTATAATAAATAGATAGATAATAAGTTTTCTAATTTATTATTTCTTTTTTAGTGGAGTTACACGTTGCTTATTTGTTGTCTTCTTTAGGTTTAATTTAGCTCCTCGGACGTTTTTTTAGATAAAATAGCAAAATAAGCTAAATGACAAAAAGCCAGTAGTCGCATATTATTTGCCAAACTTTTGCTGATAATGAGTAACGACAATTGTTACATTAAACACGCATAATAGCAATTTTTTTAGCATTTTATTACCGATTTTTTGACAAAAAAAAGCTTGTCTAATCAGTTTCCCAAAAAAATATTTATGTATTGATTTTGATGTCATTTTTAACAAAAAAAGTTAATCAGTTTTGTTTTAAACAAAACTTTTAAGTAGCTTTATTTCCAACTTATTCAGTATTATTTGTTGACCAATTTTATTTCCATGGAAAATGATGGATGCGTCGAGAAAATTTAGTTATAGCACACAAAGCCTAAATTGTTTTATAATATAAAAATATAATTGTGTTGTTAATACAAACATAATCATTGCAGGCTAGCCAATATGTATAATAGAATAAATATTTGCACATTCTAATCGGAATTCATTGGTTATGAAGTTATAAAATGTCTATTAAAATTAATGGCTATAATTTACATTTATTAACTGTACAATCTAACAATAACAATGTATGTGTACTTGCTGTAATTCGCTGCAATATTTAGAAAATCTGTTATTCCTAGAATTCGATGATATTTACTGCGGGCTTGGTGAAAAATATTCAAAAGCATTTATTGTGTGTGTGTGTGGAGGCGTAATGCGTATAACATTTGCAAAATATATGACGTGAAAAAGTTTCAATAAATTTGCCTAGTAATAAAAAGAGGAACCCTTGGACAAATTTCGCGTCTGTGTTTAATTTGCAAACCGTTTCCATACAGAGCCAGCACGCAAGGCGATAATTAAAGCAGGCATATCTAATTCGAATTAAAACCGGCCCTCGTGCATATTCATTTCAATTCGAAATAAATTAAAAACTATTTTGCAAAAGTCGGTTGTAAAACGTGCGAGTTCCCTCCGGACTTTATCCCGGGCACTTTGGATCCGAGCTTGCTCTAAAGCTTCAAGCCGAATATTAACCGGTGTTTTCGCTCACTAATGCTGTTTTCCCCGGCATTATTTGATTTACAATGTATGCTAATAGAGAACCGAACAAAAAACAATGCGATTACGCTCAGTTGGAAGATGGATGTTCGATTCGGAAAAAATTCCATTCGTGAGTGCCGACCGGAAATCAAAATAAATTCTACTTCTACGCACGTTTTTCAAGAGTGGGTGTATTAAAAAATTTTACGGGGCAATTAAATTTTCAAGAGGAGGTTTAGCTAGAGCAGAGAGGTTGCACAACAGAATGAAGCTTTTGTGTTTTATAAAATAATTTACGTGAGTATTTTTAGTTGTTTTCTGCTGCGTATTTTATATTGAGAAGGAAAAAACACTTTACATTTATTAAACCAATTTTCTGGTGATGCCGTCTTAAAAGGAAGTCACACCAATCAAAAACTGGTTCTGAAGGTCTCAGGGAGTCGATAAATTTCGCGTATTCGAATTTGTAAAGCTCGATAAAGTCGAAGGGTCGCATCTTTTTACATTTAAATAAAACCTCGAGATATATAAATGCACCCAAGTAAGAAAAATATGCAAAATGACGGAAGGCATAAATCACATGTTTAAGTGTCAACAAAGTTACAGACGTTGAATATCAAGTGCGTTGGATGGAGTTTATCGATTTTGATCACACTAAAGACTACTTCACCAGTATGGAAGCTTTTTCTTGACTCAATAAAATGGAACTTTGTTTATTCTGAATGAATAGAGTGGTCCTTGCGAGAATAGATCGAAAGGAACACCTACAGGACAACTTTGTTATGTGAATACATGCATATCTAGACAAGTAGGACGGTATCTTGGCACCTGTTCTACGTTCTTTGTTCCCTAGACTAAATTCTAATACCAAACATAGTAACTGACGTTTAAATAGAACCGTTTGTGTTAAAGCAACAAACGACTTGTTTTACAACTGTTTCAACTACAGAAATTATTGATAAATAAAGAAAAACCAACACAAGTTTACGTCGAAGTCGCGAGGAAGCATTGGAAAGGTTAAAGCCAACAAAAGTAAAAATCCTTCGCGTAGATAAATGTGTTTTTAAACCGTTTAAAACTTTTTAAAGCAACGTTTTTTTGTAGACGTGACAGCATTTATTAATACCTTTAGTACATTTTTATTTACTACTTTCTGACCAGAGAAAGTTGTATCAAATTTAGTATATTTTTAGTTTTATGTTTTTATGTGCATTAACATTTATGTTCACATATTAATAATTTGTAAAGAAGCTTTACAAAATTACTATGCCTATATCAATAAACTACTACTGTCAATTGACAATTCGCCAATTTCAAATCATAAACTCAATGACTTTATTTAATCTTCAATTAAACGGATTTTTTTCTTAATTTCTTATAAGTTCTAAACGAGAGTTGCGTTATTTGTCGTCGCTTTTAGTTACAATTCCTCATTATTTCGCAGTAAATATTTTCTTATATTAATCAGTTAACCGTAGATCAATGATTTACTTAGTTTGCATTTAATAACTTCTATTTTTACAGCGATTATATAAATGTTTATAAATTAAGTTCAATTTTCTTTGTTTGGAAAATACTTTTTATGTTATTCTAGTTTAGAACCATTGTAAATAGTTTTTATATTTATAAGTTTTTAATTGAGTAAATTAGTATAGAACAAACCTTCAAGTTTTATTACTTCTACATTATCAAACAGACTTAAATACCTGAAAATTTTGCACTTTTACGTTAATTTATATCTAACACTACTAGTCAGTACTATAATCACGTTTTAAATTTTGAAATTACTACTACTAATAAATTGTAAAATTTAGGAGTCATTATTGTAGAGAGAAAATTCACAAAAAAAAGAGTCCCAACTTATTAACCTAAAAAAACTACTACTAAAATTTATTTAACTTTTTAAATGTAGTTATCGCAATAAAATTACGTCTAGAATAAAGCTAAAAGATAAAACCTAAATTTTGTTTTGGTATCATTTTGACTAATAAATTGGTAAATGATGCTAGAACAAAATGTTTTAAAAGTTCCAATTTTTAATTCTATTTGTTTTATTTTTGTGTTAAACTTTTGATGAACCCTGATAAAAGATTAATAAATCCAAAACGTTGGCTGAGATAAATCGTAGCTTAAATACCCGTTCCACATTTTCCCAACATTACATCATCAATTTAAAAAAAATATTTAATGGGTTTAACTTGAAAAAAGCTTAAAGATAAATGTTAATTTGACGCGATTATACATATATTTTTTTTCTACTTTGCGTTTGTAACAGATACCAATTAAGGTATTGTATTAGCCAATTCAGCACCCAAATTGTGTGCGTAAAGTGTTAACTCGTATTAACTCAAAAAACCCTTAACATTGAATAATTAACTTTTTTACTTAAAAATCACGTAAACCGCAAAAAAGTAATAAATAGCATAAAGAACTAGTTTCTTAAGTCATTGTGGCTTTCATTCTTTATAAAAACTTGCGCTTTGCGCTCGTTTTATAAACTTGAATTTGTGCCACAAAGCTGACTTTTCGAAACGCGTTCTTTAATATACCATTTTAAAACCGTTTGTGTAAAAAAGAGTGATTCAAAAGGGTCGAATCACCGCTTGTATTGTAATAGAAAACGGTAAGAGAAATGCAAAAATGCTGTAAAAATTTTTGTACGACTCTTTATTAAATATTAAAGTTTAAATGTGACACAAGTAGACAAGTCGAAGTGCACCGTAATACACCCTGTATCTGAAACAATATTTTGTTACTACATATTCATAACAACGACACCTTTTTGATGTGCTGTCACCTCTCAAAAAAGTTAATATTGGTCTTTTTCTAAGGTTAACTTAATCATAAAAACAATAATAGTACATTATTATACGTGTTGTGACACGAATAAGTTTTGAGCACGACGAGCGAAGCGAGGAGTGCTCAAATAGGATGAGTGTCACAAGTCGTTTTATGAAACGAGTTTAATATACTTTTTTTTCTACTTTGCGTTGCAAAAAAAGCGTTCTAAAAATATCTTTTAAAGAATTATCACAACATGGGATTTCTAACAAATTTGGTTGGCACTAATGTAATGACATCTGTCAAATTTATTAAGGTTTTCAACTGATTTACTAATTACCTAACTGATATTTTGCTTCAATATTTTCGATAGCTCGCTTATGATTTTATCAACTATTCCATATCATCTCCATTGCGTTGGCGGTAGACGTAATTTTTACGCTTACGTTGCCAACATAACCAATAAAAAAGTTACTGTTTTGCGTGCTATAATGAAAATTTAGTGTCATTATTGTTAAACGCGTTTGCGTTTAAATTTCACTTCCAAACACTTTTTTGTACTTTTTTTGCGACTGTATTTTTCAACATTGCCAAATCAACAACAGTATTAATAATTTCTTTAAGTTAGTAACTTTAAGTTAGTCAAAATTTTCTATTTGTTTTTAACACTGAAGAACTGTTTGTGTATCTGCACATTTGCACTTTTGCCGTTTTTATTTAATCAAAAATTATAGTCTATTTTGTCTTAATTTTTCATCGTCAAGTGATTTAAAATAGCAACAAAACTTTTTCACTGTATGTACCTCTTTATCAGTTATTGTCATAAAATCATACTTATAATAATAAATATATTAAACGTAAATGAAGTAACTAATTAAGTAATCAAAAGCAGCTTAATCTGTTCAAACCACACGCAGCAATCAATGAGTTGACAGTTGGCGCATTGGTAATTCCTACAAGCGCGAGAAATTTAAAACACAAAGATAAAAACATTTAATTGCTCCTATTTTTTAGTTTATATTCAACTATCTGAGCAGCAATTTACATTAAAATTGAAGTACAAAAACAAGAGTTTGAGTCGGAATACGTACTTATTTTAATGCAGTGACTGAAATTTACTTTACTTGTCAATAATTGTAATTTATTTGTGTTTATTTTTAAAAAGCGGCAAATTGATTTCAAAATTTACAGCACTTTGAAGGAGGCAATAGTCGATTTTGGCAAATTCTGACACTACCTACTAAACAATTTTGTGATACATTATTTATACATATTTCTATTAAACACAACTACAACATTAGTTACAATGACAATAACAAATGTAAAAATTATTAAAAAAGATCAGTTTACACAATTTTTTTCTCAATGTCCGTAATTTTTTGTCGAAAATTACAATTTTCTTTCTACTTTCAAACTTCAATCTTGAACTATTTTATGAGTCATAAATAATATAAACATTTATTTAAATTTTTGATGATCTAAATACATTTGAAACATTTTAACCATCAATACTGAAATTTTGTAGAAGGCGTGCAATCATTAAAAACAGGTTAATTTAGTGAATTACAACTCTGAAGCAAAAATATTCCAGCTTTGTGATTAAACAAGTCCATTTATAATTACAATTTACCTTCCTTTATTCGTTTGATTGAATAATTAATGTTTTACAAAGGGACTTACTAATGCTTACTTTATTATAAGCAAATTTACCGATTTTCCATCTATTTATGGATACAGTAATTGTCGGCTGGTGGTGTTGTTAACAGCTATTCAATTACTGGAACATAAGCCGCAACATTCTAATATAAAGCAACATTTACACCGTCGCCGTCGTCAAGTGAAGTGGGAAACATCACAGAACTGTCGAAAATTTCAAAATTAAACCCGATATTGTAGACAAATTCGTTTAATTAAAAATTATTTGAATTAACACCTAACAAAGATAATTGACAATAGAGGAATTTAAACCTTTGACCAGATTCTTAATTACTAACAATTAATACTTATATATTTATAATTATGTAGCAATGTAAATAAAACGTTTTATTATGCTTCTATAGAGTGACTTATTTATTAGACACTTAAGAAAAGTATTTACCAATTTCCCTAGTATAGGGATTCCAATGTAAACCCGCAAATCTGTAGCTTGTTTATTTATTTAAAAAAATAATAACGGTTTTTACTACGAGTATTGTAATAACATGCACTACATTTTGACTATTTTAAATTTTTATTTTCGATAATTTTAATTTTTAAAGATTTTTTAATAGTTATTTTATATTATTTATAAACATATTTTTTAATCACTTCTAGTCATTTTGTAGTTAATAATTAATTAAAAAAAATATTGTGCTAAATTTCGTTAAAATATTTTGATAAATAAAAGTGCTACACACATTCGCGCGTTTACATTGGAATTCCCATAGAAGAAATTACCTCCATACTCCTCTTAGTAAAGTTTTTCATTCGCTCGTTGAGCTCACGGGTAAACTTTTACTTTCGTGACAAGTATTGCTTATATTATTAAACTTGTGTAAAAAATTACTGTTTATTATGCTGGCTACTACATACATAAACATGTTAAACATAAAAATACTTTTAGTTTAAATATATGATCAATTAATTTGCAGATTTGTGATAGGCAGGTGCATTCAATTTGGTAATGTAAAACAAAATCTGTAATTTAGGTGGAATTTGATGTATTTGTTTTGGATTAAAATAGTGATTATGCTTAGTATGCATACAATTCTCTTAACCGAAATGAATTGAATATTCTGATAGTATTGTTAGAGAAGTTATTATTAGCTTTGTTAAATTAAACCAACTACAAATGCCAAACTTTTAATAGCTTACCTTACTTGATTATTTCCGCCATGGAGCCATTATTTCCATACTTGTTTCAGGCCTAATTAGTACGTAAACAAGGCCTCGAGTTTAAGCGCTGAAAAATCATTCGAGCCTACGTCACTAAAAGCTAAACGCCACAATTGAGCCTGTCTGATAAATATCGCGAATTTGTTTCTTCCGTTCAAAATCGATAAAGAGGTCTTGTGTTAATGGACACATTAGCACACCTGACACCTTGTCAAAGCTTTAATTTCTCGTGATTTCGCGTCTCGCTATTCAGCCACTGAATGTAGTAGAGCCATTTAGGGAGTCTAGCAAAAAATTGACTGGAGATCTATGGGGACTACGGAACACTTTTCATAAGACGTAGCATGCATAATTCATGGTTCAAATTGTTAATGCTCGCCTAAAGACAATACCGCGCCAACGCTGATTTTTAAAATGTTTTTAAGAAAATTGTGTTATCCTTCGTATTGACGTTCCGACTGAAAAGATTATGCTAATTTCTGTCGCAATGACATTTAAAATATCTCGGAGAAAATTCGGAGGAAAATCGGCGATTTTTAAGTAAATAACTGATTTGCATTTAAAAACGCACTATACGGGTATATTCCAGCAGTGACAATGCTTTTCAGAAACCGTTCTACGGCTTTTAACTTCGTTTAGAGCAATTCAGATTTCGCACAATAAAATACAAATTCTGGAACTTATTTTTTCGAGCGAAAATAGATCGACCAACAGCCTAGCACTGTGTTTTTTGTCACCAAATTCTGAAACGTCGCTTGCTGAAAATTTATTGTGTTCATAGTTTTACCAAAAATTTAATTTCGGTTGTAACCTTAGGCATAAATTACACACTTTTAAGTCGATAATAGTGTTATATTGAATGTTTGTTAAACTACTTTTCAAAACGTAGTTAACCTCAATTACAATTACTTTTTTAAAATATAAATGTTCAATAGCTCCTGTTAATTAATTCATCAACTTTTCTGTACAGGTAGTCATTAAATGAATGTTACACTCTAATTTAAAATACACTAAAATTTAAAAATTGTAACATAAAATAGAAGTAATTTTTTATTAAAGTCATTATTATTAATGTTATTAAAGTTTTTTTAAAACAATTCGTAGTTGTGCCGTACGTATAAATAACAATTTAACAATGTATAGAAACAAATTAACAAAGTCAAAACATTTTTTCTGTCAAAGTGTTTCGTTTTAAAAGCCATCACCTTTAGGTTAAAACCGTAAATCGCATTGAAAACAGCTTTAAAAAACAATATTTTTAAATGGCACAAACCAGAAATAGATAATATTAAAAATAGATAAACTTAATAATATATTTTAATTTCTAATTATCCCAGTTCCTAACTGAGCCATTCTAAGTAAAATGTTCCTTAGCTCAAAAACTTAAAAACAAAAAATAACGTTTTCTAGAAACAAATAATTTGCCAATCAATACTTTGCAGAAAAATACATCTAAATCATATTTGCAGTTGCTATAAACGTGTCTATCAAGCAAATGTAAAAATATATGAATTCTTGATGCACTTAAGATTAAGAGTGAAATATATGTAAACAAATTAAAATTGCTTGTATTATAATAATTTGTTTTATAAAAAAAATTATCTAATTTTTAAACTAAAAGTTATTTTACGTTTTTATGTGCTAAAGCTAAATATTTGTTAAAAGAGAGCATTTCAAATTAATTGTTAATAATTTATCATGTAATTTGTAACTGAAAGATAATATAATACCTACATCTTTGTATAAAATTTTTTGGTGTGTCCTTATGCTCAACCAAGAACAAAAAAAATTGTAAATTACTATATAGTACAGTGCACGGAGCGCATAAAGCCCTTTAAAAAGCGATTCTGTAGGGGTTTAAAGACTAAAGGTTAATTTTTTCAGAAATGATGGCTTATGTCCGAAATATATTATATACGAAGTTGTCCAAAAATTGACTTGTGCAAAAGGACACTGTTCAAAATTTTCTAGATATTTATACAATGTAGTTTTTCAAAATATAGTCTTTCTTCTACTTAAGGTTCAATTCAATCTGTGCAGCCGTTTTGCCACAAAAAAATAAAATATATTTGAAAATGCATTGGCTTTTATGGGCGTTCGCAATTTTAAAGCTGAATATCTCCGTTCAAGATCCCGAAAAATGTAATTGATTTTACGACTTTTCGCCACTTCTCAACGATTATCTCAAAAACTAAGCCTTAATTAAAAAAATATGCGTTTTAAGAAGTTTTTGTCCCCTCATTTATAATTAGAATAGTACCACATTCAATTTTTTTTATGTCGTTTTCTCAAAAATAATATAATAAATAAACTCTGCACAAATATAAAAATATTTTCTCAAAAATAATATAATAAATAAACTCTGCACAAATTATTTAAATATGATACTGCATCTATCCTCTCAAGTTGTCCATCCTCCACTCTCACTCTCCCGCTCTCCTAGCTGCAGAATCAGGGTTTACTAAACTAGTAATTTAAACTAGATTATTACTTCGTTTCATAAATTATTAAATTAGAAGATAATTGATAAATATACAAATGAGAAAAATGAGAGTGAGGGATCGACAACTTGAGAGGATAGACGCGGCATCATATTTAAAATATTTTGTGCAGAGTTTATTTTTTATATTATTTTTGAGGAAATGATATAAGAAAAAAATCTAAATGTGGTACCATTCTAATCACAAATAATGAGACAAAAACTTCTTAAAAATCATATTTTTTAAATTAAGGTTAAGTTTTTGAGATAATTGTTGAGAAGTGGCGAAAAGCCGTAAAATCAATTACATTTTTTGGGATCTTTAACAGAGATATTTAGCTTTGAAGTTGCGAACGTCCATAAGAGCCAATGCATTTTCAAATATATTTTATTTTTTGTGGCAAGACATATTTGTGAGAAGATATTTTATTTTTTGTAGAAAATTTTGAATAGTGCTCTTTTGCAGAGAACAATTTTTGAACAACTTCGTGTATAATATATTCAAAACATAAGCCATCATTTCTGAAAAAATCAACTTTTAGTCTTTTTTTAACTTTTAGAAACCCCCACAGGGTGACACATTTTAGGGCATTTGACACTCTACTAATAATACAATAATATTATAGCATTTACTTAAAAAGAAACTACTTTAAAATTGAGAAAGTACAGGTGAGCATAAAAAATTTCTGAGAACAGAAAACAAAACAGTTTATAATAATTAAACTACCTAGCAGGTAAAGTAACATAAAAAGTTAAATTAAAAGCGACGTTTAGTTGTGCTCTCATTATAAAAAAATGGCTATATTTAAAACCAATAGCATTTGAGTTTACTAAAAGCAAATTAAATAAATTCGTTTCCATATGAAAATCAACACTTTTTTTACTGAGTTGACATATTTGTTAATCTACAAAAAGTTTTATAAACAAAAAATAATTCAGTTTAAAAAATAGTCCCAAATTAAACCTAATTCTTTTTAAAAATACGTTTAAAAATGTATGTTAAAATAGTGTCAACCCGAGCTCCAAAGATATTGCACAAAAAGGACAAATGTTTTAACAAATACGTTTGAATTTGTTATTTCAATTTATGAATAACTGTTAATTCAGTTGTTTTGCAATATTTAATTGTGGCATTAGAACAAGATTAGAGTGTTTACTCAAATATAATTATTTCATTTTGTGTTCATAATTTCAAACGCAAGCCGATTTACAAAACGATCATTTTTTACATTAGTTCGAATACATCTAAACACCAGCATTAAGCTGGAAGGCTGAGAGCCGGTCGTACTTTGTTTTACTTGTAATAGACAAAATTAACCATTTGTTTAAATTAAATTTTATGTTAATGTTTTATAAAAATATGGCAAAGGTGTGGTAAAATTTTAGTATATCTGTTACGGGTAAAACCCGAATAATGGGTATATAAACCTAGGATTACCCGAGTAAACCTAGAAATGGTTTACTGCCAACTGTCTAAATGTTGTCTTCTTTTTGCATTTAGGAGTTTTTGATAAAAATTACATTGCAAATTATGATAATTGTATGCAAGTTCTGAAAAGAACTGTTTTTAATTTAGAAGAAGATACAAAAACTTGAAAAATATGCAAGAATTTAAATAGCAGAGCACTGACAGCTGTCATGTGTCGTTGTTTTGTAATGTTAACCGAGACATACGTTTTTTGAGACAATTGCCACACCCAGGCGATATGACCAGAACAATGATTACACACATTTTGTTTTGTCTAGTAGGTATTTGAAATACAGGTCCTATAAAAGGTTATTAAAAATGATTGTAGTCCAAGCAGGCTGTCTGTGTATTTTAGTTTTTGCCGCTCTACTTAAACATGAAACAAAAGCCATAACAACAGAGACTGATAGGGCACTATTGGCAGCATCATAAATAACGGCTTTTCTGCGTTTTGTATTTATTGTGTTTGTTAATTTTTGTAATTCTACCAAGTATAATTAGTTTTCTTTAACACTTTTGTTTATCTAGGAAAATTTACATAAGTAAGTTAAAAAATCTGACAAGTTACTTTCACAAAACCAATTTTTTTTATTAGTCATTGCAAAATGTAATAACAACAAAGCGGCACAAGGTAAATTTTACATTGCAAATCATGATTAACTTCGACTACAATCATTTAATCATTTATAATAACCCAGTATAATTGTAATAACACTTTCTTTTTCCTTTATTAAGAAAGTACCTTAATAAACGATATGCTTTAAAAAAAAGGTTGTCAGTGGTTTTGTTTTTCTTGCAATTAAAGTACAAGCTATCTTTAAAAGGTTTGTACAACATGCTGCCACATGTTCCCGAGATCAAAATAAAATGCTTACACGTAAATCAAACTTATCTTACTTATCTCATATGGAGCGCCAAACATTTCAAAAATTTTATGTTCCATTTTTCCAATGGAACATAATGGAACAACAATTTTTCAATGTTCCAATTTTTCCGCTTGAGTAACTAGTCGCCCTAAGAAAACCACGTTCCAGTTTTTTTGTCTATGTCTATAATCGACAGCCTTAAATAGTTGGCTACCACAGCACAGTATATCTTTTATATCCAGCAAAAAAATAATTTTTTTTAAATATTACAAAAATTTTAAAACTAACAAAATTTCCGTAAAAACTGATTCAATGTGGATGACAGCAATGACACATTAACAATTGAAATTTATTAATTTTATTTTAATCCAATCTGTTCTGTAAACTGGATCTACCATATCTACAACTTCCGGCCTGTTGTTCCTGTTAGACCTGCTGGTCGCCTTCGTCTACCTAGGTTCTACTTTTTTGAGGGTTGATTTCCGGAAAACCCGTAGAATTATTCAACCAGGTTCTTTTCTACTTCTATAGTCAGTTAAAGAAAGTTTCTTTTTTGTCACTTCCTGAGTGACGTGTTCATATTGTTTTTTTTAAATTTCTATTAAATATCTAATAAAACTAGCTCATTGTAAAAAACAATTGTTTATTTCTTATTTAACATAATTATTTGTTTACAATGAAACTATTAAGTAACATCTTATGATAAAAAAGAGTTTATTATGCGGAAAATTTTTGGTAGGTCATACAGAAATAACTGATTCACTGAAGCCTAGAATTTTAAGTAAATGTCTAAAATCTAACAAAAAACCATTTTTTCTGTTTTTTTCTGTTTTGTGTTGGAAGAAACCTCTTAAAAAAAATAATTTTCCTGTGACGACGGCGATGTAGGAGATGTAAGGTGTGGCGGCGACGCTGGCAGAGGAATCATCGTAAGTCGAATTCTTCGGATCTGAGCGAGATCAACAATAGTGAAGAGGAATCCTCAGACGCAGAGCCGGATCAGAGTAGAAGTCGGGAGTCGGGAGTCGGGAGTCGGGAGTCGGGACCCATCAGAACCCGCTGATAGAGCCGGTAAATCAGAAAAGTGAAAAAATACTTATTTTTACTGTCAAAGAGTTGTTGTCAACAACAAAACCATCGCCTACTTTGCTATCATAGGTTGATGCTACCTAGATTATAAGAAAAATAACTGGTTTTCTAATAAAATACAAGTTTTAAATTTTTTAAAAACCGATAAAACTGCGGTAGAAACCAATTTTGTAAAAAATGCAAATTAAAATAATGACGCAATGGCATAATAAAAACATACTACTAGCATGGCAACACAATTCACTCAAATTTATTTTTAGAAAATTATCAAAAAAATACTAATATCTTAACATTTTGGGAATTCAATTTTACAGTTGCTGCCTTAAATTTAATGAAAAAACATTTTTTTAATGTTTTATTTTGTTTTACTAATAGAAATTTGCACAATTCTTATTTTAACAGTTTTTAAATTTTTTAAAAATTTGGTGGTTGTTGATATTTGTTAAATAAAAATTTATATGCTATTTCGTAGTTCTTGAATTAACAGTTTTTGTTGTAACTTATTTGACCAACTTGTGGCATAAATAACTACTAAGTTGCCATGTTTCAAAAAAAAGTAAATAAAAATTTAATTATATTAAAAGTAATTAAACTATCTTTTTAACTAGTTGTAGTTAATTATTTGACTATACTGGTTGTATTTATTTTTTTTAAATAGTTTAAATTTTTTTAAGTATTAATTAAGTTTGTTCAACATTTAATAAACTACACCTATGAATAAAGATATTCTCTCTGAAATAACAGTAGCAGTAGGGTATCCAAAAGACAATGTAGCGAAACGTAAAGTGTGTACATAAACACGTCGATATTTATTCAAATTACATCCGTCATCCTATCACAGAGAAGTTAATTCTAATTAAATTAAACGCTTTCAATAAAGTTGTTAGCTATAAAATGGTGTAATTAAATTCACATGAAAATTGTATGCGTTGAATTTATTATCCATATAATAAATATTTTGCTTTTGACATAAATTGACACTCGATAAACTAATGCATTAATCTAGAAATTATATTAATTAAAACGTGTTTCATTAAACCAAATTTTATAAATGTGTTTTAGTAATGTATTTATGCGTAGTGTTTTTTATTATTGTTTCAAAAGCAATTAGCAAAGTATTAAATAAAGTGGCAAACATCAATTATTCAATCAATTTGTAACCATTAGCCTCACGCACCACACAAACCTGCTACAATGTTTTAAGTTTAATTCCATCAAACTAAAAAATATGCATAATAAAAATAATAAAACAAAAAGTTTTTTACGACTTCAGCAACTTTTTTATCGATGGTAACAAAATTTTTTATGATAAATGTAATAAATTTTATTCTATTTTATTATATTTTTATCTCTGGCATATCTATAACAATATTTAGAGATATTAAATTAAATATATCATTTAAAATATTTATTATTAAATAGTTGAAAGTTTTAAATTGGTTGTCAAATATTTAAAAGCTTCAATTAAATATTAAATATTAACCCGGCGCATCCACCATTTTTACAATATACTTTTATATCTATTTTATGTCCTGAAAAATAAATATAATTATTTTAAATATTTTAATAATGCAATTGCGTTGTTATTTATAACAATTTAATTTGAAAATTATTTTTTTTTATTGTACCACAATAAACCCAAGTGCCAGAAGTTTTCAAGTTGCATCTATAGTCTCTGACATGACATGAAAGATGTAGAATGTCTGTTATTATTATAAATCTATAAATCGTTAAAATTAAAACTTTAAAAAATCTCAAATTTACTCTTTAGTTAAAAAATTAAATAGATCAAACAAAAAGAAACAAAAAAAAAGAGAAGATAAAATTAAAACAGTGAGAAACTAACATCTGACTGAATTTGAGAGCCTAAATATGAAACACCAAATTGAAAAATTTGTTGCAAAATCTTTGCGACTTTAACTAAAATTATTCAAAATAAAAAAAATGTTAAAAAATACCCAGAAATTACAAGTAAGTAAAGAGAGAATAGAAACTGGAGCAATCTAATCATAATTCTAAAATTATTAATTTTCAAAAAGAAATAATTAACACTTTTGATAGTTACTAAATACAAAAAAAAACACAAAAAAATTAAAAGTAAATAAAAATTAAAAAAGTCAAAACATTAAAAAAAAAGTTAACACCAACTTCATATTTCTTTTTCTTTTTCATTCTTTCGGCGACCACTGACCGAGACAAGTTGGTACCATGCCAAACAAATTTTGACATTTATTATAAGGTAAATAACCTATGTATTTCGTAACCCTAAATTAAATCAATTCCAGCCTTGAAAAAAAATCAATAAATGATTCGAAACGTTGGCCTTATAAAATAGTTTATCTGTCTAGTCCACTTCCCCGTAACAACAATTTTCGAATATAAAAAAGAATAGACGTAATACACCAAAATAATAAAAAAAAAAAAGGATTCATATAAACATGTTGTTAATGGAATGAAATCATATCAAGAAAATAAAAATCTTGGCAAAAAACTTGATGTCTTATTACAATCGATATTTTGCTCACTGATATTAATATCTCATCTGTTAAGTAAAAGTTGACAATAAGAACATTTTATTGTTCACCAAAATATAAAAAAAAATATTAAAGGTTTTGACACATGTGTATTCCAAGTGTTTTCAAGTGTATTCCAATGGTAGTGTCTCAAAACGTATTTCTTATTTACTATAAAAGTAATATCTTTTTAATGAAATAAACTGTAATAGAGTTATTTGTTGAGAAAACTGCACTAACAGTTAGACAAGATTAAGATATATCGGTATCAAAACTGCAGGAATTTAGCAATTCAACTGATAACGTGACTCGAAATTGAAAGATTAAATTGAATAATTTTCTAATAATACAATAACTAACCAAACAACAGTAAATTAAACTAAAAAAAGCATATCTAAACGTGATATTAAATAAGGTAATAACAAGGTAGCAAAATACGATAAAAAAATAGTAATTTTAGTTAAAAATACAGACACTAATGTATTGGAATACGCAAAAGACCGTATTTCTGGAAATATAAGTAAATTCCAGATATTTCTAGAAGGCGACTTTGATTAGTATATCGGGTGAGTCTGCTAAAAGTGTTTCTTAACTTTTCTCAAAAATTATTTATCACATTAACTTCAAAGTTTGGCATTAAAAACTTTGTTTTTGCGCTACACAGGTAAATTTTTTTAAAATTTTTCTAATATTCCGTCGAATTAATATTAATTAATTTGTTCAAAAAATCTAAATATTTCCAATTTTAATTATTATTCTAAAAGAAAAGATGTCAAAGTATTATTTTGTGCAAAAAATGTTTTAAAAAAAATGTAGATATCCCCAAAAAATAATAACAGTTATTTGATCCGTAAGACGCGTTTTGGTGCAGCATTGCCAAGCTAAACCTGACAATACCTACCCCTAGTGTCTTGGTCCTACCAAGATCCCACCCGCCCTTTTAGAAAAAAATAGCGTATTTAAGTTTGAAGTGTATCGCTTCATTGGTGGCTCTTAACTGCTATAATAAGACCAATAAGTCACGGACATTAACAAATACAAAATAGGGAATATTTAGATTTTTTTGAACAAATTAATTAGTATTAATTAGAAGGAATATTAGATAAATTTTAAAAAAATTCACCTGTGTAGTGTAAAGAACAAAGTTTTTAATGCCAAACTTTAAAGTTGATGGAATAACTAGTTTTTAAGAAAAGTTAAGAAACACTTTTAGCAGACTCACCCGGTATATTAGGACCCTTTGTTACCACAGAGTTTAAAAACAGCAAAGTTACAGCAGCTATAATTTTTGAATGATTTAGGTAAAATGTTTGTATTATTTTGCATTTTTGTAAATAAATATGGTTAAATAAATCTTATGTTTTATGACCTAACCTGACCGGACCTAACCTCTTAGCCAGAAATTTAATTTTTAAGTACATGAAAAAATATTTTGTAATTACAATTAGACATTAAAACCAGTACAGAATATGTAGAACATAACTGTAAAAAAGCACGAAAAACAATAATATCAATATTATGCATTAAAGTAAATATTAGAAAATATTTTAAATATTACAAAAATCTGCACAAAGATTTTACAATAACTTGTAGAAAATAATAGTTAATAAGTCTTGATAAAAAATAAATAAAATACTTAGGACGTTAATTAATTATCAAAAAAAGTTTTGGACCACCTTTTTATTTATAACCTTTTATGATTAATATTTTGTGCTCCGTTTTAATATTTAAAACACTAACTAGAAAGAAAAAGCTGCTGGGTTATTCACTTAATGCTTGCATAATAAAATTAAGTCTATATTATGAACTTAAATGATACTAAAACGATTTAAGCAAAGAGAAAGTAAAGTAATAATCAAATTTAGAGCAGACTAAATTAGATTATAGAACTAAGCGGTCCACTTAAAACCACTCTTACAAAAAAAATATTTACGGCTTATAAACAATTGAAATGAGGTTTTGTGGTTTCACTGTTATTGTAATTCGGAATCATCTCGCACGTTTACAGCAGTAAACCAGGACAGCTTTTCAGGTTATCTCTAAACTATAATATGCTAGAACTCGTTTTACAAGTTAATATACACTGGGCTAGTGTGCATCTACCATAATTCTGAAAAGTTTAGCGCCCGTGTTTGTTGGAAAATAAAGTTAGAAGCATTGTTAACCAGTCAGGTAATGAACTAGGCGAATAGCACTCGCGATAAAATTGATACAAGCACCTGTTATGAACCGGGCAATTTATCTACTTGCTCCAAATATTAAACCAAAAAAGAATAAAAAGGCAAATTAGAGTGAAAAGAAAAAGGAAAAAATGCACCATTAAGTTTAATGTTTTCGCATTTCTACGGATGCGGCATGATGTTACACAGTTCAAAACTCCGGCGTCGAAGTCAAATTACAGGAAAGTTTTGTTGTGTGGTAAAGTTCGTGAGTTCTTTTCTTTGGTGTATTATATTGTGCGGTTTTCGACGAGCTGTTACAAGTGCGTAACTATAAATTCCTTCATGGAAACTTAGACTCGTCAACGGTTCGGAGCCGACGACGGACGCACGCGTTGCCAAGATTTACAATGCCACCCAACAAGAATTAGAGGGTACAACTTCACAAGACGAACAAAATGACATCAATACTTTGCCAAGGAAAGGATTGAGAAATATGTTTCGTCTCCTTAGTAATTGAGTTATGGAAACAGGAACATGTGCATTTAATACATGGAAATCTCGATAAAATTTGATAAGATTTGCCGCATTTGCCAGAAATGTAATATTGGAGAATTAATTATTAATGTTTAAATTTGCTGCAATTGAACTGAGATCAAACAAATGCATAAACACAAAACAAACCTAAATGCAGTAGTGGAATAGTACTCAGATTTATAAATAACAACCCTTCTAAAAGACACTTTTCTTTTAAAAACATAAATTAAATACGTATTAGTTAATTATACACAAAATAAAATTTTTACAAAAAATAACATAATTATATCTTGTAAAAAAAATCTGTAAAATAAAAAAACAAATTTTACAACTAAATAAAGTTTTTAGAAAGAGAAGACAAAGAGAATCTGGTAGTAAGAACAATAAAAACAAACAAAAAGAAACATTAAATTAGAAAATCTAATTAGTAGAAAAAATTTGAAAACACTTGGAGCATGACTAAAAGTAAAAAACAAAAAATAATTCAGGTATTTAAAAAAAGTTTATTAGAGTACATTAAAACAGGTTAAAGAGCAAGTAATCTACATCAACTAAAATTTGACAGAGCAAAAGAACGAAATTAAAGATATCCTTAAATCTGCTTTTCTTATAATATTATAATAAAAAATAAAAAAAGAAATTAAAACCAAACTCGCATTATAAAAAAACAGAATGTTATTTATTAATGGAAATTATAAAGAAATGCAAATAATACAAAAACAGCTGTAGCCTAAAAAAAGCAAATCACTTAAAAACAACCACAATACAAATAAATAAAACTTAAATTTAAGAACTTTAACAAAAAAATAATAATTTAAAAATTACGGCACTCGAATAAGAGTTGGTGATAATGGTTAGTAATAATCAACTAAGAACTAGAAAATTTTGTATAAAAACTAGAAGTATAAAACATACAACTGGTTATACCTAAAACAAAAAAAAAACACAAAAAACAGAACTCATAGATAGGCATTAATGAATTTATTTATAATGTATTTATCAATAAAAAAAACACGCTTAAAACATTGTAAACTAGAAAATGTGCTCTGAAAAATTGCTGTCATTAGAATTAAAGCTCATTAGAAAAGAATAGTGAAAAAAATAACTATAATTGCAGTTTACGAAACCAATGAAAACAACCGAAAAGATATTAAAGATAAGTTTTGGAAACACCTTACACAAAAAACAAAAACTAAGGAAGCGTAATTGTCTCACGCATTTTTAAGTTAAATAGATATAAAAAATAACACTTCTAAAGAAATGATAAGGAATGATGTAGAAACAGAGTGAAAACCAAAAACGACTATTGACTAATTGATTACTGTGTACTTAACGATTTAATCGTAGCTAATCCATTTTATAAGTTTATAGAAGTCCACAAATATACAGCAGCATCTTCAAAAAATAATAAATATGTAATAGACTATATTTTGATAGTAAATGGCAACAGAAAAATAATAAACGGTGTAACGGGTTAAAAAAGTGATTATTTTTATTGGTAAGAAAAAAGTTATAAAAATATACAAATTACAAGGAGCAGACGTTGCAGCCCATTACAAGACGATAATAGATAAGACGACACTTTGAATATAAAAATAATAACTTTGAGCAAATTAGGTCACAAAAACAAAAAAAAATACTATTAAGTATAAGTGCAACAAGAGAAACTTGTGGAGTCACTGTAACAAGCAAACAGATAAAAAAAACTGTAAGATAGACAGCAGAAATCAAAAACAAAGTAAAATAAGCTATATCGAAAGCAAATAATGACAGAAAGAAACCAATGTTAGAATAAATTTGAAAATAAGCTTGATACTGCAAGCAAGATCTTTTCTACAAAATATTGATTACTAAAAAACTTAGTTATTAACACTGTTAAAATATAATTAAACAACACGATGAATATAATAGCCAGTTAAAAAAAAAATATTTATATAAAGTACTAAATAGTCAGACAAAAAAATATACAAAACTAGAAAAAAAATAACAAAAGTTAGAAAAAAAAACAAAGATAGAACAAACTGACATATCAGTAGAACAGTTAAGTAAAGCTATTAAAAAACTAAAAAAAACAAAAAAATTTTAGGTCACAGTAAAATAACACCAAAAATAATCAAAAAATTAAAAGTGAAGAAAAAAGCAGTACTGACAATGTATAACACAAAATGCAGAAAAGAAAAATACCTAAAGAATAAAAGGTAAGGCAAATAATACCAATACACCAAAAAAAAGCAATGCAATAACTTTGCTAAATCCATTATTAAAGATCTACAAACAGATAATAAAAAGTAAATTAAAAACAATCATTAAAACAACATTAAAGAAAGCATACAGGACCATACCTTTACCAACAAACAAATAATCGGTTTTAATTTCTATCTGAAAATGACAACTTTGTTGTCGAAACTCGCATCGTATTAAGTAAAGTGCTTGAAGTTAGTAAATGTTTTACGTTTTAAACAAATAACTAACAAAACACCTAAATATAGTAAGCTGAAATACTTGACATTTATACGAATAGATCTTAAAAAGAACATTGATAATATACCAAAAAATAAAGTACTAAACATCGTGGTAAATAAAAAAATCAACACCAGACCAGATAAATGTAATATAAAATTACTATAATACAATGCGTTTTAAGACAAAATACACAGCAAAAGTAACAACGTAAAAATAACAATGTTAATTAAGTAAAAAATTAATAATAAGTAACATCTTGGGGTAGAGTGCCCCAGGCTGTCAGAAGTTGCTTACACAGTTTTTCCAAAGTGTTTGAAGGATAGAGTAGGCGATCCTGCGTTCGATCTAACATCTTTAATCTGCAAAACGTAGTGGCCAAAGCAAACAATTAATTTTATGGTTTTTTAAGAACCACACAATAACAGAAGCATTATAAAACCTCGCATTATCCTGCTGAAAAACAGTTTCCGGTAGGTTCTAAAAAAAATAAAAAAAATAAAACGGGTTCTAAAACTGTCTTGATTTAAAACGCACATTTAAAATGCTCGATATAAACACCAAAAAAGGTGCCTAACAAGATTACACGTTTATAAACAAAAAGAAAGTTTTGAGTACAACTTAGATAAACTTATACAGAGCCATCTGTATAACAAACCGTTAACGACTTATAGTTGTAAATCATGGGTGTTAACAGAACAAATAAAATTAAGAATGAAATATGTATGTTTCTACGAAAATGCAAAAGAATAAAATACCAAGTATTCAAATAAGAAGAAATAAGCAACTCAATTGTTAAAAGCATTTACTAAAAAGAAGATGATGAAACAAGTACCTACAAAAACCAAAAATTTAATAAAAAAACTTAAAAAACGCAAAAATAGTGTCAAAAAACAGTAAATTTTTGAGTGAATATGCTCATACAGTAACTTATTAGATTTAATATATCACAATACCAGTCTGTGACTTCTTAGTTGCTGTGTTTGTCTTAAAATATTTTCTTATTTGATTTTAATTTTATTGTAAAATTTTATTTACGTTTATGTAATATCGCTACACCAGTAGGTAAAAGTGAATCGTTTATATACAAAAGCCATACTAAGTATCACCAAAAAAAATTTCTTTTCATTTAGTATAAACCGATAGAAAAAATAGAAAACATAAGTGACAGTTAAAGTCAGTAAAAAAATTGATGAGTTTTAAGACCGATGTAAGATAGTCGAAGAGCGTCTCACCTATATAACCCACTAATATTGACAGAAAACAGAAAACAATGTGGTGTTAGGTTTTAACTTATATTGTGTTTTATTCATTTGTTTTATCAACAAATTTAAAGGTGAAGATATTACCTTTATTCTTTTTTTCATTAGTCATAACAAAAACAAATTGCACTAGTCGTCAGAAGTTATATTAAGCAGTTTCAAGAAGAAAAATAATTTTAATTTAACTTCCATGCATCCAGAAACCCAGTTTTGATCTCTATTTTATTATAAATATAAACGTTATTATTATTCTACCACACTTTATGCAAATTAGTTCTATTTTATGAGGTACTAAAAAGATTTTAATTAAACAACAGATAAGTGTGTTTGTTTTTAAATGATTTTGAGGTGGATTTATGGTATGACGGTAATCATTTCTGCTGGATTTTCAGTAGGTGGCTTCACTAATTCAGTAATAACGTTATAATTATGAGGGATCGGTTCACCCCCTAGGATCGTTTTGTAATCTCCTTCCTTAATAAATAATCTATTATACCTAAGTGTGTCATTATATTAGAGATCCACCAAAGCACGACTACTTCTCCTTTCTAAGTTAATACAAGGTGGGTATACAACTATTTTTCACATGAAAGTGAGCTTAAAAATTTATAAAAGTTAAGTAAAGTGTTTCTCTCGGTTGTAGACATAGAAACGACTGTAATTCTGAACCCTTGTAATTGTAACAACATCTATTTCGCAAAGAGGAAAAGACCTTTTCCCAAATAACAATACTAACTGCGTCCAATATCGCACCAGCGATCTGTTGCTAATACCCTACATAAGCATTAAAGTTAAAGTGTATAAATCACTGCTATGAAACATATTAAAGCGGCCGAGATTCAAGTTAGACAGGTTTAGATCCCGATAAGTAACGAAACTTAATGACTTTTAAACCATCGCAAGCTGTATTTATTGCAGCAATAAAACAAACAAGAAGCTCCCTTTCTAAATCTATCTGAATAAAATAATATTAAATTTTCCCCAAGCTACAACATTCAAAACATAACTTTGCCAAGTGGATTAAAGCCTAAGAAATTGATCGTTCTCCTATATTATATGAGCTCTGGCTTTTTAGTCACAACCTAGTTCTAAAAAAAGCAAACAGTAGACAAAAAATTTTGTAATATAATATTCAACTTTAAAATTGTTTTCTCGGATTTAAAATTACTTCTGTGTGTAGGTTTAAAAAAAATTTAATAACACAATTGCAATTAAATTTGAAAACTGACTGAAATTCATTTGAGAATATGCTTAAAGGGCATACCTACTTTAAAAAATTGTTAGATTTTAAACATTTTTTTGCATCAAAAACAAAATATTTAGATCTAGTCATAAAAAAAGACACACACAAAGAAACCATTTATGAATGTTTTGTTGTTACTGTGATGGTAATCGGATAATCTAACAAGACATAAACTTTAGAAAATGTACTTTTATCCACAATTACCTTATAATTAAAGTTTTATCCACACCTACGAACCGTATATAAGTAACAATATAAGTAACAACAAAAACGTATAAAGTAACACTTTATTCACTAGAGCTCCTCCACCCACCATGTCGTTTAACTGTTGTAAGATTAGCATGTAAAGTGGTTGAAGTGCGCCTCATACAATGGCTGGTATAAGCTTCTGCGTTCGCCAGATTCAAAAACGAAGCAACTTTTCTAAAGTTGAACTTTCGATAAAGTGTTAATTCCAATAGGTTGCCATGTACATTTTTGATTAGCGTATCGTAAAAAAAACTCTCAATGGATAACTTCATCGGACGTAAGGACATGTACTTTCTTCACTTCTCCACAGTGTTAATAGAGAATTCTTTTTCTATAATTGTAAATTTTTGTAAAACGCCCGTCTTGGTATCTGGTATCAAAACAATCAGGTATGCGCCCCTGTCTTCTACATCACTGATCTTTAAATTTGTCAGCTCACAACATCGACAGCCATCAGACACCCCCATTATTAATGCAACTTAAAATATTCCAAAATTTATTATCTACAATGTCTCTGTAGTGACAGAGAGTACCTGGATTATCAAATATTCTTTATCGCAAGCCCTTGTCAAAAACTCTTCCACGTATGCTCTTTCCAATACTGCAGCTTTTTTCGGCCTGTATTCTCTTGACTGATTTTTCAGATAAACCATGAGCTTACTATATTTTCCAATGTCTACGTTTTTATAGATCTGTATAGCGGCCATCAGCATGAAGTACTTCGACCACATAGATGAAATTGCATACCTCTTCTCCTTTCTATTCATTAAATTCTGAAAATACTTTTTCATAATGTTCCTTGGACTTCGCAGGCAATAACTGACGAGTCGCTTCTTCAGCTTCCTCAAGACCTGTCTCAGGAACAGTATCACTTTCTTCCATTTTCACCAACTTGCACAGCGTTTTGTACAAATGGACTCGATAAACAATCAAAAATAAATAGCAACGGTTCAACACCTCCCATGTTTTTTAGTTAATTTCAATGATTTTTGAGATGACATCTGCTGTCAAAGTGTAATGTCAAATCATTTTTTGATGACATGAGATAAAACATTGGCGATCCTGAATTTAAATCGCTGTAATTGTGGATAAAACGATATGGATATATTGGATTCGTGTCTTAGTCGCGTTTTATCTACTTACGAATATGAAACACTCGACTGCGTCTTGCGATTAAGCATTTTTACGTGCATAAAACTGTCTAAAACACTTATACAATAAATAACTATTTTTAAGAGCAAATTTAAGAGTTAAAGTTAAAAATATAAGTAGTAACTATAACACTGGTGCCATCACAACGTATCTAAGTTCCAGAGTAGTCATATGATATTCACCATTAAAACAAATCTTACTGTAAACTCACTGAGATAGATATTGTACCACTATTCCAACAACTCGTTGGAAAAATATTCTTACTACTTCAGTTTTTAATAATTTTGGTTGGTTCTTCAGTAGTTATTTGTAGTAGGAAAAAGAAAGCATGATGAAAGGGCAAAACTAGGCTCTAGATTACTTTTATCGTTCTCAAATTTTTACTATTGCATTGATAAATAAATCTTTGCAAGAGAGTAAATTAAAGTCAGGCGATAAATAGTAACTTTAACAGTGGTACTACAACAACAAACTTTTAAAAATTTCTAGGGACATAAGTGGTAAGGCTAGAAACGTATGTGTTAAGGTGGCGGTCTTCAAAAAATCCGTGTTCTCGGTAAAATTTGGGTCAAGATAACGTACAAAATATAAAGATTATGTTTTTGAATTTTTATATATTAAACATATCACAGTGCAGTAGTTATTTACTAAGTGACATATTTGTGCGCAAACATTTTAACTGATTAAAAAAAAGATAAAATTTTCTTGTTTTGAACACTTTACTGAGTTAATCTTGAACAGTTTAATACATACATAGAACAAACTTGTACTATATAAAAGAGCAAGAAAATGTCTAGTAGATCTTTTTTCAAGAAAAAAATGCTTCCATTTAAAAAAGATACATTTGATATCTATGTAAAAAAAGTATTTTTGATTGTTTTTTGGCAGAATATTAGATCCTTTTCTTTAAAATTATTTGAAATTATTTATTTTTAAAGATAATGCCTCATTTTATGTTTTAGTTATTCTCTAAAATGGGAAGATTTACTAGACAAAATTTTGTTGTATTAATTTAATTGATTTTAATACATTTTATCTTTAAAAAAAATTGACAATTTTACTATTATTTTTAAACTTTAGATTTAAACACAAAATGAAATTTTAGTTATTTACTACCGACGTAAATTTTACTAGTCCAAAGTATAATTAACTTGTAGTTAACTTAGTTTCAATATTTTTTTTAGGAAGTTTAGGGATAAAACTATTTGCTTTCTTCAGAGAAAAGCAATAACTTAGAGGCAGGAATATGTAGTGCAGCATCGAATAATTAATTTATAGTAACAAATCATTAGAGATTACCGAGTTGCTCTATACTGCAAGGTTTAGGAGAAGTTTAATGGAAGAAAATCACTACTAGTAAACATACAGGAGTAGGTGTTTGAAAGTTTAAACGGGTCGGCGCATGTGATACGTAAATATGCAAATATCTTGAAACCCCGTAGTGAATAGAACAAAAAATAGCTAGCCAGACAGTATTTTATTTGTCATAAATTTTTTGTTCAAGTTTTAATAGTTTCACACCTTGATTTTATCTGCTATAAAATTTTTATAACCACTACGCGGGAAATATGTTTACAATTTTAATTTTTATCACAAGGAAAATTAGTTTTGTTCCAAGTACACCAGTCGTATATTTGATTATCCTTCTGCTTGAAAACAGAAACGTGTTAGAGCGACTTAAAATAGCTTAACAGAGAATTTCCTCGAAAATAGAAATGGAAATCCGTCAATCTGATTCGAAATATTGAGTCAAACACGAGATGAATATTTTTGAAATTTTCTTGTATTTGTTTTCGATTAGACGAGATGATTCTAAACAGGAGATTTATGCGAAGTTGCGCGATATTTTTACGTGTTTCGTTTGATTTCACTTTAAATTTTTCAATCTATTGACTTTTACGATATGTTTGGCAAGGAAAAAAATATTGAGATTATATGTCAAAACAAAATATATCAGTGTTAGATCGTGTTTTACGAGCAACTTACTGACACGTTGTTTACACTGTCACAGACAAACATGGCGCGTGAAACGTTCTGACAGATGCAAAAAAAAAGAACTACTTCCGCCCTTGCTCCAAAATGTTTTAACATTAGGTTAACGATATATCGCTGTATACATACACATAAAGCCATTTTAGAGACAGTTCCGATCGATATAAGCTCGCTCTGGCAAAAGCACCAATTAAAAGCTTCCCCAAAAAATGATTGGCAATTAACATGACAATCCGAAAACATTTTTATTCGGAGCCATCCACGGTCATAATCTAATCATAAGGTTCTGTGAGCGAACACGATCTGAAAAATTATAAGCGCTTTAAATCACACCTCTGATGTCACACAGAGAATTAGCAAATCAACAATAATTAACTCTTTGTCAAAATGTCACTTTCTGAAATAAATTCTTTCCGGCTGATTTAACACAATAAGTAACATTGATTACACAAAAACACACACACACACTGTTAAAAAACTAATAGTCGAAATAGAATTTGAGGCAACTTCATTTGTGTTTGAACTTTGATCTCGCCAACTCTACACCACTTATTAGTAATTGATTGATGATAGCATGCAGCATAAATTGATTGTTAAATGAGAAGGCACTAAAAGGAACAGTAAAACATATTAAAATTTCATTGTTAAAAAATGCGGCACTACAACGACGGTTTTACTAAATGTTTTATTTGAAGATATAGAGCGTTTCAGATTGATTAATATCTTAGTAAGCAATAACTGTGTGAACGGCAGATAGCCTTCACTATACAAGATCTTTATAAGCAGCAACTTATTTAAAAAAAATTTAAAAATTTACCACGAATTGTGGTTAGGTCGTTGCAAACTTCTTTAAAAAGCAAGATTGTAATCGAACTATACCGTCTGCCGTACTATAAACGGACAAAGAAAAGTAACCGATTAGTTTGTCAATGTCAAGAAAAATATTAAGATTATAACAGATAATAATACTTGTATTATACGTCATAATACACCATATTACAATAATAAAAACAATTAATTGCTAATATCATATAGATAGTTGTGTAACTTACCTCAAAAACTGAATGACAAATATATACAAGAAGAGAATTTGTAAAAATGCTCTTGCTGGTGTCAAAATCATTTAGTGGATCCTGTTTTTTTAACTTAAATTTTTATAGCTGCTCGATCGTAGTCAATCGTTCTTAAATGCTCTATAAATATAAAACAGCAGCTAGTAATAATGTATTGTTTAAAATAGTCAATTGTAGAGATGTTGGGCATTAAATAAATTCGCCACACAATAACAGTTGAAAAAGCCATTTGGAGACAAATCTAGGTAAAGTACCATAAATATAAATTCCCCCTTGCACATATACTATACAGACTGTTAGAGTAAAATAATATAAATTTATGATAGGTCATTAATAAATCGTAAAATCATAAACGCCATGCCACAACAATTTAAACATTATTTAAACTCATTAAAACATAATCATAAAGTCCAATTTACAACCTAACGGTAGTCCTAACTGAGTTGCTATCTAGTAAATCTGTCAAAACGGCGTGTACGGGGACTTATTCACGGGGAGTGAGCCAGAGAACCCTTTTCAACAGCTCTTCCAGCAATATCTACATTTACACCGATCCCTGTCCGTACCTATTTGGGCTTATTCACCTTCTATATGGGAATTAAATGCCGCATAACGACTATTTGATTACCCACATAAAACTAATCTCCCCCAATGACTCTCAAGACAAGCTGTATCTGATATGTTTTATCAAAATTGGATTTATCAAAATGAAATTAAAAACAAAATCAAACAATACTACTTAAACTCCTAAAATATTTTAGGAATGTATATAACATTTAGTTTATTTATTAATTTATATAAATATATACACAACTAACATATTACTAAACAATCAGTTCAAATCAGCAAATGTACACGTACTTTCTTTTATTCAAAAAATTTAAAAAATACTGTAGAACGAAGTAATTACAATAAGATTAGTTTTAAAAATCATTAAATATATAATAGTTTTTGTCAAAAAAATTCGACACACATAGTTACAATAATAACATTTTTAGTTATTACTTCATTTTACCATAAATACAGTTATACTGTTTTCTTTTTTCATCTTTATTCTTAAGCAATGCATACTCAAAATATCTAAAAGTACGCTGACTTTTTGATCCATCCTTACGGTGGTTTGCCTCTTCATAAATTGAACAATGGCTATTCTTGGCTTTATAGAAAGGTCTTAAAAAGTTAACCCACTTTTAGATATTTTGAGTATAACTGTAACTCTTATGCTCAGAAAATCGATTTATTATTATTCTCTTATAATTATTTCTTACCTTTTAAAACTGATCTTAAATGTAGACTGGTACTTGTAATCTTGTAATTCTCTTTGTGTGTTAAATTATTGTATTTTTAAATTTTTTATTATCTACATATTTATTATTGTCAATAAACATAAACTAAATTATATTTATTGTTAACTTTCTTGCTAATTTTTTACCGTTTTATTTATAAAGCGCATCTTAAAGCACAAATTTAAAAAAAACCTTTAAATAGCTTAATTTTTCGCGTTTAAAAAAAATGACGTCATTTTAAAAAATCGTAGACGCAAAGTATTTAGTGGCCTATTGGGTATGATATACAAGGTGTAACTAAATAAACTACCGCGTTTTTACTTGATTCTTGTTGGAAAGATGCTAGAAACCCAAACTTGCCTCATATATGTTTATGGTTTTTGAGATATACGACATAGCTGAGGTTTTTTCACAAAAACATTTTCATACATCCTGTATCTCAAAAAATGTTTTTTCAAAAAAAATTTAAACCCTGCAGCACAAAAACCACCAATACTTAAAAAAGCAAATTTGAGTATTTAGTTTCGTTTTAACCAGGTAAAATTTCTGGACATTTTAGTTGTACTCTATATCTATACTAACAATGTGTTTTTGAAGTAATGTTAAAAACTTTAACAGATGATAGCTTTTGCTATAAAGATATTAAAAATTATAACTATCCTATACAAATGTTTATAGTTTTTCATATTAACCCCCAGTTACACAAACGTCAATCAAATTTGACAAACTGTTAAACACTGATTAAATGCAAATATGGTGCTCTGATTAGCTAAAAATACGTTAATAAGAAATTAACAAGCCATCAATTTTGGTGAACGTTTGTGCAACCGGGCATTAGTATGTAAAACTTAAAAAAAATATATTTTGAACGAGATACGATGTATTATAACTAGAGCTCGGCGTTTGGGAGCAGGTAGGCAATTGACCAGCCAATTAATCGGTGTAATTTAGCCCTCCCCGTGCTAGTCACTCAACTGGTCTATACGTTCATATATTAAGCGCTCGGAACCCAGGAGCGTCGATACTGCAAATGTACCCAAAATATATTTACTGCTTAAATGAGAAAACTTATTATAGTCTAATATAATTAAATACTGATTAAGTGAATGACTGTCAATGTGCCTTTGCGTTGTACCGCCTTTAAATAACACTAAATAAAGTGTAAATAATAACGCAAAATCATGCCACTGAAAAACCACTAGCTCGCCCCTAACTTTAATTATAACAATTTTTTAATATACAGTGAATGATTGTAATATATGCAACAATTTTACTTGGTGATGTTTCTAGTTTTACTTTTAAAAACAGATGTACATACAAGGTGTTTTAAACAAAATCTTTACAAATGTTACCAGGTGATAGCCTTGTTGAAAAAATGCTAAAAAACCCAATTTGCTTTATACAAAATTTTTGAGATATACGCTGTAAACATAACATAACATAACATAACATAACATAAACATTTTTTTCTTCATAAAACATTATTTTTATCGATGTATGCCACAATGTTTTTAAGCAAAAAATTGACGTTGTATATTTCCAAATCTATATGCTTAAAAACAGTGTTGTCATAGATTGTACATTTTTAAAAAAATGTTTCTTGAAAAAAAATTCTACATCGTAGAGTATAACTCAAAACCTATATAAACATTTATACAAAGCAAATTTGGTTTTTTAGCAACCTCTCAACAAAAGCTATCAAAAACACCTTGTATATCACAGTTTACTCAATTGGCATACAGAGACCATGCCTCAAGCACGACAGCCGATTGTTTCCGCCTGAAGAAGACTGAATACAAAATCAAAACATTGCGATAAACAAAATTGTTTATTGCTACCTTTTGTTACAAATAACCATTTTTCACGAACCAATTATAGTTTTATTTAATTATTAGTATTGCAAGCAGCACGTAATTAAACTGAAAAAATTAATTTTATTAATTTGCATTAAGAGATTATTATATTTTAATCATTATTGTTTTTATTTTATAATTGACCGTATAGTTTTTTCTTACTTGGTACACTGTTACATTATAAATTTTAACAGATGATAGCTCTTGTTAAAAAGATGCTAAAAAACCAAATTTACTTTTCTCAAAGGGTTTTGTAGATATATAATGTAAAAGTTTTTATAAAAACCAGCAACTTTTAAAAAGACAAATTTAAATATTTAGCAATGTTTTAATAAGGACTATCACTAAGCAAAATTTTTAGACATATTTCAATCACAACCTGTATATTAAAAAAATTGCTGTAATACTTCCTATTTTGTTCAAAACCGCTTTTTTTAAGAAAATGTTTTACAGTGCATGTTTGTTTTAATTAGAACTATACGAATTTTAATAATTTAATTAAAATAATGTTAACTGCCCGAAAATTTCGTCTTCATTAATATTTTTTGTGAAGATATAGGTCAAGGATGAGAACGTAACTGGTAATTTTCTAGAACATATGAGAGGTTTGTTCGATCGAGAAAGTGCTTTATATACAGTTAGATATGTGTAAACTTTTTTGAATGTTTATGATTTCCTATATTTATCTTCGTTGAAGGCAAGCAGCTAGAGGAAATTGGAAAACGGCTTGTAAAATGCAATTGCACGTCTTCTTTCTGCGTACATGCAGAAAATGTTTGTATTTGTTTATGATTTCAATAAGCGTAGGAGAATTTTATAAGGTGGAAAAATATCGTAGAGTGGATTTACATCTTGTTTGTTGACAAAGCTTTCAAGAAATCTCTGGCTCAGTCATGTGATCCAGAGTTATCTTGCCTCTAGATACAAGAAACATCATACCCTTAATGTCTATTTCCGGTATTAAATTTCACCGGAAATGACCGTACGATGAAAATATTAACCTGTTTGTTTTCTGACGAGGACAAATTCGATTTTCAGATCGCATTAACAGATATATCTAATAATTGAACGCAAATGGCGGTTCATAATGGGATTCATACCCTCGCTTCGGTATAATAATAGGACGATGTCAATCAATAGCCTAGACTTTAAAGTGATTCCTAAATTTACATTTAAATTATACCAAGTGCGCTTGTATTTCCCAGACTGAAAGAGAGGGAATGAAACACTTAATCAACGCCGTCTTCTCAATCAAGAGACACAGCGTTTGATGGCAGCTCTGTATTCCGCTTCCAACTAAATTGACAATTACTTCATAAACTGCTGTTCTTTGCAATGGCAATGTCTTTATTACCATATTTTTCGCACCAGAAAACGAGCACCACTCCATTTCACCATTCCTACAACAACACTCCTAATTGGCTGCGTTCACTGAATACCCCACACTCTTTCATTACTAAAAAAGAACTAATCAAAATAAAATTCCAAAAAGCATTTACGCCTGTCAAATGTCTCGCAGCGATCTCAAGCTGTATTGGTTTAGGAACATTAAAATGGCACGAAAAACGAATTCGTTAATCATTTTCATTCAAATGCGTACTAATGGACACTTAAAATACCGATCAGAGAATTGTATACGAAGGGAGTTTTAATGGACTCACTAACCCCGGAAAAATACGAAATTACTAAGATTACCCAAAATGATCAATTCCTGGATTACGCACCAAAATTATTACACTTTTTGTCCCATTTTAGTGTCAATCAATATTTTTAAAAAAACCTCACAAAACTACACTACGCTTACAAAGTTGTCAAGCTCTACTTGCGCTGCTGAAACAGAAACTAAAATAATGAGTTTAAAATAGAAAAGTGCAGTCTGAGCAAAAAGTTTAAAAGTGCTGATTCGTTTTAAAACACGAAACAATTGCCTAAATCTGCATTTCGTTTAACACTTATTAGAAAAATATTTTTCTCGATTACTTAAATCAGTTGAGGTTGTCGAAAACCGCCAAATTAATTTTTTATATGAAGGGGAAGTTCAAGAAGCCATAAAATTAATTTCGATAAGAAGTGATTTCAGCAGTTTTTTCAAACAGAAGATCGTTCGTAAAAGACTCATTTTATTATCTCCCGGCTGCAATTCCTTTAATTTAATTTCGTTATCTCTATAATGAATCCCGCCGCTGCCCCACTTAAATGGAGAAAACATTAAGCTTCATCTTGATATAATATTATAAATATTAGCACTCGACAGCAAAAAGTGCAAAAACTCAACAAAGCAATTGTAATTGAAAATTTTGGAATGATGGGATGAAAAGCAGTTAAAGAGATCGGTTAACAGAGAGAAGATACAAAGACACACTGTTTCAAGGCACACATCAAAAGTCCATACTTAATTGCCGCTATAAACCTTTGTCGAGTAACTAAAAGCACGAAGGGCACCACCACCCTAAATGCTCACAAGAATTACAAGCGCTATTATGGTCATAACTGAGAACATTATCCAACAGCCACTCTTCATTTATGCATAGTTTGGGTTTGCAATTTCGCTATTACAGTCAAAAAGCCACAAATCTTGGAATTAATTTCGACTTTATACGGAAAACTTATAATTAACTTTCTGCATATGGAAATACTAAATTGCATTCACCACATATATTTTCATTTGAAATATTACTTTAATATTACTACTAATCTACTTCACTAATATACATATTTATAAAAAAGTAAAAATGTAACACTACTTTGCACCAACAAGAATTTTTTATTGTAGAGAATAAACTTTCGGGTTTTTTCGGATTTTTATGACGCCAAAGTTTCAATTTCATGTCCAAGAATCTCCAAGGCATACAAAAGTAACTGGAGTAGAATGTTAAAGCAACCAAATAAAAACTCCGACAAAATCTACGGCTATTTTTTTTTTCTTATTTTAGTTGTAAATAAATATTTTAATAAGCAAATTTTAAAGTACATACCTAACTTTATCAAACAAATTTGTCTTTATTAATTCTGAATAATTTTTTATAACTCCTCTGAGAATTCCGTTCTTACCTCTCAATTTTTTTTATTTATTTATTTACGAGAAATGTTAATTAAAATTTCATAACTCTCAAATCGTAAAAAAAATTAACAAATTACAATTTTAAACTTGTTAATTTGGCGGAATTTATGTCTCCTGACAGCACATTATCTAACAAGATAGAGAAATCATTTTTTATAACCGAACGGATTTATTACTTGAACTGCATAACATCAAGGCAATAATAAACGCAAAACATTTATACTTTTTTTTATCGTGATATATAAACTCTCTAGATCACTGGAAATGAGACAATCGAACCAAACCCACTTGTCGTTACCTTGAAATAACAATGTTCTGTCTGCATTTTTTTGTAATTTCAAGAATTTAACAAAATACAACATTTGTAGGAAGAGGTTTTGTTCTACTGTTCTGCATTTTTATTGTTAATAATAGTATATTAAATTGGGTCTGTTTTTAAATACAGAAAAAGATTTTTAAATGCAAAAAAATCTTTTTCTGCATTATAAACAGACCAGAATCCAACAGAGTATTAATAAAAATAAAACGCATTTACTTAAAATAAAACACTGAGTAATATATATTTTATTATAGATATAATACAAACTTTATATTGATCGAAAACTTGTCAAAAAATCTTTTGATTAGTACAATAATAAATAAAAGGTGCCATTTAAAAAAAATGAATTTTTGACATTATTAATTTGTCAAAATAAAAAAATTTAAAATTTTTTAAAAGTTTGAAAAATCGCAGTAGGCATATGCCGCTCAGCAGGTTGTTGAGTAAACACTTAAAAGATGCGGCAAATATTCAGGAATCAAACAGCGTTGTGTGCAAGTATTTAGAAGATACAAATTTTTAGACAGACCCCTGCATTTCAAAAATTCTGGTAAAAAAAGCGCCACAAATTAAAATTGATAACAGGTAAATGAAAACAACCTATATAAAAGTTATTTGTAATTTAGCTTAGAATTCAAAAATAAAATCAAACTAAGCAGATTCCCAAAACTTTAGTTAATATTGGGACACCTTGTATATAAACCGCAAAATTTTTAAAATGTGCATCAAAAAAGCAGCTATAATCTAAAAAAATACAATATCTCTTAAAATAAACAAGTTATAGAGCTTTTTCTTTGGGACAGCCTCTATATTACACACCTTTCAAATCGCCTGGCAGGTACTTGTGCTCATCAAAATCGTCTGTCAATTTTTTTTTTAACTTTACAATGAGTGAAATAAAAATATAAAAATTCCAAGCTTACAGCGTCAAGTATTTTTTAAATTTTTTCTACATTTTCAAAAATATAGAGGTTGATAATAGAGCTGGGCGATACCTGTTTTTAGGTATCAGGTACAGATTCCCGCAAAGTATCGTAAGTATCGAGCTATCGGAAGTATCGAGGTATCGGAGGTATCAAGGTATCGGGAGTATCGAGGTATCGGGAAATATCGAGGTATCGGAGATATCGCGGTATCGGAAAGTATCGAGGTATCGGAGGAATCGCGAAATCAAGATATCGGAGATATCGGAAGTATCGGGTGGCGATAAATAGATATCGCATCAAATAGCTTATGAATTCAATTGTTTTCATCAAAATAACTTGTGTTTCCAACATCCAAAGCACTCTGAATAAGATATTCATTTATAGCCACCCTTTAAGGTATCGAAGTATCGGAGATATCGGAAGTATCAGAGGTATCGGAGTATCGAGATATCGGAAGTATCGGAGGAATAGAGGTATCGGAGGTATCGAAGTATCGGAGGTATCAAAGTATCGGAAGTATCAAAGTATCGGAGGTACCGAGGTATCAGAAGTATCGATACTTCGATACCTGATTGCAGTCGGTATCGGTGTACGATACCTGAGCAGGTATCGATACCTTCTGTAAGTATCGATACTTTTCCCAGCCCTAGTTGATGGTGTGCAGGGCTGATGCCTGCCAGGTGATGGTTACCGTGCTTAGCATGCTATGACTCATCACTATAAGAATTTCTAGCCTTACACAGATACCGTTACTCAGAGGGTTTACTAGCTCTCCTCCTATTAATGGTAGGTATTTCTTTACTAAAAATATACGTGCATGTCAGTACAAATGACACACAGATAAATTTTACAAAAGATTACAACATTTCTCTTCATGTTTTGTAATTGTCCTGGATTTATACCTAGAGATTTACATCTAGGTTTCTGATATCTGAAGCCTAATGCTGTTGAAAAGACTACAAAAAAAGTACTGAGTTTTATAAGAAACTCAGGGTTGCTACTTTAGCATTTCTCTAAGAGAATACACACAGTGGGCACTTATGTCTCAGTGTGCGATCCAATTTTCGGAACCCTTTTGTAAACAAAAAAATACGACAAAATTTAAGCTCAGTCTCTTAATGAATTGTCAATTGTTGGCCAATATCAGCGGTCCACAACCAGAAAAGAAGCTCTATTCAATCATTCCAATAATTTCGAAAAACGCAAAACGTCTACAGAGTCGTAATAATCTTTGTTAAATTTTTTCATTTTTCAAAATCATTTAATGAATTACTGAGTCAGCAAGATTAATTGCTTTAATTATAATTCTGTAATTTTGTTTTTGTCCTCCCGTATTGTAAAGTAGGCTATCATAGTTGTGCATCCACCAATAGTAAGTCGGACTTTTGGAAACTGTGCGGTAAAAATGAGAAAAACACCGGGTCTCACATTGTACGGTTAGAACTACCACAGGAGATGCTTGAGGAAAAAACTAACCTTGCAGTAATATAGTTTATGTATCAAAGTGTACGTACCTAGAATATTGCCACAAATAAAGCTATATTTAATACAAAAATAATATATTGAAAAAATCGCTGAAACGTCACAGGTCTTACGTCAAACGTTGTGTGAGACCTTAGACAACGCACAGCGTAGTTCAAGTGTGGATCCCCATTACTAACAACAATACGAAATTATAGGTATAAAAGTATATTTTAGAAAAAGTTGCAGTTAATAAATTTTAAAAATGACAACGTGTGTATTTAAGATAATTTTAAAAATAATATGCAATTTTATATAGAACAGAATGTTAAAAATAAACCGCTACAGCGCCATCTATTCAGAACCTGTGTGTTCCTGTCTAGTTAATAAATGTCATTATTCTGTGGATCCGTGGCCATTATTGTTGAATGTTGAATCTCTCAGTAATTATCAATTTAGAATTAAAAAGTGTGAATAAAAGTACTGGAAAGACCTTTGAACATGTTTTAAAGAAAATTATGCAAGCAATGACAGAGTATTTAAGCCGCATTTGGGTACGTTTTATTGGTTTTTAGAATTTATTTGTACCTAACCTAACTTTTGAAATGGCGCAAAAAAAACAGAATTTGACTCTTTCGGACAAAAAAAATTATACAAATCTTATGCGGTAGTTAATTTTACAGGCTCCAACTAATGAGCCAACAAAGCAGTCGCCTGTAAAATTAAGCCTACCACATACGAATGTAAATAGCTATTTCAGTTCGTTCAATCATTTCATTACAAACTTAACCAACTAAACCTTCAGCTTATTTGTTTGTTTTGTTTATATTAAATTTCTTGATTAAATAAACTATAATTTTTAATGCAATATATCTAGTTTTTAAGTAAAGTTTTTATTTACCATCTAATTTAGTCTCAATATCTAGTGGTTAGAAATTTCCAAAGCGTTGTGGATTTAGTTTAGACTTGTCTTGATATTAGTTATATTTGTCAAATTAGAAGTTTTTTTGTACCTAAATTTATTAATATATTTTTGTGTGCCATTTGTAAACTTCTTAACTTAAAATATTTTTTTTTAATATCATTTAAATCTTTTTATTTTCGTCAACTTTTTATCATTTTGTTTTCTTTTTGAAGAATACGTTGTTGCAAGTACTTTGTGTTTGATTCTGACAGCTGCCCTCTTCACGTATAAAAACACAAAAAACTGATTTTCGTGTTTAAGCTTTGCGGATTATACTAAAGCGTAGAAACCAAAAACATGTGAGGCCCTTTGTGGTCATTTTTTCAAATCATTTTTATTTATTTATTAGTGCAAAATTTAAATAATAAATTTGAAACAAAATTTTTGTATTTACTACTTTATTAGTGATTACCATTGCTGCATACAAATATTTCTTGCATGTTAATGTGTTATAATCATTTTTTTAAATTGTGTAACGTGACTATCAAAATTTTTATTTATGACAAAGAGTAAAATTAAATTATGTAATATTTTTTGCTTAAAAAATTGCTTTAACAATTTGAATTTTTCTGCCTCAAAGTTAAACTCAGTCTCTTTTAAAAAGCTTTTAATATGTCAAATAAAACCAGATGAGTTTTGCTTGAAGCAAATTTCAAAACTAAACTCACTGTTTACGGAAAATCTTTTTGTTAAAAATTTTTGTGGCCACTAGCAAAATAAAAATATAGCAATATTTACTTTTACTATGTACTAAAACAAAATTTCTTTATCCATAAGCTTTTTGAAAATTATCTTATCGTCTCTGAAATAGTAATTTGTTTTGAAAACGCTTAACTGATTTTTTTTATTTATTATTTTGTTCTATTACCAAAAGTAACTTGTCTTGAGGTAAGCAAGAAGATTTTCTTAGATTATTATATACTTATTTATTTAATAAAAAACTTAACAATATAAAATCAAATACTATCTATTTCTCAACTTTATTCTTTACTAAAAATAAACTTTGCTTTGTATTACAGTCACTTTTAAAACAGCCATATATTTTTCTACTTGAAATTCAGTATCTGATATTCAAATAATCAAGAAATTTAAAGTTTGCCAGAACCTGGCGAGTAAAACTTCAGTCGTTCTATGTTCATTAAATTCCGTGAATGTTTTTTAATCTCTTGTAAATAGCATTTGTACGTACCATTCGAGCACCACTGGGATATCTCTGACTTTTTTACAATTTCCCCCACGTTTTTATTAGCTCCTATTTGTATTTAAATTAAATATTTGGCTTAAAATAAAAGGGATTTAAATATAAAATGCACCATTATAAACTCCGTTTCATTAAATTGTGGAGGTATTAGTTTTTCTGTCCGCATAGCTATAGAATAAAGTAATAAGGTAAAAAATCTTTATAATTTTTAAAAATTCAGTAGAATAACAATAGATGTGTTTACATTATGCTCTCAAATATTAACATTTAATTTAATTATAAAAATTTAATAATTTATATTATGAGTAGTCACGAACTCAAATACTAATTACTGTTAATAAACAACTGGGACTAGGATAGATACAATATACTATTTTACTTAAAAAACTAGATACACTGCAGCAAAAATTACAAATAAAAAGTGAAATAACTAATTGAGTTAAAGACGCAATTGATTAGTTAATAATAGAATAATTAACCAAGCTGACGACTTAAATCTAATTAATTATAAACAAACTAAACAGTTAACTCAGCTGAAAGTTCAGTTACAAACAAAGTAAACAGTTAACTAACCGAGGTAAAAGTCGAAATAAACTAAGTTACAATTGATAATTGAAATAAATAGTAGAGTTGATGTTTCAGACTAACAAGTACAGTAGAAATAAATAATTATGCATAATTAAATAATTTATAGAAAAAACATTTTCTAGTCAAATATCTGACAAAATTATAACGACTTTGATATTGTTCTGGGTTTTTCTAATCTAGAAATAGGATGAGCACAACATGCTTGTTGGTCTTGTCTCGCTGTTTCTTGCCAACAATTGGTAAGTAATAAAATTCTACTGAAATTCTCGAAGCTAAGGCTTGGTAGTTAAAGATTAAACAAGAATTCTCCTTAGAAAACCCCTTTCTGTATGACAAAGCAAAGTGTCGGTCCCGGCCATTTTTATCCTGCATTTCACCCTTGTTACTTTTACTCGGTTCGCGTATTACCTTCTATTAAGTAAAAATTTTTAGACTAACAACTGGTTTGAATCCTTTGTCGAAGTGTTGCGCTTTAACTTTATCTTTCACTAACTAATATTGTTAATATCAGTGTTGATTTAAATTAGATATTTCAAAAACTTTTCAAGAGATCTAAAATCACTCCGTAACTTGTTATTTTTACTCACTTCGTGAGTAATGCTCAACTTTTTTTGCATTTAATTATTATAGCAATTCGCTTATTATACACGATTTTGGATAAATAATGTTACAATTTCCGAGAAAAGTATTAGTGTAAATAAGAAAAAAATAAAACAAATTGTTTGGCTTTTTCCCATTTTAGGTTTTACTGTTGTTACAACGTAGTTTAAACTTTTGTATATAAAATGAAAAATAATAGACATTAAAACACAATAAAACAAGTTTTTATCTGAAATTGTTTCCACTGAGAAGCATGTATTTCGAATTAAATTCAAATAAGTTTCAAACAACTATGAAGTCAATTAGATATAAACTTTTATATTCGAAGCATCCGTATAAAATATTAAAAATGTGTATATTTTGCAAAACGTAAATACGTAATTATATCAATTATGCTCTTCTCAGAATGAGTTTAATTTCGTAGTAAGAAGCTTATTAATTAATACAGATTTTGGTCACGTTACTGAATTACAACCCGATTTCGTAATTTCGTTTTAATAAAAAGAACCTTACTCCTTTTAAGTGAATAACTAATTAAAAGACTTTCTTACTTCCGTTGCGAAATGAAGCTTTTGTGTAAATTAGACACACGAGCCCGGAGTCTAATCCTGCGAATTGAATTTTACTAATTCAAGGCAATATAATACATTAAAGTGAAACTGAAGGGCTCTCAAATGGCCAGCCGAATATATTTTTTCCAGACATAGTTGGCCAGACTTTCATCTTCTTTCTCCATTCTTTGAGTTTCTTTGTTGTCGCTAGCAGCTGTTTATAATCCCTAGCTACCCGAACTTGGGAAATGATCGCATATTTTACTGTTACCTATTTTAAGTCAAAGGAAAACGATAGTGCCTCTTTTTGGCCGGTTGTAATCAAATAATTAACTCTGGCTCATACATTAAATTTTTTGGCGTGAAATATGAATTGGAACAGACGACTAAAACAGAACGTACAAAAATAAAATTTAGTGAATATTCAGCTGCAAAAGAAACAATTTATGTGATTTCATTAAGCCGAATTTTCAGTTCGCACACTCTTTGATAAACAGTAGCCAGTCAACAATGGAAAAAAGTCGGCCGCGACTCACCAACTAATAATTTTATTTGGATTTTGCGATGCCAAAAAATTTAATCAGACATCACTGCTGGTTATGCGGCGGACAAATACTATCTTTTTGCAGAAACAGAGAGGGAGAGACTCATAACAAAATTTAAAACTTCTGATAACATCTGTTTCAAAACGGGCTTCCTTTGCTTATTAGTCTCTTTATAGTTAAATAAATCCATATTGGTTTGGGTTGTCGCAGACAAAGATCTCCAATATTACCAATAAAATCGTTGCGACGTTTTACAAAGAGACAAACTTGATCGTTCGCTACCAATTACAAAAACAATTATTATCCGACAATTGTTTACCGATCAACATTTATATAAAGTCTCTTTGAACTCTCTTTATCAAATGCATCGAATGCTATATTCCCGACGGAGGTATAGAGCAAAAACAATGGTTTCCTCTTCATCACGGACTCGTTCAGCAAAAGAAGAGTTTACTCGGCCTTTGTAATAAATGACAATTGCATCTCGTTTAATACATTGCAGAGCTATCTGAAAACTAATTAAATTTGTTCGATGTTCGGTAAACTTTATTTGACTACTTTTTACTTTTTAGATACTTCCAGTGAATAATTGCTTGTATCTCATGCTTTTTCAATTGTTTTCGAAGCAAAATAGCACAGCAATTTTTTCTAAATTTTACATTATTAATAAAACATAAAGTAAAAAATAAATAGTTTTAGACCAAAATATGTAAATAGAATTTACAAATAAAATAAATATATACAACAAACAATACTCAGTGGAAAATATAATAAAAGTTATGTTTTAAAATAGAACTGAAACCGGTTGAAAACTGGCATCGCATTTATTATAATATAAAAATAATGTATTCAATAAAGAAAATTGTTTTACGTAGAATATCCAACGCAAACAACGCCTCAGGCAGAAAAAATTTCAAACACATCAAAGTGAGACAAATATTTTGACGGGAAATTTGTTGTTAGGACTAGTTTAAATGTAATAAAAATAAAAGTTATTGCTGTGTGTCTCAACGTTATCTTTATTACACAAATAATGCTTTGTCTCATAGATCAGTTTAATGAGATTAGAAGTACAACACTGCTGTTTGAAAAACCTCACTAACCTTTACAAATAAAAGGAAAACGAGTGGATAACCGTTAAACAACAGTTATTTAAACTTTAAAGTTTAGACGACTGTTTGTTAAGACAAATAATCTAAAAAAAATACAATTTAATTTTAAAAAAATGCAAAACTGTTACTATTGTCAGTAATTAGTAATTACTGTCTCTCGCTCAAGCACCATTTTACATTATACACAGCGCGTCCTTTATAATTGCTTTATTGCCGAAAGATATTGTAAATTTTTTACTTAGCAAAATGCTGTGTCACAAAATTTAGGAATTAGCCAAAGTTTTGTTTCTAGAATAATACGCTTTAATAAATACCAGCCCTACCTTGCTCAAGAACTAAACATAACGGATTATCCGAAAATACTCCGATTTTCATTCAGTTTGACAAGTTATGAAAAAACTGACAGAAATCAATAATTTTTGTGTAAAACTTATTTTTTCTTTAAATCAATTGTCAGTGTCAAAAATTTTGCAATTATGTTAGAACTCTGTGAGATTACCATGGAAACGAAACTAAAAAGGCTAATTTTAAACGGAGTTACCAACCTTAAAACACTTTGACAGTTGATTTTAATTCCGAATGGACTTTAACTTTGATTCAATATTTTTATTAAAATAAAAAATAATTATCAAGTAGGTTGCTTAATACGTAAATTTGGTTGCATATGAATTTATCATTTGTGAATAGTTTTTTCTTACTTTAAATTTTGCATCTTAACGAGACAACATTCTTAGACAAATTAATAATTAGATTAATAAATTTAATTATTTTTAATTTTTTTTAGTAACATCTAGAAGGAAGTAGCATGCAAACATTTGCGCTGATTAAGTTGTACAATATTTATTAATGTACAAAAAAGTTTTAAAAATTAAAGTTTCTTAACCAATAAAAATATTTTCGAAACGACTTAAAGACCATTTTTTAAACATATTTTTGTGTCGTTATATTAAAATTAATTTGCAATTATATTCTGCTATTTTCTAATTGTAACTATCATTTGTCATTTTGGTATTAACAATTATACACAAAAAGTGTTTAAAATTTTTAATGTTGTTTCTTTATAAAATTAAAATTTTGTTTGCATTTTATAATTTTATGTATTTTCTAAATTTTGTTTTTTAGAGCATCTTGATTGCTTTATTAATTTGATAAGAAACAAATTAAAAAATAAATTAAAAAAACATTTTTGTTGTTGTTTAAATGGTAATAGCAAATTAACAAATAATAATTGCACATTGAAAAAATAGCAAAATATAACTAAAGACTATCTGTGATAGTACAGTCATTTTCTTGGCGCTATTTTTGTCACAAAATCACTCATTTTGTTCTATTAAGTTGTTTTATTAATTTATTAAAAGGTTTATAAGCTGATTTCAAGTTGAGACAAAACCGGTAGTATCTTCGTTTCTAGGCAAAACTAAAAGAATTCGGAGCTGAAATTGGTTGTTGCCATGAAAAAGTATTAAAATTTGCGATACTAGCGGTATTATCTCAACAATTTGAAATCGGCTCATTAATCTGGTAATTTATATAACATATTATTCTTACTTTTTTTTCTTGAAGTAGCCGAATCCTGTCATTTAAGGTTATATTCTAAAATAATCACATCTTCTTCAAGTAAACGCAATCTTTTTTTTTTATGCAAAATTTTTCAAATTTTGAAAGTTTAAAAGTGTATTATCTAATTTATTTATTAAGTAAAATTAATAGATTAATTTTTAAATGAAACCCATTACAAATGAGTAGTAAAGTCCTTTAAACTGACTCCGGAGGCTGACGAGTTGTCGGTGAGAGGTAATCATAGTACAATTCATTTTTATAAAGCGGCAAACAAGCCACATCGTAACAGATTTGCAAGAAAATTAGCCTTGTTTATAAAACCGCTTGATAGAACGACGCAAGAGCGGGCGTAGATTATTTTTGCTTGAATCTGCTCAAACTGTTTGTCACGCCCGGCTTTGGCAGCGGCTTCATAAGCTAAGACCAATTCTCTTGCGAATGTTATTACATTCAACAACTTACTATGGTTACTCTCCACTGACTACCCCTCAGCCTCAGAAGTCAGTCTAGAAAACTTTATTTTAAGTTTTCAACGTTTGCTGTTTTTTCTCACATAAAAAAAGCAAAAAACAAACCAGAATAAATAAAATATTTTTAATGTAAACAATTTTTGGATTTTCTAAAGTCTTTAATAATAGGTATATGTACTATAAAAAACTTTCGCAAATTTGAGATCATCCTGTAACCTGTATCAATAGTAAGAATGATTCAATTTATTACTTCACGTCTTTTTTTTTTCACAATTATAATAAACCAGAAGTTTCTTTATACGATAAATTAATAAAAATAAATTCTACAAATAAAATAATAATACAAAAGATGTTGTAAATACTTTTTTTATTACACTTGATTTTATAATGTAGAATGTTCTTTTAGATAAAGCTGTCTTTACTAGCAATTAGCAGAATTATTTGTCTTATTATATCTTCACATACACCTGTACCTCAAAAAAAGAGGATTAAATACCTACAAAGCAACATATTGTGCTTTGCTTTTGTTTTTTAACATCATCTGTGTACCTTAGTGCATACTTTGAGAGTTTCCAAGCGTTTTATAAAATAGCTTTATTAAGCTTACCATGTGGTGGTAAAAAATGTTTATAGTTTGATTATTTCGTGAAAGCTGTGGTAGAGCGCTGGCAGGGTTGAAGTACAATAATGAGATGACATGTGTAATATTCAAGGACTTGGAAGTAAATATGGTGGTGGCGGAATAATCAGAATCGGCGTGTGTTTCTCAAATGTGTGAAAGTTGGGCTTGCGGATTTAGCCCAGCGGGAGTTGGCATTAATTTAATTTAGTAATATCTATTTCTGGAGGGGCTCAGTGGCCCTGTGACTGTCTGATAATGTTGTAGCTGTTGGATAATACCAAAACAAAGGGGGTACTTAGTGCAGAGAATGCGCGGATCTTCTAACAAAAGACGTTTTAACACATAACAGTAAATTTAAATAAGTTTAGAATAGACCTGTTCAAAACGTTTCTCTTTTGCTTTTATTTTTGTCGCAAGTTGAACGCTTTGTCTTCATAAAGTGTATCAAGACGATGAAAACTTGAAAAATATTGTACTCTGGTTTATTGGTATATTAATTTACGTCTTTCAGCCGCCGCTATATAATTTTTTAGGCCGCATTTAAAAAATGAAGAAAAGTCGAGTGCTTTAAATGTTAGAAATGGGTTTGAGATATATGACTAATTTTGGAATTCTTGGCGCTCCGAGAGGTCTCCGTGGGAATTCAAATCACGCGCCAATAAATCACTAGACAAAACAGTGTCGGATAGGTCCCGTGAACAAGAAAGTGTGTCAGAAAATTTATTTTATAGCTTGGCAAACAAACCCTTGGTTTAATAAGATGACGTCATATACGTCCTAAGCTCCTAACAAATAGCTTCCTACAAACATCCAATCCAATCTCCGAACTAACTATGTCCAGGGTTATTGATATAACGTATCCAGTATATAAGCGCGAGAGCCAGAACTTAGAGATAACGAACCAGATATGAAGAGCAAAAGGCGAAACCGGTAACCGAAGCCTTGCCACTCACAACGACTTTTGCACTATTGGCTTTCGAAAGGTGTCAGCAGTAAATTGTCTGCCCTTATTGAGAATACTGGCACTCTTATCTCTCCTGCAAAACTTTCCTCTTCGCTGTATCTACTTCATTGTTTTTAGATTTCTGCGGCGGCGGCCAAACAAAATACAACCTTTTGTAGAGAGATACTCGCTATACGTAAGCGCTCAAGCGGCACATCGTTACTTTAACTCGATCTCCACGATTGTCTCCTGAAATAATTATTATTCCATAACGCCACACATATCCGCTTCCTTTCTCACCATAAAGCGCAAATTCCAACTACCGGAAAAAATACTTTATGTAAATATAGCACTTCGATAAAAACAATTTTTTCAGACAGAATTCACCCAGTGAGCACTCTTTGCATAACGAATACGGAAAAGAGTCACTAAATCTTACATTATCTTAACGTATAGAACAAAATTCGCAGATTTTAATTACGTTTAAACTAACGCATCGAATTGAGTTTCTTATTTACAAATCTTTTACAAATTCAAAAACACGTTTTTTAACAATCTATTATTTTCAATGTTTTTTAACGTTTACATACTTACGTTCATTTTAAGAATTGCTTTAGATGTATTCATGTTCTCTAAGAATGTAAATCTAACAAATGGTGTTCCAATGTCCAGTCGGCCACAACACTAAGAATCGATAAACCGATTTTGAGATTTTGTTTCTAATAGTACAGCGCAATAGTAATGACAAGAACTGTTAGATATTTTTATATTACAATTACTACCTGTTAGTGTTATTTGAAATAATAGTTAAAAATAGAGGATTTTTCAAATGTTTTAAGCTGTTATTGCTATTCTATGATGTTATTGTAAAAATGTACTATATATGATTAAATATAATATAAACTTTCTGATTTATGTTTATTCTGTTACCGCTTTCACAATACTTATTTAAAATAACAGTTTAGTTAGGCAACAGTAACTCAGTACGTATTGTTATTTTCTAGGAGTACATAATTATTATTTCTTAATAATATGTAGCACTGTTTTATCGTTTTAATAGTAAAGAACGATTCAAGAGTCCCGGAATCAAAACAGGCTTAGACAAAAATAAAGTTTGTTTATTTAAAATTAATTGTTACTGTCACCTTAACTATCAGAAACAAATTCTGCTATAAAATAAGTTACGAAGTTTATGTTTTTTGACAGAGATGTAGTCAGTAACAGTTACAGTAAAAACAATTTAATATTAGTTTTCAAAGAGCTACTAATTATAAAGAAACTAAAATTATAATCTGACACTTCTAATATTTTAAAAATCGCATAAATTTCATATCATGACCACTATATCTCTCTTATAATTAATTTTTTAAAAAAATGCCATTCTATACTATGCTACACGAAATAATAGTTATTTTCGAAATAACAGTTAATAGGTTAATTTCAAGTTGAGATAATACTGTTATTATCTTTGTTTTTATAAAAAATTACAAGAAATCGTATTGTGATTGGTTTTGCTATAGAGAAGTATCAAAATATTATACTTCTACCGGTAGTATCTCAACTTGAAATTATCCCATAATGGGTTTATTACTTAATAGACTAATTTCAAGTTGGGATGATACTGGTAGTCTATTATATTTATTTATTTTTTTTTAATATAAAAAAAAATTGATGACACAAAATTTTCTAAAATAGTGCCTTATTTGAAAAACAAAAATGGAGGTTACAGAAGAAAATCGAAGGTTTTGACCGATGCAGATGTTAAAAATTTTTTGAAAAAGACGGAAGAAAAGAGACAGCTTTTCACTAATAAGAGTAGGTATATTTCAGATATTTACAACCTTACTATTTGATCTTTTTTTTATAGACGGTACTGATTTTTGGAATCGCCGGTGCTCTTAGGAGAAATGAGTTAGTGAAAATAAAAGTGTCTGACATTGAAGATAAGAATTCGTACTGATTTTAAAGGTGCCGGAATAAAAAATTCATGCTGAAAGAGTTTTTACCGTTTGCAATGTAGCGTATATGCAAACCATCAGAAACTACCAGAATTCGTCTATCAAAAGCAACAAGTAAACGGTTTTTTCTAAAGTATACCAAAAGAAGATGCATCAATCAAAACGTAAAAATTAACAAAATTGGTGAGATACCAAGCATAATTGCAAAATGGCTAAACAAGGACGACTCAAAAGAATATACCGGTCGTCGCTTCAAATGAATCTCTGGCACACTTCTAACAAATGCAAGAAGTAATATGACTTTAGTAACGCAAAATGGTGGTTGGAAAAGCAGCACTGTAGCAGAAAGTTAGATTGAAGACTGCATCAACAGCAAAATTAAAATTTCAAACAAAATTCAACTTTCACAAAAAGCAGCTTGTAAACCATTCACGTCTGCTTGTAAAAAAACTCCTAACGCAGAACTCTTAAACAAATTACAACTGATACCTCTAACTTGTCTAACTTGATCAAGCCTTTGATATCATCATGAAATACTTTTAATAACGGCATTTGAATGCTGGAGCCACCATTAAAGCCAACGATTATAGCCGGAAATAGTTTTTCAGGGTGTAATTTTAATTTTTATATAGCTAAATAATTATTATTCAGTTGTAATTGTCTGTTATATTTTTTTCAATAAAATTTGAGAGTTATTGAGAATTTTTGAACTTTTATAGATAATCTTTTTTTAACGGTGAAGAAAACGCGTACTTTGCGCACTGAAATTGCGGCATAAACGCCCGATTCTTAGACAATTGTAGAATAAATAATTTCAGTCAACATTAGACTTGATATTTTTTGTAAAATTTAGCATTCGACATAAAAAATCTGTGTTCTTAATACGGTCATTTAGTGATTCGTCATAAAGTAGAATGGTTGTATGTAAACATTTCCCAGCTGTCCATTTACTTGAAACTGCACAAGTGCATGATTGCCAATGACATTTCCATGACTTCCTAGCGATACAAAATAAAAAAAAGTTATTTGTCAAGTTAGTTTTTTGAGAACGTGGGTGCTATATTATCATTCATCGACCTTTTAAAACACTGCAACGGTAACAACAGATTACAGTAAAGCATCGTTTTACCATTTTAATCTAGAAAGTCACCAAAGTTGACATCTTTTCCATCCACTTTTGTATACGTTTCTAAATAATTATAAAGTCTTTATGCTTTGTCGTTTTTTTTTTTTTTTTTTTGATCACTGCACTGATGTACATAGACAAATAATTAACTTGAATCAATTTCTTGTCTAAAATGCTTTTTTGCACTACTCTACTAAAAATCGAGTGATTACGCACTGAACAAACAATCGGAACCGTCTATTTTACAATTATTGTCTGTTTTTACCGCACTAGTGCCTGCAAAGAGCACAAAAATTTTTCTGGTCCAAAAAATGGTTTAAAATTAATTTATCGTATCAGAGCCCAAGTTTATAATAAAACAATGCACTTTACCACTTTTATTCAGATGAAACAACAGAAATGCATTCACAATATTGCATTGAAAGTTTAAGTTTAAACAGCGCCTTCTGTAAGAAGTTGTGCAAGACAAATTTTTAAATTTTGACAGTAAATTTTAGTAACTTGAAAAAAATTTGACAGTTAGTTACCTACATTATCGACATCCACGCACTTGATTTTTTTGCCAATTAAATATAAATTTCAAAATTATCGTTTTTCAGCCTTGTAGAGGATCTGAGCAAAAATAATATAGAAGTGACGTGCAAAAACAGTTTTGCTTATTCGTGCGACATTCTTCACTCGTACGCAAAGCGCACCAGTGTAAAAACTGTCGCACTTATATAGATTGTGTCAAAAGTCGCAAAGATCCCTTAGTGGGCTGATTCCCATCATGAAAACAATACAAATTTTAAAGAAAAAAAATTCTAACTTCAAAATTTAAAAAGTTATAAGTATCTAAATTTGCAAAAAAAATTGAAATTGTCTTGATAAAGTTAAAAAAAATCAGAAAAACGAAAAAAAAAAGAAACAATAAAGCATTTGAAATGAATGACGTGTTCATAAATCATAAGAAAATACCAAAATCTCAAAAAAATTCAAAAAAAGTATTGAATTTTTTTAATAGATTTTTGTGTTTCTTGAGGGTCTCCCATGTATCCCTCCAAAGGATTTTCGCGACTTTTGACACACCCGGTATGCAAAATATACAAGATGTTTCAGAAATGAATACAAAAATAACAAGTAATAGATCTCACTAAAACAAACACCTTTTCTAAATAACATTTTTGCGAAAAGAAGAATTTTTCCGCACTTTTTTATCGCTATATCCTTCATATAAAAAAACGATACGCTCATAAAATTTTGCAAATTCATGAATTTTCTATAGTTATCATGGTGACCATTATAATGGTGCATTCTACTGGTTTGACCAGTGGCGCGTATAGAATTTTCGCCAAGACTTTAACTAGTTTTATCTTTATAACAGTTGAGATTCGAAAAAAAATTATCTAAAAAAAATCTTTTTTAAACAAGATCTACAAGTGGTTAAAATTTTTGTTTTATTTCTGAAACATCCTTATGTTGCCGCACCTATCGTGTAAATAACTATTTTGTAATACCTCATTGTTAAAGGTAGCTTTAAGGATTGATGTTACAGTGAAAACAATACCTTAACTATCAAGGATTCGTAAAGAGCAGCCGTAAAGACTAAATCACTATGGAAATACAAATGCTTTATTGTTTAACTTTTTCATGTAAACAACGGTTGACATTGAAAACGTATAACGCACTCTAAATCATCTCTTTCTTAATTAAAATTAATAAAATCAAAAAAATAAATGCGGCCAAATTATTGAGATATTACAAAACTACTGTACAGTACACGTCTGTTAGGGCCTTTACGGCCTCGCCAGTATTATTCGACTCGCTCTACGAGCTTATCTCACAAAATTTCTGGCTCGGCTGTAGAGGCTACCCTAACAGACTTCTGCTGTAATATAGATACTATTTTTTAACGATATTTTTTCAATTGATGTAGGTAAAAGATTTATACCTAAACCTAATAATTTCGATAAAAGTTTAAGTATAGTTAATACAAATGTAGTAAACAGTTTGTTGAAACAACAGTTTTAGAATCATTAAATTTAAACGATTTGTTATATTTTTACAATTTTTTTAAGTTGATAATAATTAATAATAAAAAAGATTTATGTTGAAAATTACACACTAACATCACGTCAAATTTACACTAACACGTCGATATATTTTCTTTATAAGGACATTAATTTAACAATACTCTGAACACGTCAAGATTTGAACGAATAATAAACGTTCAATTTTTTACTATTGTGTAAATTTCATTTTTTAGACGTATAATTAAGGTGTAGTTAACATATGTATTTGTACATACATGTGCTCACTGGGCACCTTCAAGAGCAGCATTTGCAAACGCATGAACCAAAAAATTTCAAACAGAAAATTTAAATCTTTTAAAGAACGAGCATTAATTAAGTTAAAATGTTTAATTATAAAAGTAGTCGTTTGTAGCTAAAAGTACGTTTTAGAGTAACTATTTTTATACATGTTGATCATGCAAGATAAAAATGCGATTATAAAAGAACCGCAACTTTGCTCAACGTTCGCTAAAATAGAAATAACAAACAACTTACAATGTTTACTAAATCAAGGAATTAATTAAACGGGGGCAGAGCAACAACAAAAGCTTGTTTTCGTCTATTCTCTCCTCACCAGTAATGAAAAATTTTCAACTTGTGATTATGAAAATAATTACTCTGTCATTAATACTTGTTTGCTTGAAAGCACCTAATTGTATATGGCTTTTCAACCAATCTATAATAAGAACAACGACGATTTTATTTATAAAATCCAATTACATTTGTGAAATGAAAAATAACAAAGTTAGAGCGAAGCGCCTATAACTTTACTTGCAAGAAATTTTATTAACAGAAAATATAAAGGAAGGAAAATGGTGATTCCGTAAACATGCAAGAGCTTGTGTTAGTTCACTATTTTTCACACAGATTGTATAAAGCTTTGTATCTGCTGTTTACTTCTAATACCTATTTGAATAAGCCGCGAAATTGCAATAAATTAATAGTTGATGTGTTAAGCTTAGATGGTTGGGTAAATTGCAATGTAATTTACATGCACTTTACCTTTTGCATTAATACCACTGAATTTACATTGAATAAAACCAAGCATACAATCAGATCGAATAGTTTGTGTTTATAAAAAATGCAGCTGAAGCACTATACACTCTAAAACAACTAATTTTGAGATAATTTAAAATTTGTAAATTTTGCAAAAATTACTTATATTGGATTTTATACTAAAAATTACCACTGCGAATATTTATGATCTATCAAACTTTGAGTGTGATAAACCTTTAACATAAAAGCTAACTGCATTTTACAGAGTAGAAAGATCCATAACCAAAATCTATTTTTCTTTGTAGACTAATGAGCTAATTTAAAAAAATAATTTTAAATTTATATAATTTTAACAGACATTTACCTATAAGATAAAAACTTTTCCAAAAAGAAAAAAATATTTTGAAAAAAAAAATAAAACTTGGAGCACCCAGTATCAACAGCCACCCTGCCTGTACTATAAACATCATTTGTTTTCCAGGATATTGCTTATATACCTACCTACCTGCTTACTTATTTTCCAGTTTAGTGCGAGATGACGACATAAGTCATACCCTTAAATTTATTGTGAATGAAAAGTGTTTTTTCTTAATGTACCTAATCTTTTAAAATATTGTTTTTTTTTATTTTTGCATCAACATAAAGTTTATTAATGTGCACTGCTTATCATTTTATTAAATATTTTCTAACCCGAATTTTTAACTTTTGTTTCGCAACATTTGGTAACATGACATAAATTTATTTATTTATGTCTTAAAACAACATTTGCAAGTTTGAAATTGGTATTAGTGCAAAACGACAAGTTGCCATTTTTTATCAACACACTATCTTAAACGACCAAAATAGAAACAACAACTCCTCGGACAAAAGCACCTACAGACATTGAATTACACCAGTTTGGCTGTCACAACAGCTAATGAGTCTAAGACTATAGAAATCAAAACAATGCAAAAGCGTTCGTTCAAACAGCACCAGAAAACTGCTCATTTTCTCCCTCAACAGATTTATTGCTTATAAGCTGGTAAACGTTAATTTAGAGTCAGGACCGGGTTCTCATTAAAATATAAGTCTCTAGTTTACAAAACTGATTCCACCTATAAATTTAAAATTAGTAAAATATTGCCTCTGCATGCAATAATTAAATTGCTTTAATATTAATTAACATAAAAAATTAGTAAAAAATATGTCAGGTTTCACAAATTAGTAAGACATCGGCTTTACCTTCAGATTTTAAAATTACAAAATTACAGCCCAATACGCTAACAGTTTCTAAAACTACAAAAACAATTTGATATGTGTTTTGGCTTCTAAAATTGACAAAATTATGTCAGCGAATCTTAAAGTTGTTAAAAGTCGCTTCTGGTTTCCAATATTAAAGGCGCTTTTGTATTTATCAATCTAAAAATCAGTAAAAAATACCTCTGGTTTCAAAAATAAATAAAACATAGCTTTAAGCTATTAAAATTACTAAGACAATGTTTTATTTACCTTTACTGATTTAAATAGTGATAAGAATAATCATGTCAAATTTATAGTTACCACTCTAGACCTTAAAATTAGTAAATAACTGTTGATTTTAGCTCTCAAAATTTCAATCGTTTTTGAATTTATTTTATTAACTTTAAAATTAGTAAAAAATATTTCCGACTTTTAATATTAGTTGAAATGTCGCCCCCGATGGAAAAAAGGAAGACTTTGTTTGGTACTCTACCCTTCTTCCTAAATCGTAAACATAATCAGTAGTAGAGAGGTTAAGAACTTTTTTACAGTAGTAATTATAGTCAAAATGGTTGAAATGGTAATACATTTTTTATAGCAAAGCAATCCTGAAACTGATATTTAATTTGCTGAATCTGTATTTTGCTAAAAATGCTTTGTCGTTTATATATTATTTATCGTATCCATTTTGAAAGTGATTATGAAAAGTTATGGAGAAGTAAAAAAAACTGTATTTTTTACCAACCAATTGATAATTCGAAAAACTAGCTAATGAGCCTTGATAAAGAAGAAATACAACCTTCGGAACGTCTACTAATTAGCAGAAAATAAAGTTTTTTGTCCACTTTTCTAGAAGTCTTATGTGTCATTTGTTATTATAACAATACCAATAACTTTAAGATATAATTTAGGTGTATATAAATAGAGATTAGTTAGGTAATTGCTTTGTTGTAAATCTCCTTAGTTATGTGTCAGTGTGACAGTTTTTGAGGTATGTTTAGTAATAATTATTAAAAAAGCAAAATAATATTTCTTTAAATTAGATTTTGCAGATGTCTTTCTGAAACCTGAAACTCCAGTTCAATAAGTTTTATAAGAAAAGTAATTTGAATAATGAATAATTTTTCCTTGTTGAAATATTCTTATTTTAACAAAAAATTCTTGGAAATGTTGCAAGTCTTACTGTAATACGCCGCAAAACATGAGAAACACTATTATTAGTTTTTCAAGTTTGATTTTCAGAGTAACTTCTTGTCGTGTGAATAATAAGTAAGTACAAAACTTTAATAAAAAATTTAAACTTATTAACGGCATGGAAACAGCGTAAGGATAGTTTGTATAACTTCATAAATAAGTAAAGCTACTTTGCAGTCCTTTCTTAGTTTTTTATTGATTACAGTGGAATGGTTTTCTGAAACTCTTTGGAAACCTCTTCGCGTTGTAGGATAAAGTTTTTGGTCTAATAAGTCAGTTCGAAATTTCTGTAATTAGATAGCGGGACAAAACAAAAAATGTCATTTCCCTCGATTACTCTTGTCTATTCAGCGAATATATCCAAGAAGCTGTGGAGCATGACGTGTCGAGCCGAGATATTTCCAGTGTGTTAGTTCGAAATGCACACAGGTATTTGCTTTAGTACTTTTAAAAACCTAAAACTTTTCCCTTGGTTTCGATTTGGTTTGTTTGGAGATGAAAATCCATTATTGGCTCTGTGTATACAAGAATGATTTACACTTTTTCTGGCATGGCGTAAGCGGTTCTTGATTGGCCTTAAACGGAGCGGAAGTTGGCAGAAATCTGACAGGGCGAAAAATTGTAATAATTGCCCTCCTATTTCCTCCAACTATTTAATCCGGTTAAAGTTTCGGATAATATCAAAGGAGGATTGCCGATTACGGTACGGGTAATCTACATTTTCGACTTCCCACTGCAGATTCAGTTTATAGAGGTTGCAGCCGACTTAATTATGGACGAGTTCCACAACCAAATGGCTTCGCGGTGATCAGCAACACACTAACGAAATTTGCATATATGACTAACTTGAGAGGCTCTTTTTGTTATTATACTTTTTACGTGTGTAGAAATATGGAATAGGGAAAATGGGTTTTAGCCGAGTGCAAAACTGTTGTATTAGCAGAAAAGGAAGGGAACCAGCGACACGGTTCACATCAATGTAATAGACGCTTTTCCGAAGAATGACTTGGGGAAAATTGGAGACGGTTGATTGGACGAATAATTGACTGCGTCGAACGACTATTTCACACGTCAGCCGCTTGCACGTCCTTTCATCTCAATAAAATTGAACCTGCAGATAATTATAACGTTGTCGTCCTTTTGATTCCGCGATTTTAAGCCATCTTATACAGACACTGCATCCAATTACTTCAACACACCAGAGCCGCACTCTACTACAATTATCCAAGCTTGAAAAGAATTTATTTCCAACTACATTAGACAGACCTCTTTTTAATAATTTACAGCACCAGACATATCATTTATAAGCGAAGTGATAAATCATTACTGCTACCAGAAAGAAAACTACTGTTAGTAGCTTTTTAAGTATATTTAATGAGCAGGATTTGCTAAGATATAAATCACTTATCTATTTTAATAAAAATAATTGTTATAGCTTGTTAATTATATTTAATATTATTATAAGGCATTTTTTCCAGTTACGTTGGTCTACAATTAATATACCTACCTACCTTCTTGTGTCTGACTCGTTTTGCCAACTAATAGCTTTAATATTTAAAATGATTGTAATAAATTCCAATTGTTATTACCTAACGTATTCGAAAAGAAAATTTCCGTTTCAAATTAAAAAAACATAATATTTTTTTAACTAATAAAAGCCAAAATTTTAAGAAAAAATAATATTTTTAATAATTTGACATAAGTTACTTAAAAGTTGACTTTATTTTTTAATAAGATAGTAGGACTAATAAGAAAATTTTGTCAACAAAAAATCTAACCCACTGTTGTTGCTTTACCATTACCTACTAATGATTCAAACAAATTTTGATTGCTTTCTTCCAGAAAATAAAAACACTCCGGTTCGAACAAACCGTTATCCCGAGCATCGAGATTGATTGGAAAATACCTTGTCAAAAGCGATAAATACAAAATAGCTATTTACACGATAAGTGCGAAAACATGTAAGTGCGACAGTCTTTACACTTGTGCGCTGTGCGCATGAGTGAAAAATGTCAGACGAATAAAGCAAAACTGTTCCCGCAAGTCTCTTGTATATTATTTTTTGCACAAATCCTTCACAAGACCAAAAATTAATGTCAGTAATGTAGGTAACTACCTGTCAGATATTTTTCAAGTTACTAAAATCTACTGTCAAAATTTGACATTTTAATGTTTTACACAATTTTTCATATATGGCGCTGTTTAAACTTAAACTTTAAACACAATATTGTAAATGCGTTTTTGTTGTTTTGTCTGAATTAAAGTGGTAAACTGCATTATTTTATTATAAACTTGGGCTTTAATACGATAATCTAATTTTAAACTGTTTTTTAAACGAAAAAAAACACTATGCTTTTGCAGGCACTAGTGCGGTGAAAACGAAAAACGATTGTAAAATTGACAGTCATGATTGTTCGCTCAGTCCGTAATCACTTGATTTTTAGTAGAGTAGGTAGTGCAAAAAAGCCTTTTTGTTCTCCCATATTGTATGCCCAAAATGTTGATCGTTTTGAAACGCTCACTAAATTTAATACGTAGGAGTTCTGAAACCCATCAAATTTATTTATAAAGCTTAAACTGCCTTAGCTCAACTTCTTCCTCGACCTTTCAACTTTTCTCAATTTAAAAAAAAATTAACTAGTCAAAGTAAAAGCTGCTTTATATCAGTTTGCAAACTGTTCAACTTAGGCAATATTCTAAAAACTGACAAAAATTTTGTAGTTGATTTACATTACCTGACCTGACTAAAGTGACAATATTTTGTGAAAAGACTGCTAATTTAAGCATTCTGCAAACTGCCTAAAAGTTACACAGAATGTCTTCCTTTTTATATGTATCATAATTAATAGAAAATTGTTATCTCCAAAACAACATGTTGACGTTTGTCTTAAAAAAAAGTAAAACCAAAATGTAGTTTGTATAAAAAAACACTAATTTGCTAGCAAAAATAATTCTAAAATATTTTCTAAGTACCTGTTAAAATGTAAACATCTGTAATTTACAACCCTTATAAATCAAAATACAATTGTAATGTTTTCATTACTGTGGTTTGAAGACCCTAAAACGTTTATAGTTGTAGGTTAATCTATACGCCCCATAGAAATAAAAAGTAGCAACGCAGAACTTAACCCCATCTCCGTACAAGCAAAACAACCAAAACCACTAAATTAATAAGTTTTACCATAAAATTTTATAAACGATTTTACCGCTATAATTACAACAGTGTCATCTGCTTAAGATATGGTTTGAAATGATATAAATAAAAATTTAATGACAATATACTAAGCACTGTGGTTTTTAAATAGTTTATAAAAATTTAAGGTAGACCTCTGTAACAAATGTTTTTAAAAACACATGCAGAGAATATCAGATTAGAACTACAAAAGCTAAAACCGTCTGATTAGACCAGACCTAACTAAAAATCTATGAAAACAGCATTTTTTTGGTTAATATAGAATTTGGCTTGAATCCTTTTTATTAATCAGTTATTTTTAACCTGGCTGACTTTAAACAGTTTTAGACGACAAATTTTAACCATTCGTCCAATCTTGAAAATTAATTATCAAATACGTTTTTTTCTGTATTTAGATTTTTGCAACAAATTAGGGGTTCTGTTAAAGGCATTTATTAAATTTCATTGAAACGAGTCGTTTGTCAACACTTCAGACACATGCTTTTTATAAATATACACGTTTTATAGTGTCATCCTCCTACGAAACAAACTTCCCTCTTACATAATCCCCGAAGGAACAAATCTAAAGGGGATAGATTTGAAAATATCTAGATCCTTGCTATAAGCAGTACAAAGTCGCCTACCGCGAAACATCTTCACCTTTTATATAAGTGTCAGCATTAATATTCGATTCATTTATTAAACTGTACGTATTGATTTTTTGATGCTTGAATTCTTATGTACAATAGAGTGATCCGAGTCTATTCAGTGGGACAATATTGTCATTACGTATTAAGCTATTGACAGTGTCATTGTCGATAATAATTGTATTATCATAGGTAGCAGACAGGGTTAACCATTGCGGAATCTCTTATGTGTCCTTTCTACTTTGATGTGTATATAATTAGCTTTTAGAGATTAGGTTTGTAAAGTTGGCAACTCAGTGTAATTGTGTTATAGTCGTAGGCTTTGAAGTACGTATATCACGTCTAGGCTTACTTCAACTAGTCATAAAGCAAAACTGTACCAATTAAACTTATCTTTGATTTGTTGACAAATTTCTCTAGACCCGTAACAATTACCCCGAAAACTTTACTAGTAGTACATTCAAAAACATTTTTAGGAAAAATAAAATTTTGTGCGATTTAATCCAATTCAAGCTTCCACAGACCGAGTCTAAATTAAATTTTGATTTAAAACATGTGTTATCTTTAAAGCACTCGCTCGGTTCCGTCAAAACGTCAACTGTATTTCGAACAAGATAAAAATCAAAATAAAATCGCGCAATTTTATGAGATTACAAAATCCAAATATTTAAATTGGCGCCGTTCTTTTATCAGTCAAAGTTACTTTAGACGCTTACCAGCTTTAGTGAGCGCAACATTACATTCTCCCGAGGTAACGTAAATAGGAATTGACCTGCTGTTTTAGTACTTGCGGATTTTATCGGTATTAAAAAGGCGAAATGAAAGATTGCAGATGCAAAGTTTTGATCGAAATAAGGAGCATCGGGTCTAATAATTTAGTGTTGAATGATTGGACATTAACATAGCGCATGATTTATAGCCTCTCAGAAACGTAATCATAATTCTCTGACGTTAGATTTATGTTAGCACTTCGGACTTGTTAGCTTGTCTCGACAACTTGACTTGGGGCTGTTTAAGATATGGCATTGTCACAAAACGGGTCAACCCTTTTTACTCTTGTCAGCGATTGATAATGCTAAATTTCCTCGAATTTGCTCCAGTATCAATCGATAAACTGCATCAAGCTAACTTCACCTACCATCGATCATTTAGCTAACTTAGTACAACTCTTGGTTTTATGATATATCGCACGTTCAGACGGTCACTTTTTCCTTTCCGGATAAAATAAGCTCAACTGAGGAAAAAGCGACGAGCTCGAGGGCTCTCACACCACCAAAAAATCCACAAATTTATCATTTCATTAAAAATTGTTTTGGGAAGTGTTATTGTAACATGATTAACACTGCGAGAACTTTGTGAATTAAGTGAAATATATCCCTTCGCCATCGTTTATTGTTACATAATAGACAGGCGTGGCTCTTTAGGTAGACTTGAGGGTAAATTTAGTATCCCTTCACTTTATAACAAAATACAGTTGAATATGTTCAAGGCAAACCTTGCAAAGTAAGTTCCTTGAGAAGAGCCCTTCTAGTGCAAATTTCAACTAATTCGCAAGCTGGCAAAAGAGCACTTTCAAAATGTGTACACATACAAGAACTAATGATATATAAACAATCGAGTAACATAAACTGCATAATTTTGACTGGTTTAGTTTCAATTCCCTTACTAAGAGAAAAGGAAGTGGTAGAAATCGTCAATACTTAATTAAATTCGCATAAGCCATAAATCTATTCAGTCGCAAAATAACAAGCATATGTACAAATTAATTAGCAAAGTTACTAGTTGGAAAACAGTGGTATTAGAAGGTAAGTTTAGCAGATAATTTAGTGGGCTTTGGGAAAGTGCTGAGGGATCTGGTTCACATAAGGTCGGTATCGAAGATGGTCCATAAATAAACAACATTTATGTGTAATAAAAGATCGAGTCTTCCACTCTCTTGAGATTTCAATTATATTTGTAAAGGCTCAAAGCTGGAGAATATTTATGAGGTTTTAGTTTTAAGAAACGCTTTCTGAGCATGAACTACTTACTACTTTCTGCTCGGATTGTTTAGAAAATGTACTTACACTCCAGAAGTTCTCTAAGCCAATAAGAAATTGCCCCAGACTTCACCAGTAATCATTTAGAGCATATATTAGAATCGACTTGTCTGCGGTTTGTAATCGCAAAAAGTGTCGAAATATACCAGATTACCTAATCGAGTTAGCAATTCTTTTCACCACTGGAAAACAGTAGAAATTTATTCAACAGATCATTACTCCAGTCCCTTTTACAATGTACAACTGATTCCGAGGTTAATTTAATTGTAATGTTTCGAGCGCTCGTCAGAATCACTGATACGCGCCCCAACCCCTCTGTTTGCCATAATAATCATTATTATTGCACTACAACGGATAATAGGGGATTTTCTCTCCCTATAGAGATGATTCCGCACTCCGTTCGAGCGAAATTAGATTGGATAGGAAAAGTTGTTTTTTCGGTGAGTGACGATTCTTGAAGGGTTAAATGTGTTTTCAGAAGAACCATGTGAGGAAACGCATATCCATTTGGGAAAGTCCGGATTAAACTGAGCTCGGTTATAACAGCGTAATATCACTGTGCCACCGGAACCGGACAAAGCCAGTCCAAGTGCTGTCCAAACAAATTTACTGAATAAACATTACAGAAGCTCAAGAGGCTCTTATCCATCTGCTAAATATTGCATAACCGAAGATGCAGCGCAAATACGCTCGCTGCTTGAATTATTTCGATTACAATAAAAACAAATTTTAAGAATTCTTTTTCGGAGATGGCTTGCATTATGCTCTCTGATTACATCGACATTTTTGCACGTTGACGCAAACCCTATGATTTTTTAATTTCCTTTTCTCAAAACTTATTTTAAATTAATATTTAACACTTCAAAATCAGCTAACACTTTATTTTACACTAAAAATATTTATGAAATGAAGAATGCATTATTTTCAGGTTCTGGAAACAAATCTTAGAAATGTTACTAAATAAAAAATGTTATCTAATAAAAACCTAAAGCAAAGTTATTGGAGGGCAGGAGATCGAACAAGCGCAAATAAAGATTTTATACAATTCTCTTTGTGATTCATGATAGGTGTTCGAGTCACTAATTCTAGAAACCATAAAAGACAGAATTTTATAGCGTTGAACGAGCAGTAATTACCTATCTAGTAAATGAACGGGAGTAACTGCAATCTCAACTTTTATTTCATCTAATATTTCTCACAAAAACAAATTAATGTTATATGAGTACATTTACTATTCGATACTCACGACCCCAAAATAAAAACAAATTTTAATTTCTGAAATGTACTCTTATTTAATATTTACCCAATGGAATTATTGTAATTGACATCAAGAGATGGCAATCCGCCGTCCTGAAACAATTTATATGTCAAGTTCTTATACGGGATGTTTTCTACTGAACAGTGTCACAAAAATAAAAAAATCAACATTTTTGAAAATAATTTTAAGTTTAAGTCGCTTATCTGAATTTAAATATATTTGATGTAAAGAAAACCAAGCTCTCTCTCTAAGCGATAAACCAAGCATTGTTCTTCATAATTTATAAAAAAAAACTTACCGCTCTTAAAAGAAAAACGGCGCTGCTTCGCCAAAGATCTTGTAGTTCTTTACCAGTTTGTAGTAAGTAGTTTAACTAACAAAGTGCTTTACGTAAATGAACCAAATGGAGAATTGTAAGTATGAACATACTCGTTTTAAATATTTTTACCTTTTAATTTTTTTCTCAAATAGGTACATAAAAAAGCATAAATGAGATTTTTATTTTATAAAATTCTACAAACAATGTAGGATTTATAATCACTGAGATTAAGTACAGTAAAATGCAACAATATGTGATTTTAATTTTTTTATTTAACTCTAGCTCGTTTTTCAAATAATCGCGAGCTGGCATCAATATGGATGGCTACTTAAAAAGGCAAAAAATTTGAAAATGTTGCTGCATATCTTCCAAATATTTTTAAGATAGAGCTTAAAAATAAGGTAGATTTTATTATATTATACATTTTTTTAAATTAATTAATAAAAACAATCGCAATCTTTGCAGAGCTTCTAAGTACTTTTGTTTGACAATTCAGCAAAAGTGGTTATCTTGTGCAAGACATCGTGCAACGTTTGAATGGCGATAGAAACATTGGTTGAGCTTAAAATTTTAGATGCCACTTTTTTTACGACAATAAGTCTTAAATCATCAAAATAAAGTCAAGAATTCTCGTCGAGGTAGACGAATAGCTCCTTTTGCAGAATCGTCAACTAAAACTAATAAAAGAAGGGTTATTATATGCGACTAAACAATTAGGCATTTTGACTCTATAAGTTGTAAAAGATTTAACAGTTTAACACCAAAAGAAGCCTTAGTACTCAAGCTAGATTTAAACCTTTAAGTAGTCTATCGTCTTTATAAAAATTGTTTTCTTAATTATTATTTAGTTGAAAATTTAAAAAATAGTTGCAAATGATGCCACTGAGCTGTGGGTCAACACAAGACTTTCTTCGACTTTGCACTATAGACCAATTACAGTTCTTTTTATAAAAGAATCTCTAGAAGTTGCTAGAGACAAATAATCTAAAATTAATGCTGCAATTAGTTAACTTAAACGTCACAAATTTTTGGTGAGTTTATTTGAAGTAAAATTAAATTTTACATTACATTTCACTATGATTGATAAAAGTCTTGTTAATATATTATCAGACCCAAATTCTACCTCAAGGTGTTATGTCTGTAGGGCTCCGCCTAAAGAAATGAACCAAGAAAAAATAGGTGAAAAACTTTCTAAACCTGAATATTACCGCTTTGGTTTGTCTACCTTACACGCTTGGATAAGTCTATTTGAATGTTTGATGCATATTTTTTATAGATTGCTAATAAAGCAGTGGCAAATAAAAAAAAAACAAAATAAAAAATTTACAATCAGAATAAAATTAAAATTCAATAAAATTTTAAACAAAAGATAGGACTTTCAGTAGACAAACCTAATCCGGGTTTTAGTTATAGTAATAATAAAAACACAGATAGTAAGTTTTTCTTACAGCCTAAATTAAGTAGCGAGATTACTGGAATTGATAAAAATTTAATTGAGAAAATTTCAGTTATTTTAAGAGTCCTAAATAGAGAGCAGAAAATTGATACTATAACATTTAAACAATTGTTGGATGAAACGGTAGCATTGTATCTCTCCCTTTGCAGCTGGTAGGTACTACGTGCCGATTTCGCTGCATAAAATTTTAATTTATGATTTCTATATATTTCATAGTTTTGAGCTATCAATAGGTGTTTTATCAAAAGATGCGTTAAAATCACGTCACAAAGAAATAAGAAAAACAAGACTTAAACATACAAGAAAAAGTCTAGTATTAATTCAAACCTGAATTTGCTAACGTCATTACTGTTGAGTTCCAATTCTTCACTTTCAAGCGAAAGAAGAATTACCACACAAAAAACAACTAGATTTAACAACGAAATTATTAAACAATACCTACTAACTGATAATGACGACTCTGATACAATTTCCGATTCGGAAAATTTCGATATGAGATCATTAAACGACTCCATCAATAGCTTAAGTGAGGATGAGAATTTTTAATATATATAAAAACATTTTTTATTTTAATTTATTGTAGAAATCTGCAAAAATGCAAATTTATTCTTTGTATTTTATAAGTTGACTATTTTTTAATAATTACGCCTTTATAAAACATATTTAAATTTTTGTCTATTTCTACCATAACATCGTGCCATTGTGTAACGTAGCAAATAATATTCAAATTATTTTTAACGGTGGCATACAGCTGTTATAATAGACTATTTACAAACGTCGCGACGTTAAAACTACAGTCTCTTTTTTAGAAGAGAGAAACTAGTAAGCGTTGGATATTTAAAAAACTTGTTTGCTAATTTTTACTTTTTAATTACCTTTCCAATAAAAGAGTGTTGACAGTAACCTAAGTATGTGCCTCAACAAAACTGACTTTTTCAAGCGATAATATTAAAGAATACTCAAAAACTAGTCTGAGTGTTTTCATTAGGCCGTTATAAAAATATTTTAACAAATTACATTTGTAGACAGTATACCTTGCATTTAAAATAAAATTTCTACGATTTTTTTCGCATAAAACTTGTCTGTGTTGTTATGTAAAGATGGTGTTATTTCTGCAGTTTTTTGTCATAATATGGCAGCTGTTGGAATTGGGTCGGAGCTCTTTAATTTCATTTTCTTTAATAAGATTGGCCGCAATAACCATATTAGGGTCCTTTAAGCTGTCAGGAAAATGCCAATCTAAGTGACACTTGTGTTTTTTTGCATACCCGGTTGCGGACTAGGGATAAAACGGACGAAATCGAGTCGAAATCCTCTGTTCGTTCAATGTAGCAAACACACCCTTGTTTTTACCCATAGTAAAACCCTTAGAGGTCAATTGCTGAAGGTTTTTGGTCCATGCCTTCGCCATCATCATCATCATCGCTACTCATTCACCCTTATTTATATTTTATCGGGTGAAATGTTCGAAACGATTTCCAATATAATTAATTAAGTTGCTTGCGAACTCGGAGATAAACGGAATCTATTTATTTGTTTGTAGTCTTGTTAAAATTGAATTGCGTCTGTCTGAGTCAGTATTAATTAATTCTGCACTTAATTATCCTTAATTAAATAAAAATAAAAACTGAAACATGTCCAGAGAGAAAAAAGAGAGAGACTGGAAACAATCAATTCTCCCGGATAAATTGTATGTAGGTAAGAAATTTCTCTGCTCTGCAGTCAATTGAAATGGGGTGAATTACTCAGCTCTCTTTGCTTCTATTCTGTTTTAGGCTATTATCCAACACTGACTAAATTCGCATTCTTTCTCTCTATTGCTTTTTATTTTTATTTAACGAAAAATCTAGATACACGTACTCTTTGTTCAATTTTGAATTACCTAATTTAATTAAACCAAATCCTATATTTTACAAAAATTTAATTAAACTTAGAAATTATTAAAAATAAGCATATTACCAGGAAAAGAATCTTACGTTCAGTACCGTGAAAAATAATTACATCTCGACGTAACTAAAAGAACAAAACAGATTTCAAGTTGAGTCGAATTGTCATTAGAATAAAGAGCTTGAGCCGCGAGGAATCCAAATTATATTTAATTGGCGTGTCTCAAGATTGCAGCGTCTTTACATCCTTTTACTGCTTAAACACTGAGGTGTTACCGGATGGAAAATAATTAGAACCTGAAATATTTGGCCTTTTCATAAAGCTCACGTATTTATTTAAAATAATTATTGAGGATAGATTTTTTTATACGTGTACATTACAAAAACGTGAATATTTATGCAATGAATAGTAAACTCAGCTCCCTATACGGAAGGAAGAAATTGGGGGAAAATAGCAAAGTTGTATGCCTATTGATGTAATCAAATGCGTGCGTGTTTCCGTATCTCGAGTGAGATGACAGCATGAATTTGCCGATAGACACATCTATCGAATTAAACGTTATAAACATCACAATCATTTTAAATAAAATCACGGACGTAATAACAATCTATTATCTGTTCACTTAAAATTTGTAATGGTAGTGTCACTTTTAACAAAAAATTTCGGCAGTTTTAAATTATGTGCTTTACTCCAAATAGAAATATTGTCAAATAAGTTAATAACAGTTTACTTATAAAGAGCTAATTACAAACTGTGTTTATAAAAAAAATAATATTTACCATAAATATTGTATAAAAAAAAATTCTACCTATTAAGTACATATATAGTTATCGAAGTTGATAACAATAGTTATTTACGTAATAGAGACATAATCGAAAAAATAATATAGAAAATATTTAATTTTTCGAGATCCCTTGTCAACAATTATACCCGTCATACATAGATCTTTTTATTTTATTTTAATGTGTTTTGGTTTTGAAATCAAAATTCGATTCAAAATTCCGGCCAATTAAGCAAAAACTGTAAAAATAGAGATACAAATAATCAACTATTTTGCCGTTGTTAGAAAATACCTTAATGTTATCACTGTTCGTTTGACGTTTTTCAAAATAAAAACTAAAAAAGTTGAATTACCTTTTTCTTGCCATGAAAATATGCGTGTTTATATGCAAAAATTACTAAAATAGAGTTGTTTTGCGTCTTTGACTTCGCGACCAAAACTATAAAAAATATAATAGTGCTTGCTCTTATTCAGCATATTTTTGTTCTTATAATAGTTTAAAAAATGCATAAATATCTATTAAAAAAGTTTTCTAAAACTTTTTTAATAAAAAAATAGCCATTTTTTTATAAGTGCTGATCTAATTTTTGTTTAAAAAGATTTTAATAATGTGCCACCATGTGATAAATTAAAATTCTATAGGTAGTAGTTAAGAATAGTAATAGTATCTAGTAGTAGTTAATAGTAAAGAGATGGAAGTACTCGTATTGATATTATTCTAGATATTTATCCCTCTCCTAAACGCAATCAACATGTCAGTGCGTTTCTTGAGAAAATAACCACAAATTTTCAATTTCCAATTAATGTTATGCAAATAATAATAAAGTTTTAATTTAAAGAATCATATTATTATTACTTTTTAGATGTAGGTTCATGTTACTACCAAGCTTCGCATTGCATTTCAAAATGTTACCGTTACATTTAGAATTGCCAGCCGTTCTTATTTCAAAAGATAGTCTTTTAATTTTATAAACAGTTCTTTAGTCTTTAAGATGTACTTACAAAATATAATTTGTTCTTTTACCTGGTTTTTTAACGAAAGAGAAGCGAGTAAGTCTTGGAAAATTGAAATACCTAATTGTAATTAGGTAATTTCGAAAATTAATTAATTGCCTAGACGTCCTTTTAAGTCAGCAAAATGAAATTTTTATATTGTGTAAACAAGTAAAAGTTTCTTCCAGACATAAGTTATAAGACCTACGTAAATAGAATATTTATTGAGAAAAAAAAGGACAAGAATAAGTATTACTAGTAAAAACAAAAAAATAGAAGCAGGTTCTACAAGAATTTATAAAAAAGGTAACCTAATAACAAAAAAACCTAGTATGTTGTAATAGAAGAGAAAACAAAGAAAAATTTTAAAACAATAAAAAATGATTCTTCAAGCCGTATATTAAAAAAAGTTTGAATATAGACAAAGCAATTTACAAAAATTTTTGCTTCCCACCCTCAAAAATTTCTATTTTAAGGTTTCTAATAGAATTTCAAAGCTGGAGGTGACAGTTTATACTCTTTTTTTTTAGAAAAACTGCAAATTGTATTAGACATTTTATAGGCCTTCAAGCCTGATGTAGAAAAACTTCTTATTTAACTTTTTTTATAAATACTGCAAAAACAATTTTTATATTAGTTGTTTTTCAAAAATTGTATAGTTTTTCGGATATAGAGAAATGTTTGAGTATAGATAGGACAATTTGCAATAGTCCTGTTTGTAGCTTTCATAAATTTACAAGTATTTTAAGACGTTCCACAGTTTTGTAAGTTGTTTAAATTTTTATTTTTGTTTGCTGCCAACGTTTCAGGACTTATTGCCCTTTACAAGCCTTAAAACATTAACAAGAAACTAACAAAAACAAATATAAAAGTAGAAATAACATAAAAAATATGTAGTTTTTTATAACCAAATATACGAAATTACTTACTAAATACAAAATTTTTAAAATTTTAAATTACTTTTTATTTTTTTTAAATATAAAAATTGTATTAAAAGATTAATGGTCTTTCAAGCAAGATACTAAAAAGTTTGAGTATAGAAGAAGCAATTTACATGTATATTTTAAGATTTTTAATACAAATTAGGAGCCAAAGATAACATTGTTTGTTCGTTTGTTTTTTATGAACATTTAGTTTTGCAATAATTATCGCCTTTGGCTGCAAAATTGTATTGCACTGAAAAACCGGATATAAAAAGTCCAAAGACTTACCCAGAAGAAAGTTCTAAAAACAATAGTAAGATAGTGAAAATTCAAACATAATACCCCTCGCTCCGTTATCCTTAAAAACAATTCTAAATACGCCTTTGACACCGTCCTTTATTTCGATATGATATCAAAAAGTTGGCAACTCGAGATGCATTTCAAAACGTTAACGTTTCACTGCTTGTAATTATTTTAGAAGTTGTCACTTGTTTATTTGTTGTCACAAAATTTCAGAAATGTTATTTTTTTTTGCTAAAAAATAACACAAAGTAGAAAAAAAGCTGTATTACATCTAGTTTATAAAACACTTCATTAGAGTACTCGTTGCAACGCTCGTCGTGCCCTAAAACGGTGCATACGACAAAATGCTTCTTGTAAAACTTGTATTATGAGGTACTAATATTATATTATGTAGACTAGAAGTGACTTTACTACCTCAGCAAACAACATAATCTGCCATTTGTAAGAAAAAGATGTTCATTATGGATTGACAAACGTAGCTATTGCTATTGGAAAAGAATTTTCATTAAAATTAGTTTCTCGTAATAGATTCGGTTGTTTTATAAAATTAAGAAAAATAGGTGAATTTTTGTAACTAATCCGGTGTTCGAGGATTTGCAATATGCATATCACGCCTCTGTTTGCGATTTAGCTATAAACCGTATTTTCGTGAAAAAAAGCAAAAACTTAATAAATGTTTTATTCCCGTCGGAATATTGATTGGAGCGCTTCTCGTAATCGAATAAGCACCACTTAGCTCCATATTTTAATCAGATTAACAGGCGATTAAATTAAAAAAGAGTTCAGGTAGGTTCGTTGTGTTTTTTAATCGGTAATCTTCTTGACGTGGAATCCTTTAATAGCATTAGCAAAAACATGATGAAGTTTGTCGCACTATTGATTCAGTGGCGGAAATTTGACAAGTTCGTAATAATATTCCGGTTGTGTTTGCGTTATACTCAGTGCACCGCCGAAGAAGGAAATCTATAATCCCCGTCCGTGTCAAGAGACTCCGCTCCTGGTCACATTCGCATGGATTACACAGCCCTGCTCTCACACTCACCTAAATCAGCTTAAAACTTGGTCGAAAGGGGTGTTAGTGGCCGGTGAAACTCAAAATTAAAACTACAACGCAATCGATACCGGGTGGAAAACCAAAGGAAACGTTCAGTCGCACAAAATGGCAGTTTGTGTTTATTTTGCTCTCTTTGGGTGTAAAAAGTTCAACGTTTTATTTTGCTAATGGTTATACTGTTTGCGTCAAAAAAGTATATACGCTTTCCGGACGTTTGTGCATGCCGGGGCAAATCTCAAAACTTCGAAATTAGATCCTGAAATGCTTTCCCTTAGTCGTTCTGCAAAACTCTCGAATTCGCTAAAGTGTTATGCACGGGAATAAGAAAAGCACAAGTAGAAATGAAGCGGGCGCGATTTAAGGTTTTATTACGCGCTTTTATACTCAATGCCGTCATGTTTCCGCCTTATCATTCATCACCTGACGCATCACGGCCTATTTTACTCACGTTCAAACAAACCTAAGAAAAATAAGAAAATTACAACGGGAATAATGTCACGCTTTCGCCAGGATTAAGACGGTTTGCTTAAAAAGATAAGGACATTCTCTTTAAAAACAACAAGATCAAGATCTTAAACGAAACTACGACAAAATTCGAAAATTGGATACTCTGTTTAAACTTTCTAATTGGTTTTCATTCTAACAACTTGCAACACTATTTAAATAAATTACTATTTTTCTAAACAATTACCAAAAAACTTGTTACAGACAGAGCTTTTACTAAAAGTAAAATTTAAAGTAAAAAACAAACTAAGTGAAAAATAATTTTCTAAAACAAAAAAATATATAAATGATAGTATTTATGTTGATTTAAATATTACAAAAGCTTTTATCCGAAAATAAAAATGTTCTATAACACAAAAATTATAAATTAAAAACTTAATTATATTGTGCAATAAGTCTGCAAAAATATTTAAAGCATTAAATGATTTTCTATGTGCTATAGCTGCTGTGTGTCAAATGTTATTTTTGCACCACTTACGGACTTATTTCCGAAACGACCTTTTGTAGGTATTTTAAAGTTTAACAAGATTTGCTATAAAACATAGACATAAAACAAATTTGCATGTTAAAAAGTTGCAAAAAGAAAGTGTTTTATTTTTTGTCTAAAAAAAAATTAAAAATTTTATTTGACGATTAATAAAAAGTGGTCAAAATATATGAACTACTCAAACTTAAATTTAACTACTCTCACCACTGATACTTTGAACATTATAATCTTGTTTTGCAGCGAGTTTTCTACATAACGATTGTAATAAGTATATACAAGCTCTATCAAAAATGATGGTCAAAAATTTAGCCAGTAATAAGTCTTGCTTAAAAAAGATTTTTTCTAGATTCCATTTTTTTCAAATCTCAACCGTTATTAAAATAAAATTATTTAAAAATTTAGTACAAAATACCATACTAGACAAACCTAACCTATTTGAGGAATGATCATAAGCGAATCGTGATTGTATGGAGAGAGGAAACAAAATTCAAAATTTTTAGCATCTGTTGCAAAAGTGGTATATAGAAAAGTTGTTTTTTGATAAGATGTATCACTGGTTAACTTATTAACCATTATTTCTGATACACCCAGTGTTATTAATTCCAACTTAAAAACAATTTTCAAAGTGTCGTTAAATTTGTAGTGCAGCATGTAGTAAGTTTATTTATCCATAAAAAGCAAAAATTTTAAAATTTAAACTTGTCATGACTAATGTGTGCAGTCAATAGCTTTTTTTACTAGTTATTAGTGACTTACATATTCAAGTTGTTCCTCTAAATATAGTCTGTTTTTTTTTTCTTAATTTTAACATTAACACTTGTTTTTAATTTGGAATTAATAATACTAGGTGTATCAGAAATGATGGTTAACAATTTAACCAGTGATACATCTCATCAAAAGAAATAACTTTTATATATACCATTTTTGCGACAAATGCTAAAAATTTTAAGAACAACTTGTCATAATTTTCTAGATAAAATTTCATTGATTTGCAAGACATACGTTTTCTAATCTAAATAAAAAACGATCTAAGTTTTTCTAATTTTTTTTGAAATAAATGTTTTAGACTTGTTTAGATTCCATTTTGAGACCAGTCAGAAACTGGCAATAACAACGACAAAATAACCAACTATTTATATTTCGATTTTTATACAATTTTTACCGAATATGCCAAATTTTGATTCCTTTTTAAATTTCAGGAATCAAAACATTTTAGTCTAAAGTCAAACGTTATATGCACCACAAATATAATTGTCAATAATAGCCTTTAAAAATATTTAAAAAAATTGTTACACGTCTGGATTAAAAGATTTTTTGATTAAGCTCTTAATACGTGAGAATAAGAGTGTTTTGAATTTCCTCTCCTAGATGATTGAGCAAAATTATCAAACTAAGATTTGGTTGCTTATTCTCTGTTTAAAGTTTCCGGTTAGATTTCTTACATTTTGAGTATCAGCAAATAAACGCTTTTTTATATTTTTATAAACGTTTTAAAAACAGCTGCTTTTTTTACAATATTACATTATTATTAAAAATATGACAGACCAGAGCTTGCTTTAATTTAGCAAATATTCGTTCTCACGTGCCAGCACATTGCACCCGATTTTACTAATTTCTATTACATTATACCAGGTTGCTTGTCGCACCTTTATAACTCGGTTATTTCAAATAATATACCCTATAAAGTAAATATTTTCGTAAATCGCAAAAACAAAAAAAAGTGTTTATTTTGTAATTTGTAAAATCTCTACAGCAAATAAGTTAACTTATTCTATTAAGTGCTCGAAGCAAGCGCCATCTGTTTCTGAACACATTTGTGCTCAATACTGCACTTTTTGAATAAATACTAGAGTGGACAACCAGTAGATCGTGTGTAGAAACAAATAAAGGTTACTTTAAAGCATTTAATATAAACAAATTATTTTAAAAATGTTATTTATTCTGAAAATCACAATAAAAATAAACACAATATTTTGATTTATGTTTTTTTAGGCAATTGCCTTAAAATCGTTTTAAAAGTCTTAAGAAAACGAGGCTTTTGTTTACAAATGACAGAACTTTATTTGTCATTTTTTATGTCATATTCGTCTCTTTATACAGGGTGAGTCTGCTAAAAGTGTTTCTTAACTTTTCTCAAAAACTAGTTATCACATCAACTCTAAAGTTTGGCATTAAGAACTTCGTTTTTTGCATTACACAGGTGATTTTTTTCAGAATTTTTCTAATATTCCTTCTAATTAATAATAATTAATTTCTTAAAAAAAAATCTAAATATTTCCAATTTTTAACATTATTCTAAAAGAAAAGATGTTAAAGTATTATTTTGAGCAAAAAATATTTTTAAAAAAATGTAGATAACTCGAAAAAATATAAAATTTCAAACCTAAAAACGCCATTTTTTTCTTAGAGGGTGAGTGGGGTCTTGGTAATACCAAAACACTAGTTTTCAAAACAGCCAATTACAAGCTACTATTCAAATGTCCCGGGCAAAAGTGGGCGGTTTTATTACTATACCTGTTCGACGATCGGACTCTAGAGGGGTAGATATTGTCGAGTTACGGCAGACAGCAGGTTCAGCTTGGCAGTGCTGCACCAAAACGCGTCTTAGGAATCAAATAAATATTATTATTTTTTGGGGTTATCTACATTTTTTTTTTAAATATTTTTTGCACAAAATAACATTTTGAAATCTTTTCTTTTAGAAAGAATAATGTTAAAAATTGGAAATCTTTAGATTTTTTTGAAAAAAATAATTAATATTAATTAGAAAGAATATTAGAAAAATTCTGAAAAAAGTCACCTGTGTAGTGCAAAAAACAAAGTTTTTAATGCCAAACTTTGAAGTTGATGGAAAAACCAGTTTTTGAGAAAAGTTAAGAAACACTTTTAGCAGACTCACCCTGTGTATAATTTATTTGTCTCTAAAGATGTTAAAAATATAGCGAATTCGCTCAGGTTAAATAGTCTCTTACTTAAAAAAAAAAAAAAAACTTAAAATACTAAGGGTCGGTTTACAGAGAGCGATATTAATTTTAATTTCGATTAAATAGTTAATTATCAATTAAATATCTATTTTAAACTATCAAATTTGAGAAACGTCAATTTAATCACGAATTAAAAGTTAATCGCAATTAAATATATAATTTATCTTCTGTAAACCGACCCTTAGGATACAAATACTTTCTTTTTTTTTAAAGAAGAGTGTTATAATTTTAAGATAATATTTTTCAAAGACTGCCAAAAGTAGTTTTTTAAAAAATAATTTGCTTGAATCAGTTACTTTAGGTATCCTAAAATTTTTAAACTACTTATAGAAAATAGTCGAATGCATTATTTTTCTAATTTTTTTAATTTAAAACTAAATTTATTTTTAAATTAATAAGACTGCGTCAAAAAATACTAAGTAAATTTTAAAATTATTTGTGTCATTTATCCAGAAAAGCAAGTATTCCTCGTCTCTGCTGCTTAGACATTTTTTACTAAATAGAAGTTTCACCAAACTTTAACTCATTGTAGCTAAATATTAACAACTTCCTGATATATCTAATAAGTAATAACTAATGTATAACTACTACGTCATAACTTCTCTGGATACGGCGTCTGTCATAAAGCTAATTAAATTAGGAGCACACCTAAATATAGGTAGAATCTAACACTAAACCCCTGGTGCTTATAGAGCAAATAGCTAAACTGTGATGTATGTGCAAATGTTTCCAAAATTAGTTTTCAATATAAGAAAATTTAGAAGATTTAAGATTAATTTTAAAAGATTAAAAACGTGTCTGAGAGATAAAGTTTTGCTTTATTTTTGTTATTAGCAGCAGTTTTTCAAGAAAAAAGTCCCACATCATTAGAGTGCATTTCGCATTAAATTCCTTTTTCCAACATTCTTAAATAAAGAAAATTGCTAAACCGGGCATTTTCATTGAAAATATGTTTAAAGATCTGTGTAAGAGGGTGTTGTAGCAAGTTCTAAGAACAAAGAATCGAATTAAAAGTAATGGATTAAACGTATCGGCAATCAAGCTAACGAGATACAGCAATCATTCCACTCAACTGTTTCGAAGGGATCCTTCAGTGGATCATTACCGCTTCATTTTACGGCTAGAATTACTATCCCGCGTCAAGCAAAAGAAGCAATCCTGTGTGAGGACCAATCAGTGGGTGTATAATGTATATGAATCGATATCCTCTATATAAATGCGGGCCCAAATCATTTTGATATCTGCGCTTAAGGCGACATTATGTCGCCTCATCTACACGCCAAAAATCGATCACAAAGAGCCCTCGAAACATTGATGCTGTTTCTTCGCCTTAGCAGGGCTTTTCTGACAAGTAGAAGTGTTGGTACCTCCCTTCGCTTCCCAAAGACAAAGACACGCCCTCATTTCAATTGTTGTGCCACAAGATGGGCGTGAATGGAATTATAATTTTTCAGCTTTTGCATTTTTCATTCATTTTCACAAATTTAGAAGATTAGGTATCTTATCATGAGAAATAATTCAAGCTTTGCTCGTCACACACTTTAAGCTTCAAGTAAATCGTTTAACAGGTACAGGATGAGGCATCTTGTGCTCATTATTTCCCTAATCAGGATATATAGTTGCGTCAAAATTACCCCTTTTGTATTTTTTTAAAATGTAAAAATAGTCACTTCATGCACAAGAGCGTACTTAAACAAAACTCTAATTTATTAAATAATAAAATCTATCGAGTGGTTATTAAAATATCTATTCAAGACAAGTCATAACATGACTTTACTACTGACAACACTGGAATTTTATCCACATCCAGCTGTCAGTGAAATAAAACATAATAATAATTATTATTAGTGCAGAAATTATTTAGTGCTGTAAATACGGTGAGAACTAGAATATGCTGAATCAAAGTTAGCTTTGCGTCTTTTAACTGATCAAGCAAAACTATCAAAATATGACAGACCAGAGCTTGCGGGTTACCAAATTTTCGCGCTTACGGTGGAATATCTACCAGGTACGAGTTGTAGGAGTGTGTTAGTCTTCTCAAAACACTTATCTTATCTTAAACACATTATTAGTCGTAGACATTATATAGGTCGTTACCAGTTTTGTAGGACAAACGATAAGAAAACTATCTGATAGTGACCAAACATCGACCGGTCGGCTGAAGCAGCGCAGCGGTTTATTATAGCTGTTATAGTATAGTGCGGCCAGTTTACAAAAAAATTTAAATTTTTATTTATTACACTATTCAGAGTGATTTAAAAGGGAAGGATTACCGCTTTTGTAATAATAGAAAATGTTAAACGCTCAAGTATGCTGTTAAAATTTTTCAATTAATTATTTTATTATTAATATTATTGTTAACTAAAAAATGGCACAAATAGACAACGCCGAAGTACATCTTAATATAATACCACAATTTGTATTTAAAACCGTGTTTTATTACTACGTATTCATAGTAACAACCACAAATTTTTGATGTACTGACGTCGACTTAGCCTGTTAAAAAGAAGTAATATTAGCCTCCGTCTTTTTCTAACATTTTTTTATTGATAAAAAAAAAAGTTATATTATTTACTTTAAAACAACATTTTTTAAGAGCCGTATATGTCTTAGAAAAGTTGATAAAAAACATTTATTCATTTTTATAAATAACTCCTTCCTGTATTTGTTGACACATAAAATTTTCAAAAAACAAACTCTAACCGATAGAAAGGTTAAAAAACTTTGTTAAGAAAATGAAAACATAGCAGATTAGTCAATTAGTATCGTGGCAGAAATAGTTACTTCTGTCACGAAACTGGTAGAGTAGTCTACTATTTTTTTCTTCTCTAAAATAATAGAGTGGTAGTTGTAAGCTTATAAATAAAATATTCTAAAGGGGTAGCCATTTCTGATACAACAGTAGTTTACTTATCGATTATTTTTTTATGCTCTCCTCCAATTTTTATAAAAACCTCTCTCCTCCAATTTTATATCTATATAAAAAATATATTAATAATAAAGCGGTTATTTCTAGTACTTAATTTTTAGTTTTGTGTACGCTTTTTTTTAATTACCCTCTTTGATATCTAATTTTGATAAACCATTGCCAGTTGGATATAAAACAAGAAGCGTTTTAATGGTAAAATTTGAAACTTCCAAACCTTTGCGTTATTAAGAGCACGGTATAGAAATGAATCCGTATGGACACCTGATGACGGCATCCTCGATGTTTTTCTGACAATTTTATCAAAAATCTAGTATGCCTTCAAGTTAAATGTGTAAGATCGAGCCACTGATTTTTGGATTTACTAGAGAAAACTAATAATACACAATTTAAATCTAAAAGGCTATAATTGTAAATAATATAATAAATAATCTATAAAAACAAAAGGATAAACAAAGATTAAAATTATCCTAAATATCTAAAGTAAAAATGTATTAAATAGTAGAAAACATTTTAGTGTGTAACAAATAATAAACTACCTACAGAGGGTATCAGAAATAATGGTCAAAAATTTACTAAATGATAGGTCTCGCTTAAAAAAGATTTTTCTAGATTCAATTTTTTCCGAATCTCAACTGGTATTAAGATAAAATTGTTTAAAAATTTAGTAAAAAATGCCATACCCGCCACTCACTCTTCACTTTCATTCTTGCAATAAACTTGAAAACAATAACATTTTTGAATAGAGAATGAAGAGACCTTTTAAACGATATATCAAAAGCCTATACTTTAAACTTAAAAAAATGGGGTTTTACCTGTCATTCGAAGAGGGTTAAAGGTAGGGATCGCATTTTTACGTTGAAAAATGTCAATTTATAATTTAAATTTGACGTGTTTCAAATTTTTTTATAAATATGTTCAGTAACCGAAATAATGAGTTTATTCCATTAGGCTTTTACACACTGTATGTATAAAAAACTTGCTAAAAAAACCTCTAAATTAATTTAATTAAAAGTACTGTTAATAATCTCTTTTTATTTTTATTTTTTTGTTTCAATATTAGAATTTGTAAGAGATTTTTAATTTATTTTTGAATAAACTATAAGTTACACGTGTAGCGTAGATATATAAACTTTTGTCTTAATTTTTTGTAAATGATGGAACGTATTTTTAAAAGAAATATTTTTACTTTGTAGTAAAATATTGATTCATCTTCTAAAAAAGTATTTTGAAAGATTATTTTAGTCAACCAACATTACATATACTGTAGCTCCACCTAGTGAACTCTACTTAAAAGGATGCTAGTTCGGTCATATTGAATCAGAAAATTTAGAGCAAGTTGTCCATACAGGTTTTACATCTTTGCTGTGTTGAGAAAAAATACAAAAAGTTTTGACACATAGTTGACATTCGAAAACCATTTTAACAAAACTTTAGCTACAACTAATAACAAATTATTAATCAAATTTTTGAAATGCCAGCAAAGAGCCAAAACATTGTCATATTTTTTCGTTATTTTGTCATATGTTCCTGTCATGTTCGAAACAGTTATAAAAATTTCGATTTTAAAATAAAACAAAATTGAAATACTACAAAAAGTTAAAAATTTGTTAGATCAACAACTGTAACGAGCAAAAAATAAGTTGCAGAATGCAGATTTAAGAGACTATCATTTGTCATAGCATCTCAATTCAAAAGTTGTGCCATGTTGTCGGATGAGTTTTGACTGTAAATTGCGATGATGGTGCTTTTTTGATAACCAAACAGACTATAGTTAATGTTAGAGTACTGTCAGTGGTAAAATCATAGCTTGCTCTAAAAAGCTATTTCGAGACACACTTGCTATAAAAATTCTAAAGTTTTTGAGTAACAGTTTTTATATTTACAAATTGAATTATCTGCTTAGGACCGAGGGCAAAAATAAATAATAGCTTTGATGAGTTTCGTTTTTGTTTACATTAAAAAATGAAAACTCAATATCCTTTGTAGGTAGATTTTGAATTAATTCACTGACAATCCTGCATGCGTTGTTATATAATTAATGTAAAATGTTAATGAAAAACTCGACCTGTATTTTTGTGTGTAACGTTTCCAGAAACCCATTATTTAGCCGTTATTTTATTAAAAACAACAGTCCATTTAACTGAAACAAAACGCAGTGAAATTTTAATGACAGGTGGTTACGGTGACAGATAAAGGTCCGCAGTTATCATTTTCCGTAACAGTATTGGGCAAACCTGTGTTATTAAAATTTTAAGGGTATCCAACAAGCACAGATCGTGCAGAGTACATCCTACGTAGAACGTGTTAAAGGATAATCCCAAATAAAAGAATTTATGAGGCATTAATACAAAAGACTAACATTAATCCGCGCTTTGTATACAAAATAATACTGTGTTTTTGATGAAGTCATTTTGTATACGAGCAAAACGTTTCTTATTTAAAATATGTCAAGTGAAGTATTTTACTTTATAAAGCAGCTATTTACGTTAAAGCTTTCCTATACCTCTGAAGAAGTTTTTCTGCGTCAGTTGCATCAGATGAAATTTTCAGACCGTCGCCACGTTCTCCAGATTTTCGTCATCTAAAGAGTAAACAGCTTCGACAACCGCGACATTCCTCCTCGTTTACAATTTTCTCACGCAACAAAACGCTCCACACTTCCGAATTCTAATAAAGTTTGTTGTATCTAACATTAAAATAGAGCCCCTGATTTTACATTCTATCATAATATATACAAACAAACAAGATTCAAAATTTAATCTCACACCACCAATGTATACTGCAAGCTGTCTATGCAATTCTTTTAGCTACCGCATACTCATTGTCTCGTAATGCCCTGCCACTAAAAAATACAACTTCAGACAATTTTTTTATTAAAAAATGTTTCATAAATATCTGTAAAATAAAAATTCATCCGTGTATTTCCCGGACAAATACCGTTTCATCCGCAATTTGATCACAAAATATTCAAAATACGGTTAAGATGTTTCGAATTATTAAAATAACTGTACTTGAAAAAAGCGCTCATAATTTTATTTTGTTTACGCTAAATTCCAAAGAACAAAGTAAAATTCCTTTGTTATTTTTAGCATAGCCGCAAAATTCGAAACAAAACAAATTTCAGCTTGCATCAATTATCACAATTTAGTGACTTTGCCTTACCTTAAATGAAGGGTATTCATTCATCCGCTCGGCATTTAGGACTCTTTCAATTTGTTCAGTGTACCAGTTTTAGGTTACTGTTTTTGACAAATTATTAGCAAATTTAAATCTATTCAAAGAACAGACTTTATTTGATAACATCCACAACAAAAGCAAGGTGTCACAACAAGACGCAAAAATCAATGTAGTTTTCTTCTATAGGAAAATTCTAAATAGATAAAAAAACTTTTAATACTAGTTTTGTACAATATAAAATTGAAAACCATTTTTAAGTGTACAAGATGTGTCTAAAAAAAGTCAAAAAAAACAATACAAATTGTAAAAGTATTATTTATCTAAAATTCCTATTTCACCATTTATTAAATGCTAACTCATCAAGAGTCCACTTGTTAACAAACCAGCTTATCAACCATATTTCGGAAAAATTACGTTGGTTGTATTTTGTTAGAAAAAAATTGAGTCTTTAGTGCGTTGGGTCGTTTGTGTGTTGTGCGTTTGTGCGTTGGGTCGTTAAAGAGTGGAATATTACTGAAATAAAAATTTGCTATTTGTCTCTTTAAAATGTCTTTAGTCACTCTACTAAATATCTAGCTACAAATTATTTATTAACGTATAAAACTTCCCAAAAAAGTCAAATGATAACCAAAAAAAATTTAGTTTGTTAATTGATAAATGTTCAATTTTTTCCCAGCATTACTGAACTGATCAACAACCTAACTATTCATTTTATTAGAAGCTCAACTAACCAATTGAGTCAATGAGTTGAAAAGAAGTTCAACCTTTTCAGCTAACAAATTATCAATTTCTGTTTGATCAATATTCAACTCGTCAACAAATTAACTTATCAACAACCCAAGTCGTAAAAGTAAAAAAAAACAATTTTTGACATTTCAGAGAAAAACTCAGTTTAACACTGTTATTACATTTTCTCAGTAAAATGAGTTTTTAAGAAATTAAGCCGTAGATAAGTTTAATATTGATAAAATTGAATTTTACTATACGTTCCTCTAAAATAGCTTGGTCAACGTACAAATTATGACAGGTATCTTTTAACTAACTAATTCTAGACACTTCCAAAAAAAGTCCCAGTCCCAAACTTCTTTTACACCAAAACCTAAGTTATCAACAACCCAACTCACTAATGTTTTCCGTTATTAGCGACTTAACTAATCAACGACTACACTAATTACTAAAATGTGTTTGGTCAAAAAAAGTTTTACTCGTTAACTAACTAATTATTAATTTTCTATTTTATCAATCCTCAACTTGACAACAAATTAGCTTTTCTGCAAGTCAAGTCGTCAGTAATCAAGTCGTACAAACAAAAATTATTGAGTCATATTTCAGTTAGTTGAACACACCTTTTGTACCTTTTTTTTTAACAAACTGAGTAGTTGATGAATTAAACCATTTATAAATTAGGTCGTTAATGATTTGCATATTGATTAAATAAAAATTTGTTTATTTTTTTAGCTTAGTTGTTCAATTAAATTTAAGCAAAAATACGACCATTACTGACGACTCCAAAAAAAGTTTATTTTTAAAAATTTCTAATCTTTCTACGCAGTGTCTTTTTTACGAATGCTTGACTCTTCAACAAACTAGCTGATCAATTAGTTAACAACTATAATGCAAAACGCAGTTCTTAAAAAGTTCAAATTTGTTAATGTAACCTCAATATCAACTCATTACATTAACGAATCAACACATCAACAACTATGATGTGGCCGTAATTAAATAGACTCTAACCCATAAACTACAAATTACTAATTTTCATTTTATCAATACTTAACTTATCAACAACATCCCACTTTTATCAAAGACTGAACTCGCTAACTAGTTTAGTAAAACTTCGATAGCGCGAACCTCGGCAAGTCAAACTTCTTGATAACTAAAAGTGAATTTTCGTCTCAAACACATAAATGCGTTTTATAAACATTTTTTGATCTATTAACTTCTCATTTTCGATAACTCGAACTACTTTTGGTAACAAATCGTAGTTCGAGTTATCGAAGTTCCACTATACTGCAATCATTATAAACCAAAATTAATATTTTAAATTTTTTTTTTTTGAAGAGTAATAAACATGTAAATTTTTATATAGAAAAACGATAAATTAATTCAGTTCTAAAATTATGCCTAAAATAAGAATACATATATCTACCAAAATTACCAGCAATTAAAAGAGTTCAAATTGGCAGCTAATTAGACTTACAATTGTGCAATATTATTAAAAGTGACAGGGTATAACATGTTCCTGATGGAAAACTTGTCCTGATGAAAAACGTCTAGATTGTAATCATTTATCTTAAAACTAGTGTTACTCTATAGCTTTGCATTGTTAAGAAAATACTTTCTTAATTTTTTTGAACAATCAATATCGCCAGGAAACTTATTAAGCTGGTAAAATATAAATTAAAACCTACAAACTAAATTAGTTTTAAATTGTTTTAAATGTGAAATAAAACTATTGAGATTCAAACATTAGTTTTTGTTAATTTATAATTAAATTCAAATTAAAAATGTTATTAATTTAACTCTTCTATTGTTTAGACTACAACTCATTTTCCAAAAATAGTATACAGAGTGTATCAGAAATAATGGTCAAAAATTTTACCAGTGATTGGTCTCTCTTAAAGAAGATTTTGTCTAGATTCCATTTTTCCCGAATCTCAATCGTTATTAAGATAATTTATTTTGAAATTTTGGTCAAAATACCATACCGCCTCTGACCTATGTAATATTATAAAGGTAACTAAGTAATCATAAGCGTATCGTAATTTTATGGGGGAAACAAAATTCAAAATTTTCAGCATTTGTCGCAAAAATGGTATATAAAAAAGTTGTTTCTTTTGATGAGAGGTATCACTGGTTAAATTTTTGACCATCATTTCTAATACACCTGTACATACATATACATAATAGTATTTCTAAAAAGCGCGTATTTCGTCCTAAAACAAAAATTGTTTATATAACTTCTTACGTTGTTCTTAACTTATGGTAATTAAGAAACAAAAGCGTATTTCTTTATTTTGGTATTATTCTATATAAATGACACAATTTTTTCTTGGAAATAATTGTTAATATAATTTATAGTTTAACTGTTATTATAGAAAATAATTTTTGCATATACTATTGTCTGACTGAACTAGTAGTTAGAAAAAATGGGTTATTATAAGTTTGTTTTATTGATAAAGTTTTTAAAATTCTAACATCATGTATGAATACAAATAATTGACATTGGTATAAGTAAATAATTATTAAAAATTTGTTTGCTCAGAATATGTAATTAGCTACCATTACACAAATTTGAAATATTTTGATATTTGTAGAGAATGAAAAGCGCGGGTAAACATGAAATAATAAAAAATATGTTGTTAGTTTGTTAAGGTTTGTTGGTTTTGAACGGAATAACAATAAATTGAAAAATAAAATCCTGTACAAATCAGTTTATAAAGTTGTTAAATAAACTGTAGTTACACTCTAAATGGCAATGTATCAAAACAACCACAGCTCTGACATGAAGCCGAATTCTGCATATTTCATTATTTACACTTTTATTCAAAACACGGCACATTAATTCGAGTGTAATTTATTTATTTGTTCAATTACACGATATTGACTGTAAATAAATGCAAAAATTCACTCATTTAGAGCAGACAATATTTTGCAAAATTGTTTATTTAGGACAGAGTTGCCTGAAAAAATCGCATTATTTTTGTACCTGATTTTCAGCATGAAATACCAAATATTGTTGAAAAATCAATCACATCCTTCTACTTCATTACGCTCTTATACTCAGTATCATCATTCTTATTATAAATGCGCTGATATTGAATTCTGAGGATCAAACGACGGAAGATTGAGGATCGTTATTTGATTTATTTGGTTATTACAATGACAAATTACAGCATTTTTAGAAAGAAAGAGTTTTCGGGGTGCAAAACATAATTTTAAGTCTGTGATATTTTTTATGTAAGATCGAACATCGACCTTCACCTCTACTCATACGCTTTTAGTAGGGGAGTGCTGACGCCTCGAATAAAATCTGGAGGTTAATTGAACAGATTCAGAAGAATTTGTTTGAAAATGTACCGTTTAGTGCAGTAATAAAGACAAACATAAAGAGAACCACAAGCAATTTCGAGTTGGTTATTAAAACGACCGCTTGTTTTCCTCAGCTGGGGTCCACTTGATATGAAAACATTGTTCCATTTAGAAGATGAATAAAGATGTGTAACACCAACAAAAAAAACCGCTTGATTAGACCCGCGATCAAAAATATATTTAAATTTCAACAAACATAACAAATACAACAATAACTTTCTTCAGCTGTTTACGCGAAATTCTTATGAATTATTAAAGATTTTAAAGACGTGGTTGATATAAATTCCGCGATTTTAACTGTTTGAATAATTTACACTGAAACTTTTTTCAGTTTGCAAGAGATATTCGCGTTCTCAAGAGAAATTCGAATATTCGGTTTCCCCACTCGATGTTATGTAAATAAAATTCTCCCAGGCACATCCTCAAAATGTCTTTTCCTTCATAAAGCATCAACACTCTTTTTTACTTCATCACGTAATTGCTAAATAAACCCCTCAGACTATCTGATCATAATAATTAGGCCCTCAACGTTTAATTAGCGACACAAAGAAGACAAGGGTAAGCTTAATCGATAGCGTAATCTAATAAATAAACTCCTAGACTAATTATTTAATTAATAACAAGCTCAAGCTAAATTCAGTTTTATATTTTCAATATTTTACCTCAGGTCTGTTTTCTTTAGAAAAATATTTTTCCCAACTTGTTTTCCCAGAGTTTTTCTACCTTAGGGGCAACTGTTTAACGCCACTGCTTGACTTTTTACAAAGCTACTGTATTATATTTTAGCCAAACTGTCTCATCCTCTTCCAGTTTTACCACAACACTCGGATTTATTCCATATAAAAACGTCTCGTTTATTCGGATTTTTCTTTCTAGATACACAGTAAAAAATATTTTGTTAATTTAACTACTATTTAACAAAAATATATTTTACAAATATATTACAGTTAAATGTTTACAGTTACTTCTAACAAATTTTTTTAATGAAATTCACAAGAATGTTGTAGAATTAATAAAATTCTGTATTCGTCACATGTTTTGTCAAATTAATAATATTATTTTGTTAATTTTTCCAAATAAAATACATTTTTTTGTTTAAAATGCTTTTCTATTTTATTAATAGCTATTTATTATACAAGTGTCTTATAAGGCAAATAAGTCACGAAAGAAATGTTTAGCCACGAGAGCTTGCCCGAGTGGTCTAATTTTTCTTAAGTGACTTATTTGCTGTTAAGACATAAGTACAATACATGGTTTTATCCAACACCTCTCTCTGTAAAAGTTCTTAAAAAATTATCAAAACTCAAAACTCTATCCATCTACAAAGATTAGTAGTAGTATATGATTTAATTGCCATGTTGTTGTTGACAACAAAATTATTGTTTGAGAAAAACTTTGCAAACAAACTGTTTCGGCGCTTGTAACATTGTTGGGTATAAGAAGTAGTTCTCTTCCTGAAAAAATTGCAAAAAATGTTGAAGAAGTCACATCGACAGTGCTACCCAAGAAATCCAGGAACGCTTATTACAAAGAATTGAGTGAGTTCAATAACTGGAAACAAGAAAACGATGTTTGTGGAGTAAGCGAAGACGTGTTGTTGGGTTACTTTTTCAACGCCAAAAAAAGATTCGCAGCCTCTTCAATGTAGACGAAATACAGCATGTTAAGATCGACATTAAAGCTTCACGAAAATACAGAAATTTTACGATATAGCAAGTTGATCGCTTTTTTGAAGAACGAATCAAAAAATTACAAGTGCAAAAAATTAAAAATTCTTGAAAGAGAGGATATTCAACAGTTTCTAGCAGAAGCATCCAATAAAAAATATTTGATGTTGAAGGTAGGTCGATTTTGTGATTAGAGAATAAAATCTAATCTTTTTACATTACAGGTCGCACTAATTTTTGGTATGTCAGGTGGGTGTCGATGTTGTGAATTATGGAATATGGTTATCAATAACGTAGAACATAAAGGATCCTATATGTTGTAGAAAATATATGTCTCTCCGACCTGAGAATATTTTTCACAACAGGTTGTTTTTGTGTTATAGAAATGAGAAATGCACAATACAACCCGTGGAAATAAATAGTCTATCCAAAATACCATCAGTAGTAGCTAATTTTTTAAAATTACCAGAATCAGAGTCTTACACAGAACACAGTGTGAGACGCACATCAGCGAGTTTATTGTCCAACGCTGGAGCCGATCTTGGTATGGTCCAACGTCATGGCCGAAGGAAGTCGACAAACGTGGCACAAGCGTTTCTTATAATTGTAATTTTATGTATTGTATTTTTTAATGTTCAATAAATTGTTCTATTCTCTGTAAACTGTTTAATTATATAAAAACAATTTTATTATTGATTCATAAAACCACTTGTGTTTTATAGACCCCATAATTCAATCAAAAACATCATTTTTATAACGTCATAATAAATAGGTGTTGGATAAAATATTTAATTAATTAGGATTTAAAATGATTGATTAGATTCAGTAATTTAATAAAACGTTGTGACTTTTTATCACTTCTTTAGCTGGAAGAGAGTGTGTGTTAGCCTGAGAAAGTAAAAAAGTAAAAAAGTCAAAAAACTTTATAATAAGTTAATAATCAAACCACTAATCTATTCAAACATTTTAAATCCTATTTAACCAATTAAATCAACTTGAAATAAATTAAAAAGTAAGATTATAGTTAAACATTTGTAGAATAATCCTCCTATAACATCAGTATAAAATAAGAAAAAGTGTAAAAGTAAGCTCATTTTTTTGTAATATCTACTATGCCTAAATATTATAATAAGTGTTTTGATAGCCAATTTTAAAAATTATATATGTATTTAAGATTTGGTTTTGTTGATTTGTCTACTTTTTTAAAAGTATTTTTAGACTTGCATTTTTTTGACTTGACAGTTATCGCTTCCTCTTCATACTCTCATTTTGAAATATGCAATTACAAGCTAGATACAAAACTTAAACCGCTAGATGACCAAGTCAGAAAAGAATTTGTTAAGCATTTACATTACGGCAGTTCTTGTCAACGAATACCCTACTCTATTCATAAATAAAAATTGATTTTTGAATTTTTTAATTAAGTAAATAATAAAATAAAAATATAAAAAAATATATATAAATTTGTAAAAATTAATTTTAAACATAGATATCCATTATCCTCTGTAAAAGAGTTGATTTTCTTAAAAGTCTAATCATGTCAAAATTTTAATCTAAGTTAACTAATCTAACTAATCAAGTCAAATATTTCTATTAGTTCTAATCTTGATATAATTTTTGTTTTAATAAAACCTATTTGTGATTCTATAATATATTTTATGTATTAATTTTAAAACATCTCAAGTTTTAATTAAAAAATTTAACAATTTTGAGTTGGTAATTTTACTGTAATGATTATAAAATCTGCAACAAATTTAGCAAAATATTTGTTACCCTTATATTACTTCTTTTTATTGTTTTAATTGTGTCAGCTTAAATTTAGAACAACAAATTTTGGCATTGACATAAAAACATATAGCTAATGTAAAGCAAAAGAAATTTGGTTTAGACGTTTTTATTTGTCATTCTAAAAATGTGATGTCTCAAATTTATGTTTTTGCGACTGTATTCACGATAAAAAAAATATTATTACAAAAACTTTTTGAGTAAGTAGACGAAATATCTTGCAAAATTTTGTAGCTGTTTTCACAACTATTTATTGCTAAATTAGCTAATAGAATTGTTTATTACTTAGATAATTATTTCCAATGTGTTAACAAGCTAATTGACTATATTTGACAAAAAATATTTGAAATTTTACTAATAATGAGCATGAACCCGCGGGAACTCCAATAATTATCTTAACAAAACCATGTTTACTGGTAATTCTCACATTTTTTTTTATCTTTTAAAACAAATTTGGTTGTGTTTTCAATAATGTCGGAAACTGACCTTAGTGATAAAATAAAAATATATTTAGAAATAGCAAGAAAGCTTTAAACAAGGGATTGTGGTGAATGTATGCAGACTCTGGTTATGCATAATTCAATATATTTTACACTTACAATAAAAAATGCAATGTTTCCATAAAATGTTAGTTTTATTTGAATGTAAAGTACGTCTGGAGTATTAAAAATGTTCGTAAATCTTTTACAACTATGTCCAGGCATAGCCTATTATTACTCCCTCTGTTTATGGGAGAAATTTATGAAGCTTGGAATTATATGAGAACCCAGGGCCTGTTTGCCATGTTGTTATATGTTCATGATAATAGATATGGAGTTGTCGGGTTACAAACTTTAACGATTTTGCCAATCAAAGTCATTTCGTAAATGACTTTCAACTGGAAAAAACGAATTAATGTCAAAAAGCAGTAAAGCAAAAATTCTAAATATCATCAAAGATCAAAGAAAGCAGCATAATTGCAAATAATACTCAATAGAATCAATAATAATTGTAAAATCTACTTCGTCTGATACATTTGAAACATTTTTATTATACGCAACCTTCCTTTCCTTTGAACTCATGTCAAACGAAATATTTTTTCTTATTTCTTTGCTTAGAGTTTTAACTTCTATTTAAAATATTTTTATTCAAAGCAATTTTTGATAGCAACCTTTCGATACGACATAATTTGCATTCAAGAGTCCTTTTTCAAGTTCTACCATTTTTTACCAAACCCCTGACGAAAAAGCGAATGGCTGAATATCTTTTCAAATTAAATGAATTCATTTTATACCTCAGTCATTTATTGTAGTTTAATCAAAAAGTAGGAATTTAAACTTCTCTCATAAACGTCACATCTCTAAACGGTACTAATTAAGTTATGCTAACATTTAATTAAGCTTGGACAAGTCTCAATGGCACACCTAACTCTAATCTCAAATTTCGTTGATCGTAGAGAACAAAATGGACATTTTAGCGAAACTGCGCGGTTTTGATTAATACCAACTATTATCTCCTCCAAGCACGTATTAACATGGTGAATTATTATTCCCGTATCTATACACGTTTTACGAAAATAAATAGTACCGAAAAAATGACTTACCGAAAATGCTGATATCGGCAAACAGTGTTATGAAAAGTAGGATACTCCTTGTTATAAAATATGCCATTGTTAAAGTTAGTACGATATCGGAAAATAGTTTATAAATTCACAGTGACACTATTAAAGTTTATAAATGTTAAAAAATCACTTCACATTAAAGCGTTCTCACGTCACAGCTATTTAGACCGAAATAATTTTTTTCTGATTGTATTGTTTTGTTAATAACATTTAATTAGATTTTGGGTAAATAATTTTTTTTGTTGAGTGATTAAAATTATGAGTAGCCGCATGCCATATCCAGTGATCGATCCTATAATGAATATTAAAAAATCTATTATTGGCACTGAGCAATGTTAGTGACAAGCGATCAATCAACTTATTTTCAATTATGCGAAAATTCAGCGACCACGCTAAACAAATTAACCAGCCGAAAAAGTTTCCTGAAATTATTTACCATCACTTAGCCGGGTCCATTTCCGTTTCTCAAATGACAAGATCGGAAAATTCTGATAGACGCTCCGGCGTCTGTGAAAATTGAGAGCGCGGCAGCGTTTCTCGTTACTTGCCGAAAACTGAAGTTGCGAAGAGATACAGCACAGATTTTCCGGACGCAGCAGCGCTGTCTAACGGGAAAATTCGGTACTGGACCAAATCATTGGCGGTCCACGCAGCATCACGTGTTTCCGGATGCTCCGGGAGGGCTCGGATGCATTTTTGTGTACGGTGGTGAAGTGGCACCACGTGGATTTTATTGCCCAAAAAACGAACGAGGGATGTTTTGTGTGAAGAGGGAGAAGATACATGGCAAGGGATTGGGTTACGCATAAGCAACGAGGAAGAAAATTTAATCAAATGCGAGTTTTAGGTGCTAAATAAATATATTAACAATAGCTAACAAGATTTTTTGTGCCTTTTTTCAAATTGTGCTTGATATTAGGTCAATAGCATACGTTAGTCAAACATTATAAAAAAATTGTTTGCAATAAGCTTGAAAAACAAAGAACAATTTAAAAACTTAAATGTAAAATTTAAAAAATTTAAACGGAAAATTTCACAATTTGTAAAAGTTAAAAGATTTAGTTACTGATTTGAACATAGTTGTCTTCACAAAAATTAAAAAAATTAATTTGAATATATTTTAAAAAAAATAGCAAAAAACAGACTTAACTCAAACCACTACTACTTCTCTAAATAACCAGAATTGTCTTATATAAATGTTTATAGTTTTCGATTTATCCACTGTAGAATTTTTTTAAGTTGTTTTTGAATAAGATTTCTTTGGTATACAGTATGTGATAAAAATATATGCAGAAATTTTTCCTAATGATAGTCTTAGTTTTAAAGCTCAAATCAGATAAATAGAGTATTTCTAAAACAATTTTAAAAATTATAACAGGTGATAGCCCTAGTAGAAAGAATGATAAATATCCAAATTAACTTTTTTAAATGTTGCTGTTTTTAGAAATACAATTTATATAATTTAAAAAAAAACAATTTTTAAGATACACGATGTACCATATAAAAACACTGTTTATGAGCAAAATCTTCTACATCGTATATCACAAAATCTATAAACATTAGTATAAGGCAAAATTGTTTTTCAGCATTTTTTTACTATTAAACTTATAGTCCCCAGTACAATGTCCTTAAAAAAAATTTGATACATACAAATGTTAAACTTTGTGAGTGCCTTTCTTGCAACGAGTTCAACAAACTTATCTAATTAGAAACTTTCGGGGCTGCTGCGTTTTCGAATGCCGTCATACCGACATCTTCGGGGTGGTGGACACCCCATACGCAGCATGATTTTTGTCGGAAAAGTTGACCACTATTATAGTTTTAAAATTTAAAAATAGTGCTCAAGTTGTCCGACAAAAATCATGCTGCGTATGGAGTGTCCACCACCCCGAAAATGTCGGTATGACGGCATTCGAAAACGCAGCAGCCCCGAAAGTTTCCCATTAGATAAATTTGTCGAACTCGTTGCAAAAAAGGCACTCACAAAGTTTTACATTTGTATGTATCAAAAATTTTTTTAAGGGCATTGTACTGGGGACTATTAGGTTTTTCTAAAATACGCTGTATGTTGATTACATTGTGACCTCAGTATATTAATTAAATCGCGTTTCCTCTAAAGTAATATTTTTAAAATTTTTCTAAGATCAAAAACTTTAAAGTTTTTGGTATACCAGTTTTCATCTCTTTTTCAACATTTTGTATGTCCAAAAACTCATTACTAAAGTAGCAGTACTTAAAATCTAAAATGTTTATTTTATTTAGTACAAAATAATTAGTAAGTAACTCTCAAAATAAGCTAACTGTTTTGTAAATTACTATACTAAAAAATATAATGCAAAATTTATAAAGTTTTTGTTCATAATGAATATTAAAAAACACCTTTCATTCTTTTTTTTCTTTAACTTGAATATTCATTGTGTATAAAACAATGTTTTTATTATCAACTTAAAAATGACAACAATGTTGTCGAAACGCAAGTTGTATTTAAGCTTTAGGACAGAAAGTGTTTAGTGTGCAAGGGTTTGAAAGCTTTTTAATCCATACACATACTTTTGGTAAATTAGGCAAATATTATGTTTCTTAAACAAAACCCGTATTTTCATAGCTGCTCACGTAAATAACTGTTAACTGCTGCAGCACCAGCTATAAAGGTGTCTTTTTTAGTTGTGGAAAACAAAATTTGTAACAAAATAGACAGAAAAGTAATACCCTAATATGAAAAATAAAATTAATTTATTAATTATTTACTAAAACATTAATGCAATAAGTTTCTTAAATTTTTGCACGGAATTATTTGTAATACCTATTTCATCTATGTCTTGTAGTTTTCAATACAAATTTACAATCAAATATTTTAAAATACACAAAATAATTTCTTTGAAAAAAGAACTAACCATTTAGAAGTACATATATTGTTTTCAATCTGACGTTTCTATCAATGTGGTTCTCCTGTTAAACACTTTAGATGCACCATGTATAATTAATTTATTGGTCCTAAAGAAGCCTCAATTACTGGCGAAACATCGACTCTCTAATAAAGTCATTTCTTTAAAAATAAGTTCGCATTCTTATTCACAACCTATAAACAATTTCAGTTTAATTTAACTGCCGATTATTTTATTAGAACAAAAAAAAAGTAGCTTAAAAGACTCTATTCATAAAGTGGCACAGATTCAAGTTTATAAAAAGAATGAGTGCCCACAATGACTTATTATGAAACAAGTTCCTTTTACTAATTTGCGCTTTTTACCAATTTTTTCATGTAAAAAATCGACTTTTTCAAAATTATTTTAAGATATTCTAAAAATTTTTGTTTAATTTTTAAAATATCAGCATCGCTAGCAATAATGTAAACAAAGAAAATAGTCTTAATCTAGAAAATTTGGCGTAAAAACTTTTATCTTATTTGTTATTACACAAGTTTTTTGTTGTTTGTGCGACTCATCTGGCACAATTTGATAGATATTTCTCAACTACAAAAAATGTAGTCCATCACAAATTTAATACCAAACGTAATTTACTCAAAGACTTTATTAAAAAATAATTTTTTATTCACGTAGCTAAAAGCTTAATTATGCTTTTTTACAAAATAAAATTGAGAGGTTTTTACACGACAATTTTTTTATTGTTACAGCTGCATTCCAAGAAAGATAAACATGTGACACCACATCACTATGTCTCAACACCAATCGACGATGTCGATCGGAGATAGAAGCTGAATATAAACCAGTTTATTTATTCTAGAGAGCCAATCAACTTTGTCAATTCATCAATTAAACTTTTTTTATAAACAAATACCAGATCTGGAGCTGTTTGCTGCAATACGTAGCTCTATTGAAAGTAAAATATTACATTAATTCTAAAAAAAATTCTACATTATTCTAACCTGGTAATTATAAGCATATAAGCATTGCTTAGAAATCCTGGGTTTTTCATTTTTTGCCAAAAAAATGCGCGTTCAAAAATAACAGGATAGATGTTCTAGCGTTTTCCTGAAAAACAACTCCCTGAATTTTTATCGAAGTTATTCCATACAAATGGTTCACACTGTATACATCTTTCTATATAAAAAAAAACAGCCTGTGTAACGTGATAAAACAATCTAGTTTTACTTCTATTAAAAAATTGAGTATTATTTAAAGTCTCAGCCTGTGTAACAATATAACTAATTTTGGCCTTTTCCTTGCCTACATTAACTCGACTTTTTTATGACAACACTATATAAAATGTATGATGTAACACTACTTGGCAAAAGTTTAAATAATTTTCTAAAGTGTACATTTCGCTGACCACTGAAAATGTTTCACCGACCCACTAGTTGACCTTTTCCGCGTAAACAAGAAGGGTCAGGCTTTTAGTTGACATATTATGCAAAAGTTTTTGAGTCAACTTGCAACTAGCAAATATGAAACTATATCATATTTTATCTAAATATGACCGAATAAATATGTAAATAAGCAAGAGTAGGATTCATCAATTTGTTGAAAGCTTAATACTATTGATGGAAATAACGCAGTTCTATTGAAATTTAGGTAAAGTTTAATCTTTGTAAGCAACCGCAGCGATAAACTGCAAGTTGATATTTGAAATTCTTAATCTGAAATGACTGCAACAACTGTAATTTTGTACCCACATCACATAGAGTCACTTAGGTCAAATTATCTTATTCTGCTTAACTTAAACGTGACAGAAGTCATTGTGATGCCACTACAAACCTGCGACTTTACAAACTTTAGAAATGAGAAAGATGTGGGGCTCGACGCTTGTAATTATCATATTTGTTTAGATGTCGTGTAGCACTCTAGAGATATAAAGTTTTATAATTTTGTAACACTAATACTCAAATGCAATTTTTACCTAAAAAATTGCACATTTGTTTGTAATTCACTAGTTTAGATTACGGTTAAAACCAATGATTCTTAAATAAACAATGCTTGTTCAAATAATCGTACTACCCTAAATAAACCCAAGAGTCCTTAATATTCAATTCTAAATTTCCACACTCAACACGAACTCAGTTATTCATACTAAAAAAAGAAACTCCAATTAAACCATTTCGCTGGTGTGTAATTTGCCCCGCTTTTTCAACTAAGATTTCGTATTTTTCCCAATTAGCAATAATTTAAATAAGATAATAAGCAACTACAATCTGTTTATTAGAAAAAAAACTTGCAGCTAGCTAGATGGATACTTCTCCTGTTTTAGATATCCATCCTTTGTTACCTATTGATTATAGTCGACTCACCGATATAATTTTACTTTTTGTTATTCTTCCTTAAAATACAGTATATAAATGAATCAGTATAGATAGCTGACAAAAACTTGTCAAAAATCTAGCATCTTTTCACGTTGAATGTGCCAGATAGAGCCACTGATTTTTAGATTTACTATAGGCTACTAATAATACACAATTTAAATCTAAAAAGTTATAACTGTAAATAAAATATTATAACAAAATTTAATCTTTGTCTGATTCTTGTCTTTAGACTATTTATTATCTTATTTACAGTTATAGCACTTTAGATTTAAATTGTGTATTATTAGTTGCCTATAGTAGATATAAAAATTAGTGACTCCATCTTACACATTTAACTTGAAGAAATGCTAGCTTTTTGACAAGTTTTCAGTTTTTATCAGCTGTCTATAATGATTCATTTTTATATTGTGCTTAAGAAAATAAAATTCCACAAAAAATTGCTGACAAAAAAGCATTTTCAACTATTTTTAAGTAATAGATAAATATTGTTGCTAAAAATGAGACTTTTCTACAGCTACATTTCAATTTAATAGATAAGTAAATACAGTTTTAAAAGACGTCCAAAGCAATTGTTTTTCCATTTCACAGCACTTTTTTAATGAACACTCAGTATTTCCAATTATTTGAGTGCAGTTAGTCTTACGGTCAATCCCAAGTGCACAACTTTGCCTGTATTTGCCTTAAATATTTACCCTTAAGTGCATGAACAGGAAACTTTGTTTTGTTAACACTTCTTGCTGAAAGTACACGTTTAAAGCAATGATTTTAATGTTATATCTACATTTCGCTTGTACATTTGTCGTATTCATGTATAAAGCATTAAATCAATTTCGAGGGATCCTTTCAATTTCATCTGCATAAAGCATATCTTTTCATAATCATTCAGCCATAAATCTTTGGGTTGTGTGATCATTTGAAATCAAAGTTTTACGTGAGTGCTGAAATTCAGAAGAAATAATCATTTATTTTTATTGCATTTACTGAATACAAAATTATATTCTGTTTTTTTTTTGGAAATGTAACAATTGTTTAAGTTTAATTTGTGTTTCAGGGTTTGTTAACAAACTTAGAAACTAGTCATAGCACTTTGCTGTAAGTTGTCTGTATCTTAAACTTTGGTGTAATAATATAGTCTCTTGTTAACTATACGACCTAACTGACAATCAATCTAGAGAAACAATAAACCCTTTCCCTTACCCTAATTAATCTTACACAACTATTTTCTTATAGTACAAGATGACTACATAAGGACTAACGCCTAGTAATTTGCTACCATTTATAGCGAGTCGTAAAAACATTTATCTCATATATCAAAATCAAATATGATGTAGTTAAAGAGTTTTTCATTTTCTAATTCTAAAAAACATGTTTGCTAGTTTCGTTTATTTAAAATGCTAATTATGTTATTGTTAACTGAAAAATGAAATAATTAAATGCAGTCAAAACTAATAGAGAAATTAATATAAAATAAATAAAAGTATTCTAAGTAATAGAACTACACATTGTAAAAGTTAATTATGCAATCACTTGTAATTTAACCAAAAATTTCTAATCGTCGGTCTCAAGTTATTTGGCAAATACATCAAATCTCTGTATACACATACGAATAGAATTTAACATTGCGTATAATTGGATAATTTAATTATAAACTTCTCCAGTTTCTCAGAAGCTCATCCAATGTTCTCTCGTGTCTATTATCTTTAAGCTTTCATATGCGACTTGCACATTTAGAGAATTTCAAATTTTTTTTATTGTATTTAAAAATAAAACTTAACTTAAAAATATTTTTTATCGAAAACAATAAAATTTTTGTAAAATTTCGGAATTTGTTGAAAGCAAATATCAATTTATAGGTTAGGTTTATTGATAAAAACCTTCTTTCTCATATAGTTTTTATTCGACTAGTTTTGCGCTTACCTTATATGTATTTATTTTTCATAAAAATTTTTAGCGTGTGTGTAAACATCTATCAAAATAACTAAATAAAAAGTTCTTAAATATAAGCTAATAAGCTCGAAACTAGTCGAATAATAATAATATGAGAAAGTATGGTGCTATCAATTAACCTAACTTAACAGTGAAATTTTATCAAATTAAATAAAGCTAATAGAAAAAAAAATATTACAAATACCTAATTTTAAGAATAACTTAGTTTTTTTAAGATAATAGATAAACTTATAGATGAATAATTAAACTAGTAATAATTTCTTAGATAGATATAGTATATACTCCTTTATATAGTAATTTACTTTATATAAAAATAGTTAATTTGCTAAGTCAAAAATTAATTAAAATTTTGTATTGCTTCATTAGTAAAAAATATTATAGAAATGTTCAATAATGGTGGATGCGCCGGGACTACACTAATAAGGAGTAAAGTTTGAAATTTGTGTTAGAATTATTTACCAAATTAAATACAACTTTGGTAAACTTTATAGAAATCAATATTTAGCTGAAAATAAATCAAATTAGTGTATGTAAAAAACCTAAACCTGTTAAAGGCTTTATTGCTACTAAACTCAAAAAATGAATTAAAAATTGTAAAGAACAATTTAATTTTGCCTCAATTAAACAAAAAGCATTATAAAATGTTTAAAATTATTTATAGTGTTTAAAAATATTTATTATAAAAAGACAAGCGCACTAGATTAAAAATAAAGTTTTATTATATTTATGTTTTTATTATTAACCTATGTTTTAAAAACTCTCAAACAGAACAACTTAGTCATATTTAAATAGATAATAATTTACAGTTAATTTTTGTTGAACGTTTGCTAATCATATTTATGTATGATTTTACAGTAGTAGATGGTTTCAAAGTTTCAATTTTTTTAAATATTTTTATCATAATGTTCATAGTGATTTAATCGCCTGGATTCTATAAAAAATAGTTAAGCTAATCGTGTTATCACTAAAAAAACACCAATAACAAAATATGTACTACAGTGATAGCCACGTTACTCTTTAACTATTTTTTATTAAATCAGGAAAATATATAATTTTTTTTAAACCACTGTAGTGCAAATAAAATCAGCGTAAAAGTAATTCTTCATATTAAAGGCACAGCATTGTCATAAATGATTTTCTTAAAGCACATACTATAACCAATTAGAATGTTCTATTTTTCGTTTTGTATGGTTCTCTCTCTCTCTCATACATATTGCAAATATCATATAGAAAAAAAAAAAGAATACATCTACTGCGGTTATAGTATGTTGCACAAAAATCACTATAGAAACCAGAGTAGAGTGACATTTGTTTCCACCGTAATCTCCCTGATTCTACAGAATGTCCCTAAAATATCTCTACAACGACTACCACATGTTTTTGACGTCATAACAAAACGTGTAAATCAAATTAAACCTAGAACAAAAGTGTAGCGTTTAGGCGCTATCAAACGTCAAAAATTTTGATTTTCTTTTATAATTTGGTATAAAAAATATACGGCTTAAGCAATTCAACTGAAACTTATTATGTATATAAACATTGGTAAAAAGCTTCTTTCCCTATTATTACAAAGGCTATTGTTAACTATTTACCGGATCTAACCACCAAATACAGTTTAAATTTTTATTCATTAAAAATTTAGGCGTTTACAGAAACCTTTTGTTACACAAAATGTAAACATTATTTCTACCACTTTTTTCCAGAATTTAAGTTTTAACTTTTACCTTTAAAATAGGCCAAAAATTTTTTTTACATAAATTAACAAAATTATTGCTTTTTGCTAACACAAAAAAGTTTCTCTAAATTTTTGCTTTTATTTATACACTTAGCTCAAAATTTGCGAAATTGTTTTAAAAGCTTGTTTTAATGCTTTTCTAAAATTTATTAAAAAAAAAAACAAAAGTACCCTAAACTTTTTGTTTTTTGTAGTGCCTGTCTGTGACACCTTATATAATTTAGACAACAAACCTACAAAAAACGCTACTACTACTTAAAATAAACATCTTGAAGTATAAAAAGGAAGCTATCAAAAAAAGAGTTTATCCCGATTAATAAATTTTACTAGGAGTTACAAGACTTACAATTTAAAATACAAAAACTTTAAAGCATGAAATGCAAACACAAAATTTAGATTACTACATATTGTTCAATTTGAATTATTGTACCAAAATTGTAAAAATTTTGTCAATTATATTAGTATTTTTGCTCCAGTCTTCATCGTGCATTAGATCTTTTTTTTATATTTAAATTAATGCAAATGTAATAAAATCAAAACAAAAATAATAAATCTAAATAAAAAAACAAACCAATTACTAAATTTTAAATAATTTTCTTTAGATCTTGACTATAAAATAATACTAATAAGTAATAATAGTAAATATTGTTTATTTGTAGGCAAAAAATTTAAGAATTCTTTTACATTTATTATTACTAACATATTCCCAGAGTGGATAGGCTCTACTAAAAATTTAATAACCCGACTGGGTTTTTGCATCGAGTCACTCGACTAAATTTTAAAACACGTGTCTTTCGAATTCTCAATCGACAAAAAAAGTCAAAAATGACATAAGTAATCTTTACATAAAACTATACAAAAGCAAAAATCGTAATCGTACATAAAACAATTTTTACAACAAACAATTGTGCAAAATAAAACAACAAAAAATAATTTCTAAAATTTTGAGTAAAAACATTACATGATAAACCCAGTTCGACTGAATTATGATTTTTGATGATCAGATTACAGAATGTGCGCAAAGTTTTCGGTTCCTCCATAAAGGTTAATCTAATAGATTTGCCATGTAAATAACTATTATAATTTGTTTTGAATTTATTTTCTTTAAAGGAAAAAATATTCCATCACAAATGACACAAATACCTAAGAAAAACTTTTTATATTTCCAATTTTCCATTGTTCTTACAATTTGACAAATTCAATTTTTTCACAAAACATCAAATATCGTATTGGAAAGTAGACATAAAGGTTTGTAAAACTGTTTCCAATCCGTATTGTGTTAAACAAGAGCCGAGCAAATTCATAGAATTCTGTTCTCTATTAACTCCTAAAAGAAAGTATTCAATCCAGTCGTGGATGTAGTGCGGTATAAAAGGCCGGTGTTTTTTCGCAGCAGACTGGTACACAATAGACCGCATCTGTATCCAACATATGAAGTAAACTTTGAAGTATTTCCTTAGCATTATAAACTTTAAATGGTTTTTCATTGGTTCTGGGCGAGTGTCACCGCAGTGCAGTGCATTTGACACGTCCGCAATTTCTTTCGGAACCATCCAGTAAGTGCGAAGCCGCAACAGTTTCGAAACAAACACTCGAAAATTGCCTCCAGAAATGTGCTGGTAATTTCCGACCGATTATTGCGAAAAAGGGTGTCTCGGCAAATTGTTGTCGAGCTGCCACTTGTGTCTTTCTCATAAGATATTTGCTTTTAAATCGGGTGGATCTCGCGTGTGCGACGAGTGTTTTGTTATATTCTCGGGGGTGGAATCGCCGAAAGGAAGGCGTTACACTTAAAATATGAGCCGGCGCTGCACTGTTATACGGATGTGCTGCAAAATTCTGACGCTTTTGTCTACAACAAAGTATCTTAAATTATCTCATTTGTCTGCAACAAAGACCAACTTTAACACTTAACTCTGAGTTTTATTATTGCGATTCAAAGACGTAAAAAAATGTCAACATGTGTTGATCTGGAGGAAGTGAGACAACTATTCAGTTAGCAAAGTTTAATCGTTGACGAAGTGCTGATTAAGTTAGCATATTCAATGTATAGATTTTATTGAGACGTGATTACGAGTTCGATTTAAAGTTTGACGCGTAAACAATCTCGGAATTTCAATTTATTAAGTCTGTAAGGACAAAAATATTCATTAACACTGCAAGTAACTAATCAAACTTTCCCAGTTATTGAGCATACTGACACTGGAACAAAATGAAACCTTAAATTTATTTCGGATGTCATCCGAGATTAATGCTGCTCAGACTTCAGCAGATGCATTTTAATTTAACTTATTATTTCAAAGAGAATGTACTTCAACGTACACTCAAATTGTTATTTGTCACAACGACCCTTAAACTTAATTCCCAACAACTCTAAAACAAAAATTAACATAACCAAAGTACCTACTTTACTTTAATTGCAAAAATACCAAAACAAACAATTTCTAGTTTAACTAATACTAGTTGGAAATATTAGTGTCTAAGGTAAAAATATTATAAAGGATCATATTTCTGAATAGTCCATGTTTACGAGTTCACCATCTATTTTAATTAATATTGATTTTGTCTAACAATAGATTAATCGTTATTATTACATAATAAAGCTAGATATAAACTGTTATTATAACATAAATTATTATAGACATCAGACGAGATAAAGATCTTAGCACGTCACTAATAAAAAAACTGTACCTAACTTAAATCATTTTAAAGAAATTTATATTTTATTCTAGATAATAATTACGTCATTATTAAAATTTAGCACGTGATTAATACATAATATTAAGTAAGTAGTAATAGAAATTTTGTCAAAACAAGCCACAATTTGACATACTCGTAAATTTTAGAGTTGTCAACAGCGTTTTGTCGCCACTTTTTGAATTTTAGATCTCAAATAAAAACATTGAGACTAAGTATGTTATTAAATAATGCCAGAACAAAATAGAGGTTTCAACTTTTAGATCTATTGATTTTATTTATGTGTGACTTTTAATGAGCCCTGATAAAGAATCAATAAATCCGAAACGCCGGCTAAGTTAAATCGTAATTTAAATCCTCGTTCCATATTCTGATCATTATATCATCTGAGCTGCTTTTTTAGTTGTTTTAAAAAAGTACTTTTTAGACTAATTATGTCAAAATCAACAATTGTTCGAAATTTTTTTTATATGAAAAAATTTCATATAATTAAACTGGTTTTACTTAACTACAAGATCTTTATTTAGATCTTTATTTTATAAAAAATTTCTCTATTATATTGTTCCATTTTCGATAAATTACTTTTTCAATCTCTGAAAAGGATAATTTTATGCTACCTCTGATGAATAACTACAGCTGCTATTAAAATCCAAACTGAAATTATGGAAGAATCTTCAATCATTCTATTTAAAATACTGATCGTCTCTTCTGCCAAACTGCAAGAGTGTTGTTCTCCACATACATGGATAAACTGTAATTCTTGTAGAAAACTGTGAATTAGTGATGTGCGTGAATGTGTTCCGTGTGCGCGAAGGGCCTGTAATTTCGTTTAATTGTGAAACCAAAATTAAGAAATTTCCTGATCTATGAATTGCTGATGAAACCCTGCTCCTTAACAAACCATAAATGAAAAACCTGGAATTAAATATCATTAATCTAATCCTTAATATACATACAGAGTCTATACTAAAATAGTCAAATTCACTCTAAACTTACCTGTGATTTTGGGTAATCCTTCTAAATTTTGTTCACCTAAGAATATATATTACATAATATAAACCTTATCTTGGAGAAATATTGGGAAAACCCCTAATATAAAATAATCCTTTTATGTTTTCCAAAATATATGGCTTTGTAGTTTTGTTTTCCTGAGCTTAATTTTTATATATAAATTATACATTCTTTACCGCTAACAAAATAGTAAAAGTTAAGTAAAAAGCTTTACACCTGTGTAAAAAATTCAACATTAATGCCTTATTTATGCAATATAATAAAATAGATCATAGACATAAAAATAAGTACTTACTTCAGACTCAAGATTTTCTTTTTAAGGGGACGTATTTAATAGGTACAGGGCACTATTCTTGCAACAAAATTTTAGAACATGTCGATTTTTCTATCAAAAAGACGGCACTGACAAGCAAATAATCGAGCTAATATTTTTACACAACTTAAAACAAAATTCAAATATAGAACAGTTTACTTAGCTCTTCAAATTGGGGCACTGTTTATTTAAAAAAAAATATCAAACAATACGTTTTAGGCAAAATTTTCCTACTTTTTAACAAAGCTTAACATAAAAATAACCGATTAATATAGAAACAAATTAGATTTAAGAAGTAAATAATACCTTTGTCTTTCAATTTATTATAGTTTTAAGCACGTAATGTTTTACATTATTTCAGTTTCCAATAGAAAAATCTTTCTTGTACGAAAATGTTTTGATTCAGTCAAAAACTAGGGGTTAATATAAAGAAATCAACATTTACATGATTTAGCACCTATGTCATAAGGGTTTCCAAAATCTTCATACCAAATTGCACACAGTAAGGCTGACATAAAAGAAAATTGTTTACTTAGTTGTGGCATAACTGCCAGTAATTATTAATTAACTGTGTCAGTGATACACAATTTACAATAATTGTAAATTATTTTCAGATTTTTAGACAACATCTCTGCTGAATAGTTTAAATAGTGTAGCTGTATTTTACCAATTCGCCAAGAAATATGTAAGGATAAAGTAATGGAAAAAAAGGAAGAAAGCCAATAACAAAAAAAGACAAATATGTACTAATACTATAGGTCTTTTATGATATCACATTATACAGTGTGGTGCTAAAGTAAAGGACAAAATTCATAATTCTTTTATTGAATGTTTTTGAGCAAAACACTCGGACAGGTCATTTTTACTTTTTAATTTGCCACTTTATCACAAAAAAATTTGACTTATGACGTCATGTATTATTGCGCAATGACGTCATCATTAGTTTTTATAAATGACAACCCCATGTTTTTTTGGTGTTTTTTGTAGGCGGTCCAACTACTTAAATGATGGTGTAAAAAAATTGGTACTTTAGATAACAATTTTTTTGAGAAAATAACCCATTTATGTTGGCTACCTAAATTTACAAAAACCAATTTTTTACATTCAAATCTGACATGCAATTACTGTTTACACTTTTTTTACCGAAATTGTCAAAATGACAGTAAAAATTAGGATTCTGTGCTGAGACTTTTAATTTTAAAAACAACTACTTTATTTCGTGATTAAATTATTATCTGAAAATTAAACGATTAGTTTATAAACTAAAAATTTAGATTACCAATTTGAGCATTTCTTACTATTGTATGTGTAATAGTTGCACACCTTTCACCAGTGCAAGAATGTTTAATACAAAGAGTTAAATTAATTAAAAATTTTGTACTTCCTTATATAAAATTAATTTGTTAAATTACAGAATTAAATTATATTAAGTAGATAGCCATTAATCCCATAATTATCACTGTTTTATAAGTTTACGCTTCGTTAGTCCTTTGTCGACCTGACCTGACCTGACCTGACTGTAACATGCACCTTGATATAAGGTAAGATCGAAATGTAACTGAATTAGAGCAGGCTGTGCCGGCGTAACTGTAACGATGTATCTAATGGTAATACAGCTTGCTCAATTCAGTTACATTTCGATCTTAGATTATAATATACTGCCTATCAAGTTGCTACTGCGTATCAAGTGACTAGAAGCAAGCAGAATTTATTAAAAATCTATTTTTTTGAGGTATATACTCGATAGAATTGAAATAAGTGCATAAAAAAATTCTTTTAATATAAAAGTACTACAATTCTGCATTTACAATTTTTTATTTCAGTTCCATTAACAAATTAAAGTTTGTTTAAATTTAGTCAAATTTTACAGCACGGCACTGACATAAAAACGTGAAAACAAAATACAAGCTGCCACTCTCGACTATTGCAAAAACACTAATTTGCCGATTTTGTAATACTAATACGCTTACTGATAAAGTCAGTATTAGTGTTTTCTTTGCGGTGTCATGTCTGTACTTGGTACTGTTCTTTGTGTATAAAAAGATAAACTATTTTACAAATATTAAAAAAACCGAGATTTGTTTTGTGTGTGGAGAAGCTCAAGAGAATGCTCTACACGTGCGAGATAGATGCAACGATATCTGCTGCCCACCAATTACGCGATCGCGGTACCCTCAGCCTGCTTAGTGCAAAACAATGGCCACCTTTACACCAATCATGTCTTGTAACACTTTTTTAGAGTAAGGTAGGTCAGAAGTTACTCCAATAAGTATGAATTTCAAATTGTACTGATAACTCTTCGTACGTGCGCTGATAATTTAAATAAAAAAAGAAGAACAAAAATCAATCATTTGTATCAATTCTTGTTTACAAATACTATTGCTAAACCCAAAATTACTTATATTACAGTTAGATACAATTTAGTTAAAATAGACAAAAAAGAAAGAGAGCAAGCATAGACAGTTAAGACTCGAGCAATAAAAGAGTCAATATTTCCAAATAACAAATTATTTGTACTAATTGTGTTATAAACTTATAAACTTTGTTTATAAACAATCTTTTGGTTTTTGTCAAGGTTTTTGTGAAATTCGAATATTTGAATTTTTCGCGTTCTGGCAAAAGCATCTTAGATGACAAAAGCTGTTTAATTTCTTGCAAATTTCTGCAAAAAATCGTTAGGTTTTTTCTACAAATGTTCAGAAATAACCTCCAAAAGTTAGTGAGCGTTTGGAGTAGATATTGTTGACGAAATAAACATCTACACAAAATGGAAATTGTCGGCAATCCTCCATGTCGAAGGTGCAATAAAGATGATGACTGCATAGAACTTGCGCTCTGTCACTGTCCAGCGCTTTCATCTATCCGAAGATCCCAGTCAGGGTTGGGTAACTACACTTTGATACGTTTGCTACGAGTAGCAAGCTACGTAACAAACGTAGTTTGCTACCTCTTATGTTTGCTACGTTTGCTACTCGTTAACTATTAAAAACCGTTTTTGTGATAAAAATTCTAAAATTTTTATTAAACAACTTCAGTTTGTTAATAACAACAACTGAAGTGCACTGAACTATCTACAAACTACAACACAAAACTTTACAATACGGTTTTGATTTTTTGTTACTTAACAACCTGTAGTAAAATAGTATAATATGATCTGATAGTCGTACTGCACGTGAGGTTTTCGCGTCGTTTGAGCTTGCATTTTGAATTTTTGACGGTTTGCTGTGTTATTTATTGTATAAATGATATGTACTTTAACAGTAATGATTGCTAATAGCTCTAATGTCATAAGACAACCAATAAGGAAAGTTTGTTACATTTACTACTAAAATGTAACAAATAAATTTTTTCAGTCGGGTCAGGTCAGGTCAGGTTAGGTCAGGTTAGGTCAGGTTAGGTCAGGTTAGGTCAGGTCCCAGTAGTATACAAGTCTGTATACTCAGCTTTAGCAATACCGCACCAAGAAAGCTCCTCAATTTCATCGATATGATCGGCTGGCTTGAAAAGTAACCAGCACGGCGTAGGGAAGTTCCTCTAAAACCCTTTGTGTCCCAGCCTATCAAAAAATAAAAAAACTTGGATTTTTTTCTTTTGTTGCATTTCTGATTCAGTAAATAGCAAATTTAATTTTTTTAAAAATTTTTTGCAACTCTGTTTTTTAGAGATGCGGGAGTGCGGACTTCAAAAAAAATTCAAAGAAAGCTATCATTTTCCTCACTTTTATTGTAATGATCAAAATCAGTCTCTGATGAAAAATACAAGAGTAAGTAATTTAAAGATTTTTTAATTTATTAGAGCTTTCTATGATCTAAAATTTTTACAAAACACGTAAAACATATTGTAAAAAACTGTAAAGAAAGCTGCAGTCGATAAAGAACACCACTATCAATTTCGAATTTTTGCAAGAGGCGGGATTTTAAAGGGTTAAAAGAGGTGGTACATACAAAGGATCCACCGTAGGCGTAAGTAACAGAGAATCTAATCCAAAAGTCTTGTTGTAAAAACGTTATCGAATTATAATTTTAAAAACGTGCAGAAGAAAATAGGGTACAATTTTAAACTAAAATTATTAACAATAGATTAATAGTTATATTCTCAAAAAAATTAGAAAGTGAAAATTTCTCCATCCAAAATCAGTTTAAACTAATCATTGTTAAACCGAAATAATGCTGTATTTCCAATATAAAGTGTGGAATTTGATAATATCAAACTTTGCGCAGATTTTGAAAGAACTGTGCTTTCAGTACAGTTTCCGTCGTTGCTCAGGTACTAAGCTTTGTCACTGAAAAAGGTTAACTAATTCAAAAGTTTTTTCAAAAACTATTGATAGTTCTTTCATCTAGAAATGTTTGTTGTATTTGGTTGCCCTTATTTCAACTTTCCAAAATTGCATATATTAAAACCCGCGTAAACATGACAAAATTGCTTTTTTAAAAAACTAAAATGTCATACTCATCACGTAATTTTGATAATCAAAAAAAAATTAATACTAATTTTTTTGTTGTTTTAGTTATTTACAATCTTTTTATTCTAACTCTTGAAACACATTTAATTCAAATTTATTGAGAAAAAAGTTGTTATACAGTTAGTTAATATTGGTCATGCTGTTTAACCACAGTCAATTCAAGCTTTTATCTGTTTCAATAAACAATAAGCATACAATAATTTTCTCTATTATAACAATAAAGGTACATCAACTAATAGTAATATTACATTAGATGCTTATCTAATTTTACTGTTTGAGTAAATCATTGTAATGTAATTTACCTGGCTGCGTTGATATTATCTAGTTCGAATTGAATATTCGTGATCAAATAATCAAGCCATGAACATGATTCTTTCCAGATTAAAATATTACGGTCAGAATACAACGGTACATGGCTTAAAATATGTAGCAGATGAAAAGCGCCATCCCTTAATTAGGTAAATTTTTCATTGTTGTAACGCTGATTAAATAGGTGTGCAATTTAAAATAGATTGACCTGGATAGCAATTTTTATCTTGAGCTTTTATGGTATGATATTAGTCTTCAAAGCTTCGTATAAATCATACACAGAGAACGCCATCAGTTTCGTCACAGAAACCGCTTACTTAAACTGGAACACTTCTTTTCCAGCTGTCACACTTTGCGAAATTACCAGTTCAGAAGTGTCCTGGAACGGGTAAGCAAATCCGATTAATAATAGAAATAAAAACCATGATATTATAGTAATAAAGAGGAAGCCGAAGCCGTCCAGCAGTTTATTGCAGATTTAATATTTTTTACCGGCAGCTGCTATTCCTGTCACACCCCGTGTAGCATTTGTGAGGAATTGAACTTTGCTGAAATTGTTGAAAAAGTACAAATCCCAACTCGTGTTGTATTTCAACTCTAGTAATTATTTCTAGTTCCGAAAGAAATGTTCGCAGCTTTTATCAAAATGTAAATGGAACGAAACCCCTTTTGATTGCTGTGAGAAATTCCTGCCTCTGGAAACTGAATATGGAATATGCTATTCATTCAATTCTCTCCACACAAAGTTCAGCTGACGATTGAAATAAATCAGCTTGATTAATTAGATATTTTTCCAGAAAACCCCATCCAGATTTTTATTTCTACTCAAATCGAAAAACAGGTCCTGGAGCACTTTTTATTCAAACTATCGAGGATGTTCGGGTATTTGCTATTTGAAAAATTATTTCAAACGCCTAACTTTTTTAACAGTTATATTTCCACGCTCGAGAGGACGTTCCTTTTATAAATTCGGATCCCGACCAACGAAAGGACGTCATGCTGGGAGAAACTTACAATATTTCCTTAAATGTAGGTCATCATTAAAATACAGTTACGTTTATTCACTTGTGATTCTGCAGATAATAGAGATAGAAAATGACGACAACGTGAAACTTTTACCGGTCGAAAAACGCAAATGTCGATTCCCTCAAGAGAAACCAGATGATTTAATTGTTCATGATTATTATAGTTATTCTACTTGCGTTGTGCAATGCCATGCAGACGCCCATATCGATTTATGTAATTGCACTCACCATCTAATGCCTGTTTTAAGTCAGTATTAACAATAACTGGGCCGAATTCTTCTCCATCTATTAGCGCTGATGACATTCACTAAATGCAATAGTCAACTTCTCTAAATTTTGACAATTCTTTTCCATTATTTAAGTTTTCTATTAGTAGAAATATGACGATAAAGGTTAGAGAATTTGCACAAGAATGTTAAAAATAATAGATTAAACAAGCTCGAAAATTTTGAATTTTATCAATAGCAAATTTTTTACTGAATAATTACCAAGTCGATAATCGGATAAAAGGATATATTTACTCAGACACAGTGACAACTGTCGAAGGTAATGATTTTATACATTAACCCTCCGACTATCATTTAAACTATTCATTGAAGAGAATAAATTTACGAAAACACCTCGTTTGCCTTTCTAAAGTCTTCAAGCTTCACTCTCGCACTTTCGAGTTGGCGTCTATGAGAGATATACCTACCTAAATAATTTTTTGTGTTAATTCATAATCAGATAAACTTATTCAACTATTTTTTAGTAAAAATGTAAACAGAAAGTTTACAGAAGGATTGGTGAGTACCCACTGTGATTTTGAAGTTAACAAAAAAATTTTTTTTATAACTGCAGAATGTACACAAATAGGCTTTATCAAATCGAACCCAGCCTTAGCTGTTACAGAAACAGGACTTCAGAAAAGAACGGTTAAAAGAACCATTTACTTCAAACAAATCAAAAAACCCAAAAAATTTAGAAGAAATAGAAAAGGAGGCAAAAAGAATTCTTAACATTCCTGAAAAGTATCTCAGAAGTATCGACAAATAAAATAAAAGAGATCCTAAAAAATCTAAATGAGAAAAAAACCCCGGACTTGACAAAAACAAAATTTAAAAAACTTGTCCAAAAAAAGCAATAATCCATATTACAAAAATAGCAAATACCATCGTAAATCAAAAACATTCCAAGAAAAGTGGCAAAAGGCTTAAATATTTATGATCCCGAAACCAAGTTAACCCAAAAACTTTCCAAACAACTATAGACCAATAAGCGTTCTTTCAACACTCAGTAAGGTAATTGAAAAAGTAATCTTTACAAAATGATATGATATCATAGAAGATAAAGATATACTTCCTCAAACTCAATTTGGCTTTAGGAAAGAAGACGCTACAACCCACCAACTAATAAAAATTACCAAATAAATACTACAAGGATTCTAAAGAGGACAAAAAACCGACATGATATTACTCTATGTAGCGAAAACTTTTAATCGAGTATGACTAAGCGTATGGTCGGTACAATATTTATAAGGCGATTTTTCGGAGACCCTTTATTGTCATTAAGTCGTAAGAGAGTCGTAAAATTAAGTGACCAATATAATAGTCGTAAAATTAAGTGGCACGTGGACTTGATATAGTCGACCAGCTTTGTTTTCAAAGTAACAAAACATAAAATAACTAACTATTTTCCAACTGGGCAACTAATATCAACATTTCGTTACTAATTGATCACAGAAATGCAGCTGTGACCTTGGACAGGATTGGCTTTAAGTTTAAGCTTTAATGCACGTTTGCCGGTGACGGTGACTGTAATAGTTAAACGTAGTTTAATAATAAACGTTTATTAGTTAAACGTAATTTTTGTGTTTATTGGGTTTACTTTGGTGGTATCTAGTTGTAGTGTGTGCGTTTTAAACATTTTAAACCAGCAAATTCAAGACAAATCAAATATCCACCATAGTGCATAACAAATAGTACCTACGTAGTTATGTACCATAGTACATAGTACCATAGTACATAGTACCATAGTACATAACAACTTCATCAGGACCTCAACATCAACACATCTTCGAAAAAAAATTTAATACAGCTAAAAAAAATTATGAAATAGCGAAAGACCACCAAACGAAACAATACAGAAATCAGTAAATTATGACACAAATACGTTTAGCAGAATAAAAAAACCAAGACACGGCTTTTAAGAAAAAACAACACACTTAAACGAAAAAAAAATAAACAAAAATTAATTCAAGGAAACTGCAAGACGAAAAGATTCTTGGCAAAAGAGATAAAAAATCTCATCCAAGTAAAAAAGAAGAAAGTAGTATGGCATAGTACTTCAAAAAAAAAGGTGAAGCAGTTCAAGAATTTTATTGAAAGCAAGGACCACGTACCCAGGAAAAAGCTGATAGGCCTCAACAGTCAAAATAGCTTGGGCAGACAAAATAAAGAGTTTTCCAATAAAAGGTATTATTTTTATATTAAAAAAAAACACGCCATTTTTTGAGATAAATGATCGGATGTTTATTTTATTATGAAGAGAAAGGTATGCCGTTAATGATAGAAAACAACATCAGCCAAATGACCACCACGACCACGCCTACAGGACCTATCCTTTTCATGAAGTTTTCTATAACCGAATCGCAAAGTGGCTGCTCTATATCGTCGATAGCGTCACAAATTCCATCTTTGAGGTCTTAAATCGACGCTGGACTCCTGGTGTAGACCTTATCTTTGACATGGCCTCAAAGGAAAAAGTCGCTTCTATTTTTAAAAAAAAGGTGCTTCACGGCGACGCACAAATGTTCTCGCTCTACGAAGCGTCTCTGCCAAATTTTCGCCATATTTATAGTGGATTTTAATAATTTCAATGAGTTGTTGAAGCGTGAATCGTTCCATTTTTATTAGTGGTGTGCTTTTACTTCTCAAAAGTCAAAACATGACAACGGCAAAAACAAAATTTTCCGAAATACCGGGCTATTCAAAGTTACGCCTCTTATTGGAAAACCCTTTACTTTGATACCTTACCTTATCATCAAAATTGTCATGTTATTTTGTTAATAATGCATTTATTTTATGTTCACACGAGTTTCAAATACGAGTATATACAGCTGTTACAAAATTATTTAGCACAATTTAACCATAATAACCATAGACCAGTTGCATTACTTAAATTCAAGTTAGTAATCAAAATTATAAAATCTCTAAAAACTCTTTACCTAAATACATCTCAAATACTCAAAAGTTCTACTATAGATTAGACGTGCAGACATGAGTAATCCTCGAGAATATAAAATTTTTTAAAACGTTACTTTCTTTATAAAGCACTACAAATTTTGTTAATTCTCTTAAATACAGGTTTTAGCGAATATTAAGATGTTTTCAAAAATTTTGTACATTGACTAGTGATTCTGAAAAAATAAGCTTTAGGTTTGTTTTAACAACAGTTCACTACAGTTTACAATTTTAAGTTAAAATTCACTTATCTCACTTATCTTCTTCGCATGACTTATTTTCTATCGATGTACTTTATTTTGAATCATTTTATTCGTGAATCAACACGAATAAAATGATTAAATGAAAATTGCTATCCAATTTTCTTTAAATTTATTCACTTATCAGAAGTCCCTAATTCCTAATTATTAAAAAACATAGCTAAAATTTAGAGATATTTAATAGTGATTTGTTTAGTTGTTATTATCGCTGATAGAAAAGAAAGGTTTTGCCACAACAAAAATATTTTGATTTTTTATTCAGTTTAGATTGCTTTAAATCCAGATTTTATTATTCTTAATTACTAATTCTTATAGTCAACTATAGTCTTTATAATATAATGTCTTTAATTAAACCACAAGTTTTTTCTAGATAAGGAAAAATACTGCGATATTGAAGGCTTGAAGTGTTTAACCGACAACTTTGGTAATAAGTAAATTATGAAGGTAAACGCTCCAACATTTCACGTTTTAGAGACAGTAAATAGACTTCATGCTAAAGGATTTGACAAGCCGGGATTAGTTTGTGATTGCCTGCCGTCTTGCATTGAACCCGAATATAAAGTTGTGGCAGATACAAAAGGGTAAAAAGAAAATACACTATAAAATCTTGCTCTTTATTACTACTTTACAGAGTTAAAAGTTCCCATGGTGAGATTTTTATTAACCTACAGTCATTGCCGACATCGCGTTTTAAACGTATCGTCGTAAGAACGACGATGGACTTGGTTGGTAAGTAACTATTTCTACTTGTACTACACAATTTGTGAAGTATCTATTGGGGGTACAGCAGGACTCTTCATTGGAGCGTCGATTTTAAGCATCGTTGAAACGTTCTACCTACTCTGTCTAAGACGAAACATTAAATAAGTTCTAAATTATCTAAAATTTCGCGTTTTAGAATTTCATTCATTACAGGTAAATTATCCAAAGGCACCTAAAACAATTCATTTACAATACTTACAGAAATCGCATCAAATTAGCATTTTTATAAATTTTTTTGCCTTTGTTTTTAATGTCACATAAAGTTTAAGAATCAAAAATGTCAAAAAAATCCGGTTAACTTTTTCCGAATTCATTATTAATTAAGAAAACAGCTGTTAATATCTCTAGAAATATTTAACAAAACTACATAGAAATGACTACTCTGAACTTTTCAAGGCCACTAATTATGATTTTTTGTCAAACATTAAGAATTCGAAAAGCGATTAATAGTGCCCTCTAAAAAATAATTAAAGATATCGAAACATCTTTGAGGGACATCTTTGGTAGTACATTGAATATTAAAAAAATCGAAATGACAGACCTAATATGGCTCTCTAGAAAGATAGAATAAACAGAAATGACATTTATGCAAAACAAAAACACCTCAAAAATCACATTGCGGCACAAATATTAATTGAAAAAAAAATAACGTCAATTTCAGCGTCAAAGAAATGTTATGATAATACCTAATATTTTTACATTAGTTATAACATCGTTATCAGTAATGTGAAAGACACCAAAGTGTATAGGTTGATAATATTCTGTCTAAAATTGTCTAAAATAATAACATCTTTATAGTCGCTAGTCGGCCTTAAGTTTATCTTTTTTTTTAATATTTTACTACAAGGTTGTTATGAATAATCTCTTAACATGTGTAAACATAGATCTAACAATAATACTGGATCGAGCCTCGCCTATACGTTGCCGAAGCGAGCTGCGGTGACAACATAGTATAAGAGAGGGAGAGAGAGAAAGAGAGAGAAAAAGTGAAATACACAGATTAAATGTGTGTGAGAGAGCAAATCACTTGCTGCCAGGCAAGAACGTTAAATTTTTGAAAATACAGGAATAATAAAGCAAGAAAATAAATTTTTATTTTAATTCAGCTAACATATGAGCGCCAGGCTTTTATTGTGCATGCATACAACACTCATACTTTACAAATTAATATTTAATTTATCTTAAAAAAAATTGTTTAAAACACAAAATTGTTTAAAAATATGCAAATTTTAGCAATTTTAACACTTGTTTAAATGCAAATACTACCTTTAGCACGGTAAATACACCACTTTTAATGTTTTGCCTACCAATATGTTGTCACCATACTTTTTTGCCTACCCCCTCTCCAGTCTTATTATTACCTCAATGTGTGTAAGTATAAAATTTCATGCAATTTTGTCAAGTATTTTTCGCGCTAATAATTCTCCAAATACATAAATTATTCTTTGAAACAGTTGTTATGTTATTATTAGCCAGATGGTTTAAGTTTCGGTTTTAAAAAAAGTCGGTCTAACTAGCAAAATGTTTGCAATTTTACGTTTTCAGGAGCTAATTTGATGCGACTAAAAAATAAGTAAATGTGGCTTCTTACGCTATGTCCAGACCTAAGAACTGCATAAAATACTAAATTGTCGACCTTTTTTGAATATCCTTCTACTATATTATTTATTGTAAAAGCACTCTGGGTTTGCTTCAACCACCTCTCTTTCCCTTTCCAATTCAAGTCATCCATCCATGTTATTGTTCCTAATTTTAATAATATAATTAATTTGTTGATAGATTAATTAAATTCTGACAAGGTAGTCATTTTTTAAAATTTTGAAATATAATTAATATTCAATCAACTTTTAGGAAAAACAGCCTACAGCGGTTTTACTTTGAAACTTTAAAATGTTCTCCCAGTTTGAGTAATTTTCGGTAATGCTGCTATAAACAATTTTTGTTGCTAAATAACTGATTTGTTGATTGAATAAAAATGAATTTGAAATACCCGCCGTGTTCACTATGAAATCAAGAATTCCGCTGTATACAATAATTTTTATGTTGGTTGTATTAAGAATCGTCTCAACTAAAAACAACACCAAGTAAAAGCTTTCTTTTAATTATTTTCACCACACTTTTATCAGTTACACTTTTTAATAAATCTCCTTTCAGCGAACTGTACACTTCTGAAGAGTAATCCCAATAAACATTTTCCGTTATGTTTAGTTCACTCTTCACTCGATTATTCATTACATCTTCTAGCATTTTCATAACTCTCAAAAAACCTTAAACAAAACTAGTTTTTACCTTTTAAAAAATTAATATTCTACATACTGGGCGCTGAAGAACAGTTAATGTTATCAAGAATATTGTGAAGATCTACATTCAAAAGATTATCATAATACAACTGCGTGATGATGGTGTTTTCAATATCCGCAGCCTTTTTGTATTCCTTTTTGTTAAATAAAAGTTGAATTTGTTTAGCCAATTCATCAATTCGTGTGAAACCCCGCTTATCGACTAATCCCTTTTCAAGCAGAAAATTCAATTATAAAGAATATCAAATAAATTACAAGACTTACTGGATTACCTTAAAAAAACACGAATTTTGGACGATTATTAAAAGTAACTTACCAAATGTAAAGCCATCGGAGCGTAATTATTTATGTAAGTCAACGGAGATATGTAGGCATCACCCAAAGCAAGAGCTTTCAAGTTACATAATATTTCACTTTCTTTCTGTTTATAAAAAAATTAGAAAAGTTGGAAACTACCACAGTAAAAACAATTTTGTTAATTTCACTTCTTTTTGACAAAAATTTTGTAGTTAAATGTATGTAGTTATTTTAACAATTAATAATTAAATTAATATCTAATATTGCCCTGTTAAAAATAGAAGTCGTATCTGCATTTCATCAAATTTATGTTTTCATATCTATTAAAGTTCTAAATTCTGCTTATACAAGTAAATTAAAATAATGCTCTGGCTAATTAGATTCTGCTTTGTAACCTTTTAATAACTAATATCCAATTTTCAATACAATACTCAAATTTGATTGTATAATAAATTTGACTAGATGAAGAAAGATAAAGAATCATTTTCCTAAAATAATAGTTTGTTCACGAGCTGCGTTAGTAGCGAATGAGACAATCTCATAAACGAAAATGCCAAAAAGTTCTTGTCATGTAGTAAATACTCTTTTTCTTAAGATATTAGTAGACTAAAATCTTCGGTATCCATTATCATAGTTGCAATTTATCAAACTGTCAGTGGCATGTTACAACAATTTTATTTAGATTTTTACCCGTTTCCTTAGAAACACGCATTTTCATGTCTAGTTAAAAAAAGCTGTACTATCACATACGATTAGAGAATAACTAAAAAATAAAATGGGGCATCATTTTTAAAAACAAAAAATTTTCAAATAATTTTAAAGAAAAAGATCTAATATTTTGCCAAACAACAATCAAAAATTCCTTTTTCTATACATAGTTATCAAATGTATCTTTTTTAAATAAAAGCATTTTTTTCTTGAAATTAGAAGATCTATTAGACATTTTCTTGCTCTTTTATACAGACTGTTATGGAAGTGTATGCAAAAAATTTAACCATAGATAGAACTCACAAAAATAAACAAAATATTTATTTAGCATTTTTGTCAAAAACGCACCCTTACCGAGTTAAAATTAAAAGTAAGTAGACCACGAAAAACCATACCCGCCTATGTGTTAACGCAGCGATCAAAACACACCAGAAAAAATTCAAGACAAAAAGCTTACCAAAGAAAAGTGTAAACACAGCTGATTTTAGGTAGGTTAATAGGACAAAATAAGACTTGCCTGATAAATTAATCACAAATTCACAATAAATGTTCAAAATGTCGTCCTTCGTTGTTAATACATGCTTGCAACCGGCGCCGCGGCCTGGGACCTACAAACATTCCTGGATTTGCGCGAACTTTTTCTGCAATTTGCATTACACGATTAGTGAATTCTAGGAGAGGCATAAACTAATTGTTTCACAAAAAAATCACTTAGGTTTACGGCCATAAAAATGGGTCCATAACGACCCATCCACTTATTTTTAAAATGATTGTTTTAATTGATTGATAACACAAATGATTGTTTTTGTTGTAACACAGCACTTCACATTAGTAAACTTCACCCTCGACTTTACCATTGTTATAAATTTATTGTCACACTATCGCAATTTATTAGCGAAAAACTGTTCACAACTAAACAATGCGAAATGAGGTTACGCCGGTAGCCAGTATCAGTGTTTTTTTCTTAAAAAAACGCTCAGGTTTTTATAAGATTAAAATTTTTATCGCTTCGCTTGAACTTGAAAATGCCATCACGAGTGCAGTGTTAAATTAGGGGTTACAAAAATGTAAAATTAAATTTTTGATATTACAAACAAAATTTGTGAAATCTACATCTTCACAACAAATTAAAACACCTGTTAAAATTTTTGCAATACCTTCCATAACACCCTGTATAGTACAAGTATGGTCTATGTATGTATTAAACTATTCAAGATTATCTCAATAAAGTGTTCAAAACAAGAAAATTATCTTTTTTTTAATCAGTTAAAATGTTTGCGCACAAATATCAAACTTAGTAAATAACTACTCTGCCGTTTTAAGCGAAAAGGATCTATCTGCAACTTTAATTAAAATTTACTTTACATTAAATTTGATTACAAAACACTTGATTGAATGTAACTAACTATTAAAAAAAAAAAATTTTGCAATTCTTCAAGATTTGTAGAAAATAAAGTATGCCGTATCTACAAATTCACTTCTCATGTTACGCGTAAAAACGAATCTACAAATTATTACAAAATTAATATGTAGAATGTAGATATGTTTATTCTTAAATTTTTTTTTAAGTCGATTGCCCAATGACTTATTTTTTAGAGATAATTTTTTTTTATTTAACAATTATGCAACAGTTTCAAGCAAAAATTAAAATCAAATGTAATTAATCATTATTCTTAAATTAACAAAAAGCGAAAGGAAAGAAAATAGTTTACAGAAAAAAAAGAAATAAACATTTTCTAAAAGGCACCTGCTGTTAAAATTGCAAACAAAAATGTAGTGATAATATAAACAAAGAAAAACAATTTTTAATTAATAAAGATTTTTGCTAATGACAAATTTAGAACAAAAATTTTTTTATTCTTAATAACGTTTCATCATATATTGTCAAAAAAAACTGGTGAAATATCTCGAAGGCAATATAATACAGACTATAATTAAATACAGACTGATTTCGGACGCAGGAACTAAAATTAAAGTTTGCAAAAAAATTTTTCTGAAGACATTGGGCTATAATATAAATAATGATAGGGTTTTCTTGATGAACAATTGTACATCTCAAAACAAAAATTGGTCTTTATATTCTTTTATGGTCTATCTGATTAATTCAGCCGAAACAAATTTATTGGCCTTGGACATAAAATATTATGAACACGGTGATACTTTCACGTCTGCAGATGCATTTCACCATCAAGTGGAAACGTAATTAAGAAAGATGAAGAATGTTTACGATTTTTCGGATTTTGTGCAATGTGTGCGCAAAACATCAAAAGGAACCAAGACAATTGAAATTGAATTAAAAGGGGTGTTGAGTTTGAGTCGTTTAGCAGTGACCTAATATTGTTTCTCAACATAAAATAAATAAAGCCACGCCTAGACCAATTCTAAATAAAATTTGTCAAGTACGATTGGAACGGGACAAAAAAAATTTGTTTTATAAAGAATCGTTTCAACAAGAATTTAAAGAAGTAAATTTTTTGCAAGCAAAATTTGCAAAAATGAGAATCAAAGTGCCGTCTCCAACGCCCAAGAATTTACCACGTGGCGTTGAATTAAGAAGAAAAGAAACTCTGCTGAAACAAATTCATTTAATTTTACCAAAAAACAGAATGATATTTTGGGAATCTCTGCCTGTTTGTCCCGACACTTTTCTCACTTGGACGATTAAATAAATTTTTGGCTTAATTAGTAAGAAAATAAAACTGTTTGTAGATACGTCTTTTTTGTTTACCAATTTTTAGTTTTGCAATAATAAATAAAGACGTAACTGAAATATCTCGTCTTATCAAAGTAATTACTGATAATATTTTTACAGCATTTCTGTAACTTTTTTGTTACTACATATTTACATATAAAGTTATTAGAAATTTACAAAATCAATGGGTGGCATAAAATGATTACTAAACGTTGATTTATCTCAGTTTTACATAGTATGCAGATAGGTCCTTTTTGCTTAACACGGCAGTACTGCACTGTGTTACGTTTAATATATAAAAAATTTAAAAACATAATCTTTATATTTTGTACGTTATCTTGACCCAAAGTTCACACCGAGAACACCGATTTTTGAAGAGGGCCACCTTAATATACACGTTTTCATTTGTTTCAATTTGATGTTTAAAATTTATGTGGGCACGAACATGTTAATGTTACAAAAACTTGTTGAATATAAGTGAAAATATAAAAAATATTTTAGAGATTTTACAATGTTTTACAGTTAAATTACCAGCATAAAATTGTTAAATTAGCTAAAAGAATTGTTTAAAATAACACAGCAATTTGTTAAATTAACAAAAATACACCCAAAATTTTTATTTATTATAATTTCTTACTTTTACTTGCTTTAATTAGTTAGATAATCACTTTCAATATTAATTAATGAATTAATTTAACAACATTGCATTGGTTATATTTAACTAAAAATTTTTTTTGAATTTCACTAAGAATTAATGTAAGAACTCCAAATTGTAGTAAAATTACCAAAACCGTTTTTACTGTATAAAATATCACAAACCTCGATCATGTAGTAAACAAAATCCGTTGCCATTTTTCCTCCATACGACTCTCCAAAAACATAAACTGACACATTTTTAAATTCTGGATGTCTATCTTCGAGAAAAATTTTCAAAAAATTGTACAAGTCCTTTCCAATTTCGTGTCCGTTACTTGGGAGTTTAGTTTCATTATTTGAAACGTAACTAAATCCAACTCCAACGGGATTGTCAATGAACAAAACGTTAAAATTCTCAATAAATGACCCATTCCGTAATTGAAACTTCGTGTCTAGAGGTCCTATTTCAAGCAAGTTTCCATAACCACTTGATGGCATTCCTGGCCCACCTAGGAAAACCTATATTTAATAGCCTGTTAATTGTAGCACTTGAATGGCTTCACCTTGCAGCCAAATGATTAATGGTCTGTCAGTATAATTGGAAGCATTATTATACGTGGTGTAGTACAACCACCAAAACATATGGGCATTTGGACGTACAGTAATATAACCCCAGTCTTGGTCAAATCCCCCAATACCCTTTCGGCCTGTCACCACAACAATTTAATTGGCGTTAATTGAAAATGTTATCTTTGTCACCTGTGGACACAATAAATAGAACAGTCAGAAGAAGAATAATACACAGACGAGACATTTTTACTGGACTATTTAGAGATGAGTGGGTAGTAATTAAAAAGGAAGTTCGTGGTCGCTAGTAGAGTTAATTAAACACATTTATCTCAATTTGTCTATCTTAAATCTAACATTTTTTATTTAATACAAACCTGGAGTTTAAAATTTATTTATTTATTTTTGCGATGTTATAACTAATTAAATTACAACAATAAATTATTATCTAGATATTTATGTTCATGCTTGAAATAAATAAATAAAAAAATAAGTCATATTTACTAACTATGATTTTAAAAAACATCTACATACTGTTTCATGAGTAATAATAAGCCTGCGAAGCTAAAACTACAACCAGCAATACAATTTCAGAGTTAACGTAGATGATATTGATTTCAAATTTTATTTGTCAAATCTGTCACCGATAAAAAAAATTATTCAAACGATAAAAAAACCGACGTGATGATGATATATGGGAAAAAATGCCTCTGCCGCGATGAGTTTTCCGGGTAGAGAAAAACTGTTGCTAACACCATATTTGAACGACTTGAAACTACCTTAAGAAAAAATTGGCCACCTTTAAAAAAGCCAAGAGCAAGAACAGCTACAGGTCCTGTTCACATGTAAGCCAAAGAATAATCTTACAAGCAAGTGGCATTAGTTTGTCTTCAGTTAACTGAATAATTAAATAATTTTTTATTTAATGTATTTATAAACTTATTTTCGTAAGCATTATAACACAAAACCTAATATTAAAAATTCCCTACAACTCAACATACTGGAGATTTTCTATCTACCCTGCCTCATAGGTCATGGAGTAGCACTAAAACCTTAATGCGGTAGAATTTAAAAGAAAATGTTCCGTAATTTCCACAAGCACGTGTTGAAAAGCTCTTTTATTGCTAAACTTCTTTAAGAAAAAAAATCTGCCGCAAGTGTTTTTTAAGAAAATAAATATTTTTCCAAAGTAAGTATAGAATGTTATAGAATAACCTAGCGGTTTAGCCATACTGAACAACGAAATTTATTTATTTAAAGTAGACTGTAGAAAGCAGAAAACAATAAATTTTAAGAGATGGGTTATAGTCTAAATAATAATAAAAGTGTAAAACATTTGAAAACAAAATGTAATTCAACCAAGTACTAAATAAGAAAAACATAAAAGGGAAATTTAGATTATTTATCTGATTACCTTATCTGTAGCTAACATTTAAAACAAAATCCATTTTATTTACGATTTACTAACTTACTAACTATTAGAAAAAACTTTCTAATTTGCTAAAATTAGTTAAGTTAACTTACTAACTATTAGAAAAAACTAGGGCTGGGAAAAATATCGATACTTACAGAAAGTATCGATACCTGCTCAGGTATCGTACACCGATACCGACTGCAATCAGGTATCGAAGTATCGATACTTCCGATACCTCGATATCTCCGATACTTCGATACCTCCGATACCTTGATAAAAAGTGGCTATAAATGAATATCCTATTCAGAGTGCTTTGGATGTTGGAAACACAAGCTATTTTGATGAAAACAAACAAATTCACAAGCTATTTGATGCGATATTTATTTATCGCCACCCGATACTTCCGATACCTCGATACTTCCGATACCTCCGATACCTCGACACCTCCGATACCTCGATATTTCGCGATACCTCGATACCGCGATACCTCCGATACCTCGTTAAGTTAATTCAAATCAAATAATTATAACTTATAAATGACAAATTCTGTTGGTTAAATTACAACTAATAAGCTAGAAAAAATAACTACTGCAACTTAAATCATAAATTAATCTAAAATCTGTACATATACCTAAATAACAGTTCGTTGTTTGTACATATAAATAAGAGTTCGCTCAAAACTCTTTATGAGGAACGAATGGCAAGTTTATTATTTAACTGAGGTTCTCAGCTTTTAATAACTTAATATTTTATTAATTAGAAATATTTTCAAAGTCTAATTAAGTCTAATAAATTGCTTTTCGATTATTACACAAAATTTTTAATATAACATTTAACACACCTCAAACCTAATGTACTCTTCCAGAGGAGGTGGAGCATTCAAACAAATAAAAAACCGCTCTTCTTATGTTCACCAAAGTAATAAAAATTCCGCGGCTTAATAGTATAGGCAATTCAAAGATTCATAAACTTTTTTCACTCTCCCATAAGTTTTTATATCACCTTTTCTTTGAAATCACTTTTACATCCTCTCTCCATGTTGACAAAACAAAGTTATTATCTCCAGCGATACTTTGTTTACGACACCAATCTTTGCGCCGCTCCTCATTTAGCAACAAAGTATTGGTTACTTTGTTAAACTCATAACTGGTGACGTGATGGAGTCCACCAAACTTCTAAAAGTGTGCCAGCACTATATTATTTCTTCTCATGTACCTTCATCTTAGGCCTGATACCAAACCAGATTAGACCAAACTACAAGTATCTAATAGAAAATCTGGAAACTGATTCCAGAAGCAAAGAAGAAGTGCAAATATCAATTTAGTTTGCCAATGCCACAAATTGTTATTTAAGGCAGTTCGGTATCCATCAAGACGCGACCAAAAATTAATCGCGTATTTTTTTAAAACAATGAGAAAACTAATCTAGTAGTGTTCATAGAATGTTAGAAAAATAAAAAATAATAATAAAGAAAAATTGCTAAATTTTTTATGGTAAATATTGCTTCAGTATTACACACCCAGATCCCAGATCTGTAATTTATTTACCAAAAAAATCCGTTTTTGGTATTGTAAATTAGACAATTTTCCTCATGTCTTACCTAGTGGCTTTTTGTTATCAACATGTAATTTTTAATAAAAAAAAGCATTGAACTCGGTACTGATTTTACTGCAGCTTCAAAGCCTTGTTTTAAATAAAAAATAAAAGTCGATAACAAAAAGCATTTTGGTATCTTTATTTCATTAATATTTGCACCAAGTCACTGTTATCAATTTTTTTAGACACAAGAAGAGATTGCGTTACAGACGAACCTAGGCAAAATTGCCAACATAACTTGCAAAATATGTTGTGTTCGGCTCCGGCTTTGTGATGATACGTTTCGGTGGTATCTCAGTGACCCTAAGTGATACGGTTTTTTTCAGTACATACTCACGTAGACGACGTCGCAACTCTTCAGACGTTAAACCAAACCTTTTTAAGTCAGACACTAATTCATGTCTCTGGTTTCGGTATCGGAGTCTATGTCATCGTCGGTAAACACCATCTTCTTGGCTGGCTTCTTCTAGTTGCTCTTTCGTCCTCTGTTTCAATAAAGCCTTTTTTCTTCGGTCCCTGCTCGGGCGCCAAATTTGTAACAGTGTTTTCTTTGAGGAAGTCCTGGGTGACGTACACAGAGAGAGAGAAAGACGTAGCTATAATAGGCATTTATTAAATATAAAGCTATGTACAAAAATAAAATAAAATGATATATATTGTCGCGAAGCAGTATTTTGCAATGCAATTGCTGTAAGTACGCTATTCAGCATTTAGGCAATTGTATTACAAATACAAAAGTACACACAAGAAGAGGACAAGTTATTAAATAGACCCTACAGCATCGAGATTAAGTCAGTGTTCGTGGGGTACGGAGGTACCCCTTACTCAAGAAAAAAGGGTCCTGTCCTTGGGTGTTACAGCGTGGTGTGTACCAGTTTGTGTGGCCCTTAGAATTTATCTATTTGTGTACTGATATTTAATGTAAGTATAATCCTTTGTTTATTGTTATTATGTTTTGTTACCAAACCAGAGTACTTTTATTTACGCCACTGAGCTACAACCTCCCAATCACGCAGGACGTAACATTATTAATAACGACTAAATCCTGTCCCGATGAAACGGTGACACTACTGAAGTCGACACTCCGGCCCGGCCGTCTTCGGCAGGTCGTCCACCACATATCGGTCTCTAAGTGTCTCGCGGGTTAATGCGTCGCGAGCACCCGTCGAGGAGAGGTGGTAGGATACCCACAAGTTAATGCAGCGTGGGTAGCGGTTTCAGGAAAGAGGAAGCCCCTGGGTTGATGATCAGTGGGTGACGAGGTCTAGGGGAAATGACTTACGCGGTGAATGCGCCTATAAGTGAGATTCTTGTGGTGGAAAGTGCAATATATACGTACGACTATAGGCGAGAGAAACGAGAGAACAAGAGTATGGCGTTGGTGGTAGCCTTATCTTGTAATTCGGAATCACTTCGTTACAACATAAACACAAAATTATAGCATTCAGACGGACACAGTGATTTGCTGAATACATTTTTGTAAAAATGTATGTTTAAATCAGGTTAAAACATTAAAAAAATAAAAATTGAATTCTTAAAACTTTATTGAAAAGCTGAAAAACAAAACAAATACAAATATACAAATAATACAACAAAAAAATATACAAAAAATCGTTTACCATATCCACACTAACTGGAATTTATTTTTTTTACATATACGGTTCCAAAGTTACATTATGACATCTCTATATTGTTTTAAAATTTTTAATATCATAGTGTATAATTTGTTACAATTAATTATAAAACTTTGTTTAAAAATTCATAAAAATGCCACTATAAGCTTATAGAATAATAAAATTAGATAAACTATGCAGTCTTTAAAGAAAATACTAATATACAAAATTAATTTATATGGAGGGAGGGGTACTGTTTGAATCTTTCGACGCACTTTGAAAGCATCATTGTAATGCATGATTATGTAATACTGTGTGCAATGAAAGCCCTCTAAAGGCTTTTAAAATGCATCGTGATATAAACCAGCCAAACTATTTGTAATAATAAATCCTCAAGCGAGATTTTCATAAACAAATTCTCTCCTCTTATCACACTAAAAACTGAAAAATCATATTTTAAATATGAAATTTTATAAAAATATATTTCGTTTTGAGCCAAGTCACCTCAAAAAATTTCTTTTCCCGATGCAGCGACTCCAATTAACCTAATTTGAGCTCAAAAAGTACCAAACGAAAACCACCAATCACAATCAATGACTATGCTTATGAAAACCTGGCAAGCTACCTTAATCAAACTAACTGTCAATTTGATTTGTACTTAAATTAGAAGACGTGGCTGCTGATTGGACATAATTAGTATAAACCGGTACAACCGTACACGTGACAGCAACAGGAGAACTCGGCAAATTAGGATATGTACTCGGCGCATCATTTTTCGGTGATTCCTGTTTTCCTTCACTTTCCACTTCGCTCGTCTCCGACTCGGGAATCGGGTCACCCACTTTGAACAAATGCCTATTAAACTGCGGATACCGGATTCGAATCGTATCCACAACATCCAGCAGGTTCTTTGAATCCATCGCCAGGACATGGGCAGCACCCAACATCCCCCTGAAACAAAACTCCGTCAGAACTCGCCCAACAAAGCCGAGTATTGTTTACTTTCTATATTCGTTATCTAACGTCGTCTGGCTGTAATTCTGTGCCAGTTTCATCGCATTCACTAACTCGGTCATATCTTTAGACAGGACTTTATGGGCCATTTCAACTTCTCGTTGAGCTGACGTTGGGAAAAAATTGACGATCTCGTCAACGCTAGCTAACAGACCACGTAATTCTAGACCTACTCGTCGCACTAAATCGAGATACTGGTCGGCGTGAGATTGTTGTACTCCTTGGGAGAGAGCCATCACTGCTTTAACTACTTGTGTTGTACAGTCATATACCCTATCATTGGAGCGGTCCAAGTCGGCGGTGGGCGTAGGGGCCATCTGAATCAATAGTACACTGTTAATTAAAAATCGACTTTTTATGATGCTATGGAATTGCTAACCAATTTCCTACAAAATCATTTGTTATCGATAATAAAACGATGAATTTTTTATTTTATTTTGTTAAAATAGTAATTTACCTAACTTATTCGAGAAGATTAATTTCCCGCATAAGCACTTTGTTTGCAGCACGAGCGAAAAGAGTGCTGCCTTAATGCGAATTTCAATTGACTTTTAAAAGTGTTAACTTGATGACCCTTTTACGAACTACAAAAAAAAAACTTCATCAACCGAGTGAAGCATTAAGAACAGCTTTTGCAATCTAGAGCTATCTAGACTCAGTTTGCAGAAAACAGAAAAAAAATTAAACAACCTTCTTGTTTTAGAATTCCATAGCACCTTACAAATTGTCGTTTAATAAACATACGGTTTGAGCTTTATTTAAGCTTGTGCTTCACCCTCGATCTGATACCTACCTTGGGTTTTCCAGCATCCCCGTTTTCTGGTGTCTGACTCCCCTCAGTTTTTCCAGTAATGGTCATAGTAATGGAACCGGAAGGAGAATGACCTTTACTACTACACTGTGAACCTGTACTACTTTGTAGACCATTTCCACTAAATGACATATTGGCTAAACTACTAGATAACTGTTGACTTGCAGCACTTGTATAATTTGGACTAGTCGGAAGAGAATTTAGCGACTGAGAGTTACTATGAAGTGTATCGATTTCAGTTGAAGGTGTTGCCATACTTAACCGTTTTTTCTACAATTAAATTGTTATTAAGGTCATTAAAATTTCTTGTTAAAATTACTAAATTAGTCTCAGATTCAGCCAACCATAGTGAATCTTCTTCAGATTCTTTTTGTTGTTGGCGTAATCTTTCTTCTAATACTTTATGATTAAAATTTGATTGATTTGGAAGTCGAGATTTTTCTAAAAGAAGGTCGCCGTAAAGAGATTGTTGAGGAGAAGAACCAGCCTAAAATCACAAAATGTTGAAGCAAAATCATTAAATTTAAAAAGAAAAAAATTAAAAAGGTGCAACATGCTATTCTAACGAGTGTTCAAATAAAAAACTGGGCTGACATTTTAGTAATGTATATATCATTTTTACATATACCGGGTGTAAACAAAATTGGACCCATTCCTTTTCTTAATAGAAAAACGAAACTTTGAAAACTTATTATGTTGAAAAATCTCCATTAATTGAGTCAGAGGTCAACAAAAAAATTGAAAAATATACATAATATCCTAACTCCAAGAAACTTAATCATAATATGCATAATGTTCTACTTAAAAATCCAAAGTTATGAGCATTTCCGGTAAAACCAGAAGTGATAGAATGTTGATTTCTGACTCAATTAATGGAGATTTTCTAACATAATAAGTTTCGTTTTTTTATTTATAAAAATACTATTAAAAAAAGGAGTAAGCCTAATTTCATTCACACCCTTTACACCCGGAATACATTTGTTTTTTTTTTCTATGCAAATTACAAAAATCGTTCTAAAACCTTTTCAAGTTTTGTTTAGTTTAAGCAAGAGTCCCTTAAACATTTTTTGCGATTTTCCTGAAACTGCGCCACAGTTTTGCCACATATCACGTGATGTAGCTATGCCTCAAACTTCTTTGTTTCACTCAATATAAAACTATTTTTTTTTTGTATGTTAACAATACAATTTTCTAATCTTTCTCTGAACCCAGTTTTTATTTACACACCCAGTACTTACGTCAAAACTAAAAAAAAAACAACCGTGCATCATTATTTACACATGCAAAACCATGCGTTATCACAATGACTAAAAAACATCAAAACTATATCTAAATACGAATTTAAAAAACACACATCATTCGAAATCAAGCCATGCTTGACTCGAACCTGTTTTTGTTCTTGTAACTTGCTATCAACTGCCTTTTGTATGAAGAACGGCTGTTTATGGGCGCAACTTTTAACATCAGCCCCCCCAAAATCATATATACATTCTTCAAACTGTTGCATCTCTTTAGACTTATCAGAAAATTGATACACCACAGGTTCGGGATGATAACTAGGAATAGAATCAGGATCATAGACAACTCCCTGCGCCTGTTTATTACGCTCCAGAGAGCCCATTTTGGGCGAAAACGTCGCCGTGTGACTATTGGTACGTTCCAAAGAACCCATTTTGGGAGAATTACTTTTAGATTTTCGTTCAAGTGACCCTAATTTCGGACTAAACATTCCCGATTTATCTAAACTACTGTGGGAACTGTTAATCAAATGCGCATTGCGCTCGAGTGAATTCATATTCGAGGATACATTTTCTCCCCCGTCGCTTATTTTACGTTCGAGAGAACCCATTTTAGGGGTTGTACTTCCGGTACTTGTCCGAGATGGTGTTCTTTCGAGCGTACCTAATTTTTTTATGTAGGTCGGGTCAGGGAGTGTGTCAGGAACTTCAGGATCCAGCTTTTTCAGATTTTGAATGGGAATCGGACAAGTTTTTAGGACCGGTTCAGGGATGTCTTCTTTCTTTTCGAAATCTACGGCTACTGTGTTAAATACCGAAGCTGGTGTGGTGTATGCTGCTGGACTTAAGCCACGAGTTTCGTTCTCTTTCATCAAGTGGGCTAAGACTTCCGGGTTTTGGGCCACTATGTAAGTTTGAGGTGCTGCTGAACCCTCGAGGCATACCATAGAAGAAGAATCAACAGCTGAAAATAAAAAAAGTCTCGAAATTAATTTCTCAAAATGTTAGAATTATTTTTTCTATATACTAGCCACGACTGTTTAAAAAGTAGTAACCGGAAAACAATGTTTATATCAATTTTTTTATATTGCGCTGTTTATTTTATAATTAATAACCTGAGATCAAAATGTAACTGAATCAGAGCAAGCCGTGGAAGTGAGTATTTATTAACATTAGACACATAATTACAGTTATGTTGACACAGTCTGCTCTGATTTAGTTACATTTCGATCTCACCTTATAAAATAAACAGTCATAGCAAGTATATAACTTAACTATAATAAAGTATATAACTATAAGCAAGTAAACATTAATTTCAAAAAAAGGTATCGTCCAGAACAGTTAAGAGTTTTGCGTTCTTTACCCTAACAAAAATATCATACTTTGATCAAACTCGAGCTGATGCTACTGACCGCCTGCTTAATCCCAGCTGTAGTAAATAGTAATTTTTTAAGTTTTAATGTCCTTCGTCATTGCCAATTTAGAATAAAATTTTCGGTCAGTTATCATTTTGAATCTCTTTCAGCCACCTATAATTTAAATAAAAAATCAAAATATACACATACCTTGCATAGGGTATCGAGAGGGTTTGGGAGGCGGCGGAAAATCATCATTGGGGCCCCAAGACATTGCTGCAGCCCTCCGATTCTCTCGTCGGAGAGTTTCTTGAACTGCTGACCGCTCTTCTATCAAGATCTCACTACAAAAAGAAAACAAATAAATCAAAGTCACACTCAAAAAATTATTTACTTTAAAATTTCCTTAATTTCTTTAAAGCTGGGCCTTTTGCTAGGTTCATACGACCAACATTGAGACATAAGAGAGTACAACCTTGGAGGACAATTAGGTGGCAAAGCTAACCGTTCTCCGTTATCGATTTTTGTCAAAACCTCATTATTTTTGACTCCCTGGAATGGTTTAACACCATACATTAAAATTTCCCACATACATACACCTGAAATAAAACAACATAATAACAACTTTGTTGCAAATTAACAACTCATTACCAAACATCCAAACATCGCTTGCTACAGTAAAACGCCTAAAGTTTATACTCTCAGGGCTCATCCACTTAATGGGCAATTTCCCTTTCGTTGCTTTATAGTAACTCTGGTCGTCACTCATCGACCGTGAAAGCCCAAAATCAGCTAATTTCACACAGGTATGTGAACTAACCAAAACATTTCTAGCTGCTATATCTCTATGTACAAATTTCTTAGATTCTAAATAACTTAAAGCTGTTGACAGCTGGAATGCATAAAGTAACAGTGTAGCCAAATCAAGGTCTTCTCTGTTTTTCTGTAGGTAAGCTCGCAGTTCTCCCAGTTTTGCCAGTTCCATTACAATCCAAACCGGACTTTGCGAGCACACACCAACCAATTTGATTATATGCTGGTGGTCAAATTTTTGCATAATATCTTCAAATATTTTAATTTCAGAAATGGTAAAAATAAGGAATTTTATTACTCACAAGCTTCTTCTAAAAATTTCTCCGTGGTGTTCAAATCAGCCTCTCTTTTGCAAGTTTTCACAGCCACTGGGACCACAGTCCCGTCTTTAGCTTTATAGGTTCCCTTGTGAACATCTCCGAATTGGCCTTCACCCAGAATATCACCCAAATGAATTTGATCGCGTTGCAATTCGTAACTTTTTGCTACAACACGGAAATGTAGCGCAATTATCTAATAACTGACCTCGACTTACTTGCAGGTGTTGAATAATCGCCTTCTTCATCTACGATTTCAGCGTAATCTTCTGAAAGCATAGTTCCAGTGTTATCAGAATTTCTGTTTTTATGTTTTGAAGGATGAGAGTCTGGAAGAAATTTTTTAAATTGAAGACAGTTGTAGAAAAATCATTTAGCTAATTCTAGTCACTAGTACTAACCTTTACAAGGGCAAGGAAATTGTTTCCAAACAGTGGCTTGCAAAATAAAGCAATAGTTACAAAAAAAATGACTACTTTGCTATTCTATTATCTCAACAACAATCTGGGTGATCAAGAATTGCGGTAACGGTTAGGGTAAAACTAAATTTTTTATAACTTGCGGTAAGTGACTCTCAGCCACATCGGTCGGTTTTTAATCGTTGACATAAATTGCGGTAAATTATTTTTAAAGCCGAAACAGATGCCTGTCGAAACACTTTTAAACCTTTCTTTGATTTTAATAGTGATGTTTTTGCGTTTCTCAAAAAAAAGAACGTGTATTTAAAAAAATGTACAGTCACATGCGTAAAGAATGTCACCACCATAGTGCGGTTAATAAAAGACTGAGTAAAAGCCGCAAACATAAATTTTTTGGCTCATAAATTTCAATAAATATTTCCTAGAACATTTTTACTCGATTTCATATGCATTTAAAACCTTATATTCTTAATTTGAATTATTTTTTAATTGATGAATACAGAATTAGTTCAGCTCTCGTCTTCTGCAGTTCAGTTATTATTTAAGTTGGAATTTTGGTATTTTGTATATTTTATTTATAGTCTAGAGTGCACTTCAGAAAAATATTATTACATAGGCGTTTGATGTTCTCGCATCTATCATGTAAGTATTTATTATCACAAGCAATTCATAGACGCAAGAAATCGTCGTTAATACAGACGAAAATGTACGCGCACTATCTGAGGCCCTTTTGTCCTTTAAATAAGTAACTAGAAATACAGCTTTAATTGCCTCTGTCTAGTAACCCAATCTTAGAGGGTATGAATGATTATTGCACTTCGAGCTAGTCATTTGATGCAATCTAAGCAAAAATTAAAGAAATGAGCTAGTTGAAAAAATACGGGCAAGTGGAAAGAGTGATCCCAAATAGTCCTACTTGGTGGAGGCGCCGGGTAATTCTTTAAGTTATATAAAGTAAAATATATATATATATAAATCAATGTAGTATGTTGGTGGTAAGTGACAGCTGGTCTGTCCTCCAACATTTTGTACCATCTTGTCACTGTTTAAATCACAAAACGTTTAAAAAAAAAGAAAATACTGAAATATGATCAAACAAGTGTACCAAATATTGTTAGTAGTTTAAGTTAGGGCATGTCGCAACCGTCTCTGAGCCTAGAAGAATGTAAGACAGAGTAAAAAGAGTACGAAAGGTTATTGAAATTTCAGCTGGCCTATGCAATCGAAGCAATTGGCAGAAAATACATGGGTCTGACTGCCCATGTGGAAAGAACGACATCCAATAAACTTATATGTTGTCATCCTCAAGTTAGAACTAAAACCAGTTTTAAACGCCTGTCGTTTTAGGTAAAGTGTTTGGTGTTAGTGGGTGTTTTTTTTTTCGTTTCAACAAAGTTTCCAACAAAGTTACTTGTTTCTTTCTGGTGATAAATAAATAACCACCATGTAGAATATTATCACATTGTTGTACTTCCGGTTATAAAGGAAAACGACCACTAACTTCATTATTCAAAATTACCAGAATTTGTTCATTCATTGATTAAATATACCCTTTGGGCTGCAGATCAAAATTTATAACCATTACCGCAACTAAAGATCCCCTAAAAATCTTGCTAAACATTGAAGAGTAGTCATTTACTTACCTTTTTTGTTCCAAATAGAAGTCTGACTTCCCGAATGCAGCCTGCAGTACCCATCGATCAAATCGGCGAGACTTTCAGCAGTTTCTAAATTAGGACAAGTGAAAAATAAAATTTCTTGTGCTCCTGCAACTCTGAGTTGCAACGTGGCTTTATTGTGTTCTTCACAATCACTGACTAGAGTTTGAATCGCTTGGATTTGGTCAAAATTGGCGATTCTAGTGGTACTTGATGTTTGTACATTTGTATAAGATATCCCCAAATCCGGTCCAATGACTAATTCAACAGGAACTGACCAACTACTTCCTAAATCTACTCGGAATCTCTCTTGGTCGAACTTATAATACAACATTAACGTTTCTAAAAATTTAAACATACATTCTGTCTCCGTCATATTCACGTATTTTTTGAACTGGCTCTGGATGTTTTTGCGTAAAGTTTTGGGCTTCATGGTGCTTAGAATTCGTTGTGGAATGAATTTGTGGAGGCCCACTTCGCGCTCCAAATATTCGAAATTAGATTTTTTGTCTAATGGGTTCGGGAAGGTTTCTTTGAAATATCTACGGATTTCTAGACAGCAAAGCTGAACCACTACATCCTGGTCTATTCGGATGTTGCAATCAGAGAGGTAGTCGTTTTTCACCTTCAAGAACAGAAAAAATGATTTCCCGTTATTTTTAATTGAAAAAACAAGCGATAATTGCTTTCCTTTCTTAGATTAAAAAATTGTAACAATGATGGTTATTATGAGTGAAACTTAAAAAAGTACACGCGACTGTAACTTTCAAAGTAAAAGTGTCGTGCTGCGACAAGAATTTCCACACGCAAAGATAAACAAATCTACTACTGTGAGTCTACAAGGTCGTAAGTGATCTCAAATAGGAAGAATATGTTGCAAGAAATTACACAAGAGTCACGCACTCGTAAATAACAAACATTTAAAAAATTAAAAGAGCGGAACTATTTTTGCCACAAGAATGTCAGCTCGAAAATGAGTTAATTACAATTAAAAATCAGTGAAATAGGTGATGGTATATTTGGCAAAAAAACAGCGAATAAATTACTATTTACAGCTGACATTTCTTTTAGTAATTGTTATTTTCAAAATGTTTAGAATTTGTAATAACTGCGATCGTCCATAGGTGAAACCACTCTTTGTCATCTTTGACTACGATTATCTCGTAAAGTCGGCACTATGGAGATTCTTAATATGTTTATTAAAACATTAAAGTGAAACTATATGCAAAAATCCCGCTTTGCATATTATACCTATTATAAAAATGAGTGAAATATTGTTGAAAATGTGAAATTTTTTCGAAGAATGTAAATAGTGTACAAAATTTTTCGACTAACATTCTCCTCATATTTTAGTTACCTGGTCGTAGTAGTAATGAAAGGTGACCTTGTCTTTATCACATAAATCTTGAAGACTAGTCGGCAAATACCGAATCCTGAGGTCGTATCGCCACTCGGAATTGGGATGTTTAGCGAGATACTTGTCCTGGACTTGCTTCATCGTCAAATCCTGATGCAGCCAGAAGACCTCTCCGGTGGAAGGTCTGCACAACCTCATGGCATAAAGTCCAGTGTAGTATCTCTCTCCTATTGACAATCTCTCGGTGACAGTAGAGATTATCCCTTTAACGTCGACGGCATCCCCGTATTTGATGACATTGAACCCTCCATTAGGAAAATGGACTTTCAAAATAGGCCTGTCCGTGGAGACAGGACTATTATGAGGCGACTTTTTCGGGCTGTCCATTCTGTTGCGGACGCACCGGACGGGCGAGCCCTGGTTCACGGGGGGTGTAGGAGAAACATCACTGCAAAAATTCAAAAAATGCATGTCGTTTCTCAAGTCACTAATTACTAGATTTACTAGAATGCTTCAAGTTCACGCAAGTATTTTTTGCCGCTGGCAGAGTATCAAGCCGTTTCCAAAATTACTATATCTAATTATAAATGAGAGGATTACTCACATAATTTTACGTTGTATACAATGAACCCCAAGAGAGTTAACAAGTCATACATGTGCTCTCTTATACAATAGTGTAATGACCCTTGCGACAAAAAAAACGAAGACTTTTATCATCGCTGTGTGCAGCCAGTGCTAATTGATAAACTTATCCGGGCAGTACGACACTATTGTAATACGACCAATTATCGTCATGTTGAGACAAAACGCACCAAAGCCTCCGGTCACATTGACATCAGTCAAGCGAAAAAACAAACAATATAAATAAACTAATGAAAATAACTCCAATTAAGAAACTCGACGCTTCCGCTTGTTGCTCCACATCGACGGTTTAATTTGCTCTTAAAAAATAGAGAAAACAGAAAAAGAAAAATGCTGTACCGGTGCATAGAAAAAAATTAAACTACACGAGTAAATTAATAACAAGTCTAATATAAATTCGAAAGAAAAAGTTGTTTACTTATGTTATGCTATTAGATAATTATTTTTTTATTCCACGATCTTTATGACCAACAGAAAAACATAACATACTGTTGAAATTTTTAAAGAAAAGAGCTCTGTAAACTGTAAATCCCCGTGCGTATTTTACTAAAGCATAGATACATTTTCGGCAATCAATATGATTGAACAACGAAACCTAAAACCTTTGGAGAACCTCATAAGCGTGCAAAAATTTTGAAACGTTTTTTAAAATGTTTTATCAAATATGAAACTACATATTTTATAAAAAAATATATGCTGGAATACATTTTTTAGGTGACTATTAATCTCCGATTTAATTCTTTAATTTATTACAATTTAAATCTTCAAATTTTATTTGTGTCCTAGTGAGCCTTGAGTGTGTATACAAATATACAATTCTTAGAATGCACTTCCTTTCTACACCACTCAACTCTCGCTGTAACGACAGTAACTAAAATAATAAAAGCCAGCGACGTACAAGCAAAATTTCCATAGAAATCATATTGTTACGCGATACTTGACAATGACAATAACTATTGAGAGCGTTCTGTAAAAGCTCTACATCATTACCAACTGTAGGAAGCTCCACCAATAGTATTTTGGTTCCACATAAACACACCATAGGTCATTAGAGAGTGGTTTGACTTGGCGCGAGTCAGCGATTATCAAGAGTAAATTTGGGAATAAAGTGACTACGTTAGGCGTCCGCTTAAGAGACTAAAGAGCCTCATTTAATCTCTTGGGATTAAATTTTACTTTTAGTCCCGCAGGAATTAAAATTCCTTTTTCCTCTGTTAAAAGTGATAAAAATAAAAATTCAGAAAATTATTTATTTTAATTAAAAATTAACAACTTAACAACTGCGTTTACATTACTATATCTTTTGATATATTATAAATATTGCATTAATTTAAATTTGCCTTTGTAATATCATATTTTTCACGTGCGGGTTTTTTTTTTATTTGACAAAAAACCGCATCAACCATAAAGGTTACTAGCGGTAGGTACAATAGTCGTGCGGGTTTAAAAATCTACTTCAATCCTTTGGTAAACATATAATATACCATTTAGATTACAAGAAACCCGAATTGGGTCTACGTCACCTAAAGAAGTTTGAGAAGGAAAACCGTTTGAGAAGTTCGACCAAAAAGACAAAAAAAGAAAAAAATTTTTTACGGGAATTGTTAATAAAATCTAGAAGTTAAAAGATGTTAGATGGAAAACAAAAGTAAACCGAGTTTCTAAAAAAAATAAAGCAAGTCTCAAGAGAAGCCTATTAGAAAAGAGAAAAAATTCTAGAACCTAAAAAAAAAAATACTGAAAGAGCTTTGAAAAACAACAGTTGAAAAAGATTGACTAGAAATAATTCTAGAAGTACAAAAACTTATTTTAATAAAGGAGATTGAAAAGAGACAATCAAAAAATTAAAAAAAAAGGAATAACAAAGTTGAGTAGAAGAAGATTCTGGAGAAAGAAGAACAGAGGAAGATTCTGGAGAAAGAAGAACAGAGGAAGATTCTGGAGAAAGAAAAGAAGATTCACAAATGAAGTCTTGAGGAGTTTGGTCGTTGACAAGTAGAGTTGCTGGTAAGTTGCATAGGCATTGATACAGTGATTTATCAGTTAATGAGTTAATATTGACCTATTCTGTAAAATTCTGTTAAAAATAACGGGTAGGTTAAAAATTTTATTTTAGCAATTTTGTTAAGAAATTAAGCGAATTTGTTAAAATTAACAATGCAGGACAAGTTATTATCTAACAGAAATCTACAAAAATAACATTTTAGAAAATAACAAGTTAGGTTAAAAAAAATAAAGAAGCCGTTAACATATAACTTTTAACAGAATGCGGTACAGAATAGCCTTATCTATTATTTTTTGTCCAGCTTGACTTTTATTGAGCAGTTATAAACTAAAGTTGTAAATAACACTATTTTACCTTGTTTAAACTCTTTTGTTCTCTGGTTCTTGTCATAAGCCAAATGTTACTATTCCGTGGTTCCTAATTGCCAATTTTAGAATAAAGACTCTCATTATTCTCATTAAAAAATGCTTTGCTTGTTTGCTGTTTTTCTTTTAGTATTTGACAAAGAAAAATATAAAGTTATTGCAAGAAACTGAATACTTGTGCCAATTATTCATATTTTAATAAACGGCTCAATTAAAATTAATTGTGCTAGTTAGGTGTGAATTGTTTCATTAAAGTTATAATTAAATTCAATTTAGTAGTATTATCATTCAAATGATATTTACCTTCAACTAATTTAATACAGAATAATTAACACCATCACATTTAAGCAAAATGCTGCTTTTATCACTGAAAATAAATAATTTCTTGTATTCTGCAAAAATTCATATCTTATCAAAAGTAATGTCAACAAATAATTAGCGTCAATTTAGAGTTTAACCTTGGCAATTCGCAAGTTGTAAATCTCAAACTGTAAGTAGCTGATGAAAGTTCTCAAGTATTTTTAAACAGTTTTAAAAATACATTCAACCATCCATAATGAACGTAATATGATGCACATCAGCACTTCCGGGTTTTTGATAAGATAATACGACAAGACAATAACAAAATAAATATGATTTATTAAAACAACACAAAAATTTAGTTTAAACAAATTAACTACAAATTAAAGTACTACGTTTCAAATGTGGTTTTTATGGCAATGCAGTTACAATTACAACCAGCATTGTAACGGGGCAGGTCTTTTTTGGAATCTATTGTAAACCAAATTCTTGTGCTCGCCTTTGGTTCAGAGGAGGATCAAAAAGTAATTTCATGTTATAGTTTCCTTGCAGAATGGCACGTTCTCTTTGGCAGAATCATTAATTTTAACACAATGGAATCCTATCATATAAACCACATAAGAAACATACCACTTAACGTTATTTTTATAGGTATTTTTTATATGAAGATATAGACAAAATAAAATGTCATATGTAGATACTTTATTGCGGTACTTCCCCTACAGCTGTACATTTTAAATTTATTTTGGCAAGCGTTTAATAAAGTTATATTACATCCTTTAAATGTAAAACCTCATAAAAATTCAAAAAACTAAACAGACGATCTGTTTTTAAATGTCACAAAGAACTAGAAATAGAACGGAAGAGTTTGTGATAAACATGTTAGCGTGTTTTAACAGTCTTGATAAATTTCCAACAATCCGTGAAACATTTATTTAGTGAGACAATTTGTTAGCTGTTTATCTCTCACAATCGCAAATTTCGTATTCCTACCAGCAAAAACATCCCGTAGTTCCCCGACAAGTCCTTTCAACAATCCGGAACTTCATTGCCGCCAAGTTAAAAATCACTAGACATTGAGTCGTCATGAAATAATTGCTTCAACCTCCGTCAGATAGCGCAATCCACTCCGGGCAATAGTGAATATGAATGAAAATGTTGGCCGCGTGTTTCATACTGACACGACTTTCATGCTTGCTACCGTGTTTTTAAACAGACAATGTGGCGAGGCTATCAGGTAGGTGTAGCCATGACATCATCCACGAATATCGAAGCTAGGTATGTACAGGTATTTCGCAGTGTCTGAGATAATTGCGGCAATAACGCAATTATCGGTCTATTTTGCGCACTAAATAAAACTCCTTCAGGCTCTATTGTCAACTACCTAAGAAACCCATTCAAATATCAAGTAGAAATTCAATAGGGTTATAAAATAATTAATTGGGTGTCGAGGCGAGAGAATTTATTTCAAAGCGGAGAGAATAAATGGGTGCCAGGTTTGAACCTTTCGCAATAGGTACTGTGGGAAAATCAAAGCGAACACAAGATTATCTAAAGTGTTTTCAAAGCGTTCGCGTCCTAAAGAATTTCATTTCGAAACTTCTTTGCTACAAAATTACAAGAAATCAAAGTACGACATTAATGTCACAAATCTATTGTAAAAATATACCTATAGGATTGATTTAAAGTTATGAATTAACCAGGATAAAGCTATCACTAACTAACTAAACTGAAAGCTTATTACTACCTAATTAAACTGTTACTCTTCCCCTTTTTTTTGAAATATGAAATAACAATTAACGAACAATCTTCATTTATTCAACATGTCTGGAGCATTTATTACCAATATTCAACCGTCAAAAGGTGTTAGATTTCATTTTTATTAAATACAGGATGATTTTTTTATTTGCTCCCGCTCGAGATTTCAAAAATAGACAACACATTCCCAATGAACTGACTCTGGCAGCACTGTCAAAGGTACTGTCAACAATGTTGACATTAATTCACAACCCTCTATGCCTTAATTTTGAAAATTAAATTTTAAAAAACTAGCAAAGTACAATGTGTTGCTAATTTTTGGAGTTGGAGCGGGGGCAAATAAAAAATCACCCTGTATAATTGAGCAACGATAATAGTGGATTTTGGCTAAAGTTGGAAACCAAGCAACAATGCTGTTTGGGACAGAAGCTATTCACTGAGCAAGTAATGATACAAACAAAATGTTGTGGAAAGATTGGATTCTGTTTTACCTCAATTGGAAGATACAAAATAGGGACACTTATTCAAGAATTGTATGCCTAATGTAAGAATGCAACAGACTTAACTCTTTTGATACACACAAAATAAATTTTCAGAAGATTATGTTCTTGTTTTGTTTGGATCGAAGCAGCTGTTTTCTAGAAATTTTGCGGACTCTATTATAATGAAATAGGAAATGTCTAAGCTGTTTATTGCTGCTTCGACTTTTCACCACAAACAGTTGGAAATACAGTCGGACTTCCCTAATTTGAATCTCCAAGGGACCACAAAAAAAATTCGAGTTATGGAAGATTCGAGTTACAGAAAAACACATTTAGCTATCATTTTTTATTGTTAAGTCATACGGTATATGTAATGATTTGCAAAAGTTAAATTAAAAAAATAATCGTTATAAATAGGTATAACATTAGTTAAAAAACAATTATCTTAATCCTGGTCTAAACAACTTAAGCTTCTTTTCGGCACTTTGATGAAAACTATTAATTACACAAAGAGAGTGCATGGTTAAGAATTTTTTTTTTTTATTAATACGCACAATCCTACAAAACAAAAGTCGGTATTTACCAGAAAAGTTCGAGTAAGAGAAGTTCGAGTTTTGGTACGTGCTAAATATCAGTTCGAGTATTAGAAACATTCGAGTTAGAGAGATTAAATTACATTGAAATATTGTTGAAATGTAATGGTAGATCAAGAATATTCGAGTTATAGAAAACTTCGAGTTAAAGAAGTTCGAGTATTTTGACTACTTCTCAGCACGCTACGCAAAACGAAACGCAACGCAACACAAGGAACTGAGGAATTTAATAAGTCAGATTGTCAACAATAAATTAATACTTACAAAGAATTTTTAACTATTTTAAACATTTATATTGGAAAAATTCTGTATATATAAGTCTATCAAAACTTTAGAATGTTTCAACTTGCCGATAAAGCCGAACTAACTGTCATTAAAAAGCGCGTCATACAAAAGTGACAGTTTTTACTAATGGAAAGAATGTAGTACAAAAAATGTGGGAAAAACTCATTGTTTATTCCTAACTGATGTTCTAAATGGTCCAGAATTGTACAATTCGCTACAAAAAAATCTTACCAAAAAACGGTACATTACATTTTGACACTAACAACTAAAATCCTGTGAACCACTCTTTTTGAGGATTGTCATTGTGACCAGTATTGTTATTGAGCGGAAAAAAAATTAATGGTTGATTTACACACTTTTTTTTATGTCAGTGTCCAAATTTAATGTCCGTTTTTTTGTCACGCATTGTATGACCACAACAGGTAGAGAGATATCGAGAGACTATGAAAATATCCATTCATATCAGGCCATGACTTTAACAATGACTTTATCCACTTGCAATCTGTCAATAAAATATAACCTTATAAATATTTTTATTGAGAGTTTTATTGACAGCTTGCAGTGGTTAATGTCACGGTTAAAGTCTTAGATTATGCTGAATTGATTGATATTTTTTAATCGCGCGATATAAATAAAAAATTTATTGAAATGCAATAAACCTGTCTCAAACACAGTTGCTGTTAAATTTACAACTTTAGTCAAACTTCACTATCGTTATTGGTAACTATAGGTTCTAAGATTTAATCAGCAACCCAGACATCTCGGAGATTTTGTTACTAATTTTAATTTTTAATCCAAAATTAAAACATTAATTTGTCCCAGGAAAATTATTTACATTAAATTCTGAATTGATCTTACAAAATCATCGTAGTGTCCATTAGAACTAGGCAATTTTTATTTTGTAGAATTGCTAAATCGATCCTCCAAACAAATCGATTATTTTATTAAATAAATGACTGATCAATTAATCACTCAATTGATTTTCCGATTAATCATTTTTCCGATTTATCAATTTTTTTTAAATTTTGTTGTTTTTAATGCGAATGAACAACGAAAATGTATAAAACATGATAAACTTAATTTTTAATTATAAAAAGTAATAACAAAATTATTATTAAACATATTTAGAACTATTTACCCATACTCAAAAATGCCAAAAAAGAACAAAACTAGGTATAAAACGCCCTAATGCAAGGAACACAGTCTCTGCGGATAATTATATTTGTAAAAAGTTGTTCGAGTCCAAAGTAAAATCGATGACCAAATATTAGTTATCGTTTAATCAAACAGATACAGATTTATGGGCTAATTTCAAGTTAAGATATCACCGGTAGTATCGCAAATTTTAATATTTTTTCGTAGCAACAACCAATCACAACCTGGAATTTTATTAATTTTTCATGAAAACTAAGAAACTATCAACTTGAAATCAACCCATTAATCGCTTAATCAAAGTCAAAAAATTGATATTCGTTCAATTTTGACAACTTAATCAAAATTATTAATCAATTATGAATCATTTTACCCAGCCCACATCTACTTCGCCCGTTCAAACTCCAAAAAATTCGATGTGAGAGCGTTATGAATTTAATAATTTTTGACAAACCACTTCATGTTTTTTTAAAAAAGATTTGTAACCAGGAAATAGAAAGAATATCGTAAAAAAATATAATGGTTTAAAAAAGAACGAGGCGAAAAATGCCACTTAGAAGTATCTAAAATCAGCACATTTTTCTTTGCTTAATACTTTAATGAAGCTTGAGGAGTGTGAAGAAAAAAAGAAGAAATCATTTCTGATAAAAAATATCTTTTATTCAAAAATATTTACTTAATATCTCTTAGGCAAATAAGCAATCACACCCATTAGCCCCGGCTTTCGAGCCGATTTTTTTTAAAGTTGTTAGTATGAGCCATTTTCGTTTGTTGTTCAATTATGTTAAATTAATCGTTTTATGTTGTATTTTGTTATAATTACAAACTTGAGAGACTCATGAAAAGCTCACGGTTCTAATTTCTCATGAGAAATTACAAGAATGTTCTATTAAAAGTGACCACAGGACGGATTCAATATTATTGGCTGGCAACTTGACAAATGGCAGTTTAAAAACCAATAATCAGTTGGGTGTAAATTTTAAAAAGTTGTGATAATTACCAAATTATGGGAGTGACACAGCAGAAATTAAAAAAAGACTATTTTTGATATATTTTTCGAAACCCAAAGATTTTTTTACAAAAAAAAAAAATAGAAGAAATTAAAATGCAAAAGCACAGCTGCTGAAGTAGTTAATTAAAATAAATATTCTGAATAAGTTATGAAGGTATTCTTAAAACATATGCATATCCTTAGCGGCTCCAAAACAACCGAAAATATAGTTTCGAAATTCCTTAAAAGTCGCAAACCTGATTTAAATACAAAATAAATCCACTTTATTTAAAATATCACTTTCGGCTTGAATAATTTTCACCTAAAAGCCAAATAACATCCACCTACATAAAATTACGAACAAAAGACAGACCTAAACACCATTTTATGTGTTCGTTGGCACCCTTGTTTATGGAACCTTAAATTTCCCAATCTTTTCCTCAAAATGCCCGTCATACCTATTTTAAAAGATATCAACATGTTCGATCACATAATTTACAGCCTTTGGCAAGTAGCACGCCTAAATAAAAACGTCAATTTTAGATATTATAAGCAAATTAACTTCCTTGTTCCTTATCTAATTATACGCTTTTATTGAGAGTAATTGGGAACAAAAACAAATACGTCGTGTAATAAAATTGACGAATTATCTAAGTTCAAGATCTGCCGACGGTTTTTATAATAATTTCGCGGTCTAAATATACCGAGCTCTGATAGATATTTTTAACATCCTGCGGGTATTTGAACTTTCAAATTTGATTTACCTGTAGGACTTGGGTCTGGGCCTGTGAAACTTCCATGTATTACTCTGTTGTTGTATGCTTTTATTGTAAATATCCTCAGAGTTTCCAGCACACAACAAACTTCTAGGTCTTATATTTATGTTGGGTTTAACACTTTTATCATGTTTACGAAATTTAACAAATTGGGCACTATACATCGTTGGACCACCGACCATACTTGCTCGCTTTACCAGCTCCAACATTCTGGACTAAGATAAAATTTATTTGGCACCACAGGAGACGACTTTTAAATATTTGCGAACGAACAAAACACTTGGTTCAAGTATTTTGTATTCCATTTCGGTAGAATAATATCGGCAGTTGATTGTTCAAATGACAAGGCTAAAATTGTATGAAATAGGTACGTCACGTACAGGTGGGTGTGAAATTAGTCATTGCGGCAAAGAACATCAATTTCAAAAATTCAACACTGCCATTTACAAATGATAACAAAAATTGTTTCAAGCGAAAACGATAAGTAATAAAAATAATTTCATATATTAGTCAGTACTACCAAATCATATTAACGATCGAGTGTTTATACAAAGTCCTAAACAAACATCTTTAACATAAGTATTATAAGCGCCATCTATAACTTAAATATTTACGTCTCGGGGCACGATCTTAAGAAAATTACTCGTAATCGACATTTTTGTAAAAAGCAAGTTTTAATTGATTTAAATATCACTTGAAAATAAAAATTTGACCCGAATCACGTGAGAAGACTTTTTCGGCCAATTACACTTTCTACACACTCCAAATAGTATAAAATTGAGTAGGTAGATGTAAATTGTTACGAAACATGAGGACAATGATGTAAACCTCGTATACCAAGCACAAACTTGCTTATGGTAATGAGTTAATCAAAGAGAAAAACTGAGAAAATTGTTATTATAGGAGGGTGTATCAAGGTTTAGAAGTTAGTCATGATATCAACATATTTCCTATTGGTTTCTAGCATTTACTGACAAGTTATCGCATAATTTTAATCATTACATAGTGGTCAAGTATCATTCTTTCACTCACTATCTTGCGTAAATAAACAAACAAGTCTTCTGCCACAAACGTACAATTCAAATAATTAGTTTTTAGTGCTGATAGAAGATACGCACTTAAGATTCCGGGATTTTGTTAAACCAGGATGACTGACTAAATAAATGATTAAGCTAGTTCGTCACCGATAGCCACTCCTGTGGTGAGATTAGGGGTAATAAAACAAGGATAAAATTAAACCCCTCTTACATGATGGTCGATGGTCACTTTAGAACCACTCGACCAAATCGGAGCTTTTACCACTGTTTACAATCAATTCACGTGTTGCACTAAACGCAGCATAGAACACACTAAACAAAAGTGAAATTTCCACACGATTATTAGCGTCTTGGTGTCTATATTTATGCGCGCACTACGGCCGCTATGGACGCATTTTCCACTAACCGTTTAACAAAGATGCAACCGCCCGACTAGAACTCGAACCAATCGAAAAATAATTAAGTACGTAATGTTCGCGAAGCGGTATTACCGCTTTATATAAATAAACACCAACAGTATATTATGCGGATTTACACAATTTACCAGACAAGCCCAAAAACCAATAAAGCAGACAGAGAAGATAGTGTCAATTGTGAGGAACAAAAATTGCGAATGAATGTTGTTATGCCAAATAAGGATAACGGTATTTCCATGAAGGAGTTTCCTCCACGTCGGCCGGTCGACCTTTTCCTTTCCAACCTGTACAATGCAGGAGTGGAAAAACGACGAAATTATCTTATTTCGATTATAAAGTTGTGGGTATTGAGAAAAATCCGATTTATTGCTTATAAATTATCTGGCGTGCATTTGCAAGCGACTTATGCATGAATGGTTCGCCTACAAACCGTAGTAAAGTTTGCGATTTTACGAGGAAATGCATCACTTCAAATAACAGCCACTGAAAAAATAACTATCAAAGACAATAATGGGATTATTGTCTTTGATAGTTATTTTTTCAGTGGCTGTTATTTGAAGTGATGCATTTCCTCGTAAAATCGCAAACTTTACTTATCAAGGAAAAATTTGTAAATCAAACATTGGCAAATCTAATAGCTATGAAAATCGATGAGAATTTTTCTAAATGTGTTCGTAACACTTTTCTGATAGCACTGAAAGCTATAAATTGCGTAAGAAAAATTTCGGCGGTCGTTAGTAGGGTCACACGCATGAAAAATTGAGTGTGTCTAAAGATAAACTTGGATCTGTGGGAGTCAGATTCACCTACATAGATACATTTTATGAACTCATAATTTATGTGCATTTAAACAAAATTAAATCATCTGTAGAAAAATACGGGTCCTGGCCTGTCATAAAATTTCTCAGGCACGAAAAAAGCGACAAGACAGTGTAAATTATAGAGGAATAACATACATGTTGCTTATAAAATTTTAGCAATATATACAACAAAAACAAAAAACAGCAAATAGAAACAATAATTATATACTCGCTAATTATAATTAGTATCATAGCGGTTTTCCGAAAAAAAGATTCACTACTAAACGAAAACAAATGGTTACATGACTTTAATAAGGAAGCTAATCTACTTTTTTGCATTCCCGATACTAAAGTTAATTCTTTAGTCCCTAAAGAGACTACTGAAAAAGACTAAATTACCACTGTTAGTCCTGAAACATTTAAAATCCCTTGGAATTTAAAAGAATCACAAATGACTTTTATTTATTCTTTATTTATCCATTTGCTGCTGCTAATAACCCAGGTAGTTTCAGTCACTAAATCACTTATTTATTGAAGTGCAAAAAATAGCTTATATACCTCCAGACTAAAACGCCTTATTCTCCCTCAAATGATTGACTCAGTCCTTTTGCGCTCTCAGGCTCCGGACATTGACTCTCTGAATTAAATGATGTACTTTAGTCCTGTGATATACATACAGGATGATTCAATTCTAAACCAAAATGCAGCATTATAGATGATAAAAACCTGCAAAAAAAAATTGTCTTACCTCAGCTGACAACAAATTTGCAGGCCTTCAAAATTAGGTATAATTTTTTTTGTTATCTCAAAAATTGCTGAACCGATTATTACGAAATATGGTACACAAAGAAACTTAAATATGCTCCTTTTACTGATAATAGCGAAATTCTGCCGAAACCTCTCAATGTCCGGTTGAAATACTTCGGTCGCATATTTTTGATATTTTCCAGTTTTTTTCTACTAACCTCTACCTTTAATGCAAATATTTATAAATATGCCAATGGATTCTGAATAAAGAAGAATGTGTTAGTTGTGCTATGTCCAAATTTTTTTTGCTATACTTTTTATAACATTAAATTTTTAGGTTATAATTTTGTTATCCGTTGAGACAAGCCAAATTTTTTTTTGCAGATTTTCATCATTTCTAGTGTTGTATTTTAGGCTAAAATTGTACCACGTAACTTTGAATCATCTTATTAAAAAAGCTTATGATAATCATTACTCATTAGACAAAAAACGAGTGAGGCCACTAGAAAATTTAGGAGTAAAAGGAAGACGTTTGGAAATGGTAAAAGCAGCTTTAGAGTGCATTGAAAATAAAGTGAAAATAAATCAAATCTTTCAAGAAATCTTTAAACTGAAAGACGGATTAAGACGAGGAAACCCTCAAAACGTTAGCAAGTAGATAGATTTGTATATTTGGGAACAGTGATCACGAAAAAAGTAAAAATGAAAGAAAAGATATGGGCGAAGATAATGAGAAAACAAGAACCTTACATTCAGTGGCAGTACTACCCACATTTAGATACGAGTATCTAGACGAATCGTGCCTCTAGAATAGAGCACCAAAATGTGAAAAAGTTTGATATCTAAGACAAATTTATTTATTAAACATTTATTAACAGAGGCAGTAGTGGAAAGCCTCGAATGTTAAAAGTAGTTGCCAAATATTAACAATAATGTGTATCGACAATAGCTACTACACCTAATTTGTATAAACATTCAAAACACAAGTTAGACATTTACAAATATACGTCTATCTAGAGTTGTAGATAAGTTTTGAAAATCGTGAAAACGCCTGACATTGTCTAGAACACTCCAGACAGCCAAACTAAAATCATAATCTCCAATACAATGCTAAAGACACAAATCTGATTTTGTCTAGCTTAGTGGAGCTGCAAAGTTATGAAGCACTGAGATCGGAGTTTACCATATTTTACACACATTTTATTGTTTGGTAAAACAATATACTTTATACATATGCGTAGATCAGTTTTATTTTTGGTCTGTGTTGTTTTATATAAAAAAATACAAATGCGTTACTAGTTTTACGTATTTTTAATGTAAATATCGACTATAGACAATGTCAGTTATAAATAATTACGGAAGTCAATATGTGTAACATAAGGGGATACAAAGTAATGTATATCCACTGAAAGTTTCCATGCTTCGTCGATAGTCTTTATGTTTAGTCTCTGCTGTTTTCCCCACTATAGTAGTTTACAGCTTGACACTAGAGGTCGGCTACTTCGCTGATTTTCTCACATTGTAACAAATATCGGCTGTGTTCTGTCGAAATAAATGAGAGTTTCGTACTGGTTAATTAGGGCTGTGCATACGAACAAAATTAAACCATCTGTAGTAAAATACGACTTCTGTCCGTCATAAAATTACTCAGACATGAAAAATTCAAATAACCTGAAAAATATTGGTAACCTGGTAGGATATATGCCAGAAGAATGCAGTTTATGCAGTATGCAAACCACGCCATGTCTTGCGCGGAAAATTTTTCCAATAAACAATAAATACTTTTAGGAATAAAGTAAAAGCTCTTTGCAATAACAGTAGCTCTTTGAGACGTACCAAAGTGGCATTAATTGAGTATTCAATTGGTACTTAAATTCCTTAATCGGTCAATATCGTTACATTCGTCGTCCCATAATTTAAACCAGAGAAACTAACCATAAAACCATTTTTTAATTTTAATATAATTGACTTTTGCACATCTTGATCGTGCTATACACGTCTATGCCTTTATTTTCCCGTTTTATTAAATGTCAGTTACAATTTATATGGTTTGTTAATTAAAAGGTCGCTAAAACTGAAAGGCTGTAGTAGTTGTTAACTCACGTTGTTTTATTTTGTAAATTAGAAATTTCTCTTTTCACATCGGAAATGCAATTTTCTGAATCAGACACTGGTTTTCACACCATTCTTTAAAAGCTGATTTAAATTTCAAAAACACAGAAAAGCTTTCTTTTTACTAACGTTCCTAGTTTTTGCAAAAAGTGCACTTTTAATTGACTTTGCTGTTGCTCTAGAAGCAAACTTAATATAAAATGAACGCTATGGCGGTAATGAATGCTAATAAATACGATTTTTTACTAGAAATTCTTTCCAGATTTATTATTAGTTCGTATTTCTTAATATAAAAGTCAAACAGTTTGTTTATCTACGAATATATTTATCATTCAACTCACTTTGTCGTAAATTATTTATAGTTTGTTAATGATTTCGATTATTATACTAATAATCTATTTTGATAGTGTCAAAATTGTAGAACTGTGTCAATCACCAAAATTCATTTTAACCGTCTTTTTACCAAAAATATTAGTATTCACAAAAATAGAACGTTACCCTCGAATATTTTAACCTTCAAAAATTCAGCAGTTAATTATGCATATTCATCTTATTTATACCTGTCTACATTTATCAAACACCGTTTCATTTACCGCAAATTTCATTTTTTTGCAAAAATATTAACACAGTTTAATCAAGGACAACTTCACCAAGAGCGTCTTAAATTTTGTCATTATTATTAATAACCTCCAAGAAGATGATTCAAATATTTTAAAATAAACCCAGTTAGTATGTCATGTCGGTAATTTGAAACTAAACCTCACTTAAAAGGCAATTGAAAAACCTGTTCATTATTTTTAATTCAGTATTAGTAGATTTCCACCTTTTTCATTACACGTGAAAAGCAGTCGTTATAAATAAATAATAAACCGCAACATATTAATAAACGAGGCGTTAACCTTATAATAGTAGAGTCTGCAATATTTTAGTGACATGCGATATCAGATTACAATCGGAGGTTAGACATGTTACAAGCAATTATATCGTTGTAACGCCAATAAATCACAAAATTTTGGACTAGGTAATAAAATGAAAATTCTGGTCAATTTTTAGTGGTATAGAGGAGAGTTAGCATTTTATCTTGGAATTGGTTAAAACTAATCCGATTTTGATCATTTTTTTAGAAATGTCGAAAATCTTAAAATACTAAAACATTTACAATCTGAAAATTGACGCTCTGATCAGGTAAACTGAAAACTCGGAAAACCAAAATTGCCCGACATTTCCTTTGAGAGTCCAGAACATACCCCAAACCGATTTGAAGAGGGTAAAACCGATTTTTTTCAAATATCTTGCTGATTTTACATTTTTAGTAAAAATTTGTAGTTATCAATATTGGACAAAACAAAATTTTTTACAACTGTTTTACAATTTTTTTTCTACAATTGATTATTTTTGATTTATGACCAAATAAAGAAGTATTTTCAGTAGCGGCTGTTAGACTTTGAACCCTCTGTATTTTCAAAACGGAGCAATGATTTTAAATCTTGTTGTAAGAGGTGAAGACTGACATCAAATAAAAAGCTACAACAGTAAAAAATATACAGTTTAAGAAATTTGTGGAATTGGGTTTTCAAAAGTGAAGTGCCGACTCTGGCTAAATCCAAAACGTTTGATAACAGTAAGGCTTTTTTTCAACATTAAAAAACGAATACATGATTATGGTTTTTATCTTTTTCCAAAATTTTAATTTCAGAAAAAGTTTGATAAAATTAGATTTTGAAATTTTTGAAATTAGAATTTTAGACAGAAAATACAAAAAACCATTATCTGTGTCCCCTAATGATAAAAAAATCCGTCACTGTTGTATATTCTACAAACTGTATTGGATATATTAGGATAACTAATAAAAATTTTAGAAAGAAAACTTTGTAAGAAAATTATATTCCTTTTTCTGGAATCCATTAAAAAAATTCTAAAAATTGTCTTTGTAAAATGAGAGCAGTCTAATCTTTTCGCATGATCCCCTGTGCAAATTAAACAACAAACCTACAATTTCAATTAAACACCTTAAAATATAAGAAATGAGCTATACCAAAAAAAGATCATCCTAATTAATAAATTTTTCGAAGAGTTGCAAAAATTTTTTATTTAATATTTTAGGGTTTTCCATTTCAAATTTTGACCATTCCAGTTTTGCTTATTTTAATAGAGAACTTATTGATTTTTTTCTTGCAGTTATATGTATTTGATTAAACTCGATCATATTTCTTCAAACTTCTAGTTTAGTTTTATACTTTTCGTAGGACCATTTGAGCGTTGGTGGCATTCTCCATCTGTTTATTGTAGTTCTATTTCTTAATTTTCTGTATTTCTAGCGCCCAAACTCGCTTAAATGAGTAATACAACTCCCTAGTTTCTTAATCATTTTTGGTTGAGCATATAATAGAAAGACTTCAACGATGTTTTACAGTTGTTCCAAGCATCTGTTCCTTTCAAACTGGGACAAAGAGGATCAGGTGGGTCTTTCATTTTCTTGTTGGTCACTTTTGGAAAATTTCGGATATAGTAAAGAACTCTTGATGAAAGCATTTATATTAGGTATTTTTCTTGTGTGTCGTGGATTGTCGATGCTTAACCTAAGCATTCAGAGCCAACTGGACGTCTAAGTAGCTTATGCTTAGGCATTTCTAATTGGTGTAAGTTTTTGAACAAGAAAAGGTGAATAGGTAAATTTTCTAAATTTTTGTTGGGTTGTTGTGTCATTAGTTTTTGCAAAAGCTTCTATTTTCTCTTCTGGTGCTCCAAAATTTTCGTAAAGTTTGAATCTATTCTGATATCAGTATCTTATAAACACAATAGAGAATATGCCATTACAATAATTAGACAATTTACCAGGCATAGCAGATGCAGCGAGAGTAAAACTAAAAAAAAACTATCTGCAAGTACATTCATGGCTTAGTAATAAATTATCACCAATCGAATAAAGATGAAAAATTAAGAGGTTTTAACACTTATTCTCAAGAACCAGTCGCTTGTCAAAACACCTTAATATTAAAAAAATAAAAATAATATTTTGTCGACATAAATCTCGCTGTAGAGAAAATTAGGAATGTCGTGCGTTCTACACGTTAGCCTGTATGGAATGCAATGGTGATACTTGCACTAATTGTCCACCAATAATTTTAGAAAATAAAGAAATAGAAGAAAAAGAATATAAACAATACTTTTCTTACGTATTTTTTTTTAAATAAATATAAGCTATATTGGATTGTTTTTCAAGTTTTCGCGATGAGACAGTCGATTTTCGAATTGTAAAGGTTTTGGTATTTTAAATTTTACGTATTTCAAAAAAAAAGACCAAAATCTGAGTAGTTTTCACAGATTGCAAAATAATGTCCTTTTTTAGCTATTTTTCCTCTACCATTTATCAGTCTTGTTTAGTCATGCGATTCTGTTAAATTTCATTTAAACGTTCTTTGAACGTTATAGCATATCAATTGAACATTTCTAATTAAAGTCGGGAGAGCTAAAATGTCCCGAATTTCCGTAATTTAACACTGTCACATCTACCTCAACCTAATTTTGCGGTAGACCATAATAGAACCAAGACACGGGAGACAAGTCCTACATATTTAATACGACACAAATGGGCGTGTTTTATCGTTATCCTTGCTTCGAATACCCCAGTAAAAGTTTTTCAACGTCACTTAAGAATTTAGAGATCTCCTGATTTTTATTCACTGTTCATCTTCATCCAAAAGGCTATAAATTATGAGAAACCAAAAAGGTTGCTTCATCAAATACATTACTACTAAATTAGCATTTTATTTATACTCTGACACAAAAGCTGCATATTTATAAAATCTGAGGTTAAACGTGTGTTAATTTTACATTAGCGGTATTTAACGCCGCCGCCACTACCGTGTACATTCTCGAGATGTTTGAGCAGTTCCTTCCACCACAACAAAACAATTATAATTTTGAAGAATGAAAAAAGGCGGTACGAGGTCTAGCCAATCTCAATTTAAATTTTTCAGTATTTTCCTTCTAGAATTATTGTGGTAATATTTCAAATGTGTGTTTAATTAATTTTCGTAATTAAACTAGCGGTTATGAAAATAATTGAACTTTAACATGCCAGAACTCGAATTAATAACTTAAAATGCAAATATTACTATTGACAAAATTTCAAGCATTTCACCCTCAATTTATATGAAGGTGGAGAATGTGACCAAATGTTATTCAAAACCAGGAACAGGAAGGAGTATTTGCATTAAAGTAATTTCCATAAGGGTCATCAAGATACTTCCTCTTTAACACCCTTATACATATAATTTAATATCTTTTCATTTCGCTTTTCTCATGAAAAGTTAAGCACTTTTTGTAATTCTATGCGGGCGTATTTTTCTCTAAAAATGTGAAACAATCCTCTAATGCATACTTGTGGAATTAATTTAAGCGTGGGAACAAAGAAATAAATTTACTTTTGAAATATTGGAAGTTGTACGAAGAGTGCCAAAAATGCCGCATTTAAATAGTATCTTTAAGAAATTTTTAAAAATGTCAGTTTTGTGGCATGGGTTGAAGTTTATAAAACGTGGGCGAAGCGAGAGTTCTTTACACTATTTTTTATAATTTGCGCATTTCAATTTTTTAAATTTATTTTAGATACAAAATTTTGAATGCAACAATACTGTATTTCAATATCGGTTGTTATAATTATTATTATAGTAGTTTTACAAAAGCGATAAATTCCTTTTATTATTTTACACTGACATAACAACTAAACAATTCTTAACTTATTTAATTTTCGATATTTAAAAGATTTCTTAAAGAAATAGCTAAAAAACCATTGGTTCATTAGTGTTATTTAAAATACTAAGCTGACAAATAATTTTTTTGTCGAAAACAAGCCTTCAGTTAGAGACACCCAGATCTGTTATTTATTTACCAAAAAAATTCTGTTTTTGGTATTGTAAATTAGACACTTTTTTTAGGGCAAACCATCTTGCTTTTTATTATTCACTTATAATTTTTGATATAAAAAAGCTTTGAATTTGGTTCTTATTTTAAGGTAAATTAAAAGTTTATTTTGATTAAAAATTAAATGTTGATAACAAAAATCAGAATAGATAAAAGGTGTCTGATTTACAATACTAAAAACAAAAATTCTTGGTAAATAAATAACAAATCTGGGTGCCTCTAACTGAAGGCTTGTTTTCACCAAAAAAATTATTTGTCAACTTAATACTGGAAACAATTTTTTTTATTATTTTTTTAACATTCTATAAACAATACTACCTCAATCCTTTTCATTAAATTGAAAAAACATCTCGATTAATTTTTAGGTACCGCAGACCCTTAAATGTAAAAATGTAAAAAATGATTCAGCATATACAACTGACAGTTATGTGACAGATTACACTATAAAGCCGTAAATTTTCTGTGATTGAGATTTGTAAAGCATGTTAGATACTGTAATCATTTATGATAACGTTGTATAATAAATATTTTATCTAGGGCTACATAGAATTATTTGAAAGAAATATGTATACATTAATAGGATCTGGTGATCCTATAACTATATTTATTGTTGTTTAATAGAATCTTATGTTCATTTTAATATACTTTTAATTATAAATATTCTGGTAAGTTAAGAAAAAATTGTTTTCCTTAAATTTTAGACAATTTTAATTAAAATGTCCGAAACGTAGGCACTTTATTAAAAAAAATAGTTTTTATACTATCCATATCCAAAAATAATTACTTTGATGAACATTAACAATAAAAATTAATTAATTTTCTTGTGCCTAATTTACTGTGCATTTATTTTTTTCTGTCGTGCATTCAAATCAAATTTTTTGTCGTTGCTGATTTGTGTATTAACATGCTTTATCGAAAAAATAAACTATTTTTCGGTTAAAGCGTGTTATGGAAATGACCTATTTTACATGCTGTTTCATTGCCTAATTTCTAAAGACAATTTTCAAAGGAACCATGTGGTACATTTTCATTTCAAACAAATTTTGATTGGCGACATTTGGTTGCTCAGAATCAAATTTCAATGAGATATTTCTGTCTTTCGCAACTTGAAAAAAAAACGAAATAAAAATTTAGAGGCCCGGTGGCAGACATAAAACTGAATGTTTGTTTGTCTTGTGATTAATTTCATTTAAAAGCAAATATTTGCCTAATCTGACTGTCCCATTAATGCAAATGAATGTCCAAACACCCATATTGCTGTTTGTGACCACATTCTCATGATAAGTGGTACCATTATCGATTTGATAAACATTTAAATAAAGAACAGTGTAGATAATATTACAGTCAACAACAAAGGAAGACAGCAAGATGCATTTAATTTCCGGTTCCGGAAACTGGCAGCGCATTTTAGAACTCTACTAACTTTCCTGATAAGAATGGAAAAGTTCGTTTATGAGAGAGCCTAGTTGTCGAATTCTACACCAAGAAAAATAAATTCGCCGATAAGATGACACGTAACGATGTCGCTTGTAAGTAATTAGATCGAATATTGTTTTGGTCGAAACCATTTTACGATCTTGCCTCTCGTCTTGTCACGACCAATTTAATCGAAACGATGATCAAACAAACGCATTTCTTTTTTAATTAATAAAATGGAGGATTGTTGATAAATGGGTCGGCGTCATCATCCCCAACCTAGACACCGATATTGATTTCGCCGCCGGGTGTGGTGGTGGTGATGGCGGTGGTGACGCTTTCATCCTCTCTCTCTGTATCCTTTGGGAAGCTGCATGCCTTTACTGACTTACACTCAATTTGCTAAATTTACATTCGGACAAGATTCGTCTTGGTGTTTCGAATTACAACATGATTACTGATTAGCTTTACTTAATGGAATAAACGGAACATTGAGATGATCATTTTCAACATCCCTGTTGAAATGGATGCATAACTGCTTACATACATCGATTGACCTTCTCTTAATACGTATCAACAAAGGTCGCCAAATAACATTATTTTTCAATTGACATAATCAAAATATTATATTAAAAAAATGTGTCGCGTCGGACGATGATAAGCTATGTCAATTGCGTTTTCACGAGGCGCCATGAGTAATCAATAAATTTTATTAAGAAAATTTTAACTTAAATTAAAGCTCTTAAACATTACAACACCCCACAATATTTGTTTTTTTTTAACTTGACATACGTTTTATACAAGCCGTTACCATTTTAATATACCATAATGTAATGTTACAACCTCCTTAAAAATACTTCTTAAGAAGCTTTTATTATTTTATTGTAGTATTTTATAGCCTAATAAAATAAGTTAAAAATAGCGCATCTTCATACCGCCTTCTTTATTTTATTTAATTTTAATTAAACAAATGACTAGGAGATCTGTTATTGACAACTGAAATGACCCACGAGGCGAGGGCGCCACGAAAGAAGTAATACCTTCAAGGATGACAAAATCATAACGCGAATACTAGTTAGGTTAGTTTATTATGTTACAGATACCGTCATCGATCACTTCATTTGCCAATAATATTTTGAATTATTATTAATTTATCACGAAGAAGCAAAAAAATAAAAATAAAATTGGAAGCACTAAAAAATATTGAAATAAATATTAATTATAAATAGAAATTCTAAGGAATGTATGGATATGTTTATAAACTTAAAAAAAAACTTACGATTGCCTATATCTCTATAATTAAGGAATAATAATTACTGCTGATTCATTTATTTTTTATTCTAAAATTATGTATCAATATAAATGTTAATTTTAAACAAAATGCATAAGGTAAATAGTCTACGTAAGTAATAATAATAATCAACGACCTCGAAGTTATCATTAGCTAAATTAAAAACACTCATACATAAAATTACAATATTTTTTTCATTTATACAAAACATGCAAAAACAAAGTATACAGCTTAATTTGTAAATTTGTACCTTAATGTATTAATTTTCTATTAAGGGATATAGATATTTCAAAACGAAAATGCATCACATACATTAGACGCAATATTGACAGGTCAGGTCACAATTCATTCGATCATAGGTACCTATTTATTTTTAATGGACCTAAAAGAGTATGCAAAAGCGGTAACTCGTTGTAAGAGTTTGTTTTATTCATGCAACGCCAGATAAAGATTAGCCAAGACGCCAAGACTCTGTTAAGTAGTAGGGAATCACAGAGTACAAAATACTCCCTACCTTAACTGCAAAAATAAATCGAAAAACAATCTTTAAAATGCGTGTATTGAAAGAAAAAATAATTTAATACATTTAAAAACTAAACTTTAATTCATTCAGACATAAAAGTAAATTTTTAAAATAAAATATTGGTAAAAAGTGCAAAACAATTTATAGAGTTAAATTCAGAACCGATTCAGCGATCCATCAACCAAAAGCGATAAATACACAAAAAATTCTTAGCTAAACGATTAAGGATGATTAATCAAAACAGACTGAAAATTTATTCTAGAGCTCGTTTGACTTACAAAATCCTCCCAATTAGTCAAAGTTAACTTAGATAATAATTATTTCATAATTATTTTAAGTGGAATAATTTTATTGCAAGGTCGACGTTTCGCCACCAATTGTAGCTTCCTCAGAACTACAAGACTTACAAAACAATAATAAATAATTTAATATGCATCAGATATTGAGCCAAATTAGGTAGGTATTTAATAGGAATAAGCTCGATGCAAAGTCACATTCTGACAGCAAAAGATTTAATGAACAAATTCCCTTGAAAAAAAATTTCTAAACTTCACAACCTCACAAATGTTATAATGTTCAAATTTGTGTTCAAAAATGTTTAATTTTGAATTTTCATCAAAATGTGCAAGGAAGGTCAAGAAGAAATCACACCAATAAAATTTTATATTCTCATTTATTGTTTATTTACAAAAACAAAATAATAGTCAAAGACAACAAATTTAATAAAAAGATAAAAGTAACAGATAAATGTAAGGTATTCTGCCGCTTTCTAAGTAATCTAGACTGGAAGTAATCAGGTTTGACAGGGAAAATCTTCGAATCCAGCTTTTGATTCTCTTTTGAAGCTACATTTTTTTCAATCCAACATTATTAGTTCAAATTTACAATGAATGCTTTATTACAGGTAGTAATCTTAATGCATCAAAAATTAGAAAAACTTTTAAAATTTACAACTAACACCATTGTAATGTAAAATAGAATCGTGTAATAGACCACCCTTTCTTGTCAATTTTGACCTTAGTTATTATCATCATGACAAATATCGTGATTATCCATGAAGGAAACAAAAACTAAAAAAAAAAAAACTTACGTGCTAATTTCAAGTAGCGATAATACCGGTAGTATCATCGTTTCCATAAAAAATTTAAAAAAATTCGAGACTGTGATTGGTTGTTGCCATGAAAAGTATTAAAATTTGCCATATTATCGGTAGTAACTTGAAATTAGTCCATTACAATATCCACAAACATAAATATACCATACTGAATTTTCACTGCTTAATTAAAAACAATATCCTTTGTTGAACACAGTTGTAGGTTTATTTATATTATTCGAGTATTAATAAATTTTTAGAACAAAATATTTATAAATCACGCCTTCGTATTATTTAAATCCATTTTTCATTTCTAAGATTAGATACTACTCGATCAACAATATTGAAGATAAGGTTTGACCATGAAGAAACTAATAAGCAATAACAAAAGATTAACTTTTGAAAGACTTAAGGAATCTGATTTTAAGATAAAAATAAACAAGCATGCATTAAAATGACAAAATTATCTACACAAAATAATTTCAGGTTTCGCTAAAAATCATAAAAATTATATAATGTTTAAAATAAAATGTGTTAACAAAGTAATTTATTTATGATTTCAAGTAATGTACCCAAGTACCCAATACCCTATGATTGCAAATATCAATTACCATTACTTGTAACATAATCATTAGTAATATACCATATCTGATCAATAACATAAATGTATCAATAACAACAATAACACTACCTAATAATAACAAAATCTAGAATCATTTAATTTCTTAACTCGTCGTGTGATTCCAGTGATTCGACCCATAAAACTTTTAAATGAATCTTAAAAACATTTTTTTGTTTTTGATTTTTACTTTATTTTCAATGTCAATAGATTACTGTCATCAATGAAAATAAAAAGCATGAAAGACAAATCATGAGATACTTTAAAATCGATACCAGTACATCAATAATAAAATAGTAACTCAATCTCGTTTCGTCCCCTTTTGAAGCTACAAAACTGCGTCAAAGCTTTACGTAAGACCACATAGGGTAACAACAAAAGTCGCTTTTAAAAAAATTACAGATGAATCACCTCAATGGGGCGTTCCACCCTGCCTAACAAAATAATGATAGGTATGAGAGCGAATGGTAAGAGTGACCCGGTGAATATGGGTTAGTAATCGTTTAAATAGAAGGGACGATTCCGACATTAGGGTGCATATTAAATTCCAAACCTCAAACCTCATTTCTCACATTACGTAATCGCATCCCTCTCTAAACATTTTCTTCGTTAATTTCTCCACCATCACTTGATTAATTAAACAGTTAACAAATTCGATTGTAAACTGGTTAACCCGCCAACTTCACAAGCTTTTTTTGCAGTTATATTAATAACCAAGCCCCATTTTGTACCCATATAAAAAAAAACAAGTTAGATCTCATTAAATTAGCTAAAATATATTCTTTATGATCAATTTGGAAAATAAACCAAAACCAAAACAAATATTGTTTATTTAAGAAATTTTGTGGGTACAAAATGTATATACCCCTGTTGTAAATCGGAGGGTTAAACACTTACTAAACTGGCTTGTAGACTACGTGACTGGTTAAGCTTTCCTGATTAGAATGATTGCAATTAAAGTGAATTATGACGTGCTAGCAGCTTTTGGATACTTTGTCGACTTCCAGTTCTGCTAGATTATTTTTTAAATCATTGCTTACCCGCACCTGCTAAACATCGTTTTATTAATCCCAGCAACAAGCCGCTCGTTGTAAGACGCTCATATTTTAATTTTAATAAATAACGTCGTCGAGTCCACAAACAAGATAAGAAAAGTAACACCACTTCAAGATTTAAGCATCTGGCTAAACAACCCGCGTTTACGTTATGATCAAATCAGCTCAGAAAAAACCTATTGTCTTTTGTTAACATAGAAGGGCAAAAACGAAATAAAAACAGTTGTAAAAAGTCCCTCCCTTTACGATTTATTACGTGTGAAAAATAAGGCGTTGACATGTTTTAAAGCCCATCATTTAAAAACGGATTAGAGACTTGTCAGGGGTTAGAAACGATAAGATTTTCAGTTCGAGACTTGGATTTATTTGTATTATCTTGCAATATGTAAATAAGCAGAGAGTATACACTATAAAATAGATTTTATCTTCAACAGCGACCACCGCATTATATCGATCAAACTTCAACAAAAGGCATCCGGAATTTTGCATAAAATACATCTGCGTGTTATCCATCTACCAACCACCAGCGAGGAATACGTTAGTTGACTGCAAATTGCTTCTAACAACTACGATATAATCTATTACTTGACCATCGTCTTCATTAATACCAACGATTAAAAAACACGACTCCATCAGAGCTTCCGTTTGGGATAGCACGTCAGAAATCAAAGTCTAAGTTTACCTGACTAGATCTATTTCGATATCAAAATCCTTCTAGAGCCCCAATACCCAATCTTTGGTTAATTTACAAACTGAATATAAATCGCCACTGATCGCTTCCAATACAACTTAATTCGTTTCGAAAGGATAAATTTAGATTAGAAACAGTTGGTGTGGTCCAATGGGAGCAAACATAAACTTTGATAAAAAAGATTGAAGAAGATCCAACTCACTAAATTTATTTTTTTGATTTAGGAACAAAGCCATATTATTAATAATTCTAGAATTTATTTAGAATATTTAGACAAACAACATGTGCAAACGACAATTTGGCAGCGAGTCAATACCATTCATAATTCAATCTCAAGGCAAGCGATCGATCTTAATCACTTAATTATTAAATAATCGCATGCAAACATTGTAATCAACTTACGTTTCAAGATACTGAAAAACCCTATAAACTGGCTTCCGATACATTAGAAAACCTTCAACTTTTTCCACCATCATTCTACCACTACCACCCTACACCATTCTTCCGTAAAAGCAGAAAAATCGTCGCACAATTTACCCGCGAGGGATTCACATGCTCAAATTTCGCACTCCGATGACCATAAAGGTAAAGCAAATTAAATCAATCACGTTGTACGTTTTCTATTTTCGTGTAAACTTTGTGGGGGAGTCACTCGTGAATTTATCCGCTCACACATAACACGGGTCAGGGAACGTTCGTGTTGATATCACAAGCGAATACGCGAGACTTGCAGTAGACTGATAGTTAAACACACTGTAGGCGGTATGAAAAGCGCAAGCGCTTTGCTTGTTGTTACCCCCTAATCGTTACGGTTTTACCCCGTGATGTTTTTATTATTGTTTTGCAGGAAACGAAGGAAAACTTGGTCAAAAGAAAAAATTACGAACTTTGACGCCGCGCCGGTTAAGTTGCTTCAGGCTGATTCACTGAATTCTTTAAGTGAAAACAATTAAGTAATTAGAGTATTAAGTGTTTTCTTTTTTCTAATGACATTCAAACAATGCCTATGAACTAATGTAATTACTATGCATGCAGTTATTATTATCGCGTGTGGGTACCCGATTCTTGGAAATCTATACAGGATGTGTTAGGGAAAATGCAATCTTTGGTTCAACAACTGATTTCAGTTTTTAATATATTCGTCAATTTAACATTTTATTGTTTGATAAATTCTTCCTTAAACATCAATATAAAAAAACGATCAAAACAATAAGTTTCATTAATTTTTTTGTTGTATCGAAGATGTACAGAAGCACTTTTCAGGGGACTCACTAGAAGCCTTAGAAAAATTATTGAAGAAATAGAAATTTGTTTAGAGAATCAACTGTAAATATAAAGCACACATTTTAGAAAAAAGAATGTACATAAAATAACTAGACATGTACCCAGTAAAAATAAGAAATACATACGATATTGTATGTTTATTGGTCCTCCACGAAGTTCGCTCCCACTTTGAAATTAAATTTTATACAAGAGATAACATAATTTCAAAGCAAAACAAGCCTTCGAGAAAATAAACAGTCACAAATTACAAAAAAAATAATCAAAACCAACGAAAAGAAATGCTCCGGGTAAACAGGAGTAGAAGAAAGATTCAAAAATTTTAAAGCTGTGATAGTTCAACGACAGTCAAAAATGCATGTGGAACAATGGTTAATCTTTAGAAATAGTTTATAGAAAAAAAAAAAGATAAACTGGTTAGCAGAAAGGGTAAAAATAGCTGTCAAATATAAAAAAATCACATAAAAATAATAATTGAAGAAAAAGATGCGTAAAATTGAAAAGTATGTAGAAAAACAAATGTTCTAAAAAGAAGTTGATATGAAAATAACATAAAAGATAAATCAAATAAATTTTAAAACAAAAAAACTAAAATTATAAAACATTGTAAAGGAGAAAACATTTACAAAATTGCGTGTCTAGAAAAATATGCAACATACAAAGAATAATGAATAGGATGTTCAAGAGAGGATAAGAAACAAAAAAAATTATTTGATTTAGCAGTAAAGAACCAGAAAAATTTGGGGAAAGTCCAACCATCACATATACATACTCGTATCTCAGTTGGGTTAGTTAGAAACTCACCAGTACACCACTAGGTATACTAAAAGCAAAGAAGCGATAATTCCTTTCAATACAAGAGTGTAAATTAATGTAAATAGAAGTACAGTGTTGCAACTGCTGTATTCGAATAAATTAGTTAAACAACAAAAAGCGTTTCATTAACGAACTCACCAATATTATTGCAGAAAAGAGCTGTTAACAAGATAACTATGAGGAACTTCTGGAAGCAAGTCTTGAAGGCAAAGACAAAATCGCAGCCACAAAAAATACCAGCTAGGAGGCAAAATTAATATTGAGTTATCCATAGACAAGAAAATGAATTAAGAATGAAAATTGGAAATGAAACACCCACTAACACCAAACTTCTTTACTTGATACGACGCACGTTTCGACAACAATGTTGTCATCCTCAGGTAGGAATTAAAACTGTTCAGTTTTAATTCCTACCTGAGGATGACAACATTGTTGTCGAAACGTGCGTCGTATCAAGTAAAGAAGTTAGGTGTTAGTGGGTGTTTCATTTCCAATTTTCATTTAAAAAACACACCAAGAAGATCCAACAAGAAGAATGAATTAAGAAGTAAACTGATACAAAACGTAAGCCAATATGATTAGAATGTTGCCTAAATAAACCGTTAAGTCCGTTTAAAATAAACACATAATCGGTGCCATTTTTTACTTAAATTAGATTAAATCAAACCAAATTTAAGTTAACCCATATAAAATAAACAATAAGATTAAAATTTTTCACACATGTGCCGTAAATCGTAGCTATAAATTTAATCAAATCGGATTTAACCTCTCAGATATACGTAGTAAATTTGGACTTTTAAGGATAAGGTAATGAAAAGAGACTCTGAAGAAAAGAAAAATCGTTTTGACTTAGATACTTAGAATCTTGAGAGTTAATAAAATAAAAACTTAGATAATTACAAAAATGCGCAACGGAAGTACGGGAACAAGAAATTGACATGTAGCAAAATGTTAGCAATAAGAAAGGGCACCAAATCTCGTAATAAACGGTTAAGCGGTTTCGGTGATATGGCAAAAAAATTTTTGAAGGCCTGCAAAAAAATGCAAATTTTTATTTTATCCTCGTGCTCTATTTCAAATTAAAATATTGCCCCATACTTTTGAATCACCTGATATATTTCAATCTTAAGTACAAAAAATAAATTTAAACATGATTAGAGCCTTTTTTTAACAACAATCGTTTGCCAACGCTTCACCCTCTCCTGATACCATTGCATTAAAATACGATATGCGTCTTTTTACGCGGATTATAAGTCCGGCACGCAAATAAATATGATACTAACCTTCCGGCCCCCGGTCTAGACCAAGTTGCACATGCTTAGTATAAATAATACAAAAAAATAAACAAATAAAATAGCAAGACCTCTCCAAATGTGAAATAACCTGGTTTTTACAATAAAATAATCTTGCATTTAAAATTGTAAATAACAAAACTTCAACAGCTACCTAAGCTAATTTAAGTTTTTCTTTTATTCTATTACTACGTAAAAGATAACGCCTCTCCTTATTTTCCTTTTTACCCCACTACCCCGCTTTCTGTTTTCAGTCATGTTCGCAAGCATTTTTCACTTATTTCGCAGCATTTTAGCACAAAAGGAGATTATACAATTTGTCGTACTATACTTCTACTTTTAAAATCTGTTTGAAAAATTAATAGATAATCTATGAGGCATATAGACCCTCTGGAACATACTGCCTTAAAAAACCAAAATGCAATTTTGTAAATGATCTACTAATGATCTGCTGTTGTTAACAGTGATAAACTTGATATTTGAAAACATGAAAAAAAAACAACTTAAACTTAAAAAGTTACAGCTATAATTTAAAAAAAACCTCTAAATTTTCATGTTCCTCAATATTTGCTCCGTTTCTATTAATCCGATCGAGTTAATTATGTACAATTTGTTTCTTTAACGCATCAAGATTGCTCTATTAGTTTTAATTTTATAAGCCAAAAACTTAAAAAGATAATTTGTTGGTTTGAAATGTTAATAACAAGTTATTTGCAAGTAAATATAACTACTTAATATAAGACTATCTTTAAGGACCACAGTCGGTTGTGCTTATTTTTAAATTTTAAAATACGGTACCCCAAAAATTTTAATATTTCGAGTAAATTATATGGAAAGACACCAATTTTACAGGGTCTTGTATATGATCTTCTCAAAAGTCTCCTACAACATCCTGAAGAAATTATATGTCTTTCTAATACCTACACCTGCATTTACCAAAAATTTACTATTGTCACTTAGATTCAGCAAGAATTTAAAAGTCTCAAAATTCGCAAATTACATCACTGTAATATTATAAAGTTGCATAATGCTATAGCACAATTTTCTCCTTATATTTCTCTTCTATGAGTTCTATGAGCCCATAAACTCTTGCAAAGTGGTTCCAAACTTCAATAAAATTCCACATTTATCCTCTCTACACGTTTCCAAAATGTTTGATATTGAACTTGTACGTAATATAAAAATTATGAAGCTGTAAATGTGCTTATATTTTCAAATAACAAAGCACAACAACTTTATTACGTTTATGTGCTTGTTCGTAGCAATAATATTTTACTACATATTTAAGAAATTGAAACACTTGTTTACCAATGAGATTTTTTATTCTAGATAAAATCTTTTTTTCCAAAGTAGAAATTCCTCTTCAGTTGTGACAGTTCTAATGTGGTCGTTATACGAATTCAATAAATTTGTAACATCTCTGTCAGTAACTGATTGAAATAGGGATTTACCTTGAACACGCTTGAATTCCATACAAATTGACGAATATGTGAAATCGCTCCCGGGTGGAATAATGTGAATTTTTCCACACAAGATGATATAAAAGTCGTGACAAATTTATATAACGTCTTGTTATTTAAATTTTTTTATCGAACCAAATTTAAATTCTGTTATCATAGCTTTTTGAAAAGCTTTTGTTTATATCCACAGATTAAATTGGAAAATTCAAAACGATACGAGCGGAAAATATACTGATAAACTAAACAATGCATCGTGTTTATCCTAAATAAAATTTCTAAATTACAGAAATAAAAGTTGCAACTAAAATATAAATTTATGTTTCAACTGTAATTGTTCAAAATTATCTTACTTATTTGTGATTCAGCCGATAAATGATTGTCGTCACAATTTCACGGTCGGATTCCACTGAATTATGGTATTTCTAGTTGAGCAGAATTTATTTTAATTATTTGTAATTAACCATAATGTCAGTAATATATCTATATAGATAAAAATAAAATGTTGTTCGTCTGTAAGCGCATCACTTGAAAACAGCTAAACCAATTTGGCTATTTTTTTAAATGTTCGGAATAATTCTAATAAGGTTTCTATGAAAATACATATTGAAAAAGTTTCCCGAAAATTTATAAAATTCGAGAAAAAATAAGTGTCTTTTTCTATGAGATTTCTGTATTAATTTAAGACCATAACTCACGATTCGAACGACGGATTTACTTAATTATTTTTTGTTTTGTTCGTTATGGTCCTAGAAAACTTAGCAGAAACAATTCTGAGAACACTTACAAAGAAGGAAAACACGAAAAATTTGAAAAAGCTGCAAAAATTAAATTTTTGAATGCGTTGACAATAGGAACGACACGCTAGTGACACGTCCCAATACTTAAATGTAATAAACAATTATTATTTTGGTTTACTTTTCGGTACCATGAAAGTGTATAATAATTAATTTTCACGGCACGCAAAGGTGTGCTATTTATTAAATCGGCGATGTTATCAGCGATTCTGCCATATCAACAGCTGCAATAATTGCACCTACCACTGCACTATGTAAATTCAATAATTTTCCCCTTATTTTAGTACATATTTAAATTGTCCAATTTGAGTGAAAATGAATTTATAAAAAAAAAGTTAATCAGCAGGATCCACGAAAAATCACTGATTCTTGTCATGTGCCTGGTACCCGCATAGCATCACACTATTCGTACAGGAAATGGCATTTTTTCCTACAATCAAGTAACACACACACCTGCGGGGAAATATTTATTAATTCATTTCCGATTGGCAGGTTAATGGCGCTTTTGTGTCCATCAGTATGAAGGACCACAGCACTTTATCAACAGTCCAAATTAGTAAATTACATCATACTTTTAAAGTCTCATATCTCACGTATAAAACTTATTTCCGGTGGCAAATACGAAAAGTAAACACTCATAATTTTAAATAGTAAAGAGGCTTTAAATTTTTTAAATTCCAAACCTAATATGTCCATCCGATTTCATATAGAAGACATTTTAAATTCTCTGTAGTTTAGAGCTATAAAATCATTTTTTCTTTAAGGAATTATTCACGCTTTTATTACCACATCCTATTTGGAACAAAGGCATATAATTTCTGCTTGTAAAATAAATAATGTTTATTATTCGAAGATGTGCAACTTACATTTGAATGTAGGAATACATATTTTGGAATGTAAAAGTGTACCCACCTAATCAAATCCATGGAATATGCGGCATTTTAAATATTTTTGTGTTAGACACTATAGCACAAATAAATACACACATGAATAATGTATGTAGACACCGCACCAAAAAAATTAGTAACATAATTTTCTCGCTAACATAAAAAATCTGAAAAACAACTGTTACTTTCTGTTTACATTGAACACAATAACAATATCGATTACAATAAAAAAAGTTAAATGTGTTTTACACAATTTTTTGTTAATCTCAGGAATTTGATATTTCATATTTTTTTGAATACCAAATTGTTTTACATATGTGTGATTGAACAATGTGCAAAATGTTACCTAGTAGTAATCCACATTCAAAACAATGCAAAATACCCAAACTTTATTTATAAAACATTAGAGTGCTAGAAATATTCCCCAATAAAAGTATGTAATTGTATAACAAATTATTCAAATGAAGTTTATTTAAGAAAGATAGGAGTGACCCTCACGATCTCCAGATCTTAGGGTCGAAACAGAAAGAAAGCAGGTTGCCCGCTTTCTGCTTTGAGCGCCCAAAAAACTTCTATATTAATGAGAGCTATTTCTTTATATTTTTATATTTTTTGTATGAGAGCTAGACACAATCAGATAAATAAGCAGATTGAAAATTATCCTTATTAATTCTATTAATATAGAAGTTTTTTCGACGCTCAAAGCCGAAAGCGGGCAACCTGCTTTCTTTCTGTTTCGGCCCTTAGGGTCATTTTATATCTGTAAAATCAATACAAATAAACTATAGTCTTAATTTTAAGACTTGTGTATAATTTTTCTAACCCAGTCTAGCTTCGAGTTGCAATCCTAGCCGGTCACTATTATAACTATTAATGGTGGGTGATGTAGCTAAAAAGTAGCAAAACTTTTTACTAGCTAGTTATCTCTTTTCAGCAAATGCTAATTGCATAGAGTTGTCTTCTTTTAATTAAGCAAAAAAAATTCCTAACTTTTTATTCACATTACTCAATATCATTGCCTTTGCCAAAAGTACAAAGCAAACGAGACAAACCAGTGGCAGCGTTAATAGTTATTTAACCAACAAGTTGGTTAATAATAGCAATTAATAATCCAGAGGTATAAGATATAAATTATGGCAATTTTAAGTTTCTTTTAATAAAACATTTATCTTCAAAAATACCGTTTTTATAATTTTTTTATGATTATAACAGATTATAAATGTCAAAATTTTGGTTTGTATGGTTGATATTAACAGGTCGTTAATAAGGACGTTTAACCAACTCCTTTGAATGGCTTTAAGTGCATTAATAATCCTCACATGTCAACAAGCAACAGAAAAACAATTTAAATTATGTAAGGTATGTCATCATACCACACTAACGAAGGGTTTAGGAAATGGGTATCATTTCGTTGGTTCGCAAATTATAGAACACCTGTATGCAATTTAGTGTGCCCCTAAATACAGGGTGTGATAAAATGTCTTACAAAAATTTTAACAAGTGTTTTAATTTGTTGTGAAACTGTAAATTTCATAAATTATGCAATATTAAATATTTGATTTTACATCTTAGCAGCCCCTAATTTAACACTGCGCCCAGAAGATCATTTTATCTACGACTGCGATGAAAAGGTCGTGCGCAATGGGACAGCTTGCCTCTGCGATTGGTTCACGCCTGTGCGATTTCTTTACGTTGACAGTTGCTGTCATTCATGATCGTTCATTCGCACTTATTTTCAAGAAATCTCTTGTAGTCGTAGATAAAGTATAGTGTAGTCATTGATAGTACATTACACGAGTTGTAAAGCAATTACGTACGTGTAGAAATGCATAACTCGCTCCCTTCGGCCGCTCGTACGCAACTTTTCTACTTGTACGTAATATGCCATTTACAACTCTTATTATGTAATATACTATTATCTATGACTAATACAAAAACGTCGTGCGTAATGGGACAGCTTGCCTGCGCGATTTGTTTACGCTGACAGTTGCTGTCATTCATGATTATTACTTATTTTCAAGAAATCTCTTGTAGTCGTAGATAAAGTATAGTACATTACACGAGTTGTAAAGCAATTACGTACGCGTAGAAAAACAACTTTTCTACTTGTACGTAATATGCCATTTACAACTCTTGTTAGTAATATACTATTAAAGTTCAAGCAATGTAAACAGAACCTTTTTCCTCAATAAAAAATTAAGCGGTTTTTTTCCTAAAAAACTCTTCTCCGTCTGAGATAACATTAGTTTTAAAATAACCTTGTGTCTCAGTGTGTGTATCGATGTTTTGAATGTTAATTTGTGAAGTTTTATGAATTATTACTAACAAAATTGTGAATATTACGTTACCGTGTCACTTTTACTCGCTCTGACAGTCTGACACGGTAAAATTGCCGAGAAAGATTTTGAACGTGTCTGAATTAAGCAATCGATTCGTAAAACTTTGTTAAAAAATTCAAGTGATCACAGGAATTTAAAACTAAATAACTAAAACTTAAATTATGTTCTAACAAGCCCAATAACTGACCAAATTTACGAATGCATTGATTCTACCAATTGAAAATAAGTTTACCACATGTAACGACAGGCCTTATCAATGTGACGAAAAGTGTGACATTAATAATATAAGGGTCGGTTTACAGAAGGTAAATTAAATATTTAATTGCGATTAAATCGGTTTTCCTGGAGTGTGATTGGTCAAAATCGGCATTTAATCTCGAGAATTAACTACTTAATCGCAATTGAAGTTAATGTCGCCTTAAATTAAACTTTATTTTGGTTCATCGAATAAATTTTTTTTGCATAAGCTGCTAACGGTAGTTAATACTCAATTTTTTATTTTCCGTTAACACGTCACAATTCTCAGAAAAGGGTTTTTTTTCACTTTTTCATATAAGATGTCATTATTTGACTGACGATGACGACTATACTACTAGACCAATTTCAAGTGTAAGATAATTATGGTCTTTAAATTGCTGTAAGAGTTTTTGCTCTAGGAAACGCGGTTTAAAAGTTACAGCCAAAAAAAAGGTGTTAATTTTTAACAGTTCTGTTGCTCGCAAAATGTCATCATTTCTGGAGTATACTCCATCTAGATTTATTTTAAAGAAGAATTATTCATTTTATGAGTGGCATTACCATTTTTTTATAATTTTTTTCCGGACAACTTTGGAAGTATGGGTGACAAACATTGCGCGCGATTTGACAAACAATAAGACCTTAGTTTTTGAAAAAAATTATCAAGGTTTTTGGGATTATAACGTGCTAGGCGATTATTGTTAGACTGCTGTGAGAGACACAGATGCTAGTAGTCATAAGAAAAAAAGCAAAAAATCTTAATTTTTAATGTTTTATTCAATGTTTCTTTTAGAATATTTTTCTTCTTAAATATCTTAAAAGTTTGACGTGCTGATTTTTTTAAAACATTTTTTCTAAGTTGAGAGGGCCTTATATAACAAAAATATGTAGGTCTCATTACTCTCATTTCATGAACAGAAATGTTGTAAACTAGTGTAATAAAAAAACAGCAAAATTGTTACCTACCTTTTAAGTACGTGTGAGTGTTTATTTTTAATATTGGTTTTCTGTTGGATATGTTATTTTGAATGGTGCTTAAACACATAGGCAAGTAAGGTTTTTCGTTGTTATGTTAATCTGTTATTTATTTTACCTCGGTAAGGGTGCGTTTTTGACAAAAATGCTAAATAAAAATTTTGTATGTTTTTCTTAGTTCTATCTGTGACTAAATTTTTTGCATTCAATTCCTCAAAGTCTGTACTTGGAAGCTTTGAAAAGTGCCCCTATTCTCAGGCCCTTGCTGTGACACTGACAACATTTATTTTTTACTGATGGCAGATCATATTGAAGAAACATAATTTTAAAAAAATTTAAAGTCAAAGGTGATATTTCTTAATTTCTTATTCTTATAATATTCAAAGTTGGAGAACTTATAGATATTTCATTAAGTTGTCTTTGTTTACTATTTTTAATAATTTCAAGTTGAAATACTACCGTGGTATCGCTAACTTTATACTTTTTCGTAGCAACAACCAATCACAACTCCAAATTCTTTTAATTTTCCATGAAAACGAAGACACTACCGATATTTTCTCAACTTGAAATTAGCCCATAAAGTGATATTTTTTAGTTTCTTATGGATTATTTTTATAATATTGAAAGTTAGAGAACCTATCTTTCATATAAGAATCATATAGGTAACAGGTAGATAAATTAGTTTTTTATAATACAAAAGGACCTAAAGTAAATAAATGTTGCTTGCACCTGATCAGTGATCATAATCAAGTATGAAACATTTTATTGAAACAGTAATACATATTACTCACTTCCAGTACCTTTTATGGCACTGTTATTGACTCAATTATTCCTGTTTCGTACATTCAAGAACACTTAAATAATAATTAGTACAAAATTAATTTTCCAATTTGTCTAACAAATTATTTGAAAATATAATTAATATAAAACCAATATATTTCCACAAATCTATAATTAATTCATAAAATGGGTCAAATCAAAGCAATAAACATTAAAATCGGTGTAAAGATAACAATGAATAGCCAAAAATAACCATAAAATTGTAGCAAATCATTTAAAGAGAATGCACGAAAATTAAACGAAGCCTCAAAGAATAATAAATAAAACTGTCCACTTACAATTCCAACCATTTCCTGGCTATGCTTTCCTTTTCTTTTCATGGAATAGTGCACTTAATATTCAATAAAAACAGACACCCGAAATGTAACTGTCAAAATCGCCATAATACTGGCCGAGATTGCGTTTACACACGTGCATTCTATCCCTCTCGTTCCTTATCAATCACCAAATCTTCTATCTCACACAAGCCCTAGGCAGGTGAAATAAAAAATAATACACAAAGCTGCCACCAGATGACGCATTTATTGATAATTATTTTTAATAAGTTGATTATAATTGATTTTTCCTTTTTAATCTAAATTCACGGATGCGACAATACATGGGGGGAGCAAAAAACTGCCGCGTAACAAAACAAACAATATTACAATTTTTTCGCCTTTCGCGGCCTTGGGGGATTCCATGAAACAGGAGTGCTGTCTGTTATTGAAACTATCTCTAATCCTGCCATTTGCAAGCCTTTAATTGCAGACTGAAACAGTTTAAATTAATATCTGCTTCAACAATTTTATTTAGTACCATTCTGCCTGGTCCTAGTCCCCTTACCCTAACCCTCACTGTTTTAATACCTCTTTCTAACACTTTCTACAATAATTTTTAATAAAATATTATCCAAAAACAGTGCATAACTCACAGTTCCTAAAGTAATTGCAGTAGCTTGTGCTGCTATGTTTGTCCCTTTTCTAGTATTTTTAAAGCCCTCTACCCCACAAGATCTTATCAAATGTACAGCTCCCTTGTAATCCGTCATACTAACTATGGTATTATTTGGTGATACTCTGATATTCATTATGGGTAAGTTTTTAAACGGAATACCATTAAAAAGTCTGTTTGGGGTATCTGCATCAGGAAAAATGTCTTCCTGTTTTCTAGAAAGGTAAATCTTAGTAAATAATAACAAAATATAAACAAATTACTGATGAATTAAGTTGTCAACATCATAAGCTCTTTCGCCAGCACTTCCTTCGTCTAATTTTGGGACAGAACGAAGCATTTCTTTTCTGTCAATGACATCTCGGTGTTTTTGACCAGTAAGGAACAAGGAACGAACATTATTATTTACAAGAAAATTGTTTTGTGCACTTAGTAACTTCCTAAAACTCGAAGTAATTTGTTTAGAGAACATTTTTTAGTTTTTTGAGGTTAAAAAATTTGAGGTTATGTGTTGCATTAACGGTTTGATAAAACAGGAATCTGCTAGAGTATTACAGAGTTCTGTAAATATAATAATTTTTAAACACAAAAATACGATTTTTAATTTTTGTTAAAATTATTAGTCAAAAATTGTAGCAAATTAAAGTTGAGTTATTTTTAATTACATAAATAAAATGTTTTTGACAATAGTGGTATGCAAGATTTCGACAGAGGCGTATTGTGAGTTGTCTACATTACACTTTATAAAGTGTGCTCAATAAAAAACCACACAGAAGATGGATAATATTTTCTACCAAAAAACTTTTTCTAATTTCTTTATTATTTGCTAGATAACAATGTTAATGTATATCGTAAAATACACTTATTTCTACTATAATAATAAATATAAATCATTTAAATACAGAGCGAACTTGTATTCAAACTTAACCGAATTTTTTTTCTTTTTTTCTAATGGTCATTTATTTATAACTGTATTTTGCCTTTTCCTATTGCAGAAATCTTTATTACTCTCAGAACATTTTGTATTTTGGTATAAACTACGAGATTTGCATAATGGAAATAATAAAATGATAAATGGTATCACACATTTTCAAATTAGTCCTATGAACGACAAAATATGGAAACAACACTTTATTATGTAATCTAGTTTTTAAATAACACCATGTTTTAGAACTCTTAAAACGATACTGATTTGGTGACGTTTCTCTACATTTACATTACAGGAAAAACTTGATTACAACTGTTAACATTTCAAAAAATTGATTGGTATTTCTGTTTTTTTTTTGTTTTTTTGTTTTTTTTTTGCGGCGGTAATATGGTTTAACGTCTTTTTTGTACACTTTTCAGTTTATTAACGATAAATCAGTGTCTTATTGAGCAGTTTCTTGCAATTTTAATAACATTTTAAAACCACCTTGTTCCAAAAATAGAGTGGTTACACTACAATTAATAAAATGAGCGACATATTGATATTATTCATGTTTAACTATTAGAAAAAAGTTTGTCATATAAAAGAAATTTTTAATATTTGCATTTAAAAAAAGTTACCAAAACATATGTAAAAAGAATATTGCAACATTAAAGTTTGTGCTGCGCTGGCATTGTTTAAAACGCCGCGCAAACGGCCAGAGCTATAAAAACAAAAAAAATAAAGTCGTAGAAAATTACATTTTGTATAAGACTGCAAGGCGGAGTAAAAAAATCTATAAATTATTAAGAATACAAATAAATATCGGTTTACTAAAAAAATGTGTTCAACAGAATAAATAAAATTTTGTAGATGTAGATAACTGTTGCCGCATCCAATTTTCTTAAGTGTTGCTACAATTCGCCTGTTATAAAAAAATAATGATAAAAAATAAAAATATAAATTTGATAAAAGTTACAAGATTAATCACAAAATAACCAAATGGCAACTAGGCACTTAATTTGATGCGTCAAATAAATCAACATATTTTTTACTACAAAAAAACGCTTTATCTTATTTTTAATGAGCATTTTTATTTTTTTATGTTTTTAACTTATCATTGACAAAAGTTTGGAAAGTTTTGGCAATTTTTTATTATTATAATTTAGGCATTTATGATTAGACTTAGCTTTCAAAAGCGGTTTGCAACATTTATGTGAAAAATTTCAAATTTATTTTGATTAAATTTTTGGTATTGATTTAGGTTTTTAATTACAAAAACTAATGTTTTTTTACTAATTTTCAAATTAATAGAAGCAAAAGCAAATTTTTTTAAATTCTGAGAATAAAAAACAGCATTTTACTAATTTTAAAATCCGGAAACTTAATATTGCTGACTTTAGAAGCCGGAGGCAATATTTATTAATTTTTTGAATAAATATAGGCAATATTTTTGTAACTTGAAAAGCTTTAGGGTAAAGTTTATGCTAGAGGCAACAATTTATTAATTTTAAGGTCAGAGACAATATTTTAACAATTTTCTAACTGATGGAAAAGATATTTTTCTCCAATTTTAGAGGCCGAAAGCCACATTTTTTGTTTTTATTTTATTAACAACAAAAGCGATATTTTTTTATAATCTTAGAAATCTAAGACAATTTTAGAAGCCAACAATAAACATTTTAGAAATGGAATAAAATTGTTTTTTCTTGTCTTTTATCTTTTTTTTTATTAAGCAATACAGACAAAAAAATATAGATTTTACAAAACCAATAAATATTTTATTTAAATTTGGAGACGTAATTTTACTAATTTTCTTTAAACCGCACAGCTTTGCTGAAAATCATATTTATCTTCTTCTCATCTTATTGTAGTTTCTAAATCAGTATTTGCAGTTTATCAGTATATATTAGTATTGGCGGTTTTCCAACAGAATCCGCGGTACGTAGTCTGAACTAATTTTAGAAGCTGAAGGCAATACATTTTATTAATTTTTAAGTCAATAATAAAAAGCAAATGCTACATTCTTTGTAATTTGAAAAGCAAAAGTAACATATTCTTATTGGTTTTTAAATTAATAACCATAAAGACGACTTAGTTTTTGCATTTTAATAAGCCAAGACAATTTTAAAGGTCCAAAGCAATAATTAACATTTTATTAATCTTGAATTCTAAAGACATAATTTTACTAATTTTAGAAGCTTAAAGTGATATTTTTTATTACATTTGAAGTCAATAAAAACTACTTTTTGTAATATGAAATGCCGGAAGACACATTTTACTAATTTTTGAAGTTATGGACAGCATCTTACCAATTATTATTAAACCCGGACCTATATTTCAACAATTTTAAAGCGGATAAAATAACTTTTTTTTGTAATTGTGACTCGGCGGAGGTACTATTTTACTAATTTTCTAAGCCGATTACAACATTTTACTAATTTTGAAAGACGGGGATGATATCTTTACGTCTTTGGAGCTGATAAAGACGTTTTATTTCTAATTGTAAGAGCTGGAATTTTGTTATCAATTTGAGAACAACATTTTTTCTGATTTGAAGATGACACAATTTATTACTTTCAACATAATAACGATAAAAACAATTTTTTTTTCAAATTAAAAACGAATATGAAATTTATTATTAATTTTATTTAATTAATTAAGCTTTAAGGAGATATTTCGTCATTGTTTGTCACTGTCTGGAGTTGTCAAATGGGAGAGTTACTGTAGAACCATTATATGGAACCCGAAAAGATTATGGAATTTCCTATGAATCGTGTTCTTCGATTATTTTTTAAATACGGACTTATTTATGTAAATCATGAGAGGGGAACAACTAATGAGCCAAGAGGTTTAGTGCAGGCCACTATTATACGAGTACACTAAGACCAATAATAATAATTAAAAATTAAAAAAAAATTGTAAAAGTTTTTGTACTAAATTTATTGTTTCTACATTTGTAAAATGCATATATCGTATAATAAATATAAAACACAGCTCAACTACACTTACGGACCCTAATAAATAAATATTTAACGCAAGAGCAGTGAAAATTGATTAAGAGACATATCGTATTTCTAAACTAAATTGGCAATTGGCACAATTTCAATAAACTTAAATAAATAAATAAAATACGTTAATTTATAATCCCTAATAATAAAATACACGAAGTCATTTTTACACGGGCAAGAAATTCATAAATAAATTCTAACTAAACTTCCACACGAACATAAACCTTGTAAACTAATTTCCAACAATTCAGAAAATTGATTGAACCTAAAAACAACCGCAACAAAAACATAATCAGTACAAATAATTTTTCGGTATCTCGTTGATTGGTTCAGCGCACGTTCCCATATGTCTCATGGTAACAAGTGATCTAGATCTACAATTTTCCATTTCCAAGAAGCAAGTGTTGCTGTATGTCATGTTATCTGTTCCGCATACAGGGTCATAGTAAGTCGGACAGATTTTTTGGCATCCTCTGAACAAGAATCCAGATAGACATCTCTTCATTGGCACGACAAATATATGTTTGCTGAAAAATGATTACAGTTTATTTAAACCACGATTAAAATTCCTGGCTTTCACATACCCGCAGTTATCGCGTTTCATCTCACATTCGCTTCGGTAGATTTTATTATCGGAACCACAGACGAAATTTCGGTCTTCTGGACATTTTTCGTTGCATAAAGCTGTGGTACGGCAGTGGTGTAAAGGAGCTTCAATTACTAACTGACCGCAGGTTTCCTTCCTCAAATGGCACATAGATCTAAAAAAAAAAATAAAAAATTGACTATTTAATATCCAATCAAAAATTTTCAACAAAAAGTATTATATACAACATTAAAAACAAAAAGTAGCTGTTATACGTAAATAAATTTATAATAAATAATAGAATAAGATAATAAAAATAGTAATAAATGATAGAATAAATAATAATACGTTACCTACTAGAAGCACCGGCCGCTAAAACGAATTAAATTATGTGGTCTACAAGTTATAGGACTACACTGACGGTTGCTATTATACGTAAAAAAAAATGTAAAAAAAATAGAATAAGTTAATAAAAATATAGGTAAGTGATAGATTAAATAATAATACGTTACTAGTGGCACCGGCACCCAAAACAAATTATGCGGCCTACATGCGAAAACAAATTATAGAACCACACTGTAGAGATCGTAGATTATGCCCTTTCCACCCAGTTATACTTACAAATTTTAAGACCATTATTAACTATTAATAATTAGAAAGACTTTTTAAATAAATTTTGCGGCTCATGTAGTGGTCATAAACAAAGTTTATTTACTATAAGTTTATAACTGGATGCAAAATTATAATTAACATATTTTTAAATTATACCTATCTTTTATGTACCTTTAATTTCCAAGCTTTAGCACATTGTAACTTGTTTATATTTAATGTCCACAAGTTGTCGTGTTATATATGTTTAATGTGGGCTTTTGCATACAATAACTGTGTTTGTGATGACAGTTGTTACGCTTGTGAATATCAAGTATATGAAATAAGTAAGTTTACCTATTCTTTTATAGCGATATATTACTAGTAGCAGGTAGGTATAACAGTTTTAACTGTAAAAATCCGTATAATATATGCCAACTAATTTTCTTCATTTGTTCCAATGTTTTAACATAATTTTAAAAAAATAGAAAATGTTAAATCAGCTATTAATTATTTTTAAAAATTCGCTTAGTAAAAAAAAATGAATACAAACTGATAAAATAAAATGCTAGTTAATTAATTAATTAGATAAAGTGGCAATTAAAATTTTTGCAAAACATTAATAATGTGTTAGTTTCACATCTGAAAAAACATTGACGTCAGCAACATTAAATTTTTTATTTACGTCTTACAAATTAGTATGTACTTGATACCTATATACATATTAGGTGTAAATACAATATTTAGTTATTTGTATTAATTAAGTCAAAAATAATAATGTTTGTTATTCTCTTCTTCTCATTCTCTGTAGTCATCAGAACATAGGGTGACCTTCGAAGTGACCAAATGTTGACGTTGCAAAAGAAAGAAATTTAAAACAAAAAAGAATGATTTTTCAAAAAAAAAGGTTGACAATCAATAATTTAACAATAATTTAATAGAATATGAATTATGCATAAGTGAGTCAAATAAGCGCACCACCACAGGCAATAAAACTACTTTTTTGACCGGATTTGTCAGTTTAGCCCTCCAATTTGTTTAATCAAACTTTTAAAAATTTAAGTTTTTGTTGTTAATTTTACGACTACAAAAAATAGTGTATGTTACACGATGGTTTTTAAACTTTTCCTTGAGCTCTAACCTCCTGATAATCTTAATTATATAATAAAAATTTGTTTTTAAATAAAAAAATTTAAACAGAAAGAAAATTTAAAGTCAAACATTTTTTTAAGTTAAGATTTGTATTTTTTTATATTAAGCCATCAAAAAAAAGTGTTTCAAATTGTCAACTCTTACTAATTTTTCTCTGATAAATAAACAGATCATAAAATAATAAAAAATAAATAAATACTAAACTTAAGAAGACGCTACATGCAATGTAAAATGGTGTTAAGCGAAAGACTGTTTTAGGTACTGACAGTAATGACAGTTCAGCATTTTTTAGTAATAAAAGTTAGTGAAGTAAATCTACTGAATTTTAGTATTCAATGGAGAAATTTTTCTTAATATACAATTTTTTATAAATTTGTTAGAAACATTACCCAAGAAAATATTTGTTTCTGGTTCCGCGCACTTCTTATAATCTTTTTTTTCTGACAATCTGTATTAAAAAAATCGTTTTTTTTATAACCTTTTTCTAATATCTCAGCGTTTCTTGGTTAAACATCCTAAATTAGTAGCATCAATTAGATTATTTTCGTTGAGACTGCTTAAAAAAACCTTGAAAAAACATCAGATGTAATCAAATAAACTTAGAAAGTCAGAGAAACTAAAAAAATTTGAAATCAATTTGTAAACGCTTCCAATCGGCTATTATTAAATTAAACGGAATAAGTTTCTGGAAAATTTTTTTGTGGTTTTGTTTACCTATAATATGTTAGCAACTATAACAAAATAATCTTTTTTAATCACCTGTTCTGTAAACATGTTATTAATGTTTTATTAACAGCTACAGTAAGCAACAGTTACCCACGATATTATTACTATAGAAACGACGCTACCTACAATCCCTAGGGCCGTAAGCTCTAGGTAAGCAAGGGGTTTAAGGCGATAAGCAAGGGTCCTAAGACAGTAAGCGCAGGTCGTAAACAAATTATTGCCCGCTTGTTATAGTAAAGTGTAAAGTGGATATAAAATATAGTCTATAAACCTCGAAGCTGTAAGCACTTTTCGTGGTTTCAAGTGTTTAGAAAACTTCGGGCTTCGCCCTCGCTTTTCAAGCTACATTCTCGACAACGAAAAGTTATGCTTAGGGCTCTTGAAGTCTAATATACTGCTCACAGTCTTATATAACAAATAAGTAAAAATTAAAGTCAAATAAATAATTACTTCGGGTGCTTCAAAAAAAAAAAGGATATAATAATGAATCTCTAGGCGGTGAGCACTTTTCGCGGTTTTTGCAGATCTTCATTGTATATATTCTGAATTTTAATTTAATGGCTGTTTCATACTTCTGAATCACGTAATATAGGTGTTATCAAAACTTTCAAAAACTGCGTGTTTATTATTAATCTATTTGTAATTGTAATTAAAATAACGGTTACAAGACGGTTATATATAAGTATCTCTAGAATTTATAGAAATTGAAAGTAAATTCTAGAGAGTATCTGCAATAGTTTGTGGCGTTCTTTAGTCTACCTTAGTTAACTGCTATACATAAATGGCTTCGTTTTTTGTGTTGTTTAACCTTTCAAAAAAGTAACATTACATCATTCTCGTAGATAAGGGTGAAATACATAAAAATTAGCAAATGCATTTACTTGATTGAAAAATGACAAATCTAAGCAACTAATATTTGTTGAAAGGAGATAAGTACCTAGAAAAAGCTTTTGCTAGGTACTTATCTTCTTTAAATATTATCATCCAAAGTTCGGTTTGTTCGATATCTTTAGAATAAATTAAATATGTTGTTGTATCTTTTTAAGTTCGCAACCAGCGTTAAAATGCCTATACGTCAGATTTACATCTTTATCTAATAAAAAAACAATAAAAAAGCAATAATACATAGTATTAAAACAAAAAAAAATAACACACTGTGATCTAAAACGAAACTAGGCCTAACCTTACAATAAAAGAGAAAAAAACTCTAGTTGTATAAAACTGTAATGTGTTTCATGAAATTATTTTTTAACTCAGATCAGCTACTTACTTCAAAGAACAGTTAGCTAGGAGCTTGTATGCTTGTAAATAATTCTCACTTTTTTTAATTAAACAAAAAAAAAAACTGTTGATATAAAATAAAAAATACGCCTTCACTACGTTAACGAACTTTATTTTTCTTTTCTTTCATTTTTGTAAATGGTCATTTGTAATAGTTATAAAAAACTGTCATTATTTTTTCCATTTTTTGTTCCTCACTAATAAATACTTATACAGTTTTACAAAGGAAAACTCGAATCACGTTTGCGAAAGTTAAGTGATTGATCTGATAAAAATTAATTGTCACCAATTAAAAGTAGGTTGCATCAATCAAAGAGCACTTAAGGCAAAGACTTGTCATTTTTTGTACCTAAATAGCTAGAAAAATAATAACAAAATTAACACGACCTACATATAAATCGATATTTGTCGCAAGTAGCAACTGCTAATTTTAAAATGTATAAAACGTAAAATTAATTAGAGAATTGTCTTGCTATATTCAGCTTTGCCGTTTTTAATAAAATTAATTTCTTTAAGATTTAGTGTTAATTTGTATAAAATGAACTTAATTGTCATTAGCCTTCTTTCAAGAGATCTCACGCTGTAAAGTCTAGATTAATTACAGATCTGATTCAGTTCCAAAGCAGGTGGCACACTTGTCAAGAACATGAATCAAAATCAAGTCGGACGCCTTAATTATTTTATGGATTACAATCCCCTTAAAAAAGCGAAAAGAGGAAATAATTAATCTTGATTAAATTAGTTCCCTGACAGTCAAAATACAAACAAGAGCGATGTTCTTAATTTTAGCACAACTTTTATTTTTCTACTCACTTATAAACATTGCCATCAGATCCGCAGACTGGTTCTTCATCTTCATCATCGCAGTTTGTAGGACATGGAGTTTGTTCTTTCAGTGCTGTGCAATTTCCGACATGAGCAAACTGGACCCCTTTCAAACACGTCGCCAAATTTAACTGGCATTGATTAGTATAAGTCCGAGCATCGGTTCCACAGACTGGATCAACATCATTGGGACACTTCATTCTCAGGCATTTCGTCAATTTTCCTTTACATTTATCGAAATCCACTTTCGTTACTCTTCGATTAGACCTAGAGAAGTTTTCCGATGATTTATAATAGTTATTTGTGCAAGTTTAAACAATACAGCTTTTCTCACAAATTTAAAGTTAAAAAACAAGAGCGCAGCTCGAGTTTTTCAGCGTGAAATAAGTGAAGCATTTTCTAAACGTGTTATACACATGATTTTTTCGCATACTGATAATCAGCACCAAAAATTTTCAAAAATCACTCACTGACTTTTCAATTTGAATTTAATATTTTAAGTCACTTAATTTTTTTTTGTACGATTACCTCGTTTATTTCCTAAACAGTATGGGTTATCTACTGGTTACTAATGCAAATTAGTCTGTAATCATTTTTATTACTAGTTGCCAACGAAAATTCGTTGGTAAGCATTACTTATCCTTTTAAAACCGTAAGTAAATTTATTCAAAATTAATTAAATTGTTTTTAAAACAAAAAATAATTGCACAAAAATGCCATAAACATCACGAACGTTAAGAACACAATACCGGGATCAGCAAATAATTGAAGTCATCGCTTCACTCCTGCTCCAAACAATTGTCCTCGATCGGTAAAATGTAGTTACCGTTTTCGATACTTAATATACTATTTTGCACGATTTTACTTAGCGTGTTTGTTTCTAGATCGGTACGTAAGATTTACTGGTTTCCGTAATAACCAGAACGGTAAGTAATTTACTTACTCACGTCTTCATTATAATACATTAAATTTCACATTCAAAACATAAACTAATAAATGCATTTTTACATTTTATTGCAAATATTTATTGATAAATTCTAATACATTTTTAATAAAAAGATATAGATAAAAACTGACTTTGTCATTTTTGTTTCCCAATTTTCTAACAAATTTTGTTTTTTTGTTTGGATAGCTTTGACAAATTAAAACAAATATTTTTATTGGTTTGATATCTTTCATTTGTCTTCAGTCGGTAAATTGCTTTTACCGTTCTTAATACTTAATATACTATTAATTTTATTAATTTAACTGAATTTATGTAATAATTTTTGTAAATGTAGACTAAGGGGCTGATTTCAAGTATAAGATAATACCGGTAGTATCTTCGTTTCCATGGAAAAATAAACAAATTCGAGGTTGTGATTCGCTGTTGTCATGGAAAAGTATTAAAATTTGCGATACTACCGGTATTATCTCAACTTGAAATCAGCCCATTAATATCTAATGATTGTGATTGTTAATGTTGGACAAATCTCGATAAAGTTGTCATAATAACTTTTAAGTCGTGCCTAATTTTAAACAAATTGCTAAAATATAAAAAATCGTGAAAAAAAAGTAGTATTCTCTTCACGATTTATTGACAAACAAACAAGGCCTGTTTGACCAGTATGCGAAAAAAAATTTCTAGTTGAAATTGAAGTAACTAACCCGCAATTAAGAAGTTTCATCTCGCACTCGTGTCTGTAGACATACCCATCTGATCCACAGATGGGCTTTTCGATTTCGTTGCCGCATCCTGAAGGACATCCGATGCTGTGCGATGTCCTTTCCTGGCTCGCGCAGTACGCCATAGGCACTTCAAACACATGTTTGCTAGAAAGAAGCAATGATTTTAACATTGAATGACTGAACAATTCGTGCATTTTACCCGCAATTCTTCGATTTCATTCGACAAACGTTCGCATAAATCTTTCCATCTGAGCCGCAAGTAGGTCTCGCGTTTCTCCAACAAGACTCGCGGCAATGTCGTGTCGTTTGGCAGTATTTCTTGTCGGTCCTCACTACTCCTTGTCTGAAACAGGCGGATTTCTGTTACTTGAAGCGACTAGATTCGTTTTTTGCCATTTTGAACACTTCGTGATTGCAAGGCAGACGGTGAGGATAAATAATAGAATAAAAAGATGTCGTGCACATGCACTCACTTTCAGCTTGGAAATGTGGCGGAAAACGTGCCGCATTGTGTCAAGAAATTCTCGTGTTCTCTTGAAATGTGTCAACGATTTTTACAGTTTTTTTTTGTAATGTTAATGTTACTATAAATACCTAATTCTACGTTACATTAGTTGTAGAAAAACAAAAATCTAATGTTTAATGAAACATACAAACATGTTCCTAATTTAGATATATTTTTCAGATTTCAGGATAGTGACCCGATTATGATGTATTAATACAAAGACAATGAAGACAAAAAACTTGGATAGGATTATTATGTTAATTCCAATTGCATATGTATAACATATAAATATTATAGAGTTAAACATTAATAATAATTTAAACAACGGCAACTAAAATTTTTGACAATAGCAGCAACACCAACAACCAAAGTTTCACTTTTTTTAATGTTTTATTGAAAACGATCATTTTAAAATTTAAATAAAACAAGTTATGCTTTAGATTGCTAAAAAACCTCAAAAGTAGAAAATTCTTAATTTAGAGAGGGAATAAAAAAATTTATTTAGCGTTTCTACTGTAAATGTCTTACCCAAATTAATTCAATTATTTCTTGATAGATATACACAATTTTTATAATTTATCTTATCACTGTAGTTTGTGTTTGATAAATAACCTCGTTCTTTGAATCGCATTATTGTGCCAGTTATTTAATATTTTTGATGGTGCTTTTTGAATTTTTAAGACAGAATTTTTGACGATAGATATTAAAAAACATAGAGGTATTAAAAAAATTAATGCTTTTTAAAACAATGGATTAATCGACCTATTTTCTATAATGATTTAATAAAGAGTTTTAATATGTTTTTATTACCACATCCAAACGTTTTTTTTTTGATAATCTAATTACAAGTTGAGATAATACATTAATAAAAATAAATTTACGAATAGCAAAAATTAAAATTACATTTTGTATATTTGTAGTGAAATTATTAAATAATTGTTTTGGCAACAAAGTGTCTGCAAATTAAATGCAATTTTTACAAAACTTTTTGGTCTTAGTTATGATAAGAAAAAGTAAAAACTACTGTACAATAATTGACAGCTTATAGCTAAGCAATATTTTAATTTTAAATAGTCGATAATCCCTTATTAGAGATAAAATCAAGGTATTCTTGATTCAAGAAAAATAGAGCTCGCCAATTAAAAAATCGTAAAAGTAAAATACTCGGAAAAACCATGTAAACAGTCATTAAATTAAGTAGTCGTGGCCTTGATAAAGTCGACCAGCTTTGTTTGCGATGTACAAAGCGTAAAATAACTTATCATTGTCCAACTGGACAACTATGTCAACATTTTGTTACTAATTGATCACAGAAATGCAACTGTGCCCTTTATTGTTATTTAATGACGGTTTACATACTTGTTACGACTATTTTACTTTTACGACTTAAGTGGTAAGTCTTATATCTCATGAATCTAGAATACGCTCTCGTTATCCGCAATTTTTGCACTCAAGTCCTATACTGGGTGTTCCAGAACTGGCGGATCAGCCGTAAACTATAAGTTCATCTCTTCAACCTAATACCTTCCGAAATTTTTTTTTTCAAACTCTATCGTTTTCGAATTACAACAAATTTTATCTTAACCAATCACATAATAAATATTAGTCCTTGTATTAGTAAAGGTAATATTCATGTTAGTAGGCAACGAAATTAATATTTATTATTTAGTATTCATTATTTGGTTGACTGTAATAACTAAATTGTCAAAGTGACAAGTGTCAATTTTGTCAAGAAGGTTAGTTGGAGTTAATTTCATTGCCTAGTAATATGAATATTATCTTTACAATTAGTATTTATTATGTGATTGGTTAAAATAAAATTTGCTGTAATTTGAAAACAATAGAGTTTAGAAAAATATTTTTTCGGAATTTGGTATGAAGTTGAAGAGAGGAACTTGTATTTTACGGCTGATCCGCCAGTTCTGGGGCACCCTGTATAATAATAATAATTCTTGTATCTTACTAGTTATGTACATAACTAATATTTAAACCTCCTACGTTTTAATTTATTTTACTGTTAAGTTAGTATGTAGGTATAAATAACTATCAGAAATTAGTTTTTTAACATTTTTTTTATAATACAGAGAAAACACTAATAGGTCTTAGTGGCGGCTAGTGAATTTTTAAATCTCCGTATTTTAAAAAAGAACATATAATATATTCGATTATAAAAAAGCGTAGCTATTGGAACCAAATCGGCTACTGTGCTATTGATACTGTACTCTACGATTATTAGAAAACAATTAAAAAAAAATATCTGCTTTTAAAAATGGTGTGTTTCTTCCTTTGGTATATTCGCAACAACATTCAATAGAATAACAACGTCTTTCTTTTTATAATTATATAATTTTAAAGTTAGATAAATTTATGAACAATTGAAATTTAATTTTTTAAAAATATTTTAAAAAAATACTACTAAAGAAACACCATCTTTAAATATTAAAGTTTGCAAATTTTGCAAATTTTGCTTTTCCAGTGCAGCAACCTTCCGTTTGGCCCCAAGAGCTAGAAAATTTAGGACTGTTCTGAAAATACAGGAAATTCAAAATCATAGACAGATTTATTATCAGTCGCTAAATGGTCCAAAAAATTGAAAAAACTCTTTTTTTAAAGACTGGTAAATGCTTTTTGTCAATGTTAATTATACAGTGTGTAAAAGCCAAATAGAATAAATTCATTATTTCGGTTACTGTACATATTTATAAAAAATCTTACAACATATCAAATTTAAATTACAAATTGACATTCTTCAACGTAAAAATGCGATCTTTGTCTTTAGCCTCCTTCGAATGACAGCTACAACCCCCAATTTTTTAAATGGAAAGTATAGGTTTGTGATATATCGTTTGAAAGCTCTCTTTATTCTCTACTCAAAAGTGTTATTGTTTTCAAGTTTATTGCCAGAATAAAGATATAAATAAATTTCGCTATAATATACTCAAAATGTAAAATGTAATGAAAAATGTTGCCAAAACGTTTGCGGTAAACATTTTAAACATCTACTTTATTGAAATTCACAGTTCTTTTTAGTGTTTTACATTTTATTACATTTTCCATTTCATTTTACATTTTGAATATATTATAGAGAAATTTAATTTAATTAAAATGTAATGGAAAGTGTAATAAAATGTAAAATACTAAAAAGAACTGTGAATTTCAATAATGTAGATGTTCAATACCGCAAACGTCTTGGCAACATTTTCTATTACATTCTTGCAATAGACTTGAAAATGATAACAGTTTTGAGTAGAGAATAAACAGACCTTTCAAACGATATATCACAAACCCATACTTTCTATTTAAAAAATTAGGGGTTGTACCTGTCATTCGAAAGGGGTTGAAAATAAAAAATTTTACATGAAAGAATGTCAATTTATAATTTAAATTTGACGTGTTTCAAGATTTTTTACAAATATGTACAGTAACTGAAATAATGAATTTATTCCATTTGGCTTTTACACACTGTATAGAAAGTAATAAAGACAGTCTTCTAGAGAATAAACTTTTTGGATCATATTGTAGTCATAAATTTTATGTCCTACCACAGCAAAAAACTATACAACAAATTGAAAAAAGACTTAAAAATTTCAAAAGTTTTTTTAAGTACTTAAATGCAAAATAGTGTAATATTATTTTCGAATGTATTAAAGAAAGTATTCTTTACAAACAAAAAATAAAATTCCGCTTCTTGTTTAATTAGTCAGAATTCTAATACCTATTAGAGCTGATCGAAAATTTTTACCAGATAAAGTACTTCTATTTAATAATGTTTTAAATTAATTTGCAAAGTACGATCTAATTATTTTTCAAATTTTTGTAACTGGTTGGCTATAATAAAAATCCATAAACTATTTAGTACTGTTAAAAGGTTATTGTAGATACAGTATGTTCACTTTTCAAAAATCTACAATCTGTTGATTTAGGTTTGAAAAAATAAAATTTACTAAAATTTTACACTGAAAAACTTTTTCTTAGAAAAGTTGTAAAGTTTGAATTTGAAATAAAGGGTTAGAACGTTGCAACAAGCTAAAAATTTTGATTTTTTGCATTTTAAAAGTTGTATTGTATAGAAATTGAGGTGTTGGTAATTTTTTGAAAAGTAGGCGTATCTTAGCTTTTTTAGTCTTTTTTAAATAATCACAACAAACTTTGTTTTTCTTTGGGCCATCCTGTATAAGGTTTAACTGCGACGTTACTAAAAGAAGGAGATAAGTGGAATAACCAATGAGTTAAGTAGTTATAAATCCGAAAGAATTAAATTATTAAATAACACATAAAAGCGTCTTACTTATATTGTAGAACTCACTAATAAGTTTTTTTTCGCATTGTTTTAATAGAAATTAATTATCGTAACCTTAAGAATCTGTGTCAGAAAAGACATCGGGCTGCTAATGCCTACTTTCTGCTCTTACGAATTATATTTTTTTAACGCTTTTTGAAGTTTGTTCACAACTGAAAATTAGCCATTCTATTAGTCACCTCTACCAACACGATTAAAAATGTACGTTATAAATATTCAGAATTAAGCTTAATTAAATGATATTAGAGAAACTTAATTTTAATTCTTATTTAATCCTTCCGGTCCACCGGACAATTTACCACTTCTTATGTTTCAGAATATGCTAAGGGCTAAGCCCTTTAAGCTCTATTGTCTATAGCAATTATTTTTCGATTTCAAGTTTTTTAATTTTTTTTTAATTATAACTATATGCTTTAAACAAATTTGTTTTTTTAGATCATAAAAAAGTTACAGATGAGTTCCCAAAAATGATTATAATCAAATTAATTAAAACATAATTGCCATGATTTTTTTATAGTCAACAGTTGATGGTCTGATCGTAAAATAATGTTATTGGTAAACTAAAAATGACAGTTAATAGTAATTAAAGGTTTTTGAAGTTATTCAAGCCTGAAGCCAAAAAACGAACACGCATTGACGTGTAGTTTTTACTACAGTATAGTTTAAAGTTTAATTTTTTTATTTAGTTTATCGTTGTCATTTGTTTTCTCTATCTCATATTTATTAGATATAAGTAATAAACGTTCCACAATTTTTTCTTTGTTGTTATCTTAAAATTCACAATTGCGAAGTGCTAATCACATTTCTATCTAATCTTCCCATCTTGTAAAAAATAACACCCGTTTCTTAAAACTGTCAAAACCATTTAACAAAGTTGATTACCCGCATGTGAGAAGCTTCATCTGGCAAGTACTCTTGTAGACATTTCCATCACTTCCACAAATGGGCCCATCCTGCGGTGCCTGCTTGCAATCCACCGGACAGTTCTCCCTATGGGCGCTTATGTTATTGCAAGCCCCCAGATGCGACAACGCAATTCCTAGCCTGAAACCACTCCCGTAACCAAAACCCTTCCTTCAACTCCTTCCTCTCTACCTGCATATCTCCACCTCCAGCATACACCGATTGAGATACGTCCTCCCGTCGGTGCCGCACACCAGATCCTTCTCGTTCCCACACCTGTGCTCGCATTTCGAGCCCGAAGACCTCTTGCACAGATTAGGATCAGGTGAGAGTTTGACTCCTTTGCCGCAGGTTTTCTTCCTCAACTCGCATATGTTTGGATAGATAATGCCGTCGCTGCCACAAACTGGATCGCCGTATCCGTGTGTCGTGCAAATTCTTGGACATGAAGAATCCCGCAGCGCAGCCAGAGCTGGAAATGACAGAAACGGAATGATTAATAGGAATATGGGAGAGATTTGTGTGCGGACTAGAGATTCATTGATGAATTAAAACCACTTTAATGTCTTTTATCGTTCAATTAGGCTGCAATATTAGAAATTTAATCGACTTATTAATACATTCCGTGAGTTGATTAAATTAATAGCCTTCAATTAGTACATCCCGTCCATCAAACACGACAGCCGATTACAGATTGCTGTAGATTGGACACTTGAAACTGTTTATTAATTTACATGCTGTTAACGAGAAAATATTAAGCAAGATATGTAATTAAATTAAGATTCATTTTAAGTATCCATTGATAATAACGTAGAAACAAACCACAAGAAATCAACTATATATACCTTGTCCAGAAATTAAAAACCACCACCTATTGAATTATGTTAGTAGTAACAAAATTTTACTAAATAAATTTGGTTTTATGTAGTTGATCAGGCAAAAAAATTCCTTTTGTCACTTTTGATAATTCAAATTGATTGAAACGTCAATTTTTTAATCTGATTTTTAATCTGAAAAAACGAAGAACCTATTGAATGCATCAATGAAACAATTCGTTAACGATGTATCAGTTGGTAAAGAAAATATGATCGTTTATTGCTACTTTGTGTATTTATTACAAATTTCCAAAAACTGTAATAACGTAACATCAACAGACGTCTTCTATCTTTATCTATTAATTTTCCTCAATGTCAATTTTCTTCCAGTGTTGTCAGTTGTATGTATTTTGGGATAAATTGCGGTGTTGGTGGATTTTTAATTCTTGGACAAATAATACAGGTTATGTCATGTTTGACACCTGACAGTCAACCTCTTCGAAGTAAGTTTGTTAAAATTAGACGGACGTTGAGCCCAGGGAAAATTGTCAACCATTAATTTTATTGCAGACTCCACTTTTGAAGTACGCCATTACGATAAAATGGTCATGTTCTAATTCGAAAACTACTTAAACAAAACTTTAGCAACAACTAATGACTATTAAACTATTAAACAAAATTTGGAGTTTGGTCGGAATAGCCAATTGGAAGTGATACTTCAAATTGCCAACTCAACAGTACTTGCTAATCAAGTTGTACTAGAGAAATAAGTACTGTCACATGTTAAGTCACGTTGACGATAGAACGGCTTTTATTGAATTACACGGATTAAGTAAATTTCTCAAGAATGAAGACTCTTGCTCTATTGATCTAGCCATCATTTTTATAAAAGTTATAAATTATGACAAAATCTCCAAAACTTTCTGTTTCACTATTCACTATAAAAATATCCCTATTCTCACTAATTAATTAAGTTTCGAATGATTAATTAAATAAAATAGATTGGACCCTGTATAACACAACTCATACAAGATCTAAAAAAAAAGAAAAAAAATTTAGAAAAATTTATCAGACCAGATTAGCTATACCAACGTCTTATTACAGTTTTATAAGTAGTTAGGTTAGCTCTAGAATTATATATTACAGTGATAAAGTTACAATAGCAAAAATTGTTGAATTCATCAGTTTTAGGTATTGGTAATAACACAGAAACAATAAACTCTCAGTCTAGAACAAAAAAAAAACATATCTAGAAGCGATCTGAAAATGTAACAGTTAAAATAAAAAAAAGAAATCCTAGTAAAGCTTCCAGAAAATGTTGTAATTTTTTAAATATTAAATGCCGTTAACACACAAACTTTTCGAACATGTTTTCTCATTTTTTTTGCAATCGCAATCATAATAGTTTAATTAAGATAATTTTTATTGCTTTTGTTAATAGACTTTAAAGTACATTAAATCACAATTAAAACTTTATAGGGTACTTACAAAAATTTGAAACCATTAGAATTAAATATTAGAGATATTATAAATGGTTTTAGCATGACTTATTTTTTAAGTGTTTTTTCTTTTATTGTAATAATAATTGTTTAATTAAGATAATTTTTTACTGCTTTGTTAATAGAGTTTAAAATAGATTAAACCAAAATAAAAACTTAATAAGATATTTACATTTTTTTAAATTAGGTGTTATTAGAATCTTATTGAATTGAAAAAATGACCTATAAAACCTTTAGATTTAGAAAATAATACCTCTATTAGAAAATATTACAACTGAAATCAACAGTGTTGAAAATTTGCATTTTAGACCGAATGGCTACTGACGTCATAAAACAGTAGTTTAGTTTCACCAACAAAATGATAACGTTGCATGTACTTTTAGCAACCATTTGAATGTTAACTTTTTGCTGCTTTATACTTATTTTTTTGTTTATTGTTACATTTAACCTTTCTGAATAAACACCAAACATTTTATCAGAATTGAAAAACACAAAATGAGAGTGTGTCATAAATTTGTCAGTAAATTTTAAACAGCAATTTTGTGTTGCAATGGCCCCTTTACTGAATAAAAGTTTCTTCAAAGTTAGATCGAACTTGTTAATGAATTGCCAAAATAGCGCAGACTGTGTATTTCAGTATTTACCGAATACCCAAAGCTTTAAAAGGTAAACATAATATGTAATAATAAAAGATAATAATAATTATGTCACTTTTCATTAAAAATATTCATTTAAAATACCCGTAGTAGCATCAATATCACTCAATCCAAAAGAAAAAATCTAATACTGCCCATAATTTAGCTTGATCTTGACAAATCTAAACGGTAATGTTCCTGCTTTAGCTTTACGAAGAACTTCCTAGACGTCAAAGTCTACAAAAAATGGAAATTTATTAAGCAGTTTATATTGAAAAAGCAATTATAACAGACCGATGATAGTTCGATTTTAACAGTTCTCTGCAGGATCATGGCCATAACTCTTAAATTCGCTTTAGCGCTGCGCTAACTGCACTGAGATGAATTCCTGAGATTATTCACGGCAGGTTCCAATTATCTTCAAACCGGAAGAAAGCAGTGACATTTTAGAAGATTTGACAGAATCTTCACCGTTGTTAGATAATATCAGAGAGTTTGCCCAACTTAATCAGACTGTAACATATTTAACGTTTTAAAACATTTGATGCCGTTACATTGTCTTCTAATTATCTTTTCTCGATCTTCAAGCAGAAATTTGTGTGTAATTAACTATTTTATAAGACATATTAATATAATAAGACAAATTTTAAGTGCATTAATTAAAATAAAAAATAAATTAGTCAATCATACTAAACGCTGAACAATAGTTTAATTAAAACAATTTAATCGCACGGTAAGAGTGCTAATGGCTTACAAACTTTTTCTATGAATAACATTATGTAATTAAATTTAGTTATAAATATTAATGGAATGTTATTGTTATAGATGAATCTGCATTTTGCACAACACGAAGCATTTAAAAAGGCTTGCAACAAATTAGAGGAGGATCTCATATGTAACAGAACCGTTATTAAAATAGTAACAAAGATTGCTGTACTCATTAGTTACAAGCAACAATATTAATGCAAGTTTTGATTAAGTTTGTTAGATATTAAATACCACGTTCGTGTTAATTATTAGAGGTATTTTGTAATTAATGATGCTATAAAACTAATTGTTTATTGGAAAAACTGAAGCAGGTCATGTCGTGAAAAATTTAGAATTCTTACTCCCATTTTTTCCCGATAATTGCTTTAAATTGGAGTAATAAAAATTCTTTTTTTTTTTTTCAAAACAGTTACAAAAATTTTAGTTAAGAAGTTAATTAGGTTGGTTGTATACCTTTCCAATTAAGTCCGGTATTTCGATTAGCTCCTGTTTTTTGCGTGGGAATTCAAGTACAATAAATTTTGGTTACAGGGTGGCTTAATTAATGAAATTTAGCAATCTATTTTTAAACTGGCTAAAACATAACAGCACCATCCTCTTAAAAAACTCTAGTACTCGGTAATCTGGAGTTAATAATCTCAATTTTGATGCAGGCGAGCTTCTAAATTTAAATTAATAATTCGGATGCTTTGTAACGATCAGGTGATCAGTCGAGATTTAGATCTCGGTAAACAAGATGGAAATTTTGAAAAAGGTCAAGTCAGGTGAATTAGAAGGGAAATAATTATTATTTTCGTGCCTAGGTCATAAACATTATAGCCAAAGCAATTTCTTATCAAAATAAAATAGTTTTGTAAGTAGGTGAAGAGGTCAGTTACAACACCAATAAACGGTTTCAAAAATTGTTTTTACAGCGAATGGTGTTACGATGTTTATTATCCACTGTGTGTGAGGTTACTGTGTTTCGGAATGAAAATTTCCAGTTTTTAAACCTCTTTTCCTCACGTAAATGACAATGTTGGTGGCACCAATACATGAAAAGTGGAGCTGATTTAAAATTTTATTGTCTAGACCTTTCAAATTTCATGCAAATTTCCTATCGAATTTGCCCCATAATTTTGGTCGAATTTTTTGGTAAGTGGTCCCTGATGATAAAATCAATGCTTAATAGTGGAGCGGAAGGTCGCTTATTAGTTCTAGAGAAAAAATTGACGTAGAAGAAGATTAAACCTACATCGTCTAGATCAGCAAACAGTGCACACACGTGACTAATTTGATTAGTAAAAGTTTCAAGTTCGACAATTAGACGCGAATCGAAATTCGAATGTAAACTAACTATTAAGATCACTATTCTTAGATCTTCCTTACTAAAACAATTTGCAGTATTCTGAATGCATTTTTGGTATCCTAACACTGGTATTAAAAAAAAACAAAACAAAATAAGTCATGTGCTTACGTGTGTGCACTGTTTGGTGATCTAGACATTATTCCTCTTATAATTTACTATGCAAAAAACAATAATTTACTATGTAAAGTACGATATGAGCAAAAAAATTATAGAAAACTGTAAAATACTTTTTGCTAATGTAAATTATATTATGAAAAGAAACAAAGTTATTGTAGGTAGTATTTTTTTAAAATCATATGGTAATTATACTTAGCAACTTCAAAGCCGTAGGAGGGAGAGCTTTATGATTATAAGTCTATTTGAAAGCATTTGACAATATAATCTTGTAAACTTCTCCATTTTATGCTTATTAGTTGAGATCTCTATGTCAAGCGTCATTTCTTTAAAGATTTTTTCGTGTTTTGGGCGCCTTTAACTGGGGACGCATTTTGATAAAAAAAAATTCATTTAAATACTTACATATGAAAACTTTAAAATTAAAAAAAGATTATTTGAATATACGAGTATGAAACTGGAAAATTTAAAAAAAATATTTTTTGGAAGCTAGTTTTTTCATCTTCTCCCTATAATATTAGGCACTTATTAATAGGCACTCCGCGCTATCCAGATTTTTCAGGCTAACTGCTATAAACTAAAAAAGGATTTATTGGGCAAATTTTTTTCGACACTTTAAAAAATTTGGTAGGGCATATTAAACAAAAATTGCCATTAAAGACCACGGCAATTTTGTCATCATTTTTGGTAGGACGGTAGAGTTAAAGCGATCAGATCTTTCTATTTTCAGCTACCAGAAGTATATAACAGTTTATTCTTTGGTAAAAAAAATTAAATCTTTAAATTTATCTGTGGTTTAACAATATAGCATTTTCTTCAAGAAAAAATTAATGTAAGTAAAATGATTCAAAATGGATCTGTGACAAAAGAAGAGTATCTGAGAATTTTACAAAATTTGGTAAATTTTGTTTCCACTGAAAGAACAGATCTAAACTTTAAGATTTTAACTGAAAAAGCAAGAAACATTGGAAAAGATATCAATAAACAAATGGATTTATCACCAGTTTCTATTAACAGAATTAGAAAATAACAACTTTTTTGTATAAATCAGACGAGAATTTTGCTATTAGCCCAAAAGACCATGCTTAAAAAAAATTTTTTTCAGTTTTTGACAATGTAAAAATTTTATTGTATACGTACAAAGGTTTTAACAAATGCAAGACCTATTAAATGTCTTTAATTTTTTTGGTAAATATCAGCAAATTTAATAAAGAAGAATTAGAAAAAAGTTGCTCGGATTTAGATATCAATAAACAATAGTTACTGATCAAATAGCACTTACAGAAGTATTAAATTACATTGTTGTAAATAATTTATTTACGGCTTTTTGATAAATGTTTTAAAATTTTTGTAACTCTTTCTCATTCTGTAGCAGGTGGCTAAAGATTCTTTTCAAAATTAAAAATAATAATAAATTATTTAAGCAGTTCAATGTCTCAAAATCGTTTCAAATTTAGCCATGATTTCCATATAAACTAAAAATCTACATAGCATTGATTTAAATATTATTATAAATAAATTTGCAACCCTTAAAACGCGGCATGTACAATTGTAAAATCGTAGAATATAAATTTCTTACAAAATGATAAAAAATGTTTGTAGAGCATTTTAACTTAAGTTGGTATTTAGATTTATTTACCTTTTATAAAGAACTATAAACTCAGCAATTTTCGTCAAAAACCTTCTTATTTTAAGATTATTTTTGATAAGATGGAGCTTTATTAGCGCTTATTTTTATTAACTGCCTGTTTATCCACATTCTACTATACTTATATGTATAGGTAATTAATGTATTTATATATACAAACTGTTTCACGAGTAATAATGAGCCTGCAAAGCTAAAAATACAACTAGCAATACAATTCCAGAGTTAACGTAGATGATATTGATTTCAAATTTTATTTGTCAAATCTGTCACCGATCAAAAAAAATATATTCAAACGATGAAAAAACTAACATGATGAGGATATATGGAAAAAAATGCCTTTGCTGCGATGAGTTTGTACAGACAACGTTTTGCGGGCAAAGAAGAACTCTTGCTGACACCATATTCAAACGACTTGAAACTTGAAATTACCTTAAAAAAAAATGACCAAATTTGTAAAAGCCAAAAGCAAGAACAGCTACTGGTCCTGTTCACATGTAAGTCAAAAAATGATTTCACAAGCAAGTGGCATTTGTATTTATTTAACCGAAAGATTAAATGATTTTTTATTCAATATATTTGTAAAAAAATAAAAAATAACTACATTACCTTTGGAATTGTATTGCTGGTTACATTTTCAGTTTCGCAGGTTCATTATCACTCGTGAAACACCCTGTATGTTGATTTGTTAATGTACTTAATAATAAAAAAAAATTACTAAAGGGACGTATTTTTTACTTTTACACGCTAAATACTCTAGCTACGGACCTACGTATAAAGAAGTTTAGCAAGTACAAGAAATAGCCTTTACCTTTTTCTTTTGAGTTTTTTGTTTTAAACAACTTCGTCCCGTACTTAGAAAGTCGTATACATCTATATGATATGCAAATACTAAAAAGGTAGTAGATATGGAATAAGACCAAAATAATCGTGTTCTTTGCCAAATAAAAATTTTGTACCATCTTTGTCCGACTTTTACTCCACTATAACTAAGTAAAAAAGCGACAAAATAAACAGCTTAACTGTGCTCTAATTGCCCATCATTATTTATTCACCGTAAAATGGTCGTTCTTTGGGCTTCCGAGCTAACAGTACTTCTTGAAACAATAAGTGCAAATGCGGTGAGTTCAATAAGAAAACAATTCGCGTCGTAATTAGGTGTTTAAATTTAATCAAAAGCATCGATCGTTGAAAAAACCTGCAAAAAACTTCGATGATCCGGTTCCCATGATCTTTATTATCGCGTTATTAGATCCCGCTCCTGAAGAAACAAGAAAAATAAAATTTTTTCCTGAAAATTATATTTATACAGTTTATTCAACGATGCGTAAAATTATTTAACATGGTTATTATCAGAGCTGTTTAGAAACTCGGTTTGCAAGAAGAGGCGCCTTTGCAGATTATCCTCCTTTGTCTAGTTGCCAGGACGAACACCTCGCCAACCACGACGGTTATTAATTTTTTTCCTCCGATTGCCGAACAATAATAATTTTCGAGGCCATCCAATTCTCAAAACGCGATTGCAATCGCATTCCCGACTGCACCAAAACATATTTCGAAATTTGGAAGCGGGACTGCCTCCTTGTGATCATCGACGGCGAACAAAGAAGCTTAATTGATCAGAAATGTGGATTGAGAACGGGTATAAGAAGCGTGCTAACGACCACCTTTAACCACAAACATGTTACAAGACAAACAAAAAACAAAAATCTTACGTACACAACAAAGGGCATCCGCACAACTTGATACCCCTTCCTTAATTGACCGCAAAATTGACACACAATACCATTTTTTTGAAGCGATTCTGAGAAATCTCTGCTAATTTTCTTTACGGGGGCAGCAATTAATACTAATTGTGACTGATGACACAACAGAATTAAAGACTTTCCTCTACAGCTGATTTATTGCTCTCACCGCGCCTTATTGTGTGTGCACAGATCGAATAAATATTATTTTCAATTTTATACCAACAAAAAGAAGCAGACATGTCTGCGAATATTTATTTTTTACAATCAATAAAAAACATACTGAGCTGTGTAAATATTACAGAAAATTTATTATCTCCATACGCTTTCATGTAGGTATTTCTTATGTAAATTATTTGGTTATAAATATTTCATTTTGCCGCTGGATAATTCTACATCCATTACTTAGTCGCAGCTATTGTAACTACTAATTGTTTCGTAGTGTAAATTAGAATTGAAATAAATATTCCCTCGGGGACACAAAAATTTAGAACTGTTACGTTACAACTGTTGTATGTACTATGTTAATACTAAGATAAAAACATAAAACAAGAATATAAGATATTATATAGTAGTAAATAGAATAAAACAGTTTTTTTTTTGTTATGTAACTTATGCATTTAGTTATCAGGTCGGTTCAAGAAGCGGACCTCATAGTTCTAAAAACAAAAAATCAGGTTCTAATTTGTTCTAATGTAATTGGTTCTAATGCTATTTTTGCATTTATTTTCGCTCTAGGCATAATAATATTTTAAGAAGAATAAATTTATTAGTGTTTTGCTTGTAATATTGTACAAGTTACTAAAATTATTTGAGCTCTATTTAATTATATCTAGCGATATAGACATAATTACTCCAAAGAGTCAAAACCCAGTTTAGGTAATCGAAATTTATATAGATTTGAGTATTATAAAACAAAAAATCTAATTTGTGAAATATGATATTTACATAATTTAAACAAGTAATGCTCTTTTTGGAGCGGATGTTTTCGGCAGACGTCGCCGTCCTAGTCCTTTGTCCATCATAGCCCATGTTGTGTTTGATAACCCATAAGTAAGTCGAAAGATTTAGACTATGATAACATTAATTTCAAATTGTGTCTACTGCAAAAATTTTTCAGTTATATTTGCTGTGTGTGATCTTGCGTTACCCTTTTAGTTAATTCCATTTTGCGTGGTCTGCATAAATAGCGACACAACTGGGTATAAATTGAAAAGTTTTTATTCAGTCTAGAGAAACAGACCATACTGACTGAAACAGATTATCTAGAACTATTCATCTAAGAAGTAGATTTTTTCGGTGACTGTTGACCTTAAAGTATTCTCCAGCTTCAGTCCACGTAATTATAATTTTACCAAAGTTTTAAATTTAAAAAATTGCATTTAAAGAACAAAACTGTGACTTGCTACAAATCTGTTTCTTTTTTTTAAATTATGGTAACAAATGATGTTATAGTGACATTTTTATAAAAATGCCTAGAAGCAAAAATTCGTGTTTTTTTTGGTGCTTTTTTAAACAAAATACCATAATAAAAACGCAATTTTTATACACAGTCTTACAGATGAACAGATAAATTTTATTTAAAAATATTGGCAGTTAGCATCAATAGATTACTTATTTTACTCATGGGCGTCCGTCATTAGGATTTTTGAATGTCTGGTATTTTGTAAAGAAAGCAGAGAACCTAAATGCTGTTGTAAAGAGTGACTATTAGACTAGAACTGAGGACTATTGCACAGAAAAAAGTTTGATCAAAATTTGCAAAATTTCATTTTCAAAAATGGTCTGGCCCCTTAGGTATTTCAATATCGGTTTATGATAGAACGATGACAATTTTTTTTTAATCATTAACAGACAAATTTAGACCAGTTTTCTTTTAATTTGTTCCAAAATTTTAATTTTAGAAAAAGTTATGAGGTAATGAAACTTTAGAAAGAAACCATTTAAAAAAAATAAGTTAAGTTAACCTGCTCACAATTCGTATAAGCTACTTTTTCTATTGAACTATTTTAAATGGTATGTAAGTATTTTTTCTTATTTTTTTGTCTCATTTGCTGTGAGTTGATTAGTAAGTTATGTGTTTATCATTTTTTGATGGCAACATTGCCAAATTTTTGGATTTTCTAATAAAATTAATCAAAATCAACAAACGTTACTATGGTAATTTACAGTACTGTTAACATAAAAAGATTCCAAAAGCATTACTTCAGATTGAATATTGTAAAAATTTGTTTGAAAAAAAACAGTGTCACAAAATCGTCGAAGTAAACCCGAAAAAGAAAAAAATCTATTAACACACAAAAGAAAAGTTTATACTTTTGTTTGCACTTGATCGCTTATAATTATGTACACACTTGTATTATTTGACACAATACCATTAAATAACTATTTGATTCTCTGGTAGTCACACCTTTAATCTATACTTGTAATTATTTTTCATTAATTCATATTTAATTTGTCTTCTGTACATCGACCCTTAGAGTCGACATTTTAGTCTAAAGTTAAATTAGAAAAGTTCTGGTTGCTGTTTTTTTTTCCTCGCTATTTGGTCAACTACAAAAAACTAAAGTTAGTTTAACCCGAAACTTATATTATGGACAAACATGTGTAATTTACAATGTTGCTATTTGCTTTATTAAATAAGCAATTTTTGCGATAAAATTTATTATCATCCTAATAAAGAAAATGATTCAGTCAAGGTGGTCATTATTGCTCGTATACCTATTACTTATTTTTTTGATACTGACAATGTGTATGTCAAAAAATAGATAAGCGCTGCCACTGTCAAAAAAATAGAGAATATTATAATGTTATCCAGTTTAAAAACTTTGTTTATAAAAATTCAGTCCCTTCAGAAATGATCTTAACCCACGTAACCAATTTGTTTATAAAATTAAATTATATTAAAATTAAATTACTATCGCTTATGACTATCTTTTGCTTTTATTAAAAATTTTATTACGACTTTTATTTTTTTCAGTCATGTGATTAAACATTTTAACGTTTGACAATTAAAATAAAAAGTTTTTATTAATTTTTTAAGTAGATGAGTGTCATAAAACTTTGGTTACAAACAAACCACATATTTGACAATTGTTACATCTGTTATCTGTCATTTACTTAACATTTAATTTAATTAAAATAATTTTTGAACACAAAAAAAGTTTATATGATAGAAGTATATTTTCGTAAATGTCACCGAGTTAAAGAGAAACGGCAGTATAGAATTTAGGCCATTTTTAAAAAAATTGTTTAAAATTACTGGTTTACACAAAACACTTTTTATCAGCTTGTTCTGCAGTCTATTGAAAATAACATTTTGGTAAGCTGCTACCGACTTAACATTTAAAAAAAAAGCAATACATATTAGCCTAAGTCAATTCTAAGCTTAACTTATTAATAACTTACAAATAATTTGTTTAAAAAAATAAAACGCAGTATTTTTGATTGCATTTTTGGAAATAATTTAATTCTAAAAACCATATACCATAAGTGATGGTCCGATTCTTTTGAGCTACTCTGTATATACATAAATTAATTAACCAAGACTTTCAAAACAGTTATAAAAAATTTCCTGTAAAGTTTGAATCTATTTCTGTTTGCTTTATTCTTATTTTATTCAAGAGATAAGTAGATAATTTCAAAACAATTCAGAAATAAAATAGTTCATGTACCTAATCTAATTAAATAGCTAAAGTGATTTATATTTATTATTTTCTGGTAATAAAACCCGATATTCTTAAGTTACAATCAATACAATAAACATCGTGGGGTACAAAATTTGCTTTCCGCTTTAGTCTAATTAGAAAGCACAATAATCTGCCCACAGAACAACTGTATCCACCCAACAAAGGCGACCAGGTGCTAACGTAACCATATATCATTTAACTTTTTCGCTTTGATAAAATATGAGATATAGATGCATCGAAGTGCATTGTGTGCAAATAGGTTATATCGTTTAAATATAGACGTCATATTATCTTACTCTGATTTTTAGGCTCATCCCAATAATTTAAACAATGACCAAGAAATTATTAAATCGGACAATGCAGAGCCAAATCACGTACTAAATTGCACGAACAGAATATCACAGCAGGAGTCGCCGACATGTTCTTCTTTGAAGCAGCTACTTGTACTTCTTTAAATTAAAACAAATCGTGTGTGTTCTTCAATGCTCCACTTATCTAGATATAAACGCTGTAAAAACATGAAACTAGACAGCTTGTCTGTGGTTAACTAGGTGATTATTATTCAAATTTACATCAATAATCATTTAATAGCTTTCGAAATGAACACATACTATTATTACGAAAAGATGTTATTACCAATAACATGTTGTTAGAAAATAAACAGAAAATTGAATTATGATGTACCGCTAGACGACTAAGACAAAGAGCATTTTTCGTCTGATGGCTTTTTGCCGTACCTACCGTTAATGGGTACTGTTGCTTTTAATAACAGACGTTTTAATTCCAATGCCGTGAAGGAATCGATCTCAGACCTGACAATTTAGAATTTTTCATGTCAATTAAACGCTTTTTTCTCTACTCAAATATTTGAACAGATTGGGACTTCCTGCGGAGAAATTTGTTGCTGAGGTCCTATTAATTAGACATTAACTGTAGTTCAGTATTAAGACATTTTTTAGTTTTGCACAGCTTAACCATATTTTACTCATAATCCGACACTTAATTTGAAGATGAGCTGAATTCGGTCTACATATCTAAACTTCCTCATAGCGGCTTAATTAACCTGCATATTTTGACCACTCTTTATTCAAAACACAAAAAGTCATTGCACTTTAGGAGGAATAAACTTGTTGCAAAATACAATACGGGTTCTATTCAATATAGAAGAAATTTTGTTGACCTTTGGCTATTTCGGCCACTTGACTTTCTATCGTTAGGAGCATCATGACTATTCCTTTATAATGTAATTCTAATTTGACAGCAGCGGTCATGATATGTTAATATATGGATGTATGGAAAATAAATGGCTTGATTGATGGTCGATAGTAACGCTTGACTAGATAATACAGATTTATAGGATATAGTAAACAGTTTATTCAGATTTCAATTTAGCCACTAATGTGACATAGACAGATCTATAAAATTAGTCGTTCACTACTACTTTTATTTAAAAAAAAAAAATAGTTAATACGGTTACACTTAAAGACCTTTATACCAAAACTGACTAAGTCCATTTTGTATAGTTTTTAGATTATATTGAGTTTTATTTCTGTTTTGTAGCTAATAATAGAAAAAACATTTTAACAAAACATATTGTTATATTATATTTGTTGATGAATGTATACAATACAATAAAACACTAAGTTTTTACATCCTAGCTAAAAATAGATATAGATATAATAGATAGATTATTGCAATCATCTTCAAAATATAATTTTAGAAACCTTAGTCAGTTTTGAAATAAAGCTCTTCAATTATTAAGAAGGCATTTTAATTTTTCAATTTAATTTGAGTTTCAACCTTAGCTTCACAATATGCTTAACTTTAACTAAAGGTTACTAACCATAGTTACATTTGTTGAGTAAATAACCTCCAGTCAAAACTAACCGACGCTTGTAAAATTCGGTTAAACCCAGTTAAAAATAATGTTTAAACCTTTGATTTGTTGGCATGATTTTTATGGCTTTAATTTGTAGCGAAAACTTAATTTGAAATTAACGTCTGAGTGAAGCACCTGTTCTAATAGGAAAGTGGCAAAAGTGTACTTAATAATGATTAGTTAATTTCTGAAAGGTAAACCACTAACAGGAAGTTATAGAAAACTACTCTAAAAGCGATTTACTAAAAGTTAGTAAATGTAAATTTAAGATTAAATTTTAACTCGCGATTAACTTGACTTTTCTGTCATCTAATAGGTCAAAACTGCTACTTAAATTTAATATTACAATTAATAGTTAATTGAAACTAGAGGTTATTAACCATAGTAAATTGTTGAAGCAATTGTAACCATGTAAGCTAATCGTCGATTGTAAAACTCGGCTTAAGGCTTGGCTTTTCAGCAAAACAGAAGTGGACTTAAAGTTAAGTTTATTCTTATAAAAACAATAACAATTTTTTTTAAATTATAATAATAACAAATCAAAAGTTATTTTTATGTTGATACTGAAAAACTGGACCCAAATATTGAATTATATGTTCTTTTATTAGGGCCGATATTTCAGTCAAAGATTAACTGAAAATTAAGTTTATAGCTATAACAACATCAATAAAATTTTGTAAATAGTAGCACCAATTCAAAGGTTATCTTTAACTTGATACTATAATATCGGTCTTTTAATAAGATAAATCTCTTTGAAAGGTGGACGATCTTCCAGTTGTTGAAAAGGATCAATTGCTTATCGGAAAACGATAAACACGAATTCAAAAGTAGAAAAGCATAAAATTGTAAATGAGCGAAGCGGAAAGTGAGAGCTTCTAGAAAAGCAAAGAATACGAAAAGAAAAGAAAAAAGAAAGCTTTAAAAATTTCCAAAAACAAGTTAATTAATTAAAAAAATACTAGTAAAAAATAAACATGCTACAGAATTTAGAATAAATAAAACAAATCAACAATAATCACATAAGAAAAGTGTAAAAAAAAGTAAAGAAAAAGAAAACAAGTCCAAAATAGGTCTTATTATTCAAAATTACTCATTAATAGAAAAACATACAGATAGAATAAAGAAAGTCAAAACTTCTAAGAAGCGAATGTTACAGGAAAGACCACAACACATGGAAAAAGTAAAAATTTCAAAAAAATAAATTTAAGAAAAAACAAATAGACAATATTATAAAAAAAGATCTGGAAAAATAGAAACCCAAAAATTACCAAAACAAAATAAAATAATAGTAAGAATGAACAACAAAACAAGAGATTAAAACAAAAAGGTACTTCTGTTGATCTAAAATAAAATATGAAAAAAGTAAAAACTATTTGAAGAGTAGGACCAATCCAAATGAAAGAAGACATAAAACAAATGTTAATACAAAAGCAATAACTATAAAGTACGTAGTTACCTTGTTAAATGTTTAATTAAAAATGTATAAATAAAGTCGCGAGAATAAAATCTTAGACATGAAATTAATTTTTGGCACCAAAAATAATGTTTAATTACGAGTACTGATAACTTTTCGGCATTAAGCTATAAGTTGTTGTATCTTCTTTTTTTATCAATTACTCCAAAAAAAATTACAGCTGAAAACCTTTTAAAAGTACTTACAAAAATTTAAAAAAAATTATTGTAATAAAATTTTGTACTCGCTACTATGAATTATAGAGAGCAAACTAAAAAATACTATAGAAACAATTCTAGTGGGAACACAAAGTGGATTTAGACTAAGCGTGGAAGATAATATTTTTACCAATTTTACCATCAAACAGAAAACGACTAAAACATAGAACATATTAAGCAAGTTTACTTGGCATTTATAAATATTAAAAAAACGTTTGATAATATTCCACATAACAAATTTCGGGGGTCAGTATGTTATAAAACAGAGAAGTTAATAAAAAGCTCAAAAACGTTTTTTTTCTTTATTGTTCTAAGCTATATGAAAGAGTAAAAATAGAAGAAAAAGCTAATGCTGTTGGATAAAATACAAAGTAATCAAATAACAAAAGAACTGATAATAAATCTGTTGACAAATTTTATTTAAAATAAGTAAGCTTAGCTGGAGAAAACAATTGATTAGAATAAGAGAGAACAGAATGGTGAGGCAAGTATAAAAAATGAGATTTTAAGGTTCAAGTGAAACACAAGTAACTTAAGAGAGTGGAGTGGAACAAATATTAGCAAAAAAAGAAAACCTTTTTAGAATATGGCGAAAACATTGGTAAACGATAAAAAAACGTGTTGTAATTTTGTTTTTTAAAAACAAGTTTCTTTCAAATTTTTGATGTGATATTATAGATAGGTTTGTTATAGTTAAATATTTGTGTAATATTTCTAATTTCCTACACCAGCAATAGTAGAAAAAAAAATAATTATTTATCAATTTTTGAGTTTTTGCTGTAATAGTTTAGTTTGTGATTTTATTGTGGCATTACAAGATGACACTACAAAAAAATCAGTGTACATTTTGCTAACACCGACCATAATTGGCCATTAGAAAGCAAGCTTTTACCAGTTATAGCAGCAGGAAGCTAGACTTCATCATCTAAAAGGACTTCTTGTCGCCGCTTTAATGTTTTGATTACTGTATTAATACAAGAATGATTTATTTATTAAATGATAAGAGATGTTTCAAAAACTCTTTAGTATCGCATTCTTAACGACTTTCTTATCAGTATGTCTATATTTTGGAGATAAGTTCTAAAAAATATTACCATGTTTACTAGAGTAAAGTTGAAATAAGTATTCATAAATTAGGTTTCTTATTTTCCAGTAGCAATGCTTGGAATTTTCAATTAACGTTTCCAAATTTTTCAGTTTGTAAAAATGTCACAAGTTCATTGATTTTACGAGTTTGTCTAATGAACGAAATAACTAAATTTAATAACATTTTAATTATTTATTCAAGAAAAAAAAATTGTTTGATGACCCAAAATAAGTCACTGTAACTCACATTAAGTACTTATCAATCAGTGCAGTGATGTGAGAAAATAAAATTAATTTTTTATATAGAAAATTGCTTAATTGCATGCACTACCGGCTATGTGAGACAAATAATGGCCAAGAATTTAATACTAATTAATTAGAAATACCGTTCATTTTTACGACCAAGAAGGACGCATAAAAATTGCAAAATTTTTGGAAAAAACATCTAAATTATAAAACAATTCAGACAATTTTCTAAAAAAGCAAATTAACGGTTTCTTAGTAAAAATCGGTCAATTATCTAATATAAATAATAAGGCATGTAAAATGCATATTTAACAGTCAATTATAATTAATTAATATTGTATGCGATAGATATATCAGCTATTGCTTGTCTCATTGAAATGACAGCCTCAGGTAATCGCACGCCAAAATAGTTGCTTTTTCCTGTTTCCCACATTAGTGTAATCTTTAGTAAATTTAATGAACTATTTTTGCCAATATTCTAGTTAATTAGACTGAGTAGTTTGTGAAAATTTATAATGATCGGTTTCAAATTTAAATTGTATGAGAATAATTTTTTTATCTTTGGCGTCATCCCATGAAAAACAAAAAATATACTGTTAGGATTTTGTTGTCAAAATCCTGTCTGAGAATAATAGATTTGTAAAACCAAAACCTCAGGGAATTTTGCTAATGATATAGCTAGGAGCACTTTGTGCGATTTAATAGCGAAATTGAGTTAGTCCAGTTGAGATAAAGACATTATAATAGAGCGCAACCACACCTTGAACTTCTTGTATTGTTCCAGACCACATATTTCCATGACCTGCTCACGTAAATAAAGCCCATACATCATTCCAAATACGCTTGAAACATAACATGTAAAGATTATGAAATGTTAGATAGTGAGCCAGTAGAAAGAAAATAAGTTATTCCAAGCAGCGTTCGAGCAGCAACAAAAGGCGCGTTTTCGAGATTAAGATTGAAAATGTTCCTTTTGAAGTAATCCTTGCCACAAAAAGTAGGTATAAAAATGCATCGCTGATGTTGGCTAGTGTAAACGGCATTATATTTCATTAAATCTGTAATAAATATTGTGAGATAAACGTCCGGAGCTTTCCCTGATAAAAATGAAATATGCAAGCAGGAAACTTCGTCGAACAATTTTCAAAACATGTGACACATCTAGTTATCCTTGTTCCAGGAGTGTCCGCGAAAAAGACAGACTCACGGAATGTATGTTTAGCTAAAAGTGAATCGCAGATAGTTGGTCACACTTCACAGATTCCAGAGTTCGACAGCCTTTAAACTAGACACATGCAATGTAGACCGAAAAAAATTCACAAAAACGGAATAATAATAGATTTCCTCATTTTTGACCAGACAAAAAACTGATCAAGCGAGTACAATGGCAAGGACGAAGATGAGGGAGTTTTTTCACTGCTTCTATTATTACTGAATTAATTTGATCACGAAGAGAACTCCGGAAGGGATTTCCAGCAAATTTTGAGGACAAAGGACAAAAAAACTTGACGTGTAACAACAATGCACTTGAGGATACAACTCATCCTGAATTGGTGCAGGGTACTTGGGAAATTCATCTAATGGACTGCGATTTCTCTTAGTAACCTTTAGCCTCACCAATTCACACGTCTCTTCTATTTTTACAGTAATGAAAGTAGTCTTTTATTAGAATGCAAATCCTTTCCATAAAACCAAAACGAATTAAGTTAACTTCTGAACCTGACTTCAAATACACAGATATCTCAACTTAAATTCCTGAAGGCGCCGCATAAACACGGTTACATATAAATTAAGACTGAACATTATCCTTTAACAGGTACACGTTTATATCAAATGAAATGCGTTAGCTGTGGACTAACCTGTATGAAATATTTAATTACGACTCGAAATTTTTAAAACAATTTATAAATTTTATATAAACTGCTACAACGTTCAGTTAATTAAAATAAATTATTCATTTTCAAATTAAATTTGCATAATTATTACACCAATATCGCGATATAGCAAACCATTAATTTTCGCCTCATATTAATATAAAATTTTCTGTGCTTTATTAGAAGATAAATTTGGCGAATTTATCATAATCATAACTGTCTGCTTCTTGGCAAAAACACTTGATGACATAATTCGTAGCTGTGGTATCTAAAAAACGCTTCCAAATTCCTGTACTGTTAATGATCCTAACAATTTTAAAAATTAATTGCCTTTGAGAGAATCTAAGTTATTTAAAATCGGCAAAGTAGGTAGAAAACAGGAATTCTTTCCATTCCAGTTGGTTGCAACAAGCAAGACACTACTGCAGTCATTTATTATGGTATTATTCTTTAAACTTGTTTTGTTTTATTTGAACTGTTTTATAGGTCATAATGATACAGTTTTATGGACTCTCTTGCACTTTTTGCGTTAATTCTTCCCTGGATGGCTTATTCCGGACAATTATTATTCCAGCGAATATTTATGTCTGATTTAGAGGCTATTCAACCAAGTGAGCTATTAAAACTGTCATTGAGTCTAAAATTATCATTACAAAAAAAATTGAATTGTTTTCTCGGAAGAATTTGTCAAATAATAAAAGGTGGCAGATTTCGTGACACGTCTGATTCTGTTTACGAAAAAATTAGAACTGGATTCTTTTAATAATGACTTAACAACTTTCGAATTAAGCTCCGTACTTGAATTAAGTTACCGTTAAAATTCTATAAGAAAAAATCGATTCATAGTGTTTGCAAATTAGAACCCAAAAAAAACTGATTGTAATTAATAACAATAGATACATCTTAATTAAGGTACATAAAAACTTTTTTTAAATTTTTTATTTAAATATATTGGGTGAATTAGAATTAAGGATTGAAAGCTCGCGAGCTTTGAAGCGTACCTGGCAAAACGGCGGCTAGGATGAGAGAAGCAGCGACGAGTCGGAGATCCATCATCAAAGTCCGAAGACACTGAACACTGCACACTAATGAAACCAACGCGGTCTGCAGAGGAAACACACAGACTGGCCTATATTGGACCACCTCTTCTACATATAACCGGCGTGTTCCAGTGCCACTCGGCATGTGCCCTCTTCTTCATCATTTTTGATAAGCCACTCGGATGTAGAACGAAAGCTTTTGTCAAATCAAACAATCGGTCGCGAGAAATTTTGCTGCACTTATTACATTCTGGAATCACCAAGATACCTTCCTCAGAGTTAAGCTGAATTTATCTCATCCAATTCTTCACCGAACCAAAACGATAGAAAAATATTACTTTTGATCTTATCGCAACAGCAATTAACGCTTTTATTTTCGAAACAAATCTTAAAAATATCTTAACTGAGCAGTTTTTTTGGCCTAGGTTCGATGAAACCGGAAGTTTCTATACATAAAATGTGAAAAATCTTGTATCTAGCAGGAAGAGTATTATCTTAATACCCAAGGCGGGATTACCTGACAGGATTTTAACATCCTATTTATTCTGAACTTAATTTTCTATCGTATATACATCGTGTATGTTATTCTTCCTCTTCGGTGTACAATATTTGTAAATTAAAGTACTTACATTTATATTGATTGTTAGCGATTTTGTTTAGCTTTTTTAACAAACCTATATATTTTAACCTAAAGTATGTTAGTATAATAACCAGTTAACAAAAGAACCAACTTTGCTCATAAACAGAAACATCGAAAGTATTACTGTTGCCAATAAAACGTTTTACTGAAAAATGAGGCCATAATACGAAAGTCATTGTTAACTATGCAAAGAATTTTATTGGAGGATTACTCTAACAGTAATAATTTGCATGTTTCTTCCTCTTCATTGTGAGTATTTAAAAAGTTAGTCTTCTTAAAGATTTTTCTATATTTGGAAGAATTTTATGATTTCTAAACTAGTTTATGAGGGTTTATTAAGGGTGGTTGTAAAGAGAAGTGAACTCTATTGTTACCGAAGCGACCAGCTGATCCATCAATAAAACCTCGAAGAAAACAAACAAACAAACAGAATCGTATTAAAGTTTTTAGGATGCTACGCGCCAGATTTATAGTAGATCTAACGAAATAGTAGAGTGACTAAAGCAATATAGTCATAACCATTGTTAGCTTAACAAAGAATAGTACTCAAGTTGGGTTGCGAAGATGATAATCTCGTTATACCTACCTGCTTTGAGGTTTTGGGAATGAAGGCGACACAATCGGGTAACAAAAAAATTTACGACAGGCTCATCCATCATCCCTGAAAGCTAACTCAAATACCGCTCTTTGTTAAGTTAACAATAGTTATGACTTTATTGCTTTAGTCACTCTACTATTTCGTTAGATCTACTATAGAATCCACTTAAAATTCAGAGACTGGGGTTTCTTTATCGGTAAGGAACCGAAAAGTTAATTCCTCTATTGTACCATAAAATTCTTTTAAATACAAATATAGACAACCATTATCTATCAACTTTACACTATTCAGTGTATTACCAGATTATTAAAACTATCCAGATTACATAGCTTTTCTGATAAAAAGTAAAAGTGGTTGGAATATTCAAAAATATGGGGCATTTTAAAATTTTCATTAAAGGCTCGGAAAAACAAAAATTTGATGTGTCTCAATATAAGAGATTTCTCGTAACTGTTTTTATAATAAAAAAATTTTTTTTGAGATTCGCAATATGTAGTTATTTATTTATTTTTAATGTTATTTTAGTAAAAATTGCCTTTTAGAACGTTTACAAAAATAATACGTGCCACCGCACCGTTTAAAAAACCGGCCAAATATATATTCATTTGTTCTCGAAAAAAGTCTGGTAACAAATACGCAAATCAGGAGGTTTGTTTTTTTACCTTATAGTGCACCTTATAGTAAAAGGTTTTTTTAGGAGCAGAAATGAAAGTAGCCACAAATATATTTAAAACTTTATATCTTGAAAACTAAAAGAACTGGATTTTTTGGAAATTTTCTGGAACTCTCCTAACACTTGAAAAAAAAACACTTTGTAATACAAAATTACAAATATTTGAAGACTTTCGGTATGTGACGGTGTATAGTAAAAATTCATTAAATTTTACAAATCAGATTTTTTAAATATAAGTCAATGCGATTTTAAAGAAGAGTTGTTCAAATAACTGATCAAAAACAGTTTTTAGAAAACCGTTTTTAATTTTTATAAATGAAAAATTAGAAAACCTATACGAATCTCTTTATTCTAATGGTTTTTAAATCTTTATTTTTCGATTTTTTATTTACTTTTTCTTATTATAGTTACCTTGATGATTACCTATTAAAGTATTTGTGTGCAAAATCATTTTTCAATTACCATATATCATCAGTGATAAAAGACTTTATGCAGATGATGTTTATATAGGCTTTATATCATTTTCCATGAACAAGAATAAACGTCAACAAGTCACACTTTGAGAATTTTATGGCGCCATTGGTGTGCATAGCATTAAGGATGAAACAGTTTTTTGTTTTTTTTTGTGGCTTTTATATTAATATAAGCGCATTTAGTAATGATTGATGTATATTTGGTGACTGCTACACTTTGTAAATTACTTATAAACCGTTTCTCTCGTGAATTTACGAGTAAAAGTGCTAAAATAGGAATAAGTCTACAAAAGTCACGACGGAATCTTCAGAGAACGTTACGTTCAAACAATTTATTCTGACGTTTTAAGGTTACAGACTTGAAGTCGATCTAGTTCGAGGAGCATGAAGATCGAAGCAAATTTCCTTAGATAATATGTATCGAATCTAATGTTACCGTGCGATTTCGAACTACAACGTCTCATTAAATGATTGATGTAGGATGGCAGCGTAGAAAGTCTTCATTTAGTTGACCCACTAATCGGAATTCATCCGTCCCGAACAAACACCCTTGAAAGACATTGACCGGTATTCGAGATTTCTGGTGGCACACTAAGTGATTTTTTCGCTGTACAAATAATTAGTCAACTCTTCAGATGAAATTGAAATCATTAATTTTAATTTCTGTGCGTGGGCCCATAACCTGTCGACGATATTTTATGCCTTATCATGTTTTTGCTAGCTTCACCGACTTACGCTTATTAATTGACTAATCATTTGTGTTAGAAAAAGTACTAATGGTGAAAAACGGAGAAATTTGAAGCCCACCCAGGTGTGGTGTTTAATTGGCTTTTGCTGTAAAATTAGAAAAAGTGGTCTCTTTGTTTTTCTCAATCAACAAGTAGGCTAATAATTGATCTGCACTAGTTGAAGAATTTTTAATTTATAGTTCAGTAGTTTCGATTGGGATTAAATTTGGAATTCTTAAGTAGGTTCCTGTAGCTGATAAAAAAAATTGACGTTAACGGTAATTTCGCGACACAAAGGTCTAGTCTCGGTAGTGGAACAAGTTTTGAATATTTTTTAATGAATGATGGACGGTGCTTTTGTGTTAAAGCGGGCGAAGAAAATAAAATGGGTAACATATATGTCAGTTGGCGATAAGTAGGCAAAGTGCAGCTCCAGGTCACTGCAGTAACCTCGATCAAGGTCAATTCTACTTCCTTTTACGACTTGAGTGCCGTGTTTAAGTCATGCACACCTATCATTTTTATGGTGAAAGAAATAGATCGTTGCTGAAGGAATCGCGCCATGCCGCTTGGTGGTCTCTAATTTTCATCATCATCAACTCTGGCTCTAGGGCCAAAAATCAAAACGTTGTGAAATTTTATTAGCTTAATCCATTATAAATTCTCGGCTTGCGATGTTGATGGAAAGGTGTGAAATTTACCATAATTATTCTATATATCAATCACTTTTCCCAGAACAACAGATTGCTTTATTCGAATTGATGTCTTCGACGGGAAATTTGGGTTACGAGTTCGCGTTCAAACATTTTTACAAATGTCTAATTAGTACCAAACCATTACATGAAATTAAAAACGTTCAATTGCTTTCTAAACGAGAGTGATTCTTTATTGGATATGTCTAATTGATTGGAAAATACTTGACAAATGTTCAAATCCGTTTTAGACAAATATTAATCAACACTCTCAACACTAATACAATATTTACATTTTTAATATTAATTCACACTGAAAAAACCTAATCTAATTATCACATTTCTTTTCATTCCTTTTTCATCTGCTACTAAATCGTTTAGAACCCAATTTATACTTCTAAATACTATAATTATCTCTATTCATTAACATTCATTTTTGCAGCAGGTTGTTATACATCACTGGATTTCATATTCATAATTGAAATCTGCAAGTCACTTGGTTGATCAGATTATCTGAAATTGCAATATTTAATTGCTATCAATCTTATCAATATATCAAGTTTTGACATCCATTACCACTTAATAAAAAATAAAAAACCATTCCAAATTTTTAATTTCAATAAAAGAGTTTAACATTTAAAAAATAAAAAATAGTTTGTACACAGGGTGTTTTTAAAAAAATGCACTTCTACGATTATTTCACATAAAACTTCATTTTTGCTGCAGTTGCAAATTTAAAATAATTTTATTTTAAATTTAAAATTTAAAATAATTAGTTTAGTTAAACAAACACAAATATTAGCTTAAAGTAAATAGCAATTGGTTGATTACTTAAATGACTTCGTATTATCAATTATATTACTTTAATACAATTTTGTTAAAAATTATAGAAATTATTTATAAATTAAAGATTTTATGTAAATAGAAAGTAATTTTTTAATATTTAATAGCCCAATTATGGCCCAACCATTAGCTTCGATAACTTCTTGATATTGCTTGGGCATTAAATCAACCAAATTTTGACAGATACCAACAGAATCTTTTTTACATTCCTCCTGCAGCACTTTCCATACTATTGTCTCAGTTGTGATGTGGTGTTTACAAATTTGTCGTTCTAAATGTTCCCAGAGATGCTCTATCTATGGGGTTAAGATCCGGTGACTGCGCGGTCCATTCCAACTTCCAACACTTCAATTGAGTTCTCTAAAAACCACTCTTTTACTAAGCGCGAGGTGTGCTTCGAGTCGTTGTTTTGTTGAAATTCGCCAACGAATAGGCATTTCTTCTCCAGTAAAAAGTAACACATTTTTTTCTAAGTTGCCCTTGTACATAAAACGATCCATCGTTCCATTGATTTTTACTATGGGACCTGCGCTAGATCGGGAAAAACATCCCCATACCGTCACGTTGCCTCCCCCATCCTTTGCTGTTGGTTTTTGGTATTTAATATTATACCTAGTGCCAACAGGCTTTCGAATATTAGATCTGTCATCAGTTCCAAAAATTTTGAACTTGCTTTTATCATTCCATAAAACAGTATTCTAATTATCTAAAATCCAGATCAAATGGCTTTTGACAAAAAAAGAATGTTAAGAGTTACATGTGTTAGCGTACTGTTAGTTTGTAACTATTGTTGTTTTTGTATTATTTAGGAAAAATAGCTTTACTTATTAAACTACCAACAAATAATTTTTTAATTGTTAAACTACGTTTTTAGAACAAAAATTGTTTCTGGTGACAGATCTTTTTGTTAAATAACCTAACACATAATTGTCACAACTGTATAGTATTTGTGACAAAGAGTAAACACTTAATTAAAAAGAAAACAATATAATTTTTTTAATGAAATTACATGATATAAGATATTTAGGTGATGCAGCGGCAAGCATATACAGGGTGTAATTAAATGTTATGTAGAGATTTACCTGGTAATACCTAGTCTTTGTTGAAAAGATACTAAATACCCAAATATGTCTTATACAAGTGTTGAGGTTTTTTTTTGAGGTATACTATGTATAGTAATCCAAAAACTCTAATATTCTATAGTTTTGGCCCTTTGTACAAAAATTAATTTTTTTATATAGAGTTTACAATCTAAGCAGTCGACTTTTGCTATTACTAGATATAATTTATCGTTTCTTATCAGGTGACATGCTGCTTCAGCTCTGTCTTACTCTAAAACAGTCTGTCTATTCAATGCTTTGATTTGCATTTGAAACTAATTTATATATGTTGGACTGTTATCTAATAAAAACAGTAGAAGCAGTAAGTAATTTGCTGCAGTTCTAAGCTAAACTATTTTATTGAGACCCTATAAGATTTTTAGATTACTATATCTATTTTGTTTGGTTTAGTTTTACAAATAATTTACAAATTTGACGTTTAACGCGCAGAATTTTCAACAAAGCAACAAAAAATAATGTTAAGCAACACGGTTGCAATAGTTTCTAGTAAAACAAGCAATACGAAATTGAGTTTGTTTTATGAGAAATTTATCGTCACTAAATAGTATATTAAAGAACGCATTTTGAAAAGTCAACTTTGTGGCATGAATTCAAGTTTATAAAACGAGCGCGAGCGCAAGTTTTAATAAAGAATGAGTGCCACAATGACTTTAAAAACAAGTTTTTTATGCTATTTTTTCTACTTTGGGCGTTTTACGTAATTTTTAAGTAAAAAAGTTGATTATTTGATCTTTAGGTACTTTTGCGTTAATATGAGATAGTTGGTAATAAATGTCATTATTGTGTCTATAAAGTTATTAAACTTTAAAATGTTTTCAGATTTGTTTAAAATTTTGTGTAAGTAACACACAAATGGTTCTTCTTTACCTACCGTATTGGTTATTGATTGAATACTCCAATTGGCATTAACACAGTAAAGAAAATCTCCAAAAACTTTGTAAAATTATTCCTAAATTACCACACTAATTGCGATTCTTACCGCCTCCATTTATCGTTATTTTAGACCAAGCAGTGATATATACTCATCTAGCAAATAACTTGTAAGTTACCAAATGCTGTGGGTGTTGTAAATCGTCAAATATAGACCAAAAGCTTTATTTTATTTTAGTTTCAAGTATCATTTTAAAGCTGTTTTTTCTAACCTCAAAAGTTTGTCGCTTCTCCACTGCCGCTTGTCCGCCCGCCTCATTTTTGAATATTTTATAGGTTAATTGCGACACACACACACAAAAACACTTTGTTGAGGAATACTGGTGGTCATCAAGTGCAACAAAATTTATTTGAATACAATTCTTATAATCCCAACGCTGACATAAACGTGACGTTTCATTCCAGCGACAGCGTGTTACCCAGTGTTACCAATTCGAAAACAGTAAATTGCACTAGTATTTGGCGCACGCAATTTGGGTGCGGAATTTGCTATTACCGCACACAAATCGGACTCTGTTATCGAGGCAGAGTAGAAAAAGATTTTTGTAGGTAAAAGTTTTATGCGGTTTTTTCTAAAACTGTTTAATAGAATATTTGTTTCAAAAGTTAAATGCATTTGGCTGATATTGTTTGAGTTGTGCTAATGGTGATGACACAGCTATCCCAAAAGCAAATTTTTAATTGTGGCCAAAGAGGTTACATTCTGAACATTTAATACTTTTGAACTTAATAGTTTTGCTTCTTGTTACTAGCTGATAAAGTATAAAATACTGCTAAAATCATGTCAACGAAAAAAAAAAAAAACAAAAAAGGTAATACTAACATAATAATAAATAAAGTAAAGTAAAACTAATACTCTGATTGATACCTGATGGACACTGCAGTCTAAAAGATTATAAATGAACTTATCAAATACAAATTAGCATTACTAAGTTGAAACTGGTTTTAGGTGTAACAAAAAAATAAAAAAGGTTTTCTTCAAATTTAGACACCATACGGCGACAGAATATGCTACATTTCAATAGAAAGGTGCGTTACTAGTAAAAATGTGCTCAGATCATTGCCTATAAAAGACCTACAACCTACATGTGACACTATAGACTTCTGTAGAAATTATGCGTAGAAATTATCTAGTAGAAATTTTTTATACAAGAAGAGACTTCTTCTTATTACCTATTATTGTGCAGAACCTGTAAGTTACATCTCGGATTTCAATATTTAGAATTCCATGCTATCAAAAAGATTTTAACAATTAATCAGACGCGAGGGTTGCTGTTAATAGTAAATCACACAAAAAGCCATTTTGCCTAGTTGTGTCCGTTTTGTCAAAAAATTAGAAGATTCCTACACTTTGTTAGTGTGTATATTAAACACAACAAAATTTAATAAAAAAAGCCAATTTACTTTAGATTTTAATGAAATTATATTATAAGCATCCAAGCAATTAAATATGTGATACTTTTTGCACTAAATAATAATACGTCTGTATAATTTTCAGCTTACTAAGAGAGCTACATCCGCAACTAATGACTTACTCTTAAACAAATGAGATATGGAGAAACAGTTTTTGTAATTTCTCCATCATCTCATTTCTATAAGTTAATGTAGCTCTAGGCCTTTATACTAATGTATATTTTTAAGTATTATTTATATGAGAAATTAGCGAATTTTTTGTGTCTGCTAATTTAGAAAAAAATTAAACACGTTAATATTTAGCTATAAAAACGATGTAGATACACCTACAAGAAAAATGATCTCAACAAAAAAGTAAAACATATTTTTTGCATCTAGATGAAACAGACAACTTCATTATAAACTTGTTTAAGCCTTGTTATTCAATTTAGTGTACTAATTTACTTAATTAAATTTGTATACTAGGGTTGAGAAAAAGGACATGCTGTATCAAAACAAATTAGTCTAAACGCGTGTATGTCATTAAGCAAAAAGGAAACAAGACTTTCTTGGTTGTTTTAGGCTGTTGATTTAATTAAAAAACTTGTGTTGGTTTCGATGAGTAATAATTCCTCTTGACAATGGAAAGCCAACAATATAGAACTTTAGAACTAATATAATATTTGCACCTACATCCGAAATTCAAATTTCAGTCAGCAAATTTACTTAGATTCCCATTTCTATAAATATTCATTCATTTCGGATTTCGCTGCAATGGTGTTTACATAAAATTTACTCACTTAGTGTAAGTTATTAATTGCCAGAAGTTGTCTGAAACTTAGATTATTTGTAGAATTGTAGAACAAGCAGATGTTTAAATCTTAAATCAATGTGTTAAAAAATATAATCAATTTTGATTTTGATCAGAGTTTAATCACTTGATTGATTTGAAATGTTCGTACCGGAAACGTAGAGAAATATTTACGATTTATTGCATTCATTACGTTTCGTTACAAGATTTATGCGTGGTGTTTAAATTAATTTGTAGAAAATTTATTTTATTAGTTTCACGTACAGATGTAGGTTTTTTGCAATTATCTTAAATATATTCATTATCCTTGTACTTACCCGCTTGGATTATTTAACTACATAAAAATAACAAACATTTGACTGCATACTTGCATATACAACGGCAATATTCCAAATCTGATAAATTACGATTTTTTATGTACAGTAATTAACAATTGCAGTAGTACTTAGTAATGTAATGACTTTAATTTCTTACTCAAGGGCGTATCCAGAATAGTTTTTCCAGTGAGAGCTCAAGTTTTTATTAGTTACAATGTCTTTATAGTTTATTATTTTAGAGTTTTTCTTTTGTTAGTAGTCGCTTTACTTGTTTTGGTTTATCTTTTAAACGTTGTTTTATAATATTGCCTAAAATTTATATTTTTTTTCTCCAGGACCTAGTAATCAACTCCTTCTTAAATCTTCCTTTACATTTTTTTTTTGTAGTTATAGTGTTTTTTTTCGCCCAGTCGTTGTTTTGCTGACTTTTTATGTTTTCTCTAAACTACGTTTTTTAATACTTCTTGAAAATTTATTTGTTCTTTAAAAAATTTTCTTTGTTGTTTCTTTTTGATCTTTATGTTGTCTTTGTTTTAAATTTTTGTAGAATTTTTTTTCAAGTTTTTTTAGAATCTACTTTTGTTATTTTATACTAGTAATCATTCTTCTTTTTTTTTCTCATTCATTTGTATTTTTGTTATTTTTCCTGCAAGAAATTCAGTAATCTGGAAAACCAAAAAAACCTAGAAATAAAATTTTATTTATTTACATAAAGTTAGGTCAGGTCAGGTCAGAATTCTTACTAATTCAAAGATTTTTTAAAAAGTGAGGATTTTTTTTATTTAGAAAATTAGTCAGTCAGACAGTCAGTACTCAGTACAGCTCTCAATATGTACAAAACTGCTTCTAAAAAAAAAGAAAAATCAACAAGATGAAAAAATTGTGCCTATAAAATTAAATAAAAATAGAATAATTAATTTAGAAAAAATAAAAAAAGACAGTTATGATAATGTGTAAGCACAGTTAGCTGTAAACACGAAGAAAAATAACAGAAGTATTAACTCGCCGATTAGAACCCACACAAAAATTGATAAAAAACTTTTTTAATAACTAATTACATAAAAATTACTGTTATAGAATTTTTTTATATTAAAGCCATTAACAAAAAATGTTAAATATTTAGAGATAAGATGAAAGATAAAAAAATTTCTTTTGTTTTTTTTAGTTGTAGTGTTTTTTATTAAGTTTTTTTTCAGCTGGAAGAGAGCAACTATTTTCTTTTCCATTTTATTTAAATTGTCTCCTGTTCTTCTACTAGAATCTTTCAAACGATGTTTTCTAAGTCTTTTTAAGATCTTTTCTTGATATCCTAAAATTTTTATTTGTTCTTCTTTTTTTGCAGCTGTACTTTTGGTTCTTCTTTCCAAATAACGTTTTTACAAGTTTTTTATTATTTTTTTTTGTTCTAATAACATTTTTCTTTGTTTTTCTTTTTGATTAGATGAGAACTATTATAAATTACCATTTAAAACCAAAACTTCTTTCTAAATCCGACTCAAAGAATGACAGGATTTTTAATACAACTTATAAGTCAAAGATGACAATTGTTACCTATAAAAAAGTTTCTGCGCTATTTATACAAAATAAACCAAAAGAGACTAACGTGTCTATTCCAAAATTTTATTAAAAACTTTAAAATGTACCATTTTTAGGAGTCAAAAACCAGAACTATTAACTTTTTAATCTATACTTAGATTTTTTCCAAGCGCACCCTCAGGATTGTTTTACAAAAGGACTCAAGTTAAATTTTTTTACAATGTTGGAACGACTGTGTACAAACCAAACTAAACAAAAACAATTACGTTTGGAAAGAGTTTCAGTCCCCCTCTCCCTTGAATACGTCCTTGTTCTTACTTGTATATTCATTTTCAGCTCACGCCACGATAAAAAATGCTGGTCAATTTTGCAGAGCCAGAAACGGTAATTATCAGTGTAATTTAAAAAATCCATTTGTAAAAATGCATCTGGCCTGTTGCAAATTGCTTGAGAGTCGCGCCTTTTTTGTCTGATGACTGGCCTGGAATTTGCACAAGCAATTTGTAAATGTAATGAAAAATATAGTTGGGCCATTCCTCAAAACTCAATTAAAAATTTAAAAAGTGTATAATACACTTGGCCAAGATAATACAGCAAATGTCTTTGTTGAACGACACTCGATGCTAACACGGTTTTCGATGAAGAACAAATAATAGATAATGTAAAGCTTAACCCATATTTTAGCAATCCTATTATACTTCCTCGCGTTTCGTCCCAGATCACGTACGAGGCAGTTCCTCCTCTTTCTTTCACACAAATGTGCATGTTTCGATCTTGAAATGTGCGTGTCTCAGCAGCAAACTTGTGATAAATGCGGAAATGGGTACTGAGAGTTGTAAGGTGTTTCATGCTCACAAAAACTAATTAGCAAAGTAGCAAAACTAATTGTTGTGAGGATGCTTAATTGCGAGGAATTCTACAAATTTCTTTAGAGACAAGCCAACGGTTCTTTGATTTGTTTTATTGAAAAAGTTGGGATAACATTTTTTGTGTTAGTAGGTGCAATGTGCTTCGATGCAATTTTCGGTAATAAAGTTGAACAGTTATCGAATTTATCGGAAAGTCGTTATAATAACCACTTTATTGCTAGTTTTTGGTTATAATTTAACAAACGGTACATCTGCTTATTGTCCATTGTTACAAAAGATTTACGATTACGCCTATATTTTTGTCCTCAATATTAATATTCACTCAAAAATACATGAACAACACGGCAAAAATTTATTTGATATAATAGCTACTAACTTACCTAAGATGTAAAAAATGTTATAACAGTCGCAGATGTCGATTTGAATTTTTAGTGAGCTTACGAACGAGAATTTAAAGATATCTAGAGCTGGTATGATATTGTTACATCACGGTATGTTTAGGACTTTACTTATTTCTTTTGATTAAGTGAAAGTTACATTATAAAACTGATAAATCCATACATAAATTGAAAAATGTATTGGTTTGACAATACCACTTTGTAGCAAGAACATTTAGTAGAGAAAAGGGCAATGCGAAAATTCTTTTCAATTGAAATTTATTTATTTTCAGGACATTAAAGTTTGTTTTGATAGCAACAATTAATTGCTAATTATTTGATCTGTCTTCCTGGAACTCTAGGTTTGTGTAGTATAGATCTAGCCGTAGATTCTTCGAAAACAAAGCTACGAAACTAAGCTGCCTATGCTGTTAGTTGTTCTCATTTACAACGTAGCAATACAAAACTTTAGCACACCAACCCAAATCGGATTTGTCGGTAGAAATTTTTACAACATTTCTAGTAATTTTAACGTTCTTAAGTTATTTAAAAAAATTCAAACTTTTGCTAGATTATTTAAAATAAAAAAAAACACAAACGCCAAAATTTGATTTTTTGCTAGATAATCTTTATCAAAATTATAAACCTAAATGCTAAATTTTAGTCTTAACACTGCTATTTTGCAAAAGAAGACAAAAATTAGAAATCCTATTTTCCTTTAGCACTTTTGGTGTACAGACAAAAAAAAACTCATTTAGATAAACTTATTTGAAGAAACTCATTTGAAGAAGTGCTCATATCTAAAATGAGTCTCAACCAAAAAACATTTTTTTCTTAAAACATCAATTTGGCGTTTGGTTAAGTTATGTGGACTGCCGTAGAACTGTAACTATTTTTTTTTTTCGTCTAAGATTTAATTATCTAGGGACGATTTTCTCTCTAGCATTCTTGTCTTTCTCTACTAGATCGAATAGCTACAATTTGAAAATTAAGCAAAACTATTGGAAATTGAAGACTAAAATCGTAAAAACAATTAATAGAAAAAATTTTGACAAATGAGTTCTCTAGTATAGTGAAAATTAAGCAAAACTATTAAAAATTGAATTGTCTTATTTAATTTAATTAATTGTAGTGAGAACAATTAACCCTCCATTTGTCGCGCCATGTAGTGTAACATATTTGTTAACATATAATTTATGTTTTATAAAACAACAATTTTTTAAAAACAAATTATTATCGTGTTTTGTTTCACTGAATATTATTAGTTGAAAAAAAAGCATATAAAGGATTTTTCAATAAGGATGGGTTGATGTTGGCACCTTGTGGCGGCTATGTTCTTTTGGTACTGTCTGTGTAATCTGGTGTTTATTGTTCACATTGATGCCAAATTACCATGGCTAATTACACAATTGAGCAACACGTCCAAATGATAAGACTTTATTATCAGAATGACTGTTCGTTAGTTCGAACGTTGCGCTCGTTGTGCCCATTTTATGGAAACCACCTTTCAAAATCGACTCTTCATTGTTTGGTGACCAAATTTGAAACAACGGGGTTGGTAAGCAATCAGCCAACACCCCGTCGTCAAAGAAATGCTAGATTTCTAGAAAGATTCTGCTAGAAAGATCGGCCGAAAATGTTGCTGCCGTACGTGAAAGTGTACAGCAAGCAAATCCCGAGGCAGTCAATTCTTGGTCGTGCACAAAAACTCGGCCTTTCGTAGACATCAGTTTGGCGAATTTTGTGTCGGGATTTAGGATTACACCCGTACAAAATCGAATTAACTCAGAACCTTAAAGTTAATGACCATAGACAACGCCGTTTGTTCGCTGACTGGCCTTCCAACCGTTTAGAAGAATATTTCTCGAAAAGGTAACGTAATTTGGCCACCAAGATCGTGCGATTTGACCCCGCTAGATTTTTTCTCAAATCGCAGATCTATACCAATCAGCCGCAATCGACCGATGCTCTTAAAGTCAACATAATCAATGCCATCGCTCAAATTCAGCGCGATCTATGCGACAGAGTCATTCAAAATTAGTACACTCGGATCTGTGCCACAGTTAGAAGCCGCGGCGGACATTTGAACGATGTTATTTTTCATATATAAAGGCATACATGGACCTTCATATAAAAAAAAGATTTTTCTAATACCTCACACACAGCTTGTTTTATTCGATTTTAACATCGACCCATCCTTATTGAAAAACCCTTTATTTCAAAAATTTATTGGATTTATTCAGATGAATCTTGTGTATCTGAATATCTTTAACGTCTTCTGGATTACATAAATCAAAATTGTTATTTGTACTCATTTTAATAAGATCAAGAAATTACACTTTTTACAGACAATAAACACATGAAGGTAGATGAACACGGTCTGTAAGACAGAAAGTAGGTGAAGCAGGTAGTGAAACACGGGATAATATATACGAGCGCACTGTATAACTCTTTTGTATTTGGACAAATAACTGTGCTCAAAATAGAAATTTAAAGTTGCTGTTCTAGAAACATAATTAAAATACATTGGCTTAGGAATACTCAACACTTCAAGTCCAGAAAATTGGCAGTTTTAAAAATATCTACAAAAAAATGAGTCATGTATCTGTGAAATATATATCTTCGACGGATAATTTGTTTTACATTACCACTTTTTTTCTTATCTCAACTCAACCCACTCTTTCCTACATATTCACAAACAAATGAATGAAATAGTGAAACATCTCAAATGATAAATGCAATGCAGAGTTCAGTTGCACCTCAGCATTCTGGTCTCTCTCTATAACATCGAATAGCTACGAGCTACGATAAGTATAAGAATATATAAAAAAAAACATATTTTTTATATTCTTACAAACGTTGGCAAATTACAAACAATATATAGTTTTCATTTACGATTTTTGCCGTCATAAAAGTTTAAATAGTGTAGAAATTAGCAACGCGAACAATAGTAACATGAAACAAAACCTTTGGAAACTGGAGTAGTAAAAATATTAGATGGAGGAAGCATAAATATCTACCATGAATCGTCATAATAATGACACTGATCTCAATTCTCACCCCTTAAATATTTAATAATAAACATAATAGTCTAAAAGTTTCCAGTTGATCACGTTGTAGAGACTTTCTCCTCTACTATCTCTCCTTTGTTTGTAGGTTCTGATAGTATGAAGTACAAGTATCACCATAAATTATCCCCATCAAACAAATTAACCAAGCTACAAATATATATCGGCTCATTTAAAATTAGGTGTCAAAAAACTGTAATTAAGCTGGCAAAAACACGAAACGTCAATTAAAAACAGTTTTAGTTTACACCCTCACTTTAAAAAGATACAAAACTTTTTTGACTTTTTATAAACGAAATGACAATAAATTAAAAATTTATTTAATAATGTTAATTTGTGAAAAAGTAGATACATATTGCAAGACTTTTATCTAGCGTTGAAATGTCTTTCCAAAAATGTGCCTTAAAAAAATTGTGGGTATCTTTAAAAATTTATCTATTTATCGAAAATTTTTTGAGTGGTTATACTAGAGACTTGCATTTGTAGAAAGTTAAAAAATAAAAAATCAGCTTTAATTGTTAAGCTAAAACGCTTTTTTCACACTGATTTCTTTGTCAACTCAAAATTTAGTTCTCTATTAATTAAAATATTTTTTTAAAATTTTAATATATTAATTGATTTAAAAAAGAAGTTTTACAAAAAAAAAATTTTAAAACCATCTTTTAAAAGATTTAGGAGTCTAAATAAAAATAAGGTTAAATATCAATTTAGTCAAATATGTACTAAAGAGTATGATGTTTTAGGAGTGCGGATAAAACTTGATTTACTTGATATGTACTTAAGTCTTGATGAAAATGTCCACTGTAACTAAACTCAAAAATTAGAAATATATTGCCGAATATTTAATATTCAAGAAGTAACACATTTTTTACTTTCTTATCTAATTAAAGCATTGCTGTTGTTTTAGAGTAGCTCACACTGCAAGTTTATTGTTCGATTTTTTTTATTTTAGTAATAATAGCTACTTTTGTTGTGGCCTCGTACAAATTATCTGGTTGCTCCAAACTGCAAGCTACTTTAAAAACGCACCTGAATAAAATATAGACTAATTCGTAGAATTAGGCAGTTAATTTTATAGCAGTTATTTGGATCCTAATTGAACGAAAAAACTAGAAAAATATAATCTATTTTTTGCACGGCAATGCGATTCTTCGAACCAATTAGATGCGAGAAGGATGAATTGTCCCTGCGCTTCAACATCCCTTTGCTCACCATCACTCGATTATCTTGCTGTAATAATCTAATATATCCTAATTTAAGAATAAAGTCAACTTTAATCTTCAGGCGTCTAGGTTCCTAGTATATTCCTAAATTAAAATAAAATACGTACACGGCAAAAATTTTATTGATATAAACTTCATTACATGATACAAATAATGGATTATAAATTTACAAACTTCAAAATTCCAACTTGTGCATTATGATTCAATCTAGAATTAATTGTGACTACAATAATACAGTACAATTTAACTAAGTCCCTAACGCACTAAATCTTATTCAAGAATTTATTAACAATGTCGGAAACGAAATAAAGCAATTTAAAATTTGAATTGAAAATATGAAAACATGTTCTACATTTTCTAGTAATTTTACCCGGTTGTCCGAACATGAAAAATCAAGCCAATGGAGAACATTATCATGATCTGTTTAGGATCATGATAACAGTCTCTATTTTGCTAACACCTAAACTAAATCAACACTTAACGAATAAATAATACAACAACAAAAGAGATAGATTGGCACTTATTATAATTACAAAAAAAAATCTTAGCTGCTAACATTTAAACGACATTTTTAAAAATGGAAGATACCACACTGTTTAAAAATTTAAAAGACACGTATATATACTTTTTGCATGTACTATTTATTAACGAATACTGATTATATTAATGCAATCAACAGATAATAGGGAGATATGGAATATGTTTTTTTCAAAATTCAGTCCTTTAATGCTTTTGTAGTCTAACCAAGCCTATACAAAGGCACAAATAAAATTGGTCAAATTCTCTAAAATTTATTTTGATTTATATTTCCTTTTGAATAACGTTGAGCTCTCTCTGAATCTACATTGGAATTTTGATCATTGTATAAAAGTATTTCCGTCCATCGAACAAGTATAATTACAATGCAAATTTGTTTGTGAATTAGTGTGCAAAGGGTTAAAGTTTTACAATCAAAGATAAATCGAATTTATTCCAGATTTACATAATTCTCATTAAATTTCATAATGAAATTTCTCAAGACAAAAATACTTTTATACACAACTTGAAACAAAAATTAAGTACATCTAATACTGAATTTACATTGACAATTAGTAAAATTTACTCGATAAAAATATCGTATATACATTATTAAGTACAGGCCGGCCCAAAATGAGCTTGTAGCTACATTTTGATATAATAAAATTTGATATGAACTGCAGTCACGTCTCTTATTTATTTTGGACCAGACTGTATGTTTTTCTCTCAAAAGTGTTTAAATGGTAAAACACCCTGTGTTTGAAACAAATATCTGCACTGCCGTTATAAACTAATAACTCTCGCATTTTAAAGCTTCACCTTGCTCGTAAAGTACAAATTCAAAAATTTTACTTTATATTACCTTAGTTTACACTTTCTACAAATATTGTACACCTATCTATCTAATTAGTTGCTATAATATGGACCCAATTTGATTAATTTTGCAAATGATCAATAAACTGACAAGAACAATAGACTAAATTAAGCTTTTTACTCCAAACTGGCTTTAAGTCACAGTTTGGCCATACTATTTTTGGTGTTTGCTTGCGTGGACCCACTAAAATGTATCGGGCGTCAAAACTTACAAGAAGATCATTAAAATTGTCCGCCTCAGATTTTAATGAGTTTTTATTAAAGAAATAAGTAGCTAAAAGGAGTTTACACAACACTCAAAAAATTTAAAGATTTTTCAAGTTGCTTCAATCAGGTAACTTAAAAAAGTTTTTCTTAAAAAGTATATTTCAACGAAAGATAAGTGAACTGACTTTTTAAGCTCTCCCAATAAACAGAAGCATAAAAATTATTGCAGTTACCACACATCTCAAATAAACCATAAAACCACTCATAAAAGTTGATTTATGAGAGTTTCCATTTCTCGGAACTATTAAAAGATGTAAGCAAACCTAGCCAAGGTCATTGTTAAATGTGCAACTAGCGTAGCTAACTCACATGTGCCCGGTCAAATTTCTACTAATCTTTTATTTTATTTTAACTTTTCTATAAAGTTATCAAATTTATTCATTACCTAGAAATTTCTCAAAACAAGCGTGCCAAATTGTTGATACGTTGTTAATTGGAATCTAAGAAGTACGAAAAAACATCCATCTTTGTCTTGATGGTTACAATACATTTAAAATAATACTGAAATTGTATTGTTTAAAAAATTATCTTGTGATATGTTATTTTTTAACAAAATTAAGAAGAAAAAAAAATGTAAAATACTACTGCAAATGGACTTATATTGTTCAAAAGTATTAGTTAAATAAAATGCAAAGATATTTTGGTTAAAATTTGCTTCATATGTAAAGTGGAAGCCTTAGAGTTCCATTTAAAAAATAACTTCTTTCTCGTGCTTTTCAGACTTCAAGATGTTTAAAAAAAAAACAAAAAATTAGGTTTTGCATAAATAATTTATAAAATAAAAAATAATTTGCAAAAATGTTGTAACTTGTGTAATAAAGGTTGTGCTTTGAGACGACTGAAATAGAACACTCTCTGTGAAAGTTGGTGCATTTATCTGACAAATATTAACTTTAGTTGTAAAATAATTTTAACAGTGAAGTAATAACAATTTAATGAGGTATGATGCTTTTGGGTTAAAGCCCATTATTTATGAAACTCAAGGGGAGTTTTTCGGGCCCTTATCTCTTTACTTGCAGTAGCTGTTACTCAACAAGTTTCTATTGTTAAAACAATTATTAACTAAAGTCAATATTCCTTCGATAAGTGCATAGACTTTACTATGACAAAGGTATAACCATCTACCAAAACCACAACAGTTTTTTAAAATAGAATCATAGTATTTTCTCGTAAAATCAAGGTATTTTCTCGTCTCATTTGATTTTTTACTATTACAAAAATTTAATAATTGTGTAATTTGGCAAGAACAACATACTTATATGTAGTTTTATTTAAAAAACTTTGTACAAATGAAGCAAATATATGTATCCAAGCGAATCCAAGTTGGGCCGGTGCACCAAGACGTGCCTAATCTGAGTCAGCGTTTATAAAAAAAATTAGGAATTAAGAGATAAAGAATTATCTGGTCCACATGTGGGCTCCGCTTATTTCGGCCCAATTCGACCACTTAAAATGATAATCTCAAGAACCCCTTATTGACAAGTTAGTGGTCAAGGATTTTGATAAGTATCCGGCCCAACTCAGATTCACCCATAACTAAAATAATAAAGATTTTATTAATATAATTATGTAATAAATAAAATTTATAACTTTATTAAAAGAAAAGAGTAATCATACTATTAGAATAACTGTGACCGAACGCCTGTGAGTTGGCTATACCACCCACTAAGGCGCGTAGCTGTGAAGAAAAACTGATCTTATTACTTATTTATAATTAAATTATTTGACAAAAGCAACTTTAAAGTAATTGAGCATTACGTATCTTTCGTTTAGCTATTTATTGCTGAGGAACGTATGGAAGCTCATCAAAGTCGAAGGCTGACAATATTGTCGGTTTCCTTGTTAGATATGTTTTGGAAATTGTTAGTAATAGAAACAGTTAAAATGAAAAATCAATTTTAGAAAACAAATATATTTAAATTAAGATATAAAATGATAAAATATTAGGTATAAGTATGGTCAAAAAATGTATAAAAAGTGTGCTCCTAAACCTAATGTCAACCTAATCGAAAATCACAATTGGAATTGTACTCTCAGCACGTGGAACTCAAAAAAAATTACAAAACGTGCAAATTTTCACAAGACTTGGACTTGCTGTCCCTTGCCCAGACCTTCCCTAGTAGATTCCGCACTTTTAGACTGGCAGAAGTTCGCGACCCCCTGTATTTCTTCGGCGAGTTTGCGGCGCTTCCTGTTGGAGTGCCGGTCCCAGAGGCTGGCGATCTATTTCTGTTCAGATTCTTCTTGGATGAGCTTCTTTTACGGAAGAGGTCTCTTGATCTCTCGGGATTCTCCAATTTCAGGCGGATTTGAGTGAGGATTCCTACTAGAAGTTCGTCTACGTTGTGATTGATGCCCACAGATGTCTCTATGTACTTGCAATCGTAGGCTGTTGCAATCGATTTTCCTTCTGAAATAAATCATTCAGGATTGTGTGATTATTATCAAACGGCTATCGTTTCATTGTTAAAACTTACAACTAGTTATTGGAATAATTAGATTCGGGATACAACTTGAAATTAATTTGAATTTGCGTGAGAAAATCGGTTTAGGGATGTGTGGAAATTCCGACCTCTATTTATTCATAACAAACTTGCAAAATTGAATTTTCGATCAACACAAACCCTCTGATAAATTGGTATGTCATATTTCGCAGAATTCGACTATTTATCAAATTTACAGCTGCGTTTATTAAATGTCAAATAATACATTAAACATCGTCGACATGCCCTATTAATTAAATAAGAAAAATGGAACTGAATATTTATAATTAACTCTATTATTAACATTTTCAAGACACTTCGTTCGAAAACTGGTCAAATTATTAATTGTTGGCAAGAATCGCTTTAATTATGTGCTGAAACACAAACAAAATATTTTTTTTAAAGACGATTTTCGACTGAAAAATTATAGGAAATTACAAAACAAGTATTATTAAGAAAAAAAATTATAAATAAAGTCTCAATAAAATTCTATAATTAATAAAAAAATGATTAAAATGTTTAAATCATACTTTATCTTTTATGTTTAAGTTTTGATTTATAGTTATAATGTTCACTATAAGATAGTTGTCAGCTTCAATTTAACTGTCAAAATGTAATAACAAAAAAATATATTTGCCAATATTTCACACGATGTTTCATTTTGCAGTTATAAATAAGAGAATACTGTGTTATCAAGTAATCAAGGATAATTTTAAAAAGCATTGTTTTCGAAGATATCCTTTTTGGAAAAAAATTTAGTTTTTGTAAAATGAATAAAATGTCTTGGCCAAGTATATAAAACGACTCAATTTTTGATGACCAATCGAATGTCAATTTTATCAATTTAATGTAAAATAATGATCGTATGGATCGTTATTACCATTGTGTAATACCATTGTGATAGAAATAAAATCGTATAAAAGTATCATTAAACTGGTAAAAGGTGTTAAGGTAAGCTTGGCTATAGCTATCAGATAAGGGTAGGATACATTAATTAATTTATATTTATTAAATGTACATTGTGAAATATCAAATCAAGAATTAAGTCATATATCACATTATAGTGATTTCATATAAAAAAAAATTAAATTTAATTTAATTTTCTCGTTTGTAATTTTATGCATGCTTAATATGAGCTAATTTTGTTGCATGAAATCATGACCATTGTCCTTTAAGGCTATATTTTTTAGAAGTATGTACAGTCACGTGCGTAAATAATGCCACGTCTATAGACCGGTCTCCATCATAGCAGTCTAATCTGAAGTTGAAAACAAATCTTTTTGGTTTATAAATTGCAGTAAACATTTTTTCGAAAATTTTTGTTCCACATAAATGCTTTTAGATCTTTACATTTTTACAATAAATGGTTTTGTAATCAATAGTAGCGTCATTCTTTACACACGTGACTGTATCTGTAATTGATTAAATAAAAATATTAACCACACGTGGCCACACAATAGAAAACTCGAAAATAAATCTGTCCATAATTTAATAAATTCTCAATATTATTTTATTATTAAAATAGTGTAGATTTATTTGTGTAGTAAATTGCATTTGTATTATTAAAAAGCAGTTTAAATTTTGTAAATAATACTACTGAATAATAAATTATTAATTGTTAAACAAAAACATTGGGTAAAATATGCTGATGCATATTTGTTAATAACTGGAAATCTATAAATAAATTCGCGTAAATCTAAAATAGTAAAATAACAATAATAATATACTTAAATTAAAAAGTAGACAATAAAAATAAAAGGAATAGCAATAACGAAAAAGGTATATAATAACTCCAAATAGAATTTCGGGAAACAAAAATAAAATAAGCAAATTATATTAAGCACAAGCATCATAAAATATAAAGGTATATAATATAAAGATTCTGGTGAGTAAAAAGATATAAAAAATAGTAAAATAAATAGAAGTTTTAAATAAATCGGAACCGATAACTACGTAATTAACAAACTAAAATTATTAAAGAGAAAAAAATAATAAACAAAAAAGGTAAAACGAGAAAGTATTAAACCAAATATTAACAACAGTTAGATAACAAATATAAAAAAAAAATTCCGAGATTAAAAAAAAATCTAGAAAACAGCTTCTTAAATACAGCTGAAAAAGAGTACTAATGGTATTATTATAACAGTAACCTGAAACTAATCCCAAGAAAAATTGAGTATTAAACAAATAAATTGTCTCGAAAATTACATATAAAAACGATTAAAAAAATAAGAAGGTAAACTACGACTTAGGCAAAAATAGTCAAAAAGACAATAAAAAATTATAAAAAAGTAATAAATAAATGTAAATATAAGTTGTATAATAAAAGTGTAACTATAATTTTAAGTGTGTCCTTTCTTTCTCAATACTCACTGCTTTCTGTTTTCAGTTATGTTTGCACCTCGGTTTGCACAAATTTTTTACCTCTTTTGCATCATGTTAGTGTTAAATAAAAATATACATTTTGTTGTGCCACTACTATCAAAATCTGTTTGAAAAGTTAAAATTAGACCATGTATGAGTTATACAGTTTTTCTAGAAAAACTGCCTTAAAAATTCAATTGACATTGTGAGTATTGTGCCAAAACCAATGGTCTGATAACATCTCTTTTAATCTTTTATGCACACATAAAATAAGTATAAATCGCTACTTTTTAGCAAAGAACAAGCTCTACAACATAAAAAGTGTCAGGGTTACAAATTTTTGAAGAAAACATATAACTTTCCGATTTCTCTCCGTTACTAAGGATCTGATTGGATTAGAAAACAGCAGAATATAATTATAATGTAATGGAATGGTCGATTTCCTAGTATTATTTTTGCCACGAAAAAATTATCTATTGATTGGCCTATTATTGTTTTTTAAATATCCACTAATATTTCGAACCAGATTTGTCGTATCAAAACTTCTATTTGCTTCTTATATTTATTGTTATGACAAGACTTGGGAGATTGAAGAGACAGTAAAAAAAATTATCTTAAAATATCTATTTCAAGATATTTTATTTAAAAAAAAAGAAATAAAATAGAGTGACATGTTGTCGAGTTTTTATATGAGACAAGCAAGAATTTGTATTTTCTACTTGTAAATCACTAAACATTGTCAGGTTCAAATTGATGCCAACTAGTTGAGATTGACAGCAAAAGGAAAAATAAATATCGAAATATAAATAAAAAATAAATTGCCTATTTCCGCTATTTGTTTTGCAACTGAATCATTGTTGTTTTCAGAGATTTGAAAAAACATTTTTCCTGAAAAATCTATCTGTTTTTAATCTGATAAATATTTGCTTTTAAATGTTATAAAAAAAACTTGCTTTTATATTGATTGATCCTGCAAAACTTCTCGATATTCCAAATAAACGTGAACACTTTGTTGAATATAAATCGCATTCATGTGTGCCTCGAAATAACAAATTGGATCTTGTCATAATCCTTAATTTGCATAGATTTAACAATAAGCTTAATTTGATTATCTCGTTCCACCTACATTGTCTGTATCACAATACGTTGACTGATTTGTCATTTAAAATGTTGAATTTGGTGTTTATAACAGAATTTGAATTTCATGCTCGATAAACTGTAGGTATAGCATCAAGTATATTGTGTGTAGGAATATTTAACTCATTTAGGGACTAAGAGAAACGTAATTGAATTTCAGTGAAAATGCAGTTTCTAATCACAGAAAATGTCACAGGAAACAGAAATTTGATGAAACTTTCCTAAGAGATTTACCGCGATTTACGATTAAACCGTATTCAGACGAACTGTGTCAACAAAAAGAAAACAACACCGCGAATAAATTAGCTGCCACATAATCTTAACTGGAAAAAAGTTTAAATGTGTTTTCTCGGATATAAAAGACTGGGACGTCGTAAACTTATGTCGTGTAAACTTCCCAAGATTTGGTTTTCAAGAATTTTCCAAAGTTTAATTAGCGGCAATGCATGTGAAATCCAAGTATCGAACTCTGAAATATAGTGTGTTTCAGAAAATAATTGGTGGTAAATTCCTGAAAACTGTAATAATAAGCCGTTCATTCCGTGGCAAAAGTTTAACCCGCACTTCGCAGAGTAATTGCTTCGCCATTACCCTCCATATATCCGTGGTTGCTGTCGCACCGTCACTCAATCACCGTCGGAAATCCTGCAAACCCTCTTCCAACCCGATCGAGATACGATACCGTATTACCCAGCAGGACAATACCCGGACTCCTTCGGGAGTTTTCCGAATTCCTATCTACATTTCGTAATTTTTACCGTAATCGAATCTCTGAAATGATTAGATATCAAATTTCGCGTGCAAAAGGGTTAATTATTTTTGCCCAACCAATAAATCAATGAATTACAAGCGTCTCTTCAGTCCGTCAGGATAAAATTTATCGTGCGATATATCAGCGGTTTGGGGTTTAATAAATTAGTAAATTGAATTATCGAAGGTAGGAAAAATGCGGGGTGCACTTTGTAGGTCAACGGCCGCTGCCAAGTTGACCCGAAAGACGCTCCTTGATAATGTCGAGAGCGTCGTATGCTTGCTTTGCATCCTTAGACACAAGTAGCAGTTTAAATGGGGCAATATGTCGAGGGTTGCACGAAAAAGCAATTCTCTGGCTGGCCACTTTATTGCAAGGAAATCGAAGAAATGACGAGAATTGTGACGCTAGCAATGAAGAGGTAGGAAACAGTAAACCGACTCGCACTTGGATCTATTTTAACGGAATAAGGACAATGCATTAAATTTCCATTTTATGTATTTTGATGCATTTTGAATTAAAACATTTATTGTTATTTTGTTTAAAAATTGCAGATTAAAAGCGCTAAAAAAGTTTTGAATTAAATAAAAGCGAAATGTCGGCAAAAAAATCCAACAAAGTTATTGCGTTGTCCTTATTTTGTTAAAACAGGTCAAACTGTTTAAGGATGTAGATGTTTCTTAATTAGATAAAGAAAACACGTAAACTTGATAAAGTCTCTTACCAAATATAATTTTTAATCCTCCCAACCTAAGTAATAAGCATGATAATAATAATTGACACCATAGCCTACTATTGGAAAACATAGCAAAAATATAGAAAGCAATAAACAGCTTAAACATTTTGCAATAGAGAAAGATTTAAAAATGGACACAATGTACCTGCTTTGAACACAAGAACATACATAAGGAAATATGAATAGCTAAAATAAAGTACAAAAACCCGCCAACATAAAATTGAAAAAATATAATAAAAAAACGATACGCAGTGAACATGTTGAAAAATGAAGATATAAAGACATAGTTTAAAGAAGAAGTAAAAATAAAAATAACCAGAAATGACATTGATAAAAAATAGAAACATCTTAAAGAAAGTACCTACTTGACAAATCTTCTCACTAAATTGCATCAGCGGTATCTATTGCTTTTTTTTTACACAAGATTGAATACAATTCGGCAAAGACTGCTGATTATTTTCTTCGCAGTGTTCAACAGTGCGATTCACTGTATACCACTAATATACTTTCAGTTTGTTTCTTAGTTTTGGAATCGGTCTCTTTGACAATGCGGTTAAGATGTGAGATCACTATGAATAGTTGTAAATGTCTTAGAGGATCAATTCTTGCTTCGGCACATAGAGTTATACTTGAGCTGGTAAAAAGTTCCAATGACTTGATTAAAACTTAGACGCAAACATTTTTTACAGGGTTAAAAAGTGCTACGTACACTTTTGCACCGTAATCTATCTTAGGTCAAACACGATGTCTTGTATACAAGAGATTAATTATAGTGCCCCCATTTAGTTTGTGCTAGACATTTCATTAAGTTCAAAGAGATTTTACAACAGATGGTCAAAAATAGAGATATGACAATTGTAAATAAATTTATACTAAAACTAATTTTAAAAACTTCGTTTAAAATTTGGCAGCTATTAGTTCTTAATAAAAAGCAGTAGTTCACAGAGAGCAATCGGCAAAACTGTACTAGATGAGTTTGTTCTTTAGATCTCTTAAATTACTAAATTTAGCAGTGGATAAGATCTTATTAACAATCTTTTGTCAGTGTTTTAAACTTTACCTAACGCTTTTATTAGAACTTATAATACAAAAGTCAGCGACATACATAACACTATATTTAACACTATACTGTCAATTCCTAATGTTCAAATCATTAACGAGTATTAGAAAGAAATCAACGCTAAACACTGAACTTGAAGATACACTATTTTGGAAAGTGTGGCTGCTAGAGAAGATACCGTCTAGTCAAACTCTAAAGGTTCTGTTACTCAAGAAATTGCATATAACAGAAGGGTGTTTTCTACTAAAACCTCACATTACCATTTTTTTTTTTTTAAATTATAGCACACATCTTTTCCGAGTCAAAAAGCACTGTAATTGCATGCTCATGTTTGTTAAGTCATGTTCTTATTTTATTTTCCTGAAAGATCAAGTTATCCAAAGTAGACCGTTATTTGCATGGGCTTATATGGTTACAGGACTCCAATGTCAATATCAGATGTCCCGATGTACGTTTATAGTTTCTTCTAACAATTTCTTTAATAAGCTAACTTAATTAGCCTGTAGTTTACTTTAAAAAGTTTCCTTCAGAAGTGAAATTACAATTGCCCTTATCTACTGCTCCAGATCAGTGCCTTTGTTCTACAGTTGTTAAAAATCTTTAAGAGCTAATATTGTCTGGATGTCAGTGCAGCATTACCTATAATCCCATAGATAATTGTATAATGTCCAAAAGCTGTTTTCTCAGTATTTGAGAAAGCTGTTTATACTTCTTCTTAAAAAAGCCAAGTTATACCAGATATAGATAGCTATGCTGGTGTCATATTTTGCGTTGCTACTTATGCTAGCAAAATAATTCGCCAACGCTAAAGCTTCCGTTATTTCTCGTAGGTTTTGAGTAATTAAAACGTTTTCCTCATACATGTAATAGGGTTGTACTTCTAATTCCTGATACAGCTCGAAACTTCCATAATTTTTGTAATTGTAAATACTTAATTTTTTTTAAGAAATTCCACCAAAGATGTTTTTTCGAAATAATTAATGTCTCTTCCTTATATAACACAAGAAGCTTAATTAGGATAATTGTTAGTAAGCTCTCAAGAAAATAAAACCCGTTGTTTCATTGTATATCCGAATATAAAAATTTTCTTGAGTCATAAATCTCTGATTATGCCTTTAGTACATTTATATAAAATTTTCTTGACTGTAGAGTAAAAACACCAAGCAAAACATACACGTTGCGTTTAATACAAAATGTAAATTATTATAGTAAGGATGTCTAGGAATGAAAGCATTGAAGGTTAGTTTATATTCCAATTACAATTCGCACATAATTAGCAAACAAAATTTGACAATTTGAAGATGATTTTTTGTGACCAACTGCGTCAGTCTTTCTATAATCTTGAGTTGTTAGTTTATATTTATTATTATAGTTTTGTAAAAATTTGCCCTTATGCTGAGATAGAGTTTCATTTTGATAATCTTGCAACCACCACAAAAGCATTTAGGTGCAGCAAACCTATCGCAAGTGATAATTTTAGGTGCAAATACGAGTATTTGATGTTCTGGAAGTTGCAAATATGTAGTTCTTCTGTTAATATATACCTACCTTCTTTTAGAAAAAATATTTGTGACATTTATTTAATAATAGGTACATGAAACCATGTTCATTTGATACATAATAAAATTCCAAGAAATCAAACAGAAAATTTTTCATAATAATTGTAAAATATTCCAGAAAAATTTAACAAAGCGTTTTGTTACTGTTTTATTAGTGTCTGAAAATGTAGATTGAAATAAAAATTGTTAAAAATTTCATTTAGTGTCATCCAACTTTAATTTTTTTTAAAACAAAATGAGAAAACTTTTATTGATTTGCTAAAACTGGTATACAAAATTTCCCCTCGAACGCACTATCAGCTCGCCCCTTTAAAATTGGCACTTAACATTATATCCTGTCGCACTATCCTTTGCGCATCTCGAGCCTTTTATCGGAGGGTGACGACCTCACAATATGCACATCAAAAAATTTCTAATTCCTTTCAAATTCATGTCCGACATATTTTTCTCTATAATGGCGGTATCATAAAACTTCCTTGTCCCTGACATATTCGTCGCAATGCAGTCGTTATCATAACATATAAACTCCGGTCATTGTTATTACACTTCAACGAAATCGCTTTTGCAAATTTATGCACTCAGAGTTCTTCTATTGATTTCTGCCAAGTTTATTGTCACAAGCCACATCCAATATACTGTAAGAAAACAATCTGGTCGGAAAAAGTCTCTCTAATGTTATGCCTGGCATAATATTCAGAGGGTTGTGTACGTAGGTAATAAGACCGAGGTAACAAAGAAATAGTAATAAGAGAGAGATGTTATCTTATTTTATTTACATTTCCTTGGCATTGTTTGTTATTCTGCGATTAGCACGTCATATTCTGAATTTTACGAGTTTACTCGTTAAAAAACTATAACAGCCTCAACGTACGTGATTAATTAAGGAAGTCAATATTTTCAAACGCCTCTTGGCCCCTTTTCTTACTTTCACGGGTTGATGTAGTCCAAAGCTAGATTGGATTTTGCTGAATTTAGTACGCTTCAAGAACAAAGAGGTGATTACGACTCTTCAGTGACATAAATTTCCAATCACGTACAAAAAAATAATTTCATTTGCAAAAATACTTTGCATCTGCTTTCTTAATTGCAAAAAGTTGATATTTGCGAGATAAATTCATTTTTTATTCCGCTACTTATGAGAAAGGTTTTATTCAAAGGATTATTTCACGAAATTTGAATAACTTCATCAATTCGTTTAATATTTGATGAACTGTTTTACATAACTAATTATTCGGAAAGTCTGACGACAATGGTTAGAATATCGACTTCAATCAATAGTCAAGCGAAGTAAATTTGTATTTTATAAAAGCGAACTCAATTTTCTTAATGCGGCAGGCTTATCAATCATTTCAAAAAAAAAATCCACATATGAGAAGAGCAATATAGTAAAGCTTGCTTTATCAGATTTAAACCAGAATTTTTTTCTCGTATCATTACAAAAGAAAGTTCTAAATTAAACCGTCAACTTAAAAACAAAACTAACCTTCTGTTGAGACGACTTTTGACCTGACGAGATCAGCTTTGTTTGCTACAAGAATAACTGCCTTCGTGCTAATGGTGTCCAATGCCCATAAGGTCTGTAAAATATTTTCGGCACACGCAAGACTTGAACGATCTGCACTTGAATAGACGACACAATATGCGTGAGGATCCGTGTATTTATTTATACAACTATCAGGCTGGAAAACAAAAAAACATTATTTTCAGACGTGACCAGTTTTACATAGAGGAAACTTACCGATAAGTCAGCTGTCGCAAAATCTATAAAAGTAAGTTCAGATTCCTCACCAGCTAACAGAACGGAGACGGATTTTTCACCACTTTCGTCATCTGAAACAAACAGAAAATTTGTCAAAGGAATCGGAATCGAGAAGTTTCCAGTTGGATAAAAGCTGGTCTTACAAATTTTAAAGATGTAGGTATATATTCTGCAAGAACAAGGACTAGAGTGAAAATTGTAGAACTGTCTACGAAGAATTTTGTGTTGCTTTAAATAAGGTAAGTGCAGTCAAAATCTACGTTCAAGCTACTATTAGTAGTACTATCAGTGTTTGAATATTATTACATTCGATTAGCACAATTCACTTATCAGAATTAGTTTTATTGCAAAGGAGGGCAAATACAATTTCCAGTCAGCATCCATAAACTCAACCTATCTCCTTTATTTCAACTAATCGCACAAAAGTATCTCGAGTGCGATTTGATAGCGCAGCCTACATTTCATTCCCTTCTCATTTAAAAAAAAATATTTCTCGTCTTTATTGCTAAGTAGAGGCAATTTTCATCAGAGAGAAGTGAATTCCATCTACCATAGTAGGAAACTGTAATAATTGTCTTGCTTACCGAACAGCTCGTATTCAAGTGTAGCGTGTTCTGTAGGAACAATGGTCACGAAAAGCAACACTAGTATATCGCTTTTTATCACGATCAGGATCTGAGATAACCTGGCGTGAATAAATCCCAGATGTCAGATATAAGGAAGAAGGGCTGCCCTGGCCTGTTATGAAGTTTGCACAAACATATTAAGTTTTCGTGGGTGAGTTATAACACGAAACGGGCTACTTAATCACAAGAAACTTATCCTGTCGACTCTCAATTTTTAGCTTTAAGTAAGGACGAATGTGGAGGATAGTATTTAATCTATTTAGATTGAGTTGTTCACCGGCCCCTTGTCGTTTACGGAATCCCTTCCGCTAGATTCAAATCGCCTGTGGAATTACATCGTATTATAGAGTTTAATTGGAACACTCGGAAAGTCCAAAAATTGATTGTGCCCAAGAAAATTTTGCTCGGGGAGCAACGAATCTGTTCGGTAAATATTTGACAGTGAATACGAGTTTCCTGTATAAACAATATCGAAACCAGCTTTTTGAATTTCCCGTTATGAAATGTTTTGGCAAAAATAACATAAAAACACCAATCTTTCACATATTAATTTATTTAGCTGTTTTAAACAAATGTGTTTTTCAATACCTAATCCAAAAAATCAGAAATCTATCAGTAAGATATCTGTTTAATTTAATTATATATTAAAATATGTATTTAATGCCAAAACTGGCAATTCAAAACCAAGGCGCAGCCGTGACTTTTTCTTTTCTATTGTATTTTTAATAAAGCAATGATGATTGTTATAAATTTTAAAAAATTACCTTCGTTAAATTCTTTACCAACTATAGTTAGTGCATCGTCAACAGAACGGCACTAAACTTACAGAAATTTTCCAAAACAGTCACCAAATTTTCTAATTTATTTAAGAAAACATTGGGAATAAAATGTGATAAAAGGTTTCCCAAAAAAGTCTCAAAACTTTGTTTATAAACTTTGTTGTTAAAATCAAATACATCTTGCTCAATACATAATTTTGTCAGCAAAACAATCAAAACATAATTTTTTATTTCTTGATTTCGAATGAATTCTTCATTCAAAACATCGAATACTTTCTATAGATACAATGAGACAGTGATAGTTTATTTTATAGACTTGCTAATGTGCCACTTACAGAAGAAAAATTTAATAAAAAAGTTAAACAAAAATTTTAAATATAGAACAATTAAATGGTTACAGTAAACAGTGCATTAAAAAGAATCATAATCGTTTTAAAAATGTTCAAAATTTTTCAATAATTATACTCTGAAAAATAGGGTTAATAACAACCAGATTAAAGCTGATAATGAGAAAAATAAATCTGAAATTGACAAAATGAAATGTGGTGTTGTGGTAGGTTACATATAAGCAAAGAACACGTAGAAGTTTATAGAAAAAATTATAAACATAAATTATAAATAAAAAAATTTGTTACTGAAAAATCAGCGCTATGATATGACATTGACCGTGCGTGGTTACAAAGCCACTGCTGCGCCTTGGTTTTGAACTGCCAGTCGCGTTAATAAATTACATGCTTTATTGTCTATATAACAAATTACAAAATACTCAAAATATCTAAAAGTGGACTAACTTCTTAAGACCCTTCTATAAACCAAAGAATAGCCATTGTTTAATTAATAAACAGGCAACCAACCGTAAGGATGGATCTTGATTTATGACAATTTCCTTCATCAGATAAACATTTAACGGAAGAATCTACCATAAATCAAGATCCATCCTTAGGGTGATTTGGCTGTCCATAAATTGAACAATGATTATTTTTTGGTTAATAGAAGAGTCTTATTAAAAAGTTAACCCACTTTTAGATATTCTGAGTATACAAAATTATTATTTATAATATAATTCGTAAAAAATTGGTGATTTTATTTTTATTGTAATAATGTAATAATTTCACAAACTAAACAAATCAATTAGAAAAACATGTTTTTTCAGGCGTGATGATTCTTGAATTCTTGGGTTGTTCTCTCTTAGCCATTCAATTCACATAAAGTTCTATTACCTCGTAGACACCTACGAGCTATAGACATTACGTTCGTAAACTACCAAACATTTGTCTTACACAAGACAAAAAAAATGAAAAAACTTTGTTATGAAATACGTGATTCAATTCCAGAAGGGTGTAATTGGCAACAATGACACAAATGACTGGAATTAGCTCCACCTTTGAAACAGGAAGAGCGTAAAATATCTCTTGACCAATTTGTTATTCTATTATAATAATCCGCTTTGGTAGTAGAGATTTTATTGCTTGGCAATTCCTAGCATTTTGCTGAATTGCATTCCTAATAATTTATAACAAGTGCAAATGTAAAACCCTTTTCTAGAAACACGTGACAATTTTCTTAATGCGGATAAATGTGACAAGAATACTTGAATAACATTAAGGAAAGCTCTAATAAAACTAAGTACAGGATAATGGATTTAAATATTAAAGCTCAATTTCCATGCAAGGGACCTATTTCCAAATTGGCATTCTTTGTTTCGAATAGAACGTTTCTATTAAAAATGCAAACATTGTCATAATCGCATTCTTCGAGATAAAGAAACTCGCGAATTTCTCCCAACATCAAAAGAACACAAAAAAATTCGTTTTACCTATCTCGCCTCTTTGTCCTTTTATGCGTATAAAGCCGCCATGCATGCAGAATTTAATTTAGCCAATCATGTACACGTTCGTTCAATAATTATTTCATTTGAAACGTTGACCATCATGAACGGAGACTGCGGGTTAATGGCTTTTGAAAATAATGTGAATTTAAATATAACGAGCTTAATGCCCGCTTGTGTTATTATGCGAGGGATTTTTAAACTAATTTCAAAAATGACACTTTGATTACTTCTTCAATAACGCACTCGTGCCAGTTCGAATTTATTGATGGAAATTTTTGCACTTTTCACGGCAGAAGGCTTGACCCCGGAAACTAAATCATGATTTATCTCTACCCCTGCAGAATAAAGTCGACCAATTTCCAATCAACATCAAATTATTAGTTCAAATATATTCATTCCAGTAAAAACAGATTCAAGAGCTCCGAAACCGGTAAAGCTCGCACTTAATTTCATTTTACAATTTTTTTTTATATAAAATGAATACCTATTTAAAATGACGTTTTACAATATTGTACAAATATTTAATTCGTATTAAAAATTACTTATGATGTGTTTACTCATGTCTGTCAGATACAAACTCTATCCTAACTTTTTATCAATAACAAACAAATAGTAAAAGCCTGAAACCTAGTTAAAAAAGCGGTCATTAGCGCCAGCCCAAGTTTCAAAGTGTGGTAGGTTTTTGTAAGGGTAGAGGCAGCGCGGTGTTCTTACATACAGCCCTTAACTGTTCTGTTTAGAATCCTAGGTTATAACTGAGATTACAATTTTTAAACATATACAGTAATATATAATACGTATAATTTATAAACAATTATTAATAAAATATTAATTGAATATAATTTTTCACGTCATACATAAAATGAAATACTATTAAACATTTATTCAATAATAGCTCAGTGAATAATTTATTTGCGTCAACACCTACCTATTTTTTATTGATTTTGCACAATTTAGAATTAATTTAAAACTAATATAATAAACATATTTATTTTCAAATAGGTAGGTAAACTTGGGACTAATTAACTTTTTTTCTAAAAATACTGTGTACTATAAATACTAAAAAACAACTATATTATGAAACAAAATATTCAGTGAGTTAGAGTGGCACGCAAAGTTAAAAAAAGCGGCCTTTTTGGAAATTTTTTGACTGTTTGCTCAAAATATATAAGTAATTTCAAAAAATTCTGCAGATAAAAAAAATATAACTAATAAACTTCTTTACAAATTTACTCTCTACAAAATTTTCTTTAAATAGAATTTATTGATTAGATCTTGTAAAAAGTCCCGATTTTTCCCGAAATGCAAATTTAGAACCGTTATAATTTTGTTAATTTTTACCGCATCGTTTGATAAATTAAAAAAAAAATGTAGAAAATTTAATCAGCTATAAGCAAAATTTGGAAACATTGCGCTAACATAATTAAATTTCATAGAAACCAGCAGAATTTTTGTTTTATATATTTTACACAAAACAATTATCTACAAGGTTAAAACAAATGCTAAAAATTGATAAAAAAAAACTCTTATTATATTATAAAGTAACAAAAAAATTGAGACGGATAATAATGTGGCAGGTAAAAATGAATATTTATAATTTGGTAGTTTTGCCGCTTTATTTATCAAAAATTAGAAAAAAAACTTATTAGTTTTTTTTGAAATTGTGACATATACTTATTTGTAAACAAGTTTTTTATAAAAACAATTATAGCTACTCAACGCACTGCGAAAAAAATTATACCGAACTTTCAAATCAATAAACATAATTTGAATTTTATAGTTATTTTGTGCTCGTTTACTTCTAAGCAGTTTAGATAAAATACTTTTTTTATCTATTAAAGTGTATTACCATAAAAGAACTGTTAATCGGAACAAATACTTGTGAATGAGTTTAAGCGATCAATCTCCATTAGCCCCACAATACTTATGCAAATTTAAAAGTAGTCGATTTAACTAGTACTAAAGGTATGTATTACAAATATTTTAACAAGTTTGCTAATGACTTTGGTTATAATTTCCATTCTATTTTCTCTGATTTTTAATTAACTTGCGCGTCCAAAATCAACTATTGTCTGTCAAGAATGTTAAAATTGCCTTTAAATTAGTTTGAGTGCGAATGTTCCACAAACCCGTTGGAATTGAGGTCTCCATTAGATCGAATGTAAGATTTTTCGAAACACTAACGACGTCATGAATTTAAATCCGTCCCGAGCCCGCCTTCGCCGATTAAAAGAGAACTTTGGGCACAATCTGAATGCACTTGAGGGAATTAGCATGACAGAGGTTTTTAGTACCTACCCTGTTTCTCTACCTCACCAGACACGAATTCGATCCTTAGACTAATCCCATGGCAGTTTTCGCTATCTGATAATTAAAACATTTAGTTATAGTAGAGTGCAAAATACCCTCAAATGTGTCACTCTGTGGGGGTTGTAAAACTAAAAAACAATTTTTAAAAAAATAATGACATATGACCTAAATATGTTATAACTAGAGTTGTTTTAAGACCGTCTTGTGCAAAAGAGCACTATCCAAAATTTTCCAAATATTTATTTAATATAAACTCGGTGCATTTCTCTAAGGAACCTGACTTAGATTGTAAATATACATAACAATAGTATTACTTAGGGTAATCCTAACTATTGTGACTTATTAGGTGCGTTTACACGTACGTTCAATCGCGAACGCTTTGAACGCGCGTTCTAGTCGCACGCTCCTGAACCTGGGATAGGAATGTGGCGTTCCAATCTTGTCGATGAAAATTGGTCACAGTTTTGGCGTCCGTTCTTTTCCGCGGTTTAAACCCGTACAGGACAAACTCGAGTGTGTGAATAACAAAACTGTGTTAAGACTGTGGACGTCCCGACAAACTGTTTTACCTGAGGGGCAACGGCAAGAGACGAGGTAGCTTGGACCTACTTGGTGGGCGTTGCTAATATGACAGTTTTGCCGTAAATTATTTTTCGAGTGGTACACTCGGTTAAAAAGTAAATATTTGAAACTGCAGTTTGTATTCGATTTCTAAGTGATACCGACATGGACCCGACCCATCCGACCCGACTTGCGACAAATCCACGTTTGTCTATACGGTTGAGAGGTAGCATATTGGGGAGCACTGGTGTTGTGTTGCGGCATTTATGTTTAGATGAAAATAAATTACCTAATATGCTTAATAACTTGCATAATACCAAGTGGCTCTAAATGCTTGAGTCTGGTGGTTAACCTAACCTACATTGTCTAATTTAATTTTATCCTGTCTGTGTTAGAAAAATGTTCAAACACTTGCAAATATTTAGTTTATGTTCAAACAATAATGATCGTGAGATGGAAAACGACATCCCACAAACAAAAAAGTGACACATATTCTTACGTATTTTGAACCGGGCATTACGAATTTGACAATTTCGTTTCTTCAAAATCAAACCTACCCCTTCAAATAAGGGTTGAAAGTGTAAAATTTTACATTTTTTAACGTTAAAAATTTATTTTATACTCTAAATATGAAATAGAAGAACGGAGACCCTTAAATGAAGTTCCGGACATATTTTAACTTTAATATTCTAAAAACAGTTTGCGCATGCGCAGTGTCGTTTACGCTGTGCATTCTGGACATTAAACGTCTATATATCTAAGTAACTAGACGTCGCATAGACTTTTTGTTAGAGCCGAAAATTTTTAAAAAATCTATATTTTCTATTCCCCAAATTTCAGATTTTTAGAGCCATAAACAAAAAAGTTTTCGTCCTCCCCCCCGACTCCAATCGGGACTTTGAGATGGATTTGGGGCAAAAAAAATTTTCCGATTTTCAAATTTTTTTTTTTGAATTATGTAGACAAAGCTGAAATGATAAAAAAAATATCTGTTGTTCTGTACCACCCCCCATACGGCCCCCAGCCGTCCCCAAAGTTACAAAAAATTTCGAAAATCTTTAAATAAAGTTAGAATGATGCGGTTTTTTTTATAGGGGTACCCTATAAGGTCTCATACCCAAAACTTAAAAAAAATTACTTCAATTTTAAAGGGGGGTGAAAAAAAATTTAAACAAAAACCAAAAAAAAACTAAAAAATTTTTAAAAATTTATTTGGACCCCTAAATATAAAATTGAAAGTAAGTGACCCCTAAATGAATTTGCGGACATGTCTTAACTTTAATATTTTATAAAAAGTTTGCGCATGCGCAGTACGGTTTAGGCTACACAGACTGGATAATAAACGTCTACAGTTCTCGGAAACTAGATGTCGTATAGATATTCTGTCAGAGTGGAAAATTTTTCAAAAATCTATATTTTATATATCCCAAATTACAGATTTTTAGGACCATAAACAAAAAAGTTTTTCCCCGCCCCTCACTGAAATTTAGGAGTTTGAGATGGAATTTGGAGTAAAAAAATTATCGGATTTTTTTTTTTTTTTTTAACTTATAGACATAAACGTATAATAAACAAATAAAACATCAGTTGCTCTGTACTACCCCCCGATTTTGGCCAATTAAACGCCAGCAAAGTCGATTTAATCACGAAATTAAAAGTTAATCGCAATTAAATATTTAATTTACCTTTTGTAAACCGACCCTAAGTATTCTAAATTGACGACGTTTTGTCAATTTTATATTTCTTTATCAAAGAAAACATCGACAATATAGCAATATTTTTTCCTTTAAAAAAATTCTACTATAATTAAGTTACCAAATGATAATAAAACATGTTTATTAAATTCTATTTGACAAAAAGGTATCTATCAATCTGTCGCCTAGGTGAAACCATTTGCTTTTAACACCAACGTCGTAAAGGGATGAAATTAAACTCAAGAAATATATACTTTTAGTGTAGAGTGTACAATTTCTTCGAAATTCCGGCTTTAAAGAATTTATCGTGTTAAACCGAAAGAGAGCAGCACTAGACAACACGAGTTTATGGAATAAAAACGTCGTGCAAAGGGTTGGCAGACAATTGATTACAGACATACTGGGCCCGTAATTTAAAATAGATTTTGAGATACAAATCGACAAAAGATCAATTTATGTTTCTATAAGCATATTTTTTAAGAAAAAAAATATATTTTCTGTAATTTTGATATTAAATATTGGCTATGTTGTTGTTTATTTTTTAACAGTACAGTGCATTTCAATAAAAATTGATTCCTATAGAAACATGTTTTCATCCTTTGTCTACCTAGAAAAAATTTTAGTGTTGCATTATTGACTGAAACAACAATGTAATCAATTTTTTGCGAATGGTCTAAATATGACGATTTCAAGCGGCGACGTCCACACCCTTAAATCCTTCGTGACTAGCGTGGCGTGTGGAGTTTTAAGCAAGCTTAAAATTCTTGGGACTCTTGTACATTTTAGAACCAAATTTTAATTTTTAGATAACAGTGCAACCACAATAATTATAATCGTTATTAATAAAAAAAGTCGTATATGTATTGTCGCTTTCATTTATATGCACTAGATTTTTTTGAAAAGTCGAGAAAACCAAAAAGAAATATTTCAGTAAAAAATTTGAAAATAGATCCAGAACCAACACATGCCCTTGGTTCGTAAATTATGAGAAAACTACCCCGAAGATTATAGAAACTACTTGCGGATGAACTCTCAAATATTTGATAAGTTTCAGTCGATGGTTAAAGATAAAATTATTTAAATAATATAATATAAATATTTAATATAAACATTTTTACACAGAGCAATCAATTTTTGGTATGCTTAATTTTTTAAATTTATATTGGTATAGTCTTTAGACTTTACTTTCCATAAACATAAATGTTTTCTATACACATAGGTGAATAATAATGTCTGTTATCAATTTTTTGCTCCAGTGTTTGGTATCAGCCATTTTATTATTGTTATTATTTTTAAATAATATGGAGCTGCAGATAAGTACCGCGGTCTAAGAACGTATTAAAGAAATTTAACAAGAGCAAGTCCTGCACGATTAGAGTGTCAAGAAAAATGTAGGATTTAAACCTGTACGATCCTGTCGCATTCACACGGACGTTCAATCACGCGGGCTTGGAACGGCAGAGTCCAAAACCGTACGAAAAACTCTACGTGTAAACGCCGCTATTGTGGTGAGTTTATGGCGGACCGCTCCCTTATAAAAGGTCAAATCTCCCCAAACCAGCGGTCCGCTATAAATTCATAAAATCACAATAATTCACAATAGTTAGCTACCCTAAGTAATACTATTGTTATGTTTATTTACAATCTAAGTCAGTTTCCTTACAGAAATGCACCGAGTATAATACCTCAGTTATTTATTACAGGAGCGTTAAAAATAAACATTTAATGAGCAGATAGTTGAAACATTTGAGCGGCCGTAAGCTGCAAGAGTTTTCATATCCGCGATTCACATATTCATTTTAACAGTTTTAAATAATTATGAAGTCTTACGTTAAATAAATATCTAAAAAAAAAATGGAGAGTGCCTTTATAGACAGAATGGTTTTAAGACAACTTCAGATATAATATATTTAGAGCAGAAGCCAACATTTTTTAAAAAATCAATCTTTAGTCTTGAAACCTCCACAGAGTCACTTGTTAAAGCGTTTTAGGCGTCTGGTGCACCATACTATTAGGTCAAGCAGTGCTTTCATTTTTGGAACCAAATCTACACTAGTTCTACAAAGGGGAGGTGAAACAATTCAATTTTCCAAGACCTTGTTAACACGAAAAACTCAATTTGTTCAACTCGAGTTGCATCAATTTGTCAAAAATGTGGGGGCGGAACAGTGTCCTAATTCGGCTCAATTCTCACCTATGCTAGTGTCATAAGCGTGAAGATACTCGGAAGTCATAAACTGGGAGACTAGAGAGGATTTGCCCACGGCTGGACCCCCCAACATCAACACCTTGTACGGGGTGGGGCCGGGGGCGCTCGTCGACGACTCCCTCGAGGACGCCAGGCTGCAGGAAGCGGACGTACGTGCCGAACCGGCCGCTGACACCGCCCCGGGAAGTTGCTCAGTGCTGCAAAGTTAAAAATTACTGATAAATTAATTGAAAGAGAATTACGGACGAAAGTGTCTTGTTAAGTTTAATAAAGGGAATTAGCGACTATAGTGAAGCTCTTTCCAGCGCCGATAATAAACCCTAAAGATCTATAATAATAAAACAGTGTGTAATGTGTTATTTTATAGAGCACTTATTCTCCTTTTTATGAATTTCTTTGACGAGATAAAATAACACTGTAATTTAGAATCTCATTTCAGGAGTTTCTGTTTTGACAATGGAAACTTATTACAGTCCCACAAACATTACTTTATTAACACCATCCTTCAAAAGGAATCGATACTGACAATACCACATTACAAATAATAGCAATTTGGGTAATTGCATCAATTCTTTAATCACCATGACATGGAAAATACCAACATTTTTCACGTCTACAAATGATTTTTTACGTAAATGATTAATTTCGATCGTTCAACCGGAGTCACATTCAACCATAAATTGGAAATCAATAAACCCCTAATTTAAAAAAAAACTATTATTGAGACAAAGTAGTGATTTGTTTAATTAACCAATAAATTATTAAGAATAGCCAAGTGCCACAGTTTTCAGGCAAAACAAAGACGCAGTCATGGTTTCCAAGCCAGCCATGAAATTAAATCTGCTTTATTTTCAAAGTAAACATACATTTTTTTACTAATCCTTCCTATTTTAATTTTTTGATAAATTTTTATCGTATGAAACTAAACGTAAAATTTTTGTACATCTGAAAAATCTGACCGGCCTTAATTTCACTAGTGGAACACAACAAATGCATTCTTAAAAAAACACAAAAAATTGAAGTACTTTCTAGCTAAAAAATAAATCTAAACGGAGCGAAGACCTCTCTCAGTTGTAGGCTGGGTTACAAAGCTGCAAAATTGCTAAAAAAAGCGGATCTGCTACAAACAAATAAACAGACAGTAACTTAGTAAATCAGACAGGTTTTTTACAGGACAGTGTTAACTGAAAAGTTTTGTCAATTTAGGACTTGAAGTCAATCTTGAATACGAGAAGTTAGATAAATGCTTTTTTAATTATTGATAAGTGAAATGAATTCTTCTCTAACTTCTTTGTCTTTCTCGCACTGTAAAATTAACCATTTTCTTAAAGTATTTGTTTGTTTATATAAAAGCTTGCCTTTCAAATTAATTATTTTAGTTCTAAATAAAAATTTAACTAATTTCAGATATTTTTTATTACTATTTTATTAATAGACCATTTTGTAATATTTTTAGTATTTTATAATTTATCATTTTATCACTATTTTTAAAGCAATTGTGTTAAGAATATTTTTTCATAAATTAAATTCATATTTGTTATCCAGTTTTTACGCTGTTATTGTTGTTGTCTTTATTTTAAGTTAGGAGTTAGAGTTTGACGTGGATTTAAAATGTTTTAGTTACCAATCATTTCTAAGAAAAAAATACAGTGCATAATGTAGAAAGTTTTGCCGTCGCTGGCTTAGAGAGATTTAAGACCCAACTCCCAACGTCAAATCTAAGAAAGAAAGTTATTTATAATTAGATCAAGAATCATAGACTGTGATAGAGTTCAGTTCTTTACAGCTTTATGAAAGAGAGTGTTTCGTACTTTCCTCAAACACGTGTTGAAAAGCTCCACCTCTAATATTGTTTTACCGGTCAAAGTCATTTTATCTTAGCAGACTTTAGCATCGTCGTAGGTATATTAGAAAATCGAACTCTACTTCTACCGTTTTTGTTGTTCTTCAAACTTTGTTTTTAAACTATATTCTCAAAATATGTATCAGCATATTCAGCAAATCCATAATCTATACGAAATTCTTATCAAAAAAGAAATATTAGAATATGATACTCTCTTTGCATGTTAAACAGATCTAAAGCAATACAATTTGCGGTCAGTTTGAAATCTGTCATTAACATTCCTAGCAGACTAGATACATCTACGTTTATGCAATAGCAGAATTATCTGAACAGCTAATTTTAAATTAACTAGGAACTACTCAGCATGTCATCCATATTTTCATAACATTATTATTATTATGATATGGCTGTAGTAGATGCCAAAATATTTAATATCCCTCATAATTAATCACACCGGACTGAATTCCCAACAATAATACAATGTGTAGAATCAAATAATCCTCATTAATGTCATCTGTAATTCAGTGCATTACCCTTCACAGTTAAATTAACGCGAACACATCCAGTTATTTGGATCAATGGTTGGCGCATTATCAGTAGCAACTCAATTAATTTGATATTTTTCAGACAAGACCTGAATCCTTATTGTCTAAAGTTTATTGTCCTGAATTTGGCAGTTTCCTGAAAAGTTGCGTGTTCACATTCCGTTTAAGCGCAACATAAAAAGCGTTAAATTACGTTTTGGCTTCGATAAATCGGAACTTATCAAAAACATCGCAAGCCGAATTACACGAATGTTAATTAATTCATTGCAAGGTGAATTAGTTAATGATTCACAAACTGTTACAAAGTATGATAACAACGTAGTGCGGGTATAAATTTTCTTGTTTACATAAACGTTTGTGGTGACATGACATGTAAGAGAGAAAACGGTAGTAAACCTAGAAAATAGCTGGGAAATGGAAAAACGCACTTGCTTTTTTAAATACGTATTTCAAACTCAAAATGTTTACGACTGGAATAATGTTGCGTTGTTTTGTGAGCTTTGTGGCAAAGTTTCTGATCAAAACCAGTGCATGATACGAAGTTTAAATATATCAAAAATACCACTTTGTATGTCAGCCACAATTATCCTACATCGAAAGGTATTTATTTTTTAATAAAATACTTAAATATTTTATGAAAAGTAGAACACGAAATGCTAGCATAAAAGCTAATAGTAAAAAATAACAAATGGTAAACAAACAGTACGTGTATAAAATTTAATATAAAAAAGTATGGTTAAAAACAAAAGCAATTGTGACCTATTAAAACATGTTTTGAAATTTTATTATGTACCTACTGCATTAATCAGGATTCAGTATAAGCTTCAGTTTTTTCAACTTAACTGAATTGTAATCTTTTATACAGATTTAAAATATGTAATAAATATAACCATTAATAAAAACTAATTAAAAATAATTTACATGTTAAAGTTAAACCCTTCTATGTTTTATTTATTGCTTATTGATCCAACATTTTTAGGTATATTATGCAGAGCAGCTCATTTAAGTCAGATTCATTATTTACAAATTACTTCTATTTATTTTAATACATTTGATTACAAACGGCAATCACAAATTTATCGAAAACTATAATACAACTAATATAATAATAAGTAATTTTCACAATTGCATGTAGAGGTTTGTATCCGGAAATTGCACAAGTTGTGCATGCCAAAACTTAGAACTTCGAAACGAACAATACGTGAAGTAGGTATGTATGCCCAAGAAACTTTATAAAACCGCAATGCAGTTGTGTTCCAAGGAATAATTTTGTAAAACTAAGAGTGTAAGTAAATCAACTAAGGTGGCATTAGAAGCATTCGAAACTAATGAACCGTAAAACCTCATGTATAACTGGGGCTCCAAAGTGTTGTAAAGTGGTTTTTAGATATTTACTGCATAGACTTTAGATATGTTTCTAAAAATTTATGTTTGATCGATTTTTTCAACTAGCTGTCTCGAATTCATGTTGTTAATGTCGTTACACTAACAGCAACAGTAAGCAAATATTACTGCCTTTGTATAATGATAACCTACCATAGAAACGACACAGCTTATCCCTAGGACTTTAAGCAAATTAACCTCTGAAAGCGTTTAAAAACACAAAAAGTGCTTACGGTTTTAAGATCTGTTCCTGTTTTCATATCCTGTTTTTCTAACCAGCTGATAAGATCATTAATCTGATCCCAAATTTACTCATCTTTAAATTGTTTTTTAATGTGTGAAACAAATAATAAAAATTAGGTCGTAATATAATGTGCAACTAAAGTAGAGAGCCTTATTTAATTTGATCAATCTTTTTAACGTAATAATTTTTGCCATTATACCCCATCCCTTTCAAATCTCCTTGTATTCCTTTCCGCCTTTTCAAAAATATATATTTACTTGTTTTCTTTGAGTTCTTGCTATTAATGCTACAACGCCCACTTACGCAATCTTTGATTTTCTTTAACTCTCCCTCATAACTTTCACTAGTTCCAGCTTAAACAACACTTACACCAAATTGCCTTCGTAATTTCTTTTGAATTGGAAAATCTTCAGTTATACTTCCTCACATTACTACATTCTAATGACATTTTTATAAACTTCTAAAGTTGTTACATCATTTTTCGGTTGACTATATCGTAAGCCCTTTTAAAATCTACGAACATGGGTAGATTTTTCTCAAGGCAATTTTTTGTATCATTTTAAGCAAAAAAATTTGATTAGTTTTTGAGCATTCCAGCTTAAAGCTCCTTTGGAATTTTTCCATCACTTGAACAGCAAATTCGTTTTCTTGCGCATTGATTTTGTCACAATTTTTTATGTGAATTTTAATAAAAATATTTTTCGATAGTTTTTACGTACTTCATTCTTAATCTTTTCAACATTTTCTTCTCCTTCCAACTTTTTATTATCAAATTTGTTATTCTCAAAACAACAATTTTGTTCATTTCTTCTAATTTTGCCAGTTGTGTTATTTTTCCGGGCTTCTAACAGTTATCCTCTTCAGTTTTTATATTATCTGTTGTTGGTTCTTTTGCTGAGCCTCTTTCTTTTCATATATTTCTACATTTTTTTCTTAATTTTCTGCCTTCCATTTTCGATTGTGTTAAAAATCTCTTGGATCTCTTCTCCCGTTTTGCTTCTACATATCTAGGTTGTTTATTTTGTAGTATTTTGCTTTACTTCCTGCTAAAATTGCCTTATTTTTTTGCAAACCATTTGGTTTTCTCTATCTTTTCCCACTAATTTATGTATCCACGTTTTTTTACTTAATTGTTTGGTACTTTCCTTCCCTTTTCATATTCTTTTTCTACTTTCTTCTGTAAACTTCAGTGTTTCGGTGTTTCTTAAACCAGTCTCGATCTGTTGCACTTTGGCTTTCTTTGTAATGATTTGTCTGCGGCTTCACTCACTCTTGAATTTTGTGTAATGTTATTCAAAAAAATTTACTATTTCTTGTTTTTTCAAAACCCCTATTAAGAGGCTTATAAGGGGTCTAAATAAGACTTGTTAAAATATAAAATATGAGATCTTAACATTTAGAGGTTTGAGATTTTCAATTTGGCATTTAAACATAGTCTAACCTGACCTTACACTCTATTATTTTAACTAAACGTTTTACAAAAGGGTGTCTTATCATTTTATGACAAATTGACCATTTCAAACGTTGTTTGAGGCCAAAATTAAAATTACCGAAAGATTTTTTCTTATGACATCTAATTCCTTTTGACAGCAAGTTGTGGGAAGTTATCCAAAAGCACTGTATTTTACGGATGACATTTAAGACATTTTTAAATGTTTCTCGATTACCATTCTAAAAAAATTTTAAAGAGAAGTTAAAAATGAAACAAACAAGTATTAATTTAAAAAAATTCTGAACGGCTTTTTTTCCATGTCATTCTATTTTTTTATGAAATGCATTTACATTATTTCTTTTTAAATTGTAAGCAATTGGAAAAGCTAAGCAAGCAGTTAAAATATTTATAACTTGAACAACGAGGGGCTAAACTATCGCATGTCTTGGAAATACAGTTGTTTTTCGAATTATAGTGCTTGAATGTTAGCTTACCACTATTTGAACATCATTTTTGAGAATTATTGAAACGCAAACCACACTCTGTGGAATTGAAATGACAGTAAATTGATTGTAAAATATTAAAGTTAATCTAGTATCATTATTTTATAATAATTAAAAATTATTGCTTTAATAATTCAAAGTTGAAAAAAATGCTTAAAATTAACTGCCACTGTGGGAGGAAAATTAAATTTTTAATAAATTGTATTAAAGCAATATTAAAACTTTGACTTTGAGAAGACAATAAATAATAATTTTTCGTGATTAAAGACAGTGTCTTTGTAGGATAAAGCCAAATTTTCCTGCGGAATTTCTACCTCTTTCTCGTCTCGGAACAATTTCGTCGTGATTTTTTCTTATTCGATGCCTTTTCATTTCCGTCCTCTTCCCAATTTTTGATCATTCCGTTGACATTATATTGCTTTTTCACGTGTAAATAATTCGATATTATTTACAAATTTTCCAACTTTCCGAGTGTGATTAAATCATTTTTCGGATATGAAAAAAAATCCTACCAACAAACAAATTTCACGTGTATGAAGTTGAAGGATTTTTGCAATCTCGTTAAATGCTCGTTCAGACATGATGACGAGTGGGCACTAATTTCAAACCGATACTAAGATCGAAATAACGTCAGAACAAGCTGCTTTGAACGTCATTCGAACACCCTCGAACTTTCAGTTCACCGATTCGATGTGTTGCGTCACTGACATGAATGTTTCCGCTGGTATAACCCCGGGTGGGAGTTTCCTGATTTACTAAAGCTACTTTTTCCACCAGTTCCTAAAATAGGGGCAATATTAGCACCACACTTTAGGTTGATAGTCCCACTGCTGTCACAGAGAAAAGCATTGCTTGCACAACTCCACTCCAGATTGTATATTGATTAAGGACAAAGTAATCTGTATCGGATATCTAATGTATTCTATAGATCCCAGACTAGAGCAAAGCTATCAAAAAGCGATGAAAAACATTAAGGCGTCCTGCGAAAAAGTCGGGCAAAAATAAAATACAAACTACTACACGAAAGAACGCACTTGGGGAAAGTATTTTCAGGGACAGAAGCCTGAAACTGAAGTTGAAATCATATGTTATAAGCAGAGTATTTTCATATCGAACCGCCAGATACATAAAAAAGAATTATTTTTAAGTATAAAAATTTATTACTTTTCTCAAAATTTAAAAAATATAATGTGATATATGTATCTTAAAACATATCTGTCAAACCACAGTATAGAAATAAATCAGTATGGACAGCTGATAAAAACTAAAAACTTGTCAAAAAGCTAGCATTCCTTCAAGTTAAATGTGTAAGATGGAGCCACTGATTTTTAGATTTTCTATAGGCAATTAATAATACACAATTTAAATATAAAAAGCTATAACTGTGAATAAATAATCAAAAAGCAAGAGTCAAACAAAGATTAAAACAATTATTATAATATTTTATTTGCAGTTATAGCACTTTAAATTTAAATTGTCTATTATTAGTTGCCTATAGCAAATCTATAAATCAGTAGCTCCCTCTTACACATTTAACGTAAAGAGATGCTAGCTTTTTGACAAGTTTTCAGTTTTTATCAGCTGTCTACAATGATTCATTTCAATACTGTGGTCAAAGTTTATTAATAGATACTCCGTTCTTATTATTCGATTAAACAAAATTTTTGTTATTTGTTTGTTGTTTCTCATTACGTTTAATGTTTTTTCCGCAAAAGTGACATACTTGTTCCTCAGGCTGTCCTATTAAGTAACTATAAAATTTGCAATAGATGCTGTTATGAGTATCCAAGAGTTACATATCTAACGTAATCAAAAAAATAAATTTTCTGCATGAGTACTTTGTTTGCAGCACGAACGAAGGGAGTCTTAAAAGCTAAAAGTTTGATTAATCGAATTGGTCACGTGTATGCACTGTTTTGCGATCTAGATATTACAAACAAAAATTTTTAATTATTATATTTTAATTTTATTTATAACCGAGGTTTGTGGATTATATAACTTTTATAGTAGATTTTCAAAAAAAAACCTGCAACTCCTGAGTGAAAAAAGATAAACTATAGAAAATAAATTTTTAAATTAATACAGACAAAATATTATAGCAAAGAGAGAAAAAGAAATTAAATAAGTAAAATATTTTTGTATTTAAGCTCATGTTTATAGAGGAAATTAAAAAATGAGCAAGAAAAATATAGAGAAGAATAGAAAGAGCTAAAGGTATACCCAATACATTATTTTATAAAAAAAAGTACCAAAAAAGATATAAACAGAAGTGGTATAGATAGTACAACTACAACAACAACAATAAATAGTAAAACGTAAACTTTATTTAAAAAAAAACATGAATTGCGAATAGAAGCAGTAAAAATAACATTTTTTACAAAAATAAAAAACAAAAATAAGAATGATAGAATCAGAAATAAATAATGTTAACGTTGTTACTGTTCTCAAGTGTACAAAAATATGTTTGGTGTAATTAGGTGTATATTTCAATTTATGAAACTTATCAATAAAAAATTCATATTTAATATAGTACAATAAATTTAAAAAAAAAATTATAAAACAAGTAAAAGAAAACCTAGAAACAAAATCAGAAAAGAAATGGAAAAAAAGAAATAAGTTAAAGATATATGTATAAAAAACTTACCCAAAATAGAAAATTATAAAGGGAGAGGTTTATAATTTCACCAGCCTTTTACACTTGCCGACGAACTAAGTACATATCATAAGATCTTTAAATTTACTTCACAACTTCAAACCCAACTTGTATAATTCAAAAATTTTATTAAAAATAAAACACGTTTTTTACTTTAAGAAAACTCGAGACTGTGAACGCTGTCTACATGTTACTGGATAATATGTGACAAAATTAAAATGTAGACAAGAGATTATGAATCCCACAAATCCTAACACTCTTGACGACTTCCGCATTATTCTCTTCCCGTCAATCAAACCTTCTGCTTCTGATGACTTTGCTTTAATAAATCACGTTCCCAATCACCCACTCCTATTATATTTATGTGTTCTGGATTTTCAGCCTCTTTGAGGTGGAGTTTCTACCCCCTTGTCATCTCTTGTCCGTGACTATTATTAACTCGCACGATAGATGACAGGTTAATATCGATTCTTAACTAAAATACCAGCACTTTGCAAAGATAATAATCCATTGATGTTGACCTATTTAAGCGAATAGGTTAAATCAGGTGACATTTGCACAAGTCTGCACTTCATTTTAAAAAGCATTTATCCGGTGAATAAACTTGGTTTGTTTGGCTATTTTCACGGTAAATTTATGTTTCAATACAGACTTTGGTGTGAGAAATTTTATCAAAATAAGATTTTTTACAGACACTATTGGCTTGTGTCGTTCCAATACAACACTAATTGAATCTTCGCTGAAGAATAGCTTTTAAAGAGAGGCTTTTACCGACAAAACTTCTCAACTTGAGCAATAAATTAGTTCACAGGCGATAAGTGAACTTCGAGATCGTATTTTATTGAAATTTCATATATTTTTCATCAAAGTCGAAACTGAAGAAGCAAGGCTCAAGAGATTTTAAAAGGCCACAAAAACAACAAATATTCTAATGGCAATTTCAGAACATTGCCTCGTTAATCTTTTGGGAAATCTTTAATTAAACAAATTTTTTGAATTTCAAATTTGTCTCCACTTCGGGAGTTTTGTTAAATATTTCTTTTTAATTGCTACAATTTTTAAATGAGATTAATTTTATTTAAATCTGAAGCTATTTCTGGTTAGTTTTTAACCTAAAAACAGAAAATGTTGCTTGTTAGAAAAATCTAATTTAGAATAAGTGTAAACAAACAAATATTTTCTACCTTACAATGTAAAAATAAAGTGTCATGCACTCAACTTACATTTGTGACAGCTTTTGAAGTTCGGCCAAAAGTAAATATCTAAAACTTCCGGACTGGTGTAATTAACTTGGTTAATATTAAATTATCTGTTTAGTACAAACGTTTGAACTGCACCTAGCTAACACCAAGTGCACAACATCCCATTAAAGGGTAACTACCACTTACTACTAAACGTTTAATTTCGGGTTTATATAAAATAAATAGTTCTGGTCATTTAACGTCTTTTTATCGTCATAAATTTAGGTTATAAAGTAATTCCCGTTTGTTCAATTTTTAAGTAAAACTGTGCTCTTTTAAACGCTGTAGCTATGTTTTAAAAAAGTTTCTGATGAAAGTTTAAGCTTTCTACATAAACCTTTCAGAATGATTTAGTTTAACGGAGAATGCTGCTATACTCTCGGCTAGTTACATTTCTACACGAATTGCTCTATACTCTAGTAAAATAAATTTTGCTTGTTATACTTGTAGACATGTTTATAATGTTTCACCTAGAGGAAATTTCGGTGAGTGCACTTTCAGTTTTTCTTGTGTCTTGTTTTAGTGTCAACATGAGTTTGACAAAAATTGTTTTCCTTTTTTGAAGGTAAGTGAGTGTGGTGTGTCCACTTACTATTTAGTTTAATTGTGGTGTAATTTTCCGGTAAAAGGACCCAAGAGAAATGGAGTAGACATTCTATCGATCTGTCTGCAGTATGTGAAAACGCCCAAAGCGGTTTACTCTGCCACTTTATCATACACTTTGCCTATAAATATGTGTGTATTTGAGCAGAGACTAGCTTCTATAAATAGGCGACAATCAATAAATTACGAATAAATATTGTCATTTAAGAGCCTTTGTGAAACTTTCAAGTTTATTTGTTCCGCATGCAAGTTATGAGTAATTACAGGGTTTAGCCCCGTTTTAAAGTGCCGCCTTAAGGAATTAATCGCCCGTTTACTTGGATCATTTTTCTTACATTTGAGTAAATTGGGCTTGTAATCGAAGCACAAACGACCATCACGAGATCGCTACCGACTTTATGGTAGAAGTTTATTTCCTGGGTGGGGTGGAGATGGTTATTTCGCATTGCAGATGGTATCTGATCCACCCCTTTAATTTCCAACCCACATTAAAAGCAAATTTCGGTTTTTAAGACGAATAGGATTTTTACAACCCCGTGCGATGAATAAAAGATTTTCTCCTGTTTAGAAACAAATTTAAAAGGTCGGACAGAAGGATTTCACATTGATATTTTTTATTTACAGCCGCTAGAATTTTTCAAGCGGAAAAGTGACGTAAACAAATTGTAGACGTTGTCCATTTTATACCTCTTTTCAGGCAAATTTGTTTTCTTTAATATTTATATCTACACATAAAACAAACGTTATTACTTTAAAAATTCTGATTTGAGTGCAAAGTAGAGATTAAAGTGCTGAAGATCTATGTTAAATTTTTTATGTTGTAAACATTTATTTTTTTAATAAATTTTAATTCATAATTTGCAAATTGTTTTTTTTTAAATTGGCCAAAATTAACATTTCATAGCAAATTGATTATTTAATCAAAATTAAATTGCGTTGAGTAAATATAAAATATCTCATCTAACAACATAAATTCCATTTGAATTTGATTCAAATAAAAATAAATTCGTAAATTTGCGCCAATAATTTGGTAACTTTTCATTTTAAATGTTGATATTTACGTTATTAGCTTAAGTCATAACGTCTTAAGGTAAAAAAAGATACATAATATTATTGTGTTTTGTGTTTGATTCAGAAGCTGGTGGAACATCTTTAAAAACAAATTGCAAGCGTTATCCATTTTATAGCTATTTCAAGTGATTTGTTTTCTTATATATACCTATCTATTTAACGTTTAAAAATTATCAATTTTTGACTACGTTTTAGAATTTATTACCCCTTCATCAGGCTAGTAACTGATTTCCCTGTGATTAAACGCGCGAAATCTGCTGCTAACACATTTAGTATTAAACACCCCTTCAGTTATTAGAAACTTTGTGCTCACAAAAAGTGCAATTTTCTTGTGTTATTAGCAAGCGCCTTGCTGTAATTATTCAATAATTTACAAGTTGAAAACAACTCTTACACGCTTTTAATTAGAAGTTTGCTGGAGTTGGCCAGTTTGCATGTATAAGTTTTGTGTCTCACCTGGAATTGCTGGAAGCTACCGAATTGTTGGACCTGGATCTGCGGCTTTTCAGACTGTCTCCTCTATTGACAACTCCTTTTCCAGTGATTGAGAAGTGTCGAAGACGATAATACTCCTCTTCAACTCCGGTGTTTGGCATCGACGCCACTCGAGACCTCTGCTGTGGTAAACAGAGATAATTCGGTCTACCAGAAGACCGGCCTGGGGTCTTTACGGATTGAGATCGATTGTGATGTGGACTGCCGTACCTTTAAAATTGAACAATAATTAATGCAGGATTTTCTAATTCAGTTTTTGATAAGGCACGTTTACTTCCCGCTGAATAAATTCCAGCAGAGCTTTATTAAAGTTCCTTTTTCTTATCTATGTTGCCATTAACGTGGCAAAATTTCTAAGTTTTAAAGTTAATGATTTCAGCTTCATCGAATTCTGTTACGGGCTTTTCAGGTTAATCGTGGTCATAAAATACGGTATTAAATGTCTATTTTTGTCTCATTTGTATGCAAACGAGTGATTTCAAACAATGAGATAGAACAAAGATGATAATTTCTATAAACTTGACTCTGCTGAAATTTGAAAGAAGGTTATTTTTCAGACTTTTATGAATAATCGTTTTTTCAGAGCTTTTTTTATTAAGCACTCGATTCAGTTTAACAATCCGAGCAGGTTTCCACAATTCAGTTTTATACCTGTTTTACGAGAAAATATATAGATTAATGAATACAAATTTTACAGCGTTTTGAACGCATTCAACAACTGTTATTATTACAAAAACGATAGCATCAAATACCAAAAAAAAATTATATCTGAATGAACTAAGAACGGTTTTATAATTAGCAGGAGAATCCCAATTTAAATTTAAAAAAAAAACGTATTTATAAATAACAGATTGACTAACACTAACCCAAAAATATCCTTTAGTCAGCAACATCACTAGACCAACAAACAATATTCTTGACAGAATTTTAAAAAGATCAATAAATAGATTGTACAAACCGATGAAATGATAACTCTTGTAGATAATTGACTTATTTACTACAATGTTCAATGCCATTCCTCAAAAATATTAAATATTTACGAGAACATTTCAAAACAATTTTGTTATATTGGGCATATTTTATAATTTTCAGTTATCTTTTTGTTGTAAATATTTACTTGACATTCAAATTCCTATTTTTTTAAAAAATATTATGATTTGTGTTTACATAACTGGAAATTTTTAGACTTGCCAATAAAAATTTCTTTCATATTTCTGATTATTTTTCCAGAGTTTTATGATTGTTGTCTTTCAAAGAGTTATATCAATCTTGATAATTTTAGCCGTTTTGTACCCTTGAAAAATTTGTTCAGTTTTGCGTAGGGAATATTGAAAATTAGTATTAAATAATTTATTACGTCGCAAAGACAAAAAGTAGGCTTTAGCAGCCTGACAATGTGTTTAACGCCTGATATTACACACGTGGTCAAAGCGCTAAAGCATAAATTTTCAAACAAAATAGGTTCAAAACGAATAAAGAAATAGTGTTATATATAGAAGTTTAAATTCTTAATATTTGTATAAAAAATTAACAAAAAAGTTCCTACAACATATTAAAAAAAGTTTTAAGTTTAAAATTTGTTTTAGAACGTAGCACAAATCTTTAAAAAAACAAAAAACTCTTTGGAATAAACGAAAAAAATTGAAACTTCTTATTAACTATCCACTTAGCGGGTGCTACAATAGTCTTAAAAAATATTAGCGACTTGTTAGTCCATTTAAGATAAAAACAGCAATTTAAAGTAGTATTGCAATTTTTATTTTCATTAAAGTAATTAAATTAAATTTTTGCGGCTGCTGCTCTCTCTCCCTTGAATACAAATATTATTAGATATATGGACCGGCCTTCAAATAACGCTGTGGGCTGCTAATGCCTTTATGCCTGCATGACGTACAACTGTTTTTTACCTACCCCTAATTATTAATTAGATCTAATTAAAAACATAAAATTGATTTTTAACTCTAAATCAAAAGTGCAAATTAAACGTCTTATCACCAGATCTCACATAAATGATAAATGCAAGCTTATATAAAATTGTTTGTTCTAGGGTGAGAAATGACACATTAGAAAGGCGGCTGTGAATCATTTCGCTAAAGGTAGGCGAAAAAATTTAGTGATATTGAGTTAGTCAACCCAAATAAACGCATCAATAAGTCCGTAAATCAGTGCCTCGTTTGTCTAGTGCATTTTATGTTGTAATAAATGAGGTCATTTAAAATTATTGTGCTGGTTAAAATTAGTGTAATTTATCTAAAAATAACATCACTAACGCGAAACGTAAATAGAACTCTTGATATCAACATTAGAACTATTTTTACCAAGAGAAAGCTATTTCAACACGTGTTAACTGCAAGAAATGAAAAAGCATGCAATATGATTTTAATAAATTACCATTATTAACCCTTAAAATATTTCTGTTTGAAGGTAAGTATCAAGGTTTGTTTTCAGTTTTACTTTCAATTCAAGCAAAACGCATAATTACCTCATTTCAAAATCGTGTATTTCTTCTAAAGTTAAATTGTTAGCAACATCCAGTAGCTGCTTCATGTTTTCTTCTTTCTGTCTCTTGAAACTCAACTTATTTCCGGCACTTTCTACGTTTGACACAAATTCACTTCCGTTTTTCAGTAGGATCGTCGAAACATTCGAGTGATCCAAACTGAGTGACGGTTGTTGAACAACGATTGTAGCTTGCGGAGCTTTTCGGCCACCAAAGTGTACTGAGTTTTCCAAAGGATTAGTAGTAACATTTATAGGTGATGTGGCAGATGCTTCTAGCTGAGCCCCCACTTCTCGTAAACATTTGTTGAGACACACACTGCCGCGCTTTTCGCCGGAAACATGCAACGAATCTAGTTGGCAAGCATCCACCGTTTCGTTGAAGAAGTCTACGCGGAGGTCTGGCAAAGGCGGAGTCATCCGAGCCTTTTCCCGATACCTAGCAATGTGCTTTTCGTCGTAGCTAAATTTTTCTCTGGGTTTGTTAGGGGAGTGGTGGCGGCGACTGGCTTTTTTGTGTCGGTGTTTGGGCTTGGGGGAGTCGTCGTTGGTCTCTGGAGACGAGTTTAGAGTTCTTTCTGCACGACGTTTCGGGGAGGTTCGTTCCGGTTTGTTGGTGCCTTCTACTTCTAGTCTTTTGCGAACGCTTCTTCTGTGCTCTTTGGGACTTGTTTTGTCTACCATCATCTTCTCCATTTCATTTTGAGCCGCTCTGTAACTTCTTCGAAAATCCTTCGGGTGTGGTTTTTCTTCGGGAGTATCAATTGACATTTTCTCGTAATCGTTTTGAGCTGCTGCTTTATAACTGTTTCTTCTACGAGCTTCCATTTTTAAAGCTTCGATTTGTTCCTCCATTAATTTATCAACACTTTTTTTCTCGGGAGGATTACCCTGATTTTTGGTTTCTTTGGTTTCAAATACAAACTTGTTTTCTTCTTTTGATAGAACAGCTTTAGGTGTTTCAACGTCAAAATTAAATTTGGTTTCTTGTTTTGCTGTTGGAGGTGTTTGCTGTTTTGCAGTACATGGAGTTTTAGGAGATACAGGAACGGGTTGCAGGATTTTGTTACCATCCGTTGTATTATCTGAATTGAAATAATCAACGGGTTCAGTGATATCTAAACTGTCTTCTGTTACGTCCCCATCAGTTGCTGTTACTGTAGTAACGATGGTATTAGAACTGTCAGTGCTGGTATTTATGGTAGTTTCAGAAGCAGTGCTTGAACCCATAACAATCACTTTTGGTACAGGCTAAAATTTAAAAAAATATATTAGATATTATTACCCAAAACAATTTTTTTAATTGAAAACAGTTCATAATACTTTTGTACTTAAATTAAATTAACTATACAATTATCTTATTTAATATTTGGTATATTTCTATTCCTGTTACGACAACAAGCCTTTAGTGATACTACTTTAGGCAAATTTAATTACAAAATTGCCTTGAATTATTAATGACATTAAACCCTTATTAGTTATTATTAAGTTAATGTTTTACTTGACAAAATTATAAATTATTTTACTTTATTTTAAAAACATCTACATATAAAGGTTTCTGTTTCTGAATGAAAATGAATTATTGTAATAAAAGGGACTAACTAATAAAAAAGAAATTTAATGCAATGTTCTATTGATAAAAAACGCCAAATAAAAACTCAACCCTCGATGAATAAGAAACCTTTTTCATTATAAAAAACGTTGACTTTAATCATAAAATATATTAGGTATATTTTGAATTCCTCTGTATTGACCTACGTGGGTATTAAGACCTGCTAATAGTAATTAAATACTGTCTGGAAGCTTAAATTTTATTAAATTTTATTAAATGAGCTTTAGGGACCTCTTTGTAACATACAATAATGTGTAATAATACTGTTACAAGCGTCCTAATAACGGCTACATAAACTTATAATGTTGTTAGTGTACTTAAATTAAATGCTGTTAGGCCAATATTGACTGTGTGTTTAGAGCTTTCATTAATAGTTAGTGTTTGTAAGTTTTTAAAGAACTTTTTCTCGTAATTTATATACTGGTTAGTTTTTTAAGTGTCCTAAAACTATCGATTGTCAATTTTTTATTTTCTGTGAACACAATTACGGCAGTTTATTTATAAATTGCATAAATTACTGCATCAGAAGATTATATTATATTATGCAGATTATATTATGTAATACTTTGTAGAAAACTTGAAATTAATAGTATCTATGCTAAAACGTAGAGTACCTATAGTCGGTAAATTATACAGCAGATACAGCAGAATGCCAAATGCTTAATCAAACAAATTAATTGTCACTTGCAACTTGCACACCATCTTCGATCAATAGTAGAAACAGCTACTCTGCGAACACAAGCTTCGACCAGCGTTGAATTGTACACTCAACCACCCCACCAGCTACAACGCTCTAATAAATGCAGAGTGCCAGGTGTTTAAACAAAATCGATTAAGTTAATTATAACTTTTATTCAAAAAGTGTCTTTTCCAGATTACCATAAAGAAATTATAGTTTACCATCGAGAATATCTATCCCTTGTTGGTATAATTTTGTGTTATTTAAATATTAATAATATGATTATCTATTATTAAAGATTTTTTATTTCATTTGTTTAATAATGTAATAAGGTCTCTGTACAAAACGTAAGACATTGTAGATAAAAAAAAATTAAGGACGACGGCCGTTAAGATAAATATAGCGGCCGCTAACTGTTTTGGTTACAATTTTTTATATGTTATTATGAAAAATCTCGAACAACACACACGGTCGACATGCAAATTACAGAGTTGGCTGATTGTAAATATAAAACCATGGCTTTCGTCTCGGCTCACAAACATTAGCCGCGTCTATTATTTGCTCGATATCGACCTAATGACATTAATAGCTATTTTCTATGCAAAAATTGCTAAACTTTCAAAACTTGTATAAATTCTAAATTAATATAGCTATGTAGAACTTGTCTGTGGCTTATTCCACAAGATGCAGAAATGCACTATTTCAAGTTTCACAAATTTAATTCTAGGAATAAATTCCTATTTGTACAATATACTTGTTCGTATACTTTAATGCAGTCGGTGTTTTTTCTAATAAAATTATTCTCGTTTGCTGGTTTAATATAGTAAGTACATATAACTTAGAGCTTGTAGAAATTCTCTAACAAAGTTCACGTTATGTATGAAACCTTCTCGGTTTAAATTACCTGCTTGGTGGAGTTTTTGGTGGCGTTTCTTCCCGTTTTGAAATGAAGGCGTCGGAGGGCAGAGGTGGCAGTGCTAATGAGGTCGTCGGGAGGTCGGGGAGATCTGGGGCCCGACTGCGAATTGACGGTCATTTTAGGGCGCGGGCTAGAAGGGCAGTGGCTGTTGTTCGTGCTGCCTGATGAGCAGCTCTCGGAGGCTATGCACTGGAAAAAAACAACACTATATGGAAAATGTATATCGCGATCTAGCAGATAAATATTTATGTGACATACTAGGAAGCTAAGTCTGTATAAAGTAAAGTCAATCCCGTTAACATATTCGTATTGCTCGCGGAAGACACGAAGGGAATATCTCTCAAGATTTTGCAATTTTATTGCGAGGCGGTTTCGAGTCTCCTTCTTTCAGTTTCGGTCTGGAAATTATTACTTTAAACGCTTCAATAGGTCCCTGAAACTTCCACCCAAACAGAGTTTACGCTGATGCTTTTCAACTTGTACGTCTTATTTAAATATAATGTAATGGTTTTTAGGTAGAGATCCTGGAATATATCTGTAGGACAACCAGGACCTGCTAATTGCATCATAAACATAATGCGATGCTTAGTTATCCTTGCTCTTTGATAATTGGCCAATTTTCTTTACACGCTTCTTTGACTCGGTGTTCGTAGTGTTCGTACAAAGTAATTAAATTTAACAAGCTGTAAGCATTTGTGCTTCTCAAATATTCAATTTAGTTTCTTTAAATGAAAGAGAAAAGGGTAAATATATAAAAAAAAAACATTTTGTAGAGGTAAAGTAATGATTGTCATGAACACTGCGTCTACTTTGTCGTTTAAATATATCTCGTCTTGAGCGACAAGCATTATTTTTACATCAACTCATTTTTAGTTTATTTAGATACAATTTTACACCACATGGGGAGCTTTGACTCGATGCCAGTTCTTTGAAAGTAGTGGTTAATTTTTAGAGACTTTATTCTCCTGTTAAATTGCACATCGTAACTAATGCTTAAACCTAAAAAAAAGTTGTAATGTAATAATTCCTTAAAAACTTTCCTTTTGAATAAAAGAAAAATAATAAAAGAAAAATTTAATTTCGCTCGTATTTCAAATTTTTAATTCAAATTTTAATTTTTATAAATTAACTTAGTAACCTAAAATTTTTCAAAGGCTTGAAAGAGTTTTAATTTAAATGTTATTTCGTTATTTTCACAAAGTTTTAATTATAATTTCGAAATGTGTACTCTCATTACGCTTTGAACGAACTCTAATAACACATTAGTTAAATTAAATAGAGTATCAGAAATTAAAATTATTGGTAGACCAGTATAGGTAACATAAAATAATCAATCAGAAATAATAATTTAAGAAACATTTTTACTTTTATGTAATCCGTAAATTTGAATAGACTTGTACACTTATAGAAATTAATAAAATTCCCTACACTTACTTTGTCTATGACTAACTCATTTTCTTTTTTCTTTTTTTTATTTACTAAACCAGTTGACTGAAAGATAAGAAGAACGATATTCGCTACAATAAATTTGGAACATCAAATTTTGACATTGCCATAAGAAAATGAAGACAAAGAATCTGAAAACAAGTAAATGTTCTAACAATGAAGATAAAAAACATAAAATAAAAACAAAAAATAAGAAAATACAAATTAAAAAAAAAACAAAAAATAATTATTACAATAAATCAAGAAGATAAAATTTCTTACAATTAATTTTACAAAAAAAATTAGAAAACAACTACAGGTTCACTAGACCGACAAAGATAAATCTAATACAAAAAATTAAAATCGGTAAAGCATTCCGAATAGAAAAAAGAATCGTTTTGTGACAAATCTAACTTAACTTACTTACTTAAAATCATACATAACTTTTTCTCAGAAATAAAAACCAATGTAAATAATAAAATTATATAATTTATTATTGCCGACGTTTCGAAAATTTTTTATTTTATATCCTTTGTCCAAGCATCAAAAATATTTAAGTTCAATATTTCAATTTGTTGTTCATTATATAACACTAATGCGATTACCATAAAATATTTGCTTTGAGATTGACGTTTGACTTGGAAGAATTGGAACACATTTTTTCTGCCAGTGAAGCAAAAAAATTCGCTAAATATAATTTGAGATGAACAGTAGTTCTGCTTCAAAATACTGCGATTTGAGGTTGATGTCGTCAACAGTCTTTTTTCAAAGTTTCACATTTTTTTACATTTTTTTATCAACCAAACCCAAAAGTCATATAAATTGAGATCAAAAAGAACAATTTTTAAAAAATTTATAATAAATAATAATTAATTTCAAAAACATATTAAATCATATTTAATTTTGAAAAATTATGTTAAAAATTTATTTTAATCCCAAACTTTCTAAAAATCCTACTGTTTTATGTTTTTGGAGATGTTTAAAACAACAAAAATTTTTAAAATTTTTACTAGACAACAACCATTAGCTATTGCTAAAAAGGTACGTTAAAGTTTTAGTTTGGTATTTAGATTTGGGTAACAATTGTTAATTTCAATAAAAATCAGGTTACAATTTCTGAGCTTATTTGCAAAAGTTTTTCTAATAATTCTTGCAGAATGAAAATGCACCAACCAAAAAAGTCTTTCAATCTAGACAATCTCGCCCACTGGCGTTAAGCTAAATGTACGTAAAATTTTGACACATTTAGTTCTCTTTCCGGTAGTCCCAAAAAGTCCAAAAAACTTTACTTCTGAGGCTTTACATAAGTAACGAAATCTTAAAAATTTAGCAGCAAATAATAAAATTCTGGATAAAAACTTTTTTAATTTGGATAAAATATACCAAAACTATCATTAACAGATATTTTACAGATATTTTACAGATAGTTAACATTATATAGCTCCATATCCGAGAAAAAATACTAAATTTTTTTTACCAAATTACTTATCACTAATATTAAACTTTATTTCACCCCACTAAAAGCTATATCAGGTAATCGAGATAAGATGGGCATCTAAAAGGGTTCTAAGACATACGCAGTAATCAAAACATTTTGTTACGTATTTCAAGCTACGTTTTCAAAGCCATAGGACACTAAGGTTTTATTTATTTGAACGCTCGATACAAATTTTACGGTTTAAAAATAAAAAATCAATAATAATACTTTGTTTTCTGCGAGTATTAATTTTGAAGACGTCTGTCTGTACGTACGGGTATCAATAGCTAAAATAAATTATGGGAATTCTTTTCTTTGTTGTCTTGTATTGATTCCGATGTCCCTCATTCTCATTTTTCATTATTGTCTCTTGTTTTCACATCTGCTGTTATTTTATCCGACCTTGTAATTTATACCCGTAATGATTTGCCAACCAAATCAATTCTTGATGTGCTTTGTTTGTTTCTGAGTCTACAAAAATCTTGCTTTCTCTTAATTTTCTCGACCACTGAAGCTTTTGATGCTTGACTGACATTTTACCTGAATCAGTTCAGTGCACATTTCAGTTAATTGTTTACATTTGCTTTAATATTTTATTTAAATCAAAGCCATTTTCCAGTATAAATATACGGTAAAACTAACTGAAATATTTGTTTCTCTTTCTTACTCTTAACTTTTTTAAACTTGACGAGTTAAAAAAAATTATACTTCAGCGAAGAAGCGTATTAATAGAATCTTACGAGATATTAGATTCACTGAAATTTGTAATATTAATTTAAGTTTAAATACATAAATATACCTTTGTTTATAACCAAGTCATTTCTATTTTTGCGGAAGCAATCTGAAATTTGCATTCCTTGATTTGATTAGTTCCTTAAATTCGGTAAAATCTCGACTGTACTTGTATTTAATTTAGCATTTTGCAGAATTTTCAGTAGAATAAGCAGATTCTGAAAGCGCCGAGTAAGGAAATATCAGAAATAAAAAAATAATATATTGCTTGCGATTTATTCAAGCACTCATTGAAACCAACGAGAGAAGTCTTTTATTAAAACGGTTTCACGTCGAGACCACAAATTAATAGGAATTATGACCAAAAGTTTCGACAAAATTCCGTTACAATAAATCGCAAAATTTAGTAAAGCCTTTTAAGTTAAAACGATTATTGCAGTTCAACAGTTTCATTGCCGCAAATATTCCATAATTTCATTTTATTTGGTTCTTCATGCCTCTCCAAGCTTCTGCACATTTTACAGAAACTATTTCGTTTCAAACCTATTGTGTTTCAATGACACTGGTCCGGAAATTTAACATTGTATTGCTGTGGTTTTAATTCCAAGTGAAACCTAACATGAAATAGATTCTAGTTGAGAGCTCTTCTATTGATATTAAAAGTTTCAGTTTCAAACTTTTTACTGAGGGAGTACTCTCAGATAATTGAAGTTTGTGTATAAGAAGACTTATAACTTTAATCTCATCCGTAGATTGTTTTGTCAAGAAGTGAGTAAATTATTTGTAGCAGAATCAGTCAGGTTTAGAAGTTCCTATTATAAAATTTAAATTGATTTGGGCATACACAGTAACATCGTGATCTGCATTGAAATGAACTAATCCAGTCAGACCGAAACGGTGTTTAGTCCTCGGTCCGCAAACTTAGGATTCAATTATCTGACCCAACTAAAATATTTAAGTCAGCAAAGAGTAGCTCATCGATTTAAATTGATTCATTTAGATACTTTAGTAAAAAGTTAGTCGCAATTTCAAGCTCGCTTTGCTAATTTACTCATAAAATTTTGACGTATGCTGTTTTAAAGCAAATGAAAGAAAGAATTTTAAAGTCCAATTAAATTCGAGATGACTTCCATTAATGACCTACAAAGAATAAAGAGAAGTTTGATTAGCCATTTTAAAGGTATCAAACGCAGGAAAATATTTACAGTTCACTCTGAAAACAGTTTTGAAATATTAACAGACCAGTCGATAAAATTTAGGGTAAACACAATTTTTTTCTACAATCAGAGTTTTAATTGAAAATAGTTGAATTCGGGTCATATCACAAAATTGAAAGCTGATGCATTGCAGCATCCTCGATAAATAGCTGCAATAATTTTCACGGTTCGCCAATAGCCGCAAATTTTTGTGCAAATTAGAATGATAACTAGTTGAGTAGTAATTTTAGATCAAAAATTAACCAATCCGCTTTTGGATTTTGCATAGATATAGCTTATTTTTGATGTTCTAATAAACATATTAACATCAAATACAACTAAAGTTGACAAAAAAACTCCTGGGAGCACAAGAGAAAAAATATACTAACACCTTACAGAGCTTGATTTTTAATAAAATGCAAAAAAATGTTTAGAACAACAAATAATCTTGTATATCAAAGATTCACTCTGCAGAACAAACCTCTAAGAAAATGCGCTTCACAGATGGTGCAAAAAGCAATGCGATTTCTAATTTTGTTTGTTTAAAATCACAAAAGTAGTTGTACAAGGTTTTTTATGTATTTTATATATTAATACAAAATAATATTTAAAAAAGAAAACACTCATTTTTGACCACGAATATCTTACGAAGCCGACGATATCGGACTTTTACTATGTTTATTAGAACATTAAAGTGAAGCTACATGCAAAAGTTCTGCTTTTCAATATATTTTTGACAGATGAAACCTAAATGACTAGGCTATGATTAAAGCTCATTTATTTTTCTACAGGTTTCTAGAAAACGAGCGAAAATGCTTTCACTGTCACATCAAATAGATCCGTTTCCTGTAAAACTGGTGTCTGCACTTGCACAAAACAAAGTCAGTCACTTCTTTTAACTAGGAAAAGCATTAGAACCAACTGACATGATTTTTATTATGAAAGAAACTACTTCAATTAAAAAGCTAAAGAGCTTTTCTCTATATCCTAAAGTTCTCAAGTTGGTTGTGATCAAAGTTGAGCTTTAGTTCCAGCTGCATATAAACACTGCCATTACAACTTTACAATCTCTTTTACTGGCTAGCCTGCAGTTGCACTGGAAATGGCATTTAAAATTTTGTGTGCTTACGTGAATTTAAGATGTTGGTTTAAGAAGTAAAAATGCGATCTTTGAACTTTTCAGGAGTATGGATTGGATCTAATGAAATGATAAATTACTTTCATTATTTCATTTTTATTGTTTACGGGTTATTTGTGTTACAAATATAACAAGCGAAATACGGATAATAGGCTGACAGTGTTAGCCGTCTAAACAATGAAAATACTGACAGTAATACCTTGAATAAACGAGCAATGTTTCTGTTATATGCCTATTTATTCACCAGCTAGCTGATAAGCACATTATTTGCGAAAGCATTGTTTATGCAAAGACACAGATAATATACTTTTTAATAGAGAGCTTTCAAGTAAAAAGCGTCAAAAATGCAAGAGTTACTCCTTAGATTGTTTCGATATTAAGATCGTTATCAATTTATCAATTCAAGATTTTTGAAACATTGTTAAAAGTCAAGTCTGCTTCAATATTCGTTGATAAAAATCAATAAACGCAATAAAGGTTGTTTGAGAGAGTGATATTTTCTGAAAGCACGTTCAAACGGCAATTATATTTGTAAACAAATACTAAAATAGACAGTTTGAATGATCGATGTAATAATGTTTCACTTTAATCGCTAAAATTGCAATAAAAGTCTTAAGAGAGATACCGAGAGGTACATAATTATAGTTATTACTATAGTAGATAACAAGATAATAATTAGAATTATAAATATTTTATCGGTCCGTTTATATCTGGAATTTATATAATTTTGTAAATTCTTTTATTACGTTTGGACATATAAAATTTCGGAAATATAACTTTTTTGGAAGCATTCAGAAATCTAAAATCGGCTAACCAGCTGTGTCAAATTCTATGTCCAGAGTCTACCTATCTATTTAAATCGAACCTAATTATTCTTCATATAACTGCTTTTTAACACATTTTCAATTATTACTACTATTGTTTTATTAATAGTACTATTGTCGTCATTAAAAAAAATTCCAGTAAAAATTAGAGATAGATAATGACCATTGGTGTTATTCCCACTAACGCTGTTGTCTATGTTTTCTCTCCCAAATATTCTTGTTGCCATTTATAGAAAGAGGATTTTGATTTATATTAATTTGTGTAATTTGTTATTAGAAAATATATGCATTTGAGCTTTGTGAACATGGTATCAGAAAAGTACTGAGTCAATTGTTCTGTTTGTTTTATTGATAACTAATTTACTTTTATCTAAATTATTTTACATCTTATAAAGAATGCACTAAATTGTCAGCATTTACTAGATTGCTCATCGTAAAGCTAAATAAATAATTTTATATTTCATTTTGTGTCATAGACGTGTTATATTCTTTTAAATAAATAATGAGCTGTGCTATGTAATTTATTTTTAGAATTTTTTTATAAAAAATAATTGTTTTTTTATAAAATTAATGTGAAACACAATATATAGTTCCTACATGTAAAACTACTCGAGAACCGAAATACGAGAAATTTCAACTTTTGCTCTTTTCTAAAGCTAAAATATTGCTTCCAACAAACTTAGCAAAACTTTAAATTTACAACCTGTTGTTTTACAGTAATCACATTCGTAAGCATTTTCAGGAAACGCAACGTGTCATTTGTTTGTTTGAATTTGAATATTTGCCAAATTACAGCTGAATTTGTAATTTCTGAATATTACTTGTGCTATGAAATTTTGCATATTTATTTATTTATGTACCTACTTTCACTACTAAATTATGACAAGTCACAAAAATATGTATCTATTGAATAGAAACAAAAATAAAACAGAAAAAAACATTTTGACCTATACCACATAATCTTCGCTGTTCCAAGAAACCATACCACAATCATCAAATCCAATTGTCAGTTTTATGTTACTTATGTAAATATTATCAATAATGGCTCGTTGACATAGATTGCACTCGGTTTATTTATAATTTTTTTTTCAAACGAAAAACAACAAAAGTGGCACAAATCCTGTTTTGTTAAAAAAATATTTTTTCAGTTCAGTGGTTTATATTTAAACTTTTTCAGTTTTGTGAACATTTAAATCAGTTAGGTAGCAAATTTTCAGTGTGTTCATCAAAGGATAGAATTTCCACAAAACAGCGAATTTATGGAACAGTTAATTGCCAAACGATGTCAATTGTGATGTAAATTTTTAATCTCGTCATATCTGGTTACAAAAGATAGATCTGAATGATTTTCAGTTTTATTTGATTACATGGTATTACTGTTTACTGCATTAACCAAATTTTCTCACTTGCATTAAAAATCAATATTTAGTGTTTGACCTCAGAGTTGGCACATAGAAGGCAACGAGCTGGCAACTAGAGTTTTGGTAATAAATCTTAATGACCAGTAATTGAGATGCTGACAAAGGTATTATCCTAAACAATGTAACACGAAATTATGACTAGATAGGCATTTCATTCAAATTCCAGGTTAAGACATTTTTAAATTCAGTGAACTGTATATTTAATTGCAATCCAGGAAATACCACTTCATTTCAACCCATTTTTACTAGTATCTATTCCGATCTTTTAACGCAAGCTGAGAGATTTTCAAAGTAACCACATACAGTTTACGGAAGCGAGAATTTGTGATCGTTCTCAAATTACACTTTTGCTAAAAATCCAAAAACCTCATTTCATAGAAGTCCAGTAAAAGGCACATGCAAAATATTTATTTAAAAATAAAAACAATTATTGAAAAACTTTTAATTTTTTAAAGAGTTGTACAATTAGCCCTCTTAGTTATAAATTCAAAAATATCATTTAAGATGTGATCCCAAAACATTCCATTTGAAGAAGGTTAAAAGCTTTAATTAATATTATAATAACCTAAAAGGTTATTATTAATATTATCAGATTCAAAATTCTCAACAACTCTTGTCTCAAATTATTTTCTCCGATTGATACGTAATTTTGAATTATAACTAAACAAATAAGTATTTTTAGTGTCTGATAGATTTTGAAACCTCTGTTGTTTCATACAATTAAATAATTAAAAAATACTAACAAAATAATATATTTTACTGGCACTTTTAAAATATAATAGACTAAGATCCCAGGGCCGCCAGACCTTACTTATTTTCTGATGAACAAAATGTACGATAGAATAGTGTTAGTACATATATACTGTACACGTACACATACTGGCTAGCTTGTGCCGTGGGCCAATTCTCTGATACCAGGTGCTACAGGTAAGTAAAAATATTACTCACTTTACTTAAAGTCTAAGGGATAATTTTCACATATGTTTTACAAAATATTGTTAAAAATTAATAATCAATATTGCCAGACACTTTCTGCCATCGAGAATTATCGCCAGATGCTTTAAACATCGACATAAAAAAATCAATTTTACTTATAATCTGAAGCTTTATTAGCTTTATTATAATGTTATTATAATGTTTAGGGGACAATTTAACTTCTTTTTATAAACAGCCGGTCTGATCGTTAGGGTTAAGCAATCCCCACTCACATTTAAAATGATGCTGCGCGCGTCAGAAGTTAATGTCTTTTTAACACAGCTTTGTTGAGATTATATTGTTAACAATCTAACAAGTCTTGTGTTTAGCCTACAAAAAAGTAAAATAGTCATCTAAGTATCACATATAAAAAACAAGTCTCAAATTATAAGTAAATTTTTTTTATGTCGATGTTTGAAGCGTCTGGCAATAATACGGCCGCCAGAGAGTGTCTGGTAATATTGATTATTAATTTTAAACAATATTTTGTAAAGCATATATAAAAATTAGCCCTTAGACTTTAAGTAAAATAAGTAATATTTTTATTTACCTGTAGCACCTGATATCTGAGAATTGGCCCACGGCACAACCTAGCAGGTATATGTACGCTTATAGCAGATACTAATACTATTCTATCGCACACATTTTGTTCTTTAGAAAATATGTAAGGTCTGGCGGCCCTGAGATCTTGGACTAGAACACTGGCTGTCTATTTTAAATATTTTCCAAAAATCAATAATTTTACTGACCATTTACCTATGTATTAGCGATTTCAACAATACTTTTCTCTGTTAATACATAACAAATATTCCCCCGGGTCTCAATTAGCTGAATTTACGCTTTGTATAGCATAACTATTACTCGTAATGGTAATGTTGATGTTATTGATTATAGTGTAGTTACAATAGACTTCATATTCCTATTTTCCTGAACCGAAGACAAATTAATTCTAATTACGTGTATTAATTAAAATATTCAACAGCCAATTAGGGGAAAAAGCAAAAACGTAAGTATGATAAATAAACGTGATTTAAGACTGCTATCATGATAAGATGCTCTACTCCACCCCTTGTCACTAATTGCTTTTAAATCACGTCTTCACTTTACGTTATTGCATCCCTCGTCGAATCTTTAGCACTCCCTGCATTTCAATTAATTAATGGAGACCAAGTGACACAATAATATAATCAATGTTACTTTCTGAACGAAAGTTCGATTTCTATAAAATATAAGCAGGGGTGGATTTTTGTTGCTTTTGAAGTGACTGAGAATTTATGACACGTTTTTACTACTCTTATACAATGTATCAAAATGGCAGTAAAAATTTCACATTTGTGTTTTGGGACTTATATTGTGGCGTTATCATATTTATATTTTATACAGACACAAATTTCTTATCACAAATCTTAACACAATTTATGGGCATCTAAAATACACCGAAGTATAGCTGCTTCATAATATACAGCGTGTCTCACGGTGATAGGCCATTAGAAGTATCTGGAGAATTAAAAAAGGTACTGAACTGAGATTTTGCACATAAACCAAGATCAATACAATCTATGATCTATTGTCGAGAGCTTGTAGAAAAAATTGAGTATATATTAAAAATGTTGAATGTTAATAAGACAAATTTACGCATTTATAAACTTGAAACAATTAATAAATTGCTTTGACGACAATACAACGCCTATATCTCCTAGAGCTTCGTTAATTTGTTGATGTCGCGACTTTTTGCTTTATCTTTTTATTTAACGATAAAGAATTGGTTACTTTGTTTACCACTTCTTTATATAAACCACAAAAGAGGTTTCCTTTTTCAAGATTTTCTAAACATAAGACATAAATTTGACGATCCTTTGTTTGGTTCTTGCTTTCAATTTAGAATTTTTATGACGGTCACACGCTTTGTTTAAATCTAATTTATTTGCAGAACTGAATTTTAGCACGTGCTTGATGTTTCTGTGTTTTAACAATTTATTAAATATTTAATATGTTTCGGAATAAAATTATTTCTTGTAGAAAACCTTGCTATCGTGCTAAGATATCTGTTTTTAATTTAATACGTATGTACTAAACAGGCCTTTATAAGTAAACATTATAAAGTAATGCAAAAAATTTTAACAAGATTTATTAAATATCTTGAAAAATTTGAAAAACTTTTAAAAAATTGCCCTCTCACCCCATGTAACTAAAATATTTTCAAAATAGAACAGTTCTGGTTATACCGCAAGTCATTTGTAATTTGTCTATTTTAAATACAGTGATACACTTTTAGTATTTTTTATAAATTTTATATACATATAGGGTGATTCAAAATTACGTGACATAACTTTAACTTGAAATACAGCTCCACAATGATAAAACTCTGCACAAATTTTTTGTCCTATCCCAACTGATAATAAATGTGATTTAAATCACAGGGCCAAAAGTGGGTATAAAAAATAGTTTTCTATATCTCATAAACCCGCCCTATCCGGGTGTTCGTCTATTTCGAAAATATCCGTAGTAAAATCGTATCAAACACGGTTTAATGGCAATATCTTTTCAATTTGGTTCTTCAGCCAAATACCGTGTGTTCACTAAAAAATTCTCTAGAATGCTGTGAAATTGAAAAACGACGGTTTATGATGTCTCTGATAAGTTCACTTACCTACCTAACAAATTAAAATGTCACTCAATTTTAGAAACGTTATAACGCGTCACTCTTACACAAAATATTCATTAATTATCCAAAAATGTTAAAAATATTTTTTTGATCGAATTTGAATTGTAAAATTCTGATATTCTGAACATATAAAAATATTTTTTTGATAGAATTTGACTAGTTTCAACAAATTTCTGTTAAATTTTAATTTCTTAAACGAGAGTAACAAAAAAAAAATTATCGATCAGCAGTGGTGTATTAATACACCTAATATTATTAATAAAATTAGTAGCAGTCAACCCACTATTATTTATAATTATCTAATAAACGGTATACTTTTCTTCTCATAGTTATAAAAGCTGCAAGTTTCTTTTTTTAAATAAACAGTGTACTGATAGCTCATCACCGTAGACAGCCTATATTGTGAACTAAAGTGACAAAAAACTAATTTTAGTTTTTTTAAGTAATTTAATTCTTATTGACCTTTTTCCTTATTCTTAATTCCCTACCGCATGCGCAAACGAGCCATTTCTTTGACACAACATATGACATTTTTCTCCATTGACCTTACAATATTTATAGATGGCTTGTTGGCAAAAAAGTTCGAGACAGATCGTCAGGTGGGCGTTTTGATTTCTTTCCCATTATTGTTAAAGAATAGTGGCTGAGGTAACTCTTAGGTTGATTCAATTTATATTATAGTTAATATTACTTTATTTCTTAAGTTGGATGGGCTCTCTATACTTTTTATAATTCAGTGAACTTAATGCCGCGGCGCATGCGGTAACGAAAATGACTTTAATAAGGAAAAAGGTTAATTAAAGCTTTGAAGTGAGTTTAGGTTTTCTTGTAAAAATATTATTTTTTAAGACTTCCTCTTTCTTACTTTAAAGTTTATAATCGTTAATAAGATTTTTTTGTAAAGCTTTATAAATTCTTATTAGAGTTTTTAAAAGTTATATTTGCAACTCATGCCTCTTGGCGCTCTTTTGCTCTAAAGCTTTTATCTTTTGCATAAAAACGTGATGTTTCCTTAGAGTAGTCAGTTATGCACTAAAGATCCTGCACAATCAGCAGTGTAACTCCATTTCCCTATAAACATCTATCGGTCCTTTGTGAGCAAACTAACAAGCTGAAACAATCAAGTCTCCATTTATTTGTTAACAGTATATGAATTGTGTTTGTAACACGGGAAAGTTTGTAGTCGCAGTTGTGTTTTCCTCATTAACGAGAAACTGTCGAGAGACGTTATGTCCGTACCACCAAATTTCGTTATGACAAATTATAGTTGCGAGTAAACACAAGACTAAGGATTGCTTAAGAGCAAATTCATTCAATTATAGCACACTGTAAAGCTTCCCTACATCATCTGTTTAAAAAGATAAAGAATGCAGGAGCAGGAAGCAGCTCCTTAATGTATTCCTGAACGCAGCAGGACATATGTACTATAATCCTTTAGCGATGAAAGCGCTCAAGCGAGTATTATGTTTGACAAGGTAGCACATGCGCAGTCGTCTGTAAACTGACACAAACAATTAGTGAGCTCGGGGATTTTCGTGGTTCGATGAACAAAGGTTTTAAAGTTAAACTCTGTTAATAAACTAAACAAAGTGACTGGTTTTTCTATTCAGAACATTTTTATACACGTTACAATCAATAAGTGAAAATAAATACCAGGTATCGACCCTTATTCAAATCTCAGTCGCTCACTGCTGACACCACTGATCATTAATTATTAAAACTCCATCAAAACGTAATCAAAACCATCGACACTCTTAACCACGTGCCACATATGTTTATTGTTCTAGTTCCAAGAACGAAAGCTTGGTTAGTTGCCTTCAATAAAATCTAAATCTAAAATTTTATAAAGAAAAAATAAAATCTAGCTCATGCACATGCAGATGCTCACAAAGCTATGAACAAAAAAAAAAAAAAACAAGAGAGCCTCACATCAATCCTAAAACGCTTGACTTTTTAACGTGATAGTCCATAAGACATAAAGGGTTTAAAAAACTCAAAAAATGTGCCTACGATTTTCCGAGGCAAGGTACGAACAAACAGAAACTTTACAATGAGCACTTTAAAAGCAAAGCTATCATAAAACGAGTAGTAGGTACATTAATTCTACTTCCAAAATTGTGTGAAAAAACAAAATGACCCGATAAGCGATACATCGAATTAAGAATCTTCTAAAGCTCTCAGCTTTGTGATAATCAATAGTACTTTTTAATTGGCCGTTTGTAATCTCGACAAATACGATAAGATACGTAAATAAACGGTAATAATTCCACAGTTGAACTTAAGAAGATAATTTGTAGTTGTTCCTAAAAGCACTTATTCCACCAATATTGTAACGACACAAAAAAAACTTATAGAATCAGCAAACGTTTTAAAAAAATATTTCCATAAGTTTTGATACTCTTAAAATTAATTTTAGGCTTACGGTTCCCGATTTTGAATGTTGAAATTAAAATTTGTTGCAAACTAATTTTGGAGAGAATTATTATATTATACTTTGATCTTATTGACAATAGTAACGCCTATTTTGTGTTATTTTTTGTTATCCAAACCTATGTATAAGCAAACTAATTATGTGGTGAATCTTTGATGGGCTATGACCTCGTAATGACGCTATCTTAGGGTTCTTCTTTCTAATATTCATACCACCAAGGCTTTGTTTATTCTTTTGACAGTAAGATGAAAGGATAGTCAGTATTACTCCTTATTGTTATGATTGGGGGCTTTCCATCGCTATATACTCCGGAAACCAACAAAGATTAGGTTAGTGTTATTAGGTTGGTATTAAAGTTACTACAAATTTTTGTTTAAAAAATATTACATACATTGATGGACTTTTTTACTGAAGTAGTGAAAATTGGTTTATTGGGTAAAAGTGCTGTTGAAAACCGTAATTGAAACAACTAAACAACCAACACTAAGCTAAAAATATAAAAAATTTATATTGCCAACGTAATCAACATTTGTTTACTGTGCATACTAGCAAATCTTCGCAAATTAAGAAAAAATATTATTATATGGAAATGTGACATACAAAAGACAACTTCCTAACAAAAGATAATGGAACAATAAAGAAAATGTTTTGAGACATTGAAAAATAAAATATACACACTATCTTTTGACAGATGATTTGACCCTTAGATTTGAAGAAAAATTTACAATACAGATTTATAGTAATGGCAGAAAAATTAGCAAAGATAAATATTTATATACTAAAACAAAAACAAAGATAATTGCCAATACAAAGAAAACCCTTGAAATTAGACTTGACCAAAAATAAACTGAACACATAAAACATTTCAAATATTCAGGAGCAATTATAGAAGACAGATAAATGAGAGGTTTGTTAGAGCGGAAATACATATAAAATACAATAAAGCCACATTTCTAAAAAAAAGAGCAATTCTGTCAAAAATTAAATCAAAGTTGTTAAAAAGGTAAAGATCAGCACTCAAAATATACTCGTATAAGTCCAGGACAGATCCTAACGCAATAACCAAAATTCTAAATTAATAAAAAAAAATTCGTACTTTTTTAACTGCACCAGCGCAGCGTATCACATACTTCAAAACGAAACTCAAAGCCATTTTTGACGCTACCTTATTGGGGTAGTTTGCTTAAAAATTTTAAGACGCAAAAGTTTACAACAAAAACTACCAATAAAAAAACTTAAATTTCAAAGAGTAATCATATAAATAGTCAGTAAATTTGTTTATTTTTACAAGCATTATTTAGAATAGACTACTGACAGTGACTTAATGGAATTTTTAGTAGTTTTTAATTCAGAAGTAGTCTAATGGGCTAATTTAAAGTTGAAGATACTACTATCTATTCACTTTCTTCGTGACCGTTTGTTAAATCAAGTAGGCCCAGTGTGGCTGTGTAATCAGTGTTGCCAACTAGGGGGATTTCCCCCTAAATTTAGGGTATTTTTTGAATAAGAGGGCAATATTTAGGGGGGAAAGTTCTATAGGGGATTTTTTAGAATATTTTTTACTACTACTACAAATTACCCTCTTAATTAATTTAGTTAATTTAGTTTATTTAATTTATTAGTTTATTAGTTAATTTTTTGTTGCCACTTAATCAGTATTTCTTGATTACGGTGTAATTCACATTTATCACTTATTTGAAAAGTGATTCATTATCTCTTTATTAAAAATAAATTAAAAATTGTATGTTGTAAAGAACTATTTTTTCTTTTTACATTGTGGTTGTAGTCCTTTTTAAAATAAAGAATGTTTTGGGGGAATTTAGCTTGGATTTAGGGGATTTTGACCCATTATATGGGGGAAATCATCGTCAATGGGTTGGCAACACTCTGTGTGTAATACGTACTTTTTCCACTAGATTTATGGGTAAGTACGTGTAATACAAGCTTATTGTATCATTTTTAATATTTTTCCAAGGCATCAATCACAGCCCCGAATTCTTTTAATTTTTTATAGAAACGAAGAACTAGCGGTATTATCTCAACTTGAAATTAGCCCATTAATGTATATTTGTGTTGTTTTTTTTGTATGATGTACATTCGATTTTTAACGGTTAGTTTATGTTGCTTATATTTATTTTGCCACCATCTTGTAAAACACAACGTATGTAGTTCTTTTTTCTTCTAGATGACGATTACGGTTTTCGGTCCCCCAACCATTATAAGACTAAAGGTAAGTAATTAATTATGCAATTGAATATCTTTGCAATAGAAAAAATACGTTTGTGTATTTATAAATAGATTCTAAATTTGATAGGTTTTTATTTATTTAAAAAAATTGCACTCTTTTATTTTAAGCTGTATATTTTAAACCGAAAAGTGCTCTATAAATAACCGTTCCGTTGTTTCCCTCCTGACTGATATCTAAAAATGATGAATTTCGGTTGTAACTTCGGACATAGCCAATGGCAGAATTACGAGTATGAGAACAAATGTTCTGTAAAGTGGTATTATCAGTAAATCGGTAACATACTACAGTGACAACCTATTTATCTGATATGACCAATGGCTACACATCTATACTGGTTATCTATATAGTTTCCAATGGAAATTCGTGCTGTCGTGCAATTTTAAACTTCTCAAGTTGTTAAGGATTCATTACGTTGTGGCCCTAAAAAATGTTAACAATTTCAGGAGTTACAAAACTTAAACTTGCTGAACAATAATTAGGACGGGAAACTTAAAGTTGGTTACAAATTTAAATTACGTTGGGGAAGGGTTACTTAAATCAATCAGGGTAGTGTAAATAACAATCATTGGGTGTTATTAATGTGTAAACCTTACTCAAGCAGTCAGGAATTGCAAAGAAAACACGAATTCAGACTGAGAATAATTATGCCACTTATCTCCATCATCTATTTTTCCGCAATAGAGATGTTCTAAAAATAAAAGTGTGTAAAACTTATTTGGGGAATTTTCTAAGATCAATACCTCATTAAACACTCAACAAAGTTCATTCTTTGTACTCGATTTACCGGCGAAAATTACCAAACAACAAAGCTTTCTATCAGATCTAAAACGTAACTCATGGTTAACGTCATTTTTTTTTCTCACTAACCCATATTTTATTTCCTTTGCTTATTTGTTACTGGTTTCACTTTTTTGGGTTTGTATTTTAAAAACATAAAATTAGTAATTCTGGCGCTCATCATTTATAATTTGAGGTCGTTACTGTCTACCCTTATTTTGTTGGAATTTTTCATTTTTTTTATCTTGTTTGACTAGGACAGACATTAATTCGGAAACAAAAATTTCTAAGTCAAAGAACTGTCTGGTAACAATGACTGTGAATTATTCACCTTCTAAATAAGAAATAAATATTTTCGCACCGCCATATGTGACTGACAGACTGCTATAATTAATAAACACAGTTTCAAAAAGATGCTTTTTGTCTGCGAGGATTCTCGTTGTTAAAATATTTTTTTCCAATAGCACAGATGCGGAAATAGCTTGATTCCAAAACAAATTTTCGTCCTATTTTTCTCTCATAAATCACATATTAAAAGATATATTTGTTCGCAGAAATTATTAACTCGTGAATTTGCTCCACTTTTCGTAATAATGCTAAAGTTTTGTCAATATTTATATATCTCATTGGGTTTAACCTAAAAACGGATTTAGATTAGTTAAAAGATCATTAGACGCACTCGTAAAATTCTCATTCGCAGGCAGTCAAACTGGAAATATTCCTATTTTAATCATTTAAACGACTAAACAAAGATAACAAAAGGAGCTTTAAATTTTTATTTGCGATAAATTTATTTTAATAAATATTAGTTCGAAGGGTAAAATGCTTTTGTAAAAATCTCTCAGCATGTACTTTACCTAAATTATTAATTCTCCTGTTTTCAACTCCACTTTGAACCCAAACATTGAATTATTTAATGCAATCTGTTCCACATTTTGTTAACATTGCCGTATTTTGTTTATATTGCATTTTTAATAAAGTTATTAATTTTGCTGAAATAATTCAGCAGAAGCTTTCATTGCGTTTATTGACCAATATTTAAAAGGGTAAACAGAAAATGATATATTTAGATTCTAATTGTATTAACTAGCGTCTGTGAATTACTAAATATTTTTTTTAGTTGACCGTTTATTAATGATAACATTAATGTAAGATTTTTGTTAAGAAATCGTTCCTTAATGCAGGTTATTAATACAGGGTGTAATCAAATGTTGTGTAGACATTTTAACAGGTGATAGTCCTCGTTAAAAGGATGCTAAATACCCAAATTTTCCTTATAAAATGATTATGATTTTTGAGATATACAATTTCTATTTCAAGAATTTGTTTTTGTCTGGAATACGACGTGTTATAACAATTTTGATAATGTACAGATTGTGATTGATATGATGTGTTAATATGTGCAGAAACTTTGCCTGGTGCTGTTTCTCATTAAAACAATGCTACATAATATCCAAATTTGGCTTACCAAAGGTCGGTAGTTTTTGATATACATGCTGTACAATTTTTCCCAATAGAACATTTTTTTGGATCCACGATGGGGTTTGGATAACAACGTTTTTGAGCAAAACACAATATTTGATTACACTCTGTATATGATTTCATAGTAATGAATGATTTCTTAAAAATATATAATTCTATATTAATTCTCTTAGAAAGATAAAAAAATTCTGTCATTTAAAAAAAATAAGAAACATTTACTAAAATATATTGTAAAAAAGTTGGGCAGCGTTGGTCTAATTTTAAAACGCTGTACAAAACGATCAAACCTACAAAAATACTAACAGAAAGAAATTGTAAAAAATGAAATTTTGTTAATTAGTATATTATTTAGGCTCGAGGTGTGATTAAAGATGAGAAAGAGTTAAACAATTCAAATTTTTAATGTTTCTCACTTCTAGGACCTAAATTGTTTATTTACGGCAGTATCCTTCTATTTAGTCTAAGTAGTTACCCATTATAACAAAATTTCAGACCCATGCTCCTTTTTGAAAATACAGAGACTAGAAAATCTACCACCCGCCACTGAATTTATTAATACTTAAAAATCTACTTATAAGAGCTAGAATTATTTCAGCAAACTCCAAAAGAAACTTGCAATCTACTTTCGATATATGGATTAAAGCAATTGACATTTATTAACTGTAAAATTCATAAAGACAATAAAGAATGAGAAGCGTTAATTTTGATAATTAATAAATCTATAAAAGTAGAAACTAAAACAAATTTTTTGTGATTAGTTAACTTAAAAATCTTTGCAATTATAGTCAATAAGTAGGTCTCCACTTTTAAATTTTCTAGAGTTCAAAAAATTAAAGTCTGCTCATAGTACTAACAAAGATAAGTACCCCAATTAGCGCTCAAAATTTATTCTCTGTGTGGTCTAATATACAATGCTGTGTGGCATAATTTACAATAGAAAAAGATAAATTGTAGAGAAGAATATGATACAGACGTTCTGTTCAAGTTTCTTTACAAATTTAACGCTTATTTTTTCAAAAAATAATAAATGTATTTATAAATAAACAATATTTTTATTTCACAACCCAAATGCAAAGTTATAAGCATATAAACCTTCGAAAAATTTGAAAACCATAATTCTAAAATGGAAAAACTTAAAATTTTAGATTTTTTGAAGATTATGTAAAAAACCAATTACACCGTCTGCAAGTCTTTAAAAAAGTTACAATTTGAAAAAGAAAAATAACTTCTAGGATGATTTGCCCAAACTGCAGAAAGGATTTTACTTTTGAAAAAAATGCCATTTTTTTGAAATTGTGGTTATAAATTCTCTTACAGTTTAGTTCACTTTTTTTATTATAAACCACGTTCTTTCTCAAATTTTCAAACAAATCCTTTTATCCGTTTCAAAAATATAGATAAAAGTTTAAAATTTTAGGTTAACGCCGTTTTTTGATTATGTCGAAGTTATGTTCTTTGATTAAAGGTCTGCAAATTAGACATATGGTTAGAGGAATCCTTCACAAACATTTTGGCCTTTGTTTTGAGTCAATCGGACTTATGGAACTCGAGATATTCAAGAAATAGTCTCCATAAAGACCAAATTACGCATAGAATGTCCGAAAAAGGCCCCAAAAGGTCGTGCGAAACGTTCCGGAACCGGAAAACATATTTTCAGTGTTATATGTATTGTAAGTAACCATTTAAAAAAAATTAGCTTTCTGCAAAAATTTTCCTTATTGCTAATTAAAATCGGGTAGATTTACTCCACTATACGTACATAGTTTATAAGTTTGATAATTTTGTGAGATTTCTGTTTGACAGTACTTTCTTTCATTTCCATCAATCATTTATGCCCAATCAGCTTTGTCAATTGCTTTCTTTGCCTACTATCCTATCTTGCAATATTTAGAATAAAAAATTTCAAGAATAGTAAGTACTACGATGTCGAAATTACATGTGAAAGAAACATGACAAAGTTGTTGAAATATTATTTTAAGCATTTTATAGTGGATCAAAATTTTAGAACCGAATGCTTCGTATTTTCACACAAATTTAAAGCGTTGTCTTTCCAACAATTTTAAGCACAGCCACTACGACCGCAACTAAATTCCTGTTTTTCATGAATATCGTTTTTATTCGACAATTTTTCTTTAATAAGATTTTTAAACCGAGCTTTCTTTTCTATCAAAGAAAACTAATTAATTAACCTTCATCCCTAACATTTTTTACTTATACAGTAAAATGAATGTCAACCAGATTAATTTTTTAATCATGTCTGATTTAAATTCTGACGATGTCTGAATTTTTTTTAGGTTTTATAATAATAGCTGGTTGAGACATATTTTTCGAAACTTCAGAGTCATTATCCACGATGATTTTTCATATAGGTAATGTAATTAAAAACTCAAAATGATTTACCTTTTATAGAATATTTTCTGGGTTTTATACCATTGTAATAGCTAAACTAAATTCTGTTTATTTAATTCGAAGTTATTTTAGTAAAAAAATTCATGCTTTATAAGCCTATAAAACCAAAAAATAATAGTGCTATAAAATAAATTCAATTTTGTTTTTTTAAAAGGGTATAAAAACAAAATTATATTAAATATATAAAATTATGATTTAGAAACATGACGTAAGTAAATTATTTACACAAAAATTTCCACAAGAGCTGTAGTGACGTAAAATAAGATCGTTTTTAATAAAATTTATTATATGCATTACAAGTTTACAACAAATTTAAAAAGTTGTAAAACAAATATAGATTTGTTTAGATATAGAAATTAATTCATTACATTCTTGAAAACGCCGCAGTTTAAATAATTTGGTTAACACGTTTGTAGCTGAATTAGGTGTCATACAAACAATGAAAGCATTCTAGAAGTTCCAACTAAGCCTTTTACAAAGGAAAATTTATAATAAGCCGCCATGATTTGGCAAAAGGCGACCTTTGTTGTGTTTAAGGTTGAGTTAACTTTTAGGTTGACATAATTATTAAAATCAGCTCTTTCTCTCATTTAAAACAAGCTTAAAAGCACTGACATTACTGTACTTTAATTTTCTAATTTTTTCCCCTAAATCAGTTTTCGCAACGAACTTTTATTTCACTTCAATTTGTAAACCAGGCCAAGCTGCAATGTTTAAATGTACTTTTCAGGTGCAGCTTTTATGTGGAAAGCTCGTCGAAATGTAAAGTTTGATTTTATTTAGCAAAATATTTATTCGCACAAATTGCTCTCTAATTTAATTCGGAAAAGTTCTTTTTGCGCAAATTCGGTTTACACAAATCTTAATTCGTTTTGTTTACACACAAGAACAAACGCAAATAAAATATTTTTAGAGTAATTGCACCTTAAACTATTATTTACAAACAGTGTGTGCATATATTTTGGGAAAATAGCACACAGAAATAGAGATTTGCAGATGTTGGATAAAATATACAGTGTCTAAAAATCGGGTAATGCGGCGCTATTTTATGACCACAATAAATATCTAAGAACTATTAGAATGATTTAAAGGTTCTACTGTATTTAATTTTGTGAAATGGGACATTTACTTTTACGATACTATAGTTCCTGTACAAAAATAGCAATATTCTACGTGCTTTCTAACGTCGCGATTGTGACAAAATAGAATTACGGTGAGGCAATAAAATTGTTCAATTTGATAAAATATTTCCAGTATATTTTCCAGTTATTAATTTTCAAGCTTTCCTTCTAACCAGAAGTGAAAAGTTTTCAAAAGCTTTGGATAAACACACAAATAATTGCTTTTCCAGCTTTGCCTCCAGGAATTAGTCGTTTTTGTTTAAAACATCAATAAATAAAGGAGCAATTAGTAATTCGAGTAGTGAGGTAACTCGAGAAACTACTAAGTAGATTTTCCAATCTCTTTCAAAAAGTGAATCATGACAGTCTAGACGCAACATGAAAAAGAGAAACGTAAATCATATTCTAAATTTAAGATGTGAACTCCCAAGTGTTCATGAAAATGAACGTTGTGGGAACTTTCTAATGTGTTGAATAATCAGGATCGATCAGCCTTGACTCAATGTAATTTTGGCTGTCGATAAAAAAATGTTGATGTGGAGTAGCAATAAACCTAATTTTCTCGAATTCTGAAAAAAGCCCAATAAAAATATCTAGTTTCTGCAGTTATTGTGTTAGAGATACCGGGAATTCAGCAGGTGTTGAGTTATCAGGTCAATGTCGATTTAAAAAGAATGTTTATATAACACAATTCGATTCCACCTATTTTTCAAATGAAAAGTAGAGAGGTGTTTACCTCTCAGTTTATTTTCATAGTAGAAACTGCAAAAATAATAGACGGCGTTCTCATATAAAGAGCAGGATATACAGTATACTAGTACAAGTATACACTGCTAAGAATTAGCGGAATGTGCTTTAGAATGATTTCAAAATTTCAATAAATTACTGGAAATCTATAAAAACAAAAATAGAATAACAAAAATGCAAGGAACATGAGAGCAGAAGTTTCGAAATAAAGTGATAGGCAAATAACACTATTAAAGAAAGATATAGAAATTAACAAAGATTAGGATAGTAATTATTAATTAACAATAAATGACGTAGAACATGGTTAGTTACAAAATTACGCACACAGAAAAAAATATGGTACAATTTGCAACCAAAATTATTAAAATTATTATACGAGTATTGGTTACTGTTCTTCAAATTTTTTTGTTGGTAAAGAAAATGCTTTTATTCTTACACAATCTATCCTTGTTTTCTTTTTATCATAAACGTAATTTACTCTTTTTTAATCATAGTTTTTCTTGTACTTTCCTTTTCCATTGTCGATTTTCAGGTTTTTTAATCAACTGAAAAATTCTCTACCTTGTCTGTAATTACAGCCTTTCAGGCCTACTACAAAGTCTTCAAAAATCTCTTGAAATCACAAAAAAAAACTTTAACAACATTCACAACAGGATGAAGATGTAATAAAATAGAAGTAGGTATAAAAGGTTTTAGAAAACTCAAAAAATGGCAAAACACCCACTAACATCAAATATTACACTTAACACAATGTGCGTTTCGGCAACAAATTTGCCATCCTCAGGAAGGAATTAAAACTGTTTCATTCAGTTTTTATTGTTTCTGTTAAAACTGTTGTATTCAGTTTTAATTCCTACCTGAAAATGACAACTTTCTTGTCGAAACGCGGGTCATGTTAAATGCAGTGCTTGTTGATAATAGGTGTACGTTTCATTTGGCACACCGAGCAGATCCAACAAAAGTTTCAAAAAACGACTAAAAAAGAAAAAAAAATAAGAAAAGTTACGTTTAGAAGACAAAGAATCCAGAAAAACTTGAAAATCCATCACTGGAAAAATAAACAAGAAAAACTTTGAATTTGATTGAAGAAAATCAAAACTATCTTAAAAAAAAACAACAAAGAATAAATCTGAAAGAACAAAAAATGTTAAAAGAAAATGGTTAAATAAAATTACTTAAATTGAAACGTTTTTGCAACCAACTCGTTTATCTTATTACAAAATATTTTTGTTATTTAAGCGAGCTTTCAACTCAAATTATTGTTATTAGGTTATGTAGGTGTGAAGGTGTTTTCCGTGTTATACATTAGTCCTAAATGATGAATATTTATTTATAGCAACTGAACTCGCCTATCTTTTTGCATAATTGAGTAATCGGAAAAAATCCCGGGTCAAACCAGGTTAAATTGTCAAATGCACTCGGTTTATTTATACCCGGAATATCTAATTCTGTAATGTTGTGTCATGCAACCTGCTGTTGATATTTATAAATCCTGAATCTTTGGTTTAGACAAAGAAATGCAACACTAGTTCTGATTAATGTCCCTTTCTTAGTAGCAAATCCAGAAATTGTTAGAAATAAATTTAAGCGTCTTTGTGCTGGACGAGTCGCAATAGCCCGTTTTATGAGAAGTTTCAAAAATTCCAAACTCTAATCTGTGTAATTGTTCGTATGAACAATGGCAGTATAAACCGGTGGAAAAGTTGAAAAGGTTATTAAAAAAGTTTAGAAACAGTCAGAAATCGAAAAAGGCTTCTTTTATGAAGATATTTTCGGACGTGTCTGGCGTGATTCAACACACGTTCAATAAACCTGCTTTCGCGATTCTAATTAAAAGCGCCGTTTCACACTCTGCGGGGTACTATATTACTGGAAAAAAGAAATTTGACTTTAATTACACCTGAATCCGGTTCTGTTCAATCCATTTCAATTTAGTTGTATGACTAGGTCTGCACTTCAGGGAAATCGTGAGGCGAACAATAATTGGCCACTGTTTATTTTCCTTGTAAATGAAGGTGGTGTTTCCGAGTTCCGCTAGTAAATTAAAAATAGTAGGGTTTCGGATTTATTTGTTTGGAACGAATTTAGGTAAGCAAAACAGAAAATTTTTCAAATGGACCCGCACTATTATACATCACGATGTCGATTCCGCGAAACCAAATGTCTGTGCTGTTCTTTATCGTAAAAATAAATGATGGTCTACATTTCTTTTAAAATTGTAAAACGCCACGCCTGACAACTGAAAGGTGTGAAAAACTGAAACGCGCAACATGACAGCTCCAAAATATAATTTTGCGCGTAATGAGCTGCGTTCATAGAATTTCGGTTTATTAGAAAATTTATGCACGTCAATGGACACTTTTCTTCGTAACTCGGTTACCTAATTTTATTTTATTTACACTGGTTTTACGAAGCTTTAAATACGAAACTTACAAATAAACTTTGCTTTTGTTGCCGACGTTTCCTTATTGTTTAGGCGGAGGTTCTGGCAAAAAGTTTCTGTGTTATGATACAATGAAGGAAATATAATATTTATCGCAGAACTTTCTAAAATAAATGCTTATTTCTGTCATTAGGTTTCGTTATTGTTCTCACCACCTGGCATATATTTTTAATTTTTCTTTCAAGATTCAGCCAATTCAAAATATGACCTAAATAAATTTTTAGATCATTGCAGACTTAACAAAAAATTGGCAGCAATTATCTTCTTACCTAACTTTACCTAAGCTTTATTCACATTTCAAAAAGTTTCTGTTCTGTCTATATTTAATTATGAACTCGCAGATCGACATTTTGTAGAAAAAATACAATTGAAAGGAGAGAAAAATCTTGATACTGCAAACGCAGTATAAACATTTGTACTGGTCGATTGCAATGCAAATTAACTTCCAATCGCGCCCTACAAATGTTTACAATGAGCTCACAATATCGCGGTTTTCCTCATCTGGTCTACATTGCACCTTGTTTTCTTCCATACAAAATTCCGGTCTCCATTTATAAAATTGTGTTTGTTTAACATTATTTTTTCTAAGTTCTTGTCAAACACATTCTGTTTTTTTCAGTATCTCATACTGATTTTTCAATTTTTTTTATTATTTATTATTATTACAAAATCTTAGAATCGAATTTTCAGAAAAAAGACATGAAGAAGTAAACTAATTTATCTAGTCAATGACATTAATAATCAAACGACTCATCTAATCAACTATCAAACTCATCATTAACGACTTAATTTTTTAGTAGCAGTCAGTGGTAGAATCACATTAGACAAAATGAAAAATCAAAGGAGTGTAGAAACAAAATAGTAAATTATAATAATCTAATAGATTATGTCACTGCAAAAGCAAAACTAAACGATATAGTTATGCAGAAGACAACAACCAGGAGTGAAGCAACATACACCACAAGATTTACAAACGCATACAAAAAACAGCAAAAAATTAAAAAAGTTAATAAAACTCTCATGACCTGTATAATTTGACTAGATAACATAATGTTTATTTACAGATAGACCACTTAAAAGCGAAAAGAAACAGAAGCAAATGTCACTGATGCAAATATACACACCTAGTTTGTTTGTTTCTCTTAATTAAGACAACAAAATCACGAAATATTTTCCTTTAATTTACTAACTTTCTGTGTTGCGCCATTTTTATTGACCACTCTGATTTTTTTTAAATGTCTTCTCTATTGAAATATTTTAGTCTTGCTTTGTTCTTCCTCTTTTTTCTTCTTAGTTTTGATTCTAATTTTTTTTTCTTGCTATTATCAACATTTTTTTTACAATAACAAGATGCAGTCTGTTGCGACATCTTTCAAAGTCACTAGTAAAAAAAAAAGAATGGTTAAAATATTTAAAAGCCTTTGAGCTACTTAAATTCTGTAGCATGTTCCTTTCCAGTAAAATCAACTAGTCGAAAGACTAATGCCCCTACCACCACCTTACTGCTCTACTAGCCTTAATGCTTTGAAGGAAAAAACTCTAAAAAATGTCGCTACTGGCTGTACTCGTTACTGTACAATTGCCGTTTGCAATTGCGATTTTAATTGATTTAGCTCGACTCACTAGCAAGCGTGTGGTGCTGATGAAAGGCAAATACCTCGAAACTAATTTATAGATTCCTATTACTGTGTCTGAGTGGAAAACTTTTTATCTATTTGTATAGTACTTTTTGTTACTTTCATTACCGTCTTTGTTTCTCTCCCAAAACAAAAATAAAAATTTTCTATTTGTTGTCTTTAATATCTTCCTAGATCTAGTCATCTTACGTATTCTTTTACATTTTACAGCATCTTATTAATGCATAACTACTTTTAAAAACTTTTTATTAGATCTTATTAATGTGTCTAATGAAACGTAAAACACCTACTAACACCATACACTACACTTAACACGCCTCGCGTTTCGACAACAATATTGTCATCCATCCTCAAATAGGAATTAAAATTGACTCCGAGAATGACAACGTCGTTGTCGAAACTCGCGTGGTGTTAATTGTAATATTTGGTGTTAGTGGATGTTTTACGTTTTATTTTTAAAAGCTTTCGTTATAGTTATTTTTTCTGTCGATCTGTCTGCTTAGACTTTGCAAGTCAAATTTAAGCCAATTTCTGTTTCTATTAAACTAAAATTTTGTGTACTACTTGTAGATCTAAGTACTGATACAATACAACTGGAACGAAAATATTGGATCAATTGAGCAAAATAGTCGTGCATCGGTGTTATATAATGATCGTTCACTCCCAAAGCATTTATTTTTCTTAAAATTAAACATTTAAAAATCTTAAGACGTATAAAAAAATTATATGTAGTTCCCTTATTGATTAATGAGTTACTCTCTGAAAGACACATTTTTGTTACTTTTTAATGATACATTTTTTATTTTTATAACATATGCTTATTTTAAATATTTTTGTAACATTTTTTTTGTAATTAGGTTGAATTTTGAGAAGAAGTCTATATTTTAAAGTTAGGACTTTTTAACGAGTGGAATCTTAAGACTTTCTTCGAAATTTGTTTATTTTCAAACTCGTGTTATAATCGGGGAAAGATAGATGGGTGTAGTATAGTGGCAGATGTTATTTAAAATAATTAATTAATAACTACATTATTATCTTCTCATCTTCTTTATTCATTGCACTCATACTCAATCAACCTCTCACTACAAACTCTACTCAAACTCTTAAATCTAATTCTCTACCTCTAATTTTTAACTCTAACTCTTTTTCTTTCACATTTGCTCAAAAAATCCACCCTCACATTTTATATCAGGCAATCAGTACCGTTTCGTCCATCTGTTTTGCATAATATCCCTAACGCTCAACCTTCACACATCTGCAAACCCAGACCATATCTATACTGTGCCCAGACTCTAAGTCCCCAAAAGACCTCCCGGTACTAATTCTATAATTAAATAAAACAATTATATTATTAGTTTCGCCAGTATTATCAAGGAATAACTCATAGGTCTTGAATGTATCACCTTGTCATCGTGTTGAGGTCACCGGTGAAATTCTTTCTTTTGTGTTTTTTTTTCTTTCAGTTAATATTACTATTTTAGTTTTTTTATTGAAAAAATCTCTAAGATCTTTCTTAATGATTGTTGTTGCTAAAAATCTTCTGTTCTTTAAGGTCAGTGTCGGTAATTTTGTTTTCTAATTTATATGTCTTATTTTCGTATAATTCATAAGTAGTAGTATATAGTTAGTATATGGTAGTAGTATAATTCATAAGATTAATAAGTATTCATTTCTACCTACTTCAGCGTTTACTAATTAGGTAACTTGAAGGAAATGGTTGTTGATCCCACGTGTCGAAGATGCAACGAAAATAATAAATGATTGGAGCACGTGGTTTGTCCAGCGTTCTCAGCTGTAAGAGGAGAGAGAGTTCTAACTTTGTATGGGCATTTTCCGATAAGATCAAGATCGGTTGGCTTGAGAACTAACCGGCGTGGGATCTGCTTTAGAGGAGATGGGCCCAACTGAAAGGGATAAGTGTCAGAGGACAAAGGGACTTTGTTCTTTCATTTTCCACATCTACAAATATTTTTAGTTTTCATGTCTATTATACATTTTTTATGCCTTCATTCCCTCTACTTTCTTTATTTCAACATAAATCTCAAGCGGTACATACACTTCTTGTTGTTTATTTGTGTTTAATTTCCACTTTACTTACGAAACACACCCATGGTTTTAAAATTATCGAATTAAGTCTAATTAAATAATTCATACTGTATAGGCCATTAAGTATTTAATATGTACATTTTTTATTAGTCGTAAATAAGGACATAAATACTACAAAAAACAGTAATAATATTAAATTAACCAAATAGATGTAAATGATATTGATAGAAATAATTGCGTCGGTTTACTTATCATTGCTTCGCTGACGCAAATTGAATGTTATGCACAATATCAAACACTTCAGACTGATTCGAATACTGTTTGAAGAGAACATTCTGGCTTTATTAATAACATACTGTAATAATAAATATAACCCCATCAACCTAATATTTTTATACAGCTAGATTACTTTGATAAACTTTGACATTTTGCAAACAAGACAATATAGACAAAAGCTTTCAGTAATCTAAAAAAGACGTAATAAAATTCGTTTCATTTTGAACACTGTTTACTGAGAAAAATAAACTTGACCTAGAACTCGAAATTCAAATCCCTTTGCGAATTAATAATTCGTACATTAAAAAAAATCTGTATGATATGAATTTCAGCGAGAGTAAAATGGAACGTTTTCCACTGGTAGTTTAATTAATACTGTTTCAGACAAATTAAATAATCAGACGATTAAGTGAGTACAATTAATTAATGTTTCAGGACACAATTGTATGTTATTCTGTACATGTGTTGTAAATAAATTGTGTGATATTTTTCATCAGACAATGTTTTTATGGATGAATTTGTCATGCTTGACCCCAGCTTCAAATACAAACTTTTTGTGATGTCACAAACAATAATTTATTTCAACGGACATTTAACATACCTAATAATGTTGAAATATTTTTTGTTTAATTCCAACAATAGAACCCACAATTTAGATTGCTTTTAATTTAGAGCAAAAAGCGTTTGTGTGGACTCTAACCCCACACACTGAACCTTGATCTTATTTCTCATCAGGTAATGGCATTCTATTAGGTATAATCAAATTGATGGTAATGGCACAAAGTTCGAACAGCACTAATTTACAACTACCTTTTTGTTTATTCAAATCAAAGGAAACAACTCTAGTTGCTTAAAATCCTTTGCCACTTTTGTATAAAATCACTGAAAGATATACATAATGAGAAACAATCTTTTGATCTGAACATCCAAGTCTTTCTATGTAGGATAATTTACCTCGTGATTGATACTACAATTTAAGACCATTCCATTGAGACTTTCCGGTTGAGTTATATTTGGTTTAAGCTAAAGTGAACGCAATTTCAAAAGGAAATTACAGAATCACTGCAATAAACTTTTAAAAGGTTGCTGCTTAATGAAGGAATTTCTTGTACAGGATCTTCACTTAGAAGGCTTATTTACCTTGTACACATATATCCACTTAATCTAAAAGCAGAACAAATTATAAACATTAAACTGAACCTAACTCTGGAACAGTGAGTGGAAATAATCCTGTCTAGTCCTAATTATTTACTAAAGATAAGGCGATTTATTTTAAAAAAAACTCAGGATGCACACTATTAATAAAAATAAAAAGTAAACGCAACTCGAATATACGAAGTAGCTTTCTAAATTTTAATAATAAACTTTGGAACCAGCAAAAACAGCATAAAGCGACTTTAGACATTACTTGTTGGTGGCATTTGTATTTATATTATCTAACCAAATTCACTTCTATCAACAATACTATCGATATTTTGCAAAACTTAAATTTAAAAAAATGACTTGGCTAAATACTGAAAATTACTCTTCGCATTCTTGTGTCTTGCTGTTACTTTTACTTGAATCCTTGTTGGTCTTTATAGACTTTTCTCTATTTTTCTATCCTCTTATTTTAATTTTTATACTTGCTTCTTGCATTGTCATTAGATATATAATATTTTTATCTATTTTAGACCTAGATAACCTTACTAACTTAAATAAATATATAATATTATTGGTGGTAATGCTTGTGGATATTATTTAAACTTGTTTACACTGTCGTCAGAACTACTCAATAATGTAACTACTTGTTTAAAAATATAAATAGTTATTCACTGTCCAGGTTCACGTCACTACATTCCTCTTAGTGAGAGGAACATTGAACGAGAAATCACCAAATCACCTCGCTAACGCGTATGCACTACTGGTAGTAAGTTCTGTTGTGGTTTACTATAAATATTGCACAAAGTTTGAGAAATTAACTCTATTCTTTGAGCGCGTTACACTTGATTCATTTGCACCAGAATCAATGTATGTTATCTACAGTCTCGAGGTGCGTTGGTTTCAATCTGTCAATAGAAATTGTTTAGAGTTTTTCTCGAATCAACAATGTAAAGATCTTTGGCTTTGCTTTAATGACGTGAAATGGATCATCATATGGTAACTACAATAGCTTTTTAATAACATCAACTCGAACAAATACAAATTTAGAAGAGAAACAATTTTTGGAAATGTAAATCAAATGTTACCTATGACAAAACATTTTTGTAAAAGGAATTTTTTTCATTCTCGCTTGCAGTTGTTGAGCGAATTCTGTTGTAGGTTGCATAAAATTTTTCGGGTGAACAAGATCTGATGGTAAGCGTAGTTGTTCCATAAAGTAATTCAGCCGAAGAAGCTTCAATAATTTCTTTTATGTTGCTTCTTATTCCAAGAAGTACTATTAATAATCATGAATCCAGATTATATCATAACATCTAAGAGCTGCGTTAGATCTGCTGTGAAGTCTTTCAACAAGACAATTGCTGCTTGAATGATATATTTATGCTCTAATTTTATAAATTCCCATTAATTTTTGTAGAGATTAAAAATAGCTGTTTGTAACTTTTTCTAATCTGACATCTAACCTCCACACAACTTGAAGATTAAGTCAGTAAAAACGCCAATCTTTCATCATTCTGAAGCAGAACTGCTCGTCAGAAACTGTCGAGTTTCCAGATAACTGCTTATATTATTTTTTAAATCTTCTCAAAGAAACTTTGTTAATACCATAGTTTTGAACAGGAAAAAAAAGCAAATACCAAAGAAATATAAGTTAAATGATCTATGTTGTAAAACTCAATAAAACAGTAAATTTCAGAAAAGTCAACAATACTTTTAAAGAAACAAACTTATTGATAGTTAATTTTATTGCTATAACTGTTACAACTTACACATTGTTTAGATATATATTTATTTTAATATTTTTATCATTTATTTATAATTTTAGTTGTTTGATACTTTTTACAATACTTTATAAAAATTACAGTTTGTGTAATACCACAAACCACTACTATATGAAATGACTCTGCTTGCGGACCCTAAAGCCCTAAACGCAGACCATATGCCCTCTAAAAAGGTTCGAGTGCTTACGGTTTTGACTTTTATACTATTTTTTTACCCGCCAACTAGTTTCTAATTAGGTACCTAAATGAAACATTTTATCTGGCCTTAATGTTTACTTAAATTAATTTTTTTTAATGTTTGAAATAGTGAAAATTAGGGCTAAATACTTAAATGTTCTTCTGAGATGTCTTCTTAAGACTGCAAACACTGTTCACAGTTTCGAGGGTTTAGGAAACCTTGGGCTTCATACTCTGTTTTCCAAGCTGCGTTCTCGATTATGAAAAGTTATGCTAACGGCTCTTGAGATCTAATATATTTACTGTAATTATTTCTCTTGTAATCCAAATAAAATTTTAGTTCTGAACCAGAGACAGTTCAACTCCGCGAAAGGTTGGCTAATATCTTAACATGTATTTGTAGTAAAAGTGTCCAAAGTACTCAAAAACTATTTGTGTTAACATTAAAATCAGGAATCTAAACCACCACACGATCTTTCCAAAGATTTCAACATTGTTTTCAGATCACTTATATGATTGTTTAGATTACTTTATTAAGTTTCTTCATTGAAATTTTTTTTGGCTTTTCCTTTCTTGCTTTCGTTGAGTTTTGCTGTTTTATCAACTTTAAGAAAATGGAAATGGAAATTGCAACAAAGGTAATGATTACTCAAACTCGGGTTCATACAAATTAAAAAAAATGATTTTTTATGAATGATTTATTTAACAACTTATTTACACGAACACTACAATAATAATAACTCGATAAATAAATAATTTGATATTATACTTAAGTTATCGCCGCTGCCTTCCGATAGTGAATTCTGGCTCAACTCTGAACTTAACTGTTCAGTCATCGCCCTCTTCTCGCTTTATCAGTCTTCTAGTAAATTTTCGTGTTTTTTGAGATCGATGCATAAGGCTACTAAGAATTTAGCTAATGGAACCAAATCATATTTTCACGCGATATATTTCTATATATCACCGCTAGAACCAAGTTTTCGTAAATTTTATAGAATAATTACCTAAATTTGAAAACTTATGTTTTTTTATCAAACACACCATTCACGTCAGCAAAGTATTTATCATTACTAAGACAATGAGAAAAGCAATGTTATTGACAACAGATTGTGTGTGTATTAATTGGTTCTGAATCGGTGTGAAATACCAGAGAACAGAAAATTAAAAGCGATTTTTTAAATATGACTTTTAATCACGATACTTTTAATATACTTTGGGTTTTCTTTGCGTTAAGTATGTACATACCTTAAACAGTTGGTATTTGCATCAAAAACGAGAGTACCATAACAAAAGATAAATAACACAGTAATAAGAAAATGAATTTCGGAAAAATCTCCAATAAAACATTTTTAATTCACGTTTTAAAGCTTCACATGTATAAAAATTAAAATGTATTCTATTGAAGTAAAAAATAACAATTGGGCAAATAATATACCAAGAACAACACAAAGCATAAATAGCGAGTTTTATACCTAAATACCAATGTTCCATTTTAGATAAGAAGCGTTAATACATTGATGTCAGTTTCACTGTATGACCGGTTAAAAATTTGCAACCTTGTCTAGAAGATATCGGCATGTTCGAGACTGTTCTCATAATAATATCTATTAATATTGGAACAAATTTTCACGATACATGGGGTTAACAGGTAAAATTGCCTTTGAGAAATGTAATTTTGTTACAATATTAAATTGAACAAGAACAATACTAATACTAGAGCTGTTCTATTTCTGTTTATGTTGGTAGAAATATAACTGGTTAGCAGAACACAAATTTCAATTACAAGAGTTTAATGAAAATGCTGTCTTTATGATTAATTCTTGCAATATTACAGGTTAGCTAATTTTTTGTGGTACTAAAAATGCAAATAAGGCAAAAATGAATCACTAGAGCATAAAAAACATCTCTTTTGTTTAAAAAACTGAATTTTAGCTGGGACAAAGTTAGCGGAACAGTAGATTTGAGCAAAGAAATCGTTTGAGACTTTTCGGAAGAAATCTTTCTACATGATTAGTTAGTAGCCGATTGAGACCATAACTTTATGTCCCATCTCGACTGATTTCAGTTTCAGCATTATTCGAGTTTGGACGAAAGCCGAATTGAAACTCCTCCGAATTGAAAAGGAAAATCGATGAATAACTGCGATAAGCTTCTAAAACGTTTCTAATGAATCAAATACTTTGTTGGCTTAGTATCGCTTTTATACTACAATTTAATCGAGCACATTTAGGTTGTGTGCTGAATGCAATTTCAACCTATTCGTTATTTTAGAAGAAATTTCATCAATTTGATAAAAGCTATAAATAAAAACATCGCTTGTATTTTTATACATTCACGGTTTTTCTTTTTTAACAAAATTACAAATACCATTAAAGCTTCCTGCTAAAACGCCAAACTAACTCGGTAATAAACTTCATTAAATAAATCCGAAATTTCCTAATTGAATTTGGTGATAATCATAAATTCGGCGTAGATATACATTCAAAGCCGAAAGATTCTCGCAAGGATAATTAATAATTAAAGAATAGCGCTCTATACGAGTTGCTAACAAAATTACCGCCACTTTACTGTCGGCTGGAAGCTAGCTACCACAAATGGATTACTTAGAATGTAACACAGTTTCGAGACTGCAAAACATGAATGACAACTTTAAACGAATAAAATGTAGAACTGTAATCCTTGCCTTTCTGAGAGTTTTCACGGAAATGAGGGCCCACAAAGTAAATTAATAGTGGACGTTCAAGAGGTCAACTAAATAGCGGTGGTGAACAATGAGAAAACAGATGAGGGCAGTCCGGTAGTAGAGAAGCATGTGTAAATATACACTCTTCCTTCTTGAACGCAAAATTGCTTTTGATGTGACTTAATTAAAACACAGTCTAGAAATTTAGGCGCTTTTAATTATTCAACAGTGTACAGATCGATTTGTATGAAATCTATATAACTGTCAATGTCATGTTTATTTTATTGATGGAAATTATTCACCAAAAAGCTGTTACAAGTACGAAATGAAAATGGTGAGTAAAGAATATATGAGGGAAATCTTCAGTATCACAAAATCGAGAAACTTGAATCTGTAGAACAGATTTACGAGATTTAAAACCAAAAAATAACTACACAGTAAAAACAATATTGATACTTTCATTCCATTGCAAAAAAATTCCAGCAATATTTTATAATAAATAAAAAAAATTGCGAGCACCAACATCGCTGTGAAAAATTTTATGAGCAAATTCAATTTTGTTTTGGAGGGAATCTTCCACGTAACTCTCGGCCACCGTTGATGAACGCCACCCACCATGTCTTTTTAGTCCCAACACATCAACTCCGTTATTCGCCAAAAGTGTAGCCGATGTGCGTCGAAACGAGTGTCCAGTAAAACCTTCAGGGGCTTGCAACTTTAAATACTTTGCAATTTTTGACGGCCAGCCTCCAATTGTGCCTTTTCCTGTGACTTGCCTAGTGCATTTGCCATTTCGATAGTTCGGAAATAAATGATCTGACGTTGGGTTGCTTGGTCGAATTTTTATGTATTTACGAAGTATTTCCAAATAATCAACTGCTTCATTTTCTTTATTAATAACTGCAAACGTTCGCTGAATATTCGTTTTTGTATTTGGAATATTTACTATAAACATTTCTTCATGTTCTTCTATATCACTCATTTTAATATTGTACAATTCCTCTCGTCTACAAGCGCCCGATACTCCCAATATCATTGCTACCTGCAAATATATTGTTTCCTTAGAACTCAGATGTACCACCTCATCATCTACAACATACCTTTTGAATTAAAAATTGTTCGTTTGGTGCTTCATTCAAGAATTTTTCCATGTCTTCTTTGGTAAAAATTTTAGCCTTCTTAGGCCGATATCCAAATTTTTTCTCTTAAGATAAGCAATTAATGTAGCAAACTTAGAAATATCGATAGCATCATGGAGAAAAATTGTACTCTTCAGCATAGAATACTCCGCCCATAAACTGCCTGGGGCCTTCAAGTGTCCACTTCTCACCACAAAATACGCTAACAAGCTCTTTTCATTTACAGAAATCTTCTTTGCTTCACGCCATTCCTTAAACAACTTGTATGTCTGTTCATATCGGGCTTTAGATTTTTCTGGAATTATTGCTGAACATCCTTGTTGCCAAGCGTCTTCTAAATCATCCGGTAGATCATCACTATCGCTCATATTTGCTTCGAAAACGGAACCACAAAACAGAACTATGTAGGAATGATTGTATCAAAAATATTATTTTTGACGTTTCTCTAAACTAATGAAAAAATTTAATTTTTGTCACATGTGCACTTTTCAACCAATCAACACATTATTATAGTGGGAATTTTCTATCTAGCTTATTCCCGCTGGAATAATTTGCCTTACCTTCATTTGTTTGTTTATTGTGGCAACGTTTTTTTTTTGGTTATTTGTTATCTGTCATTAATTTAAGTGATAAAATGAATCAAAATAGATTCAGTCGGTCGTCATTAGAGGAAATTAACAATAAAATAGCAGAAAGTGCTTCCAAGAAGATGAAGAATACCATAACGATTTGTGATGTGCCCGCGTAGTGTGTCTGAGCCCTGAACAATGCAGGGGGGTGCACAGTGCAATGCCCCATCGCTTCTGTATGCTGCACACAGCTTAGATAGATTTTTTTACACATTTAACACTTGGTAACAGGTATATTTATCGTATTAATCATTAATCACAGCAACTTCTTATATATTTTCTTTTTAAACGACAAACATAACCTTACTTTTTCCACTATAATCATAACCTCAGTTTTTGATATGTTTCATGTCTGCATTTAAATGTTTGAGTATGTCTCATAAGAAAAACCTTATTGTTATCGTTAAAAAATAATCCATCGAATACCACACGAGAGTTCGATAAATTCGAAAATAATTCTCTAGAATTTCTCAAACGTGTTGCCATTGGTCAATTACTTTCAATTTATTCTCACTCTCTTGTGGTACTAATTACGACAATTTTACTTGTTTGGAACAAAACCATAGCAACCATGGGACAGCCACCCAAAGTTTTCAGTTTCAATCTTCCCGATTATCACAAATGTATTGATATAAATTATTACTATTATTATTCTAGAAACTCCAATCGCGCAAAAAACGTTATAAGCATGTCGAACGTTAAGGATTACCGTTCTCCATACTTAATATACTATTTATATTTATATTATACTATTTATATATATATATATATATATATATATATATATATATATATATTTACATCCCTCGCACAATGCTGCGTCCTTTCATAAAACACACGTTACTGCGTCCACCAGAAGGAGCCATATATATCGCAGTTTAAAAATAGATCCTGGTGAATATTTTAATTGCGATCTCAGATATCGGTTCCGTTTTAAAATAGACCTTATAGATCAAAAGTTTTCATTATTGGTATAATACTGCGTCCTTTCATCATCAGCATGACATTGCGTCCGTGTATATAGACTTTCATAGTGAGCACTATACTGCGTCCTCGTGTATATTTACTTTCATTTTATAACACATGTTGCGTCCGCAACGTTGCCATATTTCTAGTAAATTTTATAGTTGTCACAATAATGAAAACTAAAAAAACAAATGCATTTTTGTTAGTTGAGTCAATTTTGCGTTTATCTTAAAACTTTTTCCGACTTAGACAGATTTACTTAAAGCATTTTAACGTTCCATAAGTTCTAGAGGTTAAAAGTAACATAAAATATCCGACTGCTATATTTTTGTGCAATTTGTTATTAACAAAATTACCATACAAGTATTTATTTCTAAAATTGAAATATTAAAAAATATAAGACGTAATTGTTTCAAAATAAGTATTACAAAGTTTTAGAAGATGCTAATCATATTTTTAAGTCAAAATTAGTAAATTAATGATATTTTAAAAATCGCACGTAATTGTATACTTATTTGTTGATTGTTCTAGCAATTTATTTGATCTATAAAACTGAAGGAAAATAATTTCGGGCAAAAATCTTCTGTCCTGTTTTTTACATTAATTTATCAAAAATATCTAACAAAATCAATCTGCAAAATTTATTATTAAAAAAATGTTAGACTTTGATTTAAACCCATTTTTATATTATGTATTAACTATTTTAGTTTAATTTATGACTTGATAAGTTGGAGTAGTAATATATCCAATAGGAACATCCTAAGAATTAAAATAGATTTATGATCTGACAATTAGTTACCAGCTAACTTAGCTTTTCAATTTTCATAATAGACGTGTTCTATTTTGATGACGAATGACATAAGTTTCAAGAAACACCTTTTCTTTTCTTGATGGAGTTCTTTTTTAATAAAATTTACGACATTTTTATAAATTATGATAAAGTTAGTGCTTCAATATTAAATATTAATTAAAAACAAGCGACACAAAAATTCAATTAACCACTTTGTGCATTACATCTATAAAAATACACATGTACACAAAAATCGTTAACGTTAACTTATATTATATAATGGGAAAAAGTAAAAATAAAACCTTACAAAAAATCGTTAACGTTAACTTATATTATATAATGGGAAAAAGTAAAAATAAAACCTTACAAAAATCGTTAACGTTAATTCATAATCAAGTAAGCCAAAGCAAAAAAAAACCGTACAAGTAATCAATTTGAAACTTGGAGAAAATCTTCTTTTACATATTTGAAAATATTAACTACAAATATTTTGAGAATTTTTGCTTAATTAGAAATATCTGTTTTTGAGGTGCGGTTAAAACTTGAGTCACCCGGTATATGTATAGCCGGAGTATTTTTAGCAAGAACTTTCTAAATCATCAAATTAATTAAAAAATTTGTTAAAATATTTTTAATAAAAATTTTCTTGATGTAAACAGAACTCTGCAATTTGTTTTTATAGAAACTACTTTTTTTATGTAGCAATCAAGTCAATAATAATTATTGCGCTTTGTGCAAAATGGGTAAAATTTCTAAAATTATTATTACAACTAAAGTCAATTTTGTAGTTACTTTGGATCGTATACAATACAAATGTGTAAAATATTACGTTTTTAGAATATGGAACAACCAAAAATGCACATAATAATTTTGAATTATTACTTTTTTCTTCAAATTTTTAAAATACATTTTGTTTATAGTGATGTTTGATTAAAACTATTAATTAACTATATTAAAGAGCATTTAGAAAACTTTTTTTTAATAATGCTAGTTATTTATGTTAGTGCTGGTTGTCAGAAATGTTATAATTGTTACATTATGTAAAGAACAAACAAAAACTAAACAACAAAAGCAAAGAACAAAATGAAACTGAAAATTAAGTACAACAAAAAAATTATTTGTAATGAAAATGACTCAAAATCTTGTAAACACACACTCAAAAAAAATTAAGAAAATTTATTTTTTTGTAATATGTATTATCTATAGTTACAGTGTATCAAGTTTTGATATCCATTTTCCTCTACAATTTTTTTTATCAAAAATCTCATAACATCTGTTAACATCTCTCATAAAATCTATTAACAGCTTATTTAAGTAAACTTATTTAAGTGAAGATACTGCTTTATCTTCACGCGAATTACAAAAAAAAACAGAAAATCAGGAATAAAGTCATCTATTTTTTTAACCGCATTTAAAATAAAATTACAACTTACAAATCTCAAATTATGCTTTGCTTTTTAAGAGATTAGATCCTTTCAAAAGTTGCCTGCGATCTGTATCAATTTTTGAAAGTACTATGCATTTTGTTTTTAATAGTATATAAAATAATTCCAATTTTCATCAATTTGTCTTTTATCTTTAAATAGCGACATATTACAATTTACAATTGTGTAAGTTATAACTTTGAATTGAAGTTAAACTATCATTTTAAATATTGTACAATAATTTAATTATTTCGTATTTTAAATATTTTTAGTAGGAATAATTTCAATATTAAATAATTCGTGTATCTATTTATTTGTACACCTTTAGACTTAACTCTACTTATAAGCAAAGCAAATTTAATCGTTTTTGGAGAAATACACATAAACTCAATATTCGACTGCTTAGAGGTAATTTTTTTTTATTTTTTAAGTAATAAGATGATTCTAACAGCAATAATTTAGAACAGTTTAGAATTATTATATTGCGCATGAACAGTAGCATTTTTGCGTTTCAAAGCTTTATTACGCATGCTCCGTTTTGTTTTTAACTAAAGTGTTGTTGAAACAAGCCTATTGTAATATTTTTGTAAAGAAAAGCAGTACTTTAGTCAAATATTATTTATAATAAACATTTTTAGTTGGTTTTTACAAAAATTAAATTTAGATGCGGTCAAAAACTGACCATTGTTAAAATGTTAACCTGCTCAAAGATTTAATTTTTTTTAAAGTACACTACAAAAAAATTTGTACACTACGATCAAAAAGTGTTTTATTTTTGTCTTGTTTGTTTTCAGACTTTGCCTCCGCTTCAGTGATTAAAATCACACTGAACTGAAAAATTTACTTTTTGCCTTTGATACACAAATGACAATTTTTAGTACACACTTCTCAAAATAACTACTTTGAGAAATAAAAATGTTTAGCAAAGTATCGTTTCACAGCTTCATTAGTATTTAAAATGTCTATAGCAACTTTCCACTAAATTATTTTTAATTTTTAAAAAATTTGCACAAATTGTTATTTTAGCAAAAAATATCCCATTAAGAGAAGTAAGTTTTAATAAAAAAAAATAAATTGGTAAAGATAATTTTGGAAGTAAAAGACCAAGAAAGTTGTCTCTTAAAATTAAAAAAAAGTAAAATAATTTTATTGTCTGGTAATTTGCAAGCCATACCTTAAAAATTAAGGGTCCAGTGTTCTAAACTTACTTGTGCTGTTAAAAAAAGCAATAATAATATGAATGTGTATTAGGTTTAACTTCACTTATTTTGCATAATTTTCGACAACTTAATTGTGGCATTAAGGAAATTAGTTTACAAGAAAACAAACATATCCAGAGTTAATAATATTGATTTTTTTTCTAATTTTTAATTTGTTGATTTATTGATTAAATGTAATTTGGAAAACTTGTACTAAAAATTTTTCTATAAAACGCTATCTTTTTGTTAGAAAACAGCAAAACTGACCATACGTGGGTTACAATACAAGCAGTAGGCATTTCTATAATTAAAGACGTTTGTTGTCATCTAAATAATACTGTCGAACTTATGTTTCAAAAAATAGTGCACATAAAAGTTACTGTTCCTTTGTTTTTTATTTAATACACTAACTTTTATAATAACACTCTGATAAATCTTAATTACAGTGCCTTCAAAATTCTAACTTCTAAAAAAAAATCTGTTTTTTGCACATTTGCAGAAAATTATAATTATTATAATTATAAGCAAAAAATTATAATCATTATAATTATAACCAAAAAATTTTAATTATATTATATATCGTTAACACTCTTAACACTTTTAAAAAATATTCCAATTAATGTTTCAGTCAATAAAAGTCAATTCTTTGATCTCATAATTCCATAAATATTTCCAACTCCGAAAGACAAACCAGTCAGTCAATTCTTTTTGCGAATCTTTAGTGCACACGCGCACTGCACACGAACAGTGTTGCCACGTGAACAGGACGCGGTAAGGTGTATATGGTGAAAACAAATATACAGAACAGACGCAACATCATCTGAATAATGAAAGAAATATATTCATCTGGTGTATATTTAAAAAATTCGCAGCGCCATCTAGGTTAAATTGAGAGAACTAAATTATTTAGTTCTTTTTCATCATATGCACCTTATGGCGTCCCTCTGAAACTTTGGTTTTATCTTTTTCTCGTTATTTAGAATCGATTAGTGTGGAAACGATTTACTGCGTCCGTATACGGAAGGTTGTGGACGCAGCATTGTATGTAATTTTGCAATGTACGGACGCAGTAACATGCTAAGGATAAATATATATATATATATATATATATATATATATATCCTGCTATCATTAGCACGGCCATACATTGCCCGATCCCTATCATTAGGAGGTCCTTGTGCATAGAGCGCCCGTATATGGACGCTCTGCTGCAACCCCATGTAAAAAATTTTTTGGAGCCTTCCTACACCATAAGGAAGCGAATGGCAAAAATCGATTTGGACGCTTTAATGATTTCTGGATGAAAAATTCGTATAATTTTTAGTTCTGGCGTATATAGGGTGGTGGCGCTGGCGTAATATACGTATATTCAACCTCGGTGTATTAGAGCGTCCGTCAGTTCGGCAACACTGTAACGATACGAATGAAATTAAATAAACGGTTCCTGACTTGAGTTGGACGCGCTAATGCTTCAACTCTAAATCTGTTAAAATACAGTACGTAAGCGATAAAATTGTGAAATATTTAAAAAAACTTTAAAAGTATTTATTTAAAAAAAATTGCTCGAACAGGTCAATTTTATTTTTAAATTACGCATTTCAATAATAATTTGTTAATTAATTTTAATATCTTTTTTGTTGAGTGTAGCCTAAAAATGAGATACCGACATCAACTTTGTTTTTTTAAAGAGCGCTCTATACTTTTTACTACATTTTTAGATTTTATGACAAATTTTGGACCTATACCTATCTTTAACTGTTTTCGAAATATTGACAGTTGAAGAAATGACAAAAAAAAATTATTACATTTTTTCTTGAGTTAATTGTTCAAATTACTCCCCCAATAATATTTGACAGTAAGATGTCTATAAAATCTTTACTAAAATTTTTGTGAAATTCTTAAGTTATTAAAAGTTGAAATAAAATAAAAATTAAAATACTTAAATTTATTATTATTAAACTCATTGTTAAAATCTAGCACCCTATGACTTTTTGACTGTTTAAAAAATACTGACAGTTAAAAATTTGTTGGATAAGATAATCAACACTTTAATTTTTTAAAATAAAGCTATAATTATAAAATATTTGTTTTTTTTTTAAATGAACTGGTATTGTCAGTTAACAGATAATACCCGAGCAATTTTTTTTTAAATAAATAGTTTTAAAGTTATTTTAGATGTTCCATACTTTTGCTGCTTACTGTATATCAAAAAATTTTTGTATCTTTTTGCTTACAAATAATAATTTAAAACAACATGAACGTTACTAAGAAAACTAATCTTACTTAAACTTTGATCAAAAAATTCAAGTTTTATTTTCCTATCAAAAACTATTAATTCTAATTGCTATTTATTATTAATTATACAAAAATAGTTATTTCTATGACAAGGCCAGAAACTGTCGTTTTGCGAGTATGAGAACGGATTGTGGTCTAAGGCGAAGCCAAGTCTCACAAGTGCGAATAGTCGTGAAGAAGTTTCTGACCGTGTGATAAACAACGTTTTTAAGGCCGAAAAGTTGCCTAAAATAAAAAAAAAACTATTTTTATTTTTATGATAACTATTTTAAATTTAAAATATAATTGACAATAAACAATTATATATTCTGTCAAATCGTGCTTTTGTGCTAAAATAAGTAGAACTTCTTTCAATAAATCAAAAAATGAAAGACGATAATAACCCAGAACATCTAAAAAACGCAGCCAGAAAAGCAGTTGAACATTTGCTGTCTGAAAAATCATATAACAGGTATTGGAATAAATACAATTTAAAAACAGAAAATCCTTAGATTTTACTTTCAATGTCTAGACAGTGCAAAATAGTGACAAATGCAAACAATCATCTTTCGGGCGATTTATACGACTAGAAATTTAATATTTCTGAACGGAGGCCTAAAAAAATATTTTAAATTATTAGTCAAAATTTTACTAATACCATTTTTTTTGCTTTAAGTAATTTTGTTTTGTTTTTTATTGCTACTAATTATTTATTTAATAAAAATGTAGTAAAATTTAATTTTAAAATTAGAAAAATTAAAAAAAATTATTAAACTTTTTTAAATTATTAAAGTTAAGGTATTCATACATAAATTATAGGTAAAAAGTTGCAATAAATGGTTTCTTTAATTTGTTATAACAAAAAATTTTATTATAATTTTTGAGGTTGTGAAGACTGATTTTGCCCCCCTTAAATTAAATTTTTTTTTATTTTCAACATAAAGTAACTTCTCTCTAATAATTATAAATATTGACTTTTAATAACTTTTCGGCTATATAATTTTATAAAGTTGTTGTTCGATAGGCAATTTACAGCGCTTAGACTCATTTCATAATTTTTAATTTTTTAAATTACAGTAAATTTTATGAAGTATACGAAGAAATAACATGTTCAACACGTTGAAAAAGTGAGTTTTCTAGGTTTGTGTAAATTCCATTACAATGAAACATTAACACTCACTGGAAAACAACCAGATTTTTTAACTTGTCAAACAATCTACTATTTACTTAATAATTTTGAGTTTATATCTAATAATATCTTTTTTTGTTTTTTAAGTTCTATTTTCCTAAATTGTTTACAATATTGTACACTATTTTTGCATAGCTTAAAGCGGTTTTTTTATGTTTATTTCAAACTCTTTCCATAACTTTGCTTTACCGTTTTTACTATAATTTTTATGTTCTCTTCTTGTTCTTTATACAGTTGGTAGTCATCTAGGTTTTTGTTGTTCTCTAAGTACTTTTTCGATAACAGTTTTTTCTTAATTACCTCTTGTTTAATTTCATTGTTCTACCAGTGTTTTAGTTTTTTGGTATTTGTTGTTTTGTTTATTCTACATGTTTCTAGAACTAATTTATCAAAAATATTTTAGAGCATTTTTTTCTTTGTATTTTTTTTGTATTTTTTATATTTTGTATTGTTTATATTAAATTATGTTATATTTTCGTTTAGTCTCTATTCTATTAGTATAGCATTTTTTCTTATCTTTTTTTTAGTTCTGATCTTAGTAACTTTCCTAATATTTTATTTAGGTTTTTGGTTCCTGTTGTCTACTGTCAATGCTGTTGTATTATTTTTGTCATTAACTTTTTCCATATTTTCCATTTCTACTATTTTTTTTATTATACTCTTTTATTGTCAATTCGTCAACTTGATTATCTTTCCTCACTTTCCGTTTTTTTGTTTTATAAATAAGTTTTTTTTCAATTACGACTAGTTGTTGTTTGTCATTGTCCCAATTCTCGAATTCAGTATTTTATAGTTTATTGTTAGTTTCTTTCTTTTTTTTATCTTCCTCTTTCTTTTATTTTAATTTCTCTAATAAAAGTTTTCATTTCTTTTTTTTTTTCTGTGAAAAGTTCTTAATTCTGCTAGATTTCTAATTATTCTTGTGAGTTTTAGCATATTTATCTGCTCTTCCCAATTTTTTCTATGTATCAGATATACATTACCTCCTTTTTGTTTTGAATTTTTTAAATTTTGTTTAAATTTTTCGAAATTTTGTCTATATTTTTCAAGATACTTTTATTAATATTTTCTAAATATTATTTTAGTATATTAATAAAATTTTACAAAAATCTTTTATTGTAATATTATTACTACATACAAAAATAATATAATAAATAGTTATTTGTTTAATTAGGCAATAAAACATGTATTTTAATACCGTCATTGGCAGTCTGGTAAGGCAATGAGCTTTATTGGCCATATATAATTTTTTTGAATATTATCAGTTCATTTTTTTTAAGAACAACTTGATGTTTGACAATTAGCCTCAAAATTTTGTGACAACTATAAAACGGCGGCTTTAAAGTATTTGCTTTACTGCTTAGTCTATAAAGATGCTGACGTATTGCTTAGTCATTTAATGTGATAATTTAGTGCCCTTAAATGGTTATTAAAACGTGGTGTTTACTAAGTTTTACAAAAAAAAGGAGAACAAAAAAAGGTTCTAAAAATGCAAATTTCATTATAATAAAACATTAACACTCACTGGAAAAAAAAAATCAGTTTTTTTAACTTGTCAAACAATCTACTATTTACTAAGATGTAACTTCCTTCATTTTTCTTTTTTAAACAATTTGCTTTCTATTGAAATTTTATTTAAATGACAAATTCTGAAAATCATTCTTGATTTTTTGTTAAATTTTGTTATATTATGCCTATAATCTGCTTAAATATAATGTTTAGAGCATAAACGCGACGTTTTCAAATTAAAAAATTATTCTTTTTGCACAAATTTTTCTAAATTTTTATAAAATGTTTATTGGTTGAAAAACAAATAAACAGCACACATTTGTCAAAATTTTTGACTTATTGTCAGAATTTTAGTTAAACATTCACTTAATAAAATCAATCTCTAATTAACCCGTTAACACCCAGTGTCATATGAACAGGACAACAATTAAAACAAATTTCAAAAATAAAGTATTATTTAAGTCCGGGTTTTTCTTTGATTTTCTCAAAAAATAACGTTTCTTATATATGTTACATAAAAAATCATGTTAATTTACAGCAGTAACCTTTGTATCTTTTGTTTATATAAAAACTTTATTCTTTATTATTTACAGTAAAAAATTAATTTCAAAAAAGTCTTTACATATGAAGTAATAGAAGATTTATTTAATGATCTAAATTTTTGGATTGACGAAGATGAAAGTAGAATGCAATATTCCCGAGATTAAGAAAAGATCAAAAGACGAAACTTTCAAGCAAAAATAAAGGCGTTTGTGCAATACAGGACCAAATTGGAAAAAGTGTGTACCAATCTATGGCTTTTAGACAATTATTTTTCAACTTTAAAATAACAAAAATGCACAGTTGAAAAAAAAAAGATGTAAGTTTTCTCATATCTTTACAACTCCCTTAAAGATTTTTAACTATTGACATTTTGAAACATATTAAAAAAGATGCTTTACGTTATGCTAATTGTATCAAAAATAAAACAAATTTTGCTCTAGAAATTAATGAATTTAAAATGCTTTAATACTTTTATTTTCTGGTTACCATAAAGCACCATCGGAAACTTGTTACATGTTACTAATTTTAAATTAGTAACCTTTGAACTAATAATTTAAAATTGCTTTTTTTTGAATAACTAATAATAAATAGCAATTGGATTAATAGTTTTTTATGGCAAAATCAAACTTACATTTATATTTTATCGAACTTTGAGTAAGACTAGTTTTCTTAGTAACGTTCATGTTGTTTTAAATTGTTAGTGTTGAAACTTTTTAACGTTTCAGTAATTTTTATTATTTTTTTTCAATGTTCTCATGCCCAAAATGTTAACAGAAAGATAGAGAACTTTTTTGGTGTATAGCCTACTTTTTTTGTCCAAGTAATATCTATTTCAAACAGAAATAATATTTTTATAATTAAATTAATAATTATTATAAAAAGTATTTTAATATGTAAGTATTTAAATCTGCGTACACAGATTGCGGCTTATTGATAGTAAGATTGCATTGGTCGTTAAAAAATTGACTTTCAAACTATCATTGGAACGTCCATATATTTGCATGCGTAAAGCGTCCTTATGTGTATATTCTATTTATAGACACAAAATGAGAATTACAACTGGCAACACCGCATGACGCTCTATGACGGTCTATATACACCAAGGGACGCCGTATGCACCAATATACGGACGCTTCAATGATTGTTCCGTAAAAGGACGCTGCAATGGTGGTAGAACGGATTTGAAAACTTTAGATTTGCTTCATATTTAGGCAACGCCACCTGTAAGGGAATAGACGATGTATACTGGCGAAAAACTTTAAAAAAACAGTTTACTTCTGTGAGTTCTTGACCCGGACGCTCTAATAATGTTTTTCGGACGGACGTGCTAATGATAGCGGGATGTATATATATATATATATATATATATATATATATATATATATATATATAGGTCTAGTGAATCGAATTTCAGATAATGTAAACAATGAAAATTTAAATACTGTTCTTAAAAAAATCGGGTCTCAAAGTTTAGGGGAATTATTAGAGGAAATCATTTCAAAAAACAAATCGACTTAGAATACAACGATAAAAAAATTAAGAAAAATTGCAAAAGAAAAGAATATCAAAAGTTACACTAAAATGAAGAAGGCAGAATTCTTACAAAAAATTAAGGACCAACCGTTCGCTTTCGATGATAGTTATTTTTCAGAGTTTTCAAGAAAATCTAAAATTAAAATAATAGAAGAAAATGATTAAAATAGTAAAACAAAAAACAAATTTCAAAAAAGGAGGTTTAAGTGGTTAATCATCCTGATCTTTGAAATTCTATTTCCACAGGGTTATTAAGAACTTTTGATATTGACAATTTATTAAACAAAATTCAAAGTATCTTAACTTCAAATTAAGATTTAGATATATACGGTTGTACATTTTATGCTGAAGTAGTTAATATGCCTAGAGGTGCTACTAATGCGAAAAGATTGCTAAATAAAGCACAAGACTTACGAACAAAGAAAAGCATAACTCCGATAAAAAACAAAGATAATTTATGTTGTCCAAGAGCTGTTACTGTTGGATTAACTTATACAAATATTATACTTGGTAGAGAATATGATCATAATAATATAAGATACATAAGAATGGCAAGAAATTTACAAACTACTTTAGCTCAAGAACTATATGTAATCAACTTGGGGAATATAATAGAAATTATTTTACTTTAGATAATATTGCGAATATGGAAAGATTATTAAATATTTAAATAAAAATCGTAGCAGCCGAATGTTTTAATTCTATAATATATTCAGGACTTGAAAAAGATGGAAAAATGGAAATCATTTTGATACAATCAATAGTATGACAGGTTTCTACGGTCAGTCTTATTATTGTGAAAACTGTGATAAACCATATCAAAATAAAGACGGATATAAATGCAAGCGAAGGATAAAATATGAGTAATGTGTTTCAAGTCTAATCACAAAGAAGACTCTTTAAAAAGAATATATTGCGAAAAATGTAATACATATTGTTTTAATCAAAAATGTTTAGAAAATCATTCAAAAGTTTGTGAAAATTTTTATAAATGCTTAAAGTGTAATAAAATACTCAAAAGAGGTGATAAAATAGTTGACGAAGGTAAAAAAATAGAAAAAAAAGAAAAAATAGAAATAGAAAGAAATGCAAAACTTGTGTTAAAAAACCGTTGGATGATGAAGAACCTTTTGTGTGTGTTGAGTGTGGTTCTAGAAAGCATACAAATAATTGTACCTATACAGAAAAATATTTATCCTTTGATTATGAAGCGATGCAAGAAACAGGCAAACACATCGCTAATTTAGTTATATCTCACAATTTTAGCGAAAATGTTAATTCTTTTAAGACTAACAAAGATTTGTGTAAATGGTTAATTTTTAGAGATGATCGAGAACACACAGCTATTACACTATATTCTAAAGGATATAATTCTTACTTTATTCAAAAATATTGCGTTGAAAACGGTATTAAACCTTTCTGCGTGTATAATGTATCTAAAATAATGTTAATGGAAATAAAATCAATTAATTTAAGAATTATTGATAATAGTAATTTTGTTCAAGGACATTTAAAAACTTCCGCAAAACATTCGGTCTAAAAGAACTTAAAAAACTTATTTTCCACATTTCTTCAATACAACAGAAAATCAGAACTATATTGGAAAAATACCTGATACAGAATACTATGGTGTTAATTCTATCAAACCAAAAGAAAGGAAAGAGTTTTTAGAATAGCATAAACAAAAAGAAAAGAAAATTATTTGTTTGATTTTAAAAAGAACTTTATGATTATTGTAATTCTGATGTTGATATATTAAGAAAAGAATGTCTTGAATTAAGAAATCAATTTCTAGAAAATGTGAATATTGTTCCTTTTAGATATATTACTATTGCAGGTGTTTGTTTGGCTACATAAAGATCAAAATATATTAAGAAAAATACAATAGCTGTTGTTGATAGTCCGAAAAAAGATCAATATTTTCAACAATCAATTTCATGGTTAAATAGTTTTCATAATCCAAATATAAAACACGCATTAAACAATGGTGAAGTGAAAATATGTGGATCAAAAGTTGACGGATTTGATAAAAAATCCAATAATGTTTACCAATATTACGGGTGTTTTTGGCATGGTTGTACTAAATGTTATAGTTCAGATTTTATTAATAATAAGAATAAAACAACTATGAAAGATCTTTATGAGAAAACAATAAAAAGAAGCAAGAAATTAAAAAAAAGCTAGTTATAACTTAATAGAAATGTGGGAATGTGAATGAACGAAGTCAAAAAAATATAAGAAAGAAATAAAACAAATTGAAGAAGAAATTAAGGAATTGGAAGAACTTAATCCTAGAAACGCATTCTTTGGATGAAGAACGAATGCAACAAAATTGCGCGTTAAGGGGAAGAAAATGAAATATATAGATATTTGCAGTTTATATCCAACAATACAACGTTACGATGATTATCCAGTTGGACATCTTACTAAGTTATTCAAACCTCGTGCGTATAATTCAGATTGGTATGGTTTAATAAAATGTGCAATTTTACCACCGTTTTACCTGTTAAAAATATAACCAAATGTGGAAATGAATAACTAACATTTTCATTATGTCAATTGTGCGCAAAATTAAATAATCAAAAAGATAAATGTTCTTATACGGAATTTCAAAGAATCATCAGAGGAACCTGGTGTACGAACGATGTAAAACAAGCATTTGAAAAGGGATACAAAATAATAACTATTGATGAGGTTTGGTATTTTTACGAAAAATCATCAAATTTATTTAAAGAATATGTGAAAGCGTTTATAAAAATTAAATTATAAACAAGCCCTTGGCAGGATGATTTTGAATCAGAAGAAAAATATAGAAAAACTGTAAAAGAAAATCTAGCTATTAATTTGGGTAAAATAGAAAATAATCCTTGAAAGAGGGCTGTTGCGAAAATATGCTTAAATTCCTTATGGGGTAAATTTGGGCTAAGACAAAATATGGGTGCAACAGAATATGTTACAGATGTTAAAATGTTTTATGAAATTTTATTAGAGGAGAAACTTGATAATATACATATAAATGAAAATATGTTACAAATTGATTATAAGTTAAAAGATTGCTATGTAGAAAATGATTTTAATACCAATATATTTATAGATGCTTTTACAACTGCAAACGCAAGACTAAGATTATGCAAAATGTTAGATAAGTTAGGAAAAAGCATAGCATATTATGATACAGATAGTATTGTATATATAGATGATGGAAAAAACACTGTTAAAACAGACTGTCTATTGGGAGATTGGACAGACGAATTAGGTAAAGACGTATGGATAATAGACTGGATATCAACAGACCCAAAAAGTTATTGTTATAAGACCAATACAGGTAAAGTTGTTTGTAGAATAAAAGAATTTACGTTAAACTATGAAACGTCCGAAAAGATTAATTTCGATACTATAAATAATATTTTAGAATACAAAGACAAAAAAATCAGTACACAATATAATCGAATTACCAGAGATACCAAAACTAAAGAACTTTTAAATAAATTATAAACAAAAAAATTTGGTTTTGTTTATGACAAGAGAATTATTCTAGAAAACTTTGATACAATACCATTTATATATTAATTAGATAAAAATTTGTTGAAAATTATTATTTTTGCTCTTTTCGATCTAGAAACTTTTTTAAAAACAAAGCGATTTCATACAAGTATTTAATTTTGTACTTTCAATATTTATTGTCTCAATCTAGGTATTTTGGATCAACTGAAAGTTTTATTAAATAAACTGGCTTTTCATAGTTTTCAAACTAATTAAAATTATTATAAGAAAAAAATATTTAATTCACTAAGATTAACAAGCTCTTCAAGATAACATTCAAAACAATACTCTTTAAAATAGTTAATTTAAGCACTGACGTTTTTGATTTCTATCATTAGGTTGATAATAAAAAATCAGTACATTACTACATTTAATGAAGTTTCCAGGAATGTTGTGACAAATTTATTATAAAGAGAAGAGATTAGATTTTATCTTATCTTATGGCTTATGTGCTGTGTGCAAAATTGTTATTTAAAAGGTGATTTTTATTGTTAAATTTTATTAAACGGAATTTGTTCTTTTAAAACACCAGTTAAAAACAATTATTATTATTATTATTATTATTATTATTATTATACAAATTTGCCTTGTTAAAGCCAAGGTAATTTATTAAATATTTTTATTAAACTTTAATAAACAAAATGTATTGTTTTAGAACAATTAATATCAACTGGAATTTTAAGTGGCCCGACAAGGCAGAGGTAAGTTATTAAATAATTTTATAAATTTTATTAAACAAAATTTATTGTTTTAGTTAAGAAAGCATTAATCCAGAATTTATGTAAATATTAAAATATTTTATTGTTGCTCTAATATCATTAGGTTGTTCGTGTTATCTAGCAACTTTGTCTCAGCCTCTGGCAATAATATCAGTCGGACTTGCATCTTATTGTGTATATCGTATGTATAAGAGTTAACATGCGTTCTGTTGTTGCAACAAATTACTTTATTCCTAAAATTGGTTTAATATGTGGTGCTTGCATCTCAGCCATACCTTCTGCAGTAGCAACTACTGCTGTAATTGCTACTGTAAGTGGTGCGTGTATATATTGTATACGCAAAATGCGTTCTAAATCTAAAACTGCTTCTGCTTCTGTTTCTAAGAAACACTAACAAACTTAATTCAACTAATTATGTACTAAAAATTTTTTGAAAAATATAAATTAATAAATCGATAAACTATTGTTATTCATGTTTTCTTTAAGTAACCATAGTTCGTTTGTTGGCTCGTTGCACTCGTGGTCCAATAAGATTCACGTCGCCGTGCGTGTGCTTAAAAGACTCTCTTTTTGCAACTTACTGCATTAATAGCTATTTATTTGGGGACATCCGAACTGCGGTTTGAATTTAACCAGGTAAATGAGTCATTACCAAAAAATATTTTAGGCACCGAACTGCGGTGCGCTCTGAAACCCTGGGGGGTTCTAAAATGCTAATCTTATTATAGGTGATATTAGCTAGTAGTGTATAACAGAATTTTATTTCTTCTTTACTTGTGGCATGTGAACAACAATTTTGTCAATAAACTGACAAAAATAAATGAATCTACCTAAAATCTCAAATTTAAGCAAGAAGTTTAGTTTCTAGTTTAAATCTTAATCATGTTTTTTTAGATTTGTGATAAGCAAAAAAACACCAAAATTTCCAAAATTACTTATTTGAATCCTTTCCGGCTAATTTCTACAGTTTGGTTCTCACAATATCTTTAGATCTTCCGACTTAAAGTTTAGTTTTACTTGTAAAAAAAGCTCTTTTCTAAGTAAAACATAAATAATGAGTATGCCGATAAGCTTTTAACACTAGATAACATCTATTATTACTGTAAAAAAGCTTTTTACAAAATTTTTATAGTATGTACCAGGTGATTCAAGTTGGTGTACTTTGATACAATGTATTAAAATGTCTAATTACAACGATTTCTAACAATTAAAAAAAAATCGCAGACTTATTGTGCTACACATTTGTGGTTAATTGATTCCAAAAACAGACAAAAAAATGTTTTGAATAATTTGTTTTAGGTTTTATTGATATTCTGGTTGTATTACTTTATAACGACGTGGCTCCCCACTGTAAATGAAACCGCAGTTAGAACAGGGATTAGGTTTGGACAGGTAGGCAGATACACTTCAACCGCAGTTCGGTCGCTACCTGAAAATGCACCGCAGTTCGGACGCACCGATTTATTTACTCGAACGGTTTTCGAAATTATTTCATTTGTCTTCAAAATTTAAACTTAATTTTTTTCGAAATTTTTAGAACTCTATTAGGCGAATTTTATTATCCCGTGCTTTTCTACCCTATGTTCAAAAAGTTTCAGATCATATCGGAAAAATACTTAGAAGCACAATATAACAACCATTTTTAAACTGTCTTTAAAAATTGATTACATTCTTCCAAATCTAAAAGATAAATTTCCAAAAGTTTCCTCTAAAACAGTGATGGGCGCGTAGACTACGTCGGAGTAGACAATTTAGTTGTCTACGTGTAAAGTATGTAAAGTAAACTTTGAAAAAGTTTTACCTTAGACTATGTAGACAATGTAAACAATAAGAATATTAAATAAATTTTTATTATTTTTAGAAAATTTATTATAAGAAAAACTTTTAATGAAAAATTCAATTGTTATACTATAAAAACAAATTAACAATTGATTCTAAAATATAAAACAAAACATTAACAAGAATTTAAAAAATCTCAAACGATCAAATGAAGAGTTAGGTCAAAAAAGCATAACCTCAAAATAGTTATTGTATACATTGTCTACACATGAATTACGATGGAAAAATTTTCATATCCAGTAAAATACTGAATAAAAAAAATGAGATTTAAATTTATTTACTCAAAGTATGGATCGTCTAGATTGTCGGTTTTTATAAATAATAAAAGGTGTACTTACCCTACGCTTAACTTATGATTGTAAGAATATGATTGTGAATAACTCTAATAGTCATTCTAGATCAAGTTTCGGTTAACAGTAACACAGAAGTCGTTACAAAATAGTGTCATAAAACACGGGAGAATAGATTAAAACCATTTGTTTCAAGTCACAAATTTATTACAAATTTAGATGGTTCTTATTAAGGGATAAATTATAATACAATTGTAAAATATTTACAAAGTTTGCCTAAACAGATGCACAGTGTTTCCAAACCGCAAAAACGTGATCGAAAATCGAATTTTCAACATTTTTTGTTTAAGTTCCAATTTTACATACTGAAAGTCCATAAGATGAAGCAACTTTTTGACAAATATTAGACCTGATAAATTTGTTTTTACATAGTTACAGGCTCCGAAATATCGCATTTAGAGTGCATATTAATTTCTTTATTACGTTTCTCACTAAAATCAACCTAAAAGGTGTTTTGTAAAGAATCTCTAACATAAAACTTGGTAAGAATCCAAAAAAACGTTAATTTCAAAAGTTTTTGTTTCTATTGTAAGTACATACCTACTTTTATAGTTTAAAAATAAACGCAGTTTAAATTTGACCAATAAAAAATAATAACAAAAAGCAAAACTGTGAAGAATTAAGTCACATAGTTGTAAACAATTGAAAACTTTACACAGCAGTCAATTCTGTCAGTGATTTGTCACACAATGACAGCGGCATCGCACGATACACAAAAACAAGAGAAAAACCATAAATTAAATTTATTTAAGTACGAAACGATTTCAAAAAACAAATTACAATAAATGTTCAAAGTGACGACTACTTGCTTGTATTGTAAACAATTTCGAGCCCGTCGTCGTAGAGTCACGGAGTGAATGAAAAATTTCTAAATTCTCGATTTAAAAAATTAATACCTACAAACCGATCAATAAATGATTTTAATTTTATAGGTCTTTTGTAAGTCCTATCAATTTATTTATTAACCGATTGTACAAAATAATATTTTGTTTATAATTTTTTTTACGGTTGACTACCGATTGTTAGCTTTTTCTTGGAATTTCTATAAGAGCAATTCAAGCAATCTTGTGCGTCAAGCCGTCAAGCGCTTGAACGCGCAGGGTAAACTTTCCTTTATGAGAGAAGAGGATGTTAAAGTTATAAAGCAAACTGGTTGTTCATGCTGGTTGCTGGTTCTTTTCGATTTTGTTGTCTTCGTGAAAGCAGTCTAAGAAATTACGGCGCTTGAAAATTTTTTAGACTCTGAAGAAAATTTTTCTCAAGGGGTAAGAAATGTAAAAATAAAATACAAATGTTGTACATTTGTAAAACATTTTTTATTACAGGTCAAAAATTCGTCGATCCTGAAAGGTGATTCTTTTTGTGAGAGTTCGAAAAAAAATGCTAATGCGCCTCACGACCGACGATGTGACTCAAAATTTCAGTTTTACTGGAAAAAGATTAAAGAAACCATTTCGGGATACAATCACTTTTAAGTTGGCTAGAGGTAAGTAATTTTATATTTTATTTGCTCATATTAAATTTTGGCTTCAAAAGTCTTGCACCCAATATCACAAAATTACATCTCTTTATAAAATACTTAAACTTATCTACAGTAATCCATATGTTTAATTTATATTTGCATTATAAAAAATTTATTTATTTTCTCTAATTTTCAGCTTCTCTTCACAAAAGTGGTCGCCCAGCTACAGAAAAAGATGTCAAAAAAGCCGTAGGAGCGTGGTTACGCAAGGCGAAGGAGAGAAAATTTATAAAACTAAAACAAAATGTATTTTTTTTTAATTTATATTTGTATATTTGTGTAAATAGACAATTTAATTGAAACAAATTGAGTATTTATTATTAAGATTCTTTTTTAATCGTACAGAAACGGTTCTTTTTTATACCAACAGGACGTTTTTAAAACATCCATAGGTTGTCCAATAACGGTCCCTAACGGTTTTAGGTTCATAAAACGTACATATGTTGTCCATAAAACGTCCGTTCTTTATCTCGGCTGGACGTTTTAAAAACGTCCATAAGTATGGTCCTTTAATGGTCCATAAACCGTCCGATTTACGTCCGCATAGTACGACTTTGTCCCAGTACATCCATAAAACATACATAAGTTGTCCATAAAACGTCCGACGTTGCATAGTGAAAGTGCTTTTTTTATCCCGGCTGGACGTTCTAAAGACGTCCATAAGTTGTCTATTAATGGTCCATAAACCGTCCGTTTTACGTCCGAGAGTATGATTTGGTCCAATTACGTCTATAAACCATACATAAGTTGTCCATAAAACGTCTAGGGACCGTCCGGCACTGGATGGTTCAGAAATGGTCCAAATTAGTGAACTCGAGACGTTCTAAAACCGTCCATCGGACGTCCCATGTACGCCGAATGGACAGTCCTTGGACAATCGTTCGGACCAAAAAAGACGTACAATGGACGTCCACTGGACCTACTTGTGTTACTTGGGTTGGACCACAAGTGCAACGAGCCAACCAACGAACTATGGTTACTTAAAGAAAACATGAATAACAATAGTTTATCGATTTATTAATTTATATTTTTCAAAAAATTTTTAGTACATAATTAGTTGAATTAAGTTTGTTAGTGTTTCTTAGAAACAGAAGCAGAAGCAGTTTTAGATTTAGAACGCATTTTGCGTATACAATATATACACGCACCACTTACAGTAGCAATTACAGCAGTAGTTGCTACTGCAGAAGGTATGGCTGAGATGCAAGCACCACATATTAAACCAATTTTAGGAATAAAGTAATTTGTTGCAACAACAGAACGCATGTTAACTCTTATACATACGATATACACAATAAGATGCAAGTCCGACTGATATTATTGCCAGAGGCTGAGACAAAGTTGCTAGATAACGCGAACAACCTAATGATATTAGAGCAACAATAAAATATTTTAATATTTACATAAATTCTGGATTAATGCTTTCTTAACTAAAACAATAAATTTTGTTTAATAAAATTTATAAAATTATTTAATAACTTACCTCTGCCTTGTCGGGCCACTTAAAATTCCAGTTGGTATTAATTGTTCTAAAACAATACATTTTGTTTATTAAAGTTTAATAAAAATATTTAATAAATTACCTTGGCTTTAACAAGGCAAATTTGTATAATAATAATAATAATAATAATAATAATAATAATTGTTTTTAACTGGTGTTTTAAAAGAACAAATTCCGTTTAATAAAATTTAACAATAAAAATCACCTTTTAAATAACAATTTTGCACACAGCACATAAGCCATAAGATAAGATAAAATCTAATCTCTTCTCTTTATAATAAATTTGTCACAACATTCCTGGAAACTTCATTAAATGTAGTAATGTACTGATTTTTTATTATCAACCTAATGATAGAAATCAAAAACGTCAGTGCTTAAATTAACTATTTTAAAGAGTATTGTTTTGAATGTTATCTTGAAGAGCTTGTTAATCTTAGTGAATTAAATATTTTTTTCTTATAATAATTTTAATTAGTTTGAAAACTATGAAAAGCCAGTTTATTTAATAAAACTTTCAGTTGATCCAAAATACCTAGATTGAGACAATAAATATTGAAAGTACAAAATTAAATACTTGTATGAAATCGCTTTGTTTTTAAAAAAGTTTCTAGATCGAAAAGAGCAAAAATAATAATTTTCAACAAATTTTTATCTAATTAATATATAAATGGTATTGTATCAAAGTTTTCTAGAATAATTCTCTTGTCATAAACAAAACCAAATTTTTTTGTTTATAATTTATTTAAAAGTTCTTTAGTTTTGGTATCTCTGGTAATTCGATTATATTGTGTACTGATTTTTTTGTCTTTGTATTCTAAAATATTATTTATAGTATCGAAATTAATCTTTTCGGACGTTTCATAGTTTAACGTAAATTCTTTTATTCTACAAACAACTTTACCTGTATTGGTCTTATAACAATAACTTTTTGGGTCTGTTGATATCCAGTCTATTATCCATACGTCTTTACCTAATTCGTCTGTCCAATCTCCCAATAGACAGTCTGTTTTAACAGTGTTTTTTCCATCATCTATATATACAATACTATCTGTATCATAATATGCTATGCTTTTTCCTAACTTATCTAACATTTTGCATAATCTTAGTCTTGCGTTTGCAGTTGTAAAAGCATCTATAAATATATTGGTATTAAAATCATTTTCTACATAGCAATCTTTTAACTTATAATCAATTTGTAACATATTTTCATTTATATGTATATTATCAAGTTTCTCCTCTAATAAAATTTCATAAAACATTTTAACATCTGTAACATATTCTGTTGCACCCATATTTTGTCTTAGCCCAAATTTACCCCATAAGGAATTTAAGCATATTTTCGCAACAGCCCTCTTTCAAGGATTATTTTCTATTTTACCCAAATTAATAGCTAGATTTTCTTTTACAGTTTTTCTATATTTTTCTTCTGATTCAAAATCATCCTGCCAAGGGCTTGTTTATAATTTAATTTTTATAAACGCTTTCACATATTCTTTAAATAAATTTGATGATTTTTCGTAAAAATACCAAACCTCATCAATAGTTATTATTTTGTATCCCTTTTCAAATGCTTGTTTTACATCGTTCGTACACCAGGTTCCTCTGATGATTCTTTGAAATTCCGTATAAGAACATTTATCTTTTTGATTATTTAATTTTGCGCACAATTGACATAATGAAAATGTTAGTTATTCATTTCCACATTTGGTTATATTTTTAACAGGTAAAACGGTGGTAAAATTGCACATTTTATTAAACCATACCAATCTGAATTATACGCACGAGGTTTGAATAACTTAGTAAGATGTCCAACTGGATAATCATCGTAACGTTGTATTGTTGGATATAAACTGCAAATATCTATATATTTCATTTTCTTCCCCTTAACGCGCAATTTTGTTGCATTCGTTCTTCATCCAAAGAATGCGTTTCTAGGATTAAGTTCTTCCAATTCCTTAATTTCTTCTTCAATTTGTTTTATTTCTTTCTTATATTTTTTTGACTTCGTTCATTCACATTCCCACATTTCTATTAAGTTATAACTAGCTTTTTTTTAATTTCTTGCTTCTTTTTATTGTTTTCTCATAAAGATCTTTCATAGTTGTTTTATTCTTATTATTAATAAAATCTGAACTATAACATTTAGTACAACCATGCCAAAAACACCCGTAATATTGGTAAACATTATTGGATTTTTTATCAAATCCGTCAACTTTTGATCCACATATTTTCACTTCACCATTGTTTAATGCGTGTTTTATATTTGGATTATGAAAACTATTTAACCATGAAATTGATTGTTGAAAATATTGATCTTTTTTCGGACTATCAACAACAGCTATTGTATTTTTCTTAATATATTTTGATCTTTATGTAGCCAAACAAACACCTGCAATAGTAATATATCTAAAAGGAACAATATTCACATTTTCTAGAAATTGATTTCTTAATTCAAGACATTCTTTTCTTAATATATCAACATCAGAATTACAATAATCATAAAGTTCTTTTTAAAATCAAACAAATAATTTTCTTTTCTTTTTGTTTATGCTATTCTAAAAACTCTTTCCTTTCTTTTGGTTTGATAGAATTAACACCATAGTATTCTGTATCAGGTATTTTTCCAATATAGTTCTGATTTTCTGTTGTATTGAAGAAATGTGGAAAATAAGTTTTTTAAGTTCTTTTAGACCGAATGTTTTGCGGAAGTTTTTAAATGTCCTTGAACAAAATTACTATTATCAATAATTCTTAAATTAATTGATTTTATTTCCATTAACATTATTTTAGATACATTATACACGCAGAAAGGTTTAATACCGTTTTCAACGCAATATTTTTGAATAAAGTAAGAATTATATCCTTTAGAATATAGTGTAATAGCTGTGTGTTCTCGATCATCTCTAAAAATTAACCATTTACACAAATCTTTGTTAGTCTTAAAAGAATTAACATTTTCGCTAAAATTGTGAGATATAACTAAATTAGCGATGTGTTTGCCTGTTTCTTGCATCGCTTCATAATCAAAGGATAAATATTTTTCTGTATAGGTACAATTATTTGTATGCTTTCTAGAACCACACTCAACACACACAAAAGGTTCTTCATCATCCAACGGTTTTTTAACACAAGTTTTGCATTTCTTTCTATTTCTATTTTTTCTTTTTTTTCTATTTTTTTACCTTCGTCAACTATTTTATCACCTCTTTTGAGTATTTTATTACACTTTAAGCATTTATAAAAATTTTCACAAACTTTTGAATGATTTTCTAAACATTTTTGATTAAAACAATATGTATTACATTTTTCGCAATATATTCTTTTTAAAGAGTCTTCTTTGTGATTAGACTTGAAACACATTACTCATATTTTATCCTTCGCTTGCATTTATATCCGTCTTTATTTTGATATGGTTTATCACAGTTTTCACAATAATAAGACTGACCGTAGAAACCTGTCATACTATTGATTGTATCAAAATGATTTCCATTTTTCCATCTTTTTCAAGTCCTGAATATATTATAGAATTAAAACATTCGGCTGCTACGATTTTTATTTAAATATTTAATAATCTTTCCATATTCGCAATATTATCTAAAGTAAAATAATTTCTATTATATTCCCCAAGTTGATTACATATAGTTCTTGAGCTAAAGTAGTTTGTAAATTTCTTGCCATTCTTATGTATCTTATATTATTATGATCATATTCTCTACCAAGTATAATATTTGTATAAGTTAATCCAACAGTAACAGCTCTTGGACAACATAAATTATCTTTGTTTTTTATCGGAGTTATGCTTTTCTTTGTTCGTAAGTCTTGTGCTTTATTTAGCAATCTTTTCGCATTAGTAGCACCTCTAGGCATATTAACTACTTCAGCATAAAATGTACAACCGTATATATCTAAATCTTAATTTGAAGTTAAGATACTTTGAATTTTGTTTAATAAATTGTCAATATCAAAAGTTCTTAATAACCCTGTGGAAATAGAATTTCAAAGATCAGGATGATTAACCACTTAAACCTCCTTTTTTGAAATTTGTTTTTTGTTTTACTATTTTAATCATTTTCTTCTATTATTTTAATTTTAGATTTTTTTGAAAACTCTGTAAAATAACTATCTTCGAAAGCGAACGGTTGGTCCTTAATTTTTTGTAAGAATTCTGCCTTCTTCATTTTAGTGTAACTTTTGATATTCTTTTCTTTTGCAATTTAAATTTTCATTGTTTACATTATCTGAAATTCGATTCATTAGATCTATATATATATATATATATATATATATATATATATATATATATCTTGCCATTAATCGCTCCTGTAGAAATGGTTAATTTTTGTTTTGTTGCTATTTATATTAACTATTTTATTAATTTGTGAAATGTGTGTTCGTAAATCAGAAAATGACCGAAAACGAGAATACTTCATCTGTAATTAGATTGTTAGCTGAACAAAGGTTAATTCCCGAGAAATCTAAAAAGCATATGTGAAGGACGATACCTTTTTATTTTTGAAAGTTTGTACTGTTTTGACCGTTTTCACAAAATGTTGACAGTGACATTTCTAATTTCAGGTTGTAGCAATTTGTGGGATATTTGGCTCGTGCAGGAGGCAAGAAATGTGTGACCTATGCATGTCGGATATTAAGAAAGAAGGATCTATTTTGCTAAAAACTCCAAAAAGAAATGTTTTTAAAACAGCAATAGATCAGGAGTTTTCGGCTAATTTAAATACTAGTGAAATAATTAAACATTCCGGTTTACAATTTTCAAACAATAATAATTGTACAATTAATGTATATTTAGATAAATAAATAAATTCGCTCGTGTTGTCAGTATCCAAATTTCTAACTAAATTTATTGTTACCAAGACAACTTTAAAGCACTGGTGCTTTAAAAGCCCGCTTATGCACGCATTTGCGTGTTTTAATCAGCGATTATAATGCAGGTATAATGAAAAAGTGTTTTTTAAAATTTCTATTGTTTTTGACTGGACAGTTTTCGTTTCTTATTCCTCGTACAAGCATTTTGAAATACGCAAATATTGACTAGAAATAAGCTTTGTAATTAGTAATGTGAGCTACTGTTTTCTAATTTATTCTTTTCTTGGTGAGATTCTTGTAGACAACACAGTAAGTTAGTAAATTTATTGCATGACTTTAATTTTAACTCTATTGATAAATAACACTGTTTGAACAAACTTAATATACTAAAAATACTATTCTGGCAAGTAAAAAAATTAAAAAAATTTCGCTTATAATGCGACTTGCTTTCAATTTCACAATAACTACATAATGATACATTGTCACTATCACCGACTTTGTTCTCAAAATCAAAACACAGCATCAGAGATGCAAATGGATAACGTTTTAAAGTCTACAGATCCCTACTAAATTCAAAAGTAAAAAAGTCTACTAAATCTTTACTTAAAATTTACAACAGTGCTAAATGGTATTTTATACTGAAGAGTTGAAAAAACTTAAAATTTTGAGTGTTTTGTTTTCTTCTCCACGCTAGTCTCAGAAGTCCAAGTAAATTCAATGAACTTCTTTTTGTGACATGATCCAGGATATTTAACCAACGAGAAATGTAAAATCAGCAATAAACATTAAAAAGTTTAATATTTAGGATAAAAATTTCACAATAATTTAGATAAAATTAGCCAAATCTGTTACTTATGAAAGAAAATTCAATGCTCAACCTGTGGTATGTATGTACCACTACAGGAAGCATCTCCAAAATCAGATAAAAAGAGTGGCACCAAGGAATCTGAAAGAAACTTTACCAAAATAGAAGGTCGCTAGATATTCAAGTCAGCAAAAATAGAGTCAGGTGCCCTTTTTAGGGACGTTTCAGCAATTGTGATTTTAACAGCTTTAGTAATATTAAACATACTAATGTTACTTTGAACACTTATTGCGGTAGTAAAAGAACTAAACAACCTTTTGACAAGCCGAAGTAATATAGAAAATGACCCCACTTCCACATGACGAAGACGAGAATGACGAGACTTTGTTTGATGAGAACAACACGAATCGATAATACGAGTATGATCATTATTATTATTAACTTCTTATTTACGTTAATACGATTTGCGTTTATCAAGTTTTCAATAAAAACGTGTAATGCAAAGCAATAAAAGTTTTTTATATCTACGTGTTTATTTGTCAATTTCAAAATTTGATGCCTTAAATTTATGTTATCGCGAATTGTATTAACAATAAAAAGAAGTTAATGTTACAAAAACTTGTTGAGTAAAACTGTACAAAATATTTATTTTGCTAAAATTGTATAAATTTATTGCAGTTTTTACACATATTTACAGTCAAATTACTGGCACAAAAGTGTTAAATTAGCTATTGAAATTGTTTAAAGCAACACAACTATTTGCTAAAAAAGCAAAAAGGTACACCAGATTTCTATTAATTAGTTTGTTACTTTTAACTGTTGTATTTGTTAAATATTTACTTTCAATTCATTCATTTAACACATTACCTTGACAATATTTTACGAAAAAAATATTTTTGTATTTTGTTATTAATTAGCGTAGACTCGTAGGAACTCCAGTTTGTAGTCAAATAATTAATAAAGCCGTTATTACTGTGTAATCGTGCAGAAAGATCTACGCAGTAAATTTGGGGTAAATAACAATGTCTTTTTGGTTTAGAATGTACAAGTTGGTAATTACTCTGCTAAAACAATCATTCAAATGAGTAGATTTCAATGTCACGTTGTAATTGCTTACAGATTATACAATCGGAATGCTCTCTAATAAATTTATAATAGTTTTACTAAAGCGTTCAAATTTCTGCTGTTCATTTACACGCTTCGTGAACAAATTAAATATCTGAAAAGCTAAAGTGCTCTTTCATTGACGTCTGTGTATTACAGAATAATTCTATTATTCCAAGCAATTCGTTATCAACGTTAAACTCGTTATCTGAAGTTTTAATATTTTACATAAATTTCCAAAGAAGTTTAATGCTAAACACGGAAGAACCTAAGAAACCGACTAACCTATTTAAAATTCTCATAAATATTTGCGATTTTAACTAACAATTGGATGAATTTAAATTACAAGAATTAACACTGTTTTGAATTATTATAAAATATTTCTAAAATCAGGATAACTGCTCCACCCCTTCTAGATTCATTAATTATTTACGGTATGCGCTCGAAAGCATAACGTTAAAGGATATTCCAAAATTTACGAAGTTCGTGTACGCAATAATTTTCGCCAATTAAGTAACTCTGAAAAGGGTTATGGCACTAGTTGTGGAAGGTTTATCATTTTAAGGGGTCGGTTGGGGGTTGACTGAACGGTGACGTGATGTTGAAACAGCGGTTTAAATTCTAAAGAAAACAAACTTCAATGATAAGAAGGATTAGGATTAAACAGGAGAATGTAGTGTTAGAAATACGAGAAGTAGGCGCCAAGGCAAACTCTATATTTTGTATTAAAAGAGAGATGTGTTCAAAAGAGAATGTTCTTTACGTGCTCTGATGAAACGTGGAAGATTTAAAGATAAAGAATTCGACGCACTTTCGGAGGGATTTAGATTGCTTTTGAATATAAAAGACGAAAAATCAGAAAAAGGAATTTGACAATCTCGTGAATTTGACTCCATTTCGGATACCAACTGTATTGTAAATAAATGATAAAATTGTGGAATTTTTCATTACTTAAACAGCGATACAATACTGCTTCTACCGAAATTTTGATTATTTTGCAAAATGACAAATATTACTCGTATTACGATTGTAAAATTGGCTGACGTATTTACTAGTTGTGCTAGCAAACTTCACGAATTAGACTCCGAGACAGAACTTCTAGAAAGACTCGAGATTTGGATGACCCTCATTGGCGGAATTAATCCAGTTGTTATTCAGAAGAAACAAACAGTGTACTTTAGAAAAAAATAAATTGTAATTCAAGTTTGTTGTAATTTAAAAATTGCATTTGTATGTAATACATAAGATTTAAAATTTCGGAAAAAAATTGGTATATTGAAGTTAAAATAACAATAATTGATGATAGAATAATTGATAAAAAAAAGCATTAAAGATATTCTCAAAAATTTATATTTTTTAATTCATTTTGAATACAGTGGTGTTTTGAAATAAGTCTCAAAATGTTCAAATTGCAAGCAGTTCAAATAAAGAAAACCAAATGTTGATTTCTGAAGTAAAAGAATACTAATTAAGAGGCACTTATGTGAGTACTGATTGAAGTGATATGTTCATTGTCATTGCCAACTTTGACGCGAAATTGAAAGATCACATGTTACTCGCTAAAAAGACATTTTTCAGTAGCGATGAAAGAAGGAAACACGTTTCAGCTTTTTTTTTCTTGATCTAAAATTATACACAAATAGATACTTTGAGTCGCATTGAAAACTCGTTGTGTTTAATTATTATTTGAAAAAATGACACACTAATTAAAATAGTAGGAAGCAAAAATAAGTATCTATTTTAAATTAAGGTTAATTGCAAACTCAATATATCACATATGTCAAAGCCGAGAATTAGTTAAAATAATAATTAAAATAATAACAGTGTTAAAGCGCAAAATCAATTTATACTAATAGAAAAATTAACGAAAAAAGCTCGCCAAATAGGTCGGTGGGAAGTGATTTTTATATTTTATAACTTCCTGAAACTTATTGGAAACATCAGACTTCCTAATGCTGACACCTTTGATCTGATGGTTAATTTATTTTGGTCTATAGTATGTGAGAAAAGAATCTGAAATGGCAAAGTAAATGTTTTAGTTGTCATAATCTGGTGGTTTAAATTGTTTAATCGATAGTAAGGGCTTTTAAGTTTGGTGATTTTGCTACTAAAGAAAGGCTTTGGAATGCGAATAGCTCCGTTAAGTTCCTTAAGTGCGTTAAAACGTATCCAGAACATTGATTAAACTGCTCACGTCTTGTGACAGCAATATACGTATTTTATATTTTATTCGCAGAAAAAAATCGTAAAATTATGAAATATTACTTATTTATTTTTAAATTTCAGTAAATTGAGTTGAATATCCTATTCATGTGAAACTTCTGTGAACTATTATCTAAGAAAATTCTGAGTCATGCAAAATTTGCTTTACTTTTCCCAAGTACCATCAATATACTGTCTGGAGCATATTCAATTACACTTTGCTAATTAATTTCGAGGCAACTTGTAACTACCTTCAAGAAGTCAGAGTTTCTCATATTCGGTCAATGGGGGGCAGAATGTAAAGTTGAGACTCGTGAAACAATAATGTCTTGCTTACTGTATATTATTCCAGAGACTTTATCCCTTAGGAATTTTTATGTGTCTGACTTATTAGTCACAGGAAAAATTCCAAGGGAATATGCAATTCAAATTTTCATTAAAGCGTCCGATTTTCAAATTCTATCGAGGCTGGAAAAGATTTACCCCAATCTACTTTACATGTTGCGATGTATATGCAAATGAAATTTTTAAGCTTTGTTATCGGACGATTCAGTCCCATTTTAAAACCGAAATTTTCCTGTTACTAAAGATAATCTCGTATCTGTTACACTTCACTTACAACATTGTACACCTTTCGAAACCATTAAGTGTCAAAAGTGGTGGTATAATCATGCTCCAGTTCCAAGGATATTTAATTAACGGAATAAATGTTGTCATGAGTTCACATAGGCGCTAAAGCGCACAATTCAATTACGGTATTATGACATTGTCGCATGTAGCGTTGAAATTGCTACGGTATGCTTCATAGTGATTTTAATTTTTCGATTAACTATAAGCCTACAAAATTATGCAAACGAGATATAGTGTATTTCAACAGTTTGTGGCGCCTTACAATCGGCTTATTACAAAGTACCAGTGGGAAATACTGGTGCAGAGGTGTTTTATTTAATTAAACAAGTACAATAATGCTTGTCGAGTACAAGTATATCTAAATAATTGAAATAAGTGGTCTTAATACTCGCATTAGCAGGAATTTTAGCAGCATATTACAGGTGGAAATTTTAATTAAGCAATGACAAGGAAAGATGTGAATTTAAGCATTTTAAGACTTTAAATCATAAATTTTTACACAACTTTTATCCAAAATTTTTGCGGCAGAACTGATGAATCTCAATGATCTTTTTTAAGCTTGCGTAAAAAATAGTGTAAGTAACTCATTAGAAAGTGTCTGTCAACAGCTCGGCTGAAGCCACGTCTGCACAATTCGCACGTAGTCACCTTCCAGAGCTTATTACGTAATATTCTATTATTAAGAAACTCTAGATGTGCTAAAAGTTGTACTCTATACGAGTACATATATTTACTACAATATGAACAAAAAAAATTATCCTCTAGGAGGCTGTAATAGTATATATTAAAGAACGTGTTTTGAAAAGTCAATTTGGTGGCACGAATTCAAGTTTATAAAACGAGCGCGAGTTTTTATAAAGAATGAGTGCCACAATGACTTTAAAAAACAAGTTAATTATTTACACAAAAAAGTTAATTATTTAATCTTTGGGACTTTTGCGTTAATACGAGATAGTTGGTAATAAACGTCATTGAAGTGTCAATGAAGTCACTGAACTTTGAAATGTTTTCAAATTTGTCTAAAATTCTGTGTAAGTAACTTACAAATGTTTTTTTTACCTACCGTATCGGTTATTGATTGAATACTCCAATTAGCATTAACACAGTAAGAAAAATCTCCAAAAACTTTGTAAAATTATTCCTAAATTACCACACTAATTGCGTTTCTCAGCGACTCCTTTTACCGTTATTTCAGACCAAGTAGTGATAAACACTTATCTAGCAAATAACTTGTAAATTATCAAATGCTATGGGTGTTGTAAATCGCCAAATAAAAGCCAAAGCTTCATTTTAGTTTCAACTTTTATTTTAAAGCTGTTCATTCTAACCTCAAAAGTTTGCCGCTTATCCGCCCGCCCCATTTTCAAATATTTTATAGGTTAATTACGACACACACACCCAAAAAGATTTTGTTGAGGAATACTGCTGGTCATCAAGTGCAACAACATTTATTCGAATACAATTATTATAATCTCGACGCTGACATAAACGTGACGTTTTATTCCAGCGACAGCGTGTTATCCAGTATTACCCATCCGAAAACAGTAAATTGCACTAGTACTTGGCGCACGCAATAATGTGGGTGCGAAATTGGCTATCCAAATCGGACTCTGTTACCGACGTAAAGTAGAAAAATCCTTTCTGTTACTATACTATAAATCATTAATAAAATCATAATCTGCTTGAAAACAAATTTTCTTGATCATTTTGTGTTTAATATCGGTGGAGATTGAGTATCACTAGAAAAGAAATATTTTTTACTGTTTATCACTTTAGTCTAAAATTTAATCTGCGGGTGAATTCTTTGTAAACAGAAAACATTCTTGCCCTTACTTTGAATGACATAGCTTTTATGAAATCTTCAGCAATAAAGAACAAACTTTTTTCCTTGCAGGTTAAAACAAAGTAAAGTAAAATTTTATGTTTCAGGTAGTTGGCTTTTATTAATTTTTTAAACGAGAAAAGATTTTATTACAATTTTCTTTAGAAAAAAGGTGGAATTGGTTTGAAACTTTTTTAAAATCTTATTATTGTGTGCAGAGGCAAACCCATCATCTCAAAGATTGTTTCAAAGTTATGTTTATCATCTATTCATTTGACCAAAATTTCTGTAATCTATTACTCAAAAAATTGCTTTTAATGCCACTGATTGTGCATAAAAGGAAAGAAAACTACAATTTTCTCTAAAAATGTAACAAAAGTGTTGGCATTTTATAATGGTCATCAAAAAATTGTTTATTGTATTTTAGGTGAAATTACTACCGGTATTAAAGCATTTTCATGTTTTAGGTATTATAAACATTATTATGGTTTTTAACCTTTTTAAAACTGAAAATAAAATATCTACTTAAAATTTCTATTGTATCAAACAACATTAATTTAATACTTACAACTATAAATCCTGAATATATGGCAAAATTTAAAAAATAACTATATCTATAATTATGCTATTTATGTATTTACGAAGGATAACCTATATTTGATAAATTAAATATTTTAAAAGATAGAAACATAGATAGAAATATTTTTTATGGATATTTACATAAACAATAAATGAAGATCACCACTTTTAATACAAACGTATAGAGAAAACCGTTTGACAAAATACAGCTAATTGATTAATAACAATTAATTGATTAGTAAAAACCTGCAAGATTAAATAATTTACTTCATTTTATAGATATGTAATATACTATAGAGCTCGAGCATTTTATATGCAATCCGCAGCACTCTGGAGGACAAAATAAAGTTAGCTAGTGCCATCATGTAACTGGAACTAGCGGCCTTCAGCGACAAAATGATATAATATGGACATAACCACAAAGCGACTTTGTTGGTTTTAATTGATACCGTTGATATTTTATAATTTTGTTATAATTTTGATCAATGTAGCCTCGTTTCTAGTATAATTTTTAGTTTGGTATAAATCAGAAGTTAGAGTTAATTTACAATACATAATCTAGCTCACAATTTTAGCTATCTTTTGTTTGTTTTTCAAAGTATTGCAGACTGTATATAGAATGTCCTATTTCTTAAATAAACCGCTATGTTGCGGTTATACCAAACTAGTGCGGATTCAGTAGCGCGATTTCCAGACCATACTGTATTTCAAATACTAATTGGAAATTGTTCAGACTGTTAGGAAAATATCAGATATGACTTTAAATTTTTGAATTTATTTAAAACTCTTTTTGAAATCTTGTAGAAATATCAACAGGGTTAATATTCTTATTACAAAAAATTCTAACAATAATGCGTTTTGGTTTTGCAACAAAAATTTACAATTAGCTTTTCAAATGTGACTATTAAAATTAAACAAAAACATTTGGAATAAATATATAAAAAATACAAAACTAATACACGCAGATTTGATACATTAATTTAAAAAAATCCAATTTAAATTTGCACTTTCTAACGATTGTGATCTTGTCGGGCCGGAAATTTTAAATTTAAGACATTTATTGTAAGTACATTCTAGTTTTACTGTAAGTGCTATAGACTAAACTATTGTACTTGGCGAATAAGAAAATGGATAATACGTAGTGACTTAGCTCAAATATGTAAAAAAAAATATCAAATACTATGTAATTGTGCTTTGAATACAGTTAAACCAAAGAAGAGAAAAAAATGTTTCAAGTTTTCATTATAACGTAATCTTTAAAAGTCGAGAGTTTATAAAGCTCTACTTTTCAGATTATTTTTTGCTTAAGAAAAACTCTGACTTGGAAAGACTTTAATTATAAAAAAAAATTATATCGTTCTATTAAAACAAAATAATGACGTCATAGCGCTGCGCTGCCATATAATCTGCTACGAGTAATCCAATTACGTCTGAATTGAACTCTCTTAATATGTCATATTATTTGTCTTTGAATTTTTTAATTAAAAAAAAAAGAATTACGAATTCTACGCATAACTTTATAATGAAAACTTTACTAAAAAAGTTTTACAAATGAAAGATAATTCGGTGTGAAGAACAGTTCAAACAATAACATTAATTTTAGCAGTTACTTTTTAAAAATAGATTTATATTAAAATAGTGTCTACTTGAGGACTAAAGTCATAAGAATGTATGTACCATTAAAAAGACAAATGTGCGAGTTTATAACAGGACAGACCTTGGTATAGATTGTGTGCTGAATTATATTAAATTATTTAATTTTGGTTTTGGTAAATTTAAATGTTAGCCAATTTACAAAACAATTATTTTTCCCATAAACGCTATTACAGTTATAGACTACTATTTAAAATATAGTGTCGATAACACAAATAACAAAATATTTACTTTGCAGATTAATATAAACATCATATAAACAGAAATTGTAAATTCTATTCGTTCTTTAATACATTTCTACAATACCAACAAAAACTCTATACAAGTATACAATATGAAAGTAAATAATAATACATTCTAGTTACAATAATTTAAACACAAATGTATATTTGCCAACTTATTTACATTAAAATAACTATTTGATTATTGGTTGTAAAATGGGTTTTACAAATCAGTGTAAGCAGAGGTTGATCTCTAAATGAATTATACACAAAGTTGGTTTAAGGGTAATTTCCCTTGCGGTTATAAGGTCAGTAGGCAGGTTTCCTGTAATTTTCTAGAAAACTTACATTAATATGAAAATAGAAAAACATTTGTAAATTGAATATGTAGCAGCAATTTTTAAAATTCCAAACAGAAATATAAATTAGAGCTACGATATTTTTCAGTATCTGCTTATTTTACAAACAATTAGTATTTGTGTTCAAACAGAAAAACCAACTGAGCATAAACCACTCAATTTGTAAAACAAAATATGTAACTGCACATTGCGATAACTTTGCTAGACAATTAAATTTTAAAAAAATACACTTTAATACAAAAATTTTATACAATTTAATGTATTATTTTTTATCACTTTAAGTATGAAAGCTTTGGGTTTTTGAGTAAAGCTTTGGAACGAAAATATCACTTCAAGCAAATAAATAGCTTCGTTTGATGTCAGTTATATATACTGTTCTATATCTTTGTTGTAATAACAAAAGTAGCTTTTATAAAGCGCGTTTCATTTAAATAATAACCGCTTTAGCCCAGCTAGATCAGTTTAGTTTATACAGCTAGGATTGTGAGAGAAAACGCCGGGAGTTAGAAATTTTGTTCTGGTTTGCTTGTACAATACCTTAAAATATCTTTCGCTCTTTAAATCTCAATTCCACCGAGAGAAATATCAATTAAACTTATCGCAAAACTTCTTCGTGTGAAATTAGGGTATCTTGATGAATTGATACCTTGGAGACAAAAATCGCTTTAGGTGGGTATTCCTTTTCACCAACAGCAAACTAAAAACAATGTAAAAAACTTTTATAAAGAAAACACGGAGAGAGCTTTAGTCTAAAATAAAAACAAATGCTTTTCCTCAATGCGGTTATGGAGAAGTGCCGGAAGGGGTTTAAGGAAACGCGAAGAAAATTTCACCATTTTCCGCTCTAGCTAAATCAACTAAAAGTCTTGGCAGTGTTACCTGTTTTTTTCTCCAAAATATTCACTTATAATCTCCTAAGTGCATTGGTTATTTTCGGTAATTTTTTGGGTGTAAGTACTTTCTGCATCGACACGCATTGGAGTGCAATTACGTTGCAGAAAATACACGAAAAAATTTTTTCCGAAATAATCAATTCACAAAGGCCAATTTGGTATAAAAATCACACGACAAAATATAAAAGTTTTAACTAAAAACATATAAAAACAAATCAAGTACAAATTATGTAAATAGTGACAACAATAATTTCAATAAATTATTATTTATTTAAATAGTTCAAAAATATCAAGATTTGATGACGATTAAGGACTAATAGTGACTTAATTGACATAAAACAATAAAAAAGGTAGAAGAATTTAGCAAGATAAAAGAATGTTATTTTAAATAATTTTCGATCTATGGCCATTTATTAAATTTGCCATCTAGCATATATATACATTAATATTCCAAAATTTCTAGGAAAATTTGGTAGTTGTCATTACATATCCTTTAGAATTAAATTATTCTATTGGTTCTCTATAAGGCTATGCGATTTTCAATAAAAGAGATTGCACACGAAGACCAATTAAGCCATTCTGTAATTAGTTTTGAATGCGGTTTGTTTTGGAAAGCCCACCATTAAATTCAATTTTGTAATTGTTTTTCGAGCACCTAGTTGACCTGAATTTTTAACGCAGTCGATAATGGATTAATGGCAAAAATCTAAACGGAAACCTGGCCATCACGCCACAATTTCGACGAAAATGTAATTAATCACGAATAAAAACGAAACTAAATACGTCATTGCAGAGAAATTTTGCTACTAATCGCCGTTTCTGAAATTAATATCCGATAAAGTAGTCACTTCATTTAAACGAGAATTCGTTTTATTCAAATGTGAATGAATATGATGGATTGTTTGTAGCAGGTTACGTTCCACCCACTCACTTTTTACGCATCGAATTGGCGTTTAAATTCTTGCAAAAAACACCATATTGACATTTTTCAGAATTTTCCCCTTTTTTACAAACGGCAAAAATAACTTTTGTATTTGAACAGAGGATATCCGCCTACAAAGCCTTTCAAAAGTTACAAGATAAGCTGATACTTTTGTTATCAATACGAGAAAAATTTTAAATTATAACAGAGTTTTTTATTAAAAAAATTAATTAATTTTTTATTTAGTTTGGCAAAAATTTTAAATCTTTTTATTTTTCTCATTCACTTATTGTCAAAATAAGTCGTAAATAACTAAAAATAGAACTTATTTTTTTCAGTAAATGTAATTATGTTTGAATATAGCTATCTGTAGTGAAAACATAAATTAGTCTACTGTCAGTTTTTCTTATTTTTACCACTGAACTCAAAACAAATCATGAATTTAAAAATTAATGTTGACGTTTAAATAAGTAAAAGTGTTTAAAAAACACCAAATTAAACGTGTAACGCCAAAAATATCAACGTATTGGCAATTTTCCTTTAATCAAAGTTGTTTATTAGGTACTTCTATTTTGTGAATATCATACAGACTGCACCAAATGTATTTAAATAAAACCATTAAAAACTTTGGGAAACAAAATCGTCGCAAATTTAAATTTATTATACAAAGATTTAACACAGTAGGTATATACAAATGCACGTGCTGTAGTTGCGATTGTTGTAATTTTGCATTGTTATTATTCTGATATTTTTCATATAGGCATATGGCACAATTTGTAATCAAATGTGCGTATATTGGTAAAGGATTTTTTAAAATTTTAAAATTTTGATTTCTAATCTAAAAATCTTTTAATTACTTTGAATATCGTAATAAAATCAATAATTTTTACACATAATTTTTGAAGTTAATTTGGATTTGAATAAACAAATAATTTAAGGAAATAATTAATACTACAGCGAGTGGAATGACAGAAAAAGTTAGAAAAATGTTAATTATTATTATTAATCGAAACAGTGTTGCTAACCCATTGACGATGATTTCCCCCATATGATGGGACAAAATCCCGTAAATCCAAGCTAAACTCCCTTAAATCATACTTCATGTTAAAAAAAACTACAATCACATAGTAAAAAGTACAGTTTTTTACAACATCGAATTTATTTCTGATAAATAGATAATAAATTACTACAATTTAACATTTAATTTAAATTTAATTTATTACAAATAAATGAGAAACGTGAATTACACCGTGATCAAGAAATTATGATTAAGTTGGCAACAAAAAATCCCCAAATTGGCAACACTGAACCAAAGAAAAAAAAGTTATTTATCTAGCTTTTGTCCAACCAAAGGAATCACTGAACCCACAATTAAAATTGAAAAAACTAATTTAAAGTTCCATTACCTAATCATTAAACAAAATCGAAATTAATCAAAATGAATAAAACCGCAGATTTAAATAAGTTCTGAATCACGCACGTCTAATTTCTTTTAAAGTTCAAGTCGTATTTTTTACGATTTTCTTAAATCTTACCGCCGTATTTTCCTACATGCTAATTAGGGTCCTATACCCAAGAATCCCCATAAATTTCCAAACTACATCTGATTAGCTAAAACTAATAAACCCATTGAAAGTTGTGTACAAAATTTCCTAAATTTTTGCTAAATAATAAAGAGAATAATATCTGGAAATAAACATACGCCTAATTATATAAAAAAATACAATAAAGAAAATTATAATTAAATGAAATGCAGGCACTGTCCTTTTATTATAGCAATTAATTGCAAAGATTTTATACAATTCTTGTTTACGAATAATATCGACGAACTCTAAATTATTTAAACAAATTTCAATTATGACAATGAGCAAAAAAGAAGCAAGGATAAAGTACTAAAATTTAAAATAAAGAAGGTTTAATATTCTCAAATCAATAGTTGTCAAATTATTTATAGTAAGCCATTGTCTTCAGTTGTGTTCTCATTTGTTTCTTTTTTCTTTAAGCGAGAGCAGAATCCAGTTTCCTAAGCTTTGGAAGACATTCGTATGAACTACTTTATTTTTTTATTATTTTTTTTTAAATACGCATCATACCAATGATGATACAATGTTTTAGCCAAAGTTTGCTTCAAGCCATTGAGTAGATCGAAACAAGAAAAACCTATGCAATTAGTTTTTGCTTAAAATAGACAACTAGCTAGTAAAAACTTTTGCTACTCTTTATGCATATCACCCATTATGCTAGAGCTACTAGAGACTGCAATAAGGCAACAATATAAATTTTCTTCTAAACTAGAAAATCCTCTTAATGTATGTACCTTAGACTCGACCAGTACAGAAGTTTTGGCTAAACTAAAAAAGAATTTAAAACTTAGAGAAATTGATTCCATTTGGTACAAAAAACGTCATTTTTTTGTTTTTTGTCTTTACTTTTTATTTGGTCACTGAGGCAGTTTTTCAGTAATTATCTGTATTGTAATTTGACTCTCTTCTTTCGGGTCTGTCTTAATTCCTGCTTTCATACTTTTGAACACAGTTTTCTATTTCTTTCTACCTCTGCACTCACATCTTTATTTCTTTTCTAGTACTGCTCTTTTTTTCTCTACGTACAATTTCCAACCTTTTTTAAAATTCAATCCAGGACTAATGTCTTGCATTCATCTCATGTACATATTTTCTCTTCAAACATTACCACTCTCTTGCTTGTTTCCACTCTTAGTTTTTTGGAATCTTTTGGTTTTCGTGTAATATTTATTTTCCAAGCAGTAGGTATCTACATGCCCTAGATGGTGAACGCTAACAATTTTTGCTATGCATCAATTTTTTGTTGTATTTTTTTATAATTTGTAAAAAGCTTTTCAAGTTATAGCTTTAGAAACATGCAAAGACAATGGGATAAGATTTACAATCAAAATTAATAAGATAGATAAATAGATTGTTACGCAATTTAAAAAGATAAAGTAATCTCACTCAAAAACAAATCTAAACTAATCAACTTAAATCTAGAATTACAAAAAAAAATTCTTGTTCTCGAGGCGATATTTTTATCTGAAAGTGTTTAGGGTTTAGAGACTCGTAGAGTCTCAACACATATCTATTTTCTTTAATTACTAATAATAGTTATTTAATAAACAAGTATGTTAATGAAGGCGATTAATAATCGAGACTGCTTGAAGAAAAAAACGAGTGTTAACGAGTGATTGTCTTTAATTGTCAAGATTATTAATCACCTGTTGACATAAGAACATTTTTTTTATTGACCGTCAACAGTTTTAATATAGGCAAATCATATGCAGGCCTTTTAATTTTAAAATCATTCAATATATAAATCGTATATTCGTAACGATATTAACGAACGCTTTTAACGAAATCATACGAAAAGTCATTTATTAATGTAAAATGATACAATAATGACCTACATTAACAACCGATTTTCTGGTAAAAATCGTGAATTATTGTGCTTATAATGTAATATGAGATCAAAAAAATAAATTTGAAAATTTTTATTTTTTACAAGTTAACCTTTGACCAAGTGTTAAAGTTTGTCACTCTCGTTAAAAATGTTAAGTTTAAAATCAGCACTCTGATCATTAAATTCCCACGTTTCTGCTTCGAAATTGGTGTAACAAGGATTAGGTGGAATTAACGAGGATTTTTATTGCACATTTGAGCGAATCTGTTCGAGTAATGAAGAGTCATGTTTTGTTTGCTCATTGAATAATGCATCGAAGTTAGCGATAACTATAACTAGCAAAGTCTGAAGTTGAGCACCAATATTCTGTTATTGGCACCAAATGTTCGCCGAAGTTTCGCAGACTTGAAACATTTATGAGGTATACCTGAAATTTAATTTCGGTGCTTCGTATGTGCATTTTGATTTAAGATGATGGCTTCTAAATCGTTAAAATCTAATACCAACTTCTCGCGTTTCATTATTAGATTAGGTTATGCACTTTAAAGCCTTTTGAACTGTAAAGCGAGTGGGTCTCAAATAAAGTTCTTTCAAGGCACCGATGAAGTGTAAACAATTATGTGGTTGTCTCAGCCACAAATTAAAAAGGATTATTTAAAAGGGGCTAAAGTGGTGTTTTTGGCGGGTACATTTGGCTTGAAAAGGCTCTTTTGAAATGTGAAACATTTAATTACGTTTCGTTTGCGTCATCCGGCTCATCCCTTTAAATTTTATCCTATATTATGTAAAAACCGGTGTTTTTCGAAATGGATTCAAATAAAATCTTTTTAATTAGTCTAGAATTATTTTTTGTCAGAGAAAATCTGTTTTACAAAAAGTGAGTAATCAAAAAATAATTACACTTCAGAGAGTTTTAAACAAATATTTGAAAAAGGATTTTTCAAGTTTCATAAAGCTTTGTTATTGGATTTTAATACATAAATCTATAACACTTTTATTTACTTATTCACCAGCAAGGTCAGCTATTGAATAAAATCAATAGGACTATACTTTTTATTACACTTATTTTGCTGTAATTTCAGTTATTAGTATTTATCTTTAATAATATACCAGTTGTTTTAATATGTAAAAAATTAACCTTTATTGTTACTAATTTGCAACTTTTATATTTCTAATACATAGTTATTAGGCTAAAAGACTTGGGAAAGCCCGTCATAACTAAAAAATGATTCTAATGAAATTATTGCTTTGACAAAAATCTTGTTATTTTCAATAATATAATTTTAATGTTATTTAGAACGTTCTTCATGTTGATATTGGCTCTAGGCCTACATTCCTCTTGAATTTCTATTTTTTTTAACCTTTTGAAATCTCCGATTGAAAATTACTGCTTCCATTAATGAATCGTGTCAATGAAATTTTTCTACTCGACGTTTTGCCAACTAACAAACTAGCTTCTTCAGGACTGGATAGAGACGAATGACGACTGTTTACTCAACCATCGTAGGCATCTCAAATAGACCTTTTTGTCCAACTGTTATCAGAATAATGCCAGAACAAATAATAAAATAACATTGTATCTAATGAAATTATTTTCAAAATTCCTCCTTCTACAGAAATTTTTCTTAGTAAGCTATTGTTCTTAAAATTGAGTAATATATGAAACATCAAAACAATCAGAACATATTAAGCGATTGTTGAATACCAATCCAGACGTTCACGTTAAATTTTTGTAGATAGATTACTGATTTAACCATGTCAAAATTTTTATTTGAATTTGCACAGTTAGAAGACATTATCATTTTAAAATTTACTATAAATGCTCAAAAAATATAGACATAAATTAGCCAAGAAAAAAGACAAAGAACAGGAAAAAATTGCTAATAGTGCGGTAGTTGAGGCAAGAATATCAAGTGTTCAATTCTAAAATAGAGTGCAGCCAAAAGCTACCGTAATTATCGTTTTATATTTCTGCAGGCTGCAAGTTTTAGAAAATTCTTCATTCGATGTACTGTTTAAAGTATTTCATTTGCGTTTTCTTAGAAAATTAAAACTTTTATTGTTGCTATTGAAATTAGAAGAACTAGATATTGGTTGCTCTAAAATTTCTGTTTGATTATAGGAGCACTTGGTTTTGAAAGAAGGTATTTGTAAAAAATTAAAATTGGAGAATCACTTCTAGCAACTATTTTAAGCGAATATAGATTACACGGGCATTTTTTTCCACACTAATTTGTGTGAACCGCTTACCGCATTGCAATTGCTGCGCCTAGCAGAAATGCCAACTTAAAATTTCTTTTTCTGCTTTTGGCAACCGCTGGAGATTTTAAATCTAAAATATAGACTGTTATTACATTTATAGATAGATGTAACACGTCTTCTATTTGAGCTGTTCTTGTGCTTTACAGGCAACCTCTGTGTCTGACAATAAGAATGCAACAGATCTTTTTTATTAAAGTCACTAAGTAAATATCACAAAAAAATATCTTTGTTTATGAAATTTAGCAACAAACCTAACTTTATTTGTGTGTGTGTTTTTTTTTTGACAAGAAAGTTAATAAAGTGGAGACGCACTGCCGCAGCAAGGTATCATAGAACGAGCACTTGTGTGCTTTCTCTTTAACTTGAGAAAATTGTTTATGTCAAAAACTAGCTGGATTTTTTTGTGTAAATTTTTTATAAACGATGTGAAAATCCTTCAATAATAAATTGTAAAAGCTTTCCGCGAATTTTAATTTACGATGTATTAATTTTAAGTTTTAGCTTAATACCTAATTAGAAAATTATTTTTTAATATAATTGAAAAGTTCAGTATCTACAAATTATGTATTAATTATTATTATATTAATAAAATTGTAAAGTTAATAGACTATAATCCTAAATTAGACTATAAATTTTATACTGCAAGAATTATATTTAACTCGTTTTTTTTTTCAGATAGATCAGTAACGAGCTCAGTTTTATAGAAGGTAACGAGATCCTGTCTTACCTCACAAAACACTAATTGGAATAATATAATTGCATTGTGTAATAGTATCTCATTTCCGTCGTAATTATTCCCTTATACACTCGTATCACATCCCTATTTCAATTTTGAACTTTAACATTAAAATTCACCCTTCCAAATATTTTTTCAGATTTCCATGCAACTGAATGCAATTAATTTCATGGATTGGTGCACAAATGCAATTAATTCAAAACGGCATTTGAAACATATAAAAATTATAAATCTGTGAATAATTATTGTCGGTGATTTTCATAATTCAGCCAATAAAAATTTGTTGAAAATATTGTTGAAGTTGTTGAAAGTATGACTTTTTTACAAATAGCCACTACGAGCTCGAGTATACTGCAATTTTAATGAATGGAATGCACAGAGAAATTAAATTATGTATTGTTTTATTAGAAGCAGAAATGATACTTTTGCGGCGAGCCTGTGAAGTACATCATTCAGAGAAGCCATCAGAAAGGCACTTAGGTTGGATGGAATATAAAGTTTTTGTTAACTTGGCTTATTCAGAAAATAAAAATAAGAAATATCAAAGACAATTTATTCCTTTTACGGCGTGTAGTTTCAGAGGATCTAAAGATAAAGACTGTATAATATTTTTGGTAGTAGTTAGATTAGATATTTAAATTTTTGTCCACTTGTAAAATTTAAGAGCTGAGTCTTACGACGAATTTACTCAAATGTAAGCTGTAAACCTACGAGAAGACTTTTAAATACTGTGATGTTCTCAAGTTGGGTTTAATAGCTTCACGTTGGTTTTTTTTTATAAAGATCGGAATAAAAGAAAATTAACGGCAGCCTAAGTAAAGTCAACACAACCTCATTTATTTCAAATAACAAAAAATAATGATAAACAATACAGAAACTTAATTTTGAAATTAATTTTTTAATATAACGTAGTTTTCTAATAAGTAAATTACGTGGATAGAAAGTAATTCGTACAAAATCAAAATTTTCTTAAAAATAAAGAAAGGAATCAATAAAAAACAAAATTTTTAATTTAATAAAACAGTATAAAAAAGCTAACTTCATTTTATTAAGTTACAAAATTAGATTACTTTGAAGAGATGAAGAAGACGTTGCGTTCCTTTCACTAGTGCTGGGAGCTTTAAAAAAAAAGCAAACTAATTAAAAGGATTTCTACTAATGTCCACACGCCTAGCCTGTAATAATCCTAAAATTTTGAGTTTTTATCTAAGTTAAGTAATAAATAGAACCAAAATAATTAACTTAAACAATAATCTTTGATTTAAACCAACAAACATTGAGAAAATGGTTAATTTTACAATGATAGATAGGCAAAAAAAATTTAAAAAAATAATTAGTGTATTGCCAATTAACGAAAAAAGTATTTATTACCTAGATTAAAGAGAAAATCTATACACGTAATTAAATTTAAAAAATAACTAAGTTTGAGTTTAAGCTACGAAGCCTTCAAACAAAAATCTAATTTAATTAAAATGAATTGTAATAAAAAATATAGCAGAATAGAATAAGCTCCAAATTACGCACATTTGACTTCTTTCAAAGTTCCAACCATACTTCTCTTCTCAGGGTCTTTCTAATCTCACTCCTAATCGAGTTTTACCTCTACTATACTTTTCTGCAGTTTAATTTGTACCCTAATCTTTCCTAACTTTAATCATGATAATCTTTATCCCCATAAATGTTCAAGCCACATTTTAATTACCTTATAACTTAAGTAACTTTTATATATTTATTGTTATTATTATTTTCTTTTTGAAGAGTTGTTATAAAACGCTTAAAATTTGAAGTCTATTTTATATAAAACGAATTGTAAGCTTAAATAAAACAGTTTCAGTAATTTATTTTTAAGTAAACGGGGATGAAACAAAAAATATGTAATCGTAAAGAAACTCTTTATTTTTCAATTAATATCTAGCAATAAAATAATAGCTATTTATTATACAAGTGTCTTATAAGGCAAATAAGTCACGAAAGAAATGTTTAGCCACGAGAGCTTGCTCCAGTGGCCTAATTTTTCTTAAGTGACTTATTTCCTGTTAAGACATGAGAACAATACATAGTTTTATCCAACACCTCTCTCTGTAAGAGTTCTTAAAAAATCATCAAAACCCAAAAATTTTATATTACAAAGACTAGTAGTCTATGATTATTAGTTGCTATGTTGTTGTTGACAACAAAATTATTATTTGAGAAAAATTTTGCAAACAAACTGTTTCAGCGCTTGTAACATTGTTGGGTATGAATAGAAGTAGTTCTCTTCCTGAAAAAATTGCGAAAGATGTTGAAGAAGTCACATCGAGTGTGCTACCCAAGAAATCCAGGAACGCTTATTACAAAGAATTGAGTGAGTTCAATAACTAGAAACAGGAAAACGATTTTTGTGAGGTAAGCGAGGACGTGCTGTTGGATTAGTTCTTTAAGAAATGATTTCATCTGAGATTCCTGTTTCTTATAATGTAATTTTAGGTGTTGTATTTTTTGATGTTCAATAAATTGTTCTATTTTCTGTAAACTGTTCAATTATATAAAAACAGTTTTATTATTGATTCATAAAACCACTTGTGTTTTATAGATCCCATAATTCAATCAAAAACATCATTTTTATAACGTCATAATAAAGAGGTGTTGGATAAAAATATAAACACAAATAAAATTCCATAAAAGCTCATTGCGTATAGTACTTTAACATTATCAGCGTCATTTTTAAAAAAAATGCTCAGCTGTTCTAAGCTGAGATTACCGAAAAATTGGATAAAAACGGCAGGAGTTATGCAAATATGCGAATGAATATGTAAAAAAAATACAATGAAATTCAAAAACAAACAAAAAATATCTCTTCTTCCTTCCAGCTTGATCTTTTTCGAAACAGATGAACCAAGGAGTAAATTATTAAAATAATAATAATAAAAAATTATAATCTATTACGGTTCTAAAAGCCAATTAAATGTTTTTTTAATCCTAATTTTTTCTATATACTTCTATTCTTGTAGAGATAAGCTTCTATCTTATGGGCCCAAAAGCATATTTTTTAGAAAAAAATATCAAGATTTTTGTAAACCAAACTTTGAGATCATTTGTCATGAAGCTTTGAGTTTAACTATATTCCCATTACACATTATTGTTTTCGTCTTAAAAATTGCAAAAGAAACTCTTTGTAATTTAAAAAAAAAAGTTAAATTATCTTAGTATTTAACCGTTTCCTCCCTCATCTGCAGTTTTTTTAAAATAATTTGACGAACTGTCAACATTTAACTCTGTTCTAATCTAAGAAGTTATAATTATGTAGACATTTTTGACTTATTCATAACAAAACAAAAATTTGAATGTTAGCACGTTTGGTCTATACAATCCATAAATTTCTATAATATGGGCAAGAGAAAAAGAGAGAGCAAGCATAAACAGTTAAATGTTCAAGCAATAAAAGCGTGAACAAAAGTATACCAAATAATATGTGAATCTACTCGTATTTCTTTTAGCACTTATTGTGTTATGAATTTTGTTTATAAAAAATGTTTTGGTTTTTCTGTGGATGTTTAAATTTTCAGGGTTTATGCAAGAAGACCCTAAATGGGGAAAGCTGTTTAATTTCTCATGACAACAATCCATTGATAAAGTTTTTTCTAGTTTGTAAAATGGTTATCCAGTTATAACTTTGAAGAGACGTGCAGAAAAAATAAAGTACGTTTTGAAGCCAAGATTTATAAGATTGATAGACAGATTGTTCTAAAATTAGAAGTTAGGAAGATTTAATTTAAACCTAGAAATTCAATATTTTGTAATTTAGAAACCACATTTGTAATGTTGAATTTGACAATATAAAGCTTTGAAATATTATATAACAAATTTAAGATAATTTTTTAGAAAAACTGTACTGTAATTTTTGCCGTTGCTGAACACATGATCATTGGGGTCACTTTTTTTTACTGTTTTTCTTCTTTTTTATATATACAATCTGGTTGCCGTTCTTTTAAATTTTCAAAAGTGCACTCGTTTGAAACCTGTAAACACGACAAAAATGCATTTTTAACGAAATAAAGTAAAATGCACATCGTTTTATAAAAAATAAAAAGAATCTTAAGAAAATAAAATCCTGTAAACATTTATGACATATTTTTGTTGATGACCAAACGAAAATATTACAATATTTAGAAAAAGTTTTCTCAAAATTGAGGAAAAACTTTTAGGAATATTCCAGTACCTAGAAAAAGCAATAAACTTAAGTATTCTACCAATCAAAATTAGGCGCATTTTACACCTTTTTGTGTACAAAACTGCAATCTGAAAATGTGTGTAATCGTTTAAAAAAACACTTACATTAGAAGGTTGGTGCAATGGGGACGTCTGACTACCAGGGGGAGTTGATCTCTGTCGCAGTCGGGCGAGGGCGGTTCTCAGCCCCTCCGTTATAGAGCTCTCTCCATCACCGCTGCAACCCAAAGAAATATATAGCATTTCCCGCAATCGAATTCAAGCAAAAATCCAACTATAACAAACTGAAACCTTAAAGGATTTGTCCTGTAATTGATATACTTTCAGCTAATCTAAAAAGACCAACCCGAGCTTTCATCCTCAAAATTGATAAACGCTGGGGGCTATATATCGTTCTGCGTCTACACCGAATTAATTACGTACAGCTGTGGGTTTTTGGACAGTGTAGGTGTCAAAACATGGGTTGTACAAGAAGTTTAACAAGATTAGGACGAGCTTTGTGCACAGATATTACAATACATCATATTTTATCGATTTGTGGGGCTTAGAACAAGGGTCAGTATGTGACAGGGACACGAGAAATTTAATAACCCTTGAGGATGGAATTATTGTCTATAGATTAAAGTTTGATAGAACAGCAGGATGGAAATAATTAAAGAGGGAATGCATATGAAAACTCTGTTTTCAAAGTGGTTGCGGTCGTATAACTTCATTGAATACACATTTTATAGGTAAATTTATTTCAAACGAATCTCACAAATATGCGCAGCAATTATTACGATTCCAAATAGGGGAATGGCAAATTTATCTTTCGGATCGGTAAGCTGTAACGATAAAATCCCACCCAAAATAATAAATTGAGACTCTAATAATTACTTCAAATTTTATGAGCTTTGAACTTACAAACCAATTAAGTACTTGACTTTCAACAGTTTTTGCTCTCATCAAATTATTTAGATTAATTGAACACAATTAAAAATAAATATCAAAAGCTTCGATGTGTGCGCAAAATTAAAGCTCAGTCAGTTAATAAAAAAGCTTCATTTTTCTAATATTACCTAATTACAAAATAAAGGTAATTATATCTAAAACAGCTTGCGTTGCAGTATCGAGAGATGTAGTCGGTATTAAGTTAAATATTTCATTTATGACTTTCTTTGAAGTGTTTGTCTGATATAATGATCCTTCTCTTCATTATAATAAGCCTTCAATAATTCTGTATTTGCTTCTGCAGTAATGACTAGATCTTAACAAGGTTCTATGGTAACAATGTGGTAGCACGCATAACTATTCAAATTTCTATGGAAATGGGATTTATCTCCTCTAGATATTGGACCTTTTTCTCTTGTAAAATATCTATCTCTATTTTATTTCCTCTGAGGATATACCAAAATTAAACGGATATACATATATTTTTCTTTATAGAAAATTTAAATAAAGCTTAATTCAGATTTCCTGTATTCAGATTAGGTATAAGTTTGAGACAAAGTTTGTATTTAAGGAAATAATTAATATTAGGGGAAACACTTGACTCCGACAAAGGCACACAGTGGAATAACTTAAATCTTAAACTTGTTAAAATGTTTGCTTGTATTAGTCGAGTCGAAATTATGCGCTACTTTTTCATTTTCTAAATTCAAACAAATGTAATCAAACTAGTAGAAAGTAACTAGGTTTTTAGAATAACTTTGATTAGATAATTTCAGTTTGTTTTCATAAACAAGACAATTTTGTTTTTCATTTGAATTGAAAACTTATTTATGCTTTAGGTAGCGGAAAATTTCTACGTGCAATTTTTTCCCTAAATATTTTGCAAGAAATTTATTTAATAGAAGTTTAATTTAATTTTATAAAGTTTTTAAAGAAATTAAACTGAAGTAACTGAAATATTTACTTGTATTATCACTACTACTATCAAAGCGAAAAAGAAGATAAATAAAAACTTAATATTTTTTTTAAATGCGTTTTTGAAAAACCTCACCATAGCTAGCTCACAAGAGCAAAGAAAGAAACCAAACGTTTGCTTCTATGCGGACGGGACGGTTCAAAAAATAGTGTCAGATCTGAATTTTGAGTTTACTCTGAGAACCTTAACATCTGAAAAATGTGTCTCTTGTCTTTAATTTTCCAAAGCTAGTCCACGCCTTGTACATTTGTTTAAAAAAAGAAAATGAACAAGAAGAAAAGACCAAAATAAGTAATGTACATATAGAGAAAATGTTATATACAAACGTATAAAAACAAAGTAAAATACACTGATTATACCAAAATAAAAAATGTCATTTAAAAGATTAAAACAAAAATAATAGAAACAAACAACAAAAATATAAAATCAGTATGAAAGTAGAAGTTAAAAGTTAAGTTTTCGATTTGGCAGATTAGTTACTATACATATAAAATAAGAACAATTGGGTTGAAAACATAAATTAAGTCAACTTCAAGCATTATTACTTATTATAAAGTATCAACAGCAACACAAAGATTAGATCTAGCAAAACATACTATACTATAGCACAAAGCATGTCAATTTTCGATAATCCTGTGATGTCAATAGTCGTTATCATAATAATTACAAATTTAAAAATACTAAAATTATTCTCGTCATAAATTATTTAGAGAAGGTAGAAATTGAATTGCAAGATAAAAAAATAATAGGCTAATTACTTGAATGTCTAAGCAATATAGAAGACAAGACAATACAAGAAAAATAAATCATAAATTATAGGACACCTACGAAAACCACAATGTGTACAAAATTTGTATAGCTCATTCTTTAGATTAGAAAACATAAATTAGAGAAGTAAAAACAGCGTTGTTTCTAAAATTAGTAAAATTATATGTCCATTTCTTGCAAAGTAGTAAAAAATGTTGCTTCCTCTCCTTATCAAATTACATTGACATCTTTGCTTCAATTATTAAAATTAAATCTCTGTACAAAAGAACAAAACTAGGAGCTGCCTCACAAGAAATTTTATTATTTTTTATGTTAGTACAACTGTTTCGAGGTTTTGCCTCATCTACAGCTGACTACATAATTTTTGATAAAATCCGGAAAAAGCAAGTGGGACCACTATTAGGTAAGTTATTCTCGTTCTTTTTGAATTTCATCAAAATTTTTGTAGTCAGCTGAGAATGAGATAAAACCTCTAAACAATTGTACTGACATAAAAAAAATTAATAAATTTCCTTGTGAGAAAACTTCCAGTTCTGTTCCTTCATTTACTCAACTCCTCTTTACTATAATAGCTCATTCAACAATTTATAAACTTTCATTATCATGTTTCAGAGTTAGTAAAATGTTGCCTCCGGCTCCAAAAATGATAAAAAAGTGTGCCTTTGTTTTTTTTTAATAAGAAAAAAAGCTACCTCCGGTTTTTAAAATTAGTGAAAGAATGTCTTTTATGGATTAATTTGAAGTTGAGATAATACCGGAAGTATTTTCATTTTCATGGAAAATTAAAAGAATTTGGCGTCGTGATTGGTTGTTGCCAGGAAAATGTATTAAAATTTGCAATACTACCGGTAGTACCTCAACTTGAAATTGGCGTATTAATCTACATAATTTAATCACTAAATAATAATACTTTGACCCGGTTTACAGAAGGTGAATTAAATATTTAACTGCGATTAACTTTTAATTCGCAATTAAACTGGCTTTCTTGACATTTGATTGGTTGAATTCGACACTTATTTGCTAATTGAGGAGCTTGCGTGCAAAAGCGGATATATCCACTTTTCACAAAAAATCATGTTTTGGTGATTTCTGGATCTAAGTTGTAATATCTATAAGCCCAAAACCGTTTGCAACCAAAACCGTTTAAATCCTCGTAAAAGCATTAAGTAAAGTTCAACATTTGGAGCAAAATCGGTTATATCTATCTAAATTTTGCAAACAACAGCGGATATATCCAGATAAAAAGAAAAGAAGTTTAAAACATTTAATAAAAACACATTTTGGGTAAGATTGGCTAAAGAGGGAAGACCTTCTGTGGTATAAAATTATTACACAGTAATGAGGGAAGAAACGAAGAACAGAATGAAACCCAAGCTATGCCATAATCTGAACGAAGAGACTGCAGTACATATTTACTTTTCTTGTTCTCTTTGCAAATACCAATTTAAATTTGTTTATTTCAAGAAAAATAAATAATTTTTTCGCTCAGTGTATGTCATTTGTGAGCAAAACGGGATATATCCAATAGTTTTTTGCTAATAACGCCAAATTGTTTACTTTTTATACAAAAAAATATGTGTTAATCACTTGCATAACCCTATTAAATTTAAACTGTTTTCGCTAGATAACACTATTTGTTTAAACCAATATGTAGGGTATTTTTTTCATCTCCTCAAAAATTTGTAAAAGTGGATATATCCGGTTTTGCAAGCAAGCTCCTCAATTAACTATTTAATTGCAATTAAAGTTAATGTCACTTGCTGTAAACTAGCCCTTAGAGAAGTAAAATGCACATTAAGTTAGTAGTAAGTTAACAATTTTTTTATCAGTGCTGCCATGACAACACAATAACATACTCAAATCTGTTTTTGCAAAATTATATTGCAAAACTTGCAGAGAGCAATAAAATTTTTATTGAAACTAATTAGGTAGCCAACACAAAGGGTTTTAAAATTGTTATTTATGATTAACATTTTAAATTAATTTTTATTTTTCTAATGATTGTTGCTATTGGAGGTTGTTAGATAAAGTTTTGTATGCCAGCAAGTGGCCTCTGATCCAAAGCACTCAAAAAACTTATTGCACTCGCCAATTAATGACACTTGAGTTAACAAGTTTTTTTTTATAACTTATTTATCCAACAACATACTTGTAGCATAAGAAAGTGTTTTATAATTTGTGTTGTTAAGAAATTTATTATAACACGCATTTCAGTGCTTTTCTAACAATACTTAGGCATTTAAAATTTTACTTTAAAAAAAAAAAATTGAAAAAACGTGAATTATACAAAATACAACTACTATATTACACTTGTTCCCTCAGGCGAATTGTGGCTTTTGAAAACTCGCTTTGCAGTTTGTGCTCAAAACCCATTCGTGCATCATCGTTTTATCCAACACGTCTTATAATATACTAATATTTTATCTTGTATTTTTATAATTATTATTTGATTGAAAAAATTATTTATTTTTGTTACAGTTAATTTATTTTTAATAAATGTTATTCTAGTAAATGTAGTTTATAAAATTGCTTCCTTTGGTTGGAAATAACTATCTACCCAAATTTCCATTGCTTACATCATAATAATCGATTTAAAGTAAAAATAGATAAATGAGTAAATTATTTATTAGGCATTTGTTTATTTTGGAAGATATAATTTAATCTTTTTCAAAAATGAAAAAGTAATTAAGCCAAGTAACACTAAACGAAATAATTTGCTTGAATAATTAACAAAAAAATATATATAGTGCACACTTATTGTTCAGAGCTGTATATATGAATACAGGCTGATTTTTTTGTTTGCTCCCACTCGAGATTTCAAAAATAGGCAACACGACTCTGGAAGTACTGTTAAAGGTATTGTCAACAATGTTAAAATTAATTCACAACCATCTATGCCTTAATTTGGGAAATTAAATTTTAAAAAACAAGCGAAATATAAGAATGTGTTGCCTATTTTTGAAATTTCGGGCGGGAGCAAATAAAAAAAATCACCCTGTATACGTTATAAATAGAAATAGTTGAATTAACTGATGGATCATCAATACTGCATAGTTTAACATAAAGTATTAAAACTGTTAGATATATTTTTGATTAAAAAAGATATTTGATGTTGATACTCGTATTATTTGAAACTTCTGTAACTTGCTTTTCCGTTTTGAACTTTTAAATAATCTCCAATATCATCTCCAAGTAATGAATTGATTTTGCCTGCATTTTGATTTTTAAATGAAAATCAACATACCGTCTTGCTTTCACTATAAAATTTTGTTCTAATTTGAATATAAGGCTATAGACACTAGAATATAATTTCCCTTGCAAATTCAATCTCACCACCGACGATCAACGTTGTCTTCAATCATCATTTTTGCTGACCATCTTACACTACAATTTTCAGTAAAGCCTAAAATATTGTTTCTTTTTTCGTGCTTGGAATAGTTGACTACTTATATTTTACTTGAAGAAGTAAGACATTGATAAAAATTCAAAACTTGTAAGGTGCACTTTTGAAATATATTTGAGTTGTTGCCTCCAACAAAGTTTCAAACCTTTTTTTTTGCCAAAAATACTTAGTTGAAATATAATATTCAACTGATGAAAATTTAATTAAAATGATCAATAATTGAAAACTGTTCAAAAACAAACCAACGTTAAACTAATTAAACTTAATAAAATTTGTTTCCGAACAAATCAAATTTCCAAACAGAAACATGGGTTTGGATGCAATTAACCAGTCACCGCAATTCTACAGAGCTGTATTAAAACGTTTCAGCTTGACCCAATCAAGTAAAACACCTTACAACTCCTTCTGGAGAGACTCCAAACATTTTGAGGGAAAAGAGCAACCTGGGAAAGCTTTAATAATTATACTTCTGAGATTACTTGCTCCGCAAAAAAAGTAAGTTATAGGAAAACTTCAACAAAACTTAAAGAGTAGTTTGTATATTTATTTACCCAGTTTGAACAACGATGAATTTTTTCTCAACATTTTTCGAACACTTCTTTACTTCAAACACTGTGTAGAACTTCGTTTTAAATACTTAACGCTCTACAATAAAACGTGAGAAAAGTTCGTAAATGCATAGTGCAAGCAATGCACATAAATCCTCTCCAACAGTCCAAAATAAAAAATAAAAAATAGTTTTTGTGAAAGTATCACATCGAATTGTTTCCCAAAATATTTGAGAAACTTTTTCGAATTGTATTGAAAAGCTCACGCCACCGCGCCTAACTTCTTAGGCTATCCCGCATACACTGAACTCGAACTGGATGCATCGTGGCACTTAAAGGATAACGTGCGCATGTCTCCAGGACTAAAGAAGCATGTTTTGCAGGATTATCGTCGGTTATCAAATAGCAACAAATTTTCAACTTATCTATCACATCCAAAAAGATAATTTAATTGCGCTGGCGCTGTCTAATTTTCAATTCAGAATGGTTAAATATGACATTTTATTCACATTCTCAAAGCGCGCCAACTCTGATATAAATTGAATAAAAACAAACCCGAAATTGAATTGTTAAGCTTCACAATATATAAACTGGCCCGCTTGCAAAATTATTCCAGTTGAAAGTGTCGCTCTGGAAAAACAGACTTAAGGAAATGCGACGGATGGAAAATAAAACGATTATCTTTTTTATCCGATTTCACCACAGTTTCAGGTTTTTAGAGTCACAAACAATACGAATGACGTAAAATATTAAACGAAGTTTTCATTCTCTATATAAATTTTAAAAGTCTACTGATCCAATACATTATTTTAAAAGTAGCTTTTGACATGATCAAAACAATAATAAATACATAAAGTTCATTTTTATTTTGCACCTTTGTTATTATGAGCGAAAATCAAACATTTCGACTTTGTCCTGTAGTAATTATATACGTCGAACCAATCTCCGCATAATAGCACTTTCAAAAAATATAATATTTTATAAAATAAAATTTGGGAGTGATTTATAGATCGATTGTGTAAAGTAGTAACAACCATTGTCTAAAATATCGCTATAGCATTTTACAGTACAAATCCGTTAGAGTAATCTCGACGGCCGAGTCAGAAAGTTTGTGAGACGAGCTCCAAGAGCGAGTAAAATATAGTGGTGAGACCGTAAAAGTCCTAACTGACATGGATTGTACAATTTTTGTAATATTTCTATAATTCATTTTTACTTTAATTTTTTTACCAACAAAAAATTAGAGAGCTGAAAGTTGTCAAAATATAAAAAGTTTTATGTACCTTACTATAGAGATTTCCAGTTTTTATTTTCTCGTTGATGGTGAAGAGGTCCTGTCACAATATCAACTTTTTACCTACTGACCTAAATTTACTTGTGTCCGTTAGAAATTGTTTACTAGATAGCAAGCAATCCTTAAAACAACCTTTAACAACTAGATATTAGAAAAAACAAATTAACGGCTATGACAGTTATGACACATCTGTTATTGAGCAGAGTACTGTTTAAAACTTTTTTGTACTCATAAAGTGTGAGCAGCAATTTTTCGGTAATCCTCGACGCATGAAAAGACTGCTTTCTCGCACCGGGGTGTTTTTTATTTCCCGCAAGAAAACAATTAAAATTTACTTAAGCCATTAGTCGGTAATGGTAAAGCAACAATTTTGGGTTAGATTTCTGTTTCCAGAATCTTCTAATTAGTCTTACCAACCCATTAATTAATAAACAAAATTCTCGACAAAGTTAGGTTAGGTTATTTTTTTTAATGTTAGTTTTATTCATTACAAAAAATGTTGTATCTAACTATTTCGGAAAGAAATTTCCTTCATTCGCACTAATGTAGCACTCCCTTCGCTCGTGCTGCAAACAAAGTGCTCATGCGGGAAATTTATCTTCCCAAATGTGTTAAATTAAAAAACTAATTTTTGTACTCGTATTAAGGAGCTACTTTCCAATCATCTTCAACGCCCGCAAAAACGGTTTTACCAAACCGGAGTGTTTTTATTTCCTAGAAAGAAATAGTGAAAATTTGCTTGAGCTATTAAGCGGTAATGGTAACCCAACAAATTTGGATAGGTTGGAATAACCCAAAATACATTTTTTGACCAAGTTACAGATTTACTTTTAAATGTATTTTGCAGTTTGTTAATTACATAATTTATGCTAAAAATTATATTATACAATACTAGTACTAGTTGTATTAAAAAAAATCTTAAAGATAAATTCGAAAAATGTCAATTTATCTTTAAAAAATAATTCGCAAGGGAATTACTAATTAGACTATAACAAAACGGTAACTGAGGCAATATTTATCTGTAGTTGTTTAGAAGGAAATAAACACAGATAATTAAAAATCTATTGGAATACTTAATTTTTTTACAATTTTTATTACTTTAATTTATTATAATAGTCTTATAAAATAACTTTAATGACTAACTAAAGATAAATCGATAATTAACAGTTGTAATTACTTTTTAAAACTGTACTTGATTAAGTACAATATAATCTGTCATTAACATGTAATCAATTTTCTAGTTTTCTCTATAATCCGAAATGTCATAAATCTCATAATTCATAATTTATACTATTCATACATGAATATTCAATTACATATTTTAAAATAAAAAATAAATAGAAGCATGATTCTGCAATATGAGAAACTAAATTGAAATTTGAAAGCTTAATCAACTTTTACCACGTATTTAAAAAAGGTTTTCGTTAATGTACATACATTGACTTAAAACCTTTGATTTACATACTAATGAGTTAGTTTAACCAAGATCGCATCAAAAAAGCTTTCTCTTGATTTTTGTTATCTCTATCAGTCAACTAAACACAATTTGATAAATCTAACGATGTAATATTAACTTTCGCTATCTAAACACCCATTTTATTTACCTTGTGCTTCAAAAAGTGTATAATTATTATTGAGGTAAAAATGACAAGATGGCACCCTGTGAAAACATTTTTAACAATGTGTTTGTATGTACCTGTGTTTTACCAAAATTATGGTTTAAGCAACTGAAAAAAGAAATATTAGCTTGAAACCGGTTTTGTCACATTTTAACAACAATGAATAAATAAAAAGCTTGGAGAAGAGTGTATTTTTATCCCAATATTAAATACCCAAGCATTGAGAAAGAATCAATAGTAAATAATTATTATTTTCTAAAATATCCTATTATCGTATAAACTGTTATAAAAATACTGTTCATAAAAATCTATTACGCAGAGAACAGGTATCACGTGTTTCAAAACTATTGTCATCCAAAGTGCTATTGAAAACTTGAAAGTGAGATGCAAGAAAAGTCATGTCTTAGGTTAGATTTAAGCCTAATTCTGAAATTTTTATGACAGTAATTGAAATAAATTATGTGACGTGAGGTTATATTCTGTTTGTGATGACAACCTGCTAATTTTATACTTCGCTGCATTTTCGGTTAATTTTTTCAATTAAGTTGGAAAATTAGTGGTCTAAAAGAACAAGATGGCTTTCAACGAGCAACAGAAGTGCTTCATGTTAGAAGCATACTTCAGAAATAGTCAGAGAGTCGACGAACAGTGGCTTTATTCGATAAACGCCGCATTTGAGAATTTCCAGGAAGAGTTTCCTGGATTGGCTGTCTAATTCAATCATTTAAGTCGAAATCTGCGCCGTGTTGTGGACTTGTACAGGGAAACAGGGTGTGTGAATCGCAAGGCAGGTGGAGGCAGACCACGAGTAAGAACCGAAGCAAATGTGGAGGTCGTAAGGAATATTATGGACGAAGAGCCTAGCACTTTGGTTCGTCATCTGCGACAACAGGTGAACCTGTCTCACAGCACTTGTTAGCGTATCTTGAAAACAGACCTCGATATGCATCCGTATAGGAATTACTGCCGAATGATTTGCCACAGAGACAAGCATATAGCCAGTAGTTTATGCAGAATCTTGCCAACAATGACGAAGCACTGGAAAAAATATTTTTCACCGACGAGGCTTGGTTTCATCTTTTCGGCTATGTTAACTCATAGAACATGAGGATGTGGAGCGGCGAGAATCCTCATTATTACGTTGAGGTTCCGTTGCACCCGCAGAAACTTGGAGTGTGGGCTGCAATAAGCAAACGTCGTCTTATTAGACCTATATTTTTCGAAGGTAAGTATTGTTACATTTTTTAAAGAAAACAACTATAAGAATAAAAATGTCGTAGGAATATCTCAGAGATACCGTCTTGAAATCCTCACTCCCTTTATGGAGCAGCTGCTGGATGACGAACTGCAGCAGGGATATTTCCAGCAGGACGGTGCGCGTATTCACACAACTCGGGATAATCTCAATTTTATTTTTGAATTCTTCAATAACAGAGCGATCAGTTCGGATACGCCAGTGATATGGCCACCGAGGTCATGTGATTTGACTCCATGTAACTTGTGGCCATATGTGAAAAACTCAATTTTCAATACTCCTGTTGTGGACTTGGACGACCTACGGGAAAGGATAACCTCCAAGTTAAAAAAGACAAACAATTCACCCAATCTGTAAGAGAACGCGATCGCTTCTGTGAAAACACGAGCAAGAGTGTGCGACGAACAGAATGCAGATCATGTAGCACATCTTGTACCACAGGTTTTGTGCAAAGGTTTTCTTCTATGCTCTCGGTATTGTTTCTAATGTTTTGCTTTTGCCAGGCAAGTTTTATCTTACCTGTCTAATTTTATTCCTACCTTGTGTTTGCAAATAATAAAAAATTAACGAATTCTGTTTTATTTGATTTTTAATGGTAATTATTAGTTTCTAGGTTAGTGGGGTTAGAATGCAAAAAGTATTCTTTGGATAGTAGGCGCAACAGTAGGTTCTTTAGCAGTAGGCTTAAAACCCAAAAAAATAGTTCTAATTACCCAGACGCTAGACATACGTCCTAAAAACCAAAGCCTGCTTTGATGACGATAGTTTTGAAACACACTCTATATACTAAAACAGTCGAGTGATAGGGAGGAGGCGCAGAGAAACTGATTGATTTAAAGAAAATGATAGTGCCGTGTAATAGCTATTATTACAACTTGGAAAATATGAATAGTATATTTTCCGAGGTTGGCTAGTTACATCCCGAGGGGAACCCGAGGGATGTATAGACAACCGAGGGAATATATTCATATTTCCCGTGGTGGAATCAATAGTTTTTTTCTGACTGAAACAATAATGTTGTCAAAATAGCAAAATATTAGATTATAAATTCTGGAATTTAGCAATTAGTAACGTTGCTAAGGATAAGAGACACTGTTTGTAAATAGGTATCATAGTTGACTGGTTTGATTTTCGCGTCCTGTCATAAAAATATTTTGATAAAATGTCGGACTACGTGCTCGCACAGGCAGCGAAAGCCAGGGAATGTTTGATTGCAGCAAAATCGAATATTGCGTATAGTAAAATGTATGTACGAAGACTTTCAACAGTGGAGAACAGCAAATACGGTGAATGGTGCCGACGAAAATATTAGCGTTTTTTGAAGACTTGGTAATTTGCTATGATTTCTGTTATTTTTGAACGTATGACTAATTCATTCTATCCGCAGTCGCAGAAATATTCACCAAACACGTTGTGGCCAAAATTATCCATGCTAAGGACACTATGCGTAGTCGCAGAAATATTCACCAAACACGTTGTGGCCAAAATTATCCATGCTAAGGACAATGTTGCATTTAAAAGAAAAAATTGATGTTAAAATGTTTGATGAAGTAGAAGCATTTGTAAAAAATAAAAATAAAGGATACGTTTCAAAAAAATCAGAGGTTTTGTCCCGAGAGGAGCTCAAAAAATTCTTGTGAGAAGCTTCTACTGACATTTTTTTGATGTATAAGATAAAATTTCATTGTGATTCTCCTCTGTTGAATAAACTGTTACACCCTTAATTTAAATTTTAAAGGTCGTTTTAATTATGGAAATCTTTGGCTCTGCAGAACGCACATTAAATAAAACATTTTCATAGTAAAATATGACATTTCAGATTTTCCTTTATATGACGTTTCATATTTCCCTTAGGACAATATGAGCGTTTCATATTTCCCTAGGGAAATATGAGTGTGTTATAACATATTGTAACTAAGGCAATATTATTCAATATTGTATCAATCAGAAAAAAAAATATTTTCTGTTTATGTTGTTACACAACAGTTGTATTTCTTTGTTATTTATTACTTTCTTTTGTTTCAACTGTTAATAAAAATTTTATTCGAAAAAGTATTGCATACACTTAATACACACTTTAGTAGCATTGATGTTGAAGACTAAATGCACTAGCAATTTTGCCAAAAAAATATGACTATTTATTAGAGAGACTGATGAAAAAAAGTTTTTATTTGGAGATGTATAATCTACCTGCCATTATTGTATTTCCTTACAGTTTTTGCTAAACTCATCTTACTTTCGAAAATATTTATTAATTTTTACATAAAGAAAATATAATTTATTATAATCTCTTTAACAGTAGTCAAACTATTAAATCTTAATCTAACTAAAACTTCGATCCTAATTTTAGCGAAAACTGTTTACTGCAGTGAAAAAAAATTGATATGAAAATTAAAAATAGTCTGCTTTCTCGTTGTTTCTGAGAATTCTTTAATGTTTTCATTGCTCGTTTAACGTTTTTTGAAATGAAAACTGAAAAAGTCGTATTATGACAGTGTTGCTTAGTAACTTTGAGTGATATAAATATTTAAAAAAAATATTTATATTCAACAAAATAAAATAATAGTTATTTATGTATTAAGGGCGTAATCAAGGAGATTATGGCACGAGAGAATGTTTAAAGCCCGACGTAAAAAAACTTTTAATTTTTTGAAGACCATTAGTGACAATTACACCCGTGATACATACAACGTTTTATTTCATTTTGGATCATTTTAATTTTTCAAATCAAAATCCAAAAAATTCAGATTAACTAGTTGACTATCTTGTCGTTGCCAAAATACGGAATGTTGTTATTTTCTGTTGGAAAACGTGGATTCTAGAGAAATGTTACAACAAGTAAAAGCCCAAAATTGTGTCACGCTCCGTGCGTTTGTAGTGTTTAACAGTTTTCGAAATAAATGATGATTTTTCATGATATTTGTTATTTAATGTAAAAAGGGACGTTTACAAAATTGAAAAGGTGTATTTGACAGTTAGACGAATGACAGTTACTTATTTGTTTTTGTTGCGAAGCAAATTTAAAAAATTCAGTGCTATAAAAATTAAGATTAATCCCTGACTTGTGAGCGAATAAAGTAGATTATGGTTTCAAAATAAAATTTAAAAAATTAACGGTTTTCTTACAGAATACCTAAGTTTAATTGTGTCACGACTCATGGATAATATAGTTAAAAATCACTGTCAAACTTATAGCCTGGTCTAGATGAATATTTTTATAGTTGCTTGATATGTTTATACTTTTTATTTGTTATTTTTTTAAATAATATTTTATTTGATATGTGCTTTTGTATGTATTTACGCATACAGAAGCAGGTAGGAATATTAGATGTTTTATATTACACATACAAACTGATCTAAATTTTGTAGCATTTATTGAGTGAAAATGCAATGAAAAGCACACTTTATATTTGAGGAGTTTATGAAGAGTTAGTTCTGTATGCATTTAAATTTAGTGCAAGTATATACATATACGACAATCAGAAAGCAGCAAGAAGTTAACAAAAGAGCGAATTACTTTTCAAGCTAGCAAATCCAAAACTTCAAAGAGAAGTAGAAAAGTAATATCGGACACACCAATGATACATTCAAATTTATTTTAACAAATAATAGTCAGAAGTAATTTTAAATTCTATACCAAAAAGTAACAAATATTAGTTTGTAACAAAAATTGAATTTTACAATAAAAAGAATGTTGTCTACGTTCATTTGTCAATTTCTGAGAAGTTAACATATTTGATGCAGTTTTCAGAACTTGCAATATTGAACATATTTTAAATAATACGAATATATTTACTCCTGTATAGAAAGTTTAGTGTCCGGAAATTTTTCGCAACAAAAGGGTTATTTCGCCAAATTTCAATTTGCTTTTATATACATTAAACTACTTAAGGTAAAAACGAAGAGAAATGTAATGTTTTTTTTATAAAAAAAATTGAAACTGGTTAAAAATTAAATTAATATCGAAATTAAATTTTTCATGACGACGAAACTTTGACCACACCTAGTTGCTAACCTATCTAAACCCTATCTAAACCTATTTTTCCCACCACGCCGCACTAGGTAAGCACACACCCTCGCAATGCAACCAATCAAAAGCGTTAAGTTTGTTGACGTCACTTGATTTCACTTCTACAAAAATTATTAGAATAAATATAATTAATTAATTTAAATTTTAAAAAATGTGTGGGCTTATTTTTTATGTAGTTTCATAAAATGCAATTGAAAAGATGCGGAATGGCTATTGCAATATTAATAAACTAATAAAATTAACTCGACTGAAAAAAAAATACTTTTTTTCTCTATATTGAAAATGGGTTGTTCATCCATTTTCGGAAACTGTACGGTAAAAATGAGAAAAACAACGAGTCTCACATTTTACTGTCAGAATTACTACAGGAGATGCTTGAGAAAAAACTACCCTTGCAGTAATAAAGTATATGTATCAAAGTATACGTACCTAAAATATTTCTACAAACAATGCTAATTTAATAGAAAAATAAATAATTTAATTGTTTTTTAAATTATTAATTTTTTTTTACACGAAGAGATAGAATTTTTCTACTTTACGTCGGTAACAGAGTCCGATTTGGGTGCGGTAATAGCTAATTCCGCACCCAAATTGCGTGCGGTAACAGCTAGTGGAATTTACTGTTTTCAGAGTGGTAACACCGTGTAACACGCTATCGCTGAAATGAAACGTCACATTTCTGTCGGCGATGAGATTACAGTAATTATATTCGAATAAATTTTGTTGCACTTGATGACCAGCAGTATTCCTCAACAAAGTGTTTTTGTGTGTGTGTGTCGCAATTAATCTATAAAATATTCGAAAGTGGGGCGGAACAAGCGGCGGTGGACATCAACAACAAGCGACAAACTTCAGCTTTTGAAGTTAGAACAGCTTTTAAATGAAACTTGAAGCTAAAATAAAGTTTTGAGCCTTTATTTTGACGATTTACAACATCCATAGCATTCGATAATTTACAAGTTATTTGCTAGATGAGTGTATAAATCTGCTTGACTGAAATAACGATGAAATGAAAGGAGTCGCTGAGAACCGCAAATGGAGTGGGAATTTAGACATAAATGGAGATTTTCCTTACTGTGTTAATGCTAATTGTATTATTCAATCAATAACCGATACGGTAGGTAAAAAAGAACCATTTGTGAGTTACTTACACAGAATTTTAGATAAATTTGAAAACATTTCAAAGTTCAACGACTTTATTGACACTTTAGTGACATTTTTATTACCAACTGTCTCGTATTAACGCAAAAGTCCCTAAAGATTAAATAATTAAATAATTTTTACTTAAAAATTACGTAAAACAAGTAAAGTAGAAAAAATAGCATAAAGAACTTGTTTTTTAAAGTCATTGTGGTACTCATTCTTTATAAAAACTCGCGCTCGCGCTCGTTTTATAAACTTGAATTCGTGCCACAAAGTTGACTTTTCAAAACGCGTTCTTTAATATACTATTAAAGCATTCGTACAATAAATCTTATACAAATCTTATGCGTTAATTTTTGCTTTTTGCTAGGACCTTAAACAAAGTTGTCGCCTGTAAAATTAAACTTACCGTATGTGAATATAAATAGCTATTACCGCATTGTTTACATTTAAGCTAGAACATATAAAACATTTACTGTAAATTATTAGACATAAGGTTTAATGAAAACAAACATATTTGCGATGCAAAGCAAAGACAACATTTTGCAAGCATAAATTAAACGTACAATACAGTCTAAAATTGAAATATTACCTAAATTTGCAACTACGATAAAAATCTTCAAATGAATTAGAAATTATGTGGTAATTAATCTTGTGTTTAATGAATTTCACATCTATTTAAAGGGATAGAAAAGAAGCTGTGTTAGAACGTGTAATATAGATATGCTAGACGCTAGAGCAACACGAATATTATTATACCAGAACTGAATATTTTATCACCCTATTCATCCCTCTTGCACTCCTTTTTTCCTTGTTAATTAATTCTATTCACTGCACGTCATCAGCAACAATTATCTTAATCGTCATAGACTTGTCATTCTTGTCTCACATTCTAGGGTCATTGCAGTGCAAATGTTTTGCTAATTACTTGTTATCTCGTCTGTACATTTTCTAAATTTTGTAATATAATGCGTTAAACGTGTTAAACAAACAAATTGGCTTATCCAAGTGGCAATTTTATTTGCTTTTTGCTGTATCTGCAAGTATTTATATTGTCACATTATTCAAAGATTACGTTCCACCTGCAACGGTGTCAGTTTTTATCATAAATACGTGTAAGTGTTTAATTTAGGTAAATTTAATATTAAGCTTGACATAGTATGATTTAATGCTTATGTGTTTGTTTAATCTTTATTATGAAACACGGGTTACGAGCTAATTGAGTGGGTAAATTTAATAAACCACATCAAAATTTATGTTTATGTATTACCTTTAGGAAGCGGAACTGATAAAGTGTTTTGGGTTGATTAATATTTTTTGATTCTTACAAAACTGCTTATGTTAACAATTTCCTTAACCATCATATAGATATCGTAATTTACGATCGAAAAATTTTATCAACGGACATCGAAACTATTTATGAACGATAAATTAAAGTTGTTTCTTTGTCTGCCGCTTAACTTCCAAATTATTTCTAAGACTGTATCTCACTTGACTTGACTTAATTGACTTGCAACTAAGTCTGCTTAAGATAGTGAAGAAGAAATAGAGCAGCAGTAAAAGAGATGGATCACTTTTAAATTGAGCTATAAATAATGAATGTTTGTGTTTTGGGGGTGTTTTGAAAAGAAGCAGGGCAAATTAATAAAAATAAAATTTTCTGAGAAATCATAAATAAGAATTTTTTCCTCTTTTAAAGTCGATCCGGGGACATACTGTATAATATGCTTAATCATATTATCTATCAAATAAATAAGATTACCGATTATTTTATATGACTGCAAAGACAGGGTACTATTTACATTATGTATTATGTGACTGAACATATTATATTCAAATACAAAAAGAAAATTTTTGTGTAATTTTAAGACTATTCGAAACTATTGTGTAATTTTAAGTGATCTCTAATTTGTTTTGAGCAGCATTAGTCCCCAGTACAATGTCCTTAAAAAAATTTTTGACACATACAAATGTAAAATTTTGTGAGTGCCTTTCTTGCAACGAGTTCAACAAACTTATCTAATTTTAAACTTTTGGCGCTGCTGCATTTTCGAATGCCGTCATACCAACATCTTCGGGGTGGTGGACACTCCATATGCAGCATGATTTTTGTCGGACAAGTTGACCACAATTTTTAATTTTTTTTTTTTAATTAAATTATAATCGGATCAACAATACATAAATTACATTGTTATACACAACTATCTTAAAATAGCACATAAAAGCTCACTTAGTTCACTCACTATTGCCTCGTATTAGGCACGCACTGTTTTTTTTTGTTTTTTTTTTTTTCTTTAATTTTTATTCGGATAGATAAAGATCTTGCGGTAGACGTCTCTTGAGTCTTTGGTGGATACCTTTTCGTCGCAGTTGATATACTTCAGCACTGTTGCAATCTTAAATTTTTGTATGAAATATTTTTGTTAAATATGTGATAAACTCTTGTATTGTAGGTGCGTTGAGCTCGCGATGGAGTTGGTCATTTCTAATAAACCAAGGGGCGTTTACAGCTGTTCTGAGTATTTTGATTTGCAATGCTTGGAACTTTTTTAAATGTATTTTATTTGCATATCCCCAGACTGGACTAGCATATGTAAAGATGGGTCTTATTAAAGATCGATATAGAAGAAGAGAGCATTTGGTTTTTAAAAATGATTTGCGGTTTAACAGTGGATAAAGTTGCGTCATACTGGCGTAGCTTTCATTAAGTTTTTTTCGTACATGAAATTTCCATGTCAGTCGAGTGTCGAAATAAACTCCAAGATATTTTGCTGCTTGGTCTTTTTCGAGCCATCTTAATTTATAATTTATCATTATTTAGATTTAGAGGTGCCGGTTGCGTAAAGCGTTTGAGTGTAAAGATTTTGGCAACACATTTAGATTCATTGAGTAAAACGTTCTACTTATTAAGCCACTGTGTTATTTCATTTACCGCACGTTGTAGTATATTAATTGCTTCGTCTAGTTTTGAATGTTGGTGGAACAATATGGTATCATCTGCAAACATAGCAATTTGCGTGTGGGTACACTTTATGTCTGCCATAAAAATATTAAAAAGCATAGGGCCAAGTATACTGTAAGTATACTGTGGTTGTGGATATTGTGGATATGGCTGCTTGAATTTTTACTGCAAAGATTCTGCCAGTTAAAAAAGAATTTAAATTTTAAAATTATAATAGTGGTCAATGACGTCTAACAAACTCAATCTGCAAAATTTATTATTGAAAAGATGTTAGGCTTTGATTAAAACCTATTTTTACATATACATATTATTTATCAAATATTTTAGTCTCACTTATGACTTGATAAGTTGGAGTAGTAATAGATCCCCGGACAACATCCTAAGAATTGAAGTAAATTTATGACCTGGGAATTTGCTACCAGCTACCTTACTTTCAAATCTCCACAATAGACGTGTTCCACTTTTAAAACGAATTCCATAAATTTTAAGAAACCACCATTACTAGGGTTCCTTTTGAATAAAATTTACGACAAATTAGCCACTTTGATGAATGTACACAAAAAATCGTTAACGTTAATGTATAATCAAATTAGAAATGGTTGTTTTTGGGGGATGGGTTGATTCACCCGGGATATATCTGTCTGCAATATCTAGTTATCGGTTCACCTGTGTAGAAATGTGTTGATTTATATGTTAACTATCTGAAATCTGGCAGTTGAAGTCTATTGTAGTATCTCAAAAAATTGTCTAAAAATCACAGCTTTAACGGATTTGGTTATAGTTAAATGGTATACTGGTTTGTCTATTCTCCAATTTGGCGACAGATAAAGCAGTGAACTGGAGGCAAAACAGATGTATGGCTTTTTATTGTAGCATTATGCCAAGACTATCGCTCAAAGAGAACGCACCCGTCGAGGTTCCTAGACTAACAAAAATTTAAATTATGCGGTAACTGTTGTTATAGCTGCTGATAAATGAGAATAAAAAAAGCTGCTGGGACATTTATTTCGGCTAACTAATGTTCTCTTAATAAGGTTGAAATGGTTGGAACATAGAGCGCTAAGTAAGGTATGTGGCGTTACCAACACATCTGTTTTATCGATATTATTAACAGTCAACATACTTGTTTGGAAGATTGACCAGGTCAGCGCTACATACTGTTGTTTACTGAATTGTGACATCGTTACAAGACAAGCTGTTCACTTTGACATTAAAGGAACTTTTGACAAAGCAACTTTTTAAAGCATTAGTCTGCCTTATCATCACAACGTGAGACGAGCACATGTTTAAATAAGTGAATGTGAATGAGTGCACCGTTAGAGGTATCATATGCGGGGGCTATGTACAGGTGGAGTTATAAGCTTTAGTTATATCCTCTACTATGGGTGTCTAATCATAATGAAGTATAAAGTAATGTAATGATATGAGATTAGATTAGTTTACACCAAACTTAGCTTTACACCAAGCTTGTAACTATATATTCCGTGGCTATCAGAGGCTACTAGTCGTATAATTGAAATCTAATCACATACAAAATAAGTAGGGTTTGTCAATAAAGCATTTTGATAGATTTTTGTCTAATAGGTTTAAAATAATCATATAGGTATATAGTCGCACAAGTGAAGGTAGATTTCTAGAAAAATTTGGATATTTAGAAGTGGTTGATGTGGATTGAAAAATTAGCGAGCGCTTGCATGAGACTAAATTTTCTGGCCTCACATTCACGAAAATTATATCGAAAACATATCGAATTATTCGATAATTAAACCATGCTATGAATTATACTGAAGTGTTTGTCTTAAAAATTATTTGAAAAGATAATATTTATTCTAAACCACGCATATAACTTTTTTAGCGATGTGGTATTATCGCGATCAATTTCCAGTAGTAGTTTTTCCGCTGTAATTAGTCATTGATTGGTCTAAAATTTGAATTTTGATACATTATTTGACAAGTTTTAGTTGAAAATTTTCTTGTTTCTTTAATTATTCTTTAATTATTATATTAATTATTGTAATTATTCATTTATCTAATTCAATTACATTTTTTTAAGTGTAATTTCTGTACAAATTCTAAACTGTAACGCCCCATACAGATTTTATGCATGTGTTATTTTTCAGATTTTATTTGTGTTTCTGATAAAAACCGTCTTTCTTCAATCTCCTGGTTTAATTTGTTCTCCAAGAGGCACGACATAAATTTTGTATCTACTGTTTGGTTGTTAACGCCCCTTCTACATTTCTTCCACCGCTTGATTTTATTTTTTCTTTCGGATTTCTCTTTATCAAATGACATCCGCATTTTAATACTGACTAAAATTTTAATTAAATTTTGTTTTTCTAATTACAATATAAACCTCTTCTGATTGACTATACCAAACTATCGATTTTCTGCTTTTTGATTGTTAACTAAATTAACTAAATAGTGAATGTTTTGAGTTTTCATCGTCAATAAACTACTAAATGAGGTATCAAAACGTGTAGGCAGCTTTAATGATGAATAACAATTTTATTAGTGTAAAGGAAATAAAAAAGTTTTTTAATATTGCAAATGGCGGCCACCGAGAAATTTGATCTAAAATCTCATTACGGTATTGTGAAACCTTACGACAGAAAAACGAGCGTGTAATGAAGATTAATTTTTGGTAATATGATTAATTAGATGTTACTGGTGTAGGTATTAAATTAACTAAAGCGCTTCGACCGATCATCACATCATTTCCTTGCAACAATCAAGTTAATTATTCTCACATCTCAATTAAATAAACAATGTGTGCGTCTGTAACCACTCTATAACCTCTATAGTTAGTTACCTTAATTACAATAGGATTACAAGAAGCTTTCTTCATCTCTCTCACTCTAAATTAAATTAATGCCACTCGGTAATACCTGAAGAGGTTCGCTTTTCTCAGTAGTTAACGTCAACTGCAGACATCTTTGTGAAACTTGGAAATTGCTTCTAAATGACGCAAGTTTCAAATCCTCTTCCTCTATTTCGAACATATCAGGACATGGGGTAAAATCAGAAAAGTAAACGAACGATAGATCTTTTCATCCACTCGCGTTCGATGTGAAATTGATGATAATTAAATTGGTCTTGTAGTCAGGGGCGTCTCAAGCGAGAATGCAAGGGATGCACGGCAGATTTTTTATATATTCATACACCGAATATATTCTCTTTTTTTGTGTAAATAAAAGAAAAATTCTAATTCATTGCAATGTAAATTTTTTGTTTATGCGCTAATAGCTTCGCTTTGATTGTTGGAGCTAGTCAGCAAAGAAGATCAAATATTTTAGAAACTCTTTTTCTTAGTAAACTGAGATGTTTTTATTTCAAACTTGAAGGTATTTTTAAGGGATGCTCAGTGAAGGAATTTGTCGTTTTGTTTCCAGAAATTTCTATAGTTGCACCATAACTTTTTTAGAAAAAAGAAGAAGCAGAAATTAAACTTTTGGACACAGGTAGAATACTCCTGCTTGTAGTTTTGTGGTTATGGCCCGATTTTAAAATATGCCATGACTCAAACTTAGCAGTGCTGTAAGAAAATTGCTTTTTTTTGTAAAGTTGGAAATGGAAGTAAATCTAGATTATGTGGCACGTTCAAAAATAAGTTCTTTTTCTTTGTGACATAATAATATTTGTATACGTCGTAAGTAAAAAGATAAAAATCAGATCCAAATCTAATTATACATTTACAACTCATAATAAATTGGAATCTTTAATATAACAGAAATGAAATCATTATTACTCAGATTAATTACTGCACTATTTAAAATGAGAAGGTGTGCCTCAATCTTTAATCGCATTTTCATGCCTGATTTAATGTTAACCACTTGATTTGGGTTAAATTCCTCTTATCAACCCTAACATTTCATTTTGAACGGTCGACTTTCGACCGTTAGCTAAATTATTGTGGCTGAATTTGACATACATATATATAAAGTTCAGAATGTTATGCAAAAAATATTGCAGGCATAACACATAAAGTCATCTAGTGGGTATAAAAGTATTGGATATAACTATTTGACAGAACCACATCGTCATTAAATATTATATTTTAATGTATTTAAATTATAACTAGTGAGAGACTTGAGAATGGCTGAATAAAATAAGCCGAAACATGTCGCCTAAGTTTTTTATTTCCTTTATCATAAGAGAGTTAGTTTCTAATTATATTTATACTGATCAACCAAAATGGTCAAATCAGAACGTCAAATACTTAAATTAAAATCTATTAATATACTTATGGCTGATTGTTTTTTCTTTGTAATATACAAACAAATATTTGTATTTGTTATATGTATTTATTTGTTAGTGATAAGTGGTTTAAGTTGTAGCGACTTACTTATTAGTAAAACGATTATTAAGGAAATAATTCAGCTAAATGTTTGAAGAAATGTCAGGAACAAGAGTAGTTTATAATTCGGGAAATTTTAAATTTTAATAAATATACAGTGTAAGTCAAAAGGACCGTACCATTATTTGCATGGTCGTCAGAATCATTACGTTATTATCAAAAAATTTTATTAATTGTTTTTGAAGTATACGTCTCGTCATAGATGTTGCCTTAAAGTTTTTTATTTAAATTTCTGTAAAGTGATAAAGTAATTTTGCGTTTTTATAATTAAGTTAGACTTAGAAAAAGACTCAAAACTAACATTATCAGGTTTGACAGGCAACAGCAGATCAAAAAATTGTCGATACTTCATGACGTTACTATGAACAAGTGGTAATAAAATATTGCTTCAGATACAAAGTGTATAAAGGCGCACTGCCGTGTTGTCTATTTGTATTGTATTTTTTTTAAAATTAGTAGTTTCAGTTATAATATCATAGATTTTGCGCGAATTTTTTTTTTCAAGTGTAACTTTTGTTTTCATTGTTAAATAAGAATGTGTGATTGGTTAAAAAATCCATGAGTGAAATAGTTAAAAAAAGAGTCATCAAAAAATGCTTATTATTTGCTGATTTTTTTATGGTATTAACAAATATATTTTTTTATATAAACTTGGAGACTTTTGAGATAGGAAATTATGTTAATTTTTTTTTAAACAATCTATTTATTTGTCAAAAAATTACATTTATTTCTTCTATTATAGTGGTTATCCATAAATTTCTAAGCAAATTACCCATATTTAATTTAGTCGGGGATGTCTTCCTGCAGTAATATACCAATATACAAATATTTAGTTTTTATAAATTATTATTAAATAATTTGATTTTGTATATTATATATTTTTACTTACTTTTCCTTCTATATGGCCATCGTCATAATGTCTTCCTGCAGTAATATACAAATATTTAGTTTTTATAAATTATTATTAAATAATTTGATTTTGTATATTATATATTTTTACTTACTTTTCCTTCTAAATGGCCATCGTCATAAAACGAGTACAACCTATCATAATCGTCACCCTGCAATATTCATTTTTTCAAATTTGTTAATGTGATTTTGTCTAGTATTTATTTTTTACTTACGTCATCATCTGCCTGTCGTCGAGCCTGAAATAGAAATTTTAATGACATAGATTTTATTATTTCTAACCACTTACTCTCAATTGGTGTTTTGCTGCTAATTCGTCTTCATAATACCAAATATAATCGTCATCCTGTAAAATGCATTTTTTTAAAAAAAATTGTTAGTGTGATCTTGTTTTATTTATTTTTTCCTTACGTCATAATATGCATGTCGTCGAGCCTGTAATAAATATTTTAGTAATATTGATTTTATTATTTTTGATTACTTACTCTTAACTGTTGTTTCGCTTCTGCACTACGATTTTGTTCCTGTAGTATTTTGTTTTACAATTTATAAACGTTATTTTGTCTAGTATTTATTTTTACTTACCCCTTCAATTTGCTCTATACCTCGTCGAACCTATAGTAAAATTTTAGTGATATAGATGATATAAATTTTGATTACTTATGGAATAGAATTACTGTTTATCAGTGATTCTATTACATTAAGCTTTCTCAAAACCCTTACGTACATATTTTCAGAAAATTACAATAAATAATACAAGTTTTTCTGAGTACTTACCCTTATTGGAATAGCAAAGGCACATACACAAAGTGATAGAACAACTAAACTAATTTTCATTGCTGTTGTTGTTTCTTGTATTCTTAAACAGGAATTAATATTTCCAAAGTACATTCGTTAATTTTATACAGATTTTTTTATTTCTCTATTGTTTTAAAACAAAAATAAAGTCGCATTTCCAAAAAGTAATTATTTTTGTCTTAAAACTCTAAAACTATCCTCATAACCTAAAAGTTTTATTTATTGCTATAAACTTAGCATTTTACGTTCCTTTATATTTTTTATATCATGCATGTAGTACACATACTCAAATAAATTAAAAATCCAAACTATAAAATGTCGAGAAACGCTTACTAACGATTAAAAAATACACAATAATAATATTTTATACAAGGTGACTTTGCGGTATGTTTGGGAAATTTATCCAGCTATATTAAATAATAAAAGAAGTTGAAATAACTTAACTTGCCTTATACAAATTTTTATAATTTTTGAAGTACACTTTACACTCTGTAGAATTTTTTTTTCAAATAACATTATTTTTAAGATACGCAATGTATGACAACACTATTTTCGAGTATAGAGATTTAGAGATTTACGATGTAAAAGCTTTTGTTCAAAAACAGTGTTGTCATACATAGTGTTTCTCAAAAACGGTATTTAAAAAAATGTCTACAACGTATATCTCAGAAACTATAGAAAGTTGTATAAAGCAAATTGGGTTTTTTAGAATTGTTTCAACAAGAGTTATCATTTGGTAATTTGTATATCTGACTATTTGCAATTACACACTGTATATTGAAAAAAATGCTGTAAACAATGTATCTTGTTAAGGAAAAATCTTAAAGAGGTTTTACAAGGTGTATCTTCAAAACTTTAAACATATTGTTTAAGGCAAGTTGGGTTATTTCGAATTTTTTTATTATATACTTACTACAGCTGGGTTAATTTCCCAAACATACTTCAAAGTCAACTTGTAGTTATTACACCAAACTGTAGCTACAAAAAAATGTTAAAAAATAAATAATTAAAACGAATGTACAAAATTTCTTAATTATAAAGATTAACAACTTATAAAAAACCTAAATTAATACGGAAAAATTATTCGGAAATATTTGTTAAATCATAATCGCTATTAGGTATAAGGAAGAAAAAACTTTCTGTACAATTTTATTAACGCTTATGATCACTTAGTTACCATTATAATATAGCTGAGTTACCATTATAATACTACGTAGGTCAGTGGCGGGTATGGTAGTTTGTATTAAATTTTCAAATAATTTTACCTTAATAACGGTTGAGATTCGAAAAAATTGAATCTAAAAGAAAATCTTTTTTAAGCGAGACCTATCACTGGCAAAATTTTTGAGCATCGTTTCTTATAAACCCAGTATATCTCTAAAATAAGTCGCAAATCACCAGAAACAGGACATCAGATTTGATTTTTTGCAACGAAATTTGAACCTTGCCCTAGTGATTTATTAATTGTTTCATCTTATCTGTTCTAGTTGGGTTCTATTTTTTTAATAAATTAGTGTTTTCTGCGTATCATCTTTTTCCCGACCTTCCTCTATTCTTCTTTTTTTTGTTTCCCGTATTATTTCAATTGTACTATCTTAGAAATTTTTACAAGATATGTTTTCAAACCATATTAACACACTTATTACTTTTAGTTATGTACATACAAATATTTTTCACTTTAATTCTCAAGCCGACTTTATATTTTAGAAATTACAATATTTTCTAAGACTCATGAATCTTTCACGTATACTTACCCAAATCACCCAAAAGTGGTTTATACGTCAGGGTTCTATTGTAATAAAGGTAATAATAATAACAAAAGAAAGGTGCTACTGAGCAATAAAATTACACACATAAATATTTTTACTAGTACCGTTTGTAAAGTATACATCTTGTCATATGCAAATGTTACCTTACAGTTTTTTATTTAAATTGTTTTATGGAAATAAAGTAATTTTGGGTTTTTATAATTAAGTTAAACTTAGAAAAAGACTCAAACTAATATTATCAGGTCAGATCAGGTCAGGTCAAGTTTTAAATATTAATAATTACTAATATTTAAAACAAAGTCGTAGATACATTTTAACGGCAAAATTGCGTAAAAAACTTTAAACATTTTCTACTTATTATTTGCTGATTCTCTTCTGCTATTAACAAATGTAAGTTTTTTTATATTGATTAAAAGACTTTAGGGATAGGAAATTGTATAAAGAAAAAATTTTAAGACAATTAATTTATTTGTCCAAAAATTACATTTATTTGCTCTATTATGGTTGTTGTCCATAGATTTCTAGGTAAATATCCCATATTTAATCTAGTCGGGGATCGGACTATTCTCGTCCTGCAATAATATTTATAAATATTTAGTTTTTATAAATTATTATTAAACAATTTGATTTTGTGCATTATTTATTTTTTTTTGTCTAGTATTTATTTTTTACTTACATCATCATCTGTTTGTCGTCGAGCCTGCAATAAATATTTTAATGAAATAGATTCTATTGTTTTTGATTACTTACCCTTAATTGGTGTTTTGCTGCTAAATCTTTCTTCTCCTGTAATATACATTTTTTTTAATTTGTAGTGTCATTTTGTCTAGTATTTATTCTTTACTTACATCATCATCTGTCTGTCGTCGAGCCTGCAATAAAAATTTTAATGAGACAGATTATATTATTTTTGATTACTTACCCTTAACTGGTGTCTTGCTGCTAAATCTTTCTTCTCCTGTAAGGTACATTTTTTTTTTAATTTGTTAGTGTTATTTTGTCTAGTATTTATTTTTCACTTACATCATCATCTGTTTGTCGTCGAGCCTGCAATCAATATTTTAATGAGATAGATTTTATTATTTTTAATTACTTACCCTTAATTGCTGCTGGTATTTTGCTGCTAAATTTTCCTCCTCCTGTAATTTAAAATTTATTATTAGACATAATTTGATTTTGTACATTATTTATCTTTACTTACGTCTTCTTCTTGATCTGCAGCTCGTCGATCCTGCAGTAAAAAATTTAGTGATATACATTTTATTTTTTTGAGTACTTACCCTTAATTGGTGTTTTGCTGCTAAATCTTTCTTCTCCTGTAATATACATTTTTTTTAAATTTATTGTGTCATTTTGTTTAGTATTTATTCTTTACTTACCTCATCATCTGTCTGTCGTCGAGCCTGCAATAAAAATTTTAATAATATACATTTTATTATTTTTGATTACTTACCCTTAATTGGTGTTTTGCTGCTAAATCTTTCTTCTCCTGTAATATACATATTTTTTTTTAATTTGTTAGTGTTATTTTGTCTAATATTTATTTTTTACTTACATCATCATCTGTTTGTCGTCGAGCCTGCAATCAATATTTTAATGAGATAGATTATATTATTTTTAATTACTTACCCTTAATTGCTGCTGGTAATTTGCTGCTAAATTTTCCTCCTCCTGTAATTTAAAATTTATTGTTAGACAAAATTTGATTTTGTACATTATTTATTTTTACTTACGTCTTCTTCTTGATCTGCAGCTCGTCGATCCTGCAGTAAAAAATTTAGTGATATACATTTTATTTTTTTTGAGTACTTACCCTTAATTGGTGTTTTGCTGCTAAATCTTTCTTCTCCTGTAATATACATTTTTTTTAATTTGTTGTGTCTAGTATTTATTTATTACTTACATCATCATCTGTCTGTCGTCGAGCCTGCAATAAAAATTTTAATGAGACAGAAAATATTATTTTTGATTACTTACCCTTAATTGGTGTTTTGCTGCTAAATCTTTCTTCTCCTGTAATGTACATTTTTTTTTAATTTGTTAATGTTATTTTGTCTAGTATTTATTTATTACTTACATCATCATCTGTTTGTCGTCGAGCCTGCAATCAATATTTTAATGAGATTGATTTTATTATTTTTAATTACTTACTCTTATTTGCTGCTGGTATTTTGCTGCTAAATTTTCCTCCTCCTGTAATTTAGAATTTATTATTAGACAAAATTTGATTTTGTACATTATTTATTTTTTCTTACGCCATCTTCTTGATCTGCAGCTCGTCGATCCTGCAGTAAAAAATTTAGTGATATACATTTTATTTTTTTTGAGTACTTACCCTTAATTGGTGTTTTGCTGCTAAATCTTTCTTCTCCTGTAATATACATTTTTTTTAATTTGTTGTGTCTAGTATTTATTTATTACTTACATCATCATCTGTCTGTCGTCGAGCCTGCAATAAAAATTTTAATGAGACAGAAAATATTATTTTTGATTACTTACCCTTAATTGGTGTTTTGCTGCTAAATCTTTCTTCTCCTGTAATGTACATTTTTTTTTAATTTGTTAATGTTATTTTGTCTAGTATTTATTTATTACTTACATCATCATCTGTTTGTCGTCGAGCCTGCAATCAATATTTTAATGAGATTGATTTTATTATTTTTAATTACTTACTCTTATTTGCTGCTGGTATTTTGCTGCTAAATTTTCCTCCTCCTGTAATTTAGAATTTATTATTAGACAAAATTTGATTTTGTACATTATTTATTTTTTCTTACGCCATCTTCTTGATCTGCAGCTCGGCGATCCTGCAGTAAAAAATTTAGTGATATACATTTTATTTTTTTGAGTACTTACCCGTAATTGGTGTTTTGCTGCTAATTCTTTCTTCTCCTGTAATATACATTTTTTTTTAATTTGTTGGTGTCATTTTGTCTAGTATTCATTTTTTACTTACATCATCATCTGTTTGTCGTCGAGCCTGCAATCAATATTTTAATGAGATAGATTTTATTATTTTTAATTACTTACTCTTAATTGGTGTTTTGCTGCTAATTCTTTCTTCTCCTGTAATATACATTTTTTTTTAATTTGTTGTGTCATTTTGTCTAGTATTTATTTATTACTTACATCATCATCTGTCTGTCGTCGAGCCTGCAATAAAAATTTTAATTAGACAGAAAATATTATTTTTTATTACTTACCCTTAATTGGTGTTTTGCTGCTAAATCTTTCTTCTCCTGTAATGTACATTTTTTTTAATTTGTTAGTGTTATTTTGTCTAGTATTTATTTTTTACTTACATCATCATCTGTTTGTCGTCGAGCCTGCAATCAATATTTTAATGAGATAGATTTTATTATTTTTAATTACTTACTCTTAATTGGTGTTTTGCTGCTAATTCTTTCTTCTCCTGTAATATACATTTTTTTTTAATTTGTTGGTGTCATTTTGTCTAGTATTTATTTTTTACTTACATCATCATCAGTTTGTCGTCGAGCCTGCAATAAATATTTTGATGAGATGAATTAAATTGTTTTTAATTACTTACCCTTAATTGCTGCTGGTATTTTGCTGCTAAATTTTCCTCCTCCTGTAATATAATTTTTTTTTCATATTCGTTAGCGTCATTTTGTCTAGTATTTATATTTTACTTACGTCATCATCTGCATATCGTCGAGCCTGCAATAAAAATTTTAATTACATAGATTTTATTATTTTTGTTACTTACTCTTAATTGGTGTCTTGCTTCTAAATCTTTCTTCTCCTGTAATATACATTTTTTTTTAATTTGTTGTGTCATTATGTCTAGTATTTATTCTTTACTTACATCATCATCTGTCTGTCGTCGAGCCTGCAATAAAAATTTTAATGAGACAGAAAATATTATTTTTTATTACTTACCCTTAATTGGTGTTTGGCTGCTAATTCTTTCTTCTCCTGTAATATACATTTTTTTTTATTTTGTTGGTGTCATTTTGTCTAGTATTTATTTTTTACTTACATCATCATCAGTTTGTCGTCGAGCCTGCAATAAATATTTTGATGAGATGAATTAAATTATTTTTAATTACTTACTCTTAATTGCTGCTGGTATTTTGCTGCCAAATTTTCCTCCTCCTGTAATATAATTTTTTTTCATATTTGTTAGCGTCATTTTGTCTAGTATTTATATTTTACTTACGTCATCATCTGCATATCGTCGAGCCTGCAATAAAAATTTTAATTACATAGATTTTATTATTTTTGTTACTTACTCTTAATTGGTGTCTTGCTGCTAAATCTTTCTTCTCCTGTAATATACATTTTTTTTTAATTTGTTGTGTCATTATGTCTAGTATTTATTCTTTACTTACATCATCATCTGTCTGTCGTCGAGCCTGCAATAAAAATTTTAATGAGACAGAAAATATTATTTTTTATTACTTACCCTTAATTGGTGTTTGGCTGCTAATTCTTTCTTCTCCTGTAATATACATTTTTTTTTAATTTGTTGGTGTCATTTTGTTTAGTATTTATTTTTTACTTACATCATCATCAGTTTGTCGTCGAGCCTGCAATAAATATTTTGATGAGATGAATTAAATTATTTTTAATTACTTACCCTTAATTGCTGCTGGTGTTTTGCTGCTAAATCTTCCTCCTTCTGTAATATAATTTTTTTTTTCATATTTGTCAGCGTCATTTTGTCTAGTATTTATATTTTACTTACGTCATCATCTGCATATCGTCGAGCCTGCAATAAAAATTTTAATTACATAGATTTTATTATTTTTGTTACTTACTCTTAATTGGTGTTTTGCTGCTAAATCTTTCTCCTCCTGTAATATAATTTTTTTTTTAATTTGTTAGTGTTTTTTTATATAGCATTTATTTTTTACTCACGTCATCATCTGCATGTCGTCGAGCCTGCAGTAAAAATTTTAATTATATACATTTTATTATTTTTGATTACTTACTCTTAACTGTTGTTTCGCTTCTATACTACGAATTTGATCCTGTAATATTTTGTTTTACAATTTGTAAATGTTATTTTGTCTAATATTTGTTTTTTACTTACCCTTTGATATTTGTCTATATCTCGTCGAACCTACAGTTCAATTTTAGTGATATAGATGATATAATATTTTGATTACTTACTCTGAAGAGTGATTCTACTCCACTAAGTTTCCCATATCCCTTCTGTATTTTTTTTTTTTTAATTACAATAAATAATACTAGATTTTTCTAGTACTTACCCTTATTGGAATAGCAAAAGCACAAACACAAAGTGATAGAACAACTAAACTAATTTTCATTGCTGTTGTTATTTCTTTTCTTCTTCAACAGGAATTGATATTTCTAAAGTCAATTCGCTGCTTTTATACAGATTTTTTTATTTCTCTATTGTTTCAAAACATAAAAATAAAGTCGCAGTTCCAAAAAGTAATTATTTTTATCTTAAAACTGAAATTATCGTCATAACCTAAAAGGTTTAATTATTGCTATAAACTTAACATTTTACGTTCCTTTATATTTTTTATATCATGCATGTAATACATATACTCAAATGAATCAAAGATGAAGAAATTCAAACTATAAAATGTGCAGAAACAACTATTAATGAAATAAAAAATACACAACAATAATATTTTATAGTTATTACACCAAGTTGTAGCTACAAAAAAGTAATAAAAAATGGATAATTAAATCGAATGTACAAAATTCTTTAATAAATTATAAAGTTTACCCATTTGAAAAAAAATTTAATTAAATGCGTAAAAATTATTTGGTAGTGTTTGTTAAATCTTAAACGCTATTATAAGGATGAAAAAAACTTACTGTATAATTTTATTATGTGTCTCTAAAATTAAATCACAAATCACTGGAAACGGGACATTCGATTTGATCAGAACCATTATTCTTTCACGTATATGTGCGTCGGTAAGAAAACTCATAAAACTTGTTTGTTATTATTGTTATTTTTTTATTGAAAAATATTTAGTATAAAACTCTTTTCTTCTATTCTTTTGTCTATTTTAGTAATTATTGTCAGACATTTCAATTTGTTTAAATTATTTATTGCTATTAGGCAAATTAAAAGTTTTGGATAAATTTTCTACAAGATCGCATAATCAAATTGAAAGCAAACTGTGACTTTACTGTTAAGCGATTAATTTTTAAAAAAAATTGAGAAAAAAAGTCTAAACTAGTTATATGACCACCTGATCCTGGCCAAGGATACCTTTAACACCAGTTGTCTAAATTAATAAAAGCGGGAGCAACATCTTTTCCATAATTATTGTAATATGATTTTTATACCATAAAAATTGTTTCGTGAATTGATATTGTTTTTGGAAACGGTACTATTTATTGAAATTAAAACTAATATCACCAGTTTTTAGAAGATACCCCTTTTTTTTACATCTATTTTTTCTGGTTTAATATATGTTTTTGCACTTGTGTATCACCTGTCTGGTTGTCTATTTGCATTATCTTGTTTTTTGTTAATATTTATAGCTATTTAGTCCTTATATTTCGGTTATTTTGTCTTGTTTTTCAATTTTATTTTTAATTTGATTTTACTACCAAATATAATCGCGCGATTTTTTATTATATAACTTGACAGTGCTGTAAACTGTAAGAAAACTGCTTATTTTATCTAGTAAGTGGCAAAATTATAAAACAACCTTAGTACATCAAACAAGTCTATTTTCTTTTTAAAAAAATACATCATTTTCAACTTGATTTGAAATTTTACACAAATTGCATTTTGAGTATTGACTTCATCGAATTTTTTTAAAATGGAAACCCTTAAATATTTTTTGTTATTTTGTTAGATCTGTTAATTGTTGAAATGGGAATACCAAAATATGAAATCTTACGTAATAAAGTTTCAGAATAAAATAAGAAAAAAATTTCTTAAAAATTTCTTATTAATATACAACTCTTACGAAATGGAGATCATTAACTTTTATTCAGAATAAAAATAATTTATAAGAAAAAATTAAATTTTTTACATAATAAAATTAAATTTTATTATGTTAAAATCATGAAAGAATGTGTCAAAAAAAAAATTAATTTTTTTTTTAATAATTTGTGTTGATGCGAGTATTTTTATTTAAAGGAAAGAAGACATATGACTATTTTTTCTTTTAAACTGAAGAAACATTTAATTTTTCTACCGCAAAAAAATCGAACATTTTTTGTTTATAAAATTATTGAAATTTACTATAATTTTAATAATGACTTCAAATAACTTTTAAAAAGATTAATTTATCATAAAATAGTAAGTCATTGTTTACTGTAATTTCAGTGTAAATTGAATCTGTTAAAGAATCTGACTGATATCTGAATACAGATCTATTGTAAACTGATCCGTTACAGATACGAGTTACAGAATTTCAGAATTTAAAAAAAACTAGTTATTTAAATGGAAACTACTTCTAAACGTAAATATGAATACTGAAAGTGTATCTGGAGTTTTATTTCACTTTACTATAACTATTGAATAGAAAATATTGAAAACAACAATTTTTTTTTAATCATTTTATTTAGATATCTTACATAGGTACTGATACGATTTCTATATTATTATTTTTTTGTTTTTTTGTTTACTTGGTTCGATGACTCTTTCCTCTTTATTCAGTTATAGAAAAACTTTCTCTTCTTTTTCTTTCAACCTGCACTAGTTTTTTTATGTCATATGCTTTTTGTTATTTTGATTAGTTTTATATGTATTTCTTTTTTTCTTCTAGATCTTTAGCTGTTACAACTATTTTACAGCCCGTTGTTATATTTTTTGCAATTTGTCTTATTCTAAATATCCAGTCCTGTGCTGATCTGTTTAGTTGAAAAACAGCTTGTGAATCACCACTTTTCACATTGCAAAATAATAGTATACCTGATCCTTAATTACAATAATTAAAATTCCTTTTTTATATGTCAAGATAACTATTAGACTATTGCTTTTTTCATTTGTAGAGTATTGTTTGCGATTTATGGATTCTATAATGCCGCTGAAAATCGCTGAAAATTCTTAATTCTCAAAAACAATAACGATTTTAATTATGTCTTTTTTAAAATGTTTGTTTTTAAAAGTTTTATTCAGAAATATTTTAGTAAGGACAGTGGCGTATCTAAGGAAAGGCAACGTTTCCAAGGTTCTCTCTAAGACTAAGCTTTTTTTGTAATTTTAGTGTAGTTTTTATCTAACATATAGACAATTTGTGTAATATCTAAAAAAAAATTGCACTAAAAATGTTTTAATTGACTCGGTAATTTATTTCATAATTTTACAAAAATGGTTTTCTGTTCAGAACAATTCCTTTTTCAAAAAGATTTTTTCTAAATTAGCTGCTGGATGAAAGCACAAATATTTATGGTGCTTAAACAATAGTCATGCTATTTATAGAAAAAAATTGCTTTATTTATTAAAACTTTGAATTGCAAGAGTATTTTTGCTACAGGGTGAGAGAAGCATAAACCTTTAAAGCAAATGAAGAATAATAATGCTATTTATAAAAAAAAATATTTTATATTTGCAAAAAGCTTTATCTTATGTAAAGATTTGTTTTTTTTTATAAAACAGGTAGCGTATTAATAAAGATAAAATGAAGAACCTTTCGTTCTTCATAAATACAATCATTTTTATATAACCTATCTGCACCTACCTGGGTTTGATCAATCTTGATTTTGTTTATTGCTTTTATTCATCCAGTTTTTGCTATTTCGTCTTTGTTTTCTTCTTGATCTTTTTTATTTTTTCGTACGGTTGATAATTTTTGATATATTACTAAATAAAATAGGTTATTCCAGCAACGGTTGGTGAATTTTAAAATTTTTGTATATTCACAACAAATTATAGGACCCAAATTCTGTTGTAATATAATATCAGGTAACTAAAGTCCCGATTATGCTAACATTTCTTGTCGAGTGAGAGAGTTAGGACACAGATTCTTTCTCTTTTTCTATGTTTTTCCCTGATGAGCAATTCCAAAGCAATTCCACAAACATAACCCATCATTAAGTAAAACTCTTCCAGTCTCCGCTCTTGCACTTTATTCAGTCTAAAATTTTGAGAAAATTGTTTTAATTTCGAAATTGATTTTTGAATTTTTTTTCAAAACACTTTACAAATGCTTGAGTCAAAATATTTGTTCTAAAACAAGAAACCTTGAAACAATAATCACAAACAAAAATTTATTTTTATTCTTGAAAGTATTTTGAGTAATAGATTTTTATGTGAGACTCTGAAACTGTTAATTTTTCTACACATAATTCAATAAGGTTATCAAATATATTTTTGTGTATAGTTTGGCCACAATAATATAAAATTACATTTTTAGTAGCAACCACAGTTGGCTTGACATTTTTAAAAAACTGATTTTTATCTAATTTCAACAATAGGTTTGTTTATATATTTCTATTTATTATTAAATATTTTAAATAGAAAAAACTTTAGCTTAAAAGATTGTCGTAATAAACAATGTTATTAATTAATCGTTATTAATCAAAAGTATTTGGATAATTTAATTGTCTGAACTAGAATAAATGAAACTGTAATGTTTCAGATGATAACTTAGAAAATAACACAGAAAAAGAACAATAATAACAAATTTAAAAAAAAAACAATAACTAAATAATATTTATAATTACAATTTGTAATAAATTATTTAAAACAAAAAGAACATTATCTATTACCTATCTACTAATACTTAACTGAAAGCCTTAACTTAACTAAGTACCTATGTAGCTACATAATAGTTATTTATGTATTAAAGGCGTAATCAAAGGGATTATGGCACGAGAGAATGCTTAATCTCCGATGTAGGAAAGCTTTTAATTTCCAGAGGGCCATTAGTACGATTACGCCCGTGGTACATACAACGTTTTATTTTATACCGTTTTAATTTTTCAAATCAAATGAATAATATTCAAAATTCCGGTATTTTTTTAAACTGTGAAAAGAATCCAAATTAACTAGTTGACTAGTTTGTCGTTGTCAGGATACTGTATGTCGTTATTTTCTATTTTGAAAAATCAATTGAAAACTGATGAAAATTGTGTGTGAAAAAATGTATTCTAGAGAAATGTTACAACAGGTAAGAGCCCAAAATTCAAGAAAAAGCTGTGTCACGCTACCTGCGTTTGTAGTGTTTATCAGTTTTTAAAATAAATGATGATTTTTTATGATAATTGTTATTTAATGTAAAAAGTGAAGTTTACAAAATTGGAGATGTTTATTTGACAGCTAGAGGAATGTACTTATTTGTTATTGTTACGTAGCAATTTTAAAAAATTTAGTGCTATAAAAATAAAGATTACGCCTTGATTTGCGGGCGTATAAAGTAGATTATGGTTCTAAAATAAAATAAAAATTTGATAGTGGTGTTTTTAAAAATTTATTAAGAACTAATATTATTTTGCTATTGTTTTTTATTTTGTTACTTATTTTATTTTATTCTGGTATGTTTCAAGTTTGTCACCAACAATAAAATAAAATATTAACAAGTATAGTTTCTTCCATGTAAGTATCTTTTTAATTAATGAACTTATAACTGTGTGATATCGATATCGCTTAGTTCTTTATAAAGAATGCAGCCAGATAAATTTATTGTTAGTCAAACAATATTAAAATTAGAAAATAAATACAAATAAATACTTAGTCCTTCTTAGAAATCGTTGCCAATAATTTGTATGTTGTTTTAATAATTATTCGTTTAATTCTCTAAAAATATCCTCTTCAAAATAGGCGGTTATTTGAGCGTCGCAGCGCCGACGCTTGCGCCGAGATAATCGATTCGGCGTCGTCGTTTCAGATACACACTATTTGGTCGCTATCATGAAAATGTCAATTCCTTGTCACAAATATCGCAAAATAGATAAAGAAAATGTCAGATAGTAACTCGCCCTGTTACTGGGTAAGTTTCGTTGCTGATTATCAATGTCACGTTCTGTTAATAAATTCATTTTGTTTCTTAGAACATGACTCGATCTTTGTTGAATGAATGTCTGTGTAAATGTGGGGATGTTGTTCTGTTTTTGTCCTCCTATCATAATAATGCTCTTGTCATGATAATGTGTCGTGAAATTCAATTACGAGCTCTTGCAGTGTAACCCCCAAAAGCATAACAAACTGCACCTTTTAATTATTATTATCTCTAGTAATAATCGATAATTTTGTTTTTTTATGGTTCACTGCCACACAAAATACTCCCAAAGAACTACCAATTCCAGTCACGAACCTTTCTTTTAATTAAACAGGAAGAGTCGCGTTAATATATATCTATAAGTGCTACTATTGTCCTAATTTTTAATAAAAGTGGTAAAACTACAGTGCCTTCAAAAATAATCTTAATTCACGTGACTAATTTGCTATAATATCTAACCACACAGTATTATTTAACTCAAATGTTGCTTCGGCCAAATTTTGCTTTTATCCGAAGCCTAACTTCAAAAAATGTTATCTACAAACGTCTTATTGCATTTTTTTATTTAGTCACGTGGCTTGTGGCTATTCCTAAAGGCACTGTACTTCACTTAAATATTTACACATTTCCAGCTGAGAAAATGGGCATTTTCGACACGAAGCTGCGTTTCTTGACAAGAAACCAACCGTTGACGAGTACACATATCGAATTTTTTTATACAACCGTTTGAGATTAGTTTAGTATTCCCTGAATAAAATGGGAAGCACTTCATCCAAATTCAAAAAATATCTCCAACATGGCGATGAATTTGCAGCAATGCAAATTTACCAAAGTTCACCAGAACTCCGCAAAAACCTGGACCCCAATTTAAGTTACGGCGAAAACCACAACCACAACACTGCTCTACATTATGCTGCCAAACACGGTATGTCCACCACCAAACACCTAATTATAATGACTCATCCTTTTTTAAGGTATGAAGCATCTCTTGAGGACGTTTCTAAATGATTTGGGAGGCAATCCCAACAAGAAAAACGGCTTAAATGAATCGGTTTTACACAGCGCTTGCCAGCTTAACCAAACCAAAAGTTTTAGTGCTCAAGAAAGAAGAGCTGCATGTGTTCAACTTCTACTCTATTGGAAAGGAGTACCTCTTGCCAATGGAGGAAGAGAAAGAGTTGATTTAAGCTCACAGGATAAAGACGGAAACACGGCACTTCATTGGGCCGCATCCACTGGGCTAAAACGCTGCGTTGAACTTTTATTAGCACATGGAGCTCCTCTTTTTATCGAAAACAACGATAAACTAACGCCATGTGATCTTGCAATGAGAGGATCTCATCACGATATTGCTAGATTACTAGAAAGCCGAATGGTTTTTGTAAGTCTTGTCTTAAATAACTTTATCAGTCTACAGTTTTTTATTATCAGGCTGATAATGCTGATTTAGTAAACGAAGATGAAATTATCGCTGAACAAGAAGAAGTTTATAGTGGACTTAGAAGTCAAGATTTACAAGAAGCTAAAGATCAGTTACTTGTAGATACTTCAGATATGCTTAAAATTCCTTTATTTACAGCTGAGGCTCTTTTAAGAAATAACGGTAAGTGTTGATTTTTAGTACAATTTATTAAATAAAAATTAGAATGGTCCCGTGAGCTTCTTCTGGAAAAGTGGATGAAAGATCCGGTTGAGTGTTGTCAAATCGCTGGAGTTCAAGCGCCTTCTTCCGTTCTCAAACATGCAGGTTCCTTAGAGTCAAGTATTTCAGCTGAAACTAGTGATGAAAATGAAATAATGGTATACAATTTTTTTTTAGTAGCATATAGTTTTATTAGAATAATTTTAGTGTGAGATTTGCTTGTCGACAATATCAAACTGGGAGCAACCAGTCAAAATGTCCTGTAAACACTCCTTTTGCAAAACTTGCTGGGAAAGCTACCTCACAACAAAAATTCAAGATGGCGATGCTCATCACATTCTATGTCCAGCCTATCAGTGTCATATTTTAGTTCCCGTAGAACTTATTGAGAAGTTGGTGAGTCCCGACATGGCGCGTCGATATCTCCAATTTGATATCAAGGTAATTGAAAATAGTTTGGCATAGATATAGTTTGCACTAAAATGTAGGCCTTTGTCGAGAGCAATAAAAGCATCAAATGGTGTCCCATCGCCGGTTGTGGTCGAGCAGTCCGGTTACCGGAAGCGGAACAAACCGGAAACCGGGTTAACAATAAATCAGCTCCGATAACCTCCCATGCGGTAGATTGCGGAAATGCGCATTTTTTCTGTTGGGAGTGTTTGGGAGAAGCACATGCACCTTGCGGATGTAAACAATGGCAAGAGTGGCAAATTAAAATCGCTGAAATTAAACCGGAAGAGCTTAAAGCTTCATGTAGCGGAAGTGAAGATGCTGCCAACTGTCTCTGGCTTGTTACCAATTCGAAACCCTGTCCAAACTGCAAAAGTCCAATCCAAAAAAACGAAGGCTGTAACCACATGAAGTGTTCTAAAGTAAAAAATTATAATTCTGAAATACATTTTAAAAGAAATTTTTAGTGCAAATTTGACTTTTGTTGGGTATGTCAAGAGTCATGGAAAAGACACAGTTCTGCCACTGGAGGCTATTTCCGGTGTAATCGCTTCGAGGCCGTTCATAAAGCCGACGAAAAGCAAGGAAGTTTAATTTCCGAAGCACTAGACAGGAATAATCAAATGCAAGAAATGTCTCGTTTTTTACATTTTTATACGCGCTTTAGAAATCACGAAAATAGCCAAAAGCTCGAGGAACCCCTTCTAACAAGCGTTCGACAGAAAAGAGAAGTGCTTGCCAGCAGTCTTGGATTAAAAAGTACAGAAGGTATTACATTTAACCTTTCCCACCCACACACTTACTCTTTTAATACTAGATTCCGGCGAGAAAGGAACAAAATTCATCGAAGACGGTGTGAGAGAATTATTAAAAGCACGAAGAGTTTTATGCGGTTCTTACGTTTACGGCTATTACTTAGAAGATGACGGCTATAACAAAACCATCTTTGAATTTATGCAGGTAATATTAAAACTTCCAAAGATTTTTTAGACTAATTATTATTAGAACGAGCTGGAAGAAGTAACAGAAAAACTGAGTGAAATGATCGCCCGGCCTTATTTGCGCACCCCCAAAGCTGTAATTGTCCAAACAACAGCTCTGGCGAGAAGAAAAAGGCACGAATTTGTGAGGGCGGTAGCTCAAGGGTTAATTCCACCGGAAACTCCACCCACTCAAAGAAAACGCAAGCGAAAATATCTAGACGTAAGCTGCAAACTTTTTCTTTGAGTATTGTTCTCGAATACAATAATTGTAGACTGATTTGACGCAAACTAGCGCCTGGTTGCGTGATTGTGAATGGCCCGAATACGATTCAGACGAAGATATTGAAGTAAGTTTCAAACAATTTTCCGGGGGCTCTCCAATTTCCAAAGAACATCAATGCGGCTTTTTGTGTAGCAGGCACGGATGTGGCAGTAAGTATTTTTCAACACGATATTATGAAAATTTATAATTTACCACAACTAGGGTCGGACTATAACATGGAACTGATAATAGCTCTCGAAATGTCGAGACTTCAAATGATCGAAGATAGAATGAAACAGGCACAAGCCAATGCAATTACTCCTGATCCTAGTTCGAGTATTTCAAATAATAGCAATGAAAGTGCCGATGATCAACTCAAATTAGCTATTCAGCTGAGTTTGCAAGAATCAGGGACGGCAGAAGAGGCAGTTCAAAGTCAACCTTATCAAAAGAGCAGTGCAGATTGGACAGTTGATTACTTTCTCAAGTCCTTGGCAAATCATAAAATCGATCTGAAGAGTCTTGATGTTAATAAACTAAACACTGAGACTGACAGAGAGTTATTTTTTCGACCTTGTAATGGAAATGAAGATGGAAGATTTCAAATTTCGGATATTCACGAGAAAGGTTTTGCTTTTGAAGATGTTGACGATTATGATGACGCTGATGTTGGCTTGAAAAGGTCACACTCGACAGGAGACCTTTGTGTTCGAAGAAGTGGAAGAGGAACAAGAGTTCGAATGAATGGAGATGAACCTCGCTACCACTTAGATTCCGATCATAGCAGTCAACATGATGACAAACCTGAAGATTTAGCCCGAAAAATTTTAGCTTTGCCTTCAACTTCAGTACGCACTAAACAGTTTCTTTTGTTGCATCACACTTATCCAGAAGAAGAGTCTTATCAAGGCCAAAGTTCAATAGAAGATACGACAACTTCAGATTCAATAAATGCCGATATGGAAGTTTGTGGTATTTTAAGTTCTGTGACTGACGAAGACATAGGTAAAAGTTACAACGAGGAAGAGGAAATAAAAAAGACTGAAGTGACAAAAATCGTCGAATGTAAGAAACAAACCCATAATCCTTTCGCTTCATTAAAGGCGAAACTGTGTTCAGCACACCTGCCTAAAACTAGCTATTTGACCCGAATTGCAGTGAACAAAAGTATAGGACTTCTTAGTAGTGATCATAAAGTAAAAAAGAACTGTGATATTCTCAAAGACGACAGATGCAAAAGTGAGAAACACAGCCCCAAAAGTATAAAACATCAGAAATGTTGTCGCGATAGTAGTTTCTCCAAGTCCACTGGTTTCCTCCTAGAAGACCAGCGAAAGAACTGTAATTTGCGGATAAAAATCTGCAACAGTCCCGATTCCAAATGTCGCAAAGGCCATACTCTCGAAACGGACAGTTCGAACGAATATGAATCCGAGACTGGTATCCCCAAGTCACCCACGTTGTTCATATCGGGAGTGTCTATCTCCCGAACGCCAGAACCAAAATCACCCGGGATGATCCTGATATCGGGTGGTAGACAATCGAGGTCGTCTAGTTTAAGTGTACCTGTGCCTCTAACTTCGTGTTCTTTAAACATTTCTAGTACTAGTCTTAACAATACTCTACCGCCGGAACCGTTCACGCCATCTCTGGTCCGTTCGACAACCCCAGCCAACTCTCGTTCAAATATCCCTAGTCCTTCAAATACGAGTCCCAAAAAGGATGCCAATGCCAAATCGAAAAGCGCAAGTGAACCGGAACGCGAACGGGAAATGTTCAGGTTTCCCAAATCGTCAACAGACGGTGCTTTAAGTTCGGTTTTGCACATACAAGAGTCTAATTTGAGTTCGGATGATTTCCACGAAGCCTTGTTCTTGCTAGAAAGGTCTCCTAAGACTAGAGACTCGAAAAGAAGAAAGAAATCTAAGAAGAGTAAAGAGAAGGATGATAAAAAGGAGGACGTCAGCTCTGTATTGTAACTATGTAAGACTGTTTTGTTGTTATTGTTGTTCAAAACGTATCGAAATGCGTTTTTGTGATAAGTAGCCATGTAAGTTTTTGTGCTAAATTCTAAGTGACCAACATGACATCCAACGGACGAATGATGCAGTTAACTAACTAATCTATTGTTATCTGGAACGTCTTTACCTTTCAAACTTGTTTTCTCAGAAATGCAAAAGCTTGATATTTTGTGCATTTATTATTATTTATTGAGTGGCCGAGAATACACACTCAGCATTATTTTCCAGTTCTAGAATTTGTTTTTAAAGATCGAGGCTAAGCAACATTAACTTTATACTTTTATTTAAACCTCATTGGTAAAATGTTTATTTTTTTTTTTTTAGAACTACATCATTTATTTGTTTAAAAATATCTGACTTTTAGTTAAAGAAGATAAAAGTATTCACTAATGATTCTAATTACATAAAAAAACAATAGAAATGAACAAAAAAATGTAAATAATGTATAAAAATGTATTTAGAAAGAAAACACTTCCTGAACTAATATTTTTTATCAAAGTTTCGTTTAAAAACCACGTCATAGTGTGCTACAAATATGAAAACGTAAGACGTACCTTGACATCAGTGTTGCTCTTTCTATTTTTTTGAATATAACTCAATTTTTTTTAATTATCAATCACATAAAATGAACTAGTATCCGTGTTTTGTTGTTTATTCACCTAAATCATTTTTTTTAAAGTGCATCATGCTATATAGATTTTACTTTATTCAATAAGTAGATCACAAACAGACTTTAATTGACAAAATCAATTTTGTTAGAAATTCTGTTAACATCACTGTCGTATGCAGGTCGTCAGCTGTTCGCTAGGTTTATACTACTTTAAAAAAAAATATAAACTGCAAAGCTGCATAATCAAGTGCAGTAAGAAAATGATTAGGTGTTGTCCTTCCATGACCTCAGGGTCTATTGACACTTCTATCAGTTGTTTTGAATTAAAAATATTTTTTTATTTCCCTAAAGAAAGTTTTATAAAATATATCCTCTAGAAAGTCGTTATATCATTAATTGTAAAAAAAATGTTTTCACAGTTCTTATTAGCCTTTCTCAAGTCCTAGGCATATGCTTTAGGAGATTTCAAACGCTATTTAAAAAGTTTTTTTTATATCTAGTTCTAAAACGTTGTTGTTTTACAGATTCTTTCTTAAAACAACTTTTTTACGGCCAAAGACAGTCAACACACTTTGAATTACTAATTTGTAAAAAAAAAATCATTGGCAAAAATATAAATTACAAATTAATACAAAAAAAACCATAAATAAAATGTTATTCATAGATTTATTATTTCGAACAGTAAAATCTGAAACAATATCAAATAAAATTACATGAGTCAATGAAATACGTATTCATTATTTTTTAAGAACCATTATAAAAATTCGTTATCGTACAATTGTAAAAATTGATTTTACTTTAACTGTTTTTTTACCAAAGGGGGACTAATATGTAAATGATGGAAATTTTGTGACTGACGAAATAGATATTTTAAATTTCTAAAGTTTACTAGTCTAGCTCTGGTAAAAAAGACTTTAGTAATAGAACTAGATATTTCTGAAACATTTTTATTATATAAATTAACATCAAAAAAATCTGAACCAACATTTTCAGAAGCAGAAGATTCAACAGTTACAGTCGAAGACTTTATCTGTCCTAACACTAAACGAGAAATCTTGTTTCTAGAAGCCTCGCTATCGTCAATACATATACTCTTCTGCAACTGTTGTAATTTTCTAAAATTCTAATATTTTTAAAACTTGTAATCCTCCATCAGTTATTAACTGTGTATCCGACTATATGCACTGTGTAAAGATGCGCGTTTTCAAGAGTAAGAAATATGGATATTCTTCTGGGCAACGTCTCGATAGTATCTATTTTTTTCTATAAGTTATTTAGTGCAGCGACAGCTTGCAATGCCAGTTGCCTTTTACAGGTGTTAGTTCTTAATATGCTAAAGGAGCAAATGTTTATTATTTTTTATTAGTTTTATCATATAAATTATACTCGGCTCCCAAAGATCTTCCTTCCAAAGCACCCGTAGCGTTGATACATATATCTCTCAAAAATTTATTAAACAAGACGCACAAGCTAAAAATGATGTATTGTATAGTGTGTATGTCAGGCTGCGCCCTACGTTTTCACATTTGTGTATAACACAGAAAACACTTTTTTGTTTGAACGCTCCATACATCTATAACTATTTAATAATATTAAATAATATCATCAAAAAATTTTTTTTTGTTACAACCAAAATTAAACTCGAAAAACTAATAATGTGATATTTTCTTAGAATACTATTAGGACTTTTTAGTAAAGTATTTTTTGCTTGGCCTCTTACACTGCACTTGTTCTGTATTGTGTTATAGGTAATTTTTTTTAGGTTTTAGGAAAATCATATCATTCAAAAATTCTTTAACAAAATGCAAAAAAATCCTAAATTTGGCAAAACTCTTTTGTAGATTTTTATAAAAATTTTATACATATAAACACACAGTTCTTAGACGTCCTTTTATTTGGAAACTTTAGGCCTAAAATTTATTTTTGACTGAATAAAAATATAGTATTAAAATTAATAGTGATATTTTCACTTGTAAAGTAACTTTGTACTCGTTTTTTAATTTAAACGAAGTAGATCTATCTACTTATAAAATCGCCATAAAATAGTAAAATACACAATAAAGGCAAGCACTGAATATAATTGGCGATCACGAGTTGCGGAAAGGCCAGAATAAGTTCGTTGCCTGAGTTGCGGAAAACAACTCTGGATTGGTTGAGACAGGTTTTAGTCTTTTCTTGTCCGTTTGTTGCAATGAATTAAGGATTTAAATTGGGCTTTTTCATCAGGCAATGGATGAGGATTCTAACCATTCTCGCAACTAAGGTTCACCGGAAAATATAATGAAAAATTATATACCCCTATTTTAGACTGATTTTCTTATTTATGTGGTATATTTAAAGGTACATAGTTTTTTAAAGTCAATTTATTTTTATGGTTATTAATATTATTAATCTACCGTATTGCATTTATATGTGCGCACAATATACCTACCTATAATTTGATTCTTATATAAAATGCCAATTAATCTGAAAATATTAAACATCAATAAATTCGTGCACGAATTTGTTCCATCTGTTGTCAACGAAATTGAGATTTTAATTATTTCTTTTTATTCACCCAAGATTGGACAATAGATCCTCAACCGGATTAATTCAAACTGTCAAAAAAATGTTTTGTTTGCGGTTTATTCGTGTTTGATATTTTCCTAATGAAATGAGAAATGTAGAATATAAAAATGTAATGTTGAATGTTCTGTACCTATAAAGTAGTTAGAAGAAGAAACTTGTACTGATTGTGATTTTTTTAGCAGATAATAATAAATAAACCATTTCTGAAACGTTTTAGTTTATTGTAGCTCTTAATCTTGATTTAGTACAATGTAAACGTTTTTCAAGTACATTTAGCTCTTAGAAATTTTATATCACTTATCAATATTATTTTACTAAGAAATATTTAAGCAACGAAGGCAAATTGCTTAAATATTTCTGAACATTTTATACATACACTAACGTTTGTTTAGAAATAGACAATCTGTTGCATTTACAACATCCAAACTACAAGCTAGGACTAGTATCGAAAAATAAATTACAAAAAACGTATAAAGCTCAGTTCAGATACTTTGGCATAAAGAAATCTAGCTTCGATCGTTGGTCTTCACCTGGTCCAAAAATACAATTTCAATAAAAATACAAAGCAGGTTTGTTATATATTTATTTCTATGGGCCAGCCATAAGAAACACTTTGGACCCAAAATAATTTCTCTAAATTCATGCAACTGCAACCACGATTTACAACTGTGACATTTATAGACGAAAGCTTCGTATGATTGCCAATCGACGTTTTCGACATGATTATAAATTTTGGCACGATCGTCTTTTATGATTAGGTACTGATGATTGTTCTTAAGCCTACACATGTACAATATTTTTTACAAAACACTTAACATTAATAAATGTACGACCAGCGCAATAAAAAATTAGAACACAAATTAAGGAACTTACACAAATAACCAATGCCTGGCTTTAAATCTACTCACTAGTTTACTCCGTCGAATCTCTTCATGGTCTTCAAGAGGAGTAATACTGATGGCAAGTTTCTAAAAATAGCAGTTTTAGATATAGAAGAAAATGGGTGTTTTAATAGTGAAAAAATTCGAACAATTACAAAATTTTGCATAGATGGTTATTGTCAACAGGTACTTTAGATCCAAAGGCCACTGGCAATGTGTTGTCAGAAGTAGTAGTCAACTTTCTGTAGAGGCCTCTCAAAATGAAAAAATCAACGCGATTACTGCTCACAGAGACTTAAAAGGACACAACTCAGCATTCCAAGACTTTCAGTTTTACCATGCGTTAATTTTCGTCCGGATAGAACACGCAGCGAAAATCTGTCTGTGTTTCAATAGAAAATACCAACAGTTATTTGTAGGCATTGTATACTAAAACGAGACGCGCATGTCAATCTTAATGACATCTGCAAAGATTGCGCGGAAAATGAGAAGACTCTTGATCCTGTGAAACCCAATGCTGTCGAAAAAGTTTTTGCAGACAAGATACTGAGCTTCATTAAAGGCACAGGCCTGCTGCTTTGGTTTTCTTCCCGGAGGCGCAGCAGCGGCATCGTATCACTTCCTTTGCGTTTTTTATCAAAATCACTTTTGGAGCGAAGACAATACTAATGTTTTAGAACAAAATGGTATATATACTTTTAAGTCTTGAATATATGAACTGGAAAAAAAACACAATGTTTAATATACAGTTAGAACTCATCTTTCACCAGACCCAGAGAAGGTTTTGAAACTAATATCTTGCTCTTATAAAATGACCTGTCAGTTAAAATATGCTAATGCAAAAAATCAGATGTTCACTGTTCGATTGATGCAAATCTTGTGAAGGATTAGATTGCAACTTGTAACATAATATTGTGCCACATGATCTACCACAGAAAGAAAGAAAAATTATGAATACTATTAAAAAGGCGGCTGAGGAAGCCAAGAAACAAAGAAAACAAATGAAAGTGAGGTACCACAAACTAGAGGCAGAAGAAAAAAGATGGAAATGAAATAAACAAGAAAAAACTACTCACATTTCAGAAAGCAGAATACAGAAATCCAAAAAACAAATCCATGTGAACAAAGAAAAGAAAGAACGACAAAAATGACATAAAATATAAACGCACAGTACTTTTTATTTCACTTAGGCTTTTTAAAGAATATTTAATGTTTGGTTTGTCATAAGTCTTCGCGACAAAAAAAAACCTAACTATTTCGTAGAAAAATTGAAAAACTTGTTTTTAAAACAAATTTATGTACATTTACAAGCCTTCTTAATAATTAAGTTTTTAGAGTCCAAAGAAGTGTATGCTGAAACAGATAACCCCAAAATAAATTAAATACAAGTCTGGGAAAAGGTGTATAGTTAATTAAATAATAAATATGAACACAAAACCTTATGACAAATGCGAAAAAATAATAAGAAAGAAAAAAAAGAAAGCCGGAAAGTAGCAAATAAAGTTGTAAAAATCAGATTAAAATAAAAGTAAAAAAGTAATAAAAGAGAAGAAAAAGCAGAAACAAAGAGCGCTACAAAAAAGACAGCATCAGAACGTTTTTCTGAAATGTGACAGGACTGGAAAATAAAGTAGACAGTTTTTGGAGTTTACTTAAATAGGCTTGATGTGTTGGAAAGAACACTTTATAAAAATTCTAGGAAAAAGTAATATCAGTTGTACAAGACGAGGATTACAGAACAAATAGACAAAATACTAAAATTTACGAAAGAGAACGTTGAAGAGCAAATACTAAAGGTAAAGAAAAAAAACTCCGGAGAGAGAAAGAGGAATTCCTAATGAAACATTGATCTTTGTAACGAAAAATATAAGAGAAAATTATACGAGGTAGTGCTTAGATTATGGAAAGGGTGCAAATAAATGTCACCCTGTTGTTTCTATGACAACGTAATACTTAATATAAGGAACTAAATTTAGGTAAGCATTGTTTTCAAAACAATGATTAAAAAACAAATATTATATACTTAGACCAAATAAGAAATAAAAACAAAAAAAATAATTGCAACATTTAGGTGTGGCAATGAGGAAAAAAAGAATAAATTTTGCAAAGAGAACTAGAAGAAGGTGCGTAAAGATGGACAGAAAACTGTAGAACACTGCTTGTCAAAATGTGGAGAGCTAAGAGCGAGTGAGTGTGGCAGGAAAGAAGTATCGAATAAGAATGGCAATGGAAAAGAGCGAATCAAAATGGATAAAAATGCAAAGATAATGTTATAAAGAGACGAAAAAATTGGATAAAATTTTAAAACTTAATGGGTTGAAGCAAAATGTGAACTTGGAATATTGTCAACAGTAGGATCATAAGTGCTCAACTCTTGTCGGTAAGATTTATATTTTGTATAAGCACTGATTGCTTGGCAATTAAATGAAATCAAATTGACAAAAAGACCCGAGCGCGGAGCGCGAGGGCTCTTTTCCCAAGAATTTCATAGAGTTTAATTGTCTTTTAGCAATCAGTGCGAATAAAAAAATAAAAATCTTGCCTGACAAGAGTTGAGAACGAATGATCTTCGGTTAGAGAATTAGCTGAATGAAGCGTTAAATACATCAAATTTTTAACAACTTTATTATTTTGAATGTTTTCATTAACTGAAGCGTCAGGAATGTTGCCGAAGCGCGACATTTTTACTTTTGTCAAAATGACATTTGATTTTTTAAATATTAATGGTTGCTAAAATAATGCTAAAACAATGAGGTAGCGGCAAGAAAAGTAGCATACATTCTTTTCAGTTAATGAAATCATTTCTAACTTGTGATTGGTGCATGTTTTTAATGTTTCATTGGTCTACAACACTATGAAGTTAATTATCAATTGAAAAATTTGAAAAAACTAGACAGTAGATGTAATATTTAATACCGAGAATTTAGGTAAACTATGCTTTTGTTGGAAACTATTTATGCATTACTATATTACTATTATAAAAAAAAACAGATATTTTATTATACTGTTAAATTTTTCATCCAAATCCATCTTCAAAGTCCACCTGTACCAAATTTTATAAAAGTTCGAATTTTTTTAATATTATGGCAATATTTTTGTTTGTTTTCTCAGACTAATAAGTTTTTAACGTATTAACAAACCTCTTTAAAAGTTCCCTCAGTTTTAATTAACTGTAACACAGCAACAAGTGGTATCATAATGATTGACGAGAGAGCTAAAGACCAACCGACCCATTCTGCCCATTTTGGGTAAAAGTAATCATTGTATTTAAGAGGTTGAGGGTTGAGCAATCCAAACAGTACCACCATCTGAAATTTTATAATAAGTAGTGTTTATTGAACAAATTAATGACTAACAATTATAAATGTTGGACTAATAAATTTCCAGCAAATTCGCCAATAAAGACCTGGTCTTGTCCCAATCATTGCTTTCACATCTTTAGTAAATCGGTCTAAACCATAAAACCACGATACTGCAATTGCTTCAAAAAGGGCAGAACATAGAAGTGAAATTCCAGCAGAATATGTATCAAACAAGTTAAAGGTATAAATGCCACCCTAAAAAGATAATTTAGAAGAAGTGTTTTAGTACAAAGTTACATACAGGAGTGACATTGATAAGAGCGACTGAAAATGAAACAATAATTACTCCAAAAGTAAAAATTTCTCTTGAATGTTTCCGCGTTTTGAAGAAACTTGAGTATTCGTCCATTAACCCAGTGATAACACACTCTAATCCGCCCATCTGAAAACCAAAAATTGTTAATTGGAAAAAGTTTGTTTTGTTGGAAATCTACAGCAGAGTCAAGTCCAAGCATGATAAGCATGAAAAAGAAAAGCATTGACCAAAAATGCGAGCCTGGGAGTGTAGCAACAGCTTCTGGGTATACTTGAAAAACAAGTCCAGGACCTGAAATCTCCTTTGTCATACTTTTACACTAATCGTTTGATTTACCTTCAGTCGCAACTGTACTAATATGAACTCCTTGTTTATACGACATAAATCCCAAATAAGTGAATATCACAAATCCGGAAAAGAAGCTTGTGAAACAATTCACGGCAGTTGTGACTATACAATCTCTGAAATTTCACTTTCAGTTAAGCTTGTTCGTTATTAGGGGATTTTACCTGAAACAGTTGTTATGGAACGTGTTGTAACTAGCATAAGAGAGATGCACGCCGAATCCAGCTCCGACTGAATAGAATATTTGTACAGCGGCGTCCACCCAAACCTGAAATTTTATCCACATTTTTCTGATAAACGACACAAGTTTCAGTATTTTACAGTACAAGTCCGTTAAAGTAGTTTTTACGGCTGAGTCAGAAAGATTGTGAGACAAATTCGAACAGCAAATTGAATAAACAGGCAAAGTCGTAATGTTCATAAGAAAAGCGTATTTTACAATATTTTTTGTAAAAAACAAAAACTAAAGAGCTAAAGGTTGTGAAAAGATGAAAATTTAGATTTGTGTTTTACTGTAAAAATTTATTTTTTTTTCTTTATCAATCGTAAAGAGGCTCTTAACTGCCTGTTGGGTTAAGAGGCTCTTTACATCCTGACAACAAACCATATTTGTTAAAAAATTGTCTACTTAATAACAAACAATCCTTTAACAACTATTACAAAAAGGTTTTAATACCTGAGTTTCTCTAAGCTTTGATAATTCTGGTTTTAGATAATAAGAAATACCCATTGCGGCTCCTGGTAACATCAAACCTCGAATTAAAAGAATTGTAAGGACAACGTAGGGCATTGTTGCTGTTACCCAAACAACTTTTCCTAGAGAAAATGAAGTGTGTTTATTGTTTAATCATTTGCTTCGGAATTACCTGAGGACTTGACTCCTTTGAAAAGAGAAATATAAAGCATCACATACACAAGCATTAAGCATAGAACTAGCTGCCATTTGGGGTATCCCATCTCATGCAAACCGTCACTCCATTGCATCTCTAATACTGCACGGCTAGAAGCGAATTCTTTTAAAATATACTACTTAAACTATAAACATATTATTTTTACTGAAAAAATTCTGAAGCTGGAGTGTGTCGATTTGTTAGAGTAGTATCGTTGAATACTGGAGGTTTTGATGTTACATTTGAGGTACCTGGAAGCATACTTTCCCAACATTTTTCTGTGTTCCATGTATTATTACAATGAAGCCATGGCAAATCGGGTGAAAAACTTGTTCCCAAAAAGTACAATGCCCATGCTGAATAAATTTTTTTACTTATTTTGAATGATTTGCATTTTTATGACTTACCTATTATTACATTATAATAAAATGACACGTAAAATGCGACTAGGACGGCACAAAATCCAACTCCTGTGTTTGCAAAAGAGACGAGTATATTATTAATATTATTTTAACTTCCTATAAAAATGTATTATAAGTTAAAATAAAAACAAAGCAGAATCGCTCTTGGGACGTGACATCGGGGTAGTGTAGTAGAATTGATTAGTAGTAAAACCATAAACGTAATCAGAAACGGGAGAAAAATATGTATCAAAAAGGCTATATAGGCCTAGACATAGAAAAATATGTAGAATACTAAAAGCACATAATATCCTCATCTGCTCATAAAAATAAAGCGATGAAATATATATCATTAAAAATGAATTATTATTGTGTCCAAAATTAATAAAGAAATTTTTTCAAAATAATAATAAAGAGGTCTGATCTAGTAGTATTCACAGAATATTAAACTGCCAAACAATTTTTTTGTTGAAAAGAGGGCTTCAGGATTACACCCCCAGGTATGTTATTTATTTATCAAAAGAACTTTGTTTTTGACATTGTATATTAAAAGCTTTTCTTCATGCCTTACTTAGATGCTTTTTGTCATCAATTTGTAAGAAGAAAATAGTTATAAGTTACCACAAAATTGGAACCAAATTCAAAGCTTTTTGAATTTGAAGCAATCTATATAACTCCAACGTTTTGGCAAGTAAGGGTAACTCGATGACGAAAGATTTGTATAACTTCTCGTTATACTTAAAGGTGCTGCCTAAATTTATTAGCAATAACTAAAAAAATTTTTTGAAATATTAAAAAAAAACTACCAAAATCGTCAACTTTATCCAGCTGTAACTTTTTACAGAAGCGCCGCATAACAATAATACTTTTATCGACTTTGTGATTGTGGTTAAATTTGTTCCATATAATTCTGAAACAACCTGTAGTTACAACTAGTTCTGGCAAAACCGATAAAAAATCAAAACCGAATAACCGATTTGAGGCAAAACCGGTTTTCTAAGAAAACGATTACCTCGATTTTTTGACTAAACCGCTTAAATAAATTTTGGAAAACCGGTTTTAAAAACCGCTTAAAAATTGATTTATTAAACCGTTTTAAAACTGGTTTTTAAAACCGGTTTTAGACGTTCTTCAAAATCTTTTCACAATCGATTTTGAAAGTTAAAAGGTTTTTTAAATGACTTTTAAATCAATTTTTTAAAAATGATATGTATTTTTATATTGTTAAACATTTATTATAGTTTAAATAAATTGCGATTTCATTAATTCAAATAAATCGCTCGCTGCGACCTATTGAAGGTCTGCTGTGCTTGAAGTACAATTTGTTGCCAGGTCTAAGAACTTATCCGGAATCTAGTTATAGGGGTTTTTACTACAGAGTATAGAATTAAAAAAGATTTTTTGCTACATTTGATATTTTGTGTGCAAAACATTTTGTTTTGTTTGTTTTAAAGCGGTTTTAAAGCCGCTTTAAAAATCGTATTTTGAAGCGGTTTTCAAAACCGGTTTTGAAGCGGTTTTAAAACTGGTTTCAAAAAATTGAATTTTACGGTTTTCGGTTTCATGCAAAACCGCGGTTAACCGATTAATCGAATAATCGAAAAACCGATTCGTATTGCCCAGCACTAGTTACAACCTTAAATCGTCCAATACCTTTGAGATTTTTCACATTTTAGATTTTTTTAAAACAATTGTAAATAGTATCGATGTCTTAAAAAGAGACTGAAATATTTGCGTTATGTCCAGTCAAAAAATGCAATCAGAATCTTTTAATAATAAATGTGTTAGAAGAAAAAGTAAAGTTTTAGTTTACAAAAAAAAATCAATTTCACTTTCACATTAATTCCGTTATCCGAAACTAACTTTGTTTGAAGATAATAAACTCAACACTTTGTAGCAATTCGTAGCAATTTACTGTGTTAATGAAATATCATTTCTTTAATTATTCACTCACTGTGAACTTCTTTTAAAAAGCTACACCCGTTTATAGTTTGTAAACATCTAAGAATATACACAAATAAAAGCACTTGTAAAATGTTTACAAAAACAAATTTGCGTAAATAGGAAAATTGTTGCATTTGACTAGAAGAGTATAAATATTATTTCCTCAGAGAGAAAAACAGTGTAATGTTGTTGTTGACAATAATTATCAATTAAAAATATCGTTTTTATACCTACTATCCATAAATAGATATTTAAGATATTTTTGTACTCATTTACCTACTTGAAAAACTACGTAAATGAAATTCGACACGTAAGATCGCTTACGTTTAAATAAACTAAGTTTTCTTTATTAATAAACGCATACCATTTGAATACGTAATTTACAATGATCATAAACCACATTACATCGCTTAAATACTTTGTTTTACTGCAAATTATCCAAATACCTCTTTTACTATTTCACGAAATTTTTTCAGCTAAAACAATAGCTGTTATAGCTTTTGTGCTTTATAAAAGTGCACATAAATCAAATAAGATGTTATTATTTCCTCTCATACTATTGATTGAGTTTTCTTTAATAATCAAATTTAAATGTACCTCTCACAATGGAAATTTATGAAAGTGCCACAACGTTTTTACCTAACTTCTAGCTCTCTTCGAATAATAAATTTGTGTCAATCAATATTAAACGAACTAATTCAAGAATAAAATTTAAATTGAAGACTTTAAGCAAAACAAAACTTTTATGTTCTGCACAGTAGAATAAACAGTCATTTTTTCAGTACCAGGTACAAAAAAATTTTGTAATTTTGTTAAAAATTTGCAATGATTTGATTTATGTGAAAGCAATAGCGTATGCATGAATTTCCAGGTAAATTATTGCGTATTGCACCCCAAAGATTTGCTTAAAGGGAAACAACCAAACCGACAAATCTAATTCAATTTTTTCATCTGAAATGACTGTTCAATTTGTAATCTTTTCGTATAATAAACAATTAGATTAAGAAAATAGACGAAACTTTATAATTAGATTTTCTGTGATTCAGAGGAAATACCTTGCGAGCTTCTACGAAAACGCCAAAATTTATGTAACAAATTCTGTAAAACCTCGAAGAAGTTTTAAAAAGTGTCAATATTTGATATTTGCTATACAAAAATGTCGTTAACACGTTTTAAAACCTTTTAACTAAAACTAAAAATATTATAAGAACTAGAGAACTTTATGTCACCTTTGAAGAGGGGACATATTCTCCATAGACTGATAGGTCCCTGCCTATTAAATTGGCCCAAGATGAGTTCCATATAAAACAAAGGGACGGCTCCAAAGACCAACATTAAAGTATACGGAACTAAAAACGCTCCTGAAAACAAATTTTAATGATTTCTCTCAAAAGCTCCATAAAATAAATCATAAATCCCTAATGAGGAGCTAGTATTATATTGCCTACCTCCTCCATTCTTATAACAAAGATAAGGAAATCTCCAGACGTTAGCCAGATCAACTGCAAATCCAATGATGGACAATAAAAAATCAGCACTGGAACCCCAAGTCTCCCTCGCATCGTCTGCAGCGGTGGGTGAGTCTGGATCAGCCTCTCCTTCTTGACTAGAACTAGTTGAAAGAACGAATGATTCGTATCCCCCTTTTTCGTCTTCTTCGAGCTGTACATGGAGGTCTTCTGCAAAAAGTTAGGTCTTATAACGATCTTCAAAAGCCTGAAACTCACTTTTTCGTAACGTACAGGTAAGTACTATATTCGTGGCTTGGTTCGAATGTTGCTTTGCCGGTTTCGCTCTACCTGAAAATACGATTAAAAATAATTGATTTTGGTACATAAAACTGTGCAAGCAAAAATATCGGCGAGTTGATAAAAATAAAAAGTATTGAATCGCTCCATTATAATCTAATTTCAGATAAAAGAGGAAATATGTTTAGTTGCAGCTTCTGGTCGATACATTTTACATTTTATAATGCTTTAAAAAGACAGGTACAGCTTGATAAAAATTTAAATCTTATGCAAAAAGTTTTCGACCGCAAAATTAATTTTCGCAACATTTGACAGAACGCAATGTGGAAAAAAATTTCTTGAAAACGTTCAATAGTTGACAGCATAGCATCTGAATTCCAAGAATCCCATTTAATTATTGGTTCAAACCGGAAGAATTTCTTAATTATCAACTTCCTTTCGGGGCGACTCGGTTTCGTACCTTTTCACGTTGATGTCATTATTTCATTTTTCTAGAGTTTAAAAGTTCTGCGATATTACTCGCTTCAAAACTAAATATGCAGTGGGGGACCCTCTACAGCCTGCATTTAATTAAAACACCATTTATAAGTCTGTTTAAAATTAATAAAATTGACTCTCCGGATTTTAAAATTAGTAAATTGTCGCCTCTGGTTCCTAATATTAGAAAAACTGTCGCTCCTGTATTAATTTATTTAGAAATCAGTAAAAAATATCTCTGTCTTCTAAAATTAGTGAAACATTGCCTCTGATTACTTAAGTTACTAAAACAATGACTCTTGTTTTTTTCTGGCTTAAAAATTGCTAAAAAACTTTTGTCTTTATTGATTAAAAAGTTGATATACAATATTATCTCTGACTTCTAAAATTAGTGAAACTGCATCTTTGTATTTCAAAATTTATAAACTATTGCCTTTTTCAGGTAATTTTAAAAGTGTATCATTTATTTTTCTACCGACGTTTTGACGAATTTATTTTTATTGTTAATAACTGTTAATATATTGTTAATATTTTTCTATTTATTTCATTCTTCTATTTACTTAAAGGTCCTCTATTTAGGTAAAAACTTCTTTTTTGACGATATTAAAAAATCACTGATGCAGTATCCGTATTAAACTTTATATCGCCAGTTCAAATTTTTACTCCAAGTTTTCAAACACCCTCTACTAAAAAAATGCCGCTCTTGCATTTATTAATTTAAAAATCAGCAAAATATATTATCTTGAGCTTTCAAAATTAGTAAAATTTTACTTCCGGCTTCTAAAATTACAAAGAAAATGTTACTTTTGTCCTTATTAATCTAAAAATTGGTAAAAAATATTGTATCTGACTTTTAAATTAGTAAAATTACCTCTCCGGACTTTAAAATTAGTAATCTTTTGCCTCTGGCTTTCAAGATTATTAAAATTTGCTTCCGATTTCTAAAATTATAGAAACAATGTTGTTTTTGTTCTTTACGGATTTAAGAATCGGTAAAAAATTGCCTTCTACTTCTAAAATCACAAAAACAATGTCAGTAGTAAGTCGTACACTTATGGCCGATTTTAATGACTTTTTAATTACCACTTTGACCTTGACATTCCAATGTTTGGCCGTTTTAATTACCACTTTTACTTTCACATTCCAAAATGACGTATTTGTTATAACCTTGATATCAGTGACGTATAACCATGCTTAATTAAATTTCGATGATGTTTTTTGGGAAGTTGAAAGTGAATATTAAAAAAAATTCCGTTTTTATGACCAATTTGAAAATTATTAAAAATTATTGTTACAATAGTAATACTGTACAGATAAACTTTTGAAGGTAAAATGATTTTTTATAATAAGATTATTTTTAACGTGTTTTGTTATTATTGTACCTTTGAAAAAAGGAAAAGATAATAAAAACCCTCGAAACGTCAACAGAAAAAAAGAAAAATTCTTTTTATACCTACCCTGTGCTTTATTTCTAAAAACTTACTATTATAATAATTGTTTTCAACTTTTAAATTGGTAAAATGTCACTTCCGACGCTTAATGTTAGAGAAAAAAAGGTCATATTTGGATTTATAGACTTAAGAATTTGTTAAAACAAAATTTGTCTCTGGTTTCTAAAATTAGTAATTTACAGCTTCTCACTTCCAAAACTTCAAAAAATTTGTGATATGCGTCTATATTACACTTGAATTTTAAAGTCTTTGAATTTTAAAATTAGTATATTTACAGCTAAAGACCTTAAAACGTGGCTTCAATCTGTTCCCAGTATTAAAGTCGCTTTTTGTAGTTATTAATACAAAAATTCTAAAGTTAGTAAACTATTATTTCTGTTAATTTAAAAATTAATAAAAAATATCGTGACGAACTTCTAAAATTAGTAAAATTGTCTCTCCGATCTTCAAAATTAGCAAGTTGTTGTCTTCGGTTCTCAATAATATTGATGGACCAAATAGACAGGTTAAGCACTTTGTTTCAGTAGTAGGTACCTTTTGTTACAACTGGCTGAGTCAATAATACAATTTTTACGGTAAAGCCCCCCCTAAAAATATTTTCCAAGTGCGCTACTGATAAAAATCAGACGTAATACCAGAAAAACGTAGTAAAAACAAGATAAAAGGATGTGAAATGTTAGATTTAATTAAAACTAATTTAGAGGGTTGAACGTTTTGCGTAAACAATTTGTCATTTTGTGTTGAAATTGTACTCAATTGTTGTATTATTTGCGGAAGCTGAGTTCAGTGTTCCGCACATCTAATCTAGCTAATCAACAATTTTCCTTTTCAGGCAAGTCGGTTTATTGTAGATTTCGTAATAATTTTTTGGTGAAACTAATACTCCTTTCAATATACCACGAGGCATTTCCTTTTTTTAAGAAATCTCTGAAAGCCCTTTGTCGAACGATAATAAATCGAGACAGTTATATTTTTATACTCAAAGTCATTTAGTATAGTACGGTAGAGGAAAGAAACCTTTTGTGATTCCAGTCCGCTCCTTGTTGTTGATACAACAAATACTGAAACCGTTTGAAGTTAAAAGCAATTTCTCATCATCGGGATTTTAAGTTTGTCTTTTGCATTGCTGTTTTCGCCTTTGATTTTGATTAGCTGCCACCTGTAGGGGGGCTCTAGAATATATTAGTTTTATAGTATAATTAGGCGACTTTGAAACTCCGGATTGATAGGAGTGCAACTTCAGCCACAATCAAATTTTAATTGTAAATAAATACTGGTCTAACTGTTGGCTGCTGTTGTCGAGCTCGGAAGCCTCTATCTAATTAGACTATTTACATTGTGTGAGAATCTAGTATTATCTAATTTGTACAGGCTGAACTTTAATAGAATTATTTCACCGGGAGCCAACAAATACACGAAACTATTTCAACTTTCTCTAAATTGTTATTTGCATCTTCAAAATAAATTATTTACTAAATTTTTAACAGAATATAAGCAGCTATAAGATCAAACAGGTGTATAGGTCCTCTGTTCTCCTGCAGATTAGACAAGAATTATATTTTTGCTCAACGACTCGTAAAATCCTTTGTGATTTCAGTTCGTATTAAGAATATCCAGAAATCCAGAAGTGGCTATATTGTTTAACAAAAAAAAATTTTACAAATACTTTTCATTATGTACCAAATTGTTCAATAACGTCACATGTTCCTAGTTTTTTAAAAACACAACTTATAATTATTTTCACATGTTCTAACTTATTAAAAACTGTCTCACATAGCAGTTATAAATATCTGCCCTACACTATAGTGTGTAAAAATGTTTTTGTCCTCCCGTATTGTACAATAGGCTATCATAGTTGTGCATCCACCAATAGTAAGTCGGACTTTTGGAAACTGTGCGGTAAAAATGAGAAGAACACCGGGTCTCACATTGTACGGTTAGAACTATCACAGGAGATGCTTGAGGAAAAAACTAACCTTTCAGTAATAAAGTTTATGTATCAAAGTGTACATACCTAAAATATTACCTCAAATAAAGCTATATTTAACAGGAAAAATAATATATTGAAAAAATCGCTGAAACGTCACAGGTCTTACGTCAAACGTTGTGTGAGACCTTAGACAACGCACAGCGTAGTTCAAGTGTGGATCCCCATTACTAACAACAATACGAAATTATAGGTATAAAAGTATATTTTGGAAAAAGTTGCAGTTAATAAATTTTAAAAAAGGCAACGTGTGTATTTAAGATAATTTTAAAAATAATACGCAATTTTATATAGAACAAAATGTTAAAAATAAACCGCTACAGCGCCATCTATTCAGAACCTGTATGTTCCTGTCTAGTTAATAAATGTCATTATTCTATTCTATGGATCTGTGGCCATTTTGTTGAATGTTGAATCTCTCAGTAATTATCAATTTAGAATGAAAAAGTGTGAATAAAAGTACTGGAAAGACCTTTGAACATGTTTTAAAGAACATTATGCAAGCAATGACAGAGTATTTAAGCCGCATTTGAGTACGTTTTATTGGTTTTTAGAATTTATTTGTACCTAACCTAACTTTTGAAATGGCGCAAAAAAAACAGAATTTGACTCGTTCGGACAAAAAAAATTATACAAATCTTATGCGTTAGTTAATTTTACAGGCTCCAACTAATCAGGCCCTCGCTTTCAGCTCGGGCCTGAAACAAAGCTGTCGCCTGTAAAATTAAGCCTACCACATACGAATGTAAATAGCTATTTAATATGGGCAAACTGTCAGTAAACAGATAAAAATGCATCTGTCAGAAGCACCGATTTCATTACGTAAGTACAAATAAATACTATCAAAACTGGCGGACCAACTTGTTAATACGTTGTCAATTAAGGTACAAGGAAAAATACGAGAAAAATGTTTAAAATGTACATCTCTATTTTGATAAAGTGCTCAAAAATTGAAATGGAACACCCAAGAATTTTAACAAAGTTTAAAGTTTTGTAACTTTTACAAAAATTTATTAATCGAAACCATCTTCTTTTCTGGGTAGATCATCTCTTATACATTAAGATATTTAATAAAATGTTTTTTTTAATTTGTTGTTTAAGTTATACAGGGTGTCAAAGACAGGCCCTGCAAAAAACGAAAAATTTAGACATTTCCTATTTAAAAAAATATTTTGAATTTCTTTAATGGGTCCCGAAAAAGCGCTGGATTAAGCCCTCGATACAGTTTCACAGATTTTGATCTACACTTATAAATTAAAGCAATAATCCAAAAAAAACTGTTTTTTGCGCATTACGCAATAATTTTGTTAATTGATGCAAAATTTTACCTCTTCTTGGACTATTCTAAAGATAAAAGTTTACACTTAAATTTCGGAAGGCAACGGTAGACATACTGTTAACATTTTGTGTAGAAAAAAACTTCCGAAGATGACCAAATTTTGTAGCATTAATTTCTAACTTGAACGGCTCGTTACAACGTTACGGATGCTACTGTTTACTATCCACAATTGTATCAATGAAAGCAAGCCGTTTAGATGAGTAAAAGTTTTTTTTTCTAAAAACATAGCTTCAAAAATCGTATTTAAACACCAACTTATACCGACTAAACTAGTGCTAAAATGGTCTTGAGATTTAAAACACACATCAGGTTTGTAAATACACGTTTAAATTTTTATCGTGTTTATCATTGTTTTGTCCAACTAAAATTCAGAGCTGTTTAAAAAATTGATCAATTTTGGGAGCCTTTTTTTACATGAAATGTTAACGGTATGGCTACCACTCTTTTCAGAATTCAAGCTTAAACTTTTACCTTTAGAATAAGCTAAAAAAAATTACACTAATTAACAAAATTATTGTTGATAAAAACAGCAAAAAACAGTTTTTTTGAATTTTAGCCTTAATTTATAAACTTAGCTCATAATCTGCAAAACCGTTTCTAGGGTTTGGTCCAGCGCTCTTCAAAAACCTATTAACAAAATTCATTTATTTTTTTTTTTGTTAAAAAGAGAGCAGTCTAAATTTCTCGTTTTTTGTAAAGCTTGTACTTGACACCCTGTATAACTTAAACTACAATTTTACAAAAAACTCTCTATTAAACATCTTAAATTATAAGAAATGAGCAACCCAGAAAAAAAAGATCAGCCCAATTAATAAATTTTTGCAGGAGTTAGCAGCCTTTAAATTTTTTTTAAATTTTAGGGTGTTTCATTTCAATTGTTGAGCACTGGACTTACAATAATAATGACATTTTACATAATATGTTAATTAATATTAATTAATCGAGAGCAGCGATCATTTAATCTCAGTCGGCCATGAACTGCAAAACATCATGCAAATTATTGACAAATGTATTGACACTTTTGACAGTAAATTAAAATTCCTGTAGTGTACCAGAACATGGTGTTAGTAAGCACCATGTAGTTATTTGAAACAAGGAATGGGTTAATTGTAAATTAAAATGGTAATGGTATTAAATGAGTTAGAATGAGTAGCAAGATTCTGAGATTTCCCTACATTATACAATAAATTCCGGAATGAAGGTAAGTCTACTTCCTTCTAACGTTTTGAAGATTTGTGGTCTTAGTAGATGACAAAATTTTTGGAAAGATGCCACTGAAGTTGCAAATGTTATCATTTTAGAGATTTTTGAAAATCGATTTTCATTGCACTAAAAAGTTAGAACTTTTCTTTTAGTAACAGACCTAGTCCTCAATAGTACGTATGTTATGTACAACATATTATTGCCCAACTATATTAAACGACAATTTAAATTCTTAAATTTATTCTTGATTAAAATATTCGGCAAGTGCGAAATTGTTTTTCGGAATATGTATTCTTTTATAATAGTTTCACCCATGTCACAAAATGAAAAGAAAAAAATATTTTGATATAACTTTTAGTTTTTAAAAGTTATTAATAAAAAAATTAGAGAATGGATTAAAAAAATAAAAAACGTCTAATTAAAAAAAACAAAAAGATTTTAAAAGAGCAAAGAAATACGTATTATAGAAAAACAGAAATAGAATATAAAAAGCTAAACGACGTTTGTAAAAAAAACAAAAAGAATTTAAGAAACGATGATTAGGAAAAAAGGGTAATATAAAAGTCTGAAGGAACTTGGTAAAAATCGAAAAAAGAGCAAGAAAAAAATTATAGAGAGACAGAAAAGATTTCTGGAAACGTCGTTAAAAGTCGTCGGATAGAAAAAAAAGAGGAAAGTAAAATTCTAGCAAAACAAATATGTTTCTACCATATGTTTATTATAATTTTTGATCAGAGGCTGTCATGAGAAACAAAAATTCTAAAAACGTAGGGCGTAACTTATTTCACTTGATAATAAAATCATTTTACTGTCACTTATAAAGGGATTTGATTTTCCAGTACCTTTCTTCCGATTAACGCTGTCGGTCTCTCAAAAAGACGTGATCGTGTTTTTCAAACTGGTATAAAAAGTTGACTCTGTTATGATTTCTTTTGAAAATTTCTCCCGAAACCCGTCAAAACAAAGTCTGGATGAGTAAACCTGTTCTTCGTTCGCTAAGTGCCCATTATGAAAATATGATTCTACTAAAAAAATCTTCTGATCTGCAGTAAACCCCATAATTCAAATCAAATCTAAATTTTACTTTTGACAGTGACAGCAAAATGACATTTATCAAGTGAATCAATCTAGGCCCTACGTTTTTAGAATTTTTGTTTTTCATGACAGCCTCTGATCAAAAATTATAATAAACATATGGTAGAAGAGTTTGAGAAAGACAATTGGTAAAAAGAAAAAAGCAATTAAAATTCTAAAAAGTGAAAAATAACAGATGGAGGAAATAGAAAAAAAATCTAGAAAACAAAAATGTTTTTGAAAATGTTTGCGAAACGACAATCGGCATTAAAAAAACAAAAAAGAATTCTAAAAGTTAAAAAATGTCGACTGAAAAAAAAACAAAAACATGTCAAATTCAAAGTCCACCGCAGCTCATTAAATGAATAAATAAATTAATTAAAATTTATTTTAAAGAGAACTATATTGGTTGTCAGTCTAGTATACATTTTACCTCGCACTAAATGGGGTAGTTTCTATTTTTTTATATATTCTACATAGTTGAGGCCTAATGATGACCCCAAGTTTTCGATCTCGGTATTTGAAACAAAGCTCGTAAAAGTTAGAACAAATCTAAATAAAAAGGTGAGAACATTAGAAACAATGCTATGATCAAACTAGCATTTCAACATTTTCTAAAACTCTCAACATTTGACGGTCAAGTTTTGTAGTCTATAATTTCTAGGAGGCAGTTTAAAACGAAAATAAAAAGTAGAAACAAAAAATCATAGCTTTTTTGTTGATAGCTCGATAACCTGCTTTCCAGCTGTGACAAGAGAAAACAGAAGTTACAGGACCAGAACTACCACACAGTTCTCGATGGGTTAGAACGACGATATAAAACAGCATATAAAGCGAAAATATTCGAACTTATACAGCAAGAAAAACCAAAAAGCAATAAAAATATAGAAACAAAATAACAAAACTGGTTAAAATGGCCTACCCAAATGAAAAATGTAAAAATGTTTCACCAAATGAAAGCGGCTATTCAAGGCTTAAAGATAAAAATCTACAACGCTTTCTAAACCTGGAAAAAGACGACTCTTTACAATATTATCTTATACGTCTTATTAGCACGCAAGGTATCCGCTAATTTGTCTAGACAAACAACCAAACTTATGCAAGCTGTCCCATTAAAAAAAGTTCCATCTGTTACCAAAAAGTTACCAATCCACACTGAAAAAAGATCCGAATGTTTTAGCTGTGATAAGATAGGCTGCCAAACAAAAATTTTGACAATGGCCGTAGAGGTTTGAGAAAACGCATTGGCTATAACTTCGTGGCAAACGAGTATCAGTACGGCTGCTAACGAAGAAGAACAAATCCAGAGAGAGTAAGAAAATAAAGTAAATTACATATTTCGGCCAAACAGAAAACATCTGGGATAACCTCGTGTCTAACCTTGGCGTTATATAAACAAGCGTAGGACAGACGACCAGTATTCCAGTTGTCAGCAAAGAAGCTAAGCGACAGAAGCAAAAAATTCTCTGAGCGAATACTGAAGACAGTAGAAAGTTATTCACCTAAATAAAATTATTCGTCTGTAGAATTGAATGCTAGGAAGACATTTTTTACGTACGCAACTGTACAGTTACTGTATCTACTATATAGAGTAAAATTAATTTCAATAATTAAATAATCAAAAATATCATATAAATACTTTACACTAGTCTTTATTTGTTGTTTCTATAATTATTTTGTTATTGTTATTTTTCTATTGTGTTTACAACTTTTTATCTTTACTTAAACACTTTTTTTCTGATAGTTATAGGTAGGTAAAGTCTTATTATTTTGGTATAGATACAACAAACTAATAATATCTGATACGCTTTAATTTTGTCGGCGATGATTTCTTTCTAAAAATTTAAGCTCCCATTTCTGCACACAACAATGTTGAAATATTCCGTTCTTATTAACGACTTTGAATATGGGCACAAGTTGAGCTTCCTATTTAGCCGCCTCAATTAAGTTTCTAGAATTAATATAGTAAATCATTGCCATCTTTGGCTTAATTAAATGACGTTGTAATTGTTTAGCTGGGGGTGTCGTTTTCTTAACGAACTTCTTAATTACTAAATTAACCGCTGCACCTAATTCTCACTTACCGCCAGTTACTATGACATACATATTCTAAAGAATCCGTTTGAAAAAAAGCGATTTTTAATGGGCGACTTTATCCCAGACGCGAAGGAAGCTGGAACAGGGAGAAAAGCGTACGATGAAGTGCTTTGTCCTTGCTGATTTTTATTGTGCGAAGTGACGCGGCATTCTCCGAGCAATTACATGTAAATGAATATCCACCATCACCTCAGGTATTCCAATATCAGCCACCTGCCAAGAATAGGGAATCGCCGTCGATAAAACCTTCAAGTGGGAAACTTCACACGTTTTGACGCAGAATATGTCTCACTTTAGTCCAGGAGCTAGTGAATATTAGAGGGTAGTTATTTAGTTTGAGTTAATTTTTATTTATAATTTTATCAAAAAACAGCGCGCGCCAAGGAGTTGAAAAAGAAAGTTTACGGCATTCTGTCGAGAATTTCAAACCCCAATATCGTTCTACTATTTTGGATATAATTCTACTATTTTGGAACTACAAAACCTGTCCGAAATACTTATTATAGAAATATTAAGAATGTAACTTAAACGAAATAATTAAAATTTCAACATCTTTATTAGATGTTCTGCCAACTCTTTTGAACCATTCAGTCATTCTGTCATTTTTATTGTGGCTTGTTTATCGCAAAATTAACCTGTAGACCAAAAATTATCCCAATCTAAATAACTACTCTCTTAATGTTCACTAGCTCTTCGTCTACTTTAATCGTTCTTATAACTTATTAATAGTCATAATAAGACGCTAGGTTTGGAAAGAAATTGAAAGGACTATTTGGCATTGGTGTTTGAAGCGATATTTTTCACTGGTATATTATAAATGCTTGCGTATTATTAAATGCAAATTAGGAATATTATACACATATGGCTATTTGAATTGTATTACGCAACGGATAAATCTGAATGGTATTTATCGTAATATAAAGAAGATTTTGCACGTGTACAAGATTTATTTACAATATTCTCATACAACAAAGAAATTAAACGCTATTTTATTCGACGTTAGGAAATTTATAGCATTTTTATTCAAAACCGATTTTTGCTTGAAATGTATTGTTAGTTTTTTATACCCGTAAAATATTGTTCTCTGTACAATTTACAATATTACAATATGCAGTTAAAACATTAGGGAAAGTAAGTGCAAAAGTAAGTACATCCCATGACAAAAAATGTAATTAGAATGTGATTAGAAAATGTACCTAATCAGAAGAGTTAGAAGAAGAAAGTGCTTATCTATAAAACAACAAACAACTTAAATAGATATTTACCTTAAAATAAAGACAGTTCTAATTTTACAGCGCGATAATTTTGTTTGAGGCACAAGCCTGTAGGGTTCCTACTTTATTAATTGCTGCACTGACTTAACGTATAAGATTTGTATTAAACTTTAAGACTAATAAGCTTTAAACTACTTTAATCCGAATGTTGTAATTTTTTTTACAGAGGTATGAGATATGAGATTTTAGTTTCTAAATGTACAAATGGATGGCACTATCTTATAACTAACTAATCTTAAAATTTTTGTAAATTATTAAAAGCATTCTGTTACATAAACTTTTAAGTCTTTATTAATAAATCAATTATAGTTTTCTTCTTAAACATTTCTTACTGCACAGATAATTTTTGTTACTCCCATTTAAGGCGGCCCAATACCTAAAAAAATTTGAGTACATAGAAGAGTGAGAAATCGTTGAGATTAAAATTATTATAAATATATAGTTGAGTAATTATCAGGAACTTGGACTTAGAAAAAATACACTTGGTTTAACTGGCTGACGTTTCGGCTTTATTTTTTTAAGCCTTTATCAAAGCTAGAAACCTTACAAATTAAGAGAACCAATTAAGGTTTCTAGCTTTGATAAAGGCTTAAAAAAATAAAGCCGAAACGTCAGCCAGTTAAACCAAGTGTATTTTTTCTAAGTCCAAGTTCCTGATAATTACTCAACTATACCAACATCATGGATGCAAATACAGACATTATTATAAATATATTATTATTATTACTATTAGGTATACTTAATTTGTAAAAAATCAAATAATATTACATTTCAAATTATACAATTTTTTTATAGTTTTTGTTTTTCTCTGGCTACGATCAACATATTTCAATCTCTAAAATGATGCAATAAAAATTATATAAAATTATTGCAAAAAATAAAAAAATTGATGTAGTAACTTAAAAAGATTAGTTGCACCGAAGCATATTTTTAAATAAATCCTTCCCTAAAAATCGGCTAGGTCCTGAGGCTCCTGAAGAGACCAAAATTTAACAATAATTTGCTGGAATTAGTTAAATCCTATTAAGGAATTTTTTTGTCAGGTGTATATTACAGTGTCCTTTATGACTGTAAACTGTAAATGATTTTAGAGACAGTCTGTATAAAAACAATGAATAACACAAATATATAAAACCAACATTACAAAAACTGCCATATACAAAACACAGAAGAAAATAAAATACAAAAAATGAGCTATAACATACAAATAATAAACTAGAGATAAAAAGATAAAATGAGAAAATAAAATAAAGAAACTTAAAACTTTAAAAATTTAAAAAAAGCGGCGAATCAAAAACAGTATTTCGATAATTTAGAAGAGAACAAATAAGTGCACACACAGTCACACACATCAGGTTATCTAATCAGGCAAATATTAGTATAAAACAAATTGTCAATAGATATATCTATCGTATAATTAAGTTTGTACTCTAATTTACAATTCTTTTTTCCCTAATTTAGTGGTATTACCTCAATAAACTAAATTAAGGAAAAATTAATTGTAAAGATTATAGACTTAATAGCTGTGCTAAATATTATTTATACCTCTAAAATATTAGCAAACTGAGCAAATATATACTTTTTGAAAAAATTCTATGGCTTTACATCATGCAGCTTCCCGCCCACTCTAATTACTAGACAAATACTGCAAAAAATGGAGAAGCAATACAGAGAAGCCTATACAGTATTAAAATCTTTAAAATAACTTTTGTTTTAGTCAATTTAGTCAAAATAAAGAAATATGACAATTGAAACTAAAACTATTCAATAAACTCATAGTGCTCTTTAAAATTACCCTAAAAAATACAACAGAAAAATAAACAAAAGAGTCAAACGAAGAAACTCATAAATATCTCTAACCATATTTAACCTAGTAGGTATCTACTAAACTAATTATTAATTAAAAATTTAAGAAATTGATTGCAATTAATAAGTTTCACACAGAGGATATAACATTTATAGCAAATAAGAAAATCGACCTATATTAGAAAATATCAGAAAATTTAACACAATAAATTAAAAAAAGTTTTTGCAAAAAAAAATCACTAATAGCAAGAGTCTTCTCAGTAATAAGTCTACTGGAAGAAAACAGTTATCAGAGTTGCAACAACTTCTTTTAACGGAAAATAAATAGATATTCGAAAACAAATTTAAGCTCTTTGGTTACAGGTAGCTTTGTAAAGATAGAAAATTGAATAAAAAGCAAACTAAATAACTCTAAAAAGAAAAAAAAAGAAAGTACCCATGCTAGCGCGGAAATAGAAGCTAAAACCGGTAGCAAACTTTTGATTGAAAAAAGCAAGCCAACGCTGTTCATTTGGTCTCCTTTAAAACGCAAGTTGTTTTGACACAAGAATTAAGTATTCCAAAACAAGAACTAGACGCCGCATTTATTGGAAGCTTTTAATAAGGCAAAAAGCAGTATCAATATCTTTAGAAAATATTTTTGATCAAATTATCAAGCACAGCGCTCTGTTTGATCAAATCAGAAGAAATATTTAAATCTTATGTAGCGGATAAAAAATATTAGAAAATATTCAACAATCGTAAAGGAGCACTTTGTCCTCTCATAGTTAACGAGAGGATTAGAAACAACAAAGACGTCAAATTAAAAATCACGAGTCCAAAAAACCAGTAGCCAAAACATTTTCTGAAAATGAAAACCAATATGTGACGTTAATTATTATCAGAAAATCACCTAAATTGAGTAATCTACTAAATGTAAGAACGCTTTAGATTGTAGAATAGACTAATTCGAAATACATTAGTATTTTGGAAAAATAAGATTCATATTTTTTATGCAATTCTCCAGCGGAGCTGCAATTGTAAAGCTGCCGTAATCACTGTAATAATAGGCCCTACAGCAACAGATGTATGTGCACAAATGTTTCAAACAAAAATATTAACTCTAAGATCTCTTCTTACGCTACGGTAGGTTTAGATACCATTATAACCTCTAGAATCCTTAAACAAGGAACCTCCAAAAACCTTTAACGTTAGGCTCTTCCTTCTACTACTGCCAAACATTTGCTTCCACGACAGGTTTAGGTACTCCAATTACCCGCAATGACTATACTGACTCATGTCATCTGCAAACCATACTGACGAAACTTGCAATGAATAGCGATTCTGGGTGAACAAAAAGTAACAAAGTAACAAAAATTATCCCTAGTCAACAATTAAAAAATTATAAAATAAATATACCTAATAATCTCTCAGCGTATATTAACATAATAAAAGCCGATGATTTAATAAACTTGGTAATAAATAGCTTGCCAATATTTCATATTTTAGTTTACAGAAGTCGCCGTGGCACGGATAAAAAATTTTTTTTGTTATTGTCAGTAACTTAAACAGAAGCTATCTCGTTAATGTTCCTCTTGTAATTTTGTAAAATTTATTAATTTAATCTAATTATAAAATAAAATGATAAAAATAAATTTTTGAATATTGATTTTTCAATTTTGAACATTAATCAACATTAGGTTTTTCCAGGTAAAAGTATGTATAGATTTCATTAGTTAAAAGCTTTCCCTAATTCATTTCTAAGAAATAACCGTCAAAAAATAATTGAATGGACGCGCGTTGAGTTAATAAATACATGTTTTTATTATTTTTATCTGAATGTTTCTGGAAGATCCGAACTTGAAATACATTTAATATTAGTAGTGTGGGTGTAAAAATCCAATAAGCCCTTCCCGTTTAAAAAGTCAAGTCGGTTTTTAGTAGCAGCATTAATATGATTTATAATAAAATCCCTCGCAGCGAAATTAAATCGTTTAAAATTAGTGTGTTAATATTCCTCATATTTTCTATTGAATAGCCGACGCGAATAAGACGTGTGCTTTACATCCTGCTCTCAAGTGGTGGGTATTATAGGTGGCATTCCACAATTCCGAGGAACTTCATCGTTGAGGAGATCCCCGGAGTCCGGAGCGGTTCCGGAGCCCGTTCGTTGCACATTACTACATTCCAGGACGCCAATATCACTAAGATATGTCCAGGATACCGTGCCTTCTCTCTTCATGGATCAGGTACAAGCCTCACGACACGTTTCCTTCTATTAATTTCGCACAAATCCTTCAATATCCTTCCGTTATTAATGCAAACCGTTTTTAAATAAATTCAATCGGATCAACGAAAATCGATATTAACGCGGTTTTAACACTAATTTACTTCTGCCAGGGGTTAATTTATGCTAGTAAAAACGAATTAAGTTTAATTGTTGCAAGCGGATGGCACTAATAGTGACCACGAAGTGCTGTTGATGATATGCATAGTGTCCTAATTAATAACTTCGGACAACTTAATTATTTACAACGGAGTTATCCGATCATTGTTAAAACTATTACTCAGCCTTGACAAAAACAACAATTCATTTTTAGTCTTTGTATCCAGACAAAGACAAGTTGGATAACTTATTAACTCGTATACGTTCATCGATAAGATCTCGACTTATAATTAAGTTTTTCTACTTAACCGCCAACAATAACAAACTTGAATATTGGTTACAAATACCTGAAAATGAAATTAGTATTCGATACACAAGTTAATGTAGCTCAGTCTGTAATTTTCAGCCAGAAACTTCAACATTTTAATCTTGGATGCATTAAAACTAAGTCGAATATAATTAAAAAGACTTAAGTAAGTTTGAAGAGAGGTTCCTCCAAGTTTTCGTATTAATCAAATTGTTACCTAAATGAAACTCACTTAGAACTTCACTCATTTTTATTTCCTGTTGATTTAAACGGTCATATTTTACTGTCACAAATAATTCAACTAAATCCAAATCACATCTTGTTGAAGGATAATTGTAGATACTTTCGTAAATACTTGAACGTCCTCCAATTCTGACCACATTCAAAACCACCACCAGGGAAAACAGTGAGAGAGTTTAGTCTCTGTAATCACATTTTAAATATTTGAATTGAAAATTTCAATTATCGGTAATTATAAATTCATTCTTTTATTTAACAGTTTTACCTCCATAAAAATATTATTCAAACAATTATTTGCTCTCTAAAATCTAGAGAAAATTATTCTCTTAATAAGTACGACTAGTTGCTTTTGTGCCAAAGGGAATAGAAATCTAGATTTATATTACGAGCGAGTGATTAAAATATTTCTATTTTGATCTTAAAAACCTTTCACATTCTAACTACATATACATCTAATAAATTATTATTTGAAGAAGGTAAAAACTAAAAGGTTATTAACGATTTAGAACATTTAGGTTTTATAAAAGATTTTAGACATTATAAAAAATTTAAGTGTGATGTATTTTTAAACCTTAAAATATTCACTGAAGACCTAAAATTTAGTAAAAAATAAAGAAGGATAACTTTACCCACACTTTAAATATTTACAGTTTCTCACACAACAAAAACTTTTAAGACATAAATTTTCAGATGATTATGAAACATTAAAAACAACACTAAGATTGACCGTGTCAAAAAGCAAAATCAACAGATAGTTTATAAAGATGCAAAAAAATTTTGAAATCAAAACTTTGGTTACATAAATACAGTAAATTCAAATTTAGAAATATTTGCAACACTTTAGCATTTGAATTTAATAGCAAGTGGACCAAATCTTTCGTCATCGACTTACCTTTGCCGGTGAAAACGTAGGGCTTGGATAGATTGCTACAAACATTTGAATCATTAATAAAATGATTACCAATTAATGCAAAATGCCTAGTTAAATATAGAACAATACCAAAACATTGAAGCATTAGAAAAAACAAAGGTATACAACGAGTTTACCTCAAAAATAAATAAAAACTTAAATACAAATTAAAAAAGCATAATTCAACGTTTCTAAGATTTCAAAACTTAAATTAATCAAAAATATCATATTAAGAATCTATCCAAGCCCCGATTTGATAGAAAAAAGTAACTCGATAACCAAAGATTTAGACCTCTCAGTTATTTACTATATGTAATTAATATATTTATTATGTTTCCTGCAATATCTGTCAGTTACAGCAAGTGACAGATTTGGTAAATTAATGTTATGATAGTGGTGTTTTCATACTGAAATTTGTAGTTTTTTATTTGCTACCAAGATCCCGTTGGTTATGTGAAGCCTAGAAGGTATGTCTTATTTTACAAATATGAACAAGTTATGTTTAAGACGGTAACGTCGCGACTCAGATGTCGAGCAAAAACAACCCAGGACTCCAGAAGTAGGAGCAAGCTAAGACGATGCGTGCTCTTTGCTTGCTCCTTCTTTCGATGTTTTAGGGCTTAGATAGATTGCTACAAATGCTTGAATCCTTAATACAGTATTACCAGTTATTGTAAAATATCTAGTCAAAGATAGGACAATACCAAAACATTGAAACATTAGAAAAACCAAAGGTATACAACAAAGTTTACCTCAAAAATAAATGAAAACTTGAATGCAAATTAAAAAATCATAATTTAACGTTTCTGGCATTTCTAAAATTAAATTATTATACTAAGAATCTATCCAAGCCCCACATTTTGATAAAAAAAGGTAACTTCATGATGAATGATTGAAACTCCTTGGCATTTTTATGTTATATTATTTATCACGTTCCCTGCACTATCATTGACAGCAAGTGACAGTTTTGGCAAATTAACATTAAAATAGTGGTGTTTTCATACTGAAATTTGTAGTTTTTTATTTGCTACCAATATTCCAAAATCCCGTTGGTTATGTGAAGCCAAGAAGGTATGTCTTACTTTACAAATATGGACAAGTTTTGTTTAGGACGGTAATGTCGCGACTCCGATGTCGAACAAAGATAATCTGTGACTTCAGAAGAAGGAGCAGTCTAAGACTATGCGTCTTCTTCGCTTGTTCCTTCTTTTCGGTTCTTTTAGGACTTGGATAGATAGCTACGAACATTTGAATTATTAATACGATAATTACCAATTATTGCAAAATGCCTCGTTGAAGATAGAACAATACCAAACCATTAAAGCATTAAAAAAAAGGTATACAAGTTCACCTGAAAAATTAATGAAAACTTAAATGCATATTAAAAAAGCATAATTTAACGTTTCTAATGGTATTTCTAAAATTGAATTAATCAAAAGTTTGTTAAAAATCTATCCAAACCCCACGTCTTGAACTAAAAAGGCAACCCGAAAACCCGATGACGAAAGATTCAAGGCCCTCAGTATTTATTATGTTTTATTATTTATCATGTTTCCTCTCAATATCTATCATTGACAGTAAGTGACAGTTTTGGAAAATTAATGTTATAATAGTGGTGTTTTCCTACTGAAATTTGTAGTGTTTTATTTATTACCAATATTCCAAGAGCCTGTTGGTTATGTGAAGCCAAGAAGGTACGTCTTGTTTTACAAATCTGTACAAATTATGTTTAAGACAGTACTGTTGCGACTCCGATGTCGAACAAGGACAATCCAAGACTTCAAAAGAAGGGGTAGGCTAAGACGATGGGTCTTCTTCGCTTGCTCCTTCTTTTGGTCGTTTTAGGACTTGAATAGATTGCTACGAACATTTGAATTATTAATACAATAATTACTAATTATTATTGCAAAATGCCTAGTGGAAGACAAAACAATACCAAAACATTAAAGCATTAGAAAGAAAAAAAAAGGTATACAAGTTCACCTCAAAAATAAATAAAATCTTGAATACAAATTAAAAATCATAATATAACGTTTCTGGGATTTCTAAAATTAAATTAATCAAAAATATCATACTAAGAATTTATCCAAGCCCCACGTTTTCATAAAAAAAGTAACTCAATGACGAATGATTAAGCCCCTCGGCATTTTTTATGTTTTAATATTTATCACGTTCTCTGCACTATATGTCATTGAGAGCAAGTGACAGTTTTGGCAAATTAATGTTATAATAGTGGTGTGTTCATATCAAAATTGATAGTTTTTTATTTGCTACCAATATTTCAAGATCCCGTTGGTTACGTAAAGCCTAGAAGATATGTCTTATTTTACAAATCATTACAAGTAATGTTTACGACAATAACGTCGCGACTCCAATGTCGAACAAAGGCAGTCTAGGACTTCAGAACTAGGAAAAGGCTAAGACGGTGCGTGTTCTTCGCTTGCTCCTTCTTTCGGTCGTTTTAAGGCTTGAATAGATTGCTACAAATGCTTGAATCATTAATAAAATAATTACCAATTACATATTGTAAAATACCTAGCCGAAGATAGAACAATACCAAAACATTGAAACATTAGAAAAAACAAAGGTATACAACAAGTTTAAGTAAAAAATAAATGAAAACTTAAATGCAAATTAATAAATCATAATTTAACGTTTCTGGCATTTGTAAAATTAAATTAATCAAACTTATCATATTAGAAATCTATCCAAGCCCCACGTTTTGAGAGAAAAAGGTAACTTGATGACAACCTCTTTAATATTTTTTATATTTTATTATTTATCACATTCTCTGCACTATCTGTCATTAACAGCAAGTGACAGTTTTGGCAAATTAATGTTATAACAGTGGTGTGTTTATACGAAATTTGTAGTTTTTTATTTGCTACCAATATTCCAAGATGCCTTTGCTTATGTACAAGACATACCCAGAAGGTATGTCTTATTTTACAAATCATTACAAGTAATGTTTAAGACAATAACGTCGCGACTCCAATGTCGAACAAAGGCAGTCTAGGACTCCAGAACTAGGAGCAGGGAGCAGGCTAAGACGGTGCGTGTTCTTCGCTTGCTCTTTTTTTCGGTCGTTTTAGGGCTTGAATAGATTGCTACAAATGCTTGAATCATTAATAAAATAATTACGAATTATTGTAAAATACCTAGCCGAAGATAGAACAATACCAAAACATTGAAACATTAGAAAAAACAAAAGCATACAACAAGTTTAAGTAAAAAATAAATGAAAACTTAAATGCAAATTAAAGCAGCATAATTTAACGTTTCTGGCATTTGTAAAATTAAATTAATCAAACTTATCATATTAGAAATCTATCCAAGCCCCACGTTTTGAGAAAAAAAGGTAACTCGATGACAACCTCCTAGATATTTTTTATATTATATTATTTATCACGTTCTCTGCACTATCTGTCATTAACAGCAAGTGACAGTTTTGGCAAATTAATGTTATAATAGTGGTGTGTTTATAACAAAATTTGTAGTTTTTTATTTGCTACCAATATTCCAAGATGCCTTTGCTTATGTAAAGCCTAGAAGGTATGTCTTATTTTACAAATCTTTACAAGTATTGTTTAGGACGGTAACGTCTCGACTCCGATGACGAACGAAGGCAGTCCAGAACTTCAGGACCAGGAGCAGGCTAAGACGATGCGTGTTCTTCGCCTGCTCCTTCCTTTCGTTTTTCGATCCTCTTCGTTTTGAATCTACGATATGGTTTAGAATTTCTCATAATTCGCTTTACGCGTAGAACCCCACCAAAGACATAACATTTTTCTTAATGCGAGTTTATTGCTTTAAATATAAGAACTTTTTTAATGTGCTAATGAGTCTTAACGAAGCTCTACCAGACCTATTTGAATTTTTAATTTCTGTAAATATAAAAAGTGTAGCCGTTCGATGGTTTTTTTAAAAGTGAGCCCTTTTTTCTTGAATTTTGTTAAAACACGATGTGATTTTGACATGGATCGTAAAAAATTTCTTTAGATTGATTGTGATTTTTAGAGCCATACAGAGAAACAAAATAAAGTTTTCACAATGTAAATACAGCTGCACTAAAAACAGAAAAACCTTTGATACATTTTTAGTAAAAAAGAGTAATTAATAATTATACCAGTAGAGAGACCTCCTAGTAGTAAAAATAAAATTGGTCTATTATCACATCAAAATTTACGTGTCTTTCTTTGCTAATTACTGTCTTTATCGTTGTGAAATAATAGCTCGAATGATAGTAATTAATTGTTGCATAGCATTATTGAAAATTTTCCTCATTTCTTCACTAGCTGCATTTACTATTTCGTTGTGAACTGAAAGTGCTGATCTATGGCTGCAAATCTTTTATTTAAACAGTTCATATTAGATCATCTATGTATTGAGTTCAGATCGAAACTAAGTTAAACGTAATTATAATGTAAAAATTATTTGAAATTAAAATGTATTTTGAATTTGTTGAAATGTCTTCTCTGAGAAGAATGTTTTTCACAGAAATGACTTTCATTTAAAGGGCCTTAATGTTAAGTAATAAAATGGCATAATATACACAAATCAAATCTATAAAAAAAATTCTAACAATAAATAGTTCCTGAAAAAATTAGGTACTTACTTCGAAATTCTCTTCTTTACTGACGGACCCTTTATAAAGTACCGCAATTACTAATATTTAATGAGTTTTGGTGAATTTAGTGTTTACTGTAAAAACACCTATTTTATAAAAATGTCTTGGACCTACAGGATAACACCTTTGTTTCCAAAAATGCGCGTCGTGTAAAGTGTACTGTTTGGTGTTAGTAGATGTTTTGCATTTTGTTTAACACACTAAGATATTAAACTGCTCATTATTTACATACTTATAATAATTACAACCGCCCATTAAGCTATTAAAAAGTTACATTTTATATTCAATAACGAACAGTTATTGAAATGGATTAATTTTTTGGCGACATTTTTAAAGGTACTTGGTAATGATGGTTTAAAAAGAGCATATTTCCGGTAGATTTGACATAATTTTTCAAAACGCATTTTTCTTATAATCAGCAAGTGAGAGTTGAACCAGTCTTATAATTTCATAGCGCCACTAATAATTCCAAACACCAAAAAATTAGACAAATAATTTTGTTGATAAGTACTTATTTCTTTTTGTAAATATCAAAAATTTAGACTAATTTATTTTCTTACGTTTACTGCTATTTACAGTTGTCAACAATAAAATAATTACCGTCCCTATTGTTACGTAAATTTAAAAAAATACTAAAATATTGATTTTTCTTAAATTTTTAAAACTAAATTAATTAAAAACCGTAATGTCTTTACAGTGTTCACAACTCGTTTAAAAGTGTCTCGTGCTCAAAGTGCACTCTCTTCGCTCGTGCTGCAAACAAAATAATACTCATGAGAGAAATTTATCATCCCGAATACATTGGGCAAATAACTATTGTTGCTGTCAAAACAACCTGGCTGGAATATTATTTTATTGCTTGACAGAAGTCTGACAACAATAAATTTTAAATAAACTTTTAAAAGGTGCGAAATACAGTTTGCGCAATTTTGCCGTATTGAACAAAGTTACAATGGAAATACTTTTATGTTTTTATCATATTATTACATAATTTTGTAGGCTGTTTTCATTTTTAAGTCTGACTTAAATTAAGAAAAAGTCAATTAGCAGTTTAAAATTCAGTTAAAAATTTTGTGTTTGAATTACCCATTTATTAAAATTATGACTTTCATATTTTTTAAGTCAAAGAAGTCTGAATAATAGAGTAGTTTGGTTTGTCGTTTGTCACTTAAAACCTACTGCAGAAATAAATTTTCTCCACAAACAAGTTGTAAAAATACTCATTTGAAATGCTTAGTTTTGTGCATATTTGCATAGATCGATAACAACGGGAAGTATTCAATGTGGGCACGACCAGCGACTGTTTCGAATTTATTCCTTGTGTTATCCTTAAACTAAAATCCAACCACTTTCTAAAAAATATGTGAATCTTTTCATTTGCAATTTATAAAATAATATTTTTGAAGCTTATGACCACAGATATCAAAACAAATTTAAATATAACTTTAAAATGAGTAGTCTATTTTAGTGCCTAACGGCGCCACCACAACAATTAATATTACCTGCATTTATAACCAACACAAATCAAGAATATTATTATTATTTCTGATGTATTTTTGACAATCCTTAGCTGCGCTACTATTTCTAAAACAACTTTACAACTTGTTTGAACACTTAATAAAATGCAAACAATCCAAGTGTTACTCTTCTAATTGTGCTTTAATCAACAAAAATATTTCGATTCTGTGCTAAATCGTTGCGCAAACATTTTTCTAATGGACGCCCCAAGGCACCATAAATAATTTAATCAAAGCGCACTGTCCATTTGTGGAATTCTAATTGTTTTGTGCTAATCATTCTTGAAGCGTTTAATTTTGTTTTCATTATTTTATCTGCCGACCAAGTATGTATTTATTTTTATCATTTATTATGAGTTGAATTTCTTGGCAGACAAAGTTATGTCATCACTGTCATGGCCGAAGCAGTATTTTTCAAATATTACAAAAATTAAATACCACCTGTTGATTTTCCTATAACAAAAACAAACATTTATGTTGTGGGTGGAGAGCGCAACCTTTTCAACGTTATGATATACTGGCACGAGTTATAAACAAGGAAGTAGATATTTTTATTTATTATTTAGAAAAAATAGGATTATATTATCATAACAAATCTATTTAACTTAATTAATATTCATTGAAAATTGCTAATTTTTTATTAAAATTATTGGCCACAAGGTCGATTTTGTACCAATTACCTTTTAATTAAAAACGAATTTGTAAAATAGTTTTATTCGCAGATAATTTCACTGCGTGTTAGCTTTTTAAAAGCGCGTTTAAGATACTTAAGAAGCTTTCAATCCGCCGCTGGATATTACCTCATAAAAGAGTTATGTGACATCACAGATTTCATCATGTTTGCAAGGCCAAAAACCCCACAAATTTTGGCATGCTTTGCGAATTGCGCCTTTCTTATTAAAAACAAGACTCACATTTTGTCTAGGAAAGCAAATAAAGTGCGTCATTACAAACCTGAAACCAAAGGGGTGCTGTTGCAAGACTCGTAACCATCGTCTAGAGTTGAAGTAGGAGTAGATTGGATTTTCTTGCAACTGTCTTCACCATTGCTCTTCTCACCAGTCAAGTTTTCTTCGCTTTTATCATCGCTAGAGTCGTGGTTTCTATTGAAGAGCATTTCTGATATGCTTCGAGAAGTCTTTTTCGGAATGTTGTTTTGAGAAGAGACTTTTTGGATATCGGGTGTGCTTTTTCGCTTTTTCTGTTTGATTTCAGAGATTTGATTTTTGGTTTTTAAAGCCTCGCTGTCGCTGTTGAGCTTCTTTAGGGGCAAGTTTTCGTAGATGTTTGTCGAGGACATGATTTGCTTTTGTTTTTTTTTTTAATTATTACTAAAGACAATACTTGGCTAACAAGCCAAGTGATATAAACGGTCTTTTAATTGGCTGCATTTTCATTAACTAAATGGACAGAAATTAGGAACACGTAATTCTTCGTTTAGTTCAAATAGTTTCGACGTTTACGACTAAAGGTGTACATCATACTAACAGTTTAATTTATCGATTTTCCCGTTTCGAGCACCACATGCATTTTCGAAAACGCACTCAAAACGCACTACTTTTCAACCACAAACGGCTCGGACGCTTTGTCTTTGATTTTGCTTTCGAGTTTAATTCAGCAGTTTTAAGTGGAATTCGGTTTGAGGGAAAGAAAGCAAGTTTTTAAACTTTTAACGGGAATATTTGGGAGCGCGCCTTCACACCAGATAGCTGTCGTCAAACTAACGCGCTTGGCTCGAATGAAGTTCAACTTGAACGGATTGGCAAAGAGGACTCTGATAAAATCGGACATTCGCATGACATGTTTTATTTGATTACAATCATAATCATTTCCTACGAAATTTTACAACGCCCATTCATTCGCAATTGTTACCTTTGCCAAACAAACGCTTATACCCATAAAATTAACCCAACATAAATTACCTACCAACAGCTGAATACATTAACTCATTAACAAAAAAATTAATACGCGTCTTTCAATATTTATAAGCAAACTTATCCATTTTAATATTTTTTGTTTCAATTCAGTGTACTTTCCCGCTTGATTACTGTATTTAGAAACAAATAATATACTCTTACACGTATTTATATGTACATACTTAAATGACGTTAAAAATAACGTAAAAGCGTTATTTTTGTTATTAGTTTTTAATCACAAAAGTAAATAATATACATCTACAAACAAACGGTTTTTTATCGTACTTTGCAATTGTTATGTTTCACCATTTTTCTAATGTAGAATTTAGCAACCTCAATTGTTTCATTGATCGATTAAATTTTTAATTAGGTGATTTAAAAAAATAAATAATTAATTTAATTTCTCTTTAAATTAGTTGAATTCTACTATCTCGAAATTTGTGATTTCTTAGAATTTTCATGAATCAGTAACGAATTTTATAATAAACATTTTACAGGAATTGTATATCACAATTTTAAGCTCCGTATGCATATTTTTAGTTGATTCATGGAAATCTGTTTTTTCCTCATTGATCGTCTAATGGGATAGGCTGAAGTACCTTTTTGTGAATCGCTTTAAATTAATTACCTATTATTTTACTCAGATTTTCATTTAAAAAAATTTTTAGGTATTGTTTCTTTTAAGTTTTACTTTTACCATTTTACTATTTTGGTATGAAAAATTTTTAAAAAAATTATACATAAATTTTACAAATCAAAGATGTAATGCTGGTATTACACAGAATGCAAATTTGTAGCTAGCAATTTGCTTATTATTGAATTTTATTAGAACATTTTGTTATGGATCCATACCTTTTACGTAAAAAGCTAACATTTAACGCCATTTTTGTTTTGCTTATTTTGTTTAAAACGAATATCTGCCCTTATTTTGACATATTATTCAAGCTTATTTTTGCCTATTTTCTTGTTTTTTTATTAATTTTTATAGGTTATTTTATGTTCATTTTTGGGTAAATAAAATGTTTTTAGAAGCGCTAATTTAACAAAAATATAAACTTATTTTTTTCCACTCCAATGATATTTTATAAATATTTGATAAAAAGGTAAACGAGTATAAAAAATTTGTGTATCACACGCTTGGAAACTATTTTATAAGTAATTAGAAGTTTGATATTATTTATGCTTGTGTTTTTTAGTCAGATAGTTTCAATAAAATAAAAACATTTTTTTATTTATAAATAAAGAGTATTAAATTAAATGTCAAACTGATTTTTTTTATGAAAATAACAAACAAAATAAGATATGCGCTTTCAAATTATATTTCTTGTTCTAAGGCGAAAAAGACATTTTCTGTACACATTTTAAACTTGCTATAATTTATTTTCCTTAAAAGTAAAGATAAAAAATGTATTTAATGTCGCTAGTAACGTCTTTTGTCTAATGCCATTAGCTATTTTTTAACTGTAATTACCAAAAAAGGTTATAACCTGAGGTCGAAATGTAACTGAAACAGAGCAAGCCGTGGAAGTGGGTATTAACATTAGACACATCATTACAGTTACGCTGGCACAGCCTGCTCTGATTCATTTACATTTCGATCTCACCTTAGTTACTGTACAGAACGCAATATTGTGCACCAAATTCAAATTTATAGATAGTTACCAAAACTGTGGGAGAAAGACGACCTACACTGTGACAAAAAAAAATTTTAAAAAGCCAAAAAAATGCAAAAGCGTTGAGTTTTTTTTTAACATCACGGCTGAAGCTTTACTCAAAAGTCAGAGAAAATTTAAATTATTTATGTCAGAAACTTACTTGACTTGAAACAGTTTCCAAAACTCTACTTTTTTTTGGCACTTCCGTTTTTAAATATAATTTTACTGGTCTTATAATAACTGGAAAAATAAAATCAAGCAGTTTTTTCTAAAAATTGATGAGTTTTACTGCGGCAAAATTAAATTTAAATTGTGTGCGGGGTTGACATTTAGTAGAAAGCAAAATCTGCAAATTCCTTAACAAAAACGTAACAGTTGTAAATAGCCACCTAGTATTTTATTGAGAAGTAAAATTACAAAAATAAAATTTAATTTAACGTCGGAATTTGTAATATGTTTGTATATATGGAGGTTCCGTAATAATGTTTAACACACATAATTTCAAAAACTTGTACGCTATGCTTGCTTGAATTGGCAATTAATAATAATTATTATTATATAATACTGATAAGCCAAAAGAGTCTTATTTTTAAGCAGATATAACAAAAGCTCAAATTTTTTTTAAAATTTTGATATAAGAACTGTTAAGTTACATCAGTGAAAAGCTAATATTTAAAATTGCAACACTTTGGTTACTCGATATTCTATTCGTTAAAAATTAAGACGAACAATTATTATTATAATTAGAGCGTTAGATCAGCAGTCTGATTTACCTAATTGACAATACTACAATTTTGAAAACTGAAATTTTATTTATAATCTCCTAAGTACATTACTTATTTCCGGAAATTTTTTGAAAGCAATTTCTGCAACTTTTAATTGCACGACACACACTTGAGTACTATTGCGTTGCAGAAATTTCACGAAATAAATTTCACCAAGGCAGTTTCGGTGAGAAAATGACACTTCAAAATATAAAAAAAATAATTAGAAAAATATTAAAACAAATCAAGTACGAATTATGTCAATAGTGACAAAGTAATAATGTCATCAGTAAAAAAAAAACATAAAAAACTATTAAGATTTGGTAACAAATCAGAACAAAGGCGTAATATATAGTATGTAGATAGTAATTTTTATTAACAGAAACTATGGCAATTTTTGGTTTTAAGTGTATTAATTTCCACTGTTTTCTAAAGTAAAAATATGTTATTTTAAATAATTTCCAATTAATTTTTACAAAAAAAAACTTTAATATGCCGTTCTCTTGAAAATTATCAATCTTGTCTTATCTATCTTCAGCAGCAATACATAATTGGAAAAAAAAATTATCACTTTATTTTATTTTGGAACCATAATCTACTTTATACGCCCGCAAATCAGGACGTATTCTTTATTTTTATATCACTGAATTCTTTATAGTTGCTACGCAACACAAACAGATTTTCCAAAAAAATTTTGCTTTTTTACTTTTCAAGATATAATATTCCAGACATTTTTGGTTTTCATCTATAAAAAACTTACTAATGAGGTGTTTGCTTTAAAACTCTTGAATGATTTTAAGTCCTTCTGCAGCATTTAGTCTTCAATTTACTTCATTTTTAGAAATTATTTTGTTGTTAGTTTTGTTTAAAAATCATTTGGCAATATATCCTTTCAAACTTTACCACTTAGTCATATTAATTAATGTGCAATTGTTAAAATAAAGTTTATTTTAGAACTTAATTAACAACATATTAACAGATTGATTCGCGAATTTTAGAACGTGCTGTATACATTCCAAGATTTCCAAGAAAATTTGGTAGTTGCCACATATATTATTTACTATTATACTTTCTCCTGGTTCTTTAATAAAACCCTGCGATTATTTCACAAAATAATTAGTGAATGTTAGATTGTAAATTAAGGGAGAAGAAATAATAAAAAGAGAATTTGTTAAATCAAAAAAAGTTTAGTTAGTTGGTACATGATTTACGTATTCGACGAAGGCAATAATAAAATCAATGTCAAAAAATATTTTACTGAATATCACACGAGAGTTTGATAAATTAGAAAATAATTTTCTAGAACTTCTCAAACCTGTTGCCATTACGCAATAACCACTCGTCCCCTCGGGAGTCTCCTGTCTGTTATATTTTTTTTTATACCTGGCATCACGTTTTCGAAGTTCTGTCATTCGCACTCTTGTGATATAACAACTGAAAATTTTGTAGTCAGTTACTTAAAAAAAAGGAATTTGAGTATTATATATTGAATAAACAATCTAAATTATATAGTTTGACAACTAAAAGTTTCACATTTATCAAATTACTCGTACACATAATAAATTACGTTTATAAATTAAAAAAATGCTTAGAAAATAGAAAAAATACGAAAGAAGATATGATTAGGAATCTATAAAACTTGTAACTTTTAACGAGAAGTAGATTGAAATAAGGTCGTAAAGCGCAAAGCGAACCAATTTCTTAAGAAATACCTAGTACCTACGGTTAAATAATTTTCTCCTTACACATTCGCTTATTTATTTAATATCACTTACAACTAGATAATATTTGTTTTTTTAACAACCGTGGTGCAAATAAATGTCACCCTATATATGTTTCTATGACAACGTAATGCTTTTAATATACAGTGTGTTAATTTTAAAAGTTGCAATCGGCAATATCTCTAGAATTGAAAAAGTTATTGAGAATTACTTAAAACCGTTTCGGTGGTTGCTAGCGGGAATCAAAATGACATGGTAAGTGACGCACCCCCAATCTCCCTTTAAGCCACAGCCACCCCAACTTGAAAATTTTAAATGGCACTACCCTACTTGTGATACATCGTTGGAAAGCTCATAACAAGCGCTTTTCAAAAATGTTATGCAAAAGCCTATTTGACAAAGTCATTTTCCAAATACTCGAAAAGAAAGACTTTAAATTTTCATTTTTGTTATGCGATGTCCTAAAGGAAAAATTGACGTTATTTACAAAATACACAACCAAAAAGACGATTTAAACCCTAAAGACTACGTTTCATGTTTTTTGTGTAATTTTTTTGTGATTTGAATTTTATCAAAATGGAAATACATTATGGTTTTTGCACCCCCTTGTTTATTGGGATTAGATTATAATGTATCTGTTTTTGTAAATTCATACATTTCATTTATTAATTGTACCTGTTAACGATATTGTAAATTATCAAAAATTAACAATGGTTTATAATACGAGAGAGTGTGTTGAATTGATATTTATTTACGGTTCTGAAAATTGTTGTGCTCTTCGAACAACGGCAGTGTTCAATAATAAATATCCAGAAAAACATGTCACTCATGCGTATGTTCAGAAGTTAGTCGCCAAATTTGAGGAAACAGAATCTGTTAAAAATAAAAAAAGAAGTCAACCAAGAGTACTCAGTGAGGAAACCCAAATTGAAGTACTTGGACAATATGCTATGAATCCAACAATCTCAATTTGTCACGCAGCTAAGGAAACCGGATTATCACACGAATCAGTACGAAAGGTATTGAAACTTCATAAATTTCATCCTTATAAGATGCAAATTCTCCAAGAACTTGGCGATGACGACCCGAATCGGCGCATTGAATTTTGTGAAATGGTTACTGAAAAATGCATTACCGAACCATTATTCGTAAAAAACATTTGTTTTTCGGATAAATGTTTGTCTTATTTAAATGGAAATGTAATTAAACAAAACTGTAGGTATTGGAGTAATGTAAACCCTCACATATTCAGAGAGGGACATAGGCAGTATCCACAAAAACTAAATGTTTGGGCTGGGATGCTAGGAGATGCCATTATTGAACCTCTGTTTATTGATAGCAATTTGAACGGCGAACAATACGCTAATATGCTGGAGACAACCGTTGAGCCTCTTATAGTTCAGGAGCTTGAAAATCAATTAGACGAATTGGGAAATCCCGGATTAAATAAACATCTACTGCATTTTCAACAAGATGGAGCACTTCCACACTATGTACTTCCAGTAAGGCAATGCTTGGATAACCACTACCCAGATCAATTGATTGGGAGAAGAGAACCTATTGAATGGCCCCTAGGTCACTAGATCTTACAACAATGGATTTTTTTATGGGGTCATTTAAAGTCTGTGGTTTATAAAACAAAAGTAGACTCATTTGAACAATTGAAACAAAAAATCATTCAAGAGTGTCGAGCTATTCGTTCAAAAAATTTGTGAAGAATTCCAAACAGGCTTTATTTTTTTTAGCAAACAACGGAAATCATTTTCAACATCTATTATAGCATTTAATAAAAATTAATCACTTAGGCAATGTTTTATTTTATTTTCAATTAGAGTTCATTTACTACAGCGAATAAGAAAAATAAAAATTTTAAGTCTTTTTTTTCGAGTATATGGAAAATGACTTTGTCACATAGGTTTTTGCATATCATTTTTGAAAAGCGCTTGTTATGAGCTTTCCAACGATGTATCACAAGTAGGGTAGTGCCATTTAAAATTTTCAAGTTTTGGTGGCTGTGACTTAAAGAGTGGGTGAGGGTGCGTCACTTACCATGTCATTTTGATTCCCGCTAGCAACCACCGAAACGGTTTTGAGTGATTCTCAATAACTGTTTCAATTCTAGAGATATTGCCGATTGCAACTTTTAAAATTGACACACTGTATAGAGAATTAAATTAAATAAAAATTAAATGTAACGAAATGGTTAAAAAAAAGATATTACCAAAGTACTTAATTAATTCAGAATCTGCTGATAATTCTAATTCGGAAATGTAACTTACCCTCACACCTAACATTGGCAAAAATATTTATCATCAAATTATCACATTTTTTTATCATAAAATTCAGAGCGCCAACCGGACAAAAAAATCCTATTTCTAGAGTAAAGTTTATTTTTGTGGTTTATTTGGATTAGAATAAATACACATTTAATTCTTCTTAACTTGTCTTTTTGTCAATCAAGTCATTTTTAATAGACGCACTGTATACATCTTCATTCTTTCATACCTTTGTTGTACATAGTTCTAAATAAAATATCCAAAACTATTAGAAGTGATGATTTCTTTAAATAAATAGTGCTCAATCAAGAATCTAATCCAGTAATAAAATTATGACGTGGAAACAGGAAATTGAATGTCGTCTATCAGACACTCTTGCTACCTTACAAAAGAATTACATATAAGAAAAATAAAAATATATTACAACTCAACATTTTTTATTTAAAAACATGGTAGCAAAAAAACCTGAAAAAAAAAATTACCCCTTGTTTAACCATTAATTGATTAGCAGGGTAATTAGTAAAAAAGTAACATTATCTAAAAAAAGTTAGTAATTGCTCAAACGACTTTATAATAACATTATTGACACAAATTGCGAAATTAATTTTAATTTAAATGATTACATTAGGAGTCCCCCTAACTTAATTTAAAAGTCGCGCCCTTTCTGTGCCGACAATGAGCGCCATCGGTGCAAGAGAGATGGCACTACACATTCAACATGTCTGACACAAGACAACGTAAACACGTACAGAAACGGGGATCTTCTGTAGAAGGTATTTAAAGCATTAATTTAATAAAATCCCTCAACAGAACTAACCCAAAAACATTAAGTAAACCCCTGGATTAACCCCAAAATTCATATCTCGTTGTGACACCACTTGTCAAACCCATCTGCGACACAATGAAATTGCAAAAAACTTGAGCATTTTTGTTAAATAATTCCTTAATTTGTGGCGTTTTAAGTGATTTTTAGGTTGTGGGGGCCCCTCTGAAGTGTATTTTCAAGGGCGCTGAATCCGAACTGTCAAAATATTAAAATAAAAGTGAGCAAAAATCAAGACACCTGACGTCATTTTCGTAATGAAACAATTGATATCAATAAACCTTTGCCCTTTTGTTTATCCCTTTTGTTCGGTTTTAGTGGTCGTCTCAATGTGAAAATTTGTTGTTTTAGATGTTATTGATCCTCCCGTAAATATGAAGCCGCATGCAGTGCCAATCGTCCTTGCTAACAGTGATCACACCTTCACTTTGGACGAAGATGCGTTGAAAAGAGTCCTCCTGAGGGATGAGATAAAGGACAGATATGTCGTTGTGATGTCAGTAGCTGGAGCCTTCAGACATGGAAAATCCTTCCTCCTCGATTTTTTTCTAAGATACTTGAACTCAAAGGTATATATCTTATAGTGGAGTAAAATCGCCGTTCTACGAAGCTTGTTTCTTGCAAAAAATTTTTAAAGGTATACCTAACCAGACGGGACCTTTACAGTTTTGTAAAGTGTCATTTTGACCATCTGGAATCGCTATCTACAACATTTTTTAGTAGGACCGAACTTTGAAAAATAATTTTTTTTGTCGAAGCAACAATTTCCAAAATCGTGTTGTTTAGAACATACATCGCGCTTATAAGTTATCTATTTAAGCTAAAATTCTAAAATTTTGTCCACTTATAGAAAAAACCAGAGCGAATCTAACAGTAATAAGAAATTTTAGAAAAAGTTTTTTGTTTTTGTGAAAGGGGTCTCCAAAATCACTAGTTGCGAAATTGTGCATTGACAATTTCACCCTGTGGGAAGCTATGCGAATTATTCAGAATTTGACCATATAATGTACATTTTCGGAGTCACAAAACTTTAAATAAGTTTAAAAAAAATAGGATAATAGACCTAATAGTTTCCAAAATATAAATTTTTTAAAGGAAGGCTTTGCCGCACTGCTTCGCGCAACACGCGTTCAACCTACGTAGGTACTCGCACAGTATATACGAGTATTAAGTATTATGAGTTATGTTATGACTTACTTGAAGGTAATTTGATAGCTATAATTATAAACCACAAAAGATAATTTACAAAATTGTATTAAAACAAAAATATTTTGACGTAAAAATAAGGCTAAATTTCTTCTTTGTCTTCATCTGATTTGTCGTTGGTCTCTTCAACATTGTTGCAATGCTGGTAGGATCAACCAATATAACATTTTAGTCATTCTTTCAAACAGATATATTTTGAAGTGTTACATAATTTATCACAGCAATTTATAACGTGCGTCTAGAAACGAATGACGTCGTAGTGTGCTGTAGACCTATGAACGTAGGATTTAGCTTGGCGCACATAGTGACATTATTAGTTTGTGAATTGTCATTTACCTGTTTTTATTTTTTCAAATTTAATTAAAAATATTTTCACAAATTCACAAAACATTTATTATTGAATCGTATTTCTGTAATGGACAGAGAAGAGAGCGATTGGCAATATTCTATTCCCCTATGTTTGGAAAATTTTCGCCAACAATTACCAGACTTGCCATTTTAAATTTATTAATTATTAATTAGTTAGAAGTCTTGTAACCTCTGCATGTTCAGACGGTTGTATACTGTAAGTCGGATTAAAATTGCCACTGTCATTTATTGACCAGCCATATTATGGCGTTTAATTTCGACATATTTTACATATGGCTTGTCATCCAAATTTTTAATTGATATATACTTCTAGAGTATTAAACACTCGGTAAAAATACAAATATTATATATCTTTTATATGTATAATAACCTTAAAACATGTTGTTGAAACAAATCGTTAGTTGATAGTAATTCTGAAACTGATTTTTGTGATTTCAGGCTTAAATGGTACATACTTCATATTATTTAACGTTTTGACATCTTTCTTTTTATTTTTAAATAATGCCAAAAATTCTTTGTGGCTACTTCAATGCTTTTGTTTACATCAGGCAATGTAGGTATCTCGTGCAAATTAAAAGCGTCTATACTTTTAACAAAATATCAAATGCTGTTTTTTCCCAGTTTTATAAAAAGAAAAAAATTGTTATGTCATATCCGTTTAAAGCGTGAAGCGCCAAAAGATTTCTACAAATTTTGTCTTGAAAATGATTTACCACTTTTGGAATTGAAATAAATTTTGTTTTTAATGCATGGCCTAAATCATCAAAAAGAGACATTTTTTTTTTAAATCTGACTTAAGTAAGTTACAATTATAATGGTAAATCAGGATAATTAAAATATCCGTCTCTTCAGATTTTACTAAAATTGAATTCTGTTGCATTTTATATTCGTATAATATGTAAAATTAGTCGGGTATCAGCTTCTTCAAAATTGCTGTATAGATGTTCCAACGTTTTAATACCCTGGCATTTACTGACAAAGTAACATAAATTATTGTTATCAAAACAACCAGTGAAAAAAGGTATCTCATTGTTTGTCAACATATTTACAGAATTTTCTAAAATATATTTAAAAATTTTAATAATGATTTTTTGTAGTCTAATAATTGCATAAATTGTCTAAATTCAAAAGTTATATAAAGTATATAACAATGGCATATAAATTTTAATTGAAAATAAGATACATAATGACAATAAAAGTCAATGTCGACCCCACAATGTTTTATTGTCGTTATATAAAATCACTCCACTTCGAGAAAGAAAGGATGCTTCTATTAAATTTAAAATTAAGATGTAAGTGCGTTAGGTAGATGTTTTTTACATTATTGTATAGTACCTAAACAAAAATTAAAATATTCGACCTAATCTAGTTCACATTGTGTATATAATAAAAAGCAATCAAAATATAAAACCATATATGTATAGTAAAAATTTAAAAAAATTTTATATTGACAAACACTGGTAGCAAGTGATGATTGATAGTGATAGTAGTTTATAAGTATTTATCAATTATTTATTTTATTAACCTTTGAATAGTTCTATATTACTGTGTTGGATCGTGCGAATAAGTATACGGAAATTTAACGCATCCGGCGCGGCGGAGAAGCGCGACACAGCCTTGTTTTAAAAAATTAATATTTTGGAAACTATTGGGTCTAATAACCTGATTTTTTTTTAGAAAACTTACTTAGAGATTGGTGAACACGAAAATGTACATTATATGGTCAAATTTTTAATAATACATAGCTTTCCGCAGGGTGAAATTGTCACTGCATTTCGCTTCTAGTGACTTTGGTGATCCTTTTCTCAAAAACAAAAAACTTTTTTCTAAAATCTCTTATTACTGTTAGATGCACTCTGGTTTTTTCTATAAAGGGACAAAATTTTAACTTAAATAGTTATTTTATAAGCGCAATGTATGTTTTAAAAAACACGATTTTGGAAATTGTTGTTCCGACATAAAAAAAATAATTTTACAAAGTTCGGTCCTACTAAAAAAAGTTGTAGATAGCGATTCCAGATGGCCAAGATGATACTTTACAAGACTGTAAAATTCTCCTCTGGTTATACCTTCATTTTAAAAATAGGCGTTATTTTAGCCCGATTTTACTCCACTATTATCCCAGAAAACCCCTTTAACAGCTCACAATTCCAGTACGTACTTAAACAAAACACCTCTGAGTGGCTGGGCACTGAAGAAGCCCCCCTGGAGGGTTTCTCGTGGCGAGGGGGTTCGGAAAGAGACACCACAGGCATTTTAATGTGGTCGGACGTCTTTCTTACGGAGTTGCTCACTGGGGAAAAGGTTACAAGTTTATTTATTTATATATTTTTTTTAAAGACATTTGTAGGTAGCTGTAGTGTTGCTAGATACACAAGGAACTTGGGACAGTAAAAGTACAGTGAGGGAATGTGCCACAATCTTTGCTCTTAGTACAATGATAAGCTCAGTTCAAATTTACAATCTGTCAAGTAATATTCAAGAAGATGATTTGCAACATTTGCAGGTATTTTATAACAGAAATGGAATGTTCAAGGTGATTTTTTTGGTAGCTATTTACAGAATATGGGCGATTAGCTTTAGCTGACTCAGGTAAAACACCATTCCAAAGATTACAGTTTCTCGTGAGGGACTGGCGATTTCCTTATGAAGCACCTTACGGAGCTGTGGGAGGACAACAAATACTTAAAAAGAGGTTGGAAGTTAACGAAAATTCACATCAAGAACTTGAATCTCTCAGGAAACATATTAAGTCACTATTTTCTGAAATTGCGTGTTTTTTAATGCCACACCCAGGCATTAAGGTAGCTACAAGTCCCACTTTTGATGGAAGGTTGGGAGGTAATAAACATAGCCTTGACAAACTTAAATTTTAGAATTATTTACGTGATACATGTATAAGTTTATTTCTTACTAAGTTACAGGTTTGTTTCGGGTGAATCAAAAAAATTTTCCGTACCTTCAAATATTTTTTTTTTATTAAAAAACATTGAGAGTGATTATATTCAATTTTGAAATCGTATTTTTTTTGTACAGTTACTTTTGCTTTCTTGGCTTAATTAATTATAATTTAAGGTCAAATTTTTTTGTTTACAGGTGTATTTTGATATAATGTATCAAAATCACTAATTAAATTTTCGAGGAAGTATATCGTTTATTTTTAATTGGCATTTTGATATTGAAGCATTTATTTTCTTATAAATTATGTCCTAATCGTAAACTTTTTTGACGGTTTCTTCAATTTATGGTATTTCTTAGTCATTCTCAGTTAAATTGCTCAAAAAAAATCTAAAGGCGCCTTAAACTCTTCATAAAAAAATTGATAAAGGTCTTTTCAGTGACTCTAAGCTGCCGAGCAATAAACCGTTTATATTCAATTATTTAGCGAAAGTACCCCAAATGGAGATAGAGATGCCGACCCTTTAATTCTAAATTTACCTTTAAAACGTCTTAACATAGAGATTATTTTTGCGTGATTTGCCATTCTTGTCAAATCTGTGGTAGAAACCATTAATTAACAATTTTGCACTAAGATTATTTCTGCAAGATTCGAGAACCATCAATTTATTTTTGTTAATTCGGTTAAAAAAAATAAAGTTTCTGTATAACTTTTAAGAGAGGTTCCTCGTTACTGTTAACTAACGCAATATTTAACTGTAATTATTTAGTAAGAAATAAGTTTGTTAATAAACCAATTGTTTGTCATGACCCTCATTAATTATTGATTAGGGGAATACTTCCTTATTAATTTTTTGCTGTAGAGATTGATCCAGAATTCAAGGAAAATTTGAAAATCCTCGTGCCAATGCTTCTGGCTCCCGAAAATTTGGTTTTGAAACAGATTAACGGTCAAAAGGTCAAAGCTAGAGATTTAGTCCAATATTTCAAATCATATATGGCTATTTACAAAGGAAATGAGTTGCCTGAACCAAAGTCTATGCTTGTTGTATGTATTGTTTAAAAATGACTGTAATTTATGTTAATGCTAATTTGAGTAGGCGACAGCAGAAGCTAATAATTTGTCTGCGGTTGCTGATGCAAAAGAGACATACATAACATTAATGGAGGAAATTTGTGGTGGCAATAAACCATATTTGAATACGACCACAATGGAATCCGAGCATCGCAAAGTAAAAGATAAGGCTATTCATCAGTTTCAAAGTAAAAGGAAAATGGGAGGCGAAGAATTTAGTGAAAAGTACAAAGAACAACTTGAAAAAGTAAAAACAAATTTATTATTTTTGTACAAAAGTTCTAAAATTAATTACAGGATTTGGAAGAAACGTTTAATCAATTTAAAGCTCATAACGAAAGTAAAAATATCTTTAAAGCTGCCAGAACTCCAGCAGTTTTCTTCGCTTTGGCTGTTATTTGTTATATCTCTTCCGGTATTTTTGGGTTGTTTGGAGCATACACAATCGCAAATGTTTTTAATACATTGATGGCAGTGGCTTTTCTCACCTTAGCCACGTGGGCTTATATAAGGTTTGTTTGAAATAGTTCTCTTTTAACAAAAATAATGTTTTGTATTTAGGTATAGCGGAGAATTCAGAGAAGTTGGCTTACATATCGACGAAGTAGCCAACCTAATATGGGAAAACGTAAGTTTATTAGTTGTTTTGACAGTTGTGATTACGACCATCTCCCGGTATATTGAATTTAAAGTAGTAAAAGATCAAGTTATGTATCACTTTAAATCTAGAGTGGTTAATAATAAATCTATTGTTTACTACTATAAAACACATTTTATTTTGTATAAATAGTGAATAATTCAATTTTTAATTACAGTAGAACCTCGATTATACGAACTAATTGGGGCCGAGAGGTGTTTGATAGCAAATCGGAATGTTCGAATAATTAAAAATTTTAATTTACATTATTATACATAAACAATACTCCATTATACATTAAATAAAAAATGAGAAATTTTAAATTAAAAATACATATACAATACATCATGTGTTCACTTGAAAAGTTTATTAAATTACTTTTGAGTTTGTCAAATCTTTTAGAAGCATCTCTGAGATTGTACTTTGTATAATAGAGATATACTATACTAACAAATTATTTTCACTGTTATTAACTAACAAGAATTGTTTTGTTCCAAACCTTATATGACCTAGTAGTCTTGAAAAGTACTCGTCACTAGTTTTACATTACAAGTGACAAAAGATTTGGGCCTGAAAAATAATAATCACAATGAACAACGCTAACAAATCTTACACATGAAACTTGTCACAATTTTACTTTATTGTTACATGCCCTTTTTGCTTTATTCTCTTTTTGTATAATTCGAAAGGTAACTTGAAAATTCTTTCAGTTGAGTTATTATTTAAGTACAGGGTACTAGGGTAGTTCATTTTCGATAGTTTTCATAAATTTCTCATACTTTTGATCATTACATAAAAAACAGAATAATACATCCTCGCGCTTTTTATTTTGAGACAAATTTAATGGTATAAACAGTTTGGCACTACCATCTTTTGTTTTTGAGATAACGGCGTTTTTTATAAAAAAAAAATGGAACAAAAATCAAATAACGGTGTTTCTCAAAATTAAAAGACTATTATTTTATTGTATTTTTAAAGATATTATTTTATTATACAAGGTGTTTATAAATGATTATAGGGTCGTAGGAGTTCTGTTTTTTAAAAAAGATGATTTTAGCTTTTATTATAAGTATTATTTGACAATTGAGTAACTCCAAAAGCCATTCTCTTATATTCCATTGCGGAAATAGGCCATAACGATGAATATTTGTGATATCGAAAATTTCTACAGCCTCCTACTACCCTACAAGTATTTATAAACACTTTGTATTATATTGCCAATGTTCAAATTATCGAACCGTTTTACACTGCCTGGTTCAGATCACTAATGCTTGCCCTCTATTTGGATAATTGACGTTCTACTGTGGCTATTGTGACTAACTATTGTGGCGCTGCAATTCATATTATCAAACACCAGGTGGCGCTTCAAAATTTTAACTCAATTTGAAATACTAACTTTGCACAAAACTTTAGGTGTTTGTTTTCGAATTAATTTTTTTAGTTATTTTGTGCTATAACTAAAATGTGTTCTTTTTATAGCATGCCTATTTTAGAAAGAGAAAAGAGAGAAAACGTATGTACTAATCTCTTTATTTGCATGAAGTTTACTGATTTGTGTTTTTTTTTTTATTTTTAATTGTTTTATCTTTGCAGTTTATGAAACCCGTCGTGCAAACATACGTCGAGAACGGTATGCAGCAAATGGCTGCCGAAGTAGCTGAAAGAACAGTACTAAATGCAACTAATATCACAACCAACGGAAAGAAACAGGCGTGATAACATTCTCTGTCTGTAGCACCCTAAAAGCATCGTTACATATTAATATTGTCATGTGGTTGGGATTGTTAATGAAGTTTTGTCTTGCCATATTATTCCGGGAAATGTTTAGTATGTAACTTTGCTGATAATGTGATATCTTGGCAATGTTGGTATTATTGTAATTTATTTGTACATAATGCTTCTAAAATAATACATTTTTACCTATTATGTAACCATTTTATTGTAACACTGTTATGTAAAGTTTGCAAAATTTATTACATGTTCCATTCGACAAGCGATCTAATTTCTCCGGTTAATACTAGTGTAGTGTAAAGAGTACTGACATTGCAATATTATACACCCAAGTGCCTTGTTATTAACCCAATAATTGTTTTTACTGTTTGTCTTGTGATTTCGTATTGTGGTGTCCAGGTCTTCAGTACATGTAATAAAAAAAATCGCATTTTTTATTGTTACTAGATAAGACAAACTGAATGTTGTTTCAACAGAATTTTATAATATTATTTTTTTATTAGACTGTTTGAAGACTCAGCTAGATATGAACAATTTTTTTTAGCTACCAGCTCAAATTTATTTTTATCTCTTACTATATATAAGTTGTATTTGGTTTCGGTTATAAATAAATTTATTATTTTTACTCCCTTTTTGGTCCCCTATTCCACGCCTATGCTTTGGTTCGTGTCTCGGCTGGACCTACTTGAATCACGTGCAATGAAAGGAGACCACGTGGACGTGCCTAGATATATAAAGATTTTTTAAAATTATACAGGGTTATTCACGTAAGGTAATGAACGTTATACGTATTTACAAAATGCAACATAAAATACGTTTTACGGAGTTGACGTTTCGTTAATAATTTATAAATTAATGTATTTATATTTTAAAAACATTATTGTTTATGCGCCCCCAAATTAGGTCATAATTTTTATCTCTATGGTACGGAAGTTATTGCAATGTTATTGCCTTTGTGGCTCTCCAGGCTTGTTACATAAATATTCTGTATATAGATGAGAAACTTAAGCAACATAAAAATGAATTGCCTAATATTTTGGCGCGAACTTTGAATCTCGTTTATTTAATTTTTTTCTTAATTACAACCGTCACTAAAAACTAAAATAATTTAGAAATTAATTGTTTGGTTTTAATTGACACAATTTTTGTGATGTTAGTTAATATTAAAACAAAAATGCTTTTTTTAGAAAAAAGGCAAAGTTGAGAACAAATTTAATATATTTGTAATTCTCAGTATTACAAGAGAACTTATACCAGCAGGCTAATGTATGGTTTAAACAAGACGGTGCACCGCCTCCCTACGCTCGTGGTGTATAATAGTATAAAGTGGTGGTGTATAAAGTATCTATAATAAACAGAAATCTATCTTTTATTATTCAGGTATAGTAAATGAAGCCGGAAAAGTATTTTGCATTTCTCCACAAGGTACCGATGTTTTGAGAATTCTAATTTTTTTAGTCTTCAATCGTCTCGTGTTTTTTCTGAGGATTAGTCGCTGAGCAGGTATATAAACTGACCGAGGCGCGCAATCGACCAATAGCCTTTTATTAATTAACTGTTTAGTCGCACTTAATTCTCATGTTCTGTAAACCGTCCTTTATTATTATAATTGTTAGTGAAGTTGCTGTTAACATACTATTGTTACCTATAAAATACTGACAATGTAATATTTTGTTCCTAAATACGTTTTTATACATTAATAATTTTTTATTATTACTCGAATGTTATTTTCTCTTTTAATATATGCAAGATTACAAAAGGTAGGTAAGTCCGAGAAATTTACCCAAACTGGTGGAGCGACCCTCATTATAAGTACCTAATAACTTTATGGTTCCTGTCAATCACTTTCGGTAATGCCGCCTATCTCCTTTAATCTTACTTTACGTTCTCTAATTTTACTACACGTCATCTCTAGATTTGAGCCAAGTTCAAATTTACCGTTAGCATTTTGGGACGGGCGTCTTAAGGTGATAAACATATCGTTTAACAATTAAAAGTTTTCTACATATTTATCAAATACATCATAGGCATAATAAACTATGTAATGAGTTAATTTCAAGTTGAGATACTTTTCTATGACAACAACCAATCACAAGCCTGATTTTTTAAAATTTTTCGTGTAACCGAAAATATATTATTAATTCAACAGCTTAAAAATAGCCCGTTAGTTTATAAGTTGAAAAAATGTTACAAAAAAAATATACGAAAGAAACTACGATTGTTGTTAGAAATCTATAAAATTTATAACCTTTAACAACAGGTGCATTGAAATAAAGTCGTGAAGTGAACCATTAATGTCTGAAGAAAAAAGGATTATTATATTTCAATGAATTTGGTAATTTTGAAAAACCAAGTTGAAAGGAAAATGTACATACTTCAAACTACTTACTGAGAAAAAAGCTATGATTTCAATAAATCAAATTAGAAACAAAAAAATCGTAAAGCAAACCAATTCGATTAGAAAATAAGGTTGTAATTTTAATTCCACCTGACAGCACGAACTTATACTTAATATTAATATTAAGTATAAGTTCGTGCCTGACAGGCACCGTAGAACAGGAATTTAGGATAAATCTGGCAACATTTCGATAATCCTCTTAAATAGAGGTAATAGAAAGCTGTGAATAGAAAGTCCCAACCGAGAATTTAAGGTTTTTACAGGTTTAATATAATTTCTGCTTTCTAAATAAATGAATACAACAATAAATGTTACAGGAACATTTTTCACATTTATTGGTTCAAAACTACGTCACCTACAACCACCAGAGTAATTAATTCAGAATCTGAAAACATTCTCAGTATTTAACCCCAAAAACTAAAATTGTTAAATTTAAATAGTGTTAAAGTAATAAAAAAATAATTTTATAGGGCGCAGTTTATTAAAAATTAAAATTTAGCTGTTTTTTAAAGAGACTTTATAGTGCAAATAAATGTCTCACTTTGTTCTTGTTTGTATGACAACGTAACGCTTTTAATACCGAGAATTAAATTTTGGGTGTCATCGTTTTCACCACAATGCTTAAAAACAGATATTAGTTAAGCTGCTAAAAAAAATATATTTTTTAAAAAAGTAGTAGTTGAATTTATCTAGTTTTAGAAAGCAGTTTCGTAGTTTTAGCAACAATGTTAAAAATTATTAAGATATTTTGAGGAAAATAGGCGTCACAAGAATGTAATAATAAATTTTTTCCATGAATTTTCATAAAAAAACTTTCTCTTTTGACAAAATCTAACTTTATATGTATTAAACAAATTAAATTAATTAAAGAATCTGTTAAATGGGCTCCATAACTGTGTTGTCATTTAAGCGCAAACGTTTGAAGCACTCATTCTAAAAACATACCATAAAAAAGTCGCCCTTATTGCACTAGTACATGAGGTTGAAATTATAATAGTTAAATTTTGACCGAATAAAAATCACATATGCTAACACAAATAAGGCATAAAAGCACTCTACTTCAATACTCTAAACATTCTAGTTTTAATCCAGTCACAAGTTACAAATAATTCTCGCATAATTGAAAAATTAATCGAAAATAGAAATTACCGTACAAGCTTCGTGAAGCTAAAGTCATCTGAACGGCTGTAAAACAACCACCAATGATGACCGAGTATGTAAAATTAGCAATCTGCGCAAAGAAATAGAAGGGAGTTCGTTCACATTCGGCATGGTTCGCTGGAATTCACTCATGTTGGACCTACCTTGAAGTAATTTCTTCATTAAGTGGAATTGTGTTGTTATTCGTGACTTATCAATAAATGAAAAGTTTAGGGTATCGAATGTCGGCATTTTTAAGTTTTATTTATTTTATTTAAAGTATTTTATTCATCGCTTAAAATTTGATGTTTCAAAATTCAAGCTTATTTACATGCGCAGTAAAGCGACTTTTTCAAGATACTTTTATGGAATGATAGTGTTTCAAAGATCGCGCTTTTTTGACGTCAGAGCTTGTCAAAAAAATTCGATCATAGCGCCTCTGGTGTGATGTTCTCAATACTAAAAGCGCAACGTGACATAACTGTCCACCCCCTGACCACGTGTAACCAACAAGTTGCACCTGCTCAGTCGGTAATTCCCCAACTAGAGTTCGTGCAAAATAAGACCCAATTAGGACACTGAAATACTCCCCAAATCGGCAATTTCGTTCCAAAACGGCACCAAAACCTCGACTCTCCCTCGATGCTTGTGTGTTTTGCGCCTCTTTCAGTGGAAATTTATCAAAATTTGTGAAATCGGTGACAAAGAACTGTGCGGGAACCTACTCTTTCCACTGGTTCTAGTTGGCCAAGTATGACAGGTCACGCACATCGTGCGATTCACGTTTAGTGGTGTTGTGTTGTGACATTTTGTGAAAAATACAAGTAGATGGTCGTGTATTTGACCTGAAATAAGGCCGTTTTCGTCTCAGAATTCTGTACGAGTTACAATGAGCGATGACGATCGGGATATTGACGTTGAAAGCGATGTGAGTAGTGTTGTTTATACACAAAACAGCACATGGATCAATATTAACATTGATTCATTGTGTACCCCCCTATTTCAGGAAGGAGATGATTCGGATTCCCGCCAACCAACCCCCAGCAGACAATCTTCTGGAAGCCAGTATTATTCCCAGGTAAATTTGATTATTCGCATAGTTCAGGGACGAATTTTGTGACTTTCTAATTACCTAATACTTGGTTTGCTCGAATTTGCTTCATCGTAATCATTTTTTATGGAGGATTACAGGGGGGTCCTCTAAATTGGATAAACACAATCTTTTTTAGTTGAAATTTTAGTATTATGCAACATTATTAAGCCAATTTGTGGAACTAAATGGCCCTCTGTTTTGAAATTTTACCTTTGATGCACAAATTCGACCAATTTTGACCGTTATAATTACATAAATGGATTATAAGGAGTGTACATTCAACTAATGAAATTTCTAGAGTGTAGGTAATGCTTCAAAAAATTAAGTAACTTACCTGTGTAAAATTGGCCCCACAGAGTAGAAAACAATGACAATAACAATTGACCATTCTTGTCGAACAAATTGACAAAATGTGCAATTATATTGTTTTTGTATAATTTTTTCTAGCGATGAGCAATAAAAATTAATAATCTCACAAATTTAACGTCCTCAAAAAGTTGAAATTTTTTTCAAATGTTGGAAAATTACTGGAGAAGGACCATAAAGAAAACCAAAAGAGAGTTATACAACGTTTCGTCTTATTACACAAGACATCATCAGGCTGAAGATAAGTTATTATAAAAACATCGACAATTTAAAAAATAATAAAAACTTACCAAACTATCTCCTAAGTAAACATTAAATATAATAAAGTTTTACAAATGGCATAATGAAAATATAAACAAGAATATGGCCTCAAGACGCAGCATTAAAGACGTTCAATAATCTTCGAAATAATTTATTACTTGTTTTTTTATTATAAAAGGCAAACCGACATTTAGGAGTTTTTAAAACTTTAGTTAATTTATTTCTTAATTGAGGTATGTTAATCAAACGAACAAATTGGAAATCAGGATCAACAGTTATACCTAATAATCCTAAAATTAAAAGATAATATTTCAATTGGTGATAGATGTGGTTTATAAGATTAATTGTAAAGATTGTCAGCATTGTTATATTGGTTAAACGAAACAAAAATTAAAAAATCGTAATTTTGGAAAAACAGCTCTATCTCAGCATACGTTTAGTAATAGACATAACTTTGATTTTGAAAATGTTACTATTTTAGATATTGAAAAAGATTGTTCTAAGATGTTACTTTTTGAAATGTTAAAAAATTAAAATATCAAAAATTCAGTTAATTTTAGAACAGATACACAAAATTTAAGCAATATTTATACATTTTTACTTTTTAAACATAATAAAGTTTTAGAGAAATTCAAAATTTCCTAACATTGTTGGTTCTATGTCTTTGTTGTTTTATATGTATTGACCAAATTTAAATTCGTAGGATTTTTTTTGTAAAGATATTGGCATCGACTTCTCCGTTAGCTCATTCTTTATTTGAACGTCTTTAGTGTTGCGTGACGATGCCACATTTTTGTTTATATTTTCATTATGTCATCTGTAAAACTTTATTATATTTAATGTTTACTTATAAGTTAGTTTGGTAAGTTTTTATTATTTTTTAAATTGTCGATGTTTTTATAATAACTTATCTTCAGCCTGATGATGTCTTGTGTAATAAGACGAAACGACGCATAACTCTTTTGGTTTTATTTATGGTCCTTCTCCAACATTTGAAAAATAAAAATTAATTAGTGGGCAATCTTGGGCAGTCGATTTGCAGTCATTTATAATAAGGGAGAGCAGAAATTATACTTTGGTAGACAAAATGTGAAAATGGTCCCTGTAGTTGTATTTTTTTAAACATTTTATTACGAAAATGGGCAATCTAAGTTATTTGGTGGGCAATGATAGTCCATCAATGAGCAATTGTTTTCATCGTTTTTTTCTAACTTTGTGGGGTCGATTTCACAGTTACTTATTTAACTGTGGCTATAAGTTTAAAGTTTTATTAATTTGCTATAATTACTACTTCTGAAGTAAAATTATAATTAAATTAAGTTATTTGCATAATTACCTAGTCGTGGTAAATAGTTATAACGTCTCTATTTCCTTTTAGAAAATTTATAAACAAAGGAGATTGTTCCCATCTTATGGAAATCTCATGAGTAATGACCACTCAAATCGAGGTTTTTTTGTATCAATCGATAGCACTTGAAATAAGGAGCAATTGCTATCATTGCGATAACTTTGTAGCTCTTCAAATAAAGGGTTTATTAAAAATTAAAAACGGCAAATGCAAAATGCATTGGTAAGAGTAAAAGCCAGTGAGACCAGACAAATCGAGAGGTAGGAATGTTTGTAAGTCTAAATAAATCATCAAAGCTAGTTTTGATTGTAATAATCTGATAGTTTTAACAATAAGCTTAACGTTATTGGAGGTGCATTATGGTTTGGTACCTTTCAGATATTATTGAGAAACGAAATCCTAATTTGAGAATTAAATAATCAAATGGAATTTAAAAAAATGCATACATATACTACATAAAATAATATAAAAACAAACAAAATTAATTTTTAGGTAATTCTTCATTGCTCGCGTCAAGTGAAGAATGTAACAATCCTACCCTTACGCACACACTATCCTTACCTACCTGAATTCGCTAAGCTTTCTCTTTTAATATGAAGATTTTAAGTGATTTGAATTTTTATGATTCTTTTCTTAAAAACATCTAATTGCTTGGTACTTTATAATAAAACATTTAGATATACTGATATAACAAATATGCAGTTATAGTTAATAATGTAATATTAAATTATTAATTGATGTACACTCGGAACTGGTTTTAACATATTCGTTGTAAACGCGTGGTCCCAGAAAATCAGAAATTATTTTAAAATCTAGGATTTTTCTAATTAAGTTACGAAAACCAATTATTGTGATACGTAATTTTTGTTGCCACTTGTTATTTTATAACTGGTGATAAAAAATGACCTTATTAACTAACTTAACTTATTGCAATAGCAAATCCACAAAATGTACTATATTATGCTATGTCATCTACCAAGATTTCAAAAATTAAATTGATCGCAGGCACCTATGGTTCAAAACACATTTGTTTTAGTTTGTATCATCTTGTTTTAATGAATTTTTCAAAATCTGTTACGTTACGTCAGTGATTAAATATATTGCCTGAAAAGTCTGCCTAGGATTTTCTCACAAGCCTGACAAAGTTTCACATCAATTTTAGTCATTTTCATTTCTAAACCAAAACATTGTAAACAATTTTCTGGTGCGTTGGTTTAAAGGTTTCATTTGATAAACATTACTAATGATTCTATGCGTTTCGACTAGAGTGTTTATTTTATTATAATAAAAATTATTATAATTTAATTATGTAATATCTAGGTGTATGGTAAATAGTCGCATTTTATTTCTATAATGATAATTGCATATTGCAATACAAGCTAAGAAGAACTTATTTTGTCTGAAGTGTGGGATAGTAGAATGTAAATATCAAGAAATAGCTCTATTTCAGCAGGTACCTGCAGGCCGAAAGATCAACCGCCTTAATCCCCATAAATTACAAATAGAGGTTTAACAAACTCGGTCACAAAAGTCATTTGAACTTAAGATTAATCTAGCCACTATTCGAAGAGGTACAAATGATAACTATTGCTCCTTATTTCAAGAACTATCGATTGATACAAAAAAAATTCCATAAGATGGGAACGATCTCCTTTCGGGCCTAATCTAGAATTTTCTAATTCATTTAATTTAGGGTACCATAAAATCTAAAGTTTCTGTGTATGTCTATCTACAAAAATAAATAAGATTTAGTGTTATAGTTCATTTAAATGACAATAACCGGCAAAGCAATTAAAGAAGTGGAGCTTTTCAACACGGGTTTGTCGAAAATACGGAACATTTTTTTGGGTAGGCGGAAACTATACTAAATGACAAAAAAGTGAAACACCTAGAAGGAGTGCAGCTCTCGAGAAGTGAAGGAAATAATCTCTTAAAACAGTGTCTCTGTTTTTTGATTGATAAATAAATTGTCCAAAATACCCCAAAACTTTTGAATTCAATAACAAACATGGGATTTTGCAAATTTATTTCTTTGTTTACTTTATTTTAAAATGTAGACATGTAATGTAGTATCAGAGAACAAAATGTATAATATAATGAGACATGATCAACAAATACAGAGTAGCCAAAAATAAATGCCCTCAAAGTAAACGGTGAAAGTCGTATTGAAAGTAAAATATACAGTTCTATTAAAATGATAAAACAGGAAAATTAATACACATTCGATTTATGACTATCATAGATTAAAATATCCGAGTGGTAAAAATTGTTATTATGAGTATATTATAAATGATTCTTGTTTTGTTTCAAACAGTACACCTTCCGATTATTTAAGGAAAATAATTTCGAGTAACAAATATTAAGCCCTTCGATTAGTTCAAGCGAGGTGGCTTCGTATTTTGACGCTTCATTCTTCTATACATATGACACGGAGTTTAAAAAACTAACAGATGATCCATTTTTTATCATGATTTATGAGTTACCATCATATAGCTATTTTAGTACTCTATACTTTGCATTAGATTACAAGTAATCATCTCTTTTTATAGTTTTATCAAGTATCTGTATTTAACAATAAAATATTGATCGTTAATATTGTTTTTTTTTTGTGCAGGCGGAAAAACGGGCACACCACAACGCGCTTGAAAGAAAACGTCGAGACCACATAAAAGACAGTTTTAGCAGCTTACGAGACTCTGTTCCCGCTCTCAACGGCGAAAAAGTGGTATGTCTGTCCGATTTTACAGCATTGCAAAATGTTTGCTTCAAAAACAGATCGCCCAGCAATTGTAGATTCTATTTTAGGCCAGTCGAGCACAAATCTTGAAAAAAGCTGCTGAGTATATTGTATTTATGAGAAAAAAGAATCATTCCCATCAGCAGGATATTGAAGATCTCAAAAGACAAAATAATCTTTTAGAAGCTCAGAGTAATTATTTCTTCTTTTAGATATTGTGTATATTTTAATTGTTGTTGTTACAGTTCGTACCTTGGAAAAAGCAAAAACAACGGGTTCTTTCGGAGTTGAATCTTCAGATGGTAAAGATTCAAATTACAATGAAACTGAATCAGATACTTCAGATTTAGAAGGATCAGTTCAGCCAAGGAGGCCAAAGAAACAAAAGATTGCAGCCTACCACTAGCAGAAGTTGAGCTGATGGTAATTTAACTCGTTTCGTTATTATTTTAACACTTAATGTTTGGTGTAGTTAGACAGGCTAAAGAAGAAACGAGACTTGAATACTTTGACTCTTCTTAATGCGGTGAAACCGTCCGCATATTTTTGTCAGTACAATTTCGTAGTTTGTAATAATTAGTGAAGATTAAAGTGGAATCTTCAGTCATCTCTAAATGTCAAAATAACAATGTTTTATTAAGTTTTTTTACAGTTGTTTTAAAAAAATCAACTCATTATGGATTAAAGCGCTATTGTGTATAAAAATATAAATATTTCTAGTTTATTTTTCTTATTGTTTGTAGTTATATTACAAACTCACCTTGTTTGTATGTTTAAATGTAAGTTTATTAAATTAATAAAAGTATGTTCATCATAAAACGAGTTTTACTTTGAGATTTACCACCACATGATGACATGTTTTAGTACTGTAATACACAATCCAGCGTTTTTGTATGACGTCACTGATAGCCTCAGGACAACATTCCTGCTGCTTATGGCGAATAAATTTTGAGAATTTTTTTCACTTATTTAACAAACGATATTCAAATTATTATTCAAGGAGGCATAAAGTGCACCTAGGAGTCTATTTAAAAATGTAGTTGAAATTAAATTTCTTTTAACTGTTTTATGTAAATTAATAATTATTAAAATAAAAACGCGGGAAAAAAATTTGTTTTTGATACATTTCTTTTCAAGATTTTGGTGAGTTCGAAAAATAAATTCCAGAGGTGGCTTTGTAAATACATCATTGATTTACCATTTGAACTAATTGCTTACATAATACGATGATTCAGTACACAAAGACACAAAGAGGGTTCGCCATTTGGTGATATAATAGACATTTTTTGTTGTTTTATGCAAATTTATCGATATTTCCTATTGTTTGAATTTAGTTATGCGCCAGCTCTCGAACAGGACGCATCACAGCCGCTCTAAAGCTGCGTATATATTTATTATTAATTACTAAACGCAATAAATCGCGACTTTGTTTAAATAAATGCATTTTTGAATTTTCAAATTACACAATAACAGAGATAAACAATTTTAGGTATCTAGTATCATAATTTGTAATTGATTTAATATTAAATTCACGCGTTTTATTTAAAGTACCTTTCCACCTCCCTTTTGTAAAAAATACTTAAACTATTTAAAGTAAATTCTTTTTGTTTTATTGGGGTTTGAGGGGTAGGTTCCAAGAACATTGCGGGATATCTGGATTAAAGGTAGGTTCGAAAGAAGCAGAAGGAGGGAATTCGCTAGTCATCAGTTGTGCCAGAAGAAAATTAAGATTTAATGTATAGTTTATGACTTTGTTGTTGATTTCTTTTTTAATTTATAATTTTTTATTCAAAATTTTGAGTTTTATTTGAAATCATTTTTTTTGAAATTAATTTTTTATGTAGGTATAGGGTATTTTAACAACTTTTCTGTTTCAGCTTTGGTAATTCCTTGTTTCGGGTTATAGTAATTTTTCTGTTCCAGGTTTTTCTACTAATTTTTATGTTTCAGGTTTTTCTACTAATTTTTTTTTCTGTTTCAGATTTTCGTAATTTTTTTATTTCAAGTTTTTCTACTAATTTTCCGGTTTCAAAAGTTTCTACTAATTTTTCTTTTACAGGTTTTCCTAATTTATCTGTTTCAGGTTTTCTTAATTTTTCTGTTTCAGGTGTTTGTTTCTCTGTTATTCGGGATTTAATATTTAATTGTTTTTTCTCGGTATTACTTATAGGTATTGCTTTGTTAATATATTGTCTGTCTATTACGAGTTTACTTTGGGATTAGGATTATTTAATTTTGAGTTAATTTTTGATTTTCTTGCATGCTTAAGCGTAAAAATGGCGGCTATTATTGAACACGCACATTCAATTACCCTTCTCTCAGATTCATTTCTTTGTTAGATAGGCTGTTTTTTATGGGAACGTTTTTCTGGGACAGTTTAAGACGATCTTTTTTAAAAATGTTTTATTACAAAAGAAAAAATCAATCACAAAGTTCTAACCTTCAAAAGCATCAATAAATTTCTTTGTTAAATTTTCCCGCTTTAATTTAAAATTTACTATTGGCGAAAATGGCGCATCTACCAACACAACTGCAATTAAGTCACCAGATTAATCAAACAGCTGTTTACTTTTATTTCTGTCACAATGACACATGACTAATGGGGTTATATTTGTTTCTGCAGTCATTTTGAAGCTTTATTATCAATTTGTGTAAACGAGACGTTCCAAGAACATGGCAACTAACGAAGAAAATCAAAATGCAACAAATAAAAATACTATGGAGCAGTGTTACGAAAATTATATTCTAGTGGATGTTGGGGCTAATTTAACGAATAAAAAATACAGCAGGGACCTGGAATCCGTCATACAAAGGGCACGAGACTCAGGTTTGTCTATTACGTAACTATTGTTTTATTTACTCATTAATTACGCACTTTAGGTGTCCAGAAAATCATGGTTACAGGCACCTCTGTTAAGTCCAGTAAAGAGGCATTACGATTGACTAGGATATACCCAGGCACTTTATACTCGACTGCAGGTTAGTATTTCTCTAAATTTGATGTGTTTCTATTAAATTTATCAGGAATACACCCCCATGATGCAAAATCGTACACTGATGAATCTTGGAACGAGCTCAAAATCCTTGCCTCAAACCCCGAATGTGTTGCAGTAGGCGAATGCGGGTTAGATTATAACCGAAACTTTTCAGAACCAAGTGAACAAAGACAAGTTTTTCGAAAACATGTAAATTTTTCCAGATTTTGTGCCTCTCCAGCTTATTATCAGTAACTTTCAGATTGAATTAGCGATCGAATTAAATAAACCGATGTTTGTTCACGAACGAGATGCTCATGAAGATTTATTAGAGATTTTGGATCAGTACAAAGGTCAATTACCCCCTGTTCTTGTACATTGTTTTACAGGGACTGCAGAACAAGCGCTTACATATCTTTCTAGAGGCTTTTACATAGGATTAACTGGTAGATTTTTGTTTGATTTTAAAAAAATGTGTAACTATTTTTTTAAAGGCTACTTATGTAAAGACAAATCTGATGTTGGCGTGCGTAAATTATTGGTTGATGGGTCTATACCCTTAGATAGGTTGTTAGTGGAGACAGATGCTCCATTTATGTACCCCAATACACGAGCTTCAAAACTACCTCTACATGTCAAAGATGGTCTAACAGAAAGGTCAGTTTAATCAGATTTCTTTCAGGTCTAGGGGTTATCATAGAATAATACAGTTCTAAATGACTAAGCATGTGTTTACAAAAACAGTTATTTGTGATATTTAATTAGGTTTCACATTTTCACTAAAGAAATCGAATAATTAACGATAACTTCAGGGAAAACAACAAAGTAATATCATTAATTATTAGTAATGAAGTTCAATTTTAATTGAATTAAAGTTTCTTTTTTATTAATTGAGTAATTGCACAGCCATCGATATATACAAGCCAGGCTGAGAAAAAGGCAACGCCGCAATTGCCGATGTCAGCGGACCGACCCACTAGGGAATAAGTTTTAAAATCCTAATATTCAATTAAAAAAATCAACGAATTAAATGAATTCTCGTTGAAAGTAAATCTTATATAATCAGAAAATTAAATTTCTTACCTTTTGCAGCAATACAATCTATTATTAACCCTATCAATAAATATATTTACAGATTTAGAGATTGAATTTTAACGTATTTGGTAAAGATAAAGTACTAAATGTTTAGACATAATATTGGTGAAAACAGAACGCACTATTCCCTATGATTCTAATTTTACAACTATACAAATAAACTTAATGGGATTTCATTTGTTAAGCATTGATTTTGAGATACTTTGCTAATACTTTATCTTGTCCTTTAAAAACGATCCATCACCTGGACTATGGATAAGTCGTTTGATTGGCTACTTGCCGTGATAAATACAAGTGTATAATGAAAAATATTTAAGGCAAAACATTAACCTTTAAGCGAGATTTGTCTAAAAGAAGTACTTCAGTAGTGTAGACAGCAAATGTTTAGTATAAATAACAATATCACTAAGATTTAAGTATAATTGAGAATCCACAATGAAGATAACAATATAAAACCTTTTCTTGAGGTTGTTTATATTCACACTTGTCTTCTTAGCTAGTTTTTCAAACATTTAATGACACTCATGCCGGAATTGTTTGGGGTGGTTTTAAAGAAAAAATCTAATTTTTACTGCACTCAAACTCACAACATCCATTAAATGTCAATAGAACAATAAGGTGTAAACATTAAAATCTCCAAAAAATCAAAGCAAAAGAATTAATTAAAAACTTTTCAAATTTTGAGGTTATGTTAGTAATTTAGAAATATGTTTTTAAAAGGAAACTCACATATGTTACATGTTAGTCTAATCCATTTAGCATAACAACTCACACAACTTAGAATCAATTAAACATAAATAGTACATAAGAAAACTGCATAATTAGAACAAATTTAAGAAATGACAAACTGTTGTTTACATTTCATCGGTCCGCTGACAGTGTTGCCGCTGTTTACCTCAGCGCGGCTAGTATATATCGATGGCTGTGGTAATTGTCAGACGTGACTTAATCAAATTAAGTAAATCTTCTGTTGAGTTATCCTATCAATTAGTGTTTTTCTATTTGACACTTTTTTGTAACTAAAATTATTTTTTCTTCCAACTTAAAAAAGGCAAATAATAGTAATATGTAATAGAAAGTTTTATATCTCAGGTATACTGTATATTTAAAACACAAATCCATTCATATTAGTTCTCTTCATACGTTTTAATGTGTTTATTCCGGTCACTAAACATACAATGCGTAACTCACAAATTAAATATTTATAGGCAATAAAATTGGTTTCTTTAATAAATGATGCCGTTATGGATATTCTTTCTCTATTTTAATTAGGGATGACTTGAAACAAAATGGAAAGAGTTTATAGAAAGCTTCTAGGCTCTAGAAATTACAAAAATTATTTTAACGAGACTGTACAAGTTATTCCCCCTGATTATGTAAGAGGTAATTAAGATAATCACGTTATTTCTAAGGAACCACCAATAACAAAATCTGTATCATAGTGATAACCATGTTACTGTTTAACCATTTTTTATAGAACCAGGGGAATTGTCTCCAATAAAAAACTAATAAATATTAATGATTTTAAATAATAAATTTCCATATCTACTGTTCAAACCAAGGAGGTTAGATAGGACGGAGAGAGTACAACTTGAAAGAAATGGACTTGCCGCCTTTAAAGGAAAATTTATATCAGACTTTTTTATTAAAAATTAATAACAGAAACCAGCTAGATCAGGCATGAGGAAAGGTATCTAATTTCCAATGCCAACATAATTCTTTTGGTAAATAAATAATAGATCTGGGTGTGTAATACTGAAGCCTTGTTTTCGACGAAAAGATATTATTGATATTGATAGCTTGATATTTTAAACAAATTTTTTAAATTATTTTTCTATCATTCTATGAACACTACTAATTTAAAAAAAAGATCTCGATTAATTTTTGGCCAAATCGTGGGTACCGGCCCGCCTTAAATATTTGCCATAATCTCTTTTTATTATGCCCTGAACACATACGTATTATAACTGTAATAGTTAACATTTTATAAAAAACAATTCATAAATAATATTTTACACTTTGAATAGAGTACCTAAATATAATTTAAGTAAAACTGTTTTTGCAACTAATTCATATTGTTATATGCGCATTTGAGTTCTGTTATGAATCTTATTTGGGTTTTCAGAAAGATATTTCGTGTTTACGACATAATCCGGTACCTATTTAACTTTCACTAATTTTTATGAAGGTCTAACCAGACCCCAATATTATTTTCAGACACCAATAAAGGGAGGTAAACAGATTTCGAGTGCTGTAGATAGTGTTGCTTTTATCCAATTATTTAAATAATATTTACGGGAATAAAAAGATGAATGTCCAAATGTCTTATAAAGTGGGATTTCTATCGTTTTTCACCAATATTGATTCCAACACTGACAAAATACAGTTAAAAACAACTGTCAGGAGTCAGGACTCTTGAGGTAACTCAAGACTTATATCGACTAAAAAAAATCTGCCGTGTTCATCAAAAACGATAGGAATCCCATCTTTGTAAGAAAACGAATTTTTGGACTTTCATCTTTTAATCCCTGCACTCTTCTATACTTGAAATTGTTGCAGATTTAATTTCTTTCTATGTATATTGTGACGCGAACGACTCAATTCTAAGAAGCGGTGAATCAGAGTATCGAGTATTGTGTTGTGGACCGCTCACTTCTAGGAACTGAATAGAACTTCGAGTATTATTTACGTTTTGAATGGGTTTATTTATTCTTGTTTACGTCGGCATTGTTTGTCGCTATTGTGATTGAATTCCAATCATCTTGCCGAATTGAAATAATTCAGGAGAAACGCGAGAAAATACTCGAAAGTTCTGGAAAGAGTCCATACCCCTATATATATGCGAGACAGCGAGTCAGTGAGTCAGTCTGGTTTTGGGAGAGCGACATAAAGGCGAACTCCGGCGATATCCAGCGAATTTAGAAAGCGATAAATTAAAGTGTTTTGTGTTCCGTTAGTGATTTAGAATATTAGCTGTGTTAATTAGTTGTAATTAATTTGATTTGTAAATAAACTTGCCGAGAAATTATCTCCAGCTCTTTAAATCAGAAACCCACATATAATAAACGTCACACTGTTGTCAGGAGTGGGATTTAAAGAAGCTTGGTGGACAAAGAAAAGTTTATGTCTCTGGAACCTTCTGGAAGAACAACAAGAAGTCAGACAAGAACCATGGAGGAACAACTTCGTGTATTCTTCGAGAAACTAGAAAAACAACGCTTGGAAGATAAAGAAGAACAGAAGAAATTTCTGGAAGATCAAGAAAAACGAAGAATGCAAGAAAAAGAAGAAGAAGAAAAACGACGACTGCAAGAAAAAGAAGAAGAAGAAAAACGTCGAATGGAAGAGCAAGAAAGAATTTTCGAAAAATTCGATACCTTACAAGATGCTCTTAAGAAAGATGTCGAAGAAGTAAAAAAGGAATTTGAGGAAAAAGTTTTCGAAGTAAAAGAAGAAGTAAAAGAAGAGATAAAAGAAGTTAGGGAAGAATTAGAAAAGAAAGTTTTAGAATTGGAAAGTAAAATGAAGAAACTTGGAACAGGACAAATTTTAGGAAGCGAAGTAACATCGCAACGAGTAAAACCCCCAACTTTCGATGGTCAGTCTTCGTGGTCAATGTATAGGAGGCAGTTTGAAGCAGCGGCGGAGATAAATTGCTGGAATGATGAAGAAAAAGCCACAGCTCTGGTGTTAGCACTGCGAGGACCAGCTCTCCAGCTGCTTCAGAATGTATCTGATCGTGATCAGAAAAACTATCACGCAGTGGTCAACGCCTTGGAATTGCGCTACGGAGACCAGCACATGGACAGAGTATACCAAATGATGCTTAAGTCCCGACATCAGAAAAGCAACGAAAGTTTGCAAGAATATGCCGCGGAAATAGAAAGATTGGTTAATTTAGGTTATCCTTCCGCACCTGCAGACCTTCGCCATGAGATGGAAGCCAGCGCATTTATTGATGGTTTAAGAGATGGCGATTTACGACGTTATCTACGTCTACATAGATATAAAACCTGTGCTGACGCGCTTATCCACGCGTTAGAATATGAGGCGGCAAATGAAGACTTTTCACGACGACCAGCTCAACGCGTGCGATTGATGTCCGCAGAGGAAACTCCAACAAATAATTGCTGCTGCGAAGAACTGAAGAGTATGTTGGAAAAGATGCAGCAGACACCAGCACGCACTGGAGGACGGCCTAAGTGTTATGGTTGTGGTAAGATAGGCCATATAAGAAGGGATTGCCGCCAACGGGGAAGGTCTGAGGATGTAAGGAGGGGTCAGGAAGATGTCACAGGCCTCAATTTCCCGGCATCAGGAAAACTAATTTCAGCTAGCACTTTGGGGCGTGTGCTAGCTGATACGCCCAAAGCCCCTAGGATCATCTCCGTCTCGCAGCTAGGAAAAGGAAATGATAGTCTGTTGCTGGATGGACGAATCAACGGTCGAGACACCAAGATGACGGTTGACACGGGAGCAACACTTTCTCTAGTGAGACGGGACATGCTGGAAACATCTCAAAATATCTACATGACAAGATGTAACTTCGTTTTGAAAACCGCTACTGGTGAAACAGCACAAGTACATGGAGAAGCTAATGTCAAACTTGAGATAGGACCATTCAATATTGTACACCGAATGGTTGTAGCTGAGATAGTTGATGAAGTGATCTTGGGTTTGGACATTATGGACAAATATGGATTTGTGCTGGATATTAAGAACAGGATGTTACAAATGGGAAACGAAGAAATCTTGTTACATTCTGCGACCGCTTCATCTGACCATGTAAACATCATCGTCTCAGAATCAGTTCGTGTCCCCGGCAATTCTGAGAAAATTGTGCTGGCAGAGTTGGAAAAAGATCCTGGGGGATACCGAACGGGAGTTGTTGAACCGGACATGACGAAATTCACGAATGCGACACACAATAAACAGATCTTGGTAGCTAGAGCACTCGTTGAGGCTGGTGGAAAGATTCCTATTCGCATAGCCAATCTCAGCGAAAATCGAGTTACGTTGCAGAAAGGGGAACAGATTGGCTTCTTTCAGCCTGCATTACGAGTTGTTCGTTGTGAAGAAAAGGACAACAAGAGTTACCAGGAAGGAGAAGGTAAAAATAACCCGGAATTGGAAAATTATTTTCTGGAAGAATGGCAACACTTATCAGAAGATCAGAGGAAAGCAGCCACTGCTTTTATTCGAAAGGAACAAGACATTTTTGCAATAGGGGACAAGATTACGGGAAGAACTAATTTGGTACAGCATCGAATTAATACGGGATCAGTACAACCTATTCGTCAGCCCCCGAGAAGACTCCCCTTTGCGAAACAGGAAGAAGTGGCTCGAATGATCGAAAAAATGAAAGAAGATGGCGTCATTGAAGATTCGTCAAGTCCCTGGTCTTCACCAGTTGTACTAGTAACAAAGAAAGATGGGTCAACTCGTTTCTGCGTTGACTATAGACGGCTCAACGAAGTAACGAAGAAAGATAGTTACCCACTTCCACGCATCGACGATACACTGAGCATGTTAGCTGGTTCCCAATGGTTTTCTACTTTAGACTTGAAGAGTGGGTATTGGCAGGTTGGAATTCACCCTGAGGATAAGGAGAAAACTGCCTTCTCGACTGGAACTGGGCTCTACCAGTTTAATGTTATGCCTTTTGGACTTTGTAATGCGCCAGCTACGTTCGAGCGGCTAATGGAACTTGTCCTTCGAGGGTTGACTTGGAGAACTTGCCTTGTGTACCTTGATGATGTGATGGTTATTGGGAAAACTTTCGAAGAACATCAAAGTAACCTGCAAGAAATTTTCAGCCGATTGCGAAACGCTCGTCTTCAACTTAACCCTAAAAAGTGTTGCCTTTTCCAAAGAAAAGTCAAGTTTTTGGGACACGTTGTTTCATCGAATGGGATACAAACTGACCCTGAGAAGACTGCAGCCGTACGGGAATGGCCCCGACCTAATGATAAGCACCAACTACGAAGCTTTTTGGGTCTTTGCACCTACTATCGCCGTTTTGTCAAAGGATTCGCCGATATTGCCAAACCTCTTCATAAACTGACCGAAAAGAAGACGCCTTTTATTTGGGACAAAGAGTGTGAATCGGCCTTCAAAACATTAAAAGTTACACTCTGTACGGGACCAATACTTGCTTACCCAAGGGCAAAAGGTCAGTTTATTTTAGATACGGACGCCAGTAATAAAGGAGTTGGCGCAGTATTAACTCAAGTACAGGATGGCGAAGAGAGGGTTATCGAATATTATAGTAAGGTTCTTTCTAAACCTGAAAGGAATTACTGTGTCACCCGAAGAGAACTGTTGGCTATCGTGAACGCGGTAAGCCATTTCCACAAATATTTATACGGCCAACATTTTACAATAAGGACAGATCATGCCGCTTTAAAGTGGCTGTTAAATTTGAAGAATGCTGAAGGTCAAACAGCGAGATGGATTGAGAGACTTCAGCAGTATGATTTTGAAATCAAGCATCGCTCGGGAAGGTCTCATCAAAATGCAGACGCCTTGTCCAGAAGACCGTGCAGAGCCGACTGCAAACATTGTAGCCAACGAGAACAAGCTGACCACCTGTGCAACCTTAGAAGGCTAGTTTTGCAACCTACTGACGGATGGACAGCTGAAGAAATAAGAACAGAGCAACTGCAAGACGATGAGATCGGACCGATTTTACAAAGCAAGGAGAACGGAAATGTAAGACCGCAATGGCATGACATTTCAAATAAGAGTCCTGCTCTGAAGGCGTTGTGGGCACAATGGGACTCCCTGAAAGTCGAAAATGGGCTGCTCAAAAGGGCTTGGGAAAGCGCGGATGGAAAGACGGTAACAATGCAGCTAGTCCTACCGAAGAGTCGCGTAAAGGAAGTCTTAAGGGAAATCCATGATGGAAGATCTGGAGCTCACTTCGGCGTCAACAAAACCTTGGGGAAGGTTCGCGAACGCTTTTATTGGGTCAATAGCCGAGAAGATGTCGCTAATTGGTGCCGGAAATGTACAACATGTGCTGCGAGTAAAGGCCCGAAAACTCGTAGCCGGGGAGCCATGAAGCAATACAACGTTGGGGCTCCGTTTGAGAGGATTGCGTTTGATATTGCGGGTCCATTTCCAGTCACCGACTCGGGCAACAAATACATTATGGTTGTTGCCGACTATTTCAGTAAATGGCCTGAGGCATACGCGTTACCAAACCAAGAAGCTATTACTGTGTCTCGTGCTTTGGTGGATAATTGGATTTCTCGTTATGGGCTTCCCATGGAAATGCATTCGGACCAAGGGCGAAACTTTGAGTCAGGGGTTTTCCAAGGAATTTGTGATCTCTTGGGTATTCGGAAAACCAGGACTACACCGCTGCATCCTCAGTCCGACGGAATGGTCGAGCGCTTTAACAGCACCATGGAAGAGCACCTATCGAAAGTTGTAGAGGCCCATCAAAGAGATTGGGATCGCCATTTACCGTTGTTTTTGTTGGCTTACAGAGCGGCGATCCATGAAACTACAAATCAAACTCCAGCCAAGATTTTGTTTGGACGGGAACTCCGCTTGCCTTGTGACCTTGTGTTTGGGACACCCACTCAAGAACCCAAGGAAGTTAGAAGCTATGTAGAAGAGCTTCAAGAGACGATGTCCCATATCCACGACTTGGCTCGAGACCGAATTGAGATTGCCAGTGACAGGATGAAGACGCGGTACGATTTGAGGGCGAATTCGGTAGGGTTTCAAGAGGGAGATTTGGTCTGGCTATTTAACCCTCAACGGAAGAAAGGGCGATGTCCGAAGCTTCAGCCGAAATGGGAAGGCCCTTATACCGTACTGACCCGACTTAACGACGTGGTGTATAGAATCCAAAAGAACCCCAGGGCTAAGATGAAGGTAGTGCATTTAGACCGTTTAGCCCCCTATGCGGGTTCAAATGACGATGAATGATTGTTCGAGACGAACAATTCTTAAGAGGGGGGTAGTGTGACGCGAACGACTCAATTCTAAGAAGCGGTGAATCAGAGTATCGAGTATTGTGTTGTGGACCGCTCACTTCTAGGAACTGAATAGAACTTCGAGTATTATTTACGTTTTGAATGGGTTTATTTATTCTTGTTTACGTCGGCATTGTTTGTCGCTATTGTGATTGAATTCCAATCATCTTGCCGAATTGAAATAATTCAGGAGAAACGCGAGAAAATACTCGAAAGTTCTGGAAAGAGTCCATACCCATATATATATGCGAGACAGCGAGTCAGTCGGTCTGTCTGGTTTTGGGAGAGCGACATAAAGGCGAACTCCGGCGATATCCAGCGAATTTAGAAAGCGATAAATTAAAGTGTTTTGTGTTCCGTTAGTGATTTAGAATATTAGCTGTGTTAATTAGTTGTAATTAATTTGATTTGTAAATAAACTTGCCGAGAAATTATCTCCAGCTCTTTAAATCAGAAACCCACATATAATAAACGTCACAATATACTGTTTATTTAAATAAAAAGTAAATTACATTTCAGTCATTAATTAAAAATAATCATACATCCTTTTAAATAAATGCGCATATTCCATTTAATGTCGCAGGTATAATAAATACGCAACAATGGTGCAATATAAAAACTTAAAAACATTCAGCACGAAACATTAATTTTTATGTAACCTCTTTGAATAATTGATTACCTTTATATTAAAAAAAAGTAAACTTCACGCTTGATTTAATGAATTTTTTATATTGTTTTTCCTGAAAATTATCCTAATTCCGCCCTTAATGTTTTGTTTGCGAAAATGATTTTGTTTCTCTTCAGATCACTAACCTTCCTCCATCGATATTGTACCTTCCAAAGGAATGAACCTTGCTCTTTACCAGCGATCGTTGAAATGATTGCTGCTTTCATGAATAAAAAACCAGAAGATGTTGCTTTAGCTACGTCTTTTAATGCTCTTAAACTTTTTGGACTTTCGCAATAATCCAAACTGTTTATTGTTACAAACAAATTGATTGGGAACATATTTGCGATATACAACGAATTTAGTGAATAATTTTTAAATAAAAGAATATTTTCTCACCAAGTTCACTAAAATCACAACTTATATTTATAAAAATTGTGTTTTACTGTTGTTTTATAAGTGTTTAAAAATTTATTTTGTGTGTAGTATAACTACATTTCAATGTTTTTTGAAAGCAGGACAAGGCATTATAAAATGTTTATTTATGTTAAGGTAACAAAATGTATTTTGACTGCTTTAGTTTTAAATTTGTAAGTGATTTACGCTTTGTTAAGTATTGTCTAGAATTTATAATTGGAAACTGTTAAGATAAAAAAAAACGGATGCAATACTTTTGCCAAGCTGATGTTATTTATTTAGGTTTAATGTTTTTGGTCGCTGTGTAGTGTAAAATGGCGATTTATTTTTGTAAATTTTCATATTTTAGGGGTTCATTGTTATGCCACTAATTGCCTCTTTATGTGATATTTTGTTTCCATTTTATAGACACAAATGTGCCTTATCTATTGTAATCAAGAGAAATAAATGAATTATACGAAAATATTTCAGTTTTAGTCCTCGATGACCTTTTAATTAACAATTTTTGTGTTTCAGGATGTAGTGCGATCAAAATCTACGAAGCTCATGAACTTTGGGTTTCCTAACGATTTTAGGAGTTCCCTAGATCTTGGCATCTAGTATATCTAAAAGGATTGGAAAGTAAAACAATTATAGTTTTTCCTAAAAACTTATAAAACCTTATTTTACAAATCATTTGTGTACAAACTCGCCGCAAAAACAATGTCCCGTTTAATAGCTAATGACGCCTCTTCCATTTTATTCTGCAATTCGGGATCTCCAATAATTCTTGCTGCGTTCCTTACATCACAAATCGTATCATTCAATTGTTGGATACAGCGTACAATTATCCCTTCTTGAATATCAGTGAGACACATAATGTCCGCAAAAGGCTGTAAAAAAATTTCATTATAATAAAAACAGCAATCTACAGAAACCAAACCTTCGCTGAAGCCCATTCGTGCACTATTTCCACCAAAGCAAAATTGAGATCATTTTGAAACTCATCAGTTTTAATATCTAAATTCATTTCCAATTTGGCAATTTCCTGATGAATATTTTGCATTTCCTGGATGGCGTTTGTTAAATCCGCAGTTATGTTCACTATCTCTTCCTCTTGACTATCTTTTTTGGGAGAAAACACCAAAGCAGATAATAATGCAGCAACTTCTGCTGGTTTTAGCTTCGTTAGGATATTTCTGAGTACTAATTCAGTAATTAGTAATTCGTTCATACCCATTTCACAAGCCACACGGCCTTTCAATTGCACTAAAATATTGAAAATAAATATAAATTGTGTAACATGTTCTTTAATTTTTGCTTTCTTAATTCCTTAATTGAGCATAATCAGAAGTAATTGCATATTTCAATACAAGCTAAGAAGAATTCACTTTCTCTGAAGTCTCAGGTAGTAAAATGTAAATACCAAGAAATATCTCTATTTCACCCCGGTAAGACCTAGAGATCATCCGACTTAATCCCCATAAATAACAAGTGAGTTTATGAACTGGGTGCCAAAACTCATTTAAACTTTAAATTAATCTAGCCACTTTATTTGAAGAGCTACAAAGTTAGCGCAATGATATGAATTGCTCTTTATTTTAGAGCTATCGATGGGAACGATGTCCTTTCACAAATTTTTCTCTAAACCTCTTACTAGTTTAGGAGATACCCTACATGGACATTTAAATTGCACCACCTGTATCTACAGTCGCGAGAAGATAATCTTGGTCATCAAAATGATTCTTGATACTAACGAAAATGCTTTATTATGAAATACACTTAAGCTTTAGACATTTTCAGTGTATGTCTCTGCTCCTTTATAAATTAACTCTTTTCAAAAATCTCAAAGTACAGAAAAAAAAAATGCGAAATCTTCTCGACATTTTGAATTGAGTTTGATGACCAAAATTATATTCTCGCACACTGCAGATTCAAAAAACACTCGATCTAGTTACCTCTATTCTGATTATCTACATATTTCAAAGTTCTCAAAAGTTCCTTCCGGTTTTCATAATCAGGATATAATGAAAGACTGGCACTCGAGAGATAATGCTTCAAATCATCCCTTTTCCTCTCCAAAAACGTCCGTGTAAACACCGACGAAAACTGTTGCTCAAAATTAGGAATTTGCGTACTCGGCAAATGATCAATCAGTACATCTTTAAATTTATAAACAACTTGGAGATCATCATGAATTTTATGTTCATTGACCTTCAAATCCTGAATCAAATGTAAATAACTCAACTGACTTTTCGCCGACATTGTAATCTTGTGTAATTCTTGTATGGCCTGTTGGCAAGTTTGTCCAATCGGATCGTTCCTAAATCGCTCAATTTGTCTTTTTTCCCAATCTTTAATCACCAAGTCTGTGTCAACTTTGACTGTTTTATTTGTAATTTCGAAAATATCCGATGTAGGAATTGTCAATATTTCATGTCCTGGCGAACTTGCAGGGATGAATATGTTATCAGTGGCCAGACCAATCATTTTGTACCATAAATCTGTCTTGTTTTCATTTTCTGATTTCGAGTCTGTTAAAACTAGGACTTTATAAACTGGTTTTTTGCCCTTAATTGTTGATAACAGTAAAGCTAATTTGTTAACGTGCGTTTTGTGTGTTATAAGAAGGATTCTTCCAGGTGTTAAGGCTTTAATTAATTGAGGTGATGAAAATACAAGGTCCTAAGGATTTAATAGAATAAGAAAAAAAAAGTAAAGCAACTGGTAATAAGTTACCAAACACTTTTTGCGTGCATCTAAGTAAGAAGAAGCACAGTTGTAAAATTTTACTAACGGTTGCAAATAACTGCTCAATTCTTGTGTACAAAGATCGCGAATTTCTTTCTCGACTTCTAAAAGTTCGTTTTGTTTATCTACCATTTTCTTCTGATGGTCTGCTTCTCGAAAACTTCGACTCATCATGCCTTCAACACTTAAACTTTCGACTCTTAGCAAGCTTAAAACCTAATACACAAAATTGTAAAAGAGTTATTTACGTAATCACTTATGAAAAAACTGATTTCATGTAACGAGCATAACGTTTGCCAAAACGAATAGGCGAAACAAACGAGTTTTGCAAATCATGCGAGTTAAACAATAATCAGTTTTTCACAGCGTACTTATTACGTACAAAAATTTTCCTCATTCCATCAAAAAATGAAATTTTATTCTCAAAATACTCATAACTAGTTATGTCAAGTCGCACTTTACGTAACTAGTGATGTAATGAAAATCGTCAAAATTTGTCATAATGTAACTAATATTACCAGTAGTAAAGTAGGCGTAAAATGTCTTTATTTGGCTTTACAGTTCTAGCAAAATATGTATATACATATTAGGAAAAAAATTAATATAATAGCGAGGAACAAAAAAACTTCTTATTTACAGAATAATTTCACTAACCTCATTAATAATGATGTAATGAAATTCATTACATGACTAGTGATGTAAAATGTGTCATCACATATCGCTAAAAATTGACGTAAAATTTAACATTTCATAACGGAATGAGGAAAAATGTTTTCATAATAGGGATTAAATTTTACCATTCCGTATGTAAGTCTGAATTGACTTTGCAAAATATTAGGACTTCCCATCATCATCGCTTGGAGTTCTTCTACTCTAGGAATTTTATTTTTACAAAGGATTATTACAGTGCCTTCACTGTCGAGACCTCTCCGTCCTGCACGACCTGCCATTTGGATATATTCAGCAGGTTTTAAATTTCGGCGTTCTTGACCGTCGTGTTTTGTTATTGAGTCGAAAACTACAGTTCGAGCTGGCATATTCACACCCATTGCAAAGGTTTCAGTTGCAAAAAGTAGCTGTGTAATTAAAACTATAGTTAGATAAAAGGTTTAAAAAATGTATATTTCTTTATAAGACGGAAAGTGACTTCGGTACCGCATAAAAAACGCTATTTTATTTATTTTTTCAAGCGTAAAAGTTGTAACAATAACAGAAAATCACTTTTGGTGTCGCCAGCAGAAAAATAACTCTGCCACTAATATAAGTACTTTTTTAAGTTAAATTCTCGACTAAATTATGTTAAACTATTTTTTCTTAAAATGTTGGTTTTTACTCGTTATAAAAAATGTTGTACCTAACGTTTTCGAAAAGAAGCTTCCTTCGCTCGTGCTGCAAACAAAGTGCTCATGCGGAAAATTTATCTTCGCGAATACGTTAGATAAATAACTATTGCAGCAGCCGACTTAAAAGTAAAATTTTAACCATGGCAACTCAGTTTGTCGTGTTTTTTTGTGTCGTTTGAAAGAAAACAGAATTAATGAACGTAATTTAATTAAATAAAACAAACAAAACAGTAAAAATGTAAGGTCAAACAATAACAATAGTCAAAACCAAATAACGAAAAAAATATATAATTTTTACTTTCTATTAATTAAAATTTATACGCGGCCAAAAAGTTACATAAACGTTTTTAATAGTTTTTGAAATAAATGACGATTTTTCAAGATAATTGTTATTTAATATAAGAAAGTGACGATTACAAAATGGATGATGTTGATTCGATAGCTAGACGAATATGAACTAATCAAAGCCATGAAAAAATATTTAAAAAAACAATTGTATTACGATTTTAAAACTCTATTCTAGAGAAGATTTTGTTAATGGACAGAGTTACTTTACATTTAGATTTTTCAACGTCTGATGTTTTTATGAATACTTAATAGATTAAAATTTATATCATCTAAAAAAATATAAGCTTTTCTTTTCAAATAGTAGTTTTTACGCATTAATTGGATGAGCGATTTATTAACAGTGCACACTTTACGAAAGCAAAAATAATATCTTTGTTAGAAGCAGCAATTTGAATTTAATAGCATCGTGACGCGGCTTCCGCCACGTAAAGCTCTCTGATTGGGCGAAAGTTGTTAAGCAACCTGCTTTATACTTTTGTCCCCACCTGTGGTTGGCGTGTCCAATCAAATGCTTCCGTTTTGATTCTGCGTCTTTTTTAATTCTTATATTACAAGGATAGAACATAACTATCTTTTCTCTTCTATGTCTACTTCATGGAAAAAGAAATAATATATTGTTTGACAAGTTAAAAAAGGGATTCTTTTCCATTGAGTGTAAAAGTTTGTGTAAATTTACACTAACATGGAAAACACACTTTTCTTAACGTGTTGAATATGTTATTTTTTAGTGTAGTTGATAAATATCACTGTAATTTTAAGACTTTATTATGAGAAATTCTAATTTATCAAGGTAGAATTTGTGGCCATAGTAACAACAAAACTACTCAAACTCAAGTGAAAATAATAAAAAATTTTTAATAATTTAAATAATTCTACATTTGCAATTTATTCTAATAAAATAAACGAAAGAAAAAAGCTTCAAACAAGAAAAGTTTCACTTTTCTTCACTATTTTTGTCTAAACAAAGTGATACTATCCGCGACAAAATAAACTGAACACCAAATTTTGACATTGACAAGAAGAATTGTGTAAACTGACCATTACATATTTTTTTTGACAGTTCTTTAGTAACGTAACGTTGGGAAATGTGAGCTTAGGAAAACCAAATCATCATAAAGGTTGCTTTACACATTTTTTTCAGTCAAGGTCAGAATTTGGTGTCCAGTTTATTTTGTTGCGGATAGTACATTTCCAGAAATTACACGAAAATAGTTATTTACATTAGAGTGTGGTAAAATCATACTTTACAGCGCGACAGCTTTGTTTCCTGGAGCACTGTAAAATGACTTAACACACGAAATTTGTATAACATTTTTTGTCCGACATTTTTTTTAAATTTAATAATAAATGTAATAAACATACAGAACCTCAAATTTTAGAGCAAAATAGAAAATCTTTCATAATTTTTTGAAAATTATCAAAATACTTGAAAGAAAAATGGGTAAATTATCAATACAAATGATCCAGTCTCCACAAAAATTACCACTTTTGTAAAATTACGATCAGGTTCTCATCGTCACTTTGAATTGAGAAGAAATAATAAGACATCAATCATTAATTCACACTGGGTGGATTTGTAATAGGATAAAACGGTTTTAAGTTTTTCTTGAATGTGTTAGATTTATAAACTGGTCATTACCAGAATTTACAACAGTCCTACGAAATAAACAACTTTTAAGGTTAGGTACCTAAAAACTACAAGCACAAACCTAGTCCCAGCCATTGTAAATTGTATTCCTTGATTCCTTCATACAATTTTTCATTTCTTCATTTTTGACATTCGGTCGGTATGTCGCTATGTCGGTAATACAGATAATTATAAACTTACTTAAATTCGTATAGATGTCGCCATAATTTTATAAATAACACGGCCTACTGTATCAATCTCCACTTCGTTCCGATATCGGAACGAAGTCTGTGACGAAGTGGAGATTGATACAGTTGGCCGTGATAAATAAAAATAGAATAAATTTATTTTCTTTTTTTATTTGTTGCTTATTATGTAAAGTAAAGTTTTGTGTAATTAACTTTATCGTCATATACTTAACTTATTTTTTAAACATCTTCTAAAGCTTAAAGTTTACTGCAGTTTTTGTCGCACTAGTGCGTAAAGTGATACTTTGTGTTAACGTTTACAATACGTCAAAGTCATCTATACAATTCAGAAGGACAAAAACGAAATTTACCTTGTTACATACCCGTATATAAAAATTATGACAAAATAAGATTTTTGCTATCAATCGTAGTAAGCCATGATCACAGTTGTTTGACAGTTGGTGACGTAAATTTAATTCATCCATTATTAATTTCAAAAAAAAGTTTAGTAAGTGTTCAATCAACGGTTTCGGGACTGCTACCACAGCCACTCCAAGTATGACGAACCCCATGAATGATTTTGAAGTACCACACGTGGCTAATGATTCCATAAGTTCCCTTGCATTTTCCCCCGCAACTTTACCCAAAAGTTTCTTAATTGCTGGAAGTTGGGATAACCAAATCCGTTGTTGGGAAGTAGAAGAGTCTGGAAAAAGTGTTCCAAAAGCCATGCAAGCCTGTGGAGGGGCTGTGCTTGATGTCTGCTGGAGCGACGATGGGACCAAAGTGTTTATGGCCGGTTGTGATAAACAAGCAAGAGTTTGGGATTTAACAAGTGGTCAAGTTGTGCAAGTTGCACAACATCAGGCACCTATCAAAACCTGTCATTGGATTAAAGCACCGAATTATTCATGTTTAATGACTGGATCTTGGGATAAAACTCTGAAATTTTGGGATACACGCACACCTAATCCTGTGTTTAATATTAATTTGCCTGAAAGATGCTACTGCGCTGATGTGGATTACCCATTGGCCGTTGTTGGGACTGCAGACCAAAAGATTATTGTGTATCAGTTACAAGCCAAGCCACAAGAATTTAAAGTGATAACTAGTCCACTGAAATACCAGGTTCGTTGTGTGGCTATGTTTAGGAACAAGGAGAACTTTCCTAATGGATTTGCGATAGGTGGTGTGGAAGGCCGTGTTGCTATTCAATACGTGAACTCAGCAAATCACACAGATAATTTCATTTTTAAATGTCACAGATCTACTGGGAATGACCACCAGAATATCCATGTTGTTAATGATATAGCTGTCCACCCAGTGCACGACACTTTAGCCACTGTTGGATCTGATGGTGCTTTCAGTTTTTGGGATAAGAACGCACGTTTTAGATTAAATACATCTGCATTTATGGAACAACCAATCACGCGTTGCGCTTTTAATAGCAACGGGCAAATCTTTGCTTACGCTGTCAGCTACGATTGGTCTAAAGGAGACGAATTCTACGACCCAACTAAAAAAAATCACATTTTCTTGCGTTCATGTTATGACGAGCTTAAACCACGAGTTTCTTCATAATAGTAATATCTAGTTCTAAATGAATTGTATTCACTAGTTATTTAAACCATTTTAAAACAGTCTTATTAGAGTGATTCTAATTGTAACTTATTGTGTTGTTTGAATAAAAAATAAATAAAACAGCGTTTCACTTACAGAACCCTCTAACATTGATAGAAAACAGTTGAAAGCTTATGAAAGTAGCAATATTAATCTACCCACAGTATGTATGTACCTATCAAAATATTTTCATCCAATTTATAGTCCAGTAAAAGTGCAAAACTTCTAAAAAAATCTGACCAAACAAAATTTTTATGGAGACTTTTATTTAAATGTCCTAAACGTATCTTTAAAAGTATCCGTGGGTTTCGGTTTTTTAGAGGACAAATTTCAAATCTTTGCAAATATCTTAAAATACCTAATCAATTTTTTATTATTGAGAAATTAGTTTGTCGTTTTTGAGAAGCCATTTCCCAGTCATCCACGACATTTGGGAAAACGGTTTTCCCGAACCGGGGTGTTTTTTATTTTCTACAAGGCAATCTCTTATCAATAGATTTATATAATAGATTTCTCTTATCAACATCTTCCAATCAGTTGTACTAATTCGTTAAAAAATAAACTAAATACTCCATTAAATTCGCACACAAAGTGCTCATGCAGGAAATTTATTATTTCTCCTATGTACACGAATATACACAATAATTTAATAAATAAATAACTCTATATTCACATAGTAACTACGACTGCCGTCGCTTCGAGGTACCGCTCATTCTTCATTCGCTTGTCTGATTCCACTTTTAACTGCCCAGTCTTTGCCTCCGCTCGCTTATATAACGATACGGTCTTCCAGCACGTGTCCGTAAGTTTTACGACCTTTTTCCACTCAGGCGAAGCGATAACATCATTCCACTCAAACGGTCCATGGACGTGCCTAATATTTGTTTCGTGAAATTTCACGCTACGGTATGATACACAGTACCGCAATTTAGATTTTAAATCTCACCCAGCAAAACACCAAGCTACACTAAAGAAACTTTATTTATTCCCCTTCTGCTCGATTATAGGTGGGGACGACTATACTCGTATATAAAAATTATAATGAAATAAGGTAGGTATGTATATGTTGTCCAACAATTGACTACTACGGCAATCTCATCAACCTATTAGTCAATCGATTCCGAACTGCAAATATAGCTAGGTATTCTTTATAATGCCTCTCATTCTAATCCAGTTTATATAGCATGGTATAACTGAATGCATAATACCGATTGCAGTTTGTGCTTATTTTATATGGGGTATGCGGCCATCTAAACTCTTTTCACCAAGTTGTCAAACGTAATAAACCATTATCACAGTTATTTGACAGTTGGTGATTGATGTAAATTTAATTCAATCCTTAGATTCGGAAAAACGTTAACAAATTCATTGAAATGTTTAATAAGTGTAGTAAGACTTCAATCAGCGGTATGGGGGCTGCTCCCACAACCACTTCAAGTACAGCAAATCCCATGAATGATTTTGAAGTACCACAAGCACCTGATGATTCCATAAGTTCACTTGCATTTTCCCCCGCAACTTTAACCAAAAGTTTCTTAATTGCTGGAAGTTGGGATAACAACGTCCGTTGTTGGGAAGTAGAACAGTCTGGAAAAAGTATTCCAAAATCCATACAAACTTGTGGGGGGCCTGTGCTTGATGTCTGCTGGAGCGACGATGGGTCCAAAGTGTTTATGGCCGGTTGTGATAAGCAAGCAAGAGCTTGGGACTTAGCAAGTAATAAAGCAGTGCAAGTTGCACAACATGACGCACCTATTAAAACCTGTCATTGGATTAAAGCATCGAATTATTCGTGTTTGATGACTGGATCTTGGGATAAAACCCTGAAATTTTGGGATACACGCACACCTAATCCCATGTTGAGTATCAATTTACCCGAGAGGTGCTACTGTGCTGATGTGGATTACCCAATGGCTGTTGTGGGGACTGCAGGCAGAAAAATTCTTGTATATCAGTTAGAAGGCAAGCCACAAGAATATAAAATGATGGATGGTCCACTGAAATACCAGTATCGCTGTGTGGCTATATTCAGGGATACGAAGAAGTCTCCACATGGATATGCGATCGGTGCTGTGGAAGGCCGTGTTGCTATTCAATACGTGAACCCAGTAAATGACAAAGATAATTTCACTTTTAAATGTCACAGATCTACGGGGAATGGCTACCAGGATGTCTACGTTGTTAATGATATAGCTGTCCACCCAGTACATGGCACTTTAGCCACTGTTGGATCTGATGGTGCTTTCAGTTTTTGGGATAAGAACGCACGTACTAGATTAAACACATCTGCACTTATGGATCAACCAATCACGCGTTGCACTTTTAATAGCAATGGGCAAATCTTTGCTTACGCTGTCAGCTACGATTGGTCTAAAGGACACGAATTCTACGACTCTACTAAAAAGAATCACATTTTCTTGCGTTCATGTTATGACGAGCTTAAACCACGAGCTTCTTTATAATGTATCTAGTAATAACTGGTTCAAAATGATTTGTATTCACAAATTATGTAAACAATTACATAAAGACTTAGAGTGATTATAGTTGTAACTTATTGTTGTTGTTGGAACAAAAAATTAGATAAAACCATTTCATTTATAGAACTCACTAACATTGACAGAAAACAAGTTTATGAAGTTAGCAATAATGATATACGTATGTACTACGTACGTACATACCTATCAAAATATTTTAATCCGATTTAATTAAATAATTAATAATTTATAGACTAGTAAATGTGCAAAAAATGTGGGTTTCTGTTCTTTAGAGAGCAAATTTCAGTTTTGTTACAAATATATAAAAATTAAAAATCAATATTCAAAAATAAATAAAAAAGTTTTCTTAAAATCACAGAAATTCATTTTTAGGTTTCCAAAATTTTTTGTTCACAGTTTCGAAGCTGTTGGAAACAAAGACAGCATTAAAAAGCATAGTACGTTATTTTTTAAGACGAATCTAAAAAGATTATAAAATAAACCAATAAAATAAACGCCCAGTACAACTTTTAAACGATTAATTCTACGAAACAAAGTCTAGGATCTTTTTAGGTATAATTTAATAAACTACATATATTTTAATAATAAAAAATTGATAATTTTTGAAATGTTTGCAAGAACACTCAAATTGACCCCCTAAAAAATCGAAACCCACTGTTCAGATTAAAGGTACTTTAAAAGATTTGTTTAGGACAGCTATTAAAAAGCTCCAGAAAAATCCAATTTCGTCGGAATTTCTTCAAAGTTAAAGTCTAACTTTCCTTGACTATTATAAAATTCAATGGAAACATCTTTTTTCTCTCAAAAGTGGGGTGTATAAATGATAAAAGAATTAAAAAACCGATTTATAAAGATAAAATTTGTAAAAACTAACCTTGATTAACCCCTTTTGAAACAGCATCTCGACAATCTCCTTAATAATCGGCAACACCCCACTATGATGAACGCCAATCCCTTTATGCAAAATATTCCTCATCCTCAAAATCTGCGGAATATTCCTATCAGGCTCTTTTAAGCTCCTGACACACTTTTCAAAAAACATATGAATCTGTGCCTTCTCCTTCTGCGTTGTCAAATCTAAACTCATCAAATTCTCCGAATTTTGGTCACATTTAGCCCTCGAAAAAGTAAACGCAACAATCGGCAGCAAATTATTACGTTTCAAGTGATCAACCAAACCATTCCACAATACTTTCTCTTGTTTAGGAGTAAAATTATAATATTGTTGTTTCACTTGAGGATAGGCTGATTTAGGGTCAACTTTCGGCAAAGAGGCAACAGCACTCGCATAGCCCCTTATTTTCCAACCTTCTGAATCAAGAACCAAGTAGCGGTTGTCCCGCGAAGCGCCTCCTGTGCCAGTATACAGAAAATGGTGCAACGGTACGGGTCTTTTGTAGGTTGTAATGACATAAACTTTTCTCTGGTGAGTTCTGCCCAACCAATCAGCAAATTCTATAGTATTGGGAACTGTAGCACTGAGTAGAACAACACAAACGTGTGCTGGGAGTAAAATTAGGACTTGCTCCCACACGTGACCCCTTTCTCTATCATTGATATAGTGGACTTCATCAAAAATAACATACTCTAAGTCTCGCGTTATGTCACTACCACAATACAACATCGAACGTAAAATTTCAGTCGTCATAATTAAACAAGTCGCAGTTTGATTAATCTGGAAATCCCCAGTAATCAAACCAACATCTTTGAATACCTTTTTAAAATCTCGGTACTTCTGATTGGACAGTGCCTTAATTGGACTTGTATAAATCGTTCTAGTCATGTGTTTTTGTGAAAGAGCAATTGCATACTCAGCTACAACTGTTTTCCCAGCTGAAGTATGAGCAGCAACAAAGATATGATTGTGTTGTTCTAATTGTAAAATAGCTAATTTTTGAAAAGTGTCTAATTCAAATGGAAACTTATAAGCCATTTCAGGTATTCGCTCTTTAAAATCCTTGACTGGCTTAGAAGTGTCAAGAAGAATTGCCCATTCTGTACTTTTGAACTCTGGAGGGGGCGGTAACGAACTGATATTCAAAATTGGGGGATCATTCGGCAAGATTTCTTCCTCCTCAGGTAACAACTCCCGAGGTTGGTCCTCAGAAACCTCATCAGATTTCTTATCAGTCTTAGTTTCAAGATTAGTAAAAAAGTTATCATCCTCTTGAATTACTTCAAAAAGATTGACAATATTTGAGGACACTTTTGTTGGTTCTTTTTGTTTAGAGTGAGGACTATTTTCTGGTAACACTGTCCTGCCATCATTTGCAAAAACAATACCTCGTGAAAAACCAGGAGGGACTGTCAACAATTCTGTATCTAGGAGCTCCTGTTTAGGTAGCTGTGACACCGGATCTGGGAAACTCGCTGGCCAAAAGGGGATAAAAGACGCGTTACCCATTGTAGCCTCAGAAGGGGGTGCAGGTTGTCTGTTCAAAGACATGGAGTTTTTCGCATTAGCACCGGCTGATTGTAACGGAACTTCCTTAAAATCGATTATCTCTCCCGTGTTTGGGTCACGTTGTACCTGTTTTTATACTCAAATCAAGTTTTAAGCGAGTGAAACACTTACCTTTAGGGTAGTACTCACAGGAGACTCTTCAAAATACAGTAATTCAATTGGGTCAGGAACTCGAGGCCAAAATTCTTGATTTCTTTCATAACTATGAATGGGGAGCCTCTCAGGGCATATGAGGTACTTCCTGAGTTCGTCTTCTATGTCAGGCAAAATAGGCGGAGGGTCAACAATAATATCATTCTGTAATACAGTTCTTTCTGTGTCAGGCAAAATAGGCGGAGGGTCAACATTAATATCATTCTGTAATACAGTTATGTTAACTAAGCATTTTAGAGTTTAAAATTTACCATTTTATGTGACTGTTTTCAAAACAAATTACTCTTGAAAAAATGAGGTTATCAGTTTAAAATGTCAAATAAAACATATGTTGCCAACCTAATAATATTCAAATATTTTTTTGGAACAACATAAATTAGGTAATTTATTATTTTATTACAACAATTATTTGACATTTGCAGTAATATAATTACTGCACGTATTACAAATGCAAAATCGAGTACTTGATGCGGTTTTGTACAGGAAATCTATTTTTTTATTTAGATTTTGATGGTTGGTACTTGCAAGTTCATCTCGGGTCAGCGCCCTCTGTATGACAGATGACGGATGTCTAATTATAACCTCTGAAATGGGAGGTAAATAAATAATCCTGATTTGGGACACTTCAGTTCTCTCTAAAAAAAGAAAAATGACTGCTAGAAATCCCACGACATTAATGGCAATCCCTGCTGAAGACACTTTTGATTTTTTATTTAAAATTGTGTTAATTGGTGACTGTGGTACTGGGAAGACTTGTATAGTCCAGAGATTTAAGAATGGGACATTTATTGAGAGACATGGTAATACAATAGGTGTAGATTTTTCAATGAAAACTGTAATAGTCGATGGAAAGAAAGTGAAGGTAGTTGAATTGCTTCTAATTTGAATTCGAAATAACAACTGGTGTTGTAGTTGCAAATATGGGACACTGCTGGTCAAGAAAGGTTCAGAACTATCACTCAGAGTTATTACAGATCTGCAAATGGTGTGATAATAGTGTACGATATAACAAAACGCTCTTCGTTTTTATCAGTTGCAAGATGGGTGGAAGAGGTAAGGAGGTATTCAGGCAGTTCTGTTTTATTGGCTTTAGTGGGTAACAAAGCTGATATGGAGAGTCTGAGAGAAGTGGAATTTGAAGAAGCTGAAGCCATGTGTCAGTACATGCCTGAAGTTTTGTTCGTGTTAGAAGCTAGTGCTAAAGATAACTCAAATATTGAAGAAGCGTTTCTTTGTCTTGCCACTGAATTAAAGGTAAGGTTTTCTATTTTTTGTAGTGATTCTATTCAATCTTTTTAGAGACGACATGATAATGGTATGTTAGGGAATGACGATGACGATGAAACTGTTAAGTTAGGTGATAGTAGGGCTGTAACAAAATGTAGTAGTTGCACGCAAAAAATATTTTAAGTAGTGTACAACAATAACATATTGGTGCCTTAAATTATTTTGTGGTTAGAATTTTAATGTATATTATTAGATATGTGCAAGTAATAATAATACTCATTGTAAGGTCAAATATTTATGTATATTGGGATATTTTTTTGAATTGTTTTATTGTATACAAAAGTGATAATTATTAATACGACGTAATTATATTTAATGTATTTATTGCCTGAAGATTTTTAAAACATTTGTTAATTTTATTACAAAACTTCTAAAAATCTGTCCAAATAACGTATTTAACAAAAAATAAAACGTACTTTTCAAATTTTTAAATATTTTGTTTTATTTTCTTTTCACTTTGAGAGGATTATGTCAGTAAAACGCAGCCAACAGTACATCTAATTTTATAATTTAAATAAATGATTTAAGAGCAAGCTACTTCAGCGAAAACAATTAAAGCGGTTTTAAGCACTACTTAGACGGACCGCTGGAAAGCAACAAGCCCCGTGGTGTATATATGCGACAAATTATAAAATTGATCTGTATAAACCTTGTGTTAGTCCAAGACCGAGAGGAAAATATTGATATACAAATTTGTAGACGTTCTTTTTGCAATTTGTTTGTCCTTTCTTAAATAAAAAAAGCTTATTTGGTGAAATTAATTATGTAATTACTTAAATAACTATAAAAAATAAAATCAGTGTATTTTTAAATCAAAAAGGCAAAATTACGAACTTTTTACCAATTAAACCGATCTGTTTTTCTAAACGTTACATAAAGTCTAATTGTAAGAATCAAATGTGACTTAAAAAATCTGATTTCCAGTTTTTTTTTGAATTTGTTATTAAGAAAATTAAATACAAGCTGTTATAAAGAATGTGTTTGCAAAATTAATATTTCGGAATCATAAATTTGTTTCTTTCTGATAAAAAAAAATGGCACTATTGTATTACAAACCGTTTCGAAGATACATGATGAGACAGGATCATTTTTGGAATAGTCACAACACAATTAGAGGTCTATTTTTTTTTGAACAGAGATTACAAAATCCACCAGCTGCCACTGATAATATCAGATTATGTTGGAAATGTAGATTTTTTCATTTATTAAAAAAATACTAATAAATTATAAATTGTAGTTTAGTATGTAAACTTTTGACTTTTAAAATATTGATTACTTTGACTGATAATAATAATGATTTTATTGTTGTAATTTTGTATTCGTTAACGTTTTTTTATGTGGTTATTTTTGGTTATTTCATTTTTTTATTGCATCTTTAGGGACATATATTTGTCCCTAAGCCAACTACGACAATATTTCACTGTTCTCTTTTGATTGAAATATATTGAAAAACTCAACTTAAGGATTAATAAAGATGGATAAGTACTTTTATTTGCGTAAAAACGACTACAAATATTTTATTTTTTTAGACAAGGTGTAGTTTTAACAGGTATTAGTCTCGTGAACTGAAACATGAATTAGAGTGCAGTGCATAGTGACGTCACGGTATCACACTGCTTTCTATTGGTTGAATCAGTTGAATAGTTAGGCGCATTGTATAGGCAACCAGCAGCTCTGTTGTTATCGTTGCATTCTTACAAAAATCTAAAAATGACCTACACCATTTTTTGGAGAGTATCTAGGACATAAAACACAGTATTTTTTAGTATTTGGCATGTCTTAAACCGGTGTTAAAAATATATCAGTATATATTCTATAGAGGTACTGTTGCACAATGGCACTGGACAATGAAGATTTGGAGATGTAGAATTTTTTTTATTTATTCCAACTTATGGCAATGGAACAAACAGTTTTTTTTATATCGGGTGTCCTAAATTTTACCTCCACCCCCCCAAATGGCACTTTCTGTTTGAACAAAAATTATCCATAGTGGAAGTTCATCCTGTCCAAATGTGAAATTATTTTATTAAATAGGAAGTTGTTTGGCTTTTATTCAATAAGTTATCAATTCATTTGAATTTTTTGATCACCAATGTATTTTGGTATGCTACATTTGTCCCTGTTACAGGTATTTTGGGTCGAGCTTTTGTGTTTGAGATTTATGACAGGCACGCGCTATTTCAAGTTATAATGTAAAATTCGAATATATTCAAAAACTAATTAAAAAAATAAAATAAAATTGCAGATTGATTTTCTAATTAATTTTTGATTAATTCTTTTAAAAATTGAATTATCAAAATTTGCGCGGAATTATTTTTTTTAAATTTACAGCTGCAAATAATATGATATGAAAAAATAATTAGGTATAATTAAAATAAACCTTTGTCAAAGTATTTTCTATTTTTTTCATTTTTTTTTAATAAGAAATAAGGTAAAGAAGAGGGTTGGAGGTAAAACTTGGGACACCCGGTATACAATAATTAGGTCACAAGTCTAAAACATCACGTGACTAAGATTTTAGCCGGCTGCAGCGCGCAATTTGAAATTTAAAAAGTCCTCAAATACCTACCCTATTTTTTAAGTTATAGATTTTTTCAAATTGAAAATAACAAATAATAATTTGAAATATACGAACCCATATAAGGTAGTGTTGAAATAAAAAAAATAGCTTTTTATAAATATCAAAGCTGATTATGGTTGCTGTTTAAAAAAAATTAAACTTTATGTAACTGTATTATTAATTTAAAAAAATATTTGTTAACACCTAAGGATTGTCCACAAAAAGTACTTCCAAAATGTTTTGGTTTTAAATTTGAATTTTAATAATAACCACGATATGAAATTTTGAACATTTAGTAAAATATCAACTATTATTTATAATTTGAAACCAAAGCCGGTAGCGAAATTGTCATATTTATTTTCTAAAAAAAGGAGCTCGAAAATGTTTACTCGTTTTTCGTTAAATCACGTAGTTTTTGAGATACTTTTGGATATTTGCACCACCCTGTCTGCACAAATAACAATTATTTTATATAAAAAAAAAACTTTGAAACCATACTTTTATGGAAAACTGCTAATTTGCTTGAACTATTTAGCAAATACACTAAAATTTTTGCTTTTTGTATATGTATTTTGATTTACAGCAACTATTTTATGTACCAACGGGCAATTTATTTTTAAACAAAAATCATTTTATTGCCCAAAATTTTCACTTTTTAAATTATAGTTTTTCATATTTTTGATTAAAATTTTTGAAAATTCAGTTTTTATTTTGAACTATACAGTGCCTTCGAAAACGATCTCTAACCACCTGATCAATTTGCTTATAAAATCTAACCATACAAATGTTGCTAAACGATTGCATTGACCGCTTTTTGTTCTTATCAGTAACTTAAAAAAAAGTGATACCTACACAAACACCTTCAAGATATTTCTAAAGGCACTAAACATAAAACGTATGTTTTACGGATATAATCCTCACTAATGGCCCTGATGCTATAATCTCTTTTTATTATGCTCTTAATACATTAATTAAACTATTACTACGACGATTCAGCGATGTTCTTTACAAAAAAATCAACTAATTTTATTTAAAAATTTGGATATTCGAGATGCATTTTCTTATTTTGTTGTCTGAGCAATGAAGTTATTTTGTTATTAAACAAAAACAAAGGTACATAATCAATTATCAAGTAACATTATCGTACTATTAATAGCCTGTACTTTCACTTATTGCAACTAAACAAAATTTATGTATTTTTTTATGCGTGTAACATCTGCTAAAGTAGTAATTTGTATGTTGTTATGAATAAATTTGGAATGTTAATTTGGGCCGTGCAAAAATTAGCTTATATAAATCAAGTAAAAGCGTTAAAAATCTGAACAAAAAAAACTATATTTTCCCATGAAAATAGGACAAAAGATAATTTTATATTTTTATAACATGTGATAAACACCAATTTGAATTTCAGAAGGTTAAGTACAGTAGTATATCATTCTTCTAAATTCAACCGTTATATATCGCATAGGTTCAAAGTTTGTAATAATAAATGACTTAAGTTATTAAATAAAGTAGTTAAGTTATTCGATATGTCATCTTCATTTATTAACCACTGAGAGTTTCAATAAAACAAATAAATAAATTTTATAGGAAATAATATATTTACAATATAAATAACATGCTGTACAAATAAAACATTGATATAAATAATCTAAAATAAATAAAAGCGATTGTTTCTATAATACACTGAGCACTGATATAGCACATAACAATTTATTATAAATTATCATCAGTCAATTCTTTAATGCCGTAACTCACTAAAAATTATTTTGAGCATTTATGTACACAAAACAGCTCGATACGTCTTTGACTTAGTTGAAATCTCACCCGTTTAATAATTTATCACTAATTTTTTAATCACTACATGTTTTTTACTGTGGGATCGTAGGTAACTTTATTTTCATCATCTTCCTCATTTTCACTAAAAAAAATTTCACTTTTTTTCAAAATTCTGAAAATTTTGAATGTTACCTGTAGTGATTGTGTTTGGGAAGGAATAGTGATTTTGGACAATCCTTCATGTAAGGCCAACACTCAGATGACCCCGACTTTCCCCGTCCTGCATTTTCGGCCTCTACGTATTCATTCAACAACTCGGAAAACGGAGATTTGCTCGCTCTAAAACACCAAATAAAGAAAAAAAATAAAAAATTTTGTAAAATTTACGTCAAAAAGAGTTTCAGCATTTCTCCTACTAGTCCGAAATTTTTCATCGGATGCGCATGTACTTCACAAATTGCCCTCAAAAGACACGCCTTTCCATTCATTCCAAAATTTTCCAAAAACTCTTCTAGGACAACATACAACAAGGCTCTTTCACCACCGTGAAAAGCGTGTTTGTATTGTTCAGGGGGTTGGGGGGTTGTTTCCTGCACCGATCTTCGGCTTTTACTTCTTCTTCTATGATCTAATAAACTACCAATATAATCAGCTAAAATTCCGCCTGCTGCTCTACCCATAGAACGGGCTAGGACAGGTGGAAGGACTCCGAAAGGATTCTCGTTGTCTGTTAAGCCCAATTTATTGAAATCAACTGAAAAGGACAACAAAATAACTCAAGAGACTTTTTGCTGTCGTGTTTATCAAGCTAAAGCTGTTTTGGTCTTTTCTGCCACCATCATCTTTTTTGATGATGGTAAAAAATTTCGAAACATCTGTAGCTCAATAAACAAAGAAAGTAGAAATGTAAAACTTACTAGTAAAGGGTAGACTAACTGTCATATTTGAGAAAAACCCATCTGGAGGGTATCTAACAAATGGCAACGAGAGAGATGGAGTGATGACTAGAGTAGTGCCTGGAGGTAACGCAAGCCTACCATCGGCTGTTACCCACAAGATTCGTTTCTGCCTGGAATGGATTTCCTCCTTGGATAAGCATAAAGGTAATAGAAGTGATAACGTTAGGAAGGATATGGCATTTGTATGACTTTTGATTAATGAAATCTTCATTCTGGAAAAAAGAGATTTACGAGGTCAAACAAACAGTTTTTTCTTCAGTCATAAAATTGGTCCAAAACTATAAATTAATAGCTTTGGTAAATCCCGCTACGAAGATCTCAAATAAATACTTATAAACCTAGAAATCATGTAACGGCGTCAAGTGTTATTAATCGCGAATTTGAGGCGCGCCGCAGTGCTCTGCTTCAATTCCACTTGTATCCACGCAAGTGTTGTAATTTATGCATTTCTCCTGAATCACAACCGGGTAATCGCCGGATTTTTCTTATGTAACGTGAAACAAGTTCCACAACCTTGACCGAATGCGTTTTGCAAATTCCTGCGTGTAATTAATGCGAATTTCTACTTGGATTCGAACTCTCGTGCCATTTTTGTAGGGCGTTTTTCCATTCTTGATCGGGCAGTCTCATCACGTTCGTGAAACAAAGACGGCAGATCCGTTATTGTACTACCAAAAGAGGGCAATGGGCTTAAGTGGGTGAAGTACAGGGAGCTACATTACGGTCTGGCCGATGATTACTGCTTTTAGAAAATACAAATAATTGAAATTAATTCGGCATTAGACTACATTCTAGATATGCCTGTCGATTTCACTTTGGTTCGATCGGAAATTCATGCAATATTATTTTTTAAATTATTCACAAGGACGTCTCGTCTCGACTTGAGCATCAATATTGTACTCTAAATAAAATAGAAATTCAAAAAAATGCCAAAGTTTAATAATTTAAAAAGCTTTTGGCACATGAAATTTGGAATTCATAAATCTTAGAATCCAAGGGCTTTACACAGTTACAATTTTAAAGGTTTATTTAGAAGATTAAGAATCTTAAAATTTTTAAAGGAATTGTAGGTTTTATGAATTCCAGAAATTAATAATTATAAAGCTCTACAAAAACGCATCTTTTAAAATAAAACGTACGATACTAGAAAGCAAGTGTATGAACGATTTTCATAGAGGATTATGAAAAAAAAACAAAGAAAATATATTTAAACTATACCTAAAACAAAAAATATAATTCTAAAAATTTAATATGTACTTTAAAAATTAATAGCTCCAAGGGTTATTTGACAACTTGAAATTATAAGCATAACTTAAAAAAAGCTGTTTTTTTTTAATAATTGTAACTATTGAATTAAGCATTGCTTAAACCCAAAATAATGTGTGCAAACGATGACCATACTGTCTTTTTTCATCCATAATTGCAATTTTGTCCTAAGTCAAGATTCAAGTGCCAGAGTTTTTAGGTCACGTCTACAGCCTTTGATATAATTGGTGGCAAGGACTGACAGCTTAACGTCTCCTCCGAAAGACGAGTTAGCTACAATTAATAATAAATAAAAATCTTGTTTGTATCAAATTTATCTCTTCTCAAATTATTTCTTGGAGTACAAGAAGTACATATTTGGGGTTAAATCAGATGTACATGTTTAATTTTTAAAGATAAAATTCGCAAAATAACCACCCAGTTGGTGTTTTACAACGATTATTTCTTCCGAATCACCTGATTTCACGATGGCGATATTACATACAAGTAGTTCTACTCATATAAGGAAGAAAATGTAGCTAATTACAGCACGAAATTTTTTGATTTTTGAGCATGTAAGTGCTGACAAGTAGCATAAATTTAAGATAATGGCATTGTTTTAACACTTTTAACGATCTGAAAGCGATACTTTTCTTAAAATCGGTACTATATTTTATTTTGTTGCCTATTTTCTTATCATAGCTGCAGCACTGCTCTCTAAATTCTGATATTTTGTAATGTTTCGGTTACAATGTTATGGCGATAACGTTATATTACTGAATTTGTTAAAATTTGGAAAATCACAAAATGTAGGTTTGTGTCATCAATTTAAGTTTATAAAATGGGCCCGAAGCAGGAGTTTATAAAGAATGATTGACTTTATATTTTTCTTCAATTTACGCTTTTTACCTATTTTCTCAATTTTTTTAAGTGTAAAAAAATTAATTTTTAGGGGGTTTGATACTCTATTACAGCAATGAATGCTGTAAACTACACAAATAAGTGTTATAATGGGTTTCTTAAAGATGCAAATTTATGTTGGAGATTATCAGGATTCTGAATAGTTCTCAATTTCCTGACTTTGAAGTTTTCAAAAAAAAAAAAAATGGCAAAACAACGTTCAATGAAAAAATCAAACGGTTCTGTATCGCAAGATACAGATTTACAACTTATGATAGCTACAAAGTTACAATTACATCTAGACGTTATTAAGGTTTACAGTTACCATCGGGATTTTTTTTTTTTCTGAATTGAGTTACAAGAAGTTATACAATATCGCTTTAAATGTCCGTTCAAAATTTTTTCTGTCGGGATTCATAAAGTTTAAAGTGTACTGTATAGGTCTACAATACTCTTGATGGGCTTGAGAACAAAAGTAGTATTTGGCAAGAGATATTTTTTTTTTAATTGACTTCATGGATTACGAGTAAGAAGACGAGATCATTTTAGAGATGTTAATTGAACGTTATAAACAAAAATTTTAAATTTGAGAATCTGCTGAAAGGACGACCGTCAAAGAATGCCGCAAAAGGCGGTAGATAGTACGGGATCTAAATCCTGGGAGCACTGGAGAAGCACAGGAGGAAGTCCTGGAGGACAGGTGACAATCCGGTTCTGGTGACATGCTAACGGCGATTTATGGCCGACAAGAAAGGAAAAGCGGTGATCCTTAAGGACAGTCGCACGCCAAAGGGCGGAGTGTAGGCCGTTGAATTAAAAAAAATTAACTTCGTGTCCTTGGTGTGTAGAATGAAATGTAGCAAGCACCTAACAGCACCAAACGATTTCACTTTGCACGACGCACGTTTCTATCAATTTAATTCCCAACCTGAAGATGACAACTTTGTTGTCGAAACGTGCGTCGTGCAAAGTGAAATCGTTTGGTGCTATTGGGTGCTTGCTACATTTCAAAAAAAATGTAATCTAATAAGAATCTCAAAATTTAAAAATTTTCTTGGGAGTAAAACGAAAATTTTTTCAAACTAGTCAGATGTCTCAATATTAAACATAAATACACTTTAAAAATTTTAAAACCAGACGAATCAGAAAAGTTAAAATTTCAGATTTTAGTCTTTGTGTTTAAGAATATTTAAACTTGAGAAACGTAGGACTTCGTATGTATTAGAAATTAAAAATTAGAAATTCAGATTTCAGCAATGCAGATATTATCGAAAATCATACTTCTTAAATATTCAAGACATATTGAGATTCAGAAATCATAGAACTTAAGAATTTTGGAGATTAAAAACATTCCAGAATTAGATTATCTCAAAATAATAATTCCAAAATTCTAGAAAATTAATTCACATCTTGAAATTCAAGTTAAAAAAAATGCCTAAATCCAAATTCTTATGAAACCCAAAATTTTTAAATGATTAAAATCTTAAAATACTATTGTATATTATTCTAGATTTTTTTATTTCTTATGTTTTTATCGCTTACAATTAGAATTTTAAAAGTTCAAAAATACTATGTGGTCCAGAAGATTACAGGAAATTCTTTGCCTAGAAGCCTTGTCGACGACTTTGAGGTGCTGTGGGCTTTTAAAGGAGCTTTTTAACAAATACAAATATTTTTCAATAAGGCACAAGTGACTTTTTCACCGACAAAAATAAAATTTATTTGATTATTTTACCTATATGCTTCTCCCATGAGTGAATAGCGAAGATCAAGACAGGGTCGATTGGATCAAGTATTAATGCATTATTACTTATTCAGGAAATAATTTAGCAATCAACCTTACCAAAAGGGAAGGACTTTAATTCGATTGGAAAAGCTTCAATTAAAGATACTTGCAAATTTTTCTTGCGGTAATGAAAGAGTCGAAACGACTGTTTTGGTAAACTATAATTAAATTTCAATAGTTAACCTCGGGAAAATTTTGCAAATGTAACAAACCAGAAATTGCACTGAGAAGTAGATAAAATAATAGTTATTTAATACAATTTACAGTGCAAAATTAAAATTTGAAACATGGCCGGCAGCGGAGTTTACTAATTGAGCGCGCTAAATATTGGGTAACACCCAAGATTTGTATTAAACTTTTTGGCTAGCGACTTTTATTAGAAAACCATTAATTATGAGGTATTTTAATTTATTTTCTATTGAACCTCAAAAATTACCGTATGTCGTCGTGGATACTAAAGCAAAAAGTACTGCTGAAATCTATAAATATACCTACGCTTTTTCAGCAAGAGATGTTGCTTTTCAATTGGAATTAAAAATGTAAAAGAATTTAATATTTCTCATTAAACATGGCATTTTAATGGATATTCTTTCGTTTATAAAAGAGTACGTTTTCAAAGCTGTCAATTGTATGTTAATTTGATTATTAGGTACCTACTTATTATTAGACCAAAAATGTTTTTTGGGTACAATTGCATCATTAGGTCAGGCCGAAAGTAGTATTGCTTTAATAATAGTATAGCTGCTGATAAATTTCCTTTTTTCAAATTTTCTTTAAATTTAATCAAGGAATCCCCCTCGACCCTGCGAAACTGTGAAACAACCTGTATAGTCTGGGTCAACTAAACCCCAATTGAAAAATTCCTGGATTCCACCATTAACGGTCCAAAATTATTATGTAAGAACACGCGACCGTGTCTGAACCGCATATTGGTGGTTCCTGGTACTTTTTTATTTTGGTCAAGTTCGAAATGTCGGTCAGGTGCAATTTGCGAAAAGGTCCGATACTTATAAACGAGTTCGGTCGTATTAAGATGCGAAACGTGTTATGTAAAACAGGTACAAAAAAACCTCGAGGTACCACCTATATGGATTAAATTCGAATTTTTTAACGAAATGATGTAAGCGCTGATGTGAAATTGATTGATGAGGTGTGATTGATCAGAGATTTGATCGAGGAGCTAAAAAATAACAAGGTTTTCTATTTTTACTCAATTTTGAGTGTTTGCGTTGAATTTTTTTTCACGTCTTGTATTCGTTCGCTACTGGAATAATTTTGTTTCTAATTTAATTTCGAGACACGACTCGATTGTTCCAAAATAATACGAAATCGATTTTTACTACTTAATAGTCGATAAGAGTGCGAGACAACAGGAAGTGTAACAATTCTTAAATGTTTGTTCCTTATTTATACTTGCGAACATTACACACCTACGAAATTATGACTTGTAGGTAGTTCAACTCTTGAATGACAAGAGTATATCATGCTTTTTGTTTTGCAATTATTAAATGACTTGTTATAACCATATATGCGTTAAGAATTTGTGTAGACTTAACTCAACGAACTGGAACTTCATTTATTTTACTTTCAGTTAGAATTCATTATCAATTTCGGTATCGCTTAGTTGACTTTACGAGATAATTGCAATAAAATTTTTGAATAATTTTCTACCATTAATGTGTTAATACCTAATTGCATCAACAACCTATCATTATACAAAGTGATAGAAAATAACTGAGTTGACATTGCTTGCAATGCAATAAACACGTTATTAAATAACTGCCTGATCTACATAGATAATTTCAGATTTGCATATATACGAATTGAAGTCAGGTATCTATTAACTGTATCATTGGAAAAAAATCGGAATCAAACGCAAGCAATTATTGTAAAAATTATTGTAGTGTTGTAGTTGCAAATAATTTTTACAGTTGTTAGACGTCCATCAGATGGTACCGTTTGCTAATGGTATTAAGAAATGAATTATTTATCACATTAGTTTGTGATATTTCCGGAAGAAAAAACGCGCAGGGTAGAATGGCCTGGAATGTAAGCACCCATAACCAAAATTTGGAAATATTGGCGTAAAATGGCAAATGAGAGTGAATCTGATTATTTTCAAAACGTATTGAGCTTGTAAGATTTAAGATTTATACACAAAACCGTAACCTCCTATTATTATTTTTTAATACATGGACTCAAAAATCGCAATATCCTAGTCAAAAAATGTTTTTTTTTAAATTTCCTTTTTAGATCAGACTATTATCTTGATATCATCATCATTGTCATATCATCTTGATATTATTATCATAATATCTTAACTTAAAAAAATATTTTTTGAAAATTTATAGACGTAGATCAAACTTTTTTTTATAATTTTGGAATTATATTGTCATAAACCCGAGTTACCAATTTTTACAGGTTTACTTTTTGAACCTTGAAGACAATTTTTGAATTATTTTTTTTTATAAAATATTTTTTTAAACTAGCATCTTTACATTTTTACTAAAATGTTTATTTTTTTACCTTGTGGCCAAATTTTTGAATTTTAATTTCTATAAAATGTTTTGTTCACAATAGCGTCCTTAAATTTTTGCTAAAAAACTTAAACAATACAAATATTTTTGTAAGAAATCGAATTGTTTTACCTTGTTTTTGGCGAATCTCCTCACAAATCCGATTCAGCTCCCTCGCTGGGATAAAAACAAAATCCTGAATAAGCGTAAAAAGCACTACACCCCATGCCTTTTCGCTGGTTTTAAAACTGAAATTTGTGTGGTTAGTGGTTTGAGGCAAACCACTGAAGACTGTCTGGTTCGTGGTATATTCGCGTGCGATTGCGACTCACTCTCTACTCCGGTGACCGAGTCCGTGATGTACGCTGGCCAATTCTTCTGCGAAGCTCTATCCTGTCACCGTTTCAGGATGTCGTCTGCTGAACTTACTGAACCAGTGTTCGGGGCTCCGGGGCTGCGACTTTAAGTAGACCACGAATGTTTTTTCCAATTGGAACGGTGTTATCATTTATCAGTTGTAAAATTAATTCATACTGATCTTTTTTTGGGTTACAAATTGATTTACATAGCTATTCGTACAGTTATGTTCAAATCATCAACTATTTGCTTTTTCGTGTTTTCTTCTTTTAAATTTGTTAATCTTATCGGAATTCACGTTTACTTACCAGAACCAGAATTCATTATTTTAAACATTTCTAAATTGTTGCAAATATATTGTGCTAATTGACAGTTTGTTTTATTGAGAAATTGCATCGTTTACATATGTTTAATGATTGTGACTAATTATTTTATAAATTATTAATGTAAATATTAAATTAATTCTCAAATACTAATCTCTTACAAGATTTATAAAGTATTTTTTCAAAAATTGAGACGTCTTTCATTTATCTTTTTTTTTAAATTTAGGTGTAGTCAATTTTTGAAGATAAATTGTTCAAGTCAACTTTGAGATTTTACGAATATTTTTTTTATTTAATAGTGATAAATAAGCAATAATATATTAGCTAAACAGGTCCCTTCAATTAATTTAATTGAAGAACGAACTTACTCTAAGAACTTCTTCCTCATGTCGTAGTAAAGAAAAAAGACTAATGATTACCTTAAATGTAATAAATTGCCAAATATGTCAGTACATTTATTTATATGTTGTAAATATATGATAAAATTTTACGTTGCAAATTCATGTTATACAACTATTTACAGTAATAAATATATAAAAAACGTGTGTACATTTATTTAATCAACTTCCCATTATTAACAATTCTCTTTAGATAACATTTTAAATGGTTATGATTAAGAAATTATTATTGAAAAATTAGTAATCTTAAAGCTGTTTCAAATCTATTTCTATAAAATAAGTCATAAAGATTTAAATAAACAATCACGTTAAATTATTCATTAGCATTATCGAGAGATAAAGTAAATATTGCTTTCTCGAGTTTTAGCGGCAGATTCTAAATACCTACCTATATTTGATTAAAAATCATGAAACGCCCAGGAAATACTTGGTATGTTGACAATGTGCTCATTTAATTACTTTTTAAGATATATTATTTACTTCCAAAATGTACGAAAGAATGTTTATTTTGTTTATTTTGTCGCCTACTTTTAACGAAATTAAGTCACAGCAGCCCTACAAATTTGATAAAAGCTCATTTTCTGCCTTAGGATGGAAAGTTTTTATCAGTTCGCATTTGTCATTTGTGGGAAAACTGTGCGATTAATCTTTAAATTAACACTTTTGATGTAGAAATAAAAATCTGTTTTATGTTTTATAATTGAATTAATTGAAAGTAAGTGAAAAACAGGAGATGTAGCATTAGCAGGCTTAAACACCGACTTCATATACTATTTATAAACTATTTAATAATATCGGCATTTTTGCGAATCATTGTTGAAATAATGTCACCCCTTAAAAGCCAACGCTAGAACAGTATTACATAAAGCAGCCAATAGAATTTTGGAAGGAAATATTTCAGTTTGTATACCAAATGTCATTTCGGTTGCTATTTCAAGTTTTTTTTTTTCGTTGTTCATCTTCTTGTTCTGTATGTGAAGATGGAGATTACCACTTCTTTATATATGTATTTGTAATCTAATTTTCTTTGCAATTACTCCATTTCTTTAAAAATTAAAAATGAAAATCATGCACATAATGGGCTTTTACACCACTTTTTTTATTGCAAAATCTAAAAATACTTATCTCAACTTAAATTTTTACACTATTACACTTCACGTTATTATTGTCCTAATGTATGTACAAAAAAACTTTAATTTCAAATTGTGCTTGTGACGTCAGCTCCCTGTGTTTGCGTTATTGCATTAATTTGCGTCAATGTGCGTATGATGCTAAATATTCGATTTAAGTTCGGTAGGTCATTAAGGGAACTGACGTCATGGCCTCCAGACATAAATTTCTAATGCCCGTAATTTAAAATCAAATGCCATTTTGACTTAACCAATTGTGTCATAGGGCTTCTTGCTTTATACTCACCATTTTTATTTTATGTATATTTTGTGCGTATAATGTTTTTTTTTTATTTCATTTCATAGTGTAAAAGTCTCGGTAAAACCCCATTAAAGAGGTACTCCTCTCGTGTGGAGAGGGGTAGGTATTCCTAAAAGACCACTACCTGAAATTTTTAAAAGCCTTCTTTTTTGTGTAGGAGGTGCGTTACTTATGTTGCTGACTACTTTAAATATGTTTTTGTTGACTGAAATTTTAAAGGTCCTTCCTTTTTTACGCAGGTTTAATTAATAGCAAAGTTCGTCTCATCGTCTTATCCCCATTTCTTATAAAACCTTCAACGCAAGTAAAGATTCACGTTATTACTATCTCTTTCTATATCATGGCCTAAAATGCAATGAACACAAAACGTATTCTACTAACCATGCCACATTTTTCATCTTTTTTCAGCTTAACGTAATCACAAAGACAAAGCTTCTAGGGTAGTATTAGAAACCCGAATGCAAACCAGATGGCAGCGCAGTCAATGACCTCAGCGTAATTCAATACTTAAGAAATTAAAATTTTGGGTATAAGACTATAATTGCTTGTATTCAGTTTTGTTGCAGCAACAAAGGTTTCTACAATGTAGTTTCCAAAATTACAATATTTTTGTTATTTAAATGTTTCCTTTTGTGTTTTATCAAATGTCAATTTCACACGAAGCTATACGTCGTAGATTGAGGCGTACTCTAAAAATTTTATTACAAATGGGGATAAGATGGTGAGACGGACTTTAGTATATTTTTAGCAGGTATGTTATTCATTTTGACAATCTCCAATATCCGATTTCAGAAGGTTTTGCTTCTGTTTCTGCCTCTTTAACTGCTTCATTCAGAACCAGAGAGAATAGTATGTATTAAGTTTTTGATGTCTAGAATGTTTCCGCTATTTTTTGTCTTATCCTTATTGAATTTTTTGCCTTCTATATCTGCTGTGGCCGAGAATAATTTTATTATAAGTCAAAAATGTCCAATCTGAGTTAAGTTGATTAAGATTTTTAGTTAAAAGAATTAGGAAGGTGTCTCTTTCGTAGCAGGTACGTGAAAAACTTACCAGTTTCCAATGTTGTATTTCATAAAAATTGAAAATTTATTTATTAAATTATTATCTGTAACCAGAGATATACTCGCATTTATACTTACCCAAAAAAAAGTGGTTTTTATGACATGGTCCTATTGTATTACGGGTAATGATAGTAACAAAGGAAGATACCACTGGGCAATAGAACTATAACCATAAATCTTCTTATTAGTACTAGCCAAACCTCGACTCAGGCAAACGAATCTGATTTTCAACAGACTTGAAAGTAAGATTTTAACATTTTCTTCTGCGTCTTTAATTATCATTACATTCTCTTTTTTTATTTTTTTAATATTTGGTAATGTTCCAAAGAACATTCATTCTCCTGGTATATGTTGTTTTAATTCTTAGTTTAGGTTTGAAAGGACTTATCAAACAAAAGACTTATTTTGTCTGGCCGATTTTGTTATATTTTCAGCCTCTTTAGAAGCAAATAACTACAAGATTTGTGATATTAAAAGTTAAAATATTAAAAACTGTTACACAATTACAAAGAAATTTTATGAAAAAGGGGTGTGATGAGCTCTAACAAATCTTACTTACCAAATCGATTTATTAATGTTATGTTGTTTTCTTTTTCTCTCTGAATTGTGTTCAATGGATATGTTTTCTTTATTTTCTTTATTTGCCATCATCTAGCCTTAATGAGACCAATTACATAACGCTAAAAATTTCATAACGCAGTGAGAAAAAAAATTACAGAGAATTTACAATAAGCCAGAAAAAAAATAGATCCACAAAGAAAATTTCTAGGACTTAATTTCCGGAAAGCTGAAAATAATTTTAATACTTTTAGGTGATATTAAATAAGAACAATTTGAATTTGCACAGTTACACGAGGTGAGCTAAACTTTTGAGAGGAAAAGCATCAGAAAATATTAATTTTTTTCAGTTTTGTTGCTAAAAATGCTACGCGTTCCTTGCGAGGAATGGAGCATTAAATATTGCGTCTGATGAACTCTTAAATTAAAAACTTAATCCTGAAGTGTAGTAATCTCTAATCAAATAACGATCATTTTTTAATTTTGGATAAAACTTACTATTTTCTGCGGAATTATGTTATTTAAACTTTAAATAATCAGACAACCATCTGAAATCTCAAGAGTTGAGTTGAATCTGAGTTTGAGTTGATTTCTTAACCATTAAACATTAAACAACTAACATTTGATTAAAGAGCATCACGTAAAGCAGTCTTTTATTATTCATTTTTACCTGTGGGTTTTTCCTTCATGGAGTGGTTTGGGAGTCAAAAAAAAGGTGTTTCCTATCTGAATAAAATACGTGGATTATTTAAGCCAGTGCTGCCAGCTTGAAAGAATAAGAATTATAGTTGCAGCAAATGGCTGCAACAATGGCAAAGCAACATTTTTTTCTAAAACATCATACAAAATGAACCGGCTATTACAACTCATCGACACTACTAGTAGTTTAGAAAGACGACTTTATGTTTTATCTTTTTTAATACAACTGCTACATGTATTTATTAATATTCACTTTAGGTTAAAAAAATCTATTTCATAAAATTTAAAAAAGTACGATCGTATACGTCGGTTCCTTCCGGATTGTTATAACCGGTTTTTGCTGTAATTTGCGAATTTAATTAAAACAAACAAAATTTAAAAAATGAAAAGTGTAGCAGATGGTACATCTACAACTTTTTTTTCAGAAGATACACAGGTGGATATAGTTATTTATTTAATAGATTTTGAATAGTGTTTTTTGTCTTTTGTTTAAAGTACTATAATTTTGAATTGCTTGGGGCAAGGTATCTCAAGCGCTCACACTTGAAAATTGCTAACCTGTCCTGTTATTCCTAAATGTAAATTTTATTCAAACTCGCATAGACCCACCTTAGCATAAATACGTTTTATAGATAATTATTTTTATATTATTATGTCTTTGCCGCAGATATATCTAGAGCAAATCTTGAAAATTGTACCTATTTGAAACGCGAAACATTTTTCAGCAACCAGTTTTCTAGTTATAGTAACAAGGCGAAGTCAATTTAAAAATATTATTAGCAGCTTATAAATTGTAATTCCTTATCCATTTATTTGAACTGTATCTAATAATACGTTACAACTTTACTTCTGAAAAAAATTCGTAATTTTTTAAACGGCATATTATCAAGGCATTTAGGTCTTGTTAAATAATTGCGTGTTTCAACTTGACCTTATAAACCGATGCAAATTTACATTAAACGGTATGGCAATAAAATTCTGTCAACGATGTATCATTCGTGTTTTTGCATCGCGGTAGCGATAATTGCACAACAAATCTGTTAAAAGCGAAGTACAAGGTAGTGTCATTTATGAGAAGAGTACGGATTTTAGGTAAAAACCCTTTTTTGTTTTTATAAGCGGCCAAAAATTGCTTAGAAAAGGTAGATAGTAGAACCCCCAATATTTAGTCGTTTGAACCACACTTGTTTTTACCTATTATGCCCATTTCTTGAACTTTTGATTAAGTGACCTATTTCGAAGTGTCATTGTCTTTTTTGTGTCTTATTATGGGCTGATTTCAAGTTGAGATAATACCGGCAGTATCTTCGTTTCCATGGAAAAGTAAACAAATTCGGGACTGTGATTCGCTGTTGTCATGGAAATGTATTAAAATTTGCGATACTACCGGTATTATCTCAACTTGAAATCAGCCCATAAGACTAATATTTTTGGTGCTTTTTAACCTAAATATTACATTTTCGCTTTCGGTGTTTTTTATTGGTATTTCTTTAGCAGTAATTTATGTAATGTATATCTGTTAAAATAGACTACATTTTGATACATTTTATCGAATTACACAACTACAAGTTCGTTAAGAGTAGCGAGTCAGAAAGTTTGTGAGCCGAGCTCGAAGAGCGAGTTGATAACCTGGCAAGATCGTAAAGGGCCTAATGGACGAGTGCTATACAACATTTTTTGTAATACATCTACAATTTATTAATTTTATTTTGAATTTTTTTTACCGACGAAAAACTAGAGAGCTAAAGGTCGTCAAAAAATAAAAAAAATTGATTTGTGTTACTATCTAGATTTTTACTTTTTTTTTTCGATCGTAAAGACTCTCTTAACAACTTGTTAAGAGGCTCTATATCTTGACGACAGGCCACGTCCGTTAAGAGGTTGTTTACTTGGTAACAAACAATTCGTAATGTAACCCTTAACAACTAGATATTACGAAAAAAATTTAGTACCACTACCGAACATATTTAAATCATAGTCAAGCCTTTGAAGCAATAGAATGTATAGACAAAATTCAGAGCATTCTTTTACATCAAAATGTAGGAAAATGTGTTTTCTTCAATTTTAGTTTTAATTTAGAATCATTTTCTTTTTTTTTGCAGGTCTATTTTAAATTTTATAAACCTAAATTATTTTTGGCACTTATTTCATATCTCTTTTAACTGCCTAACTGCTTAAAATCCGGCCTCTCCTTATGAGCTGTAAATATCGGTTTCCAGCACCGTATTAAGATTTAAATCGAAACCGAGAATGCGGCAAAAAGATGTCGTAATTTTTTTAGTGGATTTTTGCCAAATGAAGAATCACTGGAGGCTTGGTACTTGAAGAAGTCGCACATGAACCGGTGCAGTTCTACTGACCAAGTGTCAAACGAGACCGGTTATCTGCGTTGTTATTCTTATATAACGGACGGATTCCTCGATAATTTATTTTCTTTTGATTTAATTCCATAAACTTGAAACCGAACATGTCGCATCGATGATCGATAAGCTACTATGTTATGCTAAAATCGCTGCCAAGTGCAAAAAAGTGGATTTTTCTATTGAAGATCAGTATTCTTAAAGCTGAAGATCCAGTTGCAGTTCATCTTGGTTAAGAGGACATTACGGATTTTATTTGAACGTTAATTTTATGGGTTTTTATATTGCATGATGGTGCATATGAACCAGAAAAGAGTAACAGCATTTTGAACTATTTTCCTGAACGAGTATTTGGGAAGCTAAAGATAAAAACTATAAATAACTTGCTAAGAAATAAAAATATAAGTAAAGTACTTTTAAAACTTAAAGGGTTGATACTATAATAATGGTGGATTGAACTATAATTTAAATTTTAGGATAAAAAATAGTTATAAACTGAAAAAGCAAACAAGATAGTTAATTGTTTATGTTAGGAAGTTTATAGTTATTTTTCGTTACTTAATAAGAGTTCAAAATTTTAATTAGCTAATAAAAAAAATTTAATACAGTTAAAAAACTATTTTAAAATGCTTAGGTAAGCTTTATCCGAATGTATCAGACGGATCGAAAAATTTTAATTTGAGATAATTAAATGTTCCATTTATTTTTTGTACAAGTCAAAAGGTAATAACAATTAATTTGAAGATACCACTAGTTTCAAATATTTTGTTGCTAATAGACCCCCCTCTTTAATTTTGGAATTTTGTTAACGAAAATTTTAAACATGATCAACAAAAACATTTATAAAGTTGGCAATAAAAAATTGTTGTATGTTTTATTAGCATTTTTGTGGTAATTTGAAGGTTTCAAGCATTGTTTTCGGTTTTATTTTCGAAAAATACGATTCTTTTAGAAATAATGTCAACTCGTGAAAATTGAAGTCAGACTAAATTCATAATGACCAGGCCCTGCAAAAGGGTCGCCATAGATTCTCAATGACTACCGACTTTTTTAATATGTTGTTGCTACGATACATACATAGAAGGTCGAGATCTTGCCTCCTAGCAACTCCTACCATGGATTATGACTTGGATGTCATTTTTGACGCGTATTATACTTGAACGTCAAAAAAATAAAGATAATGCTACGTACCACTTTTTTGGGAGTTCTAAATGGTTTATCCAGGCCAGTCACCCTCGTTTCCCGTGCTTCAAGTGAAGTAGCTAAAAAACCAGAAAGTTTTTTTGCCTATATTGACGATAAGCCTATTTTGGTTGAACCTGGAACAACAATACTCCAAGCTGCGGCTTTACTTGGCATTGAAATACCCAGATTTTGTTATCACGAGAAACTTGCAGTTGCTGGTAATTGCAGAATGTGTCTTGTCGAAGTAGAAAAATCACCGAAACCTGTAGCTGCATGCGCCATGCCTCTTATGAAAGGTACTCAATATTCCCTAATTTCTAATTTTTAACTGAAAAATTTAGGCTGGCGGATAAAAACCAATTCAGAAATGACCAAAAAAGCTCGTGAGGGTGTGATGGAGTTTCTGCTAGTGAACCACCCCTTAGATTGTCCTATTTGTGACCAAGGAGGCGAATGTGATTTACAAAATCAGAGTATGGCATTTGGATCAGATAGGTCGAGATTCACCGATATAAATTTCTCTGGAAAAAGAGCTGTGGAAGATAAGGATCTTGGGCCTTTGGTCAAAACTGTAATGACGAGGTGCATTCATTGCACTAGATGCATTCGTTTTGCTTCGGAAGTTGCAGGAGTTGATGATTTGGGAACAACAGGGCGTGGGTCAGGCATGGAGATTGGGACTTATGTCCAAAAGTATTTCTTGTCTGAATTGTCAGGAAATATTATTGATTTATGTCCTGTTGGGGCTTTGACTAGTAAGCCCTATAGTTTTACAGCGAGACCTTGGGAAATTCGGAGAATTTATTCAATTGATGTTTTGGATGCCATTGGGTCGAATATTGTTGTTTCTAGTAGAACAAATGAAGTAATGAGGATTTTGCCAAGGGCTAATGAGGAAATTAATGAGGAATGGATATCAGACAAAGCTAGATTTTCCTACGATGGCCTTAAATGTCAACGCCTCGTTACGCCCATGTTAAAAAACACTTCCGGTGACCTTCGAGCAGTTGATTGGGAAACAGCTCTACGTTCTGTAGCAAAAGAAATAAAAAATGCCGGATCAAGCATGGGGGTAGTTGCTGGTGGCTTTGCTGATGCTGAAGCTCTAGTTGCTCTTAAAGATCTTCTAAATCATCTTGGATCGGAAGACTTATGCACAGAACACACATTTCCAATGAAAGGTTCAGGTACAGACCTTCGATCAAGTTATCTTCTCAATACTAAAATCCGTGGAGTTGAACAAGCTGACTTTGCATTATTAATCGGAACCAATCCTAGATTTGAAGCACCTCTTCTAAATTCCCGTTTAAGAAAAGCCTACGTCCATAATGAACTTCAAGTTGCAATGATTGGTCCAGCAATTGACTTAAACTACAACTACGAGCATTTAGGTGAAGATCCTGAAGTCATTTCCGAAATTGAATCTGGTAGTCACCCAATTGCTCAAAAAATGAAATCGGCAAAAAAACCTTTGGTTATCTTAGGAACTGATCTTTTAGAACGCCCAGATGGTGCTGACATTTTATTCCAAGTCCAAAAACTCGCATTATCTATGTCTAGAGGCAAAGACTGGCAAGTCTTCAACATTTTGCATAAAGTTGCGAGTCAAGTGGCAGCACTCGATATCGGTTATACTCCAGGAGTTGACAAAATCCGAGAAAATAAGCCTAAAGTATTATTTTTATTGGGAGCGGACGAGGGTGCTGTTGACAGGAGTGATTTGCCTGAGGATTGTTTTGTGATTTATCAAGGACATCATGGCGATCATGGCGCTAGTATTGCTGATGCTATACTCCCAGGAGCGGCATATACAGAAAAACAGGCTACGTACGTAAATACTGAAGGACGAGCACAACAGACTTTGGCTGCGGTGTCTCCACCAGGTAATGCTCGAGAAGATTGGAAGATTATTAGAGCACTCTCGGAAATCCTGGGAGTGAATCTGCCGTACGATACATTGAATGATATCAGGTGTAGGTTGCACGAAGTTGCCCCACATCTGACTAGGTATGGGGATGTAGAAAGTGCTAATTATTTCAAACATGTCCAGAAGTTAGCTGGTGGTATTAACTGTGATGATATAAGTAGTCATCCGATTGATGTTAAAATTAAGGAGTTAAAGGATTACTTCATGACGGATGTTATAAGTCGGGCTTCGCTAACAATGGCCAGGTGTGTACAAGCAGTTCTTAAGCAACAATGTTCAAAATACTGAGAAGTTTTTAGTTTAATAGTCTGTTTGTTGTACTTATTATAAAATGATAAATTAAAATTATATTGTTATTGGTCTTTATTCCTCAAGAATTTAATCTTGGTCCACTTCTTTTTTCATTATTTATCAACGACAAATTTCATTATTTTAACTTATGCTGACGACTCAAAAATGTATTCGTCTATTGAAAACGTTTCTGACTGCCGTACACTTTAAAATGATCTTGTCAAACTGTCAGATTGGTGCAGACAAAATAAATTATTACCAAATGTAAAATTACGTCTTTCACCCGCAAAACAACACCCATAACCTTTGATTATGCAATGATAAGACTGTGCATGAACAACCTAAGAATTTCAAAGATCAAAGAAGTTATTTTTTATTCTACTCTGTGCTTTCTCAATCATATATTGTCGTTGGCCTCTTCAAGCTTAAGATCTGTAGCATTCATCATTCGCAACTGTAAAGAATTCATCAACAAAAGTGCCTTAAAATCGTTGTTTATTGCACTTATAAGATCGAATATTGTTCTACAGTTTGGTTTCCTTTGTATGCCGTGCACATTAGCAGCCTGGAGTCTGTTCAGACAAGATTCTTAGAATTTCTGTCATTCGAATGTAGAGGGTTTTACCCACCTCAAAATTATTACCACAAATCTCTTTTGGATAGTTTCAATGTGCAAACGTTATTTTTCTAAGTTTGAGTTAGATGTGAACTTTGTGCATTGTGCTCGGTAGGAAAACTTGTCAGAAGACCGATTGATTCGCCGCCTTTACTGCACCTTCTAAAATTTAATGTAGTTAAATTTTTCCTGTCACCAAACTGTTTTTTATCTTCCTATTCTCGTACTAATCTTCTGTTAAACTCACCTCTTTACCACACGTCTAATTCTTTTAATCTAATTTCTTCTCATTGTGACATTAATGTTTCTGGTTTATCTAGTATGCTCGCCGCATATTCACTTAATTGAAATTAAATTAATATGCTCCATTTCTCCATTTTTTGAGTAGCTATTTATTTAATTTTTTTATTAAGTTAATTTTATTTGTATTTAAAATTGGTTTATTATCCTATCCTATAATGGGATTTGTTATATCTGTTGGGTAATAATAGCTATTTATGTATCAAGTATGCAAAATGTAATTTTAGAGGACGAATCGTAATTAAATGAGATGAATAATTTAATGAGATAGGTTCCCTAAAACTATTTTGCGGACGTGGTGCATACAAGATTTTTTTGCATAAGCTCTGTAAATCACCAAATTGATTCTTAAGAGAATTAATAATTGCGGCATAATAGAATACGTTTTTAAGTATCATAGTTAGTTTGGGATTTGGCAGTTATAACAACATCATAAATAAAAAAACTATAAAATTAAAATGAATCCAAGCGCAATGGCTGAAAAAGCAAAAAATATTGTTTTGGATCTACTTCCTGCTGAATCTCGTAAACAATATAAGAAAAAGTATACCTTGTTTTGTGAGTTGAAAGCAAAAAATGAAGTAACAACAGTAAATGAAGATGCAATTTTAACTTATCTTCATGAAAAAGTAAGTACACCTGCATGTGTGTATTTCGTTTTTACTTTTCAATTTTAGCAGTAACATCATCTTCTGTTTGCAATTCATCACATCAAATGCTGCTGTAAATGAGAAAGAAAATGGTTTTTCATTTAGTGATAATAGTTTCCAATAAGCTCAAAACTGAATTTCATTTTCATGTATCTAAATAAATAGTTCTTTATAGGTTATCGACTTTTCAATAAAAATAATCCTATAAAGTTGCCATAACAACTTTAGCCACCTAGGCCGCTAAAGATTTATTTTTCCGCGTTTTTTGAGACGCAAAATTCTAATTTTAGAGATCGAATGCAAAAAAGATAATATAATTATATGTATGTTATACCGCATGTTTTTTAGAATTTCTGCTAACTGGTGATCATGAAAAATAAAAATTCTAAAAACGTTTAGCGCTTAAATAAAGTGATTCACGACAAATGTCATAAATGTCACTGTCGTATGAAAAATCTGGATTAAGGGAATTATGGTGTTTACTTCAGAGCAGAAATTTTTTTCTTGATAGATTCTTATTTCGGAAATAGACATTTGTCTATCCGTTGGTTTTCAATTGCAGCACGGTGGGCACGAGCATTGTCGTCAATTAAAACGAAATTTTCTCTATAACCATGTCCCGACATCTTAGAATTTAGAGAATTCATGGTCTCACCAATTAAAACTACTAAATCAGTGCGCCCATTGCGCCAATAAATTTTCATTGTAGCGTGGTTTCTTTTCTCTCTATACCAAGATGCGACCATCGCAAATATACAGACGAAACCTGGACTCATCTGTAAAAAGACAGTACCTCTAATTTTGAAAAATCCAGTAAATGTGTTTTCGTGTCTATCTGTATCTGCGGGCTTGCTATTTCGCCGTCAAACGTGGATGTGTACAGCGCCTTCTAGCCCTCAAGTTACCCGCATACAACCTTCTTCTTTCAGTTTGACTGGAAATTATCCTACCAGTAGCTTGTCTAAAGATGCTGTTAACCCTTTCACTGCTGCACACGTATAGATACGTTCTGAAAAAGCGGAATCCACAAGCTGTTCCCGTATATTTACGTCTTGCACTTTTAAAAATCCATGTTCTTAATGTATTTGTACGTGCTGTGTTTGTTTGCACACTAAGAGGCAGCTGATTATTTTCTGTTTCCAAAAGTATAAACACGTAGCAGTTATTTCTAGTACAGACATAACAATGGACAATAACAGTAGCTTGTTGGCTTAACCAAGGAAGAAGCTTGTTTTATGAAAGAGCTTGAAACTACTGTAGAATAAGAGGATGATTCTGATTTTTTTAACATCGACACCGAAAAATACGAAGTAGAAACTGAAAACCTTAAAAACAATCGAGACCCAGACAATGATGGATCTGGCAGCGGTGCTGAAGACGAATATATACGTGCTAAGAACCACAAGTTTAGTGTTGGATACGGATATATACGTGCGACCCGACCACACAGTCCGACTTACGGATATATATAATTTTACCATTTCTAATTCAGCACATTCACACTTTGTGAAACATTTAGCAATATAGCAACTTCTTCTTGAGTTGAACTTTCTTGTATCCAACGCACTAATTCTCGAGTTGAACAGCTTCTAATCGTCATAAAAACATTATGATTACTTAACGAACCAGATGTAGTGTTGATAACAACAGAAATAAAGTCACTACAGGCAATTTCGTTTGAATAAAATATCGAATATTTGAAAGAATTTTTATGTTTTGATCAAAAACATCAAAAGTTAGCGAAATAAAGTAAAAACCTAGCAAAACAAAACAAATTTTAATTAAATTGTCCTTTATTAAATAAAATAAAATTTTCATCCATCCACATGACTTCCTCCTTTAAGCAAAAAAATACGTTTAATAGTCTTCAAAAAAGCTAATGAGCTAAAAGAAAAATAAAGAAATTAGGAAAAGAGCAAATTGCGAGAATAGAATCTTACCCAATGGGTGGTTCGAAGCAGCTGTCGGACTAAGCAGCCGAAACGACAAAGAAAAGGCTACAAAAATGTATATTTTAAGGTCTTTAAAAAAGCTAATAAGATAGAAGAAAAATGAAAAAATTAGGAAAAGGGTCAATTACGAGAATAGAATCCTACCCAATGGGTGGTTCACAGCAGCTGTCTAACTAAACATTACTAAACAGCCGAAAAGACAAAGAAAAGGCTACAAAAATATATATTTTAAGGTTCTTAATACAATTTTAAAATCAAAATCTACATTTCTATCTGCTTCTTATAAACACTGCAGAAACATTTATTTTATAATTATAGAGAAAGAAAAAATGTTTGGCTCTCGGTGGGATATTAACGCACGTCTACTATTTTATGTTAATATTAATGTTTAAAAATAGCCCAAATATACAACGCCGTGGTGCGCGTTAATAAGATGGAGAAGTGCTATAGAAACATTGTAAAAAAATAAATAAAACTCAATCCCCCATCCCCACATTTGCAGCAAACTCTGGAAGGGCTATGAAACAGGATAATATTGGGCTTCGTCTAAAATAATTCCTTCGTGGACCATGGTGTAAACTGTACTGTAGGTATTCGGAAACATCCTAAGACTAGAATGAAGGGTTCATATATACCGACTAGCCTATTATGCCAAATCGAACGAAAAGGATAAGGGTACATTGAGACAAAAAATTATTTAGAAGGGTCAAATACAACAGAGTGTTTTGGTGAATCCAAACGTTATTCAGCTCTATGTAAGCCCTTTTCTCAAAAACATTGCCTATTATTCGTAGAAATATGATTCAAAGGCTATTTAAAATATTTTTCAACAAGGGTTTTCTCAAAGGTTTTCTCCTGCTTCATTTTCGGAATGATGTATTTGATTTTTTGTTTAAGGCTATCCACGTTGCCTTGTGTTTCTTCCTATGTTTGAATGCTTTACCCACAGTCAGTAAAATATTATTGTGATGATAAATTTCAGAAATAATTTTTTATCTATAACTATAGATAACAATAATACATAAACAGTTTGTGTAAGTTAAATTTAATTAAAAAAATTTTGAAACATGTTTACAATTTTACAAGACAATAGTTTTCAATCTTTGTTATCTCGATGTTTTTGAATTTAATCAAGTCTCTCGCAATCTCAATCTCAAATCAAAGATAAGTAATAATATTGATGAAACATTTTTAGTTTGTCAATGTACTTTAAACAAAATGGGTGATTCAACGAAATCTGCGGCAGCTAAAAGAGAATCTTTTGCAAAGTCTAAATCTTTGAGCAAAAATGCAAGTTTGAAAGTTCAAAGACGAAATCGCCTAGAACGGTAAGAAATTTTGGTACTAAATTCTAAAAATCAAATTCCATAGATAATTTAAAAAGATAAAGCCTAGAAAAAAGTAATTTTTTGTAGGCATGATTCCATCGGTGCCATAGAGGAATTAACTCAATGTGGAATATGTCTGGAAAAACTCTCCGATCCCAAGATGTTGCCTTGTCAGCATACATTTTGCCTCCCTTGCCTCCACTCACACGTTATGGCAAAGAAAATTTTACTCAAGCAAGCCAGTCTTGAAAGTCAAGATGTCTTAGCTAAAAAACCAGTAGCTATCAAATGTCCTGTATGCCAAAATAAAGTCAACTTGGAAAAAGGCATTGATTCGTTAAAGGACCTCCCAAAAAATCTATACATTGATTCTGTTCTAAAACTCGTCGAAGGGAATATTCCACCAGTCAGCTCAAAACCTGATCGTTGTGTTAAATGCCACATTTTTTCCCAAGGCGAAGAACAGTGTTGTCAACATTGCATGCAGGTGAATTGTGTTTTTAGAAAAATTTTAGAGAAAGAGATAAAATTACAGGTATTTTGCAACGTTTGCTGGAACGAACACTTATCGGAGTTAGAATCAAACATTTCAACTTTAGTTAAACAAGTGGATGAGTCAAAATTGCGATTAGAACATAAATTAGAAAATGTTGAAAATCGGTGCGAACAATTGATTGAGAATATTAAAGAAGCAACTGAACGGAAAATCGAGTTGATAAAAATGGACGAAGAAAAAATTTTGAAAGAAGTTGAGTTAATAGTACTTGAAAGAAAAACTAGCTACAGTAATATAAATGCAAAAATAGATGAACTAAGAAATAAACTTACGTCCGGAACTCTAGAAAATAGTCCAGGAAAAGTGTGTATAATCCAGAATTTCCAGTAATTATTTTTCTGTAGGTTTTTAGTTTTCTGAAGTTGCACAAAGAAACGTCTCGTCTTCTCTCATTAGTTAGTCATTACGGTGAAGCTCGTGTTATTTTTGATCCAGAAACATTCAGACTAGATCAAGATACAGAAGGGATTTATTCGGATGTTGGCGATAACGAAAATGTCACTTCCCGAAACACAAACTCTTTAGAACGGTTTGAATCTGCAAGTCAATACTACAAAACTCGATCTTTTATCCCGAAACTAGTCTGGAATAGATGCCCAAGACCGGCAAATGTTGGAGTTCCTCCTTGGGACAACCGCTTACTCTACATTACTGCAACTGACACCCATACTGTCCTAATTTTAAATCGTGACCGTAGAAAACTAGAAGGAAGATTAATTTCGTCTGATATGTTGTACCCTCAAGGAATAACATTTTCGAAAACCCACCAAGAAATTTATATTTCTGATAAATGGAAACACTGCATTCATGTCTTTTCGAAAAATGGTGACTATCTCAGAGACATGCTTTCAAAAGGTAACGGTCCAGGACAAGTCAGAAGTCCCGATGGTATTGCTATAGGTCCGAATGAAGAACTCGTTATTTGCGATAGCGGTAATGATAGAATTATAATAGTGAATCCCCAAACAGGAGAACACATCTCCACAATAGGAACAGTGGGGAATAAAACTACACTAAACATGCCAACTGGAGTAACAATAAGTGGAGATAAAATAATAGTAGCAGATACTGGCAATCACAGAATTAAGATTTTTTACCTAGATGGCCGAAAACTGACAGAATTTGGCGCTCTAGGAAGAGGGAAAGGTCAATTTAGGTCAGCAGAAGTTGTAGCTGTTGATTCTGCTGGGTTTATTTTGGTTGGAGATGGCGGAAATGGGAGGGTTCAGATTTTTAAGCCGGATGGGAGCGTTGTAAAAATTTTTGGAGGGTCGAGTCAGAGTGGTGATGGATTTGGGTGGGTCTCGGGGATTTGTGTCACAAGTGATTTGGATATTGTTGTGGCTGATAGTAAGTCACGGTCTTTGAGGATTTATTAAAAATATACATATTAAGAACATGGTTGTGGGGAATATTAGTTGAGACCTATTTTTATACTGAAAACAATTTACATTTTAATAATAAAGATATTTTATCAATCATTGTACTTTCTTCTTTAATTACAAAACAGTAAACAAGAAGAATTTGAGAAGTACCGGAAAAAACCTTCCTAAACCGTATCCACAAATAAAACACTTAACATATTTTCAAACAGCCACAATTGAATGTGGGAAAAACGCACATAATTAATTCATTGAATTTATACTTTTTTTACAAAGACTAAAATGTAGGAAGCTTTTATATTTCGAACAAATATTGTTAGAAACAGCTATACATAACAGCAATCTTCTTGTTGGATCTCCTTCGTGTGTTAAATGAAACACATCCACTAACACTTTATACGACGCGCGTTTCGACAACAAAATTGTCATCCTCACGTAGTAATTAAAACTTAGCTATATCGTTGCCTAGAAGAACTGCCAACTAATAGTTTCTTTCCTACTGTTAGTACCTAATCGCGGAAAATTTAAAACACGTTACGTTAATATTCACAAAATAATGCATAAAAAAATATTCAAGTAAGGTAAAATCTATCTTTATTGAAAAAATCCATACAAAAAAGTCACTCCCCAATAATCCAGAGCATGTTAACTCCCGCTCTTCCTAAATTAACACGTCCTAGCATTCCAAGTTCTTGCTTGTTTACATGATACAAAAAGAACAAAATACTGTGAAATAAATTATTGTACCCCTAAAATCATTCATTAATATTTAACAATTTACAAAACAGTTATACCTTGATCATTTCATAAATAGTTTCGCCGACTATTACTCGAAAATGAGGCGGTTTTTCTGACACTTGCTGAATAAAAAGACTACTTGGAGTCAAAGTTGGTAATTTATCTTTGCATTTTATATAATATATACCACTAAATGGCTTTGTGTCTGGCATATTTGGTAGTGGCATTAACTGAGTATCTAAATATGAAGCTAACAGATGAATTATGATCTAAAAAATATACTAAAAATTTATTCCCTAACTAAATATTTCATAAATTACAGCTGAATCACTTGGTAGTGACTCGTCCCAATCCTTCCCATTATAACAACTTCCTCCATTCCACTTAAACTCACTCATACAGCCCCCTTTAGCCAACTCTCTTATTCTCTTCTCTAAGTATTCCTGATTAGAGGTGACTTCCAAAAAAGGTATTAAAGTTGGTAGACTTGGAATAAAATGAGTAACATGAGCAACTTGAGCAGTCTTTCTTAATCTATCTAACCCCACATGACCAATTTTCATATCTGTTAACCCATGCTTTTCAAAAGATTCATTAACAGCATCAAATTCTTTAACAAGTCTTTCCAAAATGGTCTGAGAAATCCATTTGCGTAGATTTTCATTCCATTGGGTTAAAGTCACTATATTTACGTTAATTTTCGTCCAATGAGCCAAAGCAGTAGTCTGTAAATTCGTAGGCGAACTTTTATGATCAGTTTTAGATTTTGGACTGCTTGAATTAGGATTTGCTACAAAAATCTTTCTATTTTGACAATTTTCAAATACGATTGGTGAAAGTTTGAACAAGTGGACACGTGCAGATGGTTGAAAAAGAAACAACAGTCTTTTGAGTTGTCTTCCTCAGTAACACACGTGTCCACTAGTCTCAAAACCCACCGCTAGAGAGCGCAGCGCTTCTTGTTAATGGGCTTTTATATCATGAAATAAAATCGAAAAAAAAAAACATTCTACGCACAAAGTATACAGGGTGAGTCCCGACGTAAGGTAGAAATTGAAACTGGTAATAGTTCCGCAATTATCAATCACAAATGCAAAATATCACTAAGTCGAAAATGTATAGATTTCAAGAAAAAAAAATTTTCACAAATTATTGAGAACCACTGGCGCACGCGCGTTCGATGAACTCGAGTCAATGAAAAAAGCTTACAGATAAACCAAACAGCAAAAAAGTCATCGCTGCTTACCTAAAAAAGAAAGGTCAAGAGCCAGTCACAGTTCGTCGTTTTCTGTTTTTCGGTAAAATTTTGCTAGTGGCAGTGTTGCGGTTGTTGTGGGGGTGATAAATTAAACATTGGCAGCATATTCGTTTATTGGACAAATTGATATGGTGCTCTTTACAGGGAAGTTCGAAGGAATGCTACGGAAAATTGTAAATCTTGGATTTGTCGATGTTTGTATTCGGAATTCGGGCATCGGGCATGTTTGGATTTTGGATTCATCCTTGTCCTAGGTAAACCTGTTTAGTCACTGCTTTTTTTATAACCGAAAGTGTTTTTGTTCCGAAGAAAATCAAAATAAATTTCTTTCGATTGTTTTGACTTGTGCTTTTTCTGGGTATAAAGCCAGTGAGCGTCAAACAATCATTGCGCGTACGTTCGTGACCACGTGTTTTTCAAATTGTTGTTAGATTTTATTTGACCACGGAAAAGTTACATTTAGAGACAGCATAATTCGCAGTTTAAATATACGCCAAATTTCATGACTCACCCTGTATATAGCACAAGAAGCCCTATGACACAGTTGGTTATGTCAAAATGGCATTTGATTTTGAATTACAGGAATTAGAAATTTAAATCTGGAAACCATGACATCAGTTCCCTTAACGACTATATCAACCAATCGCGTTACAAATATATTGCCATTTTAAAGCGAATATCTAAGCTCCGTTCCGCTTTGTCACTCCGAGTGCACCGACTATAAACCATAAAACTTTATGAAACTTGATTTATGACGGTGCACACTTGCAAATTTAACAACGACCTTTTTTCGTAACCATTAAAAGATGTAAGCAAATCCTGCCAAGGTCGATGTTAAATGTGCACCCTCAGAAATCAAGTTTTATGAGGTGTTTTATGGTTTATTTGATTTTTGCGGTAACACCAATTATTTTTATGCTTCTGTTTAATAGGAGGGCTTAAAAAGTCTGTTCTATAAAAGCCCATTACTAATAAAAGAAAAACTCACTAGGTGACTGTGCTGATAACTGATAAGTACATCTTCTCAAAAAACATGACATGTCTTTGGCAGATTTTGTCACAGGATGGGTCCAAAAAGAGCTTAATAGATTTGTTGGTTGTGGTGTTTGATTGTTTAGATTTGTTAAATGTGTGTTTGTTTCAAATTCTTGTAAGTAAGTGTCTAAGTCACCCTCGTTTTGTATAAATTCAATCCCTGATGTATCTCTATACTGCATGGTATCAACAATACTGCTGGGAGAAAATGAAGTTTGATTGACACCAGGAACTTGATAATAAGTCCAAGATGGAGACGGTAATGAATAATTCAGGCCTTAAATTTATTTTTTAGCTGCATCTACATTTTTAATTGTGATACTTACTTTCATTCGTACTAGATCTCCAACTGCTTGCGGTGAGATTCATTGGAGTGGTAGATAATGACAAGCTTGAGATACTTGAGAGACTGGTAGAGAACGAATCGGTTGGTGTTTGTACTTTTTGTGTATTTAGAGAACTAACAATTTTGTAATTGGGGTCTGAAATAAAATCAATAAATTAATAAATTCAGTAATGTATTTTGATTTTATGTAGTAAACAGACCTGAATCACTAATTCCGAGTAATTTTTTCTGTTCTTTAGTAATTGGTATTTGCTCACGGTTCAAATTTGAGGTCATAATCTTTGCAGCATAATATACAATATTTATGCTTACGACGAAAACAAGCGCGTATTTGATATAATCGTAAATATCGGTGTAAAAAGGGCACGAATTTGAGCTAAAATACAATTATCAATAAAAAAAAATAAAAGGTAAAAATGGGGGGTTTACATGTCGTATATCAGAATTGCGAGAACCAAGACATTTATAGAACCCCAAATAAAACATTTCCGGACATTTTTTCGTGTTTCAGTTAATGTTAAACTACGTTCTAATGCAACAGAGTTATTTAAAACATTACGAGTTGGCCTAAAACATAACCTTATTTTCTCACTTTCAAAACACTTCTGTTTTACATACGTGCATGGCTTCATATTTTCCTATTAACGATAATTTTGGCATAGAAATCAATTAGAAATTAGAATTGCAATTTTAAACTCATAAAAATAACATAACCGGCCACAAAGGCATAACCCCAAAAATTCGAGAGTGGGGAGCGCGAAAATTCTAGGGATTTTTGTTTTATTATAAAATCGTGTTATAAACTGTAACTTAAATCACGGCCTTCTGTATCCAGTAATAAATTTCGGGCCTGCCCTAACTTTTTTCTTTTACATAAAAAGATGGCGCTACCGTAACAATATTTTTAAAGTAACTGTATAGATTCTAATCTATACAGTTACTTCAAATATTTTAATTTTAAATTAAGAGAAATTTACTAAAAACTTGTAAAATACATAGCGCATTTCTATTTTTTAATAAGAGTGTTATAATATAATAGCGTTATTAAATTTGACACTTTTGACTCTCATAATTTCAAAACGGCGAATTATATAGCAAATTTTGTACAGCTGAAAATTTATTCTCCTTTATTCTTTTCTAGGAAGGCTAGCATTAATACAATAAAGGCCACCAACACTACAAAAAAGCAAGAAAAAATAGTCTAAGTTTTAATGCCACTATTGTGCTTATTGATAAATCATAACTTCCATAAAACCAGGGATGAGGAACAATTAAACAACCCGGGCTTTAATAATAAATTTTATTCTTTAAATTTTTTTTTTATTTTGATGCTAGTGCTGCCCAAATGTTAAACCTGCATGATATATGCATTTTTAAATATCTTCCAGTAACTTTTTTTTTTCAAATACAATATTAAGAATTTGAATCTCATTTTTTATTTGTTTTCAAAACAAATACTTTTTTAATTAAAAGATTTTTCTTTTTGCTTATATAAATATGCTGTTTTCTAATAAAAAACGTTTCAATTTTTACAATAAAAATTTTACAAAACCAAAATTGCGCGATAAATTTAAATGTACACAAAATGGACGAAAATCGTGATGGCGGCGAAGTTAAATTGTGACTCCATTCTGAAACGCTCAGCAATAAAAATGTTAAATTCAACAGGCCGTTAATTCCAGTTGTGAATCTAGACAGTGGTGGTTTGAAGTGACTTGAATTTTGGCGCCATATCTCACAATATAAAAATAAACTATTAAAAATTAGAAAAAACACAATATTTATAAATTAAAAATATGTATTTATTATCGAAATTGTAACTATTTTGTAAACGTAGTTGTACTTTCTCCACGTCGCCTTTTATTCAAGGCATTTCTAGGATCATAAATCTCAAACCAATCGTCGCCTTTTTTATTTGCGTCTTTTGCCAAAACTGGATTTTTATCTTGAAAGTATAACCTGTGCCTCAACCTTAAAAAAATATATTACAAAATTGGTTAAATAAATAAAATTCTAATACCATGCTTGGTCCTCCTCATTCTCTTCTTCATTTTCTTCTCCATCTTTTATAGACTGCAACTTCTTTTTGAACTTTTCTAATAGACTCAGTGTAAATTGTTCCCTTCCAGCGCCTTTCTTAGGTAATGCATCTTTTTTACTTTTATATTTGTCATATTCCTCTTTGTATTCTTGTACTGTTTTATCTTCTTGCTCTTTTTTCTCATCTGCAACTTTCTCTTCTTCCTTTTTCTTCAACTTATTTTTGTGATATTCTTTTTTAACGTTTTGAATTTCTTTTTGTATTTCTTCACTGTAAAACAATTAATAACAAATAGTTATAAACAACTACAATAGCACTCACAATTGTTTCTTCTTTTTTTCTTGTCTTTCTTCCTCCAAATACGACTCGTACGTTTCTAAAGGTTCAGCAGTTGTTGTAGCAACTGGTATAGGTTTCTTGTGTTCCCTTTTCAATTTTTTCCTAATATTTTGCAACTGTTCTTCAGGATCAGCTTCTTCATTTTCATCACTTTCTACTTCTTCAGTTTTAGAACTCAGTTTGGGATCATCTTTAAATTCTCAAGTAATTACATAAAACAAGTTATAAATTTTCTTACCTAAAACATCATGAGTGGATTTGCCTTTACCCACAAATTTCTCATTTTCCCTAGTTGATTGTTCTTCATCTTCCTCAGCTTCTTCCCCAAATGACAATAATTTAAAATTCCTGCAAGTAGCACTTTAAAATTTATAAACAAAAACAACAAAACACTTTACTTGACCCCAGGCTTTTTCTCTTTCTTCTTCTTTTCCTTGACCTCAACTTCTTTAATCCTAGGTTGCATATCAGCAAACGGATTATTCAAAACTTCAGTCCTGATAATTTTATGAGGATAAACCGGTCTTTCATCCCTTACTAGCCCTTCCTCAAGTTTAAGCATATTAAAAATAGTTTCTCCAGTGATTTTCCCGAAAATTGTATGTTTGTCTTGTAATTCAGGGGTGGGCCCAAGTGTGAAAAAAAATTGGGAGCCATTGTCGTCTTTACCCGCATTTGCCATAGCCAAAAGTCCTCTCCGTGCAAAACGCAGTCTTTGATGAAATTCATCCTTGAAGGGTTCTCCATAAATTGACTCTCCACCTGTTCCATCACCATTTGGGTCACCTCCTTGAACTATAAAGCCCTTGACCACTCTGTGAAATATAGTATTGTCGTAGTAACCCTCAAGACACAACTGTATAAAGTTTCTGCAAGTCTTGGGGGCCTCTTTTGTCCATAATTCTACATCTATGTCACCAACTGTTGTCTTCAGTAACACCTAAAGGAACGCGTTGAGATTTTTGATAGTAATTTGTTTTACAACAGTACCTTCCCAGTCGTTGGAGGCTCTAAAATATAAATACTACTCATGTTAAATGCAAAAGTAAAACAATTTTCTATTTGTGTTTTGACAAATGTCAAAAAGTGAGGTTATGTGATTTAGATTAAAGGTGGTTAAAGTGCCAACGACCCAGAGAGAAAGATTTGGTAACTTGAATCACAATTTGAAAATATAATTTTTTATAATTTTGTAACAATTGCGTAAATTAGCGTCTGTTTTTTGTCCTCTTATGAAAGTCTGTATGAAATCAAATCGTAAAGTAGTGTTTTTTATCTATTCAATTTTTGTGGATAATTAAATATAACCGGGGCCAAATAGCAACAAATTTATGTTATCACCTAAAACCTGTGCCTAAAACGTTATCCCCTAATCATTACGTTTACATTTATACCGTAAAGAAATTGGATTATTGTTTTCTTTAAAAAGTTTTTATTAAAATTGTAAAGTAGGCAACCAATTAAACCCATTTGCTTTAGGGTATGAATGGATGAGACTTTTGCACTCCAAATATCTTGCTCTACAAATGCCACTAGATTTAAATTTATTACTACAAAAAGCGGGAATCGAAATACAAATTATTATATTTGTGGTGATAAGCATATGACATTTATAGCTGACGACGTACATTCATTGCTAAGTGGCTCGGACTGTACTTCTAATTTTTTTTTAGTTTAATTTTAGTATAATTTAGATAATTTATAGCAATTTTTTATCATAATTATTTCTCTAAATTTAAATTTTCCATTTTAAAACATATTATTTGAAAAAGGGGAAAAGGGTGTGTTTAATCTTTTTAACAAACGTTATAAGATATTCCTTGGGATACATTAAAATTGTTTTTGGTTTCGTAAACGTTAATTCTGTTATTACTAGTCAGTTAGATGTTAATTTGCAATACCGATATTGTAAAATGGCAGTTTTATAAACGGGTAAATTTTTCGTTTACAAAGTACTTAAAAATTTAAGTAGTTATACATAATTATATATAAATTTCATACGGTTAAAAAAATGAATTTACTGGTATAAAGTTTGCAGTGAACGATTTTTAATTTTTAATCACGCGAAATTGTAATAAAGCAAAAAAACCAAATCGTTATGGTTGGCAGCACTATTACAGAATCTACCGGGATACTAAAAATGATTGTGATTTTTTTTGTTGAGTTGGTGACAGATTAGAATTTTTTTGTTGGTACTACATACTAAATGTCATAATAAAATTCAAATTTGAGAAGCTTGTCAAAAAGTCTTTATTATTATTATTATATTGACCTAATCTAAAAATGTGACAAATATGACGCGGCTACCAACTACTGAGGCGTACCACCCCACTATTTTTGCTTCAATCATTTATAGTATATGGTACAAAATTTGTGCTGAAAAAATGTAGTGTTGCTAACATAAAATAAATTCTTCCTCACTGTCAGAGTGAATAAATAATAATAAATATTGATTTTTAAAAATTTTTCTATAAATTTTAATACAATTGCCGTGCGATAGCTAATTTACAATGCTTAGACTCATCTGACTCTCGCCTTCGGCTCGGGCCTGGTGTCGAGTCTGCGCATTGTAAATTTTACTTTAGGCACTTTAATGTAAATAACTATTTTAAAATGATACAATTTTTTTTAACATAATGACGCCAAATTAGCAAATAAGCATAAAATAATATATTATACTGAGTGTTCTTGAAATAGTTTCCAAAAAGTACACGTTATAAAGGACAATGTAATATAAACCAAAAAAATGTTATATTTTTAATGGATCAGAAAAATACCTCAAAGTTTTTAGAAGTTTTTATAAGGTTACAACGTGAGATCGAAATAGAACTGAATCGGAGCAAGCCGTGGAAGTGGGTATTAACATTAGACACTTCATTACAGTTACGCTGGCACAGTCTGCTCTGATTCAGTTACATTTCGATCTCACCTTATATAGTTTTGCAAGTTTAGTGATGATTCCTTAATACATATTTAAACTGATTTTGTATATGGCATTTTCTAATTAAGCTAATTCTTGCAATTAACATTTTTCAGAATTTTATTTATTAAGTGGGTTAAATTTTTTAAATATTTTTGCTTATATTTTTTTGTAATCTATTTTAGGGACACTCAATATATTAAGGAACTAAAATGCATCATTTAATTCTGAGAGTGGAACTATGAAGCCTGAGGGTCCGTATGGTCTTGAGCTCTAAATACTTGAGGAGTTAAGGCACTTTAATCCAGTGTTATATACGCTATTATTTGCGCTATTTTTGTAAACTACAAAAAGTTGTTTGTGATTTGGATATGTTTATTTTTTAAATTCCAAGGAATTTCAAATGTCATTTTCAAATTTCAAGAAATTTTAAATACCACTTTACACCCGTTGGAACTAAAAGCGGTAGTTTAGTCCTTTTTAGAAGGGACTAAAGTATCAATTTAGTTTCGCAATTCTAAAAAATTTGTTTATTTGGAACATGAACTCTCACTTTTATTAAAATAACGAATTAGCATTATGCTAAGAATCCGATTCCTCAAAATAAATGATGTACGGTATAATATACAAGATATTTTTATAGTTACTATAGAAATTTTAACAGATCATAGTCCTCGACGAAACGTATTGAAAGTATGCTAAGAGAACCCAAAGTTGCATTTCGCTACAGCCTTTTGCATGACCTAACGACCATTGGTGGCCGTGATCGAGGGCTTAACGTGTTCTCCGAAAGGCGAGGTAAAAAAATAACTGTAGTTATTATATGCATTACTTTACGTGGATCACCCATCCAAGGGATGACCTGTGACTGCGTCACAAAGGGAGTTTTTCTACAGATTTTTTTTTCTCTGAAAGAGCTACTTTTTTGTTTTATCTTACATAGATTTTCCTTTTATTGTTATTATTTATTTTATTTCGATTTTACTCTATTTACTTTTTAATCCTCTTATAAGTGTTTTAATTTAGATTTATTTTTGCAAATGTTTCAAAAGAGAATTGTTATAAAATAAAAAATAGCTTTTTTAATAAGTGCGTGTGAAGTTTTGTTGTATTGAAAAATAATAAGGTCAAATTCAAATTTTGTGGAATTTGGTTTGAACTTTCCCCTTGATCGCTTTTACATAGTCAATAATCCAACATAATAAAACACAAATCAGAAAGTAAAAACTATCATAGATTAAATGGTAACTAATTGTTGTTTATTGTATGTTATAATATCAATATTGTCTGGTGCTTTACACTTATCTAAATCAAATGTTTTACAGATTAGAGTTCATCTAAACTGATTAAGTCATATTAACTATATTGTGATACTGTGTTAGCTGTATAGTGAACTCTCAAATTCAAGTATGTATAACTAAAATTAGAATTGGTTCCCTATGACTGTGGGGAGTATCATTAAAGCTACAGCGCGTGTTTCACTAAGATAAAGAAATCCAGTGATAAAAGTTTACACAAAATTCTCAGAGATAAGTGTTTTCGTTTATAAATATGAGTATCTACCTGTCTGCGAGGACGTCTATTAAAAAGTGTTAATATTATGTTATTGTTGATTGGATGCGAAGAGATATGTTGGAGTCTGGAACTTTAGTTGAAGGTAACTGGTTTGTTTATTTAAATGTTTAGAAAAGTTACTTCACAGTTATCAAGCTAATTAACAATATATAAACAATTTTAAAGATTGTTATTATTACACATATTTGGGTCAGAACACGCAATGAACTTGGACTGTAATGTGTACTTTCTTTTGTTGGGTGCTTAATTGAAATGGATTTTTGTGGCAGAAGTGCAATAGGGACTAAAATTTTAACGGTTTTACAAGGTAAAGCGCGTCTTAATTTTTGTAATTTTGGATTTCTGGGAATCGCAGCGTAACAGGTTGGCATTATTTCAAAAGAATTATTTTATTGTGCGATTTTAAAATTAAACTCTTTTCTCTTGGCATTATCTTCTGCTGAGTAGCCGAATTATCAGTGTTATCGCGCAATTAGATGCATGACGCTCATTATTTAAGTTTATTTTTTGATTTGCATTTTCTAAGCAACATTATTTTGCAAAAATAAAAAATCGCAATCAATGTAAACATATTCTCTTTATTTAAATTTGGCCAGATTTATGCGGTAGTTTCTTCTTCAATGCGGAAAAATATCAGTCATCTATTTTTATTCATCATAATAATTGTAATAATTTTGGTACACATGTGACAGGTTGTTAATAGAATTTCAGGGTTAAATACTGTATTCAAGATTTTTTAGAACACAAGCTAAATTTCAATTCTGTAAAGTGAAAATATTTTTGATTACAAATAATTTATTCACTTTTTTATTTTGACATACTTTTTTAGAACAATTATCTGATTGTTTATCTTGCGAAATAGGGTAAATACATTATAAATATAATTTAATCAGATTTGAAGTCATGTGCTGGACCATTACCAAATGTTCCATTTCTTTCTGTGATAACATTTCATTAAAAAAAATAATAATTTGGCAGAACTTACTTTTACATAATCTTTCTTGATTTTATTAGTCAGTACTTTAATTTAAGAGTGCCAGTAAAATATAATATTTTGTCAGTACTTTTTAATTACCTATATGTCAGTATAGTATTTACATATATTAAACTCCCAATGAAGGAGATTATGACATGAAGGAATGTTTAAATTTAAATTTCCGAGGACCATTGGTGACGATTATGCCCGTAATACATGTAACGTTGCATTGTTTTGGTTCTTTAAGTGTTAAAAAATTCAGATAACTTTAACGAAAACTGCAAAAAATTGATATAAAAGCCGGCTTTTTTGTTGTTTCTGGATGCAGCATAATGTTGTCATTGCTCCTTTAACGTTTTATGAAATGAAAACTGAAAACAATTCGTAGTATTTGATAGTATTGCTTATAAAATATTGCTTTTAGTAACTGTAAGTCTCATAAAAGCAAAGAATATGCCCTGATTTGCGGGCGTATAAAAAGATTATGGTTGCAAAATGAAATAATAATAAAAAATTGTCAGTATTAAAAATATTGTATGTTTTTTGCATATTACCGTTAATATGCGAAATTCGGTATTATGCACAATACAATTCGTGACAAAAGAACGAACATCAGGTTTCGACACTAACAACGAACAGTTTTCATTCAGTGACTATGCTTCGAACACAATAATAGCATGTTTTCGCCTGAAGAAGACTTAATAATAGACGAAACGTTGCGGTAAACAGAAATTGTTTTATTATTCCCATCCTAAACAACCGTTTCCTACGAATAAGTCAACAATCTTGTAATTTCAAGAACGATAAAAATGACAAGTAACTAACAACTAAAATGGTGTAAACCATACTTTCTTGTCAATTTAGAGGTTAGTTATTGTCTTTATGACTGATATTGTCATTCTAGGTAAATGAAACAAAAATTAGTAGTTAATTTACACAGTTTTTTATGCCAGTGTCAAAATTTTATGTCCAGTTTTTTGTCGCGAACTGTAATATAGACTTGTTTGCCTCTGCGGCTTTTATTTTATAATAATTTCAAAGTCTTTTGGTTACTAAAAAAATTAAAAGTTGATTACAAAAAGCAGATCACAAAGACATAAGGAAAGTGTCTAATTTACAATATTAAAACAAAATTTTTTCTTCAAATAACTAACAGATTTGGGTGTGTATTACTGAAACCATGTTTTCAACAAAAATTATTTTTGTCAGCATGATATTCTAAATAATTTTTTTTTCTTTTACGCTATGAACACTATTGAACCAAACTTCTCTTCATTATTTTGAAAAATTATCGCGATTAATTTTTGACTAAATCGTTAAGTACCGAACCGTTTTAAACATTTTTTTTTATCTTAAACTACCTATCTACTGTTTAAAATGGAAAATATAATACAACATAACAATTTACATACATTCTGACATAAAATTAAAAAGTACTGAAAAAAATATTATATGTTACTGGCGCTTCTGAACTATTCTAATAATACTTTTAAATAATAATTAATAATTTTATTGATCATTTATAAAAATATTAACCTAATCTTTATGATTCAAGAATAAGTTTAATTAATTAATTTATGTGTACTTAGTATAAAGATATAAAGGATTAATCTTTTATTTATTAGAATGGTATTACTATAGATTTTTATATACGATTATATTGGACCAGATTTACGCAAAATGTCAAATATTGATTGATTAACGACGTATTCCTATTTTTTTAAATTTAATTATATTACTTATAAAAATATTTACTTACGTGAACCATATTCTTAATTTTTGAAAGATTGGCATTTGAATTATTGAATAATTGTTGAAATTGAATTATTTGAATTATTTTTTTTAAATAAAATTACAACTACGTATTAATTATATCTATAGTTGCAATTAAATTGTAGGATGTAAAATAAAGTTATTGATTATTGATAAAAGATTCGGATGACTCCAAATAGATGCTTTTAAACAAAGCAGAGATGATATATAAAGTTTTAATATCTCCAATAATTTTAAATATTCTAAGAGCCGAATTCTTTTCTCTATATTACCGCTAATAACATTCTTTAAAATTGTTAAATAACGTCATTAAATTTCACCTATTCTTTACTCTTGACTAAGAATTTAGAGACTTCAATTAACGATCACATTTAGTTTATATTTTAAAGAACGCCAATCGTTGTTTAAAATAAATGATGAAATTTCTCGGAGTTTGGAGAAGTTTATTGTGAATGATAAGACGAAAAATTTTTTGTTACGACGTTTCGAGGGCGGCCGCCCTCATCATCAGGTTTATTTATTCTTTGAAATTACATTGAAGTTACATTTTGGTCCGTATTCATATTAATGTTATAAACAATTGGGTGGGCTATGTTCGTCCAAAAACACGAAACTGGAAACAACCGTACATAGAAACGATATAATAATAATAATAATCTCGTGCATACTTACTATTTTGGGCGAACACAGTCCTTACATATTTGTTTAAATTTTAATTTTAATAAACCGAGGTGACATTTCTAACATGGTAAACAGCTCGGTTTATTAAAATTAAAATTTAAACAAATATGTAAGGACTGTGTTCGCCCAAAATAGTAAGTATGTGTGGATTATTGTAATTACTAATTACAAAAAAGCCTGATTTAAAACAAACAATTTGCCTAGAGACGTCAATTAACAGATTGATGTGCAAACGAGGATTAGAATAGGCCATTCATTAAAATATTTGTTAAAATATTAATTTAGGCTAATCAATTACTTTACTAATAAACATCTAAATAACATTTTAGTTTAGGGAAAAGAATTCGGCCCTAAATGTTTTATATGTTATGTTGTTTATATATTTATTAATACAGGGTTGCCAATTTGCTTAAATGCTGCAATATAGCTTTTAAATAAAAATTATAATAATAATTAAAAAAAATGTAATGAATAACAAAAAACCGAGCCAAAAAACGAACTACCATGTGACTAAAAAAATATTTTCTAGAAGGCTGTGACATGCTTTTTGTGAATGTATTAAAAATAAATTATATGATAAGAAACAAAGTCACAGCCTTGCAGAAGATAATATTTTTTGATTATATATTGTATAACAACATATAATAACACTCTATTTCAAACTGGCCTTTTTCTGCATGTTTTCACATTTTTGTCATTTTTCTCTAAAAAATAGTAGAAGAGAATAGTAGAATAGTAGAATTATTATAACTTACATTATTTGTAAGACTTATGTGCGAATTTCAAGTTGAATTAATACTCCGGTTTTTGTTTTTTTTTTTGTTGTTGCCAAGGGAGAGTATTAAAATTTGCGATGCTACCGGTGATATTTCATCTTGAAATTAAATTAAATTAATTATTAATGATTATATTTAAAAAATTTGGCAGTATTAGAATTCTAAGTTAATGCTACAAGAATTTTAATTTTTTCCTGGAGTTTTTCGTGTGCTTTGTAGAAATATCATTAATTAGACGTTTTTCAAATGCACAAAAACAGTTTTGGAATTGAATTAAAGTTTGTGTGGTAATCAGAAAGACAATCGTTCCACAATTTCATTTCGTTTCATAATGTCAGTTTTGTGCTACGAATTTAAGTTTATAAACACCAGCCGCAAAGTGCATATTTCATAAAGACTGAGTGCCAAAATGACTTATGTCACAAGTTTTTTATACTACTTTTTTCTAATTTGGGATTTTTACCTAATTTTTTATATGAAAAAGTCAACTTTTTTTAAAATTTTAGGGATTTTTAAAATCTTATCATTTATGAAAACAGTATAAACAAACGAAATGATTTTATAGGCTAATTTCAACTAAAGTAATATAAAAAATTAAAAATGTTTGGGGCTGTGATTGGATGTTGCCATGGAAAAGTATTCAAATATGCAATACTTAGGTAGTATCTCAACTTGAAATTCACCCATTAAACTAGAAAATTCGGCACATACCGTCAACTACTTTTTTTACAAGTTTTGTTATTTCGATCTGACAAAATTTGATGGACAAGTACAAAATGACACAACGTACCACAGTTGTTTTCAGTCATCTCTATTTTTTTAAGTTTATTTAAAAAAAATTAAGACTGAAACAGGACAGTCGTGATGCTTTAAAGAAAAGAATTGTAGAGAATTAAAATCCGAACAAAACTATGAGTAACTTTGAATTGACTTGAGTGAATCATTAGTAACGGAGAAAATTTGTAAAACAAAAAATTTAACTTTTTTTTTTCAGAAATTTGTAACTCCGTTATTTTGTATGCTATTCAGCAGGTCTTTTGCCAAAAAGTAATGATTTCTACCTACTTTACGTGCGCACTAAACAAGCGCTGTCAGATCATTACATTTGTCAGAATAGGGTCATCCCGCAAAATTTTACTTTGCATTTTAGTACATTAAATTAATACTCAACGTTGAAACGAAGAGAAAAGTAATAGTGTTTTTTAAACAAATGTAGAATGGTCTGAAAAACTCTCTTTTTAAGAAAAGTTATCAAATTTGGCGTTAGTAACAAAAATGGAACAAAATAAAAAAATAAGTGTTGGCTTATTGTTTTGGTGGTTTCATAAAATACAATATAAAATATGCGGGATAACTTAATTGTAATTTGAATTTTTTTAAGCAGTATTTTTAGAATTTTTATATCCTTCTAGAGGATAAATTTTGTTGATCATATGGTATAACAATTTGTAATAAATAAAAAATGGAAAGAATACAGATCATCGACCGAACTAAGCAAATACGGAAAAAAACTACTATTAAGCTTCAAAACATTTATAGATGATTATAGTTGAGAAACTTTGCATAAATATTGTTATAAATGTTTTAAAAGGAAAGATAAGATAGTTTTACGACGTTTTCTATAAAAATAGTTAAAATATTTATTATAACAGCTGTTCTTTAACCAAAATTTATAAATTCAAGCAAATATTTAAGGAAATTTATTATTTGTTACTTTATCAAATATTTTTACAGATTGATGTCAAGCTTTTCCTAGAATTTATAAATATTTTTATTATCATCTATCAAACTGTTTAAACTGCGGCTCAGTATTTGATTTTTATAAATTATCTTATAATGTAATCCTCTGACTGCACATCGTATTGTATATTTTTTAAGGTTAACAATATTAAGAAATTTAAGGTATTAAAACTGATAAAAACAACAATGGTATATTATGTTTTATTTTTGGATTGTATTTAAACATTTACAAGCACATTTAGAGTCAAAATTTCCATCAACTAATCTCAAATTTGTAAGAATCTTATATACTGAGGTTTTTTATTGAAATTTGTTAAAAAGGTGTTTTTTTACAAATAAATATAAAAGAAATCCAAAATAATTTAAATTATCTGTCTCAAGATACTATATCGATCTATCAATTTCACAAAGTACGTCAGAGTATATCTACCTTATAAACTTCATTTGATATAGCTAATCTACAATTTGGCAATGTTGACGCACTTATGTAAGCTAATTTTTTACTGAGATTAAAGTCCAGTTCTTTTATAGCGATAAAATCTGCTTCAGCTGATTTATTTAAATCTTAATTTACAGAGTGTCCTTTAAAAAACCACAACCAATGTAAAAAACGACCTCGAAATTTGAAAGGCCCTCTCCGTTTAATCCGCTTGTGTGTATTAGGAATTTTTCTCCCAAGTTTACTGTTAGCAGTTCCCTTGTATATGCGATACCATGTCTACGGTCATCAACTTTATCCTTTGGCAATGTCAGATATGAGACTTTTGGATAACAAAGTTTCAACAACTTGGTGTCAAGTAAACATTCCTGTCCTAATTTCAAACAAAAAATTATTTCATATTTTTTAGAGACAATTAGTAAAAGTAAACACAACTTTTAACGCATTCCTGTTAAACAACTCTCCCACTTTAGCTTCCCAACTAAAAACCACTAACCATGGTCCGTCATCTAAACCTTGAAGATGACACCAAGGAATATTGGGGATTTTACCTGTTACAAGGTTCTTCAGTTACAGTTTCAACTTGTGTAAGGTATTAATTTTTTAAACATCCATCTTTGAATACTCATTTGACTCCAGATGGCCCGGAGCTTCACTGATTGTGATCAGAGGCCACAAGCATCTCCACGAATGCGCCTACATTGGAGACAACTCTTCTGAAGAAATCGACGAACTCATGCAAGCCATCCAGGAGAAAAGTTACGTTCCGCCACCAAACCCAAACAAAACTCAACACGAGTTAACGAACCTGAGTTAATGAAAAGACATCGAGCAGATGTGAAGTTCCATCACCCGTTTCACAAAAACAGCAGCGAAATGCATACTATAAAAGAAGCAGTTGATGAAGCTGAAATCACTGATCCAAAAATGCTACAACCTATTCTGGATTCACTTCAAGTAAAAACAAGGAAGAAACACAAACCTACACCACAGGAGAATCACATACATGTCCACAGGAATTCGACTATAGCAAAAGAGGAGAAGAAGAATTTCAAAATAGAGTCTCCACATTTCGACCAAACGAAATCTGAGGAAGCTCTTGAAGATATTATAAAGAGATTGCAAAGTTTAGGTAATAAGACAAACTCAATTCTAGATCGGATTAACAGAAATTTGGGAAAAATGAAACTGACGACACAAAATTCGATGTTAAAGGACGGCATTATTCAAAACCTGCTGTTCATTTTGACGAAAATATTGACAGAGCTAGGAGACGAAGACAAATTACCATTTCAAATGCAATGAAATCGAATTTGACTGAAGATGATGAAGAACGAAACTTGGCAATGGAAGAAGTGAGTGCTATTTTATAATCAATTGAAAATTTGATGTGATTTCTAGGGTTTTAATCCTGACGGAATTGCCGACCATAGAGGAACAGTCAATGAAACAACTTTAAACGATTATAGTAACAGTGAATTTTGGTCTTCTTTTTCAAGCTCGGAGGAAGCTCTTCTCAATTGTGCCGGTTTAATACTAAATCTTCCTTTAACTCCTCATCACAATTGTGTTCCTGAACTGACAGAAGACCAAGCAGAGGAGACATACCTTGCAAATACCATCACTTACAAGTAACTAAACTGGTTTTTTCAAATTCGTTTTTGTAATTTTTCTTTTTTAGGGTACCGGTGAATGGTTACTACTTTTTCGTATTCAATAGCGAAAATGAGGTTCAAACCAACTATATCCGCGTCCAATTCCACTTAAATAAGGCTGTGTATAATGTCTCAAACGCTGTTTCAACTTGTTTGAACAGTTCTGAGGCTTGTGCGATGGATTTGAAATTTTTCTCATCTGAAAAACTGGTAATGGAGTTACCGGTAAAAGAAAACAGTAATCTTTGGAATGAAGAATTTGTTGTGATATCTGAGTGTGAACCACGGACTGCTATTTACGCAGTATGTGTGATAGCTGTACCTGTTCTTGTGATACTTTTTGCATTTTCGTGATGAATAAAATATTTTTAGAAGTTTTCCATTTTATTTTTCATGAGAAAGTGATAAGTTTAATCCTAAGCATAATTTGTTGGACACGCGTTTTTAATCCCTCTTGGAAATTAATTGAGTCGGGTGGCGGGAAGATCGGATTACAGATTAAAAATATTAGGGTGAATCTTTAAGCGCATCGGCGGCTTTTTTAGATAATAAAACAATCATCGGCATAATAAATTATCAAAAATTTTCATATTATCAATAAGTGAGTTTTGAGTGTTTTCTTGAGATAAAATCGGAGTCAGAGGAAGTGCTATTATCTGCTCGATTGGTTGTTGTCTTTGTCTAGATAATCTTTTAACTAAAATAACATTACGAATTAGGTTGAGTCTTCTGGGACAATTGACAGAGTGACAAAGGCATCATCCCCTATTGACTTGTGCCCCTCCCTATTTAACTTGCCGTAGGGATGCGTCAAAACAACTTTTGTTGGCACATTAAGCTCGAGTGATCATGAAAATTGAATTAAACGCCTGATTGAAATCAACCTTAAATAGCTGTGAGAATTTCGGCATCTACCCTCCTTGAATTATTATTAAAAAAAGTCGTAACAATATGAATAATTTTATGTAAAAATGCAATGAATAAAAAGTCAGCGAAGGTGGTTCCCAGCACGTTTTATTTTATAAGGGTGTTTTTGGTCACGTGCGCATGCCACACGACCTAATATGCCCATAAAAAGCATATTAGCTTTGAAAGTAAAATCGGGGATAAAAAAAAATGATGGTAATCTGTATTTTTTCTTCAATTATGGTGAAATGTGTTTTAATATTTTGTTGGGTTGATTGTGGGGTTTTAGTAATAGAGTTTTTTGATACGGAATTGAAACTTTTACGATGTAGTAAATCGACCCTTGGAGAGCCTGGAGGAGGGTAGTATTGGATTTGGGGGCGGTTCTAGCGTTATCTCACAGTTGCAGGTATGTTTGACTTTACACTTGGAAAAACATCAATTGTGTACTTAGTGGAAATGAGCAGGGACGTCTTTAGGAGAGGCAGATCAATACTACATATTTATATTGAACTAGTTTTAGTTTTACTTAATAGTATTATTTTTTTGCTAAATAATAAAGTTTAAAATTTTGATGTGCATCTCAATTTTTTTAAGCTTTTAACAAATACTTTTATTAAAGATAAGTACATTGAATTGTTTTTAAAGTAAGTGAACATATTAACATTCATTTAAGAATTATTAAAGTCACAGACGTAGTAGGAAAATTTTTGGAATTTTTCTACGTTTTGTTTTGTAAGTGTTAAAAAATATTTAATCAAAATTTATTAAGATAACAAACATGCAAAAACTAAAATTTAAATTAGTTAATTATTGTGTATTTAAAGTGAACACGATCATTCGATTACAGACACTTCTATATTTTGGTAGTTATAATTATAAGCATCATAGATAAACGTTAGAGTCTATGCATTTATCCAAAAAAGTATTGACTTTAGTTGTAAATAATTTTATTAATAGAAACTTGTTTACAATAATTGTGAGCATCTGCTACTGAAGGTAAAGAGATAAGGGATTGAAAGATGCTATTGTTAAAATTATTTATACTAACTAAAGATCAAGTCAATATTCGTTAGATAAATGCATCGACTTTACCATTGTCTTTGTTTTTTTTAATACCTGGAGGAGAAAATTGTATTTTTTAAAGTCATTGTCAAGACAATTGTCATTGAAGACAAGACATTGTATAATGTAGATGTATCATCCTAATTCTTTTTGAACTTAAAAAAAAATGTATTTTGAGCCAAATTGGTTTACAGAGATTTATTAAAGACCTGAACTATAAAATCCAAGTACAAATTACAAATTAAGTGAACTTAATATAAATTCATTAATTTGTAAATATTAATATAAATAAAATCAGAACGTCTAATGTTCTTACGCGACTTCACCATCACAGCGATAATAAAAAACAAAAAACTCAGTTTAATAAATAAATTTTTTCAGTAGTTGTTACTGCAAGAAAACATTTTATTTATTATATTGTTTTATCAAATATACAGGATGATTTTTTTATTTGTTCCCACCTGAAACTTCAAAAATAGGCAACACATTATACTTTGAAAATTTAATTTTCAAAATTAAGGCATAGAGAGTTGTAAATTAATGTCAACATTGTTGACGATACCTTTGACAGTGCTTCCAGAGTCAGTTCATTTAAATCATTTGTAGCCACATTAATTAATAAATGAAATTGTTTATCGTTTGTGTAACGTGTTGCCTATTTTTAAGATTTCGGGAGGGTACAAATAAAAAAATCACCTGTTACGAATATGATTAATTATAGAAAGTATTAAAACCTTTTTGCTGAATCTTCTTAATGTTATTAGGTGAATTTTTCGATTTATCGGAGATATTAAATTCTTGAAATTAAAGTTGAACTTTTTTAGTCTGAGTCTTATTTAGTCTTAGCGATTATAAATACAAACAATATTATGTTTGCTTTAGTTGTTACAATTTTAATAAGTTTATTAGTTTGCCAAATATTTTTTTATTACAAGTAGCTCAAAGCTTTTGTCATCAAGTTACCTTTTATTGCGAAAACAAAGAAGTTGAATTGGAGCGGAGACTTTCACGGCCAGACTCAGTTTGTAAATTTTTTTTTACATCTTTTCTTCTTCTGGGACTGAACCATGTGAATGGAGTTTTTGTACTCGACGTTTTGCCAACCATAGGTAGCATCTTCAGGAGCAAAATGACAACTGATCGGAGACGTACTCAACTGTTAACTGTTAATAAAATCATGACCAAATGCTGAATTGAACAATACTAACAATTTGAAGCATTACATCAAACAAAAGTAGGCATTTAGACAAGTTACTTCAAAAATAAAAAAGCACAATTTGATGTTTCTTATATTTATAAAATTAAATTAATTAAAAATATTATTTTTTTAAAAAAATCTGTACAAGCCTCACGTTTTGACAAACAAAGGTTACTCGATGACAAATGATTTGGTTCACTCGTTAATTTTTTATGCTAAAACATTTTATTTAATTCTATCAAATACAGGGTAGACCAAATGTATGGAACGGGCCGTTTGTAGCTAAACTATGAAGAATTTTGAAAAAAGAAAATATCGGCATTTAGGGTCTAATTCTAAATCAGATTTACGCCGGTGTAATTTGAGTTGCTAGGGGCAACGTCGTAACTTTACTATAGTATTTATATTAGATGGCGTAACTTTGCGCCACTCAGATGGAGTAGCGTAGTGATTTAGAATTCCAGCATAAATGGCTAGGAAGATGCTATCTGAGACAATGTTTAAAAAAAAATTATTTGTTTAAATTTTTGAGATAATTATAGCAACATGTTTGTTTTTTGTGAAATTTATTCTTGCTTTTTTTTAAAAACAAACTTTTTAAAAGAAATTTTGCTGTGTTAATTAATTTAATATTAACTTTACAAAATTTTTAATAAAAAATATTAACATTACCGAATATTATCGTTGATTTTTGCCAAACCTACAAAATGTTTGGTTAATTCAAGTTATGCATGTTAATAACCTAAGTACAGTCTTTCAAAAAAAGTTACAAAAAATAATTAAGTTAAGTTATAAATAACTAGTTACGTAATTCGGTTTGGTTAATTATTAAAGATCGAAAATATTTAATACAGTTTAAAATGCTAAATTATTTAAATTAATTTTAAAAGAAGGTAATATAAGTACGGTACCGGTGAAAAAATTTTAGTCTTTAGTTTAATTTTAAATTATTTTCAGTACTTCTAAGAGTTTTTCAACAGTGAGAAAAATTTTGAGCATTTAAAAAAATATATAGACAGTAGTTAGGATCTTCATACCAAAAGATTTACAATAGACACAATTAAGGATTTTACTTGGTATCAAAAGTGTATTTTACAACCAATTTTATTTTTGCGATTGTAACATTGACTTATTATTGAGCAGTTTTCAAATGTTATGTCGTCTAAGTATTTTTATTAAAATATTGTTTAATTTATGACCAATTTTCAAGATGTATAACTACTTATCTAGTTTTTATATCTAGTTCTTCCGTGGTTAGAAACGATATTATTGCAGAAACAATAATTGACATATGTATAACCGCCTAAAGTGCAAAAAATCTCAAATAATAACTAGATTTACAAATTAATTTCTAAACTAAAACAAGATACGTTTTGTGCAGCATTTATAAATAGTATATTAAGTATGGAGAACGGTAATCCTTAACGTTCGACATGCTTATAACGTTTTTTGCGCGATTGAAGTTTCTAGAATAATAATAATAACAATTTATATCAATACATTTGTGATAATCGGGAAGATTGAAGCTGAAAACTTTGGGTGGCTGTTCCATGGTTGTTATGGTTTTGTTCCAAACAAGTAAAATTGTCTTTTTGACAGGGCCGTGCCTGACGGGCGTTCATTGCGTGCACCGCACGCAGGCGGCCGAAATTAAGAGGCGGCCAAATCGTTACAAGTTGTTTACTGGGCAAAAATACAATCGGTTTGTTTTCATTAAGATACGAAGTAAAAACAGTTTCTCTAATCTAATCTATCCAAAAAGAGTTTCTCAGAAATAAGAAATGTATAAAAACTGATTAGGTCGTTGTAGTATTTATATACCTAGTCATGCAGCGAATCCGAATTTTTTCGAACATTGCACGAGCGACGAGCCGAAATAGTTTTACTTAAAATCTATAATTAATGTATATTTTAATGCGCATAGGATGACACGATAAGAAAATCATTTATAAGCTTTTTAAGTAAAACATATTTTTAAGCATAAATATGTCAAGATTTATTTTGAAAATGAAAACGGAGAGGAAAATTCAACCACATATAACTGTTTTCTAGTTCAATGTCAGGTAAATTTCTTCCATTTAATAACAATAACATTGCTATTATAAAAAGGAATCATAAGCTTAATTTAAAGAGTTGCTTTCGGCTACACAAGTTCAAATGCTTGATTTTCCATCGGCGGGTTGTGAGCGATTTAAACAGAGAATCTCGTATGCAAACAAACAACTTTTAATTATTACATAAATGCATTCAAAATGAGAAAGATATTCATTTTTTAGTATAAATTAAGGAAGATTTTAAGTAATTTAATATTAAATTGCACTATTTTATTATTTATTTTAATTATTATTTAATTTTTTTTTAATTTTTTTTAATATTATTAAATATAATTACTTTTTTTCATGTTATTATTTTTGTTTAAATTTTAAATAAAAAAATGTTTATTTTGTGCATTTTTTTTTCTTAAATTTCATCCAAACATATAAATCTCATAAAACCGGTTTTTAGCCGGTTTTTCTTTTCAGAAACCGGTTTTGGGAACAAAACCAATATTTTTTTTCGTTCTCGATTTCGGCTAACCAAAACTGATTTTTTTCCCGGTTTGATGCCCTGTGTATAATAATAAACATGAAAAATTAAAGTAGTTTTTTTTAATGTTATCCTGGGGGCGGCCATACAGACTGGCACTCAGGCGGCCATATACCCAGGCACGGCCCTGCTTTTTGATACAATCATTCCTACATAGTTCTGTTTTGTGGTTCCGTTTTCGAAGCAAATATGAGCGATAGTGATGATCTACCGGATGATTTAGAAGACGCTTGGCAAGAAGAATGTTCGGCAATAATTCCAGAAAAATCTAAAGCCCGATATGAACAGACATACAAGTTGTTTAAGGAATGGCGTGAAGCAAAGAAGATTTCTGTAAATGAAAAGAGCTTGTTAGCGTATTTTGTGGTGAGAAGTGAACACTTGAAGGCCCCAGGCAGTTTATGGGCGGAGTATTCTATGCTAAAGAGTACAATTTTTCTCCATGATGCTATCGATATTTTTAAGTTTGCTACATTAATTGCTTATCTTAAGTGAAAAAATTATGGATATCGGCCTAAGAAGGCTAAAATTTTTACCAAAGAAGACATGGAAAAATTTTTGAATGAAGCACCAGACGAACAATTTTTAATTCAAAAGGTATGTTGTAGATGATGAGGTGGTACATCTGAGTTCTAAGGAAACAATATATTTGCAGGTAGCAATGATATTGGGAGTATCGGGCGCTTGTAGACGAGAGGAATTGTACAATATTAAAATGAGTGACATAGAAGAACATGAAGAAATGTTTATAGTAAATATTCCAAATACAAAAACGAATATTCAGCGAATGTTCACAGTTATTAATAAAGAAAATGAAGCAGTTCATTATTTGAAAATACTTCGAAAATACATAAGAATTCGACCAAGCAACCCAACGTCAGATCATTTATTTCATAACTATCGAAATGGCAAATGCACTAGGCAAGTCACAGGAAAAGGCACAATTGGAGGCTGGCCGTCAAAAATTGCAAAGTATTTAAAGTTGCAAGCCCCTGAAGGTTTTACTGGACACTCGTTTCGTCGCACATCGGCTACACTTTTGGCGAATAACGGAGTTGATGTGTTGGGACTAAAAAGACATGGTGGGTGGCGTTCATCAACGATGGCCGAGAGTTACTTGGAAGATTTCCTCCAAAACAAAAATGAATTGCTCATAAAATTTTACACAGCGATGTTGGTGGACTATTACAACAACCTGGGACTTTTACGTCGGAAAGTTTGTCTATTAACACTAGAAACTCAAATGCGAGTGGTATTACTACTATTAATTATAATAATTGTACATTTATTTAGATTTAATTGCTTACCGTTCACTGAACGGTAAGTGAATTACTTACCGTTTTGTTACACGTAGCAACCAGTAACAGCAACCTACCTTTGTGGAAACAGGCACAGTAAACTGATAAAAACAACCAATCGCGCGAAAATGTAATTTATGTGAATAAAATTGTATTTCTACAGTAATGTGTGTAGTCTACTTATAAAATCCACCGCAAACAGTGAAAGTTGACTAGTAAATTTATGTATACTTTATTTATTTTTGAAAGTATTAGCCCGAATAGAAGCAATAAAGCAATAGCGAATAGAGCAATCTCAGAAACAACAAAACGAAAATTTTATCAAAGAATCAATACATTATTTATTAATAAAAACTTTAAATTTAAGGATGATTGTTGTCGAATTACCGAATATATCTGTACAGTCTTTATTTTTCTGATATTTTTTATATTATATTTTTGTATTTATAAGTTTCTAATTCTTTTAAAAATATTTTTGAACTCTTCTGTATAACGTATACGAAATTATTTAATTTTTATTTAAATCAGGATTAAAAGAAACAAAAAATATGTACATAATCAAAATCACAATTAATGTGAAGGTGTAAATAAATTAAAAGTTTCATAAACAAAGTAATTGCTACGACTTGTCTTGCAGAAAATGGTAGAAAAAATTAAAATAACTATAAATTATTGTAAAAACATATCTTTTTATGTTGTACTTTGCACGTTACACCTTAAAAACATAAAACATATGAAAACCCATGATTATTACAAAATAAGAAAAGTAAAACAAAAATAAATTATTCTTTATTCTATATTGTTGTTATCTTGGTTAAAAAACGTAGGTATCATGTAAATAAATATTTTATCTAAACATAAACGATAAATAAACCACAAATTTTGTTTTTAGTTTAGTTTTTGTGTGAGCCCGGCACCCTTGTACACTCTTGGGGTGGAGCCTCACCCAGCATCCCGCCTCTGCATCATATTTGCCCAAGTCATTGGTCCAGGCGGGGGTGGCTTTACAGGGAGATAACACTCTCGGCAACAGGATATGTGGCCGATATTCAGCACTCTAGCTTTGATCATTTCCGTTCCAACATTCATGATAATTGTTTATAAAACAACCAAATTAAAATAAAACAATTCTTGTGATATTGTGGTCAAGTGCAAATGTAAAAAGTGTAATGGTGAGTAATGCGGTTTCGGTAGCTCCAGTTAAACCCAAGAAATAATTTCCTGGAAAATGACAATGCATTTCCTTGGTACAGCCTATGATAACAGTTCCCGATATGGAATGGCCTGCAGATGGGGACAACACGGATTACAGCACCTCTTCATCCCCTATTGTCAGGCGGTCTCAAAATCCAGACCCGGACTCGCTTTCCGAAGAGGACGACTTTTCAGACGAATTTTCAGTTATTGACAGCGATGATGAAAAGCAGCGGACGTTTCCGTCGCATCACATGCTCCAAGTGAGTCAAAAAAATTTGCTTAATGGGCAAATATTGTTTTTAACTAGGTACCTATATCATTCGTTACTTCTCCAAAAATGAAAGGGATCCTTAGTTTTTGTTTTTGAAATTGTTTTGTTATAACAGAAAAACTTTCAAACTTCTTTCTTTCTATGAATTTATTGTTGTGCTATTGTTGTTATGTCGTAGTTTTTGACATACAGTTGCGGCCACAGATAAGGAACCATCACTTTAATTATAGTGTCAATTCTGGAAAAAAAGAGTGAACCAACTTTTAATCAGATATTGCCTACGTCAAAATGTTGATAAGAAACGTAATATTATCCAGAGTAGTCATAAAACTCTGAGAAAAAAAAGTATGAGTAAAACAGTTTAGAACAATACTTCTAATGTGATTTTTATCCCATTTGATCAAAAAAAAACAAATTTATTAAATAAAAACAAATTACTAAACAATCATTTAAGAGGGTTCCCTAGCGTTCTTCGGTCGTTTTCAAAATTTAGCCGCTTGCTTGTTTTTCACGTTTTTTGTGCTAGCTATGTATAGCCTTGATAAAAACTTCAACAAAAATTTGGCTTTCCAATTTCCACTCGGTGACGGTGGCACTTTAGATTGATTTTTTTATAAATTTAACTTTTCGTGCCATTTGTTTATTATGCATTTTTTTTTAAATTTTTGCTAAAACTTGTTATAATATCTATATGTTTGCAGCTAGAGAAAGAAATTTACTCTCAATTCTATTTTTCAATAAATTTTTTTGTTAAATTTAAAATTTAAAAATTTATGAGCGTGTAGCGTTAAAGAATTATGTTATGTGAACACTTGTGCCAAAAATTAAAACTGTACAGTGTACCTATAATAACAACAAAATGCTACGAAAAGTTAGAAAATGTGTGCTAGTGAACCCTCTTTCACTTTAAAACTCCCTATATTCGATTTATCGATGATTTATTTAAGAATTATATTACACAAATTTTGCTGTAAAAATATATTAATTTAATCTATTTGCAGACGAAGTAAATAATGTTCAAGTGATGAAGATGGTAAAAATCTTACTTACCAATGTTTATTTGTTGAATTTTGTATTTTTTAAGGCTCCCAGAATGAGGTACCGATGAAAATGTGCTGCGCTCTTATTAAATAACATTAACAAATAATGTTTTTTACCTAAATTTAAAGACTTAAAACTATTTTTTTGCATCAATGTTCTTATTATTATTGATTTTAAGTTTTTTAAAAAAATTGTGGCAACAAATTCAGCAATGTTTTGACGCAATAACCTAGTTTTAAGAATCTTAGGAAAACATTTTTTTTTGTAAATTTTTATCTCAATTCAAAAGACCCTAAAAATATTTTCGCTTTATTTTAAAATTTCTGACCGTCTACTGACGTTCTAGCTGATGATATACGCAAGGGACGTGGCTTGCGATAGAGGACGTACAGTCAAACTCGGATATAACGTCAATCACCGGACCAGCGGAATTTTGACGTTCTAAGCGGACTGACGCAAAATTCGAGGTGAAATTAAAAGTCTAATATCTAAAAGGGACCTCTAAAATATTGCGTACTAACCGGGTTAACTCTCTATCCGATGACGTACTAAACGAGATTGACTGTATTTACAAGGGGTCAAGTTTAAATTACCTTATCATGTAAAGTCATTAAAATGCTCAAATTTTTTGCTGTTTGAACGGCTTATTACTTTCGAAATTACTTTGTATTATTGTATCTATTAATTTTGTCTTAAATTATAGTATACAAATCAAATAGACTGAAGTAAAATTGTTTTCCTTTCATAAATTTTAATAAAACTCGACCTAAACTAAAGTTAAACATTATTTAAAAAAAAAATGTGATATGAAATTAAATTATAAGCGCCGCTATAAACAAAAACAAACTTATTGTAGAATATTATTTTAAATCTTTAAAATTAAATTGCAAATTGCTGGAAACGGTAACATTAAAGTAAATTTTTTTCTGCGACAAAATTTGAATCTGACTTTAGTCTTTTCAGATAGTTTACAATGCAATTTTATATTTTGTAAGTACATGACCCCTCGCCGTAATATTAATTTATACAAATTGTGGAAAGCTATTGCAAGAGCATCTATTAGAGCGGCCCAAAATAGCAAGTCAGTCTCTGAAAAAATCGACGAAGACTCAAAGACGGCTACAAAAACTCAGCGTTTTAACTTCGTAAGCTTCTCCCACCATTTTCAACGGTCCGGGAGTCTTAAATCAAAAAAGTTATTGATTTCGTCAGTCTATTGATTAAATTTTTACTTTGCAGTTAGATTAAATTATTTTTTTACACCAAAATGTATCTAATTTAATTACTTAAAAATCTTAAGTAATAATTATTATAATAATGCGCACATTTTCTGTCGATATCTTTAAAACGATCTACGAAATAACGTCAAAAAACCATTTTTATGTCAAGTATAAGTTTTGTTATAACTAGTTTAATTACAAAATTAATATTTTTGGAGACATTACAAAACTTAAATTGCGACCATTTTTACATCATTAAAAAAAACAAATAGTACTGTTGCATAATGTATACCGGGTGTAAACAAAATTAGGCTAACCTTTTTTTTTAAGTATTTTTTCAAATTGAAAAACGAAACTTGGAAAACTTATTATGTTAGAAAATTTCCATTAACTGAGTAAAAATAAACTTTTTGTCACTTCCAGTTTTACCGAAAATGACTATAACTTTAAATTTTTAAATAGAACACTGTGTATATTTTTGAAATCTACATTACATTCTGAGTCTAAAATACTACTTTTTATAACTTTTTGTAAAATATATTTTTTTTTTGCAACTTCTGTTTTTTCATCTAGAAGACTGTGATAGTAAAAAAATATTTTTGAATAATGTAGGCAACCATTAAATAAATTAAAACAGCCCCATAAATAATCCACTTAAGAAAATACACGAGTTTAAATTAGATTAAATTAGTTTTTCCGATTCAACTCATTTTTTTCAAATGAAACAATAGTGACTCACTTGACATTTTAAAAATATGTTTTTTTTACCAATCCAATGATAGAAAAATTTTGAAAATCTACTCAGTAGTTTTTGTAATATTTACAAAAATATTTTTTTTTATCTGAAAAAAATTTTTATATTAAAGAAAAATTTCAAACATGCTAGTATTTTAACAAGAAAATAAAATAGACAGCTATTAAATATAATTTGTAACCTTTTTTGTGGTTTACAGCCTGCTCAAATTTTAGTTAACTTTTAGAGATTTTTCCAAAATATTTTTGTCAATATTACAAAAACTATTGAATAGATTTTAAAATTTTTGATATTTTTAGACGAACAAAAAAAATGTAAATTTAAAATATCAAGTGATCCACTTTTGTTCCATTTACAAATCCAAAGTTATAGTCATTTCCGGTAAAACCGAAAGTGATAAGAAATTAATTTTTTACCCAATTAATGCGGATTTTCTAAGATCATGAGTTTTCCAAGTTTCATTTTTTTATTTTAAAAAATACTATTTAAAAAAAGGGGAGAGCCTAATTTCGTTTACAACCGGTATAATTAAAGTAGTTTTCAATTTTTTTATAACATGCGTTTTAGACGTTTAAATAAAAATTTTTACAAAAATTTAGTTTAATCAAAATTTATTTGAAAATTTTTGAAAAGGTTTTTATTAGAATTATTTAAAAAAATTTTAATAGAGAATTTTAAAATTGTTTTTTTATCACACGTTACAAATGCTTAAAATAAATTTTATAGTTTTAAAACGAGAGATATTTTAACAATAATCTTGCGTGAAATTAGGTTATTTTTCTTAATATAAAAGAATTCTTTGAAGCTGACGGAAATAAAAAGTATATAATTATGTAATTTTTTTAGAACAAACTTGGGAATGTAAAAAGTTAAAATTTACCATTTGAGATAATAAAGTTAGTGGTTGTTTCTGATATAACTAAAAGGATTTTAAAGTAAACAATAGTGCAGATCAATTGATTTCAAAATGTAAAATAAATAATGTAAAAATTTGAGTCACAGTATTTAAAGTTTTTCATATATTTCTATTCACCTAATTAAACAGATATTTAAATTAATTTTATGAAACAGTTCAAAGACTTTTTGGGTCTATCAGTTTATAAACTATAATTTTTTCAATAATAATAAATTGATAAGATTTGATAAATTTACAAAAACTGACATTTGCCTTTTTTCCCCTCCTAAAACAAAATTATAACCTACAGTTTAAATTAGCTTTTGATAATATGTTTATCTTTAAGTAAAGGTCTCCACAAAAATTCAGCTTGTTCGTATATTTGAACAGATTTTGAGATTTTAGTGTAATTTTACTGGATTATATTTTTTCCCACAAAAGGTTTATGAGTCTATTGTGATGTGTTTTTTAGACTCCGGTGGAAATCCCAGCCAGAGGAGTCGTCAAAAAGATCTTCACAAACAGCAGAGAACGTTGGAGACAACAAAACGTAAGTGGAGCGTTTGCCGAATTACGAAAGCTTGTTCCAACCCATCCGCCCGATAAGAAATTGTCCAAGAATGAAATTTTGCGTATGGCAATTAGGTGGTTAAACAAAAATTTAATTCATTTGTAATTATTTTGTAACGTTTAGATATATAAGATTGTTGAGTAATGTTTTGGAATGGCAACAAACACATGAAGGTCCCATCCAGGTGAAATGTGAGGACTCTCTCTTTATTAGCCGGCATCCGTCTACTATTTCCGGGCAACAAACGTTACGCATGAGGGCCCGTCTTAGAAGAAGTAGTTTACCATCACAACCACTTCCTCTTTGCGATAGGAATGGAAATAATTTACTCATGATTGCACCAAACAACCATTTACCATTGAGAAAAATGAACATCTACATCGATATCGTCGGAAGGCCCAATGGCAAAATAAAAGTAGAACAGGACGATAATATGAAGGAGAAAGAAGAGGACAGTAAAGAAAAGCAAACCAAAGACTAAATCTGTACTATACATGTTTTATTTTGTATTTTATTATTTTCCAGTTGTACTAAGTAGTAAAATAAACGTTTGTGCAATAGGTACTAAAATTCTTGATGTCGAAAATGTGTGAAAGACGAAAAACAATACAACATCCTGTTATTTATTTTTCGTTATCGCGGACCTCTAATCAGTCGGAAGTAGAAATGCAAAATTTTGGTGACTTCCTCTCTTTTGGGTTATTATGGTACCTTCACTGGTAGTCTGACGTCACACCTGTCGACCTTGCGGCCAATGGGAGGGCTCTTGTGTACGCTTAGCATTCACTACATTCAAGAATTTGAGTAAGGTACCACGTATAGTGAGTAGAGTTGTTGACGACCCGTTGGAGCATCCTTTCTAATACCATTGTGAGTGAGAAATGAATAATACTTGGTTGATTTAATCGTGGAAATGGAGGGTATTGTGTGGTAAATGTGATTCAGTATTTTTCTGTGCGTGGTTGTGAAAATTAGGTGATTGGTGTGGTTCTACAAGAGAAATCTTTCAGTGAGGCTGGATTAAATACGAGGTGAGGATTTAACTATTGTTTGAGACCTACATCAATGGATTTGGTAAAGAGTAAGTGGCTTTTGTTTGGTTTTTCATAAGCGGTTACATTTCAATTTAGCAAAAAAAAATGTTAAAAATTAGAAAGGAATGTGAAATGTGTAAATTATAATTTTTGTAAATTATGAAAATTATTAACTAATTAATAGATTTTACCTAATAAAAGTGTTTTAAAATGCAATTTCTAATTTCTTTTTACTAAATTAGGAAGTGCGCATTTTTTCTTTTTCAAATTGCTGTTTTTTAAAGCTCAAATCCGCAAATAATTTTTTTTTATTATTTTATATTCTTTAAATAAAGTACATATTAATATTATTATTAAAGATGTAAATAAAATAGTTTTATTTTGTATTTGTTTATAACAAAATTCCATGCGGTAAAAGTGAATGTTGTTTAGTTAAAAAGTGTGGGTAACTTAAAATGTATCTACAGATAAAAAGTTTTTATATTTTAGATAATGGAATCAAGGCTACACAAATTAAAAAAATGACATTACAACAAAATGTTAATAACTAATTTTTGCGTGTAATTAAATAACCAACAATTGTAATAATTAATAAAAAAGTGTAAACCAAAGATACTTAAGTAAAACCCAAAATGATTTTTAATTTTGTTGTCAATCACGTACATAAATAATAACATGGTTAACTACATTTAATTTTTTCTGTCGAAATCAATAGTCGTAAAAATGATAAAAGTTACAATTTTATTTAATTGTGAATTCTAAATTGTTACTAAAAAATACCTAGGTATATTAGGGTAGGCCAAAAAAATCGATTATTTTTTTTTAACTTCGGACACTGAAATATTGGTTCCTTGGCACTTTTAAAAAATTCTTTTTTAAGATGAGCTCTTAATTTTAATAGAAAAGGCTCCCTCATCGCAGTTTTCGATTTTTTTTTTAGTTCCATATGGTAAAATCCATATCTCGTCACTACTTGATCGTACAAAAAAAATTTATTTACATTTTTTGTAGAAAATTTAACTCTCTAAAAAAAATATCTTACAATTTTTTTATAACTCCTACCGTTTAGAAGATATCCGAGGTCAAAATTTGAAGAATTTAGCAAAAATTTCTTTTTTACTTCTAAATTTTATAACTCGTAGATAAATAAATATTATAAAGTGCGCAACATACGGTTTTGTAGGAAATTAAACGCTCTACAAAAAAAGTCGTTTGTGGTTAATCGATTACTTCAATCATTTAAAAAAAAAATGGGGACTTAGTATCAAATTTTGGTTTTTAAAATGCGAATATCTTCTAAATGGTTAGAATAATCAATTAACCACAAGGGACCTTTTTTATAGAGCGTTTAATTTTCTACAAGGCTTTTTATCTTCGAGTTATAAAAATTAGAAGTAGAAAAGGAATTTTTGTTAAATTCTTTAAATTTTGACCTCCGATATCTTCTAAATGGTAAGAGACATAAAAAAATTGTTAAATAACTTTTTTGTAGAGCGTTTAATTTCCTACAAAAAATGTAAATACAAATTTTCTGTACAATTAAGCAATAACGAGATATGGATTTTACCATATGGAACTGAAACAAAAATAAAAAACTGCGATGAGGGAGTCTTTTCTATTAAAATTAAGAGCTCATCTTAAAAAAAGCATTTTTTAAAGGTAATTAGAAATTAATTTTTCAGTGTCGGAAATTAAAAAAAAATAATCGATTTGTTACACCCTAAGGTATATACAGGGTGTTATGGAAATGAGTGCAAATATTTTAACCTGAAATACAGCACCACAAATAATAAAAATCTGTAAAAAAATTTTTGTCTTATCTCAACTGATAACAAAATTATAACCTAAAAATTAATTATTACAAAACGTATAACATTTTTTTTTAACATAGGGCAATCATAGGTTTTTCAGGTCAAAATGAAGTAATTTAACACAATTTACCTCTATACTAAGTTGCACCGTTTAGGAGCTAGAGGACGCCAAAGTTAAAGATGAAAAGTCAGTTTTATACTTTAAACGTAAATATCTCGAAAACGATACGTTTTAGCAAAATATTGCATTCTTGCAGTTTTATGTAGAATCTACTGGCATATTCATTTTTGCTACAAAAATTGGAGATTAATAAGAAAAAAATTGGTTAATTACCCAAAATGTGAAAAAAAAGTGCCGTAACTTGAAATTGAGATGTGCAGCAAAATTTTGCTAGTAGAAATAAAAAGAGAACAGTCAACTTCATTTGAGTACCAAATTTGGTATTAATTGGTTAAGCGGTTTTCCAGATATAACAAAAAGATGTTTTTTTATACCCAACTTTGACGGCCTGTAATTTTGTTGTTAGTTGAGATAGGACAAAAAAAATTTTACAGATTTTTATTATTTGTGGTGCTGTATTTCAGGTTAAAATATTTGCACTCATTTCCATAACACCCTGTATAGTAAAAGCCGCTTTTAACAATCTCTAAAGATAGATACAGATGATGTATTAAAACAAATTTTTAACTTTTTTTTAAATAAGATTTACTAAATATAATAACAATTCGAGGTTTTGTAGTTAAACTATAATTACTTTAAAAATTTTGGAATTTTTGTATGGCATATCTACACTTTTTCGTTTTTTTTTATGATTGATTGTTATGTCCGGTGTATTTTTCAAAAGTAGTAGCATGAAAATATACTTGAAGTTTAATAATAAACAGCGGGATTTCTGTCTTGGATTGTAATTTTTTCAGGAAGCTTAGTGTTTATTATTGTACATATTACAAAATAGAATAGGTCAAATGAAGAACACTCCCGATATTTGTAAGTGATCTTTCGTTTTTCTTGTTTAGACGTTATCAGTTCTAAACGATGTCGCTGTAACCGGTTTTCACTGTACTACAATAAATAATGGCAAGCTTTTGTTAAATTACAACTTAACTAAACATTATAAATCTGCTGTAAATAGCCAATTAAAAAGTAATATACCTCTTTTGTAATTTGTAGGTAACGTGAAAATGAGTTATGTTATGAAAATAGACATGACCATATATAATAAAAAATGATATCATTTTACTGCAATTTGCAAAATTGAATAATTGTTGTTTGGTATTTGTTTACGCCACAATTATTTTGCATATAAGGAAAATAATTTAAATAATGATTGGTTTGACTAAAAGCAAACTTTTTAAAATGGTGTAATTTAACATGTATCTATATATTTTTTAAGTTATATTTGCGATAATTTTAATTGTGTATGTTTGTTTTTATAAGCAAACTGGTCACGTGGTTTGAGATAATTTATAAAAGACTTTACCTAAGTCACTTTAAAAAAGTTAAAAATTTAAACATTAAAATAATTTAAAAAAGTTTAATGGACTAATTTCAAGTTAACATAATATGGGTATAATCTTTGTTTCTATAGAAAATTAAAAAAATTCAAGGCTGTGATTGGTTGTTGCTGTGGAAAAATATTAACATTTGCGATACAACCGGTAGTATTTCAACTTGAAATTAGCCCATTACTAATAATTTATTACTTACAATACTTACATAGTAGATATACATTTTTTTAAAATTAAAAGTTGATAAGAAAAGCAAAATGCTTAGACACTTAAAAAGTGTATTGTTTCCAATGCCAAAAACAGAATTTTTTTGGTATATAAATAAGATCAGGGTATGTAATACTAAAGTCCTGTTTTCGCCATAAAATTTTTTGTAACTTTAATATTCTAAGTAATTTTTTAAAATATTTTTCTAATATTCTGTGAACATTACTAGATCAAACTCCTTTAATATCTTTAAAAAAATGCGATTGACTCTTGGTCTAATCATGGGGCTTGAACCGTCTTATTTATTTATTTAATTTGAGATTGAAACTTAAAAAATCAAAATTGTAAAAAATCGAATATAAAAGCTACAATAAATAAAAAATCTCTTCTTAAATAACGATTTACGAGTAATATGATTAGTTTTTAAAAATAACATATTTAAGATGCTAATTGACCACCAACTTCTTTGTTCATTATTTCAGTTTTCCACAAAAATGTTAAAAATGGTCATGCGTATCGAATTTATCTCTTCCCAAATATTATTTTTGCAGTTAGAGTGTGTGGAGTCTACTCTTAATTTTATGGATCCCCAAACAAAAAAATTAGGGACGATTTTGCTACATAAGTTATGTTGTGAAATCCTAAAATTGTTTAATTCGGGAGAAATAAATGCTGTAAAATAGGTGATCTTAAGAATGCTGCCTTTAATAACAACACATTTACACAATACCCGAACCGACTCTAAGCACTCCTTGTAAAATCAAAAAAAATAATTTGACACAAGAATCTTTTTATTTATTTTTAAGACTAAATTGCATCAATGTATAGAAGAAAACAGTGCGCATCTAATAGGGACGTTATCTTAGAAAACTTAATAGATACAGTCCATGTCACCGTCTTATCCCCATTTGTAACATAATTATTAGAGTACGGTTCAATTTACGACGGACGTATAGCTTCGTGTGAAATTGAGATTTGACAGAACACATACAAACATTGAAATAATAAATATATTTTAATTTTGGAAACTACATTGCAGAAACTTTTGTTGCTGCAACAGAACTGAATACAAGAAATTATACTCTTATACCCAAAATTTTAATTTTTTAGGTATTAAATTATTCTGAGATTATTGACTGCGCGGCTATCTAGTTTGCATTCGAGTTTCTAATACTACCCTAGAAGCTTTGTTTTTGTCGTCGCTTTAAGCTGAAAAAAGATGAAAAGTGTGACATTATTAATACAATATGTTTTGTGTTCTTTGCATTTTAGGTCATGATGTAGAAAGAGATAGCAATAAGAACGTGAATCTTTAGTTGCGTTGAAGGTTTTATTACAAATGGGGATAAGACTGTGAGACGGTCTTTACGTTATAAGATTTTCAGATTTGTGCTTCTAGTACTACTAAAAATTAGTTCAAAAATATTTTTGTTTTTTCACAATTGTTTTTAAAAACCACTCTATTGCCGCATTATTTTACAAAAGAAAAAATAAATTGTTGAAGTCGACGTTTACCATTAAACGTAAATTTTCAGTGTTAGCCTATGCACTTGATAAAATTTTATAATATTTATTTTAATTTAGATAAGTATAACTTTATTTGAGTTATTATTTAATAAAATTATTACTGATATGAGCCATTGCAATATTTTACAATAGACAAATAAATATTTTAAAACGTTGTTTTAACTACGTTGTTGTTTTATCTGGTTGACGTTTCGTCAATTTTGTTGATTTCTTCGTGACTATAAAATAGTGCTGCTTGTAACAACTAGTTTACAGTTTTTTAAAATTAACTATCTGTATCAGTCTGTTATCGCCTGTATCTTTAAAAAAGATATAACTATTTTTGAATTAAAGTAGCTGAAAAGTTTAAATAATTTGTTACTGAACAAATAATTAAATTAATTTATTATTACTTTAACTATAACTGTAAATATACAGGGTGTCTCAAAATCAAGACATTCCGAGTTCAGGACATTGTAGAAAATCTTATTAGGAAAAAGAAAAAAAAATGTTAAAAAATTCCATGACCTCTTCTTATAAAGATATGGAAGTCTGAAGATGTAGACTTTAGATCAGTATGTTATCTTGCAATAATGCCTTGAGCTGTGAGCGTTTATTATTATTCATTACAGGCATTATTATGTTTAAAATACCATTCAAAAAAGAGATTAAAAAAATTGCTTTAACGCGAAGTAAAAAATAATCAATTTTTACAAATTGTGGTCAGAAAAGAATGGCAACAAGGGTAGAATATTATTTTGTTGCTAGAAAGAAGGCCACAATAAATTTTAAATAAGTTTCTGAAAGGTGCGAAATACATTTTTTGCAATGTTGCCGAATTTAACGAATTTAAAAAAGGTTACCTCAGTATTTACAAAATTGTTTTGCTCATTTTTACTTAAACCAAAGAGTACCTTCTACAACGCTCCGAACTCAGAATGCCTTAATTTTGAGACACAAATACATACATTTATAGGGTGCCTAAAAAATCTACTTTTTTTAAAAACCTCTGTTGTAGTCAGATGAAATAAGACCCCGGTTTAAATATCAGCGTTTAGCCCTTACACTATTATTAATATTTAAAGATGGTGCATCGCAATTTTTTATTTTCTATTAAAAGAATAAGATTTTTTTTAACCTTGAGGTTTTGTAGCTTGTCAACTGATCAGTTTATTAAAATGTTGATAATAATAATACATAATATTCGGTTAATTGCTTGTTCTTAAAATGTTAGCTCTTATAGTTACTTGGCAACTAAACGTGAGTTTCGTTGAAAATGAATGTTTAGGACAAGGTTTTTAATAATAAAACTTCTGCTTGTGTCTCTACCTACAAATGTTACTATTTTTGTTATATTGTAGAATTTATTTGGGTCGTTATAACAGTTAAGACTGTATAACTCATAATTATAAAATATAATCGTTTAATCCTAGCATAACGTATACGATCCACGCCTGTCTACAAAATTGTATAAGAAGCAAAATTTTAACTTTCTCCTGACAATCTGTGAAGTAACACACACTTATCGCAAATACTAATACCGTAAGAGGTTTAGGAATTCCAACAATTTAAAATTTAAGGTGTATTAAAAAGCATTTTTATAGTCTTACTCTAGTTAACGGTTACTTTATTACACTTATTACATTATTGAGCGGTCATTTAAAATACACCTTTCAAGTCGAAAATACAGTAATTCTGATTTAGAGTTAAGTAATTGTATGGGGACACGCTAGTTAAGAAAATTAGGCAAAAAGAATTTTTGTCGTCATGTATGCGTGAAGGTTATACATGTACAGTGTACTTTTAACTTTTAATTGTTTTTTCATTATGTTTTAAAATATTGATAGCTTGCCTTGGCTTCATTAGTAGGAAACCTAGTCATGGGAAATAATTGAAATAAATATTATAAAAATACAAAGACAAATGAGTCAGAGCTTAATTTTCTGAAATTAGGTTTCCCAAGAAGTTTCTTCCCCACGAACTATTGAATTGTTAATGGTATTGATCATTTGCTAATGTTATAGCCTGGCATTATAATGGTCTATTACCTCCTTCTTTTCACCCCGTTAGCTTTCACTATTGACATTACTAAACATATAGACTGTAATTTAAATTCAAAAAGGAAGAAACAAATTTGGTTAGTCTCTTGACAATTCAATAAATTTTTATCAGCTATAACGACACCCGTCTTTTCTTATTGTTTTAAAAGTAAAAGACTGTTTCCATATATATTTAGTTTATCGAGCTTCTTACTTGACCTGAATTTATAAATCACCTACCGGTCTTTGCTGGTCACTGACGCCAGTTTAATTTTTATTCCAGCGTGCATTTTACGTTTAACGCACGTGAGTTTTGTTTCTTTAATTATTATTACGGAATGTTTATTAAACTAACTGCACATTTTAATGCTACATACACAAGGTGTTATATGTTAGATCATCCAACCTAATACAGAAACGCAAGTCATTTCTATTATGCTTCAAACGCAGTAAATTAGCAATTAATGCATGGCCATTCAAAATGTTTTATCGATGCACTTAAATTCTCTGTTCTTTGACTGTTTTGATGGTTAGTAATTATTTAAATACCGTGTTAGTTGTCAAGGGAAACTTGTTATCGCTTCAAACTAATATTGTAACTGCAAATACTCGATAGGTGACTGCTCTTTTGACAACGTCCTTTCAAAAGAACTTTTTGATTTATTTACATGTATGTCAATATTTGATTTATTGTATTTTTGTTCTTTTATCTTTGACAATTTATTCTATTTCTTTATTTAATTTAACCAGAAATTGTAAGAATAAATATCTAGAACACCTATATTTTGGGAGCAAATTTAAGTCACCAGTCACCATTTTCTCGTTTTAATAAATAACAATTTATACCCGTATTTATCGTAAGAAAGTTAAATATTTTTTACCTTTTATCTTAATCAAGTTGTATTTATTGAGAACAGATTAGCAAAAAAAAAAAAACAAAAACAAGATGCCAAAAAAATTAATTTTGTTTTCTGACATTTTATACAAATGACCGAAACATTCAAGTTAATTTTCTATAGTTTTTTCACTGATTTTTATATTTTTTTCATCTGATTTTATTTTTTTTACTCGCAGAAACTTCATTTTGATCTCGTTTATTGGTTGTTTTTTTTTGATAATTGGATGTTTCATTGCTGTTTTGATGGTCTGACCACTTTTTTCACTTCTGTTTTTATTTTTTTAATATTTTTCTATCATAGAAAGTTTGTTTTTACGTATTGTATACACTTGTTTTGTGAATACCTCCGCTTTCTAGATTTTGTATTTACATCGCTTTTTATTTTTACATTTTTTTTATATAATTGCTTCTACGTAGATAACTACTATAATATGAGGTTGTACTTCATTAATTTGTTTGTCATCCAAATCTATTTTATGGCTTTTTTTATCCTGTTTTTATTTTTTCAGCAATAGTTTTCATATTTATTATTTTTTATTGCTTTTTAGTATTATAAGTTTATGTTGTAGATTTTTTGTCGTAAGTGCTATTAAAGCTAAATCATCTAAGAGCATCAATGATCAGTTTTTTCCTCTCTTGATGTCTTTTAGTGTTGCTTCAATTTTGTTTCTTATTTTTTTGCCTATTATTTTTGCGAATACTTTTCTTTGGCACACTTGTATTATCCGTATTTTTGTGTAATTTTTATTGATAAAACTATATGTATATTAGGTTGGGCCAAAAAAATCAACTATTTTTTTTTAACTTCCGACACTAAAAAATTGGTTCCTAGGCACTTTTAAAAAATGCATTTTCAAGATGAGCTCTTAATTTTAATAGAAAAGACTCTATAATCAAAATCCATATCACGTCACTTCTTGATCGTACAGAAAAAAAATATTTACATTTTTTGTAGGAAATTGAATGCTCTAAAAAAATATCTTACAGTTTTTTTTATAACTCTTACCGTTTAGAAGATATCGGAGGTCAAAATTTGAAGAATTTAGCAAAAATAGCTTTTTCACTTCTAAATTTTATAACTTGTGGATAAATAAATATTTTTAAGTGCACAAAATACGGTTTTGTAGAAAATTAAACGCTCTACCAAAAAAGTCGTTTGTGGTTAATCGATTACTTCAATCATTAAAAAAAAAATTGGGGATTTAGTATTAAATTTTGATTTTTAAAATGCGAATATCTTCTAAATGGTTAGAATAATCAATTAACTTCGAGAGATCTTTTTTATAGAGCGTTTAATTTCCTACAAGGCTGTATGTTGCGCATTTTCTAATATTTATTTATCTCTGAGTTATAAAATTTAGAAGTAGAAAAGGAATTTTTGTTAAATTCTTTAAACTTTGACCTCCGATACCTTCTAAATGGTACAAGATATAAAAAAATTGTAAGATAACTTTTTGTAGAGCGTTTAATTTAAACAAAAAATGTAAATGCAAATTTTCTGTACAATCAAGAAATGACGAGATATGGATTTTACCATATGGAACTGAAAAAAAAAAAAAATGGAAAACTGCGATGAGAAAGTCTTTCCTATTAAAATTAAGAGCTCATCTTAAAAAAACATTTTTTAAACGTGACTAGGAATCCGTTTTTCAGTGTCAGAAATTAAAAAAAAATAATCGATGATTTTGGCCCACCCTAATGTATATACGTAGATTGATGAGAGTTTTTCAATATTTCTGTATTTTTTTACCAATAACAAAGTAAATATGAAAGTTGAACATGGAATTATGTAGGATAAATAAAAAAAAATAAAATAAATGTGTTAATTAACAAATGGTAGGGAACAAATAGTAGGGAACAGTAACCAGAAAATAGAAGATATGAATTAAAATGGCAACACATAAAGAACAGTACCTAATAGCAAAAAATAGAAATTACATAACTACTTTTTAAAAAATGTCGAAGAAAATTAGTAATACAAGTATCGAAATAGAATAAATATTTAAATACAGAACAACTGAAGACTATAACAATATAATAAACAGAGAATCAAAGTAAAAAGAGCGATCATTAGAATTCTAAGAAATGAGTAATTTTGCACTAAAGTTAGCACAACTTCCTTACCAATAGGAAATAATGCTTTGCAAGGGTTTCGAAGTCCCCATAAAACAAGAAGTAAAATTATTTTTTTAAATTAATTTTTAAAGTTTCTTATAGGAAAAGGTCAGACTATGCTTCTCTAGTGCTATATATTTTTTTTTAAATTTACATTTAACTATTGAAGTACAAGCTTTGTGTTTTTTTAGTTATTTTAACAGCAGTTTTAAAATATAATTAAAAAACAATAATTACAAAACATTTCTAGAGAAGCATACCCTGATCTTTTTCCTATAAGAAACTGCAAAAATTTGTTTAAAAAAAATCTTTTTTTTTATGGGGACTTCAAAACCCTTGCAAAGCATTAATTTCTATTGATAAGGTGCAGTCGATAGAAATAGTACCGATTCCTCCTAATTGTTTCACAAAAAACTAGTTCTTAATTTTTTATGTGTAGTGGTTCTCTGTTGTTTATTATTGATTTAATTAATTATCTAGACTTACTCTTGTTTTTGACTGAAAACATTTATATAACAGTAGATCAATTTCTAGTCAAACAACTGACAATTTCGTAAATGATTTCTCTTAAATAAATTTCTTCAATCTTGTAGCTCAACACTGATGTTTCTTCCAAAATTATTTAATTTGCGACATCTTTGTTGTTAGTGTACTCTGCATATTTGTGTTTTTGTAACACTTAAAAATGAGTAAATTTATAAATGTAAAAATTAAACAAAAAATCAAAAAATTGGATGAATAACACTTATTGTTAAATTAAGTAAAATGCTAAACACTTGTTTACGATTTGACGAATATTGTTTAAATTTTAATTATATTACCGTTTTCGTTTAACGTATGTAATTTGTGCCAAATTTTGTCCAAAATTTTTTATCTGTTTTTGGTGTTGCACTTAGACAACACTTTAAAGAATTATTTAAACCGAAAGAGACAAGTGACCGGGTCACATAAAGAATCAAGCAAAGTGGGTTTTAGAAGAAGCAAAACACTAAGAAATATTAGGTATTGTCAAAAGTAGAAGCACTAAAAAATAAAAAAAGTCATAAAACAGATACAATCATCTAAAAACGCATTAGAAAAAAAATTTGAAAAAAAATAATACACAAAGACAAGTGCATTATTTAGAAAGCATTGTATCAAAATTTTACAAATATAAAAGAAGACAGAAATAGGTAAAATCAAAATTGTAACTTAGGAACATTACCTCAATCAGAGATAAAATTTATAAAAAGCTAGATAAAGCTATGTAAAAGTAAAAAGAAGTCAGCAAATAAAATTTAAGAAATCGTGTTTAAATGGACTCCAAGAAAGCAAGATTAAGAAAAAAATTACGAAAAAATTAAAAAAGCAATAATGAAATGAAGACCTGAAGGAAAGTCAGTAAAACTATAGTAAATTGAGCTGTAGGTTCGACTAAATAAAATAAATAAACAGTATTATCCGAGTTGTACCACTACCAAACTTTTCAAAAAAATTGATTATTTGCAGCAACTAAAATCCGTCTTGTCAACACAAATTTTTACGGTGTTTTTGGTAATTTTAACGTTTAAATAAGTTCAATCTACTGATAGACTTAGTACAGAAAAAGGTGCTACTTTTAAATTTATACCTACAAATAGAAATGACTACTCAGTTATGAAACGAATTGCAATTCAAATTAAATTTGGTATAAATTATTCTATACACCTACCTACTATGTATAAAAAGTAACATAAACATCTACACACATAGGTATAACGATAATAACTACCAATAAATGCTGTACCAACATTCCGAAACTTTAAACCATTTTTTTAAATTTAATATCATTGAATTGGATTGCCATAATTACAGTTTTACTTTTCTGACTAGACTACTCATATAAATAGAAAAATTTGTCAATGGTATGATGAAAATTTATCTTCTGCTGATGACCCCAAAATACGGTGAGAACGAAAATGTGCTAACATAGAGTTAGCTTTGCGCCTCTTGGCCGATTGAGCAAAAATATATAAAAATAACAGACCAAAGCTTGCTCTAATTCAGCAAATTTTTGTTCTCACTTTTAACCACACAATCTTACATTTTAGTGCCAACTGAAGCACACTAAAACGTCAGATTTATTGACTAGTTTTTACAGACTAGTCAAGGAAAGACACTTTCCAAGGGTCTTTCACAAAAAAAATATCCGATTTTTTTATACCAGTGATTAAATGGTTAAGTTAAATTTTGTCCAAAATAAGAATGATTTTTTTCTAGAGAAGAATAAATGACATTCATTTATGTATTTTTAACAAAATTTTAACGATTGTTTAAACAAAAATTAATTTTATAAAACTATTTTATTCTATATATTTATAAAATACTATACTATATTTTAAAAAAATATTTTATAAAGTACACGAGACAAAAATTTGACATCGAGATAACAGAACCAAAAAGTAAAATTTGAAATTAATTCATAAAGTTTCTTTAATTGTTGCAGTTAGTTATCGTTCTTTTGCTTAATCTATTTGTTGAATAATTCATATTTTGTATCCTGTTTGATCCTCGTATCAAACAGTCAAAGCTGATTAGCTTTACCAAATTGAAGGCAATCGCTTATGTAAACAAATGATAAATTAGAAATTCATTTATGTAATGTGACCTACAAAGAGGCGTCTTTTACACCTATAATTTGTATTGTGAAACGTTTACTTATTGACTTGTTAAAAGAAACAATAAATGAACATAAAAAATTAGGCTAGGAAAAATATTTATGTCTCTATAAACTGGTTAACCACAAAATCGTATTTTTGATGTGAAAAATGAGGTCATAAAGACATAATTTTACAATTACTTTTATTAAAAGTAGACTGAGGTAAAAACAAGAAAGTAATTCGGCCAATTATATGGAAATAATTAGCTCTTTCACCAATTAAACTAAGCCAACATTGAAGATAATTGCTAATGAAGCTGAACGAATTAGTTGTTTAGTTACACAATAATTTAAATTTATTTGAATAATTGATTTTCTAGATACCAAAATTTGGTAAAATTTAGGCGTTTAGTTTTAATTTACGTTTTCTAAAAGTTCTTAATCTAGATACAATTTTTTCCTCAAAATGTTTTATGTTGCTAATTTATTTAAAATGAAAAAAAACTATTACTAATTTGTTGAATTATTAGGTTGGATATGGTGTATCTCTTCCGCTCTATCAATCAATTTTGTCAGATTTAGAAATATGTTTTTAAGAAAACTGAAACAAATTAAACAAAATTACAATTTATCTGTGTTGCTTCAACTTACTAGGAAACAAAGTAAAAAAATAAGCGTAACAACTTTATTCAAAAGAACATAATGTTCTTATTAAACGCTTTTTTAATTCAAGGTACTTGCAAATAAATCTTTAGCACACCTGAATTAAAAAAAAGAACAATCAACATACCTCATAACTTCCTTATACCTGTCATAAGAAAAAATAGCATTACGAGTATAACATATTCTTTATAGAACAACATTTCATAATCAAAAGCATGTCTTGTGGTTAATAAAATATGTATAAGAGTTGCACAAACATATACATAACATGTCAAAAACATGATTAGCATTTATGTATTTTAACAAGATGAGAAGCTCTATTTTACTTTTAAATCATTTCATGGTCGCGTATTTCCCTTGGTTTTTTGTACCATTCATAGCGAATGAATCATACACTTGAAGCATACAACCAAACGAAGGTCACGTTTATTTATAATAATCTAGACTAGATCAGTCATTGAACACTTTCCGTGAATTTGCGTTTTTTCTTTTAGACCATGATTGGGATTCTGCTCTTCCTCCTTTCTCTCACCTCTATCAACGCACTTCCCCAAGGTGCCCCAACGAAAGTATGCCAGACAATGAGGCCTTTCCACGGCGGGGGCATTCCTCCTCAACAGGACATATCTCCATATTCAATATACATGCGTCGGCAGAATGGCGGCGTTCTTGTTACGCTCATATCTGACCTGGGAATTCCATTTCAAGGTTTTATGCTTCAGGCGAAAACGCCCAACCGAGAACTCCTCGGTGTTTTTCAACCCAGAGGAAATGACAGTCATACTATCGACTGTGCCCAATCTGGGGATACCCTCACACACAATAATGCCGAAAATAAGGCCATGATTGAGGTGGAGTGGTATCCGCCACAAGGGTACGAAGGACCAGTCATTTTTAAGTAAGAAATTAAACCAAATTTGGCATTTAACACGGAAATGTATTTCAGTTCGACTTTTGCTCAAAATTATCAGACTTTTTGGGTCGGAGTAGAATCGCGTCCTATTCAATTGAGTAAAAGGTTTTCGGATGATCCCATTTCGAATATACCCAGCAGGAGGCCATCTTCTACTCCTCCGAATTTTTCTCCGGAGATACGAGAAACAGAGACTGTTTTTGATCCCTTCTATGAAGGGTGTGGTGTTACTAAATTATGTTTTGGAGCACCGGTTAATTGTATCAATTCAAAGAATTGTAAAGCTGTAGTTGCTGTTACTGTAAGTGGTGACAAATACGAGTTTGAAATGAAAGCAACTGGAAATGCAGGATGGGTAGGTGTTGGACTTTCCGATGATGAGAAAATGGGAGAAGATTCGGTTATTGAATGTGCAAAAAGAGGTAGTTCAGTAGCTGCGTATATGTCATGGACGAGTGGACCACCAAATTATGGGTCTGCAAGACTCAACAATGTAACTACTTGTTTTGGTCTAAATTCAATCTGACTAGAATGTTTTAGCCGCAACTGGGTATTAGATTGTTAAATGCAAGCATAATCAATGATGTGTTGTATTGCAAAGTAATGCGGGATGAGAGGACAAAAGTGAAAGGAAAAATATTTGATTTAGCCAATGAAAAATACAACTTACTTATAGCTGCTGGATCGCAAATAAGTCGTAAGTGCGTCTCTTGAAAACCTTTTTCGGAATTACAATTTTTTTTGTAGCTACTTCTGTACAATTCCATGATGTTGCATTTTTGGCAAGTGGTAGCAAACAATCTCTTACTGACGTATCAGCCCTTGCAGCTGCTTCGAAATTATTAATCAGACTTCACGGGTCCTTTATGTTAGCAGCTTGGATTGGTACCGTCTCTGTAGGAATTCTTTTGGCTCGGTACTACAGAAATACATGGGTTGGAAGCAGCCTTTGCGGCAAAGATCTTTGGTTTGCTGTGAGATTTTTGAGAAAAAAGAATTACAAAAAACTGACTGTTTGATTTTTAGTGGCACCGTATGTTTATGGTCCTTACTTGGGCTTTAACTGTAACAGGATTTGTTTTGATTTTTGTTGAATTAAGAGCATGGTCGGCTGAGAAGAATCCGCATGCAATTTTGGGAACTGTTACTACAATTATTTGTTTTATTCAACCAATCGGGGCGTACTTTAGGCCACATCCTGGAACTCCAAAACGGCCTGTTTTCAACTGGATTCACTGGTTGGGTGGCAATGTTGCCCATATTGTTGGAAGTATGTTTCTCTATCAATTTTTGCAAATGAAATTAATTTTTACTGTTTCAGTTGTCACAATTTTCTTTGCTGTTAAGTTAACAAAAGCTGAATTGCCAGACTTTGTGGACTGGATATTAGTTGCGTATGTCGCTTTTCATGTCATAATTCACTTAATTCTATCGGTAAGTATTCAAATTATTATTACACCATAGCATAATAGCGTTAAAATAGGTTGTTGGGTGTGTTTCCGAAAAATCCTTTGAAAGAAGAGTGACTTCTTTCCCAATGAAGGATTTGGGTGGTTCTGGTCGAAGTTCTGCTTATGCTGATAGAGGTGGAGATGCTCCGGTAATTCAACCAAAATTTTTACTGTGATTTTACGTAATCTTACTTATTTCTAGTATTCTGGTTTTCGCAAGTTTATTTTAGCCATTTACATCGTGATAGTGTTGGCAATTGTTGTAGCATTGATTGTTATAACAGCTTTAGCACCAATTGAAGAATCTTGGAACAATTTACGTAATTCAATGATGAATGCCAAATAAACGTTACATCAAGACAATACCAGTACCAAATGATGGCACTATGCATTATGTTAATGACTGATTATTTTTATAATGTTTTACAGTATATGGAAAAAAGCTGTGTACTTAAATAGGTTTAAAATATGTAGGAGCAAAGAATTACAATTTTGTATTATGATAAAGCGACAAGTGGTGCACTACAGACTAAACTAACGTTTTTACTATGATAACAGTTAAATGTTTTGCAATTGTATGTAAACAGGTTACCTTCGTTGGACAATCAGGCACTTTTATGTAACAAGTTATTTTGTAATAATTTATATTTACGATAACTGTTTAATTATAGTTTGTTTAGTTATATATTTTTTAATGTTAGTGAGTAGATTTCAGAGTTAGATTAAAATCTATATTTGTAAATAAAGCTATTAAATAAACACGTGTCCAATTATTAATTTGTTTTACTGTTATCTGTAATCTAAATCCTAAAAAGGTAGATCAGGTTGTAGAAGTATGATATAATAGTTATTTTATTAAAAGTTTAGTAAACAAATTGGTTGTAATACTTATGAAAATATAAGTTTAAATTTTGACAAATGAGGCGATGAAGGAGGCGAATTCAGAATTTTTAAACAAGTACTGCAATATTCGCTTACAATACGTGTATAACGTACTTTTTATTACATTCCGTTTGTATCTCTCAACTAAATAAATTTCTATTTAAATTATTTATAAAATCAGTTATCTGTCGTAAAAAATAAAATGTAATATTTCGGCAATTTTCACAAAAATTTTGCAAAAAGTGGCGAATCACTACCATCTCTACTTCTCAAAATCTTTTGACCAAAATACTTAATTGGTATATTTGGGATTATCGTCAATAACTACACAATATAAGCCTTGACGTAGAAAATACCGGCACACAACTTGTCACAGAAAAACTAACCCAGAAAAAACGTTTAGTACTTGCTGTCCTAAATGATGTTGACGGATGCGACTGAGTAACTTTATAAACAATATGTTAATTTACGGCCAAAAATTGTTCTACAATAAATTATTTATATGATATAGGAATGGAAAATACATAGGACAGATGGTTGGCATTCACACTATTGACGTAATGTTTAAAAAAATTATAAAGTTTTTAAACTAAGTAATTTTGTGACTATTGCCCAATTTTCTAAAACAAAATGTGTGTCAGTTTTATCTAAGTACCAATTTTGAGTAGTAACTCGTATATTTAATTAAATATAAACCAGTTTAGAAAAAGGTAAAAATTTTTTATTGTTACACCGTTATTAACATATTAATATTGTAGCGGACACAAACGAGTAAATTTACGTCATCAAAAACACCATAATAAAAACGCATCCGCAAACGTCTTACAAATAACTAAGTTGATTACTTATTAATTAGACATATAAACATATTTTAAGGTCACAACGGTTTTTAGGAAACAATAAAATAAATAGAATCCAATTTTAAAGTCAAAAATACGTTAAGTCGTAGAACAACGACAAGACAAAGTTCTGGAGGGTTTTAATTCATCCCGTGTTTTTATTTGTTGAAACAAAAATGGGGACATACTGTTTGTCAATTAAAGAGGTGCGAGGTAAAATTATTGTTATTTTATTTGGAATATTGCAAACGCCAAAGGCATAAATGGTTGATCAGCATATGGCTGAAAATCTCAGTCTCACTGATTTTGAGTGTCTGAGTTTTGGTGTTCCAAAAAATCACTCTCAGCATGGGCTGTTCAGCCGGTGTTTACCTGCAATGCAAAGTTCAAAAAGTTCAGTAAACAAAATTGATCAGCTTTTGTACGTAAAATTTTTGACTTTAAATCGTTAGTTTAAAAAAAAATGGTTTTTGTTATAATTTTTGTTATCTTGGTCTATATTTTTAGTTAAATTCAAATTTTTTGAATTTTTCAAATTTATGAAATTTATCTTTGGACTTAAAAATTTTTGAGAAAATTATTGTTTTACGACTGTTTGAAAAATATTTATATTATTATTCATCAAATACAAAAAGCTCATGTATTGTCATTTTAATTGAGTTATAATGTTGCTAAAAATTTGTTCGTTTCCGTTTTTCCGGAGAAAAATACTTTGTGTTGAATCATATTGTTGAAATTCTCTATTTGTTAATAAGTTATTTTAATGATACGAGGAAGTTAAATGCTTGTTTAGTATGGACAGAAATAAAGCGTTCAATGTTTTCTTAACGACAAGTATGCCGGACTATGACCAAATTGCAGTTTTGTCTTTGTTCTAATTTGTGTTATAAATTACGTATTTGTTATTAATGAATTATCTATTAATGAATAATGAATCTTTAAAACTAGTCGCGCTTATTTTCTGTATTTCATTGGACTGCACTACTTTTCTTTAATTCAATTATTCCCTCAGTGCAACATCACAAGAATGGATCTTATGTAAAAATCTAAATTTATTTTTCCTGTGTAACGAAAAATTTTAATCGGCCAATTAAAAAGCATTAAAAGATACCATAGGAGAAAATAAGTATCTGTTTTTTCTATTCCACATCACACCCGGGTATACAAATTTAGTGTAGTCAATTATTGAATTTACTTAAATGACTAGTATCTCAGACTTACTTGTGTTTTACATTTATTGTACTTTTCCACCTCCTTAAAAAAATACATTTTATAAAACGATCTAAATTCTTTCATTTGTTGGAACAAGAGGGTACGAAGGCAAAGGTTAGGAGCTTATGGTTAAACCAATGACTACCGTTAAACATAGGTCCAAGAAAATTATAGAAAATTTACCACATACGACAGAAGAAGATGAAAAAGTAGAACCTTAATCAGGACTTTCTCTCTGTTTGCAAATTATTTATTTATAAACAGATTTGACGTGAAAAGAAAAATTTTATTATTTGCATGTCTAAGAAACTAATTAAATCACTCGTTTAGCGTGCATTTTGGCTAAAATTAATCTGCTTTACAAAATTGACTTTTAAAAACTCTACTTATTACAATTTTTTAAAATTGTTGATTATTTTCATTTATAAATTTTTAGCTGTAAAAGTGTAATAAAGAATAGAGAAAAGATATGATAACGATAAAACAATAGAACGTGTTTGATAAAGTTAGTTTTGTAAAACGAATTCGAATTTAAAGAGAATGAATGCCCAAAATAATAAAAGAAAAGCAAGTTCATTATTTAGGGTAACTAGTATTTAAAAAAAAGAATAAAATATTTATTTAAAAAAACACAATATCAATAAATAACAAAAAACTAAGATTCAGTGGGTTTTAAAATAATATTTTTATTGTGTAATGTGTATATGTAAAGTCACAAAAGTTTGCCAAAACTTTTCGTCAGAAAATTTTATGCCGCAGGTTTTTACTGATATTTTGACTTATACTAAAAATAAAAGCTATTTTTGTTTCAAAGCTTCTAAATTTCTACACTATTGACTTCAGTATTGACTTGATTGTAGTTTGTAACCAGATAGATAAACCAGAATGCATTAAAACTCTTGAATAATAATTAAGCTTCGGTGTTGGAGAGTATTGATTAAACGACCAGGTAATTAACCGGTGTAATCCAGCGGGTTGCATGTTATATATTTAACTGGTCTACACCAGTTGACCAGTAGACCAGTTGAATGAGTAACATGCAACCCGCTGGATTACACCGATTAATTACCTGATCGTTTAATCAAGAGTCTCCAGCACCGAAGCTTAATAATAATAAATCTTTTTGCAGCATTTAGTCTACAGTTTATTACACATTTAAAAACGATTGTGTTGTTAATTTTGTTTGAAAAAATATTAGACAATATCACCTTTTAAGCCATACTTTTAAGCTATTTTGCTCATATTAATCAAAATTTTGTTATTGTATCTGTCAAAACAAAAGTGGAATTTTTTAACGTTTTTCTCGTGTTCATTAGACTTCAATTAACTAACTGTCAACAAGTTGGTCCACAAATTTTGAGACATCCTGTATATCAAAAAACTCATGAACATGTTAGTACTTTCTACAACACCGGAAAAAGCCTTAGAATTAAAATACTTATTAACGATTTTTTTTGAGCAAGCTTTTTTAAAAATTAGAATGTATGTTTTTTACTTTTACAACAACGTAGTAATATGACAACGCTCAAGCTAAGATAACTGATTTCTCAACTATTCTAAAGTAAATATAGCAGATTCAGCCGAAGATTTGACCAAAATCAAATTACCAAATTTCAGTTGCTAATGCTGTCATGGTTATCATACGCATTGTACTTACCAATACGGAGCTTTGGTGTGAAGATCTATCAATCGCACCAAGCTAAATCCTTCTTGTCAACACGATTTTTTATGGTGTTTCTGGTAATTTTACGTTCTTATTAGAATATTTAAAAAAGTTCAATCTTTGGATAAATATACGACACAATACAAAAAATTTTGTTCCACAACAATATTCAGTTAAATTTACATTATTGTTACACGTTATTTGCAGAATTCACCCTTACTCACCTTCACCTTCATACTCGCTTGATTTAGCAAATATTATAATCATTAAACTATGTCGGTTTTACGATACATAACTGATTGTAGAAACAACTATTTAAAAAGAGTTTATGTCAGACTGCTTAATAAACTATTATTCTTTATAATACAATGTTCCGTCCATAAGGTACCTCTTTATTGTACTAGTAAAATAAAGTAACTTTATTTTCAGAACTGTCAAAATATGTACTGTCAAATAAGTATATGTTAAGATGCTGTCTTTAAAGGTCGTTTTAATATCCTTACTAGTACACCACTTCCGATAAACACGGTATTCATGCCTAAATTTCGTTGGTAATAGTGAATCTTTAGCAGCAGCAACAATATTTATAATTTCTTTCTTATCAGAACCCTAATTAAAACTGCACGCTTGCATTTTGCATTGGACAAATTTTTCACAAACAAAATAACAAACTCTACGTAACCAAGGAGACAACATGCACACTTAGTTGAGTTATTATTTTTGCAATCGAACCTAATATAATAAAGCTTTGTATGCAATTCGTATACTTATAATTAGGTCATTTTGTACGCGCCCTACTTATAGCAGTTATAATATGTAAGTCTTTTACAATAAAGACCTAAATTATATACTTATTACATAAATAGCTATTTTCTTATACTATTACTCCTAGTACCATAAATAAAAATTTTAAATATCTAGACGTGATGGAAAACTGTTTTATTATTTATTCCGCTTACAATAGCACTCTCTAGATGTCGCAAGCGACAAAGTTACCCCATCCTGCTGTCATCCGAAAGCTCTCTGCAGGCGTCGTCGCCGTCGCTATCCCTTCTTTCGCTTTCAAAGCTCCCCGTCGAGGTCGCTAGGGTCACTTCGATCGTTTCGCCGCCGTAGTATTGAACGTGGTATAGTATTTCACCCGCCATAGTCAATTATAGGGTCGTGTAGTGCGCGCAGGTATGATTCTTTAACGTTAGTATCCAGTAGTCGAGGACTCAAGCTCAGGCCACCGCGTCAATTAAAATTACCAGAGGACATATCGGGGGTTGAATCCAGTGGCGTCCGCACACGGCATGCAACAGTTTGATCTTAAATGTCCATGAATAATAACTAGTTAATTAGTGGCATGTTGTGTAATGTGATTGTAAGTGGTTTACTGGTCTCCGGGGTGGCATGTGTGTGATGACTGACGTGATGAAGAGCCACTAGCCATGGAGGTGTTTTGGGGCGTCCTTTTGGGGCTGGCAGCCCTCCACTTTCCAGACTGCGGCGGGCACGATGCCGACGACCCCAACAAAATACAGTTCGAGGCCGCTTTTCAAGGTAATGCAGCGAAATTGAAAGCTTTATAAACAGCTTTTGTTGCTCGAAAGCTTCAAGCTCGAGTGTTTACATACTTTTTCAAGCGATGCGCCTACTAAAGGCTACATTCTCAGTTTTGTAATTACTAACCGCCTTTTTTCACCTCCGGTTCCACTCAAGTGTTAATCATTCAACTTTGCACAAGGCGAAACAAGCAACATTAATAAAAATAAAAAAAGAAGCAGTTTACCAATAAAACAAAATAAAAGCAAAAGTAGATAAAATATTTTCAATATAAACTATTTGCTTCAGAAAACTGTTTCGATCGTTTTGTAAATTATTGATGATAACGAGAAAAACAATGGTTTATAATTAAAAAACAAAATATTTGCTTGATAAATTAATTATACCTTTAATTAGTGGTTTCAAATTAGGAGGAGTATTGTAGAATTGTAACTGAGATGAGTGTTTTAATTTTAATTAGAGAAATTAGAGAATTACGTGTCTTTTTGTAAAATTAATTTTTGGTTTGAGATTATAAAGAGTTTTTTATAAGTGAGTTTGCGTTTTATTTTTAAAAACGTGCGTTATTTATGTTAGAATAAAATTTATTTTTCAATCTTAGTAAAAATCTAGTCAAAATTCTAAAAATAACAGATATTTTGTTTTTGTACTTTCGTTCGTTTTTATCAAGTTTCGACGCATATAAATTGTTCGGAAAAGTAAATTTTGCTTTTCTAATGTGCTAATTTCAAGTTAAAATTAAAAGAATTTGAAGTTGTAAATGGTTGTTGCTACGGAAAACTATTAAAATTTGCGATGCCACCGGTAGTATCTCAACTTGAAATTAGCCCATAAAAACTTTAACTACTTGTCATTTATCAAATAATTCGTGATTTTGTTCAGGGGTCATGACTAATTATATTATTGAGAAAATATGTTGTTATTCTAGAGCGAAAACACTACTTTATATTAAAAAATATGTATTGTTTAATTAATTCATAATTTTTATAATTATTACAGAAAATTTTTAATCAGTGTAAAAAGTCAATAACTAAAAAATTCCAGAAAAAAAAAACGGAATAGAAAAGCATCTTAACACAAAAAATCTTGTACCAATCACACCCTCAGAAACTGTTTTGCTCGCTACAGTAATAACTCTCGTACTCGCGAAATGACAGTTTCCAAACTTGTAATACTATTTTGTCATTAAATTGTGTCTTATTAAGAGCCCACTGCCGACTCCTTTGAATATTTCTTAGAGAGAGCACGACTTGATCGCCAGACAAAAAGCACTATATGCTGACGTAAATTTCGGTAGAGTAAACTAAAAACGGGAAGGACAATTCTGAGAAAATACAGAAACTTCTTACGCTGTTACAAACGGACGAAAGTCCAGATACGAGTTCGTAAGAAATAGGACGAACGGATAATTTTCTTTTCAACGAGAAGATGTGGTCTCGTTTAGTAATCTCTACAAACTGAAGTATTTTAACAGAAATAAATTCTATAACTGGACTCCCATTAGTTGGATCAAAAAATATAAAAAAAAACATTCCTATACTTTTTAATTTGCCACATAATTTTTGTATTTGCGTTAGATTACACTGGTCAACATGACATTTTTTTTAATCTAATACGTGTCTCTTATGTACTTTATTATGCAGATTCTAAAAATGAACTCAAAAATTGGGCATCACGTCAGGTTTCTGAAAAAACTTATAAAATATTTTTCTATACAGTGTGAACCATTTATAATGAATAAATTCGATAAAAATTCAGGGAGTTGCCTTTCAGGAAAACGCTCGGACACGTTTTATGTTATTTTTTAACGTGCATTTTTTGACAAAAAATTTGATATACAGGTGTCTCAAAATCGAGATACGACTCTTAACTTTGAAACTACAAATGAGAACTTCAATGTTTTTCAGCATATTTGAGTTCTACGTACAATATTGCGTATTTTTACCTCCTACAAATTTTGCTAGAACAACATTATACTGCTCCGCTGCGTTGTTGTTCATGTTTAGCAACAAACTTTCGGAATTTCGTACGATGCGTTTCAAAACGTACTGAATATCATCAAAAAGAGCTGATGTTTTAAGATCAGGTACAAAATTTTTTTCATTTAATTTTGGCCCTTTACAAAAATATGGTTTGCATTTGGAGTGATCTCCAAACACATGAAATGGAGAATTAGATATATCTGCTTTTAACATTTTATTTTTTTCCGAATGTGGCAAATCTAAATAATTATTCTTTATATAATTTACAGCCCCAATTACTCCATACCGCAATCGTTTTATATAATTATTTAACAAATTTCTTTGACTTATAGGAATATTTTTCTTTGAGGACCTAACAGTCTTTTTAGTTAAATCTCTGAGTCTGCTACAATAGTTTCGTAAGAGGTGGTTTTTACATTCTATTTTTTTAACTATTTTGTTTCCATAAGGTCTTGCATCATTTAATTTTTTTGTCATGTTACTGTCGCCATTTTCGACTAAAAATGCATATCGGAAGCCATGTAACTGTATGCTTCTTAAAAATCCTTCAACAATAATGTCGGATTCCATAGACGTTGAAGTTTTCTTCCAGTTTTTATAGCAGACATGATCAGGTGTTGCTTCATTTTTTCTCTCACTTCTTGCACATATGTATGCAACAATATTTGTTTCTGATGCTTAAAAATAGTACTTTCCTTGTTTCTTTTCCAATTATAACTCCCTAATATACAAAATCGAAATTATTAATTATAATAAACTGCAAATTACAAGTATACTGTCGTTCAGATGTAACTAATGGTATGGTAATTATCGAGTTATAAGTAAAATTCTGCTGTAATTTTTGATAAGATGTAGACGGATCAATATTTCAGTATCAATATCTCGTAAAATTGTGGTATGATTAAAGAAGGTAGAATTTTTTTTTATTCAACTTGGAAATTTATCTTTCCGAATACGTTAGGTAAATAACTATTTTCACTTTTAGGGCTTACAATAACCGTAAAAAAGCAATACTTTAATTACATGTTACATTAATAACTAACAATTGTATTACATGCTGATTAAAAGTGTACCTACCATCCCCGATGATGCATCATAATTTACTTTATACGACCGTTTGCTCCAAGCTCCATCGGCTATCACCGTTATAAATATTATTCCATCACTGTCTATTTGTCCCTTTTCAATTGCAATTTTTTTTTCTTCGAGTCCGGCTTTCTCTATCACTTCCCACGCAATTTGATTAATAATCATAAATTAATTAATACATCAAAAATTTCGGTCAAACTTTAGAAAGAAAATTCTTCAGAAAAAAAGAATTATTTACTTATCGTAACACCTGCTAATCGTCTTTTTACACTTTGTCTCCGTAAACAAGAAGCAAGTTTTTTATTGTTGTACTTTTTGGTTTTCATGTTTTTACAACAAAAAAACACACACGGTGTGACAATTTACAACACACAAAAAAAACGAATACACATAAAATAGTTGTAATTACTAATTAGTAATTTCACTAAAAACACACGATGTAATAATTTTAACACAAAAAACGCCGAAAACACAAGCTTTCGATGAGACTGAAACCATAGTATAAAACTCAAAGAATGAAGGAGTTTGGCTAATTTTTTGGATTGTGAATTTCATTTTTTTGATCTAGCCGACAAAACCAACACCCTTATTTGTCGGCTTTTTTTAACTTTAATCAATGATTGAATTTGTATGGTAAATAGTAAACACAAGCCGACAAAATAATTTTCTTTTTAGATTAATAAGACAATTTCCGCGAATTCAAATTTGAAATCATGTATTATCTATCACGTCAAGATTTTAAAAAAATATTACAAAATTTATCACATGATTTCATGATGGGTTTACACATGCATACATTTCATAGCGCCAGTTGAAACTGGTGCGCCAGTAAAATGAAATTGCATGTGTAATCTTTAACTTGCATGCAATTTTACACAGTTTACACATGCAATTTTATTTTACTGGCGCGCCAGTTTCAACTGGCGCTATGAAATTTATGCATATGTACACGCTCCTTTACTACAATAAAATACAAAAATTGTAGTCGTTATAACACTTATTAATTTAATTAACTAAGCTTTTTATCACGAAAAAAACTGAGGAATACATGAGTAGCCATAAACCTTCTCTTCCTATAAGAAAAGTAATTCTAAAATTTTTTTGTGTTTTTAGGTATTATAAGTCATTAGTTATGTTGCTGGTTACTGTTTACATATTGGTACTGTCTCAACTTTTAAAACGCTCTTTTTTATTGCCCGGTGTAAAGCTACTTCGGATCGCAGTAGTACATTATAAAACACAACTGTGTTTTATTGGTGCTAAATGTCCAAAAATGTTTAAATGGACTTTTACTACTTATTTTTAATTATTCTAATTAAATGTATAAACGAATACATTTAAAATTAAAGTAGCCGTGCTTTTAATTTTTTTAAAATCATATTAGATTCATATTAAATTCATATTATTAAATTCGTAATTATTGATTAAAATAAGATAATAATGACGATCCGTAAGTACTATATAATCACAATTTTAATAACTTAACAGTGTATCTGTGACGTATAAAACAAGTGGTGGTGGTATGTTCGATCCAGATTATAAATCGTATCCTAACGCCTGGTATATAGGCAAGAATACACGAAAAATTGCTTCAGGAACTGCAAAATATCTTCAGATGTATTTATTTTACCACCATGAACAAATTGTATATACATAGAAAAAGCATCAATCTTGGGCGCTATACAACGATATTTTGAAAAAAATATTATAATTTGTTCTTTAAACGAAGCCAAAGTTAACCTTTTTTTGTAATCAATAATATTAACTTTAATAATTTTTATTTAAAAAAAGGACCCTATAGCGACCTAGATTAACATTTTATCTATCCGATACCGTTGAAATATCTAAATTATCATAACGAGCAATTGAAATCTATTGCAGCTAGTAAAGGCTTGCAAAATACGCGCGGCAGCGGAGCCTTAACTAGTATGTCATCACTGTCAAAAATAAAGCAACTTGGTTAAACTGATTAATTCCGCTTTGTTGATTTCAAAAGAGTAAAGAGTGGTTGAAATAAATTGAATTTATGTCTACACAAACATCGTTTTGAAGAAAATAACTAACCTTATTGTAAGTTTTTAATTATTTTTTTATTAGAGTCGTGTTATTTACTAGCAGCATTTTTTATTAATTAAAAATTAATAAAAAAAATAATGTCAACAATTGTGTTTTTGCTGTTAAAGTGAAACGCTGTTTACATCTTTGATTAAAGTAATAAAAAAGTTTTGAAGGATTCTTAATCCAAACATTAATTTAGATATAATTTTTAAGAAGTTAATTGAAATTTGTTTCACCGTTGAGCAAAACAGAATGGTAAATATTTTGCACAACTTGAATGTACTTGTGTACAAAACGCAAAAACTGAACAAATATACCAAAAAATTAAAAAATACGAAATTTATAACATTTAAAAAATTACGAAACTTAAGAAAATTAAGTTACTGAAATTATCTTCTTCAATTTTGTAATCATTATGCAAAACTACTCAAATTTTAAATATGTATTTTTATTTTCAAAGGTCACAAAGTTAGACAATGCTACTTGTCAATTGTAGTAATTGTAGTCAATTTATGTGATGCCAGACAAAATAGCTTAAAAAACCTGCCATGTTATTAAAATAATTGAACAAATTTTTTTATTTTTAATTTTGCGCACAACAATGTATTTTATTTATTGTTCAGTCTATACACCAATAATTAAAAGATAGGTACAACAAAAAAAACGGATTTTTATGTTTGTTGAAAAAGTACAATTTATTAGTAAATTTTATAAAATCCTAAAAATGCTTGCTTTGTTCATATCAAAAACTGACACGCTGACAACATTAAATGAATGATTAGAAACACTAGGCATATGCTGAGGGAGTTTTTAATATAAATATCCACCCTTCCGCAGTTGCAATAGACTTTCATCTACTACGTCTATTTATATCAAAACCAACTGGACAGAGGAATACATACCACATATAATTTTGGTTTGTAAACTTGACTTGCTTTTTTCAAGGAAGTGCGCAACTTTAAAAATTTTGACATTTGATCATTATACTTCAAATTCAACAAGGATAATTTCGATTTTTTGCCAAAATATGCCAACGGAACATATTCAGTTAGCATTCTTTACAACATTCTTTTTTTACATCTCTTTCGAAATCACTCAAATACTATTTCATAAAGAGTGCACAATATTGTTCGCAGCTAATTTTCTACGACTACTTTTGCTGCTGCAGAAGCAGGTAGAGTACCAAAATTTTCGTTTACTAAATATTATTATG